>OY728143.1:227283590-232283590 GCA_963277665.1 Viscum album
AGCTCAGATTGGTCTTGGTCAAGAGAGAATCCCAAAGATTCCACCTCTTTTCCGAGCTCCGAAAAATGGGCCTCATATGGAGGAATTCCACAGGATGAGGCCATCACTTCCTTTGTCTGTGTAAACTTTTTTGTTAATGCCCTATATTTATACTAATCATGTGATCACTGTTAAATGGATATATTAGAAATGGTCACAATTTTTAATAGTATTTTAAAATCAAAAAACATAAAAACATATAATTTGACATTTTATATAAACATTTTACAAATAGAGTCAATTAATTAGATCAAGAGGGATTTCCATTAATGAATGTTTGGGTCGTTACAATCTTTCCCCCTTAAAAAAATTTCACACTTGAAATTTTCTTTTCCCACACTAAAACATATCTGGGTAACTCTACTTCATCATTTACTCCCATTCCCACATTGCTTCTTCAAACATGTGGTTTCGCCACAACACCTCGATGAGGGACATTGTCTTATTTCATAGAAATTTTTCTATACGATCTAAGATCTTCACTGGTTTCTCTTAATAAGAAAGGTCATCCTCTAACTGTACCACCCCTGAAGAGAGTACTTGTGAAGGGTCTGATATGTAATTCCTTAATATGGATACATGAAATACATCATGCAATTTGGCCATGGTAGGTGGAAGTTCTAGTCGATAGGCCACAACCCCAACACGATCAAGAATCACGAAGGGGCCGATGTACCTTGGACTTAACATAACTTTCTTTCCAAACCACATGACCATCTTCCATGAAGATATGCTTAGAAATACCATGTCACCAAAATTAATCTCAAGGTATCATCGACAGTTATCTGTATAACTCTTCTGTCGACTCTAGGCTGCCTTGATATGATACTGAATGGTTTTCACCCTCTCCACCATTTCTTCACCCATTTCTGGTCCAATCCGCTAAAGATCACCGACCATGTCCCAACAAGCCATTGTTCGGCACTATTTCCCCTAAAGGGATTCATATGGTGCCATTTGGATGCTCGAGTGGAAACTGTTATTATAAGAGAACTCAACCAGAGGAAGATGTTGATCCCATCCTCCTTTAAAGTCCATTGAGCATGATGTCAACATGTCCTCATGTGTTTGAATAGTCCGCTCAGAATGGCCATCAGTTTGAGGATGATAGGTCATACCGAAGATTAGTTCAGTATACAGAGCATGTTGAAGAATCCTCCAAAACATTGAGGTGAATATTGGGTCTCAATCGAACACAATAGATAGTGGAACTGCATGAAGCCTTACCACTTCCCTGATATATATTCGTGCCAGTTGATCCAATGAGAAATCCTCCCAAATAGCAATGAAGTGTCCAACCTTTGTAAGACGATCCACAAAAAAACAGATTGTATTGTTGCCTTTGGATGTATTCGGAAGTCCAGTGGCAAAGTCCATGGTGATGTTCTCCCATTTTCATTCTGGTATAGGAAGTGGTTGCATCATCCCCTTAGACATCTACCTCTTTTCCTTCACTTGCTGACACACCATGAACATTGATGTATATTCAGCTATCTCCTTCTTCATATTATCCATTAAATAATGCTCTCAGAGATCTCGTTACATATTTGTGTTTCCTAGGTGAATAGGTAAATTTGAACTATGTGCATCATCCAAAAGTTCCTTCTTCAGCTTCAGACATGATGGAACACATAGTCTTTTCCCAAATCTCACAATCCCTTCTTCATTAACATTAAACACCGTGGATTTCCTTTTTTTGTTTGCTTCCGCTTTTTCATGAATTCCAACATCATCCTTTTGATCATCCTTTAACCTTTCCAAATGTGAGAGTTGAGCAATCATTTGTGAAAGTATTGATGATGTTCTCTTATTTATGATTCCCATTCGCATCTTCATCAAATTTAAGAATATTGTATCCTTTTCAATTCTCATCACTGATAGAATCACTGGGTCCTTTCTACATAGGGAAACTGCCACCTTGTTCTCTTTCCCAGGGTGGTAATGGATTGAGTAGTCATAGTCTTTGATCAGCTCTAACCATCATCGTTGGTGCATGTCCAACTATTTTTGTGTGAATATATACTTGATGGTTTTGTGGTCAATATATATTTCACACTTCTACCCATAGAGATAATCCCACGAAATTTTCAAAGCGAAGAACACTACATCGAACCAGAGGTCATGTGTTGGATAATTATGTTCATGAAAATTCAATTGACTTGAATCATAGGTAATGAATTTTTCATTTTTCATCGATACCTATCCCAGGACCCTCTTTGAAGCATCACTGAATACCACAAAAATTTCTCCACATGTGGGTAAAGTAATCCCGGGTGTAGTGATAATACTCCTTTTCAATTCCTTAATGATTTATTCACATTCATCACTCCATGAAAACTTTACTCCTATTAGAGATAGTTTGGTAAGTGGGTTTGAAAATCATGATAAATTTCTCACAAATCGTCGATAATATCCAGCTAACCCCAAGAAGATACAAATATCCGTTACTGATGTTGCCCTCGGCCAACCCTCAATTGCATCTATTTTGGAGGGGTCTATAGATATCTCATTTCATGTGATGATATGGACCATGAATGAGACCTCCTTCATCCAGAACTCACAAATGTTGTACTTTTCATAGAGCTTCTCCTTCAGTAAGGTCTCCAGTACAGTTCTTATATGCTCCCCATGATGCTACTTGGTTTTGGAGAATATCAAAATATCATCTATAAAGACTACCAAAAATTTGTCAAGGTAATCTATAAAGACTATATTCATCAATTCCATCATGATTTATGGATCATTAATGAGTCTAAAATAGATTAATATGAATTCATAGTCCATGTATCTTGTACAAAAAGAAGTCTTTGGGATATCTTCCTTCTTCTCCCTTACTTGATATTATCCCGACCGAAAATCCACCTGGGATAAGTATTATGCTCCACACAACTGATTGAACAAGTCATCTATTCGTTGGAGTGTATACTTGTTCTTTATCATGATTTTTATAAACTCACAATAATCGATGCAATGGCGCATGGTCCCATCTTTCTTCATGATGAAGCGGACTGGTGCACCCCATGGTGAAGCACTTGGGTGTATAAACCCTTTATCCAGATTCTCTTGTAGTTTTTTCTTCAGAACCTCAAGATCGACAACAGTCATTCTATATGGAGTATTGGATAATGGAAATTCCCCAGGTATAAGATCAATTGATAATTCCACATCTCTTCTAGGAGGAAGACCGGGAAATTCCTCGAGATACACTTCAACGAATTCTCTCACAATAGGAATGTCCTCTAGGATGGTTGCCTCCTTAGACTCAGTCATCTGAGCCAGCTATGCGTGCACATAGGGAAAAAATATCAATGATTGAGATGATGGATCTAAATAAGATTCATCTTCCTCCTTGCACTTGTAATGAATAGGGGTCAATTCTCCACATGGAGAGTGATTTACCTATCACGAAAATTTATATTTTCTTTATATAAGGAAAGCCAATCCATGCCAAGAATTGAATCAAATTCCACAACATGGAGTATGAAGAGGTTTTACAGGAAGTCTAATCCATAGATTTTGACAGGGGAGGAGTTATATTTAGGGGATGGAATGATTTCCCCATTTGCTGTACTCACCGAAATCTTCACTTCCATGATTTGTGGTGGTGCTAGGATTGTTCTACTTAACTATCGAGATGTAAAAGAATGCATAGAACCTGAATCAAAAAGTATGTTCGCTATTCTTGAATGAATAACTATTGTACCTGTCACCACTTCATTTTCAGGGTTCACACCAGTAGTAGTGATGGAAAAGGCTCTCCCTTTCTGCCTTGGAGGTTGTTGGTTGACTCTAAAAACCCTAGGCATAGGGAAATTATTTGCAATATGCCTTGGTTCTTTGCAGCTGTAGCAATGAACCACACATTGGTGTTCGAACGGATCGTTCCTCTCCTTTTTCGTAGATGTGGGTCCTTCTTGCCGATAGTTAATAGCTAGATTCCCTTCTCTTCCACACCTAAAGAATTTCCTCACCCCCTTTAAAAAATTTCTAGGGTGCTTCTTTCTGCACCTTTGGGAAGTGCGGTGCTGGATCTTCTTAGCACCGTTGGATTTATCCATATGACCCCCAGCCTTGAAGTCCACCTTATGATTATAATCCCCATGATACCCCTGAGATTATCTGATCTCCATTTTGACCTTGAGGGCACATCAGACAATTTCCCCATAGTTATGGAATTCACGGATCACCAGCGCTTTTCACAGGCTAGGTTTCATCCCACCAAAGAAGCAGTCAAATTTTCATTAGAGGTTAATAACAAAGATAGAGGCAAATTGTGCAAGCCTTGTCAGGTTTTCCTCATACACTATAATAGAATCATCGTCTTTTTTAATTGAGGGAAGGGAATTCCATTTCCACCTTAAGCTGGAAGGTGCAAGGAACATATTTATTGAAAAACATCTTCCTGAAATCCATCCATTCCAAATCCTCGATCTCCTCCCCATGCTTAATATTTTTTATCAACATCCACCATTGATCATTTTCACCCTCCATATGATAAGCAGCCAGGAGAACCTTATCTTGTTCATATCATTAAAGGATGTAGAAGATCTTTTCAATGGAGTTGATCCCCTGTTCAGCGATTGAGGGATCAGACGATCCATTAAAAGTAGGAGGCCTTTGTCTCTTAAAACTCTTGATAGCGACTTGTTATTTCATAGGGGGGGGGGGGGGGTTGAACGTTCTTCTTGACCAATGTTTCTATTCAAATCCTGAGTTATCTGAGATATAATCATGACAATTTTGGTGATTCCTACTCCCATAGGATTAGGCATCTCATTAGTACATTTATCACATTGATCTTTACATCAGTTGTTAGCCTGAGTCCTCTTATTACCATCCATTGGTTGGAATAAAAGGAAAGTTACGGGTAACACCTAAAAGTTAATCCAAGGATAAAAATAATTAGTTATAAATAAATTTTATATCCTTAACATATGAATCTATTGGCTTCAGTATATGTTATCCATGATCTACTTTCTATCATATGTTAATAGGGATTTTTTTGGTGTCCCTCAATAATGGTTCAAACTAAGCTTGTGATTTTACCAAAGAATATACCCTAGGAGTGTCATATCCAAGAGTGCAGCAAGGCCCGTTTTCATGCACCAGTTATTGTTCTAGTCTAGCTCAAAGAGGAGTTTTGGGGTTCTACCCCTAGGTTACATATGTTCCAGAGCCGCCTCTACCTGCTCGTATCCAGGAAGGGATGTATTTTCTTGATAAACCACTTACTCAGTACTCACCAAAACATAGGGATGTTTTTATTATACATAGTCTTGTATCTAAGGCTTCAATAGGGTTTTAGAATCATAATCCCAAAAAATAACTAAACCTATCTTCTGATAAAAACTATAACAACCCTGGTCTTTATTTCAAACATAAACTATATTTATTATATAAAGTTCAATTGATAAAACATAGAAGATAGAGAGGTTTATTGTCATTGGGGAAAAGGATCAATACATAACAACATAAAACATGAAATACAACATCTTTATTGAAAACTTTATTTACATGACCACTACATTCCCTCATACTTAGCATTGCATGGGATTACCCGAGGACATGCATAAGTACAGGGTGAGCTATAAATCCAAGTAAGGGAATAATCATGGAATAAAATGATGAATACAATACATTTTAGACAATAGGAATATCTATATAGCACAAGAGAAGCATAAATATAAAGGAATGATAAATCATGATAATCATAACATGGAAATGAGGAAACAACACTTAACATGGAATTATCATGACCAAGGCTCATTGCACTTGGAGCATGATTAAATCCTCATTGCACATGAAGCATGAGTAAAACCTTGTTTCACATGAATTAGAATTATTAAATACCCATTTCACATGACGTATCATGATACTATACTTTACCCAATGCATTGGAGCGCTATTAGGGTTCACCCTTCTTAAACATTTCATTTCATGCATATGTTTTCCACATGGATCATAAAACATTAAATCATTGAACACACTAATTTATTCCATGATAAAAGAATGTGGAATAAATATTTGTAACTCTTTAAAAAATATGTAAATTTGTATAATGGTGAATACTCTTGATAGAGAAATGGGTACAGTATATATTACACAATGACTTTGGCTTGAAAAAATGAGGTGCAATTTCTGCAGCATAACGACATGACATAAGATTTCATAAAAACGGTTGATGAGAGAGAAATGGGTGTATAATCATATTTAAATGACAAGGAAATTAAGGGGTTCATGAAGATAAATGTCCCAAAAAATGTAATGGAATTTAGATTCATGATACCAAATAATTGCTTGAATGTAAATGAGGAGACAGAAATTCCTTTCGGAATTTCGGTATTGGTACGAGTGTACATGGGAGGCCATTATTGAGAGATAAAGGGGTTTACCATAATTAAAACATAAATATGGATGTATGGGGGAGGTGAAAAACCGTACCCCAACAATTATAATTGAAATTTAAAGGGCATATCAACTTAAAGAATATTGGACAAAAATGAGAAAGGATGAAAGAACCCTAACATGGAAGTGTGCTTCCAAAGGCTTGAGTGAGGCTTCCGAGTGGCTTCTTGGGAGCTTGGGGAAACTTTGGAGGATTCTCGAGAGATTAGGGTATAGTTTGGAAGAACTCCAAAGGATTTGAGTGAGGAGGAAGTGGGATCTTTGGAGGGTTTATATAGGAAAGGTAAAGGAATTCTTTATTATTTATGTTTGGGACACCTCACATTAAACTAATCCAAACCCCAAACCAGCCCATGGTTTTTTCCCATGGTTTTTGGAATAGGGTAGTGGAAAAAATTATTTTATAATGCCAAAGTCCAAACTTCTTAAAATAATGGGGTTTCTTATATGGAGGTGAGTCATGCTCCCAAGGAAAACAATTTAAAAAGACAAGATGTTTAATAAGCCATGAAGGGTCCATTAATGCTTTGTAAAATAATTCAAACAAATGCAAACACAAATTATTTAAATGGTAAAACACATATTGTCTGAACATAAGTATTATAGTATTTTTTTACACTATTATTGTGTCATTATGATGTCATAAAACACATAATATATTTAAACGATATTTAATTTTTACCCAAAAATTAAACTGTCTCAGAACATTAGGAAAAATTTACTGTTGGATAATTTCGACGTCCTGATTCCAAAAATAATATTAATTTTATCTAAATAATTTTCTAAATATTTTAATTTTCACTTTTAAAATAAAAACTAACATTTATTTAAAATTCATGGGTTTTGACAAAAATAGATTTCAGACTTTAATAAAAATTACATTGAATAAAATTATACAACCATTCATATTTAATAAAAATTAATTTAATAATTATAATAATATTTTATTAAAATATTATTTAATTCAAAAGTCAATTAATTCATCAAAATATATTTCTTACTTGAACATTAACTAAAAATACTATTTGTGATTTAAAAACTATTTACAAGGTAACAATAATAAAGTAAAAGTATATTAATTATTATATACAAAAAATAATGTACATAACTATAGTGATAAGGTCTTATTAGATAACCCCTTATAACACCTGCATAAGACCGAAGAGTAATGTGTACGATTGTGACAGACTCTTGGCGTGGCTCAGATAACATTGCTCGGGTGGTGATCTCAATTAGCTTCTACTTCTCTCGTAGACGGTTCTGTTCGAGAATAACCTATTGAAGCTCGGCACGGTCTTGTTCGAGAGTGAAGACCAATGACACCACCTCTTTTCCGAGCTCTGAAAAATGGGCCTCGTATGTAGAAATTCTACTGGATGAGGCCATCGCTTCCTTTGTCTGAGTAAATTGGATTATTAATGCCCTATATTTATACTAATCATGTGATCTCTATTCAATGACTATATTAGCAGCTATCACAATTCTTAACAGCATTTTAAAGTCCAAAAAACATGAAACAAAATATGTTAACATTTAATATAAACATTTTACATGAAGAATGATTTAATTAGATCAATATGGTTTTCCATTAATGAACGTTCGGGTAGTTACATTTTAAATAATCTACGAGACATTAAAAACACCAAATTTTAATTTAAAAATGAGCAAAAGTATTTACCTTGTAAATTAAGATCATGTATTCATAATGTAGATAGAACTAATGGGAAATGATATGGAAAACCAAGTTAAAAAATAATATAATTATTAGATATTTTAAAAAAATCCATAATAAAATTATTATGTATCCAGATTACAAATTTAACATCCATGGAATTAGTGGTTCAAAAATTTAAAGGTCATCTCTAGGGAAAACCTATATGGAAACTGTGTAGATTTTGAAGACCCATCGAGAATAGAGAGAGGAGGATTCTGGAATGAATCCTAACACCTAAGGAACATAAGACAAAGGAAACAAAAAAAATAATCCAACCCTAGACCTTGGGTTTCATTCTATTATAGAGCACCAATATGGGAATCAAGATGAGGGGGACATGACCAAGAAGATTCCGGAGGGGAATAAACACTAACCTTGTATGTTCACATGCCAAATCTGGATGAATGATACAGAATAATGGTTATTGGACCAAGGGAGTGGCCACATGTTAGGGCTTCCTATATAGAGGACATGTCAAATGAGATTAGGGAGAGGAGGATAAATGTTCAAGTAATAAAATTTGTTAATGTATTTTAAAAAAATTAAATTTTAACACCCTCAGAGATTCACATGGTATGGCTGCATGCTAGGCCTGACCGTATGTAAAATGTGAAACCAACCTTGACTAGCCAGAACAACTACATTGTTGGGATACATGAATTATAAAATCATTCACTAACCATGAAAAATCTGTATGTTAAAATACAGGTCCAAAACCATGGTTTCAACAACTTTGGGCCAACCGTGTGGGAAAACCACGCGACCCACAAAATTATTAAAAATTTAAAAACATTCTTAAATTAAATGACCCAAATATAAGAAAAAAGGTATTAATAATAAAAATAAGAATGCATGTGTCGGGGTGTGACAATTCACCCAACCATGAAACTTTCTTCCCCAGATATTCATTAGACCAGTAGAGGAAGGCAGACAAAGAAATATATTATAAGATTATTTTATTATAAAAAATCTTTGGCAAACACCTTAAATTATTAATATTTCCATTATTTATTTATTTTTCATTTTTTTCTAGGATATAGAGTTTGATAAAAATTATACAAAAAGAAATGAATATAGTGAGCTGTGAACAATTTACGTTGTGCCCCAAAGCAGCGTGATGCGTCACCAGATTTTAAGAAGATGATTTGAAGTTATGATAAGGTTAAAGAAAACATTCATGGATTTCAACTAAATTATTCAATTGAAAATAAGAAAAATACACAAGACGTTGTTATTACACGTCATGAATATCATTCAAAATAAGAAAAATGAAGGATTAAAGGACACAGAGACATTCTATAAGAAGTTCAACCCCAAAAATTACAAATCATGTAATTAACATATATTCCATGAACCTTGAAGAATAAAAAACATGAAAAATAATCAATACCCTACATGTCACACATCATGAAACATTTACATGACATGAAATTCATGAATCTGAATCAGAAATAGTAGATTTAATGAAATTTAAAATGGTTTCAAACCTTTATTATGAATCAAACCCACCCAGGATGATTATAATGATCCATTATGATAACCCCAAGGCCATTAATCCTAATAAATAGAGCCCCTAGTGGATGGAAAGATGATTGATAAAAAGTGGAAGCTTTTTATAATGTCATTTTTAGATTTACATTATTTTTTAATACTATTTTCTTTTTCTAACTTTTATGATTGTGATGAATCCCCTATCCTGAATAAACTTGACATTCCCATCACTAGAGAGGTCTATGAGTGATTGGGAAAGGTAGATTCTAGAACATAGATATTTTTTTTGAGTTTTTCACATAAATAAATTATATTCTTTATCCACTTCCATTTATGGAATCAATTATTAATTAGCATTTTAATAAAAAATTCAACATTATTAGGGTCAAATTATTTGTTTTGGCTTTCCTATGATTATTATCTGATTCTCCCTCCACCCAATTTACCATCTATTTCCTCTAGAGTATATTAGGGTTCGGTGGTGAGTTCTTTGATGATCACCGACATGTGTGAGGAATTATGACTATGACTTTTTGTAAATTATGTAATAACAATATCTTTTTGTCAATTTCCTTTAATTGATAATAAGACCATATAAGACTCAAAAACATAGGAATCATGGTAGAATAATTGATACCTTTATTTGGGATACCCTCACCATCACCATCCACGTAGGGGGAAAGGAATTGAAAGAAGACTCTCTCTCTTACCAAATTAACATGGAAAAATACAAAATACAAATTAAACCATGATGAAATTAATCTATGTCGGGCCATGAATTTATTCATAACTAATTTCATCATTTTATTCTTAATAAAACCTTTATCTAATTTTTAGAAAATCTTTTATTCCTATAGTCAAAACCAATTAAAATAAGACTTTTTGAAGATCAACGAAAAGTGAGAAAATATTTTACATGGACACCTCTTTGGGAGAATACCTAGGTTTAAAAAATATACAAAAATAATTATTTTTTTCCATGCCCCAGAATAGTTTCTGTTAATGAAATAATGAAGAAAATAAATCTGCAAAAATAATCCACTCAGAAAACATTATACCAATTGATCTTCTAAGATTACCTAGGATTCTATAGACATCTCAAAATTTATATGTCCACCTAAAAAGTTTAATAAAAATAAAAAATGGATAGGTAATTTTTAGTGGATATTATAACTATTAAAGGATTCCCCTAGATTAGTGAATTAACAAGGAAAGGTAACTCTATGAGTACCACTAAAAAATTCACCATAAGATTCCAACTGATATAACTCAAGTAGAAGTCACAACCGAAAGCTCTTCCAAACCCCAACTGAAACAAAACATAATTCATAGAAGTATCCTCCTAGGATTAAAAGTAATATTCCTATAGTAACTCAATATAGGAATTTAAAAATCAATAAATATGGAAAAAAGAAGACCTCTAAATCATTACTCAACAATTATCAATGAATAACACCACCCAAATATCACTATGATGATTTCCCCAGAAAAGGACCACCAACTCACTAATATCCACAATTCAACCCTATAATAAAGGTAAAGAAGTACAATTCTATAGAATTCCTCTTAAAAATGAAATGGGACCCCCCTTTTAATAACAATAAATGAACCATAACATAGGACCTCATATCTAAATCACTAATCCTGGAGATCTCAACAATTATCAAACTAACACCAACCAGATAATAATATCGACTATCATGGATTCCATATTAGTCCCTTGAAACACAAACTGACGATTTCCCATTTATAGTTAACCAAATTGGACTTTAACATAACACCCTTTACCTATGATCCACTTGAATAAAATTCCCACTGACGAGTGAAGAGCATAACCCAAACAGATATCAAATTATATAACGAATCATGGACTGGACCAAAGGGACAAACTCAAGCTAAGATAAACATAAGAAATCAATTGATCAAGAGTTCATATTGGGAAATCTACAAGGATAGAAAAAACTTGAGACTTTTCTAGGATTAATATCCAAAAAAACGAAACAAAAATCCCAAAAAAATACCAAACTCATCACAATAAAATAAAAAATAATCCTCTTCAAAATAAAACACAATAAAATCCTTAAAATATTAAAATTTCATTAAAATAAATTTTCCCCTAGAAATTAACATTCCAATTTTTTTTACATAAACTAGAAAAAATTAAAACACAGAAAATATAAATAATTTACATTTTAAAAAATTATCTCCAGAACATATATCACAAGAACACATTAAATAAATTAAAAAAATGAAAATCTACAAATTGTTCCTTTAATAACATTTTAATAAACACAAATTTATAATTTCAAAACCATGAACTATATCAAAAAACTATTTTCACCATTACTTTTCAATTTCAAAACACTTTCTTTGCATTAAAAGCACTTTAAAATTTCACACTTCAATTCATAAATCCCCAAACATCCATTTAAAATCATTTTAAAACTTCTGAAGATCTTTTTTGAATGAAAATTATGTGTCTTTAACCATAAAAATTCATTTTTTGTCATTTTAATGGAAATAATCCTTAAAAATTTTAAAAATCACATTTTCCCTTTTAAAACCATATGAAATTAATAAAATTCATTAGAAGTAAAACTAAATCAGATTAACATATTGAAAAAAAATAATTTATAAAGACAAATGAACCCATAATAATATTACTAAGAATATAGTGGTCATACATGAATGGACCAGAAGGTTCGATGGACCACATACATTCATGAAACTACCATAAAAAGTTCCTTTGAACCATCCACAGAGGCTATATATGGGATTTTAGTCCATGAGAGCTACCAACGTCTTCTATTTCACTCCCCTTAAACATAAATATTCAAAATATATCAAATAATTATCAAATTAAAAATTGAAAATCAAAAAAACCTTTCATAAGTATGGTTTATTCATTATCTAAAGTGATTAGGAACCACCCTGTGACCTACCTTCCAAGGCTAATAATCTTATCTTCCATATACAAAACAATACAAATAATAGGGGATAATTGTGAGAGATTAAAGGTTCCTATGGGAGAAATAAAATGACTACTATGGAAACTTTTTTAAAAAAAAACATAATTCGTCCCACTAATTGATTAATAAGATGACTAGTTATAAGTAATGAAGTGAATTAATTATCCCCATAGTTTGGAATAAGTGGCTTGGCATTAAGGAATCACCACATAGGAAAGATTTTAGCCAAAAAAAAAACTAAATAATATAATAAATTATAATAAAATAATGGAAGAAACCAACTAGAAATCATATGTTCACTCTTGAAATATATAAGTAGGTATGAAACCAAATAAAAAGATATTAAATCATTAAACAACAATTAGAACCAAAGACCTCCATCACCACCATGGTGTCCCACTTTGATAAGGAAAAATATTCCGCCAGGATGGATATGCTTATCCCACTAGTAACTATAGTTACCATCTATCTATAGAATTTAATAAAATCCTAATCTTTAATAGAAAATTAGTTAATGGGAAAGTTGTAGGTAATTCTACTAAAAATAAAAAACATGTCCCATTGAAATCATAAAATAGGTATAACTGGATAAATGTAGAGAAATAAACTTAGAAAAACTGACATATATAGTAATGATACCCTATGAACCAAGGTAATTATCCAATAAAAAACACCAACAATCTAAGAGTGACAAGGATATGAACTTGAAACTATGATGACATATATATATGTGAGCATAAAAATTTCTAGTAGGCCACCACCACCAACTATTCAACAAGAATAACCTAAAATTAAGGATCCATTATCATGATAGTTTGAATTAAAATAATAAAAAAATGTTTTTTATTTAAAATGATATCACAAATTAGCCAGTATTTAAATAATTGTCATTTTATTTTCATAAATCCCTCAATAAAAATAATTTTGGCCAAATTCCCATTTTTATAAAACTTTTATTTCAAAACATTAGAAATATGATTTTCTAATACATAAAAATTCCTTTTATATTTAAAGAAGAGTATGTGAGGCACAATGAATAACAATAGAATGTAGATGATCACAAGTGTAAACTAAATTATGATGTTAATCATATAATAAATTTCGGGGAACAATATTTTATCATTTTAATTAGTTAAAATGATAATAAATAAAATCATATTTAGATATAACATCATATAAACAAAAGTAAAATATTGAAAGCACCTTGAGAAAACCCAATGTTATGAGGGAGGTTGGGGTCCAAGGATCCTTGTACTCTCAGTGTTATTAAATCACATACATACATCCCTTCCCATGTATGAGACGTTGGAGGGGATAAATCCAAGGTATAATGGTAGAAATTCACATCATGTAGTTTAGTCTCTGTTGTAGTGTAATCCTACTGGAGACGCCAAAAAAAATCCTTGCTGACTCTCCCAATGTCACAGAATTACTATTCCCACGTAGGTACCCTATATTTCCAAGTGGAATTCCCATGACCTGAATATATATGGGGGGTGTAGTTGAAAAACCAAATCAAAATTACACAACAATTCAAAGCGACAATACAATAACACCTCTCCTACCTACACTACCAATGCAATTCTAATTTATTAGAATAAAACTCATATTCCAATCATATCAAATATGAGTCTCACAAAAAACATAAAAATATGGGATTCCATTGGAGTGAAATTCACATTCAGAATGACTTTGGAAAGTTTCTACTAGGCCTGTACCATTCATTTTAAATTCTTTCCAAGAACTGTTTGAAATTGAGTCTGATATCCACTTTGTATTATTAAGTGTTTAACTATTAATTCACACACACACACACACACAAATTATTATGATTGATAAGATTCACATCCTACCCAGTGAATTTGTAAATTTTTATCTTCAACCATGTATATATTCATAACCATTGGATACCCAAAAATAAATTTACAAAACATCACATTCACTTTATTAAAACCATTCTGGAGACACTTTTGGAATAATTTCTTATATATATATATACAAATATTTAGGAACACACAGATACACACATAGTTATATACATGAGTATTGGAATGTTGAAACACAAAGTAAATTTCAAATCAATTTATAATTAATCCGGTGTGGAATAAAGTTAATTAGTTCCATTAATTCCATTAAAAATTCATATATGAAAAATTATAAATAATCCATGAGTAATAAAAATAATTAAATTTAAATAAAAATTATTTTTTGGGTAATGATAGAGTATGTTTTTCAAAATCAGAGCGAACCAAAGGGAAACATTTGTGAAAAAAATGTTAAATTATAACTACATCCTTATAGATTTTAAAAACTTCAATAATAAAATTATTAAGCATCAAGAATAATAATTTAAGCCAATATAAATAAATGGTTCTACAATTAAATGTTCATGTATAGGGAAAAAAGTACCATGAAATTAGGAATATTATGAAACCCTTCAAGAATGGAAAAAGGAGGGTCCCTGAATGAAGCCACACATCATTGGAATGAAACCCAAAAAAAATTCAAAAATCACCCAACCCTATAAACTATGGTTTGAACTATTTAAAACACAACAAGAGTGGAAATAAAAGGTGAGGAAAAGGAGGAAGAGAAAGAAGGAGTAGGTGGAGAAACCATTACCAAGATGAGCATACACTGAATATGGATGAAAAATGATGAGGAATTGAGTCCGGACTGAGGGAGTTATCATGCATGAGGTCTGCCTATATAGAGGGTATATCACATTGGAATGGGGAGAAAAGGTGTATTTATGGATTAAAATCCATTAAGTGTATTTTTATAAAAATGAGTTTATTAAAACCTAGGGAGATTCATAGGGTTTATCAACACTCTATGAAAAACAATGCACCAACTTTGTGACAAGACCTAGCCACCTAGCACACCATCATGGTTGGGCCCCATGGTTTAAAAAACCGTGAGGAAACTTTTGGAAATCACTCTATGAGAAATACAGGGCCACCATTATGGTTTTTGTCTAGGTTTTCCAATCGTGTGGCCAAATCATGCAACACAGTGAAATATTAATTTCCCATAAATTATTCCAAAATTCATAGATCCAAATATACAGAACAAAAATATAAATAAATAAATAAATAAATGAATTAATTAATTAATTAGGAATATTTATGTTTATGTTTAACAATTCTCCCCAGAACGACCCATTATTTCCCAAAAAATCCATGACAGTCAAAAATGAATAAATAATAAAGAAACTTAAACTAGAATAAGAAACCACTCAAACAACTCCAAGCTACTCGATCTCATAAGAATACCTAAAAATATAAAGCCATATCCAAACATAAATGCCACACATGACTAATTTGATCAAAATAACAGAAGGAATAGACACTCATGGTTGATATCTTCACAATTTAAGGATTCTAATAGACCAGTGTTTCAACAAGGAAAATAAACTCAGTTAGAACCACTACAATACAAAACCTAAGTTTCCAATCAAGAGTGATTTAGAAGAAATATTGACCAAAATCTCATCGAACAATCCACTAAAATAATCTATAATTATATATTTAATCAAGCCTGGGATAAAAAATTATAGTACTAGTAGAACTTGAGAGATGAAAAATAATGGAAACAAAGAGGGAAGAAAATAAAACATCTAAATATTTTCCTCAAAATTCTCAAAGACGAACACAACCTAAAGATCATAATGATGATTTCCCAAAACGTGGAATAATAACACCCTCATCACCACACTTATACCCATTAATGAACAGAAATAGGAAGAAATCACGAACACACATCATTAAAATTTACATGGGCTCCCATAGTGTAAAATATAAAAGAATAGAAACAAAGGAAGTTATATCCAACTTACCAACCATGACGATATCAAAAATAATCATAGGAACACCAGCCCATGTGTAAAATAAATTGGTAAAGAATCCATCGTAGTGACCTGAAATAAACACCAAATCCTTCCATGATATATTCAATCAAATTAAGACCTCATCATAACCCTCATCACCTTAGGTCCTCATGAATCACATCCCCACTATTGAGTTAAGAGTATGACCAAAAATTATTTCGAATGAAATGAGAAATCGTAGATGGAAAAAAGGAGAAACATCAGCTAATACAATCTTAAGAACTCAATTATTTAAGAATCTATAATCACAAATCTGTAACTCCCATTAAAAACATGTATTTTCTTGGAGGCATATCCAAACAGCATGAAACAAAAATCCCAAAATAATACCAAACACATCATTATAAAAATATGAAAAATAAGTTAGAAAACCATATTGAAATCATTAGAATATTTAACATTAATAAAAATCATTTTTATCTACAAAATATAACTTTTCAAAATATTTTACCTAAATAAAATGAAATTTAAAACACTGTGAATGTAAACAATTCACATTTCAAAATAAAAACTCGATAAAACTGATCACCATCACACATAAACTAAATAAATTAATAAAGAAAGCCACTAATTACTACATTAAAATTATTTAACAATCCAATATTTTAGACTATAAAAATTCCCAAAAATTATTAAAAACACATTTTGACCATTACATTCTAATTTAAAAACATTTATTCCCCATTAATCCCACATTAAAATATCATATTTCCATTCTTAAAAAAACAACAATAACTTAAAACTAATTTAAATATTTTAAATTTTTTTAGCATACCTTATCAGAATTTAAACACAAAATCCCATTTTAGTAATCTGTAAAGAAAATACTCATTATCAATTTTAAGACAAACATTTTGAATTAAAAAAATTCATTTTAATATATCGTTGAAAATAATATAAATCACATTAAATATTTGGACCCAAACTTAAACATTACATAATCTAGATTTTTTTAAATTCACTTTCTTACATTCCAAAAGATCTTTTCAGTATAGATTTTTAAAAAATTAGGAAATAATTAATATATATCGACCGAAAAAAATTAAAAGTGGGTACTATTAAAACAAAATCCATTTATTACATATCATAATCTTTTTTTAATAAAAACATGAAATCTAGTCATGAAACATATTCACAACATTCATCTTGGATTCTTATTTTCTATTACCCATCCTTAATCACTATGAAAATCATTTCAAAACATGGGATGATTTTGAAAATCATAGTAAGGGACATAAAAATATGGAGGGAAACAATTAGTTCATTAATATTTATAATCATACAAAATAACATTCACAAAGGCAAACCTCTCACCCAATAAGTGTCATTTTATTACTTTTTAAAAGCATGAGATATCTATAAAACATAGAGAACATAAATAATACCATAAAGGTAACATATAGAATTACCTACATAAGATTTTATCCCTCATGGATATAATATGATTTTTAACCCTCAAGGATACCTTATAATGCAACCCTCACGACTACCATACAATGTAACACTCAAGGCTACCTTATGATGTAACAATTGCAGTTACACATAGAGTAACCATACGGTCGACCTCCAACATAAACAACCCCAAAGAATTGAATGAAGATATATTTCACACAATTAATTATAAAAAACACCCATGAAATATAAAATAAATATAAAACAAGAACACTTACATCATATAAATCATTCCCTTTAAAAAAGAACAGAAATTAAAAGAGAATTTATAAATAATGTCTCTTAAAAAAATCTTATACTTGAAGTGATAAATGATAAAAATAAGGTAATGTGTTTATAAACTATTATTACACATAATAAACCATAATTCAATAAAAATTCCTTCCACAAAGAACCTAATTACCACATTATCAAAAAAGTAGAAGCTTGACCCCTAGAATGGGAATTAGGTAAGGAATTACCTTACATCTTGTTAACCCTACTTCAAAACTACTGTATAATGGGTTAAATAGTTTTATTAATATATTATAGAACCATTTTAATATGTATAATTACTTATATGATATTTTTATAGCATATTTTAACAAATTTATTAATAATATTTTTTTTATTTTCATTTTCTCGGAGCATTTATTTCATGGTTTCCATGGTTTGTTCATTATGTATTTTCTTGTAGAGATAAAGAAAAATGCTACAAGTAGAATGAAATTGTGTTAATTTTTTTTCAAAAAATTTAAATGATACCATATTTTTTTGATATGATGATTAATCATTAGATGAAACATTAATGAAAATGATTTAATTTATTCTGGTGGGTTTTATGATCATCACAATGTTAAATCAATATATTCAATATAATCTTTATATATGGGTTCCAAACCAATAAATAACTTATAATATGTATAATAAAATATTATGTAACCCTAATAATTGTTTTATTCACATTACTGAAGGTGATAATGAGCAATTAATCTCTATCACCCATGATTATGGTAAACTGACCCATCACTGTCGATGTTCTCATTTTTAGAATAAAAGGGAGAGGGAAAGAATTATGATGATGATTTCTTCCATTAACATGATAAAATTATATTATATATAAGATAGTAGATATATAAATCCACTTATATTAGGTAAAATTAAAATATTATAATAAATGTAAAGGAATTGAAAATAAAATAAAAGAAAATGAAAGAGGATTTTACCACTTTAATTCTAATTGAGAACCTCTTTAAGGACCTTGGTTTTGGTCTTTTGTTTATACTAGTATGTCATGAACGTGGGGTATAGTATTGGTAAGATAATTGTGTGAAAATTAAATAAGATACAAGGCTTTGTGTTGTGAGGATAGGTGATGGTGTGGGGTGATATTTATAGTCGATGATAGGGGTGTTTTATAATTATTATATTCATTACATTATATGTTTGGCTGATGACTATGAATAGTTTGGGCCTTATTACTAAATATATTAAAATAATTAAATATTATTCGACATTAATGTGCCTAAATTAGTTATGAATCAAGAAATAATATATTTAACTTATAATGTATATTTACCATAAATTACCTATTTCACTGTTCACAGAATTCAGGTATTTGAAAGAAAAACTGAAAAACTCACCCTATCCATTTTTAAATGTGAAGAATTCAAAAATTAACTAAATTTTAGAAAAATAATTTTCTAAATATGTGAAATATAAATTTTAATTAAAATTATAATTTATTACAGAAAAACTAATTTTAAAACTATAACTCACTTTGTAATAAATTGAAAAATATAGTAATGTTTAACAAAATTATATCATAATCACAAGAAAACAACATAATAAATTATGATTCCATTTTAGGAAATTATATATTTTTTTAAATCATTATATTAATTATAAAATTGTTATTAAACCTCTATGAATTAATAAAATACAAACACTTAATTTATTATGTCTAAAACAGTTATTTACTTGTTACACAAATAAATCATGACTAAACTAATAAGATACATGGATTTTATTTATAATTTATATGGTAAGGTTACTATTCTATTTTTGAAATTACTATTCTTAATGGTCATTTTACTATTCCTAAGGCCACGTTACTAATCCCTCAGTTTGAATTCCATAATTTCTATAACTAACACTTATTTCTTTATACATTTATAATGAATTTGAATATTTAATTCCCAAATGAAAATAATTTATTATATATGTACCTAGGTCATTACATTCTCCCCACCTTTGGGAAATTACATCTTCTCAATTTTTATTTACTTTTAAAACATGTGAGGATAAATCTCCCTCATAACATTTTCTAATTCCCATGTTAGTTATTCATCCATTTGGTTTCTCCCCAAAAGCATAAAATTAATAATTACTTTATTCTACAATACATTCTCTCCATGATCAAGAATAAAAATAGGATTTTCTTTAAAAGAAATGATCACTTCTAGTAGAACTAATTCAAGGCTTAAAACATGAGATGAATCTGGATCACAATTACTCAACATCGAAAAAAGGAAAACATTGTGTGCCTATGATAAATTCAGAGGAAATGATTCTTAAAAGGAGACTCATCTAACATTATATAAGATTTCATAATGTCCAATAAACCATGGATTTATATTTTCTTTCCTAAAAAATGTATAAAAATTTCCCATGGTGATTTTCAAAGAAAAACATGATCGTTTAACTTGAAAAATTTCTTCCATTCTATTATCTACATAACTTTCTTGAATTCTTTGAGATTTCCTCATGTGTTGATGGATTACCTTCACCTTCTTAGCCACTTTGTCTATAAATTCTAGTCCCATCAACTTTCTTTCCATACCATCATCCCAAAATTCTGGAGTTCATCACCAATTTCAATAAAATTTATTAGAAAATGAAATATATATACTGGACTGAAATCTATTATTTTATGAAAACTTATCTGAGGAATGATTCAGATCCCAACATCATTTTTAATCCAGTGAAGAGGCACAAATTTTGTCTTCCATTCTATGATTTTTTTCATCAATCTATCCCTCATATTGGGGATGAAAGGATATTCTAAAATTTAATTCAACTCCAAATGAATTATGACAGGCTTTATCAAAGATATAAGTGAACTTGGGATCTTAGTGAGATTCACTGTATAGAGGAGCACCATGTAAAATGATTAATTTTGTGAGGTACAGTTGAGAAAGATGATAAAAAAACATAGAATATTGAATATTCTGGAAATGTGAAGATTTAGTCAACAGACCAACAATAACCTTCACATTGGTACCTCGAGTTGTATTTGGTAGAAAAACTATGAAGTCCATGTATATGTTTTCCAATTTCTACTTTGGCATCAAAAAAGTATGAGGCAAACCCTTTGTTAATTGTCGCTATTCTTTATCTAGTGAACATTTCAAAAATTTGACCCTAAAATCTGTAATATCTCTTCTAATTCTACCCCATAGTTAATAATTCCTAACGTATTTGTATATCTTAGTACGTCCTGGATGAACTAAAAACTAAGAACTATGAGCTTCACATAAAAAATAATTCTTCAACTGTAAATCATAAGGAAAACATAATCTCTTCCCAAATCTCAAAAAACAATATTTATAAACAATAAATTAAAGAAACATATACTTTTTCACCAATTTAACCTTTTTATATAACTTGACATATTCCTTATACGCTTTCTTAATTTTGTCCGATAGAGATTACTACAATAAAACTTGGAACAAAACAGAGGAATTTCCTTCTCCAAGAACTTCCAATCCAAAATTCATCTAATCATTAATCAAGGGGTTTTGTTCCAAATGTAACACGGTTAATGATGCAAGATTTTTTCAACTCAAGTAATCCACCACTTTGTTTTATTTTCTACGATGGTAATTCATTGTGAAATAATAATATTTTCTCAAATTAAATCTGTCTTCCCTACATAATTTTTAATTCCTTTTGAGTGAATATATACTATATAATTTTATGGTCAGAAAATATATCACATTTGGATCCAAAAAAAATGATCCATCAGAAGTTTCAAAGAGAAAACCACAATGGATAATTACAAATCATGTGTGAGATAATTTATTTCATGAGATTTTAGTTGTCTAGAATCAAAATTAATTACATGATAATTCTACATTTGAATGAAACTAAGTCCTTTTAAAGAAAAAACACTGTAGATAACAATGTCTTCCTTTCTATAAGGCATGGAAAAAACTAGAGTATTCAGAAATCTATTATTTAGTTCCTAAAAAACAAACATGACATTCTTATATCCAAATAAAATTTTCCCCTTTTCATGTTGAGTTAAATATCATGTTAGATAACCATCCAATATTTTTGGCAAACCATCACTAATAACATGATTATCCAAGAAAAATATGAATATTTATAACATTTTTTGGTCTTTGAAATATATCATCCAATTTCTCTGGTGGGGTCAACTGTTATGCCATCCTTATTTACAATGTTCTGAAGAAAATAAATATGTTTCCACCAAATATCAAAATTTCTAAATTTTCCATATATATTATTATCTTTGAGATTTTTCAAGAAAATATATAAATGGTTTTTATGATCATGATATCTTTTTTAAAATTCAAAAATATCATTAATAAATTCAACAAAAAACTAATCCAAATATTCTTAGAATATTCTATTTATAGATTCTATGAATATATAAGGGGATTTTTTCAAACCAAAGGGTATAACAACAAACTCAAAATTTCCATATCTTGTTTGAAAAGTTGGTTTTGGGATGTCATTTTCCTTTACCGTCTGATGATAGTACCCGAATTTCAATCCATTCTTGGAAAAATACTAGGCATCTTGGATTTGATAATAAAATTCAACAATAAGAGGAAACAAATACTTATTCATAACATTAATTTTATCCAAATCTCCATAATCAATGATTATTCACATGGAAACATAATTATTTTTAATGAAAAATATAGTATCACCCCATGTTGATGTTCTCAGATGAATGAATCCTTAATCAAGATACTCTTGTAACATATTTTTCATTTCAAGAAGCTCCACTTGAGCCATTAGATAAGGGGGTTTTGAAATTAGACTAGAAGGAAGAACCATTGGAATAGTAAATTCAACATATTGATTAGTAAGAACATAGGGGAACCCATTACAAAAAACATTTAGGTATTCATTTACCCTTAGCGTATTATTAATCTGAATAGTTCACCTATTTTCAACAATATGTGAATTATAAATTTTATTTAAATATTTTATGATTTTCTCAATTTTATGATATGTTATCAATTGTATGGATTCATTCTTGTATGCAAAGATAAAATATTTCTGAAAAAAACTTGTTTAGCCATATTATCAATCTTGGAAAGATAAACTTAAAGTCAATCCATACCAAGAATAACATAGAACTCTACAAAGGAAAAAATAATGCTTTTTGGAAATTTAATTGCCTAAAAGATCATAGGATGATTCTTATGATTTATTATCTCAATAATATTTCCCCCAATATTTTAACCATATGTTATTTTCTCTTTTCTTGAGGTGAACTTTCCAAATTACCAATAAAATTATTAGAAAATAAAGAAACCTGTAGACCCTATATCAAACAAAAAATTAGAAAAAACATTGTAAACAAAAAAAGTACATAACAACACACCATTGGATGTCCTGATATTAGCTGAAAAATTATCAAAGGATCTTAATACACCTTTATTCTTATAATATATCTACCTTCCATCATTCAGAATTCCAGTGGGATGTTATTTGTATAAAAAACCATCTCACCACATTAAAGACAATTTAAATTTTTAATCATAATTAATTTTAAGATAATTTTCCTAAAAATAGTAGACCATATGTCCAAACCTACCCTATCAAAAACACTTCCCATTTTTGTTAAGGAATTCACCAGGGTGATTTTTACCACACTTTTCAAAAACTAGAAACTGAAATTTCTTATTTGCATATTTCAATGATTTATTCATACCAATCCATTACCAACTATGTCTCATATTATTATTTTTGTAAAATTACACAGGATAATAATCAAAATTCATTTTTACCATCTGATCACCATGGAAAAGTTTCAATTAACTTTTGAATTCATGGGTGGCCAATAATATTCGATATTTTGCTTCAATCCTGAGTAAAAATAATTAATCTTTCTATCAAGATCCTCAATAATATTTAGAGTGTACCTTTCCAATCGGGTGATGTTTTTTTCATACCCAGTCACAAAATATTTCCCATTTTGATTCAATTTAATGAATTGATTTTCCATCATATGTCAAACCACCAGAGGAAATGATTTTTCAAGGAAAATATTTTTAAATTCTTCCCATTATAAGGTATCAATCTCCTCATCATCCCTTATAAACATGACCAATGACCACCATTGGTCAGCTTCAAATTCAATATGATAAAGAGAAAACCATTATCTTTGATTATATGATCACACCAAAACATAGAATTTATTTTCATGGGAATTAATAATCCCTTAACCGCCACATGGTCAGAACATACACTAAAAGAATGAGACCGTTTCATCACAAAACGGTCCTATATCATCTTGTTTTTTATGGTAACTCTTGTTATTCCCTAGATTGTATTCCACTACTATTTATAGCCTGATTCAATAGAGCCATTACTATCAAAAACCATTTAGATATAATTCCCACAATTCCATGTTGCAAATTCAAGTATATATCAACCACTCAGTGCCTTCATAATTTAGCTTCCCAATTTCTTCTTCAGAAAACCATTATGAAGAGAGATATCTTAGATAAAGGAATATGGAAATATTAAAATGATATATCATTTAAAACTAACAATAAGGTAAAAATAATTTATGGTATTCTATTAACAACATCATAATCCCTATAGTTATCTAAACCATGCTCTAATACCAACTATAAGGACCAAAACTTAAACATTACATTATATTAATTTTTTTTATAATTCACTTTATTACATTCCCAAAGAACTTTTCAATTTATTTTTTTAGAAAATTAGGACATCATTCAAACATATCACCCCAAATCATAAAAATTAGGTACTTCTAAAATACTATCCATTTATTCTATAATACAAATAATTCTTATAAAAATATAAAACTATTCTAGGGAAGTCTTCAAGAATTCTTCTTGTATGCTTCTTTTCTCTTACCCATCCTCGAACACTGTAAGGAAAATTTTAAAAGATGGTATGAGCCAAAAAATAATATTAAGGGACATAAAAATAATGAGAGAAACCATTAGTTTATGTATACATATAAAAATATGAAATCATTTTCAAAAAGGCATACTTCTCATCCAATAAGAATCATATAGTTACTTTTAAAAAACATGAAATTTCCATAAATCATAGAAAAAATAATAATACAATGAAGGTAAATTGAAGAATTAAATATGTAATATTATAACTGTAACATTCCAGGTAAATGAAGAATAAGACATATTTTATATTTTTTAATATTTGTGAATTAAATAATAATTTTACTTTAAAGGGGATGCTATGTTCGATAGTGTACCAGATATGCAACAACGAGTTTCTTTGGATTCTTACGTTGCACACTAATAATATAATATTATTAATTTAAATGGTAGTTAACTCCTAACCGTTTTATTGGTGGGAATGAACAAAAATAATTACAATATGATTATACATGATGGTTCAATGTGTTTACAGTATCCAATAAAAAGTTAGAGGCTTAAAATTTGAATGAATCTAATTTTAAGCATAATTTACATTAAAAGGCTGATTTATCGCCTTTTAATGAAAAAACTCTTTAAATACAGTTTTCTTCACTTTAATACATTGTAATTGACCAAATAAAATCCTTATTTAGAATGGGGACATCATATTTTACTTTGGTTAATTTTTTGGTATTTTTCTGATAAAGTTCATTTTTTAATGAATAGTGAAAAATATTGTATTTTAATTCAAAAGTGCCTTTTAATATAATTTATCTATATGGTTTGAATATATTTTTAATTGGTTTTAGAGTTTAATTAAAATATATTTTTACTATTTAATCCAATGTTGGATATTAGATTTAATTTCACATTGAAATTGGACATAAATAAGTTTTAATCTTTTGATAGTTATTGTTTCTTAAAAACACGCTATTTGTTTTTGATAACTAGAACTAATTTTAAAATTAATTAATGCCACTTCTATGTTTTGAATTTGGAAAAATATACATCATTATTGAATTTAGAATATCAAATATAGATTAGCCAGATATTTTGGTATTTTTCTGAAAAACATCAATTTTTGATGAATAGTGAAACCACTTAGTGGTAGTTAAAAAATCTGACTTTTTCATCTAAATGAAATTTTACCACTTCTGTGAATTGAATTTAAAGAATCCTACAGACATTGTGTTTATCATGAAGTAAAATTTGGTTCATTAAGATAAAAATAATTTTTGGTGAATAGGAACTTTTGACTTTTATTTACCACGGTTTAAGGTAAATAAGGTAATTCAAGGTTAAAGGAATATTATAATAACTCAAAATAAACTTAACACTTGTCTAAACATTATTGGTTGAGTCATTTACGACCATGGGAATCTTTGTGTCGATTTTGGGACCCCATTAAGCCACATGGGAGTGACAATGAAAATTTAGATTAATTAACTTAAAGTAAGGGCAAAAATGAAAAAAACAAATATCTTTTAGAAACTTAATTTTTATATGGTGTTATATAAGACATATTTTCACCTATAAATTTTATTTAGAAATATAAAAATATTTACTACATTATAGTATTTGTTTTATAATTTTTTTACATCAAATAATTTAAATTATTCATGACACAATAATGATACATTATTTACCTCATTAATAAATGATTTAAATAAATTAGATTATAATGATTAAAATATTATCCCAAACATGTCTAGTTCTTATGGGATGATTTTATTTTGAATATGAGTCATCTTATATTTGACCGTAATTTTTTTGGACCTTTAGAAAAACCTAATATAATTATATTATAAAATAATATTTTCACACTTTCCTAAAGAGCCACTCCTCCCCCTTATAAAAGGAGATCATTTATAACCAATTATTCACACCTCTAAAGACATTTGGATCGTCCAAACTCTACCAAATTAATCTTCTTATATCCATATCCTCCACCTATAATCCTTACCTTAGGTAGAAGGCACTTCAAGAAGTCCTTTGGTTCAAACCAAAGGGAGTTACCCAAATTAAAGGTAATGGTTTCTATTAAATTGTTTTCTTTTATTTTACTTCTCAAACCCATAAAATCTTTTTATTAATTTGTTTTGTAACAACAAAAATATCCTCAATATACTAGGATGTTGTTATGAGATGGATTCTAACTACACTTACACACACCTCCATCTAATGGGTGAAGAACATAATGTTTCTGTGGATGGCAAACTAAGGCCTCAGGAAACGATGATTGTTCAATTACATCTTACATCCTCTCATGGTGGACATTATAATGATAGTGTATTTATATATGATATATATTATATTTTTTATTTCTTATGCTTCTGTACTTTCCATTTATAGCACGCCTTTATGGTTTCCATAGGTGGTAAATACGATAATCTAATTTGAGAAAATGCGGACTACCGCCACCTCAAAGTGATTTGATTCATTAATTCCTTATGTGGGATGTATAAAGGATAGAGTTAATGATATTATATATGATATTATACTGTAATTATAATATAACTTTTATAATTATGTTTTAATTTCATTAAAAAATGAAATAGAAATGAATGTAGCATTCATGCGTACGTACAGCTTGCCGTCTCCAATAACGGTGCATTTCATTTCTTACCTATAAATGTTATGTACTATTATAAAAACATATATGTGTGGGATATATATTATATATATGATATTAACATCTTGAATATAATTCTTTATATAATTAATCTTTGACCGCATGAACAACGTGTAATTATAAGATGTCCATTTTTAACTCAAGTACCAAATGTCGACAAAATGAACATTATTAACTTAAATGATTGCATAATGTTTATAACATGGTAATAAGTGATATAAAAGGAATAATAAACATGAAAAAGGTTCTTAATCAAGTATAAATTAACTTTAGTTTATTATTCATGAGATTAAGGAACGATCGAGTCAAGTCGGACACGAGGTAAGGGACTTCGTCTCAATCTCCTTTCATTGAGGAATTTCTAGTTTTATACACGACTTTATTTTATACGGTGTATAATCCCATTTGAATTTTAATTTATTTGAAAGGGAATATTTTTATATGAAGCGTTTTACTAAACGAAAAAAAGGAATGTTTTTTCAATGTAAGCGGTGACAACGACCTTTCCGACACCGCGAGTA
The DNA here is from genome assembly GCA_963277665.1 of Viscum album. Taxonomy (NCBI): domain Eukaryota; kingdom Viridiplantae; phylum Streptophyta; class Magnoliopsida; order Santalales; family Viscaceae; genus Viscum; species Viscum album. Next base: position 227,311,863 of record OY728143.1, read on the forward strand.
TTATTTGACCTTTGTCTTCCTTAACAAGTCGTAATGTTTTTAAAAGGTAAAATAAATACCATATACTCTTTTTACATAATTTGGTATTGAAAATGATTTTAATAACGGATTTATTATTTCAATATCTTGAAATGATATTTTGTTATTGCAATGTGGAAATGTTATCTTTAATTTATGCTTATATTATGTGTTGTGATCATGTTATGGTTCTTGGGAATTATTTACGTATACGGGTTGTTCCGTGATAAACCTTGGTCTGGTGAGCCTGAGATAGCTCTCCAATGCATTGGGTAACATGACGTAGGTAAATGTGAATGTTTCTCCTAAGAGATTTAGGGAATATATTGTGATGGGTATTCCAATGTAACTCCCTATGTAGCTGTGATAGCTACAATGTAAATATGGTATGGATGCCGCAAGTTACCTTTATGATTTATGATTTCTATGTGTCTTTCATAAATCTTATGATTTCATGAGGTAAGTAAACAAGTTCATGTTTTGTATGTTTTTATGAAAAAATGTTTTCATTCATTCTTTTATAACCCTTACTAAGCCTTTTATGCTCATACCATGTTTTGAAATGTTTTCACATGACTTAAAGGTGAATAAGGTCAAGGATGGGATCAAGGAAAAGTCTTTATTTATAAAACATGGATCTTTACATGACACCTTTTTTCAAGAGTTTTTATTTTATGAAAAAATGGGAACAGTGTAGAAATGTCTACCTTGTAATCTTTTGAGATGTAATAGTTATGTTCTAATTCTCTATAACTCTAAACCTGAAAAGATCCTCAATGTGAATTATTCATTTAATTCAATATTATGTAATGTTTAAGGTTGGGTCCTTATCGTTGGTATCGGAGTTCGGTTTAGACAACTTTAGGTGTTAGGGTATTATTAAAGTAATATCCATACAGTAATTTATTTTATTATTGACATCATAGAGCATTTCCAGATCACCATGTTGCTTCGCCTAAGATATTTTTGTGTTCAGAATGGTTTCCCGCCGAGGAAACATGGCAGCTATGTTGGGACGACATCAGGAGGAATTCAACCTTCCAAATCAGCAACCCGAGATGGTCGAAATTAGAACTGAACAGTTTGTTACAGTGATGGCACAATTGACTCAGGCGATAACCGGTGGTGGTATCCATGTATGAGATCAGCCAGATCGACCATAGAGGAACATATTAGTAGTGGAGAATTTCATGAGGCAACATCCCCCATCATTTAGAATATCAACTGACCCTATGCTATCTGAAGTGTGGATTAAAGCACTGGAGAATATTTTTTATTTCATGGGTTGTTCAGAATATCAAAAGGTTAGTCTCGTTGTTTATCATTTTGAAGGTGAAGCTGATCAGTGGTGGTCGATGGTGAAAAATATCATGGATAGTGAGGAGATTGATGCTCTCAATTGGGATGAATTCAATGGTATCTTTCTTGAGAAATATTTTTCTAAGGTGGTTCTTCTTAGGATGGAAAAACAGTTCATGGAATTGATGCAGGAGGATGACTCAGGGGCTGCTTATTAATAATATTTTACTCGACTATCAAGGTATGCTCCAAATTTCATATGAGATTTGGATAGTAAAATCAACCGTTTTTTACTCAGGATTAAAGCCAAAGTATCAAAGGTATTTAGCTTCTTGTGAGTTAAAAAGTTATTAATAACTTGTTCGTTGTGCGGAGAAGGTGGAAATGAAGTTTGTTGATGATCAGGTATTCTTTGACACACAACAGAATAAGAGGTCGAGGTGGTAGGATAAAGGAAAGAACTCTTCAAAAAATTCTGATGGTATGAAACTTATGTTTACAGTTTGTGAAAATTGTGGTAAAAATCATATAGGGGAATGTCTTTTCAATTCTGGTAAGTGCTACCAATGTGGTAAAATGGGACATAAGGCTCGTAATTTCACTAAAAAAGATCAGGGTAATGGTAAGACAAAATCTGATTTACAATCAGTAAAATGTTTTAAGTGCAATGAAATGGGTCATTATGAAAATTAGTGTCCAACAAAGAACTCAACCGAAGGAAAGAAGATAGACTACAAGAATAAAGGGGTGGCTAAATCCTTTGCAACTACTTCAGTAGATGTTGGTCCATCAAATGAAGTTGTGTCAGCTACACTGGTTGTTTGTTCAGATTATGCCAATGTGTTGTTTGATTCAGGATCTACACACTCTTTCATTTTTGAGAAGTTTTCTAGTAAATTGGGAATTCCATCTCATGATATGAATACTAAACTTATAGTAAAAACACCTGGAGGAAATTTTGAGACAAAAAGAAAACATAAGAACCCTCTTGTCCTTGTGTGCGGAAAGAATCTACCTGAAAACCTTATTGTTTTGCCTCTAGTAGAGTTTAGTGTTATATTGGGCAAGGATTGGCTTTCTATTTATCATGCTAAGATTGAATATAGAGCTAGTTTGTGTTAGAAAATGAACCCTTGCTATTGATAACATATCAGGAAGCTGAGAAACTAGTAAAAGATGGATATGAATGTTACCTTGCACAAATTTTTGAAAACAAAGGAACTGTTCAGATTAATGATGTTCCAGTGGTAAATGAGTACCTTGATGTTTTTCCTGATGAGTTTCCTGGTATTTTACATGACCGGGAAGTTGAATTTACTTTTAACTTAGTTCTGGATGTTAAGCCAATTTCAAAACCCCCGTATCGAATGGCTCAAATTGAACTTTTAGAGTTAAAGAAGCAATTACAGGAGTTATTAGATAAAGGTTTCATTTGACCTAGAACATCACCATGGGGTGTTCCTGTCTTTTTTGTTAAAAATAAATATGGTTAAATGATACTTTTCATTGATTATAAAGCACTGAATAACATCACTATTATGAATAAGTATCATTTGCCTCATATCGATGATTTGTTTGATCTGCTCCAGGGAGCTCAATATTTTTCGAAGATTGACTTGACGTCGGGGTACCATTAGTTGAAAGTAAAGGAATCTAACGTTCTGAAGACCGTGTTTCATACTAGATATGGCCATTATGAATTTTTAGTTATGCCTTTTGGTTTTACCAATGCACCGGCTGTATTCATGGATCTTATGAATATAATTTTTCGTGAGTTCTTGGATATGTTTGTGGTTGTGTTCATTGATGATATTTTGGTTTAGTCCAAAAGTAAATAGGAACATTAATGTCATTAAAGGGTTGTCTTGCAAACCTTAAAATAAAAGAAACTTTATGGGAAATTTAGAAAGTGTGAATTTTGGTTACAACAAATTTCTTTCCTAGGTCACATTGTTTCAAAAAATGGCATAACTGTTGATCATGCTAAAACGAAAGTTGTTGAAGAATGGCCAAGACCCACAAATATAACCAGATTCATAGTTTTCTTGGTTTGGAAGATTATTACCAGAGTTTTGTTGAAAAGTTTGCACATTTATCTATTCCAATGACTAAGTCAACTCAAAAAGGTGTTAATTTTATCTGGACAAAATAATGTGATGATTGTTTTCAGGAATTGAAAAGAAGATTGGTGAATGCTCCAGTTTAGGGAGAGCCTTCTAGAAATGGTGAGTTTTTTTATCAATAATGATGCTTCGTTGAAAGGAATGGGTTGTTTCCTAATGAAAAATGATCAGATAATTTCTTATGCTTCACGTCAGTTGAAACCACATGAGTTAAATTACCCTACACATCATTTAGAATTAGATGTAATTGTTTTTGCTTTAAAATTTTTGAGGCATCATTTTTATGGAGTGAAGTGTGAATTATACACTGATCACAAAAGATTAAAGTTTATATTCACTCAGAAAGAATTTAACATGAGAGAGATGAGATGGTTGGAATTAATCAAGGATTATGATTGCATGATCCTTTATCATCAGGGAAAATAAAATAAAGTGGCTGATTCTTTGAGTCGAAAAAGTAATACTTCATTAACCATGTTACGTTTGGAACAAGATCCTTTGGTGTTTGATTTGATGAACTTTGGCATAGAAGTTTTTGTTTCAGGAAATTATTCTGTTTTGTTTCATGTGTCAGTGAAATTATCTCTATCCTACAGAATTAAGAAAGCACAGAAGGAAGATAGTGAGTTGTAGAAAAAGTTTGTGTTGGTTCAGAAGCGTAAGTTTCCTGATTTTAATGTTGATAATGATTGTGTTTTGATATTTGGAAAGAGATTATGTGTGCCTTGTGATTAACAGTTGAAGAATGAGTTGTTATGTGAAGCCCATAGTTCTCTGTTTTCAGTTTATCTTGGTAGTAATATGATGTACAGGGATCTTCAAGAGTATTACTGGTGGGATGGAATGAAAAGAGATATTTCAGATTTTACTGTGTAGTGATTGAAATGTCAGCAGGTTAAAGAAGAGCGAATGATACCAAAAGGAATGCTTCAGCCTTTACCGGTGCCAAAGTTGAAATGGGAAAATATATCCATGGACATTGTCGTGGGATTACCATAGCCATCTCGAGGTAATAATGTAAACTTGGTTATAGTTGACCGATTGACTAAATCTGTTCATTTACTTCATATCAGAGATACTTTGTCTCTAGATTAACTTGCTCGGTTGTATGTTAAAGATATATTCATGTTGCATGGAGTTACCCTCTCCATTTTATCTTATCGTGATCCCAGGTTCACTTCTATCTTTTAGAAAGGCCTTCAGAAGTCATTGGGTACTGAATTAAATTTTAGTATAGCATTTCATCCTCAATCTAATGGGAATTAAGAAAGAACAATTCAGACCTTGGAGGATATGTTACATGCTTGCTCGATGGATTACCAGGGAAGTTGGGACCAACATCTTTATTTGGTTGATTTTTCTTATAATAATTGCTTTCATTCCAGTATACATATGGCTCCATTTGAGGCATTATATGGAAAGCATTGTCAAACTCCATTATTCCGGGATGAAGTAGGTGAAAGGAAGCTAATGGTAACAGAATTGGTAGAAGAGATGGAAAAGAAAGTTTAGTTGATTCAGAAGCACATGAGAACAGCTCAAAGCAGATGGAAAAGTTATGCAGATAACCGGAGGAAGGATCTTTCTATTGAGGTAGGTGATCATGTCTTTTTCAAAGTTTCTCCATGGAAAAGTGTGATATGTATTGGTAAGAAGGGAAAGTTGAGTCTGAGGTTCATTGGACCTTATGAAATTCGAGAGAAAGTTAGATCAATTGCGTATAGAGTGGATTTACCTCCAAGTTTATCCCAGGTACACAATGTTTTTCTTGTTTTGATGTTGAGAAAGTATATGCCAGATCCATCTCATGTTTTGAGACAAGAGGTAGTTCAATTGGAAGAGAATCTCTCTTATGAAGAACAAACAGTCCAGATTATTGAATGTAGAGAGCATGTATTGTGGAATAATGAAATTCACCAGGTAAAGGTTTTTTGGGAAAACTATATGGTTGAAGAGGAAACTTGGGAATCTAAAAATGCTATGAGGGTTATATACGCCCAATTATTTTGATAAGTGAATAAAAATTGCAAGGACACAATTCCCAAAAGGGGGGAAGGATGTAACATCCCAGGTAAATGAAGAATACGACATATTTCATATTTATTAATATTTTGGAATTATATATTAATTTTACTTTAATGGGGTTTATATGTTCGATAGCATACCTGATACTCAATAACAGGTTTCATTGGAATCATTCTTTGCACACTAATAATATAATATTATTATTTTAAATGGTAGTTAACTCTTAGCCATTGTATTGGTGGTTAAAAACAAACAAACTACAATATGATTATACATGACTGTTAAATTTGTTTACAGTATACAATAAAAATTTAGGGGCTTAAAATGTGAATGAATGTAATTTTAAGCATAATTTACATTAAAAGGACGATTTATCGCATTTTAATGACAAACCCTCTTTAAATATAGTTTTCGTCACTTTAATAAATTCTAATTTAAAAAATAAAATCCTTCTTTAGAATGGGGATATCTAATTTTACTTTGGGTATTTTTTCTAGTATTTTTTTGATAAAGTTCATTTTTTAAAGAATAGTAAAAAATATTGTATTTTAATTAAAAAGTTCCTTTTAATATAATTTATTCATATGGTTCGATTATATTTTTAATTGGTTTTAATGTGTAATTAAAATATATTTTTACCATTTAATCCAATTTTGGACAATAGAATTAATTTCACATTGAAATTGGACTTAAACAAGTATCAATCTTTTGATAGTTATTGTTTCTTAAAAACACGCTATTTCTTTCGATAACTGGAATAATTTCAAAATTAATTAATGACAATTATATGTTTTGAATTTTTAAAAATACAAATAAATTTTTAATTTATAATATCAAATATCTATTAGGCTGATTTTTTGGTATTTTTCTAAAAAACATCAATTCTTGATGAATATTGAAACCAGTTATTGGTTGTTAAAAAAACTGAATTTTTCATCTAAATGAAATTTTACCACTTATGTGAATTTAATTTCAAACATCCCACAAACATGGTTTTTATCAAGATGTAAAATGTGGTTCCTTAAGATAAAAATAATTTTTTTTGAATATAAACTTTTGACTTTTTTTATAGTGGTTTAAGGTAAATAAGATAATTCATGGTTAAAGAAATAATATAATAATTCAAAATTACCTTAACATTTGTCCAAACCTTATTGGATGAGTAATTTACGACCATATAAATCTTTGGGTCGATTTTGGGACCCCATTGATCCACTTGGGAGTGATAATGACAATTTAGATTAATTAACTTAAAGTAAGGTAAAAAATTACAAAAGAAAATATCTTTTTGTAAAATAATTTTCATATGGTGTTATATAAGTAATATTTTCGCCTATAAATATTCTTTAGAAATATAAAAAGATTTCCTACATGATATTATATTTTTTATAATTTTTGGACAACAATTAATATAAATTATTCATGACACAATAATGATGCAGTATTTACCTCATTAATAAATGATTTAAATAAATAAGATTATACTGATTAAAATATTATCAAAAACAAGTCCAATTCTGATTGGATTATTTTATTTCGAATATGAGCCATCTTATCTTCGACCTTAATTATTTTTGGACCTTTAAAAACCAAATATAATTATATTATAAAATAATATTTTCACACTTTCGTAATGAGTCCCTCCTCCCCCTTATAAAAGGAGACCATTTCTAACCAATTCATCACACCTCTCAAGCCATTTAGACTATCCAAAATCTTCCAAATTAAGCTGACTATATCCGTATACTCTTCCTAGAAGTCATACCTTAGGCATAAGGCACGTAAAGAAGTCCTTTGGTTCAAACCAAATGGAGTTTCCCAAATTAAAGGTAATCGTTTCTCTGAAATTGTTTGTTTATTTTAATTCTCCAATCCCTAAAATCTTTTTATTCATTTATTTTGTTACAAAAACTGTATCCTCAATATAGTAGGATTTTGGTATGAGATGGATTCGAACTACACTTAGACACACCTCCATCTAATGGATGAAGAACATATTGTTTTTGTGGATGGAAAACTAAGGCCTTAGGAAACAATGATTGTTTAATTACATCTTACCGCCTCTCATGGTGGCCATTATGATGGAACGGTATTTATATATGATATATATTATGTTTATTATTTCCTTATGCTAATGTACTTTCCATTTATCGCACGCCATTATGGTTTCCATAGTGGGTAAATACGATAATCTAATTTGAGGAAGTGCGTACTACCGCCCCCTCAAAGTGATTTGAATCGTTAATGCCTCATGTAGGATGTATAAAGGATGGAGTTAATGATATTATATATGATATTATACTAGAATTATAATATACCTATGTATCATTATGTATTAATTACATTAAAATATTAAATAGAAATGAATGTTGCGTTCACGTGTACATACGGCTTACCGTCTCCATGAACGGTGCATTTCATTTCTTACCTCTAAATGTCACGTACTATTATAAAAACATGTATGTTCTGGATATATATGATATATATGATATCCATATCATGTTTATAATTCTGGATATAATGAACCTTTGACCACATGAACAACATGTTATTATAAGAAGTCCATTTTTGACTCAAGTACCAAATATCGACAAAACGAACGTTATTAACTTTAATGATTGCATAATGTTTAAAACATGGTAATAAGTGATATAAAAGGAATAATAAACTTGAAAAGGTTCTTAAGAAAGTAGAAATTATCTTTAGTTTATTATTCAGGAGATTAAAGAACAATCGAGTCATGTCAGACACGAGCTAAGGGACTTCATCTCAATCTCCTTTCATTGAGGCATTTTTAGTTTTATACACGACTTTATTTTATACGGTGTATAAACCCCTTTGAATTTTAATTTAATTAATTTCATTAAAAGTGAATCATTTTATATGAAGAGTTCTACTAAATGTTAAAAATGAATTTTTTTTAATGTAAGCGGTGACAACGACCTTTCTGCTGCCCCGAGTATTATTTGATCTTTCCCTTACATAACAAGACATAATGTTTTTAAAAGGAAAAATAAATACCATATACTCTTTTTACGTATTTTGTTATTGAAAATTATTTTGAGAATGGATTCATAATTTCAATATCATGGAATGATAATTTTTTATTTCAGTGTTGAAATTTTATCTTTCCTTTATGCTTATATTATGTGTTATGATCATGTTATAGTTCTTGGGAATTATTTACGTATACAGGTGGTTCCATGATAAACTTAGGGCAGGTGAGCCCAAGATAGCTCTCCAATGAATTGGGTAACATGACAGAGGTAAACGTGACTGTTTCTCCTAAGAGATTTAGGGAATATACTGTGATGGGTATTTCAAAGTAACTCCCTATATAGTTGTGATAGCTACAATGTAAGTATGGTATGGATGCCACAAGTTACCTTTATGATTTATGATTTCTATGTGTCTTTCATAAATCTTATGATTTCATGAGGTAAGTAAATGAGTTCATGTTTTTTATGTATTTATGAAGAAATGTTTTCATCATTGTTTTATAACCCTTACTGAGCCTTTTATGCTCTTCCCCTGTTTTGAAATGTTTTCACAGGACTTAAAGATGAAAATGGTCATGGATGGGATCAAGGAAAAGTCATGATGTCTAAAACATGTAACTAGACATGAATATTTTTTCAAGAGTTTTTATTTAATGAAAAAATGGAAACTGTGTTGAAATGTTTACCTTGTAATCTTTTGAGATGTAATAGTTATGTCCTAATTCTCTAAAACTCTAAACCTGAAAAGATCCTTAATATAAATTATTCATTTAATTCAATATCATGTAATGTCTAAGGCTGGGTCCTTATAATAACCCTCATTGATACCATATGATTTGTAATCCTCATGGATACCTTACAATGTAACCACCATGACATCCTTATAATGTGACCCTCACAACAACTATATGGTGTTACAATCACAATTACACTTTGACTAATTATATGATCAACCTCATTCATAAAATAACCAATTAATTTGAGAGGGATATAGGTCCCACCATTCATAAAAAATATTTATAACAACTATAACATAATCAAAAAATAATAATACTTATATCATATAATTCATTCCATTTAAAAAAATATATGAATTTAAAAGATTATTTTTAAAGAGAAGTCCCTTACAAATATTATATATATGAAGTGAGAAATTATAAAAGAATGGAATATGTGTATACAATATAAATACACATAATAAAACCTAATATAATAATAATTCTTCTCACAAATAATATTAGTAACACATAATCAATAAAGTATACGGTTAACCCGAAAAATGAAAATTCGGTTAAGAATTCCCTAACCTTGTGTTCTTCTTACAACAAAAGTGTTCAATCCTCTTATATAAAATTTTAAATAATTTTATTAACATATTAAATAACCATATTAAAAATTATAATTACTTATATAATATTCTTATAACAAATTTCCTCCCATTTATTAGTAACATTATGTTATTTTCATTGTTTTGGGTGCATTAATTTCAGGGATTCCATGGTAGGTTCATTTTGGATTTCCTTTTTGAGTAGAAGTAAAACTACAGATGTGGAATTAAATATTTTTAATATTTTTTCACAATTATAAATGATATCATGTAACATTTTAATTTCTGATAAGAGGATGAATCATTACATAAAACATTAAAGAAAATGATTTAATTTGTTTTGGTGAATTTTACGATCATTAAGAAATTATATAATTTTATTTAATATCATGTTTTTATACTGGTTAAGTATAATTAAATAAATTATAATATTTATAATAATACATTATTTAACCATAATTACGGTTTTATAATTTTCCTTAATGGTGATAATGAAAAATGAATGTGTATTGTCCATGATGGCGGTAAATCAACACATCACAAACGATGTTCTTATTTTTAGAATAAAAGAGAGAGCATTAGAATTTTGATAATGATTTTTTAACTTCAACATGATAAAATTACCTTAAATATATGATAATAGAGTTTTTATGAGACTTGTATATGGGAAGGTTAATAGAGTTAAAAAAAAGAAATTGGAATGAAAATTATTGAAAACGAAAGAGGATTTTTCATCTTGAATTCTCCTCCTTATTATCCACATTAAGGACCTTTGTTTTACCCTTTTGGTAATACCATAAGGTCTTGGGTGTGGGGAAGAGAATTTGGAATATAATTTGGTAGAAATTAAATAATATACATGTATTTGAGGTGGACGGAAATAGGTGGTGAGGGGGATATTTATTGTGGAGGAGAGGGATGTTTTTTCATTATCATATTTATTAGTTTATTATTTTGGATCAAGAAAGTGAATAGTTTGAGAATTGTAACTGTTTATATTAGAATAATGAAGTAAGATTATAGATTATTGTGATTACATTAGTAATTACTCATGGAATAGTTTATTTAACTTATAATGTATATATACCGTAAATTAACATTTTTAATATTCACAGAAATTCTAGTACTTTAAAAAAATCCCAAAAATTCAATATAACAATAACTTGATGTGTATAACTAATAAATAAACTCCATTTTATGAAAATAATTTTATTAATATGATAATTATAATTTCTAATTAAAATAATAATTTATTCTAAAAATAACAATTTTAAAGCAATAATTGATTTTTTAAAATATTTAAAAAATAATTAAAGTATCATAAAATTATCTTAAAATCATAAGGCAGCAAAATTATAATTTATTAATCTATTTTTGGATATTATATTTTCCTTTTAATCATTATATTTGTTATAAAATTGTAATTAATTATTTACTAGTTACAAAAATACCAACACTTATTTTGTCATTTCCCAAAAAAATTATTTACTTATTTCATGATATAAATATATCATGATTTCAATTATAATATAAAAATATTTTATTTACACTTTTGATATGTGATGTTACTATTCTATTTGTCATCTTACTATTCCTAATGGTTATGTTACTATTCTTAATGTCATGTTACAATACTATCAGTTTAAATTCTAATATTTCAATAAATGACACTTATTTTATTACAAGTTAATGATGAATTTAACTATTAAACTCAAAAATAAAAACAAATTATTATATACGTACCTAGGTAATTACATTAAAATATCACCCGAAACAATTTACCATGAAAATGGAACTTATAATAAAATTATTAAGTGGATAATGGTCTTACAAGGTTGGAAAACATGATTTAAGGGGGCATGAAAAATAATAAAATTACTAGGGAGAGTTCCATGGAACTATATTCATGGATTCCACATGGGTTTTTAGGTCATGAGAGCTATTGGTGTCTTCCATTCGTTTCCCTTTCACAAAATTTTTGGAAATATATCAATTGAAGATAAACGAAATAATTAAAATAACAACAACCCCCGGTCACTTGGGTTTAATCAAGAGTGGTAGCAATCAAGCACAAAACCATGAAGTACCTCCAAAACTCCAAAAATCTTATATATCATCTACAAAATAACCCATATAACAAGGGATAATCATGATACATATGAGGTTCCTATTTATAAAAGAACCTAAATTCCTTTGATATGATTTTTTGATGAACCAACCCAAGTCATACCTTTATCACACACTGATGTTGGCTTGTGACAAGATTCCGATGGAATTATCAATCCCCATGGGCTGATGCAAGTGTCTAGGAATTAAATAATTACCATTTGTGAATGGTTTCAAAAAAATAACACTAATTTAATAATATGTGTAAATTAAAAATGATATCTCACATGATCCTCCCATAATTCAGACATCCACACCAGAAACAGATAAGAAGGAAACAAAATCCTAATAACAAACTATGAATGATGTAAAAAAGAAACGATACCTAAAAATCCTCCCAGCACATAGTTTTCTCATTTTGAAAAGTAAATACTCCCACATGATGGATTTTCTTCAAACAGTAGTTGTTATAGTTACTGTCCATCCATAGGAAGAAAAAAAATCTAATTGTCGATAGTAAATCATTTAATGGGAAATATGATGAGAATTATATGGAAGAAAATAGAATGTAAAAAAAATAATGCAATGGGAATAATTGGATGAATTTGAGGAATGAAAAAAATTTAATTTTAATACTTTAATATCATACCTAGTTATGTAAAATCACTATTCATCCAAACTGGAACACCAACACTCGAAGAAGGACTTAGAGCTGAACCAGAAACTGAGATGATATATAAAGTTATATGCAAAAATATTCGTAGTAGGCCACCACCACCTGCCATGCCACGTTCTTACCCTTCATGTAAATAACTATTATCATTCATTTTTGAAATATAAATAAAAAAATATTTTTTTTATTTCAAATAATTTCACACATAATCTAAATTTAAAAAACTTTTCCTTTTCATTTCACATATATATAAATCATTATGAAATCTTTTTTGTACAAAGGATCATTTTTATAAAACATATATTTAAAAATGATTTATATATAATTATTTTACACAAAAAAATATCGATTCTATTTTAGGAAAGGTAACTAAAAACCATAGGGGAATTAATGACTATAAATTATTGGAAGTGCCAAGTAAATCATAAAGAATCATATATAATAATTTCACAGGAATATGAATTTATCATTTTAATCATGGAAAAGGGAACTAAATGAAAAATTTTAATATAGGATCATCAAAAGGGAATAAAATAACAACACGAAAAATGATATATACCTTGGTAACATAGGAATTCATGGTCATAGTATTTTCATACTCCCACTAGGATCCAACCATATAAATATATCACTTCCCATGAATGGGGTAGTTGAATGGAAAAACCCAATACCCAATGGTAGTAATTCAAATCATTTAGTTTAGTCATTGTGAAAGATTAATCCTATTAGGCATGCCAAAATGAATAATTATTGACATATCTGGCATATTATACCTAGTCTTCTCCCCTAGGTACTATGTATTAACATGTTCCATACCCATACCTAAAATATATAATGGAGGTGTTGTAGAAAATCCAAAATTCAATCACACTAAATAAAAACAATTATATAGTAACACCCCACCTTATTACACTACCAATGTGAAGACCTATTATTAGAATAAACAAACATACTATCATATTAAATCAAACTCCAAAACTAACAACATAAAAGCTGAGGATTTCATTGTAGTGATCTTCAATTTCCTAGAGACTTTATAATATTCCAACTAGGCATGCACCATTAATTTTAAATTCATTCTGATACTTGTATCAAACCATGCTTGAAAACCATTTTTTATTATTAAATTTTCCACTAGTTATGCCCATCTATAAATTCACAAAAACACAAACACATATATATATATTCCAAGGACTGAAAAAATTCACATGTTTTTATGTGAATTTTTACAATTACCTATTTATATGTTTACCCATGTATATATGCATTAACTTTTGAGAACAAAAATACATTTGTAGAACATGAGTTTATCTTTATTGAAACCGTTATCAATATGCTTTAGGTATACTTAGTTGTATATATACATAAACACAAACACACACATACACACACACATATATATATATTCATATATATATATATGAGTGTTTTAAAGGAGTAATAGTATAAGGAATCAGCCTTAAAACATTAAATAATCCTGAATTAAATGAATAATTCACATTGAGAACCTTTTCAGGTTTAGAGTTTTAGAGAATCATGATATAACTATTACATCTCAATGATTACAATGTAGACACATCTACTCAGTTTCCATTTTTTTTTTCAGAAAATAAAAAACTATTGAACAAAAAGTCATGTCTAGTTCCATGTTTTAGACAACAAGACATTTCCTTGATCCCATACTTGACCCTACTCCACTTTATGTTCTGTGAAAAACATTTCAAAAACTTGGGATGAGCATAAAAAGAATAGTAAGGGATATAAAAATATGGAAAGAGAAAGTTAGTCCATGTATACATAAGAATCAATGAAATCATACCATAATCATAAAACATACGAACATTAATAAACCTCATGAAATAATAAGATTTATGAATAACTCATTGAAATCATAAGACATAAAGGTAACGTGAGGCATTCATAACATTCTTTCATATGGAGTAACCCTCATGGTTATGTTTGAAATACGCATCACAGTATATTCCCTAAATATCTTCGGAGAAACTATAGAGTTTAACTCCTTCATGTTACCCAATGCATTGGAGAGCTATCTCGGGATCAGCTGCCCTTATTTTATCATGGAACCACCCGACTTCATAAACAATTCCGAAGAACCATAACATAATCGTATCATATAAAACATGCATAAAGGAAACATAACATTTCCACATTTCAATCACTAGATATCAATACAACACATTGATATAATAAAAACATTATCAAAACCATTTTCAATACCAAAATAAAAGAAAATTAAAACATTGTATTTAATTTTCATTTAAAAAAATTATGGCCTGTACAGGAAGCCGAAACTCAAATAATGGTGATGGCAGCGATGAAGTCATTGTTGCCGCTTACGTAAGAAAAAAACATTCCTTCTATTGTTTAGTAAAACACTTAGCGTAAAAAGATTAATTTTGAATGAAATTAAAAGTCAAAAGGGTTTTATACACCATATAAAATAAAGTCATCTAGAAATGAAAAGATGCCTCAATGAATGGAGATTGAGACGAAGTCCTGTACAAAGGCGATATCCTTAGATTAAGGATAAATCAATTACATAATTATGTGTGAAAAATATAAATACACCCAATATAAGTAGATATTAAGTTTAAAACAATAAAATGTCATCCACACATATTCATATCACGACATAATCAAGAAGTAGAGGTCTAACCCAAATAATTGCAATTGGGTTAAGAAGTTCTCTTACAGAAATTCGACAGCCTAATAACGTCACTTTAAAATTCAGAAAATGTGTTGATGAGAGATAAAAAGGGTATCTCATCACTTGTAAATAAAATTTACATCAATAAAGATATATAAAAAATATACCAAAATGATAATATTTATATTAAAAGACCTTACAAAAATAAGTCTTTTAAAAAGTGGAGGGTGAAATATTCTCTTACCGATTTGGGTAACTTTAGAAACGTACACACGATGTAAGAAGGACTATACAATGTTGATGTAAATACCCATAAACTAATGTATATTACAAAAATAGTATAATAATTTGCAGTACATACACCACTCAACGGAGATAGTGGCAAATATGGCATTAATCTCATGGAATTAAAAGTGAGATAAGAAATCCCCTTACGAGAATTCGGCAGCATAACAACGCTACGTAAAACTTCCAATAATGGATTGATGAGATCAAATAGGGTATATAATCATATTAACATAAAAATTAAAGTAATAGGAATACAAAATAACATCCCCCAACATAATAAATTTGGGCTTAAAAGAAATGACATAAAAGAGAGTACTTAAAATGAAAGAGAGAGGTAGGATCCCTTACCTCAAGTCCGACTTGATCTCATTCGTTATTTATATTCCTGAATAATAAACCTAGGAAAATTTATAATTCCTTTACGAATTAAATTAAATTTTATTATTAAATTCATATCACATATTACCATTTTATAATAATTAGTTAATTATGTGAGTTCATATCATAAGGTTTATCGATGTTTGTTACGTGAGTCAAAAATAAACTTGTTAGAAAAGAATTTCCCATGTAGTTATAAGTACATAATATACAGAATAGTATTAATTATTTAAATATCATATATTACCAGTATATATTCATTTTATACCATTCCATTACATTTGGAGATAAAAAATGAAATGCACCATTCATGGAGACGGTAGATCGTACGTACGCATGAATTCCACTTTCATTTCTTTGTCATATTAAAGGAATTAAAACTAAATGAGACATATATGTATATATATATTATAATTACAGTATAATATATATGTTATATTGGTCACATAAGTTCATTAATTTCACACTATATACATTCCATGTATTGCATCAACGAGTCACATCACTTGAGGGGGCGGTAGTCCACACTTCCTCAGATGAAATTTTCGCAATTACATGACATGAAAAGAATAATGATATGATTTAAAAGAAATATAGAAGAATATAGAAAAAATAAATATCATAAATATCATATATAAATATAGTGACATCATAATGGCCACCATTAAAGGTTTTAAGACAAGATTGAACAATAATCTTTTCATGAGGCAGTAATTCACCACACACAGAAATAATATATTCTTTAACCATTAGATGAAGGTGTGTGTAAGTGGAAATCAAATAATTATAATAAAAAAAACCTTTTATATTTATGATACTTTTTTTTAAGTAATAAAATATTAATAATGTTAGGGGGAGTGATGAAGGAAAATAAAACAAAGAATTTTGAGAGAAGGTGTTACCTCTAAATCGGGGATCTTCTTTTGATTTGAGGCAAAGGCTCTCTTGAAAAGAGTTCTGCCCAAAGTGAGGATTCTATAAAGAAGAGTGGTATATGGAGAGATAATATGAGCATTGGTTGTACAATCCAACGGCTTGAGAGGTGTGGGTAAGAGGGTAGAGGTGGGGGCCTTTTATAAGAGTGAGGAGGGTCACTTTTTGAATGTCTTGAAATGTTACTTAATTATAAAATTATTTTCGGATTTTAAAGGTCCCATAATGATATATTTCGTGTGTATGGTGATAGGGGTTAATAATACACACATAAAATAGGGTCTAGACAGGTGTATGTCTTAGACTTTACCTTATCTTTTCATTTTATTTAAATCATTCATTAATTAGGTAATCACTGCATCATCGTGGGGTCATAATTAAATTTATTCATTTATTATCTAAAAATTATAAAAACATACAATGATGTAGGAAATATTTTTTGCATTACAATTACTATTTATAGTATAAGAGATCATTTATGTAAAAAAAGTAATTTTTTTTACTTAGGTGTTATATAGTTTGGTTATATTTTCCATTCTTTAAAAAACTATGATAAAAGGACACTCACAAAAAAGTGATTCCATGGGGTCCCAAAGTTTGAACAAGGAATCCCATGGTCGTCCATGGGACCACAATTAGAATTAAGACACATGTTGGGGTCATTTTTTATTTTTATGATATTATTTTATTACCCGTAACTACCCGATTACTAATTAATCACGATAGTTAAAGATAATTACCGTCCTTACCATTCATAATTTCCAAAAACAAAAGTGTCATAATTACATATTTTGGACCTTCAGATTCCAAATATGGAATCCCTTTTACCAAATTATAAACATAGAAATTTCAGTAACTAATTTAAAAATAATTCCCATTGTCAAAACCAAAGATGGGTTTTTAAGAAGTAAAATTTATCAAAAGATTGACCAATTTTTAGATCCAATTGAAAGTTGAAATTAAATCCATTGACCAAAATTGTATTAAATGATAAATACATAATTCAATTAAACTGTAAAACCAATTAAAATTAAATTTTAACTATATAAATAAATTGGATGAAAAGGCAGTTTTGAATTAAAATGTTGTATGTTTTCACTATTCATTAAAAATGACCATTATCAGAAAAATACCAAAAATTAAGTCTAAGCTATATTTTATATTACAAATTCAAAAATGATTACCATTTTACCAAATTAAAAACATATAAGTTTCACTAATAAATAATATAGTTAATTTTTCCTGTCAAAACAAATAGCGTGTTTTTAAAAAACAATATCTATCAAAAGATTGACACTTGATTATGCCTATTTTAAAAGTGAAATTAATTATCATGACCACCACTGTATTAAATGGTAAAAATATATTCTAATTACACTTTAAATCCATTTTAAAATATATTCTAACCTTATAAATAAATTATATTAAAAATCACTTTTGAAAGAAAATACATTATTTTCACTATTCATTAAAATTGAATTTTATTAGAAAAGTACCAAAAATTTACACAAAGTAAATTTTGATGATAATAATATGAAGAATAATTATTTTTATAAAATGAACATATTAAAGTGACCAAAACTATATTTAAATAGGGTTCTCCATCAAAGGGCGATAAATCGACCTTTTAATGTAAATTATGCTTAAAATTATATTCATTTATATTTCAAACCTCTAACATTTATTAGATAAAAGTAAATACATTTAAAAAAACATCTATAATCATATTGTAGACATTTTTATTCATTCTATCTAATAAAACAGCAAGGTGTTAACTACCATTTAAAATAATAATATTATATTATTAGTGTGCAACATAAGATTTCAAAGAAACCTATTGTTGCGTATCGGGTAAGCCATCGAACATAGAAACACCTTTAAAGTAAAATTAATATTAAATACACAAATATTAATAAATATGAAGATATCGTATTTTTTTATTTACCTGGGATGTTACATCCTTCCCCCCATTTGGGAATTGCGTCCTCATAATGTTAAAATTGGGCTCAAAAACATCATTTAAAGTCCCACATCGGAAAACTGTCAATAAAACTATCACTTTAAAATAATTAAAAAGAAATAAAAAGGTTACCCATGACAATCAATACTAAGATTCCATATAGGGAAAACATGGATATATAGGAAAAAGTAAAATTCAAGTTCTGATGGAGAGTGATAGAAAACATGTTTAGGATAAATTTAACCACCATAAAATCACAAACATGTGATGGGTTAAATAGTATTTGATTCCCCAGGAGGAAACGTTAACAGACAACATTTCTGTTTGAAGTTAAATTTCATTGAGGAATTTATTTACGAGCTTAAGTAAAACATAAGGAAACAGACTTACATGTCATTTAGACTTTCATAATTTATTAGATTTCTAAAAAAATCATATTTTCTCCAAAAGATGAGTATTTTGGATGACTCGATCACATTAAGAGCACTATAATAAACTTCTTGAGAGTAACCTAATCCAAAAAAGATGATCTATACTTTTCCCATTGTATTTAGTCATTTACCAAAACCAAAACTATTAGTATGAGATCAGATAATCCCCAAAATGATAATCCTTTACAAAAAGAAAAACTACTCTTAGTCTCCAAAATTATATAAAAAGAACCCAAGGTTCATAAAATAACACTAAATAAAAATCTATCCATAAAATTATTCCACGTAATAAAAACTAAGATTGAAACCCAAATCTCTGAAGGATTTAATCACATAGTATTCTATCGTAAATCTTTACTTTTATCTCTAAATAACATCAGTTACTCTTAAACTCTCATATTGAAAAGTAATTAACCTAATAACATATCCTCCATTATAGGTTAATCATTTCCATAGATAACCTAAGATCAAATTATTCTTGATTCATAAGATCATCTATCTAAAAAGAATTTGTCATACTAACCAGGGACTTCATGTAGTCCAGTGGTAGGTGATAAATACCTGTCACACTTTGGTTGTGGGTTCGATTCCCAGAGCTTCATCCGATGAGACAGGTTGTCACACGGTTTGCGTGTTTTCCCTTTTCAAAAACTATATATTTTTATAACATTCCCAAGATGAGATAAATTCATCAAAAATAACCATAACATATTTTAGCCAGAAATGTTATCTAATAACTTTCGTTTTTCATCCCAAAATTTATCAACTAGTAATTACATAAAATTCAAGGATCATATAAACCAAAATGGTTCTTTATAACTATATCCACAAAAGAAAAGATAATTATTCCTTGAATAAAATTTTCAAACATCAAACATCAGGGTTACACATACTATAAACATTCATCTAATGTAATCTCATCATCAAAAGAGACTTAATACTTCTAATAATTTCACCATCCTAAAATCTACCATAACTGTTGAATCCCTTATATGTTGACTTCTTACTCATTTAACATTATTCATGATCCATTAACCATTCCTTTCCAACTGATTCTGAAATAATTATTTCCTACAAACAAAATCATGAATCAAATCCTAAGATTCAATAATAAGAAAACATATGTTAAGAAATAATCCATACCTTTCATTGGTCATTGTCAGTTTCTTTATCCTCGATCAGAATGGAATTAGGTATTGGTAAAAAATATATTTGTATTTTCATGGTGATCCCATTCCTAAAACATCTTCGTAGGACATGTGTTTTCATAATGAACATGCACACCACATTTAAAACATTTAATTGATCCTTCAGAAAGAACTTCATTCCCTTTCCTAGAGACAACTAGATGCTTCCTTTTTCCATGGAAGGTTCTTGATTTATGACCTAATTTCTACATCTATATCATATTTCTGTCCCTTTGAAACAATTTCCTATGTGTTTCATTCCACATTTTTGACACATATGTTTTTGAAAATTCTTACCTTTATGATTATTACCTGAAATTCTGTAGGTATTTGTTTCTCACATATACGATGCCTTATAAAAATCACTATTATTCAGGTGGTCAATCATGAATCTAGATATTTGGTTTAGAATAACCAAAAGCGTTCTCATTGCAACTCCCATATCATTCAGTTTCTCATTCAGAAAACAGTCATAGTTTCCTTCACATCCACTGTTACATTGGTGCATGCTAGATCTATCCATTTACTAAAACCAAAAAGGTCAGTGTGAGTATATCAGTAAAATAATAATATAATACTAAGATATAATTATTCATGTTATCTTAAACTCATTCACTTTATCTAAAGAAACTATGACTCTTTCTGAAATCCTAACCATTATGGTATTGTCACTTATGCTTAAAGAATACCCTAACCTCTAATGTTATCTAAACCGACCTCTGATCCCAACTATAAGTACCCAGAATTAAAACATTACATAATTATGAATTAAATGAATAATTCACATTGATGATCTTTTGAAGTTTAGAGTTTTAGAGAATTAGGACATAACTATTACATCTCAATGATTACAAAGTAGACACATCTACTCGGTTTCCATTTTTTTCACAAAATAGAAAAACTCTTGAATGAAAGAGTCATGTCTAGTTCCATGTTCTAGATAGAATGAAATTTACTTGATCCAATACTTGACCCTACTATATTTTAATTCATGTGAAAAACATTTAAAAAACATGGGATGAGCATAAAGAGGTGAGTAAGGGATATAAAAATATGGAAAGAGAAGGTTAGTCCATGTATACATAAGAATCAATGAAATCATACTTTACTCAGAAAACATAACCACATTAACATAACTCATTAAATCATAAGATTTATGAATAACTCATAGAAATCATAAGAAATAAATGTAACTTGTGGCATTCATAACATTCTTAAGTAGGGAGTAACCCTTATGGTTACATTTGGAATACCCATCACATTATATTCCCTAAATATCTTCAGAGAAACCATATCGTTTAAATCCTTTTCATTAACCAATGAATTGGAGAGCTATCTCAAGCTCACCCACCCTTAGTTTATCAGAGAACCACACAACTTCATAAACAATGCCCAAGAACCACAACATAATCGTATCACATAAAACTTTCATAAAGGAAACATAAAATTTCCACATTTCAATCACAAGATTTCAATACAACACATTGATATAATAAACACATTATAAAAACCATTTTCAATACCAAAAAAAAAGAAAAGTAAAATATGGTATTTATTTTTCATTTAAAAAAAATTATGTCTTGTAGAGGTAGCTGAAACTAAAATAATGGTTATGGCGGCAGAGAAGCCATTGTCGCCGCATACATAAGACAAAAACATTCCTTTTTTTGTTTAGTAAAACACTTGGTATAAAAGTATTAATTTTTCATGAAATTAAATGTCAAAATGTTTTTACGCACTGTATAAAATAACGACATGTAGAAATCAATATATGCCTCAATGAAAGGAGATTGAGACGAAGTCTCGTACAAAGACGGTATCCTTAGATTAAGGATAAATCAATTACATAATTATGAGTGACATATATAAATACACCCAATATAAGTGGATATTAAGTGTAAAAAAATAAGAGGCCATCCAAAGATATTCATAGCACAACATAATCAAGTAGTATTGGTTTAACCCAAAGAATTGAAATTGGGTTAAGAAGATAACTTACAGAAATTTGACAACCTAACGACGTCACTTTAAAATTCATAAAATGAGTTGATGAGAGATAAAAAGGGTCTCTCATCACTTGGAAATAAAATTTACAGCAATAATTATATATAATAACATATCCCAACATAAGAAGATGTAAATTTAAAGTCCTAACAAAAAGTAGTCTTTTTATAAGAGGAGGGTGAAAGGTTCCCGTACCGATTTGGGTAACTTTCGAAATGTACACCCCATGAAAGAAGAACTATACAATGTTGATGTAAATACCCATTAATAGAAGTATATTACATAGAGAGTAGAATAATTCATAGTAAATACACCACTTAAATGCGATAGTGGAAAATATGGCATGAATCTCAATGAATTAAAAGTGAGATAATAAACCCCCTTACTAAAATTCGGCAGCCTAACGACGCCACTTAAAACATCCAAAAATGGATTGATGAGATAAAATAGATTCTCTCATAATATGTACATAAAAAGTATAGTAATAGGAATATAAAATAACATCTTCCAACATATGAAAGAGGAGCTTAAAAGAAATGACATAAAAGAGAGTACTTCAAAACAAAGAGAGAGGTAGGATCCCTTACCTCAAGTCCGACTTGTTCTCGTTTGTTCTTTATATTCCAGAATAATAAAATTTGGCCAATTTATAATTTCTTAATGACTTCCTCTAATTATTATTATTCAATTAATATAAAATATTACCATTTTATAATAATTAGTTAATTATTTGAGTTCATATCATACGTTTTATCGATGTTTGCTACATGAGTCAAAAATAAACTTGTTTGAAAAGAATTGTCCATGTAGTTATAAGTAAATCACCTCAAGATTAGTATTAATTATTTAAATATCATATATATCCATTATATATTAATTTTATACTATTACATAATATTTGGAGATAAAAAATTAAATGCACCGTTCATGGAGACGGTAGGCCCTACGTACGCATGAACACTACTTTAATTTATTTATCATATTAAAGAAATTAAAACTAAATGAGAAATTTATATATTATAATTAAAGTATAATATATATGTTATATAGGTCACGTATGTTCATTAATTTCACTTTTTTAACATTCCATGTATTGCATGAAAGAGTCAAATCACTTGAGGGGGCGATAGTCCACAATTTCTTAGATGAAATTATCTCAATTACACGACATGAAAAGCATAATGATATGATTTAAAAAAAATACAAGATCTTATAGAAAACATAAATACCATATATGTCATATATAAATATAGTAACATAATAATGTCCACCATGAAATGTGTTAATAGAAGATTGAACAATCATCATTTCGTGAGACAGTAATTCACCACCCACAGAAACAGTATGTTCTTTAACCATTAGACGAAGGTGTGTGTAAGTGAAAATCAAATCCGTCTCATAAAAACATCCTAGTATATTGAGGATACTGGTGTTGTTATTGAATAAATTAATAATAATTTTAGGGGGAGTGAATAAGGAAAATACAACAAAGTATTTTGAGTGAAGGCGTTACCTCTAAATCCGGTATCTTCTTTTGATTTGAGGCAAGGGATCTCTTGAAAAGAGTTCTGCTCAATGTGAGGCTTCTAGGAGGAAGAGAGGTATGTGGGGAGATAATATGAGCAGAAATTGGATGACCAAGGTCTTGAGAGTTGTGGGTAAGGGGTAGAGGTGGGAGCCTTTTATAAGAGGGAGGAGGGTCAGTTTTGGAAAGTCTTGAAATGTTACTTTATTATAAAAGGATTTTCGGATTTTAAAGGTCCCAAAATGAAATATTTCTAGGATAAGGTCATAAGGGATCAAAATAAACCCATCTAATAGGTTTTAGACAAGTATATGTCTTAGAATTTTCCTTATGTTGTCATTTTAGTTAAATCGTTCATTAATGAGGTAATCACTACATCATCATGGTGTCATAAATAAATTTAATTATTTAATGTCTAAAAATTATTAAAAAATACCATGATGTAGGAAATATTTTTACATTTCAAATTTCGATTTATTTTATAAGATATCAATTATTTAAACAAAATTAGAATTGTTTTACTGAGGTGTTACATAGTTTGGTTATATTTTCCATTAATTAAAAATAATATGATAAAAGGTCACTATCACACAAAAGTGATTCCATAGGGTCCCAAAGTTGGCACAAGGCTTCCCATGGTCGGAAATAACACCACCAATAGAATTAGGACACATGTTGAGGTCATTTGTTATTTTTATGACATTATTGTATTTCCCTTACCTTCCCGATTACTAATTAATCATGATAATTAAAGATAATTACTATCATTACTATTCATAATGTCCAAAAACAAAAGTGTCTTTATTTAATAATTTGGAACTTCTGATTCCAAATATGGAATCCATTTTACCAAATTACAAACAAAAAAATTTCAGTAATTAATTTAAAAATAATTCCCGTAGTCAAAACCAAAGACAGGTTTTTATGAAGTAAAATTTATCAAAAGATTGGCATGTTTTTACATTCAATTGAAAAGTGAAATTACATCCATTGACCCAAATTGTATTAAATGATAAAAAATAATTCAATTAAACTTTCAAAACAATTAAAATTACAATAAAACTATATAAATAAATTGGATGAAAAGGTAGTTTTGAATTAAAATGTTGTATTGTTTCACTATTCATTAAAAATGAACATTTTCAAAAAAATAAAACAAATTACCCTAACATATATTTGATATTACAAATTCAAAAATGATTTCCATTTTACCAAATTAAAAACATACAATATTCATTAATAAATTATATTGTTAATTCCTGTTGTAAAAAAATAGCATGTTTTTATGAAACAATATCTATCAAAAGATTGACACTTGTTTATGCCCATTTTCGAAGTGGAATTAATACTAATGACCACCACTGGATGAAATGTTAAAAATATATTCCAATTAAAATTTAAAACCAATTAAAATTAAAATCTATCCTTATAAATAAATTAGATTAAAAATCCCTTTTGAAATAAAATACAGTATTTTTTTACTATTCATTAAAAATGAATTTTATCAGAAAAATACCAAAAATTTACCCAAAGTAAATTTCGATGATACGAATCTAAAGAAGAATTTTATTTTGTCAAAATTAACATATGAATGGGACAAAAACTAGATTTAAATAGGGTTTTCCATCAAATGGTGATAAATTGGCCTTTTAATGTAAATTATGCTTAAAATTAGATTCATTTTCATTTTAGGCCTCTAACTTTTATTGGATAAAATTAAATACATTTAACAAAAATTTATAATCATATTGTAGTTAGTGGTATTAATTCCCTCCAATATAATGAATAGGTGTTAATTACCATTTAGAATAATAATATTATATTATTAGTGTGCAACGTATGATTTCATAGAAACCTATTGTTGCGTATTGGGTAAGACATCGAACATAAAAACACATTTAAATAAAAATTAATATTTAATTCAAAAATATTAATAAATATGAAAATATCTTATTTCTTTATTTACCTGGGATGTTACAAATACAATAAACATTTTTTTAAAAAATTACATTTAACTAGTAGTGGAATAAATTTAATTATTTCTATTAAATGAATTTGAAAATTAATATAATATTTTTAATCAATACATGATACATTGGAATAAATATGTTACTTATAAAACCATTATAAGTAATTTTTGGGTAATGAGAGTGTATGTTTTCCAAAAGTATATAGAACCAAAAGGAAAACCTATAGAAATCCAAGTGGAAACATAATTTAATCCTTACAGATTTTACATTCATTGATAACAAAATTATTAGGTGTCAGTAATACTAGTTTATTTGAAACAAAAACCCCATTATCTTGGAGCAAGTGCCTACATTATTATATTGGCATAAGACACAAGTAATCACATCCTAGACGACCAAATAGTTTTTTAGTCCTGGAAAATCAGATATATGCATGATTCTTTAATTTAATCTAAATAAATTAAAACATAATCATTTTTTATAATGTCATTATTCCATATATTATATCCATTATTATTAATCATAGTAAACATCATGGATTTATAGAAAAGGAAAAAATAATTGTGGGATTAGATGCCCTATAATGGTTATGTATAGTGGAATGCATCACAAATTAAAAAGAATAATTTTCATAGAATGGAAAATAAATGAACATAAATCCCATTTAAATAATTTTACTATCATGATTAGATAATAAATAATACAAATGAAAGTTAAATAACTGAAAACCTATATAATTTAATTAATAACATGACTATCATAACATGATAATGAATAATCAATATTGAAATGTAAATAACTGAAATTACATGAAATATAATCAATAAAATCATATGGAATTTCATCTAGTGATAATATCATTATGGAAATATAAATAATAATAACAAATAACTTTATAAATTTGGATATTGTTAATTATAGGATTCTATTATCCCAAAAATCATGATACCTCTATTATTATGACCTTTCATAAGAAGGTTGAAAACTACAGGTAAACAATAATTTAATTCAACTATAATGATTAAACTCATGATACTACCAATACATCAAGGGGATATATAATTCTAGGACCCACCAATCACTTCATGTCCTAATCATTCTTCATATATTGAATAATCGATTTAATTCGTCAAAAATGTTCCTTCTCATCCTCAATATTGAATAATGTATATAGATATATCAATATTTCTTAACTTATAAAATAACCTACTTATCAAATAACCATCGAAGTAGAGCACTGAATATATTAATTATTATAAATAGTTTGGAAAATAAAAACAACCATGATAATTATATGGATATTTAGTGGAAATTAATACCCAATGATCACATGTAAATTAATATTTCCATGTAAAGTTAATGACTTAAAAATTAATCACGAATGGGAATATCAATAATTTAGTTATATAAAATGATCATAAACCATCCAAAAAATAATTAGGATATAATCATAAAAAAATAAACCCATTGGATTATAAATAATGGGTAATTTTCACTCATAAATATAAATACCATAAAAATATCATTTAAATATTTTTAAGAAAATATTCATTTCATTTTGAAAATATAATTTAAAAACTAAAATTTTACAAACCATTTTGAAAGTAATTTTATTTGAAAAATACTTTTAAAATTATTAATTAAGGTCTAAAACATTAAATTTTTATTATGGAAGGAAATTATATACATGCCAAGAAAATTAAGAAAAATATTTCTTTTACTTTTTAGTCAAATATGACGGGGACATTTTTTGAATTCAAAATAAAGATTCCGTTAATTATTTTAAACAAATAAAATATTTGTAAAAATTTAACGAACAAATCATTTTCTAGAGGGTTAAAAGACTTTCAGAATGCAATTTTAAAAAACATTTTTTTGAAGATAAATTATTTCTTACTGAAGAGAGAAATGACATCAAATTTTATTGAAATATTTTTTCAATCATTTTAATTTCCAAAAAGTGGAAAAATTATACTATTACTTTAAAAAATATCATGAATATTCTTAAGAGAATAAAATTAAAATTTGTTTTAAAAAATTATTAAATAATTTCCTTGAATGGAAATTTTTGTATAAATAATGTCACTTAAAATGTCATTGTGAAATAAACAATAGAAATGATCATAACGTTGAAGAGATAATTAATAAATTAGTCAATTATAAATTCTAAATATAAATAAACATAAAATAAGTGGATAAAAAATGTATTTTATAAAAAATTGATTACACACATAGTCATAGAATATCAAATTCATTGAAGAAGTAATAAAACCCAATGACAAGAAATTGAATTATTAAACTTTTTACCACTTATTAATTTTCAAGTCATATACCCAAGGATGAAATAATTCAAATTGAAGCTTAAAACACTAAAAATTATTAATTAATCAAGAAATTACTTGTGTAATGGTATGTATATACCCATTACATATTAAATTATGTGAATAAAATTACGATATTCCTCAATGATGTGAAATTTAGATGATGCCCCTTATCTCATGTTTTATTTTAGTTAAATATTATTTTAACTCCTATATTATATTATTAATTAGGATATTATTTTATATAATACCCATATTCATATTTATAATGTAATATGTAATCCTTTTATATTATCTTATCATGTGTTTGTTATTTATCATTCATTTTTTTCATTTTTGTGTGTGTTAATTTCCCTATTCTCTCAGGTGTGTTTCATCATGGAAGAAAGAATTGTTGAAAATATTATACAGAACCATCCTATAAATAATAAATATCAATAAATAAATATATTATTATATTAGTGGATACAATATTATAATCATTTTTAAATTTTGGTAATGGAACATGAGTCTCATTGCTTATTAGAGACATTATGATGTGCGTACGCACGAGCGACGATATCAATCTCTTCATTGGAGAAATTGTAAAGAATTCAACAATATTATTATTTTATAGAATCTATATAATCTTACATACAACACACATATTAATTAATTTTATTTTTATTACATTCTATGTAATTCATAGGAGAAATATGAATCACATCACTTTGCGATAAGGTTATCCTCCGTACACATAGTATCGACGTTATCATTTTTAAAATGGAATGGAAAGAAAAAAGTTAATTGGTTTATAAAAATTTCAGAATAATAATAATTACATAAATGTCATAGAAATGTGTAAATATATTAGTATATTAATCTTTTAAATCTGTTTGTGTAAAATGAACAACCTCTGTTTGTGAGACGGTAGTTCGTTATACACACAATCGATGGTTTTGTATCCCATTTGATAGAAGTGGAGATTGATAAATATTATTATAAAACATAATAACATTTAATTATATGGTATATAATAGTTTTATTAACATGATTACGGTTTGAAATAATATTTAGTGGAAAGGAATAATGAAAATGAAAGATCTTTGTTAAGATAATTACTTTCCCTAAGAGAAACCACCTTTGGATCTCTTCTCAAGGACCTTTGGGATGAAATTTTCAGAAGAAAAAAAGATATATATTGTCAATATGGATCATAGAACGATGAGTTTTAAGGTTTTTATTTTTCCAATTTTCTTTTTGGTCAGAATATATGATGGAAGGGAGTTCCCTTTTTTAATTTTGGAAAGGGGTCCCTCTTGGGAATTAATTGGAAATTTCCCAAAAGAATAAAAAATGATATAATAATTCACATGTGGATTGCATTAAAATGACCTTATATTAAAATCTAGAAGAATTATTTTGAACCATTTCCATGAAATAATATTTTTAAGTGTTTGTAGGTCATTTTAACCCTTATTTTCTACGTTTAACGCCATGGTAAACCCATTTTTAACTTAACTGCGATAATTTTATTTAATTTTTTTAGTAATATTTTGTTAAAAATAACATTGAAATTAATATATAAA
This sequence comes from Viscum album, assembly GCA_963277665.1. Lineage (NCBI taxonomy): Eukaryota > Viridiplantae > Streptophyta > Magnoliopsida > Santalales > Viscaceae > Viscum > Viscum album. The sequence goes on from OY728143.1 coordinate 227,341,666, forward strand.
ATAAATAATTATGACTCAAATTGTGGAATCCATTAAAATATTCCATTTATATAATTTGAAAATTTTAATTTAATTTTAATCCCACAGACGTGATGATAAAGTAGATTTTTACTAAGAAAATGTAAAAAAGTTTATAATTTTTTATATGAATTTTTAATTTAAAAATTATAAAAATGACATAAATTATATTCATAGTTTTTTTTATTTAAATAATTTTATTTTCAAAACATAATAATTTTAATTTGTAAAATTTTTTAATGAAAAGGTTGTTTTCAATTAAAATTCAACATTTTTCACTATTAATCAAAAAATGAAACTTTTCAGAAAAAAAACAATTCTCTATTAGATAATTTTATTATGATTATTTAAAAAATGAATATTATTTTTTCAAATAATTTTCAATAATTGGTAAAAATTAATTTAAAATTTTGGAGGAAAGCGTGAATAAAACATGTTAAAGAAATACAGTTTTTCAAAAAACATTTTTTAATGATTCTTATTATATATATATATTTAATTGATAACTCTAATATTAATAATTAAGTTAGTAATATTCATAAATTCAAATTTAATGGTTATGTTACAATGATATACTATATTATTGTTTATTTAGTCTTGGGGTGGTGTGTTTTCCACACCATTGAAGTGATTAATTTTAATGGAATATATTTCATTTGATTTTTAAGTTCGGTGTTGCGTGACTCATACGATAAAGAATATATTGATTATATTTTAAAATATAAATGGGTTAAATTATCCCTAACATAAAAAAATTGTGTGTATAGAATTTAAACATGATCTTAGTAACCAAGGGTATGATATTTTAAAACAATTTTATTGAAAATATACTTTATAAAAAGAGATAATACAAAATCATCTTAATAAGAGAGATAGGGAAGTAAAAATTTAACATTTCTTGGTTTCTATGTAGGATAAAATTTATGGAATGTGATTATATGTACATGGAAGAATAGAAAAAACTATTACAAAGGGATATAGAGTTCATTGATCATATTAAAATGATTGAAAAATTGATAGTTAAGGACCTCAAAACAATAAAAATGTGATGATTTAAAAGTCCATTTGATTCATCAGTTTTAAATGTAATTTGATAACATTTTTTTTTGAGATCCAATTCCAAAATTTATGAAATTAGATTACTATCTGTAAATATTTGTAAATAAACATTCCAGATATGATATATTTCATAGGCACATTTTCCTCCATTGGTTGTGCATTGATATTTTCCAATTCATTGTTTATAAACTCCAAGAAATGAAAAAATGATTTTTTTAATTACTGAAGCACTAAAATCTAATTTTAAGGAATTATAATATAAATAAATGAGTGGTGAGTATTTACATCAATCTCTAATCATTTTCCACAAAAAATATAGTAAGAAGAATTTATTTAACAAAATAAATTAAACTGCAAACCTTAATAGTGACACCACTGGTTCATTATTAATATTTGTTCACCAAATCACTTGACTAAAAAAATTACAACATAACGTAGTCCATTGGTATGAATTAAATCCTTATCATCATTCTGTTTTTGTTACAATCCCCACTACCATTCTGGATGTGATGGGTTATCACTTGGCATGCCAGTTATCCTTTTTCTAAAACTATATAAATATAATTCCTAAAAAGTCCCAAAAAACATATGATAGATATACATTTAATAAAACTAATAATTAAATAACCTTTTTTACTATGATTTTTTATTCAACTAATTTTAATTCCATAAAGTATAATAATCTAATTCAATTATTATTGAAATTCCATTAATAATCATATAAACCCAAAAGGTTTTTAATACCTAAAAATTTATGTCTATAAAATGTAAAAGAATCATTATATAAATAAAATTTTTATTAAAAAATATACTAAACCAATGGGTTGTATTTCAGTAAATTTCTCCCAAAATATTATTTGTCTTATTAGAATCTCATAATATAATACATAAAAATATGTTTTATGACTTTGAACTTAATAGAAATCTTAAACATATAAACCCATGGTGGTTTCCATAACTTTCATGTTATTGAATTAACATATCTATCAAATAATTAACTCAATCCATAAATTTTTCAGGATTCCTATAATTGAAAATATAATTTTTAAAATACAACTATAAATAAATGCAAAATCACAATTCATAAATACATAAAAACATTTAATTTTAGTAAAATTATTTACACTGTCTAGTTGTTATCCTTTAGAATAGGGAACTGACTCAAATAATTACCAGATTCACCCCATTTACGGAAAAAACTATAAATGTATCCCTAAGATGATATTTATTTACTTCAATCATAATATGAATGTTTTCTTGAAAATTAAATGTTTTATTTCCTTAGTTTTTACACATAAATCATTTTCCCATTTTATTGAGATATTTTCTTGGGTGTCTCTTTCTACATTTATGACATGAATGAAATTGAACCACCATTAATCCATAGTCTCAACCATTAGATCCCATAGAAAACTCCATCAATATATTCTCTAGTGAGTCCAAGAGATGGTTAAGGTGTTTCTTGTTAATAAGAATTAGAGATAATGAATTTGACATTATCATGATACCTTCCTATCATATCATCATCACATTTGGATTATAATAGTCAAAAATTTGTCATTAGTATTGAATGTTAACATGATTCCTTATGGTTATATCCATTTACTAAAACCAAAAATAATAACATGAGGAAAAATTATCATAATGGGAAAGTCCTACACTCATTTACCAGACTTTAAAACAATGACAAACTATTTACAATATAATAAAACATAGTTTTTACTAATGTATTTCAATATAATCATCTATTCAAATAATTATTAATGGTTTCCAAATGTAATTTTATTTATACTGAGCATATCCCCTGAGAATGTTTAACCACATGACCAATAATGATTGTATTTGGGGATCATGCAATGATCAGGCCAAGCCCAATACCAAATTTTCTATGTTATTACCACAAGGTACATTAATTCTAGAGCCAAATACACTTATTTTATTTAGAAATGGATGTATTTAGAAAAACCATATAGTATTCACCTTACCAAATCATTTGGATGTTATTCTATACATATCCTTGAAGTCTGTCATAGGGTTATATTCGTTGATATATGATTTTGTAAGTCTAATTTTCAAGGATTATACTAATGTTTCAATAATACCAAATATAGAGACATTAAACTGAGTACCTCGATGTTGGTTCATATTTTGTTACATTGGTATAAGATACTTGGTACCACATCTTGAATGACCAAATAGTTTACTAGTTTTGGTAAACTATATACATGAATGATTCCCTTGTAATATTTGAAACTAAATTATAACATAAATTTTTTAGAATATATTTATTTACTCTAGTATATCCCTGATTATTCATAATATTACACTTGAAAGATTATTGGTAATGTAAAAAATAAGGGTGAGATCAGATACTTAGTATGGGTCAGGTGCAATGGAAGCTATCATGAATCAATTAGAATAATTAAAATGACTTGGTAAATAACAAAACATACATTCCATTAAAATAATTTGCCTATCATGATTATATAAGAAAAATAAATTTGTAAGGATAAATATATTAGAAAAATTATATTTAATCAATATCCTGAATATCATAACAAGATAAGGCATATTCAATATGGAATTGTAAGTAACTAAAACAAATTCCATTTAATCAAGGAAATTAGAACCCAATGCAGCAAAAGAAAATATCATTGTCCAAATAACAATTATAATAATAATTTAATAGTTAGTGAAGGAAATTATTAATTATTTGATTTCATGATCTCAGGTATAATGACACCACTACCATCAAGACTATTCACAGTATGTTTTTAAATTATATGTAAAAACTTGTTTAATTATATCATACTTATTCTCCTTCGGAGAATACTGATGCATCGAGGGTAACTATAGGTTTGAGCCTCAAAAATGACTAAATTTTCAACTAATTTCACATATATCCAATAATCAACTTTATTCCTGAATTTTTTTCATTTTCATCAAATATCAATATTGAGTAGTGAACATGTATTTATAGTATTTTCTCATATGGACATATAAATTTACATATATAGAAATGTACATTGAAATGATATGATATTTAATAAATAAAAACATCCATGATAACAATGACGTTAATTTTTAGAAATTAATCCCTAATGATCACATGAATGTGAATATTTCAATGTTACGTTAAGGATTATAAAAATATATCAAGAGGGTAAATATTAATACATTACATAGAAAAAATTATCATAAACCATTCATTTAAATATTATGTAACTCACTATATTCCTTACATGCATTCTAAATTACGTTCGATAGAGATGACCACACTAAATCATGGATCAAAAAAGAGTAACTTTATTCACTAAGAGCATCTAATCCAAAATCCATCGAATCATTAATCAAGGGGTCTTGTTCCAAATATAACATCGTTAATGATGCATTATGTTTTCAACTCAAGGAATCCACCACTTTGTTTAATTTTCTAGGATGGTAACTGATTGTGAAATAATAATATTTTATCAAATCCATTCCATCTTCCCTACCTAATGTTTAATTACTTTTGAGTGAATAAATACAACATAATTTTATGGTCAGAAAATATATCACATTTGGATCCAAATAAATGATCTATCAAAATTTTCAAAGAGAAACCCACAACGGCTAATTCCAAATCATGTGTGAGATAATTTAATTCATATGATTTCAGTTTTCTATAATCATAAGAAATTACATGATCATTATACATTAGAACGCAACCAAGTCCTTTTAATGAAGAAATATTGTAGGCAACAATGTATTCCTTTCTATAAGGCATTTCCAAAAGTAGAGTATTCAGAAATCTGTTATTTAGTTCCCCCAAAAAAATCACATTCTTCTATACAATTAAATTTATCCCCTTTTCTTGTTGAATTAATTACAAGATTAGATAAACATGAAATGTCTTTAACAAACCATCGGTAATAAAATGATTATCCAAGTAAACTTTGAATATCTATAACATTTACAGGTATTTAAAATTTATCAAGCAATTTCTATGGGGGTCAACTAATATGTCATCCTAATTTACAATGTTCCAATGAAAAGAAATATGTTGCCACAAAAAATCATATTTTCTAAATTTTTCATATAACTTTTTTTCATTGTGATTATTCGAGAAAATACATAATGATTTTTATGATCATCATATCTTTTTTTAAATTCATAAATATCATTAATAAATTCAACAAAAAACTAATTCAAATATTCATAGAATATTCTATTCATAAATTCTATGAATATAAGAGGGGAATTATTCAAACCAAAGGGCATAACAACAAACTCAAAATTCCTATATCATGTTTGAAAAGTAGTTTTTGGGATGTCAACCTCCTTTACCATCCATTGATAGTACCTAAATTACAATATATTCTTGAAAAAATACTAGGCACCATAGAGTTGATCCAAAAATTCATCAATACGAGGAAAAAGTACTGATTATTAAAATTAATTTTATTCAAATCTCCATAATCAATGAAAAGTCACATGGAAACATCATTATTTTTAATGAAAAAATAGAATCACGCCACGCTGATGTTGAAGGATTAATAAAGCCTTAATCCAGAAACTCTTGTAACTTATTTTTCTATTCATGACGTTCCACTTGAGCCATTAGATAAGGTGGGTTTTAAATTGGATTAGAAGAAAGATCCATGGGAATAGTAAATTAATCTTTCTGATCAGTAAGAAAATCGAAGAAACCATTAGAAAAAACATATAGGTATTTATTTACCATTATAACATTATTAATCTGAATAGTTCACCTAAATTTGACAATATGATATTTATAACTTTTATTTACAAATTTTATCATTTTCTAAATTTTTTGATATATTATCAATTGTATGGCTTCATTGTTACATGAAAACATAAACTATTTGTCAAAAAAAATTATTTAGATATATTATCAATCTTGGAAATATAAACAGAAAGTCAATCCATATCCAGATCAACATAAAACACTACAAAGTGAAAAAAAATGTTTTCGTGTAATTTCATTCCCTAAAAATTGATAGGAAGATTTTTATAATTACTTTTTTCTATAATATTTTACCCAATGTCTTAACCATAAGTTTCAGTCACTTTTGGTGAAGTGAAACTTTCAATTTACAAAACAAATTCTCAGAAATAAAGAAACCTCTTGACCCTATATCAAATAAAAAATTAGAAAAATCATAGTAAACAAACTAAATACCAAATAAAACAACATTGGATGTCCTGATATTAGCTGAAGAAGTCACAAAGGATTTCAATACACCTTTATTCTTATAATATACCTTTTTTCCATCATTCAGATTTTCCATTGGTAGGTTATTTTTATAAAAACCCATCTCACCACATTTGAAACAATTTATATTTTTTATCAATATCAATCTTAAGATATTTTTCATTAAAAAACAGGCCATATGTCGAATCCTACCATATCCAAAACACTTCCCAGTTTTCTTAAGCCTTTCACTAGGGTGATTTTTACCACACTTTTCAGAACTAGAAACTAAGATTTCTTATCATCGTATTTCATTGATTTATTCATACCTATCAGTTAACATATATTTATCTTATTATTATTGTTGTAAAATTACAACAGATCATAATTAAAATGAATTTATATCATCTCATCACATTTGGCATGTTTCACATAACTTTTGAATTCACGGGTGGCCAATTTCCTTCGATATCATTATGTCAATCCAGAGTAAAAATTCTGGATTTTTCTATCAAGATCCTGAATAACATATAGAGGGTACCTTTCCTTTCAGGTGGAGTTTTCTCCATACACAGTCACTAAATCCACCTCCATTTGTTACAATTTATGTAATTGAATTTCCATCCTACGTTGAACCACCATAGGAAAACATTTTTCAAGGAAAATATTTTTAAATTCTTCCCATTACAAAGTATGAATCTCCTTATCATCCATCATAATCATGAATAATGACCAACAATGGTCAGCTTCACCTTCAATATGATAAATATAAAACCCATTATTTTGATTATATGATCACCCCATAACATAGAATTTATATTCACGGGATTTAATCCCCCCTTAACCGCCACATGGTCAGAACATACACTGATAGAATAAGAGAGTTTCCTCACAAAATGGCCCAATATCTTATTATTTTTACGGTAGTTCTGGTTGTTCTCTAGTTTGGAATACACTACCATTTATAACCCGATCCAACAGATCCATTACTATCAAAAACTATTTAGATCTAATACCCATAAATTAATTTTTCAAATTCGAGTATATATCAACCTCTCAGTGCTTTCAAACTTTATCTTCCCAAATTATTTTATAGAAAACCATTTGGAAGAAACATATCTTATATAGAGGAATATGGAAATATTAAAATGATATATCATTTAAAACTAACCATAAGGTAAAAATAATTTATGGTATTCTATTAAGAGTATACTATTCCCTAGAGTTATCTAAACCATGCTCTAATACCAACTATACGGACCCGAACTTAAACATTACATTATATTAAAAATTATTTTAAAATTCACTATATTACATTCCCAAAGAACTATTTAATTTAGTTTTCTAAAAAATTATGACATCATTCATACATATCATCCCAAATATTAAAAATTAGTTAATACTATAATACTATCCATTTCTTCTATAATACAAATCATTCTTATAAAAATATGAATCTAATCTAGGGAAGGCTTCAAAAATTCTTCATGGATTCTTCAATTCTCTTACCAATCCTTAAACATTGTGAAGAAATTTTTAAAACATGGAATGAGAAAAAAAATCATAGTATGGGACATAAAAATAAGGAGTGAAACCGTTAGTTTATGTATACATATAAACATATGAAATCATTTTCACAAAGTCATACATCTCAGCCAATAAGTATCATATATTTACTTTTTGAAAACATGATATTTCCATATATCATAGAAAAAAAATAATACGATGTAGGTATCTTGAGGAAATAATTATGTAATATTGTAACCCTCATAGATACCATATGATTTTTAACCCCCATGGTACCTTACAATGTAACCATCACGAAATCCTTATAATGTGACTCTCACGACTAACTTATGTTGTCACAACCATAATTACACTTTGAGTAACCATATGATCAACCTCAAACATAAAATAACCAATGAATTTGAGAGAGATATAGGTCCCACCATTTTTAAAAATAATTACCAAGAACTATAAAATAATCATAAAATAATAATACTTACATCATATAAATCATTAAATTTAAAAACATAAATGAAAATAAAAGAGTATTTTTAAATAAATGACCCTTAAAAATATTATATATTTGATGTGAGAAATTATAAAATATTGGAATATGTGTATACAATATAAATCCTCAAAATAAAACCTAATATAATAAAAATTAATCTCACAAATAATATTAGTACTGCATAATCAATAATGTATATGGTTAACCCGAAAAATGAATATTTGGTTAAGAATTCCCGAACCTCATGTTCTTCTTACATAAAAAGTGTTCAATACTCTTATATAATTGTTTAAAGATTGTTGTCAATATATTATAGAACTATATTAATAATTATAATTACTTATATGATATTTTTATAACATATTTACATCCATTTATTAGTAACATTTCGTTATTTTCATTGTTTTGTGTGAATTAATTTCATGGTTTCCATGGTTGGTTCATTATGGATTTTCTTGTCGAGTAGAAGAAAAAATACATATGTGGAATTAAATATTGTTAATATGTTTCCACAATTATAAATGATATATTTTATAATTTTTATTTTTGATAAGACGGTGAATCATTATATAAAACAATAAATAAAATGACTTAATTTCTTTTGGTTGTTTTTACCACCACTATGAAATTATATAATTTTATTTAATATCATTTTTATATATTGGTTAAATATAATTAAATAACTTGTAATATGTATAATAATAATTTATTTAACCATAATTATGTTTCAATGATTTGCCTTAAAGATGATAATGAAAAATGAATGTGTATTGTCTATGATGGCGGTAAATCAACACATCAACATTGATGTTTTAATTTTTAGAATAAATGGGAGAGGATAAGAATTTTGATAATGATTTTTTTACATAAACACGATAAAATTACTTTAAATATAAGATAATAAAGTTTTATTGACACATGGATATTGGAAGGTGAAGAGAGTATAAGAAAAGAAAAGAAATTAGAATGAAAATAATAGAAAATTAAAGAGGATTTTTCATCTTGAATTCTCCTCCCTAAGAACCACATTAAAGACCTTGGTTTTACCCTTTTGGTGATACCATAAGGTCTTGTCCGTGGGGAGAGAATATGGAATGGAATTTGGTAGAAATTAAATAATATAAAATTATTTTATTTGTGACGAGAATATGTGGTGAGCGAGGATATTTATTTTGGAGGAGAGGAGTGTTTTTTCATTATTATATTTATTAGATTATTATTTTGGATCAAGAATGTGAATATTTTTAGACCTGTAACTATTTATATTAAAATAATGATGTATGATTAGATTTTGTTGTGATTAAATTAGTAATTACTCATGTAATAGTTTATTTAACTTATAATGTATATATATCTTAAATTAACATATTCACTATTCACAAAAATTCTAGTATTTTAGAAAAATCCCAAAAATTCACCATAACAATATCTTGAGGTGCAGAATTAAAAAAATGAACTCCATTTTATGAAAATAATTTTCTTTATATGAAAATTTTAATTTCTAATTAAAATCATAATTTATTCTAAAAATAGAAATTTTAAAACAATAAATGATTTTTTAATATATTTAAAAATTAAAAAAAGTATCATAAAATTATCTTATAACCATAATACAACAAAATTATAATTCATTAATATATATTAGGATATTATATTTTATTTTGAATCATTATATGTGTCATAAAATTGTAATTAAATATTTACTACTTACAAAAATAGAAACATTTAATTTTTTATTTCGAAAAAAATATTTACTTATGTCATGATATAAATATGTCTTGATTACACTTATAATATACAAAAAAATTATTTATACATTTTTTAGGGTATGTTACTATTCTATATGTCATATTACTATTCCTAATGGTTATGTTACTATTCCTAATGTCAAGATACAATTACATTAGTTTAAATAGGAAAATATCGTTAAATGACACTTATTTCATTATATATTAATGATAAATTAAGATATTTAATTTCAAAATGAAAATTTATTATTATATATGTACCTAGGTAATTAAATTGAAGTATCACCCTAAAAAATTTCCAAAGAAAAGGGAATATATAATAGAATTATGATGTGGATAATGGTCTTACATGTTTGGACAACATGAATCAAGGGGCTAGGACCAATCATAAAATTACTAAGGAGAGTTCCATGGAACTATCTTCATGGATTCCACATGGGTTTTCAGGTCATGAGAGCTTTTGGTGCCTTCCATTCCACTCCCTTTCATAATATTTTTTGAAATATATCAATTAATGTTCAATCAAATAATCCAAATAACAATAACCCCCAGTCAGATGGGTTTTATCAATAGTGGTAGTAATCAAGCACAAACCCTTGAACTACCTAACAAACATCACAATATAATATACCATCTACAAAAAACCCATTTAACAGGGGATAATCATGATACATTTGAGGTTCCTATTAATAAAATACCCTATTTTCCTTTGATATGTTTTTTGAAGAACCAACCCAAGTAATCCATCTATCAGACACCAATGTTGTCCTGTGACAAGATTTAGAGGTAATTTTCAATCCCCATGGGCTGATTCAAGTGTCTAGGAATTAAATAATCTCGATTTGGGAATGTTTTCAACAAAAGAACACTAATTCAATAATATGTGTAAATTAAAAAAGATATCTCACATGATCCTCTCATAATTCAGACATCCACACCAGAAATAGACAAGAAGGAAACAAAATCCTAATAACATACTACGAATGATATAAAAACGATACCTAAAAATCCTCCAAGCACATAGTTATCCTATTTTGAAATATAAATACTCATAGATGATGGATTTTCCTGAACCACTAGTAGTTATAGTTACCCTCTATATATAGGAAGAAAAAAAATTAATTGTCTATGGTACATAATTTAATGGGATATATGAATAGAATTATCGGCAAAAGAAAAAAATAGAATGTATTAAAATAATGCAATGAGAATAATTTGATGAATGTGAGGAATGAAACAAAATATCTGAAATAATTTAATATCATACCTAGTTATGTAAAATCACTATCCATATAAACTGGAACACCAACACTTGAAGAAGGACTTAGAGATAAACTAGAAACTGAGATGATATATAAAGTTATATACCAAAATATTCCTAGTAGGCCACCACCACCTGCCATGACACGTAATTACCCTTCATGTAAATATATATTACCATTCAGTTTTGAAATATAAATATAAAAATATTTTTTTATTTCAAATAATTTAACACATAATCTATAATTTAAAAACAATTCTATTTTTTTCATAAATATAAAAATCACTAGTGAAATTTTTTAGACCAATAATCGTTTTTATAAAACCTCCAATTAAACATAATTGATATAGACCATTTTTATACATAAAAATACCATTTCTATTTAGTGAAATGTAACAAAAAACCATAGGGTATTTACTGACTATAAATTATAGGCAGTGTAATGTAAATAATAAATCATCATATATAACAATTTTACAGGAATATGAATTTATAATTTTTAATCATGGAAAAAGTAACTAAATAAAGAAATTTTAAATATATGATCATAAAAAGGGAAGAAAATAAGAACAAGAATAATGATATATACCTTGGTAACATAAGAATTCATGGTCCATGTATTTTCATACTCCCACTAGGATCAAACCATATACATATATAAATTCCCATGCATGGGGTACTGGACGAGAAAAACCCAATACCCAATGGTAGTAATTCAAATAATTTAGTTTAGTTGTTGTGATAGTGTGATCCTATTAGGGAGGCCAAAATTAATCATTATCAACATATCTGTCATAATATGCCTAGTCTTCTCCCCAAGGTACTATGTTTTTATATTTCCCATACCCATACGTAAAATATAAAATGGAGGTGTTGTAGAAAAACCAAATGTCAATCACATTAAATGAAAAAAATCATTTAGTAACACCTCACTTTCCTACACTACCAATGTGAATCCCTATTATTAGAATCAAAAAACGTACTATCATATCATGTATAATTCCTAAAATAACAACAAAAAAAACCGAGGATATCACTGTAATGCTCTTAAATTTCCCATAGACATTATAATGTTCCAACTAGGCCTGCACCATTAATTTTAAATTCATTCTGATACTTGTATCAAAACATGCATAAAAACCAGTTTTTATTATTAAATTTCACACTAGTTATTCCCATATATTAATTAACACACACACACACACACACATATATATATATATTCCATGAACTGTAAAATTCACATGTTTTTAAGTTAATTTTTACAATTAATTATTTATATTTTTACCCATGTATATATGCATTACCTTTGGATACCAAAAATACATTTGTGGAATAAGAAATTAACTTTATTGAAACCTTTATCAATATGATATAGGTATACATAGTTGTATATATACATTAAAACACACAAATATATATATATATATGAGTGTTTTAAAAGAGTAATAAAATGATCTTTTTAATAAAAATTACAACTAACTAGGTGTGGAATAAATTTAATTAGTTCAATTAAATGAATTTGAAAATTAATACACAATTTTTTTTAATCCATGATACAATGGAATAAAATATTTGTCTTTTAAAACCATTAAAAGTATTTTCTGGTAATGAGAGTGTATGTTTTCCTAAAGTAGAGAGAACTAAAAGGATAACTTGTAGAAATCAAACTGAAAACGTAATTTAATCCAAAAGTTATTTCATATTCATTGATAATAAAATTATTATGTGTCAAAAATAAATGTTTTGAAAAAATAGAAACCCCATTATCATGGAGGAAGTGTATACATAATTATATTGGCATAAGATACATTGAATCACATTTTAGAGGATCAAATAGTTTTGTAGTCCTGGAAAATCTGATACAGACATGATTCATATATTTAATCTAAATAAATTAAACCATAATTATTTTTTAGAAAATAATTATTCCATATAGTATATCCTTTCTTTCCAATCATAGTAAACTTCATGGATTCATAGAAATGAAAAAAATATGTATGAGATTAGATGCCCTATAATGGTTATGTATAGTGGAATGTATCTCGAATTAATAAGAATAATGATCATAGTATGGAAAATTAAGGAACATAAATCCAATTTAAATAATTTTATTATCATGATTAGATGAAAAATAATATAAATGAAAGTTAAATAAGTGAAAACATATACAATTTAATCAATAACGTCACTATCATAACTAGATAAAGAATAATCAACATGGAAATGTAAATAACTAAAAACACATGCAATTTAATCAATAAACTGAGAATGAAATTCATCTAGTGATAATATCATTGTGAAAATATCAATGATAATAATAATTAACTTTATAAATATGGATATTAAAACTTATTGGATTCTATTATCTCAAACATCATGATACCTCTGTTGTTATAACATTTCTTAAGAAGGTTCAAAACTATAGGTAAAAAATCATTTAATTCAACCTTAATGATTAAAATCTAGACACTAACGATACATCGAGGGGATATATAATTATAGGCCCCACCAATCACTTCATGTCCAAATCATTCTTCGTATATTGAATAATCGATTTAATTCATCAGAAATTTCCCTTCTCATCATCAATATTGAGTAATTTATATTGATCTATCAATATTTATTTAACTTATCAAATACGATACTTATCGAATAACCTTCATAGTAGAGCACTGAATAGATAAATTATTATAAATATTTTAGATAATTAAAATATCCATTATAATAATATGATATTTATGGGAAATTAATACCCAATGATCGCATTTATGTTAACATTTCCATGTAAATTTAATGACTTAAAAATGAATCAAGAATATGAATATCAATAAATTTTTTAGATAAAATGGTCATAAACCATCCCTAAATATACATTGTAATGATATGATATTTAATAAATAAACACATCCATTATAATAATTAGGTTATTTTGAAGAACTTAATCCCTAATGATCACATGCATGTGAATATTTCAAGGGTATGTTATGGATTATAAAAAGAAATCAACAGGGTTAATATTAATAATTTACAAAGAAAAAATTATCTCAAACCATTCATAGAAATATTAAGTATATTATAAGTAAAAAATAAACTCATTTAGGTATATATAAGGGCTAATTTTCATTGATAAATAGAAATTCCATGAAATGATCTTTACTAACAATCTTTGGGAAAATATCATTTTCAATTTGGAAATCATGGTTTAAAAAAGTGTTCAGAAAATGTTTAGGAAAACATTTTATTTCAAAAAAAAATTTAAACTTCTAAAGGATGTCTTAAAATAGGTATTGGTCATGATGATATGAAGTTTTATACATTTCATGTATGTTAAACAATGATTCTTTTCACTTTTTAAGTAAAATCCAAATGACATTATTTCTTAAAATGACAAGAAGATTATTTTCAATATTTTTGTTATAAAAATTCATAATGTGTAACATATTATTTATGAAATATTATTAAAATCACAAAAATAAGTTTTTGAAAACAATTTTAAAAAACATTTTTTGGTAGGAAAATGATTTCTGACCAAAGAGAGAAATGAAGTCGGAATTAATAAAAGAATTTTGTGAATCATGTTAAGGAAAAAGAAGGGAAAAGTGGTACTATTACTTTTAAATATCATGAATAATCATAATTAATGAAAATTATAAGGTTTTTTTTAAAAAAAAATTATAATAATTTCAATAATGTAAATTAAAGTATAAATAATCACGATTAAAATGCGATTTTCAAATAAACCCTTACAAAGATAATAATGTTGAAATGAGATTTATTCAATGGATGTATTATGTGTGTAAAATGTAAATAAAAATAATATAATTAAATATAGAATATAGTATATTTGAAATTACACACACGCATAATCCATTAATATCAAATTCAACAAATAATTTATATATCCTTATGAAAAGAAACTGAGTTATGAATTTATTTATAACACGGTAATATTAAAGTCAAATACCTATGGATATAATATTTTAAACTAAAACATAAAATAACATGAATTATTAATGAATCATGATATTACATGTCAATTGGTCTGTATATAGACCATATAAAATAAATTATCCTCATAACATTAAAATGTTCCTAAATAAAGGGAATTTGAGATGAAGTCCATTTCCTAACACTTTCTTTTGGTTGATCATTCATTAAACAACTATATAGTGTTTATAAAAATAATATTATTTTCTTCCAGAACTATATTCATATTTATAATATTATATTTTATATATTTTTAAATCTTATCAACAGTTCATTAATTGTGTTTCATTATTTTCATTATTTCATGTGTTAATTGGCTTGTTTTCTCATGCATGTTTCATTATGAAAAATTATGTTCATGTCCATATAATATCTTTCCATAGTATATTGAATAATTTTAATTAAATAAAAATAATATATACATTATATATTCAATATTAGAATCATTCAAAAATTTTGTCCATGGACAATGATTCTCATCGCTTTGTGGAGATGGTAGGTCATACATACATAGGAACAACTATATCATTCCCTTATCAGGTGAAAGGGTAAGGTAATGGGTTATATGTTATTTTTTCCGAATCAATATAATCACATATATATAGTAGATATTCATTAATTTTATCAATATTAAATTCCATGTAAATCTTAAGTGAAAAATTAAACACATTGCTCTGTGAGGCGGTAGTCTGTCACACACACGAGTGACATTATCATATTTGAAAGAAAATAAAACATAAAAAGGTATATGAGATATTAAAAATAAATAATTATTATAATATAATTAATATCAAATAAATTTGGTAAATCCATCATTATATCTATCATATAAAGATGGTGATGGAAAACTAACTACATCTGTTCGTGAGGCAGTCGTCCTTGAAACACACGATCAACGATTTCATTTCCCATTTGATGGAAGTGGGGATGGATAAATATTTTTCCATAAGAATAATAACATCTTTGTATAAGTGATATAATGGTTTTATTGTGTTTTTAGTGTTACAATAAATTTTATGGTGTAAAGATAAGAAATAAAATTAAAGATACTTTTTAGATAATTATTTTCTCTAAGAGAAACTATATTTAGATCTCTACTCAAGGACACTAGGGATGGTCTTTTGGGAGGACCAAAAAATATAGAATGTGAATAAATATTTTTTGGAGAGATTTTATCATGGTTTTGTTATTTCAAATGGACTTGGATGTGTTAATATGCAAGGAGGGGAGTTCTTTTTCATATATAAGGAAGGGGAACCCTCTTTGAAATTTTATTGAAATTTACCAAAAGAATCGAAAATGATAATGTCATGTACGTTATAAAATATAATAAAGGACCCAATATTATAATTTGGGAATGGTAAACTAGAACTATGAAAACAAAATGATATTTTAAAAAGTTTTTAGGTTATTTTAACCATTATCTTCTTACGTTAATCTCATGGTAAACCCATTTTTACCTTAAACACAGTAAATAGTTTTTACTAATTTCTCTATTAATTTTGGTCAAAAATTATGTTGAACTTACAAAATAATATATATTACTCGAATTCAAAATATTCCATCCTTTTTTAAAATTCCATTCACAAAAAAGAATAATTTTAATTTATATTTAATTTCAGAGATGTGAAGAAAAAGCGAGTCTTCAGAGAGAAAATTATTAAAAGATTAAAATGCTTTTATATGAAATTTCTATTTGAAAATTATTCCAAATAACTAAATTGGATTAATAGATATTTAATTTAAATAATCATACATGTAAATAATTAAAAATATGATCTAAATTTATAATTTTTTTTAATTTAAAGACAATTTTAAATTAAAATTATGTATTTTTCACTGGTCATCAAAAAAATGAAACCTTTGAATAAAATCCTAAAAGATCATACATATATAATTTTGATATGAAGGTTTAAAATATTATTTTTAATTTATTAAAAAATTTCTAATTGTGTTAAATTATTTGCACAATTCATGACTAAACCATCTTATTGTAAAATTTTAGTTTCCCTAAGCATTTATTTTTTCTTTTAGAGGATTCATATATAATTTCTAATCAATTAGATAACCATAATTTTTAAAATTTATTTATTAATATTCATATATTAAAATTTAATTGCTAAATTATAATGGTATAATATACGAAGATTCATTTATACTTGAGGTTTCATATTACACAAGCTACCATAGAAATTAAATTTAAAGAAATATATTTCATTGTTTGTTTAAGGTCGATGTTGCTTTTAGTATATGATACCAAATACAATGTAATTATTATATAATATATGGATTTTATATATTTTGAAATCCCAAAAATAAAATGTTCAAAAATTAAATGGTCAACCATGGGGAAAACCAACATGAATCTTGTGAAGATGGGAAAACTCCTTTAATAATGAAAAAGAGGGTCCCAGAAGGAATCTATACACCCTAGGAATATAATTCAAAAGACACACATCCAAAATCTTCTATCACAATACCTAATGATTTATAATAATACATGGGAACATATAAGGGATACAAGAGGAGGGAAAATATTAATAAAAAGGAGATAGAGGTGTAGAAACACTATCTTAAATTGATAACTCACCAAATTGAGAAAAAGAAAGAAAAAATGGAGGTCAGACTGAGGGATGGTCACACAATATTTCAGCCTAACTAGTGGGTGAGTAACCATGGAAGAGGTATATGTGAGGAGATTATTGATTAAGATACTATATGGTTATTTTAGAAAGAATGTATTTTTAACATCGAAGGAGAGTTCCTTGGTTAGGTTACACGGTTAGCCAAAGTTTGTGTTGACCTTGGTACCATCACTTGCTACACAAAAAACCAAAATAATTGGGAAGTACAGTCTAGAAAAACACGAAACGACCATGAAAAAAATAACAATTAAAAATTTACGACCACCTATATTTTTTAAAAATGTTTTGGAATAATTTTCCAAATAAACATACAACACATAAGAATATTAAAAATTTCAACATTTTCCCAAATATAATACATTAATCTACATATAAAAAATATGAATAAATGAATAAATTATATAATATATACCATTAAGGATGAATTTTAAATGTTTTAATATTATAAAATTTTTTTTCTAGTGGCCTTCCAAAGGTGAGTCAATAGGCACTGGTAGAACCCAGATGGATATGTTGTGTATAGTTTTCAGTTATTTATACAGTAAAGACATAATATAAACAAGAAAAAATTAGTACAATAATCTCATGATCCAATTAATACATTTCAATAACAGTCATAGAAAATGAGGATCAAATGGTTTAGTTTCTTCAATATGGTTACATAAATAACTCTATTTTACAACAGTTTGAAAATTTTATCCACAATCATACTCTTATAGACCATTAATATTAACGTAACATGATAAAATCACCCTAATAACTAAGGGATTTAAAATATAAAAAAGGGTTGAGCTCATAATCATCATAAGGTAAAAATATATCATAAACCATTTGACCAAAAACATGATGGATAACATGATGAATATCTAAATATCTTAATAAAAGATCAGAATAAATTTGATGATAGTCATAAAACATGGTTGAGTAACATAATATAATAAAGAGATCATTATCATAAAAAATAAAAACTTTATAAAAATACATATCATTAACCATAATACATGTTAGATGGTGTAAAATAGTGATGTACTTTAAAATAAGGCATAATCATGAATACATGACAGTTCATGAAAATCAAATGCATTTGGAAATTTAGGAATAACTTGATACACAACATGGGATGTGGAACAAACATAATAATATTACAATTATAATAAAAAATTATGTGTACCTTATTAGTATTTTAAAATCCACTCATATACCATTGGGATTTGGATAAAACCTCCCATGTACCCCATTTTCTTGGGATAAATCGTCCCACATAACCTTTGTCTTGAGATAAATCCACTTGTATTCTCTTTTCATCCAGATAAATCCTCTCATTCACAACTGTGGATTAGGATAAATACTCCCATATAGCCTTTGGCATGAGATATAAAAATAAACTGATTCATTTGAAGGTGATATAAGACCCCATCCACTTAAGAAAAATAATCATCACCATATCTTAGTGAACCAAAAGAAAAAATAGGTCTCTTAAACATTATAAAAGCATTACATAACATAATCATAAATGATAATATGATATCAAAATATCTCATTTTCTAAAAATAATAATATCATAAAAAAATATATAGGATGATCAAAACATCACTTCATAAGTAACAAACCTTAGAGGTTAATAGAAGTTAAAATTCTAATATTCTCAGAAAACCTTTGAAAAATTATCTTAAAATATGAGGTGTAAATTTTTTTTAAAAATAATTTATTTGGGGAAAATAATATTTTATTATTTCCTTATTATAAATTATTACAAATAAATATCTATTAGAAGGAAAACAATTTAAAAAATTAGAAGGTAAAATTCATTGAAACCATGTACTTTTGAAGGAATCTTTAACAAAGGAAACATTATTAAAATATAAAATTTTTAAAAAATTCAATTAGAAATAATTTAAAAACATTTGCCTTTTTAATGGAATCATTTATAATATAACTATAAAAATATATAATGGTTATCAAAAAGAAATGTTGTGGTAATGATGAAGCATCTTTATTTTCAATGGATCGAAAACCCATTTGGAAATTTTGAAATAAAATTTGTTTAAAGAACCATATCATTAAAAGTAAAATGAAACCATAGATTTAAATTTAATTAATTGGTATAAAAAACAATTTTAGATAAAAAAAATTTAGTCTCCGTTTGGGAAAGGAGAACATTGGTGGAATATAAAAGCATGGATATGGAAGAAAAATACCATAAAATAATTGGGGATTGTTCTTATGAAAATTTGATTTTAAAGAAACAATAGTTTCGTCAAGGAAAACGTATTAGATGTGAAAAATAATCCCTCTCTGAAATAAAGAGTAAATAAAATATAACATCATCAGATCATATGTAGATAAATCATGAAAGGTAATAGTCATAAAATAGTTCTTATAAATAGAAAAAATAATTGAGTCACTATAAACCCTCAAAATATGTGTAAATTTTGATTCAAATCCCCATGAGAGGTATAATGTAAAATAAAACATTTAATATAATGAAATATTTGAGGATAATGACACAAAATGGAAATTCTAATGTTTATAAACTTTTTATAAGGAATCATGTTGTGCAATATAAACATATATCAAGAGATTAAAATTTGAGAAAAAGAAACCCATATGACCTATGTAAACATTCAATAAAAAACCCTCTAAAATAGATATAACGAAATTAAACAAAAAATAAAATTAAAAAAGAAAATTACTCAAATAATATATCAAATAATGTAATCTTAAAACCACCTAATTAATAATTGATGCATGAATATGAACTATGTGATGATGGATGGATATGGAGATGAAATATGTTACCATGTTTCCTCGAATAATTTATCACATTGTAACATCCTAAAAATAAAAAATATCTAACTTAATATCCTATTTCATAACATTAATTGTAAATATTATCAATTTATAATACTTATTATATTTTTTTATCTACATTACATTAAATAGTTATAGCATATTATAATTATCAATTATTAATAACTTTAATTGTTAAGGACTTGTTTAATAATGTTGATGTTGTTACAGAGATGATGAAACCATGTTATTAATTATTATATAATTTCATATATTTTAATATATATCTTATACGCATTTATAAATCATTTATAACTTTCCAAAAGTGTTTTAGCTATTATGCAGGAAAATGTAATTGATGTAGGCTTATTTTAGTGACTTTTAGCAAAGGAAACAAATTAATAATACATTACATAAAAACATAATATTTGCATAACCATATACAAGTAATTATATTTTTATTATACTATAATAAAACTATATTATTTCCAATAGTCTTCTATAATATATTAATATTTTATTTTTCATATATGTGGTTATCTAACCCAAACATGAACCTTCTTTAACTCGACTGGTAAATATGGTTAATGAGGAGACTATATAAAATTAGAATAAAGATATAATTTTCAATTTTTTATGAATTTGAACAATATTTTAATATTTTTTTTATAAATAATGAGATACTAGAAAAATAATGAAAAACTATTATTTAGGGAGGTGATAGTTCGTGGACATAGACCATTGATGTTCATTTGTTCTTCAAGAGGATTAAAGTGAATAACTAAGGAATATAACATTAGTATAACCACATATAAGTATAATTATGATACTTATTTAATCATATTATTGTAATTAAATATATTAGGTAGAATATTAATATAAATTAAATCTTAAGAATGAGATAATACTTATGTTGTAGACTAGATTTTTCCAAGGAAGATTCATGGTATTTGATCTTTAAAGACTAAATATGGGTGAATATTGGATTATTTTTGTTGGATATGAGTCTATTTATTGTAAAATTACATTGTTTAAAGGAGTTCATAATATGATATATGTGTTTTAAAGGTTTCAAGTGACCCCATTTAATAATAATGGAAAATTGACGTTTCAGAAACACTCATTATATTTTAATAATTAGATAACACTAAACCAAGGTTAATGACATCAAATTTTTCAATAATGTATTGTGGCGGTATGATTAGGTATTAAAAGTCTACAAATTGTGTTCTATAACATGTTATTATGTTTAACATTTTACATTGAAACTAGGAAAAAAGTTTTTAAACATGTCATTTTAGATTTTATTAAACATATAACACAACACATATAACAAAATTTCAGTTTTATGGATCTAAATTTAACAACTATTTAATCCAAATAAATATATATAAATTTTGTGATCTAAAATTTTAATTAAATTAAAAATTGTGTAGAATACTTATAATAGTAGAATATATACATTTTGACTGTTATTAATTCTTAATGATATTTTCTATTGGTTACCTAATAAATTAGTGTTAATATATTATTTTAAAACCACAATAGATTCATTAATTAATTTATATCAATTTAATTTATTCTATAAAAATTTATTTATATTACCATAATAATAATTTTAAAATAATAATTTTACAACTATCATGGTAATGAACATTAATCCAACTAATCTAAATTTTGTAACTAACAATTAAATCAGAGATATTAAATCTTATTAAAATTATTATATAAAATATAAGAATAATTTAATAAAATTAAAATTATTTTTTAGGGAAATTAATCTTAACATTAGTGAATGTATCATGTAAAAACTGATTTTTGAAAAAAGTATTTTCTTACAAAATATTTTGTGATTACGATAGAATTATCAATTAAATTATTTGAAATAAATTCTAAAAATTATTATAATTAAATCTTAATTTTTTTAATAATAAAATAAATCAAAAACACCATTCTTCTTGTTGTGATTAAATAATCAAAATTGTGATAAAAAATAAATTTTATAAAAAAATTATATGAATTCTCAAAATGTTGGCCATGGTTTAATAAATTAAACATAGTACTGTAAAATAATTTATTATACATTTTAATATTTAATTTTATATTAAAATGTAATATGAAATTTCAATTTATATAAATTTCATGGAATTATAAAAATATATATTTTCACAATTCACATGAAAAATAATTATTTTAGAAAAATCATAGAAATACATCCTGATAGAATTTTTTCATGAGGAATTAAAAAACTAACTTTAAATTATAAAATTTAGTTTAAAAATTTATATATCATTATTAAAAAAATAAAATAATAATTTAAATAAAATGAGTATTATTGAAAGTATCCCTTTCAATATTAACTCATATTTATTATTTTCCTACTAAATTTAATAAATATTAGTGGGTTCCCATATTATAGTTTTTATAGATTAATTAATATTTGATTTTTAGTATTTTCTGGTTTGTTTACATTGCGTGTATCATGTGACATATGTTATAAAAATTAGTATATATTTTGAAGGATTGAGAATCTTAGGTTATTATATTCTCCTTCCACTTAATAAAATTATTTCCCTCCAATTTTAATTATATATTCCGAAATGAATAAGCTAATAGATTAATGAAAAAATCAACATATATCATCTAATTAGATATCCACATCATTATACATAGTAAGACTTCAAAACTACTTATCTGGAATATGACCCTTAAGAGTTTGTAGGGATATTCCATTCACAGCTTCATTTTCTCAATCTTTATAGAACCAAATACTAAATACGATAATTTTATGTTAATATAAAAATAATAAAATTAAATTAATATGAATGTTAAATCTGTATAATGAATTCCCTAATGAATAAATTTTATTCAAGAATGATGCATTTATTAAAACTATTTCTTACTTGGTTAATTATGTTACTCCCTTTTTTCTGCCATGGTAAGTCTATGTTCGGATATACTACATTTATTATAGTAATTCCTAAAAGTAACTAAGAAATAAATCCATCCTAATGGTTTTCAAAGAGAATATGATCATCTGAAGCATATCCCATAAGAGTGTCAAATATGGTATATAGTCTTTGTCCCCCTCTTCATGTATCATGGTAATGATCAAGTTAATTGTCATCAAACCATTTTCAAGGTGATTTCCACTAGGTGCATCTGTGCCACAACCAAATACAATTTTAGTATTTAAATATAGATATATTTATAGATAAAACCCCCTAATAATGATTTACGAATATTTGAGGATATTATCCTATAATTATACTCATTTCTAGGGTTTTCATTAAGATTCTATAATATAATCACCCTAATAACTAAACAAATTTAAAAAAAATAACTAAACTATGTTCTAAAACAACTAAACCCTCATATAATAACAAATATAAAGATTGAAGATTATCATGGCACAGACAGTATAACAATATCAAATTTAATTAACACATCTGAAAAATAGTCTCATAACATGACAAAGGACAAGTTTTGTGTTTTGGATACTTTCTACACAAATAACTTATTTGAGCACATGTGAAAATTGTAATCCATAATCCTGCTCCTCTACATGCTTTCAGGACATATCACATGATACCATCATTATCATAACTAGAAGAATCAGTAAATAAGAATGGGGTGGTCTCAAATTATTAATAAGGTAAAAATATTATAATGAATTATATTGAAAAAATGAAGGGGGAAATTATGAAGACATAAAGATAAAAAAAATATCAAAAGTAGTTAGATGGGAATCATAAGATAAGTTAGAAAAACATAGGATCATAAAGATATCATTAGAATTAAAGATAAAAAATTATCAAAAAAACAAATCAATAACCATAAAACATGTCAACATTTAATAATAGTATGAAATAAATTAACAAAATAGAATAATAATGAAAACATATCATTTTATGAAATTTAAATGCATCTTGAAATTCGGGCATAACATGATAAACACACGGGAATATAGAACAACAATAAGTATATGAACATTATAAAAAATATATACTTTATTGGTCATGGTATAATCCACTTATCTACCCTTGTTATTGGGATAAAACTTATTATGTACAACTTTGTCTTAGGATAATTCATCTCGTGTACCATTTACATGGGATAAATGATCCATTTTACATATTTGGACATGGGAAAAATTTTCATTCACACCCTATTTCATGAGACATAAACTTATCAAAATGAACATCAAAGTTATATAGGACCCCACCCAACATTATTCATATATAATTATAAAATTTTAAAAAATAGTCATCATCATATCTTAATAAACCCACAGAAAATAAATTCTATTCTTAATCAATAAAAAAATAAAAAAAATTAAACATAAAATATCAAAGGAAATTAAAAATTTCCATTTTATAATGTGAATCCAACAATAATAAAATATATAGAATGATAAAGAATAACATAATGATTGATAAACATTTTAGAGTTTGTAGATGTGAAAAAACAAAGGTTTTCACAAAATCTTTTAAGAATGATCATAAAAAGATGAAGTGTAAATTCATTTAAAAAATATACATTTTGAGAATGAAAAGAAAATAAATTTTTAAAATATTATTATAAATATTTTTATCAAAAATATCATTGAAAATACATAAAATTTATCAAAATAGAGAAGTGAAAACACATTGAAATTTTTTACTTTAAAAATAATATTTTATAAACGATACTTGAGAATAAAATAATGGTTTGAAGAAAGGGAATTGGAAATAATTTAAAAATAATTTATTTTTAAAAATAATATTTAATAATATTACCCTAAAAATATATTGAATTGATCAAATGAAATCGTGGGGTGGAGGATAAAACACAATTATTTTTCAAGGATAGGTAATCATTCTAATCATCTTGAAATATCAATTTTTTTAAACAAACATTTTCAAAAGGAAAATTGAACCCTTCATTTAAAGTGAATTAAATAGAATGATAGTATTATTAGAAATAAAAGAAAATTTATCATCCATTATGGAATGAATAACATTGGAAAAAACTAAAAACAATGGAATGTATGTACAATTATTTAAAATAAATGAGAATTATTATTATAAAAAATTATTTTTAATGAAAAAATAAAATCATTAAGGATGAATAATTTGTGGTGTTTGTAATTTCACCATAAAGAAGGACTAAATACAAAAATATTATCTCTATAGTTTATGTATATCTATATTAAAACATAATATTCAAATAATATTGATTATGATCTATTGAAAATATTTTTGTCATAAAACACCCTTATTCCATTTGTAACTTTTTGAATTAAATCCCCATTATAGGTATGAATTATAATAACAAAATTGAAAATCATGAAATATTATATTCATATTAATTTTTATTAAATAGATAACTATTTAGAACATTTATAATGGAAAATAGTGTACAACTTAAAAATTTTCTAATGGATTCAAATTATAGAAAAATAATCACTTATGCCTAGGGTAAAAATTCCATAAAAGCCCCCTCAAATAGAGAGAATGGAAGTAAACATAAAATACCATTAATAATATAAAAATCATAAAATTTTAAATAAAAAAAGTCTAATACACACCACTTAAATAATAATTTTTACATGAATAATAATTATGATTTAATGAATAGATGTTTAGATGAAATTACTTACCTTATTTCCTTATTTAGTTGACCACTTTCAAAACCTTTCTAAAACATCACTAAATTATTATAAATATTCATAAACATAATAATTAATATTAACCTTTTATAATTATATTTATAATTACTACCAGGATTAAATTAATTATTTATAAGGTATTATGACCATCAAGTGTTAACAACAATAACTACATTGAAATTTTTTAATAATTTGGACCTTATTAATCACCATTTTAAAAAAATTTAATAAATAATATTTCATTATAGATACATTATTATATATCTTATATTTATTTATAAATCTTCGATTTTATTAGAAACGTGTTTTGGTTATGTTTTTTTGAATGGAATCAATGTTGGCTCATTTTAGTGATTTTTAGCGAATGAAAAACATGCTTTAATTATAAAAAAAATACACAATATAATACTTCAATAACAATATAAAAATATTAATTTTCTAAATATATTATAATAAAAATAATTTCCATGTTCCTATATTCACGCATGAAATTTTTTTTATAACTTTACTTGTAGGTGGTTCAACCAGCCAAAAATTTTATAATATTTAACTCGATTAGTGTGTATGGTTGAAGAGGTGTGCATTTTGAAGAAAAAAACAATATTAAATAAGTATAATTAAAATTTTTTTTTAATATTTTTTTATAAAATTTTATGATTTTATACTAAATAATGATAAAATATAAGAAAAGTAATTGATTTTTTGTGGAGGAGACAGTCCTCACACACACACACACGATTGACATTACTTTTTTAAGTGGAAATGAATGGTTAAATAATTTGTTTAAAGCTGATATAAGAACCACTATGTATGATTATAATAAGTAATTCCTCATTTAATTAGGATTAAAAGATATTTGGGAGAATAATATTAGGTATAAAAATATAAGAGAGATTTGATACATACATTGGAGACATGATTTTTCCTTAGAATTTCCATTTAAATTGAAGGGCATAGTTTAACAGTGATTGACCAAGGGATTATTTTATTGAGACATAGATCTCTGTAGAGTATAATAAATGTTTTTCATGGATTAATTTTAAGGATATTAGTGTGTTTCAAAGGGTATAATTGATGCCCTTTTATATGGGAGGCAATTGTACTTTTAAAAACATCTTTTATATTTAATTAATGTCATGACACTATTATAAGGTAGATGCATCCAATGTTTCAAAATAACTAATTTTCAGGTATTTTTTTATCTATAAATTCCCACCATGTTTTTCGTCATAGGTGTTGAACATTTTATAGGGTTCTACATTTATGTTTTTTTATCATTTTACTCTTTTACTTTGAAAATAAGAAACATGTTTTTATCTAAATGATTTTATGTTTTGTTAAATATATAACATAACCCATATAATTTTTTTTACTATGGAACAAAATTTAAAATCTATTTATTCCTATTCAATTTATTAATATTATAAAATTTATCTTTTAAATTAAAATGGATGATGTGTATAAAAATAGTTTATGTGTAAAAAAGGCATTTTAACATTATAGACACTTAATATTTTTTCATATAAATTACCAAATAAATGAGCATAAATATAAAAATTTAATTCTCTATATATAAAATTATACTCATTAATTAATTTTTAAATGTATATTCGACGAAATTAATAAAAGAATAATTATAGAATAGTTGTTTTACTATTACAGTCATAATTTTCATTAATCCAAGTAATATAAATTTTATAATATAAAATGAAATTTTTAATATTAAATAGTATGAAAATTTTTATCTAAAACATTTTACTGATTTTAATAAATTATCATTCTATGTGTGGGTAAATTAATATTAACATTAGTGCATAGATCACATAAAATCTATTTTTTAAAAACATATATTTTTTGTGAAAAATTATTTATGTTTCAGATAGAATTATCAATGAAATTTATCATAATGAATAATGAATAATAATTATCATTGATATAGTATTTATTTAATATTAAAATAAATTACAACCTTCATTTAATCATGTAATAATTAATTAATAAAATATTCATCCGAACAATTTTAATTAAAATGCTATATAAATATTAATAATATTTGGAATATGTTTATAAATTATAAATATTAATATAAATTTACTAATGAAAAGTTATAATATATATTTTTATTTGAATTTTTAAAATTTATATTTCTTATAAAAGTGACAAGATTAAAAAATCAGTATTTTCACTATTCCACTAAAACTAATTATTTTAAAAAAATCGAAAAAATCAATTGTTAGTTAATTTTATTTTGATGAACTCAGTGATTAATTTTAATTAATAAAATTTAAATTCCAAAATTTCTATATTTATGTATTTTAATAAAAATATATAATATAAATAAAATGGGTTTTTATTGGAAATAAGTTTTTCAATAGTAACTCATATTTTTTATTTGGGTTATATTGGTAATAAATTTTAATGGTTTACCAAATTAGTGTTTATTATAACTTTATTAATAATTTCTTATTAATATTTTTTTTTTGTTTTTACCCTATTTATAGTGTGTGACACAATTAATATAACATATTCTACATTTTAAAGGATTAATTTTATTGGGTCATTATAACTGGTACCTCGTGAAGGCATTTGAAATGGTCAAATATGAACCACTTGATCCTTTAATTTATCCAGTAGAATCCCTAACATCATATATTGGAAAAATAAGGAAAATACTACCTACTGAAATAGTTAGAAATAAAATTGGTGTTTTTCATAATTATAATTCTTAATAGAGTGACAGGTACAAGAATCTCCCCTTTTGATGATCATAAACAATTTAAAATAACAGATATGAAACGATTATTATATATAAGAGAAATATTATAATATTAAATGATTTACTTTAACAATATATCCAAAAAAAATTTAAATTAATTTCAATATTTAATAACGAAACTAAAATTATATTTTAAAATCGTTACAATTATCAAAATATACTTTTAAAAAATTTTATTTTAAAATAAATAAAAAATAACAAATGATTTGAAATCTTTTACAAGATGAAAATATATTTGATAGAATTAAATTAAAAAAAATAACAACTTAAAATATTTAGAAACATTAAAATGATACATATATGATTGATACCAAATAATTATCATTCTATGTTAATATATAAATGGCATAGACATGGTTAGAGAAATAATGGATAATGTAGTCATAACAAAATGTGATCTATCCTGAAGATAAAATGAAATAACTATTTTATAACCCATCATTAATTTTAATAGTGTTAGAAAAATAATTTAACAATCTAGAATGTATATTTCAATAAAAATTTATTTTTAAACCTATTTTTTAAATGAAAAAAATATTTCATTCTTCTAAAATAGTTATAAAAATAACACACTGCATGTGATAATAAATAAAAAGGATATAACATTGCACTTCCAAAAATATATATTTTTTAAAAGTTATCTCTCATATAGATCATTTAAGAATTAAAATAGAATTGGCTCCCTCATAATTATTTCAAAAATTAATAATGAAAATTTCTATTAAATAGTTACATTATAGATAATGGGAACAAAATTAAAATAAATCACAACCTTCATTTAATCATATAATAATTAATTAATAAAATATTCAGTCGAATAGTTTTAATTAAAATTCTATATAAATATTAATAATATTGGGAATATGTTTATAAATTATACATATTAATATAAATTTACTAATGACAAGTTATAATATATATTTTTATTTGAATTTTTAAAAATTATATTTCTTATAAAAGTGACAAGATTAAAAAATCAGTATTTTCACTATTCCACTAAAACTAATTATTTTACAAAAATCTAACAAATAAATTGTTAGTTAATTTTATTTTGATGAATTCAGTGATTAATTTTAATTAATAAAATTTAAATTCCAAAATTTCTAAATTTATATATTTGAATAAAAATATATAATATAAATAAAATGGTTTTTTATTGGATATAAGTTTTTCAATAGTAACTAATATTTTTATTTGCGTTATAATGGTAATAAATTTTAATTGTTTACCAAATTAGTGTTTATTATAACTTTATTAATAATTCCTTATAAACTTTTTTTTACCCTATTTAGTGTTTGTGACACAATTAATATAACATATTCTACATTTTAAAAGATTAAATTTATTGGGTCTTTATAACTGCTGCCTCGTGAAGGCATTTGAAATGGTCAAATATGAACCACTTGATCCTTTAATTTATCCAGTAGAATCCCTAACATCATATATTGGAAAAATAAGGAAAATACTATCTAATGAAATAGTTATAAATAAAATTTGTGTTTTTCATAATTATAATTCTTAATAGAGTGGGAGGTACAAGAATGTCCCCTTTTGATGATCATAAACAATTTAAAATAACCGATATGAAACGATTATTATATATAAGATAAATATTAGAATATGACAATATTTACTTTAACAATATATCCAAGAAATTTTTTAAATGAATTTCAATATTTAATAACAAAACTAAAATTATATTTTAAAATCGTTATAATTATAAAAATAGGATTTTAAGAAATTTATTTTAAAATAAATAAAAAATTACAAATTATTTGAAATCTTTTACAAGATGAAAATATATTTGATAGAATTAAATTTAAAAAAATAACAACTTCAAAAATTTGGAAACATTAAAATGATAAATATATGATTGATACCAAATAATTATCATTCTATGATAATATCAAAATGGCATAGACATGGTTAGAGAAATAATGGATAATGTAGTCATAACAAAATGTGATCCATCCTAAAGATAAATTGAAATAACTATTTTATAACCCATAATTAATTTTAATAGTGTTAGAAAAATAATTTAACAATCTTGAATGTATATTTCAATAAAAAGTGATTTTAAAACCTATTTTTTCAATGAAAAAAATATTTCATTCTTCTAAAATAGTTATAAAAGTAACACACTGCATGTGATAATACATAAAAAGGATATAACATTTCACTTCCAAAAATATATTTTCTTTAAAAGTTATCTCTCTTATAGATCATTTATGAATTAAAATAGGATTGGATCCCTCATAATTATTTCAAAAATTAATAATTAAAATTTCCACTAAATAGTTACATTATAGATAATGGAAATAAAATTAGATAAATAACATATAAAAAATAAACATTTTTATCATAAACATATATAAGAGAGTGAGGTAAATCGATTAATTATGTAAAAAACAATTGTCAACAGTAAATAATAAAACTCCGGATTTATAAAGGTTGAAAAAGAGTGTCAAAAGTGTGCCTTTCCTAATTTCCCCTTAATAAAATCAAAATGGTCAAGAGCATGTGGTTTTGTGAGGATATGAAATTATGGGAGATATGTACATATGAATTATATAACAATATATAACTTTTGAATTTGAAATCTTATTAGTTGGTTAATGAAGTCTTTATTCTAAGTGAATGATTTTTTATGAAAATTCCAAGGGATACTAATCATATTAGTGTTATCACACTTGATAGAAACATGATTAAATATATGATGATTATCTAAATAGTGTTTTCAACTAAATAATTTGGGCACAAAAATTCCCTATGCATATATATTCCACATCAACTGTTGAAATCGGAATAGATATTTAATTCTTCTAACTCCTCAAGACTACGGATATTCCATGTTAGTGTCAAGTCCCACTTTTAATTTTCCTCTGTAATTGGAATCCACTCAAACCAGCATAAGAAAAACTATAATTTTTAAAATTAGTTTAATTTAGAAAAAAAACATATTTTAATGAATTTTGAATATAAAAATTATTTTGGGGATTTTAAATGGGAATCTTTTGAATTATCTTGAAAATTAGCACAAAGAAAAACATTAAACATAATATATTATTAGGTTTTGGTAAGGTAAATAAGACTCTTAATCATACCTCACTAAATGTTTTCATCAATATATTTACCAGTGTTATAAAATGTTATTTTAAACTAAATCCTCATAATTTTAATTATTTAATTTACTTTATACCTGAAAAATCATTTCTAATTTTTACTAGTGTATTGTACTTGACTCAATAAAATAATATCTTCAATTTTGGGATATTTTGAAAGTCAATAAAGAATGATTATTTTCTCATAAAACTCATCTAATATTATTTTTTGATTATATTTAGAAATTAATTTTTAAAATATTAATTTATAGAACAAAATAATAATTTATCAAAATAAATTTAAACAACTGATAAATAAATTAAAATAACCTTAAAAAAATATTGAATATGATTTTATGATATTAAAATAATTTTTTATAATTAATTTAGTTAACCTATAACATCATGCATATGGGGATGGTTTCAACCCATAATGATAATTGGTTATCATAAAAACATGATTTGGATGCTATATATCATTAGAACATGTAGGTTAACCAACATATCTATTTTTGGAACTAAAAACATAAAATAAAAAACATTTAACATCCATTGTAAAATGAATACAATTTAAGTATGTGAATAATGATGATAAGATTTTAATGGACTCTATCCATGTAATGGGAATAAATATTTCCCCATAATATATTTATTCCTCTTGATTGTAGAATTTTTCTATGAGACTAGACTTGTTACAAGTGATGTTAGCATACTCTTCAAACATTTTCCTAAAAACCCATTTCGTTTTTATATTGGTTTGATAATTGTATCTTTAAACAAGAGGCCAAATGTTTTTTGTTATAAATTGGTATACTACTTCTTACATTAAAAAATACCGAATTTTCATTATTAATTGAATTATCAATACAATATGGACCTATTTTTTCAATTAGGTAAAAATATTTAAATTTTTGGTATAATTATTCGGTTTTACCTAATATGAATTAATAGAGGTGATATGAAAGACACATGGGTGTTCAAGGATTGATTGGAGCCCTAAACCCCATCCGGTGAAAGATAGCAAAGGGATGCTCAACTTGTAGAAACTATACCACCCAGTCAGTACTATTTCTACTAACCATGTAGAGAATTTGTATGAACAAAAGAGGGTGAAATGCATTCCCTATCCTTGAAACCCTGGTAGAATTCCTTTATGGAGTATATTTAATTTTAAACGAATGAAAAAAAACACAGGTTCCACATGGTTCCTCAAACCGTGCAGATGAACCATGAAAATCCACTATTGGGACATTATATACACATAGATGGAATATGGATTTGACTACCGTGTGTCCAAACCATTTGACCCATTTTTTAACGTGGTAAAATCCTAGTTTCAATTAAAATTATTATAACCTAAAACTATTTCTCTTATTTATCTAGTGGAAAAAATCCTTCTCCTCTTTCACCATTGTGGACCCAAGATTTTGTCACACTGTATTTTCTCCTATTTTTTCATTCTATATTTGAATTATGATTTGATTATCCCATTGGATATCCATTGGTATGTTATTTATTCATTATGCTCATTTTTCTATTCTCCATCCCATTAATGATGCTATTTTGTCATAGGCTCACATTCCCTAATTACATGGTATATCTTTGTTATCCTGGTTTACTATGAGTCATACCAAACTAAGGGTTGATACTTGATGAGGTATAAACTATAGGCATTAGGTATGTGGTCGATGAACTTTCTCTTAAAGTATTTCAATTTATAAATTTTTTTCGTTGTCAAATGCCAGTTTAACACAACGATGCTTTCAAAATTTAGTTGTCTTAATTAAACTTTTTAGGATCCTATTGTAAATCCTTAATTATACATGTTCCTGAAACCATTTGAGGTTGAGACCTCATTGGGAACCACACAATAGGGAATTTTCTTCATTTATTCCTTGGTGAACCATGTTGTGTCTATCTGCAACATTGTTCTGCTACATCTTACATGACCATTAATAAGGTAAGATTTTATTCACAATTTATACATCCTCAAATGTATATTTTTCCAACCAAATTAAATATATATCTTTACATAGATTTATAATTGTAAATTTAACTGCTATTACGTGCAGGTAATCTACCCATTTTCATGACTAATCAAAGGAATTGAATGGATATAATTTAATTTTTAAAAACAATTGAAAAATTGTTGCCTTCCATTCAGTAAATATGTCATGTTGGTGAAATGAAATGGAATAAAACCAATGAATTATTAGATAGTACGATTATTATGTGAAATTAAATTGAATAATGATATATATGGTTCCTATTTCATATGGATCATTTTAAATTTATTGGATTGGTAAGAATTGAGTCAACCTTGAATTCATCTGAGAGTTCCATGAGCACTCAAAGAATTCCATTCTAATTCAATAAACCGGTATACAAGGGGGATACCCACATCAAAACATGGTCCTTTTATATTTATTTATTTTTTAAACAATACAATTGGATAACTTCACTATTTATATGGATATTATTATTCTTTGGATATACTCCTTGGATTCATCTTGATGTCTTTGTAAATGCAGTACCAAGGATTATCCCAATTGGGCCTAGTTTTTATTTTCACAGGAATGCCATAGATGAGTTCTATGTACTCGGTTAGACTCTTTTTATAGTGTAATTCCTTGGGTGCGTGCCTTGGACTACGCTCTGAAACTTATTTTAAGACTCCATGGGTTACTACTACGTGTCGTCCTAACCCCTATGGTCTAGGATGCCTTGGTTTAACCGTAGATCTTCTTTTATTTTAATAATGATCAACATTAGTGGGTTGTATAGCTTCGCATAGTCCATAAACAAAAACTAAAAATTTCCTTAATCAATTAATTAATAAAATTTTCAAAAACTAGTAGATGCTCAAGAAGGTATGAGTTATTTATATTTATACTATATTACTATTATATATATACCATTACACTACATGGTTTATTTTCCCGAACTAGATTTGTATATAATCCATTGGTGGTGATCTACAATTATTTATTTGAAACCCTATCTATGACACTATTCGTCCCTAGGAAGATTATATGATCATAGGTGTGGACATGGGGAAGCATACTTCATTGGAAACCGGACTTCCTTACATACATTATGATGGATCATTGCAGCAGATGAACTGTCCAGTGATTACAATGATTGGATAGTTTTGGTATTTTTGATTATTCAACATAGCAAGCATTTTATAGTCTTACTAATATTATGTATACATGTTTTCCTATTTTATAAATACATTCCATCATTATAATTTTATACATGATACAATTTTTAATTACATAATTGATGATTATTTGTTATAGATGGACATTTATTCTTACATCCACTACTATATTAATTATTCATTGTCTAGTGTTTGTTAATTTGATATATATTTACTATGTACCACTCTGAATAGATGGAAGAGTCTCACCACTGGCATACCATAGGCCCTCACTCAATGTTGGAAGCCTCTGGTATACAGGGAGGTGAGCTTGAGGCCATGTGGACCACTAGTTTGGGAGATGTATTTAGGGGATCACAGGTCGAGATGTGAAAAAGTGGAATTAAAGTGTTTTTTATTTGTATTATTCTTGGGGAAATTTATACAAGATATTGGTAATATATTGGAATTTGTACATAAGACATTCTAGAGAGTTGGTAACCCATTTTCATGGTAAATACCATGTTTCCCAGGAATGATAAATTATGATTTATAGATTTCTTATTATAGTTCATATCCTTTTACATTTGAGTAATTCAAAAGAATTGTGGACTTTGACATGATTTATAATGATTTTAATTTGTCCTATTATGAAAAGGATCTTGGTAACATGAATCATTATAGGCACCTATAATTCGCATTCTATGAAAATTATGTTCCATATAGGTTCATTTTATTTAATTCATTACCTATGTTGTTTGAAATTGATGAGTGATAAACAGAATATTCAAATTATTTTGTTGGATTTATTTATTTGTAGAGGGAAATTTGGTGTTTAAAATGTAAGAACAAATTAAAATGATGTTTTCTTATATATATTGATGGTTTTATATTAAATATCCATTTTCAAATGTTATAATCTATGTAACCCTTGTTACATGATATGGGATTTTGATGTGACCACGTGATTGCGAAATTAAATTATAATTTCTTCGGTCCCTTATGAATTAGGAAGGGTAATTCAATGAGTCAAGACATCATATTTTACCTATATCATTATGATAATTATTATAAGGTAGATGGTTGAAATGAAATGGGTGTTGATTCTTGTTATAATGTGTTTGGTTCATTACTATCCGGGGATGTCTATCCATTTAATTGGACATTGGAATATGTATATAAGCACATGAAAAGTTAATATATAAATTATAACTTAAAAAAGAAATGGTTTATAACAAATGGAGAGGAAATCTATAATTTAAAGAGTGTTCTCATCCTTCAATTTAAATTTACCCTTCTAAATATCGAAACCCATATAAATTAATCTGACACACTTAAAATTACATTTTCCTTCTATGTGGGTAGGTGGGGGTATTATTCCTTGAACCGTAATCCCATTTCATGATGATCTAATTTCTATAGTGATTCAATTTTCATCAATTCTTATTATGATACATTTTCAGGGCATTTATAAAGTTATGATACCATGATGTTCAGTAGTCATGAGCTAGGAGGGTGGTGAAGATAATTATTTTGAGGTGGTTAGTCTTGATCCACCAATGATACCTCCAATAGTTCCAATAAAGGTATCAAATTATTTTCATGAACTGTACACTAAAACTAATCATTGATAGATGTTACTATGTATAATGTTTTCTATGAAGGGTGCTTCATATCCTACAATTATAATGTTCAATCTAATTCTTGTGACCCAATAGTTTCATTCTCCCATATTTTTTTGGGTATGGTGGTCCTTATCTAACTGAGTCTTGGCTGGAGGCCATCTTATCTATCATTTAGCTTCTAGAGACACCTTTAAAGAGGAGGTTTAATCTCGCCACCTATATGATTCATGATTTCACCAAGCCCTGGTGGGATATGGTCACCCAGGATGGTCGTCATCATAGAATAGTCTTGGTGGACTTCTAGAAAACATTTTATGATCACAATTTCTCTCAAACACTAGGAGATAACTGAGATATAGAGTTCATGTACATGGGAAGGGTTTTATTTCAATCATGGAATATTCAACATGTTTCATTGATTTGAAATGATTTTTACCATTTCTCGCCAATGATGATATATCGTGATCATGGAATTTACAGGATGGGATCAAGTATTCCATATACTCATAGGTGAATGTATTTAACCTACATACCATTTCTAAGATCATTTAATAGTCTCTTATCATTGAGTTTAACCTGAGAGAATCTGATAATACTAGGAATTGAGGTTTAGTGTGAATACATGTTACTTTTTCTTCATGTAGTAAGAATCATAGCCTTGTGATTTTTTTAGAGTAGTGGAAACTAGATTGCCCTCACTATTAGCTCTATTATATTCCATTAATGTTGATTGTAGGGGCATGTAATGCCTCATTATGATAGAGACTCTATTGTGTTGCATGATTGTGGTTATATTGGTCATATTTAGAGATTCTACCAGACCATTCTAAATGTATCAAGAAAAATAGGATACATACCAGCTCCACCTTCAAGAGAAGGATCAATTATGACACATAAGGTTGGATGTTGGCATGGAAAAGGTCAAGGAGTCCTAGGAGGAGGTCTTGGGCATGGTATCCATACATTAAATTATCATCACAAACATATCTGACCTAGTTAGAGTAGTCCAATGATACCATGGTGTTGTGAATCCGGAAATATTCATGTATTTCCGTCGATAACCACGTAATAGAGTGCAAGACCACTAGATAAATGAGATACTATTATATGAGTTTTTAATTTTGTATATGGTTTATTAAATATAGGTTCCTCCTCAATTTAATCTTTTTATCAACTACATAATGTATCAAGATGGAGATTTAGTACACCTATTGGGTGATGACCTTGGACACACCGTTGGGTGTTAGAAAAAAGGGTACACCACATTTTAAAGACCATCATCTTGAGGTTGGTAGTTGTCGTTTCTTATGAATCCACTTTTTCCTCTACATGGATTTCTTCGATTTCATTATTAGGATGGACTGGTGGTCCCCTATAATGTCTATGTGGAGTTCTATCACTATAGGGTAAATTTTAGATCACTATCGTGAGATAGTTATCTCCCCATAAGTCTGTGGAATTTCTAGGATAGTAGATCTGGACAAGAGGATCATGGGCTTGGCGGAGTGACAACCCATATTTCTAGTATTTATCATGAGAAGTAGTGTTGACATAATGTTAACATTCCTCTAGTAGTATTTATTTCAGGAATGTATCTACTATTGATTTTTTCTAGCTTACCTCCAAATACAAGGGTATATATTATAATCAATCATGTTTCTAGAGGAACTCCAATGTCTATTCCTCCATACAGGATGGAACCAACCGATCCCCATGAGATTAAAAGATAGATGGAGGATTTAGAATCTAATTATTTTATTAAAGAAACACTTCATCTTTGGGTTCACCCTTGCTTTTATCAATGATAATGATGAGAACCTTAGACTATTCATGGATTACCTACAGTTGAATGTTCTTATGTTTAAGAACTGGTATCGACTACCTCAAATAGATGATCTCTTTGGCCAACTATAAGGAGCTAAAATGTTATCAATGAATGACCTAAGATTGATTTACCATTAGTTGCATTTAATTCCTTTAGATATACCACAAGAAAACATATATAGTTGGTATAGTTTATAAGATAATTTTTTTATGCAATTAGGTCTTATTAATGTTCCTTACATTTTCATGGCCTTGATGAATTGGGTTATCCACCCATATATGGATTACTTTATCATGGATTTTGTGGATGCCATCTTGGTGTATTCTCATACTGAAATCAAACTTTTAGAACACATTGATATCATTTTAAAGACACTAAGATAACATCAAATATTCTCATCATTATAAATACCACCTATAGATTGAAAATGTTTAACTCTTGGGTCAGATTATCCTAGTGTTAGGATTATGTGTTTAACGAAAGAAGTTGAGTACAATGGGGTCCTGTGAGTTTATTAATAATGTATATGATATATAGAGTTTCTTGGGGAAAATTAATATTAATGTCATTTAATAAATCAATTCTCATGTCTTTCTTCCCCTCTTACTAAAATTACTAATATGGTTGTGAAGTTATTATGATATGAAGCACGTTAGAAGGCTTTACAGGAGTTTAAGTGATGAATTACCTTAGCAACTATTTTAATTCTTCCAGATCATGGTAGAGGACAGATTGTGTTTCGTGATGCATTGGGGATTAGGCTAGGTGTAGTGCTATTTCTGGGGGGGGGATTGAGTTGTTTCATATGGGTCACTCAAGTGGAGACCTCCTGAGAAAAATTACCTGATGCACAACCTTGATCTAGATCTAGTGGTCAATACCTTATGTTCATGGGGAGAAAATCCTAAGGGTGAGTGATTTGTGGTGTACATTGAACTAAGATCCTCATAAATATATTTACACAACATGAATTGAATCCCAGACAGTGAATATGGGTCAAATAACATAAATTATTTGAAATTGATCAAACCTATACTCCGGGAAAGGGAAATGAAGTAGCCAATGAAATGACCTATAAAACACATAAATAGGCCATACCAGAAGACAATAGATATTGGAAATTGACTGAACTATTTTCTGATATTCATCTGGAGTTTCAAGAGAGTCATAATCATCTTTTCCTTGCAGACTTTTCAGTAACATCTTTACACGTTGATAAGGTAATGAGATGAATGTTTTCATACCATGTGGGGTTGGTCCTATATGAAATCATTTATAGTGAGGAACCAGAAATTGATTGGCCTATATATTGTTATGAAATCCTACATATACATGGAAATATCAGTTCTCTATTAGATATGAGATATGAACTGATGTATGAGTCCCAAACATATTTGTGGGATGTTAATCCAGAAATACTAAGATATGTTGTGTTATGTTACCCTAGTATTCATGGAATGGGTTGAAAATCAATATTTCTTGTATTATTATAAGGTGTTCCACTTATCAATAGGTAATGGTGGATCACTAGGGATATAATGTATTTTTGTAGTCAGTACCAGTCTCAGAATGGAAATGGGAAGACGTTGTAAATTATTTTTTAGTTGGATTACTAAGGCCACCTTGAGGTAGCAATACAGTTTGTCTATTCACTGACCGATTGAAAAAAGTATCCCATATACTCTCTTTCTAATAGGATTTATGTGTGGATTATATTGGAACACTGTATGTCTGTTAGATCATACAGATTTATGGGGTTCCTCACACTAAACATTTACATAGGTATGATTGTTTCACATCGAGGTTCTAGTATGGGTTATAGAGAGATTAGTGTACATAGGTTCTTATGAGCACAAATGTTCACCCTCAGACCGATGGACACTCATAATAGACAATACAAGTGTTGAATAATATTCTATGAGAATGAATCTTTGATTTCCATGGTTCTTAGTAGAATAATATCGCTCTTTTCAATTTTACATACAGTTAAAACTACCAGGAGATGATTCTGATGGATCCGTAAGAGGCTTTATATGGTAGGATGTACCATTCACCCATGGGATGGTTAGAGGTAGGGGTGCTAGTGCTACTAGGATATTGTATCGTTTAAGATATATTTTAGTAGGTGGATTTGATAAAAAATATATTGTGTACTAATCATTCTAGAAATAAATATAATAATGATTTCCTTCTACAACCTCTGGAGTTTGTGGTATAGGATCACGTATTCCTATGGGTATCACCAAGGCTTGGGTATAGATGGATATAGAGGCAAGGAAAGGTGTCACCTTATTTTTTGGGCTGTTTGATAAAATCGATTGATTCAGTATGGAAACCATTCTATTTTATTTACCTTAGAGGTATACATATATGAACAACATTTTATACATTTCATAGATTTTATGTTTTCATGATTACAAATTTTATAATCTTGATCCTCAGGTTGTTGAGTTAGATTGTGATTCTTCTTTTAAAAGGCATCACATACAGATCATTGATCATTGAATAAATGATATTTTAGGCCAGTATGTCCCTTTGGTATGGGTGATATGGAAGAAATACCATGTATAGAAGGAGACTTTTTAGAGGGAGGCCAACAAACATGCTATATTGTTGGAGTTTTTCATAGAATGGATTTTACTATCATTTTATATTAATGTAGGGGATTAGTTCATTTATGGGGGAATACTAGGGGAATCCTATATTTTTATGAGGGAAAAATATTTTAATTTTCAATAATAATCTTTGGTTTTGACCTAATATGATTTCCTAGTGAGTCTGTGGAGGAAATAAGGGTTTCTAGGGCTTGTTCGAAGGCTAGAGTTACAGACGGTGGAATAAAAAATTGGGCCAGAATTTTTGTATAATCCTCGGAGAAAAGTTATCATAACATCTCAAAACAATGAGGGGTAATTTATTGAGCTGAAGAGGGCACACAACATTCCATAATTGTGAATCCTATGCCACATGCCCGTGCAAAGGATCCAAAATTTTTTGTATTAGAAAAGCATACAGTTTGTAAATGGTTTCCCAAATATCACACATGGACTATGTGAATACCCTCTTAGTATTGTAGGCTTTTTATGGTTGGGGAACAGTTTGGCCAACTATGTGACCAAATCATGAAAACAATTTTGATGGGTGAAAAGACTATTTTACCCTTAAAATTCCTATAACCAAAAACTTTTCCCTTAATCCTCCAGTAGACAGAATCCTTCTTCTCTTTTACAATATATTCACCAGGAATTTTCCATCATACATTATCTATTCAGAAAGTGTCCATTTAATTAATATATCCTCCGTCCATCATTTTCCATCTGATGGACCTCATTAAAAAAATGCCTAAAATTTTGAGCTCTATTTAATAGAAATACTCTTTAACCTATAAATATCTCTAATACCTCTACCAGATGAATTTATTCTAATGTCTATTAGGTATTTATGATGAAAACATTGTGAAATAAATTATTTCAAAACTATATTATATTTCTCATCTTCAAACGAAAAATTAATTATATTAGAAAATCAGTTTGTCACAAAACCAACAACATAACAACTTTTCTATTATGTGAATAGTATTAAGATAAAGTGTACTCAAACCCTATTCAAAAAGTGGAATGTATACCATCAGATAAACTATAAACATATATTTCCTACTAAAAAACATAAAAACCATATATATGAAAACCTCTAGTGTAAATTTTTGGCGCACTCAAGGTATTGAATATGGTTAGCAGTTTCTATAGAATATTTTAATATGAAACATCACTATCTAGAGCTATGCATTGATTTAATATATCCATTTCTTTTTTTACTTTCTACCATTATGTGAGTCATGTAAAACACTAATAAACCATATATAGAATATGATACATCCCTTACATGGGTAGGGAAAATAAATAATGACCATTACATATCACATTTGTTACAATTACATAGGATTCTCCCCCATTTTGATTCTTTTAAAATTTTGTACTAGTGGGTAAATAATCATTAATTCAAAATTCTAAAAAATCATTGTATGATAACAACAAAAAAATGTTATCATGTTTATATTTATACAAAATGTATATCATAAAAAAAAGATTAATGTAATCTCCCCATTTGAAAAACTAATATAAATCAAGGAGCGGGTATCTATAAAACTCTGGGAAGTAATTGGGTGAGTATGAACCTAAAGTTGTAACAAAAATTTCAAAAAAACATTCCAGTGGAATAAATTTTGTGATAAGATCATTAACTTGATAATTGTTTGAAACATACTCAAGAATAAAATCTCAATCAGTAACATCATATTTTATGAAGTGATAATTTATATCAATATGTTTTAATATTTCTTGTTTTATTGGATTTTAAAATGATAAATTAGAAATTTATTATCCTAAATAATCTTTAACAATTTTAAAAAATTAATTCTCAAATATTCCAACTGACTATAATTCATATCATCTATATACAAACATGGAAGGTGGAAACATATTCCACTTCCACTGTACTCAAAGTAACGATACTTTTTTTTCAATTCCGTCTCAGAAAACATTCTACAAAGGAAAAGTTCATCAATATAACTATTATTTATATTTTTAATCTCTATGTCAATCAGAATTATTGTATTAGAGAAATTTAATTTCATATCAAATTTTATATAATATCCTATTTGATTATGTTCATTTAATATATACGAGGATAATATTTTTTTGACAACATGTGATATTCTTTACAATCAATTTCATATCGTTCACATTATATATCAAAATAAATAGTTTCTAACATCGAAGATATAAGATAGGAAATATTCATATAAACCTCTTGATGTATTTATGAATCACACTCTTCCTTGATTCATCTTTTCTTACCATCATACAAATAAAAAGGGGAGTAGAAACATATTTTTAAGTCTCTATGGAGTGTTTTAGTATAAACTCTCTAAAATACATTTTTATGATATAAATATATATATTTATCTATGATGAACATGGAAGCCTTGCAAGAAAGTTAAATTTTAATGAATTTTCATTTCAATGTTTTTATTATTTCATTAGAAAACTATTTACTAGATTTTGGTCAATTAATTGTAAAAATTATGACAACAATGTAAATAATAAAAATTAGTGTATGTAAATTCAACTCCTTTACATATAAGTTTCTATAAACTATTCCTTTACAGATTTTTAACTTCCACAAGATTCTATAATATTTTTAAAACCATGATCATGTG
This sequence comes from Viscum album, assembly GCA_963277665.1. Taxonomy (NCBI): domain Eukaryota; kingdom Viridiplantae; phylum Streptophyta; class Magnoliopsida; order Santalales; family Viscaceae; genus Viscum; species Viscum album. Next base: position 227,385,722 of record OY728143.1, read on the forward strand.
ACTTGTTTTAAATCATAAAAATATTTATTAAACTTAGAAACCATGGTTCCATATGTATCAAGTAGGAACCCTCTAATTTTATCAAAATATACTTCTTATTAATGTTCTCTATTCAAGAATATTGACATAACATACAAATAGTAATCATTGTAACAATGATATGAATTAAATTCTAAGAAAAGTCATATAATTTCAAATATCGTAATGTGAGAAAACATTTCTTCAAAATATATACCTTCTACACATGAATAAACTTTACAATAAAGTTATGTCTTAATTCTCAAAAATTATCCACATTCATTAAGTTTGTTTCTAAATAACTATTTCGTTCTGGTGAAATTCCTCCTATCTAGTTGCAAAATATGATCTTAGTTTTCATTCTTCTCAATATAATCTAACTATTCATTCATAAAATCTACCATTTCCTTAAGTTCAATTTTATAAAATTAATTATATTTCTATATGTGAGATATTTGTTGTCTGATTCCCAAACATCAACTTAATTATAGTTTGAAATGAATATTTTTAATTTCCAAGAATTTTTATTTCAGAATCATCCTAATTATATAAGGAATAAAATTTTATATATTTTATTCCAATTTATCTTTTCATTGAACACAATTCATCTAACAAAGTTTATATATTTTTTGTATTAAATAATTTTTTCTTTATATTATTCTTGTTCAAATTCATTTGTTTATCTACAATTAAATTTTCAAAAACATTTATTATGGAATTTTGTTTTAAATTTTTTTCTCATATTAGAGATCGACCAAATTTTTTATATGATTATTCCAACATTTATAAAATCTTTTTTTGTGAATATCTCTTCAAAAAACCTTCATCAATTATTTCATAAATAATTTGTTGATTAAGATATTTGATATTTCATTAAAGTCTAAAAAACCAAGTAACATGTCACTAAAGGTATTTTCATGTATTAAAAGTAATAAGATTTAATTTGGATTCATACCACTACAGACATCTGTTTTTTACATGATCATAATTAATAATAGATTCTCTCTAGAAAAACAAATAAATTTTATATTCCGTCAGAATACTTCTTCTTATTTCCACTAAACATCTATTATTCCTTTTATACCCCTATTTTTTTGATTTGGAGCCTATATATAAGTGTATTGGTATTTAATTATTTGTTTCTTCATATAGATTTTAAAATTATTGTTTTTTAACTCATTTGTTGTCTATTATCTCCTTCAATACATAAACAAATACCTCCCTTTCAGCATCCCTACTGAATTATCAAAAAATTTCTACAACTATTGATTTATTCCTCACTATCATTATGTTTGACATCTAGGGGAAATCATTAATGAATTTTATAAATAAAATTGGCGTCTCATCAGTTCACAATGATTAGAGTGAACCTGTTCAATTGGTCTAGTGGATTGGATTTATATGTTATTATGCTTTTACAAACCATATTCCCCTTCTGACATGTAATAAGAATAAAATTACCTTTCCATTAATATAGTGCACACTATATAATAAAATTTTTCCCGGAAGTATGATTATACATTTTTTCAATGATTCTCATGTAACTGATGCCATAACATATTTTCATCCTCAGTTCTTAAGGAACATGTGTTACAAAGACATCGAGTATGTATAATATTATTTCTAGTTTGTTTCTTTGTATCAAATTTACTATCTATTTGTAACTTATAGTGAGACAATACTTTTTCATAAAGACAACATTCTAATACTAATCTGAATTTTTTTAACACTTATTATGTTCTGAGAAATCCCATAAAAATATAAAACTTCTATTATTTTAGTTTCTAGGCATCAATGTCATCAATTCTGATTCCTCAAAATTTTCGGGAACAATCTTTACCAAATATGATTTCTTAATATTCATTATCATTAAAAAATTTATAAAACATTTCATATATTTCTTCGTGGATAATGAGAAACCATTTTCAAGAATCCATAATTGGTTTCTTTTGATGGATTTTAGTGTTGTCTTGACAATTAAGTCTATTTCATAAACATTATTTTTTCCATATTCATTTCTTTTTGGACATAAGAAAGTTATATTGAATGTGTTTTCATATTTTATTTAGCAAAGTAAAATTTTTTGTCACATCTTCCACAAAATTCATCCATAAAGTCAAATTTGTTCTGCATAGGAAACCTATTAGTATATAAGGATATTTTCTTTCTAACATTCTACATTTTAGGAATTCTATTTTGTTTTCTTACACTATTCATCGTAATTAGTTCACACTTATTTCCACAATGAGAAACATTATTATGAAAAATATATTCTATTATATATATATACAATAACACCAAAAATATCCAAAGAATATTGATATTCTCTAAAATAAGTGTCTTTTTTGGTTGAAATCTTTTTGAGTTTTTATATAAATTTCAACAGTATTTTTTCCCAGATTTTTTGATCCATGTTCATTGAGTTTCAATTTTTTTAGATGTGATATTTTTCTCATAACCCTAATCTAGACATGTTTTTCAAACTTTTTTTACCACCTTCATGGTATGTAAAATAAATTGAAAATTTACATTTTGTGTGTATATATTTTACATAATTCTTAGAAGAAACATTCTCAGTAGAGTTAGATTTTTCAACGTTCACAAATGAAGCTTGTTGAAATTTTAATTCATATTATTTAAGGTATATTAAATGTCTAGAATTTAAGATTGAGTTTCATAAACCTCTTATTTCATCGCATCATACTTAATATTAAGATCTTCGATATCAATCCTTATAATATAATTTTTATCATAAGTTTTTTTATCTCCCAAATAGAATCATATTCATTATTAGGAAGATCTTACTTTCTATCAAACTTTATCCCATAAATTTTATTCACCCTTGTAATTTTTTTCTTGAGTATTGTGTTTTTATTAAGATATGCTAAAATGTTAGATCACACTGTATATTCTCAACATATTTCTTCACCTCATTTGTATTGACTACTTAAGGACTCTTCCAATTTATCAATGTTTAAAAATATTATTTTCATCATTTTATTAATTTCATCTTTTGAGGAAATGTTTTCATCCTATTCATACTCAACATTTGTAATAAAGAAACTTCTTCTATTTCCAATAATTATTTTATAACCACAAATTGATTTATTATCATTCTTTGATGTTTTATTCCACTTATTCTACCAAGGTATTTATTAAGATTATTTTTCATATCCTCCTAATTTTTTCCATGAAAAATACCTAATAAAATTCATAATTCCACCACACTAAAATAATTTAAGTGGTATTTCCGGTCATATTTTACTCTACCTCTTCAGTAGTTTATGAAGATAAGTGAAATTATTTTTTCAATTGTTTCATCAACTTCCTTTTTTTACAAACCACTGACATAAAGTATATCATCATATAAGATTTACATTTATCTCATAACATCAAATTACAATTCAACCTTGACCTTGTTATTGAATGTTAGTGATTTACTCATCTCATAGGCAACAATATAGTTATGAAATTAATACAATGATAAATCATCATTGATTATAATGTAGAGATTTTATAATCAAACATGTTCATGAGGTTTCTCATAAGTTTATTAATATTAGTAGTATCTTCTAAAACATATACAAATCTAGTTTTTTTTAATAGAATTTCAATAACTCTACTGATATACTCAATAATAGTTTCTTCATCTTCCATTTATTTACCTATGAACATTATATTATATTTTTTAATTTTCTTTCTTCTCTTTGGTATTCATTTAAAAATAATTTTATGTTTTCCCATAATGTTCTAGCTGTTTTGAGACCCATCACCTTCATAAATAAATTTCCTAAAAAAGACATAAGAATAAATTATGTATATTTCCCATGAACCATACTATTTATTTTTTCTGTGAATTTCATTTGAGTGTTTTCTTTACCAGTGGAAACACAATAATAACTAAAAAATCACCTAAAACAAAGGGATTGAAGATAAAATTTGATTATACTTATTCAAACATGGTAATTTTACATTTTAAGCTAAAAATACCACTTTTAGGCATTGATTTCTGATTTTCAATGATAAGTATCAAATTGGGGAACCTAGATTCACATACAGATTTATGTTCTATAAAATTATTAAACCAAATAAAAGGCGTGTGGGTGGGGGAGTGGTCTAATTGAGGGTTATATTTTCAAAATATCCAATTTCCATGAAATGAACCAATGTAACTTGTTAGAGAATTAGCTTTATCAACATTACAAATAAATTTTCCCAATAATAAAATGATAGGAATGTAAAGCAAAGAACCCATGATTTATAAGGTTCACCCAAAGTATGGGAACTACATCATTTCTATAGGGAATCTTTTCAATCAATAAAAATATATTAAAATATTATTTTGAACTATAATGATCTAACTTTTTTAATAATAGTTTTATCTCCTTATCTAAAATATTATACAAAATCTTCTTAGTGAAATTTTTTTTCTTTCAACAAAATGATCCAACAAAAGTATGAGTAACTTTATAAAACATCTCCCAATTACTTTTAATGGAATGGTAAATTTTACTACCATTTTTTAATAGTGTTTATCCAGTTCATTGTGACTCAGTTTTGTAGTGACTTTCTAATATGACTTACTCAAAACAAATAAGAAAATCAATGATATATCTAATAAACAAAACATTTTAACCTATGAAAGTTCACTATAAATGTCTGGTGTCTTCATTATAAACTTATGTTGAATATTTGTAATAATAGATCTATCTGACGAATATGATCAAAAACTATATCGGTTATCTCTGAATCTGTTTGAATATTAATTCAACAAGAAAACAATTCTGTCGCAAAAACTACAGAGTGTCAACATTTCATACACATTTATAGTATTATATATAAGTGTGATTCTAAACCATTTTATATTTGCTCCAAATATAGAAAAGGAGAGAAATCAGTTAAATTTACCTATTGAAATGAAATTCATTGGATGATTCTCAACTATTATAAATTGTTATTGATTGTAGATTAATTCTTTAGTGACCACCACCTACTTCAAAATGTCCTTAACCTCATATGTTAATATTTTTCTTTAGACACTATATAAGATAAAAAAATAAAAAATAAAAAAAATTATATCCTCATATTCAATGTAGAGTGGGATTACCGAATTATATAAATTTTCTCAGAACTACATCTTATTAGGTTATTCTAATTACATTATAATAACATATTTATGTGGTGAAAAATCATCAGTCTTGAAATTTTGTTTATCTGATTGAATATATCCGTTCGCCATCCCTAAAATAGAACATTATAAGATTCTTTGATTCCAAACACGGATTCTGGTCTTACTTATCTGAATATTCTCTATGAGGAAATTGAAAATGTTCACCAAATGGGCTTGATCTGATGACCTTCGTTTTGTAGTGCACTTCCAAGCTTTACTACCATGAATATCAAAAAAAATGACATAGAATTCCCCCTAAAAAATACATACAATCTATATAGAAGCCTATGCTATCTATTTCTAAGGCACATAAGCCATTTCATTTGGTTGACTCCATTGATGTAACTTCTAGAGACATCATCTACATGAAACTTATTTGTATGGTAATTTGAATTAATTTTCATCCATTCATTTTTATAATAATTTATACAATTACTAAAGTCATTTAAAATAGTGGTGAAAATTATTTAAAATCTAAACATTACCTATGATAGATAGTTCAAATATTATTTTACAATTATAAAGTTTCATTTTTACCATTACATAATATTAACCCCCTTTTTATTTATTAAAATGTTTTTTACATGTTCATAAAAAATAATTACACAGAACTTCCCATAAATATATTTCTAATAAGTTCAAACGAGGAATATCCATCATATAGTTTATAAAATATACATCTATAAAAATACATCTGGTGAAAAATATATGTTATCCTCAATTATGTTAACAATTTTGTTCTTCCCTCTCAATGTATTTTCAAATGATACATATTCATATGCTAACTGGTGTCTGGAGCATCATTGGAAATGAGTTTTGTCTCTATTTTTAGTGATCTTCACCCTTTGGTCTACATTGAATTTTTTTTCTAGCTACAATATTCTACTTCTATTTCCCTTAGAAACATCATCATCTAACCACCTTTCATATGATAATCTACGTCTAGTGTCTGTGATCCCATTACATTTGAACATAAGCATGGATAATGAAGTTTTTTATGATGATTGTGACTATAAAAAATTCATAGTGTTTTATGAATATAGGAATAATTTTCTAACATTGATTAGGAAACCATTCTTTCACCTCCTCTAACAAATCATTGGAATGAAATTTTTGTCATCGTTCAAAAAATAGCTTCACCTATTTATCAAAAAATTGTCAACAGAATACATTTAAAATAGACAAATTAAGTTATAAAAACATGAAAATGATCTTTAGACCACAATATCATCAATATGGGGATGAGGTTTGGGAACATTTTTATCAAATTTGACAAGAATTGATTCTTCGATGGTCTTTATCCTTATTAAATATGATATATTACTTATATGAGTTAGAGTGCCTAATAAAAAAACCTTCATTATATTTGAGGTCAAATATTATTAATTCTCTTATAGGGATGATAATTTAGCAATTATAACCAAACACCTTAAAATAATCTCTTTTAGGCTTTTTTCATTTCCAACACTCCTAGAGGGTATTTTTAAGGATGGGTCTAATGATAACAAAATTCATGTTATAAAAAAGTGGAATTATAATCCTAAACTGATAAATACTTTATCTCTTACCATTCTATAAATTATCACTTAAATTTTCATTATTCAAATAAAATTTATGAATATATCAGGAAATTTTATTTCAAGTGAGTTTGAAAAGTTTATGTGCTCTATAATGACCAAGGTGTCTCTTTCAGAGCCCTGAGTCGCTCTCATTACCACTTAAACATTTATCCTCTTGTCTAAAAATATATTTTAAATCAACAATATAAATTTGTAGAAATCTAGAGGTAAAAAAATAAATGTTTTCCATTATAGTCAATCACATCGCAAACGTTAAAATCATAATAAAATTTAAAACCACTATAAAAAATTGATATTACACAGAAACTTTTATTTGAAATCATAAATATATATAAAAATTTATCGATCTAATAATTTTAAAAACAAATAGTATCTATACCAATAATCATTATCCTTCAATTATTACCGAAGGTGACATTGACTCCACTAAGCCTTTCAATATTAATAAACTCGAGGTAGTCACCAAACTTGTTTCGTGAACACTAATAATCCATATAATAAGTAGATCCTCAAATTTTTCTCTTAAGATATTTGTTCATGTAAATAATAAGGATAATTATTCCTTTGTAATCAAAATAACATAGGTGACCTAATTTTAGAGAAATGTTATTTTAGAACCCATATTTCTTTTGAATAATATTTTCATTAAAATATGTTGATAAGTGGGTTACCATTTTAGAAATAACATATTATTCATTTTAAATGTAACATTAATAAAAGATATTTCTTGTCCTATTTCTACAATTAAAAATTTTATCTTAAAAATATACCATAAAATTTTTATTTTTTGAGGTGCAGGCTAGACATGAAAATCCAATCGCAAATTTATTTTTCACATGATATTATGAATTAAAGTTTCATTTAAATTTATGATCACATATTTTAAAAATATAATAAGAACTAATACATTAATTAATTTAAAATTATTGTTTTTATATATTTGGTATATCTTTTAATTTTATGGAAAATTCATCCTTTTCATTGGAGTGTTGATCTTTTTAACTAACTACTTGATGATATTTATTTTTCAATTGATTCCATTTTATGAGGGTGAAAAAAATCCTTCCATATATTTTTATCTTGAATATTTTAGATCAACATAATATAAATAAATAAAATATCCAAAATAGGTGGAATAATTCAACTCTTCATTCACCAAAATTTCATCCATGAAACATTTGACACTACAATCACATGATTCAATTGGGTTGAGGGAATAATCCTCTATAACCCATATGGAATCCTTGAATATAATATCAATTTAATTATTATTATTATTATTTTTATTCTTTTATAATTTGGGGAACCCAATATTGGTTTTTCTCTTCTTATAGAATCTAAGATAAGTTATTTTCAACTCACATCATTGATTATCCTTTTCTACCTGGTGGAATGATTTCTCAATCCTCCTTAAATTGTTAAAAATTTTATCCAAGTGTGAATTTTAGGTATCACTTCCAAATATATCATCAAGAATATAATTAAAAGAAATAAAATCCTCTATTTATTTGGCTTCCATTTATTTAAGTGTATATTTCCATTTCATGGTAGTCTCATAAGTCTATTGTATCCCAACAATATCTTCTATCAGCATGACCTTGATATCATTTTCTTTTTGAAATATCAATAAAACAGGTGAAAAATGACTTGGAAGTCCCCAATTAATATTAATTATAAGATATTATTTGTAAATATATTCAATAATATATTTTATACTATTTAAAATTTCATTAAAATGAGTAAAACTTTTAGGTATAGACTCACTAGGATTGTTGATAATCCATTAAAGATTTTATCAATACATATCAAATATATTACCATGATATTTATTAGTCCCTTAGTGTATGAATTAAATAGGTTTATATATTTATTAAGAAATTTTAAACTTGTTAATATGATGAAATTCTTGTATGTAAGCCCACAAGGGAGAGTATTCAGGGCATTTCCATTAAAATTAAAGCGTACAATATCACTAAGAGTACATTATTCAACTAATACTCCTTAGTTGGTGAATAACCATTCATGAAAATTTTCCAAAATGGATGACCAATTCATTTGGGAAAATTAGGCATGTGAGTTTTAAAATATATATAGTATTTTATGTCATAGAAAGGGCATCAATCCATTGAGTGTCCATTGGGATCACCTTTGGTGATAGAAGTAGCAGAAATCATTTTTGTTCATTCCTTGAAATCAATGAATGTTTAAAATCAGAGGATGGATCGCATTATAATTGTTGTTCCGTGGAGGATTACTAGAGGGGTTTAATTTATTTTTTAAAAATAAAACTAAACTACACTAGTCAATTATAAAGTTAAGAAAAAAATAAAAATTAATATTTAAGTAAAATATATATGAATTTGATGAGTAAGTACAACCGAGTTGAAAAAGTAAAGAACAATTTAAATAAATGTGTTTATGTAAAACTGAACATTATTTCCAATGTGTAATGACCTGGAATTCCGTGGATTTTTTTTCATAAATACAAGGTATTTTTTCGAGTCTGCAAAAATTTACAGCGCTTGATTCTGAGGCCCAGTGTGTCTGGAATCAATTTCTGAAGTTTTTTTCGGGTACATTCATTTAATGTACGAGCAGGATTTTATAACTTTTGAACTAGTGATCGGAACTAAACTATGATGGCACCGTTGAACTCGCAGTGCCAGTATTCACTTAATAAGACTTTCACTTCGACGACAGTGAGTCGAGGATAAAAGATTGTTTTTAGGTTTTCTTAAAAAAATAATAAAATAAAGTGTAACTCTTTATTTTATTTTCGAGAAGCAATGTGAGTGCGGGTAGTTGGAACCTCTACATGGGAGTATATGGTTGGACCACCACACCCCAACCATCCATGAGAGGTTATGGTGGTGAGGCCCACCCGAGCATAACCTCCTGCGAGAGGTTACAATGTGGGGACTACCCGAGACCCATAACCTCTCTATTAAATTATAGGGGTGGGGACCCACCGACCCCTTTTGATGATGGAGTATAAAACCTCCCACCTCTCCCTCTTAAATGAGGGAGAGCCTCTTGCCATCCACCTAATTAAATGTGACACCACTCACAAATTTAATTAGGTGCGCCCACACATTTAATTCATCTAATTTGAATAACATGCCAACGTAATAACAGACAAACCCTCCTATTATTTTCGTTGGTATAATCTTCTTTTTGGTGGAGGCTTTGAGATGAATGCTAGGGAGAAAAGCTCCCAACGAAGAATGCGAAGAAAGTGAAGAATGTCAGTGATGCTCTTTCTTCTTTGACTCTTTCCTCGGCCACCTACCGATCAACCCTCTGTAACATCATCAATGAGCCCACATAGCTCGGAATTGAGGACATGCAGAGGACACGACGAACAATGGTCTCCTCCAACTACCTTTCGTGACTCCGTCAACGAACCACGTGCATCGAGCGACAAATCAAAAGGTAGGGTTTGTTTCATTTAAAGTACCATGTTCTTCCTTCCTTAAACAAAGAACGTTGATGTTTAACTTTTGAAGGTGGGATGTTGTGTTCCGTTCATGAGAAACTATTTCTACCACCCAAAATGTGGTGGGTTCCGGACAAACAAAAATTTCCTAACCCCTCCGTTTATCTTTTTGTGATGACTCCATGATTGCATGGCAATGAGGTGACTACGAAGAATACAGTGAACAAAGGCCGCGATACCCACGTCCTCCGCGGCTTGCGGTCCTTCCGGAGCCCTGCCCTATGCCGCCTCCCACGATGCCTGCCCGCGTGCCGTCGCGCCCCGCGCCGCCTACCCGCACACCGCCCGTGCCCCCGCGCACTGCTCGTGTTGCCGCGCGCTACCCACGCCACATCTAGCTTCCCCGGCGCACTGCCCGAGGCCTCGAAGACCTCCCTAGCGCCCCCGCAGCCTCCTATCCTGGCCTGCCCGATGCGCCCGTCGTGCTGCCCGGTGCCCCGCGGCCCCCCTTCCGCGCCCAGCCCGATGCACCTGTGGCGTGCCCGGTGTCCAGCTGGCATGACCGCGCCCCGCACATCCTACCGTTGGCCTCCCCGTGGCCGACCTCCCGAGCCGCGCCCCTCGCGTCGTTGGCCAAACCAGCCCCAACCTTCGGGTCGAGCCGCCTACCTGGCGGAATCCAGGCCGAACCGCCCTCGCAGTCCGTTGGGCCGGGCCCGGCTGACCAGGCCTAACTTAGCGGGCTAACAAGCCCAACTAGTTGGTTCAAACACATCGGGTGTGTCCGGGTTGACCTAGACTGGGTCAGCCAAGACTGGGTTGGGCTGAGTCGGTCTGAGCGGGTCGGACCGGACCCACGACCACTACCGACCCTTTTCTTACTTTGGACATATATTTGGCACCATACATCCATTTGAAAAACCATCAGCGACACTAGTATTATTGATGAGAGATGGTCCCATTGGGAAAACCCCACCGGAGATAAGGGTATAGTTGACATATGGTCAGGTTGGTTCGTACACAAATCTAACCAGGTCCCCGGGACTAAAAGGCTAATAACTAACAGACCGGGTGTCCAATAGACACGTCGTCTGTTGCGTTGATACCCCTATGAAAAGGCGTACCTTTCAGATACTTCTACGTGAGACTTAAAAACACATGGAGTATCTACTTGTAGCTCGTAAAGCAGACCATCCCGGAGATGAGTGAGTAGATTGTAGAGACCTAGTAGCTGGCTGAGACTTGATGATTTCTGATCGATCGACTCGGAGTGATTCGGATGGCCCAATTGGGAGCGCTTGGTTGTAGTAGTAGACCCATGGAGGAGGAGCGCTTGGTTCTTGAGGAAGTCCCATAATACTCGACATATGGAGTAACTCTGAAGGCTATGAGGGGGTGCGTTTGGTTGTAGCGGTAGACCCATGGTGGGGAGCGCCTCTGTGTCAGCGTGGCAGACCCATAGTACTCGACAGGTGGGGTACCAAAATAGTCCAAGGTTAGTGGGAAGCACTTGGTTTTAGTGGCAGGCACACTGTACTCGACAGAGGAGGAGTTCTCTAGCAGCCATGGTTTCAGCATCATGAATAAAAAATCCGGGTTTGAGCCGAGTCTTGATTTTTCGTGTTTTCCTCATGATTGAGATGGGTTACTGGATAACATAGGTATATATAGGGGAATATACCTATGTAATGGTTATACATTTATTTCATACTTTGGGGTGTATCCTTGATAGATTTTTTGAGACCTTGAGGGTATCGGGGTCCCTACTGAGTATCTTTATACTCACCCTTGCATGGGCTATTCCTGCACCTTGTTGTGTTGGTTGCAGACGACGGAAAACTCTGACTAAGGCAAAGAGTAGCAGGACTGGACGGTACCCAGTGGTGGATCACTCGGAGTGATGATAAACGGAGGAGACGAACAGACATGGAGTGCTAAGGAGGCCATCTATACCTACCCTTGAGGTAGGAACCCCACAGGATGACCTAATAGCTGCTTTACATTTCCTCAGTTGTACTTTATTTTCATTTGTACTTGTACTTTCTTATTGGGAATGTGTTTCCAGCACTTTCATCTTTCCATCACCACATTTGTATACAATTTTACATAGTGTTTTGCTTCCAGTTGTGTACTCTGATTGTATCTGTTTACTTTTTATAAAGGCAATGCCTTCCCAGCTTAGGGATTTTTGTATTTGGTGGTAGTCGCCAGCCCCTGGCCTATGGTAGACGGGCTTGGGGTAGTCATGGAACGGGTCCTGAGGACGGGTCGTGACAAATTGGAATCATAGGAGTCGGTTCTACCATAGAACATATGACTCTGATATTTCTTTTCTATGAAGAAATAGTGTTAAGGGTATTAAGTGTTTTTTTTCAGTTCAGGGAGTCCAGTGTTGGTGCGGGTGACCGACGTATCCATACACTAGGACCATGTCTTCTGATTTTTGACTCAGTGCACTAAAGCACTGATTTCTTGTGTGTTTTCAAAAAAAATTTGTGAAGTCATCTCACCCAGGTTAGCTTAATAGGTATAGTCTTTTGAACATGTCGCATCTATTTCTTTCAGGATGCCTCCCCACAGACTACCAGTGAGATCCCCGATAGTAGTACGCACTAACATCCCACCGAGCGATGATGCCTCAGTGTAGGACCCCCTTCTAGTTGAGGCACCAGTAGAGGCACCATCGTTACCACTCCCCGTTGGGCCACCAATGCCACCAGCCCCTGCAGCAGACGATGCACGCCGCTTGATCGCATTGCACAAGATCCAGTTCCAGAGTCCACCCAGGTTTAGGGGAGAGATGGAGCCACAGGAGGATGAGGATTGGCTAGAGGCTATGGTGAGAGACATCAAGATAGTAGAAACACTAACAGGCTTCATGGTGATCTTTGTTGTAAGCCTCCTTTATAAAGCAGCAGGTAGATGGTTGAGCCTGATGCTCTAGATGCATGATGAGGTGAAACTACTCTGGCCAGACATTGAGATCTAATTCTGGGTAGTGTTTGTACCATCTACCCTCCATGGAGTGCAGATACAGGTGATACTGCATATACAGTAGGGTAGCATGACAGTGGCACAGTACTCAGCGAGGTTCACCAACCTCTCATGATACTCCATGGATATCGTACGGGAAGCATTCTTCAGGGACATGACCTTCGAGCAGTGGCTTAGGCGAGAGATTAGGGAATCGTTGATCTCCCAGGCCATCCCGATTTAGACGGGGGTGTTAGAGCAAGCCCTCATAGTGGACAGTTTCCTTGCTGAGTAGTCTCTAGCAAACAAGACCCAGCACTGGCCAACATGCAGTGGAGTCTTTTGAAGTTGGCAGTAGACAGATGATGCGGAGGTCCAGGATGACCAAACCTACAGGTGGCCGACCGCATGACTGAGGATCGAATGTGTGAGGCACCCGAGGTGTAGATAGACCTTCCAGGAGAAGGAAATGTTACTCATGCAGCGGATAGGGTAACATTAATTGTGACTGTCTAATCTGTTGCACGGACGATCAGCAGACAGTTGGGGGACCTCCCAGGAAGAGGCATAGGTTTGATCGAGGTGGTCTGTAGAGAGGAGGTGGACGTGGTAGAGGAGGGGGATGTGAAGCTGGCGGTGGACGACGTTTTGAGGTGCTACCGCCACAACCACCAGGAGGTCCACCCCGACCACATGGAGTGGGTGGACATGGGAGAGTATAGCTTCAGGCAGCCGAGGCCTATGATCACAGCGCTCCAGAGATGATTCTAGGTACGATCTATGTCTTCTCCACCTTATCTGTAGTTCTTATAGACACAAGTTCCATTCACTCTTTCATTGCCACTTCCGTAGTTTGGAGTTGGGAGATTCCAATGGGGCAGTTGGATTGATCCTTACGGCTATAGACACCTACTAAAAGAGACTCGATGATTATGAATTGGTGATGACATTGTGATCTTAATCTAGGAGGTGAGTGATTCAGTTGGGATCTCCTCGTAGTGGCGTCGAGGCCTTACGACATCATCTTGGGTATGGGCTGGTTATCTACATTCCATGCTCATATTGACTATATTAGGCGCAAAGTGCAGTGTCTCCACACTGATGGGACCAGGTTCACCATCACCGGCAAGAAGGGAACCTTTGCAGCTAAGGATGGACTTACTCGGAGGAGGGTACAGTCGATCACTCACTAGTTGGTGTGCCTTACCCTGAGGGAAGTTGATGTGGAGACTGTAGTGGTGGTCCTGTACGCAGATTTTTTCCCTGATGATGTTCAAGGACTACATCCTCGCAGAGAAGTGGACTTATACATTAACCTATACAATGGGACGACGCTGATATCTACTCCAACATATCAGATGGTTCACGCTGAGCTTCGCGAGGTGAGTGTACATCTAGAGGATTTGTAGGGGAAATGATTAATTCGGCCTAGTGTTTCTCCCTAGGAAGCCCCTTTTCTATTCTATAAGAAGGTGGATGGGAGCTTGAGGCATTGTGTTGACTACCATCGCCTAAACTAGGCGACTATGAAGAACAAGTACCCACTTTCGAGGATTGACGACCTCTTTGTTCAGGTGAAGGGAGCACGGTGGTTCTCAATGATAGACCTCAGAGAAGGCTATCACCAGCTCAGAGTTCGAGACGAGGATGTGCAGAAGATGGCTTTCAGGTGTTGTTACAACCACTACTAGTCATAGGTTATTAAAATCAGCGTAACCAATTCTCCAGCAGTGTTCATGAGTGTCATGAATAGTATCTTACAACCTTACCTCGATCGTTTTGTCGTATTCTTCATTGACAACATTTTGATCTACTCGACTACTGAGGAGGAGCATGCCTACAATTTATGGGTAGTATTGGACGCACTCTGTGAGCATCAGATTTATGGTAAGATATTGTAGTTCTAGTTCTATATTCGAGAGGTTCACATCTTGGTACGCGTCATCTCAGAGGCTGGAGTTACAGTGGATCCAGCGAAGATCGAGGCGATACTTACTTAAGAGCCACCCAGGAGTGTGACAGAGGTACGAAGATTCTTGGTTTTGGCTGGCTACTACCAGATATTTGTTCTAGACTTCTCCAGATTTGCAGCACCACTATCATCATGGATGATGAAGGGGCACCCCTTCATGTGGTCGGAGAGATTCCAGCTGACCTTTCAGAAGATGGGGTAGGAGCTTACTAGTGCCCCCATCCTGAGGCATCTAGAGGAATTTGTAGGGTACATAGTCTACTGCGACGCATCAGGGACCATACTCGGGTGTGTCTTGATGCAGGAGCAAGTTGTGATCACATATGGTTCTCGGCACCTGAGATAACATGAGCAAAACTATTCTACCCATGACCTAGAGTTAGCAGTTGTGGTATTCGCCTTGAAGATGTGGTGACACTATCTGATGGGAGAACGTTTTACCGTATAATCTGATCACAAGAGCCTCAGGTATATACTCTATCAGAAAGACCTGAACATGAGACAACACTGTTGGCTTGAGTTCCTCCATGACTATAACTTTGAGATAGTCTATACTACTGGGAAGGGGAACGTAATTGTGGATGCTCTCAGTTGGATATCTGGTATGTAACTGCTAGGAGTGGCGACATAGCAGCTAACTGCCTTACAGATATCCTTTGTGGATAGGGATGGAGCTGCCTATCTATAGTCTCTTACAGTCACTCCTCCACTTCTTCAGCGAGTCAGAGAGGCGCAACATGGGGACACTGACTGTGAGACACGACGCGCTCAGATATCCACATGGCAGGCACCTGATGAGTTTTATGAAGGTGGGGATCATGTCATTCTATTCAAAAGATGTACCATGGAACCAGTAGCACTTCAGAAAGATGTGTTGAGGGAGTTACACACTTCTCCTTTAGCGGTACATCCAGAAGTGGAGAAGATGTACAAGGACCTTCGACATCAGCACTGGTGGACAGGTATGAAGATGGTTTTAGCGGAGTTTGTCTCCCGATGCCTCACTTGTCAGCAAGTGAATGTGGAGCACCAGGAACCAACAAGCTTGGTTCAGCCTTTAGAGGTCCTAGAGTTGAACTGTGATGAGATATCCATGGATTTCATGATGGGTATACCATGTACATCTAGGGGTCATCACTCAATTTGGGTGATCGTCGACCGACTCACCATGTCGGCCCACTTCCTACCGATCAGAGAGAAGGGTTCAGTAGAGAGCTCGGGACGCCTCTATTTTCAAGAGATTGTGCATTTACATTGAGTAACTTCTTCTATTATCTTCGATCATGACACATGGTTTACATTCCGGCTAGGGAAGGGGTGGAAGGAGGCTTTCTAGACATATCCTATCTTGAGCACCGCCTTCCATCCATAGACAGATGGTCAGACTGAGCAGAACATTATGACCCTCGAGGAAATGCTCTGAGATTGTGTCCTGGACTTTGGTCATAGCTAGGAGGATCACCTAATATTGGTAAAGCTTTCCTACAACAACATCTATCACTCCACCATCGGTATGGCACCTTTTGGGGCCTTTTATCGTCGGCCTTGCAGATCGCCACTATGCGACACAGACCTAGGGGAGTCAGCACTAGTGGGACCAGAGATGGTTCGGGCTACCACGAAGAAGGTGAAAATCATCCAGGAGTGGCTGAAGACTGCAAAGAATAAGAAGAAGTTGTATTCTGACAAGAGATGGAGACTTATGAAGTTTGAGGATGGTGACCCCATCTTTCTATGGGTCTCACCTTGACGAGATCTAAAGAGATTTGGACGAGGTGGAAAGTTATCTCTGAGGTACATCAGAACTTTACTGGTCCTTAGCAGAGTAGGTGAGGTGGCTTACTGCATAGCTCTTCCTTCTCAGTTGCACCAGGTGCATGACGTCTTGCACATCTTTCATCTGAGGAGATACATGCATGAACCATCCCACATCATCGACCACCAAGAGTTGGACATCGATGATGAGGAGACTATCATGGAGGTTCATGTGGAGATTGAGGATTGATAGGAGGGGGTCCTATGTGGACGGTCGATACCTTTGGTGTGCATTCGTTGGAAGCACAAGAAACTCCAGGAGAGAACGTGTGTGCGGGAGGCTTAGATGCGTGCTCAGTATCCCCATTTGTTTCCTTAGTGTGAGTTGTAGGTTACAGGGACGTAAAGCCTTGAGGTGGGAAGAATGCATGGACCTATAATTCTATGGAATTTTTTTCATAAAAAAATGTGATTTTTAAGAGTCTATGAAGAATTATGGTGCTTGATTCTGAGGCCCGTTGTGTCTGGAATCATTTTATGAAGTTTTGTTCGTGTACATTCAGTTAGCGTACAAGCGGGATTTTATAAAATTTGAACCGGTTCTCGGAACTAAAATCTGAGGGCACTGTTGAACTCACAATGCCAGTATTCTCTTGAGAAGACTTTCACTTCGATGACAGTGAGTCCAGGATAAATACTAGTTTTTTGGTTTTCTTAAAAAAATAATAAAATAAAGTGTAACACCTTATTTTATTTTTGAGACGCCATGTGAGTGCGGGTAGTTCGAAGGTTCACCTGGGAGTCGATGGTGGGGCTACCACACCCCAACCTTCCATTAGTGTTTATAGTGGCGGGGCCCACCCGATTATAACCTCATGTGAGATGTTACGACATGGGGAACACACGAGACCCATAATCTCACTATTAAATGATAGGGGTGGGGACCACCTGACCCCTATTGAAGATATAGGATAAAACCTCCCATATCTACCTCTTTAATGAGGGAGAGCCTCTTTCCATGAACCTAATTAAATTTGACACCTGTCACGAATTTAATTACATGGAGCCCACTCATTTAATTCATCAAATTTGAATTATGTTCCAATGTAATAATAGAAAACCCCTCCTATTATTTTTGTTGGAATAATCATCTTTTTGGTGGAGGCTTCGAGAAGAAAGCAAGAGAGAAAAGCTCCCAACGAAGAACACGAAGAACGCAAAGAACGCGAAGAATGACGGTGATGCTCTTTCTTCTTCGCCTCCTTCCCTGGACACCTACCGATCAACTCTTCATAACGTTATCAATGAACCAACATAGCTCGGAATTGGGGACGTGCGGTAGACGCAACAGACGACGGTCTCCTCTGACTACCTTTCGTGACTCCATCAACAATCGACGAGCATTGGGCGATGAATCAAAAGGTTGGGGTTGTTTCCTTTAAAGTACCATGTTCTTCCTTCCTTAAACGAAGAACATTGATGTTTACCTTCTGTTGGTATGGTTTTTTGTTCTGTTCATGATAACCTATTGCTACCACCCTAAATGTGGAGGGTGCGGGCCAAACAAACATGACCTGACCCCTCCATTGATCTTTTTTTGATGAATCCATGACGGCATGACAATGAGGCAATGACGACGAAGACAGAGAACAAAGGTCGTGCTACGCGCGACCTCCGTGGATCGTGCCACCCTCGTGGCACCATTGATGCCCTGCCCTGTGCCGCCTGACCGTTCCCCACACCGCCTACACACGCACCCCACACGCCACCCGGCTCCGCCGGCGCCTTGCACGGTGTCGCGGCGCGCTGCTCGGTGCCCCGATGGCCTACCCGGCACCCCCGTGGCCCCTTGTCGTCGCCTACCCAGCGCCACCGCTGCCCCCTACCACGCCCTGCCTGATGCACCCGCGGTCTACCCGGGGTCTAGCCGGCCTTCCC
This sequence comes from Viscum album, assembly GCA_963277665.1. NCBI lineage: Eukaryota > Viridiplantae > Streptophyta > Magnoliopsida > Santalales > Viscaceae > Viscum > Viscum album. The sequence goes on from OY728143.1 coordinate 227,404,564, forward strand.
GTTCCCCGTGAGGCCTACCGCTGGCCTCCCTGCGGCTGACCTCTCGAGCCACGCCCCTCGTGGAATTAGCTGAACTTGGCCCAGAATTCGGGCCCAGCCGCCTGCGTGGCGGCATCTGGGCTGAACCGCCCTTGTAGTCCGCTGGGCCGGGCCCAGTGGACCAGGCCTAACATAGTGGGCTGACCCGCCCAACAGGCTGGGTCAGACCCATCGGGTCTGTCCAGTATGTCCCAGACCGAGTCGGACTGGACCTAGGCCCACTACCGACCCATTGCTTACTTTGGCCATATCTTTGGCACCAGACATCCATTTGACAAATTGTCAGCGGCGCTGGTAATCTCGATCAGAGGTGGTCCCTTTGACAATACTCCACTGGGGTTCGGGGTATAGTTGAGATACGGTCATGTTGGTTTGTACACGAATCAAACCGGGCCCCTAGGACTTAAAGGCTAATAACTAATAGACCAACATCCAATTTTCGCGTCACATGTTGTATTGAGACCCCTATGATGAAGCAGACCTTTGAGATACTTCTACGCATGGCATCAAGACACTTGTAGTATTGAATTGATTCTTGTGGAGTGGACCCTCCTAGTGATAAGCGAGAATATTGCAGAGACCTAGTAGTTGGCTGAGACTTGACGACTGCTGACTGATCGACTCGGAGTGATTTGGATGGCCCAATGAGGAGCGCTTGGTTGTAGTAGAAGACCCACAGTAGAGGAGCGCTTGGGTGTAGTGGCAGACCCGAGGTACTCGATAAAAGGAGCACCTCTATAGGCAATGAGGCAGAGCTCTTGGTTGTAGCGGTATACCCATGGTGGGAAGCTCCTCTAAGTGAGCACGATATACCCAAAATACTCGACTGGTGGAGTACCTCAGTAGTCCAAGGTTGGTGGGAAGAGCTTGGTTGTAGAGGCAGACCCACTGTACTCAATAGATGAGGAGTTCTCCAGTATCATTGGATTCAGCATCGTGAATAAAAAATCCTGGTTTGAGTTGAGTCTTGACTTTTGGGGTTTTCTTAATGACTATGATGGGTTACTAGATAACATAGGTATATGTTTGGGAATATACCTATGTAATGGTTATCCGTTGATTGCATACTTTGTGGTTTATCCTTGATGGATTTTGTGAGACCTTGATGGTCTTAGGGTCCCTAATGATTATCGTTATACTCACCCCTGCATGGGTTATGCCCGCATTTCATTGTGTTGGTTGTAGATGACAGACATCGCTGACTAAGGAAGAGAGTAGTAGGACTGGATGATACCTGGAGGTGGACCACTCAGCGTGATGATACACGGAGCAGACAGACAGACATGGAGTGCTGAGGATTCCATATGTACCTACCATTCAGGAAGGAACCCCAGAGGACAACCCAGTAGCTTCTTTAATTTTCATCAGTTGTACTTTTTTTTAGTTGTACTTGTACTTTCATGTTGGGGCTATATTTCTGGACCTTTCTACTTTCCAGTAGTTTGTTTGTATACAGTTTTACTTAGTGTTTTACTTCCAGTTGTTTACATTGATTGTATGTTTTTACTTTTTATAAAGTCACTGCCTTCCCAACATAGGGATTTACTCCTTTGGTTCCAGTCTCCAGCCCCTGGCCTATGGAAGGCGGGCTTGGGGTAGTCACGACACGGGTCCCAAGGACATGTCCTGAAACTATGTATCATCCACTTAAGAGTCATGACATGGTTTTATTAATCAGTTATATTTATCTCTGTCACAGTTAATTGAAAATAATGATGACATATTCTTCTAAAAAATTTAAACATGAAACTGAATAAAATAAGGGATTGTAAGGGAATAAATCAAGAAACCCACACACTATAATTTAGTGGTAGTTATCTCCCAAAGAAGAATAAATTGGAAGTGATTTTATTTGAAATGAAACATTACAACCCATTATCAAATATTCCAGAAAAAATTTAATTTCATAAAATGGAAAATATTGAGGAAAATATAAGAGAAAGAAGGAATCAAAAAAATGAAGCAAAATTTAGATCATTATAATTATTCAAGGTAAATGGTTTCATGTAGTATACCAAAAGGGTGTATTTATAGCCTATAAATTTTCTAGGATAATTTAAGAGGTGATGGAAGTAAAAAAGAGTCATTGGGAGGTGAGAGATAGTGGTGGGGAAACCCTATAATGGATATATTTTTTCTATCTCTAACCGAATTTAGATGATCGAAATAATCCACTAGATAAACAAAGCGCTTCGCATACCTATCCATGATTTCCCATGTTCGACTTTCTAGACGGTGGGACTAAGATGTTTCTATTAAATAGATGATTAGAACTGGTAAATATATGGTGGTTTTCTTTTTCTTACCAACTAACTAGTTTTCCAGCCTTCTAGGGGCCTTTTAAATTGATTAATTTTCTCCTTTTGTTCACTTAATTTAGATGTTAAACTCCGAAACATCATATCTAAATATCATAACTAAAATATAATCAACTGAAATGGAAAGCAACCTAGTTTTGGTTCTTTTTTATTAGAACTCTTAGGGTAGTGATTGTTATAACAATAATTCCCTGAATTGTTAAAGGGTAGTCACCATGTAGAATTGAGAAATGTTAGAATAAGGAATCTTAGAAACTAATAGTCAAGAATTATTTCTTAAAACCTAAATGGAAATAAATTAGAGTCAAAAACCACTTATAAATTAATTATTTTTTGAATTGGATTCTCATAAAGATAGTACATGAGTAGGACATTTAAATCCCTCATATTTTAAGAACTACTTCATAAAATAACATTCAATGGAAATATTTATATCATATGATGGTTTAATGTTGTGATTACAAATCTTATTTCAATGATAAAAAATTTATACAGTGTAACCCTAACCATATATCATGTTTCCCTCGACACATTCCCCTAGAATTTGGAATAATGAAATTAAGTTTAATACAAAATTTATTACGATAATTGTTGTTCTATATTTAAAATAATGTTTAGTATTTATTATCATTTTCCATTTATGATTTCTACTTGATGTTGTTCAGTATACTCATATTAAAAACCCTCTATATATTAACTATGATTAAATGTGACATAAAATTACTTCACAATCTCTATAATTGCATTAGTTTTCCATATTTTATTTAAGTGGAAGTAAATTTTTATTGTTTCTATGGCTTTCACAAAATTGTAATCACATTAAGAAAGGTTCCATGTTATATTTCTTTTTGTTTATGATATTTACTATAACCATGTATTTTGTATATAAATTTTATAAAATCCAATATTATATTTATATAACATTAATATAATTATAAATAAAATTATTTATATTAAATAAAAAATTAAACTCATAAATGTGAGGTGGCAATGAAAAATGAAATACATTATTTCATGCTGGTGATAGTCCACATGTACAAACTATGGACATATTCATTTTCCATATATTGGGAGGGGGTAGAAAAACAAATTAATTGTAATTTGATAATTTAAATAAAATATTAAACATTATATTTAATTATTAACAAAATATTTTTACCATCTATATAAGTAGGTTGTCAAAAATATAATATTCCATTCATGGAGGTAGTAGTCTGCACGTACAATAAAAGGAATATTTATTTATTTTAATTGTTTTAGATGAATGCATAAATTTTTTATTTCTTTAGAATAAAATCATTTAATAATAATAATAATAGTTTTTTGTTATAAATTCATGTAAATAAATGATATTTAGTGGCATATAATACGAAATGAATTTAGAGTGCTCGGTTGAGAACATTATATCTCCCTTCAGATGTTCTCACTTAGGTTACACCTTAAGGATCCTTTGATTGGAATTTTAGAGGGAACATGGATTTTAACACCAAGGAATAGAGTTGAGGAGTGACTAGGGTAGTGTTTTGGTGGAGTTAAATATTTTATTATGGGGGGAGAGATGGGGCAGTGAAATTTGGTATTTATAAATGATCAGAGTGATATTTTTTTAATAATATAAAAGGAATTTTAAAATTAAATGGTCAAAATAGTTGAAAAATAAAAAAATAATCGTGCATGGTAAGGTTATGGATGATATATATCTGATACACACATTTATCGGCTTTTTTAACATGTTTTGGGTTTCTTATCATTGGTCAAGCCATTTTTAATTTAAATTACATTTTCCATAGTAAATATTTTTTACATGAGTAATTGTATATTTATCTACCAAAAAAAGTATCTATTAATTAATTTATACCTAAAGAATCAAAATTTGAAATTATTATTTTTATTTTTTTAATGTTAATAAAAACGATCTTAATATTAGCACACAGAACCTATAATTTTTTTAAACAAAGGGTATTTTTAAGTTTAAAAATAATGTTTTGTATAAAATAAACAATTTATTTATTTCTATGGAAAAAATATGTTCATTTTTTATAAAATATTTTTTATATGGCTTAAAAAGTAATTGAAAATTTTATTCTACCTTAAAAGAAACTATTTTTTAGAATAAGGATAACATAATGATCAAAATGTTAAGAATGAGTTTTATAAATTCAACATTGTAATTTATAAATTAACCATTTTATTCTTTAAAGACATTATTTTTCCTGAATTTCATTTATAAAAGTTTTGATTCATGCTCATATTAACTTAATGAAAATATTGAAATGTATTAATCAAAAAAATAATTCTCACTATTCTCTAAAAAATAAAATAATTTATAACAACCCAAAATATATGTTCTTGTATAATGAGGAAATTATAAAATTAAAATTTAAGTTTATTTTACCTAATTATAAATATAATATTTACAATTTAAAATAATGATAAAACTAAAATGAAAACTATTTTTAAAAGAAATTATCCTTCTTAAAAAATATAAAATTTTCTTACTCTTATTTCATATTAATTACTAATTTTATTTGTGTTATACTTTCAATATCAAATATATATATGTCTATATATATATATATGTTTCCACAAATAAATCACATAAATAATTTTTTTTTTAAATTAAAAAATTTATTACTAAAACGATATCATTGATTTTATTAACACATTGGTAATTAATAATACCATTTATTGAAAATTCAAAATATAAAATTTGTAAAATTTAGGTGACAAATGTCTTATTATATTAAAAATTAAATTTTTATATAATAATAATTTCTTGTTGCATAATAATTCAATATATATGCATAATATTAAAGAATAAGGTATGATTTGATGGTAGTCGTGGGTTATGATTCTGCTAACATTGATGTTGTGGAAATTTTCTTGAGCTACACTTACCATGCATATGATTTCAATCATACAATAATTGTTGGAGTTCATCTTTGTATTAGTCTATGGAAACCCCTTATAATGATACCTCTTTTACAAGATCATAAAAAAGTGTATCAGAATGGAAACTTCCATTAACCAATTCCATTTCATTCACTTTTCTTCATATACATCATATTATGTATTATTATTTTATAACCGTTAATTTATTGACAAAAATTTAAAAATAAAATTTAATAATTTTATTTTAATATAACTACACTATTTTACTTCTTATAACTCTATTGAATATTTTAGTGATTTTTTTAGAGATAGGTGTGGAGTAAACATTATATTCCACATCCTGTGGAGCCTTGATGTTGATATAAAAAAATTAAATATAATGTATCCCAACCACACAATCTTTTTATTAAATAATATAATGTTAACCAAATATTATTTTAGATTAGAAAATCAATACCTTCATTAAATCCAGAATATGGGTTTTACCTTATGTGTGACATAACCTCGGTGCATGTTGGGTGTTTTCTTTAAGTGATGTCGTGTCCAGAATAATAGAAAAATAAATTAATAAAATAATTTATTATTTATTAATTGACTCTGAACTAATTTTATTTTACTTAAGAATGATTATTTACATATCTGAGTATTATCCTCTTAAGAATGGAGATTGGTGAGGATTGTGGATGAGAGCTTCTGAAGATGAAAATGAGATAATAAAACAATGATTGGTTTTCCCTGGATTTTTTCACCATCAATCTAGATATAAAATCTCACCAAGGAAAACATATATAAAATCATTTGTTATTAGTGAATGATCGAATTTCATCGTAGTATTTTTTTAAATTATTCTTCATTTTTTATTATCCCTTATCAAACATGTATTAATTCCCTTATAAAGTTAATTAATAGATCAATTTTGGATTTATAGTTGAATATTGTTTTCCTAGAATTAGGATTGAAAATCATTTGTTTATTTTCAATTAATATTCCATGATTATTTTTATTTACTTCAATAGATTTATTCCGACACAAATAATGGTTATGGTTCATTTTATAACTTTTTTCATTCTTGATTTCCCCCTTATTCATTCTACATTCATCATCACTATTTCATTTGACAAGAAGTTTTACTTTCCAAGTGTTAGATTGTTGAAGAATCAATATTTGGCAAAAGAGATCGATATCTCAGGCTCAATTTCATGATCGATGGTGAGATCATGTTATGAATATGTTGACGAAAGATCGAGGTTGAATCGGGGGGGGGGGGTTTAATCCAGTAATTTACAATACACCAATGTAAGGTGAAAGGAGAAGACTATAAAGTGGATAAAAGATAAAAAAATGGCCACTAGAGAATGTACATGTAGGTTTATCTTCGGATCTGAGATATATGTATGATTGAATAGTTGAATTTGAGGTAGTTATATAGATGGAAAAGACACATGTGAGTTTTGGATTTTTTGTGGAATCATAATAAACACATCATGTAGTTCATAAGAATACATGCTATGTGTACCCTTTTTAGGACGGATAAGGATCTGTGAAGTAAAAAATATCACATTATATGTGGCCTATCTACATGAACTGTGACCTAGTGTTGATTCTTTTATGTGTAACCCTAGATACACGGGCATGATCATGCCCATATGACACAAGAATTATCTGAGTATACATGAATGATCATGAACCATGGACACAATCCTAACTAGAGTACATATAAATGACACGTGTAAATAGGAACAACCAGTGTACATAATCAGAACCATATTACATTGGCAAAGATTTTAGTTCACAAACATAGACTCGATCATTTTCAGACTAAGAATGACATGAAAGTATTACCCAGAAATTTTATTTACCCTTTCCAGGGTTGGTTGAAGACCTAATGTCTTTATGACAATAAAATTTTTCATCTGTAATGTCTTTCATATCAAATTCATCAATGAGGAGGTACACCATAGAACATATAAGATGGTGATATACATGAAGGGTATCACACCCATGTCCAATGAGGGAAACGAAACCCTATCTGATAATACATTGATAACCTTCTAATTAATATATCATATATACTCAATATTTATAGGGAAAACAAAGGTACATGCATCATGTTGGAATTTTATGTTCTTTCTAGGTCATTCATATGATATATCCTTAGATATGATCTTCTAATATGGTTTATCATTACTTTTTTGAATTCCTCCATGATGATAGCCATATAGGATTCCATAGTGGGATTGTAATGATTATTCACTATGGGATAAGGATTCAATTGAGGGGCTTGTGAAGGATGTAGCACTATTTGGTGGTTTATTAATCATACCTTCACCAACTGAGAAGCCAGATATCCCAGTGGTACTAGAAGATGACATGTATTGGATTATAATTATTCACATGTTCTAGAGGTATATGACCCATATGTTTTGGGGAGGGAAATATCCATATGATGGGAAGGAAATGATCAATGTTTTTGGATGAGTTTTCTCCAATTTTAGGACCCCATGAATGAATGTATTCATTATAGTGAGATTTATTTAGAGATTAGTATGGTGATGGTGGAGCTTGATGAAGTAGAAAAATGAAAAAAATTACTATCACATAGATATAGTTCATGTTCCTCTTTAGGTATATGAATTACCAAATGAATTTTTGGGAAGTATGAATCCAAGATATTATAGTTCTCCAACATTAGACCATGTCAGTCACAATGTATGAATCATGTATTACTAACATCTCATAATACTATACGGTCATGGTTAAAAATTCATACATTCATGAATAAAAATAAGAGAATGAAATTTGTTGAGATATAAAAATTAGAGTGGAATCGATCTATATCCCTTCCCTTGTAGGGATTCTATCATGTGCCTTATTGGTGGAGATCATTCTTGATAAGGTGTTTTTGACACATTGATATGATTTTGGGGACCATGGAGCAGAGACACGGGATGATCATTGAAGAAGATAACCTCTAGTATTAAAGAAAACAATGTGTTTATAACATCATTCATTGGATAGAGGGTCATCCTTATAGGAATATCAGGATGGTTTCACGTAGATAAGAAGAGGATATGTTACTTCTGTGATGGGTGAGGGAATATCATGTGGGATTTTACGAACCAATATGATACATATAAAGAGACAGTTGATGGTCTAATTAGAAATGGGAAACAATGGGATTTAGGAAGTACATAGAATAGAGAATGTGGTGAGTGAGATGATAGAGTAGCAAGAGGTGGAGTAGAATTTAATATGTATCCACCACCACCACAAGTGGTCTATTTTAGGCTCAAGGAGATAGTTGTCAGAGGGAAGGTTGGTGGAGCTACTAGAAGATTATGACCAAAAGTCTCTAGGGATGATTTGAGGTATGATCTTTGTCTTACCTAATATTGATGTAGTATTGATTGAAATAGGGGAGGGAAACACTATTCTAACAACATTCTTTACTCGATATATAGATATTCCTGTGGAGGATTTGGCTAAAATGTTGCATTTAAAGATAGCTACCTGGGATGATTCATTGAGAAAAAACATCTTTTAGTAGTTTGATCCAAATCATGGAGATGATATCTTCTAATGATGTTTTTTCATGTTCCTGGTGAGGCCTCATAAAATCATTCAAATTATAGAATGAAAACCTATAATTCATTCATTTATTAACTTTTTTTAGGTGGAGGATGAATTGAATTAGATATGATGGGATGACCATCATCGATGAGAAAGAAATCCTTGAAGAGAAGGATGAGGTCTTACATAGGTGGATATAGAATATTACTCTTACATTGTATTATATTACCCATAAAATAGTAAATTTGGTGAGATTTCTAATTATTCTAGTGGTGAAAGAGTGTTATGATATCTTCCATTAGAATGCTCCAGGAGTAATTCCCCACTGAGAGATCTATTTCTATATAGACATTAACCCATGGGCATCACTGATATATTTTAAAAGAAATTGTATTTTTCATATAGAGCTTCAGGATCTAAAGGTGTTGTTGGTGGATTTTATATGAAGTTATTTGTTTGACCTATTGTATCCCCCCTGAGAAAACCACATCATTTTCACTAAGAATGAAGATGAGAACATGATATTATGTGTGGATTATAATCACTAAAATTAGTTGATTTGAAGAATAAGATTACACTTAAGAATAATTAATGAACTCTTAAATTAGTTAATTGGGGTGAGGTGGGTCTCTATGATTCATCCAAGGTTAGTCTATCCCCAAATCCTCATTCAATTGGATGATATACCGAAAAAAATAATTTAAATGTTTCTAAAGTCACTATGAATATTTTGAAAATCCAATATATAGATCGAATGTCGTAGTAGTGTTCATGAGAATTATGAATCAAATATTTCGTACCTTTTTATCCACATTTTGGTTGTCATTATCGAAATAATCATTCTTTCTAGGATGTTTGAGGAGCACATGTGACACTTAAGGATGGTTTTAGAAATAATCTAAGATCAAAAGAACTATGGAATTATCTTGATGTTTAAATTAAATATTTAGTACGTCTACATCCTACTACATGTCATCCAAAAATTGGTAGTAGTAGTATACTTAGTAAAGGTAAAGGTGGTTCGAGCATGAGAGCCACACAAGTGAGTGATTGAGGTCCAGAACATCCCTTTGTAGTCATGATACTATTATATACTTTTTATCAAAATCACCACGATTTTGGAACCCATGAATTCATTTAATTTATAGCTTAAGAATTTCATGTGGACATAGAGATTTTGATAACATTTGTAGGATTTGTGGTGGACATTGATAAGTTCAACCATTTTGAGACTTCTAGAGGAGGGTGTTGAGTATGTGGATTTTTATAATGCCTATAAAAATGGGTTTATATGTTCTCCTATAAAGTGGTAGATGGTGATTACCAATGGGTCCTATTAGCCAATACCCCATGAGAAGAACTATGCAACCCACTACTTAGAGATGGTAGTAGTGTTCAATGCCTTGAAGATGTAGTGACACTACCATATGGGTGATTGATTTATTAAATATTATAACCAAAAGATTCTTAGATAAGTATTTTCATATTATTATCTTAACATTAGGTAGAGGTGATGGTTATAGTTTCATTGGGGTTATGAATTTGAGATAGTTTATAATATCGGAAAGGGAAACATGGTGGGAGAGGATATTATTAGGTCATCCTATTCATAGTTTCTGATTTCGGTTTCAAAGGAGTTTTCCTCAATTTATTACACATTAGTGGAAGATGATAATGTATATTACCTCCATTCTATGTTTGTTACCCCATAACTTATTTTGATTTCATTGGAGGATCATATTGGTGAAATAAATATTGAGGCCTTGCAAGACTAGATAACTTCTAAGAATGATCATGATGGAATTTATGAAGGTGATAAGAACGTCATCATTTTAAAATATGGATGATATAACCTTTAATTTTGTGAGAGTAAGTACTGAGTGAGTTCTATACATACCCATTAGATTTATATCAAATAATGGAAATGATATTATAGAACCTAAAGTGTCAGTTAAGGTATTCATGGGTGAAGAGGTGTGTAGATGATTTTATACATTGATGTTTCATATTCTAGATGGTAAAGTATGATCATCATGTTATTGAAGGTATGAACAACTCTTTTAGGTGACAATGTGGACGAGGGATGTTATTTACATGATTTTATTGTGAGGACATCCATGATTAGCTCGAGGCCATGACACCAGATGAGAGATTGAAGACTAACTCACCAAGTCATCCCCACTCATAGTTAGCTGAGAGAATAAATAATTGGTAATATTGTGATCCATTTTTATGCATGAGGTTTTTTAGATTCATGGGGTTACATCGTTGATCATCTTAAAATTTGATGTAGGCTTCATTTAATGATTATAGAAAGGATTATATGAGGTTTTTTGGACATAGTTGTAGTTGTCTCTCTTAATCCAACCCTAGAAAGAAGTCCATTGAGAATGGATAATTCAAATTTTGGATGAAATTATTTAGGAAATCAAGTTAGAAATTATCTACAGCTTGGAGGATCACATACCCTTGGTGATGTTTTTATATAACAGTAATAAAAACTCCACCATCGATCTGAAACTATTCTAGGCCATGTATGGGAGAATATATAAGTCACCAATATATTGGGATGATCCAAAGTGGATAGTTATAATAGGACCCTATTTGGTGTGAGTGACATTAGAGAATTTTTAAATCCTCAATGATTAGTTGATGACTTATCCTAGATATTATATGTCATATAAAAAAATACTATAGAGGATGTTGGTATTCAATGATGGAAGCCATGTGTTACTGAAGGTCTCATCATGATGTAGATTAAAGATGGATTTTTGGGAATTGAAGTTATACATGAGATTAATTGGACCTTTCTAGATACATGTTAGGATTTGGTAGTGGAATAACACTTATCCACTCCACTGCTTCTAGATTGGGTTCATTATATTTTCCATAAGTCACAGTTGATGAAGTATGCACACAAACCCTCATACGTTATCAAATGGTGAAATATGGTAATTAGGGATAGAGATGCCTTCACAGAGTACCCAATATATAACTAGTATAATTTTGAGAATAACACTCCGAGGTCACTGATTCCCTTTGTACTTTCCTGATTGTAGCATGAAATTCTTTTGAAGAGTACATTGGTGTATGATGACTATATATTAATTTAATACTCTCATATTTTTTAGTAATATTTTTCATTTTCAGTAAAACAATACTTGAGGTAGGGAGAATTTAGAAAATACATTTATTTTCCATTCAAATATTTTGAATATTGGAAAGGATATTCATTGAGTTAGGTATAAAGTCAGTGTAAGATTTTATAGCCCATAGATCCTCTGAATTGATTTAACGAATATATTAAATATAATATACCATGAACACATATTTTTTATGAAATAATGTAAGGTATCCTCAATGGTGATTTGGATAGAAAAACCGAGATCACCATTAAATAAAAAATATTGGTTTTACATTTGGTAAAATAAAATTTGTCATGTGTTTTTTCGAAATTAGGGGAAAGTATCATAATAAAAAAAATTAATAATTTATTTTATATTAACAAGTTGTGACCAAATCCTTTTTAATTTAAACATGGTTATGGAAAAATATTATGGTTAGTAATATAACTTTTATGATTAGAGAAGACCATGGTGGACCTCTTTCATAGATAAAAATGTGATCATAGATCAACAATCAATTTTCCAAAAGGGTTTTCATCATCTTCAAATCTCTCAAATATCACCAATGAAAATAAAATAGAAATCGTTAGTCATCGATGGTCAATCCAATTTTGATGTTGGGATTTTTAATTGTTGGATTATATATCCTTCTTTTATTCTCCAATATCAAACATGTATTAATTCTGTTAGCTAATTAATAAACGTTTAAATTTTTTATTTACAATTGAGGATTTTTATTCCTTGAATTAGGGATATATAAATGTTTATTTGATTATTTATTAATACTCGACAATACAAATTTTCAAAATCAACATATTAAGCCCAAAAATGTCTATTTATAATTTGTATTTCATCATTTTTTAATGATTTTCTCTCCTCATTATTAGAATTCTCATTTTGGGTATTTAAATTGACTAATTGTTCAACTATACCATGAAAATAATCATTTCACAATAAATATTCCGTTGAAAATATAATTACCATGAGTTAAAATTTTGAATCAAAGGCATTATTGTGGTGTGATGATGGAGATTTATGATCGGGGTATGATCAAGGGTTTTCATTGATGGATTGCTGTTATAGAGAAGTGATGTGATAGGAGACAACGTATGAGTAGATAGATTACTATAATATTTATAATGGTGACATGAAATGCATGGTCAAGCTTATATATGAGATTCACGATTGATTCCACGGTGAAATAGAAGGCGGTGATGGTGCGGGAAAAAAACGTAAGAATTCTGGTTTTTTTTGTGAAATCTAGATATACACGGTGTGTAGTTTCGAAGAATAGAAGCCACGTGGAACCCTTATATGGGGGATAGTTTTAGTCACAGAGAAACATATCACACATTTTTTGGCCTATAAAATTAAAACTATGACCCAAATTTGAAAACCCATCTTGTACTCCTGTGTACATGATTAAATACATGTCTAAATGATAGAAGCACAAGCAGAGTACATGGTCTTTACCATTATACATGGGAAATTCAAATGTACACAGGCACATCCAGAGTACATAAGAAAAATAGGAGGTCCACAGACATAGAAACAAGAATGGTTGGACTAAGAAGGACACACCATGTATTCCCTATACATGTTGTGTGCCATTTAGAAGTTAGGCATGAGCACCCATTCTCCTCAATATAGTGGGGTATCAATAAGGCAGGTCCCCCCGAGGTTCATCCTCATGACGGTGTAGTGATGCATTCCATCCTAATAAAAGGACGAGTGATCCAATAATTTGGTTATTTATGGATAGTGTTAGATATCCCAATGTTGGTCCCAGGGTGTGACCCTCTTTCAATCTTCCCTAGGTTTGGTTAGGTATCCCTTTACCATCTTTTCGGGCATGTGATCAACATCTTAGTGAGAAAATCCAGATTGGGTTCGGTCTCCTTCATATTCCCAAAGTGTGATCCCATATATGTGTATAAACATAATCTATGATATAATAAGATTATGTTTATATGAGTGGTCAGTGATCATGATTTCTCAGATGATCTCTTTACGTGTTAGAAAGACTGGAGGAGAGTGTTACTCCAGACGAGTGATCCCTTGGAACCTCGAGAACAATCATTGGATTGTAACGTAGATGTGAAATTAATTTGATATTTAGAGAATATATTTTACTATATTTGGGTTGTAATTATCATTTATTGTTTTTTTACTATCATTTATTCTTTAGGTTTGGTGATTTTTTGGTTTCCTATTAATAATTCTTATACTCACCCAAGCATGAGGTCTGCCTGGACATGCCCTATGATATAAAGGTGATAGTTTAAGTGAATAACCCCAAGAGAATAAAGTATTTTAATTATTTAATAAATTTAATATTTTTATAGATTTATTTATATGCATCACCATGGTAATCATTCACTAAACATAACAAAGAGTTGGCTTGTGTTACACCCATGGCTGTGTTTTACAAAACAAAAATATAATACAAAAATGTTTTTAATTTATATAATAAGATATAACCTAGAAAATAAATTGGATGTTATTAATAATATTAAATAACTTATAGAAATGTATGGTAGAATTATTAGGTTAAAATTTAATTATAAATAAATATAGGAACAAACAGAATATATGGGAATTGATTTTATAAAAAACTATTTTTATTCTTTCAAAGGTGTTTTATCTTAATAAATTAAATAAATTACAATTAATGAATAATATTAACTAATTATAAATTTTACATATTAAATAATTTTTTTTACATTCATCCGATGTAGTTTTAGGTATAAGATAAGAATAAATCATGTTTTCTTCATAAATATTTTATTTTTCTAAAAAAGACAATTTTCTAACCATTAAATGAAGAACCTATTTTAAATCTCATTTTGAAACTTTTATATATTATATTTTACAATTTAAACGTAAAATTTTAATTAGGAATAAAAATTTTTACTTTGACTACTTTTTGTTTTGTATTTTTTTGATATGTTTCGTGTTTTCATGAATATTGAAAAATTCTAATTTTTAATTGAAAACTACTTTTTTCATAGAGATAATTTAGATTGTTTAATTATATTTTTGGTTGGTTTTAATGGATAAAGAGCTAATTTTATTTTCATTTAATATAATTTAGTTAATTTTAATCAATTATACATTGAATTTACATATAAAAACATTTCAATCATTTTCATGTTTAAACATCCACATCCCATTTTTCACCACTTCAATGGGATTAATTTTAAAATATTTATAAAAACATCTTTGTATTGAATTATGAAAAATATATTCTATATTTTGAATTAGTGTGTCCAAATTAATTAAATATTTTTCATTAATTTTTGGGTGTATGAATAGTAACTTTAATAATATAATAATAACGACAGTTAATGGAAAATCAGTTAATTAATGGTAAAAATAATATTATAAAATTACCATGATAAGTTCAATAATTTTATTTCATGATATAGTTTAGAAAATAATATTCCTTAATATGATTTAATGGACTTTTTGAGATAATAAGATGATTCTAGGGCTTTTATTGTATTTTATTCTTCGGAAATTCCAACATCTCACACTTTTATTTTAATATGTATTACATTATATATATGGTTATTTAGAGGATAAATGAGAATTAAATAGTAATTTTAAAGGTAAAATATGTTACATAATTATTTTATATTATATATTATTTTTATTAGATAAATAATTAAATTAAATTGTGTCACAACGATGATGTAGTAAATGTTAGATTAATGGAAGAATCAAATACATGATATTATAGATGTTAAAATAAATATAATTTTATAAAATTAATGTCACAAAAGAATTTTATAGATTAAATTAACATATTAGGGATGATTTTAAATAGTTCTATCAATGATATCATTTTTAATGATATTTTCATGAAGTCAAGCGACGAATACTATCAAAATTGGAACTAATGATATTTTAAAATAAATTATATTTTACTAAAGGATATAAAATTCATAAAAATATAATATTTAGAAAAATTATTAGTAATAAGTTAAATATATTATCTATTATCTATTTATTTCTATTTTTATATTTTATACTATCTATATTATCCCTTCAATTGTAAAAAACCATTTTGTTACAGTATGAGTTGAATTATTTCAATAAGGGTTAAATCGAAATGATAAGGGTAATAATCCGACCTGAAAAGTATAATAATTATTGGTTGAGAGGATTTACCCCATAATAATATTAACAAATATATAACACAATTTTTACACATTCTTAATAAAAAAATAATTTAAAATAATTTAATATTTTTATGTTTCCAAAAGTGACCCACGCCTAAATTATAAAAGGGAATCTCCTACGTCACATCCTCACACATCACAAGAAAAATTGGCTAAAAATTTCCCAAATTCACTATATTCATCCTAGAAGACTCTCTTTGGGTAGAAATGAATCAACGGATGCCCTTTTTTGTAATACAGATGGAGTTACTCAAATAAGAGGCAACATCTATCTTCAAGGTCATTAGATTTATTTTCTTTCTTCACCCCCTCAACAATATTTAATACAAGATTATAAGAAAAAAATAACATAAAAAATATATTGAGTTTTTTGTTTGATTCTATGGGTTCTGCGTACACAAACACAAAATTCCATCTAATGGGAAAGAAACATACAATTTATGTGTACAGAAAACTACAGCCTCATGAAATGTTGGTTGTTTTTTTTCACTTACCACCTATCGTGGTTGAAAATCATGATGGAATCACTATTTATATATGTTATAGATGATATTTATTATTTATTATTTATTATTTAATTCTTTTAGAACACATAAACTTATGCTTTATATTTTTTATAAATACGATAACAATATTTGTGGGAGTGTGGGCAACAATCTCCTCAAAGCGCCATGATAAATTCATTCAATACTTAGAATATATAAAGGATATTTTTAATAGTAATATGTAACATTTATTACATAAATATAAAATTATAATTATAATATACATATAGATGTATTTATTTTAATTATATTCACATGACAATGAATTGAATGTAGTGTTTATACATAGGTAGGACCTACCATCTCTGTGAACAATGCATTTCATTTTTATCTCCAACTATTATGGGTAATTATAAATACATATATAATTAATATATATATATATATTTAAATCATGTTTTACTTTTTTTAGATGATAAAACCATTATAAAATTAATCGGAATAATAAATAAAAAGTCAAAACTTAATCAGGGAACTTTGAAATTAACACACTAAATAGTGAAAATAACGAAAGATTACAAACAAATTGGTAAAATAATATAATAATAGGTTCATTTATAATTTAATAAATTATAATATTGTTCCAAGAAAGTTATTAACATTACTAAAACTGTTAAACATGAGTTGAAACGACGTTTAACCCAAAGGAAACACATGGTAAGGGAATTCGTCACAATATCCTTTCATTGAGCCATAGTTTCATGTTATACAACCTCCTTATTTTTTGAGGTTTATACATAATTCCCCTTTGGATTATCATGTAATTAATTTATTTATTATAATTTTTTTGTTAAATTACATCCTTTAATTTGGCTTATGATTTAAATATTCAATGTGTTATGGGATACCCTGAATGTTAAAAGATTTAATTATAAAATCTATTTCACTATGTACATGTTTTCTAATTATGTTATCAAAAATACTTATACAATTCTCTAATGTATATTTGAATTCATTTTTAACCATTTTATAATTTATAAAATTCTTTAAAATGTATATTTTTTCATTTTCTAAACACAGTTCAGGATGTTATCTTGATAAAAAATATTGATGGAGGGATTTTCTTAAACTAATGGGGCTCGAGAATCTTTTTTCACCATTTTCCCCCTTAACATTTTGATGCTTCCAATAAATGTTTAAAAGGTTATTTTTAAATAAAAAATATTCATTCATAATTTCATTGATTTTTAAATAGAAAATTTAAATTTTTAAAAGGTGTATTTCTCCACATAATTTTCAATGACTTCAATCAAGTATTTTCATCTATGTCAATATACATTGTTTAATATTGTGCTTCACTATGGTTGATGTATTATGATATCATTTACAATATTCTATTAAGTGTTTTAGTATTCTTTTTATTGTGTATGTAAAATTTCGATTCCATTCATCATATTACTTTCAATGGTTTATGATTATGTTTAATTATTGAGGAAAGTTATTAACATTTAAAATTTATATGTTGTTTATGTTTCAACCCATTAATATGAGGAATGAATTCTGAAAAATAAGTGACAAACATGGCCCTCTATAGTCCTATGATTTATCCATATGTCTCATTAGATATTCTAGATATGGATTTTTCTAATGCCTTTCGCATTTATTTTTAGATATGGATTTTTTTGAGGACATAACCATTTATTTTAAAATGTATTGGATGATGGATCAATGGTTTGATTCAGATATCTAACATTATGAATTTAACTATTATGAGATTTTTTATCAACATTCCATATGTTATAATATTTTTATAATATACAATGTTATGTTACCTAGATTTTGTGATTATTTAAATGTAAAATTTTATAGTTAATTACCATTAAATATTGTTTATTCCATATTTACTAACATCATTTATTATATTCATAACCATACTAAAACTTTGAGAACACCCATTTCTTATTATTTTTTCCCCAGTACATGAAGGAGTGTTTTTAGTTTTACGCATAGGGTTGCACTATGGGGATTAATGGCATGTTCATTGAAAATTCACTCTGTATTTTATGTTTTAGATAGTAATTCAAATTTGAATTATTTAATATAGTTTCCAAAAATCCTAAATTGATTAGTACATTGGGATTCTAATAATATATATATTTCAATTTAATAAAGTAAAACCCCCACTCTGAGCTATTGGGGTCGGGGTAGTTATAATAGGTACTATAGGTAGTTTTGTATAAACCTTCTAAACTATATTTAGAAAACATTGATTGTGGAACATAAATCTATGATGGGGTTTGAGGATAAGTATAGAAGAACATCCTAGAATTTATATGAGTTATATATTATGCGGGTCTTCTAAGAAATACATCCCTATATGGAAGATAATGTTTGGTGTTTTTACTGAACATATATACCTAGGCACAACAATTCTGAAAATGTTCGTTGGGCCTGACTTTACTTAACCATGAACATGATAACATGGATTACTGCACACCTGGTTTTCAACTCTTAGGGGATATTCATAGTATAATGAACATTTACATTACAATAAATTATGAAGGATTTAAAAGTAAATATGTCCACAAATAAACATAGATTATTATTATAATATTAGCGATGTATAAATTTTTAAATTTATGTTATCTGTTACTAGTTTGAAAAATTTTCGTTGTGATTCATAAATGATTATAATGTATGCCATTTATTAGAAATAGAGACAAGTGTAAGGAAAGGAAATCATATCAATGCACTTAATCCTTGTAGGGATTTCACTTTAATGAATGATAATGATATGGGAGATAGAGATGCATCTGGTGCTAAAAAAATTACAACTATTCTATGATAATTCACTATGTTTATCTAAAGTAATGTTCCCTATATAAATAATCCTGATCTGTAATGGGTAACAAAAGTGTCTGGAACCTTCATGAGACAACAACCTTTATCATTTAATGGGACTATAAATCAATTTGTAGCTAAATAATTGACCAGTTACTTAGTGATGTTATTTATTTCTTTCTCAACTAATGAAAGGGAGAAAGTTTTCATGATAGTTTATCATTCTTCGAGATTTACAGATCAATATTTGTCATAGATCCAAAACACTAAGGAGTTTGAAAAAGTAAAACACGTGGAATGGAAGGATTTTAAGGAACTTATCTTGGAAAATATTTCCCTATGAAATAACAAGAATATACAGAGAGATAATTCTTGAATTTTGGGGAAAAGAAGGATGATAATGTTTATACGTATAAAGAACACATTACAAGGTTATAAAAGAGTTATGCATTCAAAATTCATTACCCAAGGAGTATGATTGATCATTTCTCTGACGGGTTAAATCCATTCATCCCAAAGGAAGTGGTCTCTAATACATTATCTATATAGGATTATATATTATCATGTGCTATTAGGATAGAGAAATAATTATCTATGTCTTATGATTTTATGGGAAAACTAGGGAATAATTAAATGGTGGATCAAGAGGTAGATAAAGTGAAAATGGGAAAGAACGGTTTTTCCATATGTTATAAACGAGGAAGGAACAACTTTGGTTCTTGTATAAAATGAAAAGGATTTTACACTAAGTGTGGTGATAAATTCTACCATGCTCATGATTGAAACAAAAATAAATATGCTACCAATTTTCAATGTTACAATTGTAATTATATGGGTCATTATGATAATGATTTTTTTAGGAATCAAGAAAATACAACTCAGAAAAAGAAAATACATGAAGGTCAATATTATCTATTACTACAATGAAATTATAATAATTAATTAGTTATTGTTTTTTAATTCATGAATTTTGTTTTGGTATTTTGATTTTGAGAATCATGATACATATAAATATTGTATTGTAGTACATTTTCATTATGGATTTGGAAGAATGATAGTTTTCATTATGTTTTTAATGAGATCAATGTATTGATATATTTGGTATGTTAAAAAAAGATAATCATTAAGTTGTTTTAGTAAAATATGATGTTATTCTTGATTTTTGGGAATTTTGAGGCTTTTTTGGACATTTAATTTTGGTAGAAGTATTTTTTATAAGTCTTAAGGTTTGAATGGATTATGGTGAACATTGGATATTTTTGAGGGAGGTTAAAATAGTTATTTAATGTTGAATATGTTAAGGTTATTTCTATAATATTATAATAATAAAGTTT
Organism: Viscum album; assembly: GCA_963277665.1. NCBI lineage: Eukaryota > Viridiplantae > Streptophyta > Magnoliopsida > Santalales > Viscaceae > Viscum > Viscum album. The sequence continues at coordinate 227,425,352 of OY728143.1, forward strand.
TTTAAAAAGATCTACCAATAGGTCGGGAAACATCCTGTCATATCCTACAAGGTTGTGATATTTGAATAAGAAACTAATGACTAATAAAGGTTTATCACATACAACTAGTCTTTTTAATTTTTTCGTTAGTATAAAATAGTTTTTTTTTATTTAAGAGTTTTTAAAAATAAATTAAAATTTAATTTTTTAAAATCAATATGATTAAGATAAATTGAATATATTTGATTTTTTTTATTCTATGAAGAGAAATATGTGTTCCTAAAAGATATTGTTTAAAAGATTATACTCTATATGTCATGTATGAATGTATCATTATATCATTAGTATATAAGGTAAATGATTTTTTTTAAATATATGGAAAATATCTTCAAAAAAAATATTATCCTATTATCTTGTTTTTTTTATGTATCAAATGGACCCTTAGATCATCAAAAATTTATATATTTATGATTGTTAACTTTCTCCGGATCATAATCTATGTCACTCTCCATCACAACTTGATTATTAGATATATATTCCATGTCCATGTTTTACTACATGGAACCCTAGTATTTTTTTTCTTTGATGACCTTCATATTTACCTTTATTTATTTTAAATTAAATGTTTTATTGACCCTTTTATAGATGTGGGATTCCAACAAATGTATTTTTAATATTCAAACCATTGTTACTGGACTTGAATTCAAAAAAAAATACATGAAAACAATTTATTAAAGGATGAGAAAATGTTAAACACATGAATTTATAATATTTTAATATTTTTAAAAAAAATTAATTTTTTTCATGGGTTTATTTTTATGCAACACCATGTTAAGCTTATGCTACATACAATAAATAGTTGTATTGCTTGACACGCAAGCCCTAGTTTTACCAAATAACAATATAGTATGGAAATATTATTATATAGCATAAAAAGAAATAAAATAGCTGATAAGATGAATTTTATGAATATTTTTAACTATATAATGAAAATATATGATTCAATTCATATGTTAAAAATAAATTTGAAATTTATATAGTAACCAACATAATATATATGAAATGTTTTTATAACGAACATTTTTTATTATTTCAAAGGATATTTGTCTTAAAAAATAAAACTAATTACAATTAGTGGGTGTTATTAATGAAATATATATGTTATTAGTTAAATAAAATATTATTTACAGTCATCTAGTTGATTTGATTAGAAAATGATTAGAATAAATCTAGTTTTATTCTTAAATACTGTATTTTTCTAAAAAGCCAGATTTACCACCTTTCAAGGGAGACCTTATTTTAAATAAAAAATTGGACACTTTTATTTATTATATTTGAAAAAATAAACTTTTTCTTTTAAATAATAATATAACAGTGTACATTAATTAATTTTTTGTTTTTTTCGATAACTTTAATGTTTTGTTGAATAGTGATAAATACTAATTTTTTTATTGAAAACATCATTTTTCATCGAAATATTTTATAGTTTTGAATTAAATTTTTTATCATTTTTAATGTATAAGTAGATTATTTTACTATCATTCATTAAAATCGAGGTCATTGGAATCAATTTAACATTGAATTTAGAAATAAAATCTTTTCAATCTTTTGAATGTGAATAGTTTTATAACCTATTTTCTCACACCATTAGCAAGATTAGTATTAAATTAAAAATTGTAACATTGGCGTATTGAAATTTTTAAAATGGATTCCATATTTATAATATGTTGTTCCAAATTCTCTAAATAGGTTTCTTATAATTTTTGTAATATGAATAGTAACATTTTTACTATTTTAATTAACATGGTTATGGGATAATCACATAATTAAGTGAAAAAATATTTTTATAAAATTAAAATAAATTTATTAATAGATATATTGGATGATCTATTTTAAACCACTATAATTATTAGGCTAAATGAATGGCATTTTGGATTCCGTTGTATGACTTTACGGTTTTTATATTATTTTGTTCTAAGGGAAGTCCAATATATCACATTCTTGTTTTAATAAGTGTTACATTTTTTATATGGTTATTTTGTAGGATAAAATATAATATTAATATTAATTTTTATGATTAAATTTTTATATGAATTATGGTAATTTATTTAAAATTGTTAGGAAATAAATATTTAAATTAAATTTTGACAAAACAGTGATGCAATAACTTTCTACAACAATGGAAGAATCAAATAAACAATATTAAAATATTAAAATAAATATAATTTGATATAATTAATGTCTTGGTAGAACTTCACAGATTAATTTAATATGTTATGGATAATGTTTTTGTTTATTTCAATGATATATTGTTGTTTTGATATTTTTAAAAAGTCAAGTAATGAATAGTGTCAAAATTGTCTCTAATGATATTTAAAAATAAATAATTTTTTATAATATGATATAAAATTCATAGAAATATAAAAGTGACCAAATAAATGGGATTAAGTAAAATATTTGATAAATGGTTCATTTATGAATCTTTTTTCATTTAACAGTCACTATATTAACCCATAGAGAGTAAAAATCCATATATTTACCTTAAAAGTTAAAGGGTTTAACTACGCATTAAAGAAAAAAGATCAGTGTAATAATGTGTCCCAAACATGTATAAAATTATTTTTTTAGGGGATTTAGAACCATACCCATATAATATAATATTTAACCCCAATTGGATTAATTTTAAATAAAAAATTAATTTCCATTATTTTAATATGTCGAGGTTTCCTAAAGATACACTCACATTAACTATAAAATTTTAAATCCTTGCTCACAAACTCACACATCTCAAGACACATTTCATTGAACAATATCTTCCAAAATAAACACCAAAAATTCCTCCAGTAGTCTTATAACCATCCATTTGGTTATAAAGCCATCTAATGAAGATCTTTGGTGCAAACCAAAAGGATTTACCCAAATAAGGGGTATCATATTTCCTCAATCTCATTAGTTTTGATTCCATTCTACACCACCTAAACTATATTTATTACATGTTTATATAAAAAAAATCCTTAATATAATGATTTTTTATTTTATGGTTTTTACATGAAATTACACACACTTTTATCTAATGGGTCACAAATGTAATGTTTATGTGTACTACAAATTACCGCCGCATGAACAATAATTGTTGCTTTCTCCTTTACCACCTTTCTTGGTTTGGAATTATGTTGTAAATTATGTTTATATATGTTATATATGATATTTATTATGTATTTATTCTTTCTAATTATTTTATAATAAAAAACTTTATTCTTTTCATTTTTTATAAATACGATAACATTGATTTTGAATGTTTGGACGACCGCCTCCCCAAAAAGACACCATTCATTCATGCTTTACATGTAATGTATAATGGAGGGTTTTAATAATAATATGAATCATATATGAAATTAACATTCTAATAACATTTTAATATACATATATATCATTTTATTTTCATTCATTTAATAAGACAATGAAATGAAAGTAGAGTACATCTGTATATACGACCTACCGTCTCCATGAATAATGCATTTCATTTCTTCTCTAAATTTTTTAGAGATTATTCTAAAAACATTAAAACTATAGACATATAAATTTTAAATCATGATTTATATTCTTGAGATGATGTAACCATGATCTAATTAATGGGAACAACCAATAACAAGTCAAAACTTGCTGAAGAAATTTTGCAATTAACACCGGAAATAGTGAAAATAATGAATGATTACCAAAAAACCGTAGGATCGAAATAATGATGTAGATGCTCAATATAAAAGAGGGGGGTGAATTGTACACTTTAATAATTTCTTTTAACAACGGAAAGAGCTAAGTTTAACAATGTTAACATAAGAAAATTCACAACACCTTTATCACCAATTGAAAAACATGGATAAGGAATGAAGTTATAAACTTCAGGTTTTATATACTTGCTTAAACCTGGAAAGAGATTCCAAAACATGGTCCCAGAAATATGGATCCGGAAATTTAAACTTAACTAAAGTTTAAAATATGAGATTCTACCTTAAAGCGTATAGAATTTAAAAGAAATAGAGTACAAGAAGGGAAGTATAAGAAAGTTATACTTTCCATACAATACAATGTGCAATGGAAACAGACAAGTAGTAAAACTACAAGTAACAAGATATAAGTCTTTTAACCCAAAGAGAAGGGTATCCAACAACCTTGGATAAAGGTCCCTTGATTTATACATTCAATCAAGTCTGTCTTACCCACAACAGGGTAAGCCCTCGATACGAAGATCGGAGGCTCTGTTTTTCTATCCCCACAATCCCTCAACTTCATGGTAGTTGGAAAACTCTGTCATCCTTAGAAAGGAAGTCCTCGAACTTCAAGGTAGTCGGCACCTCTGGCTTCCTATCCCCGGAAGCCCTCGAATGTAATCACCAACATTCGGAGTCACACGAAGCATTGAGAGTTAATAACAGTTGCTCTCTCTAGAAATCACTTCAACAGCATGTGTGCACAATGTCGAAGAAGTTATTCATAGGTCATCATTGAGCTCTTTCAAATGAGCTCCTATTTATAGGCATGGTCGGCCTCCTTTCCAATGGTCATATTTTCCTTAAAAACCAGAGGGTTCTGGACACGTGTAACTTAAACAATGGTAAGTTTATAATAGAATAGACGACATCATTTTATAACAAAAAAGTGTAACTGAATGTATGACATCGTTTTAAGTATAACACAGAAGTTTGAACTGAAGGATCTGAGTGTAAGAAAAATGTCAAAGAGTATACAAATTATAAAAGTGTACGGACAATGAAAGTTCAGAGTCTAACAAAAAATAATTTTCGGAGTCTAAAGATGTTCGGAGTGTATAATGCAAGGATGATTAGATTTTTTTAATAGGTGAATTCGGAATGATAATTCAGAATGAGAATTCGTCATCAGAATTCATAATGAGAATTCGTATCCAGAATTCGGAATGAGAATTTTTCATCAGAATTCGTAATAAGAAATCATCATCAGAATTCGTAATGAGAATTCAATATCGAACATCATGAGAATTTGTATCCGGAATTCAGAGTCAAACTTTATCAGAGTTCGTATCTGGAATTCGGAACGAAACATCATTACAGTTCTCATATGGAATTCGGAGTCTAAAAACAGAATGCTTCATATCAAAGTTTTAAACAATTCCGAGAATATAGAGATGAATCCAATTGTTATACTTAGAAAATATATGGATATAGATAAATAAAATATGATAAGGATAATTTTTCTTACAAAAGCAATCTTCCTTATAAAAGCTATTTTCCTTATAAAAGAAATTTTCATTATAAAATCAATTTTCCTTAATGATATGGTGTTTGTGATTTTTAAAACAAGAAGGAATCGAAAAGTCATAAGGAAAACCGTATTGACTCAACAATCTCCCCCTTTTTGGAAAGCACAAACATCCTAATGAAAAAGAAATTCTACGAAGAAATAAAACATTAAGGCTTATCTCCCTTTTCTTATGGATATGAAGAATACAACTAACTCCCCCTTAGGATTCGAAACTATAAGGATCGTATTCTAGATTTCCGGAATGATATTTCATTAAGAATAATAATGTATTCTTTAATGAAAAACTCCCCCTTAGCTAAACTCTATTAGAGTTCTTTTTCTTTCTCACACTTTGGTAAGATTATTTTTCCTTTTCCCCTTTTATTAGGGTTATTTTCCTTCTCCCCCTTTGTGATTTTCAATAACAATTCGAGGGAATGGAAAATATAACAATGTACCTGAAAAAATAAGTAGCAATAACAAAAGAAACGAGCAAGCACAATTTTCATTATGATTTCAAGCTCAACAACAAAGAAGATAAGATACAAAAAAAGATCGGATTTGTTTATTTTGGATATTTTTACTTCACCAAGAGACCCTTAATAATAGTCTTTATCTTTTTCAAGTCTTTATGGTCGTCCTCGGCATGCTTCTATAACACAACTATTCTTGCATTTTGAGCTTCAATCATTTCTACCTGGGCTTGATGCTTTTCTTCCTGAGCCTTCATGATTTGTTCTTGCTTCAACAACTTCTCTTCAAACTCAATCCGATGATCCCTTTCATACATCCATTTTTGAGAAACAGAATTTAGATTCCCATTTAGATCTCTGATTTCTTGAATCTAGAAATTCTTCTCAGTTGTCAACTTTTCTTCAAAGGAAGAAGTAAGTTCATTTATCTTCCTGTCTTCTGTCTCAAAAGCATCCTTAACATTATCTTGGAATTCATCAAAGAGCCTCATATCTTATACAGTCTTCCTCGACCAACTAGTCATTCTCTTACAAGTCCTTTTGTGGGCGTCATAGCGGACAAAGAAAGTTTTGAACTGAACTTATATCTCAACACATTTTCCCGTAACCATGGATACAGAGTCTGTTTTCTGATTCCAAGCATGTTTCAACTTCTGACATCTTAAATCAATACTTGAGAAAGTCAGAATAGTACCCACCAACTTCTTTAATGACTGAACAACAAAGTCAAGCACCAACAAAGATGACTCTGAATCCGAGACTCTACTTGGAGAATTTTCTTCTTCAATTTTCCCATCCTTCTTCTTAGAATAATCACCATATTACTTTCTCTTTACAAAAACTGAGCTCGGGGTATCAACAACAATTTGATTTCCATTGTCCTTTTTCGGAATGGATTTCTGTTCTGGAGTCTTCTATTCACTATCAGAAACTTGAACAACATTGTCTTCATTATCAGAAACTTTTTGAGCACCATCCTCTACATTCTCCATTTGAGAAACATCATGTAAAAGTTGTTCTTCGTCTGCATGATAGGATACTTCTTGTTCTCTTTCCCCCTCATCCTTCCCTGGAGTGACTAACGTCGATGATTCAGCTTCTGATGTTCGGAGCAACAAATGTTCTGAAGGTGTCCCCTTATAAACATCTACTTGTTTCAAAACATCTCTGGTATCACCCCTACCTTCAGCAACTGCTTCATCCTCTTCCACTTGCTCAATATGCTCAACTTCCTCAACATTCTAAGCAACTGCCTCTTCTGGAGTGACAAAGTTTCTTCCTGGAGTCTCAGGTAGAGATTCCAAAGAAAAGGATCTTGGAATGGGAATTTTTCCGGAGTCCATCTCAGTAAACTTTAATAAATTCTGAACCACCTCAGCTTCAGACATCTTCTTCTTGAGCTTCTTTTATTTCAATTTTTTTTCTAGCTCATACGTTGTTCTTTCCTTCAAGGTCTTAGCCTCCACAAGATCCAAGCCAAACTGAGGCCCCCCTTGCACTCTCTTCTCTTTGATTTCCCTCCATTTAGAAACTCCCTCATCTGGGTAAGATTTATTCTTCTTCGGTTTTGGAGGTGCTGAATGAACTTCCTTAGATTTATGATTCTCTGCTTCATTTTCAACTTCTTTCAGCTTTCTCTTCCTCACTGGTTTAGAGGATTTACGTTCAGCAACTTTCAGATCCGCTTCTTCTTGAGCAGGTAAATCAACAAACTGTCCTGACTTTTTGTCGAAGGCTACATCCATCCTTTTGAGGGTACCACCACTCAACAACATAATTTTTCAAACTCTTGGCTTAGATTTGAAAGCCTCCTTTAAGGACTCAAGGAACTGAACAATTAGCTTCGAGATGATTGCTGGAAACATTATGATCTGAGCTCTCAGATTCCCATTCTTAACATTCTCAATGGTAACAAGAATGTGTTTCATCAGGTTAAACTTCCTCAGATTTATCATAAAATCTAGGATATAAATCTCACTCTTCTTCAGACTGTCTTTGTTACCCTTCCTCGGTACGATAAAGCCTTGTACCCATAATTCTAGAATCTGAAAATTCGTAGACAGAGTAGCAATCATCGGAGCCTTGTCATCTGCCAGTCCGAGAGTTTCCTATTCCTTTTCCTTGTCGAAGCTTCCCTCTGAATCCGACAACACATGAGAGATGAACTCGGCTTCTCCTTCATTGTTCAGTCCTACCAAGCTGGATTCCTTGGCATAAGAATGTTTATAAGTCTTGCCATAAGACTTAAATGACAACTTCTCCCTACCATCTTCCTTAAGGAAGTAAACTGTCTCATAGAACTCTATAAGCAAGTCTGAATAAACATCATCTTGATTTTCTGGCTTGAAAACAACAACATATTCCCATCCGTTAAGCTTAATATTCTTGGATATAAGAGAATCATACTTTTTCAAGAAATCAAGATGAACCAATCTTTCTCTATATACTAACCATTTGTAGATCGACTTAGAGGAAGACATGTCTTGAGAAGCTACTTCCACAGACATTCGGATCTGATGATTTCTGAGTAGTTCGGAACAGAGAGCTGAAGATTAGAACATCCTTAAAACAGAGAGGCAAAGCTTCAGCACACTGGAGCTTGAAAAAAACGATGTGGGACAACCATTTGGGATCCCCTTTATATAGGCAACAAAAAAAATGTTCATCTTCCTCGGTTTATCAAACAGTTGTAAGAAGCTGAGATCAGATCCGACGGTTGAAAACCAATTTTCAAGAAAAACATGAATCCGATCTTTTGAGGTTTTTATTAAAATAATGATTTAAGAAAAACTAAAATCTGAAAACAGAATATAAGAAAATACCAGCAAGTATTGTATGATTACGAAAACTTGTGTAAGGAAATCATACCTTTCAGATTAGCTTAAGAGGATTATTCATAAAGGGTAATATTAAAAAAAATGAATACAAAAAAAATCTAATGACATAGTTCGCAAAACTCACTATGAAAAATAAATTCAGTACGGGAAAGTCTATACAAAAAGAATAAAAAAAATGAAAAAACCTTATAATGATTTTAGTACGAAATTTTCATTACAAAAGTTTGAAAACAAAAAGCTCATTATAAAAGTCTCGGTACAAAAATATCGTTACGGAAACACCAGTACGAAATTGTCCATTCCGGATGTTTTCAATACAGAAATTTCCATTCCAGAAGTTTTCTACATGAAAATATCAATTCTGGAAAATTTCAGTTCTGGAAATTTCCATTCCGGAAATGTTAGTTCCGAAAAGTTTTAAAAACTAACTTTGAAAAATTTAGTTATTCTAACAATCAAATGTACTCCCCCTATGAAAAGGAGTTTATTAATATTAAGAGAATTGTTCAACAAGACGTTAATGAATAATGATTACCTAACGATTATTATTCCTAACTTTTGTTTAATATATTTAAATCTATCACAAGGCAAAGATTTTGTGAAAATATGAACAAGTTGATCTTGCATTCCGATGAACTGAAGAATAATATCTCCTTTTTGTGTGTGATCCCTAAGAAAGTGATGCCTAATATCTATGTGTTTTGCATGAGAGTGATGTGAATGGTTCTAACTTAAGGAAATGGCACTTGTGTTATCACACAAAATTTGAGTTTTAGTAAATCTCATGCCATAGTCTGTGAGTGTGTGTTGCATCCACAATACTTGATCACAACAACTTTCAGTTGCTACATATTCAGCTTCCGCAGTGGAAATTTCTACAGAATGTTGCTTCTTGCAAGACCAAGAAACTAATGAATCTCCTAATAAATGACAAGTTCCAGATGTACTCTTTCTATCCATTCTACATCCACCAAAGTCAGTATCGGAAATGCTTTTTAGAACAAAATCATTTCCATAAGTATAAAATAATCATAGATCCATGGTTCCCTTAAGGTAGCGAAAGATTCTTTTTACTTCCTTTAAGTGAGATTCCTTAAGATTGGATTGATATCTTGCACATAAGCATACTGAGAACATTATGTCTGGTCGACTAGCTGTTATGTAAGGTAAAATTTCTATCATACCTCTAAAATATGTTTGATCTACTGGTTTCCCAGCATCATCAAGATCTAAAGAGTTTGAGGTAACAATGGGAGTACTTATACTCTTAGTGTTGTCATAACCATACTTTTTGAGAACATATTTAATATACTTATGTTTAGATATGTAAGTTCCCTCTGATTTTTGAGAAATTTGAAAACCAAGGAAAAAAGTTAACTCACCCATCATACTCATTTCAAACTCAGATTTCATTAGACTTGCAAAAGAGTCGGTTAAAGATTGCTGAGTTGAACCAAATATGATGTCATCAACATAAATTTTAACAATCAAAACATTTTTCTTATCTTTCTTTATAAAAAGGTATGGATCGGCATTTCCCATAATATAGTTATTTTGAAGCAAAAATCCAGTGAGTCTATCATACCATGCTCGTGGGGATTTTTTAAGACCATACAGAGCTTTGGTAAGTCTAAAAACATGATCAGGATGTTTGGTATCTTCAAATCCAAGAGGTTGTTCAACAAAAACATCCTCTTGAACATAACCGTTAAGAAAAATACATTTCACATCCATTTTAAAGAGTTTAAAATTAAATAATGCTGCATAGGAAAGTAGAATACAGATAGATTCAAGTCTAGCTATTGGAGCATAGGTTTCTTCATAATCTATTCCCTCTAGATGATTATAGCATTTAGCAACAAGTCTAGCTTTATTTCTTACTATGAATCCATTTTCATCACATTTGTTTCTGAAGACCCACTTTACTCAAATAACAGAAGTTTCCTTAGGACTTTCATCCACATTCCAGACTATTCCTCTCAAAATCATTTAGTTCATCTTGCATGGCTTTGATCCAATCATCATCACCTAAAGCTTCATCAGTGCTTTTTGGTTCTAATTGGGAAAGAAATGCTAGATGTTCTACTTCATTTATTAAGGAACTTCTAGTCCTTACTGGTTGATTTACATCACCAATGATACTATCACTGTGATGATTCTTAAGAAACACCTGATTTGGGTTTTGGAAAGTCTGTTAATCAACATAGGGTAGAAAATCTTATGGGGTAAATGTTTTAGAAGCATCTTCTTGAACATTATCCTTATCAGAAGGTTCTTCTATCAAAGGTTGATAATTAGTTTTTGAAAACACATCCGAGGATATAGGTTGGGATGGTTTAAAAACAAAAGGATCAGACTCATAAAATTTTACATGCACTGTTTCTTCAACAGTACAAGTATTTTTATTAAAAACTCTATAAGCCTTAGAAGTTGTGGAATAACCTTAGAAAATTCCTTCATCGAATTTTGGTGTGAATTTTTGTAGGTTATCTTTAGTATTGAAAATGAAAACCTTGCAACCAAAAACCATGAAGTAGGATATTCTTGGTTTTCTACTATTCCATAACTTATAAAATGTTTTTTTATAAATGTCTAATCAAAACTCGATTTATAGTATAACAAGCAGTACATACAGCTTCAGCCCAGAAATGTCTAGCTATAGAATATTCACTCAACATGGTTCTAGTTATCTCTTGAAGAATTATATTTCTTCTCTCAACTACACTATTTTTTTAGGAGTTCTAGGTGCTGAAATTTTTTTAGTAATACCTTTTCTACTACAAAAAGTTTCATAATCAGAATTTTGGAATTCTCCTCCATGATCACTATGAATAGTTATAAATGGAAGTTTTTTCTCATTTTTAACTTGATCTCTAAAACTTTTGAAATAAGAAAAATAATCAGATTTCATTGCTATAAAATAAACCCAAGAAAATCTAGTGTAATCATCAACTAGAACAAACACATAGTATTTTCCTCCAATACTTCCAGTTTGTGTTGGACCAAAAATATCCATGTGTACTAAATGTAATGCATCAATTTTTGTGACTTCACTGATTGATTTAAAACTAGATTTATGTTTCGTGCCATATTGACAAGGATCAAAAACTTTAGAAAAATCAAATCTAAGCTCCGGTAGATCCTTACCTAGTTTCTTCTTAGGGATTTTACATTAGTTCCTAAGGTTACAATGACCTAGTCTTCTATGCCATAACCAGGAATGATCTTCCATTGCACTTACGAAAGGTAAATCTTGGCTTTTGAGGTCTTCTAAATTTAATGTGTAAACATTCTCATGCTTATTGGCTGAGAGAATAAATTCTTCCTTGGAATTGTGAACTAAGCCCTTATCATTCCTAAAATTCACAAGGTAACCTTCATCACATAGCTGACTTATGCTAATGAGGTTGTGATTAATACCATTAACAAAAAGAACATTTGAAATCAAGGTTTTACCTAGAAGAACAATTTTACCAACACAAACAATCTCTCCCTTAGCATTATCTCCGAAAGTTACCTTTCCTCCTTTCGTTTTGATAATATTTTCAAAATATCTTTTGTTACTAGTCATGTGCTGGGAAGATCCACTATCCATGTACCATGTGTTGTTGCTGGTACTCTCTTTATTTTCCTGAAATTAAGAAAAGAATTAGACTTTCGGAATCCAAAGTTGTTTGGCTCCGAGATTTCTAGATAACAATATTTTGAGTACCCACATCTTCTTAGAGAAATAAGCTTTGTGAAATCCTAGAGATTGGGTTTTGTTTAAGGGATAATTCTTTGCCCAGTGACCACCACATTGACACTTGGTACAAAATGGGGCACTTTGAGGAACAAAATAATTGTTACTGAAAATTGTTTTTTCATGGGTATAACCAATTCCGGATTTATTTCTTAAAGGTCGTATTTGGGAATACATTTTATCAAAATTTTCCTTACCATGGGTAATGTTTGATAAACACTTCTTTAAGGAAAACATTAGGACTTGAGTTTTATAACCAAGTTTTTATCCTCATTATCATTAGTTTTAGAACTCGAGATAGGCTCGAAAACATTTTTCTTAGAAATTACTTTTTCTAACTCTTTAGAAAATTTTTTCCTCTCAGAACTTACTTCCTCATGATTTTTTGAAAAACTTTCAAAAAAGCATTTTTCATATCAAGAACCTTAGAAAGATCTGATATTTCTTTTGTAAGAAGAGAATTCCTAGAGTTTTCCTTATCATGTTTTTTTATTGAGTTTGGAATTCTCGATCTCAAGAAGTTCGGAAAACCTAGAAACTTCTTCATAAGTAGGTAAAGCATTTTCTTCATTAGAAGAGGATTCTTCATCAGAAGAGTTATAATACTTACCATCATTAGAATTAAAAGAAACATTGGTCAATGATTCAACATTTCATACCTTAGACATAAAACAATGATTGTCAATAGGTATTCTGGCTATAAGACCATGATTCTTCTGTCCTGAAGATTCAAAATCAGAAGATTAATCTGAAGAGTCACCACCACTGGAACTCCAGGTATCACTAGATTTCAGAACAGTCTTAGCTTTGGCTTTATGATACATCTTTCTATTCCTGTCTGAATGCCTTTATTTTCTTTCTTTATTTTTGAGCAATGGGAAATCTGGTCTAATATGTCCAGCTCTCTTGCATTCATAACATGTGACTTCCCCATCATTCCTTTCTTTCCTTTCCTTTTTCGTATACTTTGATTGGAAATTTCTCTGGCCGGATATCATGTTCATCCTTCGAGCAAGATTTGCTAATTCATTTTCAGAGACTTCACTCTCACTAGATTCTGATTGAACAACCATCTTCATAGACTTGGATCTGGTTACTCTCTCAGGAGTCTTAGCTTTCATCTGATTTGATGTTGTTGTAAAAGAAACAGTACCATTCCCATTCTTCTTTTTGATGTTGTCAGCATCTCTCTTCATTCTGGTTTCAAGTTGAAGAAGATTTCTGAATAAATCATCAAGAGAAATTTGAGTGACCTTCCTGTTCTCATCTATAGCTATTCTCTTTGATTCCTACTCATTGGGCATGATATCAATTATCTTATCTACAAGTGCTTCATCATCTAACCCTTTTTCTCACATAGATTTTAAATTGTTGATGATAGTCATAAACCTCTGTTGAACTTTACAAATTGGTTCACCAAAAGGAAAATTGAAGCCATGGTATTCAGCTTTAAGCATAACTCACCTAGTCTCAATCACTTTAGAAGTACCAAAGTGTGTAACCTCTAACTTCTTCCAGATACAATTAGCTGCTTCAAAAGAAGAAATTTGGATATATATATATTTCTAGTCATTGAATAAAGTAAGGTATTGCGTACCTTATAATTGAGTTGATACTCTTTCTTTTCCTGGTTAGTGAATGTTCTAACTTCCTTATCAGGAAATTTATAATCACCAGTAAGCATAACAATGTTTTCCACTACAGTATTGATAAAAAAAGTCTTACATCGATCTATCCAGTACTCATAGTCATTACCATCAACTATTGGTGGTCTTTTAGGATTTAGATTATCAATGGAACCAACATTGTCTCCTGCCATACTTAAAATAACTTTCGGCACACTTACTTATTAGTAGAAAAAGTTCGTAATAACAATGTTCGGAATAAGAATGTTTCAGAATGAGAATGTTCGGAATGATAAATTGAGAAAGAAAAACTTATATGTAAGTAAAAGTATTTCAGAGACCTTCTCTGATACCAATTGAAGGATTGGTATAGAGTATGAGGTTTCCAACCTCTGATACCAAGTGTAGGATCGAAATAATGATGTAGATGCTCAATATACAAGAGGGGGGGTGAATTGTACACTTTAAAAATTTCTTTTAACAAAGGAAAGATCTATGTTTAACAAAGTTAACCTAAGAAAATTCACAACACCTTTATCACCAATTGAAAAACATGGATAAGGAATGAAGTTATAAACTTCATGTTCTATATACATGCTTAAACCTGGAAAGAGATTCAAAAATAAGGTCCTGGAAATATAGATCCAGAAATTGAATCTTAACTAAAGATTACAATATGAGATTCTAACTTAAAGCGTATAGAATCTAAAAGAAACAGAGTACATGAAGGGAAGTATAAGAAAGTTATAATTTTCTTACAATACAATGTGCAGCGGAAAGAAACATGTAGTAAAACAACAAGTAACAAGATATAAGTCTTTTAACCCAAAGAGAAGGGTATCCAACAACCTTGGATAAAGGTCCCTTGATTTATACTTTCAAGCAAGTCTGTCTTTCCCACACCAGGGTAAACCCTCGATACGAAGATCAGAGTCTCTGTCATGCTATCCCCGCAAGCCCTCAACTTCAAGGTAGTTGGCAACCTCTATCTTTCTCAGCAAGGAAGCCCTCGAAATTTAAGGTAGTCGGCAACTCTATCTTCCTATCCCCGAAAGTCCTCGAATGTAATCACCAACATTCGGAGTCCCACGAAGCATTGAGAGTTAATAAGAGCCTCTCTCTCTAGAAATCACTTCAACAGCATGTGTGCACAATGTCGAAGAAGTTGTTCATAGATCAGTGTTGAGCTCTTTCAAATGAGCTCCTATTTATAGGCAAGGTCGGCCTCCTTTCCAACGGTCATATTTTACTTAAAAATCAGAGGGAGCTGTACACGTGCAACTTAAACAACGGTTATATTATAATAGAATAGACGACATCGTTTTATAACAAAACAAGTGTAAAATAATGTACGACATCGTTTTAAGTCTAACACAAAAGTTCAGAGTGAAGGTTCAGAGTGTAAGAAAAATCTCAAAGAGTATATAAATTATAAAAGTGTAAGAAAAACGAATGTTCAGAGTCTAAAAAATAATAATTTTTGGAGTCTAAAGATGTTGGGAGTGTATAATGTAAAGATGATCAGATTCTGTTTAATAGGTGAATTCAGAATGATAATTCAGAATGAGAATTCGTCATCAGAATTTGTAATGAGAATTCGTATCCAGAATTCGGAATGAGAATTCTTCATCAGAATTCATAATGAGAATTCATCATCCGAATTCGTAATGAGAATTCGATATCGAACTTCATGAAAATTCGTATCCGGAATTCAGAGTAGAACTTTATCAGAGTTCGTATTTGGAATTCGGAACGAAACATCATTATAGTTCTCATCTGGAATTTGGAGTCTAAAAATAGAATGCTTCATATCAATGTTTTAAACGATTCCGAGAATATAGAAATGAATCCGATTTTTATACATAGAATATATATGGATATAGATAATGAAAATCTGATAAGGATAATTTATCTTACAAAAGAGATCTTCCTTATAAAAGCAATTTTCCTTATAAAATCAATTTTCCTTATAAAATCAATTTTCCTTATAAAATCAATTTTCCTTAAAGATAATGTGTTTGTGATTTTCAAAATAAGAAAGAATGGAAAAGTCATAACGAAAACCTTATTGACTCAACACAAACACGTAATATAATATTATAATAGGTTCATATATAATATGATAAATATTAATATGGTTTATAAATAAGTTATTACCATTCATTCTACCATTATATTGGAGGTGAATGTTTTTTCACCCTAAAGGAAACTCAAGGTTTGGTACATCAGCTAAATATTCATTCATTGAGGCACAATTTAATGTTATAAACCCATGTTCTTTCAAAAGTTGTATATATAAATACCCTTTGACTTATAATGTATTTAATTTACTTATAATATTTTTTTAAATTTTATTATTTCATTGTGCTTATGATTTAAATGTTTATTTTTGTATGGGACAACTTCAATGTTTTAAGATTTAAGAATCATATCTTTTTCTCAATGTCCATGTTTTCTAAAAATGTTTTATAAAATTCATTCACTATATATAATGACTATTTAAAATAAATTTTAACCATTTTATACTTTCGAAAAAAGATTTAAAATTTATATTTGTTTGTTTTCTATCCAAGGTTCTTGAGGTTTTCCTAAAAAAATATATGAAAGGAAGTCTTATTTTTTACTTAGGTAGTGTGAGATGATTTTTCCACCATCATGATCCCTTATCATTTTGAATCATACATTAATAGTTTAAATCATTATTTTAAAATAAAATGTATTTAATTATAATATCATGGATTTCTAAACAAACAATTTCAATATTAAAAGGTGTATTTCTCAAAAGAATTTTCGATGATTTTATTAGTCTATTTTCATCTACTAAAGTACCATTATTTTAATTTTATGCTTTACTAAGGTTGATATATTGAGATATAATTTACCATTTTCTATTAAATGGATTATGGTCAATTAAACCATGGTTATGCTCTTTTTATACCATTCACCATAGCAGTCAGAATGAGTTGTGATTATGATTACTGATTAGCGAAAGATATTTATATTTCATATGTATATTTTGATTATGTTTCAAACCATTCATATGATTAATTCATTAGATATATTAGGTGATGGGAAGTTCCGACTATATCCCTTGATGCATCAGTAGGTCTCATGATAAAAACTAGATATGTACTTGGCTCAGGCCTTGTCCATTTATATTTTCAGATAGGGAATTGGATGAGTCCTTAATAATTTATCATTCTATGCCTTGGTTAAGGCCTCATTGTTATGTTTCATATATCGAGCTTTATGAATTACATCATCGTGAGATTATTTATTTATATTACATATTATTATAATACAAATAGAATAATCATTTTTATGTTTTTTAACTCATGTGATTATTCAAAAGTGTTGTGTTATAGTTATTTAACTTTCCATATTTTTATGCCATATTTACTCATTGATTCCACTGTATTCTTACCCTTACTAAGAATTTAAGCTCACATAATTCATATGTTTTATTTTTCCCCAGGATATGAAGGAGTACATTGGTTTTTATATGCAGGGTTACACTAATGGGATTAATGGTATTCTCAATGAAACTTCTTTGTTTATATTATGTTTTCGATGGTATTGGGAATTTTATATATGTAATATGGTTACCAAAACTACTAAAATATTTATTAATTTTATATCCTAATATTTTATCTATGCCAATGTAATAAATTGATGCACCTGATTTTGGCTATTGGGGTTGGGGTTGTTATAATAAGATAAAAAATGTATATATTTTATTGCAAGAGGGTGTGGGAATTGTACTCTTTAAAATAAGACATTCAATTTTACCATAATCATTATGAAGTTTTACTAGAATAATTTTTTCATTGATATTTTTTACAATTAGGATAAGAAAGGTTCATATCAAATGGAATAAAAATTTCCCTTCTAAATTCACAAAAAAACTAGAAACTTGTAAAAATATTTAAACAATTATATAGAATTTATATAAAAAAACATAAAGAAACTATTATAGGAATATATCCAAATTTTTTCCTTAAATGTTGAGGAATTATTTAACTAGAAGCAAGGTTTTTATTGTATAAAATTGATTTATACATTCTCATAGTTTTAAGAAGATTATTTCCTAAAAAATGCATTCTTATTTTTTTGAACGTCTTACTACCTCGTTACTAATCATGTTACTGAACTAGTTGATAATTAGCTTGAAGGAGAAATGGATATTATAACCCACATGTTTTCTAAAAATCATAGGTATTTTGAAAATACCTTGAATAAACGTTATTGTTTCCTTACTATGAAAAGAGATAAAATTATCACATCTATCTAAAGATATAAGAATTATAGCTCTATGTGTAAAACAAGGGAATATCTTGATGGGAAAGAAAGATTATATTTCTATATAATTATAGAAAACTATGTATCCAAAATGAATATCAAAAAAAGATTTAAATATGTATATTATCATCCTCACAAATATATTGATCTTAGTATTCAATATGAAGAAGAATACTTTGTTGGAAAATAAAATAATATCTAATAAAACCATTAGAAGAAGCTATGTATGATGGGGAAGATGATAATATGAAAATTTTATCATCATATTTTTTTGAAAAAATAATAGTTGGACCTTATATAATAGAAATAACGCCAGTGGTTAATGTTTCAAGTGATTTAACATATTCTACTCAAAGTATATGAATCAAAATATTGGGGATGAAAATTAACTATTTCAATGAAGTGATAATATACTTGATAGAATTTGGCATACCCTTAGTGAAATTCATGTCAATTGAATGTACATTAAGGGATAATTTAATTTTTTTGAACATTAAATTTCTATTAAATAACTAGTTGAAATAGTCCATTAAGAATGAATCCAAATTTATGGGATTCAATGGAAAATTTATGATATAACCACGAAATATTATATGTCCTGTCAATTAGATAATGAATAAAAATAGTTATATAGGTTATTCAATGAATAAGTTTAGGGAATCATAAAATCTATAAATTATGTTAAAAAATTTAGAATGTTGCATCAATTTTGATGTTTATGAATGTTTAAGAGTGGTTGATAATATTAAGTCTCTTTATATGAAACAAGATAAAGATGTATCTAATAAAATAGATTAGATTACAAGGAAATGAAAGAATACAGATGTTTGAGAAAAAGATATAGTAGGGTTGGAGACTATGTTTACAATTTCTTATAGGAAGGAATAGGTTGTTCAAAAGAATCCAGAATATCTTTAAGAGATGAAGAGAAATATTAACAAATCTTTAATAGAATGAATAATTATTTTTTCTGATCTCTGGGATCTTTATAATAAGTAGACACAAAATGTTTTAGATTTATGTCTTAAATGGATGTTTTTAAAATAATTTTAGATGTATTTTTAATTTCTATATAATTTTAATGGATTTCATTTTTGTATTGTAAGGATGAGTGTTTATTTTAATATAAATTGTTATAGGAAGAATTCTTTCAAATATTTTTTGTTAATACTTTCATCCTACAATAAATACATTTGAAGGGGAGAAGTTGTTTAAAATTTTTATAGAAATATTTGGGATAATAGATATATAAAATTTGAATACTTTGGAGATTATGTAAAACTATATGAGTAAGCTTTTCTAATGATTTATTGTTAGTTTTTATCATTAAAAAGTTATGTTTTTTCTCTTCAAAATGAGGGAGGTTGTTTAGTAAAAAAATTATTTCCACACATTTTAGGCTTTATAAAATCAACAATACACTTTCTCATATATATGTTCATGTATTTTGTTTATTATTATCATGTCTTTATGATTTTTTATTGAAAAGTTAAATTTTTTATCGATCAAATAATATCTTTTCAAATGGATAGTATAATAATATGTTTTTTTGTGACACCCCAATACATTAAAATATTTTCATTTTAGAATAATCATTATTTGTTTCTTAGATTTCTTTATATAAAAACCATGTAAAGATTATGATACACACAAGACAGAGTTAGCATACCTTACACACAAGACTATGATTTACCACATTTTAATGGCACACATATTTTAAAAGTAATATATTGAAAATTTTGAAATTTTATTTAACAAATTAAACTTCATTTACAAATTCATAATTTCAAAATTATATCAAGTTGAAATTTGTTAATTTTTCTTAGAAGTTTCATTTTTTGATGAGTACTGAAAAGTCCTCCATTTTATTTTAAAACTGTATTTTGATTTAAATATATATTAATGTAAAAATTTATTTTAAATTGGTTCTTCAAGAAAAAATAGATCAATAATACATGTATTAATCCAATTTATTTCATTTCAATCATTTTTACGTTGAAATTGGATATAATTACTAATTATACTTTTGAATGATTTTACTTTAAAAACCATCTTTCTCTCCATGCATATGGGATTAACGTTAAATATAATTTAGACACATCTGTAAAATGAATTTAGTAAAATTTCTCTACATGATTATTATAATTTCTCGGACTCTCCCGGAATATCACATTGTCAAATTCAAGTGTTTGGGGTGTCCCATACACCATCGGTGAGTGTGGAGGGAATCAGTGACGGTGGAAGGGTGGCACTGTAGTGTTACTGCTCAGTGCCACACCCAAACAATGAAACCATGGAGTGTGAGGTTTCCATTCCATTTTTCTAATAACACCAATTATATGTTTTAATACGTCTTTTAATGCAGTTTAAGGTCTTTTTTAAACCCATAAAGTGTTTCTTAAATTCCCTATTAGTGTGGAGACCCTAAATTTACCAAAATGTGTGGATTTTTATCATTTTTTCACCCTTTTTCATTTTCCAACCCACCCATTTTATTTCAGTTTTTCCCCGATTATGTGTTTACTCCATTTAAAGTTGATTTTTCAACTCACAACCTTTTTCTCCACCATATCCGTGGATAAATATTCAATATCTATTAATTCCAATGTTTAAAACCACCAAACCAAGTGGTCAAACCATGATCTAATTTTTATGGACATTGAGGATGCACATCCCGAAATGCATGGATCAAGCCTTTTATCAAAGAATGATATTCTTCTTCCTTGGACTCTTTTCTTTTCCCTTGGTTCGCTTGGAGTCCCCCCGTCCAAAAATGAGTTGTTCCTACTTATGAGCCCCTCGGTTAGGTTCTTCATGGATCTTCCTGATGTGAGACCACTTTTTTATCAAAATAAGGAAAAATAGATCATTGATCATCCAATTAGGGGGTTTTCAATCATCTCTCTTTACTCTGAATAATGGGAGGTGGGTATGATGATGTTCTCTTTGGATGTAGATGAAACCAACTTTAACAAAGATAAAAAATGAACTTTTATGAAATAATGGGTGATAATGATGATAGTGTTGATGTGTTGTACCTAAATTTTTATTTTTTTTAATTATTTGGGCTTATGTCCACTAAAAATCATGGTCATCGGTGGTCCTTTTTTGTGTATTAATGAAGAATTGTTTTTCTGGATAATATTTGGTTTGAATCACTGTAACTGTGATAGTAGTTAATCATGTAAATATGGTTGATTAAATGGATTCTCAATGAATAATAATCCATGTGTGATCACCGAAGTTAACTAATGTAAATAAGAAACTTAGGTAATGTTGTGGATAAACCTGAAAATTTCCTTTCTATTTTCTAGTAAAATTCATGGTTAGTCTGTTGGATTCATTTTTGGGTTACATATAGGTGGATGGAACCTCTGGTTAAGGGGTAGTTGGTTTTTGAATCTGAGGCTATGTGGGGATGGTATGTTGGGGCTTGGTTTGATTCCAGTACATTTTGGGATCTTAAAGATCCCTTTTGATGTTGTGACTTTACAAAAGAACATGGTGAGAAAGCATAAATGAACACTTGGCCGTTTCTCCTCCAGTTATTGTTTTGGCTTGTGGTAATGTGTTTTAGTTTCCTATTAGTGTAGAGTTGTTTTAAATGTAATCACTTGGACTATATAACGAGAATGGGTAGAATGGGGAATTGTTTTCCATGAATAGTTTGTGCTCTGGTTTTGGCAGTTGCGTATTTGCGCATGTAGGCATAACTGCAAGAGTGGTTTTGTATGGACTGATTGTCTATTTCAAAACCATTATAATGGGATGAGTTCTTGATTTAATATATGTGTAATATATAGTTTTAATTTTTCTTCTCATACAAACCCCCATGTTGAGCACTTCATACCGAACACCCCCATTTAACTGGGGGTAGGGCTGGGGGAAATTTTCCAAATATTCCTATGAGGGTCTTGCAATTAGGATTTTTTCCCTCTCCCAGGTAGACCAAGACACTTATATCTGGCTATTATGGACTAAGGTTTGTTATGGACAAAGACTCTTTGGGCAGGGTGTGTGGTGGTGGCTGGCCCTGGTGCGTGCATGCTGTTTTGTTTCCCATGTGTCATATGGATGAGGCCCTGGTGTCTTCGGGTATGGTTGTGGCTATTCTGGCCTATATGTCTTTGGGCATGGTTGTTGTTGTTTTGGACTAGTTGTCTTCACACATGGAGTTGGTAACTGTGGAATTTGTTTTCAGGGCATGGTTATGTGTGGTTATTGTGGCCCTGGGGTTTTAGGGTGTGGATATGTGTGGTTGTGGTGTCCCAGGTGTCTTTGGGCAGGATTCATGGTTGTGGTGGCCCATAAGGTTGTTTTTGTGGTGGTAGTGGGTATGCAGTGGAACTTGTGGGGGAGGTATGACATAAAAGATGTCTTAAATAACTAATGGGAGTGAGGTGTGTGGTACCCGAATATCAATGTGATATTACTATTACTTTACCTGACTAGCATTGTTTGGGGAGTGTGCCTTGATGAGGCTGGGTGGATAGTTCCCTTGCCAGGTGTTTTGGTTATCTCAGATTCACGTAGAGAATTATAATATCTCCCCACTAGTGATGAGGGATTTTTGTTTTCTAAACTATGTATTTTCTATAATCAACCTACGTATATAAAACATCATTCAGGTTTCTAGGAGGACATTGAGGGTCATGCCAGACCAAACGTGCTCTTACGTCGGGATATTTGTCTTTGTTGCTTTTTTATTTCTTTTTGTACATTCCATTGGATTTTCTGGTATATTTTACAAGTTTATTTGGAACAAGAATTTGGAAATGGAATTTTGGGAATTACTTTTCTTTCACTCATTGGAGTTATTTGGGATGTAACATCTTATCTCCCGGTAATGTTTGATAAAAAGGGTAATTCATTCCATACTACGTCAGATTGTATACCCTTAGTTCTAGTAATCACTTCAAGTCCTATTGAATGTGGGAATAGGGGTAATTATATCTCCTTCAACATGAAGAAGGTAGGGTATGATAGTTTTCTGTCCCTTCCCTCATCTTGGTGTAGCCCGATCATGATAGAATGGTATTAGTGGTGATGGTTAAGAGGTAGGATGGTGTTTGGGGTTAAGAAAAGTGAGGATTACATTGGATGGTAGAGAAAGAGTGTTAGGAAATATTGGAATGTGAAATAGGATAGGGAAGACCAGCTTGGAAGTGGGATTTTAGGGCCCCTCGTGATCCGATACAAGGACTCTGGACCTACTGAAAGACCATGTGAGGATGCACTGATTGTAGGGTCGAGAACATAGGAATGGTACATGAATCATAACGAGTTGTGTTTATGTGTGTCTTGGGTGTTTTGGGAATTTAAAATTAATAAAAGGTTTAGACAATGTTTAAAAGAATTTTACAATCTACTCAGGCTTAGGCATTCTACGTTTACCAGGCAACTATGGCACCGGGACGACATTCATGAGTAGTGAAGGTGATCGAGACCCATAAGGAAAATTTGGTTGATCAACGGAGGGATCATAGAGAGGAGGATGGTGACCAATGGAAGACAATGAATCATGCTTTTCAGAAGAATACCCTTGGGATGTATGAGTGCGTCATCTCATACCTGGAGATGGAGATCTGGCGCTTTGAGATGGTGATACCGTTCAGCATGATCTGGGCTCCGGCAGAGTACTGGGTTCATCAGGTCACGAGCCAAATGTATAGAGCAGTGTATCAGGGGTGGACACTCTATCTTGGGGAGAATAAGGAATCCACGGTTTCATGGACTGACTTTGAGAAGGAATTCACGGAGGAATATCTTTCTTCCATGAGGAAGGCTAAAAAAGGAAAGAGATTCTTTCCCTCCATCAAGGGAGTATGTTAGTAAGGTATATGGGGATTACATCCAAGGATCTACTTTATTTTTTCTACAATACTCTTCCAAGATGATGTTTTTCAAACAATACACTTAGGGGAGTCACTCTGACCTTCCCTTCAATATGATGTTACCCCCTTCACTATACAGACTTAATTGAAGGTTTAGAAGATGGATGAAGTGGTGGAGAGGATTCCCACGCTGGGAGGTGTGCTGTGCGATGGGAGCCAATTGAGATCGTCAAAGGGGAATTATATTAGCAGTAGGCCTCCAACATTATGTCCTTCTAGGTTTCTATCAACGGGGATCATGCCTCAATAGATCCATTTTCGATCTCCTAGTCCATGCTCTTTCTCCCCGAGCCTAAGATTGATATTCTTTGTTTATCACAGCCATCAGGACCTTTGGAATTACTGTTTATAATGAGTGATGTTTAGTGGAGGTTGCTAGGTTTAGCTCCCACCTTAGCAGCACCAGTTCCCAACCATACCTTTTCTGCAGCATTAGCAGGGGTAGCAAGCTCCCGATCCATTGAGGGAAGACTGTGCCGGAGGAGGCTGACCATAGGGTTCTCCTCAGGGACCTCGATCAGGGCATGGTTAGGGTGGAAACTGACAACTAAGGGAAATATGAGATGAGTGTGGTTAGTTTCAAACCATAGAGACAATAGTTCTAGAAGGGTCTAGAGTCATTCGAGTCATGATCAGCTTGTTTAGAAATATTGTTTATACCTAGTTTGATTCATGAGCTAGACACTCCTTTGATGCACCCAGTCTAGCCCATTCCTTAGGCCTATACATAGAGATAGTCTCTATTCCCCTGGTCTTGAGAATGCCAGTTGGAGGTTAGACCATCCTATTTGAGGTTTGTCAAGGATGTCGACTGATGTTGTGGCCGCATACGATGCTATCCTAGGCATCGACTGGATAGTTTACATATATGATGTTATTAACTATTTCCATAGAAGGGTTTTGTTATTAGATATGGGTGGCCAACATGTATCTTTCATTGGTGAGTGGGGGTTTTAGTTGGGTGGCTAGCGTGTGTTTCCCCTTATTTTTTTTGTCGGCTGAGCTGTTAGTGTAATCGGTAGACAAAGAGATGGTGGATATTCTGTGAATTTTCAATGAGTTCTTGGACATCTTCCCCAAAGAGGTTGTGAATGTAACCCTTCAGTGAGATGTTTTGTTTGGGATTGTCTTATAACCCAGTTCCCGTTTAATTTTGATGGATCCCTATCAGATGAAACCTTTTTAGTTACAAGAGTTGCAGATTCATATTGATGACCTAATGAAAAAAGGCATTATCCAACCAAGTGCATCACCATGGGGTGCTCCAATCTTATTTGAAAAGAAGGAAGACAGTGGTCTTAGGCTCTAATAGACTAGTAAAGTATAAATCAGGTAACAGTCAGGAACTATTACCCCCTTTTGAGAATCGATGACCTCTTTAACTAGTTGAAGGGGGCATGTTGGTTCACTAACATCCACCTACAGTCTGGAAACAACTAGTTGAGGATGAAAAGAGGGCGATATCTTGAAGACTACTTTAAGGTGAAGGTATGGTCACTTTGAGTTCGTGGTAATGTCGTTTGGCATTATGAACACACCATCCATGTTCATGGGGATCATAAACTCTGCCTTTTGTGAATATCCGGACCGTTTCATAGTCAGGTTCTTCAACAACATCATGATCTACTCAATATCATACGAGGGTCATGTTGAGCATCTGATGATAATTTTTGAGCTCCTCCAACACCACCATCTATACAGAATGTTTTCCAAGTGAAAGTTAAATACATGAGAGGTGAACTTATTTAGACATGTCATGTCCTAACAAGGGATATTGGTGGACCTATTGAAGATCGAGTCTGTTGTTTCATGGGAAACACCCAAGAACATTGAAGATGATCATAGTTTCTTGGGACTGGTAGGTTACTATCACAGGTTCGTTCCCGAATTCTATCGATTTGAAACACATTTTATGGCCATTTATAGAATGTACCATTCTTTTTTATGGAGTGAGAAGTGTCAAAAAGCCTTAAATTATCTAAATGAGAAGCTGGTCAGTGCCCCATTACTGAAGTTTCTAGAGGAATGGGTAACATTCGAAGTGTTCTGTAATGATTCTATTCTAGGATTATGGAGTTTCCTAATATAGGAGTGGGGTATGATCTTATATTGGTCTAGGTATTTATGTACATAAGAATGTAAATATACTACCCACGACCTGGAGCTTGCATAAGTGGTGTTTTCACAGAAGTTATGGCTGAATTACCTCATCAGGGAATAGTTCGTGGTCTTCATAGATCATAATGACTTGATGTATGTCTTCACCCAGTGATACTTGAACTTGTAGCAGTGGATGAGGATGGAGTTTATTCAGGACAATGACTTTAGGATATCCTACACCTTATGAAAGGGGAAGGTTGTGGCCAATTCTTTGAGCAGGATGTCATAAAAGGATGTGGTTCGAGTGGTATTAGTTGCTTGGAAAGTGATGAAGGAGTTGGCTGCATTACATTTGGGCATTAGAGGGGAGGATGGAAGAGGCTATTTTTTAATATGAAAGTTTAGTATTCCTTGTAACGGAAGGTGGAGGAGTCTTATTTGGGAGACTTAGAGGCAGTGGTGATGCCTTATCATGTTAGCCTGGGTAATACCCTAGAAGGATGATTGAAATATGGTCAGAATCAGATGATTTTTCATTGGATGTTGTTTGTACCAGAGGAAATGCATGAGAGAGTTATAGTTGAGTTCCATAAATCACCCCAAGATGTACTCCAAAGAGCTTCTAAGATGTATCGGGGTTTGAGGGGTCCGTTTTGGTGGCCCGGAGTGAAGCGAGCAATGGTGGAGTTTATGGAAAGGTGCCTATTGTGTCATGAGGTGAAGGTTGAACACAGTGTTCGTCATGGTCTCTTGCATCAGATAGATGTTCTTGAGTGGATGTTGGTTTCCCTCTTGATGATGAGGGAGGCTATGATCCCATAAAGGTAGTGGTGGACTATTTGACAAAATCTTCCCACATATTAGAGATTAAGTAGTCGAGCATAGTGGATACCTTAGCTCAGAAGTACATTGGTGAAGTTGTGAGGCTGCACAGAGTTCCCAAAACTATCATTTCAGATTTGGATGCATGCTTTACGTAAAGAGTCTAGAAGGGATTACATTGTGATTTTGGATCCCCACATTTCTATACCACTGCATTCCACAATCATAAGGATGTGAAGGTAGAGAGTACCATCCAGACATTGGAGGACATGCTGCGGGCATGTGTTTTGGACATTGTGGGATCCTAGGTATGACACTTCATCAGGTAGAGTTTTCATACACAAATATCGATCACTCTACCATTGGTACAGCATCGTTTGAATCATTCTATGGGAGACCACGTCATTAAATCTTGTTCTAGACATAGGTTGGGGAGGTAGGTTTTCTTGGCCCGAAGGTGGTGAAGAGAATGATATAGAAGGTCCAGCTTGTGAATGTGAGGATAAAGGCGGCCCCAGACTGGAAGAAGTCTTATTCCAAACATTTTAGTAGACCCTTGGAGTTCGCGGATGGGGACCACGTGTTCTTGACAGTCTCCCCTCAGTGTGGACAGTAGAGGATTAACTGGGGGAGTAAGCCTTCTCCCAGGTTCATCGGTCCCTTCTATGTGTTTAGATGAGTCGGTGAGGCAGAGTATCAGCTGGTGCTACCACATCCACTAGAGAGGGTCCACAACATCATTCATGTATCTCAGCTTCATTAGTATCTACATGATGACTCCCACATCCTCGACTATGGAGAGATAGATATCGATAATGATGTGATGATCATGGAGTGATCGGTGAGGATCAAGGACCATAAGGAGAATGTGATTCATGGATGAACCGTTCCCTTGGTTCGTGTGTTGTGGAGGAATGGTGTCCTTGAGGAGAGTACTTGGGAATACGAGGCACAAATGCATGCCTAGTACCCAGAGCTATTTTGGGTTTTTATCATGTGATTGCTTTGTGCCTTGTTGTAATGTATTGATGGACCTCGTTTTCTATAATATGGGTTGTTTCCTTTTTCTATAAATGTGGGGGAAAAGTCCTGACTATTTGGAGGGGAGGGAATGATCCCTAATAAAGACGAAATAATGTGCATGTGATTAAACCTATGTGGGTGAGTCAGTGTCACCCAAAGAGGATAATATATTGATATGGATGAAATAACTCCCTCATCAAAATGGTTGGACAATGTGGATTTTTATGTTTTGTGGTTTCTTAGCATTTCTACAGTAGTTCAAGAGATAGATGAGAGTGGTGTTCCTATATTTCTAGGTTTTATTCCATCTTTCGAACAACTCTATAGTGGCTTGTCACTGAGAGGTATCTTAAGAAGTAATTGATCAGACCCCTCTTTTTTTCTGGGATTACTCTTGGATTCTCAATGGTTATATTAGTTTGAGAGGAATCTGATGTAATGGCACCGGCCTTATTGGTCCATTGTGTTTTCAAATTCTGGTGTCTGGGGGTCCTAGACACCATCGGTGAGATAGGAGGGCGTCTGTGTCGGTGTTAGGGTGTCATCGTAGTGTCGCTTATCAGTGCCACCGATTAATATCACTGATTGGTTTCACTAATCTGTATCACAGATCTCTCTCACCAGTCTGCCTCTCACTAATCGGTCTCACTAATCAGTGGCAGACCCAAACAGTGTGATTGTGGGGTGTCAAGTTTTCATTTCATGTTTTTCAACAATTCCCCTTATAAGATCCAATACTTCTTGAAATGTGGTTTTAGGCCATTTTAATACCATAAAGGGTATTATAAATTCCCTATGAGTGAGGCGACCCTTGATTTACCCAAATTTGTTTCTTTTTATCAGTGCTGCACCCTTATTGCATTTTCCAACCCTCTCAAGTGATTCATGTTTTTCCCATGTGACGTGTCTTATTTTTTTAATGTTTATTTATCAACTCACATCCATTATCTCCACAATATGAAAGGAGAATTATTAACAATCCTTTAATTAGAATGTGTAAAACTTCCCAAAATAATGGCCAAACCATAATCTACATTTTTAGCACTCCGAGATTGGACATCTAAAATCTCTAGGATTGGGCCTTTTATCACATCGATATATTATTATTCTAATGTATCTTTTCATTTTACTTGGTGCGCTTAGAGTCCCCCCTTCCATAATTGAGTCATGCCTGAGTAAGAGGCCCCCCTGTTCATTTCTTCTTGGAGTTTCCTGATACGCGACCACATTTTTTACCACAAGTATGAAACGTAGATATTTGATCATACATGTAGGATTTTTTTCCCTTCATCTCTCATTATTGGGTATCATTCGCGGTGAGTATGATGATGTTTCCTTGGTACATTGATGAAAATGACTTTAAATAATATAAAAAATAGTCTATTAATGAATGAAGGGGTGAGAATGATGACGGTGTAGCTGTGTTTTACCTTCATTTTTATGTTGTAAATCGTATAGGATTATGTTCACTAAAAATTTGGGCCATTGGTGGTCCTTTATTATACACTAATGAAGTGCATTTCTTCTAGATTATTTTGTTATTGAATGAGTGTAACTGTGAAACTAGTTAATCATGTAATCTTGGTTTATTAAATGGATTCCTAATGAAAAAATAATCCTTGTGTGATCACCCTGATTAAAAAATAGAAATATGTAATGTAATGAATAGGATGGATAAACCTGAAAATTTTCATGCTCTTTTCGTGTAAAATGCATTCTTTTTCTATTGGTTGCCTTGTGTGGTGACATAGAGGGGGATGGAACCTTTGGTTAAGGGGTTGTTGGTGTGTAAATATGAGGTCCTTTGGGGCCAGTATGTTAGGGATTAGTTTGGTTCTAGAACTTTGAGGGATCTCACAGGTACATTTTAATGTTGTGACTATTAAAAAGAAATAGGTGTGAATTCTTAAAAGCATGCTTGTCCATTTTTTGTTCAGTTGTTGTTCTGGCTTGTATTTATGCATGTTAGTTTCTAGTAGTGGAGAAATTTACCAAATAGAATCACTTGAACATGATAACGAGAACAGGTACAATGGGGAATTGTTTTCCTGGAATGGGTTGTTCCTTTGTTGTAGAAATTCTGTATTTGTGCCTATAGGGATAACAGTAAGAGTGATTGTGTACAGGCAGGTTCTCTATTTCGAAACCCTTAGTTTCATATTATTTTTTGATTTCATATATGTATAATATTTACTTTTTGTTTTTCTCATACTCACCCCACCCATGTTGAGAAACTCATGCCGAACACCCCAATTTCATAGGGGGGGGGGGTTTGAACATTACTATAGGTGGATTGTTATTAGCTCATGTCTAATCCTTATCAATGGGTTCCCAGGACTCTTTGAGAAGGCTGTGATGACCTAAGGTTTATTAATTCCCAAGACACATTAGGCAAGGTGTGTTGTGTGGGTTGGCCCAGGTGCGTGAAAGAAGGTTTGTTTCCCATGTGTCTTCGGTATGAGGCTCAAGTGTCTTAGAGCCTGGCAGTGGTTGTTCAAGCCCAAGTGCCTTCAGGTATGGAATTGGATGTTTTGGACCAGGTGTCATCAGGCATGGATGTGGTTTTTGTGGCACAGTTTTCTACAGCTGTGGTTATGTGAGGTTTTTGTGGCCTAGGTGTCTGCGGGTGTGGTTATCTGTGGTTGTAATGACAAAGGTGTCTACGAGTGGGATTCGTGGTTATGTAGGCCTAAAAGGTTGTTGTTGGGGTGGAAATCAGACTATAGTGGAACTTTTGAGGGAGGTCTGTCTAACAGGTTGTCCTAAATAACCAGAAAGAAAGTGGTGTGGGGTACCCAAATATTGATGTACTATTTCTATTACTTTACTTGATTAGCATTATTTTGGGAGTGTTCCTTGGTGAGTCTAGGTGGATTGTTCTTTTTCTAGGTGTTTATGTTATCTCTATTTCTCATAGGGAATTAGAATACCTCCCCACTTGTGCACATGTGATTTTGGTTTTCCCTACTGAGTATACCTATATACTCACCCTACGTTTATAAAACTAATTTCATGTTTCCAGGAAGAATTTGAGTACCGTGTCAAATCTTTCTAGCTCGAA
The DNA here is from genome assembly GCA_963277665.1 of Viscum album. NCBI lineage: Eukaryota > Viridiplantae > Streptophyta > Magnoliopsida > Santalales > Viscaceae > Viscum > Viscum album. The sequence goes on from OY728143.1 coordinate 227,456,484, forward strand.
CGTCAGGAAAATTGTCATTGTTACTTTTTTGGGTACTTTCCTTTGTAGTTTCTTGTATTTTGTATCACATTTTTTGGAACATGCATGTGGTAAAATTGATTTTTGGGCTTTTCTTTTCTTTTAGTCTTTGGAGGTTTTCGGGATTTATAGTCTTATATCCCGATCTTGTTCGAAAAAAGGGTACTTCCTTCTATACTATCCGAGATTTATACCATTGGTGTTAGTTTCCACTCCATGGCCAATTTAATGTTGGAATCTGGGGTCAGTTGCTCTTTTTTCACTTGAATTAGGATGGGTCTTGTTGTTTTCTGGCACTTCCCTTATCCTAATAAAGGCAGGTCATGAAAATGATAACCAATATGAAAATTATTGTGTAATTAGATAAAATTTGTTTTTGACCAAATGGATCGGTAAAAGTAATTAAAATTAATTACAACTATTAAGGTAAAATTAAGCATAACAAGAGACTAAACCTTAATATTACGGTCCAAAAATGACATGTAATAATTTATAAAGGCCAATGGATGCCAATTGTTCGACCATATGCCCTATTTTTTCAAAATTTATGATTCATTGGGACACATGTTCATGAAAGTACCCCATATGATATGTTATGTAAGAAAAAAAAACAAAAAACAAAACATCCTCACTTTTTCCTTTATAAAAAATTGAGATATGGAAAAACAACATATTTTTTGTTATACATATCTTTTTAAAATATAAATTATTTATTTTTATCATAATTATTAATAATTAATTGTTACATATGAATAATGTACATTAAATGAGTAAGAAACTCCAATGTCGTGACTATTTCGTTAATAATTAACATAAATAAATGATATTGTAAATATTAAAAGTGAAGAATATTGATTGAATCATTGACTGTAATTATTTTTAAGGTGAATATATTATTTTAAAAATATGTGAAATTAGTAAATATTAATTAATATATATTGTTTTTGTATTTTTAAATTAAATTAAATAAATATTATCAAAATCGATATTAATGTTATTTTACAACGAATGATATATTATTAAAAAATCTAGAATTAATAAAAATTTCATATTCTGTAAAGTGATTTTTATGGGTAAATAAATAATTTTTTTTTTCTATTCATGTATGAATTTATCTTTTATAAATAATATATCAACCCATTGATAATAAAAATATTTGTAGCTTGGTCCAGGTTAATGGAGAGTTTTTTTTGCATTGAATGGACTTGTTTGAAAATTAATTTCCAACACCCTAGAGATTTTTATTTTTTAAATTTAAAACAATATTTATAATTAATTATTCTGATATTGAATAAATAATTTTACCTTATTTTACTATTAATGGTAAAATTACATATGTTGGAGAGCTAGTTACCAATATAAAAATTCAAAATGAAAAATACAGGAAAACAAAATAACTACGAAACAAATGTATTAAAAATGAGCCTATTTAAGTGTGGTGGAGACTTTAATCTACCATAAAATAAATTTACTGAATTAATTTTCTATTTTGGATACCCATTAGTTAAGGGATAGAACCCAATAGTTCTACCTTTTGGTAATTACACGAATTCCACACCCTCCATAATAAAAAGGCACTCACCCCTCCCATTTACTCAATCCTATGAAGCCACTATGGCTCAACCATTGTTAGACCATATAGCTCATATAAATCCTTAACATTAAAATATATGTCTTGATTTAGACATAAATCAATCAAAGGAAATCCCATTAGTGCAAACCAAAATGAGTTACCCAAATAAGAGGTAACAGTCTTCCTCAAGCTCATCAGTTTTCTTTCCATTATCCACCACTAAAATAATATAATTAAATTATTATATCATAAAACCAAAATAAATAACACCCTTATCAGTTTTTATTCTAATTTATTTACGTAAACTTTCAAACACTTCTATATAATGGGTTACGAACTTACAGTTTATGTGTACGTTGAACTACGACCTCACGAATTGATGAGTGTTATTTTTTTACTTTACCACATTTCATGGTTAAGAATTGTGATGGAAACACTATTTATATTTGATATATATGTTAGTTATTACGTATTTATTTTTTTCCATTCTTTTATTAAAGATACCATTATAATTTGAATTTTGTTTGAATATGATAATATTATTTGTGGAAGTGCGGACTGCCACCACCCCAATGCAATGTGATTCATTCACGCTATGCAAGGAATGTATAAAGGATAGATTCAGTTAAAAATATATGATATAATTTTAATATATATGATATTAAATAAATAATTACATTTAAATAAATAAAATATATCATTTCTTTTTTTACCCATTTCACACACTAAATGTGATAACGTCGATCGTGGACGTGTGGATGACCAGCTCCTCGACATGATGCGATTTCTTTTACATAACCAGAATTATATATATAAGAATATATGATTAAAAAACATTGTATTTATTATTAAATTATAATTATTGAAATATATAATAAAACACACTCCTTTCCATAATGATCATCAAAAAACTGGAACGTTACTCATGCATCCGTATGACCAATTATATCCATTATTGTACTACTAGTTCATTTTTTTAAAACCTTATTTAAGGACTGGTTTTAAAATTACAATTAATTTATAAATATGATAATTAAGTAATAATTATTAATCTGAATATTTTTATATAACAACCCAATTAACCATTGTTGAACTACCAATGTCATTTTTGACACATAGACCAAATATTGTCAAAACAACCAATGCAATCTTAATTTTTAAGTATTTTATTACAACTTTTTAATAAGTAAAATAAATGAAATGATAAATATAATTTTTTTGAAGAAAATAAAGAATTACCATATTTTTAATTTTTAGTAATATAATGATACATGTGACAAGTCAAACTCAAGGTAAGAGATTTCATCTCAATATATATTCCATTGAGACTTATTTGTTTTTATGAACCTATTCAATTTTATTTGGGGTATATAATTCCATTTGAAATTTTATATCGTGAATCTCATTATTCTCATAAACTTATATTCCATATTAAATGTTATTAATTAATTTTAATTATGATTAAATTGTTTCAATGTGGTATGAGTATCATTGGAATATTTAAATATTATTTTCTTAAAGAATGTTCTAATGGTCATTAAATTGAATTTCCATTCATCAATATAATCTAACCATGTTGTTACATACCCTACATTAGGTAATTATTGATAAATATGTATTATTTTTTCAATACAGATATCTATTAAGGGATATTGTTTATTAGTTGAATCAATTATTCAATATGAGGAATGATTTGGACAGGTATAAAACTGGTGTTCCACAGTTAATGATTTCCCCTCAACTAATTTAAAGTCTCATGAGATGATATAATTGGTCAAAATTGATGGGTTTTTACCTGATATGCTAAATAATTTTGTGAACGGTCTCAAAAGTAAACATTATATATACAAAAAAAACATGCATCAAATAATTAATAATCAACGTCCTTTATACTCAGTTATTATTTATCCATGATATTTTGGGTTGACATATATATGGATTCATTTTATTCTTAGTTAATTGATTAAATATAACAGGTTTTAGTTATTTATCATTCTATGTTGAATATGAATTATCGAGTTTATTAAATGTACTGTATGTTCTGTTATTTACCTTTCTATATTTAATTTATTAATCACTTATCTCGTTGTACATACCCTTTCTGAGAATTTTTTCTCACCCTTATTTTAATCGTAATCTCCATGTTATTAAGGGGAAATATTTGGGAAATCTATTATTGATTTAGTTCATTTAATGTTATAATGTATTATGTTTTATTTTCTATCTCCCAATGCAATATGTGTATCATGTATGTAATATTTTTTTCCCAAACTACTAAATTGATCATTCCATTAAGATTAGAGTCATTCAGATCATTCCAATGTTATAAGTTAATTCACCAGATCTGGGGTTCTAGGGATGGGGTGTTATAATTTATGTGAAAGGGAGTTCAGTAATAATCATGGAAACTAGATTTAAAAAACATAGATTAAGGAACATAACCCTAAGATATAATTAGGGGATAAATATAGAAGAACATCCATGAATTTTGGTCAGGTGGGGATTATTTAGGTACTATTAAGAATAATTTTGTTTCTAAATACGATAAGGGGACAATGGTTCTGGAATAAATGTATCTATGAGTAACAACTCTAAAAAATTCCATTGCACCTGGATTGATGTAAACTAGTATATGAAAATGGTATTTACTGTGCACCTGGGTAGACATTACTAGGTGATACACTTGGGATAATTCCAATTTTTAATTATAATCTATTATGAAGGATTTGAATGAAAATATACCTCAAACACACAATGTTTATGATTATTAGATTAGATATGCATAAATGTTCCAATTCATATTTAACTATTTCACAAGTTTTGGGATTATACATGATAAGATATAAATAGGTCTATGTCATTATTTATAAATGTCACATATAAGAAAGAACGAGAACCTCACCATTGCACATTATCCAATGATTAATAATGATAATTTCCCTGATGATATAATGTTGATATTTTGAAGGGAACTAGTTTGGTAAGAATTCTCCTCATATGATGACATAGAATAAATGATAAAAAGAAAAATAATATATTATATATGTATTATGTATTTATAGGGAAGCCCAAAAACAATAGGATAACAAAGAAAAATACACATAATAGAAATAAGGGAAAAAATTATTTTCCCACATATAATAATTGTATAAATAATATTTTCATTACTTACTTAAAAGGAATGGGTGTTTTTTAAAAGTATTGAATGAAAGTTCACCTTTATTATAATTGAATGAATAAGATAAAGGATACCAGTGTACGATGTTTTGAATAAAATAAATAAGACACTACAAAAATCAATGTCTCAAGTGTTAATGGAATATACCCCAAAAGATTCTAATGGATCATGGTCACTCATTTTCTACGAGCATAGGCAAAAATTAAGGATCAGTAATCCTTTGTTTTGATTCATTAAATATGTAATTTTATTATTTTATTATTGTTGTATCGGTTATAATAATTATGAGATTTATAATTATTTTAGTGCAATACATTTTTATCAAGGATTTAAAAGTGTGTTTTGATATGTACTAATAACCAATAAATGTGATTCAATAGAAAGTTCATATTTTTTAATGAAACATGGTTCAGGTAATGGTAAGCCATAATATGTTCATAATGATGAGGTAATGACATTTGGATGAAGATATGTTGAATTTTGATAGTGTAAATTGGATATGGTTTAAATATATTTAATCTAATTAATGATTTATACACACATTGGTTTTTTTGTCTTTGATGGAGTTGACAACATGTTTGGATTTATTGAAGATATCCAATAATATGTATTTTACATAAATAATACGGAAGAATTCACTATTTAAATAATGTTTTAAGGTAATAAAAGTTATTACCATATTTTTAGAGAATCATGAATAAGTTATTCACATGTTTAGAATGTAACGATTTAGAGCTACTTCATGTTGATTAAAGGTTAATGATATGTTCATTACATAAATTTAGTGAGAATCATTATAATATGCTGGATCATAATCATTTGGAAATTTTTTTTTATGAAATGGTTTAAGATGAATTTTATATTTTTTTACATATAATTTTTCATTACACAACTATATAAATAATGCTATGATAATATATGAAGTACAAATGGTTCAAGGAACAATTAAAGGAAAATATAATGAATGGATATCTCTACACTAGGAACAACAGAATTGAAAAAAATCCTTTTATCATCAATTTTGATGATATTAATTACCTTTATTCAATCCTATAGATTATGGTTTTTTGGTGTACAACTTTTAGTTGAACATGTTCTCTATCACTCTCCATTATAACAAAATCGTTAGATTTATCTTCTATGTCGAGGTATTTACAAATTTTTCCCTACTCTAAGCCAATTTTGAGGTTTAATTCACATTTAATTTACAACATTACTAATTATATGGTTTAATAAGACTATTTATAATGTGGGACTTTCAACAATAGTATTTTCAAATATCAATCTTTTGATTACCGAGATAAAGATTAAATTACGACGATGACATTTATTTAAAATAGGTAGAAGTTTACACCCCATGGCATTACAACATTTAAATTTTAAAATAAAATTTAGTTTTTCTCCACATTTTTTTATAAGAAACACCATGTTTAGATTACAATACACTGAAAATAGAGTTAGCTTGTGTTACATTCAATTAATAGTTTTTCAATCTGTTAATAAAGCACCTATTTTAACAATGAATTTTGATATTTTATAAATTTTATTTTTCAAAATAAAAATATTTTTTTTAATTTTTTCATTTCATAATTATTTTAGGGTGATTTTTTGATACTATTCTAAGAAGTTATGCATTTTGATGAAATGTGAAAAATACCCCATTTCAATTAAATACTGCACACTCGTTCAAATACTCATTAATGTTAAATTCCATTTTATATTTTCTCTCAAATATAAAATAACTGAACAATAGATATAGAAATCCAATTTAGTTCATTGGAATAATTTTTATATTTAAATTGGATATAATGACTTATTAAACTTTTGATCATGTTTACATTAAAATCCATATTTCTCAGCATGTCTATTGGATTAATGTTAAAATTAATTTATAATATTATTTATATTGACTTTGGGAAATTGGAAAATTATATATTTTAATTAGTATGATATTATTATTATAATAATATGATCATTTTTTTACTAGAATGATTAAAGAAATTAATTAAAATTAATTACATTGAACAAGGTAAAATTAAGCTTTACAAGGTACTAATGCATAATATTATGCATCAGAAGGACCTATACACTTGCCCAAATTCCATTGGATACGAATAGTTAGACCATATCCCCAGTTTATTTTATCTTATGAGCAACTCGGACATATGGTCATGAAATTTACATATATGACTTTTATGTAATGAAAAAGACAAAAATGTAACATTCCTTACCTTAAGCATTTATAAAAAATTGAGATACGGAAAAAACATATTTTATGTTATAAACAACCTCTTTATGTATACAAAATTTACTTAATCATATTTATTTAACATATATTTTTTTATATGAATTAATTAAATAAATTCTTAGGAAACACCAATGTAGTGGTTATTTAATAAATAAATAAATAATAAAAATGATACAATAAACATTTTAAGTGATTTAAAAAGATTGAATTATTTTTTTATATAATTAAATCATTTTATAAAAATATGAACATAATAAATATGAATTTAATTTTTTTTTCATATTTCTAAATGAAAAATAAATAAAAAATGTCAAAATGACAATAATATTACTTTATAATAAATGATATTTTGTAAAATAATTTAAAATTGATAAAAATAATACATTTTTAAAAGTGATTTTACGTGTCAATAAATATAAAATATGGTCCATTAATGGACAAAATTATCTTTTATAATTAACATAATGGTGAATATATTTTAAAAACAATTTTGAAAACATTCTGTGTTAAGATAATGATTTTGTGTATTACAAGCCGTTGTTTTAAAATTAATTTACATCACCTGTGGTATTTTTATTTTATAAACTAGAAATAATATTTATAATTTTTTTCTTCTATATTTTTTTAAATAAATCACCTTAATTTAAAATTAGTGTTTAAATTACATAGGATTAAAAACTAGTTACTTAAATGAGAGACCAAATGAAAAATATAAGGAAACATAAAGACTAAGGATGGAAATTATCTAAATAAACAAATTTATGTTTTCTGATGATTCTTATAAAACATAAATTCAATTTAATACAATATTTTCCCATTAATAATCCCATTAGATAAGGGAGACACCCTATAGAATTACCTTTTTGTAATTATAAGAATACCACTTCCCCTCCATTATAATAAATAACTCGCCCTCCAACATACTCAAACCTCTCATGCCACATTGGATCAACCGTGATCTACCGCAATATCCCATAAAATAAAAAAACTAATCCTCTAATCCTCCCTTTTAATATAAATACATCTAAATAATCCCTTTGGTGAAAACCAAAATGAGTTACCAAATAAGAGGTAACATTCATCCTCACGGTCTTTAGTTTAATTTCAGTTTCCGACCACATAAACTATTATTATTAAAATATTGTAAATAATAGAAATACCCTAATTATTCCAAGAATTTTAATGAAAAAATTTATACCTTCACTTATACACGCTTTCATCTAATGGGTAACAAACATACCATTTATGTGTACGACGAACTACCGCCTCACAAAATGATGGTTGTTTTTTTTTACTCGACCACATTTATTGGTTGGGAATTATGATATACACACTATTTTTTATGATATATATGATAATTTTTAGATCTTTATTCATCTGAAATTATTTTATAACACATACCTTAATAATTAACATTTTGTGTAAATACAATTACAACATTTGTCATAGTTTGGACTTCCGCCTCCCCAAAGCAATGCGATTCGTTCAGAATATTGGTGGAATGTATAAAGGATTGTTTTAATAAAAAAATATGTAAAATAAATTATATATATATATATATATGATATTATAAAATATAATTACCTTTATGGAAGTGTAATATATAAATTATTATTACCCTTTTCATTCACTAAAAAGTGATAACATTGGTCATGGACGCGTGGACTACCGCATTATCTACACAATTTGATTCATTTTACAGTACAATAATTATATATATATATATATGATTAAATTACATGGTATTTTTTATATAATTATCATTATATAAAGATATAATATTACTTACCAACATTCTATAACGATCATCAAAAAATGGGAATGATACTCATGCATTCGTATGACCTACCTTCTCCATGATTATAATGTTGTATCATTTTTCATAATAACAATTCATGAATGGTTTTAAAAGTTAAATTAATGTATAAATATAATAATAATATCATGTTTATTATCATTCATATTTTTATGTAATGAATGCCTGGACCATAGTTTACCTACCAACGTCATTCTTGACACATAGAATGAATATGGTTTAAACACCCTATGTAAACATATTTTTATAAGAAGTTGTCTACAAAATAGTAATAAGTGAAATAAAATTAATGATAAAAATACATAAGGATGTGAAGAAAGTAAATATCTGACATAATATTACTATTCAGTAATATGACGACACTCGTGATAATTTAGACTCAAGGTAATGGATTTCATCTCAATCTACCATCTATTCAGACTAGTTTGTTGTTATGCACAAATTCACTTTTACATGGATCATATAATGACCATTGGCATGTTATATCATGAAGCAAAATATAATAATAATATTTTATGTCTCATTTAATGTTAAAAATTCATTCTATTTATGATTAAAATGTTTCAATGTTGTATGGGACACTATGGAATGTTTAATGATTATTTTCCTCAAGAACGTTTCATTGATATTTAAATGGAATTTCCATTCATCGGTGTTAAAAAGACTTGTTGATTATTATACTCCACTATGGAATTATTGATAATTACATTTCCTTTATTTAATATATATATTTTATAAGGCATATAGTTTATTAATTGAACCAATTAATCAACATTATGGATTCATTGGATTGGTAGGGCATGGGTTGGGCTCGGTTATAGATTGATCCTCGATGCATCAGAGTCTCGTGAGATTAAATAGTTGGCCAAAATAAAGGGGTTTATAGCCGTTATGAAAAAATTTCTTGTGAAAGGTCTCATCGGTAAAGGATCATTGTACATAGCTATCAGGGCCACCAATAATTAATCATCTCCCTCATTTAGACTAAATAATTATTTTTCCATGAGATTTGGCATCGACATATCTATGAATGAATTTCAGTATCAATTTATTTATCAAATTCCATTCATTTTAGTTATTTACACTTCTATATTGATTATTCCTCGTATAGTTGATTAAATGGAAAGTGTGTTATGTTATTTACCTAAATTTAGTTTATTTATTCATTATTTCATCAATTTTACTTACCCTTACTGAGCATTTAGGCTCACACCTATTTTTTTTCTTTTCCACAGGTTATGAAGAAAAAATATTTGAATAAGATTTCCAGAATGCAGTTCATTTAATTTTATTATGTATCAAGTTTTATTTTCTATTTCACAATTTAATATGTGTATTATGTATATAATATTGATTTTCAACAATTCTTAAACTTATTGGTCCTTAGGGATTTGATTCATATAAAGTCCCAAAAAATTCAAGGAAATGTTTTCTTAATTTTCTTGGAAATTTTACAGGAATGTAGTTTCTGATGGCACCTGATTTCGAGGCCCGGTGTGACCAGAATCTTTTTCCGAAGTTTAGCTCGGGTACAATCAGTGAACGAACGAGCGGGTTTTTCTATCTTTTGAAACGGTGCTCGGAATCAAATTCTGAGGGCACCGATGGAATCGCAGTGCCGATAATTGTTTAGAAACACCTTTTTCGGAGTTGCATTTGCTTGTGTGTGGTTTTTAATTTTTGGGGATAAGTTAAGGAATAAAATAAAAGTGGTGAGATAATTTATTTAATTTAACATAAGCGGCATAACCTTAGTTAAGCGTTTAAGGTGGAACCCACAGTATCCTACCCACTTGGTAAGATATCTGTGAGGTGGGGCCCACACAAGCCCCGCCGTTTCATTCATTCTATGTAACGCACCCGAACCCCCCCTTTAAATGAAGTCAACTCATGCGTTTATTCTGGTTAAGAAACACCTCATTAATGTGGAAGTTTAAGCATTGAAATTAATTCGCTTAACCTTTTCTTTCGTTCTTGATTTTTAAAACGCAAGGTGTGTGGAATAAAAATAAGACAACTCTTCTTTTTATTAGACTGGTGGTGTTGAGAGGCTAGGGAGAATTCTCAGGCTCTTGAAGTTCTTCCTCCTCAACGAAGAACGCGAAGAACGTGAAGAACGCGAAGAACACGAAGAATGTCGGATCGTCGGGGATCGACGGCGCGCCGTGACGTTCATTCTTCTGCGACGCTTCTTCCGCGATGCTCCTTCCACGATGCGACGATCCCCCTTCCACGGCGCCTTCTTCCACGACATGATTTTCCGAGACGAATCCTCGCTCAAAAAATTCGACGAGGTATGGGTTCGATTCAACTAAATCTTTGTGATTTATACCCACGACGTATGTTTAAATATTTGTCGGAAGACTTTTAAAACCGCTAATGTGGTGGGTGCGGACCAACGAACAAGTCCAAACCCACCATCCCTTCATTCTTGGTCTGCAGATCGGCGGGCGACGATGAAGCAGGCCGCACAGATGTTGTGAGGTCTTCATAGTGTAGAACTGGTCCGGGGAGGGCCGTTGGCGAAGACGACAGGAAAATCCGACCACCGGAGCTCGTCCGGTGGTCCGTAGAGAAACCCACAGGCGCGCCTCGTCGGCACGGTGGCGCCATTGGCTGGAGCCGGTGACCGGTAGTCCCGCGACCGCGCGAGACAAGAGGAGGCGGGATGTGGCAACCGGCCGCGTCCGTTGGCAAGAGGCGGCCCCCACACGGGGCCGCGGTTTCATCCAGGGGGGGGCGCGGTTCCCCCCTTCTGCGCGGCCGCTTGGCCAGCGCCAGCGCGCCGGGCCGAGACGCCCGGCTAGACCACCAGGCCAGGACGCACCCAAGTGGGCCGGACCCGGACCCGGGTCGGGTCGACCTGGTTCGGTCCGACCCAGGGGGTATTGGGTCGGGTCGGACCAGGCCCGAACACCCTAATACCGTACTTTTTCGGTGTGTTGCCCATAACAAGGGATACAGACCTCCAATCGACGCACAGTCAGTTGTGTAGAGATCCTTGGATCAAGACGGTTGTTTTGGTATATTACACTCATGGTTTCGGAGTACTTTGGGTTCGGCGGGGTTGTTCGTACACGAAACCAACCGGGCCCTCGGAGCGGAAACACTTATAACTTGAACTCCGGACGTCCGATTGATGTGCCGTCGACTTTGTTGGATTCCTCTAAGTGATACAGACCATTAGGCATACTTCGATCGAGGTTTGGACACAGCTGGAGTATGGTCAGGTTGGTTTAAACATAAAAACCAACCGGGCCCCTGGGACGAAAATGCCAATAACTCTCAGACCTGGCGTCCGATTGATGCGCCATCTGTGACGTTGAGTTCCTGTTGACGATACGAAACTTTTGGATACATAAACTTTGGAATATGTGTCAGTTGATGTATCATCCCATCGGCTTGTGGAGCGGACCCTCCCGAACGAGCTTAATGTGTGCGGGAACCCTAGAGCTGGCTGCGACTGCGACGACGATGACGACTGTGCAGAAATCCCTCGTGGATTCGATGACGACGACTACAACACTCAGCGATCCTACGTGGATCAGTGCTACCGATCCTGTGTGTGTCAGATCCTGTGTGGGTCAGCGCTCAGCGGTCCTGTGTGGGCCAGCTCCTACAGATCCTGTGTGGGTCTGATCCTTTCTGGGTCCTTGCGGGGGTTAGTTATCTATTGATCCTATGTGGGTCAGATCCTTTGTGGGTCATTGCGGTGGTTAGTTACCTATCTATCCTATGTGTGTCAGATCCTTTATGGGTCATTTCGGGGGTTAGTACCTATCGATCCTTTGTGGGTCTGACGTCTTAGATGAATTAGTGGCTATATCTGATCATCTCTATCGTCATACGAAGAAGTATACCTGTGTGAGCTGAATCTTGACATGCTTTCCTATGTGGATTGTGTTGTGCTATCCTGTATGGATGCGATCGAACATGGGCTTGGAGGTTTGATCCGAACTAGAATTGATGACTTTGGTATATGGATGGGCATATACCTAAGCAGTGTTGGATGTTACTTCGTGATTGAATATTTCCTTTGTGGATTTTCCTTTGTGGATTCTGGGAGACCTTCGGGGGTCTCGGTGTCCCTACTAAGTAACTTATACTCACCCATGCACGGGATATGCCCGCGTTACGTTGTGTTGGTTGCTGAAGACGAACATCACTGATCGTGGTTGAGGCTCTCAGAGTAGGCCGGTACCTGGAGGTGGACCACTGGGTAGGACGTACTCGGAGCGGACGGCTGAACCCGAGGAGCTGTGGAGGCTATCTGTACCCACCTGTTAGGTGGGAATTCTAGTGGACGGCTCGAGGCTGCGGCTTTACTTTCAGTTGATGTTTTCCACTTTCCAGTTGTACTTTACTTTCAGTTTGGGTTTATATTCTGGCCCACTTACTTTTCCGCACTTATAGTTATACCCAGTTTTATTTAGTGTTTACTTCTACTTCTTTCTTGCTCTATGGTGTTTATTTATTTTACAAAGGCAATTCCTTCCCTTTTTATCGGGAATTACGCCTTGGTGCTAGTCGCCAGCCCCTGGCCTATGGAAGGCGAGCTTGGGGTAGTCACGGCACGGGCCCCGAGGACAGGTCGGGACAAATTGGTATCAATGGAGTTCGGTTCTACCACAGAACCTTGGACTCTGATCTTTCTTCTATGTGAAGCAATAGTACAAAGTGTATTGGGTGTGTTTATTAGTCCAGGAAGTCCAGTGTTGTTACGGAGGTTGACGTATCCATACACCAGGATCCTGACTTCTGATTTCCGACTTAATACACAAAAACATTGATTGCTTGTGTGTTTCATGTTTTCTTTGTGATTACTTTATGTCAGCTCACCAGGTATACTGTTATGACCGTGGCTTTCCTGTCTCTTTTTAGGATGGCCCCACTATGGTATCCAGCTAGGGTTCTTAGAGTTGTGCATTACGACAGCCCACTGAGCGACGAGGCCTCGGTACATGGCCCTTTGACAGTAGAGGCACCAGTAGTACCTCTCCCGCCGAGCCACCGATGCTACCAGCCCCAGCCACTGAAGATGCACGTCGCCTTAGTGAACTGCACGAGTTTCAGCGCCAGCGACCTCCCAGGTTCCGCGGGGAGATGGACCCTCAGGCAGCCGAGGATTGGCTGGAGGCAGTTGTACGGGTTTTCAGGTTAGTGAGGACACCAGCAGACCACATGGTGATCCTCACAGCGAGCCTCCTGCACGTGAAAGCAGGCAGATGATAGATCTTGATGCTCCGGGTTCATGATGAGGCATCTCTCTTCTGGAAGGACTTTGATAGCGTCTTTCGTTCGGAGTTCGTCCCAACCCCCCTCCATGCGGTGCGAATCTAGGAGCTTCTACAACTGCGGCAAGGCAGCATGACGGCCGCCCAGTACTCAGAGAGATTTACCAATCTCTCATGCTACCCATCAAACATGGTACGAGACCCGTTCATCTGGGTCCATACCTTTGAGCAAGGATTGAGGCGTGAGATCAGGGCATCACTAATCGACCTCAGCATCTTGAATCAGGCAGGGGTACTTGAGTGAGCTCTTCTGATCGAGAGCTTTCTTGCTGAGTCTACATCAGCAGAGAGACCTACCGCAGGGTAGCAGGTAGCAGTGCCTTCTGCAGCATGAATTCGACGGATGACTCATGGGTCCAGGCAGACCAGATCCTCAGGTAGACGACCTCAGGACACTGGCTCAGTAGTGCGGGGCACACAGCGCGGAGCCAGTCTTTTGAGAGGCAGACAGTGCTACGCATGCGGCGGGCAGGGCCACATGGCTCGTGACTACCCGAACCGCCATGGAGAGGAGCAGCAGATAGTTGAGGGGCCACCCAGGTAGAGGTATAGGGTTGACCGTGGCGGTCCGCAGGGAGCAGGCGGACGAGGCAGAGGAGCTGGCCAAGCGGCAGGTGGTGGGAGAAGCTTTGGGGCTCTACCACCACCACCACCAGAAGGTCCACCCCGACCACAGGGAGCTGGGGGCAGAGACATGCACAACTTCAAGCAGCGGAGGCCTACGACCACGGCGTGGCCGAGACGATTCGTGGTACTATCTGTGTCTATTCCACCCTTGCTGCAGTTCTTATAGACACAGGAGCGAGTCATTCTTTCATAACCACTGCCCTTCATCAGAGCTCAGAGATTCCGACGGAGCCGTTGGCTGGATCCTTACGGCTAGAGACTCCTAGGGGAGCAGAATCGACGATTACGCACTGGTGCCGGAAGTGTGAGCTTACTCTAGGAGGCGAGAGCTTCGGCTGGGATCTTCTTGTAGTGGCGTCGAGTCCTTACGATGTCATCTTGGGCATGGATTGGTTATCTACAGTCCATGATCATATTGATTGTATTAGGCGCATGGTGTGGTGTGTACACACCGACGGGAGCAGGTTCACCTTCACCGGCGAGAAGGGAGCATTCACAGCACAGGATGGACTCCCGTAGAGGAGGGGAAAACCCATCACTCATCAGTTGGCTAGCCTCATCCTAGGAGCAGTTGACATGCGGAGTCCTAGTCTTCCTGTAGTAGTGGATCAGTATGCAGACGTTTTCCCCGACGACGTTCCCGGACTACCTCCTCGCAGAGAGGTAGACTTTTATATTGATTTGTATCCCAGGACAACCCCAATATCCACCCCAACATATCGGATGGCTCCCGCTGAGCTTCGAGAGCTACGGGTACAGTTGGAGGACTTGCATGGCAAGGGATTCATCCGACCCAGTGTTTCACCCTGGGCTTCCCCGATATTGTTCTCCATGAAGGCAGACGAGAGCTTGCGACTTTGTGTCGACTATCGTCACCTGAACTAGGTGACAATGAGGAACATGTATCTGCTACTAGGGATTGATGAACTCTTCGATCATCTCAAGGGAGCACAGTGGATCTCGAAGATAGACCTCATGTCAGGTTATCATCAGCTCAGAGTTCGAGACGAGGACGTTCAGAAGATGGCCTTCAGATGTCGGTATGGCCACTATGAATTCACGGTTATGCCATTCGGCATAACCAATGCTCTAGAAGTGTTCATGGGCCTCATGAATAGGATCTTTCATCCATACCTCGATCGATTTGTCATGGTCTTCATCGATGACATTTTGATTTACTCGACGACTGAGGAGGAGCATGCCTACCACTTGCGGAATGTACTAGACACACTCCGAGAGTACCGGCTTTATGGAAAGCTCTCGAAGTGTCAGTTCTGGATATGTGAGGTCCACCTCTTAGGACACATCATCTCTGAGGTGGGAGTTATGGTGGATCCTGCGAAGATCGAGGCCATGCTAGCTTGGGAGCCACCCAAGAGCGTGATGGAGTTGTGGAGTTTCTTGGGACTAGATGGATACTATCAGAGATTTGTGCCAGACTTCTCCAGAGTGGAGGAACCACTCTCAACTTTGATGAAGAAGGGTAAACCCTTTGTGTGGTCAGACAGATGTCAGCACAGCTTCTAGGAGCTAAGACAGAGATTGACTAGTGCGCCCATCTTGAGGCTACCGGAGGAGGGAGTTGGGTACGTAGATTACTGCGATGCATCAGGGGCTAGACTCGGATGTGTCCTGATGCAGGAGCAGGAAATGATAGCCTATAGATCATGTCAGTTGAGTCCGCATGAGCAGAACTATGCTACCCATGACCTGATGTTAGCAGCATTGGTCTTTGCTTTGAAGACATGGTGACACTATCTGATGGATGAGCGCTTTACAGTCTTTTCTGACCATCAGAGTCTCAGGTTCATCTTCTCTCAGAAGGACCTGAACCTGAGACAGTGGCGATGGCTCGAGTTCCTCTAGGACTATGACTTTGAGATAGTGTATACTCCTGGGAAGGGGAACATAGTAGATGATGCTCTCATCAGGAGGACGGGAATTCTTCTACTTGGGGAGGCGACAGATCATCTTGCCGCTTTGCAGATATCCTTTGTGGATAGAGATGGAGCAGCCTTCCTTCAGTCACTCACAGTCAGTCCTCAACTACTACAGCGGGTCAGAGAGGTAAAGCGTGGGGATGCCGACTGTGTGACGCGGCATGCACAGATATCCTCAGGACAGGAACCTGATGGTTTTTCCTTAGGAGGAGAGCACGACGTCATTTTCAGAGGACGTACCTTGGTTACAGTTGCTTTGCGGGAGGATGTGCAGAGAGAGTTTCACATTTCCCCTTTGGCGGTACATCCTGGAGTGCCGAAGATATACCAGGATCTCTGACGATAGCACTGGTGGCCAGGCATGAAGAAGGTTGTGGCAGAGATCATTTCCCGATGCCTCACCTGCCAGCAGGTGAAGGAAGAGCACCAGGTACCAGCAGGCTTGGTACAGCCCTTGGAGGTCCCGAAGTGGAAGTGGGACGGCATATCTATGGACTTCATGACTGGACTTCCACGCACTTCAAGGGGTCATGACTCCATTTGGTTGATTGTCGACCGACTCACCAAGTTGGCTCACTTCTTACACATCAGAGAGCATGGATCAGTGGAGAGATTGGGACGTCTTTACATTCATCAGATTCTACGGCTTCACGGTGTGCCATAATCTATCGTCTTCGATCAAGATTCTCTCTTTACTTCCCGGCTTTGGAAGGGGTTGTAGGAGGCGTTCGGGACGCAGCTACATCTGAGCACCGCCTTTCACCCTCAGACGGATGGTCAGACGGAGAGGACAATTCATACTCTCGAGGACATGCTCAGTGCATGTGTCCTCGACTTTGGTTGCAACTGGGAGGACCACCTACCCTTGGTGGAGTTAGCATACAACAACAACAACCACTCCACCTTCGGGATGGAACCATACGAGGAGTTGTACGGCCGACCTTGCAGATCTCCTTTGTGCTAGACAGATCCTGGGGAGTCAGCACTTGTGGGACCAGATATGGTCCAGGTCACGAAAGAGAAGGTCCAAATCATCCAGGAGCAGATGAGGACAACTTAGAGCCGGTATAAGTCTTATGCTGACAAGAGACGAAGGCCACTGGAGTTCGAGGATGGCGACCATGTCTTCCTGCGGGTCTCACCTCGACCTAGATTACAGATATTTGGCCGTGGCGGAATGTTATCTCTGCGCTTCATCAGACCGTTCCAGGTCCTCAGTAGGATTGTCGAGGTGTCTTATCACCTGGATCTACCACCTTAGTTGCACCGAGTACACGACGTCTTCCACGTATCCCAGCTGAGGAGAAACGTGCACGACCCGACACATATCATTGATGATGGGGCGACTTTTTCGGAGGTCCCGGTGGAGATTGAGGATCGACAGGAGCGGGTCCTACGTGGACGGTCGATTCCTCTAGTGTGCATCAGATGGCAGCACAGGAACCTCCAGGAGAGCACTTGGGAGCGGGAGGCTCAGATGCGTGCTCAGTTCCCACTATTTTCCCCTAGTTTTGTTTGTATCTTTACGAAGACGTAAATCCCTGAGGTGGGAGTGATGTAAAGACACTAAAAATTCAAAGATATTTTTTCTTAATTTTCTTGAGAATTTTACATGAACACAGTTTTTGACGGAACCTGATTCCGAGGCCCGGTGTTCCTGGAATCTTTTTCCGAAGTTTAGCTTAGGTACGTTCAGTGAACGAACGAGCGGGTTTTCCTAACTTTTGACCCGGTACTCGGAATCAAATTCTGAGGGCACCGATGGAATCACAGCTCCGATAATTGCTTAGAAACACCTTTTTCGGAGTTGCTTTTTCTCGGGGATGGTTTTTAATTTTTGGGGTTATGTTAAGGAATAAAATAAAAGTGGTGTGACTATTTATTTTATTTTACTTAAGCGGATTAACCTAAGTTAAGAGGATAAGGTGGAACACACAATATCCTACCCACATGGTAGGATATTTGTGAGGTGGGGCCCGCACGAGCCCCACAGTTTCTTTCCTTCTAAGTAACGCACCAACACCCCCACTTTTAAGGAAGTCAACTCATGCGTTTATTCTGGTTAGGAAACGCCTCATTAATGTGGCGGTTTAAGCATTGAAATTAATTCGCTTAAATGTTTCGTTTATTTTTTTATTTTTAAAACGCAAGGCTTGTCGAATAAAAATAAGACAAATCTTATTTTTATTAGACTGGTGGTGTTGAGAGGCTATGGAGAATTTTCAGGCTCTTGAAGTTATTCCTCCTCGACGAAGAATGCGAAGAACGTGAAGAACGCCGGATCCTCAGAGATCGACAGCGGGACATGATGTTCCTTCTTCCGTGACGTTTCTTCTGCGACGCTCCTTCCACGACGCGATGATCCCCCTTCCGCGACGCCTTCTTCCGCGATGTGATTTTCTGAGATGAATCCCCGCTCAACGAATTCGACAAGGTAGGGGTTTGATTCAACTAAATCTTTGTGATTTATACCCACGACGTATGTTTAAATATTTGTTGGAAGACTTTTAAAACCGCTGATGCGGCGAGTGCGGACCAACGAACATGTCTGAACCCACCATCCCTTCGTTCTTGGTGTGCGGATCGGCAGGCGATGATGAAGCAGGCCGCACGAACGTTGTGAGGTCTTCGCAGTGAAGAACCAGTCCTGGGAGGGCCATTGGCGAAGACGACAGGAAAATCCGACCACCGAAGTTCATTCGGTGGTCCGTGGAGCAACCCGCCGGCACGCCTCGCCGGCATGGCGACAGGAGGCAGCGGCCGGCACCAGCCGACTGCCAAGAGACGACGGCGCCCGACGAGCCGCCGGGGAGAGCCTCCGCGGCTGAAGCCGAGACGGCTGGCCGGCAGTCCCACGACTGTGCAGTATCGGAGGATGCGGGACACGACAACCGGCCGTATCCTTTGGCAAGAGGCGGACCCACGCGGGGTCGCGGTTTCATCCTGGGGGGCGGTTCCCCCCTTCCATGCGGCCGCTGGGCCAGCGCCAGCGCGGCGGGCCGAGCTGCTCGGCCGGACCGCCGGGCCGGGCCGCGCCCAGGACGGGCTGGGCCGCGCCGCGCTGCGCCCAGGCCGGGCCGGGCCGTGCCCAAGCAGGCCGGACCCGGACCCAGGGTGGGTCGACCCGGTTCAGGCTGACCCTGGGGGTATCGGTCTGGGTCGGACCGGGCCCGAACCCCCTAATACCGGACTTTTTCGGTCTGTTGCCCATAACATGGGATAAAAACCTCCAATCGACGCACCGTCAGTTGCGTAGTGATTCATGGATCGAGACAGTCGTTTTGGAATATTACACTCAAGGTTTCATGGTACATTGGGTTCGGCAAGGTTGGTTCGTACACGAAACCAACCGGACCCTCGGAGCGGAAACACTTATAACATGGACTTCAGACGTCCGATTGACGTGTCGTCGACTTTGTTGGATTCCTCTAAGTGAGACGGACCTATTGGATTACTCCGCTCGAGGTTTGGACGTAGTTGGAGTATAGTCAGGTTGGTTTGAACTTAAAAACCAACTGGGCCCCTGGGGCGAAAAAGGCAATAACTCTCAGACCAGGCGTCTGATTGACGCGCCGTCTGTGACGTTGAGTTCCTGTTGACGATACTGAAATTTTGGATACATCAACTTCATACTATGTGGCAATTGATGTATCAGCCCTTCGGCTTGTGGAGCGGACCCTCCCGATCGACCTTACTGTGTGCGGGAACCCTAGAGCTGGCTGCGATTGCAACAACGATGACGACTGTGCAGAAATCCTCCGTGGATTCGACGACGACGACTATAGCACTCAGCGATTCTACGTGGATCAGTGCTACCAATCCTGTGTGGGACATATCCTATGTGGGTCAGCGCTCAGCGGTCCTGTGTGGGCCAGCACCTACATATCCTGTGTGGGTCCAATCCTGTGTGGGTCATTGCGGGGGTTAGTTACCTATCGATCCTGTGTGGGTCAGATCCTTTGTGTGCCATTGCGGGGGTTAGTTACCTATCGATCCTGTGTAGGTCAGATACTTTTTAGGTCATTGAGGGGGTTAGTACCTATCGATCCTTTGTGGGTCCGACGGCTTAGATGAATCAGTGGCTATATCTGATCATCTCTATCGTCATACGAAGAAGTTTACCTGTGTGAGCTGAACCTTGAATTGAATTCTTATTTGGATTGTGTTGTGCTATCCTTTGTGGACATGATCGAACTTGGGCTCAGAGGTTGGAGCCGAACTGGAATTGATGACTTAGGTATATGGATGGGCATATACCTAAGAAATGTCGGATGTTACTTTGTGATTGTATCTTTCCTTTGTGGATTATACTTTGTGGATTCTGGGAGATCATCGGGGGTCTCGGGGTCCCTACAGAGTAGGTTATACTCACCCCTTCATGGGCTATACCCGCACTACGTTGTGTTGGTTGCAGATGACGGACAACACTGATCGTGGTTGAGGCTTGCGGCGCAGGTCAGTACCTGGAGGTGGACCACTGGGCGGGACGTACTCGGAGTGGATGGCTGGACCCGATAAGCTTTGGAGGCTATCTGTACCAACCCTTCAGGTGGGAATTCCAGTGGACGGCTCAAGGCTACGGCTTTACTTTCAGTTTCTGTTTTCCCCTTTCCAGTTTTACTTTACTTTCTGTTTGGGTTTGTATTCTGGCCCACTTACTTTTCCACACTTACATTTGTACCCAGTTTTACTTAGTGTTTACTTGTACTGCCTGCTTGCTCTGTGGTGTTTGTTTATTTTACAAAGGCAATGCCTTCCCTTTTTACCGGGAATTACGCATTGGTGCTAGTTGCCAGCCCCTAGCCTATGGAAGGCGGGTTTGAGGTAGTCATGGCACGGGCCCCGAGGAAGGGTCGTGACAATTCATCTAATCATGCTAATGTAATAAAGCAATGCACTATCTCCGAGCATCTAAGGTCGGGGAGTTACATTTTTAGGATGTATTTTATAATAACTCAATTACTTATATGTTGTAAATATTAATTTTACCTTGAAATGATTGATACAAATTTCACTAGATAGAGGTTAATAATGTTTTAAATAAAGAGTATAATAAACTAAATCAGAACTTTTTTACAATGTATACTGAAAAGACATTATTGGATAAAGGAATACAAATATATCAGATGAAATTTTACAAATAATAAAAAAAAAATAACATCAAATATTCTACTAGATAATCATATCCCATTATAATTTTTATAATATACTAACATTTTAGTAATATATTTTTTGATGACTACTAGATGAATATTATATTATGGATTTCTGAAGTGAAGAAGGTGTGCATCTAATTCCATTTCAACTAACTTTATAAAATTCATAATATGACTATTTGGAGCGTCACTATAAATAAATAAATATTCAAGTAGGATCTAGCCTTTAACATGTCAGACAATGTAAATTTCTATTTAACATTTTTGTAATTTCATATTACCACAGTGTGATCTATTTTTTGGTAGCATTTTTATGAGTCATATATTGTGATGTTTAATATTGTATATTCCTTAATAGAATCTAATTTTTAAATTGATGTGGATGATCTGGTTTGACTGACTAATTTTATTTTTATGGAAGATAAAGGAAATACAGATCATCTGAATGAGGGTTCCTAGGGCTAAGGGAAAAATTTTATCTCATATATTTTTTTCAAGGGTTTTATGGATTTATAAATACAATCCATTATAGAATGGATAAAAATGTAGTGATAAATCTTTCGTACATTACGAAATTCCTCTATACAAACCATAGGCATAAATTATGATTCCATTATCTTAGGGAAACCTAAATTAGATGATCGTTATATCCACTATATCCCTTAGAAATGGAAGCCCCTGATCAAACCATGACAGACAAAACAATTTGAGAATAAAAACATCTTAACACATTTATAGTACTAAACCTCAATAAAAATTTCTTCAGGAAAAAAATCTCTAAAAATTAAAATGGATAACACTAAACAAATAAGACACTAAAAAATATAAAATAAAACTTTAGATAGTTTGATATATAAAAATATCCCTCCTCCTGAAATGTATTATAATTTATAGACACACACCTAAAAATCATATTTTTCATTTCTCAGAGTTTGTTGCAACAACATCAAACACAATATTTCATTAGTTCATAAGTTCATTATAGTTTCTTTATATGATACACATAATAATATGAACAACTAAATTTTATATAGGTTCCATACAGTAGAATGAGATATGATCATCTTTAAGAATGTATGAATCTCATTGTACAGTTGGAATTTTAAATGTTTATCAGGTTGATATTTTTTCTTATATATGATAAATTCAGTATATTATACATTTTAATACTTCATCTGATGGACTTCGTTATTATCTTTCTTATATAATTTATAATCCTACATTCAGTGAACATCATATCTATGCATATGAAGTAAAAATTAAATGATTGTGTGGTAAGTATGGTCATTATGATATAATCCATCTAGAAAACATTATGATTTTTATGTCTATAGAAAATGATATTCACTATTTGGTAACACATTTATCTCCCCAATAAAAAATATTAAAAAATTTGAATGTATATATTTTAGGAATGTAAAAATATATAAGTAAGTGGATTGTAATAATCAAAGGTAAGATTATAATTTTTAGAAATAACTATTTTGACTCAAGAAAGATTCTTTTTGATATTTTTTTAGTTTAATAATGGGAAGGTGGAGCTTAGTTATGATAGATAGACTTTTGATATATCTAAGAGTTTTATATTGACAATAGTTTCATTGTATTATTATAGTTTTGTATCTTTTCTACTATTAGTTTTCATTTATTTGTCCAAATTTATTACCAATATTCAAATTGTACTCTGATTTGGGTTTAGTTGAATTTTTTCATATTGGGTAACAATTTTTTAGTTCCATTCCACAATAAATTAGTGTTTGGATTTGTGTTTATGTATATAAAATTACTTTCGACTTGGGACACCCATGTTTGTGATATACTTACTTAGTGCTAGTATGTAGCCTCTGGCCTTTTTTAGGTAGCCAAGGGGTGTGATGTATAGATTTTCCCTTACAAGATGGGCCCTAGTGGGTTGGTTCATGACATTTAAAGTATCATGGTTTTATTTTAGTTCTGTTATTCATGTGAAATGTATGAACATGGGTTTTTAGAAACGGGTCGAATCCCGACCCTGTTTAATCTTTTTGACTGGTTTTTGAGAATTCTGTAAAATTTGGGCAGTTTCTGGATATTTCCAGACTACACGCCATGTACTTTAAGTACAAGTTGTGTGGGTTAATCGAGTGACCGTCCGTGTGCTCGCCAAATACATGGCGTGTGAAGACCGTGTATAAGTTTCTTACTACACGTTGTGTATTTATAGACACGTCGTGTATCCCTTACCCGTCAGAGGCCAAGTACATGTCGTGTGGTGCCCAAGTGTAAATTTCCATCTACACGGCATGTAGTCTTCCTAGACACGTCGTGTACCTTCGTTCTGTGTAGCGGCCATGTCCCTGGCCGTGTGTTGACCGTGTATTCAGTCCAACCCGTGTGCTGGACTCCACTTTAGTCGGAGTACGGAAACACATCTACACGGCGTGTACTTTGGAAATACATGCCATGTACTTTTATTTTTATTTGAGCGATCGAGACACTATCACATCTCATTCCCAGAAGTCCCTTCTTCTTCCCTTTTGGATGAACAATTCATCGGAGAAACCCCAAAAAACTCAAACCCTCCCAGAATCTCTGTACGACCTCTGTTCTTCGATCCGTCAGTGGAATCGAGACCACATCGGAAGGGCTAACCCGGCGCACCCTCTTTCTTCTTTGATCACTCACCTGTTCCTCCACAGATTCCATCCAAATGGAATTCCTGGATTTTAAGGAAACACATATCTACAGTGATTCAGTCCTATTCAGAGGCTGAAATCAAAGGAGTGTCATCGTACGAGTACGAGGTTGGTGGTTCATACCTTCTTTTGTGTTTTGGTTGACTTTTGGGGGTTGCGACAACCAGGCGCGACATCGGGTGTTGAGATAAACCCTGTTTATTTGTTGTTAATCAATTATCTGCATTTTGGTATGCCTCTGGGTATTCCTTGACTCTTTTTGTGCTTGGGCATGGCCGGGTGAGAGGTCATGGCTCGTTTGGGGAAATTTGGCCGGGGTTGCTGAAATGTGTATGATTTGGACCATTATTTAAACATCTGATTTTTGATTGATTTTGTTGCTGTTGAATTAAACTGCTAAGTTTGATTTGTTAAAGCATGCTAGTTATTGTTTAAGGCATTTAAGACCTTAGGTTCTGGTATGGATTGGCGTAAGTTAGTGCAATTAATTGTTAAGTAATTTCTTGTTTCAAGTGATGCTTGAGTTTAGTTATGAAATGTGTGATATTATCTGTGTTGAACTACTCTTTGTGTTGGGTGTGGCCCGAATATTTGTTGGGTGATGAGGATCACAGGTTGGGGCTTTGGCTCGGGTTACTTTGGGTGGTTTCTACCATGGGATTGGGTGTCATGGTCGTCGGTTGAGGCAGTCAGACTCTCAGGATGGGCTTGGCCTAGGTTACTTGGATGGCGAGGCCATAAGACCTGAGATACATGTTCACAGGGACACGAGGTGTTAGAGGAGTTGTGAAATGGGACATAATGAGGTGATTATTGCTCACTGAGTACTTTTGAGTAGTGTGCGCATATATAGACTCTGAGATGAGGTGGTACATCCACTTGCTGGGTAGATGCCCCTAATAGTTGTGGTTAAGTATTTTTGGTTTGGGGGTGCATTCCATAGGAAGCCACGTGGAAGGTGATGAGCCTTCGGGATACAGCTTTGAGGCGGTCAGGTTGGGGGCAGAGGCTCGCCGTGATTTGAGGCCAGACATCGCAGTCCCTTCGGTTATCTTTTGAGGACATGTATCATTGTTCCTCCAGATGTTGTGCCTTGGGAAGGTTGAGCATTCGAGCTGGGTTACGATGGTTGGGCGTGCCTTCGGGACGTCGATACTTGAGACACATGTTGTCATGTCACACGAGGTTCTATGCTATAGACCAGATATTCCAGTGTTGGCCGAATCAGGTGACACTTCCTGGTGGCTGCTGAGCACCAATGATGTCTTTGTTTACGTTTGGGCATTGCACTGTTTACTGTTTTTCTTATATAAGCATGTCTACCTAAAAATTTATATTAGGTATGTACCTCTGGGTGGTATCCAACTAACACCTGTCTCACACCCTACAAAGGCCCTTTGGGACACATGTAGAATTTATGAAATTACGTGCAGGTAGAGGGTCAGCCTCAGGAGATGGACTTTAGTGATGTTGACATGGAGACTGGCATGGACCTTGAGGTCGTGTCATACTGGAGTTACTTGTTTAGTGTTATTTTTATTGCATCATCATGTTTACTTTATATTGTGGCTACTTCTGGTTAGCCATTGGCGCCGTTATATATATATATATATATATTGATTTTTAGGACTTTCTTGGATGCATACTTGGTTGTTTTAGCAGTTATTACAGTTGATTGCTGGCATGATGTTCTGTTTTATTTCTGATGCATATTTTAGTTTATTACTTGGACCAGTACCATTTTTATTCCTTTGAGAGGATATTTCATCCCCACTATACCTAATCATACCCTCACTACTAGTCGGAAGCCTTTGGTATTCAGGGGAGGTGTGCCTAAGGTAGTGACACCCGACCCGTTCAAAATTGTTTGGGTGGCTGGCCTGGTCCGGGTCGTTACATGAAACTAGATATTTAACAAATTATATTTTAAAAGAAGATATATAATTTGAAATCATGGACTTTTATAAATAGTATAAAGGTTTAAAAGTTCTCATGTAATGTTTTTTTATATCTTTAGTTTTGTGGATGTTATGATTTGAAACATGCATTCCTATTATATAAAAGATAATGTGTATACCACTCCATGTAGATTATTTGGTGGGTGGCGTGTCATCCTAACATAAAATTATTTAATTACCTCACTGTAATTTTCCATATCTCAATATTAAATCTTACTAATATTGTCCTTATAATTTCATAACAACCTATAATAATCCATGATAAAATCGGTTTAGAATAAATCAAATTCATTCTTTGAGAGGTAATCTTTCCTTTCGCTACGTGTAATATATGAAACCATTGTGAAATAATGATGAAGCAGAGTATATGTTTTATATAAAATGATACATTTTATGTTATTAAACTCCATTTATAATATTAATAAAATCAAACATAACCACTAATCTCATCATATTTTTTATAACATTCCTCATTAGTGGCCCTAGGCTTGTTTTATTTTTTGGGTTTTGTTAAAATTGTTAAATTTATTTAAAATTCCTTTCATATCACTATGTCATCATTTGAAAAAACCCTCACAGAATACCTTTAGTGAGTAGTATTTATTACATATGCTAGTTTTAATAATTGTGAGACATAGGAATAATTATCTTGATGATTTACATTTTTGAGATAGTATCCAAACATCTTAAATACACAACATCAGATAATGCAATGATAATAAATTGTTTGTCTACATAGAACTCCTTCAAATTTTATCACCATCATCATTCATGGAAATATTCTCTAAAACAATCTCTTTGAGATAATATTTGTAAATAATAGAAATTATTATATTATTATTTAATAATATATTATAAACTCTTTAGGGATTATAGTTACAATGAATTTTCTTATGATATGTATAATCCATTATTTGATAGATTTTTTACATATCTATGATTAAAAATTATACCACTACAGTCTTATATAATATATAATTTTTATAATATTATTAGAAGATACAAAAAACTATTCAGGTTTTGAAATAATAAAAATTTATTTTTATTGGTAATTTATTACAATTAAAATATCATATACTATTTCATATAATTAGATAAGTTTGTTTTGAGATTTATTATGAAAAGATAATTTTATTACCAAAAATATGATACTAAAGGGGGATATAATCTCAATTCCTTATATTTAAAAAACTATCATGAGTAAAATCTTTATCCAAAATAAACCTCATTTTATCTTTATCTTCTTCTCAAAAGAATTATAATATATGACGAATCACAAACCTTTTTTCTAATATATATTTTCTTATTGATCATAATAAATTTTTTTTATAAAAAATACCTCTTATCATATTAGAGAAAGTATATGAAAAAATCTTGTATATAGCTCAAAATTAGCATGATATTTTATTTTTCATATAACTACAAGAATTATAAACCCTTTTATTTATCACGATTCAACAACCCTTTTTTTAATAATTTTAATACAAAGATCAAGATATATTATTTATTAAATTTACCAGGAACTTCATGATTTTTTCATGATTTTTCAAATATATATTTTTCATCATATATAATTAAATTCAAATAATTTATTTCAATAATCCTGATTTCTGACAGAAACATTCCCTAGAGTTTCTAATTCTTCTTTAGGTCTTCTAGACAATCCTATAAAATATTGAAAAATACATTCCTTTATTGATATCTAATTATGTTTTAATGAGAAAATATGACAATTGGGTAATCTAATCTTTTCCTAAAAATTTACCCTTCTGTATTATTAGTAGAACACCTAGTCATAGAAATCACATTCTATGTTCATATATCTTGAGCACTTTAGGAAACTTTTTAAAATTTTAATAAACTCTTTCAAACTTTGTGAACATTTTAAAAGATGATTCTAGGTAGAACCCAATATCTAGATAACACCATAGAGGATGTTTTTAGTCCGTCCAGTTCATTACAATACTCAATCACTTTGAGTCTATGATTTGAGACTGAATTTGCTATGGAAAAAATGAATTTAATCCATTTGAATCCATAAATGAATTATTTTATACTTCTCATCAGAATCTAGAGTCAAGTGTTGAACAAATTGTATAGATGGTTACATAAGTAAGGGTTTTCTATAACACATATAATATTTTCTATCCCGCATAATAATCAATCACATTTTTTCACTAGTAAAATAATTTTCATATAATAAAATTCTTCTTTTAAATAATCGGAATCAAATTCAAGTCATATAATGATGATCCTATTTATCTACAAAAAAATCTTTTATTATATGAGTGTCATGTTTTACATTAATTTGAGAAGAATATTTATAAATGAAATTTAAATTAAAATATAATAAATTTTAAAATTCACCACATCCCTTAATGGAAAAATATTTATATTTCCCATAGAAATGATCCCACTTGGACGTGATCCACTTTACATTTTATATGTATCATTAAAACTAATCAATTAAAACATATATGAATCTTGTAATGTTTAATAGAGAAATCATTATCTAATAAATTATATGGATAGAGTCAACATAGTTCCTCTATTATCCCGACTCATATATTTTATAAGGTAAATTTAAAGAAAATAAAATTTTAAAATTGGGGAAAATGATTTAAAGGATTTCCATATTTAATTCTTACCATAAAAAAGATAATTCATGGGTACCGAATGGACTAGGTCACACAAAATTGATAATAGTTTTCTAGAGAATTGTTTTCTTAATTTAGTGTCTAAGACAATGTAATATTAGAGGATTTTAACTCAACATATTATCTCATGTTATTCCCTTTAAAAGCTTTCATGATTCTCATGAAAACTAGGTTCAATACTAGTCCTGATAGAATTTACAAAGGTCCATTAATAATAATATAGTACTACATATGTCTGTGTACAGTATTTGTTGAATAGTGGGGTACTATATTAGAATTACTATGCACAAATATTGAGTTTTTAAGATACATATTAGGAATCCAAGACACTAGCCCCTCAGGACATCTGCCTCATATAGTTTTAACATTATTCGATCATCCTTAGGATGATGGATCATAGTTGTATAATTCAAAATGTGTAGCAAACCAAACACATGTGAGTGGAGGGACATGGTCGATATGCCACTCGATTTAGGCCATGAACTATTCGATAAAGGGAAATGAATCTTTGACTACATCAACTGCTGGTGAGATGGATGAAAACATTTTATTTGTACCGTGGATGGGATATCGGTGTATTTAAGAAAAATATGTAGGGAATTTGTTATTCAAGGCCTTTGGGTCATATATTATTGGCATAAGGGTAATTTAAAGGATTCCTATAAACAATGTTACGAGATGTATTATCTGAAAATAAAAAATAGAGTTGGTTATTTTTTTAATAATCTAGTTAGAATCCATATTTTTTTTACCAAAAAATATATTCAATCCACAATTAGGAGTGACTTTTTACACATCCCATAGGTTATATTACAATAAAAAATAACAATACAAATATATTCATACATATCCAAATGTATATCATGTATAAGGTGTATGAAGCCCTTTATTTTAAATTTTTTTAACCATATGATACAAATATCCATCCCCCATATTTTTAAATAAGGTATATGCCTTAAGGGTACTGAATAGTTTAACCCAAATTTCAAAACATGAAATCGAAATTTTTTAAGTATAATTTATTATTTATTGGGGACTTATAAAAATTTTGTATATGAAAAACCAAATTCACAGCAAATAAAAATATTCAAAATACCGAACACCAAACAACCATAAATTAAAAATATGAATCTAAAATTTTTCATCGGCCCCAACCCAACAAAATTTTCATAGGTATTATGATCCCACGTTGTGAGAAACCTCGTGTAGTGACCCTAGAAATGAATCTCACTTTCATAATTTATGAAATTCTAAAAAACAATTTAAAAACAATAACATAATTTATCAACAAATAGCAAATTAATATGACCTAAATCAATTATATCCAAGGAAAAAAACCTCTCATAATCAAACCTCATGCCTTAAAAAATATGAAACCACAAAAAATAAAAACACCCTTCCAAATGATGCCATAGAGATAAGAAAAAGCGGAACACATTTAATGACCAAATGTAAGGGGATGAAATTGTGGTAATATTTTCAATATAATATCGAACACATTAAAATTACAGCCCAATGATCCTTAGAGACAACTAAAATTGACCTACCTAGGAGACAAGTAATGTAATTGAAGTAATAAACGAGTAATAAGTGTAATAAAACCTAAAAATAAGCTATTACTGTAGAGGCTCGAATCATGACGTACATATAAATTACATTACTTTTGTGGAATACTTAATACATAACAAAAACAAACACACATGGACCATAATATTTTAGTGTCTTTGGAAACTCGGAACAAAATCTTCTAATCATAGTGAAAGATCATCAGTATCTCCCATAAAGATCTTCCCCTTTTTGTTTTCTTACCTAAAAACTTTCTTTAAATCCTGGAAAAAAGAAAACATATAAAAGGGTGAGCTCAAAAGCTCAATAAGGGTAAGCATGGATAAAATCATCAAATCATATACATTTTAACTTAAATACATGAACATAATGTTTAAACATCAAGAGATTGAGAAATGACACAAAACATGGCATTACGTAAGGCATAGATCATAAAGAAACATTAATCCTGATAAAATATAATGAGAATAAAACATGTAATTGTGGCAACCATTAAGAACATGTTATGATTTCCATAGTAGCCAAGGCATTTCTTCCAAGACCATCTTAGTGGACAAAGTCCCTTACTGAATCGAGTTCACTCCTCGTTTCAGTCCTATAACACTGAACTGGATTATCTTACCGTTCCAGCCATGTCTATATCATGAGATATAAATCATTACCCAATGCATTGGAGGGAGATATAGGTCCCACCCATCTCATATTGAAATCATTTTTATGTGTTCACTAAACAATCATAAATCATTCATCATAACCCAAAGAATAAATTGGGTTTCATAAACATCATTACATCATATTATAATCCATATAAAACAAATGGATATAATTTCATCATAAGAAAAGTGAAACCATATAAATCATAGAGACATTATAATTGAAACATACACATATGAAATAATTTCTTCTGAGATGGAAATTGGTTTTGATAAAGCACTTGAAATGAATTCTTGAGGAAAATATCCTTTCTTTTTGAAAATCATTTTCTTTTAACAAAATGCCATGAAACTTTAAAATAAAAGTGTTTTGTTGAAAATAATCATGAAATATTGTAGAGTATGCTTCTTAAAAATGAGGCATTATGAAACCATAAAAATCCGTTCATGCCGTATAAGTTAAAAATAACATTCTCCTCGTACTTTTGTCGGAAAAGTCAAAAAGTACCCTATATGATAACCAAAGGAAAGATTCCATTCATAATATGTGGTAAAAGGTAAATAAAGGGTAAACATAACATTAAAAATTCATGTAAGAATAGTAAACATTTTATGAAAACATTTTTAGTAAACATGGTCATGGATGATAAACATAGCCCCAGTAAATACTTATGTATAAGCAATCTCGGATAAAAAAATGAGATTGAAATTTTATCCCTTACCTTAGGTCCGATATGCTTCGTACATATCCGAACCTCCTGTATAATGATTTAAATAATTTTATTGACTTATTACAGATTCATATTCATTGTTTTATATCATATATGTTTCTCTTATGTATTTATATTACCCGTTCATTTGTCAATTCCATGTTAAAGTAGTGTTTTGGGTAAAATTATTTCTTTTATCGTACGTGTTTGGACTTGTTGTCCTTGATATGATTATTAAATATACCATGATTTACATAATTAATGAATGTAAAACATGATTTATATATCATATATATTCAGTATATATATATAATAGATAGATAAATGAAATGAAACACACCGTTCATGGAGACGGTAGGCCGTACATATGCATGAACACTATTTTCCTTTCTTTTTTGACTTTAATGGAAGTAAGTCGATGATATATATATATATATATATGTATGTATACATAAATCTAGTAGCTTCATTATTTCATATATTTAATTATTATTCATTATATATACTTTATAATCATTCATGAATGGTTAATCATGGAAAATGAATCTCATCGCGTTCATGGAGATGGTAGTCTGTGCGTACGCACGAGCGATGATATCATTCCCATGATCGTGGAATTGTATTTAAGTTTATGTATAATATTACAGAATAAATATAATTTTACAATAACCATATATATTTATTTATTTACCCCATTATACCCATCAATGTATGTTGGTGGTGGAAAAATTGTTTACAACACAGCATGGAGACAGTATTCCGTACGTACGCACGCATAGTGATTTCGTTTTCCGTAGGATGGATATAAGGTGAAATAGGGTTGTTTCATATTCATAATAAAATATCAGTATATGAGTGATTTAGGTGTTATTAATTTATAATTAAACAACCATGTAAGAAGAAGTTGAAGAAGAAAGAAACCTGAGATAATCGAAAGAAGAGATTACCTTTTCTTCGACGCACATCCATTAAGCCTTCTCTTAAGGAAGTAGAGATGATTTTTTGAGAAGACCAGAAGCTCCAGAATGTTTCTAGGGAAGTGGAGAAGATAAATGGGTGGGGTTTGGACAATCTTGAAGGCTCAAAAGGGTGTGAAGAGAAGAGGGAAGGGGTTCCCTTTTTATAAGGGAGGAGAGGGGCACCTTTGGAAAAACAAAAAATATTATTTTATTATAAAGTCATATTGGTGTTTTAATAGCTCTAAATTAATTTATTTATAAGATAAGGTTGGGATGGGTCGAAATACTCTCATCCAATAGAATTTATACAAGTTAAGGTTACTATTTTAACCTTATCATGTAGATTTAACTTTAAGTTAAATAATTTTACTTTTACCGTGTCTTCTTGTTTTCTTACACTATAAGGTTAATAAACGTACTATAACAAGACAAAAGAACCCCAATTTGTTTATTATTAACATATATAACCATATCTAAGTACGTTTGACGAACCTTAGATATTTAGAAATAAAATAACAATTACTAATATAATATTTGTTTTAAAAATTATTTTATGTCAATTTTGACAGTATTTGGTAATTGATTTTTGTAAAAATCATAACAGAATGATTAGTTAGAATAATGTTAATTAAATAAACACTAATATGTAATATTAACCTTAAAATTTAGTTTAATTCATCAAAAGTATCATATTTCATTTATTTGGGTATTTATAATATCAATTATTTTAAAATTTCATTATTTATGTAATACTGTATCACCATTGTGTCATAAATAACTTAACTTATTTAATGTCTAAAAATTATAAATAAACTACCATTAGGTAGGAAATATTTTTACCTTTCTAATGAATCTTTATAGTGTAATTTATCTTATGTATAACCCTATATTAAAAATGAATTAGTTATTAAACATTGATTTTAACTATTTTAACCCTTTTTTAAATAAATTAATAATAAATGTCCTAATCTAATCCATGTGGACCTAAATGGTCATATTTTATTACTAAGGTTGTTTTTGGTCGATTTACACTTATCCAATAGAAATAGGACATGTGTTATGGCAATATTAATATCATTTTTACCATTAATTACCCTATTTACTTTTAACTGTGGTAAATAAATGTAAAAAGTTACGATTCACCAAAAACTATTTTCATCTCACTGAACCAAATTTTACTCCTTGATATTAACCATTTCTCTTGGATTTTCGGAATTCAATTCATAGTAGTGGAAAAATTTCATTTAAATGAAAAATTCAGTTTTTTAACTACCACAAAGTGGTTTCACTATTCATCGGAAATTGAAGTTTTTCAGAAAAATACCAAAAATTCAGCCTAAGAATTATTTGATATTCCGAATTCAAAATTGAAGTCTATTTTAGAAAAATCCAAAACATAGAAGTGGAATTAATTAATTTTAAAATTAATTCCCGTTATCAAAAGAAATAGCGTGTTTTTAAGAATCAAAAACAATCAAAAGATTGATACTTGTTTATATCCAATTTCAAATTGAAATTAATTCAAATAAACAACATTGGATTAAATAGTATAAATATATTCAAATTACTCTTTAAAACCAATTAAAAAGATAATCTTACTATATAAATAATTGTGATGAAAAAAGTTGTTTTTAATTAAAATATAGTGTGTTTTACTATTCATTAAAATATGAATGTTATTAGAATAATAT
Organism: Viscum album; assembly: GCA_963277665.1. NCBI lineage: Eukaryota > Viridiplantae > Streptophyta > Magnoliopsida > Santalales > Viscaceae > Viscum > Viscum album. Next base: position 227,491,203 of record OY728143.1, read on the forward strand.
GAAAAATTTATCCAAAGTAAATTTTTATATCGTGATTCCAAAGAAGAATTTTATTTTGTCAAATTGAACTTATAGATATTTAAAAAACAATATTTAAGGCAGGTGCGCCATCAAAAAGCGGGAAAACATCATTTTTTGAAAAATACATATTTTACATGAAAATTTTATTTTGTTCTCATACCATATTCCAAAAAATGTGTAAGATTAATAATAAGGTTATAAAATTCAAAATGTAGTTAGTACTATTCATAACAGCTGGTCCATAATAATATCATAACAATATATCATCGTTTAGTGAAACGTGGTATTACGTACAACACACGTTATCTAGGTAGGTCGTGATTGCGTGTAATGCACGCCAAGAATAGTGTTGCGTATACTGCAAGCTAATGCGGTGTTGCGTATAGTACATGATAATCTTGTTTTAGTGTATAATAGAAGATCAATGACATTAAAAATAATATATCTCATAAAATCTCGGGGTGTTACATTCTACCCCCCTTAAAATGAATTTCGTCCTCGAAATTCGTTGGGGTTATAAATCATTTACTATTCATAGAAACCCACATCGTAAAAAGAAAAGCTAAATCTTAATTTTAAAAAGTGAAGTATGAAACATAATGGTTACCCAAATTAACTCATCACTAGGTATCCACATAGGAAATCATAGGTGAAAATATGGATATGGAAGAAAAATATAACCATCATGTTTTGATGGGGAGTGGTAGAGAACATGGCTATGAAAATGCCATCAATCACAAAGCCATAAATTTGTGATGATCTAAGGTACCATCTGATTAGTCAGATATAAGAGCACTAGGACAACATTTTTGGTTTTCAATATCATTTCCCTAAAGTTGAAATTTTTTTATTAGAATAAATACTTGCATGATTTTGGTACAATCCCATTGTTGTTCGTGCTTTGAACAATTTCAACTTCATCTCTTAAAGAAATGAAGTTGAATTTGTTATTCGTCAAGTGTTAACAGATCATGTGATAGAATTATGGGTCATTCCATTTTTTTCAGACAAAAGGTTAGAAAATGTTATCAAATATACATAAGTCCATGTATGGTGAGGTTAATCATATACGATTCCAAAAATGAACTTATATTTCATATATCATACCACTTAATGAAATAAAACTAGTTCTACTAACCATTGACTTCCTGTAGGCCATTGGTAGGTGATAAAGGCCAGTCGCACTTCGGTTGTGGGTTCGATTCCCACATCCTTGTCTGACGTGATGGGCTGTCGCCCGTCCTGCAGGTTGTCCTTTTTTTAAAACTACATTACTATAACATCCCATCAATAATATCAAACAAAGTTATATCCTTAAACAACACTAACTTATTTCCAACATAATACATTCCAATCTTTAGGCTTATCTAAAATACTTCAGTCCAAGATCATAGTATAAAGAAAATTATTACTTGAAATTTCACATAACAATCACGTGAATGCCATCATGTATCCCCCATATATCATCAGATATATCATGTTGGTCAAATTACAAACATGTGAATACCATAATAATGCATTCTCTTAAAGAATGAATACCCATTTAACCTTAGTGAAAACATGAATGTTGTTATATTTTAACACTTTCCACATACCAAAATCCCAAAAATTCTATATACTCAAACCATAATATCACTTAGTCATTATATCAGTCATGAGATCATGAATACAATAAAACATCTCATTATCTTCTTATCCCTTCATTATGTCCATATCATCTACTTTCCAAAAATATCTGAATAACCTTTCATGGTTACCTATACCATTTATCATACACTTTCAAAATCTTAAGGAAAGACAACAGTGTAAGAATCCTTAGAGGTCTCTTTTTTCCATAGTATCATGAGATTACTTATACAACATTACTCTTGATAAACATGTAATCATTCCACTACCTTCTTAAACCATTGACCGAGCTTCAACAATTCTTTCATCTCACATATCATTTGTAGTCTCTTCATCATCATCCACATAAATACTACCCATATGACCATGCCGATTCTCTTTATCAGATTTTCCCTTAGGGCATTGGTTTTCATAATTCCTGTACATTCCACATTTAAAACACTTAACCATTGTTGATGTCTTAGAAATACCATTATCCTTGTCCATGGTGTTAACTGAACCTTTTCCTTTACAATTACTAGCTTTGTGTCCTTCTTTTCCACAACCAAAGAATCTTCCAGTTCCTTTGAAACATTCTCCTTGATTCCTCTTCCCACATGACTTACATGAGGGAAATTAAACTTTCTTTCCTTTATGGTCATCATGAAACTCCATATTTCTCTTATTAGCTGAGTCAGGAAACTTACCAAAGCTGATATTATTAATCATATTATGAGATTTATGATTAGGCATAATAACGATATGTGGACTTCCATATCCAATTTCATTTGGTTGCTCATGAAGAATATTATTCCATTGTCCATCATATCCTCTATTATCATGAATCTTCCTGTTTCCATCCATTTTCTAAAACCCAAAAAGAATAGTGTGAGAGGAAAAAATCATGCTAGGAAAACAACATAATAAAGGGGGAGTACCTTCAATATCTAACATCTTAGTTTTAATTCTAAAATTATTAACGTAATTATAAGACTATAACCTATACGTATAATTAACCTTAGGGACATCCCTATACATACCATAGAAATATATATATGGATTTCACTAGAGTTTTTGCATCCTAGTTTCCAAAGGTTAACTAAAACTTCTCTCTAATACCAACTGTAGAGGCCCGAATCTTGATGTAAATATACATTACTTTACTTTTTCTGAATACTTAATACATAACAAAAACAAACACACAAGGGCCATAAAAGTTAAGTGTCTTTGGAAACTCGGAACAAAATCTTCTAATCATAGTGAAAGATCTTCAATATCTCCAATAAAGATCTTACCCTTTTTGTTTTCTTACCTAAAACCATTCTTTAAATCCTGGGGAAAAGAAACATATAAAAGGGTGAGCTCAAATGCATAGTAATGATAAGCATGGATAAAATTAACAAATCATATACATTTTAACTTAAATACATGAACATAATGATTAAACATAAATAGCTTGAGAAATGACATAAAACATGGCGGTACGTAAGGAATAGATCATAAAGAAACATTAATCCTAATAAAATAGCATGAGAATAAAACATTTAATTTTGGAAACCATTAAGCACATGTTATGATTTCCAAAATAGCTAAGGCATTGCTGCCAAGACCATCTTAGTGGACAAAGTCCCTTACTAAATCGAGTTCAGTCCTCGTTTCAGTCCTGTAACACTAGACCAGATTAACTTACTGTTCCATCCATATCTATCTCATGAGATATAAATTGTTACCCAATTCATTGGAGAGAGATATAGGTCCCACCGATCTCATATTGAAATTATTCTTACGTGTTCCACAAAACAATCATAAATCATTCATCATAACCCAAGCAATAAATTGGGTTTCATAAACATCATTACATCATAACATAATCATAATAAAACAAATGGATATCATTTAATCATAAGAAAAGTGAAACCATATAAATCATATAGACATTATACTTGAAACATACACATATGAAATAATATCATCTGAGATGTAAAATGATTTTGATAAAGCACTTGAAATGAATTCTTGAGGAAAATATCCTTTCTTCTTGAAAATCATTTTCCTTTCAAAAAATTCCATGAAATTTTAAAAGAAAAGGGTTTTTTTGAAAATAATCATGAAATATTGTAGAGTAAGCTTCCTAAAAATGAGGCGTTATGAAACTGTAAAAATCCTTTCACACCATATAAGTTAAAAATAACATTCTCCTCATACTTTTGTCGGAAAAGTCAAAAAGTACCATATAATATAACCAAAGGAAAGATTCCATTCATACAATGTGGTAAAAAGTCAATAAATGGTAAAAAATAATTTAAAAATTCATGGAAGAATAGTAAACATTTTATGAAAACATATTTAGTAAACATGGTCATGGATGATAAATGTAGCCCCAGTAAATACTTACGTATAAGCAATCTCGGATAAAAAGATGAGATTTAAAATTAATCCCTTACCTTAGGTCTGATATGCTTCGTACGTATCCAAAACTCCTGTATAATGATTTATATAATTTCATTGACTTATTACAGAATAATATTCATTGTTTTATTTCATATATGGTTCACTTTGGTATTTATATTACTTGTTCATTTGTCAATTCGATGTTAAAGTATTTTTTGGGGTAAAATTGTTTCTTTTATCGTACGTGTATGAACTTGTTGTTATTGATATTATTATTACTTATATCATGATTTAATTTCTTCAAGAATGTGAAAAATGATTTATATATCATATATATTCAGTATATATATATATATATAATAGATAGATAAATGAAATTATACACACCGTTCCTGGAGAGGGTAGGCCGTACGTACACATGAACGTTTTTTTCCATTATTTTTTTTACTTGAATGGAAATAAGTAGATGAAATATATATATACATAAATACAGTAGCTTAATTATGTCATATATTTCATTATTATTCATTATATATACTTTATAATCATTCTTGAATGGTTAATCATGGAAAATGAGTCTCATCGCGTTTGTGGAGACGGTAATCTGTTTGTACGCACGACCGATGATATCATTCCCATGATCATGGAATTGTATTGAAGTGTATGTATAATATTAAAGAATAAATATCAATTTACAATAACCATATAAAGTTATTTATTTTCACCATTGTACCCATCCATGTAAGGTGGTGGTTGAAAAACTGATTGCACCACGACATGGAGACGGTATTCCGTACGTACGCACGTGTGGTGATTTCATTTTTCGTTTGATGGATAAAAGGTGAAATAGGGTTGTTTCATAATCATTATAACATATAATTATATGAGTGATACTGATGTTATTACTTTATAATGATACAACTGAATAAGAAGAAGATGAAGAAGAAAGAAACTTGAGAGAATCGAAAGAAGAGATTCCTTCTTCTTCGACGCACCTCCTTTAAGGCTTCTCTTAAAGAAGTAGAGATGGTTATTTGAGAAGACCAGAACCTCCAGAATGTTTCTAGGGAAGTGGATAAGAGAAATGGGAAGGGTTCGGCCGAGCTTCAAGGCACAAAATGGTGTGAAAAGAAGAGGGAAGGGGTGCCCTTTTTATAAGGGAGGAGAGGGGAACCTTTGGAAAAACTAAAAATATTATTTTATTATAAAGTCATATTTGGTTTTTAATAGCCCCAAATTAATTTATTTCTAACCTAAGGTGGGGATGGGTAGAAATACTATCTTCAAATATCATTTAGACAACTTTATGTTTATATTTTAGCCTCATCTTTTAGATCTAACTTTAAGTTAAATAATTTTACTTTTACCGTGTCTTCTTGTTTTCTTACACGATAAGGTTAATAAACTTACTATAACAAGCCAAAAGAACCCCAAGTTGTTTATTATTAATATATATAACTTTAACTAATTCATTTGGACTAGCATCAGATTTTTACGAATAAAATAACAATTAATAATATAAGATTTTTTTAAAAAACTATTTTATGTCAATTTTGACACTATTTGGTAATTGGATTTTGTGAAAATCATAACAGAATAAATAGTTCAAATAAAGTTAATTAAATCAATAATATGATGTCATATTAACCTATAAAATTAGTGGAATTCATACAAAGTCTCATATTACATCTATTTGGCTATTTATAATATCAATTATTTTAATATTTCATTACTTAGGTAATTACTACATCACCATTGTGTGATAAATAACATAAATTATATACTGTCTAAAAATTATAAATAAAATACCATTAGGTATGAAATATCTTTAGCTTTATAATGAATATTTATAGTCTAATTTATCTTATGTATAACCCTATATTAAAAATTTATTAGTTATTAAACTTTGATTTTAACTATTTTAACCATTCTATAAATAAATTAATAATAAATGTCCTAATCTAATCCAAGTGGACCTAAATGGTCATATTTTATTGTTAAGGTTGTTTTTTTTCGAATTATACTTATTCAATAGAAATAAGACATGTGTTGGGGGAATATTAATATCATTTTTTCCATTAATTACCCTATTTACTTTTAACCGTGGTAAATAAAAGTAAAAAAAGTTACTATTCACCAAATATTATTTTCATCTCATTGAACCACATTTTAGTCCTTGATATAAACCGTGTCTCTCGGATTTTCAAAATTAAATTCACAAATGTGGTAAAATTTCATTTAAATGAAAATTTCAGTTTTTTAACTACCACTAAGTGGTGTCACTATTCATCGAAAATTGGTGTTTATCAGAAAAATATCAAAACTTCTTCCTATGAATTATTTGATAATCCGAATTAAAAATTGATGTATATTTTTCCAAATTCAAAACATAGATGTGTCATTAAATAATTTTAAAATTTATTCCCGTTATCAAAACAAATAGTGTTTTTTTAAGAATCAAAAACAAACAAAAGATTGATACTTGTTTATATCCAATTTCAAATTAAAATTAATTCCAATGAACAAAATTGGATTAAATGGTAAAAATATATTCTAATTACAATTTAAAACCAAATCAAAAAGATAATCTAACCATATAAATTATTTGCGATGAAAGAAGTCGTTTTTAAATAAAATATAGCGTGTTATTACTATACATTAAAATATGAAAGTTATTAGAATAATATGAAAATTTTATCCAAAGAAAATTTTTATATCCTGATTCCGATGAAGAATTTTATTTTGTAAAATTGAACTTATAGACATGTCAAAAACATGATTTAAAGTGGGTGCGCCATCAAAAGGCGGGAAAACTGCAATTTTTTAAAAATTCATATTTTACACGAAAAATTTATTTTGTTCTCACACCATATTCTACAAAATGTGTAAGATGAATAATAAGGTTATAAAATTCAAAATGTAGTTAATACTATTCATAATAACTAGTCCATAATAATATTATAACAATATATCATTGTTTAGTGAAACCCGGTGTTGCGTACTACACACGCTATATAGGTAGGTCACGATTGTGTGTAATGCAAACCAATAATAGTGTTGCGTATACTGAAAGCTAATGCAGTGTTGCGTATAGTACAATCTAATCTTGGTGTGTTGTATAATAGAATATCAATGAAATTATAAATAATATATCTCATAAAATCTTGGGGTGTAACAATTACATTCATAGAGGCTCATCCAATTCCTTTGGGACCACCACATTGGAAACAGAAATCACATACATCATAATTGTATTCAAAAAAGGGAAATAAAAAATCCACCAACACTAAACCATATATGCTACATATCCCACCAAAAGATGAAACCAATGATTAGTAATTTATGAGTAATAAAACTTTCATAAATAACCCAAACCATATGAAAAAAATTAGACAATCGTGAATGAGACCAGAAAACTCACATCCCTATTCCGGATTTCATCTAATTAAGGATACATAACTCAATAAAGACCTCATTTCCAAAAACAACTAATAATCATAACCCAAAATAATCCAGGAGAAGACAAATTATTTATCATACCTAGTAATGTAAACTGTTTTGTGTATTTATTTTAATTTGAAGAATTACATCAAATAATTTAAACAAAATCATACATTTATTCATAATGTAAAAAATACATCTATGAACACGAAAAAAGGGAAAAAATTAAATAAATAAAGAATTCACATATTCAAACATTTTATTTATTAATTATGAAAAATTAATAAATAATTAAATTATAAATAATTTACCATACATTATGGACATTCGTTAATTAAATAAATATAAAAAATATAATATTTACATATAATTTAATCTCTAATATATTAAAATTTATATGATATTTTACGTAAACAGTTGATATTTTAATTATAAAAATTAAATATATGGAATCTTCTTACATTATATAGGCAATTTTGATATCATAATGATTTTATTATTTAATACTTTATCATATCCAATATAATTTCTTCTTTTTATTTAGTTTAAATAATTTTCTCAAAGTATAAATTATAATTTGAATAGTTGAAATTAATAATTATGGACAATTAATATTACTAAATAAAAAATTGTTTGTATTTTACTTTATTGTTAATGTTTTTTGTGATTTTATAAATTACACTTATAATTTTAATATAAACCATTAATATCTAAATTATAATACACTCTTTATAATTTGAAAATCTATTCTTGAAAATAATTTACATTTTAGATGATTATTTATTAAATGTTACATGAACATTTAAATATGTAATTATAAATATTTCAAGAATAAATAATTTGATTTTTTTTATAAATTAAATACATATCATTAATCATATTTTCCAATAAGTTAAATACAAATTACAAATTATTTAAATAAATTAAAAGGGAAGAGTTTTGAAATTTGAAAAAATCCTTGATGTTTCATTTATTTATATATATTATTTAATAAGCTGTGATATATGGAGGTATACATTAGATTTTATGACATAAAATCAGCAGTTGTAACACACCACTATATATATGGAGTATCATATCTCACAATTTCATGTATTTTAGATTCATAGGAGTGTGGGTATAATTGGGAATGAATTTGAATTTGGGATCGCTTTTATAATTTCTAATAACATGAAATATACCTATAAAAGTCAATAGAATTATGAGTTGCTTCAAATAATAAATTATCAATCACCCATATGTATGAAATAAGTGACTATGTAATGGATAGAGTATTTCTACTTGGTTTGGTCCCAATGTGTGAAATCTACTCCATGATATATTTCATTATTATCCCCGGTTATAGATTCTATAAAAATAATTTTTATCAATTTAACGTGGTGTGGGATTGATATCATTCGAGACAATCATTGTATCACATAAAATATTTCTCTAGGTATATATATACCAATTTACACTGGATACTATGACAATATAATCAATATTATAAATATTTTCTTATCTTTTGGTTGCTTCCAAAACAATGTATATCTTATTACGAGCCTTCTATTAAATATGGATTTATCCCCTTCTCTTGACTTAAACCTCCAAAAAGTAGTTTCTTGGAACTCCAGTCATTGGTACACATAATTCTGGTACTTGAAAATGTATACCAATGGAATTTATGAATTTCACACTCATATTATATATTTTTTGGGAAATTATGTAGTTCTTCATACTAATGGATTCATTAAAACATTATGTATCTCATAAAAAACACAACACTAAATAATTTTTATGTAAAAATAATATGTTAATAATGAAGTAACTTATTTATATAACAATTATTCCTATGATAAAATAATTTAATTTGGTATTCAAAAATTTAGTCATTTACTTATCTAAATCTATGTTGGCTACATTCATCGTCTCTATATATATTAGGGTCAATTGTATTCATCAATTCTAAAAAAAATAATGAAAATAATCATAAACATTCCATCATAATTTTTTTTGAACAACCATATAAATATTATGATAATGATTTAGACATTATGTAAAATAAATTAACAAAACATCAACCGGTATTCTTTCCTTCATTTTACTATTTTATATATCTCCCGTTTATATATAAAAATTCAAAAAAAAGAGTTGAAATTTGTTTTATGAATCCAATGAATCAACTTCCAGTAACCCATTTTTTATCTTCTTTTTACATAATATCAATATATAATTTAATCGTCAAACCTTCCTATCAATTGGACTTTGATATATATAATCTTTCCTAACATTAAATAAATCTCTTCATTTGTTAACTTAATACATCATTTTATATTACTCTTATTTTATCATTGTTATTTATTCTAATGTGTGATGACTCCAATATTTTTTTCCCTTCATATACTTTTCCATTAGAAATGTTTTTTTAATATTATAATAATTTTTTCCTTTTCTTAATATAATATCATTAGTAAAACTAACTACCGTAATTTTTATTCATTGATTTCAATTCTTACTCTGGGTTGATTTAAATTATTTCAATCAACCTTGAATTGAAAGATTTATAACACCATTATATTATAGTTATTTAACTTATACATCATCCACTATTATTAAATCTTCTGGTGAAGTCAAAGATCGATTAAACTTCATATCCCTTCTTTTGGATCCTTCACCGATAACATTCCATTATCAGTCTTTTGGTCAATTTTTCTTTCTATCAAATCTTATGGAGTCACAACTTCTATTGACCATTTTATTATTATATTCAACCATGATTTAATAAAAATAGACTTACATAGTTACAATTTTTATTCCTATAAATGATCATTATATCCATTATCATATTAATTTAGTGATGTTTGGTCCCATAAATAATTATAGAGAAGACTACATTATGTGATCTCATCTACCAGTAGTTTTTATGTTTAATTAAATGACCATATTTTATGATTATAAATTCCACAAAATTAGGGTGTGAGTGTATTTCAATGATAATAGATAATACAAAAGAAGACACATGTATTTAGAATAAGTGATTAGATTTCCAGAAAAAATAGAGCCATAAAATCCTCTATATATAGTCCAATGGAAATTAAACCATCATCATAATCAAAATATCTAAAACATTATTTCATTCAATGAGGTCATCCAAAAACACATGTAACCATTGAAACCAACTACAACACCATCATATTCTTAGAGTATCATCAATCAAACCCTTTTTATTTTTTGGAAACATAACACATCTCTTTTTATTGCTCATATATTTACATTTCATCAATTCAAAACAATTATCAAATAAAAATATCCTAAAAACCTAATATATAAAGTATTTTTTTTATATTATTATATCTCTCAATGTAATGAATGTTTTTTACAATGAATTTCATGTACACCAATATAGAAATTAACAACCGATTTTTAACATCCAGAACACTCATCTTTGAGAGTCTTATCCTTTATATCATTGCCTCCAACATGTCATTCTGAAATTTTAGCATCCAAAAATTCTTCTCTATTTGTTATGATAAAATTATATACAATTTAATCAATAATAAATTGTAGAGTTGTTAAAATACTCTACCCTTTTTCCACATAATCTAAATAATATTGGATAAATCCCCACATCTTCCATTAAGGGAGTGGGGTAGGATGAACATGATGTTTTATCATTAATTCCTTAAATAAATCCCTTCAAAAATAAGTACTAAAAATATCAGTAAATCTATACATTATTGAAACTCACTGAAAATTCACTACCATATTTGATACATTCTTCAATATTAAATGATATATGATATTAATATGTTTTCATTGAGTATGTTTCACTAGTTTATTTTAAAGGTCAATTTCACTTTGATGATAACCAAATGTTTTTTAATGATTTTAAACATGTACCATATTGTCTTCCAATTTAAATTCCATCCACATAATTTGAGTAAATGAATTTATAGAAAGAAAAATACTTTGAATCAACTATACTCAAATCCATTGAATATTATTCCATACTAGGTCAACATACACAACTTTCTCCAAAAAAAACATTCTTTCAAATGTTGATTTTGTTCTATTAAAATATATCACCCAATAAAAATATGTGAAACTATGTAAATTTAAATCATTTCCATTTTCTTACATCATGAAAAATGTCTTTTATTCGTTTAACATAACAAAATATTACATTTTCTACCATAATGCATGATTTTTTTTCAAATCACATTGATATTTCACATATAATGTCACTAAATAGAAAATGTTTTCTGATAATTACTTTAGATAGAGTGGTGTGTTGAATAAATTTTTAAGTAACTATAATTCATGATTCTTCTAGATTCATTATTACTTAGTCTAACACTAGTAGGAATAAATGTAAAAACTACCTTTCAGTATTCCATGAAAACATTCTGCAAAATCTTCATCGTATACATTCTCTATGAGTGGAAGATAAAAAATCCATTATATTGAACTTATATTCCACGAAATAAATTTTTATCTCCAAACATAGATATCTCCTTGTTCATATTTATTTATTCTAATAACTATACATAATATTTCTCCTCATATCAATTAATGGTTATTCAGTTAATATTGTGATGAAAATAATAATTCTAAATCCAACATTCATTATATATATATATATGTTATTATCTAATTTTACTTTATAAAAGTTCAATATTCGAAGATAATTATCATGTTTGGAATACCAATATACAATGTATTTCTTATATCCAGGTATGTATATCATTACCTTACATACTTTGTATTCATATTTATCAACTATAAAGCTTATTGAATGTTCAATATAAACATCTTCCAATTCTTTATCTTCCATGAATGTGGTATATATATACATATGATATCATTTATAATTGGAGCAAATAAACTGGTAGAAAAATTCTCATCATTGTAAGAATTGAAAGTGGTGAAAATGTTTCATAAAAATCAACAATATCCACCTTTGAATACCATTTACTAAATATATAGACTTTATTAAATGAAATATCACCTCTTTATTAATTTTATTTATGAACAACCATTTAGTTATGTTAATGTTCTTATCTTATGGTTTGGAAAAGAGCTTCTAATTTTTAATTTTCTCAATTTTATTTTAATCCTAATTCATTAAATCTCCCTATTCCATAATCGAGATATCTTATAAAATAGATAGATGTTCAGTCAGAGAGATAAATACCATTTAATTTTTAACCCTTAAATTCCTCGCCATTTGAATTAAGGCTTCATGTATTGAGATGTTATTTTCATATTCATCATTCCTTTTGAATTTATATAACATCTACCTTCCTTCCATAAGAAGTATCCTTATCTTTTTACTAGTTATAATATACATGTTCATGAAAACTTTTAGTTCTTCTTTTTTAACATATCTTCAAGAAGATATTTTTTATCTTCCATTAATGCCTTAGATATTACTTATACTCCTTCTATCAAAATATATTTCACTTTAGTGAAATTAAAAACAAAATTCTCTACAACCATGTAGAGTAATTTGTTACAATACCAACATCTCCATCATGTAGATGAATATAATTAGAGTATTCTATCCTAATAATTTTCATCAAATATTACTAAGGCATGATGTTCTAGCATTAACAAATAGGGGCTCTTAAAGACATTTATGTACATAACCATGGGTTTATTTTTGTTCAAAATATCCTAAGTAGTCAAATTTTATTATGATAATATAAAAAACCTAATAAAAATATAAACCATTATACATAATAATTTTATCTAAAATAATTTTGAGACTTTATACTCTATTAGACTAGTCTTCCTTTCCTTAAAATATTTATAGTTACTTTTCAAAAACAACATTTCACTCTCATTTGTAGGGATACCTAAACAAATTCTTTATTTTAGGTTTTGATTTGTATGTTTCAAAATACATACTTGTATCATCTATACCAATGTATATATTTATATTCTTGATCATGAACCTTGTTCTTTATCAATTTACCATAGAAATAACATTAAAATCTCCACAAATTCATATTTATGTTTCACGAACAAAGAATACACATTAGAGTGTAGTAATAAATAAATGTGAAGATTTATATATCACCAATTATGGATTGATATCTTAACAGTCCAAAACATCTAATTATATGATCATAACGAGGACTGAATCCTTACATTCCTATATCATATTTATATCATATTTTATTTTTTTTAAATCATTATTAAACATTTATCAATTATTTTTATTGAGGTATATATCTCAGTACCTCATCCATTAAAATGATACTAATATTTATTTTTCCATTATTAAAATGCATTGTATACCATATATACTTTTTATCTCTATAACATAGGTAACATGAGGTACTCATAATTTCAATTTAAAATATGATACTTCTAGTTGATACTACTAATAATATTATCTCCCCATCAATCATGAACTATATGATACAATCATAATTATCTAATATAACATTGATTCTATCATAAAAAATATTAATAAAACATAATAAGTTGTTCCTGTTCCCATATTCAAATTGTAAATAATCTATTTTGAACTTCCAATAATCTGTAATATCTATATCCACTCCTTCAATAATTACGGAACTACAATTCCTAAAGGTTACATATCGAACATATTGAACATTATATATTTTTCAAAACATTCACATTTCATGTTATATAATAAAAACACCAGCCATATAGCATCTAATATTTTCCTTTTTATAGTTCTTTCACGGTGACCTCAACTATCAAGGATTTTTAATCCAAATTTAATTTCTAATCATCAATATCTATTATAGTATATGAATCCTATCTAGATATATTTTTCATGAAATATTTTTTATTGTAACCATTTTTGTCCCATATTATATATGATTCTTCATGGTAGCAAAATTTATTTTCCATTATAGAGAATGGAATTTTTGATTCATCTTTTAGAGTGATAGTATCTCTCATATTATGATTTATATTTCATTTTCTTTTTGAGTTGCACCCCCTTAAATCTTGCATTATCCCAATAAGAGACACGTTTTCCCAGTAGGTAGAAGCATTTTCCCACATATTTCACAACAAAATATATACTTTAAACCTATACATTCAAGATTGATATATGTTCTAATTTTAAAATTCTATAAGTGTTAAAGTAGATTGTATACCATCTTTTTACTTTCAGCACGGAGAGTCTTGAATCTATTAATTATGAATAAATTTCATTGATTTAATGAAAGGATCCCCACATTTCTTCTCAACCTAAAATATTTCATATTTACTTGAGAGACCTATATAGATAGTAATAATTGATTTATTAATATTATTAGCATGAGAAGATGTCACATGGATAGTCATGTAATTCTTTTCATGACATGATACAACTCTTCATTAATATTATTTTCATTGTAAATAAACTTGTTCATCATATTCATAGTGACATTCATCATAAGACACCATGAATATGACCTTATAATCTCTTCTCCCTTATTAAAAATTTCTTCTCTGATATCTGTTAGGATATTTTCTTACTCATCCACCTTGAACATGACGATTTTGAATTCATCCTATTGAGAATCATCATTTGGAGAAAATATTCTTTTCCCAATAATTATTTTCTCTTTTATTTTCAAAATATAATGTTTTTTCTTATTCTTAGCATTTCTCTCAAGATATTCTGCATTTGTTTCATTTAATATATGTACCATATAGTATTCTTCACATTTTTCTTTTTAATAAAAAATTTACACATTATTAATGTGAGAAATTAATATCAGATGTTTATATAAATCATATTAAATATAGTATACAACTTTTAATGAGTCATCTAATTATTACATAATGAAATATCATCTCATTTTATTCTTGGTAGTTTTTTTTACCATACATAAAATTTTTATCATCCTTATATCTATTTTTTGAATTTCTTCTTATAGAGTTGTTCATCTAGATAATCTGCATCTTTGTCATTATCATTTCTACTCTTCTTATTAGTGAATTTTATAGAAAAATATCATATTCCACCACACATAAAATACATCAACGTATGTTTTCTATCATGATTTCTTTTCCCCCTTATAATTATCCATGATATAATGGTCACCATTCTTGTTGGTCGGAGTGGACACTCAAGAGGGGGAAGGGGGGTGAATTGAGTTCCAATTAAAATTTCTGTTACAAATAATTTCTTTTAAAATCCCCCAATTTAAATACAAGTTAAACTGTAGTGAATTTATACAGATTTACAATGTTCAATTAGCTTCTTAAAGATTGATTAGTTCTCAGTCAATTTAATAACATGATTAAAATGGCTTTTGAAGTTGACCTACTAGTTCACAACAATCATAAACACATTATAATTTAAATATCAATGTAACTTTATTATAGTTTAATATTTCAAAGTAATAAGCAGCAGAATATGAATTATATAAGTATATATATATATATATATTACACTTATTATTTAAATTAAAAATCACAGCAGATATAACCAAGAGGTTTAGTCTCAAGCTAAGACTTAGTCCACTAAAATTTATATATAAAAGTGATCCACACCCTGGGTTAGGGTTACCAACAGTACAAGACTATCCAGGACACAAAGGGACCTCTACCACAGTTCTTCGTGGGAAACAAAGCAATGACCAGGCCACAAATGGACCTCTTCCACAATTGTCGTGGGTAAACAAGAGTAAACAAATTTGGTTTGAGGATTTTGATATCCCCCAGTTCAGTGCAGGTGACAGTGTGTGTGTATTATATACATATTACACACACTACTCGAATGTAAATAAAAAAATCACTTAGAGAGAACATATAAGTGTTTAGAAAGCTCTAGTGATTATCAATACAGCCCTGGACTCGTTGGATTCATCAGAAAAGAATTTGAGTCATTATCTGGTTTTTCTATTGAAAAACAGAGTGTCATAGTTTAGCTCATATTCGATGAGTGAAAATGATCTATTGATTCATCATGTGTTATTCAGTAGTGTTGTATTTCACTCATGAGAGTCCTATGAATGTCTATCAATCTCTCTTTATTTCTTAGGATTGTTTTTCTTGTTCAGGATAGTACACTCAGGTTTCTTGAGTTGTCACACGTATGTAAGTTCTTCTCGTTGTCTCGTCACACTTTCACATGTTTACTGCGGCTCAATATTACTTATATTCCATGAGATTTGGTAGTAGGAATGATTCCCTTTTCATAGGTATGAGACACTATTTCCTGAAATACAAACAACTATCATTAATTATCATTAATTTCATTAAAAGCATAAAATATGACCATTAGAAATATTAAAATAATATTGAAGAATGTTAAGAAATGGTGTCACAATGATTATGTAAACGGTGTCTTCTTCAAAGTATTGTCTTCACGGTGTCTCCATGTCATGGTGTCTAGCACAAGGTTTATGAGTCACGGTGTGTCTTTCACGGTGTCTGGATCACGGTGTGTCCTTCACGGTGTCTGGGTCGCGGTGTGTAGCTCACGTTGTCTGGGTCACGGTGTGTCCTTCATGGTGTCTAGCTCACGGTGTGTATCTCACGGAGTCTGGATGACTGTGATTGTGTCTTGCACACTGTCTGTCTTACTGTGTCAACTATCACGGTGGCTCTATACTTAGAAAAATATAGGTATTTAGACTTTAACATTAATATGTAGAATATGGATTATGAATATCCATTAGAGATTTATTGAACTTGGAACATAAATAAAAAGGTTTGATAATATTAGTACAATTTGTGATCATGCATAAGACTTGTAAATAATAAAGAGAGTAATGAACAGTAATAAGATTTTCTATCATTAAAACACGATGTGTAGTTATTATTGAGATTGGAGAGCACTAACAAGATGTTCAATTATAATTGAGATTAATTAACCGTAATAGGATTTGTGATCATTAAAACATGATTAATACATGAGGATTACATGAGGGGTCCAACAATCTCCCCTTTTTTTATGATCCCAAATCATGTATAGTCAAAATAAAACTAAAATGCAACATTAGAGAAAAATAGTATATGAGAATAATAGAATTAGAGAATAACAGATTCAATAATCACATATCTCATTATAGTACTAATACTTGTAGTTGTTCTCCCCCTTTTGGGAATAGAAAAAAGTAGAGAGAAATGAGGGAAACAATGCATTTGTCATTCAGAAGGTTTAGAATAAAACATACAGGAGAAATAGAAATAGAAAACAACAAAAGGAATCCCAACAAAAAAGAAAAACAGTCCCTAGACTCTTCAGGGAGTGGCCTTTTCCTTGCCTTTATCAGTAGCAGGAGCTTGTGCTGATGTAGAAGAAGTCATAGATTTGGTAGACAAAGAGGGTAAGGGTAAAACTTCAAAAATAGATGGAACCAAAGTAGGAGCAGTAAAAGATCTAGGTTGTGGTTGGTCAAGAATGACTGGACGAATCTTAGAAAGAGCTTGGCGGACTGACATGGAAGTTGAGGCAAGGGCAGGTTGACCAGGTCTAAGGGGTGCAGAAGCCGGAGCAACAATATCAGCACTCTACACATGAAGTTACGACTGCAATAGATTGATGAAATCAATAATGATTTCTCCACCATATTTCATAGCCTTTTCAAATTCGTCTCTATTCTCCATTACGTTTTCCAAAAATCTGGAGATCACTGTAAGCTTCTAAACATGAGCATTAAAATCTAGAGTTACTGGAGGGATTTTCTGGTTTTCCACAAGATACTTTTGTTTATTTGACATGTCACTTTTAGAGAAAATCTGGGTAAGATAAAAATCTATCTTCTTGGTGATCTCTTGTTGAGCATCATTGGATATCTTAGAATTGATCTGAATAAGATCAAGCACTCTATAATTGTTCTTCATAACTTTAGCCAGAGGAGACAGATCTAAACCACTGAAAAGATTCTGAATTTATTCCATGATGATGGATCTAAACATAGAAGCATCCAAATAAGGCATGGAGGTCTGACGAGGGAAATGCGAATCTTTGAAAACTTCGGTTAGAACATTGAGCTGTTTTAAAACTCTCTGTAGACATTCAGTGTACTCATCTGTGAGCTTATTCAATTTTTCTACAAGCTCCCTCATGCGTTGCAGAATTTTTTGCGTCTTCATTCAATATTCTCATCAAAAGATATCAGATAGGGGTTCACTTGAGACATAATCTCTCTAGCAAGGGTGGAATCAGTTGGTTTTAGGAGAAGCAGCAACAGGTGCAGAGGTAGAAACAGGTGCAGGAACAGGCTCTGATATTGAATACAGTTCTGATTTCAGATTTTCCACCAATCCACTCAACTTTGCAACATTAGCACTAAGCAACCTGTTTTCAACTCTGACTTCTTTAATTTCTCGATCATCATTGGTTGAATATGCAAAATAACGTTTTCCAGCAGAATTGAGGCATCATCTTGACATAACTGAGTCACATGAAGAGGTTGAGCAGATAAAATATTTTCAACACCAGCTAATATTTTCTCTCCAAATACTTTCATATCATCTTTAGTTACAAATGAGTGTTTCTTGGGTAAGAGTGCAGGTAACAATAGTGGAGCAAGTTCTGGTTGCGGTTCAGAGACATCTTCAGACTTAGATTCTGATTCAGATTGAGGTTGGGGCTCTGGTTTTGGTTCCTGTTGAGGTACAGACTTCAGTTGAAACATAGAAAAGAGATCCATTCCAGTTTTAGTCACATACTATGACTCATTCACATCATAAAAGATTGGAAAAACATATAGATTGTACACAAAATATGTGAAAGTTGGTTGAGAAGCTTCATCAGATCCATCTTCTTTAATCGCAATGTTTTGAGGTTCCTCCCCTTCAAAATGTGCTTCCATTTCAGATACTTGAGGCTGAAAAATTCGGTCATGATCCACAGGATCATCTCCAATTTCTTCAGCAAATTTTTTCCTTGACAGCTGAAAGGTATGTTCCATCCTCTCTTCAGTAGATGGTGCATACTCAGGAACCAATTGGTCCACTGGTTGTTCTCCCAGACTTACATCTTATTCAACAGGGAGATCCTCTTCAACATGATCTATCTCTATTATTGCTTTCTGATCTAAATTAGGAAAAACCAATTCTCTTGCAGCCGTAGGATGAGTTTCTGTATTTACATCCTCACTAGAAGCAGGAGATTCCTCTACTCTAAAACAATCAGCAACTTTCTCTCTTGAATGCATTTCAGCAGGAATAAAAGAAGGGAAAGCAGTACTTTCTTTCTCCACAGGAGATGCTTCCTTTTGAGGTATTTCAACTTCTTCTCTATGTGATACATCAGCTGCCACTTCCTCTTATTCTTCAGCATCTAAGTATTCAGCCACTTCATCTAGTTCCAAACCATGATCAGTAACATTCTTCGGCCTTCATGGATAATCAACAGGATTAGACTTCTTATACAATTGATCATTATCCTTAACCCATTTCTTCTTCCAGGGGTTCCAGTTAATCTTCATTCTTTTGAAGATAGGCTTGGATAGGTAGAACTCAAAATCCTATAGCTTCTCTTCATTCGGTCCAACAACTACTTTTACAGGTATCATGGATGAAATCATCCTTGAGTAAAACAATGAGGTGGATTTGGAAGTGACTATAATCAGCTCACATATATGGTTAATGACATACTTGCAAAGATTGATCTTATGGAAATTCTTCAATAGGTGAATCAGGAACAGATCTTGATACATCATCACAGCAAAATATCCTTTTCATGGACTAATCAAATTTTCAACATACTTAAATTGTAGTCTAGTTTCTCTATCTAGCTCTGAAGCTATAGCCCTTCGCTTGGTGCCATTACCAGTTAATATTTCAAAGGCATTTTCAGGATTGAATATGTCAGATAATGGAGGAGGGTCTCTCTGGTAGTCATCAAAAATTCCATCTTGAGGAATACTTAGGCATGCAACCCATATCCTTGAAACGAAAGAACATTTCTGACCATTGATCCAGTTGGTCACCATGAACAATTCTCCAGAATCAAAAGAAAACATTATAAAATTGGTAAAACTGAGATACCAACCTCGGATAAATCAGTCTATCTTTTCTAGAGTACCATTCGAACCATCTTTGTTCCCTTAGGATTTTCCGGATTAAGGAATTACTAGACAACATCCAGTTAGGGAAAATCTATTTTTTAGGAACTGATGCACGGCTTACAAGGATTGGGTTCATGGGTCCTTCAGGCGCTATCCTCGGTATCCTCTTATGTTTCTTGGAGTGGCGCTTCTTAGATGAGGGAGAAGATGGATGCTTCATCCCTGGCATCCACTGAAGGGTTGGGAGAGAGAGAGAAGAAGAGGTTCACAAGGTAAAGAGGGCTCAAGAGAGAGAGAGTAGGAGAGAGTACGGGTGAGAGATCGAGTGAAACATTTATGTTTTATCATTTGGGAATATCAAACTTTATAAAAAAAACTAGGGAAATCAAATAGAGGTGAAATAAAAATTACCTCGATACGGGTTAAAATAAGAGTATAAATAATCTTCACGGTGAGACTGTGAGTAGGCAATACGGTGTGATGAAAAATAGTCATCATGGTGAGACTGTTGGTGATTGTCACGGTGAGACAGTGACCATTCTGTGTATACACGGTGAGACATTAAGTGTACTGATCCGTCATGGTGAGACAGTTAGGTGATAGACCGTGAGGACAAGGTGTTAACGGTGAGACCGTAAGCATGAAACAATAACATTAAAATAGTTAGCATGAAACCGTAAAGTAAAATATAATAAATTATTAAACATTAAGAGCAGTAAGATACCTATTTATGATTAATCATGACAAGATCATGTATGATGTAGTCTAATCTTTCTGAATATAATGGTTTAGTGAATATATCAGCAAGTTGATATTCAGTACCAATGAATTCCAAAGTGATGTCACCTTTTTGATAATTATTCCACAAAAAGTGATGTCTTACATCAATATTCTTTGTCCAAGAATGTGAGTCAAGATTCATAGAAATTTTAATAGAACTTGTTTTGTCACAATTTATTGGGACATGTCTGAATTGATATCCATAGTTCTGTAATGTGTGTTTCATCCAAAAAATTTGTGCACAACAACTTCCAGCAGCTATGTATTCGGCTTCTGCAATAGATAATGCAACAAAATTTTGTTTCTTACTAGACCATGATACTAGTGACTTTCCTAAATGGTGACACATTCCAGAGGTGCTTTTTCTATCTAACTTACATCCAGCAAAATCAGCATCAGAATAACTAATTCATTCAAATGATTGTCCTTTGGGATAGAACAGTCCTAAATTGGGAGTATGCTTGAGGTATTTGAAAATTCTCTTCACAACATTTAAATTTGACTCTTTAGGGTTTGTTTGAAAATGAGCACACATACACACACTAAACATAATATCACGACGACTAGTAGTCAAGTAGAGTAGACTTCCAATCATTACTCTATAAGTGGTTTGATCAACAGATTTACCATCTTCATCAAGATCCAACTTACAGGTGGTACTCATGGGAGTGTCACTACATTTTGTGCTATCCAATCCAAAATGTTTTAAAAGATCTCTAGTATATTTACATTGAGATAAAATAATTCCATCATCATTTTTAATGATTTGAAATCCAAGGAAAAATTTGAGTTCTCCCACTAAACTCATTTCAAATTCGTTTTGCATCATTTTAGAAAAATCAGTGCATAATGTAGTTTTTGAAGATCCAAAAATAATATCATCTACATAAATTTGTACAACTAAAACATCATTAGAAATATGTTTTATAAAAAGAGTAGGATCAGATATACCTTTTGTAAAATCTTTGGAAATTAGAAAAGTATATAATCTATCATACCAAGCTCTTGGAGCTTGTTTTAAATCATATAAATCTTTTGATAATTTGAAAATATGATTTGGAAAATTAGGGACTGTAAATCCAGGTGGCTGGACAACAAAAACATCTTCGGCAATATATCCATTTAAGAAATCTCTCCTAACATCCATTTGATATAGTTTGAAATTTATATGTTCAGCATAAGCAAGTAAAATCCTAATGGTTTCTAATCTGGCTACTGGAAAAAAATTCTCCTCATAGTCAATTATTTTCTATTGACTATAGCCTTGTGCAACTACCCTATCTTTGTTTCAAACTATGTTTCCAGATTCATCTAATTTATTTCAAAACATCCATTTAGTGCCTATGGTGAAAGTGTCCTTGGGTCTTTCACCAAGTTTCCAAACTTTATTTCTATCAAATTTATTATGTTCTTCTTGCATAGAAATTATCCAAAATTCATCATTAATAGCATCATCAATGTTTTTAGGTTCAATCTGTGACAAGAAGGATTGATGTTCAACCTGATTTCTAAGAGAAGCTCTAGTATGTGTCCCTCTATCCAGATTTCTTACAACAACAACTAAAGGATGATTCTTTAGAATCCTAGTTGATCTAGTAAAGGTAGGGTTAAAAATTTCCGGTTCTTCTCTAGGTTCGGGTTCATTAGGAGAAGATTCTAGAATATGTCCAGAACATGATGTTTTTATAATAGGTTCTTTAGATTTGTCATTATGGTCCAGAACACTCAAATCACATTCATGATTTTCAAAAGAGGTTTTAGGCTCATGTGGATCAGTTTCATCAAACTTGATGTAAACATATTCTTCCACACACTTGGTTATTTTATTGAAAACTCTATTGGATTTTCTTGTAATAGAATATCCTAAAAATATTCCTTTATCACTCTTAGAATAAAACTTATCAAGATTATCTTTTTTATTAATAAAAAAGACTTTACAACCAATGACTCTAAGGTAATTGACTTTAGGTTTTCTATTGTTCCATAGTTCATAAGGGGTCTTCTTAGGAATAGGTCTAACTAAGACTCTATTAATGATATAACAAGCTGTATTCACAGCTTCAGCCCAAAATTAAATAGGCAGGTCATATTCATTAAGCATGATTCTTGAAATTTTTTGGAGGGTTCTGTTTCTTTTTTCTACTACACAATTCTGCTGAGGTGTCCTAAGAGCTGAAAATTTATGACTATATCCATTGTGTGAGAAATAAGATTCAAATTCTCGATTTTCAATCTCATGGCCATGATCACATCTTAGAGTTTTAATCATAAGTCCACTAAGGTTTTCTACAGACATTTAGTATTTAACAAAATACGAACAAGATTCACTTTTGTGAGCTAAGAAGTATTCCCAAGTATATCTAGAACAGTCATCTACTAAGACATAGACATAGTGCTTCCCATTTAAGCTCTAAACTCTATATGGTCCAAACAAATCCATGTGGTCCAACTCGAGAGGTTTAGAAGTTGAAACTTATTTCTTTGATTTGAAAGAGATTTTGTGTTTCTTTCCCTTTTGACAGGGATTTAAAGTTTTGTCATTTGGAAACTCAAGTTTGGGTAAGTCTATGACTAAGTTTTTCCATGTTACTTTCATATGTGAGTGACTGTTGTAGTGTCCTAATCTTCTATGCCATAACCAGGACTTTTTATGAAAAGCATTTAGGCAGGTAACATTTTGTTTAGATAAGGAACTTAAATAAAAAACCTAAACATTTTCATTCCTTAATGAAGATAATACTAAAAAAAATTTAGAATTAAAAACGTTAGAAAGAATAATTTTCAAACTTGACATTAAATCCATCACCGCACAATTGAGAAATACATATCAGATTATATTTCAGTCCATCAACAAATAAAACATCAGAAATTAAAACTGAATTAGTGTTACCAATTTGGCCTAGGCCGATGATCTTTCCTTTAGAATTATCATCAAAGATGACATAGCCTCCATCAACCATTATTATACTTTTAATGCATGAGTAATCCCCATACATATGTCTTGAACATCAAATCTCCAAATACCATGTCTTCTTATGGGAACTCTTCAAATAGATATCCTACAAACAGTTTTAGATAGAATATGATTATGGTACCCAGATTCTCTTGGGTCCAAACAAATTATCAATCAATGATTTTGGTACCCAAATTTGTCTAATGGGTTTCATATAATTTACAGAATCAAAAGATTTTTAGAGATAAAATCTATTTGATCTATAATTATGTGAATAACAAGTTGAATCATATGACTGTCCAGAACTAGAACTACCCGTATTCTGTCCAGATTTAGGAATAAATCTATTCTTAGTAATCTTTCTCTGTCCAGGTTTGTAGCCTATTCCAGTAGTGTATTTAGGTTCCCCTTGATATCCTGGAATTTGAGTTAGTGTGTCCTTTCCAGTTGTGAACTTCTCTAAGACTTTTCTAAGTTTCTCATTAGACACTTTCAGTTTAGTGTTTTCCATTAACAGTTTAACATTTTTCTCTTTTTCAATAGTATGTTCAGTTTTAACAGTTGTAGTGAGAGCATGATGTTTCTTCAATTATTTGTATTTATGATTAATTTCATTTCATGTCTCTTCCAGCATATTACTGTATTCAAATAATTCCTCACTAGTCATGTTTTCAGAATCTGAATCAGATTCTGCATCATCTCCAGAATAATAAGAATTTAAAACAGGAGTATCTAAGGTTACCTCAGATGTGTGGGTCATGAAACACATATTGGCACAATTTCATTCAGAAATAGACATTTCAGATTCACTGGTACTGTCTTCAGAAGCACTCTAAGTGGCCTTCATGGATTTCTTGTACTTATTGTCCTTATAGTCATGTATTTTTTGAACTTCAGTTTTGGACAGTCTGCTTTTAAATTTCCTTTTCTTTTTCACTCATAGAAAATAAATTCATCACTTCAATCTGGATTTTTCCAGTCCTTATTCCAATGTCTCTTATTGTCATACTTTCCCTTGTAATTTGATTTACTAAAAAATTTCTTCTTCCTGAAACATTTCTTAACCCTTCTGGATATCTGAGCCATTTCATCATCACTATCAGAGTATGAACTTTCACTTGTTGAACTATCAGTTTTTATTTGAGATTTTTATTTGTCCTTTCTCTTTGAAGAAGTAGTCTTAAAAGCCACTGATTTCGTTTTTGGTTCATCATATTCCTCTTTATTCACCTTGAGTTCTTCCTCACTCATCATAAGCTTACCAATGAGTTCTTTGAAAGGTAGAGCAGCAATGTCACATGAATATTTTTTTAAAACAGATGTGCCTCTCCATCGATCTGGAAAACATATCAGTATCATCATAATTTGTTCCTTTGCTAGAACAACCATTCCAAGTGAATTCATTGTATTGAATATCTCATTGAACCTGAGATACATATCAGAAATAGGTTTATTAGTCTTCGTTTTAAAATTTTCATATTTAAAAGTATATGTATTAAATCTCATTTCTTTAACATTGATTGTTCCTTCATGAGAAACACTTAATGTATCCAAAATTTCAAAAGTAGTTTTACAGGCAGAAATTCTGTTAAATTCCTCATCTCCTACAGCACAGTACAGGGAATTCATGGCTTTAAAATTATTATTATAACCAGTCTTTGTAGGTTCATCCCAAGTTGATCTTTCAGTTTCTGGAATTTTATATTGAGACTCTATAGCAGTCCAAATATCAAAACCCATACTCTCTAAATGAATTTTCATTTTAAGTTTCCACTGAGCATAGTTTGTACCATTGAAGAAAGGTGGCTTGTTAGTAGTAGCAACCTCTAGTCTATTATCAATAGCTATATTTTGGAAAGTAAATTTAATGAGATAAAATTTATATATAACAGAAATTTATGATCTTTAAAGATGCAACTAAAATCACAGTTGAAAAGAAGAGTATTACAAAAATCCTTAAAAAACAACCCCCTGATACAAAATATTGGTCATAGTGGACACTCAATAGAGGGGGGGGGGGGTGAATTGAGTTCCAATTAAAATTTCTATTACAAATAATTTCTATTAAAATCCCCCAATTTAAAAACAAGTTAAATTGTAGTGAATTTATACAGATTTCAAATGTTCAATTAGCTTCTTAAAGATTGATTAATTCTCAGTCAATTTAATCACATGATTAAACTGGTCATTGAAGCTGACCTACTCGTTCACAACAAGCATAAAAACATTCTAATTTATCTATCAATGTAACATTAAAATAATTTTATATTTCAAAGTAATAAGCAGTGGAATATGAATTATATAAGTATATATATATAACCCTTATGATTTAAATTAAAAATCACAGTAGATATAACCAAGTGGTTCAGTCTCAAGCCAAGACTTAGTCCTCTCAAATATATATATAAAAGTGATCCACACCCTGGATCGGGGTTACCAATAGTACAAGACTGTCCATGCCACATAGGGACCTCTACCACAGTTCTTTGTGGGAAACAATGAAATGAACAGGCAACAGAAGGACCTCTTCCACAGTTGTTGTGGGTAAAAAAGAGTAAGAAAATTTGGTTTGAGGATTTTGATATCTTCCAGTTCAGTGCAGGTGACAGTGTGTGTGTATGATATACAGAGTACACAGACTACTCGATAGTAAATAAAAAAAATCACTTAGAGAGAACATATAAGATTTTAGAAAGATCTAGTGATTAGAAATGCAGCTCGAGACTCATTGGATTCCATAGAAAATATTATGAGTCCTTCTCTAGTTTTTCTGTTGAAAAACTGAGTGTCATAGTTCAGCTCGTATTCCATGAGGGAAAATGATCTCTTGATTCATCGTGTTTTCTTCAGTAGTGTTGGATTTGACTCATGAGAGTTCTCTGAATGTCTTGCAATCTCTCATTCGTGCTCAAGATTGTTTTTCTTGTTCCGGACAGTGCACTCAAGTTTCGTGAGTTGACGCGCGTATGTAAGTTCTTCTCATTGTCTCGTCACACATTAACTTATGTACTGCAGCTCAATCTTCCTTATATTCCCCGAGCTCTGGCAGTAGGAATGATTCCATTTTCATAGGTATGAGATACAGTTTCCTGAAACACCAACAACTATCATTAATTATCATTAATTTCATTAAAAGCATCAAATATGACCGTTAGCAATATTTAAATAATATTGAAAAAAAAGTTAAGAAATGGTGTCATAGTGATTATGTAAATGGTGTCTTCTTCACAGTATGGTCTTCACGGTATGTGGTTCACGGTATGTGCTTCAAGGTGTCTCCATGTCACGGTGTCTAGCACACAGTGTCTGAGTCACAGTGTGTCCTTCACGGTGTATGACTCACAGTGTGTCCTTCATGGGTTCTGGGTCACGGTGTGTAGCTCACGGTGTTTGGGTCACGGTGTGTCCTTCACGGTGCATGGCTCACGGTGTGTAGCTCATGATGTCTGGTTGACTATGACTGTGTCTTTCAAAGAGTCTGTCTTACTATGTCAACCATCATAGTGGCTCTATACTTAGACAAATACCTGTATTTAGACTTAAACAGTAATATGCAGAATATGGATTGAGCTTATCCATGAGAGATTAAGAGAACATGAAACATAAATACAAAGGTTTGATAATATCAGTACGATTTGTGATCATGCATAAGACTTGTATATAATAAAAAGAGTAATGAACAATAATAAGATTTGCTATCATTAAAACACGATGTGTAGTTATTATTGAGATTGGAGAGGACTAACAAGATGTTTGATTAAGATTGAGAGTAATTAATAGTAATAGGATTTGTCATCATAAAAACATGATTAATACAAGAGGAGTACATGAGGAGCACAACAATTCCTTTTTATTCTTCATCCCTATCTTCATCATCTTCAAATTCATTTGAATAAAAATATTCTTAATCTCTAACTTCAATATTATTTATTGAATCGAAGTGCATGAAATTAGTATCACTGTTTTTAAATTAATTTTTTCCCATTTTCATATACAATGAAGATAATTTAAAAAAATTATAGTGATAAATCATCTTTTTTATCTAAGATTAAAAATTTAGAAATAATTTTTTATGGAAAATTTTCCGATAAACTCCTTCATATTTTTTGAATCTATCATGGTATCACCAAATACCTACTATTACTAATGGCTTAAATCTTCATTGAAAAATTAAAATATATAATGTTTATTCATCAACATTATTTAATTAACCAGACTTTCTATTCCATATTTTGAGTTGTTCTTACATTAGTTTAACATTACCTTTATAGAGTCTCTCAAGTTTATCCCTAGTCTCATTTGTAGTTTGGAAAATATTTACCATTATGTATAATGAATCAAATAAATAAATAAGAATAATATTTCAAAATTGCATATGTCATTTCTAATTTCATTATTCAAAAATATTCATGGGAGAATCATTGTCTCTAGGTTGAAATCCTAGGATAGTTCTGTCCACCTCTTCATGAAAAATTTAAATGGGATAAGTTATCATCATATTAATCCATCCACGAAATTTGTTTCCTTGAATCATAAGAATTTAATTTTTATTGATAGAATTTATGTTTTCCATTATCAAAAAATGTATATTATAGGGGGTTATATCTCTGATCCCACTTGAGATTCATAGGAATGAGTGGAAAACTGAGAAGGGGAGTTGAATTAGTGATCACTTTATAAAATTCTGGACAACCTGATAAATCATTTGGAACATGATAGAGATATGATCCACTGTAAGTAAAAAATATCCCTTCATCATATAGAATAAATAAGAATCAAATAAATGAACACAAAAAAAAATCATGGTTTATCCCACATATGGGAAACCAACACTATGTTATGTTGGATTATTATCCTAAGTCTATGATTCGCCACTAATATTGATATTATTAATTATAGGTGGAATTTTTTTGTGATCATATTAAACCCATAGATCATCCTAACATAAAATATATGCAAATATAATTGTATTTAATCCCACAATTTATACTGATACCATAACCAATACGATAAAGATCTTCATATAATCCAATCATCTCAAAAATGAATGATGATTTTAAAAAGATACATCTAATAAAAAATAATTATAAAAATCTAGATATTTTTGTTCTATAAGTCTAGTTAATAGAAAATTTTCTTATGGAACATCATTATGAATACAACCAATATTTAGGTTTTTCTTCCCCATATTTATTGTATCTGAAAATTAAATTCTGCTCTGACCTAGTTGAATATTTATAAATTATTGGCCGGGAATAAAAAAAACTCACCTGATAGTAAGTTTAATTAGTAATTTTTAAAATTTATTAATGAATTCACTCATTTATATAACCAATAACACTCTGAAAGAATAGTCGCACATGGTCTTCAATATATGATTATTTTACTTCTCTCACTCTATTATTGAATACATTCAAAGCTCCCAACCTATATCATAGTGAATATTCATTTTCATGTCTCTAAATAATCTTAGATGGAATCATGAAAATTTCATCATGAATTTATAATATATGAAGATATTGTTGGACATCAACCTAATGAGTTATACTTAATAAAATTTAATACCACATAGAATATTCAGTTCATCCATCTTCTGTCTAATTATTTTTCAATTCTCTCATTTCCAAAACATTCTTTAAAAAACATTGAAATTATTTCATATATTCTATTGATTGAAATTAAGTTTCTTAAAAAATTTATTCCTACATTATATTTTAATTTATCAACATGAATTTTGGAAAACATATATTTTGGTATATTATTCTTAGGCATTATATTATTTTGGAATAATATTCTTTGAAGCTATGTTTCATTCAACAAAAAACATTATATTCTATGACTCTGAGTTTATCTGAGATCTATATTATTTGGTGGGGGGTCGTTAATATTACTATATTATATCAGGTCATTAGTAGTTACATCATTAATTCAATAACTTAATATTTTTCCATTTCATCATTCAATGTCATTAGAAAAACCAACATCAAGGGAAATTACATATTTATTCTTCTTCATCAAACCTTTATAAGTGCCTTTACATAAACCTTCTCTTGTCTATCATCAGATCAATTTATAATTTTAACTTCTTTGATTAAGTCATAAATATTATTAATTTTTAATTTATTAAATTTAACATTGTTTGAATCAAAATAATTCTGATAAGTTGTGATGATTGTTCTTAAGAATGATAAGTACATGTGTCATGTGATTAAAAGAGCGAATTCCAATGACGTAAAAGGATTCCCAAGAAGAAAATATTCTATAAACTCTCATTATTTTAGTATATAGTTTATAGCTCAAGATCATTTCTATGATACTATATTCAATAAAATTGGAACATTAAAATCTTTCAATGATAAAAATAAATCCAACAGAAAATACATATCATGATAAAAAATGACCATATTTCCTTTACTCATAACCTTTAGCCATCTCAATGGAATCCTCTAAAAATTTTTTTTGAAGAAATTATATCATTATCATCATGTTAATCTCAATATCATTTATTCAATCTATGTGGTATTTTTTAATCACCAGTAATAATTAACAAAAACAACACCTTCATTACCCCATGAGAATAGAAATATATCATAAGAATTATAAGATGCTATATTTTTCTAGTATACACTAGATTAAACCAATTCTACTATTGACTATGGAATCCATATTGTACACTATGGTATATCAATAGAAAAATGGATAATGTAATGTGGCTCGCTATGGTACTACATATCATATAAAGCTATGAAATAACATTTTATGATATCTAATATAAAATTGAATTCAACAATGTGAATTGTATATCATTTCGATGATAAATAAATTAAATGAAATATTATATAACGAAGTATTCATTTTCAACATTTTTATTTGAAATTTAAACACTTTCATGTCTATGTAAAACTCCATATTTATAGATTTACCTCCTAATATATACCTTAAGAAACTTCCAGGTAAGAATTTATGTAACACACTATGATTAAAAGGGAAATAAAATGGTTAATGTACAATTTTTAGATCACCTTACTATTTTCGATCACTACTTATATGTCTAATTGAATGATATAACCAATATAATAACACTAGATAAAGGTTATAAAGGCTTTTTAATGATGTTCATAACTCATTACTTCTATAACATTCAAGTAAATGCATGATTAAATGGGAAATTCACCCACTGTATATATAATGAGGTTACTTACATCAAGATGGTGTGGCTTGATCCTATATATTCCGCTTTTTGGTTTTAATATTTCTATCTCCTCCAACATATCTTTCACAATAAGATATTAACATATCGTGGAAAATAGGAGGTCCGTGCACAAGAAACTGGGTGATTTAGATCAACAAATTGATAAACCAATGATAATGGAAAAAATTTCATTCTCCCCAAGGATCTTCCTCTACCACTATGAAAAAAAAATATTTTAGAAAATATTATTATAATGTAGACATTTTAATTTTTATACAATATGCATGATTTAAGATTTTCATTTAAGGGTTGATCTTAGTTTATGGACTCTAATGTCTTATTTTATATTGAATAATTTTTATTTGAAACTTAGAAACCTAATAGTTGTTTCCATTATTTATTTAGTCTTATGTTATGAGTGAAAGAGTAAATGAATTAAACAGCTTAAGGGGAATCCATTAGGATAATAAATACAGATAAACACTATTTGAGATGGTTTCTTGATCCTCCCTACATCTATTGAAATATCTCCAATTTCTCCCTCCTCCTCCATTTTTGGTGATAGGGAATAATATATCAAGGATGAAATGATGGTCTTATCAGAACTATTGAGTGATTATGATCAACCTATGGATACACCAAGGAGTGAAGAACCCATTGGTCACCTTCATTGGGATCTTCATCAACCAATAAGTGTGTTGATATTTTTGAAACAAGCATCAATGTATGGTACACTTTCATGAAATTTATTTTATATATACTCAGATTCAATTCTAATGAATGGTTTCCTTGAAATGAATGTTCTCTAGTATCTTTAGCTTATAAGAATAAGTATTGTTCAATATTTAGAAAACTAAAATTATATTGATTGAGATATTACCAAATGAATATATATATATTTATATATCTAGATATTTCATTTAAAATGATATGTTTAGGTACTGGTTATGGGAACAAGACAGCGAGCCTGTACTCAAGTGGTAAAGGCTCTTGCCTGGCATCCAAAAGACACAGGATCAAATCAAGGCAGGGATGAATTTTTCGGGGCACTATAGCAGCATAATAGTATAACAATGTAGCTACACTGTATTAGTATCAGGAATGTAGCATCGATGAAACTATAGTAGTGGAGGCACTATAACACGAAATGCAGTAGCAGTAGTACTATTGTAGCCCAGGTAGTGTTGTATTATTGTTCACCGAGGGAATCATTGGGGCAAAAAATGGGCTTCCATGACTTGTATTTTGGTCACTTGGCCTTGGGCCATTAGGCTATGAAATGGGGCTCCCTCTACAGAGTCAAAAGAGGGGTTTTCATTAAATAATAATGAGGCTTTAGCACCAGCCATTAAAAAAATAATATGGGAATGAGGAATATTTTATTCCTTTTTGAAGGAATATTTTAAATAATGAATATGAAAATATTAAGATTCTACTAAATCAATTATAATATAATATAGAAACATATCACATCAAATTGATTTTTTTAAATTATTCACATTTCACTATATAATTGATAATGGAATCCAATAATTAAGTGATAAATATATAGGTATCATTAATGAATGGTAAGTATAATTGATTAGATGTTTCATAAGATAAAATATTTCTAGGATGAAGGGTATAAAGGTTATAAAGAGTTGTAATGAAAGGAATTTACTTGATCATTTTATAATGTACATGTAAATGAAAAAGTGTCTTATGGAATTTATTTATGGAATATTTATAAATGGGAGAAGGAATTACAATGGTTTTTTTCATTTATGTGATCCTCACCAAAGAATTCTGTTACATCCCATCCTAGAACACTCTAAATAGTAACTAGATGAGACCCCCTAGTGACCTTAGACATTCCTCCCTGAATGTGTGAGGCCAAAGAAAAGGTATTAATGTCTAAGGAGGTATGTGGGGTTCCTATAACCCTTGTACCAGAGTGTGAATTAATAATTAAATAAACATGAATCATTCATATAAGGGTATAAAAAATAATAAATAAAATAACATGCTATTGGAAATGAAATGGGAAAACGTGTAGTCATGCAAGAATATAGTCTAATCCCCCAGTTAGCCAATAAAATATGCAAAAAAAATGAAAAATAACTATGAGGATCCACTGTAACATTGATCCATAAACCATAAGAAGATATAAATGACAATATAAGCTATCCATATCAGTCATTTAATAATCATTCCTCATCCCAACCAGAACCTGTTACAATTGATGGCTAATCAGGTACCCCTATTTCGCGGCCACCTAAGTAGAATGTGATTAAAATACATAGTTGGGTTCCACCAATAATGTCCAATGCATACTGATAATGTAGTGATACTTGAATGAGGCATGATTAGAATAATTATTCATCTATTGAAAATGAAAAAATAATAATACAGGCAAAACCTACTTTAGCCTGATACTGAAATGTCTTTGATCACATCACATGGACCATTCCAACCAACATACAAAATACCTTACCATTTTCAAAACATTGTCCTATAACCTTTGTCAGAAACAAATTTTTTTTCGCTAGATGGATTATATGAACGTCCATGGATTCCATATCCTCCTAGTATAATAGATATGGATCTCCCTAGTATATATATCTAGTATCATGAACCTCCCATAAGGGAGTTTTCATATCTCATTAATAAGATCGTAAGTATGAAACACCTGAAGGCTAATCCTAGAAATATCCATCATAGTATAATAGATCAACTATGACTCTATATCCATGGTATCACCACCAATAGTAATACTCACTTCCCTTATGAGAGTTTTCATAGTCGCATACATAATCCACATGTAACATAGACCTATATTATTTATGTTTTCTCATTCAAAAGTATCACAAATATATAAATTGAATTGCCAGCCCAATGCAATTTTCTGTAAATAGTAAAATAAAACCCCTATAATTATTTTCCCAATGGATAAAAAAATCCACCTAGATCTATATACCATATCACACCATAGAAATTAAAGAAATAATATTGGTTAGATGAAATAATGAACTCACCATTACTATCTAACCCCAAACAAAACCTATCACTAGGGTTATAATACTCCCTAGGGAATCAAAAAGATTTCCCTATGTTAAAATATGTAAATTAAACACAATATGGGTTTTCTAGGTTATAATGAACATGATACCCCACAAGGGTTCCTCCCATGTTCTCACAAAAATGGAACCCTACTTGTGTGCTTCATTAATCACCCTCCTATATAGGTTCAACCCATCACTTGTGGTAGGACACACACACACACCCAACCCAGTATTAACGAGACAATGAATATATGATACCTCACAATCCATCACATGTTCTATCAGGTATTATCCATCTATTTCACATAATGGCTCCAAATGAAGGTTGTCGGAGGTTCTTACATAAGACCAGTAAATAAAATATAATCTATTCACACCTTTCCCAAGTAAAAATTCCATATTGAAAAACTAAATTGGTCTTGAACATGTTCATTGGTAGAATATTAATGATATATTTTGTTAAAGGTCCCACCATGTCCTTTGTAAATTTTCTGTATGCATTCTTCCACATGTTTTTATAATTTACGTTATAACAAAAACCATTTAACATAAAAATACAAAATTCCATTATTTATCATGAGTCAATAGTCCATAGTGGAATGATAAAATAACCACATAAATCATAAAATGATTCAAAAAACTCATATGTATAGTATTGGGACCACATATCATTAAAAAATATTTTACATTAAATTACCAAAGGACAGTAGTAGCTACAAAGGCCTATCAAGGCTTGACCAAGCTTGCCTATGATCAAGTCACTAACTAGGTACCTATCTTAATCCCAAAAATACAAAATAACTAATTTTATCCATTTTATAATTCCTTTAACAATATAAAACATTTCAGCTAATATGTAATAAATGGCATAAATCTCATCATGTAGTTTCATCCCATTGGATCCAAATCCCATCAATTGCAGGAAGAGCCTTACAGAACATTGAGACTAAACCAGGACAAACCCCTAACACATGCCACAAAAAAACATGAAATAAATTAAATAAAATTGATAAATGATAAAAAAATTATATAACACAATGTATTATTTGTGAACTAGAAAACAATGATATGAAATTTTTTCAAAAGGATGCCCCCTTCATGACCTACATGAGATCCCATTAAATTTATGATGATTACACAATTCTCTAGTATAATCATCTATAAAATACTATGAAAAAAGAATGGTGATCTGTAGTAACATATTGGGAATCCATTATGGAGTTAATATAGGGGTAACTACAATAGATCACCATTGAAAACATCATTATACTATCCCCCCTTGAAGGTGATCAATGGAACCCAGGGAGGGGGTTTTCATAGCCAAATGGCCTACCCACATACTCACTTTTCAATTCAAAAACAATTATACTATATGGTGAAATTTATAGCCTTCCCATTATTCATAAAAATCACATAGAACCCCAATAACTAGCAAAGTCTCACCCCTTTATGAGAGAGTGATACTGCCCGACAATCTTCTAGTCAATGCCTTTTGTAATTTTCATTTCAATAATCAAGAAAACCAAGGATACTTCAAACCAACACATTTGGCTCCACAAAAAATTGTACCCCATTCCTAATCTAAAATTCCTCTTTGGATGGCTCTCGACTTTTGGAATCAAATTTTGAATCGTGGTACAAAATCCATCTCATCCATTAATTAAAAAATTTAATTTCTTTTTTATTTCCAACAATCCATTCAAAAAAGACATTAAAAACATAATACCATATAATTTATAGTGTCTAGAAATTCTTGGTGGTAATCCTAGAATATAGTTAAACCTACATGGATCATCAGTTCATCATTAGTTAGATGAGTAGAAACAGAAAATTCTAAACTGTATTCTAAAGAATATCCTAAAAATGAAAGCGGTTAAGCCTCAAAACATTGATCCAATAATCATAACCAAATAACAGACATTTATATAGTTCTTTTAAAATCCATTATATCCCAAAAACAAATATTTTTTGACTTTCTAATTCCTTATTATGAATACGGTTCTCCCAACCAAAAACCTGAGCCCATAACTGCCAATTCTGATGTACTGATACCTCATTCCTCAAAATGGTCTCTTAAAACTCTATACCATAATTCCAATGACATTTCTAGTGAATTTTAAATCTATCCATACCTGAACACACTATACATGTCCCGTAAAAATAGTTGTACCCCTAATTTTAAAATCTAACATCAATATATTGGGTCTCACTACCCAAAAATAATATCCCTAAACATGATGTCTTACCATAGATAATCCTAAAAAATTCCAAAACCTACTTTACATGTATAAAATGATTCACCTGATATTGTTTCAGGCTATCCACATCCAATTACATATGAAAATTCAATACAAACAACCTATGGATGATTCTTCTCAAACAAAATCTCAATTTCACCTATTAACACATTTCCATCTACTCATTCAATATACCATAAATTTATAAGGCATGATATGTTCATACCACTACCCACACAAGTGTGTGTACCTAACACAAAGTGTGATATACCTGATTATGTAAATATGATACTAAAACCATATCAATCATTCTACAAGCACTATTGGTTTCTCAATCCTTATGTCTGGATCATCTTAAATCATCTCGACCATAACTCTTATTTTTAGAATCCAAAAAATACCATATCTAAATATATACCTAGAATTCACTAAGAAATTTGAGGTACTCTATTACATTAATAGACCAAAATCAGAATTCCAAAAATCATCTAATGGATAGTTCTTATGTCCATGAACCCTCTCACATGATGGCCATTACCACCCAATCACCAACCCCAATTTACACCCCAAGAGTTTCCACGTCAACCATTAACATGATAAAAAGAAGAAAAAATCAAAATCCCTATTCACTTTCATTCATCATGGAAGGATAAATATAAATCAATGAATTATAATGTACCTACTTGATGCACAACAAACTAACCATTCCTAAACCACAATAACTTCATCCTTAGGAGCCCCAAAATTTATAACTAGATTGAGGATCCCGACCTCAAACAAGTTATAATTCAATTCCCACTATATGTTATATATAATACCTCTAATCAATTTCCTCCTCAAAGGGTTCCAATAACTGTTCATAGGATTCTCTTCACAATTCAATCTCATCTGTCGTGGGAAACACCTTCCATTACCCCTTATAGGACTGGAACTTTCACCAAACATGATACACTTTTAATACCTCTTATTCCACATAGATACATTTACTCATTCATTATAACTCCCGGGAAACCATTATTGTATCATTTTCTGTAAATCCACTGGTCATTGGTTCACACATGACCATTCATAAATTCCCATCTCAAAAGAATTGCACAAACCCAATGTGTGATACCTCAATATCATAAGAAATAAACAGTGTATTATCCTTCATCGCATAATCCTAAAACCCTTAATTACATTCTTGTTATTCATATTTCATTAAATTAGGCTAAACCTGATCCATGTCATGTCAACCCCATGTAACCAGAGTTCCCTAGTTACTCCTCTTCTGAGGTATGAACATTACATATTCCATGCTTAAACACATTCTTAGAGTCCATATAGAACCACTCCATTCTAATGAGCATCAACCCATTGTCCCATTTAACATCTAAGGTGGATCTAAATTCAATAGGGTTAGGAACCTTAATATTCTTTCCATACAAATCAATTGTTGATAACATAACACTCTACGTTCCTCACATCTAAAGGAGCCAATACTCAAGTAGTGAGTTTTATCAAAAATCAAGGCATAATCATGAACTATTCGATATAATAAATCAAACCTAACATGTATCAATGTCAAAATAAAGATTATAAATGATCCATTAATCCAATATGGTGGTAACATGCATTTTCTAACCCCTCTTAGGGGTTTAACATACACATAACACTAAGAACCCACTCACTAAATTGATGAGTCAGGCCATTGGGTCTCTTGGTATTCCAACCAATCAAAAAATAAATATCTCACAAGGTAATATATCATGGGAAACACGATGATACTATCTCAGTAATCAATGACATCAACTTTTAAAACCACCCACTCATGGATCTCATACAAAATTATATATCAAGTACCTCATTCTAAGTCATCAGCCTAATATGTAACTAATTATAAACAAAAATCCTTACACAGAATATATCCCTTGATAATCATTATCTCATTATCCATCACATATATTACCAATGATGAAATTATATGAGAATCATAGTAAGATAAATATAGCCACTGGACTGATTAACTATAATTTTATTCCATGTATTTTGGGAAAATTCTATATATATATATATATTTTATAAACACTTTATTTAACCAAAATTCATGTACCTGAACTGACCTCCTTGAGACTCTACACCTCTTATGAAAATGGTTTTGTACAGTTATAGTCTTCAATGAGAATTAAACCATAGATCCACATGACCTCCCATCTAATAGAAATACCCATACCAATAATTCTTGTTGATTAGAATTTCCCTGTGTACCAAAAAGAAAAATTTTCCATATGAGCATCCTCTAACACTTTAAACATCTAAGCCTCTAATTAGTGAAAGAAATAAAACTCATAAAAACATATATGTCATGAAGATCCTATGTTCACCATCATTATAAATGATATCCCTCTTGTATATTCATGTAAAGAAACACATCTAGAATAATTCTATTTATTTCACACAAGAGGAAAAAGTACAATTACTCACCAATCATAAATATCATAACTAATGTGATGCATCATGCTAGGTAAAAAAACAAGTATAATTGAACACACTAATAAAAATAATCCCATACCAATGGTAGCCTCAAATTCCATATAGAATTGTGTTATAAATGAATCATTCAAGGTTGGAACAAAATATTTGATTGTCTCAATGATCTCAAAACATTATGGAATCATACAATCCATCACAATGTCTACCTAGATGGCTCCACCCATGTCCTTCCATGCCATCACATAGAGTTGGATAGATGGTCCCTCATTAGACTATCCTGTGATACTTATCTTGGTCACACCCTTCAATGGTCTGTATGTTATAGGGAAAACTATGTTGATCTATTCCATGATATATATAAGTAAAGTAAATAAATCTAGTTCTCTTGGATCCATCATGTCCCTCTATATAGTATCTGATATAGGGGTCCATATGTGTTTATAATTTACCTTACAATTTAATCAATATAATTTTAAAATAGTAATTTTGTTATGTAGTTTGGGTAAATCATCTAAAGTGTCATTACCAAGAATCCACATGCATCATAAGAAATCAAAAATGTCAATGGGCTAGTACTGGGACCAGCCACATTGTAAGGAGATTTTAATTTAACTTTCCAAAGGTATAATGCTACTACTAAGGCCTATTTAGGCTCCCCCAAGAATTTATAAGATGGAATAACCAAAGAGGTATTAATATTATTCCACAAAAACAAAAATAATTTCTTATTACAAAATTATAATTAGTTTTTAAACTTGAAAAATTTCATCTAATTTGAAATATGTAGAGAAAATCCCACATAGTCTCCCTATTTCACCAGAACCAGTGACCAATAGCTGTGAGGGGCCCTCAACATATCCACAACCCCAACTCAGGCCAAAACCCTAACATACATCACGAAAAAAAATGAAAAATAATTTTTATTGAAGAAAAAAAACAAAAAAAAACTAAAATGATGTAAAATTAGTGGAAGAATCATTGAAGAGAGTAAAATATTATCTAAGGATGTCCTATTCAAGGGAACCATGAAATCCCCATTGATTAAAGACAATTCCATAAGGATATAGATGAATCATCAAAATAAACCTAATTATATGTAATGTAAATCATTAGTAATATTTTTTTAATACATGGATGGAATAAATTTTGAAGAACCTACTTTATATTACTACTGAAAGCCCTAAAAACCCACTTACATGATTGTGGAACAGTAAAGAAATGAGAGGGTGTATCTTGGCTGAATGAACTCCACATATATTCCATTACCAATCAAAAACCCATGGATTGTCTGGTGAAATTACCAATATTCTCTTTATTTTTTAAAATATTATAAAACCCCACTAGCTAGACATTGGCACCCCTTTATGACGTGGGTGTTACTTCCCAGTCATTGGATAGTGGAGGCTACTACAGTTCTTAATATAGTAGATAGTCCAACCCAGGATTCTTTCAACAAACGCACTATGTCGAAAAACATTAATTAAGACCCATTACATATATAAAATACCTCCTTTTAGATGTATCAACCTTCTAAATTTAGATTATAATACCATTTCAAAATTAGAATCACCCTCAATTATAAAGACTCAAATTCTCCTTTGAATTTCCCACCATCCATACACATGAGCCATTACATACTCCCCACGATTACACATATATTCCATTGTAATTATTCATGGTCATCCAACCATTTATCTGAAGCTATTCAGAATCCAATTCATCATCAACCAGATGAGTTTCACCTCAAAAATCTAAATAAGATTCTAAAGCACAACCTAATAATTAAGATACCTGAGCCGATCGACCCTAATATAATTCTCAAAACCACAACCAAAATAATATAATTATGATTTAAAAATATTTTCCATCCCAATACACATATGCTTTAATTTCCAATTTTCAATGTAGGCTTGTATTTCTCCAAACCATAACCTTCTTCCCATAACTACAAATTTTAGTTCTTAGGTTACTCCGACAACAAAAGATCTATTAAAACAACATACCCTTGTTTTGACCACATTCCTAGAGAATTTCGAAACTCACCTCACTATAAAAAAGAAAAAAACACTAGTAAAAACTGATATTACCCCAAATTCCATTTTTTATGAAAATCAATGGGTCTTGCTTCAGGTTCCGAGGCACACTAGCTTCCTCAGGAATGATCTGGAAAATTGCCGAACATACCTTCAATGTATAAGAAGATTCATTTCATTTAGTTTCTAAATATCAACGTATTATTAACTATGATAATTCATGTAGAACCCCATATAGTAAACATTTAAAAAAAATGGTTTCACCTACCAACACATAACCAACTATTAATTTGTGATACCTTAACATCTCATGGAATCATATGATCGACCATGTACACACATTAGTGTCTGTACCTAACACCTGGTGTAATCTCCTCAATTAGATCATCATTTTGTTGAACCCACACAATGATTTATTCAAGAAATTAAGCATTCATAATCCCCATCTCTAAAACATCATATGTCATCCCAAGAATTACTCCCATGTTCAAACTCCACATTATCTCATATCTGAATTTCAACCAGGTTTTAGTTGGGGAATTCAAAAAGATCTAAAGTCCATTTATCCATAAACATCACCAATATAATGATCCCATAATGACCTATTATTTCATCTATAACCCCTCCCATATGATTGTCATTACCCCGCAATTATCAACCCCACTCCCTACTATAGAGTGTCCCCATAATCACATCACTTATTCGAGACATGAATTCATTTCCGCACACCCTTCCCATCACTATACATGTTTAATAGATATAGTTCCACCCATGCATACACCATAACAAGCCCAAAAATAAACACATAATCCATTCTCATTAAATGGATATTTTATCCTTCACATCCACTAAATGTTTGACCATAATAAGGATCATGCACTAAAATTACTATTGGTGCACTCCTCACTCTATAGATTAGCATAAAACACTCCTCAAGTTCCACCTATGTTGATTTCAAAAAATGAATGCATACCTATCATCATGATACACAATTATAATTCCTAAGAATCACCAACATTTAACCGATCTCAGAACAACCATGTCACCACAACCCATCCATTTCTAATGTCTCCAATAAGATAGATGCATATTTCCCCCTTAATCAAAAATATATAGAGACCATGGCCACCTCATTTCATCTAAACCATCAATACTCTACTTATACATGACCAGTTGTTTATTTTCAACTCAACAACGCAACATATACCCTATATGTGACACCTAAATCTTATAAAAAATGGAGTACATTCCCACAACACCTAATCATTATAACTCAACTTGTGATCTTAGGAATTAAATTCCTTCCAACTTGGGTGACTAAGATCCATTGAATTTCACACCCATATAATCCAAGAGCCCAAGGATATCCTCCTAAAAATTAATCACGTCACATATGATAATATTAATCATGCTCATAGCCACCATATGGGCATGTTCCAAACCCATGAGTATCGGCCAATGGCCCCACAACACTGCTATGTGGCATCAAAAGTCTACATGGATAGTCACCCAAATGGCCCGTCCCTTTAATGCCAATATCAATACAAAGACACACTTTAGGAATCACATTCCATGGTGATAATACAAATTTTCCACTCTTATAAAAAATTAGGGCATCATCAAGACCTCTACAATGAATGTGATTTTACCACCAATGTATCGACCTAAACTCACAAAAACTACCTAGGTCTTTCATCCTCTAGGTTGTTCTCAATATTCATCTAACCCGTATCTTGGGTTTCCCTAACATATTACAATGGTAAACTACTCACATTAACACCCAATCACGTCCAAGGGTCCCAATGTATTCAGATATAAAATAAAAACCATGTCTCTAAAGTTTATAATCCATGGGAAGGATCATGTTCCCATCTCAGTAAACCATGACATCATTATGCCAAACTACAAATGTTTGGTCACTGTTGACACTGAAAAATGCATCCCAAATTTTTTTCAAATGCTCCCATAAATGATCTCGGAGCATATCTCATTCCGCAAGATTCGATTTTACTATTCATAGAGCCCAAATGGAGTTACGGATCAGATGTTATGGTTGTTCGAAGTTGGGCTTCTGGAAATATCCATCCAGGATGGTTTTGGGGCAAAGTATGGATTTGCAGGAAAAAAGGGATCTTGCGCGTAAAAAGGGAATCTTGCACGGAAAACCACTTTCCGAAGGGGAATTTTACGCACACCGCCATGCGCGTGCGGAATTTTACACGCACCACCTTGCACGGGGAAAACCCTTTGCGCATGCGGAATTTTACGCGCACTAACTCCCGAGTTTCTACATATAAATACAAGTGCACTCCGCCTTCTTCTAAGAGGACCCGAGTGGTCCACCGCCACTCTAATGCGTGTATGTATACATTTTCCGCACCTATATGGATACCCCCCCCCTCAAGCACGTAAAACATTATTTTTGCTCGTAAATGGGACAACCATCCCATTTTTTCGTGCAAAACATTATTTTTGCGTGCAACAGTGCCACTATGCCCAATTTGTTATGCACTAGTGTTGCACCTGTCCTATTTCGTGCAACCCTTCACTATTTCACGCAACCCTTCCCAATTACGTGCAACATTGCACCATTGCGTGCAATACTCCTCTATTGCACACGTGGTCGCCTTATTACAGTTGCGGCCACCTATTATGCGCCCATCATTCTATTACACACGCTGCCCCCTACTGCGCGCCCATGTCCCGTATTCTGTGCCCACTGACTCTTTTGCGCGCCTATCCCCCCTATTGTGCATACATCCTCTTTTCCACACCAAATCTACCCGATTTCGTGCTGACATGGTGTTTTCCATGCAACAGCCTAAATTGCGCGCACGCCAGACCTATTGCATGCAGACCTCCCTTATTGCCCGCAACCACTACTTCTTGTGTGCACCCCATCCCGCGTGTCGCTCATATTATGCACAATAGTATACAGGCCTCTGCTCGCAAGTCCATACCGCGGGGGCTTCTCCCCCGTGCCCCACTCAGGCCCGGGACCACATCCTGGAACTAACCTTGATGAAAAATGGAGAGTCGCACCATGAACTTTTCTGGTCAGGATGTCAGGATTTTCCATTGCGCCCTTATGCGGACCCAACATCTTCTTATGGAATACCAGGATTCCAGATACTCATCCACACACCATGAAAACACCTTGAGTAGACATATTCTTCCTGGTTCGTTTCCGATGTATTGAGTTCAGATCCTCATCGTCAATTCCCAGAGAACATTGAGTCGAACCACTCCTCAAGAAACTTTTCCAAACCCTATCACATGGATCCTATTCCAGGTTTCAGCAGAAAGTTCTTCCCTTGCGTAAGTCCCAACACCATCCATTTTTAGGCACTGTATGCCAATAGTCCTATCTATATGACTATAAACTGTAGTAATCCCTATGTGCAAAACATATGATGCCTCTTTCTCCATATGATAGATGCCTTGTGCTCAAAGCATAAGATGCCACCAATCATATCTACATGACATTAGACAACAGTAATCCCTATGTTCCAAACATAGGATCCCTCTTGCTTCCAACAAGAGATTCCTTATGCTTCAAGCATGATATGCCAACAGTCCTATCTACATTACTTTAAACTGTAGTAATCCCTTTGTTCCAAACATAGGATGCATCTTGCTTGAAATAAGATATGCCTTATGCTCCAAGAATGAGATGCAAATAGTCCTATCTACACGACTTTAAACTATATTTCTCCATATGTTCCA
This sequence comes from Viscum album, assembly GCA_963277665.1. Classification (NCBI taxonomy): domain Eukaryota; kingdom Viridiplantae; phylum Streptophyta; class Magnoliopsida; order Santalales; family Viscaceae; genus Viscum; species Viscum album. The sequence continues at coordinate 227,536,072 of OY728143.1, forward strand.
TACATTGGATGCCTCTTTTTCAATATAAGTGATGCCTTATGCTCCAAGCATTAGATGCCAATAGTCCTGTCTATATGACTATAAATTATGGTGAATCCTAAATGAAAATTATATGACGCCTTTTGCTCTAAACAAGAGATGCCTTATGGTCCAAGCATGATATGCCAACAGTCCTAACTATGTGAATATAAATAGTAGTACCCCATATATTCTAGACATAGGATGGATCTTTCTCTAAATAATAGATTCTTTATGCTCTATGAATGAGATGCCAATATTCCTCTCTACATGACTTTAAATTGTAGTATTCACTATGTTCCAAATATAGGATGCCACTTGATCCAAACAAGAGATGCCTTGTGGGCCAAGTATAAGATTCCTAATGCCATGATTACAGTGGAATAATTTCCAGAGCATTGGAATCTGTTGAAACATTCCATAACTCCACCTCAAGAATTGTATGTCCTTCATTTGGATCATCGTCCACTTCCATGTCTGACGGCACCCCCTAAAGGCCTGGCCCCATGCCGCATCTCCTCACCTACCGTCCTGGGCCAATGCCCCGTACGACTTTGGACAACACATCAAGTCTGGCCCTGTGTTTTGAACACGGTCAGCAGTCAGACACAATTTGTTTGTCCCCATTTCTATCTAAAACGATATGGATGTAGTGTTTCAAACACAGTCAAAAGTCATCTTCCATTGCCACGCCACCCTCATCGTGTTCCGAATGCCGGGAATGTGATTAACTCTTTTCAACTCCCTTTGTTCTAACAGATTACAATGCCCTTTTAATTATCCATCTTATGCACTACTCTATAGGTTAAGGCCTCAACCCACCAGTGGGTTAGGATGCCCTGATGTTCAGACATGAGGAAGACATTACAGGAAGCTTCTTTGCATAAGACCCATTCACCATTGCTGCACCATATCGGCACCCGTGCAACATCTTTGCGCAATCCCCATTCACCATTGTCACTCCACAGCGGTACCCGAGCAGCGTCTTTGCATAAGCCCCATTCACCATTGCCACTCCATAGCAGCACATGAGAGAATTCCATGGGTAAGACCCATTCACCATTGCTGCCCCATAGTGGCACCCGAGCAGCTACCTCGTGTAAGCCCCATACACCATTGACGCCCCGTAGTGGTACCCGAGAAGTTTTCTTGTGTAATCCCCCATTCACCATTGCCGCTCCATAGTGGCAACAAGGCAACTTCTTTGCATAATCCCCATGCACAATTTCCGCTCTATAGCGGCACCTGGGAAGCTTCTATGTGTAATCCATAGCCACTATTGCTGCTCCATAGCGTCCCCCGTGCAGCTTCCTTGCATAACCCCCATTCACCATTTCTGCTCCATAGTGGCACCCGAGCAGTTTCCCTGCGTAATCTCCATTCACAATTGTCGCTCCATAGAGGCACCCAGGCTGCTTTCTTGCTTAAGACCCATCCATCCATTGCCTCTCTATAGTGGCACCTAGGCATCTTTCTGGCGTAAGCCCCATTCACCATTACCACTCCATAGAGGCTCGTGGGCATCTTCCTTGTGTAAGCCCCATGCTTCAATTTCCACTCTATAATGGCACTCGGGCCTCAATCCTAGAGTAATTCCCAACCTCTATGGGCTGATAAGCATGCATATGACCCTATTTCCACTTTGGGATGCGATCACATGTAAGCCCCACTCCACTTCCCACAGACGCACCTTTCACAACGTGATCATTATGTCATTGTTGTCTCCTGTTTCTCAAACCAAACTGGACTCACATGGTCTTAGAGTAAGCACTAACCATGAAATACACATTGGGAAGCCTAGAGTGTAAGCCCCATGCCTAACATGAACTACGAGATCTTTAATCCTTACCAAGACAAGTTATGTATGAAGCTTCCATGAGGTTCAAGCCCAACCACCATTGGTTCTGACCCCCTTCATGTCGATTCACCAACAATATGGGCATCTGAGAGTGTAAGCCCCAAATCTACATGAACTACGAAGTCTTACATTCTTTCCTAGGGAAGGTACGTAAGAAGCCTCCCTGACGTTCAACCCCACCACCCATGGGACCCCAGGTCCTCCTTCACGTCGGTTCGCTGACGCCCACCTGAACTATGGGGTCTTTGATCCTTGCCAAGGTAAGGAACGTAGGATGCCTCCATGATGTTCAATACCAACACCCATTGGTCATTACGACCATCTTCACATCGGTTCTCCAACCCCATCCAAAATATGAGTACACTGATCTTTGCTATGTCAAGGTACATATGAAGCATCCCTAAGGTTCAAGCCCACCATCCACCTAGACCCCATGACCTTATTTACATCAGTTCACTGACTCCTGCCCCCATATCCTGAACTATGAGGACATTGATCCTTGCAAAGGTAAGGTATGTAGGAAGCCTCCCTGAGGTTCCATCCCACCACCCATTGGTTGTTCCGACCCCTTTTATATCGGTTTTCCTTCACCCAATAGCCAGCAATTCCGACCCCCTCCACGTCATCTCATCCCTGCCCTACATGACATTAAACTGTGCACCCCATCTAGCGGTAAGTCATTTTGACCCCGTTCAGTGGTAATCCATTGTCAACCCTGTCTAGCGGTAAGCCGTTGCGACTCCATCCAGTGGTAAACCATTGTGACCCCATCCAGCGGTAATCTGTTGACTTCCCCAATCAGTGGTAAGCCTTTGAAACCCTCTTTAGTGGTAATTCATTCAAACCCTCATCATTAGCAAGCCACCATCAGACAAACTATGTGGACTTCGATTCCCTACAACGGGGATATGTAGGAAGCCTCTTTGAGGCTCAAGCCCAAAACCATCGTCATCAACATGACAGTTCCATTCCATTCACCACCCCCTCATGAAACCTTTTACCATGCATCTTGATTCTTACCCAGGAAGCACCATCATGGTGGGATCATGCCACCCCATTCCTTGTTCTGTCTAATAGCAATAGGGAAGCCAACCAAATGTTAGCCCCATCATCGGTGTTCCCTCCAAGGGTTTCACCCATCTGATCCACTCTAGTAAGTGTTCTGGTCAGTCTGATCCGTCTCTGCAATACATTAAACTCGCAGACTACCTCGTGAAAAACATGAGATGCCTAAGGAAATCCTTGGTTGGCACACCATTGGTGTAACCATCTCTGCGAGATTTTAAACATGCTGCATACCCTGTGTTAAACATGGGAAGCTGAAGAAATCCTCAGATACATGCCTATGGAATATAATTCCCCGCATTTTACATGTGATGCCTCATGTTCTACACTATTGAGATTCCATCTTATGAGAAAGAATACAGGTTCCCCAATGCCCACGCATCCAGATATGCCCCAACATGCCTGATGTTGTCATCTACTCCAACTGAAGGTTGATACCAAGTCAAGACCCCACGGAATTTCTTGACAGAAGTTGTGTAATTAACCAGCATCCACAAAGATATGGCACCGAGAATGAGATTCACGAAACACGACATAATCTGTAAGGGAGACCTAGACTAGGTGAATATTTCTGATGAGAATCTGAGGAAGGAAGAAACAAAATTCCATCGTCCCATTTCGATCATGTAGAAAACTTCTATAAAAAGTGATGGATGGAGACCGCCTTTGGAAAGCAGTAATGCGGGGCAACAAAACTATGCCTCTTGTCCCCAAAAGAGACAGACGCATGTACCTCGGCGAAAGCATCGGAAAAAGTCACTTAGAAAAAAATCTATTATGAAACTTAATTTAAGGCATCAATATAACCAGACACCAAGTATCATTGAGCATCCACCAAATATTTTTCTCCCATGAGAATCACGGTCTCAACATCCATCACGTCCATAACCAATGATGTCATACTATTCAACATTTACCAATGGAATCATATCCACTTGTTTGGAAAAGTATAATTTCACTCCATAATATATGGGAAAACATAATATTGTTTTTTACTCACACATCATGAAACTAATAATAAATACTATAAACTAATAAGGGGTTATAACTAAGGAATTTGGTGCCTACATCGTCCCACTAGGGATCTGAACCTCATGTTCACATGGGTTGGTCAATCATCAGCATCAATGATTTCCCCCCATAGATCCACATGAATACCATTCAGAAATATATACACATACTTGATGGCCAAGCTGAGTATAATTATACCAAGTAATTATACAATAAAACATCTTATGATAAAATTATTACACATTAAACAACTAGTTCGTTCATCATTGAAAATATCCAAAATAGGATACAATAAATGTCATTAAGACCAAATGTGCCTAATCATGATTCATGAGATGCCTCTTGCTACTAGAGGGAATGATCCAAATATAGAACTAGATTATTTACCATAGATAAGATCCAACAATTCAATAACATATAAATAATATATCTGAAACCTCTACTGAATCATGATAGATTAAAATATAACCATAATATTACATTGAAGACTATTAATATGATATACATGATAAGCAAGTCTTTTACTGGGAAAGCTGTTTGTGAGGCCCCATACCATGTTGCATCACAAGCTCCAAAACATTATTATATTTCCAGTTTTCCAAAAAATAAAAAATAATACAAAGAGAAAAATTTTTTGATACTATTTTTTAATGTCTAGAACCGGATAAATCTGACCAATAATTGGTCCGGACCACAATGAGGCCTCAGGAACACCTGATAGACCACCAGTGGATGCTGACAAGAAATGGAGGTCTAAGTATGTTCCATGGAGAGGCTACACCCCATGTATTATAGTGTGAAATAATATTAATATAAACAATCAACATACGTATTAGAGTACATATATAAAATAAATAATTGAACATTTTATTGAAAATGGATTATGATTACAAGTAGGAATGAAAGAATATAGTCAGAGAACCCATAGTGATGATCAAATATATAAAAAGAAAATTGTAAAATAAAATACATGGACCCACTAAAACACTATTCCATACAATTTCCCAAGATAGATATTTCAATTTGAGATATCGTAATCGATTATGTAATAACTGATTCATTTCCAAACTAGAACCTACAACAAGTAAGGGATACTCATGCACCCAAGTGCCATGGTTGTATAATTAGAGTGTGAGTACTAGACTTGGTGTGAACCGCCAACATAGTCCCATCCATAATGTTCAATTTAGTAATATGTGCATTTGACTTGATCATGAATAAATAATGAAATTTTGAAAATAAATAAAAATTAATTCCAATAATAACCTCATTAAACTGTTTCAATAATATCTCTGAAAACATGATGTGGACTGTCCCAACCCATGCATCGAATAATATAATATTATCAATCCTTAGTCCCATTACTCTAATTTAACATACCTTCTTTTTCTAATGTCATGTTGTCTCTAATAACAGAATGATGACCATGACCCCATATTTAATAGACCCATGTATCCAAGGTATATGTATCAAGTATCATAGACTTTCCATAAAAGAGTTTTCTTAGTCTAGTTATAATCATGTATGTATCACAGACCCCTGAAATGCTGATTGGAAGCTATAACCTACTGTACTAGATCAACCACAACTCTATATCCATGTACTTCCCATTGATAGTAACTCAAAACAACTCTATGGGAGTTTTCACATCCATGGGCATAGCCTATAAGTATCATGGACCACCCATTTTAGAGTTATCTTATCCTGAAGTATCATATACTTATAAAATAAACCACCCCCACAATGGATTATTTTATATATAAAAAAAGACAATTCTAGTAAGCATTTTACCATTTCATGAACATATCCTCATACTGGAGTATGAAATATCACACTATAAGAATAAAATAATGAAGATGGGTTGAGAGAATGACTTAACCCACAATTATTATGGTACCCCAAAACAAAACCTCTCACTTCGGTCAACATCGTCCATCGAACAACCAATAATATTTTTTAATCTGAAACAGAAAAAAGAATCCCACTATGTTTTTTAAAAGTCTCCCCCAAAAGGACACCCCAGAATGGATCCACCCATACCATAAAAAAAGGAACCTTAATTTAGTCCTTTCTTATTACCACTGCCACCTCGAGTTAACCCCTCACATTCGGTAACTATTGAATAGTCCCAATAATGTCTTTATGATTAATAATATCTATGTTATCCCACCATCTATTACAAGTTTAACTAGGGCTTCTCGGCCAAATTAACAAGAATTTTCCCCAATTTGGTGTCTAGAGGTTTCTAGAAAAGTCTACTAGGTCATAAATAACCCAATCATACCCCAAGGATTTGGTGTTGCATGGAACAACTACATTGGTCTTGGCCTCGACCAACTCTGTATGAGGCATGTGAGCTATTGATCGAGAGACCAAAATCACCCATGGACGTTAAGATAGTCTACAAGTAAACAGATTTTTATAATATACATAATAATTTAATAAATTTAATTTTTGAAAGAAAAATTAAATTATATAGAAAGGAAAATCCTCCTTAATTTCATGGTTGAGAATCTAAATGGATGATATGAAAATGAAGAAAATATATAGGTCTAGTATATGGATCACCTACCTTTTATGAATCTTTTCATTTAATTTTCCAAAATATAGTTGTTGTTACCAGGGATTTTTTAGGATTGACCAAGCCCATCTAAATTCACATCGTCAATTGTGTTCCAATCTGAAAGGACCTGACCCCAGTTTCTCAAAGCCTATGCATTATTTCATTACATGGGTATATAAACAAGGAATATGTATCCCAAAGGACCAGTTAGTTTAGTAGAAGTTGTTAAAAAGATACATATATATGTTTTAAATTACATCATGAATGGAGAGACAACACTGATTTATTCAGTTAAAAATATTCAAGCCTTCTAGTTAATCCCTTCAAGTCATTCATATTTTACTTCTTCATAACCTGAAAAAATGAAACATATGAAATGGGTGAGCTCAAATGCTCAGTAAAGGTAATAAATATAATGGAAGATAGCAGAAACATAATACATGGTGAATAATTGCAAACACATGCATTGAATAATAAATTTGAACACATTATCGATGGAACATGAGCTGACTAAATAATGCCATAATGAAACATAATCACGGGTGTTCTACTAGTCAAGTAACCACATAAAATATCAATTATTAGCTTCATAATGAAGGAATATCATATGCTGGACATTATGAAACATTTTGTCAAGGCCTCGACCAAGAAGTCTAAAGATGAATTAGGCCTCAGCCAAAACTAATATATTGCATTGGGAAAGGCCTCATCCAATTCTTCATCTATTTGTCTCATGAGACATATCGATGCATCGAGGGGCTATAGAGGGCCCCAAACATCACATATTAATTCCAATGAATTTCTCATATCAGCAGGGATAAACATAAACAACATATAAATTCATATTGAAACTATCATATGAAAATTAACTAATATTCCCTAATCATTAAACGTAATACACAAACCATTATGAGTAATATGGTGGATGGTTTTATGATAGTTCATCCACAATAAAAATAGTTATAATCAATTTATTTAAATATGTTATATGACATAATATATTTTAAAATCCAATAATACAGAGAATCAATAATAATGTTTCTATAGACCAAAATACTCTTATAAAATCATTAAACAATTCTAGGGATGAATACTATTTATTTGGAAACGAATAATTCTTTTGGAAAAATATTTGTATAAAACCAGAAATGAAGTAAGATAATATTTTAATAATAAAAGGAGTGACTTTTTTAAAAATAATGGTTTCCAAAATCAGATTATATAGTGCCCATGAAAATAGATATGAATTTGAGAAATTCCTTTGAATCGAGCTTTTATTTTTGAAAAGACTTTGAATGTTTCTTTGGAAACATGTAACTATACATAAAATATGGAAGGATTATGGTTGGTGTACATATATATAATACTAAAAAAATTTGGAGGAGTACATAACAATACAAAAGAATATCATTGAGTTTACTAGACTGTGAATGTAACCAGAATGAAAATGGATGTTTGGGTTGAAAACTGTTACCTTAAATCCGAATGTGTTCTACTCTTGAAATTAAGCTCCATGAATTTGAAATTATAATTATTAATAACCTATTTCCGAAACTATTATACATGTTTTTAGTTTATCATAATTCTTTTTAGTTCATTTATTCCCTTATTTAAAATTTATTATATTGAATTTCATCGTTCCGTAGTGTTTGTTTTCATTATTTTCTTAATCAGTTCACTTGTTCTAAATTAATGGAGTTCATATGGAATGGAAGTAAATATCCATATATGAAATTACATATTATTTTTGAACATCCACAATTTATAATGGTATATTCCATCATTTGGTTACATGTCACGAGGGTGAATTATTATATAAAACATTAATGATAATTGTTTCAGTTAATTTGTGGGTTTTGATTACAGTGAACTCATGTTACTTTATAATTTAATACCATTTGTACAATGGGATTACAGAACCATAAATAGTTTATATTAAATATATAATAACCTATTTCATCTAAAACTAGAATTGTTTCATGACTAGAATTTATAATGATAATAGAAATCAAAAGCCCATATTCCATGAATATGGTAAATTGACAAATCTCAGATGTTGTGCTTACTACTAGGATAAAAGAATGTAAAAGGAAGAGATGATGATAAATTATTATGATATCATGAAAAAATTACAACACTTGTAATGTATTGTATTCATCATAACATTTGGATAAGGATAGATAATAATAGAAAAATAAAGCAAATGAAATAGAAAAGAATGAAAAAGAATTGAAAAGTGGAATTTACCTCTTGAACCAAACTTCCTTAAGAGCCTCCTTAAGAAAGAGGTTTTGGTCTTTTTACGAGACCAAGGCTTTTTGGACATTTGAGAGGAGTTTGGGAGGATAGTTGGATAGAATTTGGAGAAGGAACTAGGCTTGATATGAGTGAAGAGAATAGGGAGTGTTGGGGGTTTTATAGTGGAGGGGAGAGGGTATTTCTCAATTTTATATTCATTAATTTATTAATTCTCCATAGTAAAAGGAATAGAGAATCTTCAATGACCAATAACATTAATTTTATATGGTTAATCCGAATTAATTGGTCTTACATCAGCATAACATCATACATGACCCTATAATTAGTGTGTTTAGCTTATTTTGTAAATTAGGGTATTTCACTACAAATAAAACATTCAAGTATTTCTGAAAAATAAAAAAAATTCACCCTAACCATTTTATTACGTGTATTATCCAAAAATGATGTCCATTTTTTAAAAATAATATCTTAAATAGGATTATTTTAATATTTTATTCAAACAATAATTTATTCTAATTTTTTTAAAAAACATTTATTTACTTATTTCAAAACATATGTTTGTTCTAAATTCACTTGAATATTATTTATATACTATCATAGGTAAGTTTACTATTTGCTAGGGTATATCACTATTCATAAGGTTATGTTACTATTCCTAATGGTAGGTCACTATTTGCCAAAAATTATGTTTATCTTATCCGAATCCTAAATATATATTGATCACAACATTGTATGTCAAATTTATGAAATTCACATCCCATAAGTAAAAAACTTGTGTTTAGGGGTCACATTGAACATAGTTTTTCATTATGTTGTCATTTCATGTGATTATGAAATGTTTGTAAGAAAGGAATTTCCATTGAAAAATAATGGCTCATTATAGTCTCCCCTCACCAAAATTTCATCCTCGAAAATCACAAAATATTACCTAAAAATATTCGGTAATGTCTTCAACATAAGCTCATCAGGTTCCCATGTTTCATCTTCCATCTTATGGTTCCTCCAAATAACCTTTACGAGATGAGTCATTTGATTTCCCAATACATGTTCTCTACTGTCATAAATCTTGATAGGCTCTTCATAATAAGAAATATGTGGCTCAAGATCAATTTCTTCATAGGTGAGTATAAGTGTTGGGTATAGAATATATTTCCATAACATTGATATGTGGAACACCTTTTGAACATTAAAGAGACATGGCTGCATTTCCAAATGATAAGCTATGTCTCCAATTTGGTATAGAAATTCAAAAGGTCTGGTGTACCTTGAACTTAATTTTCTTTTATTACTAAATCGTATAAAACCCTTACAAGAAGATATGTCTAATAAAACATGATCTTATTCATGAAATAAAAAATCCTTCCTTTGTATATCAGCATAGATCTCTTTTCCACGTTGAGCTTTTTTGAAATGGGTGTGGATAATCTTTACCTTTTCTATTGTTTCTTAAACATGTTTTAGGCCTACGAGCTTTCATTCACCAACCTCATCCCAGCATGTTGGTATACAATATCTCTTTTCATACAATGCTTCATATGGTTCCATCTAAATACTCGAATGGAATATATTGTTATTGGAAAATTCTATGAGAGGTAAATACTGATCCCACATGCTTTTAAAGGCAAGTGAACAAGACCTCAACATGTCTTCCAATGTTTGAATAGTCCTTCTTGATTATCCATCGGTTAGTGGGTGGTAGGCAGTGCTCAAAGAAAGATCAGTATCTAGGGCCTTCTAATGACTCTTCTAGAATTGTGATGTAAAATGGGGATCATGATCAAGAACAATTGATAGGGTACACCATGAAGTCTTAAAACATCAATAATATATTGTTTTTCTAAATTTTCAAGTGGTAAATATTCTCTTATAGAAAGAAAATATGATGATTTTGTAAAATGATCAACAAATACCCATATCACATCATTCTTTCTGGGGTTCCTTGACATGTTGGAAAATCATTAGCATAAAGTCCCATTCCCCAAAAATATAGAATTTAACATTAACGACTTCTTTATTCGCCTTTAAATCACTAGAAATATGGCCTTTATGACTACATTTGTAGCATACTCTTTTTCTATTTAAGTATGCACTAGGGTGTTTCCATCCACAATTATCACAAGGTGGTAATTCGACTATTCTTATCTTCCATGTTTCATTATTTCCTTTCCTAGTGTTTTTAGTAGCCCTATTATTTTCTTTCATTCCCTTAATGACATAAGACATGGATAATTCTTTTTCATCCTTGATAGCACATGAAAATATATCCTTATATGATGAAAACATTGGCAGACATGTGCCTGTCGGAGAAATGGCTTTCAGCCATCAAGGAATCGATCAATTTTTATCCATATATTTTGTATGTAGTACACAAAATGTCTTCCTATCCTTGTGAATTTAGCATCAAACTTTTCAACATTATCATCTTCCTTATGCCTCAGATTCATGAATTGAGTCTCCATATCTTCTCACAATTCATGAGGAAAGTATTTCTCAAGGAAAATGTAATTAATGTGCCTCCATTCCATATCCTCTATTTCATACTCCTCCATTGTGTTTTGTATTAACGATCACCACTAATCCAAATCTCCCGATAGATTATAAACTACCCTGATGAACTTATCTCTTTCATTACATCCCAAAATCGAGAAATATTTTCTCTAGAGAACTTATCCACTGATCAGCTATAAATGTGTTTTCAGTCCCATTGAATGATTGTGGTTGTTGTCAAATAGGGAAATCTAATATTTCTCCTCAACATGGTGGATCCGGATGATCCATACTGGTAAGGCTATTATTCATAACATGAGTATGTTTTCTAGGTATTTTTATAAGTTGCATAACACCTGTTACAACACCAAAGCCAATAATATTATCTTACATCGGAGGGGAATCCCTGCAGGGGACATGCATGTTCGTGCAATTTCCATTCCCTCCACTTGGTTCCATTTATAAATAATTTCATGCAAAAGATTAGGGTTCGAATCATAATTTATAATCTCTTTGTAGAAAAATACATAGCATAAATCAAAATTGACACCTGGCTAACCTCTTAATCATAAAAATGGTATCTTTGAGGAAATATTTACATTTAATTTCATCATAATATCTAGTAAAGAAAATGTGAATTATCCAAAGCATATCCCCTGGGAGTGTCGTAACCAAAAATGTATCAAGGCCTGTTATCTTGTACCAGGATATCATGGGATAATCCTGAAACAACTTTTCAGAGCTTTCAATCCTAGGTACATATGTGCCCGAGCCGCCTCTACCTGCTCGTATCAAGACATGGATGCGTTGCTTGAAATATCTACATAATCTATTCCTTACCAAAATACCTGGATGTTATTCCATGTTTATCCTCATAGAAAATCTTAGTCACTCTTCCCTAATCTACGTTTTCTAAAACTAGTTTCCTTGTTTCCTACTAAACAACTTTTGATAGCAATTGTAAGGTCCAAACCCCGATTTCCCAGAGCTGATGCCCTATTTCATTACATTGGCATATAGACAAAAAATATGTATCATGAAGAAATATGTAATTTAGTATCTTTTGGAAACAATATACACATATAAGTTCAACATTACATAATGAATGTAAAATACACTTATTTATTCAATTAGAAACATCCAAGCCTCTTTCTTAATCCCTTCATGTCCTTCATAATTTCTTACATCATAAACTGGGAAAATGAATAATAAAAAAATGTTTATCTCAAACTCTAAGTATGGGTACGAAATACAATGGAACGTAGCAGAAAAATATGACATGTTGAATAATTGCGAACACCTATATTTAATAATAAATTTGAAATCATTTTGGCATGAATATGAGATGAGTAAATAATACCACAATAAAATATAATCACGGGTATTCTACTTGTAGAATAACCACATGAAATTTCAATTATGAGATTCATAATTACAAAAGTGAATATACTGGAAATTCTAAAAAAATTTCCAAGGCCTTGGCCAAGAATTCTAAAGATGATTTTGGCCTCGACCACAATCCATATATAACATTAGGAATGGCCTCAACCAATTTCATGTCTATTTGTCTCATGAGACCTACCGATGCATCGAGGGGATATAGAGGGAACCACCAAGCACATAATAAGTATAATGAATTTTTCAAATGAGAGGTGATAAACATAAACAATATATACATTCATATTGAAACAATCATGTGAAATGTAACTATCATTTCCAAATCATTAAACATAAAACACTAACCACTTCGAGTAATATGGTGGATGGTTTTATGATAGTTCATCCACAATAAAAATAATCATAAACCATTCATTCAAATATGGTAGATGAGAACATAAATTATGAAATCAAATAATAAAAAAGAATCAATAAGAGTGTTGAAGCGGACAAAAATACCTTTATAAAATTATTAAACAATTCATGAGATAAATGAACTTTATTTTGAAAAGAAGAGTTCTTTGGGAAAAATAATTGTATAAAACCAGAAGTTAAGTAAGATAGTATTTTGATAATAAAATGAGTCATTTTATAAATATAATAGTTTCCAACAACAGATTATAGAGTGCCCATGAAAATAGATAATAATTTGAGAAATACCCTTGAATCAGGCTTGTATTTTTGAAAATTTCTTGAATATTTATTTTAAAACATATAAATATCCATAAAATAGGGAAGGTTTATAGTTGGTGTACATATATATAATACTTATAAAGATTTTATGAGAAGTTAATAATAATATATAATAATTTCATTGTGGTAATTAGACAATGAATGTAACCCGAATGGAAATGGATTTTCGGGTGCAAAACCCTTACCTTAAATATGAACGTCTTCCACTCTTGAAAATATGCTCTTAGAATATGAAATTATAATTATTAATAACCTATTTCAGAACCTTTTATACATATATATATTTTATAATATTATGATTAGTTCATTTATTCCCTTATTGATAAGTTATTATATGGAATTTCGTCGTTCCGTACAGTTTGTTTTCTTTATTTTCATAATCGGTTCACTTGTTCTAAAATAATGGAGTTCATGTGGAATGGATGTAAATCTCCATAATTGAAATTACATATTATTTATCAATATCCAGAATTGATATTGTAATTTTCCATCAATTTGGATTCAAGTAATGTGGATGAATTTTTACATATAACTTTAATGATAACTATTTCTGTTAATTTGTGGGTTTTGATTACAACGAACTCAATTTTCTTTATAACGTAATATAATTTGAACAAAGGGATTACATAACCTTACATAGGGTATATTAAATATATAATAATCTGTTTCCATAATAATATGAATGTTTTCTTGAACATAATTTAGAATGATAATAGAAATCGAAAGCCCATCGTTCTTGAATGTGGTAAATTAGCACATCTCAGATGGTGTTCTTTCTACTAGTATAAAATAAGGTAAAAGGAAGAGATGATGATAAATTATTATAGTATCATCAAAAATATTCCAGTAAATGTAAGGTATTGGAGTCATCAAAACATCTGTATAAGCAGAGGTAATAATAGAAAAATAATATAAATGAAGCAGAAAGGAAAGACGGAGAATTGAAAATAGGAATTTACCACTTGAACCAATATTTCTTAAGAGCCTCATTATGGGAGAGGTTTTGGTTTTTTTTCGAGACCATGGCTTGCTGGACGTGGGAGAGAAGGATGGGAGGATATTTGGATAGAATTGTGGATGGAAAAAGGCCTGATAGGAGTGAATAAAATAGAGAGTTATGGAGGTTTTTATATAGGAGGGGAGAGGGTATTTCCCAAATTTATATTCATCAATTTATTATTTGTACACAAAATAATGAATTTTTCGTCTTCCATGAACATGAAAAGTAATTTTATCTTGTGAATCCAAATCAATTGGGCTTACATCAGTAGAACATCATACATGACTCTATAATTAGTGTATTTAGCTTATTATGTAAATTATGGTATTTCACTATTCATAAAAAATTCTAGTATTTAAGAAAAATACCAATAACTCACCCTACCCATTTTTCAACCTGTATAATTCAAAAATGAAGTCCACTTTTTAAAAATAATTTCCTATATATGATTAATTTAATATTTAATTAAAATCATATTTATTCCAAGAACAACTGTTCTAAAACATTTATTTACATATTCCAAAGCATAGGTATATCATACTTTTACTTGAATATTATTTATATACTACCATTGGTAACAATACTATTCATTCGGGTATATCACTATTCATATATGTATGTTACAATTCATAATGGTAGGTTACTATTCACAAAAAATTATGTTTTTCTTATAACACTCCAAATAACTTACTTATCGCAACTGTGTATGTCAGATTTTTGAAATTCATATCATAGAAGCGATACAATTATGTTTAAGGGACACATAACACTTAGTAGTTCATTATGTTGTGATTTCATGTGATTAGGAAATTTTTATAAGAAAGGAATTTCCATTGAAAAATATTTGGTTGTTACTATATCCCAGGCCATAACAACAAAAATAATTAACTATGATTTTTTTAATTAGTTTACCAACATATATAATTTTACATATTCGGTCATTGAGGAAAAAATATCACTATATTATCTTTTAAAAAGAAACCAAATACAAAGTACCGTGTGAGACCCATATCACATCCCTAATACCCCCTTAATAGAAACACCCAACACACATCACCAAAACCGAATCCAAATTAATTTAATTTCATTGAAAAATTTAAAATTTCATAATGTGATGTAACATTGGATAAATGGAGAACGATGATGGGAGAACATTTTCCTAGGCCATCTTTCTCATGGACTATATGAAATTCATTTTATTTTGGGATGATTTGACCAAGATGTAATGAAATTATTTCAAAAACCATTATAGGATGTAAGGAGATCAATAATAATAGAGAGAGAATATGGTGATGGGGTATAGAAGTTGAAACCAACCTTAGATAACTATTCAAATCCCCCCCAAAATCATCTCTATATAAGTGGGAGAAAAGGATCCAAGGGTGGGGGTGGATAATCTAAAAGGCCTCCCCTCATACCCCATTACTCTAATAAACTAGATTAGATAGGTGTCGAAGTTACCATGTATCCCTTTAAAAAAATTACAATAAACCACAACAGCTATCATTTATGGGTTCACCGATGAGAAAGTGACACCATTGTATGAGGGGGATAGTGGATACTATTTTTTATTATAATATCCAGACCACAGTAATATAATTATTGAAAAAATTCAAAATTCCAAAATTCTAATTATACCTCAATTTCCCATCCAATATACCTGTTTTGAGCGGTCATACCCATAAAAATTCAATTCTGAATCTTAGATAAAAATTCATCATATCCACTAATTGAATAATTCAACATTACTCTTAATTTACTATAATTTGTACACATAGATAATTAAAAATTCCCAACAAATTATATCCATTCCTAAAAGTTATATATTTATATTCCCCTTTTCCATTATGTGGTACCAACATCTCATGGCAGTTTTAGAGAGTCCCTCTGAAATGATAGGTGATTCAGATTCATTCCACGGATGTACCATGGAGTTGGGAGTTTATTTATCACCTCTCATAGAATTTCATCACGAATATGAGTGATGATAATAATAATTACCATATAAATTTTAATGTAAACAATATATTTCATTTATTTTATACATGGTTTCAGTTTATGAGCTTGTTTATCATGGAAATGAGGTTTCAAATGACTTGAATAGTGCTGAACATATATATTTAAATCCCTCTAAACCATTCAATGGTATCAAATCATTACCATGATTGTTAATTCATGAAAATATGTTTTATAATAAGGAAATTTGATATCATTTTGAGGATGATATTGATATTTTAAAAAAAATTGTAATTTTGAAAATGGATTTCATTATAAAATTGGATTTAATAATCCATTATATGGTTAAAACACATGATATTTAATATTATAGACGTGAAACCAATTTATTCTTTAAATTTTTATAACAATATAACATTTGATATAGGCGGTTGTAATTGATGGTATTGATATTTAATAGTTAAAAAGCGATTATTATTTTGGTAATATGAAATTGGATATATTATAATGTAAAACACCACATGTATAGAAGGTTATATCATCAGTTGAGAATTATCTTTCGTAAAATATTATATAAAATGAATCTGATCATGTTTTATGACATAAAGTATGCCAAAATATAAAATATACATTAAAATTTCAATTAATAAATATTTCAGTTATGAATTAAGTATATAATTTAAATAATGTTTATACATTTTTATAAAAAGGTATTTTGGGATATTTTTTAAATCCGTAATGTGTTTTTATATTAATTAAATAATTTTTTTTATAATTACTAATTAAATGTTTAAAAAAATTTAATTGAATATTTTAGATAATATTTGTATTTAATATTAAATACCTTTAGAAATTATATTTTAGAAATTAAAATTTTGATATAAATTGTTTATAAACAAGTTATAGGTTTAATTTATAATGTTGTTTCAAATTTTAAAATAATGAAAAATATAAATGTGTTTATATTGCATATTGTGATTTTTTTTACAATATTCCACTTGATGTTACAAATTAAAATCTCTTATTTTAAGAAATTACTTAATACATATCAAATGTAGTTATAATAGTATATATGATTTTTTTTAAATGATATTAAATATGTGACATTTAGATTATAAAAATGATTATATAATAATATATGAATATAAATTGTTTATAATACAATTATTATCATTATCAAATTAGAATTTCATATAAATGAATCATTTGAAGGATTTTTTATTGTATTTCTAAAACACAGAGATTTTATGAGATAGATTGTTTTTAATTTCATGGATGTCTTGTGTTGTTCAGTACACTATGAATAGCTTGCGCTATACGCCACATCGTATTAGTTTTAAGTATAAAAACAATATTTTTGTGTTGTTTTGTAAATAATTACAATTTATTTTGATATAATTTATTCAATTCAAGACCCATCATATGTGATAACTAATATTTTTTTACATAGTCATTATAATGTTGGGTATGAATAATATTAACTTCCTTCAAAAAAACTGTTTAAATGAAAATAATTGAGATTATAAAATAATAAATCACTCTCTATCGATTATATTAGTGAAATATTTGCGTAATATTTTCAATGTAATGTTTTAAATTCATTATCTAGGATTTTTTGATATGATATAAGAACAATTTCATTTTTTCTGATAAATGAAGTATTTTTCAAAAAATACTCTTTTACCGCATTCTGATGGTGAATTATTTTGAAATCTAGATTTGACCATTTCATTAGTTTTATATGACATAATAAACTTATTATTTGGAATGGGAACAAGAAAATCTACATTGGTTGATATTTTAGTATTTTTCTGATTAAAGTAATATTTTAATTAATAGTGAAAAATATTGCAATTTAAAATCTACCTTTTGGTCTAATTAATTTACATTATTATATAAATTTTCAACTGGTTTTCAATATTAATTGGATTAAGTTTTTATCATTTAATACAATTTTTGTCATTGGAAGTAATTTCATGTTTAAATTGAATATAAACACATTTCAACCTTTTGATAGTTTTTACTTCTTAAACACCAGCTTTATAGGGTTGTCCATGAGAATTAATTTTAAATTAATTAATTTCAGTGGTTCGAAATTATGTAATTATGCTACTTTTATATTTTGGATATTTTGAATAGTAAAAATGGTAATTTTTATTTACCATAGTTAAATGTAAATAAGTTAAATTAGGGTAACAAACAATATGATAAGGATAATGAAAATACCCAAACGCCGGGAAAAATCATTGTTGGATGAACTTAATTGAACAATTATCACCTGGGGGTATGAATTGTTTTATCTAGTGGACTTGTTTCCTGGAAAGTGATGTAATTATAATTAAAACCAAATAAAGTAACAACATGTCACTCTCTTATGTATTATAAATTTAATAATTTTAATGTAGTGATAAAATTGATAAAAAATCACAGATAAAAAGTATCTTTAAATATAAAGAAATTATCTAAATCAGGTGAGTTTATTTATAATTTTTAGAGGCTAAATAATTATCATTAATGATGACACAATAGTGATACAGAATTTTTTTTAAATTAATAAGAATATTAAATAAATAGTTTTAAATATATTAAAGGAAATACAATACGAACTAATTAATATACCCCACTAATTTTCATGGATAATATCACATTTTAAGAGTGCATTAAATATAGTTTATCAAATTTATTATCAGTGTGGATTTTATTTGAAGTCTAATAAATGAATATTGTCAAAATTGATAGTATTAATATTTTATGAAAATAACATATTATTAAATTATTTAAAAATCACATAAATATTTCAAAATTACAATGTTAAAATTGTATAGTTTAAGTGTCCAATTATGTAAAATTTAGAACACATAATTAAATATTTTGTAATAATTTAATATTTTGAATATTATTACCAAAATTAAAATTAAATAAAAAAAATATGGATAAAAAAAAATAAGAAATAAAATATAATATAAAGATGTATAAATTTTATTGGTTGAGAGGATTTCGTCCCATTAATATATTATATTCCAAATAATTCAGTTTTGAGGGATTTTAATTTAAAAATTAATTTATATTATTTTAATAGTTTCAGTATTTGTGAAGGATCCCCTCCCCTCTCTTTTAACGGGGAACCTCTTCGTCTCTTTTAATCACACCTATAAAGAAAATCTTCTCACCAAAAACCTGCCATTTCCTCTCCCAACTACCCTCAATTAATCCTAGTGTCCATTCATTGTGCAAAAATCAATCTTATAGAGTCTATTTGTGAAAATCAAAAAGAGATACTTGAAAAAGAGGTAATTATTTAATCATCTCATTCTAAATTCTTTTCTTCTTCTACTTCCTCTAATTAGGTTGTTTCCATAATAAAGTAATAAAACTATAATCATGTACATACTAAGATGTTATTATAATTATGGTACAATCTTATACCTTGTTTTATCCATCAAACTAATAACAATATCACAATGTGTGCTTTTGTATCACAAACTGTGTCCACATCATGGTGTAATTTTTTATTCAACAAAACTTAATTTGGATGGGTATATTGATTATTGTAATGGAATTCATTAATTAATTTAACATGTTAATTATTATTTATAATTAATTTACCATCCTATTCCATACCATTTAACCATTAATTGAATGATGTCATCGCTTTTGCATACTGTATGACCTACCATCTCCACAATGTGATGTGATTTATTCTATAAGTTCTTCATTAAACCATAACTATATGAATGAATGGAATTAATAATTATGATATATATTATTCTAATATAATTATATAAATTATATGTCTATATCCAATGAATTTTAATAATAACTTATCCGACAAAACATGCATAAAAACCTAAAGCAGTAAATATCCGAATAAAGAATGACAATGAAATGTTACTAGAAAACAGATGACAATATGATCATATATGATTTCAAAAAAAAAACTTTGATTCTATAAATAGTTAATACAATTATTTATATCATTATAAAGTATGTTCGGATAAATACGCAGATTATTTGACCTATGGTAAGGGATAACATCACAATCACATTATTATTTGAGATTACTTGTATGTAGGTTTTTCCTAGAGTATTTGTATCATACACATCCAAGTTTTCGAAATATTTAATATTATTTTATTATAATTAAATTTTTTAAAGTCAATTTTCCCATTTGTAAATTTTTCTTAAATGGAATGAAATGAATCTTTTGGTTTTTTTATATAGGGTACTTGAGGGAATTTTCAGTAAAAGTTCTAGGAGAATGTTTCTTATCTTACACACCACAAATGTATTTTTACGTACTCATTACATATTATATACTTGAAGATTAATTTATATTATTTTAATTTTATATTCAACTAAATTCGTTTCTTTTAATGTTATGTCGAATTTTATGAAAAGACAACTTTTTAAAAAAGAAAGCATATTTTCATCAAGAATAAATTCTTCTATTTATCAAAATTAATTTCCATCTAAGATGATGCTCATTAAATAGGGTTATGTTTATATCCATATAATTACTATCATTTAATTGTGGTAATGATGTAATGATATTTTATATGGATTAATTTATGATATAGAGATGATTAGAAACCCATTATATTTATTGGGTTAAGTTATAATGAATGATTTTTGTTTTTGTTGTACATTTAATAATGATTTCATTACAAGATATATGGGACCTATATCTCCAAAAATTAATTGGGTAAAGATATATATCTCTTGAGATAAACTTGACTGAAATGGTATGTAAATTAGTTATAATAACACAATTATGGAATGACCAGTAAATCCAATTTAGTAATTGATGGATGGAACGAAATGTAAACCCAGTTCTGTAATGGTATTTTTCCACTATGTTGGTCTAGGGAGTAATGTCATGTCTACTATAGAAATAATATTATGTTCTTATTCCTTTTACAAAATTCAATATTTTATTCCAATTATATTTTCTCATGGATCATTATTCCATTTTTATTTAAGCTTTATGAACCAACAATATTATTTTCATGACTCAAGTTTTTTGTAAGAGTTATATGTGGTATACTTTTTTTTCCAAAATGTATGTTCATGTTTTTACATTCTTGTGTTTATGTTTTGAAAGGTTTCTTCTAAGATTACCCTCACTAACCATTTTAGATCACCCCTTTTCAAGTATATTTTACCCTAGGATATAAATATGTGTATTAAGTAAGATGTGTCAAATAGGGGTTTTAGTTATAAAGGATAACATAAGAGATGAGGTATATGTTCTATGAACCGGTTGTTCATGTTTTCCAGTTACCATAGGCACAAACTAATATGATATTCTGGAATATATGTGTTTTATGTATAAATTATTCCTCTAATGTAATGTAATGTACATATATATATCAGGATTGGGTCGTTACAGTTGGTATCAGAGCGGCAGTTTTGTTAACCCTTGGAAACTAGGATGCCAACGATTTAGTGAGATACCTAGAAATATTTATAAGATATATATAGGGATGTCCATATGGGTATGTCTATATATACATTACAGTCCTATAAAAATGGTAAAAATCTTGAATAACCTAATATTAAACCTAAGATGAAAGATATTTAATGTACTCCACCATGATTATGTTGTTTTCCTAGTATGACTTTTTCCTCTCAGACTATTATTTAGGGTTTTTAGACAATGGCTGGACCCCGAAGAAACCATGTTAATGATTAATGCATTGAGAAATGCAATGATTTTACTCCTTAACAACAAAATTTTATGGGATATAGAATAAAAATTTCTATTAGTATAATTACCCAAGATATGAATCATTCTGGACATCCACATGAGTAGAGAAGGGAATTATATTCTTTTGTGACCATCATGAGGCAATTCCCACCTTCATTTAGTGGGTCTTCTGATCCACATGTAGCTAAACATTGGATAAAAACAATTGAAAAAATAGTTTCCATCCATCACTGCTCAGAACATGAAAAAGTAATTTTCATGTTTATCATTTAGAAGGAAAAGTAGACCAGTGGTGGACTCAAATCAAGAATACAATGATGAAAGATGAAATTCAATCCCTGTAAAGGGATGAGGTAAAGAACTTATTTTTTAATAAGTATATTCCTTTTATTCATCGAACATATATGGAAAAGGTGTTCCTTTATCATAATAAAAAGGATGATGAATTTTTTATTACATATGAGGGAAATTTTACAGGACTATCATGGTATGCTTTGGGATTTATCATTCAACCTAAATGTAAAGTTAATTGATTATTTCAGGGGAATAAAACCATGTATTCAAAGGGAATTAGCTATAATATTTTTTAGTAGAAACACATATTTTTTTATTCTATCAAGGTATAAATGGAAGGTGATCTTATATATCAATCTTATGGTTTTGACAAGAAACGAAAGATGGAGTGAAAGGGAAATCTAAAAAAAGGATGAAAAGATGGTTAATTTTTCTTTATGCACAAAGTGTGGAAATAAGGATGGTGGAGATTGTCTTAAAGGGTATAGAATATGTTTTATGTGTCTAAAAGATGGTCATCGAGAAGTTGAGTGTAGATGTAATGAGAAAAAGGATTGTAATGATGTGAATAGTGAAAATACTATAGAGAAAGCACCACCAACACATGAATGATATAAGTGTAAGGAAATTGGGAATTATTCTGAACAAATACCTAATCCAATGTTTATGAATTATTATCTATTTAAACAACCTCTTAAGGCCAAAGGAAAAAAGAAAATTACATGCATTAACTATTGGTGATGCTGAGTATGGAAACGAATTTGTGGAATGATTATTTATTTATGTAATGGGATTCTAAAACAGTGTTGAAGAATCTATTTTATAGTATTATAAATTATTATAATATCTATGTATTGGTTCATTGTGGTTTTCCATATGTATATGGTATTGGTTACCATGAAAAGTGGTTGAAATATTTTTTTGAAAGAAAATGATATGTGCATAATGAATGGATTATGAGATATATTTATATATGATAGTATTAATGACCTCATGAATGATATAAAGACAAAGTGATATCATGGTTTTAGTATATATAATTTTTGGTATTTATGGTGTGTGCAAAGAGTTAATTTTGAAAGAATGAATGTTTTCACTAATGTTTTAGGGTAATTCAAGTCAGTATCATGTGCACGGTGAATACAAGATTAACGTATTGAAATGTTTGGAATTAAAAAAAATCAACCTTAGGAGATATATGAGATAAATGATAATTCTATTTATTTCACCACTTTCTAATTTTTTAAATTTTCAGTTTTTGGATAGAGTGTAATTTTATACATTTATGGACAGTATAAGTTATATTCTAGTTGAATTTTGTTAGATTAATTTATTATCTCACTATTGGTGGAATTATGTATATTTGATAACCCATGAAATCCTTTTTGTTGAGATAGATTGGGTGACCTACCATCCTATCTCATGATTTTCTAACACTTCAAGAATGAAAAATTTATCTTAATTTCTATAAATACGATATTAAGTGGAAATTGTTCAAGGCATGAACGACAGTGATATTGTACCAAAATAAAATAAGAATTTATTCTCAGGAAAATTTATTCAACTATAGGGAAATGATCATTTGAACCAAAAATTTTATCATAGTACCTTCTTATCTGATGAATCAGATGTTCCCTTAAATCATCGCTTAATTATGGATTTTGGGTTCTTACCTTTATACAATCCTATTTATCTTTCTCTATCCATAAGAAAATTATGGTTATAGTTTTCTTCCATATCTATTCTTTCACTTCCCACCAATGTTATCCTATGTGGAAACCCAGTGATGTATTAATTTGGGTGACTGTTATGTTTTTATCAATCCTCTTTAAAATAAAGCTTTAATAATCCTTTTTACAATGTGGGTTTCTATGAAAGACACTTTAATGTATTAAACCTTTTGTTACCATAAAACATTTCAAGACAAAACTTATTTTATGGGGGTAGAATGTAACATATGGGATTTAATGAGATATAATCCTTTTAATTTGTTTGAGATGTTGTCTTCTGCGAAACACCATGATTAGAATAGCACTATATGCAACATCGTATTAGATTACAGTATAAAGAACACTATTCTTAGCTTGTGTTACACAAAATTTCAAGTAGGTTTTGAGAGAATTAACTTCATGAAAGGCCATGTATAATTGATAACTAATATTTATAAACTAGTCATTATAATGGTGGGTTTGAATAGTATTAACTTCCTTCAAAAAAATTTAAATGAAAATAAGTGGTTCTATAAAATAATAAAACCACTCATTTTGAATATTATTAGTGAATTATATTTGTAATATATTCAATGTAATGTTTTAAATTCATCACATATGTATTCTTTATATGATATTAGAACAAATTATTATTTTTTATTAAAAGAGTATTTTTCCAAAACACTATTTTACATCCTTTTAATGGTGATACTTTTTTGAATATAGTTTCTAACTAGTTTATATGTATTTATTGACATAATTTACTTCTATTTGGTATCAGGACATTAAAATTAACCTTGGTTGAAATTTTTAATTTTTCTGATAAAATTCAAATTTTAATGAATAGTGAAAAACACTGCATTTTAATTCAAAACTGCCTTTTCATCTGATTTATTTATATGGTTATATTATATTTTTAATTGGTTTAAAGTGTAATTGGATAATTTTTCTATAATTTAATATAATATTTTTTCCTTCGTAGTAATTTAAAATTTAAATTGGACGTAAACAGATGTCAATCTTTTAATAGTCTTATTTCATAAAAACCCACTTTCTGTTCTTAGCAACAATAATAAATTTTAAATTTATTAATGATACTTATATGTTTTGAATTTTGAAAAATGGATTCTATATTTGGAATCATTGGGTAAAAATTATGTTATTAGGTTACTTTTATTATTTATATATTATGAATATTTACTACGATAATTTTTATTTACCATAGTTAATGGTTAATCAGGTAAATTAGGTTAACAAATAAAAGGATAATGATATTAAAATTATCCTGAAACATTCTAGAATAATATTGGATGACTAATAGTCAACATATATCACCTAAGGGTTAGAATTTATTCATTTAATGGACTTTTTTCTATGAATGTGATGAAATTATAATTACAATGAAAGAAAGTGAAAACATGTCACTCTCTTATCTACTTTAACTATAATAGTTTTAATTTAGTGATAAAATTAAAAAGACATTAATCAATATTAGTAAAATAAATATAAAGAAATTAACAACACCCTATGAATTTATTTATAATTTTTTGATATTTAATAGAAACCATTAATGATGACACAATAATGATGTAGAAATTATTTTAAAAATAGAAATATCAAATAAAAGGTTTTGAAAATATTAAATGAAATATAATATGAAATAATTAATGTAATACATGATTTTTCTAGTTTCATATGACATGTTATGAGTGTATTATACATTTTATTACCAATTTATATTTTTTGTAGATTTTCATTATAATCAAATTAATGAATAGTGTCAAAACACATACTAATGATAATTTATTAAATAATATATAATTAACTTTTTTAGAAATCTCAAAAATATTTAATTATTAAAAAATTTAAATTATATGGTCTATAATGACATAAATTTTCCAATTATGGAAAATCAACAACACGTATGTAAATATTTGTAACTTTTTAATATTTAGAATATTATTACCACAATTAAAATTAAATAGATTAAATAATGAAAAATAAAAATGATAAGGTTTAAAATTAAATAAAAACATATCTAAATTTTATTGGTTGATAGAATTTTGACCCATTATTATCTTATCTTCTAAATAATTTTATTTTATGGAATTTAAATTTAAATATTAATTTATATTAATTTTATAGTTTTGGTATTTCCAAAGGTGCACATCCACTCTCTTAGAAAAGGCAATGTCACCATCTCATTTAATCACAACTCTAAAGCCCTTATTCTCTTCCAAACCCAGACCATTTCATCTAACATCTTCCCACAATTCATCCTAGAGGCCACACTTTGTGTATAAATCATCCTTAAAAAAAGATTTTGGGAAAATAAAAAGGAGAAACTCGATAATTTGGTAATTGTTTTATCACCAATTTAAAAACTCTTTTCTTCATATACATCCGATTCATATGTTTTTCTATACTAATGTAATAAAATAAGTGTCTAATATATTCTAAGACTTTATTATAATTATGGGAAAACATTATACCTCTTTATATCCCTCCCATGAATAACAATATCACCATGTGTGCGTATGTATGACTTATTTTCTCCACATCGTGGTGTAATTTTAATTCAACCATACTAAATTTTGATGGGTATAATGTTTATTATATAGGTTTTAAATAATGTATATAACATGATAATAATTATTTATTATTAATATACCATCAAATTCTATACCATTTAACCATTAAGTAAATGACATCTTTGCTTCTGCGTACGTACGACCTTCCATCTCCACGATGCGATTGATTCATTCTACATGATATTTATTAAACCATGGTTATATGAATGAGAGGAATGAATAAATATGATATATAATTTACTAATGTCATAATATAAATGATATAACTATAAAAATATATGCGAAACATGAACTTATCTGACAAAACATGCATAAGAACATAAAGTAGTTAATATCTAAATAATGAGGGACAATAAAATCTTACTATCAAACGGATCATAATATGATCATATATGATATCATAAAAATGAACATGATTATGTAATAAGTCAGAAAAACTATTTATGTCATTATACAAGATTTCTATATTCATATGAAGCATATTAGACATAAGTTAAGAGATAGTTTCACAATCTCATCATTATATAAGATCATTTATACGTAAGTATTTACTAGAGTATATTTATCATCAAAATCTATGTTTCCTAAATATGTAATATTATTTTTATTTTTATAAAATAATATAATGACAAATTTACCCATTGTTAAATTTTTAGTAAATATTATAAAAGAAATCTTTTGGTGTTTTTTGACATGAGGTATTTTTTTCTTTTCCAGTTAAAGTTTTAGGAGAATGTTTTTTTATCTTACATGACATGAACTGATTTTTATGTTTTCATAATGCCTTATTTCCAAGAATATTTCTTTATATTATTTTAATTTTTCAACTAAATTGTTTTAATTTAATTTCTCATGAAATTTTATGAAAATGATTTTTTGAAGAAGAAATGATATTTCTTAATGAATTAAGTTCTAGTGTTTTATCAAAATAATTTTATATATAAGATGATGCTATATAAATAGGGTTATATTTATATCCCTATTATAACTATGATTTGATTATGTTAATGATAGAATGATATTTTATATGGATTATGTTATGATAAAATGATTTTTAAGAAACCCATTTTATTTATTGGGTTATGTTATGGTGAATGATTTATGTTTTTGTGTCCCATGTGATAATGATTTCATTGTGATATGGGTGGAACCAATATCTCCATTCAATAGATTTGGTAAAGATTTATATCTCATGCGACAGAAAATAATGGATTGAAAAGTAAATATTTTTTAGTAATATATGGTTGGGATGACAAGTAAATCTCGTTCTGTAATTCATTACTGGAACTAAAAGTATACCCTATTCAGTAATACACTTTTTCCACTATGATTTTCTCTACATCAAAGCCTTGGCTACTCATTATTTCATATTATGTCGTTAATTATTATCTACAATTACAAGTTTTATTACAATTCTATTTTCCAATGGTTTATGATTCCATTATGATTTTTCCTTATGAACTTCCCAAATTTATTTCATGACTCATTATTTTTATACATGTAAAATGTGGTATGTTTTTTTTCAAAAGTAATGTTCATGATTTTACAGTCTTAGGATTATGTTTTGTATGATATTTTCCATGATTAATATTATTGAGAATTTTAGATCACACATTTTCATGTTTATTTTCCCCCTGTATTTGAAGAAGGTTATTATGTAATATGCGTCAAAAAGGGGTACAAGTTAAGTTGGATAAATTTAGAGATGTTGCAAATGTTTTTTGAAACATATGTTCTAGTTTCCTATTTTCCAAAGGAACTAAACAAATATAGTATTTGGGCATCTATTTGGGTCACGCATTAAGTATTCCAAAAATATGATGTAATATCCATGTACGTCAAGCTTGTGTATTTACAGGAATGAAATACAAAGTGTTTATAGTTATTTGTTAACATAATGTCCATAATTATTGGCCACATTATAAATCTTTTATAATTGATTTATTTATAATTTGATAATATTAGTTTTAAATATGTGAATATATTATTGATTTAATTTACTCCCTGGTTTATTTTTAATATAAATAATTGTTAAAATAGGGATAAATGTATGATTCATTTTGTAGTGTTTAACATACTTCTTTAAATTTTCATATATTCATATAAAGAGTTATCATCAGGGTTTTTGAATTCACAGGGTGGTATTATACCTAGAATTTGGTTTGTATTGGGTTGTGAGAGAATATAGAAAGGATGATTATATTTTGTACGTTTTATTTGTTATAATAATGATGTAACAAATGTCTCCCTTTAGTATTGTAACATGGGGTTGCATGACTTTTATGAAAGCCTCTATACTATCCTAGTGGCTTCTGTGTTGTCTAAAAAATTAGGAGTTTTCTATTTTTCAATCCAAACATTATATTATTGAGATTACTGATTTCATAAGATTTTATGCCTTTACATGAATGGGGGTTTTTATGTTATGAATTATAATCATTTGGATATTTAACGCCCCGATCCCAGAAGCCCAGAGTCGGTGCATTATTAAGTATCATTGGCATGATAAAAAAATATCAAGTCTCGAAAGACTGATTAGTTTAGTAGCCTTGGAATCACTAGATAAATTCATAATGTTTACATTACATCATAAAGTGGAAAACTACAACAAAATCATGTCTCTATAGACCACAATAATATCCTCATATTATCCCTGCAGGTCATTCATAAAATACTTTTTCACATCCTGGAAAAAATAAAATATAGAAAGGGGTGAGCTCAGATGATCAGTAAGGATAACAATATAGCGGAAACTTTCATAAATATGCATAAACATTCAAGGAAATGTATAACTGAAACAAAAGCCTATAAAAACATGCACTTCAGCATAATATGGAAAAGATAAAATGAAATAATTCCATTTACTTATTCACATGGATATTCTACTAGTCTAATAATCACATTAAATATGAATAACCACTTTCATAATATTGGAATTCATAATTCCAGACTATCATAACCACATAGTCAAGGCCATGTGCCAAGACAACAAGTAAGATTTTGTCAAGGCCTTGTGCCAAGACACTAGTTAGTCTCATGAGACCAGCAGATGCATCAAGGAGAAATAGCATGATCCACCTATCACTTACTAAGTCTAATGCATTCCTCATATGAAAAGTTTGAAACATAACATAAACATTCGTATTAATACTATCATATGAAATGTCAATAATTTATCCACAAACCATGAATGGTATAAAAATCGCACATCCATAGTCAAACATAACTCATTTGATAAAATACGGAAGATTTTATTGTATCAGATTAACCTCATTCGAGAATAATGAAGGATATTTACATATATGAAAATAATCATCCAAACTATTATAGAGAAATACCCCCCCTTTTCATGAAATCATATAAAAGTGACACTATTTTTCAAGACTCCATTTAAAAATCGATTTTTTAAATCAACGTGTCCCATACATATTTGAATCTTTTAAAAGTAATTTTAATTTTAAAACTTTAATGTCCACATAAATAAATCCTTGAAACCATTTTTAAAACATTGACATTAATGAGAAATATTTATAATAACAAATCATTAAATCATTTAAAAATGATATTTTAGTTAGAGTTTCTAACCAAAAGAGAGACACATGAATACAAATAAATGAGGTAATCAAAACAATTTAATATCATGATATTAAAGGGATTCATGATATACTAGGTCAAAGTACATTGTATACACCATATAAAAGTTATTTGGCGTATAACAACAAAGAAGTCTCAATGGGATGTAAATTGAGATTAAGTCTCTTATAAAGACCGCATACTTAGGTTATGGATAAATCAACGACATGATTATGTGTTACAAATATGAATACATTCAATATGATTGGATGTTAAATATAAATAATTCATAGGACATTCACACGGATTCTTGTAAAAACAACACCAATGAATTGGATGATTAACTCAATAAATGGAGATTGAGTTAAAATTACTCTTATAAAGTTCATATCGATGAATTGAGAATTTATAAATGGAGTGATATGTGTATCAAAAGCATATCCACAGAAAGGGGATTGGAAATTATGACATAAGCAAATGAATAGTGATTACACACAAAATCTTGGAGTAACATAATCAATGAAGTATGCGTAAAGCCGGATGAGTGGAAATTGAATTTTCATATTCCATTATCAATTTGGTAACTTATAAAAAATACACCCATGAAAGAAGGATAATACAATGATTATTTAAATATCCATAAGTTAAAGTATATTACACAATGAGTACAATCATGGGCAGTACACACACCACATGCAATAAATAAGTGGTGAACAATGGAATTCTAACGGAATTAAAAGTGAGATAAGAAACCCCTTACATTGTACTTTTTCTTCAGTCGAGGGTATGTTAACTTAATGTATAATCGTGAAATAATTTTTATTGAATTATAAAAGAATAATATACATTATTATGATATCATATATGATCTTTTAAAATTTATTTGTTGATAATATATAAGTATTATCGTCGCTACGGGTGTTAACGAATTCATCTTCCTTTATATTATTTTTTATGTGACCCATATTTGTTATGTATGGGATGTATCTAATTAATATGAAGAATGATATCATGCCTCTAAAAATTATTTTTAATCATCAAATGAAATTTAGTCTTGAATGGATATGATGATAATGAATCTCATCCTGTTTGTGGAGACCATAATCTGTACATACGCACGAGCGACAATATCATTCTTTTGATATTAAAATAATATATAATTGGATGGTGTATCATATATACAGAATCATTATCATGTTATGATTATTATTTACATGAATTACACATCTTTCTTATATCCATCCAAATAATAATATATTTAATAACAATTACACAACGATGTGGAGACGGTAGGCCGTACGCACGCACATATGGTGACATGTCATTCAAAGGATGGATAGAATACTGAATATGGTTTTACCATATTTATAATAACATCAAAGTATATATAATATACAAGAGATATTAATTTATAATGGAAATAACAAAGAATGAAGAAGTGGAAGAAGAAAGGAACTTGAAAGAGGGTGGTGAAATCATCACCTCTTCTTCGGGTTCTTCCTTTTGATTTGATCAAAAGGGGTCCTTATGTTGTCTTTCTGACCAAAGGAGGGCCACTAAGATGAAGTTGGGGAAGTTTAGAGGATAATTGGGTAGAGGTTGGCTGATCCAAAAGGCTTTGAAGGTGTGAATTAGAGAGAAGGGGGAGTGCCCTTTTATAATAGGGGTGAGGGGAACCTTAGGAAAAACATAAAATATTATTTTATAATAAATTCATATTCGGTTTATAATGGTTCCAAAGTGATTTATTTCGAGGCTAAGGCGGGGATGGGTCTAAATCCTTTAAACCAATAGAATTTAGACAGGTTTGTGTCACTATATTAACATTATCATTTATATTTAACTCTTAGTTGATTAGTTTGACATTTTAATGTCTCTTTGTATATTTATATTATATGGTTAATAAACATACAATAACAAGCTATGAGAACCCCAAGTGGTTCATTATTAATATATATAACATTATCTAGGTAATTTGGGAGAAACATAGATTTTTATGAATATAATATTAATTAATTATATAATATTTGTTTTAAATACTCCTTTTTGTCAATTTTGATAGTATTTAATAATTTTTTTAAAGTTAAAAAAACTTTACTAATTTGAACGACATTCATTTAATCAATCCCAAAATGTCATATTATCTTGTAAACTTAGTGGAATTCATAAAAATTCCCAAATTATATTTATTTGGATATTTATAATATCAATTATTTTAATATTTAATTAATTAGGTAATTACTGCATCACCATCATGTCATAAATAAATTAAATTATATAATGTCTAAAAAATTATAATTAAAATACCATTATGTAGGAAATTTTTTTATCTTTCTAATGAATATTTTTAGTCTAATTTATCTTATTTATAACCATATATTAAAAATGTTTTATTTATTAAACATTGATGTTAACTCTTTTAACTCTTCTTTGAATTAGATTATAATAAATGTCTAAATCTAATACAAGTGGACCAAAGAGGTTCATATTTTATTCCTAAGGTTGTTTTTTGTCGAATTATACGTAGCCAATAAAATTAGGACATGTGTTAGGGTAATAATAATATCATTTTTACCCTTAATTACCCTATTTACATTTAACTGTGGTAAATAAAAGTGAAAACATACTATTCACCAAAAATTATTTTTATCTTATTGAACAACATATTACTCCTTGAAATTAACAGTGTCACTCGGATTTTTGAAATTCCACTCACAAAAGTTGTAAAATTAGGTTTTATGTGAATTTGAAAATTCTCCTAGGAGGTGGGTAAAAGTCAGTCAAAAGCTCAATAAAATTTTGTATATCTAAAATTAATATAAAATGACTCCAATGAATTACATTGAAATTATATAGTTATTATGTATCTACTTTGACCAAAAATAAATTTAAATACAATAAATAATTATTTAAATAAAAATTCAATTTTAACCCATAATTTAGTGTTTTCACTATTCATAAAAAATTGAATGTTTTTAGAAAAATACCTATAATTAACACTAATCTAATTATGATATTCTGAATTCAAAAATGATTTATATTTTACAAAATTAAAAATAGAGAAGTTGCATTAATTAATTTAAAATTAATTCCCATTGTCCAATCCAAAAAGCGGGTTTTTAAAAAAATAATAACTATCAAAAGATTAACACTTTTTTATGTGCAACTTCAAAGAGAAATTACACTAATTGAACAATATTTAATTAAATGGAAAATATAATCTAATTATACTTTAAAACCACTCAAATGTATAATTTATCACTACAAATTATTTTGATTAAAAAGTTGTTTTTAGTTAAAATTTTATATTTTTCATTATTCACCCAAATATTAATGTTATCGGAAAAACATCAAAAATTTATCAAAACTAATTTTTTATGTCCTGATTCGATATAAAAAGTTTATTTTAAGAAATTAAATATATAAAATTTTCAAATATTGAATTTAAAAAGGGTTCACCATTTAAAGGCGGTATAAGTGCATTTTTTGAAAAATACTTCTATTTCTGAAAAAAAAAGAATTAGTTCTTACATTATGGCTAAGAAACTCATAATATGGATTCTAAAATTATAAGTATTATAAAATGTTCAAAATTCAGTTAACACTATTCATAACTGCTTTTGAACGACTAGTTTGGTATGTCGTGATGCGCTTGAACTCGATATTGCGTAAAGTGAAAGTTATTGAATTACTTTTAAGAAATAACGTACTATGAAATCTGGGGGTGTTAGACTCTTCCCTCGTTCAATAAATTGTGTCCTAACAATTTGAAATTTTTCTTATAAAATAAAAGGTTGTAAATAGAAAATA
Organism: Viscum album; assembly: GCA_963277665.1. Lineage (NCBI taxonomy): Eukaryota > Viridiplantae > Streptophyta > Magnoliopsida > Santalales > Viscaceae > Viscum > Viscum album. The sequence goes on from OY728143.1 coordinate 227,570,103, forward strand.
CCTTTGTGGGAAAACCTATATCGGAAATTGGGTTAATAAACTTTACTCTTAATAAGAGGAAAAAGGTAATGAAAAAGTCACCACCAAATTAGTGTTTCAGATAGGATAACATTGGTGGAAATTATAGACACATAATTAGAGGGAAAATGTAAATATTTATAGGGACTGATTGAGTTCATCAATCACAAACAAGTGTAAAATTGAGGGCCTCAAAGCCACCAATCTATGATTCTTTAAAATATCATCAGTTCAACAAAAGATAAGGTATTAGGATTACACATTTTTAGTTTTATGATACCTTATCTAAAGTTTAAGAATTAATTTCTTTATAGAATAAGTGAAGAAAAAATATATATACTTGACAAGTTGAATTCCATCCTTTAACTAATGTCAACCACAAACTCATCTTTTACTTAAAATGATAATAGAACCTAAAAAAATAATATATTTATCCTATTCATATAGGGTTTCAAAAAAATGAATTTATAATTCATCTACCAAAACTTTTAAAAAATATACATTATTCAATCCAGGACATCACATGGGATAGTTGTAGGTGATAAAACCTTGTCACCCTTCAGTTGCAGGTTCGAGTCTCGCGGCATTGCTGGACGCGACGGGTTTCCGCCCGACCTCCGGGTTGTCCTTTTATTGCAATAAAAAAATAATATCAAACTAGAATTATCCAAAATACTTCTGTCCAATATAATAGTCCAAATTATATATGGATGGTAAAAAAAATGAATATCCTTTTTTCCACATAATAACATGTGAACACCTTCATCATGCGATATTTGAAAACAATGCAATATCATGAATTACCATAAAACCTTATTGATTACATTCATTCACCCTTATTCCTTATAGAATACTAGATATACTCCTTCTATCCAAAAATGTTTTAAACTCAAACAATTATGGAATATACAAATCATTAATCAGTTTCAAGGGAGTTAAGAATATCCAATATAATTTATCCAAATCTATCATGTATTATTACAAAATCACTACCTCGATATCAGAACCATATTAATCATTACCATTCCTTCAACCATTTATTTTCCAAAAACATTAGCTTACTATTATGACAATTTTCATATAACCATATAATCTGAAGTCCTCAATAAAATAGTAGTGCAATATAATCCTTATTTATCTCCATAATTCATGTAACCAGTATACTGTTGATACAACACTCAAATGAAATAATTCTATAATAAAAACATAAGAACACTTGTATTTCTTCATCATCTGAGGTAGTATCATAACATGATTATTATCCAATAAAATCATTTGCAGTATACTCTTATGAATGGGATATTGATTCGGGTAGTGTCTCAATGCCTTGAAGATGAAGCATTTTACATTGGAAAACATTTTCTTACCTTTGAAATCACATACATGGTGTCCCTTTTCTCCACAGTTATAACAAACTCCCATTCCCTTCATGAATTTACCAAGGTGATTCATTTCACATTTATCACATATTGGAAAATCATTCTTTCCCTTATTCCATTTATCCATATCTCATTCTACCATCCTTTTCTTCTCTTTCTTACCTTCAAATCCATTGGATTCAGATAATTATTTACAGATATTATGATATTATTTATTCTTATGATGATAATATGTGGGAGACTATTTTCTTTCTAAATGATTTCTTAATACCATGAATGATATGACCTTTCTTACTCTTTGTATCATACGTATTGTTGGAGTTCTCATTCTTTCTACTGGGCGCCATTTCTAAAAAATGGCATACACTAGGTCACTTTATGAATTGCAATTCATAATTCCAAACAAGCAAAATACCTAACTTAAATTGAGCAGTTTGTGGATATAATTCACAATCAAAAAAATGTTTTCCTTGAGTAGATATATACTCATAAACCCTTCATAGTGGTTCGTATAGAAAATGAGTATTATCCTAAGCATATCCCCCGGGAGTGTCGTAACCAAGAGTGAAGCAAGGCCCGTTGTCGTGCACCAGTTCCCGTTTGAGTCTAGATCAAAGCGGTGTTTTCGGGTTTTACCCCTAGGTACATATGTGCCTGAGCCGGCTCTACCTACCCATATCCAGACATAGATGTAATGCTTGGAAAACTCACAAAATCTCTATAGTACCAAAATTCTAAGAAGTTCTTCTATACTAATCTTCAAAGTCTATCTTAGGTTTCTGTGCTCTAATCAGAGTTTATCTAAATCTAGTTTCCAAGTTTATTGAAAAAATTCCCCTGATACCAAATGTAATGCCTCGATCCTAGAAGCCCAGAGTCGGCGCATTATTACGTATCATTGGCATGATCACAAAAGATCATGTCTCGAAAGACCGATTAGTTTAGTAGTCTTGGAATAACTAAATACAATCATAATGATTACATTACATAATTAATTGAAAAACAAAAACAAACTCTTGTATTCATATACCACAATCATATCCTCATACTATCCCTATAGTTCATTCATAAAATACTTCTTCACATCCTGGAAAGACTAAAACATAGAAAGGGGTGAGCTCAGATTCTCCGTAAGGATAACAATATAGCAGAAACTTTCATAAATAAGCATAAACATTTAATGCAATGTATAACTAAAAATGAAGCGTTTTAAACATGAAATTCAGCATAATATGGCAAAGAAAAAATGAAATAATTCCATTTACATATTCACATGGATATTCTACTAGTCTAATAATCACATGAAATATCAATAACCACTTTAATAATGATGGAATGCATAATGCCAGACTATCATAACCACATAGTCAAGGCCTTGTGCCATGAATACAAATAAGATTTTGTCAAGGCCTTGTGCCAAGACACTAGTCTGTATAATGAGACCTACCGATGAATCGAGGAGATATATCGGCCTCCACCCATCACATAATAAGTCCAATTCATCCTCATATGAAATGTCTGAAACATAACAGAATCATTCGAATTAAAACTAGAATACGAAGTGTCAATACATTATCAACAAACCATGAATGGTATAAAAATAGCACATCCACAGTCAAACATAACTCATCTGAAAAAATATGGAAGATTTTATTATATCAGATTAACCTCAATCGAGAATAATGATTGATATTGACATATATGAAAAATAATCAACAAAACTATTAGAGAGAAATATCCCCCTTTTTCATGAAATCATTTAAAAGTCACACTATTTGTCAAGAATCCATTTAAAAATAGATTTTTGAATCAAAGTGTCCCATACATATTTGTAACATTTAAAAGTAATTTTAATTTTAAAACATTAATGTAGATATAAATGAATCCTTAATACAATTTTTAACACATGGACATTAATGAGAAATATTAAGAAGAATAAATCATTAATTCATTTAAAAATGATATTTTATTAAGAGTTTCTAACAAAAAGAGAGACAATTGAATACAAATAATTGAGGTAATAAAAACTATGTAATGTCATGAGAATAAATGGATTCATGATATACTATGTCAAAGTACATTATATACACCATATAAAAGTGACTTGGTGTATAACAACAAAGAAATCCCAATGGGATGTAAATTGAGATTAAGTATCTTATAAAGATCGTATCCTTTGGTTAAGGATACATCAACGACATAATTTTGATCAAACAATATTAATACACTTAATATGATTGGATGTTCAGTGTAAATCAATCAGAGGACATTCACACATATTCTTGTAAAAACAACACCAATGAAATGGATGTTTAACTCAATAAATGGACATTGAGATAAAATTACTCTTATCAAGTTCATATCGATGAATTGAGAATTTATCAACTGAGTGATTATGAGTATCAAAAGTATATCCACAGAAAGGGGAGCGAAAATTATGACATAAGCAAATGAATAGTGATTCCACACATAATCATGGAGTAAAATAATCAATGAAGTATGCGTAAAGCCGAATGAGTGGAAATTGAAATTTATAATTCCATTATCGATTTGGTATCTTCTGAAACATACACCAATGAACGATAGATCATACAATTATTATGTAAATATCCATAAATTAAAGCATATTACACAATGAATATAATCATGGGAAGTACACACACCACATGTAATAAATAAGTGGTGAACAATGGAATTCTTAGGGAATTAAAAGTGAGATAAGAAAACCCTTACTTTATACTTTTTCCTTGATCGAGGGTAGGTTAACCTACCGTATAATGGTGAAATAATTGTTGTTGAATTATAAAATAATCTTATACATTATTATGATATCATATATGATCTTTTAAAATTGATTTGTTGCTAATATCTAAGTATTATCGTTTTTTTGGTGTTAACGGATTCATTTTCCATTATATTCTTTGTTTTGTGAGCCATATTTTTTATGTATGGGATGTTTATTATTCATATCCATAATGATATAATGTCTTTATACATTATTTTTAATCATCAAATGAATGTTAGTCTTGAATGGATATGATGGGGAATAAATCTCATCGCGTTCGTGGAGACAGTAATCCGTACATACGCACGAGCGACAATATCATTCTTTTGATATTAAAATAATATATAATTGAATGGTATATCATATATACAGAATAATTATCATGCTATATTTATTATTTACATGAATTAAACATCACTATTATACCCATCCAAATAATAATATATTGAATAACAATTACACCACGACGTGGAGACGGTAGGCCTTACGTACGCACATATGATGACATTTCATTCAAAGGATGGATAGAATAATGAATATGGTTGTAACATATTTATAATAACTTCATATTATATACAAGATACTGGATTTATTATTTTATAATCAAAATAACAATGAAAGCAGAAGTGGAAGAAGATAAGAACTTGAAAGAGGGTGGTTAAATCATTACCTCTTCTTTGGGGTCTTCCTTTCGATTTGATCAAAAGGGCCACTTAAGATGTCTTTATTACCAAATGAGGGCCTATAAATAAAAAGAGGAATGTTGAGAGGATATTTGGGCTGGGGTTGGCCGAGCCAAAAGGCTTTTATGGTGTGAATTAGAGAGAAGGGTGTGCCATTTTATAAGAGGGGTGAGGGGCACCTTAGGAAAAGATTAAAATATTATTTTATAATAATTTAATATTAGGTTTATAATGGTTCTAAAGTGACTTATTTAGAGACTAAGGTGGGTATGTGTCTAAATCCATTCAAACAATAGATTTTAGACAGGTTTGGGTCACTATATTAACCTTACAATTTATATTTAACTCTTAGTTGAATAGTTTAAAATTTGCCATGTCTCTTTGTATATTTATATTATATGGTTAGTAAACTAACTATAACAAGCCAATAGAACCCCAAGTGGTTCATTATTAATATATATAACATTATACAAGCCATTTTTCTGAAACATAGATTTTTAGGAATAGAATATTAATTAATAATATAATAGTTGTTTTAAATAATCCTTTTTGTCCATTTTGACACATTTTAATAATTGAATTTTTTAAAATGCAGAAAACATTATTAATTCAAACTAAATCCATTTATTCAATCCTAACATGTCATATTAACCTAGAAAATAAGTGTAATTCATAAAAGGGCTCATATTAAATTTATTTAGATATTTATAATATCAATTATTTTAATATTTCATTAATTAGGCAATCAATGCATCACCATTATGTCATAATTAAATTAAATTATTTAATGTCTTAAAATTATAAGTAAAATACCATTATGTAGAAATATTTTTATCTTTCTAATGAATTTTTATAATCTAATTTATATTATGTATATACCTATATTAAAAATGCTTTATTTTTTTATCATTGATTTTAACTCTATTAACTCTTCCTTTAATTAAATAATAATAAATGTCCTAATCTAATCCAAGTTGATCAAAGAGGTTCATATTTAATTCCTAATGTTGTTTTTGGTCATATTATACATATCCAATAGAATTAGGACATGTGTTAGGGTAATAATAATATCATTTTTACCCTTAATTACCCTATTTACTTTTTACTGTGGTAAATAAAAGTAAAAAGTTACTATTCACCAATAAAATTATTTTTATCTTATTGAGCTAAATTTTACTCATTTATATTAACCGTGTTTCTCAGATTATTTTTATATCACTTATAGAAGTGGTAAAATTATATTTTATGTGAATTTGAAAATTCTAATTGGAGGTGGGTAAAAGACAGTGAAAAGTTCAATAAAATATTGTATATCTAAAATTAATATAAAATGAATCCAATGAATTAAATTGAACATATATAGGTATTATGTATCCATTTTGACCTAAAATAAATTTATATAAAACAAATAATTATTTAAATAAAAATTCGGTTTTAACCAATAACTCGGTGTTTTTCACTATTCATCAAAAATTGAACGTTTTCAGAAAAATACCAAAAATTCACCCTAAGATAATTTGGATATTCCGAATCCAAAAATTATGTCTATTTTACCAAATTCAAAACCAATATGTTTTATTAATTAATTTAAAATTAATTCCCGTTGTCAAAACCAAAAGGCGGGTTTTTTATGAAATAATAACTATCAAAAGATTGACACTTGATTATGTGAACATTCAAAGTGAAATTACATCAAATGAACAATATTTAATTAAATGGTAAAAAATAATCTAATTATACTTTAAAACCACTAAAATTTATAATTTAACACTATAAATTATTTTGATTAAATAAGTTGTTTTTAGTTAAAATATAGTATTTTTCACTATTCACCCAAATATAAAAGTTATCAGAAAAACATAAAAAAATTATTAAAACTAAATTTTTATGTCCTGATTATAAGGGAGAATTTTATTTTAAGAAATTTACTATATTAAAGTTTAAAATATTTAATTTAAGAAAAGTACACCATTAAAAGGCGGTAAAAGTGCATTTCTGAAAAATACTTCTTGTATCTGGAAAAAATGAATTAGTTCTTACATTATGTCTAAGAAACTCATAATATGGATTCTAAAATTATAAGGATTATATAAATTTTAAAATTCAGTTAACATTATTTATAACCACATTTTAATGACTATATTGGTAAGTCGTGATGCGCTTGAACTCGGTGTTGTGTGTAGTGCAAGTTATTGAATTACTTTGAAGAAATAACGTACTACAAAATCTAGGGGTATTACAGGATATGTATAAATATATTTATCATCTAAATTGATTTATAAAAAAAGAATTTTTTTTTTTCAAAAGAGTTACACATCAGTATGGTCATAAAATATTGAATAGGTTGATGTAATACGATTTTAAAATAAATATTTATAGGCATACATAAATTTTATGGGAATATATTATATTATATGATGAGATTGAATCCTATTTAAAAATAATAATTGTAAAATTCCCTATTATGTGAATCTTTTTAAAACCATGATATTCCAATTGAGTTGGAAATTCCAAATATATATGCCTCTTTATTATCATGTGCATGGGAATGAAATAATTATGTATTCGTAAGGTTTAGAGGCCTAAATTTTGGAATTCCTTGTTCCATACTTACATTGAAATAACTAACCGTTAGGATACTAATGGAATAGTGTATATTTAATCTATATGATTGATTGGGGTAATGATATATCCACTATATTATGAACATATAATATTTTTAACATGATTACTTACTAGAAATAGACATTAATTATTGAAATGATTAACTGGTGGATGTCACAATAAAATAAAAATCTTGTCCCAAATATGTATATTACGTATTAAAAAAAGGGTTATCATTTTAATGGGATAACATTTAATAAAATTATTTATTAAATGACTTTAAAACATGATACTCATATAATGAAATATTTCATTATATATGTAAATCAAATCATCTATATCTGACTTTAATATTAGATTAGTAATTGAAAACAAGTAGTGGAATGGTAGAATATTCTTATACTAGTACAAAACATAGGTATCATTATTAAAGAAAAATTCAATGTAGTGGATTGATTCCTTCATGAATATCCAAATATTGAATTTTTTCAATATATCAATCTAGATAAATATGAAAAATCATATATTAATTCATATAAGGATGCAAAGGAATTAGATGTATGAATACTTCAGAAACATTTGTTTCCACTCACACACCCAATTTGATTGAGTATGAAAATGAGTTCTATAAACTATATGTTTCCATTATGTCCTCATTTGGGTATAGAATATATTCTATAATCATCAATGGAATTTTTTTTATAATTTTAAAAAGTTAATATTTTTGTACAATATATTCTAAATTTCTTAGGATAACTGAATTGAAGAAGATATGTCAAGGTTCTTGTGTAATATTATATTAATATAAAGGAAATAGTTTAATACATAAAATAATATTGTTTATTTTCAATACTTATCTTCAATCATTAAAACCAAGATGCAGCATTACAAATTTGTTTTGTGTTTTCATTAATTTTAATTACCCAAGATACATGGAGGAGTTTAAGAAACTCTATTCGAGATATTAGTTTTATAGACTTGATTCTCTGATTTTGAAGGGTATATGATACCCAATGTATATTTATAGTTATCTGTAAACATATGTGACTTCAAAATATAGGTATATATTTATAGATCATATAGTTCTTAATCAAATTATTAATTAAAAGAGTTTTTAAATCATATAGTTAAATACAAAATAATTTATTAAGAATTTATAAAATGAAATAAAAACCGTGTATTTCAGTAAATTATCCCTTATAAAATAATAGGTACTTTTTAACTGAAAATTAGTCATTTTAATAAATATTATATGATTACTCATCTTTTATTTGATTCGATAACATGTTTCAAAATAATGAAATGGAGGGAAAGAGTTTTTCCAGGATAAGGAATTTATCCTACTAAATCATTAAAATATGAGAAATTGAGATCCCGCCACTCATAAATAGTATATTTAAAGTGAAAATTATTTAATTATGAAAAAATAATCCAAACACACAAATTACCATATATGACCCGGATAAAAAAATTTGTTATATTCTGTCACTAAAAGTAGTAAGTGTTATTTCCTAACACAAATGTGTTAATCTATCTTAGCATAATGTTATAAAAATAATATATAATCAAAAATGATAGCGGGATTATTTGTTAATATAGATAATTTCAATTTTCAAAATAATGGATTATAAAGTCCAAACATTAAGTGATTTTATGGTTATATTATAAGTAGTTTATTATGTTTTTGAATAGAATGATACAAAGTGTTATATTTGTTAAAATATGATCTCTAGGAAAAAGTTGGATGAAATATTTTGAATAATGATAAGGATAATAAATAGAGAAAAAATTATAATTAAATAAAAAAATGTTTTAGCATAAAAAAATATTATGTTTTGATGTTAATAAGCATGAATACCATATTCAAAGTGTTGAACACAGATAGGTTGTCATTGGGTAAAATGGTCTACTAGTATAAAAGGTGGAATATTCATTAGGGGTTTATCAATGATTATTATATTTTTCAATATGAAAAAGAATTAATCATTTGTAATATTGTAATAAATTTCAAAATCATGGTTTTATCAGCAAGTATTATATAATGGTTCTCAAAATATTTTTGTCAGTGGGATTTATAATCATCTATTAAATAAACAATGTTAAAATTAGTTCTATTAGTGGTTATTATGTAAACAACACTAAAACCCTTATATTAAAGTATTCAATATAAAATTAAAGATGTTAGAAGGTAAATTTAACATCAGTTATATAATAAACCATCCTAAACACCTTTTAAAAACATTTAAATCATCCATCCATTATTTTCTCTTCAATTGTTAAAAAATCAATTTTTTAGAACCTTATGATTTTCAACTCTTAAAAGATCAACCTCGTCAACATTTGACCATATTCCACCACTTCATTCCTACGCAGGTGTCCATGCTACACCTCCCACATCTATTTTATATAACATTATAGAACACCCCCTTTATATATTATAATATCCCACTCTTTATTAAAAAAAAGTAACCCCTTCCTTTGTTTCTGATCAAAGATCTACTACCAATATTCCCATTTATTGAATGTTTTAAATTTTTAAATTTTATGATTAAAAAATTTATTTATGTTGAATAAATATTTAATTTTAAATAAATTTTTGATAGGAATGAGAACATAATCACCTGAATACAGGTTTATATTCATGTTTATATGTTTATATTGTATACAATTTTAGATTAGTGGACTATTTTATTTGATTTTATATTTATCATTTTTTTAAAGTTAATTTTCCATTTTCTTATCATTAAATATTTAATATATTACTATGTATATTTTTTATATTTGTAAATACATGATTTTTTTTATTTTTTATTGAAAAATATCTTGATTTTATATATGTGCAATTGTTTTAAATTTTCTTAAAAGATAAAGTTATATGGGTACACTTTTATAAACAGGTGATCCTTGTAGAAATATGGAATTGAGAAAATATCTATTAAGGTGCATTTCAAAATTGTGCAATGGGTTACCCAAAATTAGGAATGACTATTTTCAAACATAGGGTTATTAAGTTAAAAAATGGTATTGAGAACTACTCAATTTGACAATACCCTAAATTTCCATGACATAGGAAATGGGGGATTGATACATTTAGGGGGGGATACCTTGTCAATATTTTGTACCACATCTTTATTCAAACTATATACATATATTAAAATTTTAACTATCTATCAAATAGAATTTGAACCTTAAAACTGAAAATCTCTTATAAAATATTAATACATAATTTTCCAAATATCTAATATGTATTCATTACCCAAAATCATGAATCCTATTTTGAAACAATATCTTCTTTACCACTTCTTCAATTTAATTAATTTAATTATATTATATTGAATCTAAAAAATATATGTTCACTGCCTTTGTAGGATTGACCATGTGTCACTGATTTCTATATTTTAATTAATTAATCCATTTTTCAGTTTTTAAAAAAAAAAACATGGATATCCCCATAGTGAAATAACGAATCCATATTAGTGACCCAAATTGACACAGTTTTCGGGGAATATTTCAGTTTAGTTTTAAGGTTTTTAGTTTTTTTATTTAAATATTTATTTAATATTTATTAATTTATTATATTTTATCTATTTTACACTAGGTGGGTAATGTAAAATTTTATAGTTGTTTTTATTTTTATTCATACTCATAGTACTATGTCAATGGTTAATTAAATTATCATGTTCAGTCTTGAACTAGAATAGAGCCAAATAATGAATTGAGCTGCAACTATGGATGTACCAAATTTAAATCAATATCATGCCACTAGAGATGTATAATAAATGGTTCATAGAAAAGAAGCACTATGATACTAAAAAATTCCTTCAAACACTAGTAATTAACCAAGACTAATAATACCACTAGAGGCCTATATACACTTTGAGATGAAACTATTGATCATTTATATGATTTCAAATAGGCCACACTATTAAAGCATCCTTCCTGATGATCCAAACATGAATCTATGGAGTTTTTAGGAAAATTGCGACATATATTTATTCTCCAAAGATTCCATCAATGTAGTAAGACTTCAAATATTCCAATTTTCTTTATGAGATTGATTACAATAACAAATATAGTGTTTTCCAATGCATTACATTTCTACATGAGATGTCCTAGAATGAAACATTATCACCCACTTCTTCCCACATTCATTATAAATGGATATTTATTTATCAATTTACATTTCAAACTTCTTGATGATCAGTCTCTATAAAATTCATGAGAATGTTATATTGGTAGGACTCAGAAATTCCCTCATCAAGGAATATAAACATGTATAATTATAATAAAACTTATAGTGATTTATTGTATTAGAGAAGATGATTTTAGATGATATAGCCAGAAGTACATTTATAAAGAAATTTCTAGGGGAACAATGTAGTCTACTAGATGAGATAGAAATAAATAAATTCAAATTATAGACTAAAATCACAAATTATGGTACATATATATTTTGAAACAATATCTATATTGTTGAAAAAAGTAATAAATAAGAACAAATATGGATACCATGATGGGATAGAAACAACAAGCCCACATTTATGTTTCTAGATTCAGTCAATTACGTTGACTATAACCATTGAAATAATTATTCAGGATACTGGACAAAAAACAAGGTAATGATTACCGGTATGTAATACTGTGTTTTAAAGAAAATCTAGGATCATCATTGTAGATCCATTTCCAATTGTTATTGGAGACATTTTCCAATTTCATGACTTCTAGAAAAGATTCAACTAATTAACTAATGATATATTTAAAATATATATGTTCATAAATTAAGGAGATGAATGATTACTCAATGTATTATATAGGAAAAACATAGAAACATCTAATTTCACGTAGAAAAAATCCTTGAGAATTTCAAAGAGTGACTTTGATGAATACTTCTTTGAAGCCCAAAAGTTCACCCACAAGAAGAGTTGAATGACATTTATTTAAAAGGTAGAAAAATCCCCGAGGAACCTCATGAAACAAGAATGTAATAATAAGAACAGAATGTTGAAAAATAAGAGAAAGAGATGAAAAAACACCGAGAATGTTGTTACTGAATATTAACTACCAACAGTTGATCCAAAACTAACTTTTCCAAAAATACTATCTCATGAAAATATCATCACCCAAAAAGATAAATTTCATGAAAAATTTAATATTAATAACAATTTGGTGAGGCTCTAAATGTTTTTGCAAAAAAGAAAAATTCATAAAATAATAAATGAAGAAAATGAAGAAGAAAGAGGAAATTGGAACTATTCTACTCACAGGGGAGTGTTTATCGATTTTATCATAGGACCTAACAAAGATGTAATAAACAATGTAGATTTTTTAATTAATATTTAATTAGGGAAAATAAATTTGGGCGTAAATTATTTTTTATAGGTTCGATTTTAAACATAATTCCATACACGACCTTAAAATAAGTATGATTACAATACTTTATCCCATGAGAGTTTCACCTTAATAAATATAATCAATAATGAAATTTCCATGGTGATTGATTAATGAAATTATTATAATGTTTGATAAATTGAAATTTAGTATGGATTTATTAGGTATGTATATGGAGGATTAGCATATATAGTTAATATTGGGAACACCATTATTGGGAAGTGATTGAGAACTAATAAACAAAGAATGTAGAGAACTCCTTTTTAGAGTTGGTAGTAATTAGGTATGTATCAATTTGTACCAGTTAATGAATATTTATGCTGTTTAAGAAGATGATAAGCTAAAAGAAGAACAAAATATCTGATGTTTAATATATACATTAGATTATTGAAGTACATGAGGACACTCTTGTAACACAATAGTAAATTAAAATTAAAAATACTGGAAAAATGAATGGAAAAATGATGGATAAAACCAGTTAAACTAGAAGAGAAACCGACCATACCATGTTTGAAAAATGAAAACTTTTATTGATGGTAGATGTACTTCCATTGAGATCATCAAAATTAATAAATAACTATAAGATCATTCTTATGAAAATTGAGAAAGTGTTTTTGGTAGGAAAAGAGTATCCTATCAAAGTGGAAGGAAAGGGGCCCACCTATTTTTAAAGTCACATATGAGGCCATTTTTTGAACATGATGAGGAAAAAGCACTTTAATCATCCATCAGATGAGGTAAATTTAAAATAGTTATGGTTGACTCAATGGTGTTAATCAAAATAGATTCTTAGAGACAACCAGAGTTTTTAGAAATTTTCATTATTCAGTTATAGGTGAATGTACACTCTATCAAATACTTTATATTTTATTGATAATAGCTAACACATTCACATATATATTTTTATTTTTAGGACCATAATGTCCCATTTAGGTATCATGACTAGGAGCTTCATGACCAAATGATTCCATGAACCCCACTCATTTTAAAAATTTAAAAAAATACACAAAATCAGATAGACTAAAATTATAAATATGTTGGAGGAATAACCTTCATATCTAAGATAATGATTCATTGAAATCTGTGTATGAATTTCAATATCCATTTTTTCCTTACACATATTTAATTTTTCTAAAAATATAACTTTTAAATGAATACCCTTCCATGATTATTAATATAATGAACTAATAAAGGATAAATAAACCAGTCACAAGTCATTCCATTCCTAGAATTTAATTTTCATTATCCATAAATTATAATGAACAAGTCAGGTAAATAATTAGTTGGATGAACATTTGGATTAATATGTAAGAAATATTTATTTCACGATACTTATCAATTTTTGAAAAGAAAATTTTAGTTGATAAATACCGTACATTGAATTTCATATACTTTTATTAATTGAATTTATTATTCATATGAATTTCTATGTGTAATTGTGCCAACTATCCAACTTATTCCTAAGAGATTATCTAATCCAATATTTCATATTCTTTTCCTATATATATCTATTGAGATACTTGTGAATGTTCTATCCAATAATATTCTTAACATCTTATCGAATATATGACTATATAGAATCACTGTTAATATGAAAGATCCCTTTTTTTTAATCCATTTACCAATGGATAAATGTTATATTAATAATTTTTAAGCCCTTAGTTTACATGAATGATCTTGAATTGAAATTATCAGTGTTATAAGATTATATTATCCATTACAATACTATTCACAGTGTATTCCATAATATTTAAAACAATAAGTGCGAAGGAGTGGATATCCATGGGGGATGAGTATATAAATCATTGAGGGAATTTTTATACTCATTTTATTATGATTTTATGAGAGTCCATCGATTTTAAAAATTTCTATTCTCATCTCTCACAAAAAATAAATAAAATACTCTTCCTGTTAACAGGGTAAAAAATAACCATTAGCAGAATGATAATATTTTGATCATGTGCGGTTAGGGGTTAGATGTGAGATTGGTCTTATACATGATTTTGAAAAACATATAATATAAAAATTTAAAGATAATAGATTCAATCATTAAGATTACTATTTCATGAGACCATATTAATCAGGGAGAGAGCCTACATTTATAAGGATATATGAATTTAGATTATGTCTTGATATGATACATTATGATTTATTGTCACATCTTATTTTATAGCTCTATTTTCTTTTAAATACTTACGAATATACCACTTAGCTTTAGAGACATTTTATCACTAATGTGAATCCGCCGTGATTAACTATGAACTATGTATTTGTGATATGGACATGCAAGATGCAATATAAGCCTATATTAAGTGATATGTTATTAATGTATGTTTTGAATTATATTAACATTTTTTTACTTTGGTTATGTGTGAATAAGTTTATGTGAGATAAATTGAAAATGGAATTTTTATAAATAAAAAATTGAAAAAATGGAATAATTTAAAGGATTGTTTGTTTCCAAATAAGAAAAGTAAAATAATTGGATGATTATTTCTTTTTAAAATTTAGGAATTGAGGAATTTTTCTATGTGATGCATTAATATTTAAAACAACATTGGATAAATTTATTTTATAAAATTTATGTTTAAATTATTATTAGGTGATTATTATTTTTGTTATGTTAATATTCCATCTGTG
Source organism: Viscum album (assembly GCA_963277665.1). Classification (NCBI taxonomy): domain Eukaryota; kingdom Viridiplantae; phylum Streptophyta; class Magnoliopsida; order Santalales; family Viscaceae; genus Viscum; species Viscum album. The sequence goes on from OY728143.1 coordinate 227,585,600, forward strand.
AGGAAGAATATGAATTCAATTATTGGGAGAATTGACTTATAAATTCCACACACATATTTTTTATATATAAGTACATTTATTTTTTTTAATTCAATTGTTAATTATTACCTATAAATTTATTGTTTTGTTTATATATATGAGTATTTAAATATTTATATAAAACAAGTATAAATATTCAGAACAAATCAATATTTCCATTGAAAACATCCCATTATAAAAGATGGTAACAATATTCATAAAGGGGTAAAAATTGAAGATTCAAGATGATATAGAGGTTCCAGTGATGGGAATAGGTGATTCACATCCTGAAACATGTTTATAAAAAGAATTATTTCATTTCCTCATGTGAATTTCGTATATGATGTGAAGAAAACCCAAAAAAGAGGTGTGAATAGTTTCATCACTTTAGACACACCTCAAAAATATGAAATTGGCCAGGTAGACACAAAATGAGAATATTTTGACATATATTTCAATAGATAAATCATTTATGACTTTAGAAATAGTTTAAATACCTGAGCAGACCCATGATACTATTTTTTCTCTTAATGGGATACAGTAATGGTTTATTAAATCAAACCGAATGATCTTGAAGACATATTAAATGAGGATTGGTTCACTACTTCTAGACCTTGATCTGGTGACTAATGCTTGGGTGAAATGTAGTTCTATTTTGGGCTATGAAACATTATTCTTCAATGGTTATCAATAAGTATTTATTTTTTTCTCATTCCCCTTTACTCCCTCATCACTAGGATGAGGGTGTCCCTCCCACCATGTTCTTGGGTGATGTAACCAAAGGTGGAAGGTTATATTGTATGTATATTTATTTATTTTATTCATTTTGTATTGAAACAACTAATTGAACTTAATATATAATATATTTCATTTTTTAGGTCATGAAAATTGATTAAATGGCCTTAAAAGAAAAATTTTCAAATTATGAAATTGGTGACCCTATGTTATGTATTATCATTGTCATGTTTAGGGGAATCAATTTAAAAAATTGTATCAAGGAATACATGATTTTGAAATACCCAAAATGACCAAAAAAGGGAAAATGTTGATTTATATGTTTAGGATGGGATTGAATGACCATTGGGTCTACCTCGTCTCAACTAAAACACTAAACATGAATTATAAAATTAAATTTTTCATCTAACGACACCCAAACCATTAAACTATAAATAGATTTCACTACTTCATAACCTGACATTCCTCACCAAAAATATGATTTTATTCTTCACATTCATCAATCTTCTTTTGAAATAATTTTTTCACCTCACCCTTTTATTAAAATATATAAATTTTATTAATTTCTTTTAAAACCAAAAAAATATAATTTCACTATCCCTATGTGTTTATCCTATACTCACTACATTTTTATATTAATTAATTAATTAAATCTGTTAGAGTTTGTTAAATAATAATTTTAGATATCCAAATTAGGAATTATTTATGTGGATTAAGATTTAAAATATAATGATTTTGGGAGACTATTTGTTTTTAATTTTTTAACAATTATGTTGGTTAGAATTTATAATATTTTTATTAATTGATTATATTATTCATATGAATTTTTTTGAGACATTTTTCCCAACCAGTGGTCAAATTTTGAGACATTTTTTGAACTAACATTTCCCATTAAATTATTGTGCTTATTTGTTGGGAGAATCAAGCATGAAATCTTATAAAACATAATTTTAATATTATCAAAGGTATGGATAAACCAAATCGATTGTAATTTAATTGAGAACACATTTATATTTTTCCTCTTATCCTTAGACGCCCCCTTGTTTTAGTCCATTTGGTCTTATAGAATCCTTGAATGTCCATCATAGTAAATGAGTTGTGTTATTATCCTATTTTATTTCTTGTTGACCTACACACAGTGTATAGTATGAGTTTTAAAATAATTAGCATGGGGGAGAGGATATACATGGTATATGGGAATACACATCAAGGATGATACTTTTCTATGTGTTTTCTAGTGATTTAAGATAGTGCATGTATTATTCATTAATTTTTATTCACCTACCTCATACAAATTATATCATAGAAATGGGTTGTATCTTATGAGAGTCCAAAATCCCCATTACTAGACCAAAAATATATTGATCATATGTTGTTATGTGGTTGTTGTTATTTGTTTTTTGAATAACTATAAACAAATGATAAATGAAAAAATAGGATGATTTATTCATTGGGCATACTTTTTTAATGAGCCCAAATTGAGTTTTGGGGGAGGAATATGTAAATAAAAATTTCTATATATCACATATTTTTCTATCATACATTATTATTTAGGCTACAACATCCTTTTTAAGAATCAATTATTTTCATAATAATAACCACATATCCTTCAGATTCAATGTCATTTGATATTCCATGCAAATCCATACTGATTAATAGTTTTCTATTTCATTAAATGGAGGAGGGACAGGTTTCTTTTAAATCTTATTGTAATTGAAATTTTCTTTAGCATGGTTTTGAACTCCATTCACATTTGAACATTGATGATGAGTGCGGAAATTCAGGTGAGGTTCATTAAAAATAATGATTTAGAGAGACTAACTAGTTTTTGTAAATACAATATTTTTTTTATAATTTTACTTTTTTTGAACTCACCTTTCAAACCTCCTTATCATTCGAATTTTCTTACTATTCAAGTGTTCACTTTAATCAAACTAACTCTATTCAAAGTAATATATCCCCCTTTGTTGGTGGATACTCGTGGAAATGAAATTGAAATGATTCATATATAATTGGATCATTATACCCATTTGTTGGATTATCTACCAGATTCTCTTGTACCTCTTAGGGGATAATAAAAATTAATGAATTATTCTAAGATCCAAATCACCCTCATCCCATTTTATTGCATATATATGAAGTTTCCCTATATTTTGTTCTTTAAATAACTTCTTATAGGAGATAAACACAATTTTTGAGGGTGCTTCATCAACTAATTCGATTGACTTAATTGGATTTTAAAATTTAATAAACACTGGCAGGAAGTCCTAAAGCCCATTTTTTGTTGATGAAATTTCAGGATATTTCTAGAGAAAATAGTCTTACATTATCCATTAATATAGGTGAAAAAGATCCATCAGTTCCAGTGTTTACATTTTTTATTCCATTTTAGAATTTGGATTGTCCCATTGTATTTTCAAGTGTGAATTGAAGGTAATTTTTAACCATTTTATATTCTGATTTAGAATTTATTAAGTCCTTTCCAAAAGAGTCTTATTCCATTTAGAGCAGTTAATTCCTTCTCTTCCTTTAGTCTGTTGAATGACCTATGTTTTTTGTCTCATCTACAATGGTTCTTTGGATGCTCCTTCCTAGTATCCCCTATATTTTCATTATCCATCCATCCTAAATATAATTAGTGAATCCATTAATATATTTTTATGCCCCGATGAAACTGTTTGAAGGATTCAGAATTCCATAGTAACATGGAAAAAGGTAAGATTGAATTTTTTCTCTTATTTAGAAATCATTTTGTTCATAGAAATGGTTATGTTATCTCAATCATGTATAGAATGTTCTTATTGAATACTATTGATTTTCTTACACTTATATATTCATGATATCTCAGTTGTGGAATGTAGGAGTTATAGAATAATAACTTCAATCGTGATAGTTTAGATGGCTTCCAGTTAGAGTAATTTCATCTCTTGTGTTTTAGGTAGGTGTTATCAGGATGTTGTTTAGGCCTCTCTTAAGTTCATGTGGGTGTCTTTACAAATATGAATGGAAATAAATAATTGAGGCTAATCATTCATTCCATAAATTTATATCTTAATCCCTATCTGATTATCATATTTTCAATCCTGAAGGATTAGATCACTTTTTAGACCTAGGTATTGATACATTGGTGGGCTATTCTCATCCTGCTCTAGCATAGGTCCTCTTAGACAATGGTGGTTCATCTACAGAGCACCCTTCTTCTCAATAATTTCTAATCCTATTGGGATAAAATCATACTATCTAAATCCATATGATGTAATCTATGTTAGTCTAGGATGGTGGTCGGAATCATTCCCATATAAGTGATCTATTCTAAAGAAGATACATCTTTGAGAACTTCCTTTTTCTAATTCTTTTTTTGACTCCTATAGACTCAAATAGATCAGAGCTACCTAATGTTTAATGTTCTCATTATTCTTTCAGGGTGTTTGTGATGAATTTTCAGTTTTTTTTTCATTGGGGAACAAATATATTCCTTTAATTAGTTTAGGTTTCCTGATAATGTTTATTCTAATATAAATTTATCACCACATTTTAGGGTAGTAGGGTGATTAATAATCAGTGACCTATATGTTTCTTTTTTATAATCCCTTATTGATTATGTAATCTAAATATAGTACTTTTGATGGTATAAAATGAGATAATTTAGGGAAAAGGTACAGATCCACCACCCTAAGACATTGTTATTATTTATAATTATTATGATATGTTACTCTAGAAAATTGTGGCGTTCTGTTCAATTTTTTAAAGAAAAAATACATTTCTTTGAAAGAAATTTTCTAACATATACATAGTGTGTACTCTATCTATGATTAAGAAACCACTATTCACGTGTATAAATAATTGAATGTGAGTGCATAAAACTCACATATTTTGATCTTTTAGAAGGATAAAATTCTTGTTAATATTGTTAAAAAACTCTCCCAACATACTTCCATAAAGGTAAGTAAAGGATCTATTACATTCAACCATTTCATTATCTATGAATAATGCATAAGAGGCAAATAATTATAATGTCACGATCTTTTAGCTTTCAATCCTCGATCAAATTCCTAGTTCTTAGAAGGTTACATGAAAACTATTATTAATCAATTAGGGAATAAAGAAGGGGGTATATACTCAAGAATAGTGTTGGATGATTCTAAAACATTTTATTCCCACAAAAATCATATATCTGGTATTTTTTAGTTATGAATTCCTTTCGATAAATAATGCAGGTCAATAGTAAAATTTATAATCAGTTATACAGGTGTCTAGAAGATCATTAGTTTATCACGAGTTTGTAAAATATAGCCATTACTCATATATTTGAGTCCTTATCAGACCACTAAACATTTTCACTTATAATATGACCCTCTCCCATGGTAGAATTTTTTTTATTGTTTTCTATGTTTTGGATAGAGGATGATGAATTCCGAAGTATGGGAAGATCCTCAAGGAAATAGTTAATCCAGGGTTATTAATGGGTGGATCTACTAAAAAATATTATACATTTAACATCGGTTATTCGTGAATGGTCTAAAAAATATAAAATTGGAAGTCCCACTCCAGAATCCCTCAAATCTAAAATATTTTATTTAGTTAACAATCATTAGGATTAATGATTTGAGTCCATTTTTGTAATTTTATCTATTAAGAAAGATCATCTAAAATATATGTGGTTTGTAATGGAGGGACAGAGGTTAGAACAGTAACTACGGTAAGATAGTTGAATGGATACATGAATACTTCCTATTTTGTTGCATATCTATTAGATAAAATGTACTGGGTTGTTTTATTTACAATTTCAGGAAAAATCATGTAAATCGGTGTGCCATAACATGTTAGTTTTTTATTCATATTTTATAAATTTCTTTGTTGACCCACGGAAGAACATGATATATTTTCATCTCAATGAATTAGGTGATGATAATTTCATCAATAAAACTCCATCTTCCGTCATAGAAAGGGAAAATGATTATATTAAATCAATTTTGGATGTAGATAACTTCTTCAATACTATTAAGGTCTTAGATAATGATATTATCATAGACCCTGATAGGTTCCTTAGCTCATTCAACATTACATCTTTGGGATATCATCATGGGTGATATGGCTGATATGTTTCATGATTTTCTTATAGGAGGGATTCTATATATATATATATATATATATATATATTAATATTCATTATATAATTTAAAATATAATCATAAAAATATATTTTGGCATTTTCTTTCTATTATAATTTGGAATTTTTCAAATACGGTGTCAGAAGCTTTCCTCAATAGGAGGATTTCAACACTTCTCTTCCAACATGTTTCAGGTAAAAACATGGTTTCTATATATAAATAAGTATGCATGGAGTGATTATATGGGATAAATATATTCTTGTACACCATTATAGGAAGGTGGTGGGATCTAATATCATAGTAAATATTGATATTGATACCTATAATGATATAATGGAATAAAGCTATATTTTGAAATACCTTACAGAATGTATTTTCTCATAATTTTTTCCAATATCTTCTTATATCCATATTCTTCTATATAGTCTATTGTCTCCCTCTCATGAAGATTTTTTAAATTCTTAAAGTCAACTTGGGTACTTAGATAGGTGGATCCCCTGTCATTGATATTCATTTTCTATATTAAGAAATTCTTAGTAGGAATCATATTTCAAGAATTTCAAGAGGGTTGGTTCAACCATATTAATTTTGGTATTGTTTAATTACAATATCTCAACCCTTTCCTAGAGATGATATGTTTCTTTACATTAATATAAGATGAAACTATATTTATATTTAAATAAATCATGATATAATACAATAACAATTTTGAAAAAACAGCAATGAATCCAAGAGTAGTGTCAATATATAAAACATTATTTGGAAGACATGAAAATATTATTGAATATTAGGTTAAAATTTATAGGATATCACAAACTATGTATTAATTTTGTGACCCACTATCAAAAAATATAATATATACTCACATCTTCAATGGAAGGGTCAAAAAAATACAGTCAAAATCAGTAGTTAGAAGTTTTAATTTTTTACCATTAGTTGTAGAATTATTCATATTAAATGTTTTCTTGAGTATATTTCTATATATATGGTTTATATTACCTAGAATCCTAAATAGGTCATTAGGGAGACTGAAAATATGGTCATTGATTTTACAACAAACACTTATCTAAATGGTTGGAATTATTGGGCCAATAGGTCTAGATTATCATAGACCATTTACGATGGGGGTTTTAAACTCATAATAGAATATATTAATATATAGTTCACACAAGATAAGATATAAATGAATATTATTTTAGGGAATTCCATCTAAGACACCTTTATCATGAATAAATAGTGATTCATGTCATAATACTGGACAAATTCTGTAACCAAGGGCTCATAGTTATGGAAAGTTCATCAAGATATCATCCAAATAACGACTAAAAGAATCTTAGCTCTTCCATAAAATTTGTTAATGATATAGATATATGTGTTATCACTCTTTTGTTTATAGGAGACAATATTTCCAATTACTAACACAAAATTATGCATGTATAACATAGTATGGACACCAAGACCAACAAAATATGATGAAATTCACTTTTATATTAATTTTTTTACATAATATCTATATGCATGATGTTTTTATGGGGTCTTTGGTTTTTAATATTTGTATTCTACTTAACTATAAATATATGTGCAATAATAATTCCAAAATTGAGTCCATTATAAAAGTTTTTAGTGTTTATGTTTGGGTTGGATATATTTAGATTTATTTTGGAGGCTACCTAAGGGCTATTACCAAGTCCATCTTTATTGATTATTTCCTAGAAAATTGTATGTAGTCTAATTTGGAGGGTTTTTTGAATTTGTAGGCTAAATGTTATATTTCATTAGTTTTTTTATTGGGGGGGATGGGTGGTTCTCCATGATATTCGGCATAGTCAAATGAGACCCATAAAATCTATATTCATGGTTAAATTATTGACATTGTTGGTCTTCTTATTTATCCATGCATGAACATAAATCTTTTGTTGTTTAATAGTAATTGTTATCTAGATGAATACCACTACGGTTTCTTATTATTAGTGATATATTATAGCTTTGTGTGAGATGGAAGTCTCTACATTAGGTGTACAAACTAAACATAGATGTATCTATCATTCAATTTTTGATGTGTGGTAGAGGTCTTGTTCAATATCATAAAAGAAATTTTCCCCTAGAATTCCCAATATTCTATGGTAATGGTAGATCACTTATTATACAATCATGGCATTTTCTTACAAATTCAATACTTTTCACCACAAACAACATCACCCTCATTGATATTTAATTGGACTCAACCATAATTTTTCATATTTTATAAAGATCCTTTCCCATTTAGGGGACCATATCACATTACATTATGTCATTCAGAATAGTCATTTAAAAATATTTGGAGATCATGTAAACATGGCGTTAAAAAATGTGACCGATTAATTAGCATTAATAGGGTAGAAAGAGGAGTTTATTATTATCTATTTTTGAATTAGGTCTTTAACTATGTATTATAAATTTTGTTTAATTTAATGAAGACTGTAGGATCGACCACTTCTAACCCCCACATTGTTCTGAATATTTCTACGTCCTCTTCCAAATTTATGTCCACTTTTTTTCTATATTAAACTATTCACTTTCATAAAAACTAATTTTTTTCGTAAGTTATATTACATGTTTATATATATTTTATATGATTATAAATATATTTAAATATTTCTAAAAGGATCTATGTTTATAAATATGTAAATGTGTTCATATGGATATATAAATATTAATATATATATGTGTGTGTGTATATGAATATACGATATTAAAAATATACACATATTTTTATACATATGATTTATTTTGGGTATATATATACATTTTAAGTTTATATATATATATTTATTAATATTTAATTATATGTTTTAAATTTATAAAAATATAAGGGTAAAATTTATTTTTTATAAATTTATATCAATATTTTTTTGCATTTAGTTGTTTTTTTTATTTAAATATCTTTCTTTGAAATTATTTTGTTTTTTTTAATTTTTAATCTATTTTTATTTTGTGTGTCTATACATTTTAAACTTACAATTTTTATATTTATATAATTATGTATATATATGTAATTATATATATATATATTTATATTAATAACATTAAATATATTTTATGTGTGTATATATTTTTAATATATAGTTAGAAAATTTATATATTTTTTATATTTATTTTTTAAAATTTATATATTTTAATTTCACATGATGATATTTTTATATTATTTTATATTTATATGAATTAAATTTATCCGAATATATATATATATATATATATATATTTAGTTTTTGATATGTTTAAATATATTCATATATTCTATTTTTTTTTATGTAATTAATGTATCGTAATCAGATTAGTACATGATGAATAATTTATGAATAAGAGGAAGCAGTTGATTATTTCATTGAATTTTCTAAGAAAATCATAAAAAATTGAGTATTTTTTATCCATGAATGATGTATTGAATGATGGTACTATTAAAGTATTGAGAAATCAAAAACCATCATATTTCCTATGATTATATTCACAGTTTTAAGCATCAGATATGGAACGGTGAAATATAGATTATTCAATTTATAACAATGATGAAGATGATTTTTATGATACATATGATTATACTGATAAATTAAATAAAGATATATGATGTGAGATATTTAAAAATAACAATTTCTGAATGATTGTATGGTAATACTAAAAAATCACCATTTACATGTTATACTAAATTTACAATGATTATAGTTTTTCTTAGATTGGGTACCATAAAATAAATAAATTATTGGAGTGATAAATGATTCCATAAAATAATTTAACTTTTGAATTAGTTACTGCACAAAGGCAACATTATTCCAAATTCAAATTATGTTGCAAAAAGTTAAAATATTCCAAAGAGAATATGGTATAGTGAATATGATTTTGCGAATTTAAATCCAATTTAGTTCCTGAACTACTATACAACTTTTATACAATGTCTCCCCATAAATATGTATGAAGAAATAATATTTCATGATGTGGATGATGATTTATTAAAAAATACGTGAAATGGTATTGATGAGTATCATTCTTCATTGATTGATGATGATAAATTTATATGGATGGAATTTTTTAATTTATTTGTGCATATAAGAAATAAAATTATCTTTTACATTATATGTTAATTTTCAATATAAATAACTTCCATATTAATAGAAATTTATATAGATAGAATGTTAAGGGACGTAAATCTATTCCATGTTTTGAAGAAATGAATTCATATCCTCATTTTAAGAATGGGATAAAGATAATGTTCATTGTTCATCAAAAATTTTTGTGAATGGATCACCCATATAGAAAAAAAACATTGATTTAAAAGAGAATGATTTTCCCCAGAAACCATTTTCAAATGAAGAATATAACAATTGGGATAATAAAGATATCATAATTTTGAAGGCAAAAAATTTTGGTCATAAAAAATATGTGAGAGAAATGATCCATCATATTCAATCTACCTAGGTTGATATTTTTAGATGTAAAACTCAATATTAATTTTATACAAGTAGAACAAAACATAAATGATTTGTTAATCATAATTATTTTATATTATAATGATAACAATAGATTAAATGAAATGTTGGTCTTAATAAAAATAAATAAATAAATAAATATATATATATATATATGTGAATATGTTTCTGATTTGCTACTACCACTAATGGAAAATGAACATATTTACCTCTATTATGTCAAATGTTAATAAAAATTGAAAATATGTATTTATTTCAATGAATACATGGTATAAAATTACATAGTGGGTATTATTTAAATTTTAAAACTTTCCTGTTGAATTTTCAGTTAATAGTTAAGATATATTATGACTCTCATGTATTGATTAAAAAAATCACTAATAGTTTCACTTCTTGGAATATTATCGATTCATGAGAAACTTTTTATCAACTTGTTGTGGTTATTTTTGAATTTTATTTATATAAATTATATGGATCAAAATTTATAAAATTCATTGGTTAATGATTCTGTCCTCATACTTTATCACGTAGAGATTTATTTTTTACCACCATTTTTTGATATAACATTTTATCTGGTGATTCTGTTGGTGTGATGTATAAGGATGTATGAGTTTGAAAATTTATGTAGGATGTATCATTTTTAATGATATTTGAATTATATTTATGGGTTATGTAAAAAATAGACATCAACCAAAGTGCTCTATTGTTGAAAAGTATATATTGGAGGAGGTAGATTAGTTATATATACACTACTCTTTTGAATTATAACATGTTGCTATCCCTCTATCTTTACATTTAAAATATAATAGTCAATATAAGGTGATCTATGGCTTAAATGTAAAGTTAATTGTATGTTATTTACTAATGAAAACACATGAACACATTTTGATTATCACATGTGAGGTTAAACTATACATATCATCACATAGTATGAGATTGATGGCATAATATATGATAATAAATTAATTATTTTGTTGAATGATAATAAAAAAACATGTTTCACTATTTAAGTTGGAATTTTATAATAATTGTTCTACATCATATACCATGAAATAGTTATCTATGGTACTTTGTGTTACTATGATCACATTGTCTAGTTTTTACATTAATAGTTACACAGTTTATATAATAAACCAGTGTAACAAGTGTACCATTAAAAAAGTGACAAAATAAAATTCATTGAGGAATGTTTCTTTGAGTAAAAAAGATAAAAACCCCAATTCATTTTCCAAAAAAATAATTTTTTTATTATTATTTTTCATATATAAAAAATTAATTATACTTGATTATGAGTTCGTATGATAATTTTTAATTAGGTTAATAGTAAATGTGGTGTCAAACAAGATTATTATGGATACATAGTTATTCATTTGAAAGGATTTATGCTGAATGTGGAACTATTTATCATGAAACATTTGAAAATTTGATATTTATGCTATTTTCCAATATATTGATTAGTGGACCATCATTTTTTAAGGGGGAAAATTATATTTAAAAATGAGGATGTTGATGATGGTATGGAATTATATGATATTTATTCAACTATAACATTATTACATCAAAATGATAATGGATACAATATAGATGTAGTTTATTCTATATAAAATGATCTAGTACGATTGATATTGGAAAATTATCTCTTACAGTCCAAAATAATAATAAAAAATCCATTTGTTATATTATAAAAAAACATACTCATGAAATTAATGATATTTTTCATATAGATATTTAAATATATAAATATTGATCATATTATCTTTATTTTAATTAAATTTATATATTCTTTAATTTTTAGTACCCATGTTTTGGTTTGATATGCATATCATAATATTTTTAATGTGACAATTTCAGTGTAGTAACTATTTTCCGTTATGATTTTTTGCTAAGTTGTATTTTTTATTTGAATAAATATAATTTTATTCCAATTCTGAATAATTAATTATTTTAATTATATTAGTTAATCAATTCATATAAAATATACATACAAATAATTTCAAAAAAATTACTTCTCAAAAATTTTCCCTATTTATAAATTTTTTATTAAAAAAATTATTTTGCATTTTTTGGTTGTAGAATCTTGAAAGAAATTTTCTACTAAAACTATTTATTTTTATTTATATTTTTAATGCATGTTCTTTTATTTGACTTTATTAGTTAATATAATTAATATAAATTGATTTATATTTTTAGGAATCAAAATTTTCAATTTTAACAAAAATTTAATTATAATATAATATCAGTAAAAAAATTCAAATGTTTTAGATGTTGATCATTTCATTAATTTTAGTTTAAATTTTTATGTTCATCAGTTTATATTACACCGTCTTTGGTTGAAAAATCCAATGATCATTTATTTTCCGTGAACATTTGTCTATATTTTTTCATTTTATAGTAAGTAATTTTTTTAGATCTATTTGTTAACAAAATAGATCTAATTTTCTTTTTATTATGAATTAAATGTTATACATCTAAAAATAAATTAATTTTAAAAAAATAATGGAAGAAAAAATTTAATTGCAGTCAAATAAATAAATTTAAATGATAGACACAATGGTATGTGAAAATTATTGAGGTATTCACAATGTTTATTCATCTAAATATATCAGTGATAATTTCAGTATATAATGAAATTAAACTTATGTAAATATATATTTTATATTTTTTTATTATTTTCAATATATGAAAGTAACTAATGTTGATAGATGTGGGATTGTAAATTTTTTAAAACGTACTCTTGATCATGGTGAAATAGGTTGATAATTAATTATTATGATAAAAATTACCATGTGGGTTCTATATCAATTTTTTTAAAAGTTTTATGACCATGAAAAGTCTATGTAAGATAAATATATTATATAATTATTAAGGGATCATGGATCTAATGTTGAATGATCTATTATAGGTGTGTTTAATGGTTAAATATCTCAAATGATTTAATTTTTTTGGTGGGTCGAACAATATATATTTCATTTCATTATAAATAATTATATTATATATGAAATTTTACTTCATTGATAATAATGTTGGTAAAAATTCATAGATTTATTATTTCTAATTAAAATGATGTATTTTAGGTCAACTTTAACAGAAGATTATATTTTGTAGAAAAAAATAGAGGGAAATCAAGGCCCCAATATGTGTATTATATACAGAGTCATGAGTTTATTTTTCCACTAGAAAGCTGGAATAATCCATTATACTATGAAATTTGATATTTTTAGTATCCATTTATTAAATTTTTTATTAAATAATTAATAATTTTAATTTTATTCTTATTTAAAAATCATCAGGGTGATCTCACATATAGATCATGTTGTAGGATGTATACCCACATACATTTTCATGTGTACGGTTTCCATTACTATAATAGAAAATGGATGATAAATAAATATATGAATTAAGAAATAAATATAGGTGTATATCAGAAGAGGTTCAGTTCAGTATTCCATCTTCCCCTTTTTCTTTTAAAAAATTTAAAATATAGAAAATGATAAAAAAAGTGTAAGTTAATTATTGATCCTTCAAAATTAGTAGTTAATTAGATTTTATGAAAATAATCACTATGTTTTTGAATATTTGTGTTATGTATAATCATTTAACTAATATAAAATTTAAATATATCATATCAGGAAAACCCAAATGTGAAAATGATGTAGGGTAATGTTATCACCGAAGTTACTATGGAAATTAATATAGCTACATTAGGAAAAAAGAACCCAAAGGCTATGTATGGTGAAATGAATTGAGTTTATATATTATATTTTTTTGGACATTTCAGTATGACATCGTGGGAGAGCAAATTAAAGGGTTAAAAAGACTCCTTAAAGGATGAACATTGAAAATTAAATCAGTTGATAGACGAGTTAAATAAATATCCAATAAAACCATATTTTCAAAAAATATAGAGATAGACACAACCACTACATCGTTCTTATTTGGATTCTCCACCTCCTTTTTCAAACCCAACTATGGGCTATGATGCGTATGCTCGAAATTTCTATCTAAATATTATAGAAAATGGTATCATACATAATCTTTGAGATTTTATAAATTATCAACTTATGAAGTTAGATCAAGTATGATTATCAGTACATGAATCTACTGATCAAACTGTTTTCTTCTCGATTCCAATAATGGAGGTAGTGATAGTTTGGGAGATTATAGTACATTTCATTACTCTAATCTCCCATCCTAGTTCATCAGTTGACATTTGAGTTTTGTATTGTTATAATTTTTTTTATTTTCATTTGATTTAAATTTAGTTATAATGTTCTTATAAATTTACCTTATATTAGAGTATAGAAATTTTTATCATTATTGTAAAATAAAGAAAATCATTAAGAACTGACACCTTCATATATATCTCAGGTTTCTCTAGGGATAAAAAAATATGTTTTGAATTATTTAATATGGGACAATTATTATGAGTTTCTACTAAATTTTGACATATTTGGAAGATATTTTTTATTAATTATGTTTAAAAATGACATCTTGTATATTATTATTAGTGGTGATCTCTCTATACCCATTCTATATATTTTTACATACAAAGTGTCATTTTTTTATTTTATTAAAAAAATATAAATATTAGTGATTCAATTTATTAAATATCTAATTACGTATTTCCACACTTTTAGAATAAAAAATAACACACCAGTTTATGTTTTCTTATCTATAATATTTTTTAAAAAGTATGAAATCTATAATTATATTTGATTAATTGAAATATTTATTTGAATGATTTTTAAACAATGAGTTTTATTGTTTTATTTTTTTTCATTCCATGAAAGGTAAGAAGACTTATAAAATTATGAACTACTATACATTAAAATTTCATTAGTGCAAAAATATTTATATGTTGGTGGATATATAATGATATGTATATTACTACCACATGAATGCATGACATATTGGAAATTATCATTATTATGTGATGCTCAAGAAAAATTGAAAAATTTATTTCATTCATATTTTTTCTTACATTCATTTAGTTATTTACATTTAAATTGTTAATATTACAAATGTCTTGGAAATTAATATATGAAATTTAAAATTTTCATTAATGGAATTTAGTAGGATTCAATTATTAATATTTAAACCAACAAAAACTAATAATATGAATGAGTAGGAAGATAAAAATTATATTAATTAATACTTGTTTGTCTTACATATATAATGTTACTAAATTTTTAAATTTTTTTCATCACCACATTTTCATCACATAGGAAAATGTTTTCAATGTGGTTATTTTGTTTAATTATTCATTGGTGAGATTATAATGATCATAATGATGATAATTGTTTATAAGATTATTAACATTATAACATTTTTGTTTTAATGAAATATGTAGTACTGTTAATTTTATAACACTTAATTTTTAAATGGTTTTTAGTTTTGTTTAACATATTCATAGGATGACTTCAACAATCATTGATGATTATTTGAAAACTGTTTTATATTTTTTATTAATTTTTAAAAACATATCTAAAATTTTATTGTTTGTGTATTAACATTGAAAGTTATTTTGTAGTTTCGTTTTCCTTGATTTTTTATGCTATTTTCAACTGTTGGATTTTTATTTACATGTTTGGGGATATTAAATTTGAATATATTTTGAATAAGTAATTAATTATGTATCAATAATGGTAATTACTAAATCAATGTTGAATACTACATTTAACATATGGGTTTTCTAAAAACCGATGCTTAATGTCACTATATATCAATATTTAGTTAGGATGGCAATATAAATTTTTATAAAAAACATTTGTTCAAAGACTATATATATCAATATTTAGAAGGAATTTCAGTATAAATTATTATTATAATAAACAATTCTAATGGGATATTAGACATCAGTTATTATAAAAATAAACAATGACCAATGTCAAATGTGATATTAGTCTTCAGTTATTAGGAAAAATTAGGTTTAAAATGAATTTGGATGTCAATTTTTATGAAAATTGATGTTAAATGAATATCTATATCTATATTTAATCATGATTTACACATTATATTTTAAAAAAAATATTTCATTAAAAATCACATTAGACATTAGTTTATAACAACTGAAACAATAACCACACATTTAACTTTGGTTTTATTCACATGAAATTTTAACATAAGTCTATATTTAGTTAGGATTTCAAGAATAGTTCATATAAAATGTTTAATTAATATTATCATTAGACATTAGATAAAAAATAAAATTATAACTATAAATTTAATATCACTAATATTCACATCAATTCTTAACCAATGTTAAAATTTGAAAACAACCAATGATGTATTGTTACATTATAGTAGCAGTCATTGGATGACATATAACCCTCTTTTTGTTTCTTTAAAACTAGACACATATGATTTATTCGATAATATTTGTATGATAGGTGGAAGTATAATTCACAAAGTATTTTTATTTTTATTTATCTCTTTCATGATCTTCTACATATTTAATGGATGTACAAGCGATTGAGATTTATTCGTAATTTCTTGGGATCACTACCACTCAATTTTAGGAACTTATCTAGAGATGGAAGGGCAATAATATTAGAAGAAAATTCATTGATGGATGAGTTATACCTCTATAGGGTTAGGAACTCATCTCTGTCAAAAGTGGAAATAAATTCTGTAATGTAGGTAAACATTCCATCCTTCCCTTATACATCAGAATGATCTATCAAAAATATCATGAAAATTTTTTGTAGTTATTAAGAACCAAACACCTATATTCTCCCCACATGGCATAATAGAAACATGTTTGTAGATAACAAAGCCTTAATAGGGATCCACTAAGAGGGTCTATTTGATTTTTCTAACCACAAATCACACCATAATTTTAATCATGTAGTTTATCATCAAGCTCTTAGACATGACTATTTCAGACACACATCACTATTCTATTGACTAATCCTTGATTTATTCCACTATTTTTTAATTACATATTTTACTTTTGAGATAAAGGGTTGAATATAAGGAATATAATTCTGGAGTCTCACCATTATTCCATGTATATTACATTATGTATATCCCTCACTAACATGTTTAGGGTGAGGGTTTTAGAATATGGTAATATATATATATATATATATGGGAATAATTAAATAAATATTCAAGGAGATTAACAACACCATAAAATTATAGAAAAAAATTATGATATAAAGATCTCTCATATGTTATTTGTTAAGATGATCACTTATGTATGGTTCTATTAATATTTTCTAAAGTGTTTAACAATATAGAATGTATCATTTCATAGAATAGGATTTTTCAACACTATCCATATTTCACATTGTTTATATATTTTATGTTATGAGTAATAACAATTTACGTTTCAAATTTTGAATTTGTGTTATTCATAGATGATTTTTGTATTGGAGTATTAGAGGGTTTGTTAAAATTATATGGTTATCATTCGAAGGATTCAATACAGAGATAAAAAAACATGCTCATTACTTAAAAAAAGAGTTTTGTGTCCTGGATGACTCCCAATAATACAAACAAATGTTTTAAGAACTATTTATTCATATTAATTGTGGTTTATGTTTAATACTATGATTTCATAATACCTGAGGATGGAAAGGCACCAATCATAAGAACATTCATAATTTGATTCCATTATTATTTTGGATTTGAGTATTAGATAATAGGTTGTGGTTTGGTGTTTTTATAAACATTTCATTACTTTAGGCTTAATAAATATGCAATTTTACCTCTCAAAGAATAATTATGGATGTTGATGTTTGTAAATTAATCATAAAAAACCATAAGAGAATAAATATATAAATATGGGTATTTTTTCACTAAAAAGATAAATAAGTTAAAGGTGTGAAAAACATGGGGATTGCATAACCTGTCATACAATATGCAATCACATGACCTTTATATAGTAATTTGAACAGATCTTGTGCTACACATAACCTATTGGAAGATCGCATAGAGCCCCTTTGAGAAGATATCCTTATTCATACGAAGTCATTCAAGATATCCGTTGATCATGTAGAGACATCCAAAATATTTCTTATAGTTCTCTTGACATTCTATCGATGGTTTCCTAACAAGCCACAGAAATATCCTTCAAAAATAAGGAAAAAATATGAAATGGTTGATTCCATTTTTGGTCGTAAACATCACTCGATTCTCCCAGGCAGTTTTCAGAAAACCGTGAAAGAACTAGTTATATGTTAGCCTTGTTGTACAAGAGCCCACTGGCATGTAACACTCATCACACAAATGGTTTCAATCATTTATAGGTCGTTATGTGCTTCCCCAAAACTCTTTAAATACAAATAGAACTATTTTCCATGATAATTATCACACATCACCACATGAACCTTAATTTTTAAAATAATGCATCACTGATGGAGTGAGTGATTTTATAAAAAAAAACTCATACAATCTTATGAGATCTACATCACTTGTAAAATAATATGTAAAATAGAAAGTGAAATAATGGGATCTACTTGTGAGGGGTAGAGACCCAAATATTATGCGATTGAAGTTATATTTAGTGGGAGACCCTCGCCCCCTTAAAAAAGCCATCTTGATCTCATGAATCCCCCTAGAAGGCCACCTTTGTCTCATAGAAGATCCCGAAAAAAAATCCTAACCCACATAAAATCATTTTGAGAAGCATCCTGATTAAGCGAAGGTCCATAGACATGTCTGCCTGACATTCTGAAAGCCCCCTGGAATTTCCACAACATTTGGAAATACTCACTTGATAGGAAAAAATCCATCAAATGAGGCATTTATGTGGAAATATTGTGTTTGATGAAAATTATGTAAAACCTATGAAAATATTTTACAATGCATGTTACAAAAAATCCCTCCACCAACTGAAAGATGAATTTATTATATACGGGTTTCTCAGTGTGGTGTATAATCACAGAGTTGATGACTATAAATCCCCATCCCGGTATGAAAAAATGAATCTTTGGATCTATGTTCTGGAGCACCCATGCATCAGAGCAGACTTCTCATAGCAGCCAATCAAGATATCACATTTTCGTCCTCTAGTTAAAAATCAAGGGATTTACCTTGAGGATCATGAAGGATTCATAGGAACATTGTGTGATTAATCATATATCATGTCAAGGACTTATGAAGGCTTGTACGAATGACATCTAACTGATCCATTAAATCATGCGTGACCAAAATACATTAACACTGCACAAATCTAAGGCACATATAAAATAAATTGGGAATAAGGACTAAAATATGAGGGATATATGCAGAGAACATATGTGATGTCCTCATGTGTTTATCATGACTAAAAGAGATCATGAGGCATTATTTGGATTTTTCTGCCAAGTCATATAACATCACCTTAATATACCATTTATATCATGTGATTTCCTCCGAGCACTTCAAGATAGTAACATGACACCCATCGGGCATGGCACCCATGTTTCATGAAGCATTCATAGCTCACCCTCCTAATCATTCGTGGCCCTCATGATATGTCACCCATGATATGTGGTGACACCATTGTGTCTCAGCTAGGTCCCATGAATCCCTCTAGTATTTCTAGTAATATCTAATGACACCCATCAAGAATGTTAGTTAGATATCATGAAAACACTAGAACATGTCAACACTGATCATGGAATTCCCTCCAAAAAAATCAACTAAGATCTTACATGATCCATTAAACATGTCAGGTTGGATCATGAAACACATACGTGGAATGTCAGCCAGATCATGTGACACCCTCTAGACATGTCATCCAATATATAGGTATGTACTCTGGGAAAATTAGTTGACATCATGTGATGGAATCCAGGATTTGTTAGCTAATATCTTCTGATATCCTCTATACAAGCTAGATTTCACACAATTTCCATCAAGTAATTTATGATGATAGGTAATGATTCAAACACGAAAATTTATCTTAGATAATCTGACGGCCTTTAGGAAAATTCTTCCATTTCTTGCGAAGTCCTCCGGACATGTCATCTTTGATAATGTGATTGTATTTTGACATTATTGTGATATAACCAGACATGTTTAGACATTATATGACATGTTAGGTATACAATCATGGAATCTCATAATGAAAATAAAAAAGTTCAAGCAGATAGCTAAGCCATGTCGAGATGGTGTCCCATGTCATGATAACCATGTTAGGTCTCCACAGGTGGGTAACATCAGTGTTTATGCCCTGATCAACTGAACAATGATAAATATAATTAATTCTAAAACTATATTATGTATGAAACTTTTATATGGATAGATCTATATATTAAAATTCCAATGGGATGTCCACAAACATAAGTCTCACATCCATATGTAGTGAGATTCATTGCTCACTATCCATTGTTTGTCACACCGAAGATAGCACATATCTCTAACATTTCGACCGTTGGGATCCAATCATTTCCATGGGCCTACCATTATACCCCATCCATGAGGGGATATAGAAGGTAATTGAACTATGATAAAATTGATTCCTTCCATAACATGAATGTCTGGGATCTATTTCTATGGATGGATATCTATATTAAAAATCATTATGTGTTTACCTAGAACATATGTCCTGCATCAATATATAGGAAGACTGATTATTTTCTATCCCTTTATTCCTACAATGAGCATAGTTTATATAGGCTTCAAGATTTATAATAATCACCTCATTTCCATCATGAATCCCCAATGAAAATGGAAACCTCATTATACAATCCCTATTCCATGGCATGATATATCTACCACCATATAAGGGTTTCTACAATGGGGAATTTTATTTGGTCTTTACAGAACAATGATAATTCTTATTCAAACCATATCTAGGATATTTAGTCAACCACCTTAATGTCTGAGAATAAATATCTAGTTCTTATGTGACCCTATATATTTCCTTTCCATATGACATTTTACAGTTGAGTTTAATAAATTATGTGGGTTTTGATTCTAGTTTTTAATTATGATACCTAAGATGCCTCATAATTATTCAATCCTATCCTTGAGATATTAATCGAACCTAGACAAAAACAATCTCCAGAGTGTCTTCTTATGCATCTTGAACATATAACTGGCTAAACATCATAGGGAAATAGATGAAGAACCTCATATACATATATATAGATTCAAAAATAAGATTATCATATTTTATGTAAATGGTTTTAACATATGATCATTCTATTATGGAAACTTAAACCATATCATGCTTATCATGAGATTCTTGAAAATATAATAAATCTATAACATAGTTCTGTTGCAGGAAACAATTCCCCTTAAAGGGTATGATGATGCTAATCTCCCTACCTATCGACTAAACTGAGTCCCTATGTACCATTGGGTATGAAACTTTAATTGACTGTCTATCTTTGGAAATAAGGTACGTACATAGTTATGAGTAATCCTCTATATCACTTGTATTCATGAAATAAGTCCATCCTCTCTTTGAACCGTCATCATGGGCACATTATTGTTGAAAATGAATGATGGAATATTCCCAATGCTTAGGATTGGGTGCATATCATCATTATAGCCGAGCATGACCATGTGAGAGAAACACATGGCTTAATATAGGCACATATTACTACCGATGATTTACATCATCATACTCTAAAGGCTCTGGATCAGGTTGATTTAACTATTCTGGCAAGGGCTCACTATGTTAGAATGTCATGTGCCTTAGGACATGCTCATATTCTGGCCATTGGATCAACTATGAAATGTTATCATAGTTCACATAAACTCAGATCACACTATATCACTTTCGGGGGAATGACAACACCAACATTATTCTAAGGCCTTACAAGAGGAGTCTTAAATCCAGTCTCCCATTTCAGATGTCCATTGGCAAGTTCCAATGGAGAATGCATTTTCAATTTGGGATCATATTACCATTCCAACTGGGTCTCACCATCTGTGACCTAGAAATTCCATAGGAGAAGCTAATATTAATATTGAAAAAGAATGGAGGAATATTCCAAAGAATCATGATTAGGTTCATAGTCTTATTATGACCCAGGCTCAGAAAGTGAGATCAGAACATTCCTCTTGGAAGGATAATATTCCAACCAATAATAAAAAATCTCATTGACATATTTTCTCAATTTCATAGTAGTGGGATCATACCACTATAGAACGAGTCGATTATCAACAATGTCTAGTAGTCATCATACAACAGTCTCATATACTAGCACAATTCTAAAAGGTAGGTTAGAATATTACATCCATGATGTACAATGATGATCATATCCATAATCTACTCAATACCAGTGGCATTTAGGTTGTTTGAGACACATTCTCATCACCATTTGGGTCTGTACACTATTCAAATATATCTAAAGCCTATAATTACTATGATAGTGCACATCATTTTAATGTGAAGATATATAATAGTGACTATACTACTGAAATATTCTATAGTGAACTTCCCCATGGTGATAAATCTGACGAATAATTAAATCCTACCCTTTCCTAGAAACCTTCATATATAGATGTTTTCAAAACTCAGACACCATTTTATAGGGAGGTGACTGAAACATCGGGATCAACAACATATAGAAACACATAAAATTCAAGCAGCACTCCACAATCATCAGTAGGAAAAAACAAAAAGCACCATCTATGGTTTGATCAGATAGAGGCTTGTAATTCAGATTAAGGGGAGGTCAAATTGACATTTGGATAGAGTTTTTCAGAAATGTACTCCCCAACATGTTCTTGACACTTTCCACTTTTCATTATGAGATCCTAGATGAGCTAAAAAGGAGTGAATTTCATATCAATACCTAAATATGTGGGTAAATCTAAAAATATTGATGGCTATACACCTCATTTTTTCAGAACATGATGTTTATATTTATACAATAAAGATACAATATTTTCAGATAGACTAGGATGATATATCCATGGTTTGGTATCCAAATAAAGAAAATAAAAACATAAATCTAAAACATACATACTTATATTGCATCACAAATATTTAGTAATTGATATAAAAATCATTACATTTCATCTATATTAAAGGACGTAGAATGTATAGAGTGTTTCATTTTACAACACCCTAATTATTGAATATCCCATCAAATAATGTGTCATGAATTGTAATAACCTAAAGAGAAAAATGTGGTCCAAGTAATGCGTTATCCAGTTGGTAACTACAATAGAATACCCCCTCATCAGTGATGAAAAGACATCACAATTGAAATAAGATGATAGACAACAAATATTTGAACTAGACCCCTCAAAATAATGTTAATGATTTTTAAATGTAGAATCTGATGTTGGGATGAATTGGAATAATCTAGTAGAAACTAACTCCCTTTATGGGAATCCATTTCACCGAACTCATACACAATCATATCTTCACCACATAAAATTAGTCATACATGAAGCTTCAATAATAGCCATTAAGGAGAGAACCCAACCACCTCCCCTCAGGGATAGGAGAATATCTACCCCCACCAACACTCCTTGTATTATCAATTATAAAGTAGATTCTGAAAAAATTAGATGAATCTATAAACAAACCCCATCCCACTGGAATGGGAGCATTAATAACTGAATTTCCATCATGAGGATTATTAGATATTGATGTGGTGGGGAATCAACACCAGTTCCCTATCAACCCCAACCAAATGTGTTGGGGGAAATTTATATCGTAATTCCCAGAATAGGAATTATAGAATCCTCAAATGGAATAATTTCATCTTATAAAAAATGATCAATCAAGGATAATTTTCATTCCAGGATAAGACCTAGCCTGTTGGGATGGGGGAATTGTCATCATTCTTATCACCAAATAGGGAATCAGTATCCTCCAAGTTGTATGGTAAATATCATCGTTTGAAATCCCATTGATTCCACCCACTATAAGGAAACCATCTTATATTCAATAGTCATTAGACAATCAAGACCAGAAACTCCCTCAAGGTCACCATGCACTATCTAAAATGGGAAGATAATATGAGGAATCCAATCCAACCCATTCATGGTTGAAATCTAAAATGGACCAATATAGACAACGGTTCAAGGAATGAACTGAATACCTGGAATTTTGAATCATCATGTGGAGTTGAATATTAGGAGATAACCAATTTTAACTGGTACAGATCTCTGAATTCCACCACTTTCAACAAATTTGAGAATGTGGATCAGGACACATTTGTACCGGGGCCCAATACAGAAAACATAACCAGATATTAGGATCTAGATGCAAGCATTGAGCATATATGTACTCGAAACAAGAGAAAACTCGAAAACCTGGAATCTCTGAATATCTGGTTTCCACCTCTATATTAGAACACTACCATGCATAAAGGGAAAGGTGTTTCTATACCCAAATAACTTCATAGAAGAACTAAAAATCCATCCATAGAGAAATACTTACAAAAATATTATAGTTATATCCAAACTCTCATACAACTCAATAATTAGATAACTGTTACAAAAATTTCCCCAAGTTTCTTTTTCAGGATGAGAAAAATATTATTCCTCGAAAATATGCTTCTCTTAAAAGAGTATCATATGAGCATAAAAACATTTCCATATTCAGGTAGAAGGTCTACATAAATGAGGATTTCGATGATGATCATGACATACCTCCATTATAGTGACAATATCTCCTTTTCTAGGGCAATCATTCAATATTCGATCAGATAGAAAATCAATAAGAAATCAAAACAGGAACACTTCATCTGGCCATGACCACTCCCTGTGGATGGGAGGTGGTTGGGATAGTAGTATCTCTTAAACTACTAAATAACAAAAATCCCAAACTAATAAAATAAGATATATGGAGAGGTGAAACACACCTATTAAATCTGAGAAGAATTTGTATCCCAAAAAGTTTGATGACACTCAGCCTCCACCTAATTTTTGAAATCATACATTTTCCACCATTGACAGAATTGATGACCCTAAAAATATCTCAAACAATTTGTATCCAGATGTGGTTTGATGATTGGAACTCAACATCAATAATAGAGAAAACTGTGAGATGTTTTGTGATGACTCTGGTAGGACTAGCCTTCGTTTGGTACATTAGCCTTCCAGTATGATCGATTTTAGGATAATAAGTCATTCATTGTCATTTAATTTCCCCGTTAAGCTCCATGCTGAGGAAAATGAAAAATTTATAAATCATTATTTACATGTTATGTGAAAATTATAAGGTGTTTTTATTCTTATCTAGATGTAATGGTTTATCATATTCACACAACATAAAACTATCACAGGAAAAATTACTATAACCCTATATTGAAATTTTTTGGGATGTGCGCTAGTCACCTATAATCCCTTTGATGTATCCATGTGGGTTATGTGAGTTCATAGAAATGACATTACTTATATAAGACACCATTCAGTGAACCTTACATAATACTGCAATAATTCCCTAAGCATAGGGAAAAGGATCAGAAAGGTAGAAACCACCACTGCTACCCTCAAACTAAATACATTTACCATTCAATAACTTTTGAAGGTCACAAAACACAAAACCCCTCTCATTGAGTGGAAACAACCGCACAATATTCCTCATCCAAAATTAAACAGAGTTCAAGGTTTCCCATGATTTTAGGAGTGTATGAATAAAACGTACTCCATCATAAATGAGAATGTCCTATGTTATTTCCCTATGTACATAGTCAATAAACTGCTCAATATTCTACAACCAAAGAATTCCAATTAGGCCAACCACACTGATCATCCAAACTACTGACCATTCCATAGAAATATGGGTCATAGAATTTAGAATTTTATAATCTTCATATAAATGATTTAAAGAATTGTCAATTATGGATAGGTGATTTTAGATGTTTTCCATGAGTAGGTGGTTACATAACTGTCACCAAGTCTGAAGAAGAATGTGATTGGAAGAATGTTCCGACCAGGCGTGAGAAAAAGATCAACAATTGGATGAAAATAAATATAGTTAACTGATCTCATGCCACCCATAGATCATAGACTCATAAAAACACAATAGTTATACCACATTAAGGAGTTGAAGTTAGATATGTTTTATGAAGGTGGATGTTAGAATTGAAAATAGGAATATGAAGAATTTGAAGAGTTATATTCTTCTCTAACACAAGATCTCACTCATGTAGACTTCTTCCATGAAACATTGGAATAACAGACACATCCATACAAAATGGTTCCCTAATTTGATGAAGATCACATCTTTGGTCCTATAAACATGATACACTTGGATGAACCCTTCTTTGATGAATAATATTCCTAGGAGTATTATTTTCACACATATAACTGTGGAATAAGATACCACATGCATAGAAAATGTGGATACATGAGACAACACAAGTGTGGTCATACCCAATATTTTGGTCACGTCCCCATAAATGGAATATGTGATACTAAGCATTATGGGAAAGATCTTATATAGGTGAAACAGAGTCATGGAGGTGTCCATGAACCCTCTAGACATCGTTGGATCCCAATTTTCTTACATTACCACTATATGTGGGTGTGATTATCTAATCAGCCCATGTAACAGGGATGGCTAGCATGACGTGATCAATAGAAAAAAGATGATCCCATGATCATTTCAGGAGCACCATGCATATCCACTGAAGATTCCTCAGTTCTTGAGCCACATAATATTGATGAACCCAACCCCAAGAAGCACCAACCTCTAGAAATAAAGTAAAACAATTATTATATTGATGGTGGTAGGACCAACCAGTCTCTTAATCCATTATGTGATTCATCATTAAATATAACATTGTGAGGATCCCATTGAATCCCTCCGGATCCCATAGTAGTTTGAGACTCATGTTGAAACAATTTTTGTCTATCAAGTGGGAACTATGATTTTAAAAATCCCATGTCATCATCTCTCACACAGATCATGACTGGGAGGAATCATCCATGGAACCATCAAATCCCTACATTCATTAGATAAACATGATAATGTGGACATCCCAAGGGCTTTGATTGATAATTGTTCTAGGATCAACCTCATCGCAATTTGACCCCTCTAAAATTTAGAGATTCTCATAGGTGATTTTTTTCCCATAAATATGGCCATTGAAGGGTATAATAATAATGAGAAAAGATCCCA
Source organism: Viscum album (assembly GCA_963277665.1). NCBI lineage: Eukaryota > Viridiplantae > Streptophyta > Magnoliopsida > Santalales > Viscaceae > Viscum > Viscum album. Next base: position 227,612,953 of record OY728143.1, read on the forward strand.
CTGTAAGATCATGATCAAGATACATTTTAGGGATATCACAATTGACATTGAGTTTATGGTTATCTTGAGTGTTAAAAAATAAAATGTCTTACTAGGAAATCCCTTGCTCCAAATCTACATGATGTTACCTTCAATATTTAGTAGTTTTAGAAATACCCTATTAAAGGGAATTTTGGCATATGACATATTTATAGAGCCCTCTTCAAGAAATGTGAAGCCACATATGATGAGGAATGATTCTATAAAGGGGAAGAGAAATAGACAATGGTGGATTTTGATATAATGGTTGTTGTCATCAATTTTTTGGGGACCACCCCTAAAAATCTATCGAGTATGCTCAATAATGAACATATCCTTCACATAAATCCCGTTATGGATGTAGTCGAAATCCCATAATTCCATGCTACTTTTATCCTTATTCGTATTGTAAAAAAATGAGATATGGAATATCTCTATGATAAATCTGGTAGTATGGGATCATAATATCTTTTCATATATCCTCTCTCACAATGGAAGTGATAGAGTATCCACCCAGATTTCTAAAATCATCTAAAAATGCATCTACAAACTCAGAGGTGGAAAAAGAAGAAGAAGACCTTAGGATCGACCCTCCAACATTCAAGGAAACCATCTCAACCACCATTGATGAGATCATGATGTTTAATCTTGGAATAGATGAAGACCCATAACCTACACTGACCAGTGACACCATGCCTCTCAAAGAGTTTGTGGTGTACATAACATCTTTGAAGAAACCCTGATCTGTGTTCACTTGGAATTATGCAAAAATGCCTTGATTGAATCCCTATGTGGCGACGCACCATCTCAGATTACCTGATAACCATCGAGACGTCACGTAGGTATCCACGAGGTTACACCACTCTCATGAAAAAAATATATAGGTAGAAGTTGAAAAAATAATCAATGCCAACTTCTTTTTATAAGTAAAATACCAAATATAGATTTCTAATATCATCCACGTTAAGAAAAAGTACGGGAAACTTAGTATCAACATCAATTTCAAAGAACATAATGGATATTGACCGAAGGATTATTTCCCATTACTAATAATAAATATTGTGATCGATTTAACTAATATCTATGAATAACATTCCTTTGTTAATGGGTAATCAGGGTAAAATTAGATAATTATGACCCTAGAAGATGAGGAAGTCACTACCTATAGAGAATCCCATAGGATCTTTTTATATCAATTAATGAACATTGGACTAAAGAATGCTGGAGGAATATGTCAACACTCCACTCATCATATATTTATGCTCTTACAAGGATGAATAGGCATAATTTATGTCGATGAAATGGTTTTAATAATTCTAAAGTTATTTGATAACATCAGGGATCTTCAAACTATATTCTTTAAGCTACAACTTCACAATGTAAAGATTAATCTGGTGAAATGAAATTTTTTTTATTGTTAGGAATGTTCCTTTGCTTTTTTATGTCACCAGGGAATCAAGGGAAACTTAGAAAATAGTAGTGCTATTTTAGCAATGTCACGTAAATGAAAACCTTATAACTAAATAATATCTAAAAAAACATCACAAACATTCAGTGTTTCATTGAAAACATGGACTGAAAATATTTCTCCTTCAACATGACGACAATGAAGGGAATCACCTATCAATGGAACTATGACAAGAAATAATCCTTAAGAAGTCTCAAATAATATTTGTTTCACCCACTATTTTTGATGCCACCAGTGGAGATAAATCCACTCATATTATATGTGGCCACCGTTGAACACTCACTTAGAGCCCTCCTCACAAATAATAATGATGTGAGGAGTGAGAATAGTCTCTACTACCTCATCTAAATGATGCTAGATAATGAGACATGACAATTCGATGTTGATATGAATTACCACAAACACATATTTGCGGTGAAAAATATGAGGTATTAAATGAAGCACCATGAATTCCATTTAGTAACTTGTATTGGTCTCTCATGTACGTATTTTTATATACCAGTCTCACACTGTGTTTGTCCCATCAGAATTCATTCTAAAACAATATGAAATTTGTTTTTTTCAAAGAAGTTAGTTGAATGGAGATTCGCTATCTGATTTCATTTCTAAAAATCCCACCTTTAAAATTATTCATGTCATCACCAAAATCCAAGATGAATATTTTTTCTATGAACATGAAACTCTATATTCATGGGATATTTATTTAGATGGCACCTACCAAAATCTTATTGAAAAAGTCAAGAAATTTGAAATCTCAACCAAGAGTCATTAAGATTATGTATGTTTCCATAGATAAATAAATTTTTTCCTACTATTTCAAAATATCTATTCAAAGAACGAATAATGAGGTATAATACCAATCCCTAATTTGTAGTTTAGATTTAGCACTACAGCTAAAAATAGCCAACATGAATATAAACAAAAAATCAAAACTAGTGATAATGAAGATAAATTTTAAATATGGATATAAAATTGAAGAATTATCCCCTCTCACTATCCATGTCAGGAGACTATTGTAATTTTATTTGATAGTATGTTGCATCATGTTCCCTGATCAGAGAATGCTTACACATATGTATTAACTAATGCATCAACAGTCTTGGACGACCCTAATATAAAATAAGTGAGAATCTATATCATCCACTGAAGAACGGTCTCATCAATTCAATTTTTCGATAATGATGAAATCAATCAGGTGAATTCTTCTCTAGAGGGTGATGGAATGATATCCCCTCTTTGGTAGGTGGAGAACATAGTTAGTTATCTACAAAATATGACCCTCATGATAGACTGAGTGAGAAGGGAACACAGTATACACCGAGTAGTGAACATCACTTTTAGAGATGGTCAAAATGAGGAAAAATCCATCTAAAATATATTTTTCAATGGAATCATTTCCAGACATATAGAAGAAAAATAGATTCCCACCATTATGGAATATGTCTATATATGATCTAGTTGTACTCATCAATATGAATCCTATATATCCCACCAAATCAGAAAGATAGGTTTGTACTGAAAAAACCATGACATAGGATAATGAAGAATTAACCCATAATTATCATGGATGGTATATCCATGAAATATCATCCCATCAATCCCAATAATTGATAAATACAACGACATATTCCAAGCCTTTTCTTTCCTTACGAGTAATGGATGTTTTTGGGGCCATATCCCCCAGCATCAACTGAGCAGTTTAAGTACATCCATACTGCTGCCAAATTATTTTTCAAATGGGATGAGGTAATAATACTTATCAGAGTCTGGAATAAGTATATAATAAAATTCATAATATTCCATATTATCATTTTTTTGGATTCCCCCTCAAAATATTGATGGACATATATGCCATATTTTTTTAATGGAGTTGAATAAATTTTACCGGGAGTACAACATTGAGTCCAGTCACTAATATTGATATCATGTAGTAGAACATGGATAAATAGAGTGATTTAATAAGGACCCATCAATTATAATATAGGAGATGGTGAATGAAGACAATAATTCCAATCCTAAAAAGAACTTTTGTGATTTATGGGACTACTATACCATCACAAGTACTGCTACAAAACCATCACAATATTCATTGGTTTATTGTACTGGGGTAGTGCAATACATAGAATTCGATTTTCCATCACTCCAGATAGCCATTTTTTTGAAAAAACATTGATAATGGGAAATCAATAAATGGCTAGATGAGCTAGATCAAATTGACTAGAACATGTTGCATACCCTTCACAACATGGAAGTTCATTAGATTCATATCACATGTTCCTTCAATAAAAAGGTATGATTAATTTCATTCCTTAAATGATAACATGTGTTATCTCTCAAAAACCTAATCAAACTCGGTATGACGCCTCAAAATCTTGATTCCAATAGGGATGTGACATGAATCATACATAAGTTCTATTAGAATATAGCTTACTCATTGAAAAAAATGGGTAGTGACCGTGTCACACCTCCCCGAAATGAAATATTTATTAAAAAATACATTTCATAGATTCCATCAAGAGTCTCTCATTCTAGTTTCATGATGTTAAAATTTTCAATGATTTCATTGTACAAACACATTAATCTAAATAGCATATATCATCCTGGTTACATAATGTTAATCTATAAAAACATGTCTTGGAAGAAATATGTTAAAAAACAAAGTCTTTCATCATGTTCACATTACATTGATCAATATGATAGAAGTCCATGTTACAAGATGTGTTTCATGACATTAAACTAAAAAATAAGTCCATAGTTAAAGACATAAAACTACACATCATTTCTCATACTAACCTCGTGAAGATAAGACTATTTTTAGATCATCATAATTGAATGATGTTTAACTATATGAAAGTTTTCATGGAATCTAGACGTAAAACTGTACAATGTCTCTCATAGTGACTGAAATACAGTAAATTTTATAGAAGAAGTCATGACCCCATAGAGATAAACTATACAGAATATGACCTTAACCAATGATGTTAAACTAAATGAAATATTTCCCCACTAATTGAAATATTAATGATGTTAAAATTAATGATGTTAAACTTAATGATGTTAAACATAATGAAATATTTCCCAAAAATTTCTTTTATTGCATGCCAATTGATACACATAGATACCATAAGATGTTAGCCTACATGGATGATTTCCTCTCCACATGACACTAAAATGAATGGTTTCCAAGAACTATATATGGAACGATTCCCACCATCATATGTTACATAGTTACTAAAACACATAGAGATTTTGTAAATTATTATTTTTCACTATTAATTTATAATTTATGATATTTTTTATTTCATGCATCACTAAAAATAGTTTTTTGGTCCAAAAGGGGAAAACATACCCTGAGGGTGGGTAGGAGGTGAATTCAGTTATGTGTATTTTTTTCTAAATTATTAATGCCCCAATAGAACAAGACATATTTATTATCAGGGTCACATTTTCTTTTAATTAACTGGTAATGATGATCTTATTCATTACTTACATAATAGAATATGATGATTGAAGGTAATATTGGAAATAATGAACAACGACACATTAGTTTTTTTTCTTGGTTCCCCTTCAATGTGCTACATCCATGGATTATACAATGACGATGCACATGTGGTACCAAATTAACTAACGTTCACTACCAACATTGATGGTTCAATATATATCCTTTATAACCAGGATCACTGCCTTTACAAGGTTTAGGGTTTTATTGCTGAATTCTAAATGGCCATTCTAAATGCCTCTTTCTTTGGCTCATTGTTGGTGAAAAGGATCACATTCTTCCTCTTCCTTCGCTTACTACTCTTGGAAGAGATTAACTCACAATTTATGGACTTGTAGGTCCCTTTATTTTCATGAATGAATGCATCCTCGTCTATACATTGATGGTATATTAGAGTACCACTTTCATCTGATTAATTAAAATCACATTAGTGTAGAACTAATGGTCACCTTCAATCTCCCACACTACTATTAGGTGACATGCACACAGCTTCAATTCCCTATGCGCAACATGTTCATTTATCAAAGAAAATCAACCTGGAAAAACCATTCTACTTGAGAATAGCTCCGTACTTGCGCACCACTACCACATGACACACAGCCCCCATATTATGCATAACTACCTCATGATGTGAAACTCCTTTGCATAACTCACTACTTGTGTCCAATTCACTTATTTTACACAAGTCACTATATGTGTGGTTCAGAGATATACTTTTCACTAACTATTTATCTTCACAAAATGTTTGGGGTACCCACATTCTTATAGGCATTTTTATGACCATACACGCAATTCGAACAAATTTTCCCCAAGCATGAAACTCACATTATTGCGAGTCTCTTTTACACAAAATAACAATTAAAAAAATATAAATCTTGTGAAGACATCATTAATTTTCCATATCTTTAGGAAAAGACATTGAAAAAATCCTTACCCTCAAATATTCAAACCACCTTAACACTTGAATGTATATTTCTTTTCCCAAACCCCTTTTCTTCAGGCTCTATTTTTTGGAGCCAACAATTTTGTAAACACTGGGACATTGTTCCAAAATGTATATTGTCTTTTTATACTCCAATTAGAGCATCAAATACTTTTTATTGGGTCTCTAAAAATATATTTTGTCAAAAAAATATATGGATATCCCCCACTGATCAAGGAAACCTTTTTTTGACAAAAAAAATCTACGCAAAAAGGATTCAATTCCACGTTCAGTGATTTTTCACAAAAAAGTCCCCCATTTATCTTATTGAAAACTCTAAAAAAATTTGATATCTCCTTAAATATTATTCCAAATTCAAGCACCATTTTCATCTAACAATTCAGATAGTGATCAATGACCTACTCAATGCACACTGTAAGTGCACATGACCCATGCTCGGTGTGAGAAACAACTGTAGCAGAAAAAATTAATCAACAAATCACTATATTCCCAAATCCAATCAGCTGTATTCATCACAAACTCCAACTATCATGATGTGCAACCTTTTATTGATCATCTTTACCATTGATACCTTTAAAAATACAACTATATCATAGCTCTCCCTATCTCACTTCCCCACCGATCAGCTTCTCCCCTTATATTGATTCACATATTTTCTCCCTTTCCCTTTGGACATATATAATTTCTCCCCATTTTTCAACGAACCAGAAGGTCACTTTGTTGTTGTTGGAAAAATGGTAAATACCACATATCCGTACATTAGAGGAAAGAACACCATAAATTGTTGAGTGAGGGTCCCACATACGCACTTTTTCAAGTGCGGGGAGTCACCTGAACTCGAATATCTAATCGATTATATTGAAATGATTCTTTAGGTAAGACCTTAGTCAGAATGTATACAACCTGTTGTTTTATAGGCACATAGTCCAACTTAAAAATCACATTCTCCAGCTTGTCATTGATTTTATGATACTTTATTCATATTTTCTTTGTCCATTAGTGATGTATTAAATTTTTTCTATGAAATAAAGCACATGAATAATTGGAATGGATTCCGATCAGAGACTTCACATCTATCTCCCTTATCATCAGGTTGCTTCTTTATCTACAAAAACTATGTGAATTCTCATGTAGCCACAATTTATTGAGATTCTGCAGTACTCAATGAATTAAAATATTGTTTCTTTATTAGAGATGGAATACCTAAACCATCAAGATAGAATCCACAACCTAATGTTGAGTTTATGTCATCTATGGAACCGTCCCAATCAGCATCTATATATCCCAACACTCAACATTATATTTTTCATTGATCACCAAATCGAATTCCTTCTTGTACATGATATACTGAAATATTATTTTTACTATAATAATGTTTCATTACTTGAGATTGATTTGATACTGTGATTCATGGAATGTTGTAAAAAAAATATCAGGTCTTTTTGGTATGAAGTATATTAGACTACCAAGTAATTTCATGTTTTCTGTAATATTAACTGCATCACCTTCATCATCTCTTCACATTTTCATCCATTTAGTCATCTGATTCTTCATATCCTTGTAATTATCCATTCCATATATTATCAGAACTTCCATGTCAGATTTATATTGAGAAATGTATGTTCCATTATATCCTTATGTTGCCAATAAAAAAAATAACATTTCAATTCAACTAATCATTGACATTTGAAAATACATTTTTATAAATTTAAAAAGCTACCTGCACTACACTTCATCTGTTCCTCAAAATATTATGTCAATAACATAATCCATCACAATTATCCTTTGATTACCATAATTGTTGACATGTAGATTGTAATCAACTCCACCATGTTGAAAGTTGAGCTTCATCAAAAATGATATAGTATTGAATTCCTTGCTCTTGGTGCTTGGTTCAGAACATAAAGTTTTTTTCTCAGCTAACAAACTCAATTCTCATATGTATGAAAGTGAAAACCATATGGATTCTTATTATAAACTTCTCCATCCATAAACCCATTCATAAATGATGAATTTAAATCCATATAGAAAAAATGAACTTTATTTTACCTAATATGAACAATATGAATAAGATTATATCTAGTCTCACAGTATGTGAAAATGTCTCGTCAACATCAATAACCTCTATCTGGGAGTACACATTACACAGCAGTCATGTTTTTTTTTCAAATCAGATCACCATATTTATTTATTTTTTTCCAAAGACACATTTAGTCTCGATGAAATTCTTATATGTTGGCATCAAAGTAGTATCCCATGTTAGATTCTCCACAATTTGGTCAATATAACAATTCATAGCCTAAACCCAATTCACATACACAGATTATTTTTCAAAACATTTAGGCACTACCATTGATAAATACGATTCTTTTTGTAGATTCTTCATCCATATTTTTTACACTAGAGTTTTCAGATCACCAATTATGTTCTGTCTATCAAATTCATATATTCATTTCTGTCATTATAAAAATACTTCTTTTTTCTCATCCATTTATTTTACTATATCAAACTTTTTCAATTATACTTTCCCTAATATTCTAACCACCATATTTCTTTGATAAGGGAACAGTTCAAAATTCTGTAAAGGATCCTGTTTATTCCCTACTATAGTGAAATTATTGCCTTAAACTAATTTTTCTTCCTCATATGGAAATATTCTTGATATTCTCTCATAGCTTCTTGGTATCCTAATAATAGTCAGCTGATATCATATTTATTGAGGAAAATAGAAAATCATGAAATACATGAATGTTGCTGCTTTTCTTCTTATCGGTCTTCATGAAGATAAACTTTCACCCTTTCTATATGTATTAGATATTTGATCAGATTAAGAGATAGGATATCCCCCCTATGATTTTCACCCATTCTAGTTGACTCGATCACTTTTTATATCCATAAACATTCTTATTATCTTTCATCATTTCTTCCAACGTGATAGCAATGTTAAGAAATATCGGCATCTCAATAAAATTTCTAGATGTAGCTTCCTTTAATGTAATTTTTATTGGGTGAAATTACCCATTAGCAATGATCAATGAATGAAACCACCAATCCTAGTGAGTATGATATCTATATAGGAAACATGAGATATTGTTAATAACATCATCACTATCAATTTCACTCAATTACATCCATATTTCTCTTTCATCCATCAACCATTACCTCCATTCAAGGAATTCACCTAGATTTCATCATTAACTCTCTTAACTGAATTGAATCGGTATTCATTATGGAGTACATGAAATCAACACTTTCCATCCTTTTAATTCCACATCTCCAAGGATCGCATCTCCCCTTGATCCAAAAATAGTTAAACATAAATTAATAGAATTTATACACATAAGGAGATGGGAACCTCCAAAATCCTCAAGATGAGGATTTTTGTATATCCTTTTGGATCAAACCATTGATAAATTCTTGCATTGTACTATATTATTTTTGTTTTTGTTCCAACTACACAACTAACATCAATTATTCTAGCCATATAACAAAGAATTATTCACAATGATGTGGAGTCTTGTTCTGATATTTAACTTATATAGGGTTTTATTTTCTCAAAACTTGGGGATTACAACATTAAGTAGAGATTTATTTCATTGATACTGCACCGATATGCAATTTTTCAATACTCATTCAACAAACATAGATCTTTCCACGTGTCGTATTCTCTCTCTCCCCCCCTGTTGAAAGGATATTACTATTTCCTTCACTTATTTCCAGGGAGAATGAAATGAAAATGTTTCAGCACATTATTTTTTTAATTGTTCATTTATCACTAATCTGAGTCAGAAGACCATTTTTTGTTTCTGGTTGGTCCTCAAATTAATGCACATTCCACTAACTCACTACTATAAAGGATAATTTATTTTTTTATCTAGGATTTTTCATATTTTTTCATGGAGAGCTATTTTGAGTGTAAAATAGAATGTTCTTTATACACCTCTTTTGATCCCCATGTCTTTACTTTGAGACATTAAACATTTTTTCAACTTATCACATTGTATTCTAGTGATGGATTTATCATTATACTCCACTAGAGTTGGGGATATCCTTTCAAGTTTCTTTTGCTTCCATGTTTCCCTCCTTCTACAATATATTGATGAATACACATGATTAGAACATATAGACCATATACCCTTGAATCATTCTTCATGTCATAATTTATCAGTTCAAATATTAATAAATCTTGAGTTTTTCTTCTAAAAATGTTCTTCTGGACTTCTTATCACATGCTCAGGGTGTGTCACATTTGTCCACAATAATAGAATTTACGGGATTGTTTTTTCTGAAAGACCATTAATTCAGATTTCTCAAGACCCTTTCTTTATTCTCTGAATGAAAAATACTTATATCCTGACTACATGAAATATATTCTTAATACATTAAACAGAAACATGATCTATGACCATAAATCCCATTGAAATATCAAATTCTATCATTATATCATCTTCTATAAAATTTAGGTAAGTTTCTGGTATCTATAGGATATTCCAAATTTCTGGAACAGTTAAAATCTCACATCTTATCATTCATGGGAGAGGGTTCATCATATTTAATACTGGTTTTTACCAAACTATATGACCTTTGAGATATAAAAATATGTTACTTTTTATCCTCACAACTAGAATATTTTCTTTTAATTTCATCATTATCTTTTTAAGGATAATAAAATAGTAAATACAAAGCATCCTTAAATTTAGGATTATCTTTGGAATTATATTTCTCAACGTATTTCTTTACAAATTTAATTTCTTCTCCATGTTGTTGTATCATTATATCCATTGATTCAATTTGTGCAGTATGTTTCCTATAAATATTATTCCAACTACTCTTCTCATCATTAAATTCTCGAGTGACATTACCAAAAATTTCACATTTTTATTTCATTTTAAATTTTTATTGAGTAATTTAATTATCAAAACCTAAATTCTCTTATTATAGCCATTGGTTATCCTAAACTAGTTTAGATAACTGTTTAGTAAGATCATCATTCATTGATTTGAGATTCTATATTACTTAACAGTTTCTATTCATCCCATAGTCATCAGCGTTGAGTTTTATTATCATTATATCATTTTGTGCAGTTTATTATCTTGGGAATAATTGTTCTCCCTCATATTAACAACCACTTATATAAGTCATTAATTTAAAACATTCATATTTTGACTTCAATTTTGTATACATGGATTGGGATATCATTGGATTTATTTTATTCTCCTAGTTTGTAATATAATTCATAATTTTATGGACAAAATCTAATTTTTCTATTCATTAATTTTCTTCTTCATTAGTAGTACCAACATCCCTTGGTATATAAATTTCATCATTCATTCATTCATTCAGAATCATTGAGTTAGTGAACAATTTCACATTAGGATTCATTTGGGTATTTCTTTATTATATTGATGGATTCCTTCAACAGAGACATACTCTTTCTTTAGACACATCCTCATTGAGGAATTATACCATGATTATTCTTCTTCTTTGAATTTATTGCCTTAACCATGGTGCAAAAAGATAATAGAAGACGGGATCTTTAGCATCAATAATCTACTGAACCATGTCTAAAAAATCAAATCAGATAAAAGAAACCTACCCTCAAATACAAATTATTTGGTCTTAAAGGGGCTTCGATACCCTTGGGGGTGAATCGAGGCTTGCAAATTATTTTTTAAATTATTCCATCCCCAATAGATGTTGACCACTATATTATAAGGTTATAATAGTTTGAAAATAAGTGTTGATGCAGATCAAATTCTTACATTCATTATTTAATGATGATTCTTTGAATGTAATATTGGAATGAAAGCATATGGATAAATCAATTCTTACTTCTATCATACTTATTAGGCTATATCTAGGGACTATACAATGATGATGTGCCAATTATACCAAATACACTAAGGCACACTGCCTATAATTGTGATTCAAGATAGATATCATCTATACCAAGGTCCACATCCTTTGTAATGTTTCGGGTCTTCTCACTGCATTCCCAAGGGTTACTTCTGATGTCTCTTTCTTTGGCTCACTACCTGCGGAATGTATCACCTAATTCTGCTTCCTTTTTCTCTTTTCATTTAGAAGGGATTCACATAGAGATTATAGAACTGTATGTACCTTCATTTTCATGAATGAATGAATCCTCAACTGCACATAGATTTAATTTTTATGTACGAATTTTATCTAATTGAAGAATATCACTTTACCATAGAACTATTGGGAATCATCAATCTTTCATGCAACTCTTAGGAGACTTGTGAACATATTTAATGGATTGTGTGCAACATATTCCTTTGTCATGAAAAATAATCTATCATGAAACATTATACTTTCACAAAACTAATTACATGCATAATACTCCCTTCTGACACGAAACCCCCTTATTATGATCAACTCCCCTAAGATTCCCAACTCTTATGCAAAAATCACTACATGAACGAAAATCACTTCTTGCACACAACTCACAATTTAATGATTCATAGCTTATATTTTCTCTGTGTGGGGATATTATTAAAACGAGTGGTGTATCAAGTTATTTATACAAAATTTTCATACCATACATGAAACTCACATAAATTCTCACCAATCACATAACTCCTCCAACAGCCCGAAGGCCACAATTTTTATTACTATTTTGATATATCCCCTTTTAATGGAAGAAGGGGGGAAACCCAGACAGTATTCATAGACATAAGAAAAATCACACCCGAAGGAAAAAAATAATAATAAATAACTGATAACAAGGAAATTCTCCTCCCTAGAAAATGGTCATGATGAAGCTCTCCACCATTACAGGCTGTTCGACAAGCAAGTGTCATGTGACAAAGTACATACCTGATCTGATAGATGATGTCATACCCTATCAAACAACCAAATCTATAAAGCTCTGCAAAGATGAACCACTATCTCTTGCATCTCTAATGGGACTTTTCCAAATAGTGAAGTCTAGCATAACAACCTTTCCACCTTCAGAATAAAATCAGGACCAATTTAAATCCTCATAACCTTGAATAGAATACGATGACAGAAAACAACATTCCACGTGTCACCCTCCAACAAGATAACAAATCTAGCCCTACCGCACAACTCATGACTCCCAATAACCACTGTATCTGCCAAAGAAACTGAAATACAATCCAAAGTACCCGATTCTAGGCTAACATCACCTAGGACTGGATATTCCAACCCCACACCAATGGACGTCACGAGAGAAGGAGTTCTGGCCAATCTGAACCTGAAAGGTTACTGTGGGCATGGATCCATTCAGAAATGGACCACAAACACACCTCACCAACGTCCAGTGCAAGGAACCAGAGAAAATGACAGATAAAACATGAAGACCATCCGGAATGAGCTAGCCACCACACATATACAGATTCACAACAGCATACCAGATCTACCAAAATAAGAAAACACAAGTTTTAGAGGAGCTGGAATGAAACACAGGTCCTCCAAATACCAAAAAACCCCTCCCCTATGCATCAATCTATGGCTGATGCCATCCCATCGGATAGGACATGAACACCTATCCCAACACGATGCCACGCCCACCGACGCTAGACCAAGATCCACCACTGAATGCCCTTTTCCGCCTAGTATAGTGCAGTCACATTTATTTCCATATCTTGCATAAAATTATTTCTATATCCATGTTTTCATGAAATGACTTTGAAAAAATCCTTTAATACATCTTTTGAAACCTCCTTAACACTTTTGTGCCAATTCCTTTTTCAAAAAACCTTTTTCCCATTCACCAATTTCTTGGGCCCAAAAATTTGGAAAACCCTGGGAAACAATCCCACCTTGTATATGATCATTTTTTACCACCATTAGATAATCCATTTTTATAATCTATCTTTGTCAACATAGAATTTATAAAAAATCTCTAGTCCTCCACAACTAGTCACAGAAACCATCTTTTCTCAATAAACAAAATCAACCAAAATATTATTCGGTGTTACCTTGATTGATTTTTCCCAAAATTTTTTTTATAATAAAGGACTTTGTTTGGTTTTCATTATATGCAACACCAAGAAATTGTGATACAAAAAAACTAATATTTTTTATTTTCCTACAATTAACGTTGAGGTTAGCTGACATTACATGCCATAATGACTATCCTTGATGGCTTGCGTAATATAAAAGAATAAGTTTCTCCAAACAATAACATATTAATAAAATTTTATTATTTAATACAATATGATATAAATTAGCCACCAAATTATATCTTATGATTACTATTAACTAATTTATGAAAATTTATGGTTAATGAAAAAATAATATAATTCATAGGTTATCAATTAAGTATAAATGAGTAGGAAAAAAATTTAATATAAATGAAAATATAAATATTTGTATTTTTTAAATGATATTTTCCACTACTAAATTAAATAAATTTCCATTAGTGACTAATAAAAATATATAATACATTCTATATTATCAATAATATATTTTTATATTTATCCAATATATTTTATGGACATTAAATAAAAAAACCAATTTTATGCTTAAAAGCTTATATTTTTATTAAGGAATTTTTCCACCTTTAGTAGAGAAAACATTTTAAATATAAAATTTAAAACATTTATGGGTTATATATATCAAAATAAAATTCATAATTTAAATATAAACATGAATAATAGTTTTGAGTTATTTTTTGATATTTTGTTGTGATGTTTCATTTTTTAATGAATAGTTAAAAACACTAAAATTTCATTAAAAAAAACAATAAAATATAATATATTTATAAGGATAAATTATATTTCAAATTGTTTTAATTGTTTAATAAGAGAAATTTTTTATATATAAGTCTATTTTTTGTTATTGGACCCAATTTCACAATGAAACTGTATATAAAAACATAGCGAACGTTTTAATGTTTTTAGTATAAAAACTCACATTGTTGACTTGACTATGAGATTAAATTTAAATTAATTTTGACCAATTTTTTGCATATAATATATGAAAATGTATTATATATTTGAAAAAATAATTATTTATAATTTATAATATGATCAACTTAGTTTTTGACCAAAATATGTACGAAAATTAATTAAAATCAATTACATCTATTATGGAAAAAATACACATAACTAATGACTAGACCTTAAACATAAGTGCCTAAATGACCTATAAACATTTCCAAAAATATATTTTTGTAAATATATATACCCCATAATAAATTTAAAATACTTTTGAATACTATTGGATATACATTCCAAGTGAATAATTGGTGGAATTTTCATTCCCAAAATTTACAAGAGTGTGAATCCTTTTACACTATAAAAAAGAATCCCTTCATCCTACTTCATTGCACATACATATACACTTTTTTAAATACCAATATCTTCAATAATATATCATTAACCCCCCCCCCCCAATCCTCCTCGAATCCCCCTTTATTCATACGACCTTCTATGGAATCCCATTGATGCAAACTAAAAGGACTGCCCCGATTAAGATGTAACATCCTCCCTCAAGCTCATTTTGTTATATTATTTCTACACCACCTCAATTAATATTATTAAAGTATTTAATAAATAACAGTATCCTAAACATTATAGGAATTTTTCATGATATTTCTTAAAAATACACTTACACACACAACTATGTAATGAGTAATGAACAGACAATTTATGTGTACAGCAAACTACAACCTCACTAAATGATGATTGCTCATTTTTCTGTTTCTACATCAAATAATGTAAATTATTATGGAATATATATATATAATAATAATATATTTATACTGTATATTATATTCATGATTCATTTTACTAAAAATACATAGATATTTTCCACTCTGAGTAAATAAGATAATTTCACTTTAGGAAGTGTGGACTACAGCCCCATCAGAGCGATGTGATTCATTCACACACTACATGGAATGTATTAAGGATTATTTCATGGAAATTATATGATATATATGATATAATAATTATACTAGAATAATGATATATATACATATATTTCATTTACATTATTTCATTCAATACGGGCATTAAACGGAAACAGTGTTTATGTGTACGTACGTCATACTGTCTCCATAAACAGTGTATTAATTTTCATGATAATATATTTTATAGAATATTATAATAAAAATATAATTAATATGAATGATATTTATATCATGTTTTAGAATATTTAAATCATGATATCATTATAATGAACAATGATATAACACATTAAGACACATGCTGAAAACAAAGAGAATATTACCTGAAGCATAACACAAACATGGAATTATTAACAAGAATGTAATATAACGTCCTAATAAAAATGTATATTGTATAAAATGTAAAAACATAGTTTTGTGAAATATGTATAATATATTTATATTTCTTATATTGGATGTTTGTATGAGTATGAAGAGAGACAAGACACAATGTTAGCGAATTTCTTCTCAATTTTTATTTTCATGAGGTACATATTTATTCACCACCCAGACCATTTGTGTAGTGTTTATACATACCATGTATTCATTATTATATTATGTTACATTAAATTATTGGTATTTATATATATATTCTATGATCTTTAAATCATGGTAATTATGTTTTAAATTTTACCATGTTGGTGAAGTAATATTTTCTCAATTTTCCTTCTTTGTGACACGTGCCATGTTATGACCCAATAATTTTCCAACAAGTGTATATAAAACCATTGAAATGATATTTCATAAATCCTTTTATATTCCTGATATTTTAAGCTTCATGTAATTTTATTTTCTTAAATGGGGAGTATAGTTCAAATTTACAATGTGGAAGGAGTTTATAGAAACAATCAACTCACTTTTTGAGATTGTATATGTTAATGCTTCCTTTGATGAACTATTATCATCCATAACTCAAGTAAATTCCTTAATTTTATTTTTCCAATATTTATTTTAGGTTTGTTCATGTATTGGTACAATTTTATACTCTTCTATTAATAATATAGTTAAAAATTTGTATTTAATAAATCTTGAGTTTACCCACTCTTAGCTTGGAAATATATTTTATTTCAAAACAATGATCTCTAAAAAGAGTCTCTAAAAATATTCTATAACTATTATATAATATTTAAATGAATGTTTTTATTTTTTTCTTTGAAATTTGTTTGAAATGTATTCTTATTGTCTATTTATGAACAAGGCCTTTTTCTAACCTTTTACCACGCCAAAGGAATGTTCCTACCTGGTAAATCATGAACGGATTTACCAGATGTCATATCTATGAAGCTTCCATTTCATGTTTAAAATGAATGTTTTTATGATTTTTTCTCAAAATTAATATTCAAATAAATAGTATTCAAAAAACATTTCATGATTTATATGTTAAAATATTATTTATATGTTTTCAAAGAATTTTCAAATAATCGTTTTTGAAATGTTTTCATGATCTATATATATGTTTCAAACAAAAATGTTTCTAAAGGGGTCGCAAAGATTTATTTATAATATTTCAAAATTATTTTTATGAAAATTTTCTTAAATAGTTTTTATGTTTTAGTGAACCTTTTTCAAATAAGAAAAAAAATATCTATCATGAAATATATTTAAAATATGTTTCTTTGTAATTTTCCATTTATTATGACATCCTTTGATGTTTCTCGCAACTTTTTAAGAAATGATGAAAATTTTTCTTTCATATACTTTTATACATTTTTTATATTTTTATGGAATGATTTTTATGAAAACCATTCTCATTCACATGTTTTATGTTTATAAATATTGTTTCTCATTCATGGGTTATCTTTTTATGAATATTTATTAATTTCACTTTCTATTATTTAAGGAAATGGTTATAAAATCTATCTATTTTCCCTAGGTTATAATGTGATGAAATTTTCTTGATACCCATTTCCTTTTATGGGTTATGATTTGATGTTTATAGAACACATATCATTTCATGGGTTATTATATGAAAAATGTTATGTGTCCCATTCATACAAGATTTCATTACATAACAAGAGATATCTATATCTCCATACAATGCTCATAGTAATGAGGGATGAATCCTGAGTATATATTTTATGTGTGAACATGATTACATGATAACAATGATATTAATGGACCTGGTTTCATATCCATAAGTTTGTGTATGAACCTGATTAGATGTTCACTATTTTATGAGTGAACCTTATTATATGTTAACAATGTTATGCGTGAACCTGATTCCATTTTCACAATGTTATGCAAGAACAATATTTTATGTTCACAGCATTATGCGTGTACTATTTTTCGTGTCTATAAGTCAATGAGAGGTTCCGAATTCATGTCCTTAAGATAATGTGTGATCCTATTTCTAATTAAACATGGTCATTGTGTTATATGTTGATGTATATTCCACCATTCCAAATCTTATTCATATATTATTCCTTGTTGGATTATGCTCTCTATTTCATTATGATTAATGTATTATGTACTATAAATCATTATTCCACCATTCATGTTTATGGTCATTCAAATGAAATGTATGATCTTCTAATGAAAACGAATATGTTCTTATATCCTTATCTTCATGATATGCTTATACATTTCCTTTATTTATCCTTACTGAGCATTTGATCTCACCCATTTCTTATGTTTTATATATGCATGTTATGAAGAATGATTTCTAATTTGAATTTCTATTGGGGATGATCTTTGTGGGAATAAATTATGGGATTTCATTGAGTTAGAAGATTTTTGTTAAACATTTACAAATGTACTAAACTAATACGGTTTTTGGGACTCTATTTGTATAATGATTTATGTATTCATTCAGAAGTGATGTAATGTTAATGTATATGAAATTAGTTTCTCTATATTTTTTATTAGAGGAAAGGATTTGTTATCCCTTGTAAAAGAGGATGATAAATCATTAGAATGATGTCTAGGTACAAGTAAAATGATATGTCTAGCAATGTATCTAAGAAAAAATATAAGGATTAGTTAACATTTATGAAAATATCATGTTATTTTGGTAAATGATTAAGTGAGAAGTTTCCCGGAATACATCCCAGTTTGGATAATATTTGTTGATGTGGCTTTAAAATAGATGTATCTAAGGGTAAAAACATATAATGGTTTTCCCAGTCCTGACTTAGTGTAATATTGTACACAGCAATGACCTTTGCTACAGACCTGGTTGGACCCTCCTTGGGGATAATCTTTGGTAATTCACTAAACTCTATGTTAAATATGTTTTTCATTGAAAAACCTAGTTTAAACATAAAGAGTCATTGATTAAAGAAGAAGGATCCATAATCCATGAATCCTATAAGTAATTTTTTTATGATTATATGGTATCCCATTATAATAAACGAATCTCACAATATACATTCATGTTTTAGTCGATGGTGAGACTTAGATGGAACATGGTTCAAATTTAATGTTTTAGATGTATGGGAATTATGAAAATCGAATTAAAAATTGGAAATCTCAAAAAGGGAATCAGGATGGTGGTATGAATATTGGTTTATCTTATGAAGATAGAGATACCACAAACGAAATATGAAAGGTATGTGATGTTCTTCCAGAATTGATTACAGAAAACATAAGAAGAATTATTGGAATGAAGATCAGGAAACGTACTACATGATTCATATTTCCTATTATATGAAATAGTTATTAAGGAATAATTTGAAAAATCAGGAGTATTTGTTTATGAATAAAGTGTGTCGAATGATTTACTTATGTTTGGGAATTCAAAGACTATATTATATGAATCATGAAATATTTATGTATTTTTAGTATAAGTTTTCACTATGCATTGAAAAATATATTTTTAATTTTGACGAGGAAATATAAAAATTATATTTTTATTAATGGATGGTAGCCATTAATGTGATCAAAATGTAGAGAAAATTATGATTTGATTGGATAAGGAGATGATTGGTTTAAATAATGTAAATTGGATAGAATTGGTTACCCTAGATAAGATTATTGATTTTTTGAAAAATTATACTATGTAATCATGGATGAGTTTTAAAACGTATTAGATTGATGGAATATATCTAGTATCCTTTGGAATATGGAATAATGCATGTTTTTCAAAATTATTTATGGTAATTCTGATAATTATCATGTTTCAAGGGAATATATGATGAGGGTATACACATGTTTGGTATGTGAAAACCAAGTGGTACTTTGTGATATATTAAGAATCAATGTTAATATGATTTTATGACTTTGTAATGTTTACACCTTCATCTTTCAAAATGGTTATAATGTTAAACATTCATTAAAATATTATGTTTAACATTAGAGGAAGAATTTATGTGTTGTGATGGTATTTAAAACCATAGTTAAAAGGCTATTTGTGGATTAAATTTTTTTAATGGTGTCCATCACATTTATTTTTTAAAATTATATTAGTGTGGTTTTAGAAATAGAACCCTTGTTTGTCAGGTGAACACAAATCAATAAAAATAAGTCCAAGGGTCTTGAACATGTGAGTGAAGGACGATAAGGGTTTCATGCCTAACATTGGCCTACATGATTTTTTGGATAATGTATAATTATTTTTGAGGAATAAATATTTATTATGAAGCAATAGAGTTACTTTTTATGTTTATAGATGTATTTATTAACCATAATGAATTTGGGAAATAGTTAGAGTAAAATAGTTATGAGTTTCATTCTTTTATGGTCATTAAGATCTGCTAAATGCGTGTTTTAGTACTCCAGACATCAAAGTTATTTTTAGAACCACCATTCATTAATGTAATCTTTGAATTAGTAATACATAAAAGAATAACTAAAGAATGAAATTTTTATAGATATATATCAAGTAAGTATATTTCCATATTTTCATTGTTAATAAAAGAATTGATCAATGTTATGATAATGAGAAAAAAATTATGTTGTCCTAATACCATTGATGACCTCAATCACTCCCTATAAATATTTATGCTTTTCCTCCATGTCTAATCATAACTCCCGACCTATGTACTCTTATATCGAAACCTACTTATATGATAGTTTGGGAAACTGTTATGGTTCAAACATTCCATTTTTAAGAGATGTTTTAGTATTAATTAATACAATGTCTGATTATATGAATGAAACATTCATATACTAATCTTTTGATATCCCATCTGAATTCTGATGGTGAAATTAATTTTAATAGGTGTAGAATTTAACACCCTGATATTTTGTGAATTATTATTTTTACAAATAACTGTAATAGATTTGTTATTTTTCATTTCATGAAACACTAAAAGTAGTTTATTCTATATTAAAGAACACTTTTTGGAATTAATTATATTAAAAATGATGTTAATTGTGAAGTAAAAGCTAAATAAATTTTACATTTCTCTAAAAGAAACACTAAGGTTATCTTGCATTACATGTAACATTGACTTTCCTCGATGGCTTGTGTAACACGCCAGACTGAGTTTCATCGAATAATAATATATTATTAAATTATACTTATTTAATATAATAAGATATTATCTAGATAATAAATTAGAATTTATGAATAGTATTAAATAATTTTTGAAAAGATATATATTTTTTTAAAATATATGATGAATTAAATGGTTATTAATTAATTAGAAATGAATATGAAAACTGAATGAATATAAAAGAAAATATTTTTATTTATATGGTTATAAATAGATTTTTCATATTAAATTAAATTAATTACAATTTTTAAATGTTCTTAATGTAACATATATTTAATATATATTGTAAAATGTTTTTATATTTATTCAATATATATTTTATACATAAGATAATAATAAACCAAATATTATGATAAAAAAGTATATCTATATTAAGAAATTTTTACTACCTTCAAATGGGGAACCCATTTTAAATAAATTTTTTGGAACTTTTATGGATTACATATGCCAAAATAAAATCAGTCATTGAAATAGAAACATAAAAATTAGTTTAGTGTAAATTGATTGTATTTTTCTATGATGTATCATTTTATAATGAATAGCTAAAAATACAAATATTTAATTAAAAACTACTTTTTAATATAATATATTTATATGTTTGAATTACATTTTTAGTGCGATTAAAATTTCAGTTTGATTATTTTATCAATTAATCCAATTTAGTCTAGTGGAACCAATTTCAAATTATCATTGTGTATAAAAACATAACAAAAGTATGGACGTTTTTACTATAAAAACACGGATTGTTTACTTGACTGTGAGATTATATTTAATTTATTTTCTACAATATATGTGACTGCAATTTATAAAAGTATATTCCATATTTTGAATCATAATAATTTATAATATGTAACAATGATAGCATTTTTTTTGGAAAAAATTATTATTGAAGTTAATGAAAATTAATTGCATCAATTAAGTTAAAATGAATCTTAAATACAGACTATATGTTAAACATGTGGGCCTAAATGATCTAGATACTTATATAAAATCCTTTTAATGAAAATATATAGACCATATAACAAGTTATATCTAATTTGGACAGTTATTGGATCCACCTTCTATGGGAAAAACGTGGTTGGAATCCCCCATCCCCAAATTAACAAGAGTTCCACTTCTCCTCCACTATTAAAAGTCCTCTCCTCATCCAACTTCGTAAAATATCTCAAGACACATTGGATTATATAATATCTCCAAAATAAATCCAAAAAATTACTCTATTACTCCTTGATTACTAAATTAAATCATAAATCCTTCCAAGGATGCCCTTTTCTAGAATCCAAAAGGAGTTCCCAATAATGAGGTAAGACCCTCCCTTCAAATAATGTCATTTATTTTCTTTCTCCACCACCTCAATATATCTTAATATATGATTGTATAACAGAAAAAAGTATCCTAAAAATATTTATATGTTTATATTATATTGGTTCTACCTCAACTTATACACACATCTATCTACTGGGTAAAAATCATATTGTTTATGTGCATGGTGAACTACTGCCTCACTAATGATTATTGTTAATTTTTCCATTACTTCCTGTAATGGTGGAAATTATGATAGAAAATTTAATTATATAAGTTATATATTATATTTATTATTTATTTAACATTATTTTATCTCCTTTCAACGCATATCTTTAATCATTATATTTACTGTATGTATGACAATTTTGCTTGAGAAAGTGTGGAATACCTCCCCCTCAATGCGAGGCAATTCGTTCACACACTACATGTATTGTATAAAATATAGGTTTACAGAAATTATTTGATATATATGATATAATAATGATACAGGTATAATTATATATATATATATATAAACATATTTCATTTACCTTATTTCTTTCAAGATGATAATTGAAAGGAAACATCGTTCATGCGTACATACGAACTACTATCTCCGCAAAAAGGGTATTCTATTTCCTAGTTCTATATTATATAGGTTACTATAATACACATATAATAAATAAAAATGATATTTATATCATGATTTACATTCAAAAATTCTTTATATAAGTATATGGACCAAAGAGATAAAAAATTAAGACATGTGTGAATAACTAATCGAATATTATCTAAAGTGTAGCATTAAAATGGATTTATTAACAAGAAAGTAAAATAGAGTCATAGTAAAACCATATATAGTATTATATATAATAATATGAATTTTTAATAATTGTATAATAAATTAATATTTATTATACATGAGGTTTTTATGAGTATGACAAGAGTCATGACACAATATAAGGGAATTTCACTCCCTTTTTATTTTCATGAGATACATGCTGTATTCACCACAAATTCCTTTTATGTGGGGTGTATACCTCTGATGGATGTATGATATGAATATAATAAATATATTTCTGGGTTTTTATAATTAACGTTTATGATATTTCTATCATGGGATTAATGTTCCCAAAGTTACCAAATCAGTAAAGTCATTTTGTGTCAATTTTCCATTTTTGAGACACATGATATGATATACACCTATATTATTCCACCGTGTGTATATATTTCATTTGAAATTATATATCTTTAATATACATCATTTAATGATATTTTATGAATAATGTAATTTCATTTTCATATTTGGGTAGTATTGTTCAAATTTACTATGTGGTGATTGTTTATTGAAATAATCACATCGAATTTTGAAATTGTTTATATTTATTCTCACATTAATTAATATTTTTATCCATATCCCAATAAATATGATTTATTCCTTATTCAGTGGTTATTAATTGTTAAATTATGTGTTGTTATAATTTTTTTACTCTTTAGTACATAA
Organism: Viscum album; assembly: GCA_963277665.1. NCBI lineage: Eukaryota > Viridiplantae > Streptophyta > Magnoliopsida > Santalales > Viscaceae > Viscum > Viscum album. The sequence goes on from OY728143.1 coordinate 227,637,041, forward strand.
GATAGTTAAAATGTTGTTTTTAAAAAATCCCAACATTACCATCCCTTTAGTGGGAAATCAATGTACGTTCAAAACATTGTTTTCAAAAAAGGGTCTCCAAGAATATTTTACTATTATATGATAATCATTAAAAGACATTTTTTCCATTTTATTTATTTTACCAACTCTTTCAATGGAATATACTTTTCTCTCTCTATACAAGGATTTTTTGACCTTTCACCTTGTAAAAGTAATGTCATTCTTACCTTATACAACATGAACAGGTTGACCCGCCATAATTTATTTTATGCTTCCTTTATTTGATTAATAGTTTATATTTTATGAAAATGTTTTTAAATCTAATATTCAAATAAATTATTTTCAGATCATTTTTAATATTCATATTTCTTAAATGTATTTTTAAGGAAGTGTATTTTTAAAAATTATTTGAAGATTATTTTAATGTTTTTAAATAAATTCTCTTCTAAATGATTTACAAGACTTGTTTAAATGAATGAAAAGTATTTTGAAAGAAATATTTATGAAATAACTTGCAATATCTCTTTATATATTTAAAAATAAAAAGGATTCCAAATGATTTTCAATGAATTATTTATAAGATATCATGTTTATTTTCATGAAAATGGTTTTGAAAATGTTTTTATGATTCAGTGATCCTTTTTCAAATAATAAATGATATTTTCCTCATGAAATGATTTCAAAATATCTTTCCAAGTTATTTTCTAGCTACGAGGATAACTATTGATGTTACTCATTCCCTTGTAGGGAATGATCCAATGGTTCCATTCATACCCTTTCATAATTTTTTTATTTCATGATGTTTTTGAAACCTTTTCTCCTTTAGGATTTATATATTTATGAATCCCTTTTCTTATTCATTTGTTATATGTTTTTGAAACCCACTTCTTTACATAGGTAATTATTTGATAAAATTGTTATGACACCCATCTATTTTCCGTAGGTTATGATGTGATGAAATATTAATGATACAAATTTCCGCTTATGGGTTATGATTTTATGTTTATAGAACCCATCTATTTTCATGGGTTGATATGATGAATTTTTTGTGGAAAATGAATTCAGGATTTCATTATGTGATAGGTGGGACCTATATCTCCCTCCAATTCATTGGAAAATGTTGGATGACCCATGAGTCTAAATGTTATAATTGAACCTGATTATATGTAATCATTGGTTATGCATGGACCTAGTTGTATGTCTATATGTTTATTCGTGAATGTGATTACATGTTCACAATGTTATGGGTGATCCTTATTATATGTTCAAAATGTTATGTGTGAACCTGATTTCATGTTCAAAATGTAATGCATGAACTAGATTGTATATTGACAACATTATGTGTGGAATTGGATTCATGTCCATAAGTCTATGAGAGGGACGGATTTCATGTTCTAACATAATGTGTGAACCTATTTATAATTATACTCATTCACTATGTTATATATTGATGTGTTTTCCAAAATTCCATATATTATTCTTATTTTATGATTTCATATATTATTCCCTTAATTTCTTTATGATTCCGGTATTATGAACTCTAAATCATTTTTCCATGAATCATGTTTATGTTATCTGATATGTAGGGTATGATCATTTAATGATCTTGATCAGGTTCTATTACCCTTGTGTTTAAGTTATCAATACAAATTTCATATATTTAACCTTTCTTACAAATTGAGCTCACCCATTTATTATGTTTACTTTCCCTAGGTTTTGAAGAAAGGGTTTTAATTATAATTACTAATGGGGAAACATTTATGATCTTTTTAAAATATAGAATATTTTTTGTGTTTGTTTCCAAAGGTAGTGATCTAATATGATATTTGGGAATCTATATTTATAATTTTTTATGTAATCCAAAAAAGTTATGTAATTTTAATATATGATAAAATAGGATCACTATAGTGACACACAGACCTCCATTCGTCGGTCTAGGAGCAATGGTCCTCTTCTTTTACGTCGATTCACCCACATCCTTACCGCATGATGGTATGCTATAGTGTTGATATACATTCCAAACTACATTAAAATTCATTGGTTTCTAGATCAATGTAAAAATTTATTATCACTTGAATGAGATATATATTGTAAGGGCCTAGAACTGTGTAGATCAACCGTTTTCATTTTTGTGATGATCGATGTTCTTGGTACTGGCTCGAATGATTTTTGGTTATAAAAAAGATCTAAGGAAGGGATTACTCATCATGTAAAAAAATATAATTATGTTACATTCTTTTTCATGGGATATATCATGGATTGAAAGAGATATTAAAGGTGATAAATGTATCAAGGTTTGAAAAATAAAATAATGCATTGAGGTTACCGATTTTTCAGTGGAACAAGACATCAAGGAATTACATGATGTGAAAGGGGGTTACATGTCATATAATTTCCCAAAATTATTGGTTTTAAAAATAATTGAATAGCTTGGGTTTTCAGAAACCTATAGTTTCTTCTTGCCTCCCTCTCATCCCAGGAAACCCAACATGCCACTCTTTGGCATTTTAGATATTCCTTCAGCATGGAACGATCCCTCACTCACTTCGTCAATCCGTAGTGATCCATCTTCAATATAAGGTATGATATAACTTCGTTCATGAGGTTTCTTCAATATGATTCCTTCTATTTCACATTCCATGTTATGGTACATTATATCCATGCTTCTAATGGATTTTTCTTGGTTGTTGGTTTGTTCAGTTGTGTTGCAGCTTCCACAGGTGGATGCAGTTGTTGCAGGAGAGGTGATCATGATATATTTCATTGATCTGTTCTCATGAGAATAATTTCTATGACCTATTATGTTAAGTTACTTGATAATTATATATTTACATACGTGGAATCATAGAGTTAACATTTTTTATCCCACTATATTAAAATCAAATTGACCTAATAACTATATGAACTGTATTAATGAATTTGGTATCGATCACGCAGTGATGAAGTTGTTTATACCGTGATATTGGTTTGCCTCTTGATTTTTTAGATAGCATTAAATATATGCCATTCATTGTTATAATATTCCCCCTTTTGGAAATTTATCAAGAATTTTAAGAAAAAACTAATTGATAATTATTCGTGTAAAAGATAAAGAGGCATGTTTAATGAATCCTATTGTTGTTGTTGTTGTTGTTGTAATATTAGGATAATAAAAATAATGTAGATATGCATGTATAATGGAATTGGTAGACAAACCTGAACAATGTTGATTTATGTTGATAAAAGAGTTAATAAAATGATAAATTAATTTTTTAATTAATTTGGGGATAGCTTGTGATATCTTTTTTCATAGGATGCACATAGTTTGAATGTATGAATAATGAATATGTTTATTCAAGATGGAATAATCAGTGGTTGTGTGATAATGTTAATGCCTTGTAGGAATTGAGTTACCCAATTTCTTATAAATGCTATTTTTCTGTGCTTTGTATCCATGAGAGATCGTTGTGTCTGTTGGTTTAATGACTTCTTTCGGGGCCGAGAGGTCATTTCTATGTTTGTTGATGTTACTTGTGATGGGTTTTGGATATAAGTCTTGAGGATGTGGGGATTGGGAGGCTGGGATGTGATATAATCCAGGGATGGTTGAGCCAGGAGGGATATTTTGGTTGTGGGTGTTGGGAGTACCATTGTGTGGGGCAATAGTTGATGCCTAGTGTGTCATGATGAAATAGATTCGGCATGTGGATGTTGGGGAGGACACAAGGGATGATGGAATGGGTTGAAGTTGGGATTACTATTTGATGTCAAAGTGGTTGAGGTTGAATCCATTTTTCTATTATCTTCTTTACTTTCCCCCCTACTTGAGGAAGATTGTGTTTCTCACCCTCCATCCAAAACAGGATAAGAAGCATGAGGAATTACACGTGATTTTGGTGGTTATCTTCTCATCGATTGATTGGTCTACACAACTGGTATATGTGAAAAAACATGACAGATAACGTATTCACTCTTTTTTTTGAGCCAATTGAATTCTCTTGAATTGAATGAATTTCTATAATTTGAAGGAATATGAAAAATGGTAAAATGGTAAAATAAATGAATAAATAATGGTTAACCCATTGGGATGGATCTTGTTGGGATGCAGTGATGAGGTTATTACTTCCGTGGAGTTGTGGACTCAGTTGGGTTGTTCCTGGAGGGCATGTAAATTTTTTATGATGATAATGTAATGTAATATGGAATTGATAATGGTTAATTAATGTTTAAAAAATTAATTAACATAATGTGAACATCATAAAAAGGGATAATGTTATTTAATATTGATCATAAATTGGATGTGTGCTTATATTATATCTAGTTTTAGCAGTTGAAGATGAGAGTCCTTGAGACGGTAGTTATAGTTGAGTCTAAAACATGGAAATTACCACATTGTGGTTGTGAGCTATATTATATCCTATTCATTTTTTTGCTATATACACTACCCTGAACTATTGATTAGGGTGACTGACACCCAAGGTATTTTGATCCCAAGGGGGTGTTTTCTCTTACATCATGATGGGATGATGGTTAACTGACTACCCCCTTTGGCCAAATTATCTTCTCTTTGTATTAACATGTACATGTATGGATGGTGGTTAGATTTCCCCATATATGTTTGTAGAAGACTATAATGGATTGTGGTTATTACCACACATATATTATAGATATAGTTTTCTGTGGTTCACTATAGATTTAATTTGTATAGTATGTGATGTCTTGAGGATCCTTACTTGGTGTATGGGCCGTGATGGATTGGTGTATAATACCTAACATATGATAGATGTTATATGTGTTGTGATAGATCCTATAAAGTACATGGTTACTTTTGGTTATGTGGACATGTTGGTTTTGTTACATGGGGTGTATTTTTTGGTGTTACGCCTTGGTGTCTTTAGGCTAGCATTTTGGAGATAGAATTCTAGGACGCTAGCCTTTGGTGAAATGCGGAAAACCATTGGGGAAGTTGTAGCGGGGTTCCTGTGATATTATTTATTATATTATATAATCTTGTATGAAATACATGGTGAGTGTAAACATGGAGAGGCTAGGAAAAAATACACCTATTCAGGTGATGATGTAGTTTCACATGTGGATCACAATGCATTAGAAATAATTCTTTACTTTTTCATGAGGGGATCTGAGGGGACTCCAACTATGTAAAATACTATACTCACCCTAGGTTATATAAAAATGTTTTCATGTCCCATTAAAAAGGTTGGAGATCAGGGTGGTTATTACTAGCTTGGGGTTTTGTAGTAGATGTTTGGGATTCTTAATCACTACCATTTTAGTTTTTTTTGGTTCTTACAGTTTTCCATTTTAGTTTTAGTTCTTTTGTGACAATACATATGTGAACTTTGACAATTCATTTACATTTTATTCTATGAAAACATTGTTGGTTTATATAATATTTCTTTCATTTTCATGTGTTCTTGTAGAGGGTAATTTCTCCCATTTGTGTGTTTAATATACCCTCAAGGCTAGTCTCCAACTCGGGGCTTTCTGGTGGTGGGACATAGGGGTCATATTCTCTCTTCTATCATTTCTAACTGAGGAGGGGTACACATTGTGGGGAGGGGGATATGTTATAGTGGTATCATATGTCTGTTTGAGGGATAAGATGGTGTTTGGAGTTAGGAACATGTGACATTTCAATAGTTGGTAAGTAAACATTTTCAGTGGAGTTTAGAAAGTGTTGTAACACTGGAGTCCAGCTGAGACCCATGTACTTAGGCCCCCCTGTGACTTGGTGAACAGACCCTTTTGTTTATAGTGGCTACAACATGAGGTGATACTTTTTGCAATGTAGAAACCTAGGAAATGATCATGAGTAATTATTATTGGAACCTTTGTTTGAATGGGTAGACCTTGGGATATGTTAACCTAAAATGAATAAAAGAAAAAAATTAATTAATTTTAAAGTCTTCCATATTCAGGTTTAAGAGAATTAAGTGTCTATTCTTTTCCATGTATGGCTCCAGGTTGACGTCCCTACTAGGTTAACGTGGATGATGTTCAGTAGCTAGCACCCAACGATCTCCACAGAGTAGAGGTTGAAGATGATGACACATGGAGGAGGATACTTCATGAGTGTCAGCACTAGAGTCTATAGAAGTATAATATTTCCATTTCATCTACAGTCATATAAGACTGGTTGGAGGAGGTTGAGATAGATTTTATCTCGGTCTATTATTTAAAGGAGGAATGGTTATCAATGTTTGACATGATGTTGTTCGAAGAAACAATGTAGTTGTGGTTCTTGTTCCTTGGGAATAGTGGGGTGCCTTCAATCTCATGGGAGAAGATCCAAGAGCTGTTGAAAGCTTATTATATTTCTTCGATTGCAAAGGTGGTCAGTTTCTAGAATCTTCTTTCCCTTCAGTTGGGGAGATCTAGTGTGCAGAAGTTCAGGATCCATTTCAGAAGCCTTCTCCGATATTCTTCAGACCTATTTCCTAAGAAGGAGTCTCGGTTGAGGCATTTCAAGGAGGATTACCATCCAAATATCTAGTTCTAGGTCACCCAGTTTATGATGAAGATATATCATGAGGTTCTGGTGAGAGATGAGGTCATCGAGAGGACATTACCTAGATCCAAATCATCACTATAGGGGAGTCATCTGGATTCCTCATGAAGAAAAGATAGGTTATTGAATTCCTAGTTTTTAATGAAGAAGAGTATCTGATCAGCTGGGGGTTGTTCATAGTCCTAATCAACTCGTTTCTCTAGGGGAACATTCTCTCTAGCATATAACAAGGAGATCATGTCATTGTTTTTCTTGTGTAGGATGATGTCTCTATAGCGACAGTTCTTTACTTCTTAGTAGTCATCATGAAACAGTGGTTCCACTTCAGGTTCCTCTGTTGAGGAAGCTCCATCCAAGGTAGAAGTTGTAGGTTCCACCGGTTTTGGAAATTTTTAGGGAAGATGGGGCAGACATAAGACAACCCCGGGACACTCCCCATTATCATATACCAGAGCATGACCATGGAGGTGGTTTTGAGAATTGGTCAGAGAGGCCGTGGAGTAGGTCATGTTCTGATTCCTGCGTTATAGTTACTAGAACTAGAAAATCCAAAGATCGTTTGAGGTACACTTTGATTGTTTTCTACTTGTGTTCATGCCTTTTTTAATTCAAGAGAGTCATATTTATTCATATCACCTCCCTTTTCCTTGCTTTGGGACTTGAGGTAGAGAGTCTTATAGTTCCTTTGGTGTTGACAACACTAGTTGGAGGCTGAACTGACTTGTTTGATGTATGTGGAGAATGTTACCAGGTTCTGGGGTAGAACTACTCTTAAGAAGATTTCATATGTTTATATATACAACCATATGATGTCATCATTTTCATGGGTTGGTTGTTTTCAGTGCAGGATATCATGTATTTCTCTAGGATTTAGTTGGAGTTCATTTGTGCTGATGGAGAGCCATCATGGTTTTTTGGTGAGAGAGCCCCTCAGATTGGTTAGAGGTATGTAATTTCATTATCATCCTTGATGGATGTGCTGAAGGTGAGTTTATTGTAAGTTCACCAACTGATGTTTCTTAGGGTCCTGGAACAGTACCCTGATGTCTTTCCATAAGAGGTTGTAGTGTTACCCCATCAATGGGAGATCATGTTTGAGATTGAACTAAAGCCACACTTGTCTCCTTTCTCAATGTATCCATATAGGATGGAACCTTCTGAGTTGTGGGAGCTATGAATACAGATTGATGGACTATTTTAGGGCCTTTTTTGGCTGAGTTTGTGACCATGGAGTGAACCTATTTTATTCATGAAGAAGGATGACATATGTTTTCAGTTGTGTATCGATTATAATCACATGAAAAATGTGATAGTAAAAATCCACTATACTAATATGAGTATTTATGACTTAATCAATCATCTGAATGGTGAATGTTGGTTATGAACTATAAATTTTCATTTACGATATCATCACTTGTGGGTGATGGATGAGGATATCCTGAAGACCGCATTCCATTGTCATCATGGGAAATATGAATTCATTGTTATGTAATTTAGTGTACCAAATTCCCAACATATGTTCATGGGGTTGTTGGAAAATGTGTTCCATGAGTCCCTGGAAAATATTGTGTTTTCCTTCATCAACATCATCCTTGTGTACTTCATGTATGAGGAGGAGCTTGCAAATAATCTGCATTCAATTTCGGGAGTTCCTCGTCGATAAAAACTATTTGTGAAATTTTCTATGTGCGAGTTTTTGGACTGAGAAGTCTATTAATTAGGTCATGATGTATCCCAATAGGGAGTAGCTATGGATTCATCTATGATATAATCATTTGGGTCTTGGGAATCCCCCATGATAATGGTAGAGGTGAAAATATTCCTTGGTCTTACATAATATCAAAGGAGGTTCGTAACCAATTTTCCTCTGGTTCAGAATCCTCAAAAATCATTGAAAAAATTTATTTCATGCATTTCTTTGGACTGATCAGTGTTTGGAAGAATTTGAGTATCTCATTGAGAGGTTGGTCAGTGATCTGGTTCTTTTTCTCCCAGCAGAAGGTGTTCCATTTTAGGTTTTTTGTGATTATTCGCATATGATGTTTGGTTATGTTTTGATGCATTAGAGGCAAGTAATTTATTTTGGGTATCTATAGTAATGTTTCCATTAACTTAAAATTTCCATAGGTGATCATTAGCTGTTGGTGGTTGTGTTTTCCCTGAAGTAATCGAGACATTTCTCATCAGTGAGCCTCTGTTGGTCTTCACAGATCATAAAATCCAAAGGTATGTTATCTCTTAGCATGAAAAGAACTTACGACAACATTTGTGGATGGAGTTATTATAGGATTATAAATTTGAGGTTTTGATTAACCCTAGAGAGATGAATTTTGTAACTAAATCACTTAGTAGGATGTTTTATAGTGATACAGTGTGTGAATCAGGTGATTCATGGAGAATAATAGAAGATATTTCGAAATTACATCTAGATATTGGTGAAGATTGGGGAGGATGATGTATTTTTTTATGATTGTGAATTCATCTTTGCTGAAGTATGTGGAAGAGTCTTAGTTGTGGAATCTTGAGGTGGAGTTCATGAGAGACTAATTTGTTTGTGGTGAGTCCCCTGATGGTTGTTTCGAGGATAAAAAACACTAGGTGTTATTTCACGAAAGGATTTTTCCTTTGGAGATGCATGAGATAGTTATGAAAGAGTTTCATAGTTAACCATTAACAGTGAATCATGTTGTCCCAAATATGTAATTAGCATTAAGGAGCCAGTTTTGGTGGCATGTATTGATGCATGCAGTTGTGGAGTGTGTGTCTTGTTGTTTGGTCTGTTAGAAGGTGAAGGATGAGAAATGTCTTCTGGGTGGGTTTAACCATCTATTAGATGTTCCTTAATGGAAGTGGGGGACATCTCTCTAGACACCATTAATATTTTAGCTTGAGCATTGGGAGGCTATGATGCTCTATGGGTAGTAGTGGCTCATTTGACGAACTATTCGTACTTTATAGCGATCAAGGAGACGAGATCACAGGTTGTTCTGTAGAGGTTGTATCTGGAGGAGGTGGTGAGACTCCATGAAGTAACTAGGATGACCATTTATGATCGGGATTTGCATTTTAACTCCAGGATGTGGAGAGTTATTCTTCATGATTTTGGTTCATATTTTTTCCTTTTCACTACTTTTCATCAGTAGATGGATGAAAAGAAAGAGCGAGACATCGTGAATCATGAAGGAATATTGTGGTCTTGAGTCCTTGATTTTGGAGGTCCAAGGATGAGGAACTTAAACATAGTAGAGTTTTCCTACAACAATATTTTTCACTCCACCATAAATATGGAACCATTTGAATTATTTTAAGGCCAACCATTCTACTCTCTATTGTTCTAGACTTGGGTTGAAGATTCAACGATTCTCAGTTAAGAACTAGTATAGAATATGATAGAGATGATTCAGGTGATTTGTGCGAGGATTAAGGAATTAAAATATCATAATAAATCCTATGATGATCATTGGAGGTGACCTATAGTGGTTTATGTTTGGGAAACCATGTTACTGAAAATGACTTCCCGTCATGGGATGTGATGTTTTTGTAGTGGGAGTAAGCTCTCTACCCAGTTTATCAGGAATTTTAAGGTGTTGGATAATGTTGGAGATTTATATTATTGGGTATAACATCCCTCATATATGTGATGGATACAGAATGTTATTCACATGTCTCAGCTCCTTCTATATCTTCATGATGAATCTCGTATCATTGATTGGGGTGAGATCGATGTCGACATTGATACGACCTTCGAGCAGTGTCCTGTATTGATCTTATACAACAATGACATAGTGTTTAAGGGGAATGTTATCCCCTTGGTTCATGTGTTCTAGGGGAAATGTGTTTTGTATGAGAGTACATGGGAATGTGTGTCCTAGATACATGCTCAATTCCCTAATCTGCTTGATTTTTATCTCATTTCTCATATTCCAGTCCGTTTTATAGTTGTAGGCCCTTCCTATTTATGAGATGGTTTTCTATTGTTTCTTGTTTTGTCTTGTACTCTTTTGAGAGGTATCCCTCTAGTAGAGTGTTTTGGAGTTGTGTTATTATGGTATAGTTTTACACTTGTTCCTCGAGGGAGGTGATGAGATCCGTTGTTGGCGATAGACTTGAGAGGTATCTCACAGAAGGTAGCTATTTTGAAGACACATATTATCTTTCCTATCTAGGATGGTTAATAATTCTCATGGATTAGAGTTCTTGATAGGTATATGATATTGGGTCTTGGATCTTCCTGGATAACCCCTTTGTGTATTTTAGATGATAGATGTGCTACGAGGAGGATAAAAAGAAGTTTGGAGAAGTTTAGTTAAGGACAAGCTGTAAGGAAAGGATTATAAATCATGTAAAAACATTACACGATTAGACATACTTTTTATGGGATATTTCTTGGTGTGAAAGAGGGATTCATGGTGTGAAATGTTTTGGGGTTAGGAAAATAAAATAAATCCTTTTGGTTATGCAATTTTTGGTGGAAATTGACCTTGAAGTATTACAAAATGTGAAAGGGGGTTACCATTCGTGTAATTTTCCAATGATATATGATTTTAAAAAAATTCAACCACTCTGTTTTTCATAAACCATAGGCTACTGCTCTCCTCCCACTCTTCCGAAGTGACACAGCAGACCCCTCTTTGGTGATTTATAGATTCCTTCATCAAAGAATGATCTGTCACCCTCTTCTTTAATCGGAAGTATTCCATCTTCGATATAAGGTACGATCTAACTCCATTCATGTTCTTTATTCAATAAATTTCGTTCTTTTTCTCCTTTCCATGTGATGGAATGTGATCTCATTGTATCTAATGGAGTTTTCTTGGTTGTTTTTTGGTGCGATTTTACGCGGTTTCCTTGTGTGGATGCAATTGTTGCGGGGGATGTGATCATGATCCATTGCTTAGATCGGTTCTCATGAGAAGAACCTCAATGACCTTTTAAGGTTGGGGATTTGATGATTCTCTATTTACATAAATGAAATCATAGAGTAAGCATACTTTATATCACTCTATCACAATGAAATTGAAATAATAATTATATGAACTGAATTATAGAATTTCTAATCGATCTCTTTGGAATGTTGTTGTTTTATACAGTGATAATAGTTTCCTTATTTATTTTTATGTAGTGTGATATCATTACATTTTTGGGTTAGAATATTTTTCTTTATGGAAATTGATAATGAATTTAAAGCAAGAAAAAATTGATAATTATTTGGCTAAAAGGAAATGATGTATGATTAAATAATCTGGTTGTTGTTGTTGTAATTTTAAGACAATCAAATTGATACAGATATGCATGTTTAATGGATTTGTTAATGAACATATGAATGTTTGTTCTTATTGATAAAAGAGTTAAAGACACGATAATTTATTCATTTAATTAATTAGGTGAAACCAAGTGATAGAATGTTGCGTAGTTTTTTCATAGTTGAAAAATATGAATAATGAATCGGTTAATTCAAGATGAAATAAATAATAGTTTTCAGCTAAATTTAATTACCATTAGTGATGGAGTTTCCTTCTTGCTTATAAATTCCATGTTCTTATTCTTGGGTGCCATGAGATCTCCTTGTGTCTGAAGGATGAATGCCTTTATTTGGGCCTGGGTAACCATTTTTAGGTTTCATTCTTCTTCTAGTGATGTACTCTGAATACGCGATTTGAGGCTGTGGGGTTAGGGATTCCCGAATGTGACATGAGCATAATATGGTGGTGCCTAGAGGGATTTTGTGGTTGTGGTGGTAGAGAGGCCCAAATGCTTGGGGATGTAGTTGAACCCTGGAGTGGAGAGATGCATCAATTTATGCATGTGGGGGTCAGGGATGACACTAGGCATGATAGAAAATGTTGAAGCTGGCCATACTCATTAATGTGGAAGTGGCTGTTGTTGATTCTATTGTTTTTTTATCCTCTATAAATTCCACACTACATGATTCATATAGTCTTGCTTACCCTCCTTCTAAAATATATGAAGACATGTGTGGTATTACAATGCTTTCCATGTTTAGATTCATGAGGATGGATGGGTTTATGCTCCTCTAATAAGTGGGAAAGACTCTAAGGGTAGATCATCTACTCACATTGATGATCCACTTGCGTTTAGTAGCACAGAATGATTTTATATATTTCCTCAGAATATGAAAAATGGTAACTTTGTCAAATAAATCAATAAAATATATTTAACCCATGTGGTTGGAGCTTACTAGTATGTAGTACTGAGGTCATTATTTCTGAGGAGCCATGGGCTCGGTTGGGTTATTCCGGGAGGGAATGGAACATTGTTGTAATTATAATGTAATATAATGTGGAATTGATAACAGTTTATTAATAATTAATGACTTAATTAATGTAAAGTGAAACTAAAAAAGGGATAATGTAATATAATATCTCTCTTTAAATGGTTGTGTTCTTATAGGACATCTAGTCTTGTCAGTGGGAGTCGGGAGTCCGAGAGACGTTTGTTACAGTTGAGTCTAAGATTAGGCGATTCCCATAGTGTGGTTGTACCCAATCCTGTTTTTTGGGGTGAATAACTCCCTTTGGAATCAGAGCCCTAGGAGGGGGGGGGGTTCCCCAACATCTCTATAGGAGGTTGGATGGCTGAATACCCAATTTAGACCCACTCTTTTCTCTTGGTAGTTACTTATAGTAGTATGAACGATAGTTATCTTTCCACATATATGTGTGTAGATGGCTATAATGGATTGTGTTTATTCATACATATGTATTCTGGATATAGAATCCTATAAACTACTATAGGCATAACATGTATAGCTGTGATGGCTTTAAAATCATTTCTTGGTGTATGGACAACAATGGATAGAGTTATAAGACCTGATGTATGATACACATTATATGAGATGTGGTGTATCCCCGGAACTACTGTGATACTTTCCATTATGTGGACGTGGTGGTTTTGTTACATGTGGTGCAAGTTATGGGGTTACGCCTAGATGTCTTCAGGCTTGCCTTTTTGGAGTGAGATCCTTAGAATGAGGGATGTGGGGGAAAAGTAGAACTCCAGTGGGGAAGTCGTAGCGGGGTACCCTTGATATTCATTAATATATTATATACTATTGTATGTGATACTTAGTGAGAGTAGCCATGGGGATGTTGGGAACAATGTACACATGTTTATGGGTCAAGTAAGTTTCACTTGTTATTCCCAATTCTTTATAATTCTTTATTTACATTTGAATGAGAGGATTCAAGGTGGATTCTTCTAAGTATACTATTATACTCACCCTAGATTATATAAATAGATTTTCAGGTCATATGGAGTAAGTTTGTGATCAGGATGGTTGTTACTATGTTGGGGATTTGTAGGATCTATTTGGGGTTTGTGTTCTCTATTGTTTAAATTTATTTTGGTACTAATAGTTTTCAGTTTTAGTTATAGATCTTGCATAACAATACATACTAGTACTTGATATTTATTTAACATAGTAGTTGGAGTAGGAGTTGGTAGGTTTCTATATTATCTCACTCATACTAATGTGTTCTCTGATAGGGTAGTACCACCCATTTTGGTGTTTATTAACCCCCGGTTCTAGTCGCTAACTGGGAGCCGACTGGAGCTGCGACTCGGGGGGTCATTATCTATCTTCTCACATTTCCATCATAGTAGGGATACACTTTATGGGGAGAGGGTCATGACAGAGTGGTACCAAATATCTATTTGAGGGATAGGATGATGTTTTGAGTTTGGAATAGGTGATATTGCATGGTTTGGTAGGGAAAGAGTGTCAGTATAGTTTAGAAAGTGCCGTAAATACTACACAATGGCTGAGACACAAGTATATAAGGACCCATTTGATATGATCCAAAAACCATTATGTTAATAGTGGATAAAAAATGAGGTCATACTTGTAGAATGGTATAGACCTAGAAAAAGATCATGCATCATTATTATTTGAATCTATGTTTGAATGGGTAGAAATTGGGATAGGTTAAACTAAAATTAATAAAAGAAAATAAATAATTATTGTTAAATTCTTCAACATTCTAGGTTTTGGAGCTCTTAATGTTTGTTCTTTTGTAGGAATTTCTCTAGGTCGATATCTATATCATGTTATTGTTGATGATGTTATATATCTACAAATAGTTGATCACTGTAGATTGATGGTTGATGATAATTACAGATATAAGAAGGATCTCTGAAACGTTTTTTCACCAGAGTCAACAGAAGAACAAGGACACCATTTCAGATGTATACACATAAAACTAGTTGCAGAAGGCTGAGATATCTTTGAATTGGATCTATGATCAAAAGGAGAACAAGGAATTATTGGATATGATGATACATTTTGGAGTAGTGAGGCAGTGGTGGTTATTATTCCATGGGGATCACCAAGACTCAGCAGTCTCATGGGAGATGTTCTGAAACCAGTTCAAAGGCATGTTTCTGTCATTAACTACTATGGTGACCAGTCACTAGCAACATCTTACCTTTAGGTTGGGGGGATCCAATGTGAGAGTGTTCGGGATCAGTTTTATAAACCTTCCATGATATTCTTCGGACAAGTTACAGGATGTGGAGGCTAAGTAGAGTCATTTTTTGGAGGCTTTGCATCTAGAGATCCATCACCGGGTTACTCCTTTATGATGAATACATATATTGAGGTGTTGGTGAGGGTAGTGGTCATCGAGAGGACATTAGGTGGAACAATATAATAATGATAGGGGATCCATGAGGATTCCTCATGAGGAAAAATTTTGGTCCGGGATTCCCAGTTTTTAGGAAGAAGTGTTTTTGATCAGTTGGTGGAAAGTCACTGACTTCATCATCATGTTTCTCTAGGGGCAGTGGCTCTCAGTCCTATACCAAGGGACTATGCATTCATTTTTCATGTGGAGGTTGATGATTACAAAAAAACAACAGTGTCCATCATTTTTAAGCAATCAACATGTGTCAGGTGTTCTAGTTCAAGTTCCTCCATTGAGGCCGTTCAAGATGAGGCAAAATTAGTAGGTTGCACCGGTTTTGGATCAGTAGAGAGTGGATGGGGAAGGAAGAGGACAAACCCTGGACACTCCCCATCCTTAGTGAGAAAATAGCAGCCATAGAGTTGGTTGTCAGTAGATTTAGAGAGGTCATGGAGTAGGTCATGGACAGATTCATGCATTAGTGTTTCAAACACCACATGAGCTAGACGCCATTCGAGGTACCATTTTGTTGGTCTTATAATTGGGTGCATTGGTTTTTTTATTCAATATTGAAACACTCTTTCATATCACATACCCTTTTTCATGCTTTGGGACATGTGGAGAGTGGCTTACAGTGCCCTTGGCATTTAATATTCTAGATGGAGGCCTAACTGACTTGTTTGATGTATGAAATGACTATAAGCTAGTGTTGGTGAAACAAAAATCTTGTGATGATTTCCTGTATTTACAGATATATCCATATGATGTCTTCCTTGGCTGGGATTGTGTGCATTTAGTGTAGCCTGTCATGGATTTCTTTTGGAGGAAGGTGGTGTTATTTGGTGCTCTTAGATAGCCAATGAGGTTTTATAGTGATAAAGACCCTTGGATGGGTCATAGGTGTGTTTCACCATTTCCATCCCGGATGGAAGATCTGATTCTAGGTTCTTTGGAATTTTAGAAGCTAATTTTTCCTTGGGTCATGGATGAGTACCTTGATGTCTTTCTAGAAGAGGTTGTAGTGTTTCCCCCTAGACAAGATATCGAGTTTAGGATTGATTTACAGCCAAGTGTGTCTCCTATATCTATGTCTCTGTATTTTATGACACATTAAGAGTTTTGGAAGATGAGAATATAACTCGATGGTCTTTTATAGTGTGGTTTTTTTTGGAAGAGTGTGTCACCATGGGGAGAACCTTTTTTTCTGTGAAGAATTTTGTAGGGAGATTGTGACTGTGTATCAATTTTCATCGCTTGAACAAAGAGACAGTGAAGAACCTTTATCCTCTTCCACAGATTGATGATTTATTCAACCAAATGATGGGTGAAAGTTTTTTTTTGAAGATCTATTTGTGGTCAGGATATCATTAGATGTGAGTGAAGGATGAGGATATCCCAAAGAGTGCATTCCTTTTTCATCATGGGTGTTAATGGATCATTGTAATGTTGGTCGGTCTAATGAATGGTCCAAATATATTCCAGTGGCTAATGAAGATATGTTCCATGAGTTCATGGGTCTGTTTGTGGTTGTTTTCATCGATGAAATCATTTTTTACTCTATGTCTGAGGAACATAATGAATAGAATCGTTATTTCATTTTGGTAGTTCTTTGTTGGAAACTGCTATTTGGGATGTTATTGAAGTGACTGTTTTGGGCTCTAGAAGTCTATTTCATGGGGCATTTTGTATCCCAAGAGGGATTTTATGGGAATCTATTGAAGATAGAAGCTGTTTTGTCTTAGGAATCCCATATAATAGCTGTAAAGGTGAGATGTTTCCTTGGTCTTGTAGGCTATTACAGGAGGTTCGTAGCCAATTTATACCACCTTGCTACTCCTATTACAACATTGAGTAGAAAGGATCGGGTGTTCGTATGAACTGATTAGTTTCAGAGAACTGTTCAATATCTAAAGGAGATGTTAGTCAGTGATTCAATTCTTTTTTCTACCAGCATAATGAGTTCATTTTGAGGTTTTCTGTGATGCTTCTTGTCTGAGGTTAGGCAATATTCTGATGCAACATGGATAAATTGATTCATATGGATATTGGTTATTGCTTCCCAATTAATGTGGCTATTCCACCCATGAACACTAGTTGTAGTTTCTGGTGTTCTCCCTGATGATATGGAGACATTACCACATCGAAGAGTGTTTTTTGGTCATCAAAATTCCAAAAATCTAGAGGAATGTTTTCTCCCAACATTACATGAACCTGCACCGTCATCGGTGGATGGATTTCCTATAGGATTACGACTTTGATATTTTTTATACTCCAGGAAAGAGGAATTTTGTAGCTGATTCTCTGAGATAGAATTCATGTAGTGATGTAATTCATGAATGGGGTGATTCCCAGAAAGTAATGGAAGTGCGTTTGAAAATACATCTAGATATGGGAGATGTTGGGGTAAGTGTTTTTTTATTTTAGATGATGGTGCTACCGTCTTTGATGCCTTAAGAGGAAGAGTCTTAGTTGGTGGATCTAGAGGTGGAGGTATGGAGATACTAAGTAGATTTGGTTGAGGCCCTTGACGGTTGCTCTAGGGATGAACAACACTGAGTGTTGTTTCGGGGATGGATTTTTTTCCATTGGAAATGTGTGAGATGGTTCTTAGAGAGTAAAATATTTTACAATTAGGGGTATATATTGGACTTCCAAATATGTACTGAGCTTTGAAAAGTAAGTTTTAGTGTCCTAGGTTGAAGCATGTAGTTGTGGAGTTTGTGTCTTGATGTTTTGTCATCCAAAAGGTGAATATTGAGAACTATGTTCTCAATGGGTTTCTCTAGCCACTAGATGTTCCTCGGTGGAAGTGGGAGGACATATTGGTGGAATTTTGTATCGGATTACCGTAGGATTAGGGAGGATATTATGATATGTTGTTAGTATTGGATCATTTCATGAAATCATCCCGCTTTTCATGGATCATGGAGCTGAGCTCAGTGTAGTTTCTATCGAGGTAGTTTCTGGATGAGGTGGTAATACTCCACAGAGTTTTGAGGATGATGATATCTGATCAAGATACTCATTTTACCATCATTGTGTGGAGAGTTATCCAACATGATTTTTGTTATTCTCTATGACTTAGCAAATCTTTTCATTTGTAGACAAATGTTTAGATAGACTAGACCATCCAGACTCTTGATGATGTTTTTTCACTCTTATGTCTTGTATTGTAGAAATTTATGGATGAGGAACTTAACCATAATATAATTTTCTTATAATAATATTTTTAACTCCACTATAGTTATAGTGTCATTTGAATCCATGTATGGATGACTTTTACATTCTACATTGTTCTAGATGGGGGGTTGGAGAGTCTTCAATTACTAGGTCTGTGCAGGTACAGAATACGACATTGATGCTTTAGGTGATTCATTAGAGTATGAAGCAAGTGAAGGATTATCAAAATTCCTAGGACGGTCATTAAAAGAGACCCATGGAGTTTGATTTTTGGGATTACGTGTTTCAAAAATTGAATCACCATCATGGGAAGTGGTGGTTTATTCGTGGGAGTAAGAACTCTCTCGGGTTTGTGGGT
The DNA here is from genome assembly GCA_963277665.1 of Viscum album. Taxonomy (NCBI): domain Eukaryota; kingdom Viridiplantae; phylum Streptophyta; class Magnoliopsida; order Santalales; family Viscaceae; genus Viscum; species Viscum album. The sequence goes on from OY728143.1 coordinate 227,655,747, forward strand.
CCTTTCAAGGTGTGGTCTCATGTTGGAGCTACGACATATTTGGTAGAACATCTACCAAAAATGATCCAAATACATGATGATTTTCATTTTCATAGTTCCTTAATTATATTCATGATGATTTCCAAGTCATTAATTAGGGAAAGATCGATGTTAATGATGATGCGACCTTTGTGGAGTGGTCTGTAGAGATCTAGGACCATATAGAGAAGGTGTCGTTCTAGTCTAATAACCCTTGGATAGTATCTTGATGTAGTATGGTGGTGTGGATTAGAGTACAATGGAACTTGATATGTTGGTACAGACTCATTTACCCGACTTATTTTATGTTTAGATCATTTCTCGTAACACATTCCATTTTTTGGTTATAGACCCTTCCTATATATGAGATGTATTTAGCTTGTTTCTTGGTGTACCGTACACTCTTTTGAGAGTTATCTCCCTGAGGAGACTGTTTAGGATCTTTTTGTTTATATGGAATGGTTTTACATTAGATCATTTAGGGAGATGGAGAAATCCATTAGGGGAGATATCCTTCAGTGGTATCTCACATGGTGGCAATTCCAACAATCCATTTTATATTTCCACTGTAGGTTGGTTTGGGATTCACGAGGACAAAAATGTTTTGAGAAATATCTAATGTAAGGTCATGTATCCTCATGGATCAACCATTTTTATCTTTTCAAATATCAATGTTCTCTGAGTTGGCTCGAAAGAAGTTTGGATAAGTTTAGTTACGAAAAAGATGGATGTAAGGGATTACATGTCGTGTAATAACATTACAAGAAGTTACATCCAATTTTATGGGATATTTCATGTTGTTAAAGTGGGATTCAGTGTGTGAAAATGTTTTGGGGTTCGAAACATAAATTAAATAATTTAGGCCATTCATTTTTCAATGGAACCTAACCTCGAGGAATTACTCGACCTCGTAGGGGGTTACACGTTGTGTAATTCTCAGATGCTAAATGATTTTAAAAAATTTCATCTACTCAGGATATCAAAAATCAGTGGTTGGTTCTCCCCTCCTTCTCACCTGATATGACCTTGTTGACCCCACTTTTGTGTTTTTGGGATTCCTTTATTAAGGAATTATCTTTATATCCCTTGTTCAATCCGTAGAAAATTTCCTTCAATAAAAGGAGTGATCTACCTCTGTAGATGAAGTTTATATTATATATTTCTTTAAGTTTCTCCACTCCATGATATGGTTTGTGATCTCAATGTTTCTAATGGAGTTTTCTTGTTTGTTGGTTGGTGTGGTTGTTCAGTGGCATCCTCAGGTGGATGCAGTTGTAGGAGATTTAATTGTGATACGTTGGTTTTATCTATTCTCTTGATATGAACATCAATGAACTTTTATAGTAGGGGATTCGATGCTTCTCTATTTACTTATGTGAAATCATTGTTTTATAATGATTTATCACGTTGGATCGCAATGAAATTATACTAATAATTACTTGATCCTGATTAATGAATTTTGTATCAATTGTTTAGAAATGTTGTTGGTTTATACATTGATAATGGTTTTCCTATTGATTTTCAAGATAGTGTGTTATCTATGACTTTCATGGCCAGAATATTTTTCATTATGGAAATTGTTAATGAATGTAATGAAAAAATAAATTTATAAATATTTTGATTAAAGAAAAGATGGAATGTTTAATGAATCCAGTTTTTTTTAATTTGATGATAATCAAATTGATCCAAATATGAATGTATAATAGAACTGGTTGATGAAACTAAATCCAGTTGATTCTTGTTGATAAAAGAGTTAATGACATGATAAATATATTTTTTAACCAATTTGGTGACTTCTTGTGATATAATTAATTTTAGGGTTCCCATAGTTGGAACCTATGAATAATTAATTAGTTAATTCATGAAGGAATAAGAATAGATATTATGATAAAGTTAATTCCTTGTAGGCCCCATGATTTATGCTTGATTGTAATGTATGAGTTATTGTGATTTGGAGCCATGAGAGCTTGCCTTGTCTGAAGGATGAATGAATTTTTTGGGGGTTGAGATCCCATTTCTGTGTTTGTTCTTACTTCTAGTGATGTGATAAGGATATAATAATTGTGGATGTGGGGGTAGGGAGTCTCAGATATGACCTGATCATAGGACGGATGAGCATGGAGGGATATTGTTGTTATAGGGGTTATAAATCTCAATGGTTGTGGTAATAATAAATGCCTAGAGTGGCGAGATGCATCAGTTTTTGCATATGGGTCACGAGGAGGACACTAGGGATGATGGAATTTGTTAAAGTAGGTCTTAATCATTGATGTCAAAGTGGTTGTTTTTTTAAATATGTTGTTTTCTTATATTTTTTACATTCACCACTACTTGAGGTATATATTCTAGCTTACCCTACATCCAAAAGAGGCTAAGTCGTGTGGAGAATTTGAAGAGCATTATGTGATTAGTTTTTCAAGTATGGATGGATTTATAATCCTTCAATATGTGTCAAAGACTCGATGAGTAGCTTATATACTCTATGTTTTGGTCACCTATTGATCATTAGTATAAAATGATTTTATAGAATTCTTGGGAATAATGAAAATAGTAACGTTGTAAAATAAATGAATAAATGATATTTAACATGTGGTGTTGGATATTTCTGGGATGTAGTGATGGTTTTATTATTTCTGAGGAGCCATGGACTCGGTTGGGCTATCCCTAGATGGCATGAAACATTTTTGTGAAGGTAATGTAATGTAATATTGAATTTATAATATCTAATTATTATTAAATTAATTAATTAATGTAATGTTCTACTGATAAAAAGTGATAAAGTGATTTAATATATCTCTTTAAATGTTTGTGGGCTTATAGGATATATTGTCTTATCTGTGGTAGTATGGAGTCCATGAGATGACATCTGTAACTAATTTTAAGACTGGGTGATACCCATAGTGTGGTTTTGAGATATATTATAACTTTTAATTTTTGGGTTTCTATTTTCTACCACACCCTTTCGGTTATGGAAACTGACACCCCTGGGATTTTGAACCCTGGGGTGTTTTCCCAAACATTCTGATGGGTGGATGGATGGCTGAATACCCCCTTTTCCCCACACTCTTCTCTTAGTATTTAGATCTATTAGTATTCAAAATAGTTATTTTTGACTAAATATATCTATAGATTGATGTAATGGATTGTGGTTATTCACACACATATACTCTATATATATTTTTCTATGGACTACTATAGGTGTAATGTGTATAGGTTGTGATGGCTTGAGGATCCTTACTCAATGTATGGGATGTGATGTTGTGATGTATAATACCCTACATATGATACATTTTATATGTGATGTGGTGGATCTCAAAAAATACTTGGTTACTTTTGGTTTTATGGACATGGTGGTTGTGTTTCAGAAGGTGCATGTTCTGGTGCAACGTCCAGGTGTCTTTAGGCTATCCTTTTTTGAGAGAGATTCTTATGACATTAAAAGTTGAGGAAAAGTTAAAAAATAGTGTGGAAGGGGTATACGAGTTCAATTTATATTATTTATTAAATTATATACTCCTGTATGAAAAAAATGTTATAGTAGCCTTGGTGATGTTTGTAACAAAGTACAACTCTTTAGGTGACGAGTTAATTTCACTTATAGTTAACTGTGATTTAACCATATTTATTTTTTTGTTCATGATAGGATTCAAGGATATTCTACTGAGTATACTTTTATACTAATCCTATATTATATAATTATTTTTTCAGGTCACTTAGAGAATTCTGGAGATCTGGATGGTTATTACTAGCTTGGGGATTTGCAAGAGTAGTTTGGCCTTTGTGGTCGCTATCATTTTAATTTATTTTGGTACTTGTTGGTTCCCATTTTATCTATATTTCCTGAATTAAAATACATATGTGTAATTGATATTTATTTTAAATTTTATTCTGAGAAGGAGTAAGTTGGTGTCTATAATATGTCTCAGTTTCGCCTATGTTCTCTTAGAGGATAATACTTCCCATTTGTGTGTAACTGTACCCTCAGGGCTAGTCCAAAACTGAGGCCTAGATGTGGCAGGACTCGGGGGTCATTATCATTCTTATCACACTGATATCCTATGAGGGGTATACTTTTTTGGGAGGGGGTCATGAAAAATTGGCACCAGAGGTCTGGTTGATGGATACGATTGAGTTTGGAGTTGGGCAACGGTGATATTTCATGGGTTGCTAGGGAAAAAATTCCAGTGAAGTTTAGAAAGTGATGTAAACACAATAGACCTATTAAGATACATGTATTTAGTGGAATCTGTGATAATATGTGGAGAACATTATTTTTCAATTGGATTCTAAATGAGGCGATACTTGTTGTAGGGTAGAGACCTATGAAATGATCATGAATCTTTCTTCATTGCGCATGTGTTTGAGTGGGTAGACCTTGGGATAGGTTATCCTATAATGAATAAAATAAAAAAATTATTTATGTTTAAGGCATCAATATTTCATGTTTTGGAGTTCTAAATGTTTTTTTTTTATAGTCTGGCTCTAGATTTATGTCCCCTTCTGGTTCGTGCGGATTATGTTCTACAGTTGTCACCAGTATATCGCTACAGAGTAGCTGTCAACAACAACAAAAAAATTTTATTAAGACACTCTGAGTATTTCATAGCTATAGTATGCAGAATTACAAGGGATCCATTATAGATTCATTAATATAACATTGGTTGGAGGAGGTTGAGATAGCTTTGAGGTCGATCTGTGCTCGTACAGATAACTGGGTATCGTTGGTTGTGACGATGTTTCACAGAGCCATGAGGAAGTTGTGGTTTTTTCCTCACATATTAAGAGGTTTCATTAGTCTCATGGGTTTATTTTATCGACCGTAATGGTGGCCATTCTCTAGGATCTACTTACCCTTCAATAGGAGAGATCCAGTGTGCGAGTTTTCCAGATCCATTTTAGGAACCTTCTCCAATATCCTTCATACATGTTTCCTAATGAGGAGGATAATGATAAGAATTTAGTAGAGTCTATTCATCTATGGATCCAACTATAGGTCACCACATTTATCCTGAATACATATATCAGGGTGCTCCGGAGGGTAGAAACTATTGAGAGGACATTAGCTATATCTTAATCTTCATGAGAGGGGAGTCATTATGATTACTCATTTACCAGATCTACGGACAAGAGTTTTTGTTTTTTAGTACAGAAGAGTATACGATCCACCGGGGGTAGGGTCCATCACTCATTATGTCATTTCACTTGGGGAAATGGATCTCACACCAATGCTAAGGGATCATGCATGTGTTTTTCTCATGGAGGTAAAGGTCATCAGTCATGAAAGTGACAAACTATTTGGATTAGTTAGCGTCTGTTAGCTGTTCTGCTTCATGTTTCTCCGTTGAGACAGTTCTAGGGGAGATATTAATATAATGTTGCACCAGTTTGGGATAATCATTGAGAAGATGGAGATGGATGAGGACAACCCTAGGACACTCCCCCTCCTCATGGAGAAAGGCCAGAATATATAGGTGGTTGTAAGCTTGGTTAGAGAGGCCATGGAGTAGGTTGTGGTCAGCAACGTGTGTTAGTGTTGTCGGCACAAGGCGAGCAAGTTGTCATTCAAGGTACCATTTTCTTAATATCTACTTGGGTTAATTCCTTATTTGATTCAGGATCTACACACTCCATTATATCATGTTCCCTTTTCCATGATTTGGTACTTGAGGTATAGAGGCTTCTAGTGCCCATTGGTTATGACTACAATAGTTAGAGGCTGAAATGACTTGTTTGAAAAATGTAGAGACTATTATCCAATGATGTGGAAGCACCAATCATAGAGATATTTACTATGTTTTTGGATACAACCAAATTATGTCATCATAGGCATGGATTGGTTGTATTTTCTATCGGATATCGGGGTTTGTTTTCAAGAAGTAAGTTGTGTTCTTTGATGTTGAAGAAGTACCAACGATGTTTGTTGGTAGCTAAGACCCTAAAATGCGTCACAGGAGTTTTACTTCCTTGTCATCCTTGATGGATGAGATAATGAAGAGTTCATCAGATGTTCAGAAGATGTTGTTTCCTAAGGTCATGGAAGAGTACGCTGATGTCTTTCCAAAAGAGGTTGTAGTGTTTTCCCCTCGATGAGAGATTATGTTTGGGATATAGTTACAACCAATAATATTTCCTATATCAATGTATCCATATAATATGGAGCTTTTTGAACTTTAGGAGATGCAGATACAACTCTATGGTCTATTGGGGTGTGTTTTTGTTCAGCCAAGTGTGACACAATGGGGTGTACTTGTTTTGTTCGTGAAGAAGATGGATGGATGTTTTTAGTTTTTTATTGACTGTCATAGTTTGATCAATGTGATATTGAATAACCTATACCCACTTTTGTAGATTGATGATTTATTTGATGAATTGATGGGTGGAAGTTGGTTCTTTAAAGATTGATTTACAGTCAGGATATCATCAGATGTGACTAAAGGATGAGGTTATCCCAAAGACGGCTTTCCGTTTTAGTCATGGGAATTATGAGTGGTATGTGATGCTATTTTATATGATGAATTCACCAGATATGTTCATCGGGTTTATGAATGATGTGTTCTATGAGTTCATGGATAATTTTTTTTGGTTTACATCGATAACATATTTTTATACTCTGTGTCTGAGGAGGATCATAAAGATCATGTTCATGCCGTTTGAGGAGTTCTTCATCGACAATAGCTATTTTGGAAGTTCCCAAAGTGTGTGTTTTGGGATTGATAAGTCCATTTCATGCGGAATGAAGTATCCCATCTAGGAGTAGCTATTATTACATTAAAAACTGAAGCTGTTTTTTCTTGGGAATCCCCCATGATAGTGGTAGAAGAATGAAGTTTCACTGGTATTTCAGGCTATTATAGGATGTTTGTAGCTAATTTATCTTAAGTTACAAATCCTATGATATAATTGACCAAAACGGATTAGGCATTCTTATAGACTAATCAGTATCAGGTCGCATATGAATATCTGATGGAGATGTTGGTTAGTGCCCCAGTTTATTGTCTTCCTATATAAGGAGTTCAATTTGAGGTTTTCTATGATGCTTTTTCATATGTGTTTAGTCTATGTTCTAATTCAGTAGTGCTCAGTTATTTTTTATGGGTATCCATATTAGGATCCTCATGGATGTAATTATTCCATCCATGACCTCGAGTTTGGGGTGGTTGTGTTTTTACAAAAGTTGTGCAGCTATTACCTCATTAGTGAGTGTTTTGTGATCATCACCAATTATAAAACCAAGATGTATGTTATCTACCAGCATGACATGAACATGAGATAACATCGACATATGGATTTCATATATTATTATGACATCAATATTTTGTAAAAACCTAGAAAGGTGAATTTTTTAGCTGATGCGCTGAGTTAGAATTCATATAGAGACCCTATCAATTTTTTATATAACATTTCATGTTTTTAATCATAATTATACATCAGATTACATGCCATGTATAGTTATGTCTTGTGTCTTGGAAGACTAGGTACATAGAACATAAAAAATTGGTCTAAAAAATCTTAATTTAATCTCCATAAATAGATAATGACTTTCATTGAGCCTTTACATATCCATATAGTGCCCTGGGGAAAACATGAATGATGGAATGAGCTAAAAAGCCCATTAAGGGAATGAACATAAAGATACATCATAAGCACACGAGTTTGGATGCATGATATAATGATATCCATATAATGGAACATAAAAAATCATATCATAAAAGCATGGGATCATGTAACCATGGAACCATATAAATGTGGAAGAGTAATAAAACAGATATTTTGTATTGGTCAAGGTGAACTGAAAATCCCATTTCCAATTTCTGTATAAGATAGGGAAAATCGCCAATCCTGATTCCCAATTTAGTACAGGTCAAGGCTGACCTAAAATCATCATTCCCATTTTAGTATGGGTAAAGGTTAACCGCCAATCCTATTTCACATCGCATCTCATGAGACTTATATTTACCCAATGAATTAGAGAAGTATCTGGGAACACCCATCTAATCATTTTCATTAATACTATTTCCTCATAAATAATCATACATAATCAACCACACATAAACATAGGGGTACCCATGGAATGAATTGGGTACCACAATCATGACATAAAGCATAACCAATGGGCGTGACATGGAAGTGTCAATGAAATAAATGGATTAGAAGAAACAAGGACGTTCATAAGGTAAAATAGGATTATAATACTGTAAGTTGTGTCAAATAGAAGTGACAACATATATGACATGTATTTTTATAAACATTATCATTAAAACATTTTTGTGCAGTTTTATGGAAAATACTATAGAGTTTTTAAAATAGAAAAGACGAAAATATTTTATAAAATACCATAAATGAGCCAAAGATTGTACTGATAATAAAATACCAATTTTAAGAAGACAATGGTGGATTGAAATAGCGGAATGAGGGCACTTGAAATTGGATAAAAATTGAAGATGTTCCCTTAAAATAGGTTTTCTTATTAGAAAGTTCTATGGAAGCAATATTTTAAAAAAATGTATATCCCCAAAAGAGAGTGATGAAAGTGTCATCATAAAATAATTTTTTAAAAGTACATAGTATTTAGAATATGTACTTAAACAAATATGATAACTCTATTTTTATATAACGAAAGATATGGAAACCTAAAAGAACAGATAATGTTCGGGTAGTATTCGTAACAGTTTATTGGCATGGTGCTGGGTGTACCTAAGAGGGATTAATGAGAGAGAAATGGGGTTTATAATAAATTATAAATCTTTAAGGAAGTATGGGGGAGGTTTAAAAACAATCCCATCATTTATTATTACTCATTAAAATGCATAGCATGAAGGAAAATTTTGATTAAGTGAGAAATGGATAGGATTCCTTACCTTATATCTGGTTGTGTTCTCCACATGTTATTAATGACCTAAATTAAAAAGTTTGGTTTACTAATTCAAAATTTTAGAACATATTATATAAGTAAATTATTTAGTATAACCCTTTTTAATTTATTCAAGACCTTTTATATTGGTTATTGGTTAAATTTCATTGTTTGAGAATTTTTGCTTCCTTGGTTTTAACGAACAGTTCTCTTATATACATGTTCAGATAATCATGAAAGAAGAAATTGGTTTCCAAGAATTTAAGTTATATGATATTAGTGAACATACAAGAAATTACATGGTTCCATATTTAATTTGGTTTCTTAATGTGATGGCGAATTATAATATTGAACCTTTGTGACAACCATTTTTGTTAAACAGTGGGTTTGATTATAATGAACATTTTTTTCTTTATAACTGAATACCATTAGAAAAAATGGATTCCAGAACCATAACAAGGATAAATTACATATATAATAATCCTACTCAACCATAACATAAGTGGTTTCATGAAATAAATTAAAAATGATTATAGAAATTGATAAACTGTTTCCCTTGAATGTGCTAAATTAGAACATCTCAAATGTTGGTTTCATTTCCTTTAAATAATAGATGGAGAAAAGATGGATGAAATTGAAATATACCATTAGAATAACAAAATTACAGTACATTTATGTTACTATAGTTATCATACTATTTTGGTTAAGGGATGTGGGGAAAGAAACAAGAAAATATAAGATCATAAAAGAAATAAACTAATTTGAAATAAGAATTTACATCTAGAGTTTATCTCTTTTGAGATCCTTTTAAATGGAGATTTTTAGGTATATTGAAGAGACTGGGGTCTATTGGACATGTGGTCAGATCTTGGAGAGACATTTGGGCAGTGTAATGGCAAGTCACAAGGCTTGATTGGAGTAGAGAGAAGAGGGAGTGAGGGGGTTTTATAGTGGACGGGAGGAGGGTTTTCATAATATTATAATCATTAATTATTTATTTCTTCACCAGAAAATAAATAATAAGTATTCCATAACCAAGAATAGTAATAAATGATTATGATTATGAACCAATTTGTCTTACATCATCAAATCATCACCACTGACTCTATAAATCCATTATTTATCATTTATCCTAAATTGTCATATTTTGCTATTCATAAAAATTCATATATTTTAGAAAAATATCCAAAATTCCCCCAAACCATTTTTCGATGTGAATAATCCAAAAATAAATAAAATTTTCAGAAATAATTTTCTGAATATGATTAATTTCATATTTAATTAAAATCATATTTTATTATTAAAAAACTAGTTTTAAAACATTAATTTACTCATTTTAAAATATAATTACATCATAGTTTCAAATGAATATTATTTTTTATACTATCATAGGTATGGTTACAATTAATTACAGTATATCCCAATTCATAAGTGTTACAATACTATTCATCAGGGTATGTTACTTTTCACCAAAAATTCTTTGTTTCTTATCGGACTCCAAATAACTCAGTGATTGAAACAGTGTATGTGAAATTTTTGAAAATCCATACACAGAAGGGACAAAATTATGTTTAAAGGTCACACAACACTTAAGAGTTCATAATTTTGTGATTTCATGTGATTATATGAAATATTTATAACAGTTGAATTTCTATTTATAAAACAATGGGTCATTACATTCTTCCCCGCTTAAGAAATTTCACCATTAAAATTTAGTTTTACATTCGAGGCCAAAAACAGGTGCAAGTACTTTTCTTTTATTGCCACCTCTGGTTCCCATGATGCCTCTTTGTACTTATGATTTCTCTATAGTAACTTGACCAGGTGAGTAGTCTTTTTTACCTAGAACTTTATGTCAATGATCCATGATCTTCACAGGAAGCTCCTCATATGAAATATCTGTAGAGACCCATAGCTTGACGTACATGGAAATTACATTACTTTTGTGGAACACTTAATACATAACAAAAACCAACACTAAAGGACCGTAATAGTTTTGTGCATTTGAAAACTCGAAACATAATATTCTAATCGTAGTGAATGATCTTCAACATCTGCCATAAAAATATTCCCTTTTTTAACCTAAAAGCATTCTTTATATCCTGGTGAAAAGAAAACATATAAAGGGTGAGCTCAAATGCTCAGTAAGGGTAAGCATGGAGAAAATAAAACAAACCATAAATGTTTGTACTTAAAAACATCACTATAAAGTTTAAACATCAAAATCTTGAGCAATGACATAAAACATAGCAGTACTTGAGGAATAGATCATAATGGACCATCAATCATGATACAATAGCATGGGAATATAACATGTAATTATGTAAAACCATTAAGCACCTGATATGATTTCTATAGTATCCAAGGCATTGCTGCCAAGACCATCTTAGTAGACAAAGTCCCTTTCTGAATCGTGTTCACTCCACGTTCTAGTCTTGTAACACTGAACCAGATTAACTTACCGTTTCTTCCATGTCTATATCATGAGATATAAATATTTACCCAATGCATTGGAGTGAAATATAGGTCCCACCCATCTCATAATGGAATCATTCTTACGTTTTCCACAACATAAACATAAATCATTCATCACAACCCAAAGAATAAAATGGGTTTCATAAACATCATACCAGCATGACATAATCTATATAAAACAAATGGATATCAATTCAACATAAGATAAGTGAAACCATGTAAATCATAGAGATATTATACTTGAAACATACACATATAAAATAATCTCATCTTAGATGCAAAATGGTTTTGATAAAACACTTGAAATAATGTCTTGAGGAAAATATCCTTTCTTATTCAAAATCATTTTCTTTTCAAAAAATGCAATGAAATTTTAAAAGAAGATGCTTTTATTTTTGAAAATGGTCATGAAATCTTGTAGAGTAGTCATCATGAAATGAAGGTGTTATGAAACTGTAAAAATCCATTCATTCTGTATAAGTTAAAAAAACATTCTCCTTGTACTTTTGTCAGAAAAGTCAAAAAGTTCCTCTTATGGTAAACAAAACAAATATTCCTTTCATAACATGTGGTAAAAGTCAAAAATGGGTAACACGAACCAAGAGTAGTGTTGTGTATACTTCATGCTAATGGTGTTTCATAAAGTACAAGATAATCTTGGTGTAGTTTATAATAGAAGACATTAAAGAAATTAAAAATAATATATCTCAAAAAATATCAGGGTGTTACATTCTACCCCACTTAAAATGAATTTCTCCCTCGAAATTCGTCAGGGTTATAAATGGTTTTCTATTTGAATGTTTCTTTAATAGAAACCCACATAATAAAATGGAATAACAAAACATAAATTTAAAAACTAATGTATGAAATGTAATGGTTACCCATATTAACTAATCATTGGGTTTCCACATAGGAGAATATAGTAGAAAATATGAATATGGAAGAGAAATATAACCATCATGTTTTGATAGAGAGTGATAGAGAAAATGGCTATGAAAAATACAATAATCACAAAGCTATAAACATTTAATGATCTAAGGTACCATCTGATTCATCGGATATAAGGGTACTATGACAACATTTTTAGTTATCAAGAACATTTCCCTAAAGCAGAAAAATTGTTGAATTAAAATAAACAATTACTTTATTTTGGTACAATATCACTGTTGTTCGTGCCTTGAACAATTTCCACTTCATCTCTTAATGAAATGACGTGAATTTGTCATTCGTGAAGTGTTAGCAGATCATGCAATATAATGATAGGTCATTCCATCTGTTTCTATCGCAAAAACTTTATCACAATTTATTAAATATATATAAGCCCATCTATGTTGAGATTAATCGTATATGGTTGATAAAAAAGACTTATACCTCATCTATCATAGCGCTTAATAAAATAAAACTAGTTTCTACTAACCAAGGACTTCCTGTAAGCCAGTGGTAGGCAATAAAGGCCTGTCGCACTTCAGTTGTGGGATCAGTTTCTGCATCCTTATCCGACGCGATGGGTTATCACCCGTCCTACAGGTTCTCCTTTTTCTAAAACTATACTATTATAACATAACAAAAAGTTCTAACCTTAAAAAATACTATCTGATGTCTAACATAATCTATTCTAATATTTAGGTTTATCCAAAATACTTTTTTCCAATCTCATAGTATAAATAAAACGATTACTAGAAAGGTCTTCTACCAAGCATTGAATACAATCATTTATCGCTCGTATATCATAAGATATATATATATCTTGTTGGTCACGTTACAAACATGTGAATTCTTTAATCATGTATTCTACTGAAACATGAGTACCCATTGAACCTTATTAAAAATATTAGTGTTGCAAAAGTTAACTGTTTCCACATACCAAAATCCCAAAATTCTGTATACTCAGACCATGATATCACTTTTTCATTGTACCAGTCATGAGCTCATTAATACTACCAAACATCCCATTATCTCATTATCTGTTCATTATGAACATATGATCTACCTTCCAAAAATATTTGAATATCCATGAATGGTTACCAGTACCATTCAACATATACATTCAAATATTTTAAGAAAATAATTTTGTAACAATCCTTAGATGTTTATTTATTCCATAGTACTAATAAATTACCTATACACCATAACTCTTGATAAACAAACAATCTTTCCACTACCTACCTAAACCATTGACTGAGCTTCCTCATTTTATTCCTCAATACTTATTTCATCTCATATATCATTTTTAGTCTCATCAGCATCATCATCATCATAAATACTACCCATACGACCATGCTGATTCTCTTCATTAAATTTTCCCTTAGGGAATTGGTTTTCATAATTCCCTTACATTTAACATTTAAAACATTTAACCATTGTTGATGTCTTAGAAATACCATTATTCTTGTCCATGGTGTTAAATTATCCTTTTCCATTTCAATTACTAGCTTTATGCCCTTATTTTACACACCCCAAGCATCTTCCAGTTCCTTTGAAACATTCTCCTTCATGTCTCTTCCCACATGATTCACTTGAGGAAAATTGAACTTTCTTTCCTCTATGATCATCACGAAACTCCTTCTTTATCTTATTAACTGAGTCAGGATACTTACCAAGGTTATCATTATCAATCATATTATGATATTTCTAATTATGCATAATAACAATGTTTCGCCTTCCAAAACCCACTTCATTTCCTTGATTATGAATAATATCATTCTATTTTCCATCATATTCTCTATTATTGTGAATCTTCATATTTCCATCCATTTTATAAAACACAAATAGAATAGTATGAGAGGCAAAAATCATAATAAAGGGAGAGTACCTTCAATATATAACATCTTAGGTAAAATTCTATGATCGTTACCATAATTCTAGGACTATAACATATACTTATACGTAACCTTAGGGACATTCCTAGACATACCTTAGAAAGATATCTAGGGATTTCACAAAAGTTTTTGAATCCTAGTTTCCAAAGGTTAACTAATATTTTCCTCTGATACCAACTATAGAGACCCATAGCTTGACGTACATGTAAATTACATTACATTTGCGGAATACTTAATACATAACAAAATCCAGCGGTCAAGGACTGTAATAGTTTAGTGTCTTTGTAAACTCAGAACATAATCTTCTAATCTTAGTGAAAGATCTTCAACATCTCCCATAATGATCTTCCCTTATTTCTACCTAAAACCTATATTTATATCATGGGGAAATGAAAACATATAAAGGCTGAGATCAAATTCTCAGTAAGGGTAATCATGGAGAAAATAAAACAAACCATAAACGTTTGAACTTAAAAACATGACTATAATGTTTAAACATCAAAATCTTGAGCAATGACATAAAACATGGCAGTGCATGAGGCATAGATCATAATGCAACATCAATCATGATAAAATAGAATTTGAATAAAACATGTAATTGTGGAAAACCATTAATCACATGATATGATTTCCATAGTATCCAAGGCATTTCTACCAAGACCATCTTAGTGGACAAAGTCCCTTTCTGAATCGAGTTCACTCCTCGTTCCATTCCTGTAACACTGAACCAGATTATCATACCATTCCCACCATGACTATCTAATGATATATAAATCTTTACCAAATTCATTGGAGGGATATATATGTCCCACCCATCTCATAATGAAATCATTCTTACATTTTCCACAACATGAACATAAATCATTCATCACAACCCAAAGAATATAATGGGTTTCATAGACATCATACCATCCTAACATAATCCATATAAAACAAATGGATATCATTTCATCATATGAGAAGTGAAACCATGTAAATCATAGAGATATTATACTTGAAACATACACATATGAAATAATGTTATCTTAGATGCAAAATTGTTTTGATAAAACACTTGAAATAAATTCTTGAGGAAAATATCCTTTCTTATTCAAAATCATTTTCTTATCAAAAATTGACATGATATTTTAAATGAAGAGGATTTTTTTTGAAAATGGTAATGAAATCTTGTAGAGTAATCTTCATTACAATAATGTGTTATGAAATCGTAAAAATCCGTTCATGCCGTATTAGTTAAAAAACATTATCCTCGTACTTTTGTCGGAAAAGTCAAGAAGTTCCTCATATGGTAAACAAAAGAAATATTCCTTTAATAACATGTGGTAAAAGACAAAATGGGTAAAAATGAATTTAAAAATAAATAAAACCACTTTTAGAAAACATGGACATGGACGATAACAATAACCCCGGTAAATACTTATGAATAAGCAATCTCGGATAAGAATGAGATTGGAATAATTATCCCTTACCTTAGGTCCGATATACTTCGTACATATCCGAAACTCCTATATAATGATTAAAATAATTTCATTGACTTATTAATGAATTATATTCATTGTTATGATATCATATATTGTTCACTTATGACTTTATATTACCCTTTCTTTTGAAAATTCCATGTTTAAGCAGCATTTTGGGTAAAATCGTTTTATTTATCGTACGTGTTTGGACTTATTGTTCTTGATATTATTATTACTTATATCATGATTTAAGTACTCAAAAAATTAAATCATGATTTATATATTATATATTCAGTATATATATATATAATATAGATAAATGAAATGAAATACACCGTTCATGGAGACGGTAGGCCGTACATAAGCATGAACGTTGTTTTCCTTTCCTTATTGACTGCAATTGAAGTAAGTAGATGACATATATATATATAAATACAATATAATTATCATGTCATATATTTCATTATTTTTCATTATATATAATTTATAATCATTCTTGAATGGTTAACATGGAAAATGAATCTCATTGCGTCTTGGAGACCGTAATCCATACGTACGCACGAGCGATGATATCGTTCCAAAAATTATTGAATTGAATTTGAGTAGATGATATAATATCTCATAATCATTATGACATTATAATAACCATATATAGTTATTGTCTACACCATTATACCCATCCAAGTAAGGTGGTGGTGGAAAAACAGATTACACCACAGCGTGGAGACGGTATTCCGTACGTACGCACGTGCGGTGATTTCGTTATTTGTAGTATGGATAGAAGGTTAAATGAGGTTGTTTAATATTTATAATAACATATAATTATATTAGTTTTACTGATGTTATTACTTTATAATGAAACAACTAATGAAGAAGAAGTTTAAGAAGAAAGAAACTTGAAAGAATCGGTAGAAGAGATTACCTCTTCTTTGAAGCACCTCTTTTAGGCTTCCTCTTAAGCCACTAGAGTTGTCCTTTTGAGGATACCAGAAACTCTATAATTTTTATAGGGATGTTGAGAAGGGAAATGGTCAGGGTTTTTCCGAGCTTGAAAGCTCAAAATTGTGTAAAGGGAAGAGGGAGCAGGTACCCTTTTATAAGGGAGGAGAGGGGCACATTAGAAAAAACTTAAAATATTATTTTATAATAAAGTCAGATTCGGTTTATAATAGATCCAAATTGATTTATTTCGAAGCTAAAGTGGGGACGGGTCGAAATATTCTCAACCAATAGGTTCTGGGAAATTTTAGGTTACTATTTTAACCTTATCATTTAGATTTAACTTTAAGATCGATAATTTAACTTTTACCGTGTATTCTTGTTTTCTTACACTATATGGTTAATAAACTTACTATAAAAAGGAAAAATAACCCCAAGTGGTTCATAATTAATATATATAATCCTATATTAGTCATTTGGCCAATCCTTAGATATTTAGGAATATAATAACAAATAATAATATAATTTTTTTTAAAAACCATTTTATGTCAATTTTGACACTATTTTGTAATAGATTTTTGTGAAAATCATAACAGCATTATTAGTTCTAAAAAAGTTAATTTAATCAATTATAACATGTCATATTATCCTAGAAAATTGGTTTAATTCATAAAAATTTTAAATTACGGTTATTTGGCTATTTATAACATCAATTATGTTAATATTTCATTAAAAAGGTAATTACTACATCATCATTGTGTCATAAATAAATTAAATTATTTAATGTCTAAAAATTATAAATAAAATACCATTATGTAGGAAATAATTTTATAATTATAATGAATATTTATAGTAAAATTTATCTAATGTATATTTCTATATTAAAAATGTTTTATTTATTAAACATTGATTTTAACTATTTTAACACTTCTTTAAATAAAATAATAATAAATGTCCTAATCTAATCCAAGTGGACCTAAATGAAAATATTTTATTTATAAGGTTGATTGTGGTCGAATTACACTTATCCAATAGAATTATGACATGTGTTAGGGTAATAATAATATCATTGTTACCATTAATTTCCCTATTTACTTTTAACCGTGGTAAATAAAAGTAAAAAGTTAATATTCACCAAAAAATATTTTTATCTTATTGAACCACTTTTTACTCCTTGATATTAACCGTGTCACTCCGAGTTTTGAAATTCCACTCACAGAAGCGGTAAAATTAAGTTTTATGTAAATGATCAAATTCTCCTAGGAGGTGGGTAAAAGACGGTGAAAAGTTCAATAAAATTTTTATGACTCCAATTAATTACATTGAACATATATAGGTATTTTGTATCAATTTTGACCTAAATTAAATTTAAGTAAAATAAATAATTGTTTAATTAAAAAGTCGGTTTTTAAATAGTAACCCAGTGTTTTCACTTTTCATAAAAAATTGAAAATTTTTAGAAAAATACCAAAAACACACCCTAGGCTAATTTCGATATTCCAAATCCAAAAATGAAGTCCATTTTGAAAGATAAAATTTATAAAATTTCAAAAAGTTTGTATTACTATTTATAATGGCTATTTCATAATAATATTATATTAATATCTCGTTTAGTGAAACTCAGTATTGCGTACTACACACGCTATCAAAGAAGGTATTGATTGAATGTAATGAAAGCCAAGTCAGGGCTGCGTGTAGTGGAAGATCCATTTGGTGTTGCGTATAACATAATCAAAACATATTTCCTTTATACATTAAAAAAGCTATACATAATGTTGGGTAAAATAATTTCGATTAAACGAAATTGAAATTGTGTGTAACATGAGCCAAAGATAGTGTAGCATATACTGCAAGCTAATGGTGTTGCGTATAGTACAAGATAATCTTGGTGTAGTGTATAATAGAAGACATTAAAGAAATTAAAAATAATATATCTCCTAAAATATCAGGGTGTTACAATATCAACCTAAAACTGTACAACCTATGATGAGAGTACATGTGATGGGTCAGGTATGTACTTTCTTAAGAGGGATACATGAAAGATATCATGTACTTTCGACATGGTATGTGGAAGTACTAGTTGAAAGGCCATATCCCCAAAAAAGTCAATAATCATGAAGGGGTTGATGTATCATGGACATAACTTCCCTTTATTTCCAAACCTCATGACCTTCTTCTATAGAGATATGCATAGAAATACCGTGTCACCAACTTTAATCTCATGTTGTCGTCGACGATTGTCTACAAAACGTTTTTGTCAACCTGGGGCTACCTTGATACACTGCTGAATGGTTTTCACCTTCTCCACCATTTCATTGACCATTTCAAGTCATATCAGCTTATCCTCACTAAATTCATCCCAACATGTTGGTGTTCTTAACCTTTTCCAATAAAGGTCTTTATATAATTCCATTTAGATGCTTGAGTGGAAACTGTTGTTGTAATAGAATTTAACCAGTGGAACATGTTGGTCCCATCATCCTTTTAATTCCACAGAACATGCTATCAATATGTCTTCTAGTGTCTGAATAGTATACTCAGATTATCCATCAGTTTGAGGATTATAGGATATTCTAATGTTTAGTTTAGTTCTTAGAGCATGTTGGAGAATTTTCTAGAACATGGAGTTTATTCTAGGATCACAATTAGATGAAATAGACAGTGGTACTCATCCATCGTTATCAAATATGTGATGTAAATTAGTGAAAGTTGATCCAATGATAAGTCCTCTTGAATTGTGATAATGTGAGATGTCTTTGTAAGATGATACACAACAACCCATATAACATTGTTCCCTCTAGATTTCCTTAGAAGTCCAATGAAAAGGTCTATGGAAATGTTCACCAACATCCATGCTTGTATGGTAGTGGTTGCATCATCCACTTAGATATTTCCTCTCATCCTTAAATTTCTGATATACCAGGCACATTTATGTATATTTAGCAATCTCTCTTTTCATATTGTATGACCAAAAGTTTTCTTATATATCTAGATACATCTTTGTGCTCCATGGGTGAATAGAGAAGGACGTGCTATGTGTGTCATTCAAAAGCTCTTTAATTTTCTTTATATTGGATGGTACACATAATCATGAACCAAATCATACAACTCCTTACTCATAAATCACAAAATCAGAGGATTTCCCATTTTTAATAGCATCTACCCTTTTCATAATTTCCACATCTTTTCATTGAGAATCATTTATTTTTTCCAAGAGGGATGGTCGAGCAATAATTTGAGAAATGATTGGCGATGTTCCTCACTTACTGATTTAAATTTCCATCCTTTTCAAATATAATAAGATCAGATCCTTTTCAATTATCATCATTGATAAAGATGCAAGATCTTTTCTACATAGAGAATCTTCCACCTTATTGCCTTACAAGGATGGTAGTTGATTGAGAAATCATAATTTTTTATGATATCTATCCATATTCATTGGATAATATTAAGGGATTTCTATGTGAATATATATTTGGGACTCTTGGGGTCTGTATATATCTTGCACTTCTCCCCATAGAGATAATATCGTCATATTTTCAATGCAAAGATCACACCCGCCAACTCCATATCATGTGTGGGGTTGTTTTGATAATGGATTTTCAGAAACCGTGAAGAATAGGCTCTCACATTATCATTTTTCGTTATAAAAATCATGTCTCCTTCATTGATGAATCATTATAACCAACAATGAGTTATCCACTCATTGGGATTGTGGGTATTGTCGTAGTGATAAACCTCATTTACAACTCCATGAAATATTCTTCACATTCCGGTGTCTAGAAAAACATTACTCCATTCTGTGTCATCATGTCCATTAGGTTATAAAATCATGAATGGTTCTTCACAAATCATCAATAATAAACAGATAGACCCTAAAAGCTACAGATATCCATTACAGAAGTTGGAATGGTCTACTCATCAATTGCCTTTGTCTTAGAAGGGTCTACAGATATTAAATTTCAGGTGATAACAAGCCCCAATAATGATTCTTATTCCATCTAGAACTCACATTTACTATACATTTCATACAACTTCTCCCTTTAAAAATTCATTAACATAATATTCAAATGCTCCCCACATTCCTCCTTGCTCTCAGAGTATATCAGAATATCATGAATAAAGACTACCACACAATTGTAGAGGGAATATATAAAGACTCAATTCAATAAATCCATGAAACTTTTTGGAGCATTATTGAGTCCAAAGGTAATATCTATCAACTCATAGTTTTCAAACATCGTTCTGAAGGAAGTCTTGGGAATATCATCCTTCCTGACCATTAATTGTTGATATATCGCCCGAAGATCCACCTTAGAGAAATAAATTTCCCCACAATACTAATTGAACAATTCAACTATATTTGTCATGATAAACTTGTTTTTTATCATGATTTTATTGGTCTCATGATAATAAATGTATAGGTGCATTGATCTATCCTTCTTCTTGACTAAGAGGACTGGCGCACCCCACGATGAAGCACAGGAGCATATAAAACATTTCTCCATATTCTCTTGTAACTGCTTCTCCATCTCTTCCACCTCTTTGGTGGAAATTATGTAAGGTGTCTTTGAGATAATTAGAGATCCATGGATATGTTAAATTGAGAAAATAACTTATCTGTCAGGAGGAATACTAGGCAACACATCAGGGATTACATCAATGTAATCCCACATGATGGGCATGTATTCAAGCATGATTCTATCTTATGTCTCAATAATTTGATCAATATTTGATTTCTCACAAGGGAAAAATATCCACATGTGAGATGATGATTCTAAAGGACATTCATCTTCCTCCTACAATTTGAAAGAATTGGAGGATGTTTCGGGATATGAAGAGTGGTCACCATTTCTTGGTAGTAGATGATGGATCTGTATAAAGATATCCAATCAATACCAAAGATAACAGAGAACTCCACTAAAGGAAGTATGATGAGATTTGATGGGAGGTTCAGTCAACAAACATTAACAGGGGGGAGTTATAAACCATGGATGTAATAATTTCCCCATTTTTATTCTCACTGATAACTTTTCCTCCAAATTTTGAGGTGGTGTTTAAACAGTTCTACAAAGCATTCAACATATGAAAGAATTCATAGAAACAAAATAAAATATAATGCTCACTATTCTTGAAGGAATAATTAGTTTACTTGTCACCACATTGTTTTTCGGCTCCACCTCATCCATAGTGATATCATAATCCCTTTCTTATTTCTATGGTGGTTGTTGCTGATTGCCTCCGAAAACCCTAAGGTTAGTGAAATTACTTGTATAATTACCATGCTCCATGAATTAGTAACACTGCACTATATGATGAGTTTTGATATGAACTATCCTTTATTGTTTCATATTAGTGGTCTTACTTATATCCCATTGGCAATTTTTATCCTGATGACCAAACTATCAAAATTTGAAGCAATTCATCATTCCCTTCAGACAGTTTCTATAGAGCTTCTTCACATAACCTTTACAAGTATAAAATTCAAGCTTCATTCCACCATGGTATTTGTTTTTCGAACCACACATGAAGTTCTCCTTTTTTCACTTCTTGTCATTATTCCAATGAGACCATTCAGAGTCTCTAATATCCATTTCAGCTTTGAGGGAAAATAGACAATCTCCTCATAACTATTAATATCTCGAATCATGTACTATTTTTGTAGACTCACCTTTAGTCCGCTAAAGAAGTGATCCACCTTGCTTTTGGTGTTCATGACAATGCCAGCGGCCTACTTTTCCATACATGGGATTTTTTCATCATACGCTGCAATGGAATTATCTTCCTTCTTCTTGAGTCTGAGGAACTATCTTTCCATCTTGAGATAGAGTGTTCAAGGAAAATGATTTTTTTTAAAAATCCTCTTGAATTACTCCCTATCCATGGAATTAATTTTCTTCTTATGATATTGTATTCTTGATCTATGTCCACCACTGACCAATATCCCTGTCAAAATGATAGACCTCTAGTAAAACATTCTCTTCATCCATGCACTGGAGGATGAAGAATATATTTTCAATGGAGTTAATCCACTAATATATGATTAGGGGATCAGAAGATCCACAAAACAGGGGATTCCTTTACTGCATGCATGATTTTACGACAACATTCTCTTTTCATGGGCGAGGATGGTGTTCTGCATGATTCACATTATTATTCATAACTTCAGCCAATTGAGAAAGTACTTTCCTGTAGTTTTGAGCGCCCGATCCTATTATATCAGGCATATCATATGTAAAATATTCACATTTCCTATATCATTGGATAATGGAATGTTTTCTTCTATTTTATTATATTAACTAAGAAAAATAATGTATAATTATAGGTCTTGAATACTTAGCTATTGAGCATAAAAATGAAACATTAAATATTAATCAATAAACATATAAAGAAGAAGTATATCCTAACCTGTGATTATTAGGTTTAAATATAGGTTATCTTCAAACCATTTCTTAACTAATATTCTTATGGAAATTTTTTCCATTAATAATGGTTTTTACTATGATCATGAATCTACCAATGAATATCAATCAAGAGTGTCATATCCAAGAGTTCAGTAGTGCTAGTTTTCATTCACCAAATCCCATTTGAGTCTAGCTTAAAGGGGTGTTTTCAAGTTTTAACCCTAGATAAACATGTATTCTAGAGAATCCTCTACCATCTCATATCTAAAAATAGATATATTTGATTGATAAAACACATACTAATTACTTATAATATGCATGGAATGTTTTCTTATACTTACTCTCAACCTTAAGGTTCTCATTACGGTGCTCTATTAGTAATCTCCAAATAATACTAGACCCATCTCTGATAACAACTATAGAGACCCTAGACGTTTTCATAAAACATTGCATGTTTTAAGTAAAATTGTAAATCAGAGTAGAATCCAAGGATTAATATGTATATTGTCTTGGAAGTCGAGGTACATAGAAGTTAAAGCATGCGGCTAAAAACACTTCTTTATATAATATCCATAAAATGATCCTAAAATCCTTATAGCCCTTACGTCTACATAGGGTACCCTGGGGAACACAAGACCAAAGGGATGAGCTAAAAATCCATGTAATGGAATGAAAATACAGATAAAATTTAAGAACATGAGTTAGGAGGCATGACATAATGTTATCTGAAGCATGGAACATATAAAATCATATCATATAAGAATGGGATAATATCAACAAGGAACCATATAAATGTGGATGAATCATAAAACATGTATTTACTACAGGTTAAGGCTAACCACCATTCTAGTTTACCATTTGTGTACGAGTCAAGGGTAACCACCAATCCCGATTCCCATTTTAGTACGAGTAAAGGATAACGACCAATCATGATTCCCATTTTTGAACGGGTCAAGGATAACCGCTAATCCCATTTCACATTGCATCTCAGGAGACATAACTTTACCCAATGAATTAGAGAAATATCTAGGTGAACCCATCTCAACATTTTCCTAAATATTCTTCCCACATAAATAATCATACATGATCAACTATATATAAACAAAGGGGTACCCATGGAAAGAATTGGCCACCACAATCACGACATAAAGAATAACCAATGGGCCTATCATGAAAGTGTCCCTGAATGAAAGGGATTGGAACATAAATGGTTGTTAATAAGGAAAAATAGGAATATTATATGGTAAGTGGTTTCAAATAGAAGTGACAAAATATATGAAATGTATTTTGAGAAACAATAGCATTAAAACATTTTTTGTGTGGTTTTAAGTAAAATACTATAGAGATTTAAAAATAGATATGAGGAAAATATTTTATATAAAACCAGATCTGATCCAAGGAATTTTTCATAATAAAATACATGTTTTAATATGAAAATTTTGGCTTAAAACAGAAGATATAGTGCACTTGAAATTGGGTAAAAATTTGAATATTTCCCTTAAAAAAGGGTTTCGTATCAGAATGTTCTAAGGATGAAATCTTTTAAAAACATTTATATACCTGAAAGAGAGTGATGAAATGTCATTCATAAAAAAATTTGGTTTAACTACATAGAATTGAAAATATGTACATGAAAGGATTAGATAAATCCATTATGATATAAAGAAAGATAAGGCAACTTGAATGAATTGAGAATGTTCGGGTAGAAATTGTTATGGTTTATTGGCATGGTGTCAGGTGTACCTAACAGGGGTTGATGAGAGAGAAAACGAGTTTATTATCATTTATACATCATGAGGGAAGTATTGGGGAGGTTTGAAAACATACTCCATCATTTGGTATTACACATAAAATGGCATAGCATAGATGACAATCTAGATTAAGAGAGAAATGGAGAGGATCCCTTACCTTCAATCTGGTGATGTTCTCCACTTGTTATTATTGAATTGAATAAAAAATTAGGTTCATTAATTAATAATTTCATAAGATATTATATAATTAATTTATTTATTATAACCCTTTTTAGTTCATTCCAGACCTTTTTTGTAGGCTATATGGTTCAATTTCATTGTTCGGGCATGTTTTCTTACTTGGTATTGTTAACTGGTTCACTTATATTCATGTTTGGATATATATGTAAGATGAAAGTTATAGTCTAGAATTTAACTTATTCACCATTAGTAGACATTTAGGAGATTACATTGTTTCAAATTTAATTTGTTTTCTTAGAGTGATGTTGAATTATTATATAAAACCTTAGTGACAACCATTTTTGATAAACAGTTGGTTTGATTATAATGAACATGATTTTATTTTTAACATAATACCATTATTATAAAAGGATTATAGAAACATAACAAGGATATATTAAATATATAATAATCCGGTTCAACCATAACACAAATGGTGTCTGACCAGAATTATATATGATAAATGAAATTGATAAACTGTTGTCCTTGAATGTGCTAAATCAACACATCTCAAATGGTGATTTCATTTCATTCAAATACAATATAGGGAAATAAGCGATGATAATGAAATATTCGATTATCAAAACAATATTCAATTACATGTATGTTACTGGATTTATTAAACTATTTGGGTGAAGGGAGGTGAGGAATGAAAAAAAAAGAACATAAAAGAAAAAATTAATATGAAAGTGGAATTTACCTATTCAGTTTATCTCTTTTTAGAATCTCTTAAAGGTAGTGGTCTTGGTATATTGAAGAGAAAATGTTTTTTATATGTGGGGTAGGATCATGGGGAAGGATTTTGGCAGAATACTAGCAAGGCATAAGGCTGAGAGGATTGGAGAGAAGATGGAGTGAGGGGGGGGGGGGGGGTATAGTGGAAGAGAGGATGATTTTCATAATATTATAATCATTAATTTATTATTTCACCACAATAAAAGAAATAGTAAGTTTCCCATGTTCAAGAATAGTAAAAAATTCATATAATTTGGAACCAACTGGGCTTACATCCTAAGATCATTATTAATGACTCAATAAATCCATTATTCATCATTTATCATAAATTGGTGTATTTTACTATTCATAAAAAATTACAGCATTTTAGGAAAATATCATGAATTCTCCCTTACCATTTTTTGATGTGGAGAATCCAAAAATGAATTACATTTTTTTAAAAACTATTTTCAAAAAAATTATTAATTTAATATTTAATTAAAATGATATTTTATTATTAAAAACTAGTTTTAAAACATTCATTTACCTATTCTAAAAGATATGAACGTCATACATTCACTAGAATATAATTTTTATACTATCATATGTTAGTTTTCTATTCATTAGGGTATATCACTATTCAAAAGGGTATCATTATTATTCATAAGGGTAGGTTACTATTCACCAAATTTTTTCCCTTGTTGGACTCCAAATAACTCACTAATCACAACCGTGTGTGTTAAATTTTCGAAATTCCAAACACAGAAGTGAAAAAGGTATTTTTTTTAAATGGACACATACCACTTACTAGTTAATTATGTTGTGATTTTGTGTGATTATACGAAATATTAATAAGAGAGGAATTTCCATTTATAAAACAATGGGTTTCTACAATTCATGACGTGATATAGAGTGTGAATGGAGTGATTCATGGAGAATAATGGTAGAGCATTCTATAATACATCTAGATATGAGAGTTGCTGGGGGAAGAAGTGTAATTTTACAGATGACGGTTCATTCAACTTTGGTGTAGATGTCAAAGAGTCTCAGTTGGGGGATCTTGTGATCGAGGTCTAGAGAGACTGATTTGTTTATAGAGAGGCCCCTGATGGTTGGTCAGAGGATGAACAACACCAGGTGTTTTTTCAGGGAAGGATTTTTTTCATTGGCGATGCAGGAGATGGTTCTTAGAAAGTGCCATAGTTCACTTTTATCACTATATCCTAGCCTTACAAATTTGTACCAATATTTTAGGAGTTACTTTTGGTGGGCTGGGTTGAATCATGTATTTGCAGAGTTTGTGTCTTTATGTTTGGTCTTCCAGAAGGTGAAGGTCATGCACTATGTTCATGGTGGGTTGATCCAACTATTAGATGTTCCTCTGTTGAAGAGGGAGGAAATCTCAATGTACTTCTTTACTGTTTTACCTCGACCATAGATTGGATGTGATGATATATGGGAAATAATAGATCATTTAACAAAATCATCCCACTTAATAGAGATCATGGAGTCAAACATTAATGAGGATCTATCAAGGTAGTATTGAGGGGAGGTTTTGAGAATCCATGGAGTTTCGAGGTTGATCATTTTCGATCAAGAACCCCATTTTACCCCATGGGTGTGGATAGGTCTCTATCCTACTATTGGTCCTCATCTATGCCTTAACATGACATTTCACCCATAGATAGATGGCCAGAAAGAATAGACCATGAAGACTCTTGAAGCACTGTTGCACTGATGTGTTCTATACTTTGGATGTTTATGGATGAGGTACTTACCCTTGGAATGGTTTTCTTACAACATTAGTTTTCACTCCACCATCAGTATGTTGTTGTTTCAAGTCTTGTAAGTATAACCTTTTAATTCTATATTATGCTGGAATGGGGTCGAAGAGGTAGAAATTATTGGGTGGAAACTGGTACAAAATATGACATATATGGTTTAGGTGATACTCGAGAGGATAAATGTAATGTAGGATCATCATAAGTCTTATGATGATCATTAGAGGAGACCTCTAGAGTTTTATGTTGGGGATCACATGTATCTGAAAGTGGCTCCCCATCGTGGGATGTGAAGGTTTGGTCATGAGTGTAAGATCTTTCCCTGGTATGTCGGGCCTTTCGAGGTATTTCCTTGTCTTGAAGCCATGTCTTATCAGGTAGAACATCCTCCACTGATGATCAGATACATATTTTTTTCACATGTTTCATTACCATTTTTATCTTCATAATGAATCCCATGTAATATATTAGGGAGAGATTGATGTTGACAATGATGAAATCTTATTGGAGAGACCTATAGATATCCAAGACTACAAGGAGAAGGTATTACATGGGCATGTCATTCCCTTGGTTTGTATCTTGTTTTTGTATGATATCACGAAGGAGAGTACATGGGAATGTGAGTCGCAGATACATGATAAGTTCCATGATCAATATTATGTTTATCTCTTTTAGTGTTACACTTCCCGTTATTTGGTTATAGACCCTTCTTATTAAGGAGACAGATTTCTATTGTTTCTTGTTGTGGATTTCTCTCTTTTGCAAGGTATCACCCCTAAGATCGTGTTTAGGAGATGGTTATTGTTTGTGGAATGGTTTTAGTCTTGTTCCTCTAGGGAGGTAGTGAACTCCATTGGTGGTGATAGCCAATAGAGGTATCTCACGTAGTGGATGTTCCGGTGACCCCATTTTGGTTTCCCCTCTTGGTTGGTTTTTTATTCTAGAGGATGATAATGTTTTGGGAGATATCTTATTTAAGCATCTGGTATGTCATTGAAAATATTATTGGGTATTTTTGAAGACTAATGCTAACATAGGTGGATAAGAATAAGTATAGAGTAGTTTTGTAAAGAAAATGTTGGAACGTATAACATCATCACATGACAATACATCTTGTTTTATGGGAATTTACACATAGTGAATTATAGATTCACGGTGCAAATTTTGTTTAGTTTAAAGAATAAAATGAAGTGTTGAAGCAATTCATTTTTCAATGGAAGTCGACATCGAAGCATTACACGACATGAAAGGGGGTTACACATTGGGTAATTTCCTGACACTATATGTTTTAAAACATTTTAGAACCTTCGGTTTACACAAAGCTATGGATGTTGCTCCACTCGCTCTCATCCCACACAACTCGACAGACCCCTCTATGGAATTTTCGATATCCCTTGATCAAAGAACGATCCCTAACTCCCATCTTCAATCCGTAGTGATCCATCCTCGATATATGGTATGATCTACCATAGCTATTGATGTTTCATTGATCCGTTTCATACCATTTCTCTGTTCCGTTTTATGGCATGTGATCTCCATGTTTCTAATAGTGTTTTCTTGGTTGTTGGTTGGTGAGGTTGTGCCACAGTATCCTCGAGTGGATGTAGTTATTGGGGAGGAGGTGATTGTGATCTATTGAATTGATCTATTCTCGTGTGATTAAAGTCAAGGTCCTTTTGAGTTAGATGTTTTGATGCTTCTCTATTTACATATGTGTAATCACAGAGTTATCATGATTTATACCAGTGGATCACAATGAAATGGACCTAATAATTAAATGAACTGGATTAAATAATTTGGTATCGATCAGTTAGAAATGTTTTACTTATATACCATGATAAAAATTCGCCTCTTGATTTTATAGATAGTGTGATATCTCTTTCATGCTTTGAAAAAATATTGTTCATGATGGAAATTGCGTAAGAATGTAAAGTCATAAATAAATGACAAAAATA
Organism: Viscum album; assembly: GCA_963277665.1. NCBI lineage: Eukaryota > Viridiplantae > Streptophyta > Magnoliopsida > Santalales > Viscaceae > Viscum > Viscum album. Next base: position 227,685,133 of record OY728143.1, read on the forward strand.
ATTAAAAAAATAAAGAAGCATGTTTATGGAATCTATTTGTTATTTTTATAATTTGATGATAATTAAATTGATATATATATATGCATGTATAATTTAATTGGATGATGAAATTGATGTATATTGAGGCTTGTTGATAAAAGAGTTAATGAAATGATAAATTAATTGTTTAATTAATTGGGTGATATCTTCTGATAGCATTTTTCTCAGGTTCCCAGTAGTTGTAACCAAGGTATAATGAATTAGTTAATTCTAGATGGAATAATAACTACTTGTGTGATAATGTTAATACATTTTTGGCTCTGAGTTTCATGTTTTTTTTGTAAAGGATAAGTGTCTATGCTTTAGATCCATGAGATCTCATTGTGTGTGAAGGCTGAATGCATTGCTTTTTTTCGAGAGACCATTTTTATGTTTGTTCTTACTTACTATGAAGTGCTTTGGATATGAGCCTTGTGGATTGAATGAAAGGGAGGAGCAGATGTGATGTGAGCCTGGGATGGCTGAGCTAGGAGGGTAGTTGTGGTTGAGGGGTGTAGACAGACCAAGTAGTAGTGGTATGAGTTTACAAATAGAATGGATAGATACATCAGTTTATGCCTGTGGGGGTCGAGGAGGACTCCAGGGACGCTGAAATAGGTTGAATCATGTCTTACTCATGGATGTGAATGTGGATGCTATTGAATATGTGGATTGCTTATCTATTTACATTCCCCACTACATGAGGGAGATTGTATTTCATTCCCTCATTTTAAGAGAAACAATGACGCATGGGGTATTCCATGTGCTTTCCATGATTAGATTCTTGAGGATGGATATGTTTCCGATCCTGTTATATGGGGAAAAGACTCGACGAGAATCCCATCTACAGACCATGTTGTGCCCATTGTGTTTGGTAGATTATAATATTTTTCTAAAATTTCATAGTAATATTGATAATGTTAATATTTTTATATAAATAAATAAATTATGTTTATCCCATGGGGTTGGATCTTGCTGGGATTCAGAGCTATGTTTTTTGTTTATAAGGAGCCATATAATCGATTGGGTTATGCTTAGAGGGAGTGGAACTATTTTGTGATGCTATTGTGTTGTAATGTGGCATTGATAATGGTTAATTAATGTTTCCATAATTAATTAACATAAACATCAACTGATAAAAAAGGAATATATTAATTTAATATATTTATTTAAATGGTTGTGTTTTTATAGGATATCTAGTCATAACAGTGGCATCTTAGAGTCCGAGAGGCGTTAGATACAAATGAGTCTAATACTAGGAGAATCCCATAGTGAAGTTTTGAGCTATATTATATCTTGTAATTTATCTTTTTTATATGCTACCACACCCTGTTGGATAGGACGACTGACACCCTGGGGATTCTGAACCCTAGAGGGTATTTTCCCCAACATCCCGACAAGAGGATGGATGGCTAAGAAGCCTCCTTCGGACCCACTCTATCCTCTTGGTAGTTACATGTGCTAGTATGCATGATAGTTAGTCTTCCCTTTATTTGTGTATATAGGGATGTATTGGCTTTTGGTTATTCACACACATATATTTTTTATATAGTTTCCTATGGACTATTATAGGTGTAATGTGTATAGTCTGTGTTGGCTGGAGGAACCTTACACAGTGTATGGGTAGTGATGGGATGAGGTATAATACCTTATGTATGATACATGTAATACGAGCTACGGTAGATGACAAAATATAAATGGATAGGATTTGTTATGTGTACATGGTGGTTTTTTTTAAGAGGTGCAGGTTGTGGTGCTACGCCCGAGTTTCTTCATGATGTCCTATTTAGAGAAAGATGATTAGGACGTTCAACGTTGAGGCTAAGTGGAAAAGATGTGAGGAATTTGTCGTAGAGTACCCTTAATATTGTTTATTATATTATATACACTTGTATGCGATACAAGGTGAGAGTATCCATGGTGAGCCTGGGAACTTAGTAAACATATTTAGGTGTGACTTTGTTTTACATGTTGTTCAATATGATTTAGAAAGCTTTATTTACATTTTCACAAGAGGATCTTAGGAGGATCTCTAAGGAGTATACTGTTATGCTCACACTACATTATATAATCTTTGTTTAGGTCACTTGGAGAAGGATGGAGATCAGTAAGTTAATTACTATATTGAGGTTTTGTAGGTGTTTTTTGGTATTCATTGTCATTGATGTTTTACATTCTTTTTGCGCAATATGTTTTTCCTTTTAGCTGTAGTTCACAGTGAAAATAAATATTTTACTTGAGATTTATCTTACTTTATAGTTCAATAAGGTGTTGGTTGGTTTCTATCTTATATATCTCTTTTTCACGTGTTCTCTTAGTGGGTAATGCCTCCCATTTATTTGTTCTTTATACCCTCGGTGCTTGTCACAAAACCCGATCCTGATGGAGGCCAGATGTGAGGGTCATTATCTATCTTCTTGTATTACCTGCCCAGGAGGGGTTCAATTTGTGGGGAGGGGGTTGTGACACACAGGGACACCTGGATCCTATAACCTGCTCTAACCACTACATTATACAAAATTTGACATTCATTTATTCGATTACCTCCCTATTTCGGGGAACCATTTGAATTGCATATTTTTTACACCGAGAATATCTCATGTTGGATTAGGATCTTTGGTAGGGGATCAACCTCATGAAGATGACATATTAGCTCTTGAATGGTTTAACATGTTCCAGATTCCTCATCCCATCATGAAAAATTGCATGGTTGAAGTCTCTTGTATTACATAAAATAACAAATTCCAATACACATCACATTATAGGAACAATATTTATTGTGTTGGTCTCCCACCACATCTCCATTCAAGAAATATGTGGGATATTTTCTTAAGAAATTAGGATTCCGTGTGAAAAATAAATATCCAACCCCATATCTAGTCATATCAAATAACCAAAATAATACCCAACTCTTTGGGTGAGGGTCTGATTTATGTAGGGATGTATATCAAGAACTATATATGGCTTAATTCCTACCACATCAAGATGTGCGGTGACACCCATACCATAATTATTTGGGCCATGAGGTAACATTCACTTTTCATATCAGGAAGCCTATTTCCTTGATATATGGTGTTAAATTACATAGTTTTATAAGAACTATTTACTACTTGATTCCATTCAGAACATGATACATAGTGATTCCCATATCTCAAATCAGGGATCTAGCTACAAAAATCAACAAGAACAATGACCACTCAATATATACACTGGAAAAGTGTAGAGAGTTTCCTATTGAAGAAATACATATGGCATAAAATCTACCATAAAAAGACTTGTACCGATTCCCGGATCTCTAATCTTGGGTTCAGCTATGACAACCTATAATAAACATGCACCGAAAAAAAGATAAGAGATGACTCATACAACATCATTTTTTATATGTATGAGTCTTATCTATTTACAGTTTAATTGTTCATGTAATATATATTTCAGAATTATTTTCATTTCGTCCAATCTTCATACCTCATTATATTAAACTAGTAGGATGTCAATAATCCCTTATTAGTTGATATTAAATTCTATGTAAAAAACATGGGAAGGGGAAATTAAAACAACATAGGAAATATTTCTCTTTTATATAATGTTAATTAGTACAGACCATCACCCATTATCATCCATTATCAAAGGACGATAAGATCCTTAACTCAATCATCCAGAGTATGGGTTAAATCTATCATCCTCTAAGAACCTCATCCCAAAAATCACACTTCACATCTTGATCTTGTTGGGTTTCCAAGAACCATTTATAACTTTTTGAATAGAAAAGAGAATTATTTATTTCATAATGATATTGATGAATAAGGGTTTAGACATCCCAAACTGAGATATATTGGATCTATATTAATGGATTTTCAGTAATTGTGATCATACCATCACTATGGAAACACTCATCACTTTATTGTTCTATGATCCATTCTTGATTTGACTAGCCCAAGCCATTAAAAATAATATAGGACCTTCAATACAAGATTTTAATCAATTTCATCTGCCTCCCAAATGATTTTTTGATATCCCTTAACTATGGGATTCCTAATTAGCATCTTTTGTAACATTACCCTCATATTAGGTCCATGTGTATCATGACCATTAAATGAATACACATCATTCAATGTTGTATGACCATAAATTAAATCCTTTTATGGTCCAAATTCCATGACCTTAAACAACTAGTCAAACAGAAAGGAACAATTTTAGGAAGAGAATTTGCAAAGGGAGTCCTGATAAAACATCAAGTCTCCACTCTATAAACTCATCATCTACATTGTTTTGGGAATAGATTCGGTGTATGGAAATGACACATAAATCTCATGAGGCCTACATTTTATCCCTCGAAAAATAAAATCTATGCTCATTGGACAACCTATTATCGGAAAAAATTATCATAATTTTTTATACATATCCTCACTGTGAGTACATGTTCTCTAGGTGGTGAAACAACCTTTAGGGTTCTTTAACTCTTCTTGGATATAACATTCTCAATAAATCACACCAAAATATTTGAGTGCCTCATAACACCACAAATTTTCCATTATAAAATGATAACCGACATTAAGGGATCCTTTGTTTGACAATGAATGTTTTTCTATGGCTCCTGTATATGAGGATATTTTCTTTAAAAAACATGTCACTCTTAAAAAGGATGTTCTGATCCATATGATTCCTGATTTCAGCATGGTAGAACTCCACACCATATTGTTTTCTTGCCCATTCCATAAACAATTTTCTCACACCATCTTCATGAACCAAATGATTCAAATCAAGATTTATAGTCCTCAAAAATAGACTATTCAAGCGTATTAGATATCCTCAATGTTATTTAACCATGTTTTTTACCCTTTCTTAATGAAGTATTTTGAAAGTCAATTCATGAAAAATTTTATAGGCAACACCTAGTGACATGAAACCATTGGTCATAGGTATTGAGCTTCATATAGGATCCAATACACCATTGGGTGATAGAACCCTTCCTGGATAGCCTTTTCTCTATGTCGAAGATCATCCTATGGATGTATTACTAATCATAAATCATCAATGGACCTTGAAAAAAGGTGGGGACATCTCTTCTTGACCATTCCATTGATGCATATAGGGTTTGACCAACAAACCAGAGGCATCCCCTCCATGTAAAAAAGGAAGTAAAATCCTTGTGATCTGAAGTAACATTGTTGTGGAACCTAAATTTTCATGGTGTTATGGGCCATCCCCATAAACTATTCATTATCCCCTGTTCAATGAATCAATATTTCTTGTTATGAATTATTCAACCCAAAATAAAACTATTCAGGTGACCTAACATCCCTGGTACTTTTTCTATATGTTAATATCACCCATATAATCTTTTAGGCTATTGGAAAAGTGTGTACACATATTTGTTTTACAATGTTATTTATAAATGAAGGGTTTTACCTACTAATAATGAACATCTCCTCCTTATTGAAAAAGACCTCCAATCTTCATGAGCCCGTAGAAAACCACAGTGGATCTTAGAGCCAAGGCTATCATAATTCATCCTTGGAACATCTTCCCTATATTCCATATAATGTTGTACAAAGTTAGAGCTAAAAAACCTAGTCCACAACAGTATAATGTCTGATCTAAAAGTATATAAACTACATAAATATATTTTCAATGATAAAATTCCGAAAACTATAAGAATAGAAGCCCCTATCTAAACAAACCTAAATAGTAACACATTAGTGATTTATTATTCATCAAAATATACAATTATGATCAGGAACAATACATGAAATTAGAAAAAAACATGCTACATTCCCAATGTCCATAGACATTTGATGAAGACAGAGAGATATCCCTTCTGGAAATATATTATAGCCAAATTTTCATTTTATAAACCAGTTAATGTCAAAACAACTAGAGAATCATTGTTAATGAAAAATATCATGTTTGTGGGAATTTATAAGAATTTATTGAGAATATTCTATTGGAATTTAATCATACAAATAAAATAATTTTGGATTACATGACATTATGAAAATGGAGTGGAATCATCGATGAGTCACACAACATCAGAATAGTGAAATTCCATGAACACCATTAATAATAAAAATCTAGTCAACATCAAAGAAATTTTATAAGATCTATTAATTGATTGAATAAAAGGGAGAATCTCCGAAATATGAATCTTCTCTAATGATTCAATTAAAAAATAGTAATCAATTATCAAAATACAAAAAAAAAGATTGGATGATATGTAAAAATTAGAATGTGTTGGATGGGAAGTGTCGATAGAGCATCAAAGTCCTGCATTCCCAACTTATTATTCATTTTCATTAGGAAATATTGTCTGTATTGGAGTACAATTATCCTCAACTCTCATCTGCATCACTACCAATAAGGATGTTGAATCATAAAGGTCATAAATTTATCATGATATGATCTCTTAAAGGATATATATCTATATGGAAAATACATCCATTTGGTCATGAAAATCATATATGAATTTCCACCTATGTTCTAATGCCTCTAAATGTTTCTTCAACTTTTCTGATAGGGTAGTAATGGCTTCAAAATCAAGCATGACCCTATCATTTGTGGAAGAATATTTATAAAAAATGATTATTTGTCTCATTATTCCATATAAATTTTCACAATCAAATCCACCCATCCCCAAATCATGAAATATCCTACCAAGAAATTATCCTTTATCACGAAATGTTTCTAAGAGAATTTTTTATGATCGAGGTGTGAATCTACTTCTACATTATCCTACACCATGTTTGAGCTTCTGTGGATTCTATAATGGGTATTCTATAAGGATAAGTAGTCACCTGACCTAATCAAGAGGTAATAGTAGAGACCAATTTGTTTTCCACCAATATTGGAATCATCATTCCATGTTATAATGGGATCATTTCCTTTACGCATTCTTCCTTGTTGATGGGGTGTTCATTTCTAAGATGTGGATTCTACCTCAAAGACTCACTGGATTCTTGAATCAACTCCATCATTGAAAATAATAGGGGTTAATGATGATAATGATTTGTTCATTTAGAGAACTTGTATGTTCAACATTGCACCTATGTAATATTATCCCCATGTGTGGGAATAATTGCATGATAGAAAGATAGATGTGTCAGCCGGTGAAAATATTATCTCGCATTGATATGTTCGGACACCAACATCATCCAGAACTGGTTGATGATCCTAGGGTGTCCCTATCACCATAGACTAGATAAGGGAGATGGTAAACCCTTTGGATGCTACCTAATAGGGGAGAGAACAGATAAGGGGTAAATAGTTCATAGTTTATCATCTCATCCATCCTAGTATAAATAACCCATATCAATGGGAAATCTTTTATTCCCTTTCATCATAGGTGCTTCCACCATTTTCCGTAATTGGACTGGCTAGTGTAGGACAAGGGTTGAAATCAAAATGATAATATCATATTACCATTTTAATATCCTTGCTAGGTCCTAATAGAATAATATTAACCATAGATATTTCTATGTACCAGGGATGAGATAAGGCACCATGAATCATAGTGGTACAGTAGTATCTATAGTGGTGAAAATGATCCATGATCTAATAGAATAGAAACTGGAAGGGACAAATGATCATATTAGGGGTCTTTCCATATAGGATGTGAACCAAGAATTGGTAATGGAATATAAGGATCGGTTCCACTAGATTGTGGTGTAATCACTCCGCTTTCCATGATACCATCACTGGTTTGTTGAACTTGATTCCCGAGAATGGGTCCCTAGTCAGGAAGAGGAACCCATTTAGAAACAGGGCAATGAATCCCTCTACCCTAACAGATAGTGGTATCTTAGGATTCACTAGGTAACCCATAAGGTATGATATATAGTTTCCAAGACCACCCCATACAAACATACTCTATCATTAACCAATAAGGATGGTCACCTATGAGTGTGTATAGATTTCTATTATGCTCGAATAAAATAAATACATCATTGATAAAGTTTTAAAAAGATATGATTGAGTGTATAGTCAGCTCCTTTCTTATCCTTTCATTCAAATTATTGATTATATCCCTTTCTAATACAAGATTTTAAGTGGGGTCATCCCAGAAATTCATAATAGGAAGGAATTCATCAAACATTTCCCAAAGGGGGGATGTCTCACCAAGATGATAAATATCCCAATGGTCGATTCATACAATGTTGTGGGAAAATTTGAATGAGTTAGTTACAAGGAACGAATGAATAACCAACTACCTAAGAATATTAGATATATTATAAACTATAATCTTGTATATCTATAAAACTTCATAAATATTGATAGCATGGAGCTGGTCAACAAATTCAAAGTAGCACTTACAAACCATAAATGGATATTCCCATTCATCATTATAGTTTTCGACCATGTGGCTAGAGAATATTGAACTCCATCCAAAACCACAATTGTTCAAAAAAGAAAAAAATATGGTCAAGTATCTTTGAGCGGTAGTATAGATGGAAACATCTCATGCATATAGACCTAGAGGGCAGTTCACCATCATTTAAGGAAACCTCTACAACTGTAAAATGACCAATTGAACTCTCTCTAAAACCATTTTCTAAATAAAATCAACGGATGTTGATACATAATGACATGGGAGATTATTTTCCAAAGATGTAATGAATATGAAATCCAGGAGTCAAAATCTATAGAAGGGATGTTGGTCTAATAAATGATAGTTATTGGGATTGAATGGAAGAATCCTGTTTTGAAAAAAAATAATTAGAATTCATGCAATATCGGAGGTCATCATTGAACTTTATAGAAATAAAGGACCTATAATTAGTAATGGAAGAGGAACTAGGATGCGTTTTTTAATTCAAATGAACTAATGTAAGTGGAATATGTTACGTAGTTGAATAAAATCACAGAAAAATAAATTTATAAATCTGGAAACCTTATCCAAAACATAATAATCACAAATGGGATTCAAAATCACATAAAGGATTCAAGAATTTCTTGTCTTATAAAAGATATCATGGACTTTATGAACACATAGAACTCCACACAATCTCCCAAAAGGTAATGATAATTACAATCATTTGATACTGGTATGGTCACAAAATTCACCTAATAGTTATATTGATCATGTGATAGATCTTTATGATCTTTAAAAAATATCAAATGAGACATTGAAACCATATAGCCAAGTATCAACCAATTACTGATGATATATTCATGGTTAGTTCAAAAAAGTTTTGGGAAAATTAGGACTTATGAATCTATTCACATGAGATGTTCATGAGAATGGATATCATGATTTTTTCATGTGTGATTTCTTGTAAGGATGACACAGGATGAAGGAATATTGTAAGAGGTCATAGAGTTGGGCAGTCAGTTAAGGATCTACCCCCATTCCCTTACTTATAGTGACTTCTATGGAATACCAAATTTCATCTATAAGAGAATGCAATTCCAAAGATAATGAATGATGACAATGAAAAAGGATCATGATGGAATTTATGTTCATTAGAACTGAGCCCCTTTTCTGGTGGATGTCCCTCCTAATTGAGGATTTTTTTTTGTACAACAACCAAATGATCATTAGAAAATCTACATGTAAATAAATACCTGAATATGGGTATTGTTTTCCTCTTAAATAATATTAAGAAATATGTTTCCAGAAAACATGGATATCATAACCTATCATAGGATATATGATCACATGAACTTCAAAAGCTGATGAAATTTTTTAATGAACATCATATATCTTACTAAAAGATCTCATGTATCATGTTATAAAATACCTCCTTGTTCTTCCGATAGCGTCCATGAAATAGACAAATCGTATGATGATTGAAAGATGAGTACTTTCAGATCACAAGAATTTTGTATCAATAGATTCCTAAAAACCCAAATATATATCCCTAAAAATAAGGGAAAAGAAAAAAAAAGATAAAACATTTTGATGCTCACTAAATTCACTTGATGCACCTAGGTGGTTTACAAGATACCACAGATGCACTGAAAACATGATATCATTATCGTGATAGTGTCTACTGGCATGTCTACATTGTCAAATGAATGGTTTCATAAATATATAGGTGGTATGATATTTCATCTTCTAGCTCCAAAGAAAAATAGATTGATTTCCTGTGATAAAGATCATGCGTCAATACATGAAACATTTTATGTCTGACGACAAATCACTAATGGGGAGAGTGATTATCACCGAAAACACTCATACAAACTCATGAGATCAAAAACTGTTGAAAAATAAATAGTGAAATAAAATGAGAAATGAAGGGGGATTCATGTGAGGTGATGATACATTGATCATTTATTATTAGAGTTGTACACACAGAGTGATCACCAATGATCATGTGAGGACACCCTCAAAAATATATGTTGATTTCACAATGACCCCATGTAAGGCCTCCTTTTTCTTATAGAAAATCCTAGAAAAAGAATCCAAAAACCTAAAAAATCCTTTCAAAAGGAATCCTAATTCCATGAAGGTCCCTAGACATTTTATCGTAACATTGTGAAATCTGCTTTAGCAAGTCAACATGACTATGCCATCCACCTCATATTGGATAAAATATAATAAACGTGTATTCAATGTGATTGTATTGTGGCCATTGAAAATCATGAAACACCTACAATAAGATTTCATGAAGGGATAGACACCAAAACCCTCCAACTAATCCAACCTAGATTTGTGCAATACATGACACACTGAGAGACATATAATCTGGGTGCCGAAGCCTATAAATCGCCCACTCCAACTTAAAAAAAATTATATTTGGATCCCTACATCACTGCGCCAATTAATTAGATAAGACATTTTAGAGCTATCAATATTCTGATCATAAGGTATTTTTCTAGGTTAAAATATGGGGAACGACCAAGTGGGTCATTCGATATACATAATTTCTTTGCTTGAGAATTCATAGATCATGATAAGAAATCACAGTGGGCTTTTTAAAGGAAATCAAATAGATCTAATGAATCTCCTGAGACCTAAAAATGCAAACACTAAAAACAAAGTCACATATGAAATAAAATAGAAATAATGTCTTAAAACTAGGGAATTATGTGATAAAAATATATACTAGTACTCATGTGCATCACATGAATCTTCAATATCATGAAAAAACATTAGGACATGTCTCCCATGTAATGAGATTCCCCCTTGGTATACCATTAAAATCATACGATGTCCTATGAACATGTAAATAAATCCACACAATGACCTCTAGGAATGCCACATACGTTTCACAAAGCCTGTTGATCTCTCTGTCCAAATCATGAAATTCCATCGAGACATGTCTCCTATGATATGTGGTGACAATATTTCATGTTAGATGGATATTGCGAAGCCCTCAAGGCCTACTAGCCAAATCTCATGGCACCATTCATTCTTGATAGAAAGGTCTTGTGTTGACACTGAGACATTCCAATATAGATCGTGTTATCTACTCTAGAATAGTCATCCGAGATCTTCTTGCGTCAATTTGATGTGTCAACCGAGAATTCACAACACCCATCAGACATATCAACCAGATGATGCGACAACCTCTAGAAATTTCCATAATGATCATATGATGTACTTAGGACAAGTAATCCATGATCATGAAATAGCATCCTAGTCATTTTCGTAGATATATTGTGATGTGAATAAGACAACTCAGTTAAGATCATGCGATAACCTCGAGGAAATTTCAGCGGAGATCTTGTGATTTCCTCTGGAAAATTCATCTTAGGTCATGTTTTGGCCCCTAGAAATAGTTATGATGGTCTTGAAATATCCTACACACATTTCATCCCTCATCATGTGATTGAAATTTTACTTACCCAGGATACAACCAAACATGTTTTAAAATCTGTCATCATGTTATGAATTCAATCAAGGAATGTTAAGTAGAAAATCAAGAAGGTCAGGTAGACAAAAAGGCTAATTCAAGAAGTTATACCATGGAATTATAAAAATTTCGTGCCATTATATAAGGCCTACCTCAAAGTGTGTTCCCTGATCAACAAAACGATATGAACAATGATTCCAATCAAAACTATGATACATAAGATTCTATTCATTAATCCCACTTCCATATTATACATCCACGGGGATTTCAAATCGAAAAAGTTTTTCATCCATAAGCATTGATACCAATTAATCTATATTCAATGTTTTTCACACTAATAATAGATCACATGGCCTTATAGTGTTAAATTGATCATATCAATCTCATTTTGAACTTATACTAGACTAGGAAACCTCATTGTGTAATCTATGATCTGTGAAATAATATAATATGTCCCCCAATATAATTTTAGCCTTAATGTGTATGGCTCGATGTACAAAACTATGATGAATATGATTCCTTCCACAACCATATACATATGATTTCATTCTATGGAATGATTTCAAATAAATATCCAATTAATAAGATGGTTCACCTATGTCTGTGACATTTCAGCCATCAAGACCTAATCATTTCCATGTTTTTATCATTATAAATATTCCATTATCAGATTGTGAGATAAAATGAACTACGAGACCTTAGATTCGTTCAATAACCAGGATACATAAGATAGCATCCCAAGGGAAAATCTCCAAATTAATTTTTAAAGGGAATTCCCAAAACATATGTCCCACGTCATTTTGTAGTGAGAATAATACTTTCTATCCCATATTTCCTAAATTGAGAATTTATCACATTGTATTAGGGATTTTCAGTAATCACATAATTTTCATTATGAATACCCAACCACCGGGGAATCCTTAGTGTATAAGCCCCGATTATTTTTATATTATAGAAACACCCATATATGGTTATCTATATCATTGGATGTACCATTGGTATGATTTAACTATAGTAACAATGATTCCCACCAAAAATAGGACATGTATGACACCTCCTCAAGCCCCGTTCTCAAATATATGGTGCCTAAGTTCTCCCATATATGCCATTTAAATATGAAATTTTACTATATTGGTTTAACAGACTACATGGTTTTTTATTTTTTGTAATAATCAAGTATATATAGGATGCCTCATTATAGATGAATCCCATCGTTAATATATTAACCACCCCTTGAATAAAAAATACTACTGAGTGTCATGTTATGTAGATTAATCATATGAGTAGCTACCCATCAATGGGAAATGGATGAAGAACCATATATACATATAGATTGATTCAACAATAAGATCCCCCCTTTTCATATAAAAGGATCAATCCAATGATTATTCTCTTAGGGTAACCATTCCTGTACCGAGATTAGGGAGATATTCTAAGATTAATATTAAATATATACAAATGTCTCGGAGTTTGAAACAATTCACCCAAATGGGTTTGATGAGCCTGAACTCACATCCTCTTGACTAATGTCAGTTCCTGAGTGCCATTGGCTCTAAAAGGCCAATTTTTTACCCACCTTTGGAATACAGGTATGTACCTAGTTGTGTATATGGAAACCATTCAGAGATTCTATGAATGATTTACACGAATGGAAAACTTGTTTGGAATGATTGTACAGAAATTGACCACTAACAATCAACCAAATGGGCCAGGCCTTCTATAAATTCTCAATGAAGAAAAAAATTTGAACCAAACATGAAATCATCTATCTACTACATATCATTAACGAAATAAATATTATATACTTCCAAATTCTCATCAGATCAATTTATTTATCCCCATAAGGGTGGTCTTCATTGACTTGCATCCTATATAAGTTGAAAAAATATCCCGAACCTTTATTGAGATTGAATAGATGAGATTATGACAATACCAAGTCAAGATATGTGATGTAATTATCTGTTAGGAACGTGGTTTGATTACCCATAATATGAATGTATGTGATTTTTTCATTAATCTGGTTTGTCTATAAAAATATAATAAAAACATTTAATTAACTGTAGAGGATTTACATACTCCATGTCTTGTGGTTACATGATATCTTAGACCATAAGATTATACGAAAATTCATTCTTGTATGTGATACAAATGGGGAATATTTATATATATATACATATGTTTGATATATTTCCAATGACATGTCTTTATAGGTTGAATATAATTTATAATATTCTGGTGACTTTTTTTAAAGGTTGGGACCGAAGCCCCAATTTATTATTAAAGCAAAGACCTCTTTAGACTGGGTAGAGGGGGAACCATTACATACACCGAAGGCCCAAGGCCATGTGGCCTGCATACTGGGCTAGAAAGCCCATTTATTGGCCCAAAGGACCCCTCGGTGAACTGTACTACTACAGTACCCGCATAGCTACAATAAATAAATACCCTAATGATATTCTGGTTTAATAAATAGATATTTAATTTTACAACACATAGAGGAAAAATCTATAAGTGTTTTAGAATTTATCTAATATGATGTTTGATATTCATATTTATAGGGTATTTTATTTGATGTGATACATGATGAATTTGAAGATAAATTTAATATTTTTTTAATGATATCTATAATGGGTTTTGATATATGTTAAAAAATTATTCTAAATTAAACATTATAATGTAAAATGGGATAAATTATATGTGGATTTGGTTAAAGAGGGATATTGACGGATATTTGTTACAAACATGAATTTTAAAATAAAACACTATGTTCAATATCATACATTATATTCCACGTCCAACTTAAACAAACGAGTAAGGATTAATATATAATTGTGTCCATTGTATCCTAGCCATTAAATTATAGGGAATGTATATTATTAAGGATATTATTAAATATATAAAGGTGCAAAACATTCACAATGTATTATTTATTTAGTATAGATAATTGATATATATTTTTAGGAAGTTAATTTATTGTAAAAAAAAAAATTTCCACAAAAGATAGTGATTATTGCATTTTATGATTGAATATTAAAATTGAACATTATAAATTTTTGGATATTAATTTAATAAAATAAAATTTATTTTTAAAATAATAATATTAAGTATTAAATTGGCTTAAATTTTGGTATTTCTCAAATAATATTGGGTTTTTTGGGAATAGTTAAAATTAACGAATTTGTTAAAAATAAAATTTTTTTTCAATAATTTAATAAATTTAAAAGTATATTTATGTTTAGAATATTGTTTCAAGTAAAATTATTTTTATATTATAATATTAAATCCTATTAAAAACTTTATAATCAACTTTATGTTTAATATTCGAATAAATTTTTTTTTGGTTTTAAATATTTGTTTTTTCTTAAAACTATTTTAATGTAATTAATGTTTCTCCTTTTTTATTAATTAAAATAAACCAAATTGGGGAATGTTTTAAATGAAATTTATATATTATATATAATTAAATGTTACTTTATTTTCATAAATTGATTTTTATTAATCATAGATTTTAAAAAATTCATCCTTTGCAAAAAAAATACACTTCTATAAAACATGATTTTTCATCGTGTCTAGAGGTTTCATTTTAAATATTATTTTTCCAATTTTATGAATTGGATTTGGTAAAATGGTTCCAATATTCTGTATCATAAAGTTCAAATATTTTTGTAATGTTATTTACAATTTTATTGATTAAAAAATCTTCCATGGAATAATTAATATACAACAATATACGTAAAATAATAAAACATGTTAAATTTAAAATTTAAAGGCCTAAAATACCTAAAAATAGAAATTTAAATGGGTTGTTGATGTTTTTAAAGACCATAAAACGCTTTAAGGAATAAATTATCATTATAATTCTTTTTAAATAATTCTATCATTGTGTTATTGGATTTAAATATAATATAATAATTATTTAATCACTTAAAACCATCCCTCATCAAGTTTAAATACCAATCCTAACCAACAATTTTCTACTCACAAGACATGAACTTCTAAAAATATGTTAAAATACAGTCATCTCTAATCTCCTTACATATATTTTTTCTAATCTCACTAAAATGAAAGTTCTATGGTCTTTAAGCGGTCCTTCAAAGTGGTGATATTCAGGAGGATGATTTCTCAAACCACCTCTTTTAATTTATTACATTCTTCTACATTATAATAAACTCCTACATTCATAAGGGATTACTAAATTTTGTATCATGTATATACATTAATTTTATATATCTAGTGTAATATATTATATCCATCACTTTTTTTATCTCCTCTAATACATAGAAATGATACCACTGTCCAAATTTTTGTTGTTAACCATCTTTGTGAATAACGATTTTGTTCATTTTCCATTACAATCTTAATATATGCTAATAAAATTATCATTATAGTGAAATAATATTATAATAGGTATATTATTACCTATTTCAGGTTCTAGAATTCATATATACACATAATATTAAATAAAATGAATGAAGTTCACGGTGATCAGAAAAACCTCCAAAATAAGCTAAACATTTATCAATAATTTTCAATCAAATTAATATTCCTCATATAAGAAACACATATAATATATGGGACCATTAAAATTATGTATGTTCATGAATACCATTTCAATTTTCTTTTTTAGTTACATTTCCATTTGATATGAACTTCCTTAATTATATGTAATGGAACCAACAACAAAACCTTGAAATAAATGCCCTTGAAATAATGAAAATAATGAAATATTATTATTGAACTGGTATTAAGATGTCATTAAAGAACCATATAATGTATTATAAATATTAATATAGTACTTTAATTATTTAATAAGATTCATTATACTATTATAATAGATTTTATGGTGTGAAAAACTAAATGGAATCCATAGATAAGGGTTTTTCATCTCACTTTTTGACTTCAATGAGATATATCACTTAATCACCACTAATTTATTTATTTGGCATATAAAGATCCATTTTAAATATAATTTCATAAATATAATTATATTAATTTTTTATATGTTTCATTTAATAATTATTAATTTTATGGTTTCTATGATTCAACTGATTACAATGTGTAAGATTATTCTCAACCTAATTTCCATTCTACTGTTAAAACCTCAACATCACTGATAATGACTATATATGATTTTTTTGTGAAATTAATTTTGGTTTTATTATTTTTTATGTAAAAATGATTTATTTTTATTTACAGTATATACACATAAGTTATTACACTTATTAATGCTCACATCAATGATATGATATTTGTATGAGAATTTCGTTTAAAAATCAACTTTTACATTTCATTTTTCAAAAAGAATGAATTATTACATATACCAAATGAAATTAATTTACCAATTTCATGCCAATAATTTATTAAATCTTCCCTTCGGTTTTTATATGTTTATATTTAATGAAATATTTCTCCATTATACATGAATAGTTTTTCAAATTGAGTTTTTTGAAAAAGAATAGTTTATTTTCATCAATGTGTATTTTTAGGATTCAATATTTTAGGATTTATAATATGTTATAGTTATTGGGAATTTTTTATATTTAATAGTTGTTACAAGATAACAAATAATGGGAGTTTACATAGAAATCTAATCATGGGTGGTTACGTGATAAACCAATTATGGTGGGTTTTGTGATAAACTAAGGATGGATGGTTACATTTTATCATACAATATATTGGGTACCCTTGATTTGGAGGCTAACTATATTGTTTAATAAATTTTTAAGAGTGGTATAGAATTTTTTTTCCCAAGATACGAATTTATATTTTATATATTTTTATAATGATTTTTAGTGAAAATAAATCAATTTTCAAAAGGAATTATAATGATCTCCTTAAAAAAATAACTACTTCTTCAAGTAGAAAATATATACATTCCAAAAAATGTTTTTATGGGCTTTCCCTCAAATAATGATTTCATTTATTTATGTACCCTAAAATAAATTAGATCTCATTCCAAGTATTAAATTTTTTTTCATATGGTTTATGGAACAATAGAGACATTTCTATGGTCAAGTGAAAAATTGTGGTTATTTTTATCAAAGATAATACATGTTTTTAGGGACTATAGTTTTATGAAGAAATGGACACTATTTATATATGTCTTCTTGAAATGTATGAGTTTAACATGTACAAGTTACTCCTCATTCTCTAAAAATATATGCCGAAAAGATCCACAACATTGTAATAATGCGAATTATATTTTAAAATATTTAGATTATAAAATGTTTATGGTCATGTTCTTACAGTAGGTATAAGGGAGGGTTATAATAACGTTAGTTGACTAGATGTTATTTAAATAGAAGTCTTTTTTAATATATAACTACAATTGTTACCATGGTAGAGAGAGTCATAATTTTCTTTAGAAAAATTTAATGAGTTTGATAAAACATGTGTGAAGATTTATTAGGCCTTATCCAACTCACAAGATGGTATATAATCATTTTATAGATATTCTCACAAAAACCAACATCAGTTTTAGAAACCAGATGATTATAAAAGGAACCAAAATAACAGTGGAGGTGAAGAAAAATGTGATGGTTGTATTAAAGTGTAATTAAATTAAATGGGATTTGTAATGAGAACTCTTGTAGTTTTTATAAGCTAGTTATATCGAGTTAAAATTAACAAATTGAACTATAATGAGATTCATAATTCATCAAGTATGAGAGAAATTATTCCCTATGGATGTTATGGTGAAAAAATTCCAAAATATAAATATATTGAATGATCACTATTTCAAGAATGTGAAAAGATGAAAATATAAAAACATTCTAAAAGGATGGAAAGATGATTAATATGTGGTAATGGAGGATATAAATAAATAAAAAACAAAAGAAAAATTAATCATTTATTTATTTTCATAATGGGTAATTAATTTCTTCCTAATTTACCAATATAAATTTTAAAATTTGGGAAGTGTGGTTATTTTGAAAAATGATTTTTGGGGAGGAAGTTGCATGAATAGGATATATAGGTCCTTACATATATCATTTTATCAATACCTAATTCCATTATAGTTGAAGATAAGGAAAATGAAAATGAAATATGAAAGAAATTAATTAGTTCCCAGATCATGTTAAGATATTGTTGATTCATAGGAAATGAATAAATTTTTTATTGGAATGAATTATTACAGAATAATATGGAAAATAATTATTAAAATATTTTAAAGAACACTAAATAATTAATATATATATATATGAGAGATATGAGTATTTTAATAGATTTATGGATGATTAAATGTTTAAATATAATAACACAATTTTGATGAAGGGAATACATTAAAAGACTTTTATTGTGATTGGGATATATGTATCTATTAAGTTTATCATGTGAAAAAGCAATCTACGAATAAATATCATTTAATTTCGTAAACATAATTATAATTTATTGGATATCCATTAGTATTTATATTATCTATAAATTTTATGTTATTATGGGTTCTTAGTTTTTCAGATAAAATATAGAAGGTATGAGATAACCTTGGATGAGAAAACGTTAATTTAATACTGAATATAAAAATGTCATTTTTAAGGATGGATATCATGTTTCCAAGAATTTTTTATGTATTATTTTATTAATTTTTTTAAAAAATTATTTCCCATAGGATGGGTTACAACCCTTCGTGTACGAAAGGCTACATGAATTAAACCCACAACAAAAGTGTGACTAGGCTATATCGCCTACCACTGGCCTATATAATGTTCTTGTTAATATGTTATTAATCATTTTATCTGAACAATTTGATGAACTAAAAATAGTTTGTATTTTGGGAAAATTTGATTTATCCAATAGAAAACCATGGAATTGGAAAAATATTATTTGGTACTTAAATGAAATTTGATAATTCATAAGACGTTGACTATTTTGGGAGAGTTATATGATTATGTTAAACATAATACATTGTGATTTTATTTGAGAAATAAATGTTGAATGGTCTTTCTTAAATGTATATGATTCATTTTGATTCATTTTATTTATTGAAATGATTTAGATACTAGGGAAATTACATTTATGTGTGAGTCATTAAGAGTTATTTATATTATATGAAGATAAATAAATAATTTATATTGGAAGACTACGTGATAAAATATTTCTAAATTTGTGGATTAAATTTTAGCATATAAAATTTTAAAACATTTTATGTTTAGTAATTTATTGAATTATATATCATGAACATTGGTTATTACTTTTTAATTTTGGATACTAAGGTACTTTTCAATTATTTAATTTTTTATTATTTTATTGTAATTAAATTAACATGTAAAAACTATTTTAGGTTTGGTTAATTACTAAAGGGAGGAGGAATATAAAGTTATAATATTATTGATATAGCAATCCATAGAAGCTGATCTTGACTCTTCAGGTATGAAAATTTATTTTGAATTATCATCCTTTGTAGAAAAGATGATATTGTAGTTGAAATTGATTAAACTATGAAATAAATCATTTCAATTAAGTATGTTAAATTATGTTATTTGTATAGGGAGAAAGATATTTTCTCAATTATAGGAATTTTATTTAGAAACAAAAAATATATCCAATTACTTTTCATATCGATAAATTAATATCAATTTAACCCATTATAGATTTATGGTTTTGTGCGTTGATTTAATTAGTTTTTCTTAATACATCTAAATTCCTCTATGTTTTGAAAATCAAAAACAAATTTTCGAAAGGAAAATGTTATCTCTATAAGAATTATTTTCTTAAAATAAAATATTCATTCTCAAAGAAAAGTTTTATCCTTACCTTGATTTTCAATACCTTATTCAAAGTATTCTCATAACAAACTTTAAAATTTATTTACTAATTCAAAAATTAAGATCCTTTCCTAAAAACCTAGAAATCATATAGTTCCTTGGATATTAAGTATCTCTATTTTTAGACTCCACATTCTATGAAATTTAGATTCATAATTCTTTGAAATTATGACTCTGGATTATCTATAATTCCGATTCTGATTTTTTGGAAATTCAGACTCTTAATTCTCTAAATTTCAGACACTATATTATCTGAAATTCAGATTCTAAATTCTTCAAAATTCAGACACAAAATTCTATAAAAATAAGAATTTAATTTATAAAAAATTCAGACTGGAAATTCTGAATAATTAAGATTCCAAATTTTGTAGAATTTAGAATATGAAATCTCTATAATTAAGACGTTGAATTCTTAAAAATTTAGACTCCAAATTCCTCATAATTTAGAGTCTAGATTCATTAGAATTCAGACTCCAAATGCATCCGAATTTAGACTCTGAATTCATCGGAATTAAGACTCTGAATTCATCCAAATTCAAATTCCAAATTTATCAGAATTAAGACTCCAAATTCATTATAATTCATACTCAAAATTCATCAGAATTTAGACAAAAAATTCTGTAGAATTCAGAATAACAATTAAAAAAAAGCAGAATTCAAATATCAATTTTTCCAGAATTCGATTGTTTATATATTAAAACTCTAAATTTTATTTTAACTATATTACATGTATTTATTTTTTGTTAAGCTTTTTTGTTTTCCTTAAATTTTATTGACTATTAAGAATGATAATTGATGATAGGGGTTGTGTCGTGTAAAAAAATTCAATTAAATTCTTTTTAACAAATAATTTAGCATAGTGGCACACCCCAAGGTCGATCATAAGGAGGCCACTAACACACACTATCTTCTTATTGTCACTATTTATAATATAACATATATACCATATACTACTAATATAAATGGGAGGGAAAATTTAAAATTTATTAAGTATATATTTATCATAAATATATAAATATATGAAAACACAAAATACCAAGAAAAGGAAGAAGAGACACAAAGATGTTATAAGAGGAAAACCATTTTTTGGGGTTTCATGGTGGAATTATCATTGTTATTCAAAATATCTATCAATGAATTATTCAATGTGGAGATCAAGACCTGTCACTCCACACCATCTCATTTGAAATGTATTACCCCACAACGAGACCTTTTCATGTAGGAGTAATCTCTTCCACATCAATACCCAATCCAAACTCCACTGTTTGATTGAATTAGATACTGATGATAATGAAAACTAAAAAACGAGGTGGAAGAAAAATATAGTAGGGGAAGCGGGGCGATCCAACATTGAAATCAAAGGATGGTTGTAGAAATACTTATATTAACATATAATTTTTTATCAAGTTTTTCTCGTTCTAAATATTAATACATAACTTTTCATATCCTAGATTTTCTTAAATAATTTTATCTTTGTTTATGAACATTTACAATTAACACATTTTGTGGAATAGTTATTTTCTTATAGAATGGGATGCATGAATATTATTTCTATAGACAAATTAAATCTAACTAGACCACCAATTTTTTATTCTAATGATTTCAATCATTATAGAGATATGATGATGAATTTATTCATTAACACTAGAGTATACAACACTGTAATGCTCACTGGGGATTACAAAATTCCAGACAAGGATGTCAGAACCTTCACCAACCAAGAGAAACTAGAATATCAATTAAAATACAAGGTATAAAATAATTTTTTGTGTTCTATGATAAGAAAAATATACAGTCATATATCATATTATGAAGAAGAAAACTAAAATTGGAATAAACATGAAATTATATATTTTGGAACATCTAAAGTGATAGAAACTAAAAGAGCTATGATAAGAGTTGAATATCATGGAATATTATTTCCTTATGAAAATCCTATTTTCAAAATTCAACAATGATTTATGACCATTACTAATAGTCTTTAATCTATAGGAGAGGAAGGGCATGATGATGAAGATCTTGTGGATATGATAATTGATACCATGAATAATTAGAGGGAATAAAAAATAATAGTTATTGATGAGAATAGAAAAGTAACTAACATTACTCTTGATGAGTTATTTGGAACTCTTCTTCAGTCTGAATCCAATATGAAGAGAGATACAGATTTCAACAAAATGACGAATGGTAATGGAAGTGTAATATTTACTACTACATATAAATCTAAGACTTCAGAAATGGTAAGTAAATATAATGCTAAAAAAGCGGTTGTTATATCAGAATGAAGTGAAAGTAATCAATCTGAGATTGAATTTTCCAATCTTGCTCTAAGGATGAATTAGAATGTGGGAAAGATAGATTTTTAGAACAAATATAAGAAAAAAAGATAGAATATACATGAAATATTCCAAAGTAACCTTTTATGAATGTAAAATGGATGTACATATTAGAACTAATTGTCCTATTCTTAAGAGAAAATATATGAAGCAAAATAATTATGAATTAAACAAAAATAAGTATTACAAATCTAAGGTTATGATAGTCCTAAAAGAAAATGACACCTAGAGTGAAAGTTGTGGTGACTCTTCAGATGAATACTTAGAATATGAATCATATGGTCAGAAGAATATCAGTCTTATATCTAGAGTACCTATTGAAAATAATTATCTTATAACTAAGGTAAACAACGCTGAATACTTAAGAAATATTTATTTATATTCTAATATTCCAAATGAATAATATTATGAATCATTAGATTAAGAATCTCCCCCATGAGATTATAATTACTCAGCTTAATTTATATTAGTTGTTTTTATTTTATAAACAACATGAAAATGAAAATTTTAAGACAATAATGATGTTAGAGAAAGAAAATTCTAGAAAATAAATTTTAATAAAATATGTATCAGATCATTCTAATGATCCGGAACAGAAAACTTTTTCTTTTTAATGTATTTTTAAAATCATTAAGGAAATAAATTCTGATAAGGATAATCATTCAAAGGATCTTGAAATTATTATTTATTTGAAAATATTTTAGATAACAACTCATGTTCTAAAACTAATTAATTTGATGATAAAAATTTAGCCATTAGACTAAAATAAAACAAAATCCTTAATTTTTTTGTCAAATTTGATTTCAGGAAGGAAGGAATTTGATAAAAAGTATTCACAAATTCCTCCCCTAATTAGTAGTCCTTGAATTGGTTACAGTCATTGAAAATCAATTTTTAGTACTAACTATTTTGTTCCAAAAAGTCCTCCCATTTGCACTGAAAGTCAATGTGGTGGATATTGGGTGATAAATTGTTCATTAAATAAAACTCAATCATTAGGTTTTCCTAAATCTTATTTTTCTATGAAAATGTGGAATCATAAGAGTTTACATTATGAAATTTCTGGATCCAAGAAGGTTTTGATTCTGAATGTCTAACACTTTTAAATCTAGGAAAATAATGAAATGACCAAAAAATATATATTTTACGTGGATAATGGATGTTCCCAGAAAATTATTGGTAACACAAACTTCTTTTAAATGATTATCTTGATGAAAGAAGGAAATGTAACTTTCATAGTTAATTCCCATGGAGAAAATATTGGTTTTGGTAATATTGTTCATCTTCAAAAATCATTGATTTCAAATGTTTTTTTGTTAATGGTCTTAAGAATAATCTAATTATCATAAACCAAATTTGTGATAAAGGTTACCTTGTGAATTATAGGAATGATAAATTCTTAGTAAATAATTACAAGGAAGAGTTTTTTATTGCTGCCCATAGGCATGAGAATTTTTATACATTAATCTTAGAAGTCCTTAGGTGCTAGATCATCCTTGAATTATTATAATGGAAGATCATTCCTGGTTATGGATTAGAAGACTATGATACTATAACCTTAGGAACCTTTGCAGAATCTCAATGAAAATACTTGTTAAAAATCAACTAGAATTTAGATTTTATTCTTCAAAAGATTACGATCCGTGTAAATTTGGAATGAAACATAAGTAACGATTTAAATAAATCGATGAAGTATCATCTGCTTAGGGATTATAGAAAGCGCATATAGATCTTTTGGTCCAACAAAAATTGGAAGTATTGGAGGTAAATACTATGTATTTGCTCTAGTTGATAATTACACAAGATTTAAAGGGTACTATTTTCATGCAAAGAAAGCTGAATAATTTCATTGTTTTAATACATTTAGAGACCAAGTTAAAAATTATACAAACCTTCCATTGATAACTATTTATAGTGATCATGGGGGATAATTTCAAAATTAATATATTGAAGATTTTTGTTGTAAAAGTGTAATTACTCAAAATTTATAAGCCCTAAGAACTCCTCAAAAAATGGTGTTGTTTAGAGAAGAAATCAAATACTTCAATAGATAAATATAACCATGTTGAGTCAATATTTTATTTGTAAACATGTTCAGATTGAGTCTATTAGTACTGGTTATTATTCTATAAATCAAGTTTAAATCAGACATTTTCTTAATAAAACACCTTATGAATTATGGACTTGTAGAAAACATAGACTTTTCTATTTCTATGTATTTGAATGAAAAGTATTCATCCTTAATACTAAAGATAAATTACATAAATTCACACCCAAATATGATGAAGGAATTATCATAGGTTATTCCACTACTTCCAAGGCTTGTCGAGTCTTTAATAAAAATACATGTACTATTAAAGAAATAGTGTATATTAAATTTGATGAAACTGATTATATGGTTTTTAAACAAACACAGCCTACATCCTTGGATGTGTTTTCAAAACTGGATTATCAAACCATGATAGAATATTATTCTAATACTGAAAATACTCCAGAATTTTTTTTGATGTATTTACCCCAAAATATTTATACCTTTTGTTGATGAAAAAGTTTTACAAAACCAAAATCACCTGTTCATTAAGAATCATCCTAGTTATAGTATATTAGGTGATGTCAATAAATCTATAAGGACCTGAAGTTCTTTAAGAAAATATGTAGAACATTTAGCATTACATTCCCATTAGAACCAAAAATAACATATGAATATTTTTTTGAATATGATTTGATTAAAGCTATGTAAGATGAGCTAAATTAATTCAAAAGGAATAATGTTTGGACCTTAGTTGAAGGATATAATGAATCTTCTATAATGGGAGTAAATAGGGTCCTCAGAAATAAATGTGATGAAACTGGAATCATATTAATAAATAAAGCTGGATTAGTTTCTAGAGGAAATAATTAACCAGAATGAATATACTATGAAAAAACCTATGCTCTAGTAGCATGTCTTGAATCATTTCATATTTTACATGCCTTTCCAACATTCTTTAGCTTAAAACTTTTTCAAATGGATGTGAAGTGTACTTTCCTTAATGGATATGTTCATGAAGATTTTTATGTTGAAAAAACTCTTGTATTTACTGACACAAAATATCATGAACATATTTTTCAAATTAGCAAAGCATTATATGGACTTAAACAAGCCCCTATAGTCTCGTATGATAGACTTATAGGATTTTTCTTATTATGAAATTACATTAAGGGAACTGCTGATCCAACTCTCATTATAAAGAAATATTGGAAAAATGTTTTGATTTTTCAAATATATGTTAACAAAATTATATTTGGAATAACTCAACAATCATTAACTGATTACATTGTTAGTCATATGAAATATGAGTTTTAAATGAGTATGATGGGTGAGGTAAAAAAAATTATTGCTTTTAAAATATCTCAAAAAATAGAATGAACATATATATCTCAACATAAGTATATTAAAGATATTCTTAAGTAGTATAGATATGAAAAAAATAAATGTATAAGAACTCCAATCAGTACGTCAAATTCAATTGATCATTATGAATCTAGAAAACTAGTAGATCAAACTCCTATTGGAGGTTTGATAGAAAGTTTATAATATATAATAGATAGTCATCCAAAAATCATGTTTTTAGTATGATTATTTTTATGATATCAATCTAATCTAAATGAACTTCAATTAAAATAAGTTAAAATTGTTTTTTTCTATTTAATTGGAACCATGGATTTATGAATTTTCTATTATTTGGGAAATGATTTTGTTTTAAAATGCTCTAAGATGTAGATTTTGGTGGATGGTGAATGGATATAAAAAGTACATCTAGAAATTGTCATTTATTAGGAGATTCAATAGTTTTTTTCATGAAATAATAAAAATTCAGTAGCATATTCCACTACTGAAGCTGAATATGTAGCAGGTGGAAGTTGTTGTGGTCAAGTGTTGTGTATGAAACACCCACTCACAGACTATGGCATGAGTTTTACAAAAACAAAGATATTGTTTGATATTACAAGTTTCTTTTCCATAAGAAAAAACCATGTACATAACCGTCATGAAAAACACATAGATATTAGGCATCAATTTTTCATAGATCACACACATAAAGGAGATATTATTTTCAAATTTATCTGAACAAAAGTTCAAATTGCTAATATTATTAAAAAAATGATACCCTATGACAGATTTGAATACATTAAATAAATGTTAGGAACAATAACTGTAAGGTAATATTCCATATTTACTTTTTGTTGAAACATATCTCCTTACATTAAGATAATCATTTTCATAAAGGGAGTACATTTGTTGTTTACCAAAAACAATTTATTCCATAATTATTTTTTATCCAAAAAATTGTATTTCTTTATCATGTTTTTCGAAACCAAAACATTTTTATTTCATAAATATTTTTTTATCCAAAACATTTGTTCATAATAATTTTGTTTCAGAACCAAAATTTCAGGAGTCAAAAATTTATTTTCAATAATAAAATATTCTATAATATTTTTTTGAAGAACCTTATCCAAATTGAATATTCCTTCTAAGAAGCCAAGAATGTATTATTTCTTACATAAATAATCATAATTGTATTTTTTTATGTGTTGGAATTTATATCTTTTTTTAATAAAATTCTATTGGATTCCCATTCCTAAAATGATATTTTTCCTTAATTCCTTAAAAGACCAGATCCTACAAAATCTATCATCGACACTCATCTCAACCGGCATATTATATCATAATTATTTAAACAATTGGATCAAATCAGGAATTTGAACCGTCATCTCAAAGACTATATAAAGGTCTCTAAATTCGTGTCCCACAACATTTTTTCAATACATTATGCACCTATTCTCTTCTCTTCTTCAAAGGGGTTATTTAGTTTTCCTTGTTTTATTACATTTCGTATATCGCATGATGATTCCCTACTGAATTAGATGTATTCAAACAAGGAAATATAAGACTGAATAATCTACAAGGAAACGTTGGTAGACCAAAATTTATTTTCTAAATATAAAACATTGGTTATGGAGAATATCTAGCTTAATGGATGAGAGAGTTATTGTGTTGCTAAGCCGAAGAGTCAGGATATGGTTTATCCTGATCATCTTATAGAATTTCATGATATAGTCAGTTTTTAATAAGAAGGAGAAAATGGAAAAGTGTTTGTTTAAAATATATTAGAAAACCGAATCGTTATCATTCTACATGGACACAAATATTCTTGTTATTCCCATGTAGGTGAGGCAATATTTTGATCTATGATGTTTCCAGACATGTTAGGAATCATGGAGGGGGAAATGGAAATTATATTCCCTTGACTAAAGTTAGTGAAATCACTAAATATCAACCTTATTTTAATGAAATTTAGGATGTTATCCTTGTGGGT
Organism: Viscum album; assembly: GCA_963277665.1. Taxonomy (NCBI): domain Eukaryota; kingdom Viridiplantae; phylum Streptophyta; class Magnoliopsida; order Santalales; family Viscaceae; genus Viscum; species Viscum album. Next base: position 227,713,407 of record OY728143.1, read on the forward strand.
ATAGTGTTTATTAATTCTTGAATGTTATTTAAGGACTTTATAAAGAAAAGTGATACACTTATATTTGTCTTTTTGGTTAAACAAATAAAGGTAAACCTGGTGAAATACATCCTTATGACAATGACCAACAAAAATAATGGAACTCTAATGTTCCAAATAACAATGTATCTAGAGATATGGTCAAAGATTGTAGTGAATTGTTTAAAATCTTATAACATTTCCTGTAGTTAAAATCCATGAACATTAAAGATCATGTTTCTGATGGATGACACTCTATGAAAGATCAAATTATGATTCAGTAACAAATCAAGAGAGTTTTATGATCTTCCAAGATAGAAGATAAATATTTAATCAAGAATGGGGAATTAGAAGGAACATCCATGAAATAATAGAAGAAGAGAAAATAAAATGAACTGGAATCAAAAGAAAAACTCATAGATTAAGATAATTCAGTCATCTCCACCAAAGACAAAAAATCAAAAAACATTCTATGATAAAGTAGCAACAAAGTTGTGGGAGACGAAGAAAAAGAAGAAGGAATGAGATTAAAGCATTTTTCTAGATCCTACTGAGGAAAAAGCCTTGAATATCCCAATTTCTGATGAAATTGAAAGGAAAAATAAATAGTAGAATATGAACACGAAAATTTCAGAATATGAGATTATTCAATATCCATTTAAAGATTCTGATATAGGATACAAAAAGATTTATGTACCATAATCCTTCCCCTAAGAAATGGTTCTAGTAGAAAATCATGGAAAAAAATTCTAATTCTATAACCTATTCTAGAAGAAGAGATAATTCAGCAAGATTATGAAGAAGAAGGCCAGGAAGAGGAAAAAGGTGAAAGTGATGATGTGTTTATGTAAGTTGAAGAGTACCATGAGATGGAAAGTCCTTCATATAAGTTATTCATACAAAAATCCCGTGAAGGGTCAACCAAAATAATTAGTCATGGAAAAGAGGATCATGTATAGGATTATGTTGACAAAACTAAAAATGATGAATGTAGCAACCATGATTTGATTAATCTTAAATATATTAAGGGAGATATAGAGAAATAAGATGTTGATGAAGATGAGATAGTCCAACTCTTTGATAGTGAAAACGAGTCTCTGAGGGAAGAGAGGGTTATATCCAATGTAGATAAAAGAAAAACAAATCATTGTTGACATGACCCTAATGGATGTGGTCGTATAGTCTATGAAGGATGATGGTGGATCATATAAGAGGATATCTGATGAGCTAGACAAAGTGTCCTCACCAGCATGGGAATCATCTTCCAAAAATACGTATTCATTGGGAAAAGATTTCATTGTACAATCCTTGAAGAAGTTAGCGAAAAAAATTCCATTGATTCCAGTTATTAATTCCAAATGACAGTTTCTTCAACAATATGTTAATCAGAAGTCAGATTTGATAAGAATGATCATGGAAATATTTATCATTATTGAGACATGATTCAAAGCTTTTAATATTCGACATGATACTCCTATGAGATCATGTAAGGAGATTTCAAAATAATCGAAGTTAATAATCATAGATATGAAAATTTAAAATGATTTTCGTGAATTAGTAGAAGGTTATTTTGATCAGAATAATGATACTATGAAAAATATAATTTCATATCGTTTTGAAAAGATCAATAAAGATAAATCCAACTAGATACAATAGGATAATGATTTGAATTGTATGCTGAATTCAGTTTCTCTAAATTTACTAAATGAAACGGAACTTCGGTTAGAGTTTGATGAAAAATTAAAAAACTAATATGAGGTCGTAAAGTCTGCGGAAAGTAATCTGAAGTCTCATGAAGAAAAAATCAAGGCTCTCAAAAAGAAGAATCACGATCCGGACTAGATGCTTAAGTGGTTTGAGGATGATCACAAATAGATGAAGAAATTATAAAAAACCCTAATAAAGCTCTTTCCGAATGAAAATAAAGTTGAATGAATTTTCATTCATTCCAATATTTTATTGTATTTTTTACCCTATAACCAATTTTCCTATCATAATGAAAAATATTCTATCATTAAATCAATTTATTTTTTCATTCAAGAACCTTTTAAGAATTTTTCTTTCATTCTCTCCATTCATCTTCAAAAATTAAAAAGTTAGAGAAAGGAATGATCTAATGAATATTATGAAAAAAATAGAATTCCCTATGTATGGGGGAGATTAATTAAGGATGCGTCTAATTAAAGAATATTTTCATAAGCCGGAAAAAGACACATCTCTAAGAAAGACCCAAATTTGATCCTTATAGATTTCAAAATCTAAGGGGGAGTTTGTCATATTCTTCATAAGTTATATGAAAAGGTAGATAACTGTAACATCCCAAGTAAGTAATGAATAATAGATATTTTTATCTATGTCTATTAATGAATTAGATAGTGTTTTATATGCTTAAAATGAAAATAAATCCAATCTTAAGCATGGAATACACTAATTTATTTAAAAGATTATTTTAGTGCCTTTTAATGGCAAATTTTTTTTAAATATATCTTTTGAAAATTTTATAAGCTATTTTTGTCAAAATAAACATATTATTTATGATTGGGACATCAAAATTTACTTTGTGCGAGTTTTTGGTATTTTTCCGATAAAGTTCATTTTTTAATGAATAGTGAAAAATGTTGTATTTTAATTCAAAATCTCTTTTTAATCTAATTTATTTATATGATTAGAATATATTTTGAATTTGTTTTAATGTGAAATTAGAATATATTTTTACCATTTAATCCAATGGTGGTCATTGGAATCAATTTCACTTTTAAATTGGACTTAAACTAGTGTCAATCTTTTGATACTTATTGTTTCATAAAAACACACTATTTGTCATGACATCGGGAATTAATTATTAAATTAATTAATGTAAGGTATATGATTTTAATTTTGTAAAATAGAAAAAAATTTTTAATTCATAATATCAAATATAGCATAGGGTGATGTTTTGGTATTTTTCTGAAAAACTTCAATTTTTGATGAATAGTGAAACCACTAAGTGGTAGTTAAAGAAACTGATTTTTCGTTTAAATGAAACTTTGCCACTTCTGTTATTTGATTTTCAAAAATCTGACATACATGGTTGTCATTAGGAAGTAAATTGTTGTTCAATGAGATTAAAATAATTTTTTGGTGAATAGTAACTTTTTAAGTTCTTAATCGCGATTAGAGATAATTAGTGTTGTTTAAGGTAAAAATAATGTTTTAATAATACGAGATGAGCTTGAAACATGTCCTACTTTTATTGGATGTGTCATGGCCGACCAAGAGAATCCATGGGTCAACATCGGGACCCCATGGAGCCACTTTGGTAGGAAAATGACATTAATATCTTTTTATTTAATGTTCAAATTAAAATAACACAAACATGAGTTGTTTTACAAAAACAATTTTTAAAATGGGGTTATAAAAGTCAGAATTTTTACTATAAATAGTCATTGTAAAGCTAAAAAGATTTCCTAAATCATATTATTTTTTTTAATAATTTTTAGATCTTAAATAAATTAAATTATTTATGACACCATGATGATGCAGCAATTACCTCATTAATAAATGATTTAAATAAAATGAAAAGATAATGTAAAATCTATGACCATCACGTGTCCAAAAGCTATTGTATTGGTGGATTTCTAACCCTTATCACCTTATACTAGAATTATATTAATGTGGGTCCTTTTAAATCCGAAACACATTTTAAAATAAAGTAACATTTCTTTACATTCCAAGAGTGCCCCTCCTCTCCTCTTATAAAAGGCACCCACCTCTAACTCCTTACCCACACTTCCAAAGCCTTTGGCTCGGCTAACCCCTACCCATTTTGTCTCTCTGAATCCCTCTGTACCTCGTAGAAGCCTCACTTTGGGCATATGTCTTCCCAAGGAAGTCTTTGATCTCAAACCAAAGGGAGCTACCCGATTTTAAGGTAATGTCTTCACTTGAGTACTTTTGTTTTATTTTGCTTCTCCAACCCCCTAAACTCTTTTTATTCATTTCTTTTGTAACAAATCCAGTATATTCAATATACTAGGATGTTTTTATAAGAAATATTCGAGCTAAACTTATAAACACCTACATCTAATGGCTAAAGAACATACTATTTCCGTGGATGGCGAATTTCTGCCTCACGAAACGATGATTGTTCAACACTCATACAACACCTTCAAAGGTGGACATTAAGATGTCACTATATTTATATATGATATATAATATGTTTATGTTTTACTTAAGATTCTGTATTTTTTAATTTATGGCATACCTTTATGGTTTCCATTATGGGTAAACGCGATATCTTCATTTTAGAAATTGCGGACTACCGCCCCCTCAAAGTGATTTGATTCATTAATGCCATATGTGGGATGTATAAAGGATGTAATTAATGATTTTATATATGATATTATACTGGAATTATAATATACCATTATATAATTATTATTCCATTTCATAAAATACAAAATAGAAATGAAAGTAGCGTTCATGCGTACGTACGATTACCGTCTCCATGAACGGTGCATTTCATTTCTTACCTCTAAACATTATGTAGTATTATAAATGCATGTATATACTAGATATATATGATATATATGATATCTACATCATGAGTATAACTATGTATATAATGGATACATGAACAACTTTTAATTATAAAGATTTTATTTTTGACTCATGTACCAATGATCGTTAAAACGACCGTTAATAACTTAAATAATTACATAGTGTTAATGACATGGTAATAAGTGATATAAAAGGAATAATGAACTTGAAAAAGGTTCTTAAGCCAGTAAAAATTAAATCAAGTTTATTATTCAGGAGGTTAAAGAATGATCGAGTCAAGTCAGACTGAGTTATGTGACTTCATCTCAATCCCCTTTCATTGAGGCATATTTTTGTTTTATACACAACCTTATTTTATACGGTGTATAAACCCCTTTGACTTTTACGTTTATCCAAAAGGAATATTTTTTATATGAAGCATTTTACTAAATGAAAAAATGGAATGTTTTTGTCATACGTATGCGGCGACAATGTCTTCTCCGCCGCCATGACCATTATTTGAGTTTTGACTTTCTCTACAAGCCATACCATTTTTTTAAAAGAAAAATAAATACCCTGTTTTAATTTTCTTTGATTTTGGAATTGAATATGGTTTTCATAATGTTTTTATTATATCAATGTGTTTTATTGATATCCTATGATTGAAATGTGGAAATGTTATGTTTCCTTTATGTATATATTATGTGATATGATTATGTTAGGGTTCTTGGGAATTATTATGAAGACGGGTGGTTCCGTGATAAAATAAGGGAGAGTGAGCCCGATATAGCTCTCCAATGCATTGGGTAACGCGAAAGAGTGAAATGTTAAGATTTCTCCAAAGAGAATTAGGGAATATACTGTGATGGGTATTCCAAATGTAACCAAGAGGGTTACTCCCTACGTAAGAATGTTATGAATGCCTCAAGTTACCTTTATGTCTTATGATTTCTATGATTTATTCATGATTTGATGAGGTATGTTAAAGTGCTTATGTTTTATGGGTGGAGTATGATTTCATTCTTATGTATATATGTACTCATGTTTCCTTTCCACATTTTTATATCCCTTACTGAGCTTTTTATACTCATCTCATGTGTTTGAAATGTTTTTCACAGGTCAAGGGAATGGTACATGATATGATAGTGTCAGGGAAGTGTCAAGGAGGAATCCATGTTTTATTTTAAATATGTTTCCGTTGATGGGAAAAATGAATACTATCTTTATGTAACCACTTTGTTTAAATGTGGAATGTAATGCAAGTTTTATGATCTAATTCTCAAAAACTCTAAACCTGAAAAGATCCTCAAGGTGTAATCCTGTAATAACTCAAGGATTAAGTAATTTTTAAGGTTGGGGGCTTATAGTTTGTATCAAAGGACGGTTTAGATAACTTTAGGAGTTAGAATTTTATTAAATGATTATCCAAAAATATTTTTTTATGATTAAATTAAAATGATATAGCATTTGAAGATTACCATGTTTCTTCATCTATGACATGTTTGATAAGAATAGTTTTTCGTAGAGGAAACAGAGCAGATTTTCTGGGAAGGCATACTGAGGGTAATGAACTTCCAAATCAGAAACCCAAAATGGTTAGAGTCCGAATTGAATAGTTTGTTGCAGTGATGGATCAGTTGATTCAGGTGATACATGGTGGTGGTTTTTATTGATGATATTTTGGTGTTTTCGAAAACTAAAGAGGATCATGAAAGACATTTAAGGGTTATTTTTTTAACCTTAAAAGAAAAGAAATTGTTTGGGAAATTCAGAAAGTGTGAGTTTTGGTTGTAACAAATTTCTTTCCTTCATCACATTTTTTCTAAAGATGGGATAACTGTTGATCCTGCAAAAACAAAGGTTGTTGAAGAATGTCCAAGACCCACAAATGTAACATAGATTCGTAGTTTCCTTGGTTTGGCAGGCTATTACCGAAGGTTTGTTAGAATTTTTTAATGGTTATCTAGTCTAATGACTAAGCCTACTAAGAAGGGTGTTAAGTTTATTTGGACAAAAGAATGTGATGATTGTTTTCATGAACTGAAAAGAAGATTAGTGAATGATCCTGTTTTGACACTACCTTCCAGGATTGGGGAGTTTGTTATCTACAACGATGCTTCATTGAAAGGAATTGGTTGTGTCCTAATTCATAATGATCAGGTAATTGCTTATGCTTCACGACAATTGAAAACTCATGACGTAAATTACCCTACACATGATTTGGAATTAGCTGCTGGAGTTTTCGCTCTAAAAATTTGGAGGCATCATTTGTATGGAGTAAAGTGTGAAATATATACCGATCACAAAAGTTTAAAGTACATATTCACTCAGAAAGAATTGAACATGAGACAGAGGAGATGGCTAGAATTAATCAAGTATTATGATTGTACAATTAATTACCATCTGGGAAAAGCAAATAATTTGGTTGATGCTCTGAGTCGAAAAAGTAATGCTTCATTAACAATGTTGTGTTTGGAAAGTGATCCTTTGGTTAAGGATTTGATGATCTTTGGAATACAAGTTTTTGGTGCAAGATGTTCTTCTGTTTTGTTTCAGGTATCAGTGATATCTTCTCTAACAGACGAAATCAAGAAAGCACCGAAGCAAGATAGTGAGTTGCAGAAAAAGGTAGAGCTATTTCAGAATGGTAAGTTTCCTAAATTCAACATTGATAATAATTGTGTTTTAAGATTTGGGTAGAGATTGTGTGTGCCTTGTGATTCACAGTTGAAGAGAGAGTTGTTATGTGAAGCTCATAGTTCTTCGTTTTTAGTTCATCCTGGCAGTACTAAGATGTACAGAGATCTGTGGGAGTATTACTGGTGGGATGGAAGGAAAAGAGATATTGTTGATTTTACTGTGAAGTGTTTGACATGTCAACAGGTTAATGTAGGGCGGCAGTTACTGAAAGTGATGATTCCGCCTTTACCAGTGCCAGAGTAGAAATGGGAGAATATATCCATGGACATTGTTGAGGGATTGCCGAAGACATCTCGAGGTAATAATGCAATCTGGGTTATTGTTGATCGCTTGACTAAATCTGCTCATTTCCATGCTATACGAGATACTTTTTCCCTAGATCAACATTCCCATTTGTTTCTTAAATATATAGTTATGTTACATGGAGTTTCTCTCTCCATTGTATCTGATCGTGATCCCTGGTTTACTTCTAACTTTTGGAAAGGATTTCAGAAGTCGATGGGTACTGAATTAAATTTTAGTACAGTTTTTCATCCTCAGTCAGATGGGCAGTCAGAACGAAAAATTTAGACATTGGAGGATATGCTACGTGCTTGTTCTATGGATTATTAGGGAATTTGGGACCAACATCTTTCTTTGGTTGAATTTTCATATAATAATAGTTTTCATTATAGTATACAGATGGCACCATTTGAGGTGTTATATGGGAATCAATGTCGAACTCCATCTTTTTGGGATGAAGTGGGTGAAAGAAAGCTGATGGGACTAGAATTGGTAGAAGAGATGGCAGAAAAAGTTCAGCTGATACAGAAACACATTAGATTAGCTCAGTGCAGACAGAAGAGTTATGCAGACAATAGGATGGAGGATCTCTCTTTTGAGGTAGGTGATCATGTTTTTCTCAAAGTATCACCATGGGAAAGTGTGATGTGATTTGGTAAGAAAGGAAAGACGAGTCCAAGGTTCATTGGAACATATGAAATTCTGAAGAGAGTTGGATCAGTTTCATACCGAGTGGCTTTACCTCCGAGTTTATCTCAGGTACACAATGTTCTTCATGTTTTGATGCTGAGAAAGTACATGCCAGTTCCATCTCATATTTTGAGTACAGAGGTAGTTCAGCTGGAAGAGAACCTATCTTATGAGGAACAACCGGTCCAGATTCTTGACCAAAGGGAGAAAGTGTTATGGAATAAGGTTATTCATCAGGTAAAGGTTTTGTGGAAAAACCACATGATTGAAAAGGAAACATGGGAATCAGAAAATGCAATGAGGGATAAATACCACCACTTATTCGATAAGTAAATAAATTGCGGGGATGCAATTTTCTAAAGGGGGGAAGAATGTAACATCCCAAATAAGTAATGAATAATAGATATTTTTATCTATGTCTTTTAATGAACTATATAGTGTTTTAGAGGCTCAAAATGAAAATAAATCCAATTTTAAGCATGGAATACCCTAATTTTTTTAAAAGATTGTTTTACTGCCTTTTAATGAAAAACCATTTTTTAATCTATCTTTTGATAATATTATAAGCTATGTTTGTCAAAATAAACTTATTATTTAGGATTGGGACATCAAAATTTAATTTTTGTGAATTTTTGGTATTTTTCCGATAAAGTTCATTTTTTAATGAATAGTGAAAAATGTTGTATTATAATTCAAAACCTCTTTTTAATATAATTTATTTATATTATTAGATTATATTTTGAATTGGTTTTAAAGAGAAATTAGAATATATTTTTACCATTTAATCCAACGGTGGTCATTGGAATCAATTTCACTTTGAAATTGGACTTAAACTAGTGTCAATCTTTTGATACTTATTGTTTCATAAAAACACGCTATTTGTCATGACAACGTGAATTAATTATTAAATTAATTAATGTCACTTATATGATTTTAATTTTGTAAAATAGACATAATTTTTAAATTCAGAATATCAAATATATCTTAGGGTGAATTTTTGGTATTTTTCTGAAAAACATCAATTTTTGATGAATAGTGAAACCACTAAGTGGTAGTTAAAGAAAATGATTTTTCATTTAAATGAAAAATTGCCACTTCTGTGATTTGATTTTCAAAAATCTGACATACATGGTTGTCATTAAGAAGTAAGATGTGGTTCAATGAGATTAAAATAATTTTTTGATGAATAGTGACTTTTAAGTTCTTAATCGCGATTAGAGGTAATTAGTGTAGTTTAAGGTAAAAATAATGTTTTAATAATATTAGATGAGCTTGATACATGTCCTACCCTTATTTGATGTGGCATGGACGACCAAGACAATCCATGGGTCAACTTGGGGACCCCATGGATCCACTTTGGTATGAAAATGACATTAATATCTTTTTATTTAATGTTAAAATTAAAATAACACAAACATGAGTTGTTTTACTAAAACAATTTTTAAATGGGGATATACAAGTCAGATATTTGAGTATATATAGTAATTATAAAGATAAAAATATTTCCTACATCATAGTATTTTTTTTATAATTTTTAGACCTTAAATAAATTAAATTATTTATGACACCATGATGATGCAGCGATTACCTCATTATTAAAGGATTTAAATAAAATGAAAAGATAATGAAAACTCTACAACCTACACATGCCCAAAACCAATTGGATGGGTGGATTTAGAACCCTTATCACCTTATGCTAGAATTATATCAATGTTGGGCCTTTTAAATCCAAAAATCATTTTAAAATAAAGTAACATTTCTTTACATTCCAAGAGTACCCCTTCTCTTCTCTTATAAATGCCCCCACCTCTACCTCCTTACCCACACATCCAAAGCCTTTGGATCGGCCAAACCCTGCCCATTTTGTCTCTCCACATCCCTCTCTAACTATTAGAGGCCTCACTTTGGGCAGAAGTCTTACCAAGGAAGCCTTTGATCTCAAACCAAAGGGAGTTACCCGATTTTAAGGTAATGTCTTCACTTGAGTCCTTTTGTTTTATTTTGCTTCTCCAACCCCCTAAACTATTTTTATTCATTTATTTTGTAAAAACTCCAGTATCTTCAATATACTAGGATGTTGTTATATGAAATATTCGTGCTACACTTACACACACCTACATCTAATGGCTACAGAACATACTGTTTCCGTGGATAGCGAATTTCTGCCTCACGAAACGATGATTGTTCACCACTCATATAACACCTTCAAAGGTGGCCATTAAGATGTCACTATATTTATATATGATATATAATATGTTTATGTTTTACTTATGCATCTGTATTTTTTCATTTATGGCATACCTTTATGGTTTCCATTATCGGTAAACACGATATCTTCATTTTAGGAAGTGCGGACTACCGCCCCCTCAAAGTGATTTGATTCCTTAATGTCATATATGGGACGTCTAAAGGATTTAATTAATGATTTTATATATGATATTATAATGGAATTATAATATACCATTATATCATTTTGATTCCATTTCATAAAATACGAAATAGAAATGAAAGTAGCGTTCAAGCGTACGTACGGCTTACTGTCTCCATGAACGGTGCATTTCATTTATTACCTATAAACGTTATGTAATATTATAAATGCTTGTATATTCTGGTTATATATGATATATTTGATATCTACATCATGAGTATAACTCTGGTTATAATGGATACATGAACAACTTGTAATTATAAAGAGTTTATTTTTGACTCAAGTACCAATGATCGTTAAAACGTCCATTAATAACTTAAATAATTACATAGTGTTCATGACATGGTAATAAGTGATTTAAAAGGAATAATCAACTTGTAAAAGGTTCTGAATAAAGTATAAATTAACTCATGTTTATTATTCAGGAGGTTAAAGAACGATCGAGTCAAGTCGGACCGAGGTATGGGACTTCGTCTCAATCCCCTTTCATTGAGGCATATTTTTGTTTTATAGACACCCTTATTTTATATGGTGTATAAACCCCTTTGACTTTTATGTTTATCCAAAAGGAATCTTTTTTATACGAAAAGTTTTACTAAACTACAAAAGGGAATGTTTTTGTCATATGTATGCGGTGACAATGACTTCTCCACCTCTGTGACCATTATTTGAGTTTCGGCTTCCTCTATAAGCCATAACGTTTTTTTAAAGAAAAATAAATACCCTATTTTACTTTTTCTTTTATATTGGTATTGAAAATGGTTTTCAAAATGTTTTTATTATAAAAATGTGTTTTATTGATATCTTGTGATTGAAATGTGGAAATTTTATGTTTTCTTTATGTATGTTTTATGTGACACGATTATGTTATGGTTCATGGGCATTATTATGAAGACGGGTGGTTCCGTGATAATCTAAGGGTGGGTGAGCCCGATATAGATCTCTAATGCATTGGGAAACACGGAGGATAGAAATGTTAAGGTTTCTCCAAAGAGATTTAGGGAATATACTGTGATGGGTATTCCAAACGTAACCAAGAGGGTTACTCCCTATGTAAGAATGTTATGAATGCCTCAAGTTACCATTATATCTTATGATTTATATGATTTATTCATGATTTAATGAGGTATGTAAAAGTTCTTAGGTTTTATGGGTAGAGTATGATTTCATTCTTATGCATATATATACTCATGTTTCCTTTCCATATTTTTATACCCCTTACTGATATTTTTATGCTCATCCCATGTTTTTTAAATGTTTTTCACAGGTCATATGATAGTGTCAAGGAAGTGTCAAGGAGGAATCCATTTTTTGTTTTAAATATGTTTCCATTGATGGGAAAAATGAATACTATCTTTATGTAACCACATTGTTTAAATGTGGAATGTAATGCAATGTTTTATGATCTAATTCTCAAAAACTCTAAACCTGAAAAGATTCTCAAGGTGTAATCTTGTAATAACTCAAGATTAAGTAATGTTTAAAGTTGGGGCCTTATAATTAGTATTTAATTTAAATTATAAAAAAAATGAAAAATCGATATTTCTTATATTCTATTTCGAGTGGTTTTATTTTCTTTTAAAAAAGAGGAGATTGTTGTCTCAATCAGGGTTCCTTATGAATTTATAATTCTTATATGTTTTTTAAATATCAAACTCATTTTAATATGTAAAATTTCATTTCTAGATGAATTTTTTTCTTAAGGATAATATTTTTTTCTCTTAGAAATGTTTTATCCATACCTTGTTTTATAATGAGTTATTGACAGACTTCTCATAACCTAGTTTAACATTTTTTTACTAAGTCAAAAATCAGATACTTATATAAAAACCTCAGAATCTTATAGTTCCTTGGATATCGAGTCTTTATGTTTTTAGACTCCATATTCAATAAAATTCCGACTCCAAAATCTCTAAAATTCTGACTCTGAATTATCTAAAATTCATATTCCGAATCCCCTGAAATTAAGACTCTGAATTCTCTTAAAATCAGACTAAAAATTATATTAAATTCATATAATGAATTCCTCAGAATCCAGACTGCAATTTCGTTTGAATTAGGACTCTGAATTCGTCAACGTCCTGACACCTAATTCCACAAAATTCAGACTCTAAATTCATCAGAATATAGACGCTTAATTAATAACAATTTAGACTCTGAATTCATCAAGATTTAGACTCCGAATTACTCTGAATTTGAACTCCAAATTTATCATAATTCAGACACTGAATTAATTAAATTTTAGAATTTGAATTCATTAGAATTCAGACTCTAAATTCATTAGAATTCAAACTCCAAAATCAATGAAAAATAAAATAAAAATATCCATTTTCTAGAATGTGATTTTTTTTATTGAGACATAAAATTCTATTTTTCCAATATTATAATTATTCAGTATTGATTAAGCTACTATATTTTTTTTATAGTTTACTAATTCTTAATCATGATAGTGCTTCCCATGACATTCCTATATAAAATGGTGTTAAACAATTTGTTTCTAACAAACCGTTAGTTGATTGTCACATGTACATGTGTCTATGAGATTCAAGGAAAAATATAACTATTGGTATTGGGGGCCGACAATTGATGTTTTTCATATAAATATGAGATTATTTTAACATTATTATTATACATATATCGATTGATGATCCTAGATATTACAATATTTGAAGTGATTTGAAGAGAGAGAAATACTATGTTGCCCTATACATTTTATGAACATCTTGTCGAACCGTGAATATCTTATTCAGCTTTCTTTGTGTGACTCCGATTGTTACTGAGTAAAATAGATGGCTTAGATGGTTTGGAGGATAGAAGTTCCGACTATCTTAATGTTCTAGTGGATTCATGGATAGTAAGACATAAACTGATATTCTTACCGAGGGCTTAACCTAGTCTGGGTATGATTGACTTTCTTGAATATATAAATCAAGGGACCGTTATCCATGGTTGTTGCATACCCTAATCTTTGGGATAACATATTTGATACTTTTTTACTTCATATTCGATTCATATTTTATTTACACTGTATTTTCAAAATTAATGAATGTATAACTTTCATATTCTTTATTGTACTTTTACATACTCTGATAAATAAGATTCATTATGCTTTAAGGTAGAATATTTATCTAAGTAAACATTTCTTATGTTTCTTTTTCAAGATACATATTTATAAACCCTATGTTGGATTGATTAATAGTTTTGAACTAAATAGTGTTTGTGAATTTACCTAGATTAACAGTGTTATTCATTGTTTATCCTTATTGTTATTAATGGACATTTTTAAACCTATAGTTCAACCCCTCTTGTAATTGAGCACCTACATATACTATTTCAATCCTACATTGTGACGGTTAACATTATGATTATCATTTTATATATCATTATTTATTATCCATTGAATGTTATATTTTCTCTTACATGTACATGTTTTCTTACATAGATGCCTAGTATGTGTTATCACTATTGGCCTCTATACATTCCTTTTTTTTCAACAGTATATTTTATTGATCATTTTTATGATGTGGGGTTTTAGAAATGATATTTTGAAAATTCAAAGCCATAGTCATTGATCATGATTTCAAGTCACAAGGAAAAAATTTATTTATGGTGGAAGAATGTGACTTCCTATATTTTCAAAATAAAACACTATGTTTAATATCATACAAGATACGACACATCGAGATTAAACAGAAGACTGGATATTATTATTTGGATGTGACCATTATAACATAACTATTAAATTAGAGGTAATAGATAAAATTAATAATATAATGAAAAATATGATTATATAATAATTTATTAAACATTAATTTTTTTAAATAATAAATTGTTTTTTATAAATTCATTTCATTAGTAAAAAATAGTTTAATTGAAATTTGAGTTTAATGCATTATTAGTGAATATTGTAAATAATTATTGAAATTTTTGGAAAACAAAATTCATAATATATAATTTGCTTTTGAATTCATAATATCATATTTTATTTTCATGTAAATATTTTGGATTTTTCAGTAAAATTTTGTTCTATGTAAATAGTGAAATATATCAATTTTTCTAAAAATATTATTTCGTTTAAATAAATTAAACAACTTAACTTTCCATTTATATTTTTAATATTATTTAATATAATATATGTTTTATTTAATTATATTTCCTCAACATAAATTTCATAAATTATTTTTTAATTTTATTTTAGAATATGATTATTTTTGGGTTAAAAACATGATATTTCTAAAAACTCATTTAAATTATATGATATTTTACTTTTTTGATTAATTAAAATAATAATAAATGGTTAATGTATTAAAATAAAATTATCAATTTTATATCATTAATAATTAATTTATTTTCAGAAAATTATTATTATTAATCATATATTTATTATAAAATCAAATTTTGGTTGAAAATACACATATTGAAAATCCACTTTTTCGTCTCTTCTCTGGGTTTTATATAGAATATAAATTTCCAAATTTGGTGATTTTAGTTTGTTAAAATGGATTGAATATTTATACTTTTAATGATTAAATTATATTTTACTTTCATTTTCATTATTATGTATAAAAATATACCTAGGTATTAAAATTTTACAATGTATTGTTAAAATAATGAATTGTATTAATCATCAAAAGAAAAAACCTAAAATAAATATAAAATACCTCATTAAAAAGATGTTTGATGTGTTTATAGACCATAAACAGACTTGGAAACTTTATTTATCAATATAATTTGCAGTAATTACATTCACCGTAATGTTGATGTATTTTGAGATAAAATAATCATTATTTAATCACATACAACCACCCCTTTTCAATTATAAATACCACAACTCCCCACCCTATTTCTCCTCACATTATGTGAATATGGAAAAATATCTTCAAAAAACACTCTTATCAGATCTCACAAAGTCCATGTACTTCTAGGATAACAAAACTACCAATTTAAATGTCTTTACAGGGATATTAAATGTGGTGGTATTCAAGAGGTAAATTTCTCAGACCACATCTCATAATTTGTTTTCTCTTCTACCATCTCATCACATACTTCATACTTAAAATAATAGTAAATCCAATATCATATATATATAGTTATTTTATATTTGTAATATAATATCTTATATACATCCGTTTTAATATCCCCTTCTATACAATGAAACAAAACCATTTCCCAAATTATAGCGGTTAACCAGCTCTGCAGATCACGATTATATTCATTTTCCCTCAACACATTCCAGGATGGTCATAATAGTATAATTATTGTCGAATAATATTTTAATAGGTATATTATAACCTATTTAATGTTTTTTAGAAATATATACACAAAATATTTAATAAAAAATAGATTGTGGTGTTTGAAAAAAAACATAAAGAAATTAAATATTTATGATTATTGTTGTATCAAATGAATAATCCAAATGTAATAAATGAAAACAATATATGGGCCCATTAAAAACATTGTATGTGCATTAATTATATATCATTTCAGCTATGGATTTTTGTTTCCATTTGAAAAGATCATTCATAATTATACACAAGTGAACTGATAATGAAATCCTGAAATGAATGCTGCCGAAACATTGAAAAAATGAAATATTATTAATGAAGGGGTAATAAGATGTTATAATATAATAAAATAAGGTATTATAAATAATTAATATTTTTCTATAATTTTTTTAATAACTTTTTATAAACCATTATATATGAGTATAAAGTACACAAAACTTATGGGTAACATAAGGAAATGGTTGTCTTCTCAATTTTTACTTCTCTAAGATATATAACATATTCACCACTAATATCTAATTTGTGGTGCATATGATGATCATGAATATGTCATATTATGAATATAAATATCTTAATATTATGAAATGTTTCATTTTATAGTTAATAATTTATGGGGTATACGATTTGACTGATTACACTATGTAAGGGAATTATCAACCCAATTTCCATTATTTTGGTTACACATAAAAATAAATGATAATGTATTGATAATAATATATGTGAAATGAATTTTGATTTTATTATTTTGTATTTAAACATAAATTATGTTGATTTATTATAGAAATGAATAATTTATTCATTTCATGAACACTCACTTCAATTATATAATATTTGTAAGAAACATTTTAAAAAATTAATATGTTAAAAATCTTTTTCAAAAATATGGTTCTTAATAAATATATGGAATGATTGATATTTTTAAATTTCATATTAGTTAATATTTTAAATCATAAACTACATGATTATGTCAATATATTCAATGAAAAGGTTTTCTGTTGTGCATGTGCAGTTTTTCAAAATGTCTAATTTCCAAATGAGAGGTTTATTTTATTCAAATAGTGTTTTATAATGAAATATTTTCTGATGTATGTTTATGTAATAGTCCAAGGGAATTTATAATAATGATGGGTGGTTACATGATAAACTAATGATGTATGGTTATCGGATAAAAATATGATTGGTGGTTACAAGATAAAATAATGATGTGTGGTTCTGCGATTTCCCAATGACAGATGGTTACATTATAACAGTTAATGTGTTGGGTACTCTAGAGTAAGAGGTTGACCATATCGATTAATCCATTAATAAAATAGGAATAGAAATTTTTTCCCTAATTAATGTAATTATCAATTATATTATTTCTATTTATTTTTCATGATAATCTATTGATTTTGAAAAGT
Organism: Viscum album; assembly: GCA_963277665.1. Classification (NCBI taxonomy): domain Eukaryota; kingdom Viridiplantae; phylum Streptophyta; class Magnoliopsida; order Santalales; family Viscaceae; genus Viscum; species Viscum album. The sequence continues at coordinate 227,730,728 of OY728143.1, forward strand.
TAAAATGATGAACGTTTTGAAAAAAAGATTCTTTTTTCAGGGTGAAGAGTTATATTTTCATAAAAATGATTTTATGGGTTTTCATTAAAATAATTTATTCCTTTATTTATGTACATTATTTATATTTATTAACCATCCTATGTTTTAAGATATTTTTCATAGTTGTTATGGAAGATTAGCTAAAAGGATGAAATAATGGAGAAAATTGGGTTGATATTTCATGAAAAGATAGTATATTTATTTTAAAACATATTTTTTGAAAAAATTGATTGTGTGTATTCTTTCCCACTTGTATGATGTGGTTATATAATTTATATTTTAAAACTACTTATATATTAATATAAAACTATAGGTTCCTCATGATTATAATAATATGAATTCTAGTTTAAAATAACTGAAATGGTTAATGTATAAGGTTGTTTCTATAAAAATATATATCATTAAATTAGTCAAAAACTACACAAATTAAAACGCTAAATATTAAAATTTAAAAAATTGAAAAATGTAAAAACTAATCTAGAAAATGTGGGTCAACCATGTCTAATATAATTATTTCTCTCATGAATAGCACTATAGAAAATAAACAAAATAATTGCAAACAAATATATATTTTTGAAATGAAAAATGGATCTCGAGAAAAATCATGTTGGAAAACGATTGAAGGAATTAAGTTATTTTTATATTAGTTAATTTGATTTTTGGTATAGTAATTGTTCTATTAGAATAGTATGTTGAAATTAGAATAGTAACATGGCTAATAGTAAAAGTAACATGATCGTTTTGAATTGTAATCCTACTATTGGTGTACTAATTTGGTCTTAATACAGTAAAATTTAATATAAACGAAATATTAATCATGATTAATTTATGAAAATATAAATAGATTAATTCATTAAAATAAATTCAATGTTAAAAAACTAAAATGAATTATATGCACCATTTTGAATAATTTGTATTCTAATGTATTTCATAATAATAATAACTCCTTACATTAATAATTAAAATTACCTATATTAGGAAATTACATTGATAAAACGATTTGAATTTTTAAATAAAAAATTTAAACACTTAAGAATGGTAAATTATTGATAGTTTTTTTAGAAACAACTTTTTTTTGTTAATAGAAAAAATATAGTTTTGTTCATAATCATCATATATTAAAATATATCATTAACATGGTAATAATGAACTAATCAATTCAATAATTTTAATCTCAGACATAAACATAACTATATAGTTAAATAAAACCTGAAATAAGAATTCTAAAATTAAAAGGTATAATGTTATGTACCCAAATATATCATGTCCATTTAAATAAACATTTGGTTCATTATTTTTCAGTATTTCAGATTAATGTAATAATTTAGAATTTTAAGGTTCTTTTAATTAAAAAAATTATTTTATTTTATCCAATATACTTATTAAAGGGGAATATTTCAAAGTTATAATTTTTACCTTTGAAAAATTATTTTATTAAATATTATATCCTCAATTACCGATCCACTCACATATCATTCCCCCTCCCCTCTGCCCTTAGAAACCACTCCTCCCCAGTTATGAAAGGCGTTTTTTCCAAATTTCATCTATCAAGGCCTTAAGATTCCTTAGAGACATTTTGTGATAGTTATATTCTTAGATTTTAATAATTTAAGGGACATAAAAATAGGAGAACTACAAGAAAGAGGTAAATTTATTTCATCTTTTATTTTGTTTTCCTTCTTGAATTACCTATTTTAATTTTATTTTCCAATCCAAACCATCCAAAAAACAACTGATAATGACGTTATCATTTTCTTAATAACTTTAGCACCAATTATATATGTTTTTTACAATATAATATTATATTATATACCTCACCAATCCTCAATGGAGAATTTTCTTTTAATGTTAATTAAATCTCCCAAGAGGACTTTCCAAACAAGTTAATTATCAAAACAATTACTGATGACTTTAATAAATTATTTATAATAGATATATTTATTAATTTGGGTTTTTTTAATTTTATGGTGGAAATATTAATAATGTATAAATAATAATAAGGAAATATTTCTAATTTGAAGCATGATGATATATTTCAAGGAAAATATGATATCAAAATTTTTCAACATTAATAATGGTAAATAAGAAAGACAATACAATTATTATAATCGATCAGTATAATAAATGATAAAAATATGTCAGTTTTGGAAATATATTTTAATAAACCTATATTTATTATATAAGATAGAATACAAGAAATAAAATATATCTAAATATAAGGTAAGTGGATTCTATAACCAAACACATTCCTTTTGGGTTATATCTAAAAATTACAATGGTTTGAATTCCATGGATATTAAATTATTATTACATAATACATAATAGATTAAACCAGAGAATCCCCAACGAATGTATTTGTTTAGTGCATTTGGAATATTGGAACACTTAATTATAATATAGATATTGATATTCAATGTTTACCCTAAAGATATCCACTTTAGTACTCATAATTAAAATCTGTATTTATAATCTAGGGAAGAGAAAACATAAGAAAAGGGTGAGTTCAGATTCTCAATAAGGGAAATCATAGAATGTATGCAAGAATAATCCTGAAATAATTGTACAAGAACATAAGGATAACATCAAAAGTTAAAACCCTACTTATAAACTATTATTAAGTATAATATTTTAAAAAAATATTGATATTGAATAAGGAATGAATAGTGAGGAAATAAAATGCATGAACCATGAAATCATGACATATAAATATGACATAAAATTGTGGCCGACTCACAATAATATAAGGCTATTTCCAAATTAGTAAATGAATAATAGAAAATTACATCATAGTAGTATTTTTTAACTCCCCATACCATCTTGGTAGTCACAGTTCACTCACTTGGCCATCTTAGTATACAATGTCAACTCCCAAGACTATCATAGAGAATAATGTCCTTAATTAATCTGAGTTCACTGCCCAATGCCAAACTGGAAACCTCATGAGATATAAATTATTAACCAATTAATTAGAGTAAGATATAGGTCCCAACCATCACATAATGATAATCATAAAAATGTGGGCCATAGGAAGACTAATCAATCATCATATCAGAACCCATGGAATTAAATCAATTTTATAAACATCATTTAATCATAACATATACCATATAAAAGAAATAAGTTTCATAAATATCATCCCATAATTAATATAAATCGTTTATATAATGGTTAATAATGAATTAATTGAATCATATACCCGATAAAACATATCTAACATAAAATAATGTCATCTTATATGGAAAATAATTTTGATATATTACATGAAAATTCATTGTGAGGAAAGTATCATTTGTATATAAAAATCATTTTCTTTTCATAAAATTTTGTAAAACATTAAAAGAAAATATTTATGTCAAATAAAATTTTTATCATGTAATTTAATAATAGATGAATTAAGATGTACTGAGGGTTGAAAATTCCATTCATTTCATATATATTAAAAAACAATCCATTCATTCATTTTCCAAAAAATCCACAAAGTACCGCATTTGGAAAAGGACAAAAAGTTTACATTCAACATGTGTAATTAAATGAAAATTTTTTGTAAAAATTGCATTAAACAACTTTATGGAAATAGAAAACCCATTTTGGAAAATATTAATAGATAACATAGACATTGAAGATAAATATTCCCCAACATAGACTTAAAACGAAATTATCCCAAATATTAACAAGATTGTGAAATAAATACTCATCACATTACAATCAGTATAATCATATTTGTCATGAATGAATAAAATATATGGATATAAAAATACATTAATATTATAGATAATTATCATAATAAAAATAGGTATGGTAATTATATACACCATGTACAAGAAAAAAGTTGTGTACATGGAATTTTTTCAATAGAAATAAAAGTGAGAAATAAATCCCTTAATAATGGATTAACTTTAGAATTGAAAACCCCATAAAAATAAAATCATAAATTAAATATATTAATTTAATTAATTAAATTAAATTATTTTTATAACATTTCCTATTTTAGTATATAAACCACACAAAAGATGTGAGTGGTGAATATGACATGTGTATCACAGAAATATGAGTTGAAATTACCTTTCCTTAAGTATTTAATTCCTTCACACATATTTAAATTTTCATGTATAATTAATATTAGTTAATTATAAATCTTCCACCAGACCATATTCATTTATTCAATAAAATATATTATTTCTTTAGGACATTATATTACTCTCTTATTAATAATTATTTATCAATGTTATGTCTTCGGTAATAACCACTTTGTTTTTATTTCGTATTGATAGTTCTTATCCTTAATCCTCTTACAGAGATCATTAATTCAACATATATAGAATTATAATCATGAAATAAATATCATATATATATATATATTCATTGTATTTATATTCCTGGTGATTCATAATATTTGGATATTGAAAATAAAATACATTTTTCATAGATATAGTAAACCGTACATACATATGAACGTTGTTTTTAGTTTCATTTCTGGTAAAAAAAGAAATAAATTGTATGATATATTTTCAAAAACGAATTTTTTTGGTATTTTATATATTCCATATATATTTATTAATTTCATCCATAATACCATCCATGATAAATATTGATGAAAAACTAGTCACATCGCATCATGGAGATTGTAATCCATACATAAGCCTGAATGAAATTATCATTTCATAAAATATTTAATGGTAAAAAGTGTAGATATGATATTATCAATAAATAGGTATGATTATGTAATTTATATAATATATATTAGAATAAATAGCATGTATAACATAATTTCAAATGAGGGAGGTGGTAATGTAAATATAAACCACAATCATTTCACGAGGCGATAATCCGTTGTACGCATGAATGGTACGTTCATTACCCATTAAGAGGAAGTGTATGAAATTTTATGTAATAATAATAATAAAAAAATATGTATATTGATGATACTGAAGATTTTATATAGACATGAAATCAAAATAATTGAGGGGTTTAAATGAAGAAATAAAAAGAAAATTCTTATTGATGAACTTTTCCTCTACTTTGGGTATCTCCTTTTTGTTGTCCAAAAATAAATTACTTAGATTGATTTATACAAAAATAAACGATTTTTGGATGATGGGATGGAATTTTTTATGAGAAAGGGGTATAGGTTTAATGAGACTAATGGAGTTAATGGTGTGAATAAAATCAAAGGATATGTTCCCTTTTCTAAGAGATGGGAGGGTCACTTTTTGAATCCCTTAAATTAATAATTTATAATAAACTCAATATCAATAAAATTTCATAAAATAGTCCATGGATTTGAATATAGTATTATATAATTTTATAATATCATCAAATAATATATTTTGTATAGGGTTTGATAAAATTTTAAACCATATCTTTTAAATTAACCCATAGTTAAACTATTTTGATTTTAACTATGATAGCAATGTTTTTAAGTATAAGAGAATGAAATTTTTACATATAATGTATAAATTTGACCATAAAAGATCAATTTATGGTATTTGAGACAAAATATCATTCCCATGTCCTTATTTTATAATTTTTGATACTTATATAATTTAGTAAAATATAACTTTCACAAAATTTTAAGTGTCAATTTTGACAATATTAATTATTCATATTTTTAATAATATCATAACAACATGAGATATTAGAACCAACATTATTAACTCATACCTACTATGTTAAATTCCTCTATAAATTGTTTTTTCATAATTATAAAAAATTATATTTATTTTATCAATTTTAATATCCTTTATTTAGTATTACCATTAATTAATGAATTACCACAACATCAATGTAGATTCCTTTAAGGCATTTATTTATTTAATAAAAATTTAAAAAAATTTACCAGGGATAATAATAACACATTAGATTTAAAATGAATATGTATAGTCTAATTTATCTGGTGTATAACTCTATATTAAAAAAGATATATTTATTGAAAATATGAGAATGAAATATTTATCTTTTCTTAAAATTAATTATAAAAAATATCATACTCTCATCCAAGAAAACTAAAAAGGATATAATTTCGGCCCAAGGAGGATTTGGGAAAAAGCCTAGGAAATGTGTTAGGGTAATTGTATCTTATTTATATTACTATTTTTACCCTAAAATACCTTATTTAGATTTTCCCATGTTAATATAAAATTACTAAAGATACTATTTATAATGCCCAAAAATAAAAGAATCATATTTAACTAATATTTAACCATGATTTCAAATATGAAATCCATTTTTTAAAATAGAAAATATGTATGTTGAAGTGAATAAATTTACATTAATATTATTTATGAGTGAGAAAATATGTTATTAAAGTTAAAATATACACAATATTGAAATTTTTTTATATATAAATTCAGTGTACAAATAATTCGAATAAAAAATATAATTTTAAATTATAAAACATTATTCTAAATATACATTAAAAAGACACTAATATAATTTAACACTGTAATTTTTTGTGTTTAAAAACATTGTATTCAATTTAAATTTAGTATTTTTTTTACTAATCATTAAAACATGAAAATTAAACGAAAATACAAATAATCAAAACAGAATACATTTTTATATTCAACTTTAAATTAATAATTTTATTTTTTAAAATAAAATATTTAATTTTGTCAAAAATTGGATATAAAATCTTCTCACCATTAAAAGATGATAATATTACACTTTTGAAAAATATAGTTTTTTATGAATAAGATTGGGATAGTTCTTATCTAAAGCCTATAAAATATATCAGTGGAATATAAATTATTTTATTTCATATATAAAATATATATATCATTAATATCAATCACTAATTTTGATTAATTTAATTTTTTAAGACCAAACAACTTTGGGAGCCAAAAAATTAAACCATTTCCTTTATAATTAATTGGTATATATTTTTATTTCATATTAATTGGAAACCGGTTAATTCATATTATAAACCATTTATTTTTAAAACATAGTTAATACTATTTGTAACCTCTAATTTAATGCCATGATTATATCATAATATATAAAATTTTATCATTTTAAAAAGATATTATTGTTCTGTAAAACTCAGTCTTGCATATACTAAAAGCTATCAAAAGAACATAGTGTCATGTGTAACATAATCCATGAATAGTGTTGTGTATACCTAATGATAATAGTACTGTTGCATTTTTCGCAATCACAATTTTTTGTTGCATATAATTCAAGAAAAGCATAGTCATCTTCAAATAATTAATGTTATATTCAATATTGTGTGAAATTAAAATTATCAAAAATATTAAATTTATTCAAAAAATATATTCCTAAATATAATGGGGTGTTAATACCCCCTTAAAATGATGTTCTCTTTTGAAATTTCTATGGGATATCACTTTTTTTAATTGGAAAGTTACATTCATAGAATCCCAATATTGTAAGAATGAATACATAAACATACTCTCTAAAAGGGAATGTTTGAAACGTACCTATTACCCAAAGTAACTCATAAATAGGTTTCCACATATGAGATATAGATGGGAAGTGAAAATATATAAATGGGAGAGAAATATTACCACAATGGTCTAATGGAATGTGGAAGAAATCATGGAAAAGGTAAAGTTATCAATCCAAGTCCATAAAACTATGATGATATAAGGGTCCATTTGATTCATCAAAAAAGAAGGAACTAGGATAAAATTTTTAGTTTCAAGATCCATTCCCTAGATTTGATGAATATTTTTGAGAATATAAAATTACTTGATTTCATCACATTTCATAAGCATAATACTATCCTTCCAATATACCTTGATCAATTTCGACTTCATCTCAAATTCAATGAAATGAAGTTGAATTTGTAATTTCATAATGAATTATGAGATCATGAAATATATATTATGATATATTATTCCATATACCCTAAAATCAATGAAAAAAGGTTAACAATGGTTACCCATTAGTCTTGAATCCTCATATGGAGACATATAACATTAATCACTATAACCTTATCCAAATTTCACCATAAGAAATTTCCTAAATCATTAACTTTATGATCCTTAAAAAGGATTAAAATCCAAAACATTAGAAATAAGGTAACTAACCATCACAAATCAACTCATCATTAATCCCACTAAAAACATGTTGTATATCTTATTTTTTACACACCAATATACTAAGACCATTATCATGTACTCTCCTGAAACATGGTAATATCCTTAATAACCGTAAAACCAAAGTAAAATCATTCATTCTTTTAAAAATTAACTATTTACTCATACAATAACTCTATAATAAAAATAATTAATCAAAAATTTCATCACATTACTAAACAGTTCCATTTTAATCAATGTTATCTTATTTACCTTATAATAAATGATACATCTATTTATCCTATTATTATCCAAACATTATAGGTTATCCTTACCTTAACCATATGTTCTCTATAAAATATCATGTTACCACCTCAATCACATTTAATTTTTTTAGTACCATTCTTCATATTCATTAAAATCCTTTTGTAGACACTCTAGTATTCTAATTCATAGATGATTCATTACCCTTTAATACCACGAAAATAATTCTAATATATTATTATTGAATTACATTACATAAATAATCATTTATTTCACCAATTATATTTTATACTAAACTTTTCCAATAGTGATCGGATGAGACTTCCCTATACCATTGGCTATAAGAGGTTGTTGACATTGATCATCATCATTAACCTTTAGATTTAGTCATTGATTAGCATATTTCATAATTTCCTTACACATGATGCATTAAAGTGTGTGTGGTCCATTCCATATAGCCTCATATATATTAAAATAACTATAATACATTTTACCATCACATCATCATCTCAATTCTGGATGTCCTTTTCCCCAAACGTAAATCTTCTACCAATCCCTTAAGGCAATTATATCCATGTTGTCTTTCCACACATTGTGAAAAGATGTTATATCATCTTTTTTTCTCCATAGTTTTTAGATTTTATCATGATCACCGACTCCCCCATCTTTTCATATCCTTGGGAACGATATGTATATCCAACCCCTATTTCCCACATGATAGATTAACACAAAATCTATTAATAGATACCAAATTATCTTTTTGATAATTCCGTTAAAAGACATGGTGTTATGACACTAAAGTGTGTATAAACATTACATTAATGTTGGATGATAATATCAGAAGGATAACTTGTAAGTCTTGTTAAATTATCCATGTAAATACCAATAAACTCATCATCCATTTACTTTATATCTAGGAACTATTTTTCATCATCATAAATAGAACACAAGGAAGTTTCAAAATGTTAAATAATTTCATTGACTCATCTAATTTTAATTGATTCAATTTCATCTGGCAACTATGTATTATTTATTAGAGTATGTTGCTGGTCAGATTTCCCTTCTATGGAATAAACAACCTAAATGATTTTTTTTCATGTACTGAACACTTGTGGATGAAAATATATATTTTCATCGATACTAATCCATTATTTAGGAAAAAGTGGATTATAAGACCCAATAATAGATGTTGTTTGTTACCTCATGAAGGAGTCAAAAAAATGTTTTTCCCTCCTCTTCTCATTTGGATGTCTAGAATTTATCACGTACTTTCTAAGTATAGAGTTAATTTTGTTTTCATTCCAGCTCCCAAAAAATTTGGTTACTAGGGATGAAAAACATTAAATTTACCATTATATTCATCATTAACATGGTCCCTTCAGGTTTCAACCATTGACAAAAACAATATAATAATGTGATAACACAATTAATAGCGGTAAAACCACATAATAAATGGAATTTACTTTCAATCTATATCATATTAGTTTTAATCCTACGATTTTCATGATTGTTTCCAAAATTATACATTTGAAACCTATACCTATAATTGTCATTATAGACATCCCTTCACATATCCTTAGAAATATTTATATGGATGTCACTTAATGTTTTCTCATAAAAGTATCCAAAGGTTAACAAATAATTTGATCTGATAGAAACTATATCATCCTAGGTTTTATGAACACAGTTATTTCATCATTTTTTTTAATAAATGAAATATTACACAAACCCATTCCCAAATACTATGTTAGTTTATTGACTATTGAAACATAGAACAAAAAAATATAATCATGTGAAAGATCATAAATTGTTCCCAAAAGGATATTCACCATTGATACCCATATATTAAGAATTTCTTTTATAATATGGGGAAGATGAAAAATATGAAAACCATGAGACTAGATTCCCAGTAAGGTTAAACACAGAAAATAAAGAAGAATAATCATGAGAATTAGGGTATAAGAACATTATGATATCATAAAAAGATCATAACCTTCAAAAGAGTGATCATAAATATAAATCATGGTATAAATATTTGAAGTTTATATTACATGAATCATGATAAGAAATAAGATTAAACATTGAAATCATAAAATAGAAATAATTTATGAAATTACAGAATGCACCCAAGAATATTGAATTATTTACATTGTAATAAAGAAATCAATAATAATCCCATCATAGAATAATGGTTAGACTCCCCACACCATTATTATAGTAATGGTTCACTCACATAACTATCTTAGAATTCATGGTGTAATCTGAATACTATCATGGTTGAAAAATTATTTTACTGAACCGAGTTCACACCCCATTCTATTTTGGGATACATCATGAGATATAAATAATTACCTAATGAATTAAAGGGATATATAGGTCCCACCCCTAAAATAATGAAAACCTCTCATATGTCTGCCACATAAATATAAATCATTCATCATATAAAAACACATGGAATGAAATGGTTTTCGTAAACATCATTTAATCATTGATAACCCTTGGAAAAGAAATAAGATTCATAAATATCATTTGATCATAAACATATACCATTATTAGAAAGACTATGAATGTTATCAAGGAATCATCTCCACAGTAAAATGATTGAAACATCAGATAACATTTTCATAGATTTAATATAAATATGAGAGATAATTTGATAATAATTTTTTAGGAATGTTTCAATTATACTTTGGAAATTTGTACATTGCATAAAATTCCACCGAATTTTAAATAAAAATGTTTGTTTGAAAATAATATTTTAAAAATGTAACGTAAGATTTAAATAATTAAGGTGTTATGATGGCCTGAAATTCCATTCATGTCATATAGGTTAAAAGACATTCCTTTTGTAATTTTTCAGAAAATTTCACAAAGTACCACTATTAGAAAAAAATAAAAAGATATCATTCAAACCATGTAATAAATAGTAATGAATGGGTAAATATTTCCTTAAAAATCCATAATAAAATATTAAAAACCATATTGGAATCATTTTTAGAATACATGGATAGGCATGATAAATATTCTTAAATAGAGACGTAAAACGAAATAATCCCTAATATTGATGAGATTGTGAAATAAATTCTCATCACATTACAATCAGTAGAATCATATTTCACATTTATGGAAGAAAATTATATTGAAGAAATACCATAACCATCTATATAAGACTCATAAAAACCATTCATCGGTTGTATATACACCATGTAGAAGAATCTGGTAGTCTATAAGTCATGTACCCCACAAAAATTAAAGTGATACATAAATCCATTACTACTTGAGTAACATTAGGATCATGAACAAATAAAAAATATATAATCAAATAATCCTTGAATATAATTAATTAAATTAAATTCATTATATATCTGGTAATGGGTTAGTATATACACGACACAAAAGAACCTTGTGCTGAATATGACATGTGTCTCATTAAGATTAAAAGTTAGTTGAAATTACCTAAACTTAAGACTTGACTTCCTACGAACTCATTAAAAACTAATTTATTACGAATATATTTTTATTATAAATCTAAAAAAGAACCATATTCATATAATTTATAACATATATGATTTAATCATTAATTTATATGACTCTCTTATTAACAATAACATGTTAAAGTTACGTCTCGGGTAATAACCACTTTGTTTTTCATTGATATTTTGACTTATTATACCTATTCATCTTATATAGATCATGATTTAATAATCTAACGAATGATAATCATGATATAAATTTCATATATATATTCATTATATGTAGTAATGGTGGTTCATGACAATTAAATATAAAAAATATAATGCACCATTCTTGGAGAGGGTAAGTTGTACATACACATGAACACTATTATCATTTTCTATTTGGGTAAAATAGAAGCATAGAATGTGATATATTATATTTAAAGAATAAATTTAGTTATGTTTAATATGTAATATTTATTCATAAAATTCATCCGTACTACCATCCATGTAATATTTAGAGAAAAATGAATCAGATCACATCCTGGAAAAGGTAATCCAGACCTACACATGATTGACATCATTATTTCAAAAAATATTATATGGTAAAATGGATAGGTATGATAGTATAAGTAAATAAGAATTATTATTACATAAATATAATATATTTAATAAAATAAATCATTTTGTCTATCATAGTTCCCCCATCAAGGTTGGTAAAGTAAAAAAGAGAACAATAATTATTTTGCAAGTAATTTTCCTTACACACCAGAGGTATGTTTGTTACCCATTAGATGGATGTGTGTGAAAGAATATTTCAAAAACATAATATAAAAACACTATAATATATTTATTTATACTGATGCTATTAAATAAACATGAAATGAAAAAAATATAGTGGTTTCATGGAAGAAATAAAATGAAAACATTCATTTCTGAATGTTACCTTTTTATTGGGAATGTCCCTTTGATTTCCATAAAATGACTACTCTGGTCGACGTTATTCAAAAATTTTGTCTTCAAAGATTAATTGAATTAATTTAAGAGGAAACTTTTTTCTATTTTTTTCAAGAAAAAACGGGTTTAATGGTGAGAATAAAATAGAGGGATAAGCTCTCAGTTATAAGAGAGGGAAGGAGAGTTTTTGGAAACTCAAAAATTATTAATTTATAATAAATTAAATCTCAATAAAAATACCTCAAAATAACTTGGAATCAATGAAAATATTATATTTTTTTATAATCTCATCTACCAACAAATTTTATGTTTATTTGGTGTAATTTTAGATCATATATTTTTTATCAACCCTTAGTTAACCAATTATAATTTTAACTACGTTAACAATATTTATAATGTTAATAAAAAGTCATTATTACTTATAAACCTATAATTATACCATAAATGGTTAATTTATGATACATTAAACCATATCTCAAACTTTTTCTTATTTAATACTTATATTCTTTGTAAACAATTTAATAACATTTTACTTTCCAAATCATTTCTGTCATTTTAAAAATATTCATTATTTTTCTTTTTTAAAATATCAAAAAAACATTATATATATGAAATAAATATATTAAATTAACCCAAAAATTTAAAATTAATCAATAAATGTTTTTTATGACATTAAATATAGCAAATTATATTTATTTTAATATTTTAAATATCATTTATTCGGTATTTCCATTATTTAATCAATTATTGATTTATCATTGTAGATGCCTTTAAAGTATTTATTTATTTTCTAACAAATTAAAATAAATTAACATTATAAATACAAATATTTTACCTTTCAAATGATCATTTATTATTGAATTTAACATCTGTAAAAACCTATATTAAAAATGATATATTTATTGAAAATATGGGTATAAAATCATTAACATTTCATAAAATAATAATAATAAATGTATTACTCTCATCCATGTGGCTTAAAAGGTTAAAATTTCAGACCAACGATTATTTTTGTTAAATAAAAGTCATCCAATGAAATTAGGATTAGTGTTAGCGTAACTTCATATTATATATATTATTATTTTTCTATAATAAATTACCCAATTTACGTATAACTGTGTTAATAAAAATTAATAATGTTACTATTCATAATTCCCTAAAAAAATAAACCTATTTAAATAATTTATAACCTATGAGTAAAAACATAAAATTAATTTTTCAAAATTCTAATCATAGATGTTGTAGTAATTAATTTAAAATTAATCTCATTGATGGGGTGAGAAAACTATTTATTAATTATAAAACATCCAATAGTTTGAAATGTTTTTATATCTAAATTCAATGTAAAATTAATGGAAATGAACTATATTATATTTAATGGTAAAAAGTTTCATTAATTATAATATGAAACTAATCCAAAATGAAATATAAAAATATAAATATTTTTAACAAAAAATGCAATTTTGAATTACAATTTTGTTATATTTACAATTTATCATAACATCAAACCTATCAAAAAAATTAAAAAAATTTAAACAAAGTAAAATTTTATAATTTTTTTTAAATAATAAGATTATTTTATAAATGAAAATATATAAAATTTTAAAATATTTCATTTAAAATGGGTTTTCTATTAAAAGTTAGTAAAATTATACTTTTAAAAAATACTGGGTTTTATGCATAAAATTGGTTTTCTTATTATCAGATGACTATAAAATCTGTTAGATTAATTTAAAAAATATTTGATTCATTATATAAAATATATATTTCTTATATGCAATTAAATAAATATAATTTATTTATTTTAATAAGACTAATCGTCTTTGGGAGCATAAAAATAAAACTGTTTTCTTTATAGTTAGTTGATCAATATTTTCACATATAAATAATTGTTTGACCATTAATTGACCTTAAAAACATATATTTTCATAATTTAGTAAATAATACTCATAAATTATATTTAATGGTTAGGTAATATCTTATTAAAATAAATTAAATTATATTAATAATAAAATATTTTTAGTAATACTCGGTCTTGTCTGTAATGCAAGCTATCAAAATTACATACCATTATATGTATCAAAAGACAGGAATATTACATTGTTTACTATAAGATAGTCTTAGTGTTGGGGGTACCTTAATCTCAACTTGATGTTATGTATAATTGAACCCAAAAATAGTCTTTTCATATAATAAAATCAATATTTTATATTCTGTGAATTGAATAGTATCAAAATGAGTAAATTTATTCAAAACAAAATATTTCACAAAATTTTAGGTGTTCACACATCCTATCAAATTATTTTCATTTTTATATTCCTTTATTAATTTAAAATTTTCTTTCAATATAATTTAACCTTTATTTTAGGGGATATACATGTCTCTACCCTGTAAAAATTATTTATCTTGAGAATATTTTTTTTTAAATATACATTAATTACCAAAACTCCACATTGGCTATTATTGAGTTGTTTATTATAAAATAATGAATGATAATATTTTATAATAAAATATCAATTACTTATCCATTTTGGAAACCTAAAGGTTATTAATGAATGTATCCCTAACATCATAATTATGGAACCCATTTCTTTAATATGAGTTTATTTGTTTAATATAAATGTTATATGATATCCTCCCATATGGAAGGCACGACTATAATAATTTTATGATATAAAAGGTTATAATAACTAAATATGGTCCTCTAAATCATTTTCTAATGTGATATTTAAAAGATGGTTAATTTTATTACATGTGATCATAATGTTAGATTTGTTCAAAATTTTGATGTCATGATTTATTCACATGTGCTTTGTCTGAACATGTTTTTAGATTTGTTTACAACAATATGTGGTATTTTATTTCTATGATATGGTGTTACTTTATTATTCATATTGAATTTATCATGGCATTATAAATTTTTTCCCATATAATTATGATGATGATCACTTTCTTATGATCTTATGATGATTATGAATCTCACCCATGCACTATTAGACCATGCCTTTTATTCCTTATATGTTAGTCCTCCCCTTACTGGGATTTTAGTTACCCATTGATTTCATGTATACCCTCAGGTGAATACAATTATTAAAATGAATATTAGTGATTTTCGAAGGATAAATTAGAAATATTTAAATAATATTTATGTTTTATTACATATAAGTGTTGTGTGAAACTAATTTTTAAAAAATATTAATACTTTTTCTCTTTGTGTGAAGCTCTAGACTTTCACACCAAGATTTGGTTCTTATAAACACAAATTTTATATAATTTCATTGATACATATTTTATTATCCTTGATATAGGAAGCCATAATATGAAAATAAAAATGAAAATTGAAACTCTTACATTCTAAAAATCATTTATGTTTTATATATTTAAAAATAAAAATCAAAACAATAAAATGATAAAGCCCTTATTGGTTGTATAAAATGTGAAATTTTCACATTGTATACCAACCTAAAAAATTCATGATAATTATTAAAAATCCCCCAAAAATCATTCAAATGATGTATCCTTTTATACATTTGGCAATAATTAAATTTCACTATAACCTAGGGATATTGAAACATAAAAAGGTTTGAGCAATAGTTCTTAATAATTGAAACATATAACTAAAGAAATAATAACAAAAACATGGACTCAAAATTGTAGAAGGAATATGTAAACCACAAAAATCCAAAAAAAATTAAAGAAAAACAATTCTATGTCCATGAAATTATATAAAAACATGTACATCAAGAATAAAAATTTCATAATAATTGAAAAAATAATGTTAGACATCAAAACCTATAGCAAAAGGCCTTATTCCATGAAAATTTACTTATTCAGGAAACCACTCTTAAGATATCCTACTGTAATGTCTTGACCTAGGTGCCACATAATAGTTACCTGAGATAGTTTCTACGTGAACTGAAGCATATATC
Organism: Viscum album; assembly: GCA_963277665.1. Lineage (NCBI taxonomy): Eukaryota > Viridiplantae > Streptophyta > Magnoliopsida > Santalales > Viscaceae > Viscum > Viscum album. The sequence continues at coordinate 227,747,408 of OY728143.1, forward strand.
CCAAAATTTTAGATGATTCTTAATACAAAGGATATCCTATAAAGAGACTATATGCTCATTTATTATAGTAAAACACTAGATGATGTCAAGAAAAAATGAAGCATCACATATATCCAGAACATTGCCAATGAAAAAACCACCAAATAGAAAGTACATTGCTCAAATGAAATGGAAAATATAATATGAAAATATATGTTCCATGTTTCTATAATTCAACTGAAAGTATGGACACCCCAACTCCCCATGAGGGTTCAAAACCATGTCTATTCCCCTCATCAATCTATACCCCAAATTAGAAATCCTTCCTAGTGTTATTTCCCTTATACAATCATATAATAATATAATCTTTTTGGGTACCATTCTGGAATCCTATGTAGGGTGTTAGTAAAACTCAGTAGGCCACCGCAATAATTGTATGAAACATGTACAATCAAATGCTATTGTATGTAGTTATATAGTAAATAATTAAATGCATAAATAACTAGTTAATACATAATCATTCATTAATATCTATCTACAACAACTCCAGTGAATCCCAAGGATACTCATACCTCAATAATAATTTCTTACCATTCTAGAACCTAAGGTGTTCTCAAAGAAATATCATATCTTAATAAATTCTTCATCTCATACTGGAGCCCAATTTACTCAAAGGTTATATGATATCATAGTACCTTATCTGAATAATTAAAGAGATCTAGTTATTCTCATGTGAGGTCGTAACTCCGAGTACCATTATTTCCATTCATTAATTTCACTTTTATAAGACACATTTAAATAGATAAAAATATTCCAAACATATGTAAGATAACTATGCTACCATACATACTCCATAATATAATTACAATGTTCCCATTCTCTTTACTCTTAATAAAGATGACCTTGTAACCGTGATTTCTAATTAATTTAGAATGGCCTCGTTCCCGTTCTCATTTCTCAAAAGTTTAATGACCATATCTTCCTATATACTTCTAAATTTAGAATTACCATGTTTCCATTCATTCAAAAAAAATTAATTAATGATTAAATATCCACATAAATTATATTACTAATCCCACAATTTGTTAAATACATTAAATATATTAATTAACTCAACAACTAACTAACTTCGTCAAACCCAGTCATTAATTCATCAATTAATTTATCCATATCCCAAGTTATAGTACATAATAAAATTTCCATAAAAAATAATATTATAATAAAACACATATTTCAATAATTAAGACCACGAGTAGTTATCATTATTATATTAAAAGGCATAGAATTAATCCCTAATTAACTATCTCAATTTATCCAAAGAAACATATCCTAATTAATTTCCCGATTAATTATCTAGATTAAAAACATTTTCTCTTATAATCAATTTTCTAAAAGTACTTATCTAACTGGGGAACTCCTTAGTCTCATGAATAATTCATCAACTAATCAATTAAACCAATAATTCTTCAATAAATAAACTAGTCAACCAAATTAACCTTGTTTAACAAAATAAATTGCTCTGGGATTTGAAAAATATTATAATTTTACTATTATGTATCAAATCGATGACCATTGAAATTAAATTTTAGATCAAATACCATGATACATCGATAGATGTTCACTCAATAGAAATCCCAAAACATTGAGTAGCAAAATGATATAGATCAAAATTAGGGATCTAAATCCCTAAATAAAAACAATGATATCACGATCTATTAAATATAGATATAAATCTAAAATATAATATGTATATCTCACCAAAAAAATTTGATCTAAAGAAACGTTGGATATCATCCATCAAAATATATAGGTTTGAGAGGAGAACAAAAGGGAAACACATCAGTATGAGATCCACATACAGGTAGAAGAGCGTATCTTCAATTCAGGATTTAAAACTTGAAGAATGGAGGTCAGACGTCCTTGTAACCCCTCTGAAAATCAATTGAATTGCACAAAAATATTTAGTCCCGAGTATAGGTCGAATTGGATAAGGTTTTAGGGATTTTTAAAATAATTTTTTATTTAATTAAATTCGATTTGAACGCTTTTATTGGGAGGGGTGCATGGTTAGTCAAATCATGCACCAACCATACAGACATCACTATCAATGGTCACATTGTTACCTAGGTTTGAGCGCACAATTTATCAAACCATGCACCAGCCATGTGAACCTCTCTGTCTGGGTTCACTCGGTTAGCTGGCTTGGGTACATTGTTTACCCAAACTGTGCACCAACAATGCACAGATCCTTTTCCCCAAAATTTCTTAGAAAATCCATCCAAACAAACCTTTATTCATAACTCCAAAAAAGTAACATAAATAATCTTGAATACTATATTTATTCAAGTATTAGATAAATCCTATAATGGATGGGATCATACAATCCCCCTCCTTGTGACTTCTCATCCTCGAGATGCACATCCAAGCCTTATTAAGATTCCTAGAATAAAATATCTGGTCATTGAGACCTCATATCTAGTTTTCATTCCCATGTTTCCTCTTTCACACGACCATGTTCCCCAAACACATAAACTATTTGCACAGACTATCCACGCATCACTATCTCACTACGATCCAACACAAATATCAGATGCTCCTCAAAGGACACATTTATCTCAATGTCAAACTCATCTACATAGACCAAATAAGATTGGTCAGGGTGATCCCACCGAGGTTGTGAAAAATGAATAATTTCATGCATAGTGTTGTATATATATTGAGAGATAATTGGTATGCCACCTACCTGATTCAATCCTATATCTATTACAGTCCAAAAAACATAGGATTCAACTTTACCTACCTCTATATCATGTGGTGACCCAACCTTGGAGACACACAAAATAATACACGATCACACTTTGTAAACTCTAGGGGTCAACTCTATCTATTGGCATACGAATTATATATACTATGATCCATAGAATACATTTTTGAATAAATTGTACACACTTTGATATATCCTGCATGAGATTCAATCCCAATAACTCTGACTCACCAGCCTTCATCAAGCAGAGCAGTGATCTACATGGTATACTATAAAGATCCCCATATGATGGGATCTTTAGAGTGTCTGGATAACTAATATTATAGGAGAACACCACTAAATATTTCTGCTTCTCCAATGATCCCCAGTGTCAAGCACACATGTAAGAAACATATCCTCAATCACTTATATAGTATGCTCTGACATCCCATCATTTTGTGGGTGGAAATCCATAATGAATAAAACCTGTGCACCAAGAGATTTCTTTAATCACTACAAGAAGTTCTACCCAATTCATGAATCATGATATGAAACTCTAGTACGTGGAATCCCATACAGATGTAAAATCATTCAAACATACACTTCCCCCATATTCTATCTTATAATGTTTTCCCTTATATGAATGAAATACACTACATTTTCAGTTAATCCATATTGACCCCAATAGTATCATTCTCCGTAAGAATAATCGGGATACCACCCAAAAAATCAAATATAATGTTGTCCCACATCCATTTTGAGAGGGGGAATGGCTGGAATAAATGTAAGAATTCCTTGATTGTTTTCCTTCACATACTGATAGGTGAATCATCTTTTTAGAATCCCTTTTATCTTTTTTTCATGCATTGACACCAAAATTATCATAGTAGGTCATTATAAATTTTGGTCACACCTAGAGGCACCACCCACATTGAGGTATGTAATTATTTCTTGAGAACCTCTCACTTATTCATAGGTACTATAACTCAGTTCATCACATAGATGATCTCATCCTCATCTCTCAACTAGTCTGAAGGTGTCTCCTCACCCACAAAGGATTTCCTCAAAGATAATCACTTTATGTCCTCATACTATCTATATGTGATCCATCTAAAAATTGTAGACTCCATTTCAATTGAAACTGGTGTCATTGTCCCCTCACTCTCCAAAACCACCACATGAATTTCATCCAACAATGACATCATCATCCACTTGACACTCGACTCATGAACCATCTGAGTTTTATTTTCAGGCTCAATGGGTCTTCCAAATAGTTTCCTTTCCCATATATATATATATGCAAGATCAAAATAAAAAAGACTTCATATACTCAACCAATATCTGCTGTCAGTTATTCAAATAATACTATAAAAAAATATACGTCACGATCTTTTGATCTTTATAAATCATTATCTTTTCTACCAAAAGATTTTGTTTCCAACACTTAAGATAAGAAACCACTACATCCAACTTGAGGTCGTGTGTAGGGTAGTTTAATTCATTTGGTCTCAACTACCGAGACCCAAATTCAACTAAATGATCTATGTGCACCATCACGGCTCCATGTTTGATTCCAAAATCATCACAACATACCATATTTTCCTTGCCTGACTCATGTAGTATCAAAATTGGTATCTACGTAAAACACTTATTCAACTCCTTGAAATCTCTGTCATAAGCCTATGACTATCGAAATTTACTCCCTTATTGGTCTATCCTGAAATCAGTGCTTTAAAATTGGAAAATTCTTGGATGAATCTCTAATAATATAAAGCTAACCTTAGAAAGTTGGAGATATCAAAAACATTATTTGGATGCTCTGATGAAAACACAACCCGATCCTTCCCTGAGTCCACAAACACACCTTCCACTGAAATAATGTGCCCCGTGATGTGTATCTAATTAAAAAATAGTCTCTTAGAAAGCATGGAATATAGATGATTCTATCCCGGTGTACTTAGAACAATGTCAAGATGTTGGGAATGATTTTCATGAGTCATTAAGTACAAAAATATGTCGTCAAAAAACTCCAATACAAAAAAATGTAGATATAAATTAATGTTCTTTTTTATCAAGTCCATAAACACTATTTTTAATTTTTCAATCAAAATGGAATTATAATAAACTCATATAGGACATTCCTTCTCATTAATGATGTCCTCAGTATATCAGCATTCTGAACTCTCAACTGATGATACCCTACTCTCAAGTCGATCATTGAGAACAAACAAGCTCCCATCAACTGGTCAAACATATCATCAATATGTGGAAGATGATATTGGTATTCACATTCATTTTATTCAACTATTTTTAATAAACACATAAACTTAAACTCTCCTAGGCCTTCTTTGTGAATATAAAAAGTGATCTCCCTAGTGATATACATGGATGCATAAATCCATTATCCTATAACTCCTCTAACTGAGTTTTGACCTCATGAATTGTAGTCGGTTCCATCATATATGGTGAAAAAGATATAGAATCAGCCCCTACAATATCTCAATATTGAATTCCCCATCTCTCTAAGGTGGTATCACTGGGAAGTCTTCAGGAAAGTAACCCTGAAAGTGTTCTACTATGGGTGGAGGGAAATCTTCCATAACACCCATTTATCCCACAATAGACTAGCATACATATATGTCAGCTCCCCCTATTAGTGAGTAATTATACCTCTATGTCCTTCTTGGTTATCCCATGCTCCATGATGAACACACTAGTTTCCCTTATGATATATAAAGGTAAATATAAAATTTAAATAGTTGTTGTGGGCTCAGAATGTGAATATCTAGTCCATAACCATAATTAGGTCAAAGCCTGACATATTAAGATAATAGAGATCCCATAGAAAATGATTCATCCTGATCTTGAGCTAACATCAACTACACAAATAGATGTCTCTAGACCATACTACAAACAATGTATCTACAATCATTACCCCTCTGACAAACTCCATCATCAGGCTCAAACTGTCAATTTTTTTATCATATATAAAGGAATGAGTGGAACAAGAATCATGAAACATACTAGATAATTAATAATATACTAGAATAGTAACTCTCACTGTCGATGGTCCATCCTCGCTATATATAAGAGTATGAATTATTACATGTAACTATGCTTCCCCTATTCTTTTTGATGTTGTATGATTCACTTGAGTAGCAAAACTCTACTAATGCGGGTGCTCAAACCCATAAGAACCATGTCCAACACCTTAACCACCTTGGCCTGTAGAACTCAAACTCTTAGATTGATGTGGTGTAGATGATCCTCTTCCCGTACTATGACTTTTCTTAGCTACTCGATCAGTACCAGTTTGTCACTATAACCTACATAACTTCTATAGATGTCCCATCATTCCAAAATATATAAACAATATTGATTATTGGGAATTGTGTTGATTATTGTGTCCCAAACTACCACATTGAAGACATATCTCCCCAGTACGGTCTTGTATAACTTGAACTCCTATCTATTTTCTCTTCTTCCCACTTCCTTGGATAATGTTGCGAAAACAGTGCTTCATGCTCTCAAAATTATCACCTCATGATCGTACATTATCAAATACCTATCCAATAGTTGAAGGCCACCTCAGGTTCCCCTGGTCTATGAGGGTCTGATCCACCACTTCTATAAACTTATTGAGCATGAAGATATTCAATTGGGATGTAATATCCAACTTAATTCCAACCTAAAAGCATTTGGTTGTAGCTCCCTCATCTCCGACTAATGTTTGAGAAAAGGGTTGTAGATATGTTTAGGATCCTACATAATCCATCACAAACATGATCCCTTGAGTTAGGTGCATGAAAGCATTTGCTTTCACTTATCTCAACATCACTAGATAAGAGTACTCTATGAAAGACTTCAAGTGTTCCTTCCATAACATACCATCAATCTATCGACTGGGCACTTGAATGTCCCATAAGTGCATCGCTAATCCCCATAGCATATATGTTTCATATTTGACCATCATCTCATCCATAGTCTCTAAATTGTCAGTTATAATCTCAATGGACTATACCAAGAATTTAGATCCCTATAGTCCACCCTCTTTAGTAAAAGTCAGAGGGTACTGCAAATGAAATTCCCTTGTCTAGTTAGAAAAACATTTTCGAAGTCACCTTGGATCTATTTACCTGAATTGTTGAAAATGAACAATGTTGTTATAAAATTGATCCCCTTTATCTTTATCTAGCAACATCAGTTTCTCATGTTCCTTAACTGGTGGACCATTTCTAGCCATTCCCCTTAATCATCCCCTCAACAAGAATCACAGAGGAAAATATCTTCAATTACAAAGAAACGTCTTATGTCTCATAACAAAACCTTATAACAATTACGCATGAGGTTAAATCACAACCAGTATTTTTCCCTACCTCAGCACATTGTCAAACCTGAGGTGCTATCACTACCCTTAACAAACGTAGACATATGTTTTAGTTAAAAAGGGTAATCACAGAATAAAAAAACCACTCATTTAGACACCAAATTATTCAAATTTTGCATCATTTTTATAACCCCTTTTTTCAATTCATGTTTGGATCAATTTTTCAATTAATTCCCACAATAAGGTAAACAGTCCACGTTCAACAACATACCCATATCCAATTTTCTCATTTATACCAAATATGATGAAACCCACAATTGTCCTAAGTGTCTAGAATGATTCACGAAGACTGAAATGATGTTCCATTCTAGGCCACAAATCAATACTCCACAATTATTAGATAGAATAATCACATTATAGCAAAGGTTTATCATCCAAGGGGAAATAATAATCAACTATAACAACAATTTACAATTACAATAATCCAATACTGAGTACTCAGATTTTCCCCTATACGTGTTTTTTCATCCACCTAGAACGAGCTCATTTAAAAGCCCTAAATCTTCCTAATCCACTTTCTACCATTCTACCAATATTATGAAAAAATAAGAAGAATAAAAAATACCATGATACTAGTTTGTAATTCCAGACTATGGTGACACCCAACAGTTCCCTAATATGGTCATTACATGACCTCATGTTTGGCTCCGAATTCATTATAGGTTGTGTAATAACATCGAGGTTAAATTAATTAATTCAAAGGGGGAATATAATGTCATTTATTTGAGTAAAACACCAAAAGAAAGCATTAAACAAACATATAAGCATATAGAAGTAGAAAATTACTCATTCCACAAAATAACCATATATGAAAAACAATATTCATCTAAAATGGAAAAGATGATATGCCAATATAAATGTGAATAGACTATAATGACCCAAAGGTAAATACACTAAAACTCCCCAAGGAGGTTCTAAACCAAGTATGTTCGCCTAATCCAAGTTCTTTCCTGAATCAGCAATCCATCCTAGGGCCTTTTCACATATCTTTTCCTATAACAATATAACCTATTTAGGCACCATTTAGGTAGCCCGAGTTTGGTGTCAGTACAACATTGTAGCCATGACCATTGGTGTCTAAAATAAGTCTAGTCAAAGGGTATTTTATGTAGTTCAATAAGAAATATATACAATGCATAAATAGTTAGTTATTATATTATTATTTATTCTTATCAGAATACATTAACTCTAAGGATTCTCAAGGATATCTATACCTCAATACTAACTTCATCTGAAACCTTATCTTGAAGCATTTTCTATGTAATATCATATCATTATATCTGTTTCAACTTTCTCTGGAGCTCGAAGTATTCAATGTTTCTATGATATCTTAGTGCGAGATTCAACTCATGTTATATATGGAATTATTATCGTGTGAGGCTGTAACATTGAGTTTCATTATTCCCATTCTATAATTTTTAAATTATATTCCAAATTACCAAATATACCAATATCCCTAACATAAGTAATATGACCATGTTACCATGCTTACTCTTTAACATAATTTCCATGTTTTGATTCGCTTTACTCATAAGTAAGATAACCATGTTACCATGTTTACTTCTAAATTTAAAATGACCATGTTCTCATTAATATTACTCAGAAGTAAAATGACCATGTAACCATTTATACTTCTATATTTAGAATTACAATGTTTCTATTCTTTTAGATATAAATAATTCATAAATAAATATCATCGTTAATTCTATTACTAATACAACAAATTAGATAAATAAATCAAATTTATTAGATAAATCGACAATTAAATATATTCATTAAACCCATTAAATAACTAATAAATTAATTAATCCATATCTCAATACATATTGCATAAATAATTTTTTAGAGTTAATTATATCATACTAAATCTCAATGTTCCATAATAAATCCCCTAATTAATTATCTATATCAAAACAATGAAGGCACATAATTAATCCACAGTTAATAATCTAAATTAGAGAAAACAACATCTCATAATTAATACCATGAATAATTATCTAGATTAAAACCCATATCTCTTACAATAAATTTCCTGAAATTTATTATCTAATAGGGTATCACTAGCCTAATTATTAATTCATCTATGAATTATTTAAATCAATAATGATATGATAAATCAATTAGTCCACCTAATTAACCCAGTTTAAGATAAAAACATTATAAATGATGCTAGAAATTATAAAAAATTTCATATAAATCTGAAATCCATGACAATAGGAACTATATTTTAGACCACGTACCTCAATTTCTTGATGGATTTCCAATTAATGAAAATCCCACAAATTCGATCAACACAAAGATGTAGACATTAATTACCGATCTAAATCCAAAAACATAACCTAGATATCAAGATTGATTAAATCTAGATCTAGATATAAAATCATATATGTAGAGGTCAAAAAATAGTTTTAGATATAAAGAAATAGAGAATATGATCAATTCAAAGATCCAGTGAAGAGAGTGGAATGAATGAAAAACACATAAGGATAAGATCTATTTATCATGAGAGGAGTGGATCATCAAATATGAAATCGAATCTTAAAGAATGGATGTCAGATCAAATTGTAACCCCTCAAGAAAGCCTTTTAATTTCACTATATCATTAATTCCCTAGTGTAAGTTGAATATTATGTGTTTCACGGGTTTAGGGTATTTTAAAATAAATTTCTAGGTAATTAAAAAACCACACAAATTTTTTTGGTAGGGCCCCATTATTAGTCACATCATGCACCAATAGTGTAAACGTCATTGTCTGGGGTCACAACGTTACCTGGGTTTTGGAACACATTTTTTAAAACCATCTCATAGTCATGAAAACCTCTCTCTCGAGGTTCACACAATTAGCTGGTCTAGGCACACATTTTACCCTAACCGTGCCCCAATCATGCACATACACGTTTTATCAATCATTCCTAAAGAATCCCTAAAAAAAATCCATGTAATAACTCTAAACAATGGTACTAAAATAAGAATGAAAAGTACCTATATTCAATACAGAGATAACTATAGAAACGTTTGAGATCATACACCTACTACGTATTCCATATTTCAAGAAACTATCCTATTATGGGGAAAGGCATGAAAAAAAATGTAAATTGTTTTGTCTTACATGAAAAATCAATTTATTGAGGGGTTATTCAATTATAAACCCAACCAAGAAATTTTTAAGTACATTACATTCGCCCTAATGAAAATTCAACATAAAATACATAATAAAATATTCCATTAAATTTCAATATTGGTTGAAAAAAATATATAATTTAAATATTTTCTCCATGTTAATAAAAGTAGTAACATTATAATAACACATATGACGAAAGAATGTGGATGGATAAAGATTATAATTATTGTATGTATTGTAACAATCATATTCCATATATTAACAATTTTCCTCATGTTAATAAAATATCATAAATTATTGGTGAAAATCATTATATATTAATTATGTAAAATTTTATATTCCCATAGTATAGAAAAATTAGTATAAAAATATGTCAGTAATGGAATAAAATGATCATAATCTATATGGATAATGAAGGTTGATAACTTCGATTGAAAGTATCCAATGAAGTGAGAAATAATGTTTAAATTGTTTTTGTGGAATGGATTTATGTCTCAAAAAATGAACAATATAATATCACATAACACAATCAAATAATATAATATTACCAATATGAATAAAATAAACTGAATTAATTATCATAAATTAATGAATAAAAATTAATTTACCGGAAATACTCAATACTAGGGGAGAAAAAATCACATTGAACATGAATAAGGGATATTGATTCGGATATTAAATCCCATGGAATAATATTTTAATAATAGAAATATATCCTTCTAAATTGAATACTCCATATTAAGTAAATATGGTGCATAAAATATATTATGTTTTAAAGAATCATAATTGAGACCATGAAAACCTTTACCGCTTGAAAAAAACTTTAATAAAATGATTATAATAGAGTGATGTAAATTGAACATAAAATAAAATTATTAAAACATAATTCATGATATTATATCTCAAAAAAAAGTATATGCACAACATAAAAGAGTACAAGTTCATAAATAAAATACTTCTATCAAGGAAGGGAAATTGAGATGAAAACCTTTACCACTTATCAATATTTCCAATAGAATGTTTTATCCACTTATATCAGAATAATTGAAATTTAAATAACATAATTTAGAACATTAGACAAATCAATTTTCCTATATAATACTCATAATTAGTCTGTCTCTATATAACTATTTTATGATTTTCTTCATCAGTTGATTGTATTCTTGATAGTTTATAATAGTTTAATAACAGTACTGTTTGTGTTCATTATTCATTTTTACCACATATAAATCAATATGTTTAATATTAGGGAGGATTAATAATTATTTACAATGTTTTATATTTTGTTCATTAGTGTTTTAATCAACATCTTTGAAGACAAAATTGATTACATGCATGTTTTTGTCATTATTGAAGCTCAACATGTGATTTATTAATGAAAGAAATAAATATTGATTTATCATATAAAGAATAAAAAATATCCTCAATTTACCCATATACAACGTGTTATACTAATATTTATGAAAACATATTAATTCATGATGAAAATCCATAGTATTATTCAGGAAAAAGGTTAAACTGGCCAAAACATGAATATATCCAGATTTAATGAGTGATTATGTGGTTCCTTTTTTGCTAATATAATTATACAATGAGAATAAAGATATCATTCAGTGATTATTAGTTGGATTATTCATAATTACAAGGAATTTGAGTTATAATTAATTTTTGTTAATGGAATATGTGATTTGATTAAAATATTATCACATTATCTTGATTATTTCAGACAATTACACTAACAATGATTGTTTATTAGTCATATAATTAATAGGTTAAAAAAATTTCCACACATTAACCTTAATTCTATCATAAAAAATATTTATCCTTTAATACCATTGTTATATCGATAATTGTAGGTGGTTGATGGAAAATGAAATGCATTATATCATGGAGGTGGGGTGTGTTCAATGAATGAACTACTAATTTTTTTTTAATAGATGGGGTGTATGAATAAAGAATGAAAATAAATTTAAAATAGTTACATTAATTAATATAAATGAATCTTTTATCATTATATTAGTTAATCAAGGATAAATTTTGAAGAAGATAAGTAAGAATAAAAAAAGTATTCAAGATTTTTCACGTATATGATATTGATTTTCCAAGGATGTTTCCTTAAATTTGAATAGATTATGATATCTATTAGTGAATATTGAATTTTTTTGGAATATGGTTTCTTAGAGTAAAATTGAAGTGTTTATATGAAATATTTTATTGGTTGGTTAGTCTTGAATTGGAAAATATTTTACCCTTTTATATGTGAAGGGACAAGTGCTTTTGTGAGTAACCATTACATTTTTAATAATATATTGTTATTATTCCATTTCAAAATTCCAATATATGTAAACAAAACGTGAGGTTAAAAGGAGACTTGGTCAAAACACACATAAAATAATCCTTCACAAGACAACATTGAGTGATTTATAGATTTTAAAAAAAAATTATATTTAACCTAATTTTATTTATTGTTAATTACATTATAAATATAGTAATTATGTTTTATAAAAAATATTATAACTGATCTTTTTATCTAATTTTATAATTATAAATTTAAATTTTTAAATAATTTTATCAAATAAAATTTCTAATGGTATGAAAAGATAGTTTGAAATAAAATATACAAAAATACATAAAAATATTTTGTTGAGAAATAATGTGAAAATGATTTATATATATAATGTATAAAATCTATTGGGTAAATATTTTAATTTTATAAATTACAATATTATACATATAAATGTTTTTTATTTTTCATCCATGTGAAGACAAAGTGGAAACCACCTAAAATTATATGATTCCATGAAAAGTCAGAAAATAGTATTAATATTAATGTAATATTTTTATTAGTTTTATAAATATATAGAGTATGTTTAATAAGTGAAAATAATTTTTACAAATATATGATTCTTCACCCAACTTAATATCTGATTAATTCAGTACTTTTTTTATAACTTCTATGTTATTTGTAGTCTTCAATAAAATCTTTGAAATTATAATTTTTATTAATCCCTCATTTTTCTAATAATAATAACCCTTTTTATAAAATGTTCAAAAATATATACTACATAAAATTATGTTTTAAGAATTAGAAAATTATGTTAAATTTATTAATTTCATATTTCACAACCTAAATATTTGATTTTTTTTAATAAAATCCTAAAATATAATAAAGAATATAAGTTATTGGAGAATGACATTTGAAAATATAAACAATTAATTTTCTTATTACCAACTAAATTTTTGTGAAAATATTACCAATATTGAACCTACTTTATCATTATCTATTTTATGTTTATTGAAATGAAATTTCATATTACTTAAAATATAATTTTTAGAAACTAATTTTCTATGTAATAAATTATATTAATAGATATTTTAGGCAAAATAAATGAATTTTATTCATAATGAATATTATTTACATTATTTTATATATACTCAATAATGTGGTTATTCCTAATAATTCCTACTAATTCATTGTCGATGGTCACATAGTAGTACATAAAATACTATATTGTGTTTCGGTTTATGTTCAGTGTTTGATGTGGTGCATGCGATAAAAACATTGACATATTTAAGGGTAATAAAATATTAAAATACTTATTTATTAAATTATCACTCCATAATTAAATTTTATTCTTATATTTTTTCTCAAAATTTCATATTAATTACTATAGGGAATTCATAATTAACCATATGCCTCTAGAAGATCCTAGTTTTTATATGTGTAATGATATATATCTATTAGAAAATAATTATAATACTTTACAAAGAGAGTTAATCCATTCCTAATATAAAACAGAGTTATTTTAAGTAATGTAGAAATTGGTAACAATGTAATAAGTTCCCAGAAACCATAAAAAGGAGTTATATAATAATCATAAAACTATTTCTTTTATCTATATTTCATTATGTAGTTTTTGTTGAAAATTACATATCATTGGAAACTAGAAAATACAGAGTTAAAAAATATCATATTCCGTAGTTTAAATTTGTAGGACTTTCCTTGTTTACATGGTTATTGGGGATTATCTCTAATGTTGGACCTTGTACTAGAACATTGACTATCAAAATTACTAAATCTCTTGTCATTATAGCCATGTATTTTAACGTATTCTCAATTTTATTTACAATTTTTCGTTTTATGGTGTTCATATATGAACACAAAAATATTAACCATGCTTTAAAAAGCATCCCCTATGTCACTATAGCCACGTATTTAATTATACTGATCATACACTCAAAATAACTTGCCTTTCCCAGAACCTATTTGAATCTTCAAGAAATTAATCCTAAATGTATAAGGCCCTTGACTAAACCATTAAATAATATTGTGATTAGTCATGAATTTTTTTCCTTCACATTGATGACCTTTTCATGTTTAAGGTTTTATAAAATTAAGTTATCCTTAATATATAAGATCCCATAATCATATAGGAGGATACTATTAAAATAGTATCCATTTTTTTACCAAAGGAAACCCTCTTAAAAATAAAACAAGATTTAGTTTCTAGATAAAAATCCTAATCACTTATTCCATTATCTTACTCGTCTTTAAACCATATGAAAACAGTTTAAAAAAATGGTAACCGAAAAAAAATATCATTATGGGAATGAGAATAAGGAATGAAAAATGTTAGACCATAAATAATAAACCCATGATACCATAATTTTCAACCATTAATCATAATGTATTTAACATTCCTCATAAAATAATAATATTCATTAAAAAATTCTGAGAAATCATAAATCATAATCATAACATGTTCCATCCATATCATACTTACATTCTAGCTTTCACAACTATATAAGGAGTAACCTTCATGGTTAAATTTGTAATACCTGTCATAGTATATTCAGTAAATATCATAGGAGAAACCCAACCATTTTATACTATATCATAACCCAATTCACTAGAGATCTATGATGTTCTCGACCAACCTCAGTTTATCAGTGAACCATCCATATACATAAGCAATTCTGAAGAACCAAAACATGTGTACAATAAATAAGTCATGCATAATAGAAAAATAATCATTCCACATTGCCATATGAAGATATCATTTCAACATATTGAGAGAATAAATCTTTTATCCAAACCATTTTCAATATAAAATTACAATAAATGGGAATATTTTATTATTTTTCATTTAAAAACATTATGGAATATAGAAGAATCCAATTATCAAATAATAGTTTCGACAATAAAGAAGTTAGTGTTACTTTATATGTTAAAAAACATTCCTTCGGTTGTTTTATATTGAAATTAAAACACTCATTATAAAATATTTAAACTAAAAAAACATCTAATTAAATTCAATATATAAATAAAAGATTATATATTAAAATTTCATCTCAAAATTAAGATTCGAACGACATAATCATGAAGTATAAATCTAACGTAAATAATGGAAATTGGGTTAAAAAATTACCTTATCTCAAGTTTGACATATCTCATACATTCTTTATCTTCCAAAATAATAAAAATAGGAGAAATTATAATTTATTTAGAGTCATATTCATGATTTTATACATTTTATATCATTTATGTTCATGTTAAAAAAATTAAAAAATATTTAAGTTCATGTTGGACATTTTTTCGATATTCACTACTCGAGTCGAAAATGAACTTTTTATGATGTCAATATTCCATGAGCTCATAAATACATTATCTATAAAATATAAAATATTATTTTATTATTTTATATAATTATTATATATGTTTTTTAAATAATCATTGAATACAAACTAATAACACTGTTTATGGAGATTGTAGGCCGTATGTAAGCATGCATGTTATTTTTATTTTTTCTGTCGTATTGAAAGAGTGAAATTAAATGAAATTTACATAATTATAAAAACATATATAATATTATTATAGTGTAATTAATATTCCATTTATATCATATATGTTTAATAAAACAATCATTCATACCTTCCATGTGATGTGGGAATGAATCATATCATTTTGAGGAGGCGGTAGTCCCCACATCCCCTAATGAATTTATCATATTACAATAATATGGAAAGAATGAAGGTACGTGTAATATATAATTTATTTATTATTAATTAGGTTATTATATATTTATTTATATATTTTATAACCATAAAATATTTTTAATACCATCCATGAAGGTGGTAAAGGAAAAGGATCAAAAACCTTATTTATAGAGGCGATTAATCTACATTCCTTGGGCCATAATTTTATTCTTTTGAATAAGAGAATGTTAGTAAAGAAATGGATATGAGATATTCCATTAGAAACATAAAAAAGTATTATATAAATTATTATGTATTTATCATTCATGGATGGGTGAAAGTAGTGATGATTTATTAGGAAAAGAAAAGAAATTAAGAGAGGTACTTTAAGAAAATGACCTCTTGAATATCTTCTTCTTAAAAGACCCTTAAAGACATTGGATTTAGTCACTTGGTGATACTAGTAGCTCTTGGACGTGGGGATGTTGAGTTGGAGTGGTTTTGGTAGGTTGTTGAGTAGCTAATAGGATTTTTGGGTCGGAATAGGGTGATGGAGAGTCAGTATTTTTACTTTAGGAGATGTGGGTTAAATTGATTATTTTATTGATAATTTTATATTGAAGAACAACCATATAGTGGTGGAATTAACATACCTAACTTTTTATTGTACATAATGTTTTATAGACTGGTTATGTTTGATCCATACCTCAAATAACCATTAATTGTTTTTTGTTTTTTGGAATGTTATATTTTTGACTCCTAACATTAACTGTGGCACAAATTTCACTTTTAGTATGGTAAATATTTTTTTTAACATAGAAATATTTTTAAAAATAAAAATTAAATTCAACATTGAACATAATTTTTAAGTAATGATTCAAAATATTTAATTAATTTTTTAAAATTAAGTTAACAAAAATAGGAATTTTTATATAAAATAAATTCTTTAAAAAAAAGTGAAAAATGGTTTTTAAAGTGAATCATTAAAACAGTTGAAAAAATGTTATATATATTTTCAACATAAAATTGATACCAATGAGAAAAATTGGATTATATGTTAAAAATATAGTATCATTAAACTTTAAAAAAATTAAATGGAAAATATAACTGTATAAATAAATTAGAAGAAAAAGCATTTCTGTATAAAAATGGAGTATTTTTAAATATAAAAATATAAATGATATTAGAAAAATTGAAAAAAAATATCCAAAATAAGTGTTTATGTACCACTTCCAATGTATAATATTATTTTTCCAAGTTGAACTGATAATGTTGTCAAATAACATGACTTAAAAGTAGTTCTCCATTAAAAGGTTGTAAACCGAATTTTTAAATATATTAGGTCCTTTATGCATAAAATTGTTTTTATTCTCATTTTAATACCATAAAATGTATTGGAAGAGATTAAAAAAATTAATAAAATGTGTAACCATAATATAGTTAGTTATGTTCATTCCAACCAATATAATGTCTATGCATTAACTTCTATTTAAAATAATAAAATCAATAATTTATTATTTTTCAATATAACGTAATTTTGTGTTAATTATATGATATCAGAGAAACACATTATTGTGTGTCAAGTAAGATATTTTTAATATAATCCTAGTTAAGGTAAAACTAATTTCTAATTTATAAATTTTAATTTATATGAAAATTTCTTATTTTATAATTTCCTAGGATGTTACATCCTTCTCCCCTTTTGGAAATTATGTCCACCAAATTTTTATTGTAATATAAAATATTCTGGGGTATTTATCCTTCATAGAATTTTTATATTCCCATGATTCTTCTTCATCCATATGTTTTTTTCTACAAAATCATATCCTAATGAATCAACTTATTCTACAACACTACCTCTCTATAGTTAAAAATATGGACGGTTTGTTTCTCATAAGATATATTCTCTTCCAACTGAACTTCATGTGGACTCAAAAAACGAGATGAATCCAAAATATACATTCATGGCATTAAAACATTAATATAATTGTGTGCGTGGGATAAACTAGGGGATAAATCTACTCGGTGGGAAATTGATCCAAATTTCATTCGGATTTTATAAGGTCCAAGTAAAAGTGAAATCGATTTCTCTTTGTTACAAAAACACATTACACTTTTCAATAGAGAAACATTGTGAAAGACATAATCAACTATCTCAAAAGAAAACACCCTTCCTCATGTTATGTATATAAAATTTCTACTTACTCTGACCAATTCTCATATTCATCTGATTCAACTAAACTATTTCATTGATTTCTTATAGTAATTCCGGTCCCATCAACTTTTTTTCACCTACTATATCATAAAAGATAGAGTTGGACACCAAATTCCATATAACTACTCAAATGGATCCATCTGTATACTGTAATGATCACTGTTATTATAAGAAAGCAATACCAAAGAAAGATTTTTGTCCCAAATTCCTTGGAAATCTGTTGAATATATTCGTAGCATATCTTCCAATGACTGAATTGTTCTTTCTGACTACCCATATAATTGAGGATGAAAAGCAGTAATGAAGTTTAATTCAGTACACAACGACTTCTAATGACCATTCCCAATTTTAGAAGTGATCCTCGTATCAGAATTAGATACAATGGAGTGATTTAGTCCATGTATTCTAACTGTATCATTAAAATAATATCGGGAATGTTAATCTAGAGAAAATGTATATTGAAAAGGCATAAAATGGATAGATTTAGTGAATCAATAAAAAGTAACCTAGATCAAATTTTTACCTCAAGAAGTATGTTGTAATCCCACTATGAAATCCATAGATAGATTCTCCCATTCCCACTATATTACTAGAAATGGTTAAAGAATCCCCTTTAGAAACTGTCTTCTTCTTTAGCTTTCTGACAAGTGAAACACTTCATAGTAAATTAAGAAATACCTCTTTTCATTCCACCCAACCATAAATATACTAGAATGTCTATGTACATATTTATACTAGAAGGATGAACTAGAAATAGAGAACTAAATGTTTCACATAACAACTATTTCTTCTACTGCGAATCACAAAGAATACAAAACCTATTCCCAAATCTCAAAACACAATATTTATCAATATTAAATTCAGGATACTTCCACATCTAAACCAATTCAACATTTTTCATCAACTAACCATATTCCTTTTATGTTTTCTTAGTTTTTTCAAATAGAGATGATTTCACAGAAAACTAAAATAAAATAGAGTAATTTGTAACACCAACAACTACCATTCCTAATTTTATCAAATCATAAACCAAATTTATATATTCCAAATATAACATGGTTAATGTAGCATTACTTTTCAGTCATAAAGAATCATCCACTTTATTTCCTTTTCCAAGGTGGTATTAAATCACGAAATTATAAAATTTGAATAGTTCCAAGGATCTTTATTGTCTCATGTTCAATTTTTTTATAGTTAATATATAGTTAAAAAAATTTGGTTAGTATATATTACATAATTTAGTACATATAGATGATTCCTCAAAAATCATAATGAAAAAAATAGCAGCAAATTCCAAATCACGACTAGGGTAATTTTACTCATGAGCTTTCAACTAAGGTAATGATTAAGAAATTACTTGATCATTATACATTAAGACACAACCA
The DNA here is from genome assembly GCA_963277665.1 of Viscum album. NCBI lineage: Eukaryota > Viridiplantae > Streptophyta > Magnoliopsida > Santalales > Viscaceae > Viscum > Viscum album. Next base: position 227,767,214 of record OY728143.1, read on the forward strand.
TTTCCTTTTAATGAAGCCACACTATAGATAACAAATTCATCATTTTTGGATGTCAATGCCAAATCTATAGAATTCACCAAATTTTTTTCGATTAAAAAAAATAATCATAACATTCATTAATCCAGATGATCATGACTCCCTTTTGAGTTAACAAAATCATTGGTATAAATAACCATGACAGCGTTTCAAAAATCCTCTAGTAATAACATGATAAACAATGAAGAATAAAAATATCGGTTATATTTTATGGTCTTGTCCATTCTTTAACAATTATAGTTTTAGAAGGATTAAAATTTAGTCCATATTTAGAAACAATTTGATCAAGGAATAATATTAGTTGAAATCAAAACTTAGACCTTTGAATTTCGCATATAGTTTATTTTCTTTTATGATTTGAAAAATAACCATTAAATGAATTTGATACTCATATTTTCATTTAGAATATGAAAAAATGTGATCATTAAATAGAACTACAAAAATATACTTGAACTCATATAATATTCTCTTAATATTATCCCTGAATACAATAGGATTATCAGTTAACCCAAAAAACATAACAAAAATTTCATAATTTCCATATCTATTAAAAACATGGTCTTAAAAATGACTACTTCCTTTACATTCAATTGATGGTACCCCGACCTCATGTCAACCATTAAAAAATATTTTTCTCCCTGTAGATGATCAATCAAATAACAAATATGAATAAAATGATACATGTTCTTAATAGATATGTTATGATAGGATATATAATCAATGAAATCTCTCATTTATCTATCTTTATTTTTAACAAACAAGATATGTGCACCCCATGGTGATGTGCTGGGTTGAATGAAACATTTATCAAATAAATCATGCAACTATTTCTTGAACTGAAAAAGATAAATTTGATCTAATAGATAATGTGGTTTTGAAATTGGTTTAGCATTAGGAACAAATTCAATAGTAAATTAAACATGGCAATTAGGTATAATATCGGGAAACTCATCAGAAAAAACATCAAGATACTCATTTAACACTAGAACATCATTAATCTGAATAGTTATTTTTTTCAAATATATGTTCAACATTTAATAGAATTTAATATTTTAATTGTTTATCAACATCCTAATATGTGATAAATTTTAATGGTTTGTTATTCTAAAAAAACTGAAATTCATTCTGAAAGGAAACCTCTTTATACCTACAGTCAATTTTAACATGGTACAAAAAAGGGTATACATAACCAAAATAATAACAAACTCTGATAGATAAAAAATTGGATGGTTTTTTGGTATACTCATTCCACAGACAAATACGTGGAGATTCTTAATATTTATTTTTTCCTTTATCATTTTTTATTTATGTTTTAACCATAAGTTTAGGATACATTACATGAGGTTGAATTTCCAATTTACCATAAAAATTCCCATAAATGAAAGAATGTGTAGACCATGAATAAAATAACACATTGGAAAAATTTATGTAAAAAAACAATAAACCTAATGCCATTTCTTTTGATATAAAAACTTCTACTAATGTAGTTTCAATGGATTTCACCGCATCATTCTTCTTATAGTCTGCTTTCTTCCCTTCATTCATTTTTTTCATTGGACACTAATTTATAATGTAACCCATCTCATTACATTTAAAAAAATTTAATAATTGTAAATCAGATCATGTTTTAAAACTATCATTATATTTTTCTGTGAAATCAGAGCCTTCTTCCCTATTCTACCACATTATAAGAACTTACCAGAATTTTGAAGGCATTCTCCAATGTGTTTTTACCACATGTTTCAAAAATTGCAAACATAATTTTCTCAATAATTGTATTTTTTGTGAAATTATTCCCTATCACCTACCACCTTTACCTCTTATTCTACTACTTTTCAAGGACCACATGATCATTATAAAATATCATCTTCACCTTCTCTGCACATGAAACACGTTTTTCATCACTTTTGAACTCATGAACAACCAACTCCATTCGTTATTTTGTCTTTAATATAGAGTAAAAATGATTGATTTTATTGTAGTGATCCTAGATGAAATATGTATCATACATTTCCATTTGAGTGAATTTTTCTTTATATGTGTCCCCAGAGTCATCCACTTACATTATTTTGATGAATTTGATTTCTATCCTATGTCAAACCTCCTTTAAAAAACATTTCTCAAGAAAATCAATTCGGGTTCATACAGCTTAAGAGAATAAATCTCCTAATTATCCCTGATATTGTAAACCATATACCACCACTAATTGAATTAATATTAAAAATGTTTAAAAAACAAGTTAACCATTAGATTTTATGAACATCCCATGTAAACAAAAATATTTTTTTGGGGATTTAATCCACCCTTCAGCTAAAACAGTGTTAGACGATTGTCAAAATGATGGGGGATATTTCCTCATTAAATGCTCCACTATTGACATGTTACTATAATTTTAATATGTATGATTTCATGCATGAATACCAGCAATATTTACATCATGATTCAATTGCATTATTAGTACAAAAAACTATTCAGTTCTGATTACGACCAACTTTGGTTTTAGAATTTGATGGTTTTTCTACTCCGGATATCATCCCTCCATAGTTGCACTGTTTCAATTGTCGAAAACCATTCTGAAGAGACATATCTTATATGATGAAACATGGTAATCCTCAAAATTATATATCATTTAAATTTCATAACAAATAAAATTAATATATAGATAGTTTATTAAAAAGGTACAAACCCATACTGTTATTTAAACAGACCTATGATACCAACTATGAATCCCCAGCCACAAAAATTACATAATCATGAGTTTAGACAAGAATATAATTAATTTCTCAATGAGGATATTTTCAGGTTTATAGTTTTAAATAATTAGTCCATCATTAATAAACAACATCCCATTATCATATAAAAGGATACCAGAAAAACAATATAAAATAATCCCCACCAAAGGAAACACTTGTTAAAATATAAAATTACTTTTTTTCTTGATCAAATTATTTTTCACTTATTCGTTTCTCATACTCACCCTTATACCATGTTAAATCATTTTAATATCATGGTATGAGAAAAAAAAATCGTAGTAAGGGACATAAAAAAGGAATGAAAAATATTAGCCTATTATTATTATAATCCCATGAAATCATACATTTCCCCTATAAAACATAAGATCTTAATCAAACCTCATGAATTCATAAGATTAGTAAATGTTTTTGTAGAAATCAAAAATAATAAAGATAACTCGTTGCATCCATATCATACATCCATTATATCTTTCAAATATACATAATTTGTAACCTTCGTGGTGTCATTTGGAATACCCATCGCAGTATATTCCCTAATCCTCTTAGGATTAACCCAGCCATTTAACTCTATATCATTATCCAACGCATTAAGGAGCTATCATGGGCTCACACACCCCTATTTATTAAAAAACAACACATATACTAAATGAATTCCCAAAAACCAAAACATATTCTTATAAGATAAATCATGCATAAAGGAAAAATAACATTTCCACATTGAAATCATGAGATATCATTTCATGATATTGACATAATCAATCACTTTCAAAAAAAATTAAATAACATCATACATGAAAATGGAATATTTTATTTGTTTTTCTTTTAAATACATTAAGGATTATATATTAATCCAAATATCAAAAAAATAGTTACAACGGCCAAGAAGTTGTTGATGCCATAAATGTTAAAAAACATTCATTTTTTATTTTTCTGTGGAAGGTCAAACAATCAATATAAAAAGATTCTTTTAAAAAATTTCATTAAATTAAATATGTGGATAAAAGATAGAATATTCAAAATTCAATTCACATTTATAATCACGAAGTATAAATTTATCCCAAAGAATAGAAATTGGGATAAGAAATTCCCTTTCTTCGAGTCAGACATGTGTTTTACATTAATTATCATACTAAATAATAAACACATGTTAATTTATACATGATCATGAAAACTTTTCAAGATTATTTTCTATTTTATATCACTTATTTTCATGTGATAACAGTTACATAATTATTTATGTTCTTGTAACGTCCCGGATCCGGGTTCCACTCAATGGGTGCCCTGAACCTAGTTGGTCACATGACCTCAAGCGCATTTACCCAAATACCAAAGGCTGCCGACTAGCAGTGGGGGCCCAGTTCTGATAGTGGGGAAACTATGGCCTCATTTTTCAAAGTGTAGTGCAGCGGAATAAAATATAACCATGCATCAACATAAACAACTGTTGTAAAAATAACCAACCAGTTATATAGATATGATGCAACATGTCTCATGTTCTATGAAAATAGCCAGAACATGTTATATAACAATAAAATAAAATACATAGTATAACAAGAATAACAAAATATCCGTTAGCATCGCGAGCCTAAGCACGGTCCCATGCTCCCCTACTCCTCAACAACAATCATGTACCTGCATAGGGACCCTTTCCCTTATCCACACCTGTAGAAACGTAATTTGTTTTAGTCGAAAAGCATGACCCAAACAGGGTGTGAGAAATAATCTCAGTATGCACCCCCCAAAGGCTCGTGCTCAACTGTGTGTAATCATGCAACAATAGTGCGCAAAAGTAAAATGAAATAAACTAATCGATACTGAATAGTAACTAACATAACACGTTATATTTTCATTTTAAATGTTCATTTTTAACCATTTAATATAAAGAGATCACCACAGTGAGTTTCTAAGTAACCAGTTAGTGTCCTCAGACACTCAACCCCTTACCCCTAAGTAAGCATAACCCAACCCGTAGGTAATTTCCCATAGGCATAACAGATATCTCCCTTAGGAATATGAAATTTTGTCCTCGGGCACAGAGTCTATTGCCCACAGGCATTGAAGAGGTTGCCCTCGGGCCGAAATAACTACTGCCCTCAGGCTAAATGAAACACTGCCTTCATGCTAAACAAGTAACCAGGTCATGCCCAACATATAAAAAAGCAATTCAAATACAATTACTCTCAAGGAAAAAGTAATGCGCAAAATAAACACGGCATACCCTCGGGTATCCTAGCCAAACAGAAAAATAGAGGAACAGACCCAAGGGTGGTCCTAGATCCAATAAATGATCCCAAACAACAATTTATTAACACATTTAATTACCTATAATATTCTAGGTATTAAAAATAACCAAGGACTCATCCACACGACACCCCAACATGGGTCCATAGCACAAAAATAAACAACACGCACAACAGTTTGAAAATTTAAACACCAAGCCACATACCTTAAACACCCACAAACGATAAACACGAACATCGATTCGAGAAATGCCCAAAGACGACATAGATTTGGGTTAGAAGAAAACCCATTCATAAGTAAATAACATTTTCTAGGGAAGGAATTTGTACGAACAATTTAAGGAGAGTGGAGGGATTACCCGTGCCGTTCCAAGGAGATCGTCGGCGAAAAAATCTGATTCCCAACCTGCGCTCGGTGGATCTCCAAAGCTACGGACTCCTCTATTGCTCTAAAACGAACCCAAATGCCTCCTCTTCCAAATGAGGAAGCTAGTTCACGTTTTATGCGATAAAAACAAACTACACAGTGTGTAGTTCTAAGTACGCAGTGTGTACTATTTCATTTAAATGTTCCTCTAACGGCACCGCCAAACTGTTCATCAGTCGACATGAGTACACGGCGTGTATTCTTAATTACACAGCGTGTACTGTCACACAGCTAGCGACTACTTCCACCTCCTTAATATTTTCCAGCCTACTGACTATATGGCGTGTAAATACCACTACACGATGTGTAGTCGGTTTTTACACCCTTCGTCGCTGACATGGCTACACACCATATGTACTCATCCCACATGGCCAATGTACACGTTGTGTGGAATATTACATGGTGTGTAGTCCCAAATTTTAGGATTTACCCCATTTCCCTTATTTTCTCAATAAAAACATAAGTAAAAGAGAAAGAAAAAACACATACCTCAAAAACAAGAGCTGGGTTCTTACAAACATTCCCCTTAAAGCTATTCATCCCCAAATTTCCCCTACATGGGTGGTGAAGATAACGCTCAGAACAGCTCTGGCCACTGAGCACGTATGTTGGTCTCCCACTCCCAGGTTCCATCCAGCACTCAGTCATGCTTCCATAGCAAAAGCATGAGAGGAACTGACCGGCCTCGGAGAACCTTCGTGCTCCTATCCGCGATACGAACCAGATGCTCCTCAAGGGACGCATCGATCTGAAGCAAAATCTCCTTGGGCTGAAAGACATGAGATAGGTATGAATGATAGTAGTGAAACTGAGATACATGGAAGAAGTCATGCATGGAACGATACCTCTATCGTAACTACTACCGATAGGCGACTGACCCGAATCTCTCTAGAATCTCAAATGGCCCCACATACCTCGGTGAAAGCTTACCCTGTCTTCTGATCCGCCTGTGTCCCAACCTCGGAAAAACACGAAAAAATACCTGATCCCCCACCATGAACTCCAATGGTCGTCTGCGATGATCAGCATAAGATTTCTAATGAGAATGTATGGCATCCATCCACTTCCGAATCAACTGGACCTGCTTAGATGTATCTTGCATGATACATGGTCCTAATAAAGCTTCCTCTCTTTCCTCTAACCAGCACAAGGGTGATCGACATGACCTACCATATAAATCCTCGTAAGGTGAAATATCAATAGTTCCCTGGAAACTATTATTGTAGGAAAACTCTAATAGGGGTATATGCTTCTCCCAAGAGGCCCCAAAGTCTAGGATGCACGCATGCAGCATGTCCTCAAGAACCTGTATCGTACGCTCTGACTAGCCATTGGTCTGAGGGTGGTAAGTTGTGCTCAAAAGCACCTGTGTACCCAATGCCCTCTGAAAACTCTTCCTGATATGAGATGTAAAATGGGTGTCCCTATCTGTAATGATAGAATGAGGAACCCCATGAAGTCGTACGATCTCTCGGATATAAAACTTTTCGAGCATGTCAACACCAAAGGTCTCCTTGATCGGAAAAAAGTGAGCTACCTTCGTGAGTCTGTCCACAACAACCCACACGACATAATTTCCTCTAGGTGACCTTGGAAACCTAGTCGCAAAGTCCATCATGACATCATCCCATTTGCACTCCAGAATGGGTAACTGCTGTAACAGTCCTGCTAGCCTCTGTTGCTCTGCCTTCACCAGCTGATAGGTGGAACATCTTGTAACAAAGCCAGCTATATCTCTCTTCACACCCGGACACCAGTATTGACATCTCACGTCACAGTAAATCTTAGTAACCCTGAGATTAACTTCCTAAGCTGAATCATGAAAATTTTGCATCAACTCCTCGCGTATATCCCCTGGAACCCACACCTGTCCATGGAAACACAGAATCTCATCATCGCTTATCGTCCAACCTGGAAGAGGGTCCTCACTTTCCACCAACTCCCCTAGAACTAGGCCTTCTGAAATAGGTAAATGTCTCATCCTAACTCTATCCAGGAGGGTAGAAGTCAAAAATAAAGAAGAGATATAGGTCTTCCTCTGACTGTCATGCACTTCCAAATGCATCTCAGAGAATAAAGCCAGGAGCAGCCACTCGCAACTAGTCTCCTGTACCGCCTATATCTAGGTCTTCCGGATTATGGCATCAGGTACAACATTACATTTACCAGGTGTATAGGCAAGATCAAAATCGATGGATTGAAGGTATTAAACCCACCTTCGTTATCTCAGGTTCAATTCATGTTGGGTAAAGATATATTTGAGGCTTTTGTGGTCGGTGAAAACCACAAAATTCTCTCTCAATAGATAATGTATCCAACAATGTAACACACGACCAACTACAACCTAATTGAGGTCATGTGTCGGGTAATTCTTCTCATGTGGCCTCAAATGACGATACCCGTATGCAACAACTCGATCTACCTGCATCAACACATCCCTCAACCCATCACCTGATGCATCACAGTAAACTATATAGCTCTTCCCCTTCTCTGGGAGTATCAGGATTGGTGCTAATGTCAACCTTCCCTACATGTCCTGAAGGGTTGTCTCGCATTCTTAGAATATAGCTTATTCTCTCTCATTGTACTGAATATGATCTCAAGATGGGTGTCATGGTCGTAACGAGTGTGAGAGTACACCAAGATGTCATCCAAAAATACTACCACAAAAGAATCTAGGTAAGGATGGAACACACAATTCATCAGAGCCCTGAAAACTACTGGGGCGTTCGTGAGTCTGAACGGCATAACCAAGTATTCGTACAGATCATATCTGCTTCCAAAAGCTACAAGTGGTATATCCGATGGTCTCACGCGTAGCTGATGATATCTTGATCTCAAGTCAATCATAGAGAACACTCATGCTCCATGAAGTTGATAAAAAAGATCAACAATACTCAGCAAGGGATATTGGTTCTTAACCATCAACTGGTTCAACTACTGATAATCCATGCAGAGTCTAAGGGTACCATCTTCCTTCTTTGAAAAGAGGACCGAAAAACCCCATGGAGAAGTACTGGGTCGGATGAAACCCTTTGCCAGTAACTCCTCTAACTACCCCTTGAGCACCTGGAACTCTAGTATAGCCATCCTATAAGGAGTAATGGACACCGGTGTGGCTCCTGACACAAGATCAATAAAGAAATACACCTATTTATCTGGAGGTAGACCTGAAAATTCGTCCGAGAAGACATCCCTAAAACGATCAACCACTGGAGGGAAATCCATATGACAAGTCCTCTGATCATCTAGATATAAACTCGCAATTTGGGCTGTGACTCCACCTCATCCACGATGCTCTGGTGTAGCTCGACTCTCTTAAACATCCCACTCTCCCTTGTATAGAAACTCTTCACCCTCTCGTGACATGAAACTCTCCCTACGACGATAAAAATATACATAGGCTTGGAAGGGAACCAACCAGTCCATCCCGAGAATAATGTCATATGCTGTCATCTCTAAGACATAGAGGTACCAAAGAGATTTACAACCTTCAACCTCATTGGATCACTCCTTGAACTGATGCACACATGTCGTTTTAGTTCCCAAAAGATTGTCTATCATCATAACAGCAGCAGAAGAAGAAACACCGAGCCACATGCTCTGCACAACGGGCACAGATATGATACTATGTATAGAACCCATATAAAAAATTACTGAAGATAAGACATAAGCTACTATAATAGTACCTAGGACTGTAGAAGTACTGGGATCCTGCTCTTGTTGGGTCTGCTACACTGCATATGCCTGACCAGTGTCATGGTCCTCCGACACAGCATAGCTACCCTGAGCTGTCACACCCTACTGCATGTGAGATCCTGGTGTCTGGCTACCATGGCCATGACCACCATCTCTTCCTGCACGCCCTAATGTAATCTAGATTCCCGATTGGTAAGAAGTTGTTGGTCCTTCTCCCGCATGCAGAGTCTGCACAGAACCCCTCTCACTAGCCACTGGTGGAAACGCCCTACAAAAGTGTTACAGATGACCCATCTTTCCGCAAACTTGACACTCCACTACATCACGTGGACACTTCTATCTATTGTGAACCTATTTACCACATTGGTAGCACCTGACCTGACCACCTGAAACCTCCTTCTAGCTGGTACTCCCACCCTGAGAGAATTCCATCTATCTCTTCCTCGTGCTAGTAGAAATAGTACCTGAAATCGGTGTTGAACCACCATGGACCACACCACTAGCTTCCCGAAGGTTCCTATCTATAATCAGTGCCTGGTTCACAATAAAATGTACTTATTTCAACCTGAAAACATTCACCAACGGCCGGATGTCATATCGAAGACCATCCTCAAAGCGTGTGGCCCTCAAAGTCTCATCACCCACCCGAACGGGTGTAAAACACTGAAGCTCGGTGAAACGACCAGAATAATCCATCACCAACATAGTGCCCTACTGCAGATTCATGAATTCTTGAGCTCTATCTTTTCTCATAGTCTTTGGAATGAAGAATTCATAGAAGGATTCCTGAAAATATTCCCACGCCATGTCTCTGTGATGCTCTGACTGTGTGGTAACATCCCACCACCTCTTGGAGGAATCACACAGCATATATGTCACATATTGGACCCTCCACCCTGGAGGTGTCTCAAGATTCTCGAAATAGTCTACATAGACTGCAACCAAGACTCCGCAGTCTGTGGTCCTCCATCCAATGAAAACGTAAGCAGATGCTGCTGTTGGAAGATACAAGTCAACTCGGCCATAGATGTGGCTGTCGGTGGTGCTCCCTGAAAGGTCTGCATGAACCGTATAATGCCTTCATGGAACTGTGCCTCCACACATGTGTTTGGTATAACATCTGGAACCACATTTGGCTCTACTAGAGGATCCACTGGTAGCCTATGTCCCACCATCTCTAGAGCATAATCTTCACTGCTCTCCTGGAGAACAACACGCGTTTATCTTGGCGTCATGACACTACAAGGTCAAACGCACAACTTGGATCAATATTATCAATTACAGGAATCAAGGGGACCAAAAGGGGAATGAGAGGAAGAAGTAATTTCAAGATTTTCAAAACAAAACTATGCAGTGTGTATACTGATTGCAAGACCTGTACCCGACTTCTCTTCCCCTTCCTAGGTCCTTCTACATGGCTTAGCCACATGGCTCCCGTTGAACACATCTACATGGCGTGTATATCATCTATACGGTGTGTATGATGTAATTTTCGAACTGCATGTGTCGTTTGTGACACGGCCGAATACTCGGCTTGAGACTACACAGTGTGTAACACTCGCACACGGCGTGTACACCACTCCATCTTCCCAGCCACACGGCTAACTCCACATCGTCTGTCCTCGGACAAGACTACACGACATGTCCTAAAGGCACATGACGTGTGCTAGATGAGCTCCTCCAACCTGTGTTGTTAGTTACATGGAAGAATGCACGGCTCAAACTACACGATGTGTTCTATCTCCACACGGCGTGTACACGAAAGGATTACCCCGACCCATGTTGTTTGTTACACGGTCGGGTCCTGAGGTCACACAACACAGCATGTTCCTCATTTACACAGCATGTTCAAGAAACTATACCCTATCCTATGTTTGTTAGTTACACGGCCGGGTATCTGGGTCAACCCTACACAGCGTGTGGATCAGGTACATGGCGTGTTTTTCCTCAGCTTTTCCCTTCCCCATGTCCCTGCCCACACGGTCTATGACACGGGAAGAGACTACACGACATGTACTTAGAGTACACATCGTGCACTTAAACAGTTTTCATTTTATACCGAATATAAGAACACACGGTGTGTATCCATGGAACTACATGGTGTGTATCCTGGGTTTTCTAGATAGTAAGGCTATGAAACTACTCTAGAATCCCATAAAATACCAAAAACAACACCTAAGTGACAAAGTTCGATCTGCGAGGGCCAATACTCCCCACGAATCAATGTTTTTCATCTTATTAGTGTTATACCCGAAAATGAACAGCCAATGATCCACCAAATTCCAGTCAATGGGGGCACATACTCCCCAAAAACCAAGGTTTGGCGTTCATTCTATCAACCGACTCACACAATAAAATACACTATCACATAGCAGGTATTTATCAAAGCATCTATCTTGACAGCATTCTTTTCCACCACAACAACTATCACAACAATGTCCAATTTCTAATGCGCCTACATGGCATTGAACTATGCATGGCATGTGATTTCTAGCATGTGCCCAAATGATGCATGAAATGGAATACCATCATCTCATCAGGTAGTAACTAAATAGAACCCATTGATAAAATATAAATAGCACAATCACAAGTGTGTCACCCAACGGTGAAAATCAAATGAACTCTAAAATTTTAAAAATCAGAAAAATTGCAAAACTACGAGGTAGACTAGATTTTCACTATACACGGGCAAGCTACACCCGGGCACAACTTATTATCAACTACTGTTTATGTACTATACCTGACGAAGGCTTTAAATAGTATGTCAATGAAGTGAAATCCTTTGATATCACTTTGTAACGACCCAGATCCGGGTGCCACTCAACTGGTGCCCCAAACCCGGTTTGTCACATGACCTCAAGCACATTTCCCCAAACGCAAGAGGCTACCAACTTGCAGCGAGGGCCCGGGTCTTATTGTGGTGAATCTTTACCCTCATTTGTCAATGTGTAGTGTAGAAGAATGAAATATAACCATACATATATATAAATAACTGCAATAAAAAAAACCAACCCGTTATATAGATATGATGCAACATGTCTCACGATCTACGAAAACAGCCATAACCTGTTACATAGAAGTGCAATGCAATATAAAGAATAAAAAGAAAAAAAAATTCCAGTAGCAACGTGAGCCTAAGCCTAGTCCAAGGATCCCATACTCCTATGTAGAAATCAAGTACCTCCATAGGGACACTTTCCATTATCCAAACTTGCAGAAACGTAATTTTTTTGGGCCGAAATGTATGACCCAAACAGGGTGTGAGAAATAATCTCAGTAGGAACCCACCAAAGGCCCCTACTCAACTGTCTGTAAACATGCAACAATATTATGAAAAAGTAAATTTCAATAAACAAAGCAGTACTGAAGAGTAACTAACTTAAGCAGTTATATTTCCATTTTAAATATTCATTTTTAACCATTTAATATAAAGAGATCCCCATAGTGATTTTCTATGTAACCAGTCAGTTTCCTCAGACACTCACCCCATTACACTCAAGTAATCAGAATCCAACCCATAGGTAATTGCGCATAGGTAAAACAGATATTTCCCTCATGCATACAAAATGTCTCCCTCGGGCACATAGTCTGTTGCCCACAGGCACTGAAGAGGATGCCCTGAGGATGACATAACTACTTCCCTCGGGCGAATGGAAACACATCCCTTAGGATAAATAAGTATCCGGGTCATTCCCAACATATAAAAAATCAATTAACATACAATTCCACTCATGGAAAAAGTAATGCACAAAATAAACCTGGAATACCCTCGGGTATCCTGGCCAAACGACTAAATAGAGGAACACACACCTGGGGTGGACCTGGATCCAAGAAATGATCCCAAACAACAATTAATTATTACATTTAATTACCTATAAAATTATAGGTATTAAAAATAGCCAAGGACCCAGCTACACGACACCCCGACAAGGGTCCGTAGCACAAAAAAACCCCACATGCACAACAGTTGGAAAATTTAAACACCATTCCACCTAGCTTAAACACCCATGAATGGTATACACGAACGTCGATTCCAGAAACGACCAAAAACGACATAGATCTGGATTAAAAGAAAACACTTTCAAATGTAAATAACTTTCTCTCGGTAAAGAATTGGTAAGAACGTCATATGGAGAGCGGAGGGCTTTCCCATGCGATTCCAACGAGATCGTCGACGGAAAAATCCAATTCCTGACGTGCGCTCGGCGGATCTCCAAAGCTCTGGCCTCATCTATTGCTCCAAAACGAACCCAAACACCTCCTCTACCAAATTAGGAGGCTACTACCCATTATAAAAGAAAAACACAAACAACACGGAATTTACTTCCAAGTACACGACGTTTACTTTTTCATTTAACTGTTCCTCCAGCGGCACCGCCAAACTATTCATCCATCGACATGAGTACACAGTGTGTATTCTAGATTACGTGGTGTGTACTATCGTGAAACTGTTTGATACTTCCACCACATTACTGTTTTTCTTCTGACTGACTACACGGTGTGTATTCGGTTTTTACAACCTTCGTCGCTTACATGGCTACACACTCTGTGTACTCATCCCACGCGACCAATGTACACGGCATGTGGAATAGTATACGGCGTATAGTCCCAAATTATAGTATTTTTCCCCATTTCCATTATTTTCTCAAAAACACTTAATGAAATGTGAAAATAAGAAACCCATACCTCAAAAATAAGAACCGGGTTCTCACAGTTCTTGTCAGATATTTTGTCGATATTTGGTACGTGAGTCGAATATGAACATGGTATTATGTCAATATTACTTTTGGTCATAATACCAATATACAAAGAATATAAAAGATGATGTAAATATATAATATATTCATTATAGCAATATTTACAATAATCTTTTAAGAGAAACTAAAAACATTGTTCATATAGATGGTAGGTCATATGTACAGATGAACACTATTCTGTTTTTCCTGCCATATTGAAAGACATAAATTAAATTAAATGAATATAATAATGTATACATATATAATGTCATTATAGTAGCATTAATATCATATATTTTTACTAAAAAATTCCTTAATTCATTCTATGTGATTTGTGAATGAATCACATAATTTTGAGGAGGTGGTAGTCCACACGTCCCCAAAAAGAGTTATCATAAAAACATTATTGAAAGCATGAGGGTGTGATTAATATAACATTTAACGAAATTAAATATGTTATAATATACATTTTTGAATATTCTTTTACTAAAAAAATAGTTTTACGGCCATCCATGAAGGTGGTGATTGAAAATGGAAAACAAATCAATAATCACTGAAGCAATAAAAAAACATAACATGGAAAAAAATTTCGTTTATTTTTATATGATAAGATGAGAAAATAAATGGATATGATATATTTTAATAGAAGAATAAAACTCTAGTATGTATATTATTATCGAGTTATCCTTCATTTATTGATTAAATTGGTGAGGATAAATTAGAAAAAAAATGAAACTAAGAGAGGTACTTTGAGAAAATTATCTCCTAAATATCCCCTCTTTGAATGACACTTAAGAACCTTAGATTTGGTATTTAGGTGAGACTAGAAGCACATGGATTTGTGGGTAAGGAATATGAGAGTATTTTTATAATATTTTATGAGAAAAAATTATTTCTGGGTTGAAATAAAGTGGTATAGAATTGGTATTTATACTTGGAGAGGGGTTGGTTCAAGTGATAAATTTATATTAAAAACCCAACCACATAAGGGTGATATTAATTTCCACGACATAGTATTTAAATTAATGTTTTATATTCAGGATTGGGTCTTGAAAAACTTAAAATAACCCTTAAATGTTGAGGTTTTTTTGGTACGTTAATCTTTCAAATCATAACTTTAACGCTTGTCGGAATTTCACTTTTATTACGGTAGACAATTTTTTAACATGGTAACTTTTTTACACATGACAATTAAATTTACCATAAAAAATAATTTATATGATGTGATTCCAAATTTGGAATTAATTTTATTTAATTAAATTTAATGAATTGGGAATTTATTTTTAAATTAATTTTTCAAACAAAACTAAAAAGGGGTGATTTTAAAGTTAAATGTTTAAAAGATTGAAATGTTTTTATATCAATTTTCTATAAGAAATTAATTCCAATGACCAATATTATATTAAATAATAAAAAAATCATTTATTTAAACTATACGAATAATTAAAATGATAAAATATTTATTTTAAAAAAATTGACAAACAATCAATTTTTATTTAAAATGTTTTATTATTCTAATTTGAAATATAAATGTTATCATAAAATATGAAAAAAATATCCAAAATAATTGTTTATGTCCTGATTAAATAGTAGAATACTATTTATTCAAATAAAAATAATAATATTATCAAATATTAGATTTAAATTGGGTTCTCCAACAATAGGTGGTAAAACTACCTTTTATTAATGTGAGATATTTTATGCATAAAATTGGATTTATTCTAATTCTAACCCCATAAACAATATTGGAAGAAAGTAAAAAACAATTAATAAAATTAATTTATATAATATAGTAAGTTTTATTTTGTTCCTCCAATATAATGGCTAGGCGTTAAGTACAATTTAATAAAATAATAATATGGTATTATTTTTCAAAATTACACAGTTTTGTGTGAACCCTAATATTTCAGAGAAACTCGTTGTTGTGTGTCGAGTAAGTTATTGGATATAGCATACCTTTTATGGTAAAATTTATATCTAATTCATAAATATTAATAAATAGTATAATATCATATTAAATAATATACTGGACAGTTATGTAATGAGTTATATATTACTTGAAAAATAAAATATATATTTAACACTAAAATTGTTTTCCCCACTATTTCTATAGGATACACACTAGTCACTATATATCATAATAATGAAATTATATAAATATCCCCAAAAACATAATGGACTATTTTTTATTTAAAAATAAATAAATTTCAATACCATTTAACACATTTTTCTCAAAATTATTCTCACATTTATTACCCCAACATCAATAATATACTAATCCTAAGAGTTATCCAACTGTATATAATTTTTAGTTTAGTTGTTATCCCCAAAAATATAACATTAACAAAAAATCACACTTCATGGTAATTTATACCATTTAATATACCTTTCTGGTCATTTTATGTTGAATTACTAAAGAACAATCCATATATATTTCACATAATCCCCAATAAAATTAATAATATTCATGAATATAATTGGTAAAAATAACTCAATAATGAAAATAACACACATTAAATAAAATATAAATCTCACTATTTGAGGAAAGATGAGAGAACTCACCTTTTACATAAAAATAATAATTTAGTAATATTCACAACCATTAATATATGTTACTTCATTCATACATATGACATAATTTCTTCTAGGAACATACCATTCTCTTCTTCATTATCATGTAATTGTTTCAGCCAAATAAAAAATCAAAAGTATTGTCAGAATATAAAAAAAATAATTTTAAACATAATATTAATATTTCATCCCCTCGGACACTCTTTTTATGAAATGATACATTTTGGTTCTCCTATTAGTACCTTTTCAATCCTCAGTTATCAGGGATCATTTTTCTATTTGGTGTATTAACATAGTTAGTTAACACCATCCATTAATCATTCACAATAGGTCATAATGGTATTGTAATTAACTAAATAATATACATCAATAATGTCTTAGTAGGTGTTTAGTATTAGACCCACTCAACATGCATTAGAGTTATGATTTTGATAAGGATAAACAAACCAATTTTTTGTGATTATTCCTTTTTCAATATATGGAACAATTTCATTTGATTTCTAGTATCAATATATGGGTGAATTTTTAGGAGAAGAAATTAATATATAATTTAAAAAAACATTAGGATGTTCAAAATTATTTAGCGTTTTTCACAGTATTTTCATAGATGTTTTTCTATCCTATCATAAAATAAAATGTGCATTAATACATTAAAACAATAATCATATTAATATACAAAAGGTTTATCTATACCATTGAACTTATGACTATTCCTAACCTCTGATCCCTTATATTTTCCTAAATAAACATTATTATCTCAAAATATATCTATAACATTTCTTTGATACCAATTATAACCCTAAGGACCTGCACACCTAGATTCCATGCCTATAACTATATAATATACATAAAATCATTAATACCGACTATAAAATCCTTGATATTACCAACCTTAATTTGGAAATCAACATTAATATTTCATCTCTTACTTATAAAGGATATTTTTGGGTTCATATGTAATGATAATTAATACAGAATATAAACTAAAAAATCAAATATTCCTGATATCAAGTAGAAAATGTTCTAATTATATATGAAAACAAATAATTCATGTTAAACCTTCAAAATATCACATAAATCCATTCACATGGTTATCCTTATAATCATGTCAAATATACTAATTTTATTCATATTCGAGATAAATTTAAACATATAATGGGTTATCATTAAACACTCTATGAAAGAAATATAAAACTAAATAAATCATGAAAAATCATTAGACTAAACATTATGAATGGAATTGGTAAAAAAATAATGCCATAATCTCCATGAAAACTTAAATCATTCTATATGAATGAAAATAAATTAAATCCTCGATTCAAATAAACATGATCACATACTATTGGAATACATAATTTTAGATATCAAAACCTACAATTGAGGCCTCGTACAAAGAAACATTAATTATCATGGAGACCACTGTAAATATATCCCACTATTAAGGACCAACACAAATAACATATACTTTAATGGGAATAAGCATACAAAAAATACCAAACTATTTTTTCTCTTGTGACCCATCTATTCATCGATTATATATATAATATCACGCCCTACACATCACTATCATAAGTCTAATTCATTCACTAAAGGATAAAATTATTATGAAATACTTGATCAACAATGGAAGTAATTACCAATATTGAATTTTATGTATACACAATTACAAAAAAATTAACCATGTTAATGAAAAGGGATAACATGACAGAAATCTATCTATTAGATTATGGTGGATTGTTAAACCAACTATTATGTATCCATAATGGAATAACAATATATTTTACACCAACATTATTCCCAATTTTAATAGAATATCATAATTAAAATGTAAAAATAAAATAATAAGAGTTATATAAAATTCATTGTTCACCCCATATAAATAAATTTGTATGTGACTAAGTCATTTCTGGAATAAAAATATTATAATCCATCCAGATAAGGAATGATAACGCTTTAAAAGGACAGATCCCAATAAAGAAGAAAAATTTTTCAAAGGGTGTATGTTGTAGTAATATATATAATAAAAAAACAAATGGGAGAATACCATATAATAAAATAAAAGGGTAGAATAAAACCAGCTTATTTGAATTAACTTCAATGAAAGATCATTAATCTAGAAATAAATATTGAATTACTAAAAACCATCACCATGGGGGAAAACTACATCAAAATTGATATGAGTAAGGGAAAATTATTTTTCAAGTAAATACCTAGAAATTCAATGAGTATAATAAAAACATATCAATTGGTAGTGAATACAACACTAAAAGGACACATGGTTCATAAAATGTATTATGTATCTAACATTCAAAATTATGTCTAAGAAAAACCTAATGGCTTGAGTAACTCAATAGTCAAAAACCCTTGAAAAAGAGGGTTTTTAATTGAAACTAAAATACCCCGATTAAAATATAATTAATGACATTATTTATCAAATTGTCCGCATAACAACCCAATAAATGTCAATCTATGTATAAATAGAATACTTATCTTAAAGAGGGGAAATTAAGATGAAAACCAACACCTCTTTCCCTGAATTCCATTAACATTATCTATCATCACAAATCATAATAAATTATATATTTATAAATTAATTCAGAAAATTAATAATAACCATTTTCTTTCATAATATTCATATTTAGTCATTTATATATTTATGTAACATATTTTCTACATCAGGTGTTTATAGTTTTGATCACTTGTACTAGTTTCATAATATGTGTTTCTATTTTCATTATTTATTCAATGTTTATAACATATATATTATTAAAATTACTATTAGTAATTATTTTTAAATAATTATCATTTTATAAATTCCAATCATGAGTTCTTTAATTATTAACATTGATAATGAAATCAACAGAAAACATTATTTAGTGATAATTGAACATCAAAAAGTGTTTTCTTATTTATTAGATAAATTTTATTTTTAAATATTTATAATTTAAAAAATATATATAATAATAAATTTATATTATATCATACTATTAATTATGTTCCTATAACAGTCTATGAGAAAAATTAAATGTGTTGTTCATGTACATGGTTAAATTATAAAAAACATGAACATACCCAGATTGAATCAGTGACTGTGAGGTGGTTTAATGTTAGCATATTTATATATGGAGACTAATGATCATATCTATTTTTTATTAGTGTGATTAATAAAATTTATAACGATTTATATAAATAAATAATAGATGTTAATATTTATATGATATAAATAAAAGATTATCTTTTTAGCCTACTAATTTTAAATGATTATAACTACAATGTTTTTTGACCATATCATTTTTAGGACATACTTTTTATACAATAATCCTAATTATATTGTAAAAATTATATTTATCCTTTAATACCCTAATTATAAATATTTTAAAAATCTGGTGATGGAAAAACACAATACATAGATGAGGAGGTAGTTAACACAATGCATGAACAATAGATTCTTTTCTTTATAGATGACATATAAGAATAAATAATGATAATATCCGAAATATAATAACATTAAAGTATATAAATGCTACTGTATTGTTCTATTAATGTGTATAGTATAAATTTGGACGAAGATTATTAATAATTAAACATCTAATTTCATAATATTCATGTAAGGTACATGGATTATCCTTGGAAGTCTCCTTGAATTTGAATGGATTAGGATAACTATGATTGAACTAGGGATTATTTTCGTTGGGATAGATTTATATTGAGAGTAATGTTTTAGACCTAAAATGGAAAATTATATGGGGAGGTGAGTCATTAAGAGATAAAAATTCTACACTTTTATAAGGGAAGGAAAGGGTCTTTTAGGGATGAACCCTCACATTTTAAATAATCTTAGGTTACTATTAATGTATTAAATGAAAAAATTGTAAAAAAGGATTGGACAAGGACTATTGCTGAAAAATCACCTCAAACACTCCTACATTCAAATTTTATTGATTTATGTATTTTTATTTAAATAATTGTCTTTTAAGAAAAAAATACCATTACATTGGAATTTAATTTCTATCTTTACAAATTAATTTTTAATAATAAATATTAAAAATGATATTTTCACCAAATTTGATACTTTTAATTATAAATTAGAACTTATTTTTATCAAATATAATTTATAATGGAATAATATGTTACTTTCAAATGAAAAAAAATTAATCACGTTAGAATAGTTTTCAATGAGGTAAATTTTTTAACCATTAAAAAAATATATAAGAGAAAATTCTACTGGCTATTAATTTTTATCACATAAACATATTTTCTATAAAAAAATAAATGATATGAGGCTCCTAATGAAATCGAAAACAAAATCCCTCTATAAAAATATAGAGACCAAGAGAAGCATGAAAAACATTTTTATATTATAGTATCATTTTAATTTTTTATAAGAAGGATTGACATAGGTTTTATATTTACCAAGAATATTTCAAAGTGTATAATTTTATTCCTGGAATTATTATCTAATTACATTAACAATTTTCAAATAATCTTCATTAAGATTACATTGTGAATAAATCAAAAAAATTGTATATATTTTTTTCAATACAACATTTTTTTACAAAAAGAAACATTTTTTAACAATATTAAGATACTCATACTAAGTGAATTATATTTTGATAATTTAAAAAATAAATATAGACATATTAATTTTAAAATAAATAATTTCAAATTTTTTTTAAATAAAAACAGAAAATATATCGGAAGAGGTTTTTTCGTGGAAAATAACTTTTTAAAATGTTAACTATAATTATTATTATTATTAACTAAATATTTATTAACCAATAGTTAATAAATAACATAATTTATCATTATTAATCATATGTTTTTTGAAATACTAGTTTATATAAAAAAATGCTTATTTCATCAAAATATTTATCTATGAAATAAATTATATTAATAGTAATTTTTGATAAAATAATTGAATTTAATTCATATTTTACATAATCTTTAACATATTTATATATGTATATAATAATTTTTTTATTCCAATTCATTTTTACAAACATGATGAGTATTTTTGATTGATCGTACATAAACATTTATATCACTGTTGTGTTTAATTCCATTGTTACATGTGGAAAATGCTATCAAAGAAATTATCTCATTTTAAGGTAATAATATATCTTAATTTATTGGTGTTCCACTAAGAATGAATTACTATATTCCTATATATTAAAATCTGGTATAACAGTCTTGTTAGAAAATGTCTATCCAATGAATATTATATCAGTGAATTGTTTAGTTAATTTTGGAAATAAGAAAAAAAATGTCAGTGAAACCCATAAGGATAGATATTAGTAAAGTTAAAAATCCATTGTTGTGGTAAATTATAAGAAAATGTGGTTTCTAGGAAATGAAATCCCTATGTAGGTTCTATATGTGTATTTTGTCTAGTAATGATGTAACTAGGTGGTATAACTCAAAAAGGGAAGATTAAGTACTAATAAGATCCAATCATGGTGAAACATAATGAGGTTCTCCTAAACACTTAATTTGAAAATAATAAGTGATTTTTTTAGTTTAATAACAAACCCTATAAAAACTATAATAATAATATATAATTAACATAATTATCCCCCTTAATGATTGAAAACTATTAAGGAACATAATCCTAGAATAATCATTTGAGAAGAAGGTTATTATAAACATTAGGTACTTAAAAGACACCACAATAGGATTTATATATGCATGAAATTAAATTATTTATCCATTATTGATTTATTTTTTGTTCGATCTGTTTCTATTTTCACAAAAAGATGGATCTATGAGCATCAAAACCCACAACCCATTTGAGGGCCAAGTGAAAATTTTATGAATAGAATTCTCAATGATATGGGTGCTGTTATTCAATACATCTTTTATATGATTGTCCATTTTCCTTGGGTAATGGAAAATAACACGAACTAGGTGGAATGATTAATTTCACCCTAAAAGGAGAAAGAATCCATAATGATTCTCATATAGTAATAACCACTAATGTTTTGTGGATTTTTTTATCCACATATTATGAATTAGTTGGTTAACATAATGGAATAGATCATATTTTTGGCCCTATATATTTGTAAGAATAAATTTTCCTAGGACATTTATCATTTGGGTAGCGATATTGATCAATAGTAGAAATTTATAAATAATACATTTTCAAATGTTTAAATATATGAAATAAAGTTGGAAAATTTTAAGATGAAATTTCGTAAAATTATTTTTCTCAAAATATTTTAACAATAATGGAGAGAGAATTATTATATATTAATAAAATTTATTTTCATTATATCATGTATTATGTAACAAATTTCAAAAGGATTTCAAGATTTGTATTGGGTTTTGTTATTTACAACAGTGAAAAAATAGATAAATTATCTAGATTTTTTATACAACATCATAGAAAGGAAGTAGATATCAATGACCTTTTGAGTTTTTAATATGTAGTTCAATGTTATATAATAATTGCGATAGTGTTTAGAGAATAGTTCTATTTATATGGTGATAAATAGATATCAATGGAATTTGATGTTGGATGATCAAATAATAAAGGAGTAAAGAGGACCCAACCAGCCCACCTATAAAGTATATGAGAAGAATAATCCTTGAAATTTCCTAAAATTGATAACGAAATAGTTTAAATTAGGATTAGAGGGAAACTAAACCCTTGATTTTCAAAGGGAAATGAAGAAGTTTTCCGAGATGATAGAGGAAACGAAGGATACTACCAATGAACCACATATAGTTCACTGATTAAACAGTAGTGAGAAATTTAACAATTAAGTCATGTGCAATATACCTCGGTCCCTACATGGCAATAAAAATTAAGAAAACACTAAAGCTGAAGGAAAATAGTAATTCCTATGATCTCTAAACATAATTTGAGGAAAATAATGTAGTTCAATTCACTGTTCATATTTTATCATGAATGGAATTTTTTTATTTTGTTCCAATTTTGTTCATTCCTTAATATCACGCATGTTTTCTGTAATTGTTGAATCATATCCCTAAATACATAAAGTATATATTTGTTTATAAAAACACAATGTTTTGTGGTCATTGAATCCCATGTGTGGGAATCTTATCCTGTTATCTTGTTTGAATTTAATGATATAATTTTAATATTTTGGATCTTTCCATATATATCTCACTTCAACAATCATGAATGGGAAATCTATTTCCCTATTTTTAACCACCCCATTATCTTTTAAAAATGGAATTTTGATAAAAAATATTATTTTGATAATACCTCAATAATATGGTTGTTGATACATAATGGAGAATCAAATCTTTACTAAATGTTTTTATAAAAATAAATAACCATCCTTGAATAAATTCCCATTTTAATGCAATATTATGTTTAATTTCCCATTATGTTTCCCAAAATTTTTCCCATATTCTAAGTTGTAGTTATTAATAAATATTATACTTGAAACCACTACAATATCCAAAATCCCTTATAGGATGTACTTGATATAACTACAAGAGTTAATGATGCAACTACAAGAGAAATTTTACAAAGGGTACATATACTAATTTGTATCACCTTGGGGTGCACCACATCTATTT
Organism: Viscum album; assembly: GCA_963277665.1. Classification (NCBI taxonomy): domain Eukaryota; kingdom Viridiplantae; phylum Streptophyta; class Magnoliopsida; order Santalales; family Viscaceae; genus Viscum; species Viscum album. The sequence goes on from OY728143.1 coordinate 227,791,224, forward strand.
TTTCTAGGAGAATGCTGGATTAATGTGGCTACGTATAAATTATTGGGAGATCATCCAGATCAGTATTAATAATTTCCCGATGCAAATTAATGATGATTTTTTTTATAATGTATGTGGTGTTCAGTTCTTCCCAAATGTTGATATTCATTCTGGATATCAACAACTAAAGGTTAAAAAGAATTATATTCAGAAGAAAAACATTCATACAAGATATAGAAACTTTGATTTCATATTGATGTAGAACAATCTTACTAATTCCCCTAATATCATAATGGATTTATATATATAGGCATTCGGTGCCACCTTGAATAATTTTTTGTGGTATTTATCGACAACATTCTCATCTACTCCATGATAAAATAGGAATATGAGGTGTATATGATGATTTTATTAGAAATATTTTTAAAAAAGAAAATATATACAATGTTCAAAAGCTACAAATTTGGTTAAAAAAATATTATTCCTGGATCATGTGATCATATGTTAGGGACTTTATATGAACCCTTAAAAAAGGCAATTTAAGAGTTTTCAATACCCCCATGTGTTTTATAAATTCATTGTTTTCATGGATTTATCAGGGACTACTGATGATTTGTGAAAAAAATTCAATATTGTCTAGAACATTAAATAGGTCAATGTAATAATTGGAAAATAATTTATAGATAAAATAATGTCGTGATTTAATTAAAGAACTAATAAAGGAATAATCACTATGTATATACTAGCACAACCCTCATATAGTTAGAGGATAGAATTACGAATAGTTGTTCTAGAATAATTTCTTAATAAATATGGTAATGGAAATTGTTTTAAAAAGACTAATTTTTCAATGGCCGAGCATTATAATTGTATGGGGTTTCATGAGTGCATGAGAAGCTGATAATGTTCTCACCAACTAAGAGAAGTAGAGCATAATGAATGTGTAATGAGTTTATAGTGATCTCTATGACTACGAAAAATATCTCTGGTGATTCATGATTGGAGGAAAATCTTGAAGATTTATTTGAAGGTTCATGGGTTTTTCTGTAGAGTCATGCGAGCATCATGCATGTCTTAGCCAATAAATACGATACTTCCATTACTCATTATGCATTAAAATAATTTGGGAAAAGTATGAAATTCTCTAATTTCCAAAAGGCTGAGATCATCGAGAATTTGGGTTTCTATGTGAGATTGAGAATAAAAAAAGACTAGTAACATCTTGAATAGTTCCAAGGATTTTAGGAATTTGGTGTTTCACAATGACTGGGTTTTCCACGATGAATTAGTGAGAATCATGATGGTAGTTTACTTCGCAATGTTTTTTAGCTTCGTTAAGGAGCATCAGAAATGGAAGTATTGAACATCTTGTTTAAGTGAACAATTCATTAAATAAAATCCATTTAAAAATTTTATGCAAGAAAAGTATCATTTTAGTATGGAAAAAAGTATTATATTCCAATCTACAAAAGTGACCTTCATGTCTATAAACTAAGTGAGACCTCACTCAAATTAGTGAGCTTGGGGGAGTTGACATAAGTGTTCAAAAGGAGGTAGTGTGTTATCCCTAAAAATCTGAAATGTTAGCATACCTTGCACAAAATGACTATTTATGAACATATATTTTACAATACCAGTGATGATTAGTAGATTTAGGAATGATAGACACATTATCGGTGTATTCACCATGGACTAAAACATTGTGGTAAACCATGTAAAATAGTTATGTTTCCTAATTTTCTTGTGAATGTTGGAATAATGAACAATTCCATGATACATGTTTAATATGTTTATTACATTTTACGTGTGCGATATATCACTTTAAAATGAAAACAAAACACCCTAATTCACCCCTCTCATACCATGGTGTTCTTGGGTAATAAAATATTAACTCAAATGGATTTAACATGTCTTCAAAATGATGTTTAGATAAGATTAATGAATATTATTTCTCTAGACACTGCCATCCATGAATTTCAAACAATATACCTGATTATCCTATTAGGTGACACCCACTTCTCTATCCAATATGCTGATTGATAAAGAACCTATATTCATGTATATGAAACGGATGGATCTATAAATCAAAACAGATGGGTATAGAGTCAAACTTTCCCAAATGTAGATGGTTATAGAGTCAAACTTTCCCAAATGTTTTCCTAATAATCTATTTATTATAATATCAAATAGTGATAAGGGGATTATTTGAAGCTTTAAAATCTGGTGAAATTCATATTGAAAGGGACACTTCATGAATTACAAATACATAAAGATGGTTTCATTATGTATGAAAGTATATTTTTTCTTACGTAATCACATGAGTAAAGAATGTTATATTAGGTAATTCACATTTCTCACCTTCTTCTATCCGTACAAGAGAAAAACAATGCATCGAGACCTTTGAGAGATATTCTAGTTGGATAACATCAAGAAGGATATTTATAATTATATCTCGACAGACATGATGTTTCATCATGTTCACAATGTTTGATAAACTTCTAAGGGGATGGTATAACCACTACCCATACCCACATGGAAATGGTGAAACATCCCCACTAACATTGTCAGTGGCCTCCCAAATACATCTTAAGGCATATCATTACATTGGCCAATAACTATTCCCATGAAAATGATAAATATTTCCATAAGAAATAAAATAGAAAGCATTTTATGTATAATGTGAAAATTTGGATGATACCTATCTAATAGAATTATCTATCCAACAAAATAAATAATAAAAAAGATCAAAAATGTTATTAAATTATTTGAAATTTTAGTAATGAAAAATATGGATCATTTTTAGAAATTTACCTGAATGAAAAATATAGGAATTAAGATGTATTTATAGGAGGTAAAATGACATTTTGAGTAATAACGTTATCATTGTATCATTAATCCGACCATTCGAATAATAACTGCTCTCATAGTAATAGTAACATAACCAATGAGAATAGTAACATGACTAATGTAATAGTAATATTATCTCAAACTAAAACATGTAATATAAATAATATTTACAATGAGTAATTCAAAAAATAAAAATATTCAAATTTTATAAATGATATACCAATATTGAAAAATAAATGAAAATATTGAAATCATTTTTAAATAAATTAATTTTTAATATGTTTTCTATAATTCACATTTTTTTTCAATAATCAAAATTACATATGTTAAGAAATTATTTTAATTAAATGGGGTTCATTTTTCTGAATTACCCAATTGAGGATTCCTAAGGTTGAATATTTGATAATTTTCTAAAAGACGTCAATTGTTTTTTAAAATGTAAAAAATATAGTTTTTTTTATAGAAAATTTGTCTTAAATTACATCCTTCATGATCTAATAATGAAATAATAAATTCTAAAATTTGATCCACGATGAAAAAAACGTTTAATATTTTAAATAATTAAATAAATTAAAAGTGAAAACTAATATTTATTTTCAATTGCCTTAATGTTTAATGTGCACATTTAAATTGACATTTTCCCAATTTCCTTCTTTACTTTTGAATAAACAAATAAATTCAAGTTACAAAATGTATGAAAGTAATAAAATAATGTAATTTAATGAAAATATATTTCATACTATAATAAACTGATGATTTACAAGTCTTACAATGAAAATTATATTTTATTAAATATTTTAACCCAAATATACTCTTCACCAGATGTATAAATTCCTTCTCTCCATCCTCTTAGAAAAAAACTTCTTAATAACCTATTATAGAAAAATAATCTATCCAAATTATCCTTCATAATACCTTTATAATCAACAAGGATGTTCTGATGTAATCAAACTCACGGTGTTTATGAAAAAAGGGATATTTATATATGAAACTAATTCGAGAAAGAGGCAACATCCTTTCATATTTTCATATAGATTATACTTCTAAATATGTATCCTCCATTTATATTCAAATAAAATCCTTCAACAAAAATTTAAATATTATGTAACAAGATCATAATAATTTTAAAATCATATAATTTTTTGTTTACTCTATAATAACATATTATATATGTCAGCGCTTCTATTTGGAAAATGTTATATTAACGGTCAATTAACCACCGAAGATGACATTTCAAACTCTAAAGTTATATAAAAATTATGGTTGATTATAAATAAATATATATAATATATAATTATTTAAAAATAATTATTTTTTTATTCATTATTTAATCTTAGTAATTAACGAAGTGAAATAAAGTAGGGTCATTAAATCCACAAAAAACAACTATTTTTAAGGAAAATATGATATCAAAATGTTTCACTTTTAATGCTGGAATTTTAAAAATACAATCAAATTATAATAATTTATTTTGAGTAAGAAAATTAAAATAATTAAATTCCAGTTATATGTTTAAATAAACCTATGTCTATTATATAGGAGGCATACAAGATACCCCACAACTCAACATATAAGGTAAGAGTATTCTCAAACCCGACTCCTTATTATTTGGGATATCACCACTTCACAATATTTTTAGTATGGAAACCCATCTAATATCCTTGTTATTTTCCTTAAATATTCTCCCCTTATCATCCATGATATATAGATGTTCCTATCTCTTCAAAAATATTTCTAGTCAAAATATTTTGTTTTCAATTATTCTTTAATTTATATAAACATCACTTTGGCTTCTCTTATGTTGTTTTTTCTCTAAAAAAGAATGATGATTTTTTATATGAAAATATTATTTCCCTTATTCATTTTGGAACCTTAAATTTTATTCTCGAATATATTAGTTACAAATACATTATGAAACAAATCCTTTTAGCATGGGATAATTTTACGTGTGTGATTATTACAGGATCTCTTCCCATGTGGCATGTATACTTATTAACATTTTATGATGTTAAGAGTGGGAAAATATTATATATCTATAATCTTAATTGAGAAATGTGCTATATCTCAAGAGATTATGTGTATTATACTTGAGTATGATGCTATCGTTTTTTTTTTCAAAATTATTATCTGATGATTTATGAACATTTTCAATTCATGAAAATAAGGTTAGGTTAGATTATAAAAATATACACAATAGGAGGGTAATTTTGACTTTTCAAAATATTCCACAATTCTGTTATTTGATGTCGAATGATGATTATGCAGATAAGAAGTGTTTGTCTTCATCATGAAAGTGTGAGCAGTAGATAAAATAGAAATATAGAACAAATTTTTATAGTGGTTTAGGGCATAAAGAACCCCTATTTTACTCCACCAATTACTCTCTCTATAATTTTGGTTAATTTCACTATTTATGAATAAATATCAAAAGGCCAATCCAAAACCTAGTGCAGGAGTTTGACATTGTTACAAATATGGATAAAAACCAAGCCTTCTGGTTCATTAAGAGTGAACCAAAAATCCACATCTTAGATCAAGAAGCTGATACTCTAGCACAACTTTGTCAGATCAGTTAAAATTCTGAATAAAAATATATTGATAAAAAAATTTACGATTAAACTTCACAGTTGTGACAACAACTGATATTAGAAGGATCATCGTCATCAAGAAAATATTTTCTTCAAGAAACATTAGTTCAAAGGGGTTGTAGTTTAAATATATCTATCAATATATACAGTAATGAATATTTGAAAAAAACGTTAAAAACATTATTTAGAACACATATATCTCTATTCTAGTCTCTTCAATAGAAAACAGAGTCTGATCAAATATTGCAGTAGATTTGTAAAATATCTTAACAAGAATGCAGTTTCAATAACAAAATATGTTTTGCAATATATTTCTCAATATATATCTCAATATTTATATTCTTATTTGAATCATAAAAACATTTATATAATAAATACACTGATAGAATAAATAAATCATCGGCGATTCATTACAATTCCATATCCAAGAAAATCACCTGATAAATCAAAAGAATTCCATTTCCGGAGACAATTCCTAGTAGTCATAAATTCTCTTAAGAGTAAGAGGGAGTTTATCTACATAATATCATTCTTTGAATCAACCATAATACTACTTGAATCATTCCAAAAAAGATTTAAAATGTTTGAAAATGAGATTTAAATCATTTGAGAACATGATTCAAATTCGGCCTAATATTCTACGAATACATTTGTATGAATCAACAATAAAATAATAAATTAAAATTTGTGATGATTAAATGTCAAATGTAAGGATCCCTCACAGAAGAAAAAAAATACTGAACATAGGGTTCAACTACGAAGCATTCATTCTCTGAAAATAATGTTGACAATGTAAGCTGGATCAGAAATCTAAAGATGATGATCCATATGTTTGCTTCTCAAATGTAAAGTTACATACATACATAAGGTTATTTAATAAGAAAATTTATCCTTTTCAAACATGAGGTTTCATCCAAACATAAGGTTATTTATCCATACATTTATATCAATGTAGGTTTGATTAACTATACAAACAGTTCTTTCAACACACAGTTTAGTAAAAACGAAGCGTTAGTTCTTTACAATATGTTCTTCAATGTATGGTATAAATTTTTTTTCCAGAACATGTTTAATATTGTTTCAATCACAATATCTAATATTCCACGTTAATAATAATCTTGAATATAATTACAAAATAAGGATTATAATGAATATTAATTTCTTGAAATACAGAAAATGTAATTTTTTTAGAAAAAAATGTTTATTTATAATCATCAAAATAAATATGATTTGTGGAGAATTTTTGAGACGATACATGCCAAACACATAATTATATATTTTTTCACAACTATGTGACATATTTTATAACATGTTATGATTTATCAATATATATTAAAATTCCATATTCCATTAATTGAAAACATGTTTCCCTTATAATTAAGTTAATTATACCCAGATTATTATATTTTGATGATGATTATTCTCACCCATTCAATATTTCAACATATCTATTATTAAATAATTGTAACTTAATCCCATATGTGGATTTTAACCCACCAATTTATTAGATGTATATTCTTATGTTATTATATATACTAAAAATAAAATGAGATAATTTAGGAGTAGAAATAATAAGGATTTAAATAATTTTATGTTTTATTGTATACATGTTATCCATGTACCTAATTCTATTAAATTGTTAAACCTTTTGATATGTAAATGTATTACTATAATGTTATTTATATAAGAAATTATGTACTATACATGTAATAAATTATTTGGATACTATAGATATTTCATGAATCTAATGGAAAGAAAATAATTTTTTTAGATATATTATTTAATACAACATGTTTATGTTGTATTTTACAACATATAAGAAGGATGAATATCGTATACCATGTCTAGGTTATATCATATACATTGCTAAAGTCATATCATAATAAATAGATTAGAATTTATAAATATTTTTAAAAATTAATCAAATTGTACAATTAATCTATATCATATTATAGTAAATTGGTTTTCTATTAATATAACACCAAATGATTTAGAATGACATCCGAGAATTAATTAACATTTGAGTAATGTTCCATTTAAGAAAAGTACTCATTAATTATACATTTCATTATATTATATTTTGAGAGATTGATGTTTCCAGGGATTGAAAAGACATTTAACTAAATGGAATTTACTCATTAGTTTTATAAAATATTAGAAAATGTAATAGTGGCTTGGGGAATATCAATATGTCCAATATAATGTGTATAAGGAAATGAGATGGATACCTTTGTTATGCATTTTTAATGACTTCTATAGTGTTGATCATGTATTGTTTAATCCCTAGAAGTCAGTTAAAGATTAAAATTATCATTAGGTTATCCAAATTAACATACTAACCTTGAAAATTATATTTATAATGTATTTGGGATTAACACTATATTAATGATATCCTATGTAGAGATTCATTTTGGAAAACCACTATACCCCTTTAATTGATGAATGAAAACATAAATTATAGAAAATATGTAATGATTATTAATGGAATTCTCTGACATCAGTATTAGATATCCTCAATTTGATGTTATAGGTATAATAAAACACCTATACCATATATGTGATATGTATTTTTTCATCTCCCACAACTTATTTGGTGCAATTATATATAAGGAATTGATACCATCTCAATTTATCATAAAAAATCAATAGTAAATTCAATACCTGGTTGAGGTGTCAGTCCTAGATAATATCTATGAAATAATTCAGGATACTTCTACTCTATATAATGAAAACTTATCATTGTTTACCAATATCTCTAAGGATTCCTAGTTTAAATATGATTATATGGCATGGAAATCACTTGGATTATTAATACAATGTAATTTGGAGTAATTTCAATTAATGGAAAATATATTAATTAACATAAAGTGAATGTTTTATATCGAAATACTTAATTTAATTATTCCCCTCATCTGACTGTGTTATCATAGTATATCTAGACCTTAGTAGTGGTAGTCAAGTGTCCGATATATAGTAGTTGATGTTATGCTCTAGAATAGGTTAATTCGCCTAGATTTGTTGTAAACTATTTTATATCTTGTATGTTTTATGATTTAATATTCTAGAACACCCATTTTAGTTGGTAGAAAAAAACCTAGTATACTATGCAATGGGTTTTTTCACTGAAATCTTGGTTGGTGAGGAATAGATACTAGAATACAATCTCTATCCCTTTTATATTAAAACAATCTCTCTCTTCAACCTTTTTTATGAATTCTTATGTCACGCCGTTACGCTGCCGAAATCGCACCGATTTTCTAAGCCAATGTCTTTGTGTAGTGAATACCATGCCCATTTCTCCATCAAGGGTATTCACCTTTATTCACATTTCCATATTGATTATAAAGTTTCATGTATGAATTCCACTTTCCTTTATCGTGGAAGAAATGATTATATTTTATGAATCCATGTTTTATGATCCATGTGGCACACTTATGCATGAAATGAAATGTTTAAGAAGGGTGCACCCTTTATAGCGCTCCAATGCATTGGGTAAAGTATAGTATCATGATACGTCATGTGCAATGAGTGTTGACTCATGCTAATTCAAGTGCAACGAGGGTTTACTCGTGCTTCAAGTGCAATGAGGGTTTACTCATGCTCCATGTGCAATGAGCCTTGGCTCATGCTAATTCAATGTTAAGTTTTGTTGCCACATTTCCATGTTATGATTATCATGCTTTATCATTCCTTTATGTTCATGTTTCTATTATGCTCTATTGATATTCCTATTTCCTAACATGTATTTCACTCCTCATGTTATTCATTGTTTACTCCCTTACTGGGCTTTATAGCTCACCCTTTTCTTATGCATGTCCTCAGGTTATCCCATGCAATGCTAAGTACGAAGGAATGTAGTGGTCATGTAAAGGAAGTTTTCAATAAAGATGTTGTATTTCAAGTTTAAAGTTTTTATGTAATTATCCTAATCCCCAAAGACACTAAACCTCTCGATCTTCTTTGTTGTATCAAGTGAAGTTTTATGTAATAAAGCATGCTTAAGTTGTAATAAAAAGCACGGTTGTCATAGTTGGTATCAAAGGATAGGTTTAGTTATTTTTGGGATTAGGAAACCCTAGTAAAGCCTTAGATACAAGACTAAGCATAATAAAAACATCCCTATGTTTTGGTAAATACTATGTAAGTGGTTTATCAAACAAATACATCCCTGTCTGGATACGAGCAGGTAGAGGCGGCTCTGGCACAGATGTATCCTAGGGGTAAAACCCGAAAACACCGCTTTGAGCTAGACTCGAACGGGAACTGGTGCACGACAATGGGCCTTGCAGCACTCTTGGTTACGACACTCCCGGGGGATATGTTTTGATGAATTCACAATCTTAGTATGAACCCTTATTAAAGGAAAAATTCCCCTAAGAATATATTTTAGAAGGAAGATCATGAAAAGCCTGGATTTAATCCTATAGACTCATGAGTTAAAGAGACTAAAGTTTATTTATAAGTCATAAACATTTGTATTTGGATTACCCTTTATGTGTTACCCCTAACTTTCCTTTTATTCCAGCCAATGGCCGGTAATATGAGAACTCGGGCTAACAACCGTTGTGAAGATCAGTGTGATGATTGTACTAATGAGATTCCCAATCTAATGGGAGCGGGAATCGCGAACTTTGTCACGCTTCTCTCTCAGCTAACTCAAGTTTTGAATAGAAACACTGGTCAAGTGGAATGTTCAACCCCCCCTAAGAAAGAACAAGTTGCTATTGAAAGCTTCATGAGACAAAGGCCTCTTACTTTTAGTGGATCATCCGATCCCACGATTGCTGAACAATGGATCAACTCCATTGGAAAGATATTCTCCATCCTCCAATGCTCTGAAAAAGAGAAGGTTCTCATGGCGGCTTATCGTATGGAGGGTGAAGCTGATCAATGGTGGACATTGATCAAAAATACGAAGCTTGAGGAGGAGATCGAGGCTTTGGAATGGAAGGTATTCCGGAAGATGTTTTTCGATAAATATTTTCCACGCACCCTCCATCTTAAGATGGAAAGGGACTTCCTTTCCCTCAAACAGAAAGATGAATAATCTGTGGAAGCGTATGAGGCAAACTTCACAAGGCTTGCACGATACTCTTCCGGCTTTGTCGTTACCCCCGAATGCATGGTTGACCGCTTCTTTGGTGGGATGAAGCCTAGCTTGCGGAAAGCATTAGCGATCCGTGACTTCGACAGCTATGAGGAAATTGTCCGATGTGCCCTCAAGGTTGAAATAGAGATCGGAGAATCACAGGGGTATCATGGGGACAAGAAGCGGAAGGTGGACTTCAATGATGGTGGTCCGATGGATAAATCCAACGGTGCTAAGAAATTCCAGCACCCCACTTGCCAAAAGTGTGGAAAGAAGCACCCTGGAAATTTCCTTAGGGGGACAAGAAAATGCTTCAAGTGTGGAAGAGATGGGCACCTAGCTGTTAACTTTCAGCAAGAAGGACCCGCGGCTGCGACAGAGGAGAGGAACGCTCCGTTCGAACCTCAACGCGTTGTTCAATGCTTCAAATGCAATGAACCGGGTCATTTTGCGAATCAGTGCCCTAATCCAAGGGTTATCGGAGGCAATCAACAACCTCCAAGACAGCAAGGAAGAGCTTTTGCCATCACTTCTGCCGAAGTGAACCCCGACAACGAATTGGTGACAGGTACTCTAGTTATTCATTCAATAATAGCAAACGTACTTTTTGATTTAGGTTCTATGCATTCTTTTATATCTCAAAGGTTTAGTAGAATAATCCCTGCACCACCACAAATCATGGAAGTAAAGATGTCGGTGAGTACGGAAAATGGGGCAATCATTGCATCCCATGAGTATATGTCCTCCCCTGTTATAATCTGTGGATTGAATTTCCCGGCGAACCTCGTCATACTCCATTTGGTGGAATTTGATGCAATTCTTGGCATCGATTGGCTTTCCTTATATAGAGCCAACATAAATTTTCGGGAGAGGGAAATCACACTCCATATGGAGAATCGATCCCCGATTCTTTACAAGTGTCAGGAGGAAGATGAATCTCCTTTAGCTCCATCATCTCAAGCATGGATATTACTGCCTTATGAGCACACATATCTGGCTCAGATGATTGAGTCCAAGGAAGAAACCACCCTTGAAGAAATGCCTATTGTGAGGGAATTCGCTGAAGTATTTCCCGAGAAACTTCCTAGTCTTCCTCCAAGAAGAGATGTTGAGTTCTCAATTGAACTTATACCTGGGGCACTACCAATATCCAAGACTCCATATAGAATGGCTGTTGTTGAGCTTGATGAACTGAAGAAACAATTACAGGAGAATCTGGATAAAGGGTTTATACGCCCAAGTGCATCACCATGGGGTGCACCAGCCCTCTTCGTCAAGAAGAAGGATGGGTCAATGCGGCTTTGCATCGATTATCGTGAACTTAACAAAATCACGATAAAGAACAAGTATCCTCTCCCAAGAATCGATGACTTGTTTGATCAGCTGCGTGGAGCATAATACTTCTCCAAGGTCGACTTGCGGTCGGGATATTATCATGTAAGGGTGAAGAAGGAAGATATCCCCAAGACTGCTTTTCGTACAAGGTACGGGCACTATGAATTCATAGTAATGCCTTTTGGACTCACCAATGCTCCAGCAATATTCATGGACTTGATGAATAGAGTCTTTAGAGATTACCTAGACAAATTTGTGGTAGTCTTTATAGTTGATATTCTAATATACTCTAAAACCAAGGAGGACCATGAGGAGCATTTAAAAACTGTACTAGAGACTTTGAGCAAGGAGAAGCTCTATGAAAAGTACAGCAAGTGTGAGATTTGGTTGAAGGAAGTCTCATTCTTGGGTCATATCATCACAAGCAATGGGATATCTGTGGACCCCTCCAAAACAGATGCAATTGAGGGATGGCCGAGACCAACATCGGTAACTGATATCCGTAGCTTCTTGGGGTTAGCTGGATATTATCGACGATTTGTGAGAAATTTCTCACGATTGTCCAACCCTCTTACCAAGCTAACTCGAAAGGGAGTAAAGTTTGCTTGGAGTGATGAATGTAAAGAAAGATTCAAGGAGTTGAAAAGGAGGCTTATCACTGCACCCATGCTCACTTTACCCACAAGTGGGGAGATTTTTGTGGTATTCAATGATGCTTCGAAGAAGGGCTTAGGATGTGTGCTAATGCAGAATGATAAAGTGATATCCTATGCCTCAAGGCAGTTGAAATTACATGAGAGAAACTATACAATGCAAGATCTGGAGTTGGCGGCGGTGATCTTTGCCTTGAAAATCTGGCGGCATTATCTTTATGGAGAGAAATGTGAGATATATACTGACCACAAGAGTCTTAAATATATATTCACACAGAAAGAGATTAATATGCGCCAGAGAAGATGGATAGAGCTCATCAAGGATTATGACTGTTCAATACATTACCACCCTGGGAAGGCGAACAAGGTGGCAGATGCCCTAAGTAGAAAGGATCCAGCAATTCTATCAATGATGAGAATTGAGAAGGATCCAATCTTCTTAGACTTGATGAAGATGGACGTGGGAATCATAAAGAAGGGAACATCATCAATCTTTTCACAAAGATTGCTCAACCATCTCTTTTGGAAAGGTTAAAGGATGCTCAAAAGGATGATGCGAGAATCCAAGAAAAAGTGGAAGCTATCAAAAAGGGAAAATCCTCAGAGTTTAATGTTAATGAAGAAGGAATTGTGTGGTTTGGGAAAAGACTATGTGTTCCATCAAGTTCGGAGCTGAAGAAGGAACTTTTGGATGATGCACATAGTTCAAATTTCTCTATTCACCCAGGAAGCACAAAGATGTATCGAGATCTCCGAGAAAACTTTTGGTGGGATAATATGAAGAAAGAGATCGCTGAATATACATAAAAGTGCCTGGTGTGTCAGCAAGTGAAGGCAGAGAGGTAGAAGTCTAAAGGGATGATGCAACCATTGCCCATACCAAAATGGAAATGGGAGAATATCACCATGGACTTTGTCACCGAACTTCCAAGGACACACAAAGGCAACAATGCAATCTGGGTTGTTGTGGATCATCTTACAAAGACTGCACACTTCATTGCTATTAGAGAGGATTTCTATTTGGATCAACTGGCACAGATATATATCAGGGAAGAGGTACAGTTTCATGGAGTACCACTATCTATTGTGTCTGACCGAGATCCAAGATTTACCTCTAAGTTTTGGAAGAGTCTTCAACATGCTCTAAATACTGAACTGAACTTCAGTACGGCCTATCATCCTCAAACTGATGTCCAATCCCAGCGGACTATCCAAAAACTTGAGGATATGTTTAGAGCGTGCTCAATGGACATTAAAGGAGGATGGGATCAACATCTTCCTCTAGATGAGTTCTCTTATAATAATAGTTTCCACTCGAGCATCCAAATGGCACCATATGAAGCCTTGTATGGGAAAAGGTGTAGAACACCGACATGTTGGGATGAGGTCGGTGAACGTAAGATGCTTGGACCAGAAATGGTAGATGAAATGGTGGAGAAGGTGAAAACCATTCAGAAGCATATCAAGGCAGCCCAGAGTCGACAGAAGAGTTATGCAGATAATCGTCGACGAGACCTTGAGTTTAAAGTCGGAGACATGGTGTTTTTACGCATATCTCCGTGGAAGAAGGTCATGAGGATTGGAAAGAAAGGGAAGTTAAGTCCAAGGTACATCGGCCCCTTCGAGATTCTTGATCGTGTTGGGGCTGTGGCCTATCGACTAGCACTTCCACCTACTATGGCTAAGGTGCATAATGTATTCCATGTATCCCTCTTAAGGAAGTACATACCAGACCCTTCACATGTACTCTCTTCCGAGGTGGTGCAATTAGAAGACGATCTTTCTTATGAGGAGCAACCAGTGAAGATCTTAGATCGTAGAGAAAAAGTTCTATGAAATAATACAATGCCCCTAGTCAAGGTGTTGTGGAGAAACCACAAGTTTGAAGAAGCAACTTGGGAGTCAGAGGATATGATGAAGCTAAGTTACCCACATTTGTTTTAGTGTGGGAAAAGGAAAATTTCGAGGGCGAAATTTCTTAAGGGGGGAATGTTGTAACTACCCAAAATTTCATTAATGGGAAATCCCTCTTGATCCAGTTAAATGTTTCTTTATGAAAAATGTTTTTATAAGATATCAACTTTTTTAGTTTTACTTTAAGATTTGTGACCGTTACTTTTATAGCCGTTGAACAGTGATCATCTGGGTAGTTTAAATATAAGGCTTTAACGAACCAATTTTCTACTCAGATAAAGGAAGAGATGGCCTCATCTAGTAGAATTGCCCCTTATGAAGCCCATTTGTCAGATCTCGGAAAAGAGGTGGCATCTTTGGGCTTTTCCCTTGACCAAGCCCAAGCTGAGCTTCATCAAGTCAAGCTCGAACGTTATCGTCTATGGGAAAAATGGAAGTTGATAGAGATTACCACTCGAGCGATGTTATCCGAGCAACCCCAAGAGTCTGTCACCATCGCACACCTTACCCTTAGGTCTTATGCGGCTATTTTAAGGGGTTATGTAACAAATAAGTAGTACCATGTTCATGTACATTTTTTTTGTATATAATAATGAATATAATTTCTAGTCATTTTTGATACATTGTAATTAGTTTTTAAAGTACAAATGGTGTTTTTAGTTATTATTTAATTAAGAATTATATTTTATTAAATTAAAGGATTTTTTAATTAAATAATATTTTAATAAAATATTATTATTAATATTAAATTATTTTTTATTAAATATAAATGATCTTATAATTTTATGAATGCAATTAAAATTTTTATTAAGGTTTGAAAGCCATTTCTGTCAAAACCCGTGAATTTTTTTATAAATGTCGATTTTTATTTTAAAAGTGAAAATTCACATATTTAGAAAATTATTTAGATAAAATAAATATTATTTTTGGAATCAGGACGTCGAAATTATCCAACAGTGAATTTTTCATAATTTTCTGAGACAGTCAAATTTTTGGGTAAAAATTAAATACCATTTAAATATATAATGTGTTTTATGACATCATAATGACCCAATGGTGATGTAATAAAATACCATAATCCTTATGTTCGGCCAATATATGTTTTATCATTAAAATAATGAGGTTTTGGGTTTGTTTGACTCACTTTTCAAAGCATTAATGGATCCCTCAAGGCTTATTCAACACTTTGCCTTTTTAAATTAATTTCCATGGGAGTGTGACTCACCTCCACATAAGCAACCCTAATTTTTTAATACGTTCGGACCATGGACATGTAAAATATTTTTTTCCTATTTCCTTTTCCAGAAACCATGGGCAAATACCATGGGATGGTTTGTGGTTTGGATTATTTTAATATAAGGGGTCCCAAACCTAAATAATAAAGAATTCTCTCACTTTTCCTATATAAACCCACCCAAGCTCCCACTTCCTCCTCACTCAAAGCCCTTGAAGTTCGTCCAACCTCTGCCCTACTCTCTCTAGAATCCTCTAAAGGTGCCCCAAGCTCCCAAGAAGCCTCTCACAAGCCTCTCTCTAGCCTTTGGAAGCACACTTCCATGTAAGGGGTTTTCTTCCTTTCTCATTTTTTGGTCAATTTTCTTTAAGTTGTATTTCCCTTTTTATTTCAATTATGAATGTTGGGGTATGGTTTCGCACCTCCCCCATACTTCCCTCTTATTGTTTGAATGATGCTATAACCCTTTCTCTCTCATTAAATGCCTCCCATGTACACCCATTACTATGCCGAAATTCCGAAAGGAACTTCTCTCTCTTCTTTTACATTCAAGCAATACTTTTGTATCATGAATATAAATTCCATTTATATTATTGGGACATGTATATATATGATCTACTTACTGTCCATTACATGTAAATATGATGAAGAGCCCATTTCTCTCTCATAAACCTTTTTTATGAATTCTTATGTCACGTCGTTACGCTGCGGAAATCGCACCGATTTTCTAAGCCAATGTCTTTGTGTAGTGAATACCATGCCCATTTCTCCATCAAGGGTATTCACCATTATGCACATTTACATATTGATTATAAAGTTTCATGTATGAATTCCACTTTCCTTTATCGTGGAAGAAATGATTATGTTTTATGAATCCATGTTTTATGATCCATGTGGCACACTTATGCATGAAATGAAATGTTTAAGAAGGGTGTGCACTTTATAGCGCTCCAATGCATTGGGTAAGTATAGTATCATGATACGTCATGTGAAATGAGTGTTGAATCATGCTAATTCAAGTGCAACGAGGTTCTACTCGTGCTTCAAGTGCAATGAGTGTTTACTCATGCTCCATGTGCAATGAGCCTTGGCTGATGCTAATTCAATGTTAAGTGTTGTTTCCACATTTCCAAGTTATGATTATCATGCTTTATAATGACTTTATGTTCATGTTTCTATTATGATCTATTGATATGCCTATTGCCTAACATGTATTTCACTTCTCATGTTATTCATTGTTTACTCCCTTACTGGGCTTTATAGCTCACCCTTTTCTTATGCATGTCCTCAGGTTATCCCATGCAATGCTATGTACGAAGGAATGTAGTGGTCATGTAAAGGAAGTTTTCAATAAAGATTTTGTATTTCAAGTTTAAAGTTTTTATGTAATGATCCTAAGCCCCAAAGACACTAAACCTCTCGATCTTCTTTGTTGTATCAAGTGATGTTTTATGTAATAAAGCATGCTTAAGTTGTAATAAAAAGCAGGGTTGTCATAGAATTATTATAGGATAGTGACATTGAGATTTCATATACACCAATTAGGGATAATTTTTTAGATGATTCACTAAGAATGAAGTAACATAGTGATTTTGTACATGAATCTATAGATTCATAGTGAGTTATGGAAGAGCTCTCAATGATGAATCATGATTATTGGTGAATTTGGATGAATACGATTCCTTTTCTAGATGATAGTGTAGTAATATTGAGAGTATCATGTTGAGGATTCTATCCTATGTGATTCTGTGGTAGACATCTAGGGAGATAGATTTTTCTTTCATGATATGCCTGATGATTTTTTGGATGTTGAACAACACTAGGGGTTATTCCGAAGGAGGATTTTTTCCCCTTTGATGAAGTATGAGTTGGTTCATTTTGAGTCTTTTATCTCACACCTGGTGGTAGATTATATCATGAAAAAGAAGTACTAAGTTCTACAAGGGATCTTTTAGTGGATTGGTTTAAAGAATATTGATGTAGAGTTAGTTCTTTGACATTTTTTCTTCTAGAAGGTGAAGGTTATTCCCTTTGTTCATAATGGTTTTCTCCCACCATTTGAATCTCTTTAGTGCAAGTGGGAGGGAAAATTGATAGACTTCATTTTCAGTATACCTTAATATCTAAGAGGCTTTGATAATATATGGGATTCATTTTATCATTGGATAAAATCTTCCCACTTTATAGTAAGTAAGGAGCCTAGTTTAGTGGGGGGTTTTTTGGTGAAATTTTTCTATGAGGTGTTGATACACCACTGAGTCTATAAAAGTATCATCTCTAATCATGACCCTCATGTTACCTACATAATTTTGAGATGTGTCCAAATTTTTTTTGTAACATAGTTATATATTTGGAATAATTTCATTCATTAAAGGATAGCTAGATAGAGAAGACCATCTAGAATCATGACGATTTATTATTTCCTTGTTTCCTAGATTATAGAATATTGTGAACGACACACCTTCCGTTAATCATGTATTCTTTAAATAATAGTTCTCAAACCACTATTAGTATAACACTATTTGAAACATTTTATATATGACTATTTCAATGTCTATTGTGTTGGAATGGGATTGAAGTGTCTGTAATTCATGGGATAATTTTTTTTGTCAACCATGAAAGTGTTAATTTATGTGATTTTCAAAAGGATTAATATATCACAACATCTTATTAAGTCCTATTTAATTATAATAAGAGACCTATGGAGTTTAGTTTTGGAGATCATGTGTTTATGATGGTGAAAACTCTTCCAGGGGAAATAGTTTGGTCTTGGGAGTAAGCATTGTACCTTGTTTAATGGCCTTTCATTGTGTGAGATCACATTGTAATCCGAGTATATTAAATTGAAATCCCCCCTTATACATTCTGGATGCATGATAGATTCCACATGTCATAGATATACAATTTCATTAATGAGGAATTTAAAAAAATTTATTTCCATGAGATTGATTTTGATGATGATATGAGCATCAAGGAGGGGCTTGTGGTGATATTGGAATTCCAAGAGAACATGTTTTGTAGTAATATTATTCAATCGGTTCAAGTATTTTGCTGACATGGTGGTGTACATGAATGAACCTAAGAACATGAGTCGTAGATACACACTCATCACCATGTTGTTTTATTTTGATATATTCTATTACTGTGCTTCTCTTATTTTATTTTTTAACCATCTCTTATTTATGAGATAGATTCATATTGTGAAACTTATATTGGGTAAAATTTCCTTATTTTGAGAGGTATATCCACCATGAGAGTTTTTATGAATTTTCAACAATTGTTTCAAAATTTTGTGCTTTGATCCCTTAATAAAGGTTTTTGATATCCCATTTTGTAGAGATTCATGAGACGTATCTCACAAAATTGATTTCTAGAAAACCCTTTTTCTTGATTTTATACTCATTTTTTAAAATTATAATGGAAAATAATAGATTCATATGTGTCTTATGTAAGGGACCTTATCATAGTATCCATTTAATTTGTTAGTTAAATCTATTAATGTTTGTAATTGGAGGTCCAGGGCGGTACATGGGAGTTAAGATGAAATATCATATTAGCAGAGAATTAAATGTTGTGGATAATTATTTTGTGTCATAAGGTTGGCCTCTTTGATATATGGTTATTAGAGATAAGAACTTAGTTACTCTTCTATTTATGGAATAGTTGTACTATGGTGGTTGTTTATAATATAGGCTAGTTGATTTCTATGGAAAATTTTAGTTTTGTGAGAGGGAAGATAAAGTGTAGGGGTCCATGGGGTGAATTGGGTTGGTTCATGAAAATTTTGGGTTGACGTTCCATGGGGTTTAGGCTGGGACATAGCATCAATATTGATGAATAGATTTCTATAATGGATTTCTAGACTGCATATTGCTTCCTAGGAGGGTTTATAGGATCTAAAGCATGTTGGATCATTTTTTCTCGATGTGGTTAGATATTGAAGGTTACAACATGGTCCCTTACATTGTGACCAAGATTTTTCTATATTAGTATATTTTGTATTTTGTTCAAGGTGGTTGTGAAGAGGTTTTATGTTTTATAGAATACCTAAAAATAACCAATCACACTTTGATCCATCTTTTTTAGTCACTTTTTCTAGTGATAAATATGAATAATTGAGATAATTTTGAATATATTTGAATCCCCTTTCAATGATATTTTATCCTTTGATACCCATGTTTGATAAATGGTGATCAAAGGTGAGTTATACATATTTTATAGTAGTTTATCACCAATTCTTCACATTTCTCCCATTCCTTATTTCCATGATAATTTAAAATTAATATCCATCATTATAAAGAATTTTATTTTGATATTTCTGGGGTGGTTTTTGCACAAAATTCCAAGAGGTTCGTGTCCTTATTTTCAAGAGATATGATTATAAAACTACTATTTTGCACCATTCTTCCATAATTTATATAGACATCATAAGGTAGAGGAATCATTTATTCAAAAATATTACATGTGAAATTATAAACTAAGAATTCATTAGCTTATTTGGGAGGGGGAGGAGCTAATCCTAAAAATGGATAAGATAAACAAATAAAATATTTCCCAAAGATAAGTGATCAAATGTTTTTTCAACCGTACTAATAGTTTTATTCTTGATTTAATAGACAATGTTTTATTGACGTTATTTTATCTGTTAATTTTTAATACAAGGTTTATCATGTTAATTTTATAAAATAAGAAACGATCTTATACTCTGTAATTTTTGGTTCACTGTATGAAAGTGAATATGTGTGTTAAATGAAACTATTGTTTATTTTATTGTAATTATGCTGATCCTAAAATCTTGTTTAATTGTTTTGATCGTTCATGTGTTAATGGAATTGATTAAATGAGACGATGCTTCCAATATTATTGTTAATAACAATAGAATTCTTGTTACTGAGATGATATTACTTAATATTTAATGAAACATGAATTGTATAAAGAAATAATGTTTAATGTTTCGGTATATTATAATAGAAGATTCCTTATATTACCCATAGTGTTAACTTGTAAAAATTGAAAATATCAAATCAAGATGGAATAAAAATTCTTTCCTGTTAATAATTAATATTCTAGGCTAAGTGAGATCATATTCTTATAAATACTTAAGGATAGAATTTTATGGCCTTGTGATGATATTTGTAAATAATGTCTACATGCCTTGTTTTTAGGACACAGTTTTCTTTATATATTTTTGTTTCTTTTCTTCCCCTATAATTTTCTCAATAAAGAATAATTTTTTTGCAATGTGATGTGAGTCTATGATGTATATTAGCAGATGAGATATGGGTCTAGAGGCCAGGTTTGGTGGGATTAGTTGATCCATGTGATATTGAGAAGAAAAAATATATTATTGATTATATTAGTGTAGAACTAGTTTGATGGAATATGAAAAAATGGTTCTTACATATTTTTATGATGAAATCTAGATTCTTTATTTTAGATAAATCTATTTAATTTCCAAAAATTATAAGTTTCATATTTACCTACATAAATTTTTATTACTTTTTGGGAAAAATTTATGTTCTTAGATATGAATTTCATGATGGTAGATTAGGATATTTAATATAGTGTCTAGAATTATATAATGTAAATTCATAATAAATTTTATAACCCATGGGGTTATTTATTATTAGAATGTATAAGTTATTATTCATGAATAAACATAGAATCAATTAAATTATGCATGGATGGAATGTACTACACTTTTATGGTTAATGAAAAGTAATTGGGAGTAATGAGAGTAAATATGTTATGAAATATTAGATTTAAGGAGTATTATTTAATAGGAATATATAATTTAAATAAATCCCCTTAAATGCTTGTATGATTAGAGGATATCAAGATCCTAGAAGATGAAGTCCAATTGCTGAGAAACTTTGACTATAGTTGAGTCTAGGACTAGATTTATTCCCTCAATGTAGTTGTGAGAAATTTTATAACATATATGTTTAATAATTTCATACACTTCCCCACTCCTTGCAGAAGGGAGAATGACACTTAATAGGATGTGGGTGGGTTTTTTCCCAAAATAAAAGTCGTAGAGGAACATATGGATGACTACACCCATTAGACATTCTCTCTTCTCTTGGATGTATTATGTTCTCGAATTCATAGTGGTTGAATTCCCAATTTATTTCTATATAGGTCCATAATGTATTGTAGTTACATATAACACATGTATCTCTATATATAGAATCATAAGGATTATTAATGGTATGCCATGTTAGGGTTTTTATATCCCAAGGTACATTAATTGTCTTATGTGATGTGATGGATTGAGGTATAATACTCGATGTATAATAAATAACCTAGAAGATGATTCAGATCCTAAAAACTACTAAATTACTATATTGATACATGGTATTAGATGATGAGATAATGGGATTAAATAGATTCATGTCATGTATCCTTATCCCTTTGATTTTTAGGAGGGTGACATTTGGAGGTAGATGCCTCATGGTATACGATAATTGGGTAGAGATGAAAACTACTATAGATTGGGTATCTAGGTAGCCTTGTTTTATTCATATAATATATGATATCCTATATGAAATACATGATGATATATAATCATTATGAAGCTGAAAAAATAGTATATGTATTTAGGTGATGAAGTTTAATCATTTTTTGTACACTAGGATTTTGTATAAGTTCATTATATTTTTAATAAGTGACTTTATGGACTATCCTAATGATTAGACCTATTGTGCTATCCATTAATGTATATAAATTATTGTTCATGTATTAAGGAGAAGGATGAGGATTGGGGTTGATATTTCTAGATCATAGCTTTATAGGAGTTATTTGAACTTTTTAGTCAGTTACACATTTATCATTTGGTACATGTAGGTCTTTTTTAATTGTTCCGATCCTGTATGACATCAATGGATGGACTTGAGATCCTAATATTATTCTTATTATAGAAATAGTTGATTGGTTTACATTATTTATCTCTCATTGGTTTATTTAGAAATCAATTACTCAGATTTTGTATATTTTGTATACCCATAGAGATTTTCACCAACCTAAGGCCTTTTGCTGGATGGGTGTGGGAAGTCACTATATCCCTTCCATCATTGTCGATCTAGTAGTGAAACCTTTGGGGGATAGGTCATGATAACGATAGTAATTTATATTATTATTTCTCCACCATACCTCTAATCCCAACATGATTGAATTTCGTAAAACTCTCCTCATATATATATATATATATATATAGTAAATTGAGAACCAAATTTCTTTTATTTAAGGAATTATAATCATAGAAATAGGTTTACTAGTACATCCCCTGAATGATATAAAATGGGTTCTATATTAACAACTATTTGACTAAAGAATTTTTCATATAAATCCACAACCAATGGACATGATAAATGATTTTTGGTTTTTTCATTTTTCCTCCAATTTTATAACTAATTATATATATGAATGTAATAATATTTCATTTATTTTAGGAATACATGTTAGTCATTATGCGGAAAAGTAATTCTAGGATATTATATAAAATAAATCAAAAGGTAAATTAGTGGATACTATGTGTGGTATATTTTTTGTGATACCAATACATAAATCAAATCAGGATGCTACTGGCCCCATGAGAGTCCCTCGATCCATAAGAAATATAGAATATAAAATTGGGATTTAGTAAAATGTAAGTGATCAATTTAATTCATTCAGTTATAATAAAAAATTAAGGTTTGGTATAATTAGAAAAGAATCCTGACACACCCATGATTTTAGTGTTAAAGAAATGAAATCAATAAGAAGAAATCCATATAAGAACAAATAATGGAACCACATATCAAAATTTTCCATATGTATGAAGAAAAGGCCAATTATCATGTTTATATAA
Organism: Viscum album; assembly: GCA_963277665.1. Classification (NCBI taxonomy): domain Eukaryota; kingdom Viridiplantae; phylum Streptophyta; class Magnoliopsida; order Santalales; family Viscaceae; genus Viscum; species Viscum album. The sequence goes on from OY728143.1 coordinate 227,814,712, forward strand.
ACGTAAACAAAACTATAAATAATGGAGATGATAAAATATTATCAAAGTAAGGGAAAATATAAAGAATTGTAGTCCATCATAACATACCCTCCAACCACCATCCCCCAGTTTCAACACCAAAGTTTAATTAAAACTATCTCTTAGGACATGTATGATCAATTAAGAAATGATATACCATAGTTACGATAATAACTATAAGACCTAAGAATAAATTAGATAAAATTGAATATATATTTAAGTGTCCATGTAGGGTGTGATCATAAATACTCATCCAGGAACACAACAATTCTATTTGAACTCAATCATTGATATAATAAATGATGTGTTACTAAGTATAAATATTTACATACATTTATAAAAAAAATTATTGATATGAAATCAATAATAAATGTGTAATTGAAAAATATTTTTTAAATATTTCATTAATCAGAATTCAATATAATGAATAACTCACTATATATTAGGAAGGACCATACTAATGAAATAATCTTCAAGGTAGGGAAATCGTATTCCCCAATGAAGAATAAAAATAACTAATACAATGTGATGTGGTAAAAACTATCATAGAATATGTTATTGTGTATATGTAATTAGAGTTCCCCCATTACACCAATCCCTACCGGAATAAGGGAAGGTATATCCCAAATTTGTTAAATATTATATCATATACAACACATAGTTTTAAAATTCATATATCCCAAAACATCAATAAAATATACATTATGGCAGATTTTAACATCTAAAATAATCATTAAAAATAATATAAATTATCCCCACATACAGTACATAATGCAATAATCATTCTCACTACAAAACTAGTTATAATTATTTATGAAAAAAGACGAGTCTACCACCTATGTAAGGGAAAAAAGAATATGAAATTTAAGCCGATAAATAGTTTATAATCTTTAAAAAAATTAGGATATTATAAAATTATAATAATTACTAAGTGTCTATATTGATAAATTAAAACTCAGAATAAGTCAAGTAGTCTAGTAATAGTCTAAAAAACAGAAGTATTACAAATCAATCTCTTAAGTAAAATCAAGAATATTTTTAAATTGGGTCTAATTATGATATCTTATATGTATTTATTAGGATAATGTGTCAATTGAATAAATGATAACATAAATTATAGGATCTTAAAAGACTAATTAGGCTGACTATGTTGGTAAAAGTGTCCACTTAATCTTAAGTCGTAAATTTAGTTTCAAAAACCATCATTTTATTTAATTAAAAACATGTTCTTAAGGAAAACAATTTCATACTATTTAAATATATAATTATTGAATTATATATAAAAACACATTAACATAAAGCCTATTTGAAAACTCCGACCATAAGTCACTATTTTTTTTATAATATTTTTTCTCAAAAATACAATTTCTGAAGAAATCAGCGAGGTAATGAAAAATGGTGAGTTTCATTGAAGATCTGATTTTATAAAGTATTTTAATAGAGTAATAAGTTGAGAAAGGAGCGTGTTTGTAAATGAACCCTTTACAAAAAACAGTTTATTTATAAAATTACACACAGTTTACCCATTAATAAAACAATTTTTTATTAAATACCAATTTTTTTTATTAAAACAAAACCATTATGTATTTAGGTCAATTAATACCCTATCACATAATAATTACAATCTCCATTTAACCATTTATGAAAAATATTATTGATGGGTTAATTCTAGTTTGTTGACTTATAATTTCTGAATCTTAAGTGGAAGTGGAGATTCCAATTTCTAGAACAATATCTTGTCTCAATAGGACACAATTTATTCACTTTGATATAAGCTAAGAGGGTTTATTCTATAAGGTAACTATTTCTTGTCATCATTTCCTCGGAGTGGTTATTAACAAGAAAATTCTATAGATTTTTATTTTAAAATAACTTAATTCCAAGTATGTGAATGATAGTTTTTATCAAAGGTGATATATGGTGGAACATGTTGTGGAACACACAACTCATATTTCAAATTTAAATTTAACAATATTGGAAAGCATAGAAAAGAATTAACTAAATAAATATATGAAAAACAGAGTTTGTGAATTAATAAGATAGAATAACTATCCCTAATTTATATTATATGAGAATTTATTAAAAAAATAATCTTTTTACTTAAATAATGAATGGATATCCCTAAATTAATATTTCTAAAATATGTATTAATATTTCTTATTAATTATATGTAAATTAAATGGGTGGAAATTTATATGTGTAACCTAAGAAAAATTTGAAGGGTTTAAAATAACTTTAAAAATATATATAGAAACCCAAAATAATTATATATAAATAATAAATTAAATCCACGGTCTAATTAATATATTATACTTCAGAATAAAAAAAATATAAAATGGTTTTTTGTCAAGACAGTAGCTACAAAAAATCATATTTAACAATAGATTTGATCATTTATCTATAACCATTGTACTCTAGAACCACTTCTTGACATATCATAAGACAAAATAATCTTCATGACCTAGGGAATTGAAACATAAGAAGAGGTGAAATTGAATTCTTAGTAAGGAAAAAATATCAAATATTCATATAGTTTGATAAAAAATAGGAGGGAAAACATGTGGACCATGGTATTATATAAAACAATATCATCATATCATTATTAAAAAGATAAAATGTTTTATCATTATTTATCAAAACATCATAATATAGAAACAATGAAATGACATAAAAACAATGACTTGAAACAAAAAATCGATATGAAATGTTACATAAGAAAAAAAATACTATACAAAAATTGATTATCATAAGAAATTTTCATATATTGAATATAAGGAACATTTTATACAAGTAGTTGAATAAGAAAAAGAATTATGAAAAAATACTAACAAATCCTTGAATCTATTCCAACTAATTTTGTGAACAAATTAATGTATGTGAAGAGTCATGTTTTCTGAAAAAATCAAGAAAACTCATATACGTAATTATCCCATGAGATATAAGACTCCATCCAATGAATTGGATAGTGATATAGGACCGCACCCATCATCTTCTATACAAATGAGATCCCATTGAAATCAAATCATTCATCTTATCATATATTACCTATGTGAAGAGAAAAGGGTTTCATAACATTTCCATATTGTATCACATAAAAAATAAGGCAATTTGATATGAATAATATGATCACTACAAAAGAGAATATATCAGGTGATTTAGGAATCCTAAAATTATTATAGGGGAATCCATTGAAAATAAAATTGAAATAGAAAAGGGGTTTATTCGATAAATTATTTCTCAAAAAATAATAATAATAGGACATGATTATTGAGCCACACTACAAACAACTTTTTTAAAAGAACATTATTAATTTTAAAAAATTTATTTGGAAATATATTCCAATAAATAGAATGTAAAAATTAAAAAATGATATGTCAAAATGGTATTTAGAAGGAAAAATATATGATAATTGAAAGAAAAAAATCATTGAAATATTTAAAAATAACATTATTGAAAAACACAAATTGTTATAATGGTATAAAAACATATTCATTAAAATAATGTGGAAGAAAATGATTATAGTATAAAATAAAAATTTGTTTTTCCAATCTAGAAATTTGAGCATTAGATGAAAAAAAATTATATTGAGAAAAAATCCATGAATAGAGATAGGAAATTTTCTCAACAAAATTTCATTTCCACAATACAATAGTTTAATCATTTATGAATAAATTGCTATAAAAAATTCCATGAAAAAATTATTAAATTAATCTGAAAAATGACACAATTTAAACACTAATTTTCATTTAAATGTATGATACAAAGAGATGTAATTATGGACGAAGGGAATGATTTGATTAATAATAACCACAGAACCTAAGTCAAACATATTCAAATGTAATCTAAAAGTATATATCATATAAAAATAATTTTGAATCACCTATTTCGTATACATATTCATTTCTATGACCATTTATAAAATTTGTAAGCAAAATTTTAGTATGATTGTATTAGTCAGTTATCATTTATTATCTAAATCCTGTGTCCAAAATCATAACATTTTAGAATTAATTTTTTAATAGTCATCATGTTCCTTATTCTGATCATAGTGTTTATTACTAATATAAAAAAACTACGTATTAGAAGAGTTTTATAAAATAATTTAATATTTACTAATTTCAATTCATATGTGTTTTGGTAGTTTTTTGGTATGATGAAAATCTAAATGAGCTCATTTTGTAGAGTTCAAAGAAAAAATTGTATATTAATAACATCATAATATTTTGAATCCATAATAATTAAAAAAACATTAATAAATTATTATGAAATCTTATTGAAATAATATAATAATAATTAATCAAATATTACATATTGAGTACAACATCACCCATGTTGGTGATAAAATTGCCTAAAAAAGAGTTTGGTATAATGATTGAACAAGTAAGAGGGAGTTATTATATAATGTCAATATAAATTTTAAATAAGATTTAATATGTCATATATATCACATATCATTATTAAACATGTTCATTTAACTATCAAATATTGGTTGTTTGGGAAAATTAACATAGTAGTTAGTAATAACAACCCTAAATTTTAAGGAATGTATCATATTAAATAAATTCATTTCATTCGAAAGAATACATTAAAAAAATTATTCCATATTTTATAAATCATATAGAATCACATAGAATACACAAAAATGACATTATAAATGATGAATGAATAAAATATGCGGTTTTCTAAGAAATTGATGAATAAAAACCATTAAAATAGTATCCAGAACATTGAAATAGTAATGTCAAAATTATAAATCATAATTCATCTAATATAATAGTAACCTAGAATAATAATTTATAAATAAAATTTATGCATATTATAAGTGAAAATATCATAAAAATATTGCACAGTATAAGTAAATAAATATTTTTAAATGACAAATTTAGTGTTGGTATTTTTCTGAAAATAAATGTTCATTACAATTTAATACTTAATATGATGATGTAAAATAAATTTATATTCAAAAAACCGAATTATAAATTATTATTTGTTTGTATTATGATAATAGGATAATATGAGTTCCCAATAAAAGTTATAATGTTCAATAAAAACAGTTATAATTCCAAAGATGGATTTTTTTGGTAAATTATGATTTTAATTAAAAATTAAATTTATGAAATTTATAAAATTATTGTTATATAATTGAATCAATTTTTGAAATCTACATGTCAAAATGGTTAATTTTATTTTTTTGAATTTTTCTATAATATTTGATTTTTTTGTTATGTTATAAGTAATTAAATTTACTATTGACTAATGGATGAGGTATGGATGAGGTATTCGCCAATTATTTCATAATCAAATTCTCTAGTTACACTATTTTTTCATTGTAATTTTCAGTATTCATATTTTTGATCCAAAATAAAAAAATGATCAATAAAAAACAGTAATCTCATCCAAAATAAATACCAAACCTCACCACAATTTCATCGAACACCTTCCAAGCCTTGAATATTTTTTTAATTTTATCACAATACACTTTCCAATACATTCCCTATGTGTAGGAGTCTTTGGTCTCAATAAAAGGACAAATCTGAAGTTCTTTAAGGAGGTTGTCAAGGAGTAGATCTGAAGCGGTAAAACCCTTAATCCATCTCTTTAAATTTCATTAAATTTCATTTCATTTCTTATACATCCATAACCTCATATATAAAAACATGAATGATAACTCTATAATATTAAATATAATTTAATTTGTGAATATTAATGAAAAAACTTATCAACAAACCCCTTTCCTCTACCATTTATTCTAAAAATGTAAATATATTCCGTGATATGTTGATTTTTGACCATCGTGGATGATGCATTTTCATTTTATAATAATGATTTCATTTGAGGTTATAAAACCATTATAATTTTTGCACCAAAATTTATAATGTATATCACATATTATTTAGTGTTCTGGAACTAGTATATATATACATAATGTTAATTAATAATTTTAAACTAGTTGGTTACGATAGAAAAATACATAAATAATATAAATGGTTATCATTAGGATATTATCTAATGAATCACACTCATTATATATAACCAAATTATGTTCTCATTAATACTAAATAACTTCAATTTTGGTGTTTTTTCATTATTTTTACACGAATTTAAATAATTATATGCAAGGTAACCAATTAAAAAACAAAGGAAACTAACACTTCTGAATGACAAAATTGAATCTTATAAATCTTAAAAAAGACATACACGAACCTAATAAAATCAAACTAAATAAAAAAATTAGTACATTCTAAACGAAATTGTTAATGAATCTTATTGAATTGCCTTGGACATTAAGCACAAGTGGAGAACACATTCAGATATATGGTAAGGGATTATTTATGAACCTTAATTTTTCATTCAGGTTATACTTTTTCTCTATAATCCCTAATTTAATTTTGTATTATTAGTATGTTCATCTCAAACATTCCATGTGTATATTAAAAAAATATTTTACTATTATAATTATTCTTCCTTTGATGAAGAAATTATGTTTTATAAGGATATCATTTTAAATCCTCCCAATAAGCTAGTAAAATTTAAGATAACATTCCATTTTTTACCAGTTTTCATATACACTCAATAAAATATTTGAATAAAATAAATATTTTTCTAAAATAACTATTTTAATCCTTAAAAAATATCTTTTTTTCATTACTATTTTATGATAATAAATTTTCCTTTTCTATCTTTAGATACTGTTTTATAGTTTTCCTTTAATCTCAATAAAGAAAATCTTTTATAATATTTCATAAAAAAATATTTTTTATTGTTTTTGCTTCATTTGGAAATCATTTATCATGATATATTATTATTTATTCTTAACAATGTGTAATTATTATTTTTATTTATTTTTCCCTGGAAAACATTTTTATATTCCCTTGAAAACTTATTGATTATGTGTTCTGTATGTATATTTACGTTTTTATTTATGATCATCCTTCGTATAATATTTCATTAAATAATTATATTTCATGTATCATTGGTATGATTATTGGCTTATATATATATCATTTTTAAATATGGTGTTTCATTTTAATCATTTTGAATTAATTCTGTGTTTGAATAATGCATTAGACATGAAATGATTGGTGGGTCCCGATTATAGATAGTACCTTGATGCATTGACAAGTCCCATGATAGAAAATATTCGGTGAAAACCAATTTGTTTTTGTATTTAAATATAACTAGATGGGGTTTTAACCAGATTCATAAACCATTATGAAGATATCATAGTTTATTATCTATATACATGAATTCCAAAAAATATGAATTTTCTTCATTCAAAATTCTATAATTACATTCCATGTGGCATTCATTATGAAATAATATATAGATTCGTTTTAATTATCAGTGTATTAACACATGTTATTCAGAGTATTTACCTTTCTATATTATTTATGCCTTACTCGCATAAGCTCATTTAATAATGTCTCAAATAACTCTTTTAGAGAATTTGATCTCACCCTTTCATTTCTTTCCATTCCCCTGGTGGTGAAGATGACTTCTTTGAACAAGTAAAAAAGAAGTTTATTTTATTTTGTTATATTTAATATCCAATTTAACAAAATGAATATTTTCTACATATTGTTCATAAATACAACAAAATTTATCAATAATTTGTGATTTTATCCCTTATTTATATTCCATTATAACAAAACAACAACCCATACTACACTATTAGGGTTGGGGTTGTATTAGTTGGTAACTGGGGATGTTTAGTTGAATCCATGGGAACTGGATGTTAAATAAACATGTGTATCATAATAAATCCTTGCAGTGAGTTTTTGGATCAATACTCATGATGATTTTGTTCTATCATATGGAGTTTTATTATTTATTGATAGATCATAATGGAAGGAATGGAATCAATACCCATTGATAATGTAGGGATTTTCCCACTAATCATTTGTGCATAGTTAGTGTAGAAAATAATCATATCTTGTAATTATTTTGAAATATTATAGATTTTATGTTGAATAACCATAATACACCTATGAGTAATCATTTAATGCAGTATAATCCCCCATCTTTTAGAGGGACCACTACTCTAGTTGTAGCTAAGTATTAGATCAAATCCATTGAAAATATATTTCAACGTATTATGATTCAATGAAAATGAAATTATAGAAAAGGAATAATATTTCCTCAAGGGGATGTTGATCAATGATGGGAATTGTTCCATAACTATAAAAAGGAATATGAAATAGAATATATTTAATAGATAAAATTTAATGAATATTTCTTCAAAAAATTACTTCCTTTAAAATGAATGAAATAAAATTAATAGAAACTTCCTTAGCCTAAAGAAAAGGGAAGAAGATACTATTTCAGATAATGAATCTATATTCACCGGACTATCCAAGAATCCTATAAAATAAATATTTTATTCATAAGAAATTATTGATCATTTCATTTGTAATGGCCAAGGGTTTTGGGGTCCATTACTGGGTGAAAAACTTAATGGTGTGTGTTTTGGGTAGTCTGGGAAAGTTATCGAGGCTTCTCGGTGAAACTTAAGACTAATGGTAGCCTTAGCCTACTGGTAGTAGGCCTACCTGTAGCTCGGCCAACCGGTTGCTTGGCCTACTGGTATATCGGCCTACCGGTAGCAGTCCTACCGGTACATTGGCATACCGGTAGCAGGCCAACCGGTAGCTCGGCCTACCGATAGCTCGGTCTAACGGTAGCCGCAACCTACTGATAGCCGCAGACTACCTGTAGCTCGGCCTACCGGTAGTCGCGGCCTACCTGTAGTCGTCGCCTACCGATAGTGGGGTCTACCTGTAGTCACAGCCTACCGGTAGTCGCAGCCTACCGGTAGCTCGGTCTACCGGTAGACCCAGCCTATTGGTGACCCCCACGGGTTTTTCCAACATCACCTCGTTTTTGAGAAAAATTGTTTTTAAACCCTTTTTGACCCCCTTAAAGTATATAAATGGTATTTAAATTAAATTTTTTGTAATATACCCTCCTTAAATGAAAAACCTTGCATTTTAGTCATGCCATTAACCGCCTTTTTAAACCTCCTTTTGAGGAGTCCTTCGTTAAGAGGGGGGGAGTGCGTCTGTTTTAACCACCACGAAGGGCGGTGATCTTTTAAGATTTCACGTGTGGGGTTGGCCCAACCGCGTGTTCAACCCACAATCCCACTCCTTACGTGGTTTCGAGTTTTCCACTCCGTATTTTAACAGTCCTGGGCATGCTGTATCTCATCCCTTATCATCCATTTATAACCTACATGATAATCTTCTCCCTATGTATCTTCTTTCTCTATTACCATGTTCTCGGAATACCCTTCAACATGGAGAGTCGTACCTCACCCCAGGAAGTTTTCTTTGATCGTGTTCCATGGAGCTCCTGCTACTCACACGGGGACTTAACGTCGATCCATGATCAGTCAGGTAGGGGTTTCACCTTCATCTCTTCTTTCTGTGTATCTTGCGGGGTGGGTACGCTATTGCTTCTATAGAATTAGATGAACCAAACTTTAATGAAGTTAATAAATGGATTAAAATGAATTAAGGGGAGGGCTGTGATCGACGATGCTGCTTTTTTTTCTCCTCATTCATGATTAATGATTCTGAATTGTGCGGGCTTACGCCCACTGAAAATGATGGTCATTGGTGGTTTTTCCCTATGCACTAATAAACCCTTACCCCTTGTGATGTTTAAATGGATTATATGTTGGTTGTGAACCTTTTTCTGTGTAAAGGAAATTGGTTAATTACTTATATCCGGCTAAATAACTTGGAAGCACCAGGATCAACTCCTTTTCTATGATAAACCTGGTTTAAGCCTAGTGGAATTGAAATCATGGAGTGTGTTAAATATTTTAAATATGAAAATACCTATTTATCCTACCTTGTGTTAGTAGTATTGGTTTGGTTGTTTCCTCCATGGGCCGAGTATGGGTGACCTTATGGTTTTCTTGGTTAGGGTCTTAGATTGTTGGGGTGATGTGGGTGAGGATGGGATCCTCTATTTGTATCATGAATTGGGGTGGGATCCACTTATGATTGTGAAAAATTCTTATTAATAGTTCTGGGAGCTTGGGACTGTATCTCACATTGACTTGCTTTGGTTCCAATATTTGCAGGGGTATCACTTGATGTGTTTTTACAAGAGAACCGGGTGTGAATGTTTAAATTGTTTTTGGGTGTACACATTCGTTGGCTTGTGCTTAAGATAAATATTTTCCCAAGTAGGTGTAAAATTTTTTTAAACATTATTACTAAACATAAAAACAAGGATGGGACAAATGGGGATTTAGTTAGGTGTGAGTTGTGACTTGGGCATGGGTGATGTTCTCTTCTCTTATGGATGTATAGTAAGGATAGTGTTCTTTATGCTAGAAGAAGAAAACCCTAGATTTGGGTGAGTTCTTGTTACCTATACATATACTTGATGTTTTTGTGTTTCTTATTCGCGCCCCACCCAAGTTTTAAAATTAGATCTGAACACCCCCATTTCATGGGGGTGGGTTTTTTTTCAACACTCCCATGAGTGGCTAGTTATTATCTCCTTTTCTACTCCCTTTCTTGAAAAGCCCAAGACTCTACGGGGAGGCTTTTATGGCCTGAAGTCCATTATTAGCCCAAGAATCTTCGAGCAAGGTAGTGTGGTGGTTGGACCAGGTCTCTGTGGGAAGGTGGTTTCCCAAGTATCTTCGGGATGAGGCCTAGGTGTCTTCAGGCGTGGCAGTAGTTCTTCTAGCCCAGGTGTCTTCGGGCGTGGTAGTGGTTGTTCTGGACTAGCGGTTTGTAGGCGTAGTTACATGTGATAGTTGTGGCCCAGGTGTGTGTGGGTGGGCTAGTGGTTGTGGCCCAGGTGTTTGTGGGCGAGATGTGTGGTTGTGGCCCAGGTGTGTGCGGGCGGGGTATGGCAGTGGGACTACGATGAGAATGATGAGATTGGTCTGATGCATAGGATGTCTTCAATAACAAGTGGGAAAGTGGCACAGGGTACCCAAAAATCGATGTGTTATAACTATACATTACTTGACTTGCGATATTTTGGGAGTGTGCCTTGGTGAGGCTTGGGTGGTTAGTTTCCTTGCTAGGTGCTTGGTTATCTCTTTTCTCATAGGAAATTAGTATGCCTCCCCGCTTGTGCATGTGAGTCATCGGTTTTTCCCTACTGAGTTTACTTGTATGCCCACCCTACATATATGAATCTGCTTTTAGGTTTCCATGAGGACTTCATGGATCGTGCGGGACCATACCAGCTTGGACCTTTGGGGCAGCTATTATTGTTGTTTCCCTTTTTCTTGGAATATTTTTTCCATTGGAGTTTTTGTGACTTGTATCTTTTACCTTTTAACATGCATATGGGAATGGTTTATTTTTAGCCTATTTTCACTTTTAGATTTGGTTTTGTGGGATTTACTATCTTATCTCTTGATCCTAATAAAAGAAAATGGGTAATTCCTTTCTTTTAGTGTGTGATTCTATACCCTTGGTGATGGTCGCCACTTCGGTACCTATTGAAGACGGGTTTTATGGGTGATTATCTCTCCTTCAACTTAAAGAAGGAAGGGCCTGGCAATCTGCTGACCCTTCCCTCCTTTTGGTAAAGGCGATTCATGATAGAATGAAATCAGACGTAATGGTTGAGAGATAGGATGGAGTCTGGAGTTAGGCACAGTGAGGATTGCATAGGGTGGTAGGGAAACAGTGTTGGGTGACCTTGGTGCGTGAATTAGGCTAAGGAAGACCGGCTAGGACACGAGATTTTAGGCCCCCCCGTGGTCCGATGCAAGGACTCTGGACCTACTGAACGACCAAGTAAGGCCATGATGATTGCAGGGTAGAGACCCTAGGAAAGATACATGAATCATAATGAATTGTGTTATCAAGTTTCATGGGTGTTTTGGGGATTTAAATAAGTATGATGTTTATGAAAATTTTAAGAATAATATTCTGCACTACTTGGTCTTAGATATTCCTTATTTATGTTGCAGCTATGGCACCTGGGTGGTGACCACGGGCGGTACAAGCGATCGAGGCCCAGGAGATTGACTTGGCCGATCGGTAGAGGGATGATCGAGAGGAGGAGGACGACTAGTGGCAGAAGACACTTCAAGCCTTCCAGCGACAGACCCTCGAGAAGTATGAGGGAAGCACCTCTGACATGAATGCTGAAAGCCGGCTAGTAGAACTGGTGATAGCATTCAGCATGATTCAGGCTTCGACTTGGTACTGGGTTCCTCTGGCTGTCAGCCAGATGTGGGGAGCAGTGCTTCAGTGGTGGACACTCTACCTGGGGGAGTGGAGAGAGGCTGAGAGGGTATGTGCATATTTTGAGGAGTTCCGGGCGAACTTCCTCAGTTCTACGATGAAGGTGGAGAAGATGCATGAGCTACTCTCCCTCCAGCAGGGGAGTATGTCAGTACGGGAGCTGGGAATCTAGTTCAATAACCTCCTCCGTTTTGCTCCGGACTGCTTTCCAGATGAGGAGTCTCGGGCGAGACGTTTAGAGGATGCACTCGGACCCTTCCTCTAATACGCTGTTACACCCTTCACCTTGCCGACATACTTGGAGATCCATAAGGAGGCCGAAGTGGTGGAGAGGATGCACATGCTAGGAGGTGTATCACAAGAGGGGATACAGCTGGGATCATCAAAGGTGAAGGTTGTCAGCACCAGACCTCCAGTCTCAAGTCCCTCTAGGTTCCGACCAGCAGGAAGCATGCCACATCAGTTCCAGTTCCAGTCCCCCGGTCTTAGCCATTTTTGGTTGGGCCCAGGACTGAGGTTCTTTGTTTGTGGGAGCCATGTACATCTCCGGAATCGGTTCCCAGATGAAGTACAGTATGGCGGTGGTGGATATGCCCAGAACCCGCCCCAGCAGCAGCTTCCAGATAGGCCCTTCCAGCAGTAGAAGCAGGGGCAGCGAGCTCTCGCTCCTCCGAGGGAAAGCATTGCAGGGGGAGGCCGATCTCAGGGTGATCCTTAGAGACCTCGAGCAGGGCATAGTCGGGGAGGCAGCCATCATCTGAGAGGAAGAAGAGCTGGGCGTGGGCAGTTGCACGCCGCGAGGGCAACCGTTCCAGCAGGACCGTAGGTTGTTCGAGGTATTATCATTTTGTTTAGAACCCTTTCTTGTGCCTTGTTCGATACTGGAGCATCACACTCCTTCGTTTCACCTAGTCGAGCCCATGCTTTGGGTCTATATTCTGAGAGACTTCCAATTACCATGGTGCTGAGAAAATCAGTCGGAGGTCAGACCGACTTGTTATATGATTTTCGATGATGCAGACTGATGATGGGGCCACATCAGTCAGTCAGGGATCTCCTACTATTGCCGATACAACCATACGATGTCATCCTAGGCATCGAATGGCTATTCTCTATGTGTTCTGTCATCAACTGCTTCCGAGGAAGGATTGTGTTCTCAGACATGGGTGGCCGGTGTGTTACATTCACCAGTGAGCGGAACAGTCAGAAGGGCAGCAGACGAGAGAAACCCCTCCTCTCCTTATTAGCCAAGATACCAGTAGAGTTAGTAGATGCTGAGATGGTGGAGGTACCAGGGATCATCAGTGAATTTATGGATGTCTTTCATGAGGAGGTAAAAACTCTGCCCCCTCGACGTGATATTGAGTTTGGGATAGACTTGCAGCCTGGTACTCGTACGATTTCGATGGCTCCTTACCGGATGGTACCTTCCGAGCTATGGGAGCTGCGGATTCAGATTGAGAATCTGATGAAGAGGGGTTATGTTCGACCAAGTGCTTCACCGTGGGGTTCTCTAGTTTTGTTCACAAAGAAGGATAACGGTGGTCTTAGGTTGTGTATAGACTATAGGAGGCTGAATAATGTGACGATCAAGAATTGCTACCATCTTCTGAGGATCGACGATCTCTTTGATTAGCTATAGGGGGCATGATGGTTCTCGAAGATCGACCTACGGTCTGGGTATCACTAGTTGAGGGTAAAGGAGGGAGACATCTCGAAGACGACCTTCAGGTGCAGATATGGGCACTTTGAGTTTGTAGTCATGACTTTCGGTGTTACAAACGCCCCACCTGTGTTCATGGAGCTTGTGAACTCCATCTTCTAGGAGTACCTAGATCAGTTCATAGTTGTGTTCATCGACGACATCCTGATCTATTCAACATCAGAGTAGGACCATGTAGAGCATCTGAGGACGGTTTTAGAGGTCCTACGACAACACCAGAACAATGGGAAGTTGTCAAAATGCATGTTCTGGATGCGATAAGTACACTTCATTAGGCATGTAGTGTCTGAACCAGGGGTAGCGATGGACCCATCAAAGCTTGAGGTGGTTGTTTCAGGGGCATCACCCAAGAATGTGGAAGAGGTTCGCAGTTTCCTTCGGCTGGAAGGTTATTATCGGAGGTTCGTACCCAAATTCTCCTGAGTTGCAGCCCCTTAGACATCATTGTCCAAGATGGACCAGGTTTTCTTGTGGAGTGGGCAGTGCGAGACAGCCTTCAGCTATCTGAAGGGGAAAATGGTCATTTCCCCAGTGCTGAGACTACCAGAAGAAGGGGCGGCGTATGCGGTGTCTTTTGATGCTTTAGGGTAAGGCCTCATATGTGTGTTGATGCCACGACAAGGGGTGATCTCTTATGGGTCTAGGCAGCTACACTCTCACGAGCATAATTATTCCACCCATGATCTGGAACCTGCAACGGTCATTTTTTCACTGAAGTTATGGGGGCATTACCTCATCGGAAAATGCTTTGTGGTCTTCACAGATCACAGCAGCCTGAGGTACGTCTTCTCCCAGCAAGACCTAAAATTATGGTAGAGAATGTGGATGGTGTTCCTCCAGTATTAAGACTTTGAGATTTCCTACACATCGGGAAAATGGAATGTAGTGGCCGATGATTTGAGCAGGAGGTCGTAGAAGGATGTAGTCCGAGAGTCAGCAGACGCTTGGAGGGCAATGAAGGAGTTGGATAAATTTCACCTGGATTCGAGGATGGATAGCGGTGGAGGTTGCCTGTAACAGATGATAGTGCAGTCTTCTCTTTTGTGACAAGTGGAGGAGTCTTAGTGGGGAGACCAAGAGTGCGAAGTGATGCGTGACTGAGTTGATCATGGCAATGCTCCGGAAGGGTGGACATAGGATGGTCAGAATATGATACTTTTCTGAGGAATGTTCTTTGTTCCAGAGGCGTTGTGTGGCCAGGTTATTAGGGAGTTCTACAACTCACCCCTATCAGGGCACCCATGAGTTTACAAGATGTACGAGGGTATGAAGAGACAGTTTTGGTGGCCTAGAGTAAAGCGAGAAGTGGCAGAGTTTGTGGCCAAGTGTCTATTGTGTCAGCAGGTGAAGGCTGAACACCGTGTTCCAGGCAGCCTGTTGTAGTATCTAGACATCCCCGATTGGAAGTGGGACGACATCTCGATGGATTTCGTCACGGGACTTCCCAAGGTGCCGGGGGGATACGACACCATCTGGCTAGTAGTGCACCAGTTGACGAAATCATCTCACTTTCTGGCTATCAAGGAGTCGGGTGCAGTAGATGCTTTAGCAAAAAGGTACATGGATGGGGTGGTGCAGTTGCATAGACATCCGAGGTCCATAGACTCGGAAAGGGATACATGATTTACCTCACGAGTGTGGAGAGGATTGCAGAACACTTTTGGCACCCAGCTACGTATTATCACTGGTTTCCATCCCCAGGCAGATGGACAGATAGAGCGCACCATCCAGACCATGGAGGATATGTTACGGGCATGTGTTCTGGAATCAGGAAGATCGTGGGTGCGACACTTGCCTCTAATAGAGTTTTCCGACAATAATAGCTATCACTATACCATTTATATGGCTCCGTTCGAAGTCCTGTACGGGAGTACATGCCCTCACCCGTGTGCTAGACCAAAGTCGAAGAAGCGGTCATCCTTGGGTCGGAGGTGGTGGAGGGCAAGACAGAGAAGGTTCGACTTGTTCATGAAAGGATAAAGGCAGCCCAGGACCGGCATAAGTCTTATGCCAATCGTAGGAGGAGGCCCTTGGAGTTTGAGGTTGGGAATCATGTGTTATTGAAGGTTTCGCCTAGACGTGGTAAGAGAAGCTTTGGGAAGGGGAGTAATATATCTCCTAGGTTCATCGGATCATTCGAGGTTTTGGGTCGAGTTGGTGAGGTGGCGTATCAGCTGGCACTGCCACCTCAGTTCGAGAAAGTTCACAACATCTTTCACGTCGACCAGCTTCGTCGATATCGACACGACGACTCCCATGTCATCGATTGGGGAGAGTTAGATGTGGAAGAGGATGCGAACATTGTATAACGACCGATCAAGATCGAGGATCTTATGGAGAGAGTGCTTCATGGACGATCCATCCCCTTGGTTTGTGTGTTGTGGAGGCATGGTGGCCTAGAAGAGAGCTCTTGGGAGCGGAAGGCCCAGTTATGCATTCATTACCCAGAGCTATTATGACTTCCTGGTTGTTTTGTTCTGAGTTTTGTTAAGATGTTTAACTTGTGATTTAATATAGGAAATTCTTGTTTTGATTAACCATTAGATGATATGTTCCATGTTCCCTCTGTGTCTGTCCAGATGTGTGATGATGGGAAAATCTGATTGGAAAACCTGACTGCTAATCAGGAGGAATTATTGAGGATGTGATTAAACCCGTGCGGGTGAGTCAGTGCCACCCAAAGCGGATAATATCCTGACATGTAGGAAGGTACTCCCTGACTCAGGTGTTGGGAAGATTAAATCCTTGTGGTTGCTGTGAATGTTGTGGTTGATAACTCTTTGGTGGGTATTCCTAGATGTAAGGGGAGGGTTCTGTTCCAGCTTTTGAACAACATAGTGGTTTTTCCCTGAGAAGTATCTTAAGAGTGTGGTTGTTCGGACCCCACTCTTCTCCTTTCTAGTTTTTTCTTATATTCTCGGGGAAATGAATACATTGAGAAGTATCAGATGGGCCCGGGGTTTTGGGGTCCATTACTTGGTGAAAATCCGATGTTGGGACTTCTGGGTTGTCTGGGAAAGTTATCGAGGCTTCTCGGTGAAGCATAAGACAAACGGTAGCCTTAGCCTACTGGTATCAGGCCTACCAGTAGCTCAGCCTACTAGTAGCTTGGCCTACCGGTTTCTCGGCCTCCCGGTAGCAGACCTACCTGTAGCTCGGCATTCCGGTAGCAGGCCTATCGGTAGCTCGGCATACCGGTAGCAGGCCTACCGGTAGCTCCGACTACCAGTAGCTCGGCCTACCGGTGGAGGCAGCTTACTGGTAGCTCGTCCTACCTCTAGCCACAGCCTACCGGTAGCGTGGCCTACCGGTATCTCGGTCTACCGGTATCTGCAGCCTACCGGTAGTCGTGGCCTACCGGTAGCTCGGTCTACCGGTATCCGTAGCCTACTGGTACCCACGGCCTACCGGTAGCTCGGTCTACCGGTAGCCTCAGCCTACCGGTATCTCAGTCTACCGGTATCCCCAGCCTACTGGTAGCCTCGGCTAACCGGTAAACCTAGCCTACTTGTGACCCCCACAGGTTTTTCCAGTAGCACCTCCTTTTTGAGAGAAATGATTTTTAAACCATGTTTTGACCCCCTTGAAGCCCATACATGGTATTTAAATTAATTGTTTGGTAAGATACCCTCCTTAAATGAAAATCCATGCATTTTAGTCATGCCTTTAACCACCTTTTGAAACTTCCTTTTGAGGAGTCCTTGGTTGGGGGGGGGGTGTGCGTCTCTTATAACCGCCCCAAAGGGTGGGGATCTTTTATGTTTGCGCGTGTGGGGTGGCCCAACTGTGTGGTCAACCCACGATCCCGCTCCTTATGTAGTTTTGAGTTTTCCTCTCCGTATCATAACCGACCCAGGCGTGTGGTATGTCAGCCCTTATTAGCCTTTATATCCTAAATCCTAATCTTCTCCCTACATTTATTCTTTCTCGATTACCCTGCGCTCGGAATACCCTTCCTCCTAGTGAGTCGTACCTCAAAACAAAAATATTTCCTTGATCGTGTTCCGTGGAGATCCTACTACTCACGTGGGGACTTAACGTCGATCCTTGATCAGTCTGGTAGGGGTTTTACCTTTTTCTCTCATTTCTGTGTATCTTGCGGGGTGCGTACGCGACTACATCAGTAGAATTGGATGAACCAAACTTTAATGAAGATAATAAACATATTCTAATGAATGAAGGTGAGGGGTGTGATAGATGATGCTGCTATGTTTTTCTCCTCTTTCATGATTAATGATTCTGAATTGTGTGGGCTTACACCCACTGAAAATCATGGTTGTTGGTGGTCTTTCCCTATGCACTAATAAACCCTTACCCCTTCTGATGTTTAAATGGATTATATTTTGGTTGTGAACATTTTTATGTGTAAAGGAAATTGGTTAATTACATATATCCGGTTAAATAACTTGGAAGCAACAGGATTAAATCCTTTAATATGATAACCCCGGTTTAGGCCCAGTGGAATTGAAATCATAGAGGGGGTTAAATATTTTAAATCTGAAAATACATGTTGATCTGGCATTGTGTTAGTAGTATTGGTTTGGTTTTTACCTATATGGGCCGAGTACGGCTGTCCTTGTGGTTTTCTTGGATAGGGGCTTAGATTGCTGGGATGATGTGGGTGAGGATAGGATCCTCGATTTGTATCACGAATTGGGGTGGGATCCTCTTCTGATTGTGAAACCTTCATATTCATAGTTCTGGGAACTTGAGACTGTATCTCACTTTGACATGCATTGGTTCAAATACTTGGAGGGGTCTCACATGATGTGTTTTTACGAGAGAACCGGGTGTGAATGATTAAATTGATGTTAGGTTTTCTCATTCCTTGGCCTGATATTTTGCTTACTAGTTTCCCAAGTAGGTGTAGAAACTTATTTAATCATTATTACTGAACATGAAAACAAGGATGGGACAATTGGGGATTTGGTTTGGTGTGATTTGTGACTTGGGCATGGGTGCTGCTCTCTTCTCTTATGGATGTATAGTAAGGATAAAGTTCTTTAGGATGGCTAAAGAAAAACCAAGATTTGGGTGAGTGTTTGTTACCTATAAATATACTTATATTTTTTTGTTTCTTATTTGTGCCCCTCCCAAGTTGAGAACTTAGTGCCGAACACCCCCATTTCATAGTGGTGGGTATTTTTTCCAACACTCCTATGAGTGGATGGTCATTAGCTCCTTTTTTTCTCTATTTACCTAATATCCCAAGACTCTACGGGCAGACAGTGATGGCCTGAAGTCTATTATTAGCCCAAGAATCTTCGGCCAGGGCATGTGGTGGTTGGCCCAGGCGTGTGCGGGCAGGTGGTTTCCCATGTATCTTCAGGATGAGGCCCATGTGTCATTGGGCATGGCAGTAGTTCTTCTAGCCCAGGTGTCTTCAGGCGTGGCAGTGGTTGTTCTGGACAAGGTGTTTTCATGCGTGGCTACGTGTGATAATTGTGGCCCATGTGTCTACTTGTGGGTTAGTGGTTGTGGCCTAGGTCTTTGCATGCAGGATGTGTGGTTATGGCCCAGGTGTCTGTGGGCGGGGTATGGCAGTGGGACTACGATGAGAATTGTGGGAATGGTGTGATGTGAAGTATGTCATCAATAACTAGTGGGTAAGTGGTGCGGGGTACCAAAACATCGATGTGATATTACTATACATTACTTGACTTGCGTTATTTGGGGAGTGTGCCTTCATGAGGCTTGGGTTGTTAGTTTCCTTGCTAGGTTCTTGGTTATCTCTTTTCTCACAGGGCATTATTATGCCTTCCCACTGGTGCACAAGAGTCTTTGGTTTTTCCTTACTGAATATACTTGTATTCTCACACTATATATATAAAACTGCTTTCAGGTTTCCAAGAGGACTTCAGGGATCGTGCGAGACCATACTAGCTTGGACCTTTGGTGCAGCTGCTGTTATTGTTTCCCTTTTTCATAGTATCATTTTACCTTTGGAGTTTTTGTGACTTGTATCTCTTACCTTTGAACATGCATATGGGAATGGTTTATTTTTAGCCGTATTTGCACTTTCATTTTTGGTGTTGTGGGATTTACTATCTTATCTCCCGATCCTATTAAAATAAAATGGGTAATGCCTTCCATTTAGTCTGTGATTATATACCCTTGGTGCTGGTCACCACTTCGGGACCTATTGAAGGCGGGTTTCAGGGGTGATTGTCTCTCCTTCAAATTAAAGAAGGACGGGTTTGGCAATCTTCTGACCCTTCGCTCTTTTTGGTGAAGGTTGGTCATCACATCATTGGAGGTCATAATTGAAGAAAAGAAAGGGCACTTGATTCTTAATAATTTTCATCATTTGTTGGAATAGTATTAAGTGACATAAAAAATATGTCATTTTATAGATATTAAATGTTAAACGAGAAAAATGATAAGAATATGCCTTATGATAAAAATTTTTAATGTTTAGTGCTAAAGAAGAATATTGGAATGAAGAAATTAACATTATGTCAAAACTGTGTAAAGAATCATCTAGAGTAATACTTGAAGAGAATGAGATTTTTACACAACTGTATCGAAAAGGGTCACCGAGAAAATGAATACAAGGGGATGGAAAAAAGGATGTTTAATTATTCAATTATAATGAAATGAGGATTTATTCAAACCAATTTCCCATGCATCAGGGTAATATACCACTGTAGAGTACATTAGTATATGCTAATACTTATGCGATCACTAAAGTAGAAGAAAAAGTACCTAATGATGTGGTCGATTGTACGTTAGTTTTGTCTTAAATGTTATCCATTGATATATTTGAAAATGGATCATCGTTTAAATTTATATCTATCAAATTTTATCAATAAATTAGATATTTCGCTTTTTTTAACAAGGGAGTTGTTAGTGAAAACCACAAAGGTTATTTCAAAAGAAATATGTTAGGTAGTTCCCATTATGGAATATAAACATGATTTATTTTCTATCCTTCTCATCATAACTATGGTTTATTTTTATATAATCCTTAGAATGGACTAACTTTCATGATGTGATGAGATAATTTATTGCATGAAGAAGAATGTTACGATTTATAAGGAAGATGTAGAATCATTTATCTTTATTGATGAAGTTTCATCATTTGATTCTTATCCAGATCCACCCAATTACATCTATTAAAGGAAACTCTAGGGGATGAAGATACAACAACATCTATGGATGATGAAATTAATAATAAAAAAATATATATACCAATTTTATGAGAATGCATTGACGCATTTCTTGAAGGAATTACCTCAACACCCCCATAGAGCATGAAGTTGAGATTAACATTTATCTAATCCCTGATAAAAGTCCATTATCAAGTAACCCTTATAGAATATCCATTTTTTAGTTAGTGGACCAGAAGAAACAACTAGAGCAATTGAGTAATAAAGCATTTCATAACCCTAGTGTTTCTCCTTAGGGATCCCCTATTATTTTCGTTATTAATAATGATAGATCTTTTAGGTTATGTAATTACTATACAGAAATACATTTTACTACAAAAAAATTATCATATACCTAACATTGATGATTTATTTTATCATCTTCATGGGTTTTCATATTTATCAAATATTATTCTTTTCTCAAGATATCATCACTTGTGAGTAATGAAGTAAGATATTCCAAAGAAATATTTTTGGATGAGGCATGTACATTAAATGTTCATAGTACTTCCATTAGGATTGACAAATGCACTATTTATTATCATGGATCAAATAAAAGTGTATTAAAGGAATACCATGTGGATGTTTTGTAGTATTAATCAATGGTATCTTAGTGTAAATCAAAATCCATAAGGACTATCAGAACCACTTTCATATTGTTATAAATACTCTTTGAATAAATGAGTTCTTTGGGAACTTTAGAAAGTGGGAATTCAAGAATGAAACTATTTCTTTTCTTTCCAATGTTTTCTCTAAGGATGTAATTTCATTCAATACTTCAAAGACAATTCCAATAAATGAATGGACTATGCTAACAGACATAACCTATGTATGTCATTTCCTTTGTTTAATATTTTATTATTGGGGTTGCATCCATATTCTCCCCAATAGGAATGAGTATTAATGAAGCTTATACATAAAAGGGTTATGAATGTATTGAAAAAATAATGTAGAAAATGTTTTGAATAATTGATGAGATAATTAGTCAATGCTGTATTTTTGAATCTTCTTCCAGTATATGATGAGTTTGTGATATTCAGTAATTCATTGAATAATGAAATTTGTTGTGTCTTTTTGAAATAATTTAATGATATTACATATGAATCAAGGTAGTATAAGATAAATAATTTTTTTGTCCAAATCATCATCTTGAGTAACAACCCATATTCTATTCTCTAAATATATGGTGACATTATCTCAATGGTGAAATATGTGAGATGTATACAGATCAAAAAAGTTTCAATTACATCTTTAAGTAGAATAAATTGACAGAAGTTAAATACAATGGAATTTGTTACTCAAACATTATTTATTTTAATACAGTACCACCAAGAGAAGGAAAATATGGTACAAGATGCATTAATATAGAATGATCATTGACTTGTGTCCCAAATGAGGATTGATATAGAACCTATGTTAATGTATTTAGTAATGATTCATGTGGTAGTTTTTAATGAATGGGAAGCATGGCTCATTTTACAATTACTTTTAAACCATATTTACTGGAGAAGATAATAAGTTCTCAATCTGATGATGAAAATTTTAAAAAGAACATTAATGTTGTTATGTAAGGAATATCCGAAAACATCATGGATTATGACATAATTCTGAAATTTTGAGAGAGATTTTGTGTTCTATCTATACCTATGATTAAAATGGGAACTATTAGATGATGATAATAGCGTAATTTTCTCTATACACCATGGTGGTACCATGGTGTGTAGAGATATAAGGAATATTTTTGTGGGATAAGATTACATAGGAAATTGGAGACTATGTTTCATGTTGCCTAGAATTTCTACATGTAAAGGATGACATAAACCATCAGAGATGAATCATGCAACACATATAGATTACTGTGTGGAATTGGGATGCCATTATGATGGAATTTTTCATAGGCATAACAAGGACACCTAAAAAAATTATGTAATATGGGTTATTGTATATTTCCTAACAAAATCCCCACATTTTCTTGTAATAAGAGAGGATTTAACTCTTGAACACCCAGAAATACAATATATTAATCAATATTAAAGAACTCATGGTGTAACTCTATCAACTGTGTAAGATCCTGATCCCCATTTCACATAATAATTTTTGAAGCTTCAAATGATAATTTCTTATCGCCCTCAAACCATCAGATAGTCTCAAATGTCAAATCAAACATTGGATGACATATTGAGATCATGCCCAATTGACTTTCATGTTATCTAGAATAATTATTTACCATTGTGGTAATTTTCATACCGTAATTTTTTTCATTATAGTATTTATATGAATCCATAGAAAGAATTTTATTGGAAGATATTCCACACACCAACTTGTTTGGATGATTCTAATTGAGGTAACATATAACCCTAAAACTCATTCAAGAGACAACAATAATGGGTAAGGCTATTCGGGATCATATTAATGTAACTTAAAGAGGGAAAAAGGCTATTCTAACAACTAGAGAAAGGATAATTGAATTTAATGTGGGAGATCATGCCATTCTAACTGTATCTCTTTGGAAGGATTTATTATTGTTTATTAATAAAGGGAAACTGAGCCACATGTACATCAAACCATATGAAATTCTGGAATAAATTAGAGTTGAACCATACTAATTAGAAATGACTCCAAGTCTATCCAATGTTCTTGATGTGTTCCACATATCATTATTAAAAAACTAATTATAAACTGAATATATATACAAACATGTAAAGAAATAGATATGGTGCCCAATTTTTCTTACACTAAAGAGAATATCGAGATATTTGACACAAGAGAGAATGTGTTGATAAATTGGATGAATCGACTGGTAATGGTTCTTTAGAGAAACCATAAAATTGACGAAGAAAAATTGGAACATGATGATGTTATAAAGAAGAACCAACCTAATCTATTTAGATTGAAATATTCATGAAAAATTTCAATGATGAACTTTTAGAAGGGAAAAATATAACACCCCATAATTTAAAAATATGAATACTCAAAAATAAATTAAAATAAATCAATAAATTATATAGAAAAAAAATATTTCATATAGAGTAAATAATATAAAAAAAATATAGAAGAGAAAACAATTTTTATAAAGGTATAATGAATTAAATAGGATTATTTTTTCATTAAATTAAACAACATATTCCAATGGAATAGTAACGAGACATTCTAATTGTAATGTGACCATTAGTAATAGTAATTTCTAAAGAGAATAGTAACATAAAATATGAATATAATAATTTAATTGAATCATCTTATAAAATAAAATATTATATAAATATATCATCGAATTAGTAAATAAATATTCTAAAAATTATAAACTAATTATTGGTATTTTTAATACACAAATGTTCATTACAATTTTATAATTAATATAATGATTTTAAAAAAATTTAATCTTGTAAAATAGAATCAATTTTCAATATTATTTTTGTCTTATGATTATATGATAATCTTATGATACCTTAATAATTTTATCAATGTCTAATAAAATCAATTATAATAAAAAATTGGTATTTTCGATGTAATTAATGATTTTCATAAAAGTTAAATTATTCCTATTTATAAATTTATTTTTTAAAAACGGGGTCCATTTTTTAATTCTACACAATATGAAATGGTTTCAATTTTTTTGGTATATTTACAAAATAGTTGATTATTTGTTCAATAGAGAAATATTGTAATTTATAGTGCGAGAATATAAATAAATTATTGAGTCATGGATGATATATGGATGAGGTAAAAACACATCGGATCGTAATTCCATTCTATATTTATAGTAATTAGTCATTTTAATCACTAATATTCATTATCTAGAGACCAATTGAAAATCTAATGAAAAACTAATAAAAAACACCTATTTCCACTATTATATATTCCACCCCTCACTACCCCTTCTCCTCACAAATTGAAAGCCTAGAATCATGTCAAATTTCTACTCAATACTCTTCCCATTTATCTCCACCACTTCAATGAGACATTGTTTTTGATAAAATAAAAAAAACCAAGTGCCTTAATAAGGTTCTCATGGAGAATAATTCATGATGTAAATATCTTAATTATTGTCATTCAATCTCTATCAATTTAGTTTTTTTTCTTATCATTCCTTAAGGTTATCTATCCAAACAAACCTAATAACTTTAGAATCTTATTTATTCTAGAATTATTTTATTTTAATGGAAATATATCATCAAAAACCATCTCATCTCCCTTTTTTTTCTAAAAAGTATAATATCGTCTGTGATGTGTCAATTTAATACCATCTTTGAAGATGTGTTTTAAGTTTCTAATAACTCATTAATGGTGAGTAATAAATCAATAATAGTGTTTAAAATTAAATGGAAAATTTATATTACAACTTATATAGTGTTTTGGAACCTATATATATAATATTAATTAATAAATAAAAAATGGTTTGTGATGATAAAAAATGCATAAATAATCTAAACAGTTATCATTATGGTTTTCTCTAACGAATCAAACTCATTACATATAAAAAAAATTATGTATGATATTTTCAATAATATATAAGATCCTTACTGCAAAATAATTTCACTTCGGTATTTTTCCATCCATTTTACATTAATTTCCACAATTGTACACAAGGGAACCAAACTTGGAAACCAAGGAAATGAACACATCTAAATGACAAAATTGAATCTTATTACTCATAACAATATACATAAATGAACATAACGAAATAATAATAAATAAAATACATGTTTATGAGGATATGAATTAAATTATTAAGGAATTTATTTTCATTATCATGGAAATTGAGTAGATGTTTTGAAGACTTTGATATATAAGTTAACGGATTCATTCTAAGCCTTAGTTTTTAATCGGAGTTACGCTTTATATATCCTTAACACAATTAAATTTATTATTATTATTGTTATTATTATTATTATTTAGTCATCCTAAATTTTATGTGTAAGTTCCACATATATTTTCATATATCAACTTATTTCCTTTTATAGGGAAATGCATGTTTTATTATGTTATCTTTTCTGTTCATCCTAATAAAAAATCATTATTTATGGGAACATTATAATTTCATACCTATTATAATGTGGAATCCATAATATGTTGTAAACCACATAATATTTTTAAAAAATAACTCTTATTATCGAAAAAAACTATATTTTTTCATTTTTGTTTTATGCTAACAATTATTCATTTTCCCGATTTATCCACGATTATATTCAATTTACTTTAATTTTATTAAATAGACTCTTTTCTAAAGAATCATAAAAATTATTTTTATTTGTTTTCAATTTAGTTGGACATTATTTATCATGATCTATTAATATTTTAACTTATGAATGTGTTTTTGTGATTTAAATCCATTATTTTATAGAAACTATTATCATATTTTGTTAACCACATATTCCTTGTCTATATAGTTTCTATATTTTCCTCATATTTATGATCATCAGTCATTAGAGATTTCATTAAATATCCCTATTTCTTGAATGATTGACACTAGAACTGTATTATCTACAAATTGTTTTACATATGGTGTTTTATTTGAATGATTTTTAATTGAGCCAATGTATGAATAATTCTTTGGACATATAGTGATGGGATGAGCCTAGTGATACATAACCCCTAGCAACATCAACGTGTCTCATGAGGGAAAAATGTTATCAAAAAACCCTTATGTTTGTTTCCAAACAGAATCAAATAGGTTTTTATGCACATAATTAATCCATCATTTTGGTTTAATGGTTCATGTTGTAGAAACATGACATCCAATAAATAATAATTTTCCCCATTTAGTATTTAGTTATTTCATTCCATGATGATTTCACTATGAACAAAAAATATTGATGCCTTTTCATTCTCAGTGTATTAACAACAAGTGTTTTTCATAAAATTTACCATTCTATAATTACTATTATTTATTGAATTTTATTCATTTATAATTTTTAGGTTTATATCTTACTGAGAACTTGATATCAACATTTTATTTATTATCATTCCCCATGTTGTGAAGATGGAGTCATTGACTTAGTGAAAATATGCGGTTTATTTTCTTTTTTTTTGTTTAATTACTCATGTATTGTTGGAACCATGTATGTTTCTTGTTATTAGATACCACT
The DNA here is from genome assembly GCA_963277665.1 of Viscum album. Lineage (NCBI taxonomy): Eukaryota > Viridiplantae > Streptophyta > Magnoliopsida > Santalales > Viscaceae > Viscum > Viscum album. The sequence continues at coordinate 227,841,917 of OY728143.1, forward strand.
AAATAGATAGAACCTTAGTGATTTTACCTTTTTTATATATTCCATTATAAATAAATAACCACAAACTCTATGCTACTAGGGTCGTGGTTGTTACATTTGTGGAGGTAATAGTTCCCATATACGCTTGACTAATGTTCCCATTTATAAATAAATGGAATGAATAGAGGTATATAAAAAATGATCATTTTTTTTATTATACATGATATATAAAATATTTTTATTCATCAAATTCATCTTTGAGACAATCATGTAGCGGTGGTGATAGAAAAAATCACCTTACATCATGGAGGTGGTGGTCGACAAATATGCATGATCTATGTTATTTTGTTTTCCTTATAGATTGAAAGGATTTAATATTTGAACATAATTAATATAAATAATTTAACTATAATAATAAAAGTAATTTGATTATATTAAAAAGGTTATAAATTCTTTTTTAATGGAGTTAAATAAAAGAAAATACTACGTGAAGGTAATACTCATGTTGGATGTTTGAGGGATATATTATAATGGTTTTAGAAGTGGAGGCCTAAAGAAATATTTATGTGATGAGAAGATTAAGTATTGAAATAGGAGTTATAATATAATGGAAATGGTAGTGTTTTTTAAAAGAATTTAAATATTAATTTCACATTTAATGATATGATGTTTTATCTCTTTATAAGAGATGAAAATGGAAATGTTGAAAGCAAAAATCAATTTTTAGTAATATAATTGAACTATTACATGTTTAATGTATAAAATGTGTAAAAAAAGTTATCATGTTGAATGATATGGTGTAAAATGATCATTTAAATTCATTTTGATTCATGTTATGAGTTATTTAGGGCATTGTTTTTAAATTTTTACTTTTTCAAAATGTAATTATTCCCCTTGTAATTAATATTTATGAAGAGAAATTAACATTAATTGGAGATATATAAATTAGACCCTTTTAACTAAAAGTAATATTATAATATCAAATATGGAAATAAGTTTAACAAATAAAATTTATAATGGTTTGAAAAGTTAATTTAAATTAAAATAACAATAATAATATAAAATCTATTTTTTTGGGAAAAAGAGTTTTAGGATATATGTTTTAATATAAGATAAAACAATCTTAGATATTTCATTTAAAGTCATAAATTTATATATTATAGAAAAATAAAAATTATGAGGTTTTAAAGGAGATCCAAAACAAAATTTCACATTGTAAACATTTATTTATATGAAAAGACATAAAATAGTTTTACATATTAATGTATCATTTTTATTTAGTTTAAAAAAAATGTTCATAGGATTATAAGTTTGAGATTTTTTTAACATAAATAATTTTATTATTGAAATAAATATTTTATTACGTAAATTTTTTTGCATTCATCTAGTATAAGCTTACAAAATTATAAAACATTAAAAAATACAATTTTCCAAAAATTGTGTTTTTAACTGAAAATCACCCATTTTTGAAAAAAATGTAAAAATAATACTATGTAAATTTTTATCGGATAAATTAAAATATTTTTTTATTCTATTAAATTAGAATTATATAATTTATAAATTTATCTTTCTAATTAAAATTCGTAATATAAAAATAATGGATTATATTGAAAACAAACTTATGTACATAACTCATAGTAATTATTTACCTTATAAATATATAATTGATTATAATATTTTTCATTATTGTAAATTTATTGTTTTTTTTAATTTATTATGTCGTGTTTTTCAGTTAGTCGTTGTAGCGAGTAACATGATTTATGAGTTAAAAGACTGTTTTTACAATGTACTTAATTTCATGTCATTACATTCTACCCAAATTAATGGATTTGTATCATGGAATTTTATTACACAAATAAAAAAGGGAGTGGGTACTATTATCTCATCACATACTAATGTTCACATATATCTTTATAAAAATTATGATTATACAACATAAATTTTACTAGATGAGTAGCCTTTTTCAATAACACCTTATCTATTCGATCCAAATATTTTCACTTGTTGTTCCTCATATAAGAGATCATGTTTTAGTTGCACTAAATCTGAATTATATTATATTTTATGGGAATAGAATGTACCAAATAAACCGTTAAACATGGAATACATCATATACATGGAAGAGGAAACGACATGGTTTTAAGAGGAAATCTGATACCTCGATATGATCATGGATCTCAAAGGGACTAATGTACCAAGGATTCAACTTCATATTATACCTAAAACATTTATGATTATTCCATGGAGATATGTATAGGAATATATTATTTTCAACCTAAAACACAATATCACATCGATGAATATATAATACATCTTATGACAATTTTTTATACATTTATTTGCTGGAGAATGATTTAAACTGTATCCTTTATTTAATAGACAAGGTATGGAGAAATTATCATCCTCTCAATAAATTCATACTACTATATCAGAGTCTGGTGTCATTTCCCAAACAAGGACACATATTCTTCCATATTAATTACAGAATTTAAATTTCTATTATATTAGAACACTTTTAAAGGATGGTTTTTATCTCAACATCTAAGGAATTATAAATATATATTTAATTATATACTCTAGTTTTTGGATGGTATCCTCAATCTATCCATCTCATAGGGGGGGTGAAATGAAGTGCTAGGAATAAAATTTGTATCCAATGATATCGGAATAGGTTTTTAGAATCATGGGGTCAGCTTGTGATATTAGTCATATATAGTGTAATGTTTAACCCCATAATGTCATACCACTTATCTTATATAAATTTTGAGTGTTTGGTCATTATTAAAATATTATTTGATTAAGATATAATTCACTACGTTTGTAAATTGATTAGAGACAACCCAAATATCCTTATTGACAATAGATTCTTTGGGATGTCTTAAAAAAATAAGGAAATGTTTTATCATGTCCAAACTAGTATGGGTACTATTCAAAACATACCAATTGAATTTTTTATTTGTCATTGACTAGATAGAATACAAAATATCAAGATGTGTATTCCATGATTTCCCTCTTATTTTTTTGGAACCGTTTTATAGATATCTATACATCACTATGATTAGTATATTAATAGAGAAATATGAGCTATGATAATCATCGAAAAATTACATCCTTAATTATTTTTTTAATGGGATACATATGAAGGTTTCAAACCATATATCACAATATTTAATAAGGATGATTTCTATAATACTAACAAACTTTTTATTTAGTTACATATCATTTTTATGGGATTATTTTATCTACTCATGAATGGATGGTTTAACAATCAACTTGGAATGATATTACTTTTCTCTTTACATTAATATTATAAGATTCGCCACTTAAAAATCAATGATTATTGAATATTTTTTGAATAATCATCGGGAAATAATAGAATGATACTATCTGCTCATGGTATCAATCACCCCGTTTTACTTCATTGCATGGTAATGTATTGAGTACTCATATTCCTTGATCTATTATAACCATATCCCATGAAACATGTTTACATTTTTTTTGTGAATATATACATTAGGTTCTTATGTTATATATAAATATGAAATTTATCACCATAGAGATGATTCCAAAAGAGTGCCAATTCTTAGACTCTAGCCTCCAACAATAGATCTTGATTTCGGTAGATCTTCTCATGAGTCCCAAATTGTTTCAATTCATATGTAATTAACTTATTGTTCTATAATATAATAAATCCCAAATCCTTCAAATAAAAATCACTATATAAAAAACCCTTCTATAATTCAATGTAGTGAATGCACATTATAGTGACCAACCTCTTACTAATCCACCTAATTAATTAACCACATTACATTGTCCAGAGGATCTTCACTCACTTCCAAGACACCTTTTTTAGTGGACTATAGTCATGTTAATTTTTCAACAAATGTTGTGGTGTCAATTTAATAATACAATTCACTATTTCTCTATCACATAGATTTTCCATTACAATTATTTAGTTCCATATATATTTTATGATTCTATAGATATATCGCCAAAGGTAATAACATGACATTAGATGGATAATATTTTTAAAAAATGGAACCCATTTTGAACATTATGTATAATTTCTCATTTTAAAAGGTCCTTAGAACAAATCTCGAATTCACATTATGTTATTCCTTTCTCCAAAAATATATGAGAATGTTATAAATTAATATTGCCCAAACTTTCCAAGGTAATCTCTAAATAATCTTTTCATTAAATCCATATGTATACTAGGATCATTTTTTATCAAAAATAGCATAAATATAACCTCCAAGAGTCCATATATTTTATTTAAATCTATTTTGGTAATATCTTTTCAATTGACCCCCAACGTATATTAATAGGATTTAAAGTAAATATTCCAGAAATATGAACTCATAATATTAGTTCTAATAGATCATTGATATGTGGTTGATGATATTTTTTATTGATCATGATATTGTTAGGTTCTTGATGGTCAACATAGAAGAATATTGACCCTTTCTTTTTCATAATAGAAAGAAATAGTTTACCCAAAGGTGAAGCAATTTGGCATAAACCTCCCTTATCTAGATTATCATATTGTTTCTTCTTTAATTATACCATCTCAATGGGGGTGATTACATAAGGACTCATTGATATAGGCATCAACGTAGGTAGGAGTTCGATCAAAAAATCAACCCTCTTCTTAGGTGGAAGGATATACAGTTCCTCTAAAAACACATCAGTATATCCTTGTACAATAATGTTGTTATTAATTTTGACACCATCCCGGTTTGTTGAGCCAAACGTCCCCTATTACTTGGAATCATAAACCATTTTTATTTTAATTTTTTTCAAACAAATGTTAGAATAATCTTTTCCTATATATATATATATATTTGATAATATGATGGTTAGGGATATGGAATGTTATTATAGAATGTTATAGGAGATCTATGTACGGTTTTCTAATGAATACACAAAATAATATCAAATTCAACACAGAGAAGAAGAATAAAATATACAGGGAGTATCATCCCACAATAAACTACCAGAGAAGAGTTATATATCCTAGATGTTATTTTTGGGCCTCTAGTATTTTTTCATATATAGTTCATTACCCATTGTTCGAGGTGGTAAATAATCAATCATATAAAAGTAGTGTGATATAATGAAACATGATGGCTCAAAATAAGATAAGTAATTTTCAGATATATAGTGATAAATTATCATACCATACAACATTTCATCACCATGCTTCTCCTCTGTAGTATTGATAGTATGTACTCTCCCTTTCTCTCTTGGTTTTCAAAGTTATGGAATCATATTATATTCAATATATCTAGTGTAAGGTTATTAATTTTCATAATTCCTATTCTCTTTAAACATGCATCATTGATGGTGTGGGTGACAAAATGTTTTAATCCTTCTTCTTATCTATTGTGTTAATCATCCTATAGGAACAACATTGATCATTTTGGAAAATATATCCCATCTGAACAATCTTAAACCACTTCCCAAATAATAAGAGGAGATTTTCCAAGTGAATCCTCTTAAATTTATAACACATAGGTAATTGTAATTTCATTCCCCCATGTGAATTATCATTTAATTTTCTATGATACACAACCTTTCTTTTATTATCACTAATTAATGTTATTCCCAAACTTCTATCTCCACCTTTAGTTCACATTGAATAATATCATCATTGATTATAATTTCATTTAAGGCTTATAGCCTCTAATAAATTGGATTGAATCAATTAATGTAACAATTGTATGTGGTTTTAAATTGGAAGCTATAAATAGTGGCATTCTATGAGATCCTCATGAAAATTTATATATTAATTCCAATAGATTCATCAATTTTTTATTGTAAATGAATTCTTACTCCATATTCCTGTGTTGATATTGATTAAATTGATTTATGAAGAATAAATTATTGAACTCTTACCAATACAAAGAGTCTAATTACTCTTTATTTTTTTTATTCATAATGAGACTCCACCATTCACCAAAATATCATTCTAAATGAAAAAATATCCAAACTAACATATGGATCTCTAATAAACAAAGGAATGAAAATATATATTCCATCACATTAATCCATTATTCAATAATAAGTGGATTAAAAAATACTCTTAAGGTGGTATTATCTAAAATTGTAATAGATTCAATATAAATATTCCCTATTTTTTGTGCATTTTGGAGCTCAGTGTGATTACTATTATTATTCATTTATTGTGATAATTTCATGAGAATTTCATTTAAATTTTAAACAAAGACTCCAATCCCATTCAGTATCTTATTATGAAAATATAATCATTGTCCCTTTCACTCGTTAAAATATCAGTTTCCTCTTATTCAAGCCATTACATCAAATAAACAAATATTTAGGGACATATTTTTTTAATTATTGTTTGTGAAAAATTTGGTTCAGTGTAATTAAATATTATATGTTTTAAATATCCTAACATAAAAATTACAAGGCTTCAATTAGTAATATTCATTGTAATTTATTTCTTATATTTTCATACACTGACATATTCAAGTACAACATCATTTTTCATTAATATAAAGTAAATTTAAAAAACAATATCCCTAGGGAGAATATTTATATGAGTGTAGTTATAGGGCCACTCATCATATAGTAGGGGATGATAATGTCAATGATCAACCATACTATATAAGGGAGATTAACTATTTGTGCATTTGATCCATAACTGCAAAACACTTTCTAGTCTCCAAATAAAGATGTTTTTATTGGAAAACTACATAATATCTGATTTATTGAAGCATTAGGATATTATCCAATATATAAAATATTTCTAGGAGATATCAATACATTTATCTAAAATATTAACCAATATATCTAAACCTTCCATATGATACTAATTATGAAAACCCATTATAAATAAAAAAATTAATAAATTAATTTTATAGTTCAGTTAATATATTTATAAAATTGTCGAATAAAACAAGGATTGAATGGTTCAGTTTCTTGATGACTAAATACCTATATATATTATATTATAAAAAGTATGAACATTTCTCCATTAACTTTCCCCTTAATACCCACTTCCATAAATATCAAATGACATAACCATCTTCATAAATAAATGAATAAAAACATAATAAGGGATGAACATGAATTATAAATAAAGGAAACCTATCAACTAGCCTTAATAGATAGATCTAAAATATGTTGATGAAATGAATAAGAGTGTAAAATAATACAAAAAAAACATGTGATCATAAGTGACTAGAAAACCAGATAGATCATTAAGGATCAAGACATAGGAAAATAAGTCCAAAGAAAAGTTTTCATGATCATGGAAGAAAAACATAAATATAACTTGAAATCAATACACATGAAAGTAGAATATTTTTAGAACATTAAATTTTAAAAAAATGGAAGATTTTTAAGATAAGTCATATTTTAAATAATTAGTGGAAATAACATCAGTATATGAATACATTGTTATTAAATCCTACTATGCCCACTCTTTAATTTTGAGACCAAATCTATGTATGTCCACCCTATAATGTTATAAGAAATCTATTTATAATATTAAATAGTTATCTGATGAGATATAAAAAAATTACCAATGCATTGAGGGGTGATATAGCCCCCCTAACATTCAACATTATTATATACTAGTGTCATAGAATATTTAATCATTCGTTATATTTTAAATAATCCGTGTGAAGATAAATGAAGTTAATAATATTTTCAAATGGAATCACATGAAAAACATGATTGTTTGATATAAAAAATACAATCCGGAGATAATAGAATATATAACCTAATTTATGAAACATTACATTATTAGTGAGGAATCCTATGAAAAAGAAATGGGAATCATAAAATGTTTTTTTATAATATTTCCCTATAATATCTTCTAAAAAATGTGTGATATATAAGTCATATTAATAAAATCATTTCATTTGAAATGAATAGAAAAAATATTAAAATACTTCATTTTAAATTAATTACAGTAAACATTCTTTCAAAATAAATATATCATATGTAAAAATATGATTTTTAAGGGTAGAATATTTGACCATTGAAAGGAAAATCCATTGACATATTTGAAAAAATAAATATTTCAAAACTCACATCATAAAATAGGTATAACAAAATTTTTTCAATATAAAGGGAATATAATGTTCTATTTAGGTACAATGATTTTAGTTTCCACTAGGGATTGGAGAAAATTTACAATAACTAAATAATGTATAAATGAAGTAGAAATCTATTAAAATAGATGTGAATTATTCTCAACAAAATTTCTATCCATATAATAATATATTAATTGTGGCTGAAGAATCTATAGTGATATAATATTTCTTCTAAAATAAACATTACAATAAATTATACCATTTTCAAATTAAATATACAATCATACTTGAAACGTTTTTTGATAGAGATATGAGACTACTACCTAATAGAATGATTTTGTTTATGAAAACTCTTTACTGTTACTCAAGTTTAGTAAAATGCACTCTAACCTCATATACCAACAAAATAACTATCTCGGACATATATTTAACATCCTTAAACATTTCTATATCCTTTTATAAAAATAATTTATTATTATTAAATCCATTTGAATTACTTATTTATCAAATATTTTTGAAATTACATATAATAAATCATGATCCTTATGAACTATTTTTTAAACTGATCTGTTGTTCTTAAATATTATACCGAATTTATTTATTCCTTAAAAATTATACATAAAATTATATATTTTAATAAAATAAATAATAAATTTATAATGTCATATCTTATGTGTTTTGGTAGGATTTTTTTGGGAAATAAAGAAAAAGAATACCTTTTTGCGAGTTTAACGAATAAAAGGTGATATATTTATAACATATTAAGATATTGATATCATGTCTCCAAAATAATTTTTAACTATTTAATAGATTATTAATCATCACTCGTGATTATGGTAAAAATTACCAAAACATGAATGTGTTATAATGATTGAATGAGTAAAGGAAAATTATTATATAATGTTAATACTTTTTTCAAGTAATCTTCAAAATGTCATTAATATCACATATCATTACTAAAATCATTAATATAACTATCAAATATAGGTTGTTAGGAAAAATTAAATTTATTTTTCAGGGAAGTTATAGTTCGTATACACACACAATTAACTACCACATTTCCCAATGAATTGTTGGAATGCTGTCATATAGAGAATGATAATTATGAAATAGTATTTCTGAAAAAATACAATATAATATTTACTAAAATAAAATTTATATACATTCCTTGATAGTAATTAATATAAAAAAATCCACATCGCATCGTGGATGAAGTTTTATGCACTTACACACGATCGATGTTGTTTAATTTTATTAGTGGATGGAAAGGATTGAATATTAGTTTTATAATTAATATTATTAAATTTATGTACACTAATTATAATGATTTATTTACATTATCTAGGTTATAAATTAGTTAAGGATATATTATAATAAAAAAACAGAAGGAAATAATCTCATTGGAATCATGTGTTTTCTCTTGTAAAACTCATAGGAAGTAAAGGCCTTAAGAAATTTTTTTCTGAAAACCATATATTGTATATGGTTTAGGTGTTTAGATAAATATAAAATATCATAATGGGGAAATTTTATGGTGAATTGTAACGTTAAAAATTTGTAAGTGGAACCCTTATATAAGAGAATTAAATTTCACTTTTATAAAAACACATCTTTTTCTAATAATTCCCTGACACTAATCTAGACTCAATGTATCCAATTCTAAATAAGTAGTGTTGTATGAAAATATATGAAAAATAATTAATATAAATAAATTATTTAATGTAAATTTAAGAGTGTTTTTTAGATTATTTACTTATATTATTTTACCATAAATTAACTTTTATATTGGTAAATAAAATTCAAATATTGTAATTAAAAAAAGAGATAAAAATTAATATTCTATTATTTTACATAATTTTATCCATATTATTTAAAAATTGATAACAATTTAACACAAAATATTTCTAAATTGGTTAAAAGTTAATTTTAAAATAATCACACTTGATCGTGTTAAAATGGGTTTTTGAATAAAATTTATGACTTAAATTTGTAAATATGAAAAAATTGCATTATATAATTATTTTAATTATATAAATTGATTAATTTAAAAAATAAAAGGTAGGAGGTATTCATGGAAACAGAAACTGAATTTCCCCATCAAAACTATTAATATGAGGAAAGGATCAAAAAATACTTTAATCTGAATGGGTCATTTTAATTTAGTATTAAGAATATTAGAAATACGATTATATGTTCATAGAATAAATTGAAAAGAATAATATTATCCCTTAAATAATTTTTATTCCAGGAATATTTTTTAATCTTCTAGGCAATCATTACCTATTTACAATATCATAAAAATAAAACTTTTCGAAAATAAATTTTCTGATAAAAAAAATATTTTTAAAAAAATTACAATTTTTACTAAGAAAATTTTGATGCAAGGAATTAAAAATATAATTTTATCTTATAAAATTTAACAACAAAATTGTTAAATTTAACATTAAAAAGTACCCTAATTCCTGGGTAATGGATTTTTTTAAAACAATCATTTCAATATTAATTAATAATAATTATTTACTTTATCAATATTTATTAGTTTTCAATACCTTTTACTATATGTTTATTACTAATTTCCCTTAAAATAATGGGGTTTTTAGGTCTATCATGTAACATCTGTTACTGACCAGTACATACATTATAAAAATAACTACTTTCCTTTCATTACAGTCTACTCAATTAATATAAAATTTTCCCCAAAAAATTTTATTACACAATGAAAAAATTGAGATTACTATTCTATCATCACATCCTTATGTTCCCATATCGATTACATGATCATATAATAAATTTCATGTAAAATTATAAAAATTATATTATAGTGTAACATATTTAGTTCAATTTAATCAATTATATATTGAATATTTATATTACAAAAATCTATAGGTATGATATTTTTTTTCTTTGGAAAACTGCACTTTCCTTCCTTTTGAAGATTAATTTTAATTTTAATTCCACCAATTTTATAAATTAAAATATAAATAATGGATTGAATGTTTTGAATAATCATATATTATAATATCTAATAATTTAAACATAATTTTGGGCAATAATGAATGGTAAAAATATTAAAAATTAATTAATATAGTTAAGGTAAAAATGATATTACAAGGATTTGATCAAATAATATAAATGATAAAAATGATCTAAACAAATTAAAAAACACATTTTATAGCCTTATTGAGACCCTATAATATTTATTGTTCACTATTCACCAATTTTGGAAAATTTTGTGTTAATTAAATCAATGGTATCAAATTATATTTTCAAAATTCAAGTATGTATCCTTTCCCCAACTTATAAAATGTTACTCCCAGTTATCCACTATTAAAAATTCTAAAACAATTAGTTCATAAAATATCTAACAAATTACCAGACCTAAATCAATAATATTTTTCTAGTGTTAGTGGTTATATCAAAATGAAAATGTATAAGATATTTAGGATATTCCTTAAGAGGAATCTGGATGAATCGGTAATGTTTTTAACAAAGAATTTAAATTTTACTTATTATATTAACAAAAAATAATATAATTAAAATATGATAATATAATAAAAATAGTATCCATATATATTTATATGAAATTATTTTAATAACATATCCCATATTCATCTATAGGTCTACCAAATGGGAAATGAAACCATCAATCGTGTGTACGCCAGATGACTGTCGCGTGAACCGTTTTAATTGTTTTTTCTTTTATAACCATACATAGATAGATATATTTTTGGATTTTAGTTATTTATTTCATAATAATGAAATAAAATGAATATACAAAATATGATATCATATATATGTCTTTATTTTCTATTTTGTGGGGGATACAAAATATCACTTTTGTGCACGGAGGACTATCGCCTTGTGAAGCGGAGTGATTTGTTTTTCATATAAAGTTTACATAAAAGGTCCTATGTTGAAAAATAGTGAATATATTTTATATTTATATCAATTAAATACCTAATAAATTATATTATCACATATAAATTTTAACTATCAAATCTATTCGAAAAAAATAATGTCACTCTTTCATACGTGTAGACTACCGCCTCTACATAGCGATGTGATTTTCTTTTTAATTCATTTCCACATGGATGGTAGAATGGATTGATTTTATTAATAAATATTCAATATCAGAAATAATAATTATTATAATGGAAATATTTATTAATATTTATTTAATTTTCTTTCAATCCTTCATGAAAAATAGAAATAACATTCTTTTGTATGTACATTCTACCGTCTCCTTAAACGGTATAATATATTTTCTATCTGTAACATTAATAGATTAAAAAATGTAAAATGTAGTTAAAATATATTGTATTTATATCAAGGTTAATTTTTTTGATATTATTTATCCACGATTAAATAATATGGGAAAAAATTATTAAACAAAAACATACATGAAAAATAAAAGTATTTATCTCCTAAAACCATGATTTTATCAAATAACTACTAATAAATAAGTAATAAAAGTCAATAAGTAAATCATATATGGTATGATATATATTATAATAGTAATAAAATATATGTATAATAAACCAAAATTTATTATATCAGAGTTTCAAAAACATATGAAAGAATTCACTCTCAAACTAAGAGATTCTCTTCTCAATTTTAATTATATGATACCTATGCCATATACAGCACTTATTCTTTTGTGTGATGTATATACTCTAAATTTTAAATGTTATAACAAGAATAAATTTTTCTTCGTTGAATTTAATATTTCATTTTATGTTATTTATTTTATGGAGTATAGTTCTTATGATACCAATGTTCCATGGGGTCATTTAACATTATCATCATAATTTAGGATTGATTTTGTTTTAGCCCCCCTTGGAGGAAATATTATATATTTATTTATTAAAATAATTCTATCATATAAAGCTATTGTTATTTATGAACTTTTCAAATTAATAATAATTTTTTTCACTCTTTTATAAATAAAATAGTTGATAATTTTTATTCATAAAATCAGACTTTAGTTCCCTCTTCAATCGAAAATGACGTTTCATCAAAATCCATGTTTTCTAAAAATATCCCAAATATGATTTAATATATTAAAAATTAGTTATTAAATACATATTTACACATGTTTAGTTTTTAAATAATTTATTTAATGTTATAATCATGATGTTTTTAAAAATAATATCTCATTTTATTTTAATAAAAATATGAAAGGAGTCATTATTTTAACAATAATCCATAATCGAAATTTCCCATCATAATTACCACATAATGTTTTAAATAAAATTTTTAATCTCTTCAATGGTTTTTCAAAATTAATTTGTTTTTTCACAATTCATTTTGGGAATTTTATTATAAGGTTATTTTCATATTACAATGGGAATTTTCCTCACAAATTTTTCTAAATAAATTTTTATGGGGTTTCAACTCAACAATGTTGTCAAACCTTTATTGTATGAATGATCCACTATGGATATGGTTCATTGTAATAATCCTTATTAATTATTTTTATTATTTATGAAAAAAAATTTATGGATGTAATGTTTTATTACCATTTTCTATATTACTCAATATGTTTCTTTTTTATGTATATTTTATTGGGGTGAGTATTAAAATTTTTTATGTTAGTATTGAAATATGAATATTCATGTTGATTATGTATCACCCCTTCATATGAGTAATTAATTGAAATTAGTGAGTGATGTATGGGGACCTATTATATATATATCCTACTTGCACCGTCAAGTCTCAAGAGTCAAATAAATTAGCTATATTATAATAGTTTGGAACAACAAATTTAAACTATCTTGTTTATGTTCTTGATAGTTTCAGATGCCTATAATTATTAATTAACAAATCATCAAATAAGTTATTTCAATGTGATTATTTGATATCATAAAATATTAATTTATAGGATTCTATCTTATATTGTTATTTATATAAATTTATTTTACCATCATTTAGTTCTATCATAATATTCATGGTTTACTAATTAAATGTAATGTTTTCACTTATTTACCTTTTCATATTAATTAGGAATATTAATTCATGATAGATTCCACTGTAATCATACCCTTTTGAGAATAAAATATCACTCATTTCTTATGTTTTATTTTTCCTTGAATACTTGGACATGTTTTTTGATTGATATGTAAAAATATTCGAAGGAGAATAATAGAGTTATAAAACAAAATTAAATGTCAATTTTATGTTTTAATATTTATTATTAATTCAAAGAGTTCATTTTCTTAACCAAGATCACTCAACAATTTTTTCTTTCCAGATGAAATTGCTTATATATAGTAACAATTTATTTATGTATACCCTGACACTTTTTTACTAGAGTTGGGGATGATATAGGTGGAATTAGATAATGTATAGTAGCTTCATTGGGAACAAGATTTATGAAAACATATATTAGGGATCACAACCATATGATAAAACATGATAATAGTTCTAGAAGAACATCTTAATGTTTCTTGAGGTAAATATTATTATTTTTTATATATGAATACAATCATTTTTTTATAATACAATATAAATATTTCTTGAATATATGTACATTGTGCTAATAAATATGAGTAAGGTGTATTAGAATTGACTCAAGTGTTACATGGTAAATGAAAATGTGACTTACCACACAACTGGTTTGATACTGTAACAGGATTTTCTTTGGATAATTAGAATTTTCAAATAATATTTTTAAGGATCTGAATTTTTTTTATTATTTGGAAACATTCATAAATAATCATTGTTTATGTTCACAAGATTATCCAAAAATAAAATTTTCAATTTAGGTTAATTGTTTAACAATTTTTGGGATTTTAAAATATGATAAATATTGTTTTGATGTAACATAGCATATTAAATTGGTTTGAAATGGATCATAGTAAAAGGAATTGATTCCATATAAAATCAATAAATTAAAAGAGTAATAATTTTCATTTCATTGATGTGGTTAATCTATGGTTATTGTGAGAACTATTCTACCAAACATTATCATAATATGTGGACATTGTATCATATTAAATCAAAATAGAGAATTAATTCACTAATTGTTATGGATTTTAAAGGAATTAAAATATGAAGATAATGATAGAGAGAGAAAATAGATAATAGGAAGAAGGGAATTGTGGGCTTTTCTACATATGATATTTTTTGAAAGAAACTACTTGGTACATTCTTCAAGGGGATGAGAGATTACTAAATGATATAAGATAAAGAACTCCATATTCATATTTTCAAGGAATACTAATAAATTTCAAAGGTTCAATGCTTCAATTTTAAGGAGGTGTGGACCTATGAAAATTAATTTCCCATGGGTAAAGATAATATACCTAAAAATATTCTAAGGGATAAAGCTCAAGATAACATTATTTATATAAATGAATTTTAATGGTGAATTTTCATACTTTTTTATTGAATAATTATGTTATTGTACTATTCTATCAATGATATTATCATAGTAAAAATTATGAAATGTATAAGGATTTTATAATACTAAATTATCTCTATTGTTCTGAGATCATATATTGAATGGTACTATTGAAAAAAATGTGTTTTAGTATAATGTTTAAACACGTGAAAAAGTTGTTTTTAAGAATATATAACCTTTAATATGTTCTTGAGGGTGATATAATAATGATCATATTATGGTATTTTGTATGTGGCTATTAAATTGTTTAGAGATTTGATGGTTTACATCATTTTTATGGGTTTTACATCATGTATCGATATATGGAAGATATTCGACAACATGATATTTAATTTTATGATGAATCAATGTTTTCCTTAATGTTTTATAGGGATAAAAGTATTTCTATATTTTTAATATTATATAGATGTCCACATTATATTGTATAAAGAATATAATTTTGATTTATTGACCTTCAATCAAAAATTTTGTTCTGCAAATTTTGAATGAAATATATTGGATTTGTCTTGAGGTTATCAATATATCTGAAATATACTATGTTGGAAATTGGGAATTATTGAATAAAATTTTCTAATTTTTTTTGTAAAATACCCCAAGAATAGAGGAATGACATGTCATAATAATGAAATCATCAATGTTTTTCAGCCATATTAATTAAATTTTCATATTAATTTATTAAATTAAGAAATTAATTATAAATTTATTGAATTAAAAAAGGAATAAATTACGCCTATAAAATAAAATATATTATGTTTGAATATTTTTAAATGTTCTCATTCTAGATGGTATTTGGATTCCTCAAATATTCTAAAAGGATATTGAAACAAAAATATTATACTACTACCTTTATTTTTGAAGATTCAAAGGGTCCCTTAACTCATTGTGGTTTTTTGGTTTTTTGGTGGTCATGTTTATCTTGATCATCCACATTATTGTGATAAGTGACCTCTAACATGCTAAATCATTATTTTCACAATTCATGTTTCTTCCAGGACAATATCGTTAATTCCTACCAATATTCTCATATTTAAAAACCTTGTTATGAGATTTTTCAATAAGAAATATTATTAATTATTTTCAATATTATCATGAATATGTTTTATTAACCATTTTCATGATTTCTGTTTTATATAAAGATATTTTTAAATTTAAACCACTTTTTTTACAGATAATAAGATTAAATTATTATTATAAAATTAATTTAATGAGGTAGAATGTAACACCCCAAGACATTAAAGAGGAAAATTATATTTGATAGTGTATATGAAATGTAACACCATTAATATAAGATAATGTAACACTTGAATAATTTATGATATATTTATTTTTAATTAAATTTATTCCCCATTAATTATTCAAATGCATAGAACAAACGCTTTGAATGAAACACAATACTCATTTAAAATATTATTATTTAGACATGTCAGTTTTAAACAATCCATTAAGAAGGTGGGTATGAATAATAAAAAATCAATTATAAATATTTTATTTTTTATGAATGAAAGTAATTAATTTTATGGTTATCTATTTATTAGAAATAAAATAATATCCATTTTAAAGATAATGAAATGTTTTTAAAAAATGTATTTATTTGAAAGGCAGAATAGTAATGCATTTGCGAACCTAAATTAGAAATAATTTATACCAAAATTATATTTTTTTGGTAAAATAAACTTCATTTTCTAAATATAGATGAGGAAAATAATTCTTGGGTAATTTTTTTAGAAATTTCATAAAATAATAATTATTTGATGAATATTGATTAATAATGATTTGTAGTGAAATATTACATTTCTCTTAAATTATTTAAAATATGGCCATAATTTTAAAAACAAATTAAATTTAAATTATTAAAATTATAATAATATTTATCTACATTAGATTTTCTGAGTGAAATTATTATGTAAGTTTGATATCAAGACATTATATACTTATACGATTTTTCTCATTGGAAAACCTATCTTTTTCTACATTTGTGGTTTAATTTTAAATTGAATTACGATAGTTATGTGGAATTAATTTGAAAACAATTATTCGATATTTTGAATCAGAATAATTTATATTATTTAATAATATGAACAAAATTTTTTACAATAATAAGTAATGAAAATACTAAAATTAATAACCACAGTTTTGGTAAAAAATGAATTTATTGAGGTTAAACTAAGAAGACCAGGGTTAAAATAGATATAAAATAGTCCAAAAACCATTTTATCCAAATATTTAGACTCTTAAATATCTAATATTTTTAAAATATCCATTTTGGTGGATTTTGGAATTAGTTATTAGTGGGTGTAACATTATATTTTTAAAAATTCATTGTGTATCGACTACCCCACTTTTAAAAGGATACCCACTCTCCACATCTATTAAGTCCTAATAATTACTTTTATTCTTCCAATACCTTATCAAACACCTAAAATAGATCCTTCCATGAATCATATCAACCGTGTTAACATCATTCGTCAAATATATAATATATTTAGTTTAAACATACAGTCTTTCCCGTTGAAGTGGAAATGATTTCAATTATGCATTTTCATTTAAAATTTTCTTCTAACTCAAAATAGTATGTTTATATTATTAATTTATAATAAAAAAATATCCCGATATAATTATTTTATTTTATTTTAATGGAATAACCTAGATACATATCCACATCCATCAAATGAAAAATGAGATAGTGGTCGTGTGTATGACAAACTATCGCCTTACAAACCGATTTAATTCATTTTCCATAACCTCCATAAAATGATATATATATTAATGGGTTTAACACATTTATTTGATATTTATGAAATTAATATACTTATGAAATTATAAAATAACATATTCTTACATATCAATCCGTGGGGTATACGATCATGTCACTATTTTGTATAATAGACTACCGCCTAATGAAGCGGAGTGATTCTTTTTTATTTTCTTATTTTAATATATGACATTTGGGTCATAATTAATGAATATATGTGATATTTATGAGCTAACAACATGTTTTTAAATATAACATGACATATAATTCTTCACATCCAATCCTATAGAAAACAGTAATTTTTCTCATGCGTACATACAGAATGCTGCCTCCCCATAGTAATGTGAAAGGTTTTTCATTTTATATTTTAATGAATAATATAAATGATGTATTTGATTAAAATCCACGTTATATATGAAATAATTATTATTTAATATATATAAATTTTTATTTATTCTTCATTTTGTTCCATTCATCGAGACAAATTGAAACATCATTAATGGTTATGTACAAACTACCGTTTATATGAACAGAGTAATAAATTCTCTATTTAAAACTATATATATTTCTATAAATACAAATATAACTAATATATATATGGTATTTATATAATTTAAAACAATTTTGATAATATTTATCAATTATTAAATTAGAATTATCAAAATTACTGAACTAAAATATTCATGAAAAATGCATTTATCACATAAAAAAACAATTTTGACAAATAATTGTGAATAAATAGTTCAAGAAAGGCAATTGGAAAATAATATATGGTGAGATATTAATGCTTATGGATTTTTAATTTATGTATAATAAACCTATATTTATTATATTTTAGTTTCATACACATAATAAGGACATCGAACCTAAGGTAATAGATTCTCATGTCACTTTAACTTCCATGAGACATCTGACATATTCACCATTTACACTTTTGTGTTGTGTATATGATACCCCATTTATAATTTATATCATGAATATATGGATTTTTATGGTATTTAATATTCCATTTTATGTAATTTATTTAATTGGTCTTACAAATTGGATGATTCCAAAGTGATAGGGTTTTATTTCATAATACCATAATTATTTGGGATTGTTTTTATTTATGTCTCCCATTTGGGAATTATTTAATATTTATATCATAAAATTAATATTTTTATTCTCTTATATTTATTCATGAAAAATTGTAATTAGTTTAACCACTTCCCAAAATATTGTAATTTAAATTTTAGATAAAATTTTTTTTAATAAAATATATTCTTATTACACACTTCCTTTAGAAATACTTTTACATAAAAACACTCGTTTTCATAAAATGTATTGAATAATGATTTTAAAATTTTAAAAATTATTTATTAAATAATTTTTTACCAATTCATTATTTTTTTAATTATTTTGAATAGATTCTCAATGTATTTTTCAAAAGAAGGCCCATTTTGATTCCATTGGAAATGTGATATGAATCATCATTTTAATGTATACGAATTGAATGAAATTTCCCTCCATCATCATAATAAAATGTTATAATTTTTTAAACATTTTTAATGGTTCCTTTAAATTAAATGTATTTTCATTTATTTTATTCCATTTTGTTTAAAAATTGTATTTGCAAATTTCAATGTATATTTTCCTCAAATTTTTTTATGATTTTTATTGATATTTCTATTGATGAATGAAATCAACCCTTTATTGAAATGATGGTATAATGGGGAAATGTTTTATGGAAAACATATTTATAATTTTTTGGGATGTTTTATGATCATTTATATTGAGTGTATACAATTTATTACAATTCTACCTGTTACTCAGGATGGTTTATGAATATTTTTATTTTAATGGGGGTATGTATTAACATTATGTAGGTTATTTTTCCAATATAAATGTTTATGTTGACTCTTTTTAAACTATTACATATGAGGAATTCATTATATATAGTATGTGATGATTGGGTCTTGGAAAAATTTAGCACCTTTATACATCGCCAGGTCTCACATGACAAATGAGTGGGCCAAATTAGTCAGGTTTCCATCCATTGATTTAAACTTACATGTAAAATGTATTTATAGTTTTTGATACCCAAAATTATAAAATACCTCATTATGGGATCATTTATTTATTGGTAATTATTGCATTAATTATAATATCCATCAATAATATTGATTAATTTTTTATTATTTCTATGGATTTTTTGGATCATTGTTTATTTCTGCCATATTATACGTAGTTTAATAACTAAATGTAATGTGTATTAGTGATTAGAAATTTCATATTAATTAAGGTAATTTTTTCTGGATATCATCTAATATATACTTACCCTTGTTGAGAATAGTATATCACCCATTTATTTTGATTTATTCTAGATGGGATTCTCAGATGGGTTTTTTGATTGATATGAAGGGGTACGTTGAGAGGAATAACAATCTTCTCATAGAAAATGATTTTTCAATTTTTTGTTTTAAAATTTAATGTCAATTTTATTTATTTATTTTGTTTTCCAAGACAACTAATGTATTCCTCCCTCTCCAATACAATTTGAGGAATCTAGTGTAATGCTAATAATGTAGACACCAGCTCTGGGATACTAGAATCTGAGTTATTACAACCTTTAACATGAGCGGTACTATTATCAAGGGAAAAATATTGATTACAAAATATGAAGGGTACTCTAAAGAAGATAAAACAGTTGATTCAAAAAGATATAACCTCAAAAAACATAGAATAACTCATGTACATGGGACATGATAGAAATAATGTTAGCATGTACACTAATAATAAATCATGAAAATATGACCTTCGGGAGGGTTTTGTTCAAGTAAAATCACAAAATAATTCCCCAAACACATAACATTTCTCAACCACAAAATGATGTAACCAAAACATCAAAAGACTATGATTTTTTAAAAATTCTCAATTATATATTGGTTTACCCATTATTTCCTATCTACCATATATAAATCCCAACCCCACACAAAGTCATAAAGGAAATCAATTATTATATGGAATGAGAAAATCATGATTATTACAAAATATTATGAAAACATAGGGAAAAGATAGGGGATAATGGAATTCACTATAAAAAAGTTGGGTTCACAAATGACATCAACAAAAATCAATAATTACCTTAATAATAAACATCTCTAATAAAAATATACATTCATTAACCTTAACATTAACAATAGAGGTTAACCAATGAGAGGAAATAAGAGAAGACCTGAATTACCTCAAAAAACATACCCAAATAATAATATTTAATGTTATCCGTAGAATAGTGATAGAAGAGGATGTAAATTGGGGAATCACACCTAGAAAGTTTAAACCGTTGAATGAAACTTCAATTAACCGAGTACCATATATGGTATGACCTATTATTAGGGTAACACTTATCTAGATCATTCTTGTATACACCAAAAAATTCCACTTTCGATCCCCTCACATCAATATGATATGTGTAGTATATCATTCTATCAAATCCTTATTACAAAACTAATCAATGGGTTGTACGTATCTCTAAGGTAATCATTTTTCTATTTAGTGAATTCAAGGGAACCCCCAAAATATCAGATCAATCAAGGATAGACCAAAAACCAGACAACAGGGAACCACTTGTATGACTCCATCAACTCTAGGCTTTCTAAACAAAACATTCCAAAAGTGATAATTTTCATAAATGAATAATTATGTTACATAGAGACATTGCGAATAATGAATCCTTGATGGGAAAATTCTATCCAATTGAATCCAAACATACTTGGAGGCTAAAGAGGAACTACATAAAACATAGGCCTAAATAAAAACTAACATAATTTAAAACTGTTGAAAATATCATAATATTTCACTTTAAATCATTTTCAATTTAAAAAACAATGCTAAAATAATTAAAAAATATATATACAAATATAATTTTATAAACATAGTTATTTGAACGGAATAATAATTTTCAAAACAATAAACCCCTTATCATATAAAACATTATATCTATCCATTATAAAAATAATTGTCAAAAATGAAATCATTACAACTATTCGAAAATAATTTAGTATCCTACTATTCAATATTAAGATATACCTTTTATTCTTAAAACCATGTTTATAATTTATGACACCCACATAAATCCACATGTATACAAAAAATATATTAAAAACTCTACTTTATAAATTTGAAATCAAATTTCACCCACTTAAAATTAAAATAGTTTTTATTTATGTTAATCTATTTTATAGATATCTAAAAACCCATGATTGTGTTTTTTATATTATATAAAAACAAAAAAGAAATTCATTTTAAAATGAAAACCTCCCTTTTTGTGAGTCATTAATTTATAAATTAAAATCATCACTCATAAAAAAATATAAAAGGAAATAAACAATTAATTAAAAAAAAAAAATTTAAATACATAATATCAATTGTGTACAATTTTCTGTCTATAGATTTTCCTCATGGCTTAGAAATCCATTTGAAAATAAATAAAAATATTATACGAGTCAATAATTACTATGTAATTGGGTTCTACATGTCTTTTTAATCTTTTCAATCTCACCGAGTACCACCAATTTTATCAGATATATCTCCACAAATCACTATACAATTAAAATATTCCCAAAAAATTATTTATATCCTGAATTCCAATGAAAAATTGGGGCTACAAACATGAATGGGATAACTATACTATCCTAGAACATAACACACTCCCCATGTCATGATAGTCCTATACCTATCTACCATAAATCCCACAATAATAAAGAAAATTCAAAAACATATAACCTCTTAAGAAACAAGGGTTTGTTACCATTTTGTTACAAACTAACCCATGTCATCCTCAATCAGATTCCTAATCCAGCCCATAGCATGGCCTAAAGGGAATTCTCTATCTTAATGGTTCATCAGATGTTCCTGGGAATCAAGGATTCCCAACAAGGAAATTATTTCACCCCTAAACACAAATTAAACTAGTAAAATAAATTTTAACAAAAATATGGAATGAATCACACATATTTTGGATGTACATTTTATAAAAGATAAACATCAATATCCAAAAAAAATAGATTGTTCTTTATAATTTATGGAGATAAAAACTTTTTAAACCCCCAGTCTCCCTCCCCTGAAAGGAAAATTTTCCAAAATTTGAAAACTTATCCATTGATTCAAAAACATATTTTTATTTATATACTCCATAGTAGAATAAATAATAAGACCCATATGAATATGTGATGAATGAAACAAAAATTAAATGGAACAACAATAAGACCATAACTCAATGATTCTCTAAAATTCATCCTAAAACAAGGTTAACCATGGAACCAAATGGGTAGAAATAGATAAGTAAAACCCAAATATTGAAAATAAAGATGATATGTTTGAGTAATAAGACTAGTAGTCATACAAGATAACCACTCCTGAAGTAAAATAAATTTGATAGGTTATCCATATTATTCTACTAAAAAAATACAATAAAAAAATTCATTTAAAATCCAATCAGATTTCATTAATATTTTATAAATTATTCCATTTCTCTTATTATACTAAAATATTAAAATGAAAAACATTTCTAGGAAAATTAACCCACTTGAAAAAATAACCAATTAAAAAATATCCCTTTATGATTCATTAAAAAAATATTATTAATTCAAATTAAAATAACCATCTTCATATAAAGAAGGGTATGGTCTAAAAATGAAGGCATAATCAAGAAAAAAATTGACATAAATTACAAGAAAATATGGATTTTGTAATTATCATGAAATACTAAACATCATGTAAGGAGAACCATGATTTATTCTACTAGGAATCATATTTTGGCCTAACAATGCATTCCAATATCTATAACGAACCTAATTACTATCAATAAGCTTCACCAGTTGAACGACCTATAATGGTCTTTACGTACAATAGTAATTAAATTTCATCTCTCTAGAATAAACTGTAACCATATCAATAAATTAAATAAGACATATAATCCCATGATAATAATAAATGAGAGGTGAGGTAGCTAGTACGGATAAACTATATCAATCCTGAATTAGTTTATGTTATTATACATGATAATTCCACCTCCCAATTATATACATGTAGAGAACCTCTATAAAATAGAGGTATTACATGGAGGTTTTCACCATGGGAAAAATCATGTAATATACAAACCATGATATGTAATTTTATGTAAAAAAAATTTAAATCCAGTAAAATAAAAATTTGATAAAATGATTTATTTTTAAATTTAATCCTCCATTGTTCCAAATTCTCCATAAACTCTCACAAAAATAGACACAAACATATGAAATACCTTTAAAAAGTTTATATATTCTCGTATGAATTCTTATAAACACATTTATACATGTACATAACAATTTATATGGGTATAACTTTCTTGTCAGACATAAATATTAACAAGAGTCAAACATTTTATTTTAAACTACCCTTCAAATATTTCTCTAATATTTTCATTTAAAAAATATTTAGAAATATTTAATATAATAAAATTATATAAAAAATATATTGAAAATATATGAAACCAAGGTTTGAAAAATTAAATCCCTTAAATAAGGGGTAACCGAACATAAATTAACTACCTTTTATAATAGAGTTACTATCACACCTCCATATGGTTTACCAAACACTATAAAATAAATGGACATATAAAAATAAAAGAACCACCAAATAAATCCTACAGAAAAATGAAATAACAATCTATAAAATAACATTAATAGAGAGTAATTATTAATTATTGATTAATATCACATAATATGGACTCAAAATAAACCTTAAGAGCCCTAAAAGTTGAAAAATAATAAAAAATATAACCCCAATGTGGGTTAGGTTTCAGAAAGACTTATATATAAATGGGAGGACAAAAATAAAGGAAAATAGACTGGAGAAGACAAATTATTTTCTTCTATAGATAACCCAACTCGTAATCAAAATAAATTGTGAGGGATATCTTTTTAGATGTTGAAGAATAAAGATGGGTCTTGTGGCTAGGATCTCCCTAGCTATTGGACCATGAAAACAATGATAAACGTGGATTATTTCGTCAATAATATTTCTAATTTATGATGGAAAATAGGAAAAATCAAAATCATTTCCAATTAAATTTTATGTGGATTTTAATTTTATGAAATAAATTAATAAAGTTTTGTTGGTATGTTAAATTTTGTTCTTTATGTGAATTCACCCATGGAAGTTGTCTATTGCATCGACAATCTTCGTATGGATGTTGTAGGGTGGTTGGATTAGAATTTATAATTGATTATATAGATTCATGATTGTGATTTTTAATATTTACATACTACCCCAACTATACATTATTATTATGGGATCCTTGGTTTCTTAGTGAGGGTTGAGTGATGGTAACTATTTTTTCCCAACTAGAAATACTATATCACCAATGGTAGATAAGGGCAATGTTGGGTGTGCCCATAGTGAGTATAGTTAAGAGAAGATTGTTTAATTTTAGAAATAAGAATTATTTTATGGGATGATAGTTTATTCCCAACCATGAAATTCTTGGGTCTCCTCTCTTCATGTTTTTATTTTACCAAGATTACATACTGCAGAATTTATAATACCTGAAGTCATTTGTTTTCATGTATCATGAATTAAAATTTATAACATTACATTCTTTCTTTGAAAATAAATTCTTAGAAAATTCAATGAAATAAATATTCACAAATAATGAAGAACAATAATTTTCAAATAGTTTTTTTAATATGAATGAGAATTATTTTAGAAACAACTTTTTAACAATTACTTCCTTCAAGAAATAAAAAGAAGTTATTTATAAAATTGTAATGAAATATGATTTTCTTCAAGTGAAAATTATTTGTTATTAATTTTTTTCAAACTAGAATAATAAGAATCCTTAATAACAATTATTTTATATCGGTAGTAGTTACATAGAAATCCTACTGGACATATTTCTCACAGTTGTCTCTACAATTTCTAATATTAGGTTTTATCTTATATATTCCCACCCATGGGGAATTTAGGTTCACATTGTTGAATGATGTCATGAATATTCATGTACATGAATTTTTTTTTGTTTTTTTATTTTTTTATTTAATCCCATTTTTCATATATTTCATTTTTTATTTCAATGAAAAGAGGGTGGAAATAAATATTATAAGGTACTGAAAAGGAATATGGTATATATATATTTTGGATTGTTTTCTTATTGGGTGAGGGAAAATAGGGGTGAAAAGAGTGTTTGTTTTGTTACAATATTTACTTCTTGTTTTTTTTCTAGAATGGGCATACGACGTATGGATAGTAAAAACTAAATTTTTATTCGAACATCACATTTTTATTTAATAAATATTAAAAGGGTAAATTATTCTCATATAGTTCTTCCATGATGCCATGAAATATATGTCAACCCAAGGGGATCGGGAAAACCATTTTAGAATTGGTATAGGACCACTTGGGAATCTGATGGAGGGATAGATCAGGTTGGACAATGACATGAAGTGTAACTTTGAAAGGGTATAAGTAGTATCCTTTTACAATAGAATAAAATTGTTCTTTTGGAATCAAATATTATTCCTTTATAATTTCATGACAAAATTCATCATTCAATGAATCATCTATGGAAAAAGAGTCGATGTGGGACAAGATAAGGTTAAAATACTCTCACAATGTCATTTTGAGATAAGGTATGAGTGGTTTATGGACTTTATTTTTGACTTTTAAACATTTATTAAAAATAACTATTATAATAGAAATTAATTTTTTTCCCTTTTTAATGTACATTTGTGAAAATATTTATGTTGGTCACTTTTACATAAAACAAACCATTATATTTAAAATTATAGTATAAATTTAGACAATAAAATTTATATACGAGTGAAAAGATAATTTTACAATAAAAAACATCATACACTAATAATTGTATTTTTGAAAAAAATTAATTATTATATTTATACATTTGATTAAATTATATTGGATACTAATTTGATGACATTTAATGATTTATTATAAAAAAATAATGAGTATTTCCTAGTATATTAAAAATGAATTTCACCAGCTAAACATTTAAATAGATGAATATATGATTTTTTTCAATTTACATTTTAAATTAATTTAATATTTATTTAAAATACGATTATTTTATAAAATAATATTTTAATTCGAATAATGTTAATCCATAAATAAATATTTTTTTACATAAATAATTTTTTAATTTTTAATATAATCTTAAATAATTATAATATCAAAAAAATAATCTTTCTTTGAAAAACCAAATTTTTAACTACAAATAAATATTTTTAGAAAAAATTTAAAAATTCATAACAAAGAAATTAATATTTGATGAATAATAAATGAATTTTATTTTATAAAATTTGAATTAATTTTTTTTATAATTTACTTATAACAGAAAATAAATAATAAAAAGTATATGGACATATTAAAAATATACTTTCCAATATCAAATCATATAAATTTTTTCCATTATAAATATTTAATGGATTACTATATTAGACATTATTATAATTTTATTATTTATTATTTACTAATATGTTGTGGTTTATTATAGTGAGGTGTATCATTTTAAAAATGTTTTCAAACATATATTTAGTTTTTCAATGTATATATTATATATTTTTCACATCATTAGTGTTCTCTTAAAATTGACACACTAATATAACAACACCAAGTAATTATAAAAAAAATTCATCATCATAGATATATGGTTATTCACTCACTAAAACCAACATATAAGTAAACCTTGAAGTTAAAAAATGTGACCTGCATTTGTTTCAAAAAAAAATGAAGAAAACAATATACCCAAATAACTCTAAGATCCTATCTACAAAATATAATACAAAACCATGAATAAACCAAGGATAAATCATATATTGAATTCCTTCTAGTAAAAATGTATGAATGGGTAGAAGAACACACACACAATCCTCCCTTGGTCAACTAAAAATGAATCCACATCATTTTGGATGAATTCAACAATTCTCAAGTGCAATTAATTAGAGAACCCCAATTTATAGACTGATAAATAAGATAAAAATGTAATAATATATAAGAGGGTAAGATAAGGTATTTAATACCATAGAATCACAATTAAAGACTCTCACAATTTCACTTTCATGCAAGAGGCTTAAATTTGGGGGGAGGAGAAAACAAATAACTATGATTGGCTTCTCATGAAACTATGAGAGGAGAGAAGTAATTGGTTTGAATAAAATAATAATAGAATTTTATGGTCAAAATACCATAAATACCTCACTATGAAACCATTCTTGGAGTCTAATATGTATTTTTTCCGGTACCATCGGGTCCTCGATGGCACCCTCTTGGCACATTGACCTTTATATTTTCAAACAAGAACCCTATATCATTCTACTAGGTTCCCAGTAACACATATATTTGTATAAATACACGTGGAACCTATTCAAAGCTAGCCGAAATCCTCAAACATATTATTAAATCTATAACCTCTTATAAAAATAAATTGAAATTCATCCAAAAAAATGAATTCTATATTTGATTTCAAAATTCAGAAATGAAAACTCAACAAAAAAACCAGTAATTAAGCCCTTATTTAACTATCCACTAGTGTCTCTTAATATCATAAATCAATTTAGTTATCATATATGTTGTTACAACCTACCAATTATATGACATCTAATCCATGAAATTTCCAAAGAGACACTTTTCCAAAGATTCTCCATCATTATATCTCCAATGCCTGAAATTTGATATCCATCAATACCATTATGTGTACTCCAATATCAACCTCTAATAACCAAATACAATCCAGTATTTATTTATAATCACCAATTGATGATCATATATTAAATAAATAATGAATAATATACCTCAAACATTTCTCTTATCCTGAATCGCACTTCTCATTCATATCTCCCATATCAGATTGAAATAACAAAAGAACATAAAAATATATTACCCAAAACTATGACCCTAACACATAACCCACACCCTCATGAAAATCATTATTTTCTATCACTGAAAAAATACGGAAAAATAATAATAAAAAACCAATTCTAAAGATGTACAGATAACCTAATGATTTTTAAGATACCAAATACAATTTAAAATAAAAACAATGGCACTCCACACCGTTATATTATCCTAGGGGCCCACCCATGTTTTAATTTCCACATAATTATTTTTATTAAAATGACATAACATTCATGATAATTGTAGTAAATAATTCTTTGATTCATGTTTAAATACATACTTATTACTATGGTATATCTTTTTACCCAATTTAACCAATATTAAATCCAATTTTAAAAAACACATAGTAATTAATTTTTTTAAAAAAAATTATTAATTTAAAATAGTTTTTATGAAGGGTAACACATTGAATTCCATTTAAAAATAAATAAATTACACATTAAAACAATATAACTATTTAATTTTAGAAAACATCCAACCAGTTTCCACAATGCCTTTCCATTTAAAACATAGGTAATAAAATAATTCAATAAACTTTTTCCTTTTATTTTGTCAAAAACTCAAATTTAATCATCTGTTTTCTTAAATTAAATTTCTTATTAATACCTCAATATTTATCATATTAAATTACTCCCATCATATAATGAAACATAATGTTATAAAACAATTTCTATATTAAAATATGTTGACCCATTTATCGTGTTAAATCACACGAGATGACACTAGTTTCAATTGAACCTATCCAAATTAGAGTGGATAATATTTTTGAGACAAATATTTTATTTAAAAATAAAAATAATGTACCAAATTATCATTGAATGTACAACATTATCAATAGAATATTAAAAATTAGAACACGAACATAGTGCAAGGTATAAAAAATATTAAAGAAATATTGACATCAAATCCATAAAATAACTCTAAATGGGTGAGAAGGGACATTCAAAACAATAAATTATAGAATGAAACAAAAATAATAATATACATTATTAAAAATATATCCACTAAAAAATTAATGATTCAACATATTAAACATTAAAAAAAATTTATGAATTAGAATGAGTAATGATATCTCAATCATGGTAACCAATTTTTGATTCATATTAACCAAACCATCCATATTATATATAAATATTTATTGAAAATCACTTTATATAAATACATTGTATGTATCAGTTAATATAAGCCTATAATATATTACAACTATGATATATCTAAATAGTAGAATATTGTTGACGAAACATGTGTATAAATATATTCTTAACAATTTTGTATAAAATTTTGTTTAATAATTAGTATCAAATTTAGTGTACTATGATAATCTATTATGATGAAATCTATTATGATGTCCACACTATAGATTTCATGTTTATTAACTAATGGTTATGTAAATGTGTGGTTCTAATATTAGAAGTAGATACATCATAAAAAATAAATATTTTTTTATTCTTACATCTTATGGAAGTAAGAGAAGTGAAATAAAAAGTAATTATATTGTCAAATTTATCTCTCTTTTACTACACTAGGATCCAACCATGTAGGCATAGTGGGATGGTTGATGGAACCTTTTCATGTTGTATGAAAATTCCTTTAATGATTTAATAGAATTAAACCATAGTTGAGGATATTTCTATTGAATGAAATAATGAAATAAAAAATTATGGTCACCAAGTGATGATTAGGTGAAGAATGAGTTATAATGTATAATAACCATGAAAAAATTTTGATAGGTGATTCTATTCTCACTATGTATGGGTCAAAATCTATATAAACTATAGGGGAGAATATTTTTAATGACTACCAGTTAAAAATAATATATATTTTTATGTGGTATCATGTATAGTAACAAATACATAATAATATGTATCATGGATCTGAATAATTTGAAGTTTTACATCAATAAGATAGTAGGAGTATAACAACATGTAATAATTAACTGTATTTTCCTTATAATATTCATTGGATTTTATGTCAATGGTGAAACAAGGCATCATGAATCCAAAAAATATTTTCATAAATAAATGTGGAAGAATAATGAATTATATGGGAGTGTGAATAATTTAAATTAAGGTATAGGTATATTATGTTCTTTATTTCATTCCAAACAACTATAAAGGGAGTAATTATTATCATCTAATTTTGGATTAAAATATTAATGATTCAATGGAGATGAAAATTTTTTCCACAGGTATAGTTTTTTTTGGGTGGATTTATTCTCCACATATGTATTTATTGGTATACCCATGGTGATGTTTAATTATTTATTTTGAATAAAAAATATCATTTTATTTATGTCTAATGTCAGTAGATGGTTTGAATTTTGGAAGTGTATGTACATATGGATAAAATCTATATTGTTGGAGGTGGTATTTTAAAAGAATATGAGAAATTGTTCACGAAATAATTTATATTTTTTACGGATGTTTCATATATAAGTAAAAAAGTTTTGGATAAGTCTTAATGGTTTTTTATAAAGATGAATGATATCTACATTTAGGAAAAAATATCACACTTTAATACCTTCAGACACGCAGTGAAGAGAGATTAAAAAATATTTCAATGGAGAATTTGGAAGAGTCCTTATAGATTTTCTGAAATTGCTCTTGGAATTTGAAATATTCATATGGAATTTTAAGGTATTATTCTAGAGGTCATTCAATGATATGTCATGTATCACTATTAATGGTTTCTAAAGTGGAAAATTTTAAAATCCCATGATGTGAATTCTTTTTATCAAAATGAATAATAATGTGTAAGATGTTGCAATTTTGAACATATTGAAAATAAATAATTATAGAACTAGGAAAAATAATTTCATTTAATGATATGAATGAATAATTCTGTTTACCGTTAATAAAATATATTGAATGTTTGTGGTCATGCTGTAAAAATTAATATCACGTCATTAAGGAAGGTGTTTTATACACTGAAAAAGAAAACATAATTATTTTTAATTACACTACATATAGAATGTTTCTTCATGAAATATGAATTCATTAGGTTATTCATGATGTTTAAAAGTTTTTATAAATTTCTATTTCAATAGTAATTTCTCATGTTGAGATTGAAAATGTCATATTGTTATGAGTTTTCGAGATAATGGTTTTACGATGTAGAGGACCACACTAACAGTAGAAAAGTCATGATAAAATAGGATCTAGGGGAATTTCTATACAGATTCTTATAATAGTATTTCACTATGAGTGATGTTTTTGTTCCATCAAAATGGGTAAATTTATGTTTTTCATGCCATAATAAGAAGTTCATCCTATAATGTTGCACTTTCAAGGTAAATTGTATATGGTTGGAATTTTATGGAGTTCTAAATAAAAATTACAGAATTAAATTTTTTCATAAAATCACATAATGGGAATTAAGAAACCTCTTTCTACACCTATAATAAATATATATTTTTTAATAAAGTCCAATTTATCAAAATCATTGGACTATGGATTGGATACATTGTTGTTTGTAAACCTATATTGTTGAAAATATGTGATTCCTTATTTTCGAGATCAAAAAACATTGACACATCTAAATTCAAAAGAAAATAGTTCTAGGTTTACATTCATTTAATTACACTGCAATGTATTTGAAAAAGGCGTTCTATGAAATCTCATGAAACTATATGTTTCTCATGGTGGTGTTTACATTAGGTCGGTGAAATATTAGGTAGATATCACGGGAACCCATCATTTCTTTGTGCAAAAAAATCATAGTGAAATTATTTTTGTTCTATGAGATTATATTTATTCTTTTATATATATATGATAGAAATATAGGAAATTATAGGAGGTGATTCTCCTCATGTCTATTAACCACATAAAAATACTAGTATCCATGTGCATGCATATTTATATTATTATAATTCAAGAACATCTATTTTGGGTAATGAAACAAATCATAATATATAATATGGTCATGTCATGCCAAATAATAATATGATAAATTTTAACAAGAACATTGAAATAGGTGACCCTTATATCTATGATTTAATGATCATTAAGAATACTGATATTTATGGGATAATATTTTTAATTAAGAATGAATTTTCATACCTTGATTCAACCAGACCTAGGGAATCTCTCACATATGTCACTTTTGTGCCCAATAAATAGACACACATTAGAAGAAGCTATCATTTTTTAAAAAATAGTTTGTAAAAAAATCATTTATATATTCTATGTGATTGCCTTCTAAAATAAAAAATTCTTTTAATCATGTTTTTATATTGATTGTGGAATAGATTTTTTATGATATAGTTTCAATCATACTATTTGTTTTGTTTAATAATCATTTTTTCATAACAGTCATGATGATTATGAATTATATCGAGACCATAAAATACTAAATAGAGGATAAATTTGGTTAATAATTCTTAAGTGTCATTCTGAAACTAATAAAATTATTGAAGAATTAGACAATGGTGTTCAATCCAATATGAATTTTAGAAAATGTATTCATACTACTGTGCATGTTTATGTTGAACCAATGAGTAAGGATGAAGAATTAAAACATGACGATTGAATTTCAGTTATTTAGGAGGAGTTGTGACCCTTTGAGATGAATTACTCTTATTAATTGGAATTATTCCTTAATATTATGAATCTGATTGGGATACATTTGATTTTTTTGGAAATAATATTAATGTTAAAAGTGATGTGGGATTGAATAAATCTTGAGTTATTTATTAGTTATACTCTCAAATTTAGAGTATATATTATAATGGTATATTTTCTATATTTATAAGTTCTATAATGATTAGAATAGTTCTATTTAAATGAGATGAAATCTATTATAATATTTTATTTATATGGTTGCAATATTTGTATTTCTCACTACTGAAATTTAAGATGAAGTCTATACTGAATAGATTGAATGGGTTATACTAAACCAAGATGATTATTGAGTGTAAAACCATATTATGGCTTTGTATATACTGAATCAAGAAATCTAAGGATTGTATTCAAATACATACCATTGACTAAGGTTAATTAACTTAAAAAAAGATAATGTAGATTCTGGTCTCTATGTCTAGGTAGATGGTAAAAACCCTGTTATTTTTATTATTTATTTTGATGATTTATTTTCTCTATAAATAATGTGAAAATATGTGAATTGTTAACTTCCAAATGTGCAATAATTTATTGGTGCATATGATCTGTGATACATTTTTTTTGGATTTCAATAAATAAACCAAATATGATTTATTTTTCTCTTATAAAATAATAATGGCCCTGATATATTGCATAAGTTTGGAAATGATGGATAGATAACAATATCTACTCTTTTATTACATGGTAATAATTTTCCCACTAATGTAGAAGTAAAGACTATGGATCAAATAGTGTTTTAATCATTATTATATTATTAATTTATTCAATATCATATATACTTGAAATCCTTATTGCATTTTCCCTTTTTTCATGATTTCAATACAATAATAAGGAATCAAATGATTTATTATTGGAAAAAAATATTGTTCTGAATAAATGTTACATTTGATTATGGCCAAATTTTTGTATAATATTAAGCTTTTAATCATTATGGACATACTAATGTATATTGGGTATGTATTTTTATTTATTAAAAGCATAATTCTGCTGGTGTGTTCATTATTGGGGGAAGATATAATCTATGCACTAAATAATGAATGAAATTATAACTCTTAGCTAAAAAACATTGTTATTTTTTACATCAAAATATACAACGGATAAGATATTAATTAATTGATAGTTTCAAGACATATATTTGCATCTTTAATACCCATTCGTGATTTGGTGTCCTGATCAATGCATGAACAATATGTCAAGTTATCTAGTACAATATTAATGGTGAAATAATATTGATATTATAATCTACTACATTAAATAAATTTTGAAACTTATTGATATTTCAAAAGAATAGGTTTTATCAATTTAGAATTTTGAGGTTATCTTGACAAGTCCCCTTATAGAAGATCCCTTAGATAAATTGAGAGGGTTATTCTGAGTTTTTTCTATTATAAAATCAACATATATATTTTGATATTTTATCCCTCATTAATTCATTTAATTTTTTTGAAAATGTTATAGAATATAGAAGATCTATTTGTCTAAATAGTGAGATAATATATTATTTATGTACATAATTATATGGGGGGAGAAGTGAAAAAGAGTTTACATTCATAGTGAAACATGAGGGGCTACTAACAGAAGATGGTAAAATTTTTTATATTGTTTTTTATATTCCAAAAAATATAATGGGGATATTGATGAACTCGGGATAACTGAATTGAAAAAGGAGGATTTGGGGCTATGAGTTTACCGAAATTGATACACAGTCAATGTGGTATTATTCGTAATACCCAATGTAGGAGAACTCTAAAAACAA
Organism: Viscum album; assembly: GCA_963277665.1. Taxonomy (NCBI): domain Eukaryota; kingdom Viridiplantae; phylum Streptophyta; class Magnoliopsida; order Santalales; family Viscaceae; genus Viscum; species Viscum album. Next base: position 227,877,417 of record OY728143.1, read on the forward strand.
CGTTATATTCATTGATGTGGTGTTTATATAACCTTTACATTAGATTCATTCTCTATCATTTTCATGATAATGTTAATTCAAACATTATGAAGTTTTTTTATTGTTTCATGGATTGAAAATATGATCATGGAAGATTTAGAGTCTAATTGGGGATAATATTGATGTAATAGAAGGGATGATTATTTTATATATAGGAAAATATTATATATAGGATATCACATAACCCTTATAAGATGTATATATTTAATATTATTTACTCTTATATAAAATAATATGTAATAGTCCCTTATTTGGTGCGATGGTCGGTTAAAATTTTTATAAACAGCTAATCACACACTGAAGATTCATATAGTTGGGAGAAGGGATTTTTGACGACGTTGTTATTAGGGATATTCAGATACATATTTTAATTGTGGTAATGATTCCATGCAATGTTACTATATATCTATTTCGGGATATTAATACCATTTCACTATAACCTTCTTCTCCATGCCTCATAGGTGGCATTCATAACATAATTATCTATGCCAAAATAATTTAGTACATTATACAATACAAGGAGAGAGAGAAAAAACGAAATAATTCATATTGTTACACAAAAATCGAAGGGTGGATTCTATATATTTTATTACATATTTGGAAATATTTATTTTTTATGTAATTTGGATCTGACTATCATGCCTTAGTTAAGGGTATCATGATACAACAAGTGTGAGGACTACAAATATATACAATCTAATACAACCTAAGTAAATCTTATAATGAATCAATTTCTTACCTTTATAATGTTAAAAATTATATTTTTTGGATTCATATATAACATGAACAAATTATTTAATTTTTTAGTCAGATTAGAAATTTATTTATTCTAATTGAATGTTTTCCCGGAAATAAATAGTTTTATTAAAAAAATGGTAAATTATAGGGTTCTGAATTTAAAAATAGAACATAAGTTTTTGATTAATCATAACAAAATTATCATATGGTTATTTTTTTATGATTTTATTAAAATATTGTTTTAATGTTTAATAGAGAAAAATTATAATTTTTTGTTCAACCTATCATTTATTTCTAAAATTTCTAAATAGTATAGCTATATATTTTTTAGTTTTAATGTTAAAATATTACTCATATAATAATGATAATCTAAATTATTCCATTGACATCCAATTTATATTTTATTTGGGTGTAACATGTTTTTTAAAAATTAAAAATGATACTTTTGTTAAAACTTTTTTCACTATGGGTTACTCAAATATATTGAATTAATGTTTTTCCCCATCTCTAAATTGGATGTTTAAAAATAGAATTTATATTTTTAATTAAATTTTTATCCTTGGATATTATTAATAATCTTAAAAAGGGGTTAAACAAAGAGATATTGTATTAAATATAAAAAAACAAGGATAAATGAAATTGGTTGATTGAATTTTGAATATAAATTATCTTTTACTCATAAAAAATAATTTTTTTAAAAGTTAATTTTTATAAGTAAATTTATTATATTTGAAATATTAACATATTTACAAAATATCGACTCCCAAAAAATATAAAAGGGGACATCCTCTTACTTATTCAGTCCTTTTGATCATCATAGTTCAAAAATCACTTCCTAATTTTCATTCCAGCATTTCTCCACACAAACATTATGTAACCCCCGCACCATAACCCCCAGGTATGAGATAGAGAGAATCAAGAACTCTTTTGTTCCTCCCTATATAAATGAGAATTTTGACTTACAATATGGGAGCAAACACTCTCTATGGGGAGAATATATCCTAGGTTTCTTATCAATACAAAAAAAAATATAAAAATTAGAGATATCTATGTTTCTCATAAATCATTCTTCTGTAATATTATATAAAAATAATTTTATTCAGAAAATATATTACGATCCTGGTGTTTCAAGTAGAATTAATGTATATATTGATTATGTTTATAAAAAATGACATTGTGGAAGCCTTTGGAGACCATTCTAAAGTTAATATCATCTACATGGTCCACCTCTCTTCTATCTTCCATGGGACCCTTTCTCTTACATGATTCCTTATAAATTAATTTTTATTGTTAGTGGTCATTAAAATTTGGGGTAAAAGTAATAATACATATTAGATGAGAAGAAATATGTTCCTAAAATGGGTGGACATGTATAACATGTGTATTCAAGGATAAAAATAAATGAACCATAAATCAAAAAAAATACATAAAGAATTTTAGTAATAACCATGGCCCCAAAATCCTTATACATACCTTGTTTTGATCAATAATAGAAGTATAACGAGAATATTTTATTTGTGATCATGAAAAATCCATAAGGCTAGTTTACATGTCACATAGAGTCCAAAAGGCATTAGGTTTTTGTTAATGCCCCAAGGAAGATTATGAGTTTGTTAGTCACTATTCAAAAGGGATCTAGTGAATGTGTCACTTTTATTATTCAAGAAACAAAGCCTACTTCATAGTTTTTGTATAGGTATGTCTCCATCATTATCACTTGTCATGCATACTTCACATCAATGAGATATTATCATATTGATGGTCAACCAATTATGAGCATCAATACAATACAAAAAAGAATGTAAAATACAGATAATAGGATAGGAAAATGAGGAAAAAATAGAATTCCATCATAAAAATATAGTAGTGACCAAAAAAATGTTATCTGCATCAAGAAGAGTATCATGCTATATTAACGAGGATGGATGGTCGCTCAAAAGAAATTCCCAAAAACCGAGTAGCACACCAATGTAGATATGTGTTCTAGATCTAAATCCATAAATCAGGATCCTGATCTAATGATATTATAAAAAAATTTCTTTATCTCTAATGCTAGATATAAATCACACCACATTGGTTTAGATCCTAGAAAATATAGGTTATCCTCCACCAAATGATGAAGGAATGAGAGGAGAATGTATAGAAAAAGAATTGGGATGAGATCCACATACCAGGTGGAGAGAGGATCTTCAATTCAGGCATTAAATCTCAAATAATGGAGTCTATATAGCCTTGTAATCCGTCCGAGTATATTGTAGAACCATCCCATACAATTTTGAATGAAAAATCCGGAATTAGGGTTGTATAAGTGGTGAAATAGGTCATTAAAAACTGAAAATGAGTGAGATCCACAATTTTAGGATCTCATTTTCGGCCCATGCACCGTTTACTACCACGATTAGAAAAATAGTGTGCTAACCATAAATTATCCACTATATCGTGGGGGGGGGGGGGTCTCTCACAGTCTCCTTGCACGACCTCCCAAAATTTCCTTTAAACAAGCCCATGCAACTGCATCAAATGACCCGCAATGATTCACTTAGATAGATGCATAGTTGGTACAAACTGTCCCCCAAACATGTCTAACCCCTTTTCTCAAAAATGATCTTGTACTTCAAGTAAACACACCCAAAGTCACACCTCCAATAAATGATATATATGTAAAACCAAAAAATAATTCATGAAACCAGGCCCGATATAACATTAGAAAAGGTCAAGATCTTACAATTAAACATATTACAAAAGAGTTGATTTGTAACAATCAAAATGATTAAAATTCTTGATCCTATTTTATTTATTTTCTAATCATTTAATTCATTCCATTTTTTATCTTGTTCAACATTAAAATGATTCTCTTTGGTTCCATCCATTTAATAAAACAAAAATGTAATAATGTGAGAATAATAATCATAGTGATATATAATGAAAAATTGTTCCCATGATATTTATGTCATGAAAAACTCATTTCACACTATGAAACCAAAGTTTTACCCTTGGTTATCCATGATCAAAATATATTCAAATCAATTATAATGGTATATAATTAATATATAAATTAACCCTTGAATAAACCACAAGTTTGACAAAAAGGATTCAAATTAATGGAACACTCACTGTAAAAAAAATAATGGTTTAGATTTACACAGTCAACTCTATTCAAGTATATTACCCCTAAATGAATTTATTCAAAATCAAAGTCAACATGTGTCATATAGAAATAGATATACTAATAAATAAATCTATACATTACCAAAAATATTAAGATGTTATTAAATAATGGGACATATCCTCAATATCAATCATAGTATTATTTTTCCTAATTAATGATAACCGATATCTGGTTCCAATGGTTTCTACTATAAATTCTCTAATACTAGATGTAACGACCGAATCTCCCATAACCCAGAGATGATGTATTCTTTATTACATATTTTCTACATACATGAAATAAAATCCCAAAGGACTAAATAGTTTAGAATTAAAGGTAACTAGAAACTTATATGAATCTCACGTATCGTTTGAATACATATTATACCCCATAGTAGTTAATAAGAGAACATTATTTTTATGTCTATAATTTCCTTGCATATCCTTCATTGAACAATAATTGGAATCCTATAGAAAAGAATCATATGAAATTGGTTATCCTAAAGACTCAGTTAGGATTTTTTAATGTGAATGATTAAATGAATAAATATGGAATAATTAACATTTGATTGTAAATAACAGAAAACTCATGTTATTTAATCAATAAAATGAGAACATAATAGTTCCATAGAATATATAAATGAAATCTCCACATTGATAAAAATGTTTAAAATCTCAATTATGGAAAGTAACAATGTTATATTTCATGATCGCATACCTATTATATCATTAAAACAAAATCCTTGTTCTAGGATAGTTTAATTGATGGGTATGTATACACCAAAAATCTATTTTATAAGTATATAAAACCAATTTATCTCAAATGAACTATTGATGCATCTACGGGTTATATATAACTATCATCGCCCATTAATTAATTTCTAATACATTATTTATATATTTAATGATATATTAAATTTATAAATAAATATACTTCATTCCAAAATACCCATATTTAGTTATGATTAAAAAATATTAATATTTCCCCTTAAAATCAAATATCATTCATAGTAATTCAACATTTTTATAAATGGAATAAAATTTAGGAAATAAAAATAACCATGATGAAAATAAGAATTATAATTAAGAGAAATTTAATGTTCAATGAATTATGATCACATGAAACTAATTTTTTCAAGGAATTACTAATGGCTAAAAACTATTTAAGAGATGGTAGATGATAATTAATTCATTAGAATTTGTGGTTTTATAATAATTTAATTTTTTTAAAAAATAATTGAAAATGGAAGTGAAATATTTGTATAAATTTTCATTAAGTAATATTATTTTTAATACCATTGAAAAACATTAAAAGAATATAAATTGAATTATTGGTTATAGTGGAGGAAAATTCTGAAAAATATATATATGTTAAAAAGAAATATTCCATTTGAATTATTAAAAGGAAATTTGAAAAAGACCCCCACATAAAATATTATAGTGATTAATTTAAAAGATTGAAAAAAAGAAGGGTAAAATAAAATCCCATTAATAAATCTCTAGTAAAAAATGCCATTTGGAAAATAATTTTGAAACATATGTTTATGAAGGAAATCATACACTGGATAAAAAAGAGAAACATTTTTGGATTAAATTTTAAAAAATACATTTTATGATGACTGTGAAAAAACATGGATAATTTGAAATAAAAAATATATCCACCTTAAATTGTCATAAGATAGTAAAATAGATATATTTTATGCGTGATGTATAATAAGATTCATATAATAGAATGTTATAGGAAATTATAGAAAAATGTTATTGTAAAATAAAACTTACCTCTTTTTTAACATTTGAATTGTCTCCCCTTGAATGAGTAACCTTGAATTGAAAATATTATAATTATGATTAAATTTATTCTCATGTTCAAAACATCAAACGAGTTTTACGCATATAAAACAAGATATATATTTTTATATTACCAAATATGTCTCAATTGAGTTGAAATTGAGACGAAGTCCCATAAAGTGACCATACCATTGAAGTGAGAATTATTCAATAATGTAATTTTTTGAAAAAAATGTAAATATATATAAATAATATAGAAATAAAACATAAAATAAATTAAATTTCATTACACACATATTTTTATCATACCAAAGATAATGACAGTGTAATATTAACCAATGAAAAAATTGAGTAACAAAATCCTTTACCTCACACATCCATATAGTTGAATATTGTCAATTCTCTACTAAATATTTTTAGAAATATTATAATTATATACTAAAACCATATAAAGAATTATAATATCACTCAAAATCAACTTGTAACATTAGAATAACCAATTATAAAAAATTATTTTTTAAAATCAACATTTTTGGGTGTTAATAGTTTCAATTTTCATGAGAATATCATTTTGTTATTTGTTATCCTTGAATTATTATCATAGTTGCATAATATAAATAATCTTAATAATTATATAAACATTATATATATTCATTAGATATGTATTTATAATCATCCATAAATGGTGGAGATAAAAAATGTTTTACACCATTTATGGAGACATTAAGCCGTACGTTTGCAGGAATGTAGTTTTTATATTTTGAATGATTGAAGGAAAGATATTTATATTATATTCAACAATAATAGGGTAATTTTTATCTTTATATAAATCTTCTCTATTAATTAAACATATCCCAATAACATTACATGTAATTTAGAAATAAAAAATTAGTCACATCACTTTATTGATGTTGAAACCACACACACACTCAAGCAGCATTATCAATTCCCAATGAAAGGGAAAGTAAGAATAAACATCTGTTAGGACCAATAGTGGCCAATATACCATGAGGGTGGGGGGGTGAATCAGGGTATAGATATTAATAATTCATTGTGCCCCAATGGATCTTGAACTCTTTATTAGAAGCGTCTCTTTGTTTTAACTTGTGTGTTTATTATGACCACTTCTTTTATTCTTTATCCGATGATGATGCTTTAAATTCAACGGTGGGAATTAAGCAGGCATACAAAGATATTTTTACTTGGTTCACCCTCACTGGGATACATCCAAGGAGTATACATCGGTGATGTGTCGTTATACCAAATCCAATAAAGCACACTACTGTTTACAAGGATCGGGCTATATCACTTCTATGCCTAGGCTCACTGCCTTTACAATGTTTAGGGTCAGCTCACTATTTTTCCAAGGGTCACTCCATGTTTCTCTCTATCTGGGTCACTGCCGGTGGAGAGGATCACCTTCTTCCTCATCCTTTGCTCACGTATCTGGAAAGGACCCACTCACATATTATAGACCTCTAGGTCTCTTCATTATCACTAATGAATACAACCTCTATTTTATGTAGATGTGCTGTTGAAGTCACACTTTCACCCATACATGAATCTTACATTCCACCGAAGGTATGAGGAAATATTCCAGCTTTCACCCATCCCTAAATCAATGATTTGCTTCAAACTTACCTAGAGCCCTTCTCTAAGCCGGTGCACAAGTCTCGACATGCATGTCCAAACCAGCGCGCAAGTTCACCTCAACCACTTGCGCAACCCTGGCTTCTTCAACTCCAAACTTGTGCGACTCAAACCCTTTTATGCCCAAACCAATTTTAGAGTTCAACCATCAACTGTCGCGCTTCTTCAAAACCCGGCACACAAGTGTCAACAAACGACATTCATGACACCCCATTCTCCAACTCAAAACATGGGCGACTCCCTTCTTTTCTTGCCCAAACCACTCTAGACACGCAACAATCAACTGGTGCACAAATTCTACTTGCGCAACCACACCACCACTTGAGTGACCACCACACCTGTGTGACGAGTGATCTGATTTTCTATAAGTGATAAACTCTATAATGAATGTGGAGGGGTTGACATCTATTTATAGGAATTTGGACACCATGAGCAATGACACAAAAGTCTCCTCTCGGTGGGCAAGTCTTCGTGCGCAAGTCTATGCCACGCAAGTCACTTGCGCGACCAACCCTAAAACTTGGTCACCCCTTTTCCCTTTACCAATTTTTTATGTTCTGATCATGGAAAACATATGGTATGCATGTTTCCTCTCCTTCCAGACAACTGTGCCACCTTGTATCTGCACGTTTTGTACCACCTCCGGATCATCCATTTCTTTGTCGTCATTCTTGAATCAAACATGGATCGTTAACCATTACCCACGAACTCGACATTCCACCATGAAATTCCCATTGTCAACAAATTTTTTTTTCATGTTTTTCTTTGTCAATAATCACAACACTAATGTCCACTTTGTCAACAAACATAATCAACTCAAAAATGCTTCAATGATACCTTGAGGGATTTTTTCCCAACAATATACTGTAGAGTATATTTTTATAATAAATATTATACGTAAATGTGGAAGCCATCATAATAACAATCCATTAATGTCGATGACGAAAAATGAATTCTTTTGCTATGTGGGGACAATAGCCCATATGTACGCACAAGTGTTACAATCACAAACCCTTATATGGAGATCAGGATAGATAAATATTATTCCATAAACAAAAAAAACAGTTAATTACATTGTTTAAAATGGTTTAATTATATTTTTATTTATAAAAAGTAATTGATAGTGATAAAAGAGTAATTAAAAAAAGGAAGAGCTTTGTTAAGATGTTTTCTATCACTTCGAGAAACCACCATTGGATATCTTAAAAAGGACCCATAGATTGCTAATTTAGGAATAATAGATTCTCATATAAATAGATAGATAAATTATGAATTTAATTTTTCTAGGTTTTTTCAAGTTATATTTTCCAATGTGTTGTCAATAAGATAGGAGAGGATATTCCCTTTTATAATTTTGGAGAGTGGAACACATATATGTTTTCAATGTTTGAAAACATTATTATGTCGAATATTTTTAAATATGGATCTAACTTGACTTATATTATATCATGAAAATTTTAAGTCATAATAAATATAAAAAATGGGATTTAAATTTTTTAATCCCAATGTAGACATTTTATTTTTAAATGAACACATTGAAAATCAATTTTGACCAAAACCATGGAAAATAATTTGTTCAATCATAAAAGGTTATTATTAAACATATAAGATAATATTGGATAATAATTGGAAATTTCATGAAATATTATATTATATATGATAACAATTTTTTACTTTTTTATGATTTTTAAATAATTCTAAAAAAAATATATTATATTTTTATAAAATTTAATTAATGTCAATTTTAAAAAAATTAATTCAACATGACATTAATGATATTAATATAAAACAATAATCATAATATATAGTATTTTAAAATAAATAAAACATTATAAATTAACATAAAAATAACGTGACATCATATATCATCTGAAAAATATAAATTTTTATGTTTATAAAGTAATTTATATTGATGATTCTTCTACATCCACACGAATTGTGTCAGCGTCATGTAATAATTAATGGTCATTATTCCATAAAAAAATAAAAAAATTAATATAATAAAAACATATAAGTAATATTTAAAATAAACATTTTAAATTAAATTGTAGTATATTTTTATCGCTACAAGAACATAAAAAATAAATTAAAAGATATAACCTGATTTTTTAATTTAATTTTCATTAAAAATTATATATATCATAATCAATGATAAATAGAGAAAAAAATCACAAATTTAAATTTTTAATTCTTATGTATTAAATATAGTCATCTAATGAAATATAGGTATGTGGTTGGTTTATTTTTAAACCTTATCTCATGATAGTAACCCAATTTTACCCATTTTACTCATAAAGAAATTTAATATATTTATCATAATTAGTATTAACAATGAATATATTGACCTATTAGAAAAATGTGAACCCCGTGACCCCAAATATCTTATCAATTTATCATGATTAAATCTATATACATCCCATAAATAAACTCTAATATAAATGCAGAAAATAAAATAAAAATGTTTTTTGAAAAATTTTATTAAGAATAATAATTAACATAGAAAAATGAAACAATTTTAATAATTAATATGATATTAATTAAATTATTATAAATGACATTTAATTGATGTGAGATGGTAGGATTTGAAAAATAAAATATTAAATAATATTCAATGAAAATTAAATCATTTTAAAAAAATTAAAAAAAATATCTCAATAAATTAATCATAAATTATTTACCTAAAAATTATATTCATATTATAAAATCAAATTTTAAAAAGTATAATTTCCTAATATTTTAAAAGTAAGGTGTACGTTTGATAGTGTACATGATACGCGACACCGAAAACAAACGACAAAATATATATTATTACTTTAATCTGACCATTATTACATGACCGATGAATTAGTGGGAATAAATAGTAGTACCCATGTTATGAAATCAATAATTTCATACACATTTATAATGAATTAATTTATTCTTTATAAATAATCACATTATTTTTATTAAATTCATAATATTCTTCCAAATACGAGTCCTATTTCTATTTTGGGTTATTGTTATTATTATTTTTTCTAAAATTACAAAATGTAACACGATAAAATAAATATAATTTTTGAAATAATAATATGTAAATTATAATTGGATGAAATTTTGGTATTTTTATGAAAAAAAGGTTTTTTAGTGAATAGTTACATATGATAAAATTTATAAAAATATGCATTTTCACCAAATGTACTTATTAAGTAAAATTATATTTTAGAGTTTTTTATAAAATAAAATTTGTTAATATTGATTTATAATAATAAAATTATGGGTTTTTAAATTTATTTTATATTTCAATTTAGTAAAAAACATTTTTTTAAAATTTAATTTTTCTAAAAAAAAAATTCATCACGTTTTGCTGACATGATTTATTATTAAAATTTTAAATATACAAGTATTCAAGATTGAAAAATGGATTTATAGTTTTGAATCATTTTTTCTAAAAACCTATGATTGGTCCCTTTTATATTTTTTCAATATGGATTGTAGTTTTAGAATTTTTGCGACGATCAACTGTCAATCTGTTAATTAATGTTAAAAATAAAATGATAATTATTATAAAATGATCCTAACACATTCATTAATTTTATATAATGATAAAATTTAATCCATAATCATATAATGTTATTTTATATGGACATTTTACCATTTTTATGTGATTATAAACATTATAATATTTTATTTACAGAAAACTACGAAAGAGAACAATTGTATTTTTAATAAGAATAATATTTTTGTATAAATTTAAAAAGAAGATATATTCAGTTATAAATAATAATTTGAAATATAAAATACTATCTTCATCGTGGTAATTTATTGTCATTGTTTAGTTAATTACTATGTATCTTAAATTCCTACACAATGCATATGAAATAATTATTCAATTAATATAATTCATAAATAAATGATATTAAAAATACTTAAATAAACATCCTTTGATTTAATTATTGTGATCCAAAAATTATATAGATTAACATTAAAATTTATGAATTTAATAAAATTCTTTTTTTCAAATTTTACTTGTTGTCGTGATTTTATTATAGTCAACGTAAGGATTAATTTAAAAATATTAATTAATGATATATTATAATAAATATTATTTTCCTCAATGATAAAAAATTTATGAAAATATTTTATTGAATAAATTGATTTGGATATGGTTTTTAATATATTCAATGGTTAATTTATTATTTTCCAACTTATCATAAGCATATTAACCCTCAAATAGTGAAATCCCTTGATGACATGGTAAATGTAAAATAGGTTATATGGGGTTAAAAGTAACTGTTAAAACTATGAAATTAGTTAAAATTTTATAATAATTGTTTTATGATATTATTAATACCCATAATATTAATATATTTATAATAATTCAGTTTTAACCATTTTAAAATTATAATTAATTTATTAATTTAATATTTATAGAATATCCAAAACTTCCACTCATGTAACTTAAAAAATGGATTTTGTTATTCTCATTTATTCACAATGGATAATTAATGTTTATTAATTTCCTATAAAACTTCATTCCTATAACCCATCCCCTCAATCCTGAGGTATTTTCTTGGTAGAATAATAATATTACATGTCTTAAGGTGTTTATCGAGAGAGATTATCCGAAGAAGATGTGTTGTTTTTAACAACACGTTTTTGTTTTATTTCATCATAAATCCCATTAATATTTTATTCGACAATGTTCAAATAATAATAAATGAGTCATAAAAACACACATATTTTGTTATGTTAATTTCATGGCCTATAACAATATCTTAATCCATCAAATGGGGAATGAAACAATCATTCTTTTGTATAGTAGACTACCACCTCCCGAATAGTGATAATTCATTGTCTATCACCATCACCCATGGATAGATTATAATGATGGAATTATTGTTTATATTTGATATTAATGAATATTTATCATTATAAAAGGATAATATATCATTTAATTTCATACAATTCCATTCGCAGAAACAATGGTGACGTCATTCATGCATACATGTGGACTACTACCCCCACAATGCGACATGATTCATTTTAAAGTACCATGTCACATTTTGGTAAACATATATGTATGTTTAAATATTTAATATTAAATTTAATATAAAATGATAATTCAGGAAATGTAAAATAATACTAATGTTATTGCATCAATGATCATTGAAAATTTGAAATTTCACTCTTGACTATGTTGGATATAGAGTCTCTATGAATTAAATACAGCCCATTTCTCAAAAAACTATTTTTTAATTCATTTTAATATTTTATTTATATATAATAAATATAATATTTCCATTATTTTTCTTCCCTCTATGAAGGATAATTTTACTTTTCAACTATATTCAACATTCCAAAGTCATTTTGTACCTATAAACGGAATATCATAAAAACATTTGATGTGAATTTAACAAATAAGGTAAATAAATATAGAAATGTAAGAGATAAAATAAACAAAATAATGGAACTAGTTATTTTAAAATTAAGTATAAATTAACCTATATCTATTATTAGGTCTGCTGAAGAATATATTTTATGGGTCAGACTCATGGTAAGGGACTTTATTTTAAATATTTACATTAATGTATCTATTAAAACTCACTTTTTATTCCATATAGATTTTATTTTCTATAAAAATTATTTAATAATGTTTTATAATATTATAATATAATTTTTAAAATTAATTTTTACCCATTTTTTCATAAAAAATTTTTTTAGAGGAATATTATTATTGTGTTTCCCAAATAATGTAGTTTTTATCTTTTACAATAAAAAAATGTATGGTATTTTATTTCGTAACTTATACAACATGGATGTCTTTTCCCATCAAAATGATTAATTTTTTCATTAAGGATTCATTTACAAGAATACTTTTTTCTTTTTGAATAATTTTTTAATATTAAATGTGTGCAATATTGTAAAAAATATGTTATTTTAAATGGGAATTTTTATTTTCATCAAAAAGGTTTTGACAATATTTAAATGAATTTTATTTCACCAAATATAACAACCCTTCATTTAACTTATTTATTATCATGAGATTAAATATATATGTACTTTATTTATGTTATGGTTCTTGATAATTATTTATGAGGATGAGAGGTTCCATTAATGAATTTGGGTGGGTGAGACCGTTGTAGCTCTCCAATGCCTTGGGTAAAGGGAGAATGTTCTCTGATTAGGTCTCTCTTGAGAGACTATGGGAATATACTGTAATGTTTATCCCAACAATAGACATGATGGTTATTAGATGTGTATATTTGAATGATATGAAAATTATGTATCAAGTAACCTGCATTATCTATGTGTGATTTCTATATGTTTTTCTAGAAATATTATGATTTCCCAATCTTGGGGAATGTTTATGATTCTTCATATGGTTTAAAGAATTAATTTTATAAAAATGTTGTTGTGAGTTCTTCATGATTACAAGGAAACCATTATGTCATGACCTGTCTCTTGGGGCCCATGTCACAACTACCCCATGCCCACCTGTCCAAGTCCTATTGTTGACAACAAGTACCGAAGGAATTATCTTACATGCGTGAGGTATTTTCCAAGTACACGTTCATACACACACTAACAACCCCAACCCACAATGCTATAATGGAAACAAGCATACCACTAAGACAAATACAGAGAGTAAAGGTATAAGTTGAATGTAATGTGGGATCAAATAGAAATCCTAAAAAGAATATATATATATAAAGCAGAATGTACAAGGTCTCTGATATTCTATATACCGAAAACCCTACTTGAAGGGTAGTTCAAGAGTATCTTCCAGAAGCTATAGAAGTATGCCTCACATTTCTAAACTCACTAAGAACTACCCGTTCATGGGCCGCCAAGGTCTATATCAAAATGTCAGTCATCTTCACAAGACATGACATGTGTGGGGAATTCTCTTGTAGGGGTGAGTAACACAATACGTAGTAGGGACACCAAACCACAATTATAATGACAAACGATGTAATGGAAAAATCACCCAGGTATAACCTAAAGTATAGAGATAAAGATTATTAGTTATAAATCTGAACATCTTATACTTCTCGGTGAATCATCCCTGATGAGTCCAAGAGGACTATCGGCCAACTGAGATCTGCTTCTCCATCGAGCCACTGAGGGCCTTTCATCACTAAGTTCTTCTGGGCCACTGAGGTTTATTCATCTGTCGGGCCACTGAGGACCGCTTGTAACACCCCGATATTTTATGAAAAATATTCTTTTTAATTTCATTAATGTCTTGTGTTGTACGCTACACCAAAAGGAGCTTTCACAACACGCATCCTTGACCTTCCTTTCATTACACGCAATCACGACCTTCCTTGATTGCGTGTGTAGTACGCAATACCGAGTTTCACTAAACAACGATATGCTATTAAAATATTATTAAAACTAGCCGTTATGAATTGTAATAACCACTTTTTGAAATTTTGTGAATTTTATTTTTCAAAATGGGCTTCATTTTTGGATTCGGAATATCGAAATTAGCTTAGGGTGAAATTTTGGTGATTTTCGGATAACTTTTATATCTTGATGAATAGTGAAAATTACTAAATTTTAATTAAAAACAACTTTTTCAATCGAAATAATTAATAGTGATAAATTATTAATTTGGGTGGTTTTGAAGTATATTTAGAATATATTTTTACAATTTAATACAATGTTGGTCATTGGATGTAATTTCACATTTAAACCAGTTATAAACAAATTTCAATCTTTTGATAGTTATTATATCTTAAAAACACGCTATTTGTTTTGACGACTGGAATTAATTTTTAAATTAGTTAATTCAACTGATATGTTTTGAATATGGTAAAATAGACATCATTTTTGAGTTCATAATATCAAATATAGCTTAGGCCTAATTTTTGGTATTTTTCTGAAAACTTTCAATTTTTGATGAATAGTGAAACCACTAAGTGGTAGTTAAAAAACTGAATTTTTCATAAAACTTATTTTTACTGCTTCTGTGAGTGGAATTTCAAAAATCCGAGAGACACAGTTGATGTTAGTATGTAAAATGTGGTTCAATGAGATAAAAATAATTTTTTTGGTGAATAGTAACTTTTTACTTTTTTTTACCACGGTTAAAAGTAAATAGGGTAATTATGGGTAGAAATGATATTATTATTACCCTAACACATGTCCAAATTCTATTGGATAAGTGTAATTCAACCAAAAACAAGCTTAGGAATAAAATATGACCATTTAGGCCCAAATGGATTAGATTGGGACATTTATTATTATTTAATTCAAAGAAGAGTTAAAAGAGTTAAAATCAAAGTTTATTTAATAAAACATTTTTAATATAGGGTTACACATAAGATAAATTAGATTTTAAATATTCATTAGAAAGCTAAAACGATTTCCTACATAATTTAAGTTTATTTGTAATTTTTTGACATTATATAATTTAATTTATTTATGACACAACGATGATGCAGTAATTATCTTATTAATGAAATATTGACATAATTGATGTTATAAATACTCAAATAAATATAATTTGAGACTTTTTATGACTTTAACTAATTTTCTAGGTTAATATGACATGTTATTGTTGATTTAATTAACCTTTTTCTAACTTATCATTCTGTTATGATTTTCACAAAAATCAATTACTAAATAGTGTCAAAATTGTCATAAAATATTTTTTAAAACAAATATTATATTATTAATTGTTATATTTTTCCTAAAAATCTAAGGTTCGCCCATATTACTTAGATAAGGTTATATATATTAATAATAAACAATTTGGGTTTGTTTGGTTTCTTATAGTAAGTTTATTAACCTTATAGTATAAGAACACAAGAAGACACGGTAAAAGTAAAATTATTTATCTTAATGTTAAATCTAAATGATAAGGTTAAAATAGGAACCTAAACTTGTATAAATTCTATTGGATGAGATGATTTCGACCCATCCCCACCTTAGACTTGAAATAAATCAATTTGGAGCTATTTAAAACCTATCTTGACTTTATAATAAAATAATAATTTTAGTTATTCCAAAGGTGCCCCTCTCCTCCCTTATAAAAGGACACCTCCTCCCTCTCTTCCTCACAGAACATTGAGCCTTCAAGCTCGACAATCCCCTGCCAAAATCTCTTCTCCACTTCCCTAGAAACATCCTAGAGGTTCTGGTCTTCCTCAAAGTCCAATTTTAGTGCCCTAAGAGGAGGTCTCAAAGAGGCGCTTCAAAGAAGAGGTAATTTCCGTTACCAATTCTTTCACCTTTATTTCTTCTTCCACTTCTTCTTCTTAGGTTGTTTCATTATGAGTTAATAACATCAGTATCACTAATATACTGATATGTTATTATAAGTATGAAACAATCATAATTCACCATCTATCCATCCTAAGGAAAATGAAATCATCGCGCGTGCGTACGTACGGAATACCGTCTCCACGCCGTGGTGTAATCTGTTTTCCCACCAACACCTTACATGGATGGGTATTATGGTGTAAAGAATAACTATACATAGTTATTATAACATCATAACGATTCTGATATATTTTATCATCCACTCCTATTCAATTTAATAATTATGGAAATGATATCATCGCTCGTGCGTACGTACGGAATACCGTCTCCATGACGCGATGAGATTCATTCTCCATGTTAGCCATTTAAGAATGATTATAAAGTATATATAAGCAATAATAATGAAATATATGACATGTTAAATCTACTGGATTTATATATATATATATATGTCATCTACTTACTTCCATTTAAGACAATAAGGAATGGAAAACATCGTTCATGCGTACGTACGGACTACCGTCTCCATGAACGGTGTGTTTCATTTCATTTATCTATCAATTATATATATATATATATATACTGAATATATATGATATATAAATCATGTTTTATATTCTGGAAGTAAGTAAATCATGATTTAAGTAATAATAATGTCAAGAACAACAAGTCCAAACACGTACGATAAATGAAACAATTTTACCCAAAACGCTCTTTAACATGGAATTTACAAAAGAACGGGTAATATAAAGTCATAATTGAACCATATATGATATCATAAAAATTAATATGATTCTTTAATAAGTAAATTACATTATTTAAATCATTATACAGGAGGTTCGGACACTTACAAAGCAAATCGGACCTAAGGTAAGGGAAATATCACAATCTCATTTTTATCCGAGATTGTTTATACTCTGGTATTTACGGGGGTGTATTTTATCATCCGCATCCATGTTTCCTCGATATGTTATATTTAAATCATTCTACAATATTATATATCCAATTTTACCCTTCTTTGAGTTTTTAGTAAAAGATATGAAAGGAATCTTTTGTCGTTTTTTGTACGAGGTACTTTTTGACTTTTCCGACAAAAGTACGAAAAGAATGTTTTTTTACCTTATACAGCATGAATGTATTTTTAAAACATTATTTCAAAGAAGCTTCCTTTTCAAGTTTTCAAGTTTATTTTTAACCAAATTCTTTTAGATTCAATATTGTATGACATGTTAAGAAAGATAAATATTTTTTAATTTTAAAGGATATTTTCCTCATGAAGGGAGTTCAAGAGTTTTATCAAAATTATTTTCCATCTAAGATAATATAGGGTTCTGTTTATATCACTATTATTACATTGATTTGATTATGTTGTGATGTAATTATTTTTACAAATTCCCTTATCTTATATGAATTGTTTGATGATGTCACGATGTTTAAGATTCCCATGTTTATTACATGTGTTATGCAATGATGTATGATTTATGATTTTGTGGCACACATAAGAATGGTATCATTATGAGATGGGTGGGACCTATATCTCCCTCCAATGCATTGGGTAAAGATTTTATATCTCATGAGATAGACATGGCTGGAATGGTAGGTTATACCGGTTCAGTGAAACATGACTGAAACGAGGGTGACTCGGTTCAGAAAGGGACTTTGTCTACTAAGATAGTCTTGGCAATGAGTCTTGACTAACAAGAAATGATTCTCTATGATTATGTGTGTATGCCACCATGTTTCATGTGTTATGTTATGATTATTGTGATTACACTTCACTGCCATGATTTATCCCATGTTATGAAATTATGATCTCTTTTGCAGGTTAAGATTTCCAAAAGTTATGTGCTTGTGTATACGATGTGATTGATATTTTTTTTGTTTACCCTTACTGAGCATTTGAGCTCACCGTTTTATGTTTACTTTTCCCCAGGATATAAAGAAAGGTTTTAGGTATAAAAAAAGAATATCTTTATGGGAGATGTTGAAGATCTTCCACCAGGATTAGAAGATTATATTCCGAGATTCCAAAGACACTAAACTATTACGATCCTTGTGTGTGTGTTTTTGTTATGTACTAAGTATTCCGAAAATGTAATGTAACTTCAATGTACGTCAAGCTTCAGGTCTCTATAGTTGGTATCAGAGGAAAGGTTTAGTCAACCTTTGGAAACCAGGACGCGAAAACATTAGTGATACCCCTAGAGATATTTCTAAGGTATGTCTAGGGATGTCCCTAAGGATACATATACATATAGGATATAGTCCTAGCACTACAATAACGATCTTAGAATTTAACCTAAGATGTTAGATAATGAAGTTACTCACCCTTTATTATGATTTTTGCATCTCACACTATTCTTTTTGGGTTTTATAAAATGGATGGAAACAAGATGATTCACGATAATGGAGGATATGATGGACAATGGAATGATATTCTTCATAAGAAATCAAATGAAATGGGATTTGGAAGTCCAAAAATAATTATTATGCCGAATCAGCAATCTCATAATATGATCAATAAAGTAAAATTTGTATGTTTCCTGACTCGGATAATAAGAGAAAGATAGAGTTTCATGATAATCATAAAGGAAAGAAAGTTAAATTTCCCCTATGTAAATCATGTGGGAAGAGGCATCAAGGAGAATGTTTCAAAGGAACTGGAAGATGCTTTGGGTGTGGAAAAGGACACAAATCCAGTAAGTGTAATGGAAAAGTTTCAGTTAACACCATGGATGAGGTTAATGGTGTTGCTACGACATCAACAATGGTTAAATGTTTTAAATGTGGAATGTACGAGCATTATGCAAACCAATTCCCTAATGGAATGTCTCATGAATAGAATCGGTATGGTCGTATGGGTAGTATTTTTGTTGATGATGATGAAGAGACTACAAATGATATGTGAGATAAAAGAATTGTTGAAGCTCGGTCAATGGTTTAAGAATGTAGTGGAATGATTACATGTTTTTCAAGTGTAATGTTGTACTATAGAATAAAAAGACATCTAAGGATTGTTACACTGTTGTCTTTCCTTATGTTTTGAATGTTTATGATGAATGGTATGAGTAACAATGAAAGGTTATTCAGATATTTTTGGGAAAGTGGATGATATTCGCATAATAAAGTGATAAAGAGAAAATGAAATGTTTGACAGTATTCATGAACTCATGATTGATATAAGGACTAAGTGATATCATGGTTTGAGTATATATAATTTTTGGATTCTGGTATGTGGAAAGAGTTAACTTTTGACAGCATTCATGTTTTCACTAAGGATTAATTGGTATTCATTTTTCAAGAGAATACATGATTAAGGTATTCACATGATTGGAATGTGACCAACAAGACATATCTTATGATATATGGGGATCAACGATGGTATTAAATATCTGGTAATTGTTCTCACTATATTATGAGAGTGGACTGTAGTATTATGGATAAGCCTAAAGATTGGAATGGATTATGTTGGACATAAGATAGTATTGTTTAAGGATAGAAGTTTTTCGATATTATTGATGGGATGTTATAGTAATATAGTTTTATAAAAAGGACAACCTGCAGGACGGGCGATGGCCCATCGCGTCGGACAAGGGCGTAGGAATCGAACCCACAACCGAAGTGCGACTGACCTTTATCGCCTACCACTGGCCTACCAGAAGTCCCTATTTAGTAGAAACTAGTTTTACTATATTAAGCAGTATGATATATGAAGTATAAGTCCATTTTAGGAACCATATATGATTAATCTCACTATATAATGACTTATGTATATTTAATAACTTTTGCTAACCTTTTGTTTGAGACAGATGGAATGAACCATCATTCTATCACATGATCTTTCACGAATAACAAATTCAACTTCATTTATTTAAGAGATGAAGTGAAAATTGTTCATGGCACGAACAACAGTGAAATTGTACCAAACTAAAGTAATTATTTATTCTAATTAAAATTCTCCAGCTTTAGGGAAACGATCTTGAAAACCAAAAATGTTGTCCTAGTGATCTTATATCTGATTAATCATATGGTACCTTAGATCGTCACAAGTTTATGGATTTGTGATTATTGGCTTTTCTATAGCCATGTTCTCTACCACTCTCCATCAGAACATGATGGTTAGATTTTTCTTCCATATCCATATTTTCACCTATGTGGGAACCCAGTGATTAGTTTATTTGGATAACAGTTATGTTTCATACTTTTGTTTCTAAAGATTTGTTTTGGTATTCCTTTTTACGATGTGGGTATAGATTAATTAAACTTTCGAATAGTAAACTATTTATAACCCTGGCGAATTTCGAGGGCGAAATTCATTTTAAGGTGGGTAGAATGTAACACCCCGAGATTTTATGAAAAATATTCTTTTTAATTTCATTAATGTATTGTGTTATATTCTACAACAAAAGAAACTTGCACAAAACGCATCCTTGAATTGAATTTCATTACACGCAATCACGACCTTCCTTGATAGCATGTGTAGTACGCAATACCGAGTTTCACTAAACAACGATATGCTATTAAAATATTATTAAAACTAGCCATTGTGAATATTAATAACCACTTTTTGAAAGTTTTTGAATTTTATTTTTCAAAATGGACTACATTTTTGGATTCGGAATATCAAAATTATCTTAGGGTGAAATTTTGGTGATTTTCGGATAACTTTCATATCGTGATGAATAGTGAAAATTACTAAATTTTAATTAAAAACAATTTTTTCAATAGAAATAATTAATAGTGATAAATTATTAATTTGGGTGGTTTTAAAGCATATTTAGAATATATTTTTACAATTTAATACAATGTTGGTCATTGGATGTAATTTCACATTTAAACCAGTTATAAACAAGTTTCAATCTTTTGATAGTTATTATCTCTTAAAAACACGCTATTTGTTTTGACGACGGGAATTAATTTTTAAATTAGTTAATGCGACTGATATGTTTTGAATTTTTTAAAATATACATCATTTTTGTGTTCATAATATCAAATATAGCATAGGCCTAATTTTTGGTATTTTTTTGAAAACTTTCAATTTTTGATAAATAGTGAAACCACTAAGTGGTAGTTAAAAAACTGAATATTTCATAAAACTTAATTTTACTGCTTTTGTGAGTGGAATTTCAAAAATCATAGAGACACGGTTGATGTCAGTAAGTAATATGTGGTTCAATGAGATAAAAATAATTTTTTGGTGAATAGTAACTTTTAACTTTTTTTACCACGGTTAAAAGTAAATTGGGTAATTAAGGGTAGAAATGATATTATTATTACCCTAACACAGGTCCAAATTCTATTGGATACGTGAAATTCGACCAAAAACAAGCTTAGTAATAAAATATGAACATTTAGGCCCACTTGGATTAGATTTGGACATTTATTATTATTCAATTCAAAGAAAAGATAAAAGAGTTAAAATCAATGATTATTTACTAAAACATTTTTAATATAGGGTTAAACATAAGATAAATTAGATTTTAAATATTCATTATAAAGATAAAAAGATTTCATACATAATGGTATTTTATTTGTAATTTTTAGACATTATATAATTTAATTTATTTATGACACAATGATGATGCAGTAATTATCTTATTAATGAAATATTGACATAATTGATGTTATAAATACTCAAATAAATATAATTTGAGACTTTTTATGACTTAAACTAATTTTCTAGGTTAATATGACATGTTATTGTTTATTTAATTAACTTTTTTTGATCTTATCATTCTGTTATGAGTTTCACAAAAATCAATTACTAAATAGTTTCAAAATTGACATAAAATAGTTTTTAAAACAAATATTATATTATTAATTGTTATATTATTCCTAAAAATATAAGGTTTGTCCAAATGCCTTAGATAAGGTTATATATATTAATAATAAACAATTTGGGGTTCTTTTGGTTTCTTATAGTATGTTTATTAACCTTATAGTATAAGAACACAAGAAGACACGGTAAAAGTAAAATTATTTAACATAATGTTAAATCTAAATGATAAGGTTAAAATAGGAACCTACCTTTTCTAAATTCTATTGTATGAGATGATTTCGACCCATACCCACCTTAGCCTCGAAATAAATCAATTTTTAGCTTTTTAAAACCGACCATGACTTTATAATAAAATAATATTTTTAGTTATTCCAAAGGTGCCCCTCTCCTCCCTTATAAAAGGACACCTCCTCCTTCTCTTCCTCACACAACATTGAGCATTAAATCTCGTCCAACCCCTGAAAAAAATCTCTTCTCCACTTCCCTAGAAACATCCTAGAAGTTCTGGTCTTCCTCAAAGACCAATTTTTGTGCCCTAAGAGGAGGTCTCAAAGAGGCGCTTCAAAGAAGAGGTAATTTCAGTTACCAATTCTTTCACCTTTATTTCTTCTTCCACTTATTCTTCTTTGGTTGTTTCATTATGAAGTAATAAAATAAGTATCACTAATATAATGATATGTTATTATAAGTATGAAACAATCCTAATTCACCATCTATCCATCCTACGGAAAATGAAATCACCGCGCGTGCGTACGTACGGAATACCGTCTCCATGCTGTGGTGTAATCTGTTTTTCTACCTACACCTTACATGGATGGGTATTATGGTGTAAAGAATAACTATACATAGTTATTATAACATCATAATGATTCTGATATATTGTATCATCCACTCCAATTCAATTGAATAATTATGGAAATGATATCATCGCTCGTGCGTACGTACGGAATACCGTCTCCACGACGCGATGAGATTCATTCTCCATGTTTACCATTTAAGAATGATTATAAAGTATATATAAGAAATAATAATGAAATATATGACATGGTAAATCTACTGGATTTATGAATATATATATTTCATCTACTTACTTCCATTTAAGACAATAAGGAAAGGAAAACAGCGTTCATGCGTACGTACGGACTACCGTCTCCATGAACGGTGTGTTTCATTTAATTTATCTATCTATTATATATATATATACTGAATATATATGATATATAAATGATTTTTTATATTCTGGAAGTAAGTAAATCATTATATAAGTAATAATAATGTCAAGAACAACAAGTCCAAACACCTACGATAAATGAAACAATTTTACCCAAAACGCTCTTTAACATGGAATTTACAAAAGAACGGGTAATATAGAGTCATAAGTGAATCATATATGATATCATAACAATGAATATGATTCTGTAATAAGTAAATGACATTATTTAAATAATTATACAGGAGGTTCGGACACATACGAAGCAAATCGTACCTAAGGTAAGGGAAATATCACAATCTCATTTTTATCCGAGATTGTTTATACTTTGGTATTTACTGGGGTGTATTTTATCATCCACTTACATATTTCGTCAATATTTATTATTTAAATCATTCTACAATAGTTTATATCCAATTTTACACTTCGATGAGTTTTTAGTAAAATATATGAAAGGAATTTTTTGTCGTTTTTCGTACGAGGTACTTTTTGACTTTTCCGGCAAAAGTACGAAAAGAATGTTTTTTTAACTTATACGGCATGAATGGATTTTTAAAACATTATTTCAAAGATGCTTCCTTTACAAGTTTTCAAGTTTATTTTTAACCAACTTCTTTTAGATTAAATATTGTATGACATGTTAGGAAAGAAAAATGTTTTTTAATTTGAAATTATATTTTCCTCAAGAATGGAGTTCAAGTGTTTTATCAAAATTATTTCCCATCTAAGATAATATAGGGTTATGTTTATATCCCTATTATTAAATTGATTTGATTATGTTGTGATGGAATTATTTTTACGAATTCCTTTATCTTATATGAGTTGTTTGATGATGTCACGATGTTTAAGATTCCCATCTTTATTACATGTGTTATGCAATGATGTATGATTTATGATTTTGTGGCACACATTAGAATGTTATCATTATGAGATGGGTGGGACATATATCTCCCTCCAATGAATTGGGTAAAGATTTTATATCTCATGAGATAGACATCGCTGGAATGGTAGGTTATACCGGTTTAGTGAAACAGGACTGAAACGAGGGTGACTCGGTTCAGAAAGGGACTTTGTCCACTAAGATAGTCTTGGCAATGAGTCTTGACTAACAAGAAATGATTCTCTATGATTATGTGTGTATGCCAAAATGTTTCATGTTTTAAGTTATGATTATTGTGATTACACTTCACTGCCATGATTTATCCCATGTTATGAATTTATGATCTCTTTTGCAGGTTAAGATTTCCAAAAGTTATGTGCTTGTGTATACGATGTGGTTGATATTTTTTTTGTTTACCCTTACTGAGCATTTGAGCTCACCCTTTTATGTTTACTTTTCCCCAAGATATAATGAAAGGTTTTAGGTATAAAAAAAGAAGATCTTTATGGGAGATGTTGAAGATCTTTCACCAGGATTAGAAGATTATATTCCGAGTTTCCAAAGACACTAAACTATTACGATCCTTGTGTGTGTGTTTTTGTTATGTACTAAGTATTCCGTAAATGTAATGTAATGTCAATGTACGTCATGCTTCGGGTCTCTACACTGCTTGTCTTCTGGGACACAATGGTCTTCTTGTATATCGAGCCACTAAGGTCTGCTAGTATACCAGGCTACTGAGAACTACTCTTCTAACAGAACACTAATTTTTTCTTATCTATCAAGAAACTCAGTTGTTCTCATCACATCCTTTTCCTCACAACTAGTCGTAGGATTTCAAATCATTGTGTGCTTGATTCCAGGAGAATCTACATCTCAATCCATCATTGTTATCTCAACCTACACAGAATTTCACATTGATTATGGAAAAATAACTACCCTATCACAAGGGTCCCAACATCGCATATGTCTTGTCAATTTGACACACTATCGGTAAAATTAAAAACATTCTTCTATAAGGATGGCCAGTTGGTTTCGAGCAGGTCAGACCTAATAAGACTGACCAAGACCTGATTCATCTGACCAGACCCGACCCGGTTGGGTCTGGGCCATCTCGGTCTTGCATGGGTTAAGGGATATGTCCATTTTTCCTCTTAGACTGTGCACATTAGGGTGCATGTAAGGACAACTGGGCAACCTGACATATTGATCCTCCTCTAGCCTGACCTGTATGGTTGGGCCGACTTATGCCCTACAGACTGGTTTCCCCAGGCTGACCCCACACTAGTAGGCCAGTTTGGTCCACCCTAGAAATTGAAGGTGCCATGTCTACCCTAGATCACGTGGTTGGATTTATGAGCTGCCTCCGCCGCATGAGGTCCTATGGACGACGTGTGCACACCGAACCGTCGCCCGGCTATGGGTATCCCATCCTAACAAGACGCCCTTTTGGCCACGTAGTTCCATACCATTGTGTGCTTCTATCCACTACCTCCTCCAATACAGTGTGCAGCTTCCATATATAGTATTTGGCCGCCATTCGTCGTCCATATTCCTTATCCCATGATGGATCCCTTGGGTTCCAAAACTATAATCATTCAGGTTGGCGTCACATGAAGTCATCACTGAACTCCTCACCGTGACCTTCCATTTACTTCACAACGGTCCTTCTTGGACTATGGTTTTCATTTCATCATGAAAATTGAAAGAAAAGGGGAATATAAAAAGAATACACATGGAACACATGAAGGGCAGATCATGACCTTTTTTCATGTCAGCGTGATTTGTCAATGATAGGTGTTTAATAAAGGGTAAAAACATGTGAATCCAACTTCCCATAACTCCCTATATGAAACAATTATAGTCCCCACAAGAAAAAATGACGTGTGGATCACCCTGTTTGTGGGTAGATCCAAATTCATTGTTTAGAAAAAATGAACAGGTAGTTCAATTCATAAATAAAAAAACCCCTACCTAGAGGTTGGATCATTCACTGAGAATGATGAAACAACTATCATACCCAATTTTTCAATCCGATGTAGCTGAAGGATCATAGAATGTAACATTCCAATGCCAATAATCAAAGTGTTCAAAGAAATCAACAATCATGCAAACAATTAGTCTTATTTTGACCCATTAAATGGAGAAAATGATATCTATTATTTTAGTTACACTGAAATACAACATCATTAAGTAGATTAATTTGTGAAATAGTGGTTCGGTTACACTAAAATGATATTAAATATTCAAATAATACAAACCAAAATATTTTTTTGTTTTTCAAAAATAAAAATATTTTTTTAAAATTTCTTAATAATTATAAAATTATCTTTTCCCTATACCCGAGCCTATCGTGATTAGGTCCTTACATATGTAATTCCATTGTTCTGGAAGCAATGGTTCCCCAAAAATTTTAATCTGGGAACACATTTAGATGTTTCCAAAACAGATCTCGTAAAATATTTAAAATAAACATTAAAAAATTCTAAACACATATTCTAGGCTCGTCGGGCCTTGGAATAAAGTTTTGTTTGAGCTAATGGTCTCAAAATAATCACATAAATTTTTTAAAAATTACATATAATTTCTGGAACATTTCATTACCTCCACATTTTAGTAATTACATCACCGTAAGACAAAACAATGGCTGAACAAATAATTGGGTGTAATTCTCTTTATCAGTGCCTCCTGACACCAATTCCCCTCCTAGAGGTTCCCATGATGCCACTGAATACATACTAGAGAAAAATAACTATCCATGAAGTACCCACTCATGTTGACCCTCAATCTATATTGGGAACTCCACAAATGGTTCCCCATCAACAATATTAAACTCCCCAGTCAATAACATGTGATGGATCATGCATGTACCTCCTAATCATTGATATCTGGTAGATATTATGCACCTAGTGCATAAATGGGAGGGAGAGATATCGATTATGCCACCTCTTTATCTCTACTCATAATTGGAAAATGTTTTATGGACTATATAGATAACTTGCCAACCAAGCCAAAGATCCACAATCCCTTACGAGGTGAGACACAAAGGATCACATGGTCTGCCTCCACGAACTACAAGGTAATCTATATCCTGTCATCATAATATATATTCCTACATTGTTAGTCCACATCCACTTAGGGATGACCTGCACCATCTTAGTAGTAGCCCGTACCATCTATGGACCCATGAGTGCTATCACACATGGGCCTCTCCTGAATAACAGTGACCTACATGGTCACCCATAGAGCACCTCAAATAGTGTAATACTAATAGTGGACTGGTGGATGTTGTGGTATGTGAACTCCACTTGTGGTAGGTGATCCTATCAACTGCTCCTAATTTATAAAATACAAGCAGAGAGAGTGGCCTCTAAAACATGGATAGTCCACTCCATCAAACCATCTCTTTAGGGGTAGAATGTCGTGCTAAAGTGTACCTAAGTCCCCAATTCCTCCTATAATATCTTCCACAACTAGGATATAAACCATGTGTCCTAATACAAGACTATTTTCATTGAGACTATGTGTAGGCTAACTATCTCCTATACTTAGAGTCATCCCAAGACCTCTACTGAACCCTGCTCCTAGATGGATAAGAAGTATGATGTATTGTATAGTCAGTCAAAAACCAACCATATGGTGTCGTGCGCCTGAGATGTGTGGGGTAATCATATCATGATGTCAATCGAGATACCATCCCACATACACTTCGGAAGCTCAAGAGGCTGATTATATCCTACTGTAACCTAATACTCGACATTCACATGCTGACAAGTGAGGCACTATGATCCAGACACTGCTACTGCCTTCTTCATCCCAATACACTAGTACGGATGTCGGATGTCCTAATAATTCATTTCCACTCAGGGTTGTACAAAAAAATGGGAGGCATGAAATACCCTCAGAACTTCCTCATGTTATTCAATTTGTAGAACAGTGTGCCCTCACAAAAGTATGATTGGCTCGACACCTATCAAGTAACCATCATGAGCCTGTACAAAGGACAAATGAGCATGTTGGGACTTTTTGTAAACATACACAAGATGGGAACCCTATCTCACTGTAAGATTTGGGGAGTCAAAACATTCTACAGATGAAGAGAAACTCAATAACCATCCACAATGGATGTATTCATCACAACAAACTACTCTGATGCCTCACATAGCAATTGCAAAGAATACCTCCATCTAAGAACGTACACTACCATGTTCCCCTTCCCATAAGTAAAGACTAAATAAAAAACATATTAATGGAGGAACTCATTCCACTTCTTATGCATCATGTTTAGGTCCTTCTGGGATATGATATACCCAAGACTTTTGTGGTCGGAGTAGATAGTAAATTGCTCACCCATCATGTAGTGCGGCCACATCATCCTTGAAAATACCACTTCTGCTTGATCCAAGTTATGGGTTTTGTAAATATTATCATTCTTCTTCTACAACTTTAACTATTGGAAATCACATATTCCCCATACAATAAGACACAACCTAGGTTGATACATGATGTGTCACGAAATACTATATTCCCAATGCCCCCCTTTGGTAGTCTCAAAATGTCGGCACTCCTCAGTCTCTGCCTCATCCCCTAAAAACTCTACAGGTACGTCCCCAACCTCACAAAGGGATTTACCTTTAGTATAAAATCCAATAAGTGTGTCATTAACCTGGATAAGTCAGGAATGATCCTTTGGTAGTATACATACAATTCCATAAAACACCACAACCTCAGTCACGCTCCTGGGTGGATCCCATTAAAGAACTTCCCTAATATTCTCGGGATCTACTAGAACTCAAGACTTGTAATGCCATGTCTCATAGTTTGGTCTTCCCAAATCAAGAACTGAGACCTAGAGTGCTTCCCCTAAATATGGTGCTCATCGTAGTATATCTAGGACTATCTACAAGGGTATAGTGTGCTCCTACATAGATGTTGAGTACACCGGGATTTCATCAATGAAGACCATGACGAACCTTTCTTAGAAAGGATGGAATATCCTATTCATGAGTCCCATAAACATTGTTGGGGAATTGGTCACAATGAAAGGCATCACTATTAACTGATAGTGGGAATATTTATATCTAAATGTAGTCATCAGTAAATCCTCAACCCATTAACCATGTTAATGATTGCATGATCTATGGTTTATCACTGAGAACCAATTCTCTCATTCCAGTTGATTATAGAGCTCATCAATCCTTGTAAGTGGATAATTTTTCTTCATGATCACATGATTCATGTGCCGAATCTCCATGTACAACCTCAATCTCCAGTGTTCAATCTTTGAAAACATTACTGAGGATACCCATAGTGAAAAAATGGGTCTCACGAATCCATTCTTCTTCAAATTCTCTAACTGTACTCTCAACTCATGATGCTCTATGGGATCCATCCAATATGAAAATGATGATATTGGTTCCATCCCATGATATAGATCGATGAAATACTCATCCTCCCTCTCCGGGGGTAATCCTGAAACATCCTTAGAAATGATGTATTTGTACTCATCCACCACTATGGGAACTGAGAAATATTCTCGTCCACAACATCAAGGGTGTGCCTAACAAACTAGTGAGTGATCAGATAAACTCTCCTTTGATAATGTCTTTCATATGGTGGAAGATCTTACTTTTCATATATAAAAGAAAAAATGATCCCATATTCATGGACACACCTCCCTCTATGCCGAAATAAGTCAATCTAAGCATGAAATGTGGATAACCATACCATACCAAATATGACATTGAATTTCATCGACACCGCTACTAGGAGATCCAATCCAAAGATCTTGCCACCAAGAGTTATCTCACCCTAGTAACACCAGTGTGTAATCATCAAATCCCCCCCATATGAGTCTCTAATCGTAATGATCAATCCAACGGCTCCACGGAAATGTATGAAATTTAAAAAAGGACCATGGAAAGGAAAGAGTGATTGAAATATGTGTATATAAGAACTGAATCAAACGAGGAGATGTAATATAACATATCTCTAATAATCTACCGAGAATCATGGGCATATGTCTCCATCACATAAAGCAGGCCTTTCCCCTGTCTACTGGCTCTCGATGCCCGTTGTGGGCTACCTGGGGGTGGAGGTGGTAGAACCATTAACCTCAACCAATAGTTTTCTACTCTAATGGATCCAATACCAAATTTTCCTCCCTATGGATCACTATACATGAATATCTTCCTCTTCATTGGAAGTACCTCAATTGTCTTATAATTATCTAGGAAGTGAGTCAAGAAAACACTTGACATGTTCCCCTGCCTCCCACATGAGTAAAACATCCTATTGCTCTGATGACTCGCTACACCATGGGGGTCACGTACCACTGATCCTGCATCTTGGGGTTTTCCCCCAAAATGACTAGTATTCTTGAGTCCTTATCTCTGATAATTATGACCCACGACTGAAGACTCTGCCACGTGGGGTCAACTGGTAGCTCCTGCTGTTGGTGCTAACTCTGCTAGGATGTTCTCCACAAGTAGGGCTCACCCCAGTATCCTGTACAATGTAGAGATACTAAATGATACCATAGTTTCCTTGATCTCCTGATGTAGTCCTAGCTCAAAGGCTCAAACCAGGAAAAACATGTATGACACATGTCTGTGGAGTAGAAAGAATGAATGGTGAATATCACAGAGTAGTATGCTAATATCATCATACCAAGCTATAGGTGCAATAGATCATGTATGAACACTGTGTACAACATCACTGCAAAGGACTAATCTCTGAAGAAATGCTCATTGTATGTCCATGTGGGAGTCGCCTCGTCCAATGTCTAGATTTTCAAGATCCACCATATCCTCATTGATCCCAAGAGAAGGATCATGTATAAGATCCAAATTTGGCCTAGAGACATCCTCACTAGATATAAGACTCACATAACCACCTCGAGCCAATCCTTGACCACCCAAGGATTAATATCACACATGAACCAAGGAGGCCTCTGCCTCTAGAACTCGGGTAAGGATCTAACCTTACGTGTATTCTCTACCAGTAGCGCTAGTAGAATGTATTGATCAGTGGAGGGTAGTAAGATTGGGGTACCTCCTAGTGGGGGCATCTCCAGTACTAGTCCTTACACTGATGGATCATCAATGGGAATACCGTCCGCGTGGTCACACACTAGAATCCTCATAGGCTGTCTGCATGAGGGCATCCTGAAATAGATCAAGATGAACAACAGTCAATAGGTTATACCTGGTGAGCTGACACACACTAAATATGAACACGATGAAACACTCAATTCATATATGATGCATGCATCATGTGTTTTTATGTATCGATTTGAAATGTATTATCAAGGTCATAGTGTATGGATTCATTTGCCGCTGCACCAACACTAGACTCTCCAATCCTGAAAGTAATATTCTAAACATTCTATACTATTTCTCCAAAACAAATACATATAATCTCGGTCCATAATGTAGTAATAATAATTTTTTATACCAATTTTTCATGACATATACCCTGGGGCACGTTTCATGACTACCCCAAGCCTACCTACTATGGGCTAGGGGTGGTGACTACTACTGAAGGCATTATCCTATAAGTGGGAGACATTTTTCATGTACCCATACACACACACACACACTCACAACCATAGCCTAGAATGCTGAAAAAGAAAATCATTTAGAGCACTAAGGAATCCACTAAGAGTAGAGGTACAAGAAGTATGTAAAATTGGCAAGAATACAAACACACAAAATACATGCTATAAATAAGGGTGTTCATGGTCTATGATAATATGTCTATAAAAAACCTACCTAAATGGTAGGTGAAGAGTTTGTGTCGGAAGCAATAATAGTATGCCTCACATGACCGTGACCATTGGGAACCACCTAGTCCTCAACCATTCTAGTTCTCTATCAAAATTTCATTCATCTACATAAGAGTGGACATGTGTGGGTGAAAGCAATGTAAGGGTGAGTAACATAATACTCATTAGGGATAACAAAACTACATAGAATAGTAAAAACAAATAAATGGACAACTCACACAAGTATAACAAAAAAATATATAATGTAATATTATCATTTGTAAATATGAACAACTTGAACTGTTGAGGGACTCATCCCTGATGAGTCACTATGGTCTATAGGTCCACTAATTCCTGCACTTCCACCGGTCCGCCAGGGTCTGTTCATCATTGAGGTCTGTTGGGCCACTAAGGTCTCCTATTTTGTTGGGCCACTAAGGACCTATAATTTACCAAGAAACTAAGGTTGACTCATCTGTCGGCCCAATGAGGTTCTCTCTTCTACCAAGTCACTAAGGTATGCTCGTCTACCAGGACACTGAGGACTGCTCGTCACTTCCATCACATTATAGACAGTCACATGATATCACTTCATAACGCACTTGATTCTGGGAGAATCTAATTTCCAAGCCATTAGTTGTATGTCGTTTTTGAAAGAAATTTACTTGGTGTATGCCAAATGTACAATCTTTTCATTAAGACTCCCTAAACGGCATTTCAATCAAACACATGGTTTGGAAAATTATTCCCATTCTACTACAAGGGGGACAGTGTGGTCTGGGCCTATGGTGTCCTGGTCGGCCGACTGCCTCCCCCGCATGTGGTGCCATGGACTATGTGCCATCATTGACACACAGCCTAGTTGTGGCTATGCCAATGTAACGTGGCACCCTAGTGGTACCGTAGTTCCACACTATTGCGGCCCGTTGGCCGCGACCTTTTCCGCGTAACACGACATTGTAGTTCTACATCACCACACCCTCTTCTACTACATTGTGCTGCTACCGTGGTCTCCACCACTGTAGTGTGACACCACCATGTGTGACCTCCTACATGAAATTCCTACCATGTCCCCCAAACACTTGCTACGGGCCCAGATCTACCTCTCATTGTGGCTTCCACAGGTTCCACCGCCACTGACCATCGAGCAAACTGACTGTGCAGCCGATGCGGCCTTCTGTGGCCACTACTACGATCCTTCTTGGATAATGGATGTCATTTAATCACAATGAATGTATGAAATAGGGCATAGAAGAATAATTCAAAAGGAAAAATATAGGAGAGATCACTTCCTTTGTTCATGAAAGTGTGATTTATCCTTTTTATAAGTTTAACGATGGATAACAAAATATGAATCCCACTATCAATATCTCCATGAAAGAAAAAATCCTAGACCCCACAAGAAAAAATGACACACAGATCAACATTTTAGTTGTTTGATCAGCATTCGTTGTTTAGAAATAAAGAATGTGGAATCCAATTTATAACGAAAAAACCCCTTCCTCGAGGTTCAATTGTTCCTTGACAACGATTGCATTGCTGTCCTTTGACATTTCCAAAGCCGTTGTTGGGGGAAGTTTGTTGATCTTTAGTCACCAAAGCCAAAACACCAAGGTATTATATAAATCTTTGATCATGCAAACGATCCGTCTAAAGTTTACCCATAAATGGAGAATACACATTTCAATATTTCTACTAAACTGCGTTGCAACATCATTACACTAATTTATTAATGAAACCATGTTTCTATTACATGACAATGAAATTAAAAATTCAAATAAAAAAAATTGTATTTATTTTTCCCTAAAAATTCTACTTTTAAATTTTCATCAACATTCTGAATATACACCTTCTCCCACGACCCTCACCAGTCGAGGTTATGTTTTTCTTTAAATAAATTCATCAGTCTAGATGCAATGATGCCCTCATATTTTTAATCTGAGAACCAGTTTAGATGTTTTCAAAACATCTCAACTATGTTATTTCAAATAAAAATTTAAAAAAATTCATATACTAATTCCTGGTACACCATCCTCAGAATCAAGTGTTTTCTAGGAACCTAATCTCGAAATAATACCATATAAATAAAAAAATTACGTGGAATATTTAGGACATTACACTTTATGAATGTTATGTATCCATTAATATATCTTATGATATGTTTTATTAAAATATTTTTTAAGGGATTATGATATTTGTGTAAGAAAATGATTATTCTATGCGTAAAGAATAATTTTAAAATGGGAAATTTTAAGAAGTATTCAAGTAATAATTACTTAATTATTTATTTATTATGATTCATAATATGATTTTGTGATAATACACCATTTAAAATGTTTTTAGAGTTTTTATGGATGTTTAGATATTTCGAAGATATAAATTTAAATTTTGTGATGATATGTTCTAAAAAGAGAAAATACTTCATGTTTTTAATGTTTCATATGATGGGAAAATGGATACAGAGTAGAAATGTCTATCAAGTAATATATGGAATTTCTATGTAATAGTTATGACCTAAATCTATAAAAATATAAAACAAAATTTTCATTTTGAATTTGAGAAGGTGAATTGTAGTTTAAAGTCACTATAAAATGAAATATTTGAAGTGGTTTCCAAATAGTGGGTATTCGTGAAAGGATTAGATTACATTAGAGACTGAGATCTTAAATTAACAAAATGTAAAAGATATATATAACTATAATGTCTAGTATTTTAGGTAGAATTATGGTCATTTTGGAAACCACTATTAATGATATATTATTGTTTAATACTCATTATAAAATTGCTTATTGTCATTTAATTAAAATTGTCACACTTATTATTTTGGTTTAGTAAATTGGTTAATCTAGCATGAACACAATGTAACAATGGAATTGAAAGAAAATATGGTGGTTATAAGAATATGAAACTAAATATAATGTGAGTTGTAGTGAGAAATATTGTGGGTTTTCTCAGCTAGATATCATGAGTAATGATTGATAAACTAAGACATTGTTTGTTTCGTAATTTAAAAAATATGATATAAATGAGGTCTCATGGATATTCATGTGATAATGGTAAAAATGTTTAGTATATTTAGTGACCTATGTGTATTGAATTCAGAAATAAGAACCTAGGAAAATGTCTGGAGAAATGGTCATATGTTTTATATATTTTAAAGGAGGTCATAATGAAATAATTTTACCCGGAATGAGTCTCTTTTAGTTAACTCCATAATGGGTAAATATGTTATTCCCAATGTATAAATTCAATGTATTATATATGTACATAATTAAAATTATTAAAATAAATATCCCAAGGGGGAATGAACAAGAATGAGATCATCCAGGCCATATAGATGAATATATAGTAATTCCTAATTCCATTATTTTTTTAAGACTAGGAATCTATAAATGATAATTTAAAGGTATGTACTATATAATTGCCTATATTTTAATATTTTTGAATCTAAGGTCATGAAAACATACATTGATTATATGAAAGTTGTATTAAATAATAAGAAATTGAATAATGTTTAATTGATTATGAATAACGTTAAATGATTGAGGTGTCCATGTATAAGGATTAAATAATTATTATTTAAGGACGATCACCAGAATTAGTGGTCTTTTGATAATTTATGTGATGTAATTACAATGAGAGTAATTTATTTTTGAGGTATATGAATCATTTCATTTTAACATGCTATAATTTTATTTGATTAAAAATTCCCTTTTTATTTTTTCAAAATATGCTTAAAAGTATGAAAAACAGTTAGGGATTATATGATCATTTATTTTGTGGAAATTTTGGTCAATTACTTTATTTAAGATACAAAATCAAAGCTATGATATAACATTTGAGGATAAAATAATTATTTATTGATGAATTTATATGAGTATTAATTTATATAAGGATTATCAAATTCTGGGAATGTTATAAAGAATATATTTTTATATTTTTATATAAAAAACAACTCATATATCAGGAAATAATCTAAAATATTTGGTAGGTCAGTATAGCTTGAACCCACAACCGATGGGTGATGAAGGTAAATCTATTACCACTAGCCAACATGTCCCTTTATTAGTATGACACCATTTTTCATTATTTTGTTGATTTAAAAATAAATTTTATGTTCATTTTGTGGAATATATGTTTTATCTCATAGATTACCATGATATCTTAATGTGATTTAGAGTTTATGTGATAAATGTTATCTTAGAAGAATTTTATTATTTTGGGAACGATATATGAATAAAGTAAACCAAATTTTATCATATTTTGTATGTATAAAGTTTGAATTTCCATTTACAGGTTTATATAACTTTAATGTGGTCATTCATGTTATTTATTTAAATTATTAACATTTCATTTAGATTATGTTATTATGGTAATTATATTTTTTGTATGAAATATTAATGGGGGTTAATTTTATTTGAATAAAATATTAAATTTACATTGCAGAACATGAAAAAAATCCTATATTATTTTTTTTGGATTTCAATCAAAGTAAATATTATTTTTATGATATTTTAAGATATTTTATTTATTGGATTATGTAAGTTGTTTTTTGGATACTAATATTGAATTATTTAAATTAATGTAGTTTTTATTTTAGGATGGTATAATTATTATTGGAAATTATATTGTCTTCCCCTAAAAATTCTTATTTTTAAGGTATAAAGATATAATAAATTAGTTCTATACCATTTTTCAAAAATGTTATCCGTTAAAGGTTCATTTGTATACTTCAATCAAGAAGAATTCCCCAAGAACAGTCATCATTATGAGGAAAATGATGTGTTTGTGGTTGAAATTGGTGAAAAGATAAAATTATTCCTAACATGTAATTATGTTTTGTTAGTTCTTTATTATTTATGATAATGTAATTCAATCAAGCTTTTAGAAATGTTTGTAAATAAATTGTTCACCCATTTTATTTTCTTACCGATTAATCAAAATGCCTTTAAGACATCCCAGATTTATGGTATTGTGATGGTTTGATTTCTACTGGAAATAGTCTCTATCACGCTCTATTAGTCTGTAAATGTTATGTGTATCTTAAAAATTCTCAATTTTACTTGACAAAAATTATTTAATTCATTGAATCCTACCTATTCATTATTCCAGACGACCTTTGTACATCCCTTTTCAATTGCATGCTTTATTGACCATTTTTATAATATATAATGTCAAAAAAATAATTTTGAAAAGTAAAATCATTAGTTTTTAATATTGAGTTTAATGTTTTGTGTTTAAATTTCATAAATTTTGTGGGAGGGATAATTTATTATCAAAACATTTAAAAATAAATATTATGTTTGATAGCATACAAGATACACAACACCGTGTTTATACAAACAGTAAAATAATATTATTTAAAAATGACAATTTTAACATATTTATTAAAATGTAATGAATGAATATAATCTACCTCATTATGAAATATATATCATTCCAATACTTTTATAATGTTTTATTGTATTTTTTAAAATCATATTTTTTTATTGATGTCCTTTTATACCATAAAAGGGGGTGTTTCATTCAATATATCAGTTAATATTATAATTGTTTTTATAAGATTTATAAATAGTATTTATTATTTAAATATTCTATTTGATATCATAATTTCCAAATAATATTTTATTTAAATAATTATATTAGTCTTAAAATATTTATTTTTTGGGGTAGAGTGACAAATAATAATAGTTATTGACAATTTTTTTAGAATATTTACAGTGTAAAATTAAATTTGGATTATATTAAACATTTAATTACATATTTTTTATTTATAATAATTCAATTATTTTATTTAAAATTTATTTTATACTATAAATTAGTATACTTTTTCTTTATTTTTTAAAAGATTATTTTTATGGAAAACACATTTTTCGTCACGTTTTTCCATCATTATTTTGAATTAAATTATAAAATTTATGTTTCAAATTTATTTAAAAATTTATTTCATATTTTGAATGATTTATTCCAAATTTCATATATATTTCCCATTAATTGTTTGTCAATATATATTGTAACAATATTAATTTTCATTTCCATTGTAATGAGTAATTTGAATAATTAATATTTAAAATAAAATTAAAAGTGTTATTATATAAACCTAAAATATGAAATAATTTTTTATAATGAATCTTTTTCATGTATAATAAAATGAGATTCATTTATATGGCCTTATTTCTATTTCAATGTCCTTATATCCTTTATTATGTTTAATTTAATGATAAGTAATAAAATATCATTTTCCTCTTTTTTAATAACTATTAAAATTTTATTATAGGGTTAAATATACTAAATATTATATTATAAATATTAATTAAAAATATAAGAATGTTTTCTTACTCTAGGTAATTTATTTTGAATTATTATTAAAGAAATAATTATCTTAAATGATCACACAACACGGATGTAGTGATTATTTAATTAATATAAAAATCAAATAAATGATACAAAACATATTGAATGATATACAATTTGAGTTAATTATCATGATGATATAATTACATTAATTAACTATAAAATTTATGGATATAAATAATTTTTTTTTCTAATTTTACATGTTTTTACAATGTTATTAGAGTAAATAATATGAATAGTTCTAAAAATATATATTAATGATATGTTATAAGAAAAAAAATTTATTAAATGATATAAAATTATCCAAAATTTAATATTTAGAAAAGTGATTAGGAAATTGGTTATAGTTTCAACCTTCTTCTATTTATATATATTATTACAATTTATTTTACCTATATTGATCCTCAAAGGGAGTGTTTTTATAAATTGAATGTGAAAGGGGTTAAAGAGGGGTTAAAAAAGAATGAAAATGGTAAAAACAATATTCAAAACAAACCTAATTTTTATTGTATGAGATTATTTAGACCCATAATCATATTATATATGAAAAAAAATTCGAACTTTTTTTAAATAAAAATGAATTAATATTTAATTATTATTTTCAGAATGTCCATGAGTTAGGCATTACCTTAATTATAAAAGTTAATTTATTATTATAATTTAGACAAACATATAAACTCGTTTTGTTAAGATAATCCTTTTAAAATTACATTCCAATAATCCCTATCTAAATTTTATTTCATTATTAAACTGGATAAAAACTTTAGAGGGTTTATGGTGTTGAGGAATAATGTTTTACCAAAGAATAGTTATAGTTTATAACTACATGTTTTTGTTATATTCCTTCTTCTACATCCTTAAAATATTCATAAACCGTTAGTAATTAATAAAAATTGTATACATAAAAAATAGAAGATATTATTTTAATTAAATGACTTATATCCATCTCCCCATTCATCAAATGGGATATGAAACTATTGTTTGTGTGTACCGAGGATTACCACATCATGAACCAATGTGATTAGATTTACATCACCAAGTATCATGGATTGATTATAAACATCAAATTTTTTCATATATTTGATAATTATGATAAATTTATCAATATTATATGATAATATATCATTCACATTTTTACCATTCCATTCACTAAAAATTGATATTATTTTTTGTACGTACATGATACTACAGTCTACATAAAAAGATGTGTTTCATTTGATTCACCAAATCAAATTTATGAAATATTTATGAATATTTGATAAATTAATATAATAATAATGATTTTCTTATAATTATATAATGATAATATAATACTCACCTTCTTTCCATAATGATCGTTGAAAAATGGTAATGTTAATCATGTGTACGTACGACCTACCATCTCCATAAAAGTTATATAGTTAATTTTTCATGACCATATACGATGATTAGTTTTAAAAGTATAATATATGTATAATCTATTTTTTATTCTCTAGAATATTAGTAAATTACTATATTGAAATTAGTCAGCATACCAATGTCATTTTGGACATATGAACAAAATATCATCATAAAATCTGACATAAATATAATCGAACAAGTAAATAAATATAACAGAGTAAGAGATAGAATAAAATTAATTATAATAAAACCCTTTTTATATTGTTTAAATTAAACCTCATTTATTAATTTCAAATATAAAATAATATATGATAATCCAGAATCAAGTTATAATTAATTATTATAAAAATATTCAATATTGTTTATATGAGAACCCCCTTTTTCTTACATATCCATAAGAATTGTTATAAGAATTATTTCAAGATGTTTTTTAGTATTATTATATGGTTTTAGGGTAATTTTCAATAATATTATACTTTTCAAAAAAAATTAATGGAATATTTTTATCATTTTCCAAAAGAGTTTCTCTCTGACAATTCCAGCAAAAAGAAGGATGGAATGTTTTCTTAGCATATATAGAATGTCAAAATTTACTAACTCCATGATTAATTTTATTATATCAAGGAAAATTTATATGTTTACATGGTTTTTTTGTAGATAATTTCTCTTCTTTTTATGTGTTTAATTTTTAATAAAATAAGTTATTTAAAATTGAATGGTTATTTACTAAAAAATGATTTAATGTTCCTTAATATTATTTATATTCATCAAATAAATAAAAACAAGGTTTCAGTAAATTTTTTTATTGAAACAGAACATTGATGTACATTATATACATTATATTTCATGGGTATGTTTTGTGAGTAATTTTGGTAGTGCTATAATCCTAATGTGGTTGATCCCATTGTAGAACTCTAATGAATTGCTTAAAGAAATAGAGTTAACTGGTTATGTTTCTACCAAGATATTCTGGTAATATACTATGATTGTTATTATATGTATATACATGATGTTTATTTCATGGATAACTATAATGGTCACTACAAGTATAAAAATGATGAATATATAATGTGTTTATAATAATGATGTGATAATGATATCACAAGTTTCCTATAAGATTTATCTTTAATTTATTTCTATATTTATGGAAGTATTATTATTTTCCATGATAATTTAAAGTCTATGATACATCATATGGTTGAAATATATATCTTTTAGAAAAGGGTATTTCTAATTTTTGATGATTCTAAAAAAACCATTTTGAGATTTATATCTCTTTTATTATTTTTTAAGATATGTTTTATTAAAATATAGGGACAGATATGGTCATTTACTAGGCAATAAACCTTTTGAAGATAATGTGTATATTGAAAAATAATCATTCTATATGTATTTATGGAATAATTTTTTTAGATGTCACTCACAAATTTTTTATAATCATCAGATGTATTAAAAAGAATTTCAATGGGGTTAAATATTGGTAGAAAAATTGATGCGGTAATTATCAAATTTTTGATGATATTCCATTAATGTAAAACATGTTTCTTTATATATTATTTGCTTATTTTGTTGCAAAAATGGAAATTGGGTAGAAGTGTCCACTTTGTAATATTTGTGATTATTATGTAATAGTTCTTACATAACACATTGATATTATAAACCAAAAATGTCCTTGAAAATTAAAGAATGTGAAATAGATTTTAGATTTTTATAAACTTTGTTTTTACATGCAGTTCCTAAAAAAAGTGGTAGAAATTAATTATAATTTCTAAGAATTTTTTTAATGAATTTTTTTTGA
The DNA here is from genome assembly GCA_963277665.1 of Viscum album. NCBI lineage: Eukaryota > Viridiplantae > Streptophyta > Magnoliopsida > Santalales > Viscaceae > Viscum > Viscum album. The sequence continues at coordinate 227,919,194 of OY728143.1, forward strand.
ATAATATTAAATTTAAAACAATAAAATGACTTAACTAATAATTGGGTGATTATTTATTAAGAATTAATTAATGAATTTATATTTATATGCAAATTTATATTTATATCTCATAATGTGGTTACTTATATTTATAAATACCAATTCAATAAAGGGGTCATAATGGGCACACATACATAGTATTAATTTTATAATATATAAAATTTCACACAAATCATTGTATTGCATGTAAATAATTATATCTAACTTATTATTACAAATTGACAACATGTTACATCAATTCCATTAATGGGGATTATATACCCTTTCTATTTTATCTATAAAAAATATCAATTAGTTTAAAGCAGATCAGTGTAATCAAGGTGAAAGATAAAGCAATCTAATGTAATAATAGATGAAACCCATGTTATATAAATTAATAAATTTGGATCCTAGTGTAGAAAGAGAAAATAGTTTATTTATATTAAAATGTATATAAATAAGACAAACATATTGTAAATGTCTAGTGTCAAACCCAATATTACTACTATCATCCTCTTCCACTACAAAATTATCTGTCATGGGGCCCTATCTATGACAATTATACATATACATGAATTCTTCATGAACATTAATATTCTCAATTATAGTATGAGTAATAAAACCTAGTAGGAAACAAATAATGAATCTTTATCATATGTGAAAACTATAATAAGCACATTCTATGATAGAAATATATGTAAAAACAATCATAAACAATAACATCTATAGTTTTTTATACATAAAAATCCCATACGTTCCCCTAACGTACACTATTATTCTCCATTACTAAAGGACAATAAAAAGGTGGTTGAAGTGAACATCCACTATCCACAAGGATAGACTGTATATAACTCAACATATATAAGGGATTGAGTTTTGGGTTAATCCATAAGTCTAACTGTGAGTGTGTTACTTCAAAATCCTAATGGCATAGACTGAACATGTCACTATCATGGGTCCATTCATATGGTTTTAATTACTATAATTTATTTAAAGGTAAATCATCATAATCACTACAAGTCATGTGCACTCCCCATATAACACGTATACATATTATGATGGTTTACATGTTATTTTTACTAAGGTAATAACTCCATGGATTGGAAATTCATATAATAAGGAATAGAATAATGTAGAAAGAATATCTTGTAATAATGAGAATGTAATAGAATCATATATTAAAATGTGATCATAATTATTCATGGTAAGAAGCTACACTAGAAAAAAAATGTGGGATCAGGAATCAAATTTGGGTCGGAAGACCACAGACACACCCATATAAAATCACCATCATGCATGGTCAACAAGTTATTCCAAACTATCATTAAATAAAGGTAACAAGAATTTTAATGGGACTTAATTGGAAGTTAATATCCTACCTCAAGATACTTCATGTTAATGTAAATCATTTCAAATGTTTCTATAACAACATGAGATTTTAAAAGAACATGATGTTTGATAGTGTATATAACATGTAATGTAGAGCTTAAATAAACAATGAAATATTTTAATTTTATATATGTTATAACATAGCCATTTTTTGGGAGAGTATGAATAGATTCAATGAAATATTGAGATATATATTTGTAATAAAGTTTAAAAATGTATTCATAAATGCTTTAGAAATATGCTGTAAATTTTAATTAGTTTTATTTTATTCCAGAAAAAAAAAATTTCTACCAAACTGGGATTTATTTATAGAATTTCGTAATTAGTTTTTATATATTTTATAAATTTTATTACTTAAAATTAATATAATTCTTAAAAACATCATATCAAAATTATCTTAGGGGGAATTTTTTGGATTTTTCTAGAAAGATAGATTTTCCATTGAATAGTGAAAAAAACAATTTTTATTGTACTGTATACATTTTAGTTATTTAAAAATTTATAAGTAATATTAAAATTGTTTGACTGTAATATTATAAATATTATAAAAAATATCATTATGTAAATTGGAACTAATTTTATGCTTGAATTGGGTACAAAATATTTTTATGCAAACTGGATTTTTTAGAAAAAATGTTTTTCATTAGATACTGCATTTTTATCATAAATTATTTTATACTGCTTATAGAAATTAAATATTAAAATATATATATTCCATATTTGGATTATGTTTTTAGAAGTTGGTAAATAGGTTCCTTTTAGTTTTTGGTCAAAAATAATAGTTATTATATTAATTATTTGTTACCACAATGAACATAAAATGAGTCAGTTAGGTTTATAACTACTATGATATGTATTAAAATTCAATTAATACCATAATGTGTTTAATTAGATTAGTAAGGTTCTTCCATAATTGGATTTTTTTTAAAAATATTACAATTTTTTCCATTATCCTTAATTTTGACCTTTATAATATTTAAGTAAAAGATAGTGTCAAAAAATCCACTTTCTTTCTTCTATATCTAAAATATGTCTGTGAAAGGGATAAAATACATATTTTTGGATATTTAATTATATTTCAAATAATAAATTAATTTTTTTCTTATGTTAATTTATTTTAAATTTTTATCAATGAAATAATTACCTTAAAATCTTACATAATGATAAAATATTATTTGTTCAAGTAGTAGAATAATCATGTATATTGTTAAAAAATATAAATAAAAATACTTTTTGGATGATTTAATGTATCCGATGATCTTTTTTGACAAATATAACTTATTTGTGAAATTTTGAAATTTTAAATTTAAGTTTTACTGATGTCATGTTGTTTTCATGGTAATATTTTGTGAATAGTTCCTAAAATAAAATTCATCGAATTTAATGATAAATTATATTTTAATAAATTATTTTTAAATAAAAAATATTTAAATTATGAAAATTATGATTAAAAATGGTAGAAAATTGAATCAATTTTCCATTAATTGTCACTTTTTAACCATAGAAGTTATATTATAACACTTTTATATTGAAAAATTTATTACCCTGATTGAGCATAAAATTGGTAATCATAGGGATCAAACAAAAAGATAAATTTTAAAATGACATAAAATCTTAAAAATTTTGATCATATGATTATATTAAGGCCATTTATTCCTTATTATTAAAGTAATGTTATTTTGTAACTATTTTTCACGAGTTAGACACATATTTTATTATAATATTTCAATTATTCCTAAATGATAATATTTATTATATTTTATAATATCATTTTATTAAATGATTTAAAATTAATATAAAATTTATACCGTCTCAATTGAATGGGATATTGTTTAATATATAAAATAATCACTATTTATGAATAACCATTTCTTTTATGTTAATATTAATAACATTTAATGTGTATAAAACATTATTATCAAAATAATTGTCTAAAGGGTGAATGGGAGGCGGGGTTGGGGTTGAATCTAAGAGATAAGGGTAAAAAAAATAAGAAAAATACTTTTAAATGTTATTATATTATATTATTTCAACTAATAATCATAATATCATAGTGTTATCTTTATTTAAATCCATTTTAATAAAAATTACAATATTTTAATTTAGTACTCAAGGTAATTCAAAATGTACCCTCCTCGCACTTAAAAAACAAAACCTCATATCCATTATTCTTTTCATTGTCTGAGTAATATATATCATAAAATATATAACATACTATCAATATATCATTCTTAACAACATCCAAGAATATGTGATTTTTCAAAAAGACCATCCTTTCATAGATTAAGGTATAATCAAAAAGTGGTTTCTCAAAAAAGCAGTTTAACTATTAACCAATAATGTTTTATTTTATTTATTATTATATCCCATATATAAATATATATGTGTGTTATCAATTATAAAATTATTGAATTTAGTATCTTCAATTAATATAAATTTTTTTATAATTAGTAAATAACAATTTTCCTCTTTCTTCCCATCTATTGGAAAGAAATAACATCCATTATGTGTACATGTGGACAACCACATCCACGAAGTGATGTGATATTTTTCATTTAAAATTTAGAATGATGGTAATAAGTATAAATTTAATAAATATATTTTATTGATTTGGCATAATTATAAATATATAAATAATTATAATTTAACATTATTTTATTCTATCAAAACATGAAAATAGTTTCTATGTGCATGTTTAACATACCATATCCCAATATCGAATTATTATAGATGACTATAATTATATATGTAATTAATATATATGATATTTATATCACGGTTAAAATTATATAGATGATGGAACCAGTATTTTTAATACATGGACTGGAACTGCTGAAGTGAAACATTCATAGGAATTGAAGTAGTTATGCATAGAATAATGATTTGAATAAAACATTATTGAAAAAAGCGATAATAAGTCATAATTAAATTAAATATATAAGTATACTTATAAAATAAATATTCAATAAATCATCATTTATTATTTATTAGGTTAAAACACATAAATACAAGTCATTGGGAATGAGATTTATGATTCAATCTAATTTTAATAAGGATTGTTTATGATTGATTTTCCATTAAGGAAGTAACATAAAACTAATCAAATAAATTACATTATGTTTTATTCCCCTACTGTTATTTCTATAGGATATAGATTTTCATTTTATTTTCCACACATTATGTACTCATTGGAACAAAAAAATTATTTAAAGGAAAATTGACTATTTTTTACTATTCATCCATAAATCTTTTTCATCAATGAGCATATTTTCCTAAAAATGAATTCAATATTTTTTTTGAATATTCTCAAAATAATTTTTCAATACAATTATTATCATTTTTTACAATAAATAAATTATTTTCAATGGAATCATCATATTAATTTATGAAAAGGTAACTATTTATTTTTTACAAAAAAAGTGAAAGGAATATACTTTTTAATATATACAACTAGAAAAAAAATATTTAAACATTACTAGTAAATCATTTGATGATTACATATCAATTTTATAATTATCAATTAAATTATATTTTCTCCTTTAATATTTTAAAAAAATTTCAATTTCAAATTATGGATTTTAAAATAAGTAGTTATTTTCCATTAGAAATATTCTTGTAATCGTGTAAAGAATATTTTTTTCTATTAAAAAATCTTTTGATGTTAATTATACTTTACATGGATTTGATCTAATGGTTACATCCTTGTTATTTATTTTTATATTTTATGACTTTTATGATGATATATATAAAACATATTTATTTTCCATGGGTTCTGATATGATAAAATGGTGAAATAATTATCAATCTCATTTCCATTCCATTAGTTATGTTATTGAGATATAGTGACTCTTTTATGGTATTATGGAACACATATGAATAATTTTTATTAAGTGATTGATATGAAAAAATATTATATCACTTTAATGCATGGGGTGGATTTTTATATCTCATGAGATAAGTAAGTGAATTATATAGGGATTCATGTTCAATTATATTAAATATGTGATGATTCCCGATCTGTTATAATATGGAAATCAGGTGATGATTCATGATATATTAAGATATAGTAAACATGTGTTGATTCCTAATCCATTATAATTTTATAGTTTTTTTAATTATCCTTGACATATTAAATTGTTTATATTCCTAGGAAGGAACCACACAATGATGTTATGCTTTCAGACATCTGATATGAACTCATGGTTGAATATTAAATAATACCTATTTATCACTCCTAGGATTCATGTTATAAAATGGTAATGTTTTATTCCATGAATCACGGTTATGATCCACTAATAAATTGGTATGTAAATTGTATGTTATACCCTTTGGATTTATTTATTATTATATTATACCATTTAGTAATATACTTAATATTTACCTTTACTGATAATCTATGATCACCCTTTCTTATGTTTCCTTCTCCCTGGTTATAAATAAATAAACTCTGAAATTTTTGCCTAATAATATTACAATTTTGAATGATATTTATAGTATATATTGAAGATATTTAATGATATTAAAATAGAATAAATATAGTTTCTAATGAATATACACCATTACAATAATGGAATAGATCATAATGTTAGGTATTGAAAATTATTTTACAATGATATAATATTAATATATGAATATAATGGATCAAAATATTTATTATCAGAGTTAGATTTAGTTAATCTCTTGACATTTAAATTATAAAAATATATTTAAGCCCCTTGGGAAAACTCTAAGAATATGATAAAATACTAAATTTTTTATAAGATATAGACTATGTAATTTTCTGATAAATGTATCACGGTCTAGATACATTAAGTAGAAGTTGTTTTGGTATATTCTTATCTGGGGTTAATAAAGCTATAATAAGAACTCTCAGTATAACATCATCATTATTTAGGTACATGGTGAATTTAATCTTATTATACATCTCTTATGAATTTCATGGGGTCTTCTATTTTGTTAACTAATATTTCTTTTAGAAACAATTCTCATTGATTTTAATAGATGATTTAGAAAGATTTACATGGTTACACCTCAGGTGTCATACATTTAAATGAATGTCACATGATTTAGAAATCCTATATATTATATTTAAATGATAATGAGGTTTCATAATATAATTATTTTTTCTTACATTATTTTTTATATCTAATGGATGTAAGATAGAGGATTCAAGTTAATGCGGAATATGAAAGATAGTGAGTAATTTTTCCTCATGAGATAACAAATGAAACAAGAGATGTAATGTCGTACCTTTGGATTATTCTTGATCAGTTATCCCTTTTTTATTGTCCATTATTCCCTAAGTTTGTTTCCTAGAACCCCTAATGAAAAAATCTATATTTTCATGAAGAACATATAGGGAAAAAGATTCTTCTTCCATGATTTCTAATATATGAGAAGATGTACCCAATGGATTTTCTCATATAAATGGGAAATGTTTTCTTAATAGAAACAATGGGTATAAAATAAGTAATTTTTATGACATAAATGAAGAGTTATATGGAGGTATTATATATTTATCCTAGGGTACCATTTATAGTTCAATGTATTATTTGTGGATTATATATGAATGATTATATTAAATTTTAGAATACATGAGTTAACATATAAACCAATTAATGACCTATACTATATCAATTATTTTATTTAAACGATTGATGTTAATATGTATTGTGATTGAGAGTTATGTTATAAAATAGTAATATCATTGATATTTTAGATATAAGAATCATGAGATGTCAAACGACTGTTCAAAAATAGTTTTTATTTATGGGTTTCAACCCATGTAGCTCACTAATAGATTGGATAATGTTTTTGGGTAATCCAACATATTTTGTATTCCCAAGAGATGTGTGAAATATATTATTACATGATTCCATTATAAGGATTATTGTATGGATTAATATAAGGATAATTCCCCAAGGTAACAACATGTTATTCATATAAATGTTTTAAATTTAAAATTTTAATTTAAAATAGTATGAAAATGTTCTTATATTTTGTGGTAAGTATATGAATTTTATATAAGATAAAAATTACACTTATTAGAGTAAATATAATCTTCTGTTTTCATGATTTATAATAAAATAATTATTATTATGATTATTTCCATTATGATTAAGTGTGAATTTTATAATGAAAACTGTTAATCAATTATGTTTATTTTAAATAAATATCATTTAAAAGTTAAACCTAAATGTTTATCAAGAAAAATTCTAAATTTATTATATGTTTTATAGCATTAAAATTCTTCTAAATGTTTTAACCTAATTTGGGTAACTTATCATGTTTTTTTCATCACCACGTGAATTAAAAAATTTTCATCGTGATTAAGGATTAATAGTAACATTATTAAAGAGATATTTCCAATAATGGATTTTTCCATAGGAAATACAATGTTTTAAATATAAATAACGCGCTTTGTGAGAAAAATCAACACTATTTGAATGTGTCCACATTTTTATGAAATGTTTTACATAATTTTATATACAGTTAAATGTAAAGGATCCTACAAATGTATGATAGTTTAAACCATTTTTATAAACCATTTAACTATTTGTTGATTAAGGTATATATTATTTTAGTAGCAATCATAGGAAAGGATTATATATATCTTGAGGTCAGAATAATGTTAATATATAAACTTATGTGATAATAATTTATTATTATGTTATCATAAAAATGGTTGTTGGGGACATCCATTTTTATTCATCTAATTTATATTCGTTCAGAATGGTTTTTAGCTGAGGTATCATGGATTCTAAGGTATAATGGAATTGTGATGACAATATGCATGCAAATAAGATACATGGAATAGTAAAAATTTAAAGAAAATATCTTCTAGAAGTTTTAACATTGTCTATAGAGGAAATTAATGGATGTACTAATGAATGAGAGAGAACTCATTCACCATATAAGAATATGTAAATTGAAGATCTTATCATGAAATAGAAAATTTGGATTTTGGGTGGGTTCATTGACTGATAGATATTTAAATTATTGATTTAAAATTTTAAGAACATATTTAATGTTCTAGGATGTTTAGAACATCAGATGGAATGTACTTATAGTGAATATATTTTAGGTGAATCCAATCAATTGTTGTCTCTAATTAAGAGAACAATGGAACTAGTATAAATTAAATCCTTTTAATGTAATGCATTTAAAGATACCTTTCTTAAAAATTATTATATTATTGTTATTAGACGAAGAATTAAAATTAAATTACTAAAGGTGATTCAAAATTGAGAGGAATCTAATTCAACTGATGAAGTGTATTTTATTATATTTTCAATGTATACACCAAATTTCACTATAGACAATGATAGTCAAATTGATTAGGTTTACATTGAATGAAATACATTTCTATGAAAATCTCTGGTAACTCACATGATTTGAATTTATGAGGATCATGTGTAGTGTACTAAGATACATAAGATAAAGTTATTTTACATTAATAACCAAAAGGATAAAAAGAGATCTAAGTGGTGGAAAATGGAGAAAAATTCATCCAAGAAACCTGAAGGTATGAAAATTTAATTTCAATCTTGTGAAAAGTGATCTATAATTCATTTTGGAGAATATGTGTAAGATTTCAGAAGTATGAACAATTTTTAATGTATGGATAAATTTCACAAGAAATTAAATAAATATGAAATGATAATGGTTATATAAGTAATTAAAACCAAACAATTATAATGATTGGGTTCAATGAGTAGTGAAAATAATCAAACACCTGTATGGAGCCTATAAATCTTGATGGGAATCATTAACACCAGTGATATAAAGTTAAAATAATGTCTTTTCTACAACCATGGTAGAAACATGAGAAAAAAACGGGTTATAGGTAAATTACATATTTATTCAGATTCTTCCAATGTATTATTTTGTTTGGGATACACACATTGTTTTATATATTGGAAATTTTTATGTAAAATATAAATAATATATCATTAAATAATTTATGAACTATGGTAAAAACCTCTTTCATGTCGTATAAAGTAAAAAATGTATAACTATTTTCCTACAATCAAATATGGAATATTTTTTTGACAAACCTTGTTTTCATTCCCATTATAGAGTTTTATGTTATTATGATTGAGTATTTGATTTACATTTATAATGTTATGATATATTAAAGAGAAAAATATTTACTTTTTTAGAATGAGTCCATATTTGTATATTAGTGTGACTTCAAAATACAGATAACATATTACGATGATAATAAATTGATACAATATAGATGTCAACATTATCTTGCACATTTTTTAGGGAAGAACTGTACTATTCAAAATGATGATTTTTGGGAAGCACATTATTATCCATATTTATTTATTAATGATTTTTCATATTATATTCTAGGTCAAGAGGTTCACTTTTTCTATTGAGCCTTTTCGGGATGTTAATAAAATTTCAAAAAAACACCTTATGGAATGGATTTAGTTGAGTTATTATAATTGAAAACGTGGTAATTTTAATTTCTAGATAATCGTTTCATATACCATAGAGTATAACCATGGGGTGATCCTATTATGTTTATTAAATTGAAGGATGTTTCCTTGAGTCTTTTCATTAGATATAAATATATCAAAAATAAGACTGTTAGTAAGAAGTTTCATTTTACTCATATCAATGAATCTTTAGATCAGATTATATTATTCTATAATCCTTCAAATATGGACCTTGATTATAGTACCATCAGCTAAAGAATAAATATGTGTCATTTAAAGGATGACGTTTCAGAAAATGTATGAAATGTACGAGTCTGTATTTATGGTGATTGGGTATAAAATTCACCTATGGTATTTATTCATATAATGAATAGTTTTTTCCATGAGTATTTATATAACCTTTTGTTGTGTTTATTCATTATATTCATGTTTACTATACAATGTTATTAGAAACAAGAAAAAAATCCAAGAATTTTTTTGTAGAAATTAAGAAAAGCATGTTCATGTAAAATTTAGTACATGTGATTTTTTTGAGAAAATTTCATTCCTTATGTATATTGTCTCTAAAAATGATATAAATATTGATCATACAAAATTAATGTTTTTGAAGATTCTCCAGTTCCAATAATATCACTATATTTCATTTTCTCTTAGATTAGTATGTTGAAACAAACATTTTATTGAAAAAATTACAAAGATAACTATAACACTATCTCATTTAACAAAAAAGGTAGTAAACATCACCATGACAAAGTAATTTGATGAATTCTTCTATAAATTTAAAATATAAAGGGATAATTTCATAGGTTGACATTTCCATCAAGAAATATGTAGTTTTTTATTTACATAAATTCTTCATTAAAAGGCCTTGGTTGTGTGTTGATACATAATGATTATGTTATCATGTATGCATCTCGTTAATTGAATCACCATGGTTGTAATTACCATTAAAATAACATTTAGATGGATTCAACAGTTTATACATAAAAAAATTGATCCATTAACAATATGGGAAGATAAGTGAAATATATATTAATTAAATATATTATAATATATATTTAGTCACAAATAGTTGAATACCTAGAAGTAAAAATGGCTATAACAGAATAAGTATTATATTTCAAAATTACATATAATCATGGTAAAGAAAAAATATTAGTCAATTCCATGAATTGAAATTATAATGAATCATTAACAATGTTTCATTGGGAATTGATCTTTTAACTAATTATTTTATAAATGTTGGCCTAGAAATTGTGTTTCCAGAAACTTGTTCTCTTTATTACATATGTATCAGTAAAAACATAATTTGGATGAACTATTTAATAAAGGTCATATGAAATATAAATATAAATCGGAAATGGTAAAATTGTTTAATGAAGGCATGTTTTCTATCGTTAATGTTAAGAATACGATATTATCTTATCTTGAATGTTGTTATATATTCCATGTGATTCCTAGTTGAAGAATTAATTATTTACTGAATCACATAACTCTATTTTATATTCATTTTTTAACTACAATGATGTCTATGGATCATCTAAAATATTATGGGTCGGATGGTGGGTAGAAGGACCTTTATTTATTTTACCTTTAATCATTGGAAATTTTAGAAGGTCAAATCTAATAGACAAATACTGAATCGGTTGATTCAAACTTTTTCGGTTCCAAAATGGAAATGGGAGAAAATATCCAAAGATTTAATGATGGGATTGATGATGAAATATCTGGTAATAATATAATGTTATTTATTATTAATCATTTTAATTAATATAAACATTGTCTATCAATTGAAGATTTTATATCAATGTATCATCATTTAATACATTATTAAAATAAGAAAATTATTTTATTGGGATTCCACTCTTCCATTTATCTTATATTGATCCGAAGAGTACATCATATATTTTTAAAGGACATCTAAAGTCAATGAGATATGAATTAAATTTCTGTAAAAGTTTTCATCCATATTCAATTTGATAATTAGATCCTATAATTTTGACATCAGAAGATACAAATCAAAATATCTCAATAAATTTTTATGGATATTTGGATTAGTATTACTCATAAGTTTTATTTTTGTTAATAAATGGTTTCATTCTTGTATACTAATTAGCCTTTTTTAGAAATATTATTGAAAATGGTTTCAGGCTAATAAATATTTGGTTAAGTCAATGATTAGATATTTTTTGGGTACTAAAGTTGTAAAATAGATTTATTATAAGGTAAATATGATAGAGTACACCAAAATCGAATTAAAAAGTATGAAAAATATTTATTCTTGTATCTAGAAGAAAAATGATACATTTAATATTGTTTTTTATGTAACTTATAAAATATCAACTCATAAGGGTTTAATGAAATTTGTTAAATAAATTAATGTTAATCCCAAATCTTAGTTGACATTTTAAAAATCAAGGTAATGATGGATTAGTTTCTTTTCATGTAATATTACCACTTAGTTTATCTCAAATACATTGTTTTTTTTCAGGATTCTTTTCTAAGGTAATATATAAATTACACATCTCATGTTTTGAGCCACAATGTATTATAGTAAAAGGAGAATATATCATATGAATATATAGAAAATATTATTTTTGATTTTATAGAGAATGTAATTTAAAAGATGAAGATTAACTAAGTTTATGTTTTATGAAATAATCACATGATGAATGAAATATCATAAGAATTTGTGAATGTTGTGGGAGAAAATAACCTCACATATTCAAGTTAGGATAAAAATTAACTGGATATAATTTTTAAAAGGTAAAAATAATTTTAATACATTGGATATGAAAATAGAGAATTATATTTATTTCTTATCCATTCATAAAAAATATTTTTTGGATTCATATATAATTTGAAAATTTTATATTATATTTAGTTCGTAATGAAATGGTTTTATTCTAGCTGAAATTCCCACCAAGATAAAAATGTTATATTTAAAAATTAATATTTACAATCATAATGTTTTAAATTGTTAAAATGATTATATATTTTTTTAGATAATTAAAATTATTTTATATTATATTTTTTAAATTTTTTTGAACAAATATTTTGGTAAATATTGAAAATTCTTATTTTTTTGAACAACATTAAATATTTAAATATTTTTCAATGATCCATTATATTTGTATTGTTCTAATGTGGAATTTATTTGATTTTTTATATTCGTTTGGTATGAAATTATGATGGTATTTGTATTGTTAATGAATTTGATATAAAATAATTTTTATGCGTGAAAACAACAGGGAACACTATTTTATAACATTTCTAGTATAATATAATTATTTCAGTAACTCAATAAAACATTGTGAAAAATAAATATTGGGATAAATGATAATGGTATAAATATTAAATTTTTTAATGATAATATATTGAACTAATATAATTTTATTACTCAAGATCTTACAAAATTGAATTATATGGGACAATATTCGAGGGAAGATACTCTCTTTTAAGAATATAGTTTTAACGTTTTATTTCCATCTATAATTCCATCATATTGAGGTAATTTTAATTTTTTAATGAATTATATAAATTATTATTCAAATTTTGATATATGTTATTCATAAATATTTTTGGATACCATTATAAATTTTTAGAAAATAATATTTTCAACCTTTTCTATATGGGTTATTTTTAGATTTTTACTAAATTGAAAACAATGCTTTTTCAACATTGAAAACTTGATAGAAATTTACCACTATTATATCTATTATTTAATATCAATATTAACTATATTTTGTTCATAAAAAATTCAATGAAAATATTTCTCTCTGTATATTTGGAATAATTAACTGTTTTAAAAAAATATTTATAAATAAATTTTTTTTATAATATTTAAGAGATAACAGTAAATTTAATTTCATATGGCCTTGAATAACACAATAAAGGTTTTTTATGAACAATGAAAATTATTTATGTAATTATAATTTCGCAATGAATACAAATAATATCAATTCAATAGTTTTAATGGTTATCTTCCTAGTTTATATGCTAATAAAATGAGCATATCTTTATAAAGATTTATGAGAGTTTATTTTAAAAGGTAGAATAAATTTTCCTAAAAATGTATTGATGTGTTTTAATGTTTCACAAAAACAATATGATTATGATTTTTCATTTATGATTTCATTTAGAAATGTTTTTGAAGTCTGTTGAGAAATTATGTTTTATTCATGCAAAAGTAAATAGATTGTTGATCTAAACTGTTTTTATCATAAAGGAAAATATTATTTTGTATTTATCGAGTTCTGAAATGGAATAATGTGTTTTTAATTTTTTTACATTAATATGATTTTTTATCTAACCCAATGTTCTCATGTATTTTTTAGGGTTTATGGATGAGAAAAATAAATAATAATGTCTGAGTTCTTGTTATGGGAGATACACTAATCCATGAAAGAGGGATAATGTAATGAAATTATTTTGAAAAATAAATTTAAATAATATAAATGTATTCTATTTGTAATGTTATTTGTAAAATATATTATATAACTATCGAGTGAAATTATATTTGAAATTTAAGATAGATAAACCCTTATTATAAATCATGGAATTATGGGTTGATTAATGAATGATCTGTTGTTGAATCACTCTGGGAACAAAGTGTTAAAATAAAAGATATGTATCAATAAGTTAAATGTATACCCATTAAAAGAGTAATTCCATAAGGATTTTTTCTACGCATGAAGGAAAAAACAAGGGTTCCAATAAGATCAAAATTATAGAAGAAAAAAAATATGGTTCCTTTTCATTTAGAACAATATCATTCATTATATATATATATATATTAATAAACAATCTCCCCAACCATTAATTTTTATTATTAATAACAATGTAATTATTTACATTACAATATTAGATCCATTTTCACTATGGATTATCCAATTGAAAAAAATATTGAGTGGTCCATTTCAATTGAATTTTGTTTTTTTTATTCCATCGTTCTCAATCATTTATCAGTGTGTCAGTTTTCAAAAGAGTAATTTCAGTAAATTAAAATGGGAAAATGATTTAAGAGTTGGTGTTTTGGTAACCATTGGTTCATCTCCTCTTATTAGTGTTTTATAATCACAATATCCCTTCAAAAGGTGGTGAGGTAAATTTGGAATTTAATCTTGAATGGAATCATTGTCCCTATATTATTAGTATGACATGAGATGCATCCTTAAGTTTCCACTTATGATGTAAACTCATATTTTGTTTAGGAAAGTGGTGAATTTCTGTTTTTATTAAAATTTTGTATGAAAAATTCTTACCATAGTATGTCGTTTGGTGATATTGGTGATGGTATGCTATCCTAAATAACTGGGGGGATTAATTACCCATATCTATATTTATGATGTCCGAGGAATGTGAATCCATGTGAGTAAATTTATTTTTATGATACTGATAGTAATGATGATAATTCATTCTTTGTTATTATGGTCCTGTTTAATATAGTAACTTTTATAGTGATTAATTGTGCAGAATTTAATTTTAATAAGTGATATATTTTTCACTATTATTGTTATATGTATGTGATATGGAATTCAACTTTCAACATTAGGTTTACCACATACACCCATATTTTGAGTGTTGGTGAAAAATTATTTACTTAGAGTTGTTACTTGGTTGATGAATATTGCTCTTTTTTTAGTTTTAGTGGTACATTTTACAAATTTCGTTGATAAGTGCCATGATAAACAATTAAATCTTTTATTCTCATCATTGGTACATCGTCTACACATTAGTTGATAAATAATACGATTCATTTTTCACCCATTAATTAGTTTGTAAGGTGAGTTATAAATCATATGGGGATATAAAAATCTGTTATTTGATACATGTTTTGTGACATTCATTTACTTAGAGATACAACATGGACTTTTATGACATGTGTGTGGTGATATTTTATTTTGATGATGATTAATCATTATACATTGTGATATGATAATGTTGATAGGTCATTTCAATATTGATGAATAAATCACTGTCTAGTTATGGTGATTATGGTGATACATCATTCATCGGGTGATACATTTTCATCAATGGATTTGATGATAACAATGACACATATTTCAATTGGTGATACTTCATTTTACCTTTCATTTAATGTTCTAGTGAAGCATCAATTAATAGAAGAAACCATGCTCAAAATTTTTGTTGTTATTATAGTGATATTTTATGCATTAACCTGGATTTCTATTGTTATGATATGTTATATCACACTCACTATTATATTTTGATCCAACCGTGAGGGAATAGTCCTATTTCGCCTCTTTCCAAAGAAGGTATGAGATGGAAATTAGGGTGAATTCATGATTACCTCATAAATTAAAAATGATATTCATGTGATGTTACAGATTCCATTTCATTCTGTAAATGCATATAGATATATACTATATTTTATTAGGGGAATTACGAGTGGTAGACCACATAGAATTTTTCTTATACCATGCATATTCACATTTATTCATGTAGAGATATTATGGTTGTAATATAGTTCTGAATTATGCATAAAGTATTAGTTGATGAGTTGATCACACAACTAGGATATTGAGACAATTTAGACATGATGTCTATGATTGTGGATGTCCCTTTTTTATTAAATTTTTAGATTAATATTATATAATGTATGATAGAACTTCATTAAATATTTTGAGAGCCCTAAATTTGTAATATGAAAGTGTTATGAATTTGTATTGTTTAATATATAATATTTTATAGAATCTATTTCATTTTAAATTGTTCATTATCCACTAACGATATGCGTTGTTATGGTACTATTTTTAATTATTATTATTTCTTAGGATGATACTAAGTGTACCCTTTCATTTGGGGTATTAATAAAGACATGATTATCGTATCTAGATTTCAAAAAATAGGGGCATGGTTGTGGTAACCTGTTACCCTTCCCTTTAAATATTTTCGGTTGACTAGTCTACTGATTTTATAGAATGAGTGATCACTATGTTCAAGTGATGGGCCATTGTTTCTAATTCTATATGTGTTGGATGAATTGTGACATGTTAATATAATATTAAAATGGAAAATACCTTGTATGATATTATTTTGACCAGTGAATATCATTGGTTTGAGCACAGTGTGATTGGACAATAATGGGTCTACCAAGTGACATGGGCCTTGGAGTACTCTTATGGCCTAGGGGCATTCTTCACAAGAGAGGAAATATATTAGGGTGATTGACAGATCCTAGACTGGCTATGCTCACTAAGATAATTGGTTTTAGTCATAAATGTTATGTGATTAGCTATATTCAACATGGTTTAGGAGTTGGTTATGTTAGGATAAATTCTATATAATGTTCATTGGGTTATATGTGAGGGGTTGATTTTGACAGGGATGAACCTATTCTTGTTCTTTTGTATTTCCTATTATTTGTGTTATTAAGATATATTATTGGACGGATGAGTTTAACGGGGGAAACAATTTCTATTTGGTTGATTGGTAGGGGATTTGAGACATGGATGTTGATAAAAAGAGGAGGAAAATTCAAAATTATTTGATTATTTACCGTATATTGTGAATTTTTCTGTTAATAATTAGGGATATTGTCTACCCCTTAATGTGGTAAATATTTAAATCATTTTAGAGAATAGTTTCTACTAGATGTTGGTGATATTTATTTCACAATTAGAATATGATACTCAATTAATATTTGGAGAGGTGAATCCATGTTCAACATTATTTTTCATTATGATTAGTGATAACTCATTTTTCATTTCATTGATTGAGGATTTGTGATTATCCATTCAAAATTTATGTTTTGGATTACTAGATATATTATATTCAATATTGGTGAAATCATATAAACCATTCAGACCATATATTTTTAATTTTTATTATTATATGTTTTATTTGGTTCACCCTAACTGAAAATACAATAAAACCTAATAAAAGTATTATCTACTTTATGATAATTTGTCAATATTTTATTCATTATGGTTAGGTTTGGGTGTGATGTCAACCCCCCCCCCCCAAGTCAGTAATTGTAGAAAACCCATTCAACATATTGAGATATGGTCTTGGAGGCCTTCAATCTATTTGGTTGATTGCAACTCATTAAACGAAATGACTATTTTATTATGTTCCGACCTAAATAATGTGATTACAATTGGGGAAAATAAATAATATTGTCTAAAAACAGATTAAGGAATGATATGATATTCTAGGGGCGTTTTTAGAACCCAATGGAATATTTGCTGTAATGTACATGTTGGTTAATGATTTTCTATCATATTGTTAGAATTTACATGTTCATTTGATTGTAATTTGGGGCACTATTAATGTTCCATTTTTTTGTTTAGTGTTTAAATACATCATGTATGCTTCTTTGGTCATCAATACATTTCATTTATATTATATATTATGGAAAAATATATAGAAATAATTATATGGATGGAGGAGATTCATATGGATAAGATGTATGGGTGAGGAGAGGTTTAGGAATATTCATTGAGTATTCTTATTATTTAATATTTATTTTTTTCATGCATTCTAATCATTGACCCTATGGTCATTCTATTTTGGGATGTATCACTATATTATTTTCATTTGATAATTTTTTATAGAATGATTATTTTTTATTTATCATGTTATACCTTCCCATATTATTCAATTCCACACTCTAAAATTATACATTTTATGGTTGTTATTTTATTTAGAGGTTATAAATATATATATCATTCCAAGGGAAAATCCTCTATATAAAGTTTACATATGTCCATTCATACAAGTCGAAAACCTCTTGTATACCTAGGGGAGTGTTATAGAAATAATTTACCTCTCACTTGGGTTAATAGACATGAATTGAGGAAGGATGTACACTTATATGTGAACTAACTCAAACATAAACTTCTGTTAATATTTAAAAATTAATATTACAGACTCTTCCAAATAAATATAGATGCCATGATACGTGTGTTATATAATTATTGAAATGAGGACCTATTATTTTGATTTTGAAATAAGGATATCCATACATAGTAGAAGTTTATGTTCATAGAAACATCATAAATCCTTGAAATTAACAATCCAAATGGATCAAGGTTTTATCTATATAAACACATTCTATATTGTAAGAATTAATATTTTCTAAAATATTTTTGAGAATAACCCAAAATAATAACACCCAAAAAAACATATAATGTTCTTAAATGATAATGATTAAAGAGTAATTGGTTTTATTTTTAGGATATTCCATGTTTATTTAAAACTATAAGTATATTTTCAAAACTAATGTGTATTTCAATGTAATTTTTCCAATAATATTCCGAATTAAAGAACATCATTCAATATACATGGGGGAAAATGAGATTCCCAAATGAAACTATGTGAAAAACCCAATGGACATAATGACACTCACTAAAAAAAACATAACTACTTAGTATGTGATCACTAAAAAGGTTTCATTTGTACAGGTTATCTTCAATGAACCCGCAAGTCTCATGTTTAAGACACATAAAATAGTTTTTATTATATTTAACATCCATACACGATTAAACTAAATAATTTACAACATCAATATACCATGGAAGAACATCGTATTGATATTACAATTGATCAATAAAAGATATTTTATTTATGGGAATATACATGGCTGAGACAATGCTCATAGATAGAATAATATTGATAGTATATTGAAAAAATATATTTTTAATATCATTTTTTGTTTAATTTTTAAATTTAACTCTAGAAGAATAAGTACCCATGGAATGATACATGGTTTGGAATCCAGTGAAGGAGATACCACATAGATTCATTGATATAGGAGTTACATCAATTTTTAAAAAACATTTAAATAAATTAATTTATTAAATATAAAAAATTGAAATAAATATATACTCAATTATAGGTTAGTTTTCTAATGGGTAGTTCAATGTGGGTGGTTTATATGAAATGAAATGTAGAGAACAATCGACTTATTATAAATATACCATTCAATCTATATTTTATCAAAAATAGTAAACAAATATCAAATCGTAAATTCCACTAATAAAATTGGAATGAAAGGTTAAATATTATAGTACATTTTAATTTAATTAATATTTATATAAATTTTTTTTAAAAATAATCTTCCACATCATTTTAAATTATTCCAGAGAAGGGGTGAGAAATTTTACTAAATGAATGAAAAAAGCCATAATAAACTCTTACATAACATATGAATTATTTTAAATAATTAATCATTTATTAAAAGGAGTAAAAGTTATATTCATTCCCAAATTATCGGTATAATTTCAACTAAACCTACATATACTACTGTAGTTGATAGTTATTGGACTGTTTAATGAATTTATAAATAGGAGAAATTTTTCTAAAAATTACAAATCTTTTTCTAAAACAAGATCATATAAAAATATATATAACATAAGAAACCATTCAGATATAAAAATCATGGAAATTTTTTAATTTTTATACACAATCCATAAAACATATATAAATATATTTTATATTATCCATATCTAAAAAAATCAGTAACATAATAATACAATTGTATAGTCTGAAAAAAATAAATTTCTAATATACTATATCATATAATACCACTATGATACAACATTAAATATTTTTAATAAGAAAATTAAAATTTGGTAGTTTTTATGTATGATTGTGTAATATGACTCATTATGGTGTCCCCATCTAGTGAATATAGTCATATAAATTTGAAACGATGCAGCAATATAAATAACATGAGTATCTTAAGTAGAATCTATGAGTCATTTGGGATATGATATAATCTTTTTTTACTCCATCATGAAACACTCTTTTCCATACATCCCAAATTGTATTATATTCATTTTTTATGAGTGTCTTTATTATATGTCTATAAATCTCAAGAATATTGGCTCTAAAGAACTATGAACTACAAGAGGCTTCTAGTAACCCATGACCTTAGCTAATACCTCAATATGCTATTTCATTACCCATATAGGTGTAATGTTCCTCGAAATTTTGTAATTTAGTTAATACACTACATCATAACTACCATAATATATGATTGAATCATATTCCCCTTCGGAAAAAGATAGTGATGAAAAAAATGTGGCAACACTACCATGTAACCTATAATAAGATCAACAATAACAAATTCCCCAATATAAATCCTATTAATAAACTGATATCCAAAGATACATTATACCCAAATTCTAAAGGAACCCCTATGTGAATAATTTTACAAAAAATGAGAGTTATGGGTGAGATATATTGACTATTATTGTATCTTATTATCTTTCAAAATCACTGATTTAGGTGAGGGAATTAATTTAAATACTCAAGTGTATTATATATTTCAAATATATATGAGTGGATGAAAATTATACAATCTTGCATGTGTCACAATCTATCTATATACTTGTAAAGTGGGTGAGAATAAGAATGACTAATCTGGTGTATCCTTTCCCTCAGTATCCTATACCAACAAGACTACATCACCCAAAACAAGAATGATTAATCAATAGAAATATAGAAAGTATCATATAGTAATACTATGTATCCATTGGTGATTAGACATCAAAACCAAGGGATATTTTACATTATCATAGTTTTTTAAGAATTCATAAATATTGTTAAACATTATATCATTTATATAACTAATATGTCCAAAAAAATTCATAGGGTGTGTTTGTAAGAATAAATTATTAAATTCATTTTGTTTCATAACTATATTAATCACATAATGTTACAAAACATATTCCTTAACTATAACACCAAGATATTTAAAATCATATATCCATTCGAATCCTAATGTGTTTAATAACCTATCTCACATGAAAAAATGAACTCTAGTGAACCCTGGAACAATATGAAACTATAAAATTTTATATTTATAATTTGGTTGTAGAAATCCATGTATATAAATTATGAAATATATATATAAATCTAAAATAAAAGCCAATAGTAACTCTAATTCATTGATAAATCTAAATTATTTTAGCTAAGTAACTATTATTACTGATTAAAGATTTAAAATAGAAGCCTTCATAGATAGTCTCTTATAAACCGTATTTTTTTATAATAAATATATTTTGTAAAAAATGTTATTATGTATAAGAGTATTAAGTTAATACCAAATTGTCTTAGTAAGTGATAGGAAATAAATAAAGGATTGATATATTTTAAAATCATATGTGAAAAATATAATAGACGTTTGATCACACTAATAGAACCCTATAATAAATTATTTCCATCATTTGGAGCCTTTGACAATAAAATAGTGGAATACCATTATTGAAATGTAATAGGTACTTCCAAAAATAGCATTCTCATAAAATGTAAAAGGGGAACTCTTACAAAAATTCATAATAATCATATTCCATAGAATTTACTCCTAAAACTAAGAAATTTTTCTCATAATAGAATTCCCTCCTATAGTCATAATCCATTGGCCTCAAATAGTTATCCTACGGCCAATATTTCCTAGGATATTTCCATGAGAAGGCCCATGATCTCTATATGATTATTTCTAACTACATAGACTTTTTTTAGAATTATGTTTCTCATCTTTTTATAGACACCATAATATAGTTCCATTTTTATTTTTTTTGATAATAAATTTTATTATTATAATGTAATAGACATTAACCATCTTACCAATTTTGCATTCAGAAAAATGAAAACACCATTTAGTTGTTTATGCAGATATGAACCTCAAAAAAAGGTGATTATCATAATTTATCACCGCCCTTAATGAATGTTTGTAACAATGAATTTAATAAATATAAATAATATTTATCAAATTAATAAACTAATATAATATTTTAATCATCAATACATAAAAATAGTTCTTGAATTAATATGTCACATTAAAACTTCCTAATTTGGGTTGGTTCTTCCACATATATTAATGATGTAACAATATTAAAATTAGAAGTGATCAAATAATATTATATGATGATTTTATCATGTAATAATAATGTATTTAGTATGATTAATTGATTATAGAAATGTTTTATTATTAGTTAATATATTTATTAATATACTGCATTTCAATAATTGAACAATGTAAAATAAGTTATTTAAAATTTTCCACTTTCATACCCCATACCATTATCATTCACGAAATTAAAATGTGATATTATCAATAATTATAATAAATTGTTTTTAATATCAATTATAATATTTGAATTATATTTTTTTGTATAATTATTGAAAATATCCCATTCCATTACAAAACTAGAATGAAATAAGCTATTAGATATTCTAGCACCTGATGGTGAAAATAAAAAATAATCAACTAAATTATTTATAACATCTAGATAAAAAAGAATTCTATATAGGGAAATATCTATGAATAATGTTATTAAATAGTTAATAAGATATTTGTTTTCTTATATAAGAGTTTAGAGTTGTTGTTGAAAAAGGATAAATTAAGGTGAGATTTTCTTTATCTCAAATTTCTGTTCTTGAGTCATATTTCATATTTAGAACATTTATATATTTTATTCGGTGTGATTTATTTGTCATGATTATATTTTATCACATTCATTTAATTCCTAGGGTTTTATGGTCATATATCATTTTTTAAATGAATTTCATTTTGAAGGATACGAATTTTATAGGTGTAATATGTCTCTATTTTCAATTAAAGGATATATTTATGATATCATGAAACATAATTTAATTTCATATTGAATTTATAGAACCATTTTACATTATGTTGAATGAATTTATTTTATTTCAGGATATTATAATTAAAAATTTATTACAACCCGCTTATGTTCTTTAGATTCTTATTTTTTACATTTTAGTATGTTACAATTTTTCTAAAACCTCATTTAATGAGACATATTTGAAATCATGAACCATAATATATTATATATGGTTTGATTACTATGTATTGGTTTTATTTTACCATTTTATGTAATTCATGGGTTTTCTAATCCATATCATTTTCTTTATATAAATAGTCTTCAATTCAAATTACACCATGGTTGTAATGGTAATTGGTCTCTATTATTAATTCCTTAAGACATGTAAAATATTGCACAACAAAAAAATGTTGGTTCATTCACATACCTAATTTCCATCATGAATAGTTAATATCAATCCTTTGATTAGATTATATTTTTTCATTTCATTTTAATAATCACTTGTTATTTTAATTCATATTTTAGATTTACTATAAGGGTTCATTGTCTCAATTTTTGATTTCATTAAGAATTTTTTCAAAATGATCATCATGTTACATTTTATGTTGTAATCAATACAACGTTGATAAATTTTGTCAGGATTAATTTTCAATTCATTATATATTAATTTTCAATTCATATTTCCATTTTCATGGAGTTTTATTTTAAGATTTATCAATGTTGAAAGGGTTTTGTATCATAATTTTGTTAATTGAGACAAGTTTTGAGTTATGATCCCACCTTCTTTTATCTGGGTAATATACTTCATATCTAATATATAATATATTGATTCTATATTTCTTTATGGTATTGAGTTTTTTCCCAGGTATACTATTTTAGGTGTTTTTTATCTATGCCAACATCTATGAATACTCCTTTTGTTACACATAGGATATGTGGTGTTTAACCATACACCATCATTCTCTGGATGGATTTTCAATTTTTACCAAATTTATTTTAGAGTAAGATAATATTAATTATTAAATAACACATTTACTTTATGTTTTACTTAATTAAATGAATAAAAAGATAAAAACCCATGGACTGAAATGTTTAGTGTCTTGGATACTAGCCACAAAAAAGTCTCATTTTAAAAAGAATTTTCTCTATTAACATTCTCCTATAGACCCTCTTCTAAACAACCCATTTAAATAATAATTTTCATAACCCAATGAATGAAAAAATAAGAAGGGGTGAACAAGAATTATCTGTATTCTAGACATACAAACATATCATATTTTTTAGATATAAAATATTAGGGAAAACAAGATTATGTAAGTAATATTAGATAAAAATATAAAAAGATATTAATAGAAAAAAATACATGATTGATCATTATAGATCATAACATAAGAACATAATATAAATGAATGATTATAATTAATATTTATAGAAACATTTAATCAAAATTATCTAATGGTTTAAAAAATTACAATAACACTAGAACATGGAAACCCAGAATGTATTTGGAATAGTTTGAATATATTGAACATTTTAGGGAAATAGTTTCATAAACTTTATTATTAGATTTTTTAATAAATCCATGTACCCTCTTAATTTTATTTTGATAAACACAATTTATGTCCACATTCTTGTTTTTTTGAATAATTCCAAATTTGTCAACACATATTTATATCCTAAGACATAAAACCATAAATAACGAGTCGTGGGAGATGTAGGACCCAAAATTTCAATATCTATACATATGAGTTTGACTTGAAATAAAATCATTCATCTTACTGTAGATACCATATGGGATAAAAATGTGTTATCCAACTATTCCAAATTATGTGATATAAAATACATAATAATTTGAATTGAAATTTATGATCACTACCAAATAGAATATATCGATTGATCAATAAACAATTAATTTATTTGAGAATATTCCATTTAAAATGAAGGTTAAATAACAAAAAATTTATTTTGATTATAGATCATTTCTTATTATAATCTAAAATGTCATGATTTTATAGTCAAATTCCAATATCCTATTTTAGAATTTATTAGAAATGCCATGAAAATCATATTTCAAAATAAAATTCAATAAATTGATTTTGAAAATAAATAAATAATATGTTAAAATACGATTTAAAAGGGTAGAATGTATAATCGGGGAATTAAAAGGCCATTGGAATATTTTAAAATTCATTTTTCAAAACACCCATTAATAAAAGTACATTGTAAACATGGATTTAATATATTGATAAATATAAAGATTATTGGAGTTAAAAAAATTATTCTTTTCTACTAAGGAAAGAAGAAAATTGGAGAGATGTATGAAGTATAGACATAGAAGAAATAATATTCTAATGGCCGATCATTAAAAATAACATATTCTCGTGATATTGAACTACAATTCACTTGACTAAAATTTTGAGGATCTTTTTAGTTTAGTGTTTAACAATATTCTGAAATACTATTATAATGTAACATCAGACATTAGATGTGGAAACTAGTACATAATATCCACTTTCTCAATGAAAATATTAAAACACCTATCAAGAATATAAAAAACCTTTTTTGCAACATAGATAATGACATTGGGAACTTAATCTAAAACAATTTTAGAGGTAACTTGATCCTAGTTAAATCATTTGGAGAAATCCTTTTGTATCATCATCCTTATTACCTCAAAAGCTGAGGTACATTACCTAATGTAATAGCGTGTTGTTTGGGCCCAACCAAATCTATAATGGATTAAGAATATTATATCATGGTGAACCAATTTTTTATTCTATATCAGTTTGACCCATAAGCATTAATGGGGCTCAACATATCATATAATCTATAATTGAATCACCCATATAACATATTATTGTAAATTAATATACCATAAAAATAAATAATGTGTACTATTTTCAACATAAAACCTTTTAATAAACACATTGAACCCCATAGAAAAATTCCATTCAGATATAAAAATACCATTTATATTTTATACATAATTGAATAAATAAATATACTGGAAAAACTAAAATTATGTTATCTTTTTTGAAAATATCATCAAAAAGAGTCCCAAGGAAAATAGTACTTCCATTTTGAAAACACAATTTCTTTAAAAGAATGAAACTTAGAAAAAAAATATTTATAAAATAATCTTGTTAATATATAAATTAATATGAAATAATTGTTGCCTCATACAGGTTGTAAAATCTAATCACACCATATATGTTAAAAAAATTTCATTTTTTACATTCCAAATGGTGGATGTTAAAATATGTTTTTAATAGAAATTCCATTACCTTGATCCCGAATCACTATGTATATTATTTACCATACTTAATAATCAATATAGGTTTGTTACATAATTGATATCAATCATTTTTAGTGTTTATTATCAATTTTAGTTCACTTATTAATATGTTACAGAAATTACTTACTTATTCATGTTTAGGTTAGATGCATTAGTGATATGCGGTTTATAAGTGTAGAATGACATTTGTGTGTTGATTATAGTCCAAGTGATCCACATTAAATAATCTCTAAAATAATATTCATGAAATAATTAACTCATTCAGAGATAAATTATACATTTAATTTCATCCAATACATATTGTTATGAAAAAATTAATATGCTACAATAATGGAGACAGAAGTTCATGCGTACACTTTAGTAACATTCCCATTTTTCAATGATCATTATGAAAATAAGGTATGAATTATTTTATATTTAATGCATGATAATAAACTATTTTATATCATATTAATTCAGTAAATATAATTATATATATCTTTAACGTTATGTGGTACAGGAAAATGAAACACATCATTTTTTAGAGGTGGTAGACCACACAAAAGCACATAACCATTATAATTTATCAATTATTGGAAAGTAGGAATATAAAAGATACATTACCATTATTAATGACAAGTATGTCATGAATATAATTTATAATAAATAATTCCATTATTATAACTACCGTTGAAATTTTTTGATTGAAACCAAATTACATCAGTTCGTGATGTTGTAGTCTATTGTACATATAAACAATGAATTATTAACCCATTTTATGGAAGTTGAGATTGATATAGGTCATTACACTATAATAATATCATCACAATATTTTTATTATACTATACTTTTTATTTTATCATGTTTTAATATGTATTGAGGGGTTTTTTAAATAAAAAGATAAAATATTGATTAAAAATGATACCTCTTCTTTGGATAATATGTTTTCATAACACTATGAATGCAATGGATTGTGTTATCCCTAAACCAAGAATTCTTAAATGTGGGGATGGATTCTAGGAATGAATTTTTGTATGTATTGGATGATCCAAATGTGTTTTGGATTGTGAATAGACTACAAGAGGAGGTTCCCTTTATTTGAGAGGGGAGGGGAACTTTTTAAATATCTCAAAATAAATTTTTTACATAAAATTATATTTAATACCCAATGGATGAAAAAATATAAATTTTGAAAATAAGATATTTATGTTTTAAAATAAAATAATTTAATAAGAAGTAAATTTGTTACTATATTTTTACACTTATCTTTTAGTTTTAATCCTTATTTAACACCTTTAACTCTAACTGTGACAAAATGTTGTTTTACAACATGAGGGTAAATTATGAAACTAAAAAGTGCAAAAAGTAAAATAAATAGAACATAGTTGTTATTTCAAAAGTTGTTCTAATAATGTATCTAGATTGGTTATGTTTAATATTTTTATATCATTTGTTAAAATTTTATTTATTAATAAATATTATTTATTATAAAATTTCAATAATGACAATTTTTAGAACTATTCATTACATTGATGTTAATAACATCCAGATAACAAATATAAATCAAAAAAAATAATTTATTATATACTTGACTTGGAAAGGTTATATATACATATATCTAATTTTTAAAATGTTAATAATCAAAAATATATATTTTTTAATATTTTAAATTTCAATTATCTAATGTTTTAATTATCTAATATTTAATTTTCTATTGTTGTACATGCATTTAATGTAATTAGTTATTTATTAAAAATTAGAAATAAAATAACTTGATTAAGAAAAAATATTTTAGTTCTCAAAATATTAGTTCAAGTCTATCATATACCCTGGATATAATATTATTAAAAAAACTTATTCAATACAAGAGCATGGCGTGTTTTAATTTTATTTTATTAAAATAATATATATGTCATTATCATATACAAATGGAATAAAATTATAGTAGCACATATCAATTATTTATTATAGAGAAAAACAAAAAGAATCCGATGTTTTAGAGTCATTTTATAGTATTTATCATTTTTATTTTACTTTTAATTACATGATTTATAATTTATATTTTAAAAATAATTTAATTTTTTAATAGTTATCTTGTCAAAAAATATACGGGATGTTTTTACTAAATTTTAAAACATTTATTCTAAATAAAGAATCCATTTTTATATTTAAAATAATATAATTTATAGAATATTATTTAATATTAAACCATAAATCACTATGAAAAATATTTTTTTTCAGAAATCCCATTTTTTAATATATTAATTTTAATAATAAATTCGTGTATAAAAAATAATTTATAAAAATTGGATAATTTAAAATCAAAATTAACTCATTAAAGTTACAAAAAAATTCCATAAAATTATTTGACCTAGTAAATAATTTAAAATACAATATAGTTTTCAACAAATATCATTAATCTTCCCTATTACTCAAAAAGTAATTTTTCTATGAAATTTATCAAAAAATAATTTTCACATAATATTTAAATACTGAATTAAAAAATTAATGTGAATATTTTCAAATATATTTTCAAAACTACGATTTATTAATTAAAATATTCAATTATATAATGCGTGAAAGAGCATTAATTTGATGAAAAGAAATTTTTTGAAGTATAAAATGAATCTAATTTTTTTTTTCTAATAACAAAAAAATAAATTGAAATTGTTTTGATCCCTTATCTTTATTTCATAAATTATGCATTTCTATAAAAAACCACAAATTTAACAACAAGGTTAAAATAGTCACATTTGGAAAATTATATCTAGTTTTCCATTTGATCTCAGTGTTGAGTATATTGTATGATATCAAACATGGTGTTCACTTTTAGAATATTCGTATATTACATTCAATTATAATTTTTTTGTATTGTGTCCCCATCATTTTAAACTTGGGCTCGGTAACTAGTGATTAACTTTTCAATGTATCGTTGTTGAAATCGCACATATTAATAAGGTTTAATAATACATCCAGTTTACAAGAGAGTAAATGATATTATAGATGTAATATAGAATTAAAACTATTTGTTTTCCATTAATGAATAAATTGATATTTAATAGAAAACATAATGTCAATAGACTGATATATAGTTATACATAAGATGGTGATGAGAAATTTATCCTCCAAAAAACTGTAAATCCTTGATAGATTAAAATAACATTGATGAAATGGTATGAAATATAAATGGATAAAATTTATGTTCTACAATTAAGTTTCCAAAATTTATTATTCTATTATAACCTAAATACTGAAAATAATAAAATATACACAGTTGAAAAGTAGAGTATCATTCTCTAATAAATTTTCAACAAAAACTCACTATTTTCTCCATAATTCTAGTATTAAATTTTCATTACTGAAGCACTAAAATAAGCATCTATAGGTCAAAAAATGAAAAAAACTAAAATGATTATATTTCCATTATCTTTAGTCATTATCCAAAATCAAAATTTTTACCATTAGGTATGATAATTATCAACAAGGATAAACCATTATATGATGACATATTTATTTAATCCACAAATTTAAATGAAAATATCCATTGTTAAATTGAGATAATTGAATAAATAATCATCATAATAATTACTAAAAAAATATATAAAAATTTAATCCCAAAATCTAGAAGGATATGACCACAGAGCCTTTAAAGATTATTTTCAATCATTATCTTCAAATCACATCAATGAATCATAATGTCTAATATCAAAATATAATTTCACTAATCAAATAATCTCAATGATATGATAAATGTTTTCATAAGTATTATAAATATATAAAAATCACATGAAATTAATATATGATATTAAAATTTTATTAATCATTCATACATATAAGAACAACCCACAATATTCTATTTATAATAATCATGTAGGGTTATAAAAATGTGAACATCATCAAAAAATGACATTAATAAATTACTCACCAAACCACTTTCAAATACCATGGTTATGTATATAATAAAAAATATATTCCGTAAAGGAAATTAACATTTACCAAATAGATAGTCTAAATGAAGAAAAAAGTTTATCAACCAAAAAATAAAATAGTCTATATGTTTGTGATGCACCATTATCAACCTTCAGGGGTGGGTTCAATCCACACATCCTCTATAGACACAATTGGTTATCCCCCATCACATATGATTTCATTTTTCTAAAATTATATTACTATAATACTTATAAGATGCATGAAATTTCTAAAGCATCCTAAAAAGACCATAATATATTCAATCTTAAATAATAGTTTTTACCTCAATGGTTATGTCTTATTGGTAATGTTTCGTCCCAAAATGTATGAACCCATAATTACCTCGAAAAATAAATTTCTCCAAAAGTATCAGCAGTCATCTTAGAATATCATAACATAAATCCACAAAATTGTATTTGAATACATTGAACAAGTGTTTAACTATAAAATTATAAACCCTTGATGATGTCTATAAATCTAAATAAAACCTCATAGAAAAAAACATCCTAATCTCTAATAATATCTTAACAAACATATGATTGAAAAAACAAGGACCTGAAATTATGAATTTTATATTCTTTTGTTTTCAAAAAATAATTAAGTATCTTTAAATTTTGAGGATCTTATTGTTTTATGTTTTTAGTTTTTTAGGAAAAAATCATAAAATGTAAAACCATCCCTTAAAATTGAATAATTAACCCTAGTTCCAACCAAAATAAAATTTAAAAATGAAATATTGTTTATATTGATGAAAAATCATCATAATTATCAAAATGACATCATCCATTTTTCTAATTGTCTATAAACCCTATGAAATATATTTAAATATGAGGGATAATCACAATAATAATATAATTGGACATAGAAAAATGAAATATATTAGTCTAATGGAAAATAGGGAAACCCAAATTTTTTTTAACTTTTTCACAATGGACTATGAGAAGATAATATAAATCATTTCTATATAAAAACAGTACATCATTTTTTTCCAATGGAAATATTAATACTCATTAAAATAAAATAAAAACCATTTTTTTGAAACACATATAATCCCAATCATTAACCATGTTAATAATGTGTTAGAAATAATTAAATTTTGTTAAATTCATATGATAAACCATTTACTAACTCCATCATTGTTTCATTAAAATACATGGTACCTTACCTAATGAATTGAAAAGATATCTAGGTGAAACCAAAGATATAACATGCTCACCCGAAACTATCTAGGCACATCTAATGTATATGATTTATATGGTTCAATCATGAGCTATAATGGGGATCAAACCATATTATAAGTTTTATTAGGCTTTTATGTTCCACTTTTAATTTTCAAGTAACATATCAAGAAAAAACAATTCATGCTTTTAATTTTCATCATAAAACAAAAGAAAAACTATTTAAAACACATATGAAATGTACTCCGAAATATAAAAATATAATATTATTTTTTAAAAAAAATTCAATATCAAAATAACGAGAACAATTTAAAATGTGGGTTTTTTAATAAAATATCATTAAAAACATTTCTATGGAAAATAACATTTCTATTTTGAAAATAGAAATTTCTTAAAAGTGTTGATCAGTTATAAATGGAAAACGTATTTGAGAAAATAAAAATAAAAATAGAAATGAATATAAAAGTCATTGAGACATCTTGATGGTGGGAAAATCCACTCACACAAGAAAAGTTAAAAAACCATTTTTTTACTTTTATAAAGGGGAAATTTATAGCAGTATTCTTAATTGAATACCCCTAAACATTAGTACAGCTAATCACATACATTCCTAATTATTCTGAATAATAATTCATAGTTAATTATTTAATTTCTTAAGAACATTTATTATTTTTAGTATTCTTTTTATTTAATTCATTATCATGAAAAAAATTACATAATTATTTAATTTCCTGGGGGATGTGTCGACAATATTCAATCAACATGTCCAGAATGGATTCTATTTGTAAAATTTGGTAAAAGTGATCAGAATTAAATCATCTTTACAATAATTATCATGAAATAAAATCAAATTATAAATCAATTATAATTTTAATTTAAAATATAACATATGGTTGTGATTAAATGAACAACATTACAGTCATGGAGATGGTAGTCCATACGTACAAATGAGTAGCATTTCTATTTTGTAATGATCATTATAGAAATATGGAAAATATTATTATATTATTAAATTATGACAATATTATAATATATCAATTCAATTTTTTAAACATAGTTTTATATATCATTAATGTTATTAAGTAATGAAAAATGATTCACATTCTAAGATGGAGGTGGTAGTCAACACATATGCATGAAACAACATTTTTATTTTTCTGTTCCTAGAATGTTTTGAATTTAAATGATATATGAGAATCTAATAATTTTTAATTTTTAATTAATATCATTTATATTAAAAATTATATCATATGAAATTGGTTTGAGGGTTGTTGGTGGAAAAAAATTATATTGATTGGTGAGGATATAGTATTCCATACACTCAGATGATAAATTACTTCCCATTTAATGGAAGTGGATAAGTATTTAAGTAATTACACAGAAAAAATGTCAAATATTTATATTGAGGATACTATATTTATTATTTTTTTATGGTTGAATATTTAATGAGGAATGTATGTGAATATACATAATAGAAATGATAGATAAAAAATAAAACCCCTTCTTTGAATAATCTCATTTTTATAACACTTAATGTATTTGGGTAGGTAATTTCAATGGAAATCATGTTTTTCTTTTTGAATAAATTTTAAGAAGAGGTTCCCATTATAAAGAGAAAACAGGGTCACTCTTGTATTTCCTTATGATAATTGTTTATTATAAAATAGTATTTAATAACAAATGGCTCAAAACATATTAAAATAGAATATATGATTTTTATGGGAGTAAATACAATTATTAAATAAATATTAGATATGTTTTGAATATATTTATATTCTTATCTTTTGGTTTCAATATGTATATAACCCCTTTAACTCGTACTGTCAAAACATAGTTTTTTTGCACATTCGAGGTAAAAAAATTTACTATAAAATGACAAAAGACTAATAAAGGGATCATTTTTTCTATTTCACACCTAATAGTAGCCAATCATTTGAATTTATTATTTTTAGGAATTTTTCATCATTTAATATAACATTATATGTTTTAAAATATCAATAATTTCTAATTATAGAACAATTCATTACATTGACATTAATTATATCATGATAACACTAATAATCAGAACTAGATATTTTATTAAATCCTTGAAATTTCTTTTTTCTAAATAATATTCATTAATAAAAATATTTATCTATAATTATTGTTATTCTAATATTTTAAATGTCAATTATTTGGCATTCTATTTAATTAAATAATTATTACATCAGCATTTTCCAAGCATTTACGATAATAATTTATCATCTAAAAATTAATAATAAAAAATAATGACGAAGTTAAACAGTAATATAGTTAAAATCATATTCATAGTATAACATGTCCTCACGATATAGCCATTAATAATATAAAACATTTATTAAAAACAAAAGTGTGACATGTTTGACTTTTTTATTTAAATACTATAAAGGTCATAATCATATAAAAATGGAATATAATTTTCGTATAAGTGGCCATCAGATGAATATAGATGATAATTAATTATCTAATAATATTGGGGAATGATTTAGGGTCATTTTCTAGTCCTTATCATCTTCCTTCACTGGGAATTACCCGATTTATCCTTTACTATAATACCAATAAATTATAAGTTTAATATTCATATTTTAAAGAAATAGAAGGAATCTATTTAATAAAATTTTCACACTGATTCCAATGGTCGAACACAATATTAAAAATTTAAATTATAAAGGATTCATAATTTTATTTAAAATTATATTGGAGAATCAAAATAAAAAACATTTTTTTAAAAAAATTCCATTTTAAATATAAAATATTTTCATCTTGGATTCTTTTATAAATATATTTTGAAAACAATAATTGTATTATTATAAATCCAAATGAGTTAATATTATTTTAATATTAATCCAAATAATAATTTTACTATGTGTTGACTTCAATGTAAATTGTTGTTTTTACTAAAAAAAATTATTTTCCACTAATCCTTGAAAATTCATTATATTTAGAGAATTCTCAAAAAATAATTATAATATATAATTTACCAGATGATGTAAAAATGAAAATAATTTTTTAAAATATGTTTTTTATAACATCTATAAATTATATATAATATTCACTCATAAATTTTAATTTGAACAACTATTGAATGGAAGAATTTATAAAAAAACTGTCGTTAATAAATATTTTGTGATTATTTTCAAGGATATTACTAATAAATTATATTTAAGTTGGTGCTTTATTTTTAATTCTAAAATTATTTATTCATTTTTATAACCTCTAATTTTATGGTTAGGTTATAATGATAATATTTGAACAATAATTTTTAGTTGTTCATTTCTGGTTGATGTGGGGTATCTTTTATGCTATCAAAAAAAGTGTTTCCTTAAAAAAATAAGGATGTTACAAATCACATATAAGATACGATAAGTATTCTCATTAATAATTAATTTCAACATAATAATAGATTCATCTGGGAAGAATAATTTTGGGTAAAACAATATTTCTGTATCAGAGTATGTGAAAATATAACATTACATAATCATATGATGGAAATGAATATAAATGAAATGAAATTAGACAAGTAGAAGTGATTATATCCCAATGGAATGATTTGAGTCCTGAAAACAACATTCCATTTCTCCTACTTAGTTTAATGGAATCTAAGCATTAGAATCACCAAAAAACAATATTAATAAACTATTTTAGAAAAAATTTCATTTATAAATTCTTTATTAAATTCCATTAGAAATTTTCAATATACTTTTATTTGTAATTTGTCATCTATTTCTGAAATTAGGAGTTTGAAAACATAAAAATTTTAAACATTTTTATAACACTTATGTCATTATTCAATATTATCCCATATTTAATTAATATTATATAATAATGGAAACTAAAATATCAATTTTAGAATTATTTATAAAATTTAAATTTAATTTCTTAGGTGTTTTGGTAATGTTTAGCAACGTTGTAATCAATGATAGGATTTTTTGGTGAGTTTAATGATTAAAAACTGATATATTAATTATATCTATAGATATTGGTATGATAAATCTAGAATCATTTATAAGTATTTAATATTATTATTACATTTTTTTACTAGAATATAACATTCCTTAATCATCCATTACATAAACATTACAACATTACTCTTGTAGGTGTTAAAAAATTAAACATGAGTGTGTTATAATGATTGAATGAGTATGATAATTTCATTATATAATGATATTATATCATTAAAAAAATATATAACTTGTGATAAGTAAAATATTAATTCATCTAACTCATTCTTACGACTTTCCCACATGGATTGTTATGAAAAATAAAATTCACTGTTCATGGAGTCTGTAGTCCAAATGTACGCACGACTAATAATACCTTTTAAAAATGAATGGTCATAATGATGTTATGAGAAAATTTTTCATATCATAATATAAATTGTGACATAGAAAAACATTTTTTTCATCAAATATATCCTTGGATATCTCCTTGAAAAATGGTGACTGAAAACCACCATGATCACATCGTGGAATAAGTAGTCTCAATATTGACACGATCAATGCTATTTTGTTTTCATAGATAATAGAAGTGATTTAATAATTATTGAATTGCTAATATAATTAAATTTTTGTATAAAATTGGAATTTATTTAAATATATTAATAATGATAGAAATGTTTTCAGAAAGGAGAATAATTAAATAAATTACTAGTAGATGTCAACGCTCATATTTGAAGTACAATTTTCTAGTTGGGAAAATACATTTAGGTGAAGGACATATGACATAATAGGGAGACCATAATACAATGTAGGAGGGAGGGGGTTCTAGGAAGTGAAAAAATATGGTTTTTGAATATCTAATTATAATATGAAGCGTAACATAAAATGGTGTATCATGAATCCTTTTAAAAGAGAAGAAATTGGATATTTTGGAAAAAAATCATCATATATTAGAAACTCACTAAACTATTCGAGGATCAATGGATCAAAAGTGGAAAATTAAGGGATTTATGAAGATAAATGGAGGAATATTCTCCCATAAATAAATTTTGTGTCAAGGTAACTGTGATTTGTGGATTTCTTTTAAATTTGTCATTTTTCCCATATTAATTATTAACATTATAATTGATATTTAATTTTTGTAATTATAATTATTGAGAAAAATTAATATATGATCCATTTAACAAATTTTAATATTCTTATAAAATTTTGAACTCATTTTAATAAATAAACTTTTTTTAAATGTGAAATGTTAATTTAAAAATAAATACCCATAGTCCTATAAAAATTGTTCTCAGAAATAAAACATTTTTCTATTTAAATTTTTTTATATGAAACAATTATATCAAATACTACTTTAATGGAAATAAGTTTAATAATTATAATAATAATCTTATTTAAGTGACTTTAAATTGATATTTATAGTGAAATTCACAATCTAATAACATAATTAGAGAAAAATATTGATGTTTTTTTACTAATGTACCACTTTAATGTATTGTTAAAAATATTGGACATAGAATTATATGGTCACAAAATATTCAGAAAATTATAATTATATAACATTAATACATATTTAATTACATAATATGTTAATAACTATTTTTTGATAATATGAAAAAATAATGAATTCATTAAAAGTATAATTTTATCAGAAAGTGTCATTTTCAGATTAAAAAAATATTTTATTAAAAATGTAGAACATAAATAATAAGTAAATTTTTAAGAGAGAAATAAAAAAAAATATTTAAAATTTAGTATCAAAATCTAGTGAATCATTATATAACCAAAAAATTCCTAACACAATGAAAATGAGTTTTATTTAAATAGAATTTTCTAATTATTAACTAAAATAAATTAATTATCATATTAATATTTAATGGATCACTATTTAATTATTTATTGTAGATTTAATAATATGTTTATGTTATTATTTTAATTGTTTTTAAATTTTTTGTATACTTTAATTTGTGTTATATAAAATAACAACAATATAAAAAAGACTAGAGTTTTTGGTTGTTAAATTCCTCTCCCAAAAAATAATTTCACCATAAAAATTTTATTACCAACATTATAACAAG
This sequence comes from Viscum album, assembly GCA_963277665.1. NCBI lineage: Eukaryota > Viridiplantae > Streptophyta > Magnoliopsida > Santalales > Viscaceae > Viscum > Viscum album. The sequence continues at coordinate 227,957,104 of OY728143.1, forward strand.
AGGCCATAATTTTTTTCATCACATCCTTGGGATCCCACATAGATTCCAGAACTTATGTTTTCTCCATATGAATTTTTCCATATGTGTGGTATTGTTTTGCGATATCTTATCTCTTCAATCCAGAATATCCCTCGGTTGTAACTCATATGAGATATCATGTTCCAATAGTAGGGATTCAAAATTCAGTATGTTTGATAGCTTTATAATGTATTTCCATAAAATAAATACATGTAATAGAACATGTACATGAGAGAGGATAGGAGGTAGTGAAAATATATATGCTACATAGACTATAATATCATGGATCTTAAATGGAATCATGTACCTATAATTTAGCTTAATATTCTCCTAAAATATTACAACATTATCCAATCGAAATTTCTAGATTGAAAATTAATTTTTAATTATATTCACACAGTTTTAAGGAAAAGTGAGAAGCATCACAAAAGTAATTACAAGTAATCATTCATCTCATGGGAATATTGTACCATTAAAATCAGGTTTAATCCTATTAGATAAATTATCTTATTATATAATATCCATCCAAGGCCACATACCCTTATATCTAGGTTGTCTTTGAGTAGGTCCTCAAAAAAGATATCCAACTTGTCACATGTTTGAATGAACTCATCTATATTTATCTTCATTTCACTGAATCATCCTAAAAAAGGTTCTTTCTTGTTGATCCACTCACAAAGATCCTTATTTGATTCCACTATAATAAATTTATTATCCATCCTATATGCATCCTACGTAGATGCATTGATCTGAATGGTCCTCTCCAAAATTTCCTCCTTATAGTGGATGAGAATCTCCCATATGGATGCCTTCTTATCATCCTCTTAACATATAAATCATTAACGATTTATCATCTCATCCTATATTGTGGTTTCTAGAATATTGGTTCACTCACTATATCTATTATGAATCACCAATGGGTCACCCTACAGTATGTTAATAACTTCCATCCCATAACATACATTTTCTTAGTGATTTGGATCCCCACATTTGGTTAGCTATCCATTATTTGTTATAACAGAGTCCATCTCCTTTGGCCTCTTCATTGATACAAATATAGTCCCATATATTTTAGAAGGTATGCCTATTATTTCCTCCATTTTTAATTATTCTGTTCAAACAGAATGAAGATCAACATATCCATGACTCCCATTCACCCATTCTTCATCCTAATACATCAAAACTATCTACTTTGTCATCCTCCGATAATGTATCTTGAGAGTTATCTAGAATCCTCATAACATGAATCTTCCCATGTTGCTCCATTTCATTCCATTAAGATCCAAGCCATTTTATTTCTTCCATAACTAACTCTATAGTTTATACGCCTTTAAATTAGTTGATTAAACATAAACATGTTATGTCCATATAGGATGAGATCCATTCACTATTTTCAACTAACCATTCTTGACTTATATTGATTCTACCTAAATAAACATTCCATGAATCCACTTTTACTTTTCTTCCATGTAACTATTTCGTGACTATGGTCATTTCCATACTAAAAAAACCAATACATAAGAGATAACATTCTAATTATTATGTTATTGTTCTAAGGATGAATCAACACCCACCGCCTTAGTTCCCACTATCAGTAATGGAACCAGCCCTATTGATTTGGGATCATCTTGGTCATACCACAGTAGATTGAATACATCAGAAAAAATAATATTCTGATTCATCGTTCTATAATCTTTTATAATTGCATCCATACCTACACCACCATTTCTCTTCTATTTAGTGTTTGGATAATGAAATTATCTAAACCATTATCTTGTAGGATCGTCGACTCTAGGAACCTAGTAATGTATTGATAACCTCATAATTTTTTGAAGTACGATGTCCTATATTCTTGAAATACATTTAAAAAGAACTCTAGGATTAAGAAATTATAGCTAGTTTCCATAAAAACACATTCCCAAATATGATTCAATCTGACTCCACCGACGGCTTAGAGACGTCAACTTCAAAACCAATACAAATGAAAATCGGGGGAAAAGCTATATTCATTATACTATAATAATAAAGATATCAGCCAACCACATTTCATAGAAAATGTATGAGAGAGGTATGACGAGTCCTTCATTGGAATTTAGGGAATCATATCTAGTTCACTATGGGGGATCATCCTGCTTTATGTGAAATTCATAGGGCCATCGTATAAGATGAAGATGGATTCCATGATAGTTTAGTGACGCTCTATACATAGAATTAATCAAATCCCCAGGTGAAAAAATAAAATCATAATATTTAATCAAATGAGTAGACTGGCCACCATATGCGCCAATAAATTCCAGGATCCAACGAAGAATCAATCAAAGGAATCATATAAAGGTCATCAAAACTTGAATCAATGAACTAGAGTACAATCCAGTAGTCTAAGGGATTCTTTGAACATGGATATTGAATATATTAGTTGAAGTAAACCATACCAGATGTCTGCAACCATAAAAAATATCAAAATCTAGAAAAATGTGGAATAAAACCTAGACATGTGAAAGGAGTATGTGAACAAGTCTGAGCCTCCATATATAATACAATAATATCCCCTCCATCGATGGAAGGGGGATCAGGATCATAGATACTAATCCTATGGAATCACAGATAAGACGTAATGAGAGATAGATTAAATTATATTACCTTTTATTTTTTTATACATAGATATTTGGATCAATAACATTTATCCAACCTCAATCACTAGATGTTAGTAAAAATTATCTTCAAATATATATTGCTGAATTTTTCGAGCTTCTATAATCCAATGAAGGGTTTGATATTTTAGAAACATATCTTGGAATAGTTCATGTCCATTCATATTACCATCACAAAAATTACCCAATCATGTTGGATTACTACATATATGCCTATATCGATCTTCACATTGTTCCATATGATTGATAGAATGGAGTAATTTGTAACATTATAACTCCACCTGGGAAATATATTGACCCTAAAATTCATGTAACCATTTTGATGAATATAGTAGAAAATCATCATGATTTTGGATGGTACACATAGACTAAACATTTATTTGAGGGTGATAATCACTATCGAAACACAACACTATCTCCAAAAAATTACTATGTCAATTCCAAAATAATTATGTATACCATGGATCTAAGTCAGATAGAATACAAATTGGCGCTCATGTAGTCATACAAAATATTATATTCATAAATATATATATATATATATTATATTGTTTTTAAAGAGATAAATCATACTTATTAAAGATAAAATGTGATGAATTTCTTTACTCATCATCTAAAACCAATATAACATTACGGCCCTAAGATGTTTTGGGGAGTCCTGATAAAAAATCCATGGATTTTTTTTTGATTTCCATATTAGTATGGGCAAATTTTTCTACATAACCATATATTATTGTGAATAAACCTTAACCTAATGAAATAATATGCATTAAAATTTGTATTCCAAAAATTTCAACTTTAGTTTATCCCACCATATATTTTTTATGTTCACTATATAACTTCATGATATCTTGATGAATAAAGTATAATGATATATGAGCGTCTTCCAAAAGAATCTTTTTCATTTTTGGGTTTGATGGGGTTCATATACTTGTGACAAAACTTATTATGTAGTATTCTATTATATATGAACTCCACAATACATTCAAAATCTTTTAGTAGCTACATATCATGTGAGATCCCATTACTCATCTATCTTGTATTTCTTTTTGCTCTAGTCTTTTTGATTTTTTATTTTGTTGTATTTGGGATCCAAAGGATGGATATTGTTTGTGTGGGAAATTAATTAATATTTCAGAATTAATGTTATATGAATTAATAGATTCGGTATAAAAATATGTTAATGGATTTGTAGGTTGATCACTAAATTTGGAGAATACTTGAGTCGGATTTTGGTTTTCATCAGAAACTAGCCTGATAAATAATTGTAGGAATATTAAATGGCATGCATATTGATTACACAAAGTGTAATGGTGACCAAAGAGATGCCATGAATCTAGTTATTTGTGTTATGTTTACATGATGTGTATTTACATTACACTCTTTATAATTTTATAACCATCTTTTTAATAAAACAGGTGACAAATATTTTGTCTTACTAGAGTTTCAGGGATTTTACAATGTGATATTGGATTTGAAGGTATTTAAATTATGAGAGTTTTGGTTTTAGTGCACCATATGAGTAATTTATTTTTCATGCATCCATGCACATATTCACTCTTGACCTGGGATATCTCCAAGGTGATTTCGGAGACCTAGATCCCTTATGAACCTTTTCATTCAATGATTGTCAATTTTTGTGGTTTTGATGTTTTTATACAAGTGATTATTCCACGGGAATATTATTTTTCATTGATAAAAATAACTTAATTTCTCAAAAGTTATTGATATATTGATCCTTGATGTTTGTTGTTCTTGTTAAATTCATTAACCAACATGATATCTTCCTCTATAGGATAACACTTATGTTGGTTGTACTGAGGAATATGATATTCTTTGAGGTATGTTGTGTTACAACGTATACATTGATCCTATTTATTTTTGAATCAATTTTGAGTATGTCAGGATGAATTATAGGGTATCCAGTATGATCATTGTGTTCGTTCTAATTCGCAGATGACATTGTAGGGACATGGAACCCCGAGATTGAGGTAGGGGGTTCAGTCTTTAACAAATGTCTGGTGAGCCAAGTCTGTTTATTTTTATAAATTGTTTTATAAATGAAATTGAGTAATTGATTACCTAATTTGGGTGTCTGAAAATAGGTTATTTTTAAAATATGTTTTCGAAATTTTGTTAAAATAACTGGATATTATCAATGATTAGTGAAATGGATCTATGAAATGTGTTTTAATGAATGATTTTGATGTGATGGTTGGGAAAATATAGAAAATTGGAAACTATGGTTACATAAGTGGAAAGTTATCTTAGGTCCATTATCCTTGTAATATCAGGGTGAGGGGTTTACTCAAGAGGTGTTCCTTTATTCTCTATGACTGGTGTTCATGGAAATTTATATTGAATTTTCACAGGATTCATACATGGGGTGTTTCTATTCTCATAATTACATTGTTCCAAATAAAATTTTTTTCCACTAGTTGATGACCATGGTACATGTAGTATGTTATCCTAGCCTATAGTGTTCCTTTGGGTGATGATACAAATTCATTATCTTATTTGATTTTATCATGAACATCAGAAGATATGATATGATTTGTGATACATGTTATTTATTGATTATATCTATCTATAAATCATTGATACAATTTTTCCTAGATTATTTTTGAATATTATAATGTGGGGAAATAATTTTTTCTCTATGATATTTAAAAAAATGTAAATTTTTTTCATGAATTTTTTTATATGAAGTTGATAATGTTATAATTAATTTATAGATACATTTTATGGATCATCTAGGTGATATCTTATTAAACCTATTAGCTCACACAATGTGCACACCTTCAATGATGTGTTGTCCTTTATATGTATTGCATTTTATGGAAGGGAATTGAAACATAGTGAGGAAGTGAAGTTTTCTCTCACGTGTTTTTGGGTAGATGGTGGAGAGGTGGTGGAGTTTTCCCACATTATAACTTGGAGTAGTTTGTTTCTATTTTAGTTGTATATTGATGTTGTAATTGAACATTAGTATTTTTTGATGGCTTTGAGTTGTATCATTTCCACTGTGTTTGTATAGTTATAGAATATATGAATTTCTTCCACATTTTCATGTGAATATATATTTTTATTCGATGTTTATTATTCATAGTTGGGAAATAATTTCCCATGGTTGTTATTTAATTCCATTGTGCTAGTCTCTAGTACACGAGGAACCAGAATTACCATCTCGTCTATGTATGTTCAGGAAGGGTTCTAGTTGGAGAGGTAGTTGGGTGGGATTCTCAAAATTTTGGTATTAGGGGTGGTCTGCCCTCCAGATTCATTGTATTTAATCATTCAGTAGACATGATATAGGATTATTGGGGACTTGAGGGTTAGGTTTCAGTGAGTATATATCCATTTCTTTATGTGTTATGATTCAAGTTACCATGCTTGTTGAGATGTATGTCCCATATTTTTAGTTCTTGATCTTAATATCATTTTTTACATTTGGTTTTTGGGTTTGAATAATTATTATTTGGTTGTCTAATCATTTCTTCTATTTTAGTGTGAAATAGTAAGCTTATACGATGTCTTCCATAGATTCCTCCAGGGGATGTATTAGATTATCTTCAATGGAATACTCATATAGATCAATGTTGTGTGAGTTTTTTATTCCATAAGTTCATATGGTGGAATAGAATATAACACATGTTAGAAATATAATTATGGAGGTGAATCTACAAGGAGGGGAAAGAATTAAATCATGAGATTTCCCACATGTGTAGAAGTAATCCATTAGGTGAACAAATAAACGTCAAATGTTGGTGGATTTTAAAAAAAATATCAATCCAGTCATTGACTACCAATATACACATGAGCGTAGCATGGATTAGTGTGAGGTGTTAATAATTAAGGGTCCCAACACGAGATACTATTATTCCATGGTATATGAGGATTGGTAGGTGGTCATGGAAGTGAATGGTTTCAAGGAATTTTTTGATGTTTTAACTAGTGTCCCAGATGATAGAGATGTCAGTAGAGTTCCTCTTTTTGATGTAGGGAGATAGTTTAGTATAGGAATACATAAATCAATTTTATGAGACAGTTTCTTTTTATCCTTTTTAGTAAAGAATGACTAGGTGAATCCTCAAAAATAATAACATTTTTTGTTACTAGGTATAATATAAAATAAATTAATTTAGAAAATTTCAACCTATGTAAAGATGGCAGATAAGGTAATGATGGATGAGATGATCATTGAAACAAATTCTAGATATTATACCCCATCACATCCACATAGTGGAAACATTAGTGGCACGCATAATAAAAATATGATCAAGCATGATCATCATTGGATTGGTTGACGTGGTTATCTATAGTAGGCCTACTCTAAACCCATAGTTACAAGTAGACGTATTCCCTTGAATTTCTAACATTTTTTCAAGCATGGGCATACCAAGTATTCTTATACTCCACCTGTGATGATGTGTTATAGTTTTGTATGTTATTACCAATGTATGAGATTCATTCTTTGTATATCAATGTCTTAATATGGTCAAAGATTGTATAATCCCTAGGCTTAATAGTCTACAATGATCTACCCACATTCCATACAAGAAAAGAAAAATCACACAATATATGAGTTTATAGAGTTGGAAAATGTTGTTCCAACGATATTGAGAGGTATCATCATTATTGAATCCTTAATAAAGACATCTATAATTTATTCTATTCATTCCCAATCTTTTATATCTCGATTATATTTGATATGATTAAATATCCAATACAACTCATTCCCCTCATTATAGAGTTATTAACACCTCTTGAGAAGATGAAAATTTATGTGTTTTTTATCCTTCTCAATCTCCATTGGAAGTAAATTTGGAGTTAGTATGGGATTTTATCATTGTCGTTCTTGATTTATTTGAAATATTCAATGGGATGGATTGGATTTTCAATAACTATAATGATATTGATTATTATCATTATCATTTCTCTTTTTTATAGAGGATGGGAGATCATATGTGTTTCATGGAGAGTGGTATCAGGATTGGTCATGAAGGACCCTCCTACCTAGAGCATAAAAGGGTTTTTCTTTTGTAGTAGTCGATCTAGATAGATTTCCTTCTATTTTTGATCTTTCCAATATTTGTTATGATTTTCCTGATTTTTTACCCTATCATTTCATCAATATTATTCCATAGAGGGATACATAGTTTATGAGTACCATTTTATAGGTATGAATCCATATTTATACCTTCCTATCATATAAATCAGGTTCAGTTTATAGAAATCATGATTTATTTGAACATCTAGATAGAAAAGTGTTTTTACATTCTAATGTTTCTACTTGGGATGTCCCAATACTATTTTACATTAATTTATATGGTCGAAATTGATTGTGTTTCAACAATCAGATGTTTAAATTGGTAAATGTTTAGAACAAGTATATTTTTAACATATGGATGATTTGTTTTATCGGTTAAATAGGGAAATGTTGTTTTGGAAAAATGATATTTGGATGGGTGATCATCGGCTCAGATTTTGGGAGTCTGATTTAAAGAAGACATATTTTAAGAGTAAGTATGGACATTGGAAATGTCTTGTGATACTTTTAGATTTACTAAACCTCTTTCATTCTTTATGGAGTTGTGATTCAGATATTTCCTGGGAATATTGAAACATTTTTGTTACTGTTCAAAGATAATATATCGGGTTATTCAACATTTTTCCATTATCATTGGTACCATTTGAGTTTGGTTCTTGAAATCCTAAGGATTTACCATTTTTATGAAATGATTTCAAAATTTAATTTCTAAATATAATAAGTGATGTTCATGGAGGATATGATTCTAATCATGGCTTATCAGCTAAAACGATGATGGTGATGTTTTTTTATTACATAGAAGAACCGTAGAAAAAACATGATATTTGGATCATTCATGGTCTTCTAGGTCATTATTTCTTGGGTTTCAAATATTTCTCCAAGGATTAATCACCTATGACTTATCGTTCTATCAATGTGGTGAAATTAAAATTGGATGTAATGTGGAAATTTTATTTTGATCAGTTAAAATGAATTCCAACATCAGATCATATTTTGGTCATACTTGAGTCCATTAAGGGGTATTTGGTTTCATGTAATTCTTTGGAAACTAGTATGGGTTTTACGCTTATGCATAATGATAATGTGGTGGTTAATATCTCTCATTAACTTTGACCACATGATATTAATTACTATTATCATCTTATGGAGCATACTGTGGTTATAAAAATGTTAAATGATGGAAGAAATATTTATATGGGGAGAGGTCCATTATATTTTTGACCATATTATTCTAACATATATCATTTCATATAAAAACATGAATTTCAAACTCAAGTAGTGGGTTGAATCCCTTCAAACATTTGATTTTGATATCACTTACCGCTATCAAATGATTAATTACACTTTAGTTTATCTTAGTTGACAAGAACCATGAAAGATTTTTTAGAATGGAAGGAAGCGTGGGACCTTTTAAATGTCCTTACCTAGTGGTAGATAGACTCTCAGAAGGATGATTCAGGTTTGGTTATGCCCAATATTTAGTTACGAACACATCTCCGTGATTATCTTCTACTAGTTCAGCAAATGGAAGATGTGTTCACTAGAATGTTCCCTATATGGTGGAGAAACCATTATTGATTGGCCACTCTCTTCAGATGTTAGACTCTATTTGGTGATTCGTTTTCTATCCCATCATCTCTGAGAAGCTCATTTTTTTAGTGGACTAATTTATAATGGATGTCCATCCTGGTACAAAAATATGTATTATCATATGATACAACAATTACAGTGGCTGGGTATGAAGCATGTTAGTACTGACTTCATGCCTCATTATTACAATTTCCATCATATAATGTTATATCATCTAAAACACTTTTCTTTTCATTATAATTTTCTAGTTATGATTTAGAAATAGTATTAGGTATCCACAAATTTTTTAGTAGTAATATCATGGACTACATGATGGAGTAATGCAATCTTGTTGGTTCTTGATCGGTTGACAAAGTAAGCTCATTTCATTTTGATTTGGGATACTGCTTATGTTATATAGTTATGAAATTTGTGAATGTAGTCAAAATGTTACATAAGGATCCAAATTCCATTTTTTTAGAAATGGATCCTTAGATGTCATTGATTTTATAGGGGAGTCTCTAGGATCGGATGTGGTCACATATCATATTTATTTTAACATATCATTCATAGAAAAATTGTCTAATAGATCGTTCTATTCCGATCCTTGAGGATATTATCTACACCTGTTTCTTAGATTTTGGTGGATATTAGGATATCTATTTGGGACTATTTAAATTTTATTATAACAATACTTATTAGTACTTGTTCACAATGGTTCCCTTCAATAATTCTTATGGTCTCCCAGGCATGTTAGCTTTTTATATAGATGAGTAAGAGAAGGTTGTTTCTTGGGACCATGGTATATTCTGGATATGTTAGTATGGAATCATGATATACATCATAGTTTGGCTACACGCCAGATTCAAAAGAAATATTATAAAGACAATTCAAATCATCCATTGGAATTTTTTTGTTGGTAAGATAGGTTTCTTGAATTTTTCTCATCTGTTGGATCACTGTCACCATGGAAAATAGTTAATTTTGGTTCCATGATATGTTGGACCAATTAAGGTTACTAATTAAATTCTGTAGGTTTCTTATCTAATGGAATTTCAATTCTAGTTGATATACATTCAATATTTTTTCCGCATATCAATAATTAGTAAATACCAACATAAAACCTCTCACATTTAATGTTGGGAAATGATTGAGTTGGATGCAAGAATTTTTGTAGTGGAGTAGCCATTGGAGAATATTGACTCTGATGTAAAATTATTACATGGGAAGTTGATTTTGTTTGTCAGAGTGTTATGGAAACCTGTTTCAGATTCTCACATTACATGGGAGAGTGAATCATCAATGTGGGTATAGTGGGCTCACATATTTTCAAAACATCATTATTCCATATGAAATTCTAGTGATAAAAAGTATTATTATAGGGAATTTGTTAACAACCTAGTATATATCATTCTTGTATACATATTTTCACCACTCAGTTACATTTTTTATTTTGTTTTGTTTTTCGACTCCCATGGATATAGATTGTTTATTCTAAAGACGACCTAATGTTTGGGGATATATGTTTTTTTAATTAATGTAGTCCAAGAATAAATGTGTTATTGTATTTGTAGGGTTCCCCTTGATTTTAGAGAAAGATAGAGAGGTTTGAGGTTTTCATTAGAAAATTTCATGATTTATATCAATAGGGAGGCTACACGCACGTAAAAGGATTAAATTCCATTTAATTTTTGCTGGGATAAATTTTGTTCATCTAGATCAGGTCGTGTAGTTTACATGCCATGTATTTGGAGTTCACAATGTGTAATTGTAAAATTTGGTTTTTATTAAAAATGGGGAATGTTCATTCTAAGTAATTGAGTTTCATGAATACATGATGTAAAAATGGGTTTCAATCTCTATAAATATCATGATTATTGGTTTTTTGGTAGTTTTTGAGAGGTGTTTTTTCATTAAACCATGAACCTATACCTTCTCACAAAGGATCTCTCCCAAGAATCTTCAGAGACCTATGAACCCTCTGAATCAATTTTTTATTGGGTTGATCATCATTGCAGTTGTGGTGAATATATATGGGTAATTATTTCTTCTATTTCTTGTTTTTTACTTGAACATAATATCACTATTGTGCTTTTGTATTAGATATGTTGATATTTCAAGTTCATTATTATGGATTTCCATAAGATCTTTCATGAAATAACTCATTGTTGTGAAGTGATTTCTTCTCTATTTGATTTCCTCTCTCTCCCATCCATCATTCTCAATGAAGTTGGGTGAATTTTTCCACTATTGGTAATGGTTCAGATCATCATTTTAATGGATATTGTTTCTTTGTATCATGGCCTTAGGTATTAGTCCTAGATATTACCCTCCATCGTGATTTTGAACACTCGACTTGTGATTGGTTAATTTGGCATGTTGAATGTCCATTAATGAAAATAATGTAGGAGGACTAATTTTTTATCCCCAAAGTCTTGATTAAATATTTTTGTCTGTAATTTTGAAAATAAAAATTTCACATTGGGCAATGTAATTCTAAATTTATTTAATTGAATTATTTCCATGTGTTTTTGAAACCCATAATGATTTCTTTTTGACCCAATGTTTAATTTGAAATCTGACAAGGTGTCATACTCTGTGGAATGATAATATTATTTTAATGAATAAATTTGAATTATGAATATTTGATTAACAATTTAGTGATTTTGGATTATAATTTAATTGTCACGACCTGTCCTCGGGGCCCGTGTCGTGACTACCCCAAGCGCACCTTCCATAGGCCAGGGGCTGGATACTAGCACCAAGGCATAATTCCCAAGAAAAAGGGAAGGCATTGCCTTTGTATAGTAAACAAACACCACAGGGAAAGCAAGAAGTAGAAGTAAAAGCTATGTAAAAACTGGGTACAAAATAAGTGCGGAAAATTAAGTGGGCCATTATACAATCCCAAACTAAAATTAAAGTACAATTGAAAAATGGAGTACGACAACTGAAAAGTAAAGCCGCATCCTCGAGCCATCCACTAGAAGTCCCCCTAAAGGGTGGGTACAAATAGCCTCCATAGCACCTCAGGTCCAGCCGTCCGCTCCGAGTACGTCCCGTCCATTGGTCCACCTCCAGGTACCGACCTGCTTCTCGTGCCTCAACCACGATGAGCAATGTCCTTCATCTTTAACCAACACAATGTAGTGTAGGAATAGCACGTGCATGGGTGAGTATAAGCTACTCAGTAGGGACCCCGAGACCCCCGATGGTCTCCCAGAATCCACAAAGTATAATCCATTAAGGAAAGATACAATCATGAAGTAACATCTGACACTACTTAGGTATATTCCCATTCATATACCTAAGTCATCAATTCCAGTTCGGCTCCAACATCCGAGCCCAATTTCGATCACTTCCACAAATGATAGCACAACACAATCCACACAGGAAAGAAAATCAATCATATCGAAGATAATGATTGAAAGTCAAGATTCAGATCACACAGGTATACTTCTTCGTATGATGATAGAGGTGATCAGATGTAGCCTCTGATTCATCTATGCTGTCGGACCCACATAGGATCGATAGGTACTAACCCACGCAATAACCCAAAAAGGATCGATAGGTAACTTACCCCCGCAATGACCCCCATAGGATCGGACCCACACAGGATCTGTAGGCGCTTTCCCGCATAGGACCGCAGAGTGCTGACCCACACAGGATCGGTAGCACTGATCCATGTAGGATTGCTGAGTGTTGTATTCGTCGCTGTTGAATCCACGGAGGATTTCTATACAGTCGTCATCTTCGTCGCAGTCACAACCAACACTAGGGTTCCCGCACCGAGCAAGCTCATTCGGGATGGTCCGCTCCATGAGCCGAGGGTCTAATACATCAACTGACACATAGCCTGAGGTTGATGTATCCAAAAGTTTCGTATCATCAACAGGAACTCAACATCACAGACGGCACATCAATCGGACACCCAGTCTGAGAGTTATTGGCCTTTTCATTCTAGGGGCCCTATTGGTATTTAAGTCAAAACCAGCCCGACCATACTCCAACTGCGTCCAAACCTCGAGCGGAGTAATCCAAAAGGTCCATATCACTAAGACGAATCCATCAAGTCGACAGAATGTCAATCGGACGTCCGGAGCTGAAGTTATAAGCATTTCTGCTCCAAAGGCCTGGTTGGTTTCGTGTACGTACCAACCCGACCGAACTCAAAGTCCTCCAAAACCATGAGGGTAATATACTGAAACGACCCTCTCGATCCAAGGATCACATCACAGCTAACAGTGCATCGATAAGAAGTATGTATCCCATGTTATGGGAAAAAGACCGCGAGAGGTCCGGTATCAAGGGGTTTGGGCCTGATCCGACCCAACCCGATACCCTCTAGGTCGGCCCGACCTGGGCCTGGGTCCGGCCCGATTGGGCGCGGACCGTCCCAGCTGGTGCGGCCTGGCCTGGCGTCCCGGTGCTCTGGTGTGCTTTCCAGGTGGTTCGGCCAAAACGGCCAAGCTTTGGGGTGCGGGGGGGCGTGCTTCCCCCCACCTTTTCGTAACCGTGACCTCATGTGGGGGCCACTCTTGTCTGGCCAACCGAGGGTCATAACCCCCAGCTCTACCTCTGACCGGGCGGCCTGCTCTGGCCGGCCGGCTGCTACCGCCACAGGACCAACATGGGCCGGTCCCCCTGCTCTAACGCCAGCGGCCCGGAACTAGCCGTCGGTCCCTGCTCCGCTGCGGCCTAAGCCACGGCCTTGGTCCGTCTGGCGCGGCGCGGCGGCGTCGCTCCCCTCCGCCATGGCCCCACTCTAGCCCTGGTGTTTTCGTGATGCTCTGGCACGGTAGGATGATGCTATGACCGTATTCAACTTCATCGGTGTGGTGCGACGGTGCCACACATCCATGCCGCACGATCCCGTGCGTTGAGATGGCACCACATAACATTCCTTCGAACCACAACATTATAAGAATAAGGGAGGAGGGTCGGCCGAGTTTGTGCATTCCGGCCCCCTCCAATTAATCGATACCAAGCGGCAATGATTCATGAGGAATGATGATAGAAGTATTCATGAACAAAAACAAAAATCCCCAACCTCGAGCGTAGATGAACGGAGGTTCATCGCTGAATTGCACGTCGCGGAAGAAGTCGTCGTGGAAGGAGGATCTTCGCGTTGTCGAACTCCAATGATCCGACGTTCTTCGTCGGAGATCGGTGCATTTTTCGCGTTCTTCACGTTCTTCGCGTTTTCGATGAAGAATATGAAGATAATCAAGACTTCTCTTTTTCTCCCAAAAACTCAACACAACAAGCACAACAATGAAATAAACTAAGTTCTTTAATTATTTTATTACCATGAATTATGTTTTAAAAATTGAAAAATTGAATTAAACAACGTAATTAATAGTTTCATTAAAAGGAGGTTAAGGGGGGTTAGGGAAAATGAAGGGGTGGGGTTCTTGTGGGCCACACCGCCCTCATAACCTATCTTGGGTGGTTACCCAACTTCCACCCAAAGGATTTAACTACTTAGTAAAAATAAAAATTGTAGCTCAATTTTTATTTTAACTTCCACAATTTTTAACAACTTCTCCTATGTAAACGCAACTCCGGAAAAGGTGTTCCTAAAAAATTACTGGCGATGCGAATCCATCGGTGCCCTCGTAATTCGATTCTGAGCACCGGTTCAAAAAATAGAAAAACCCGCTCGTTCGTTCACTGAATGTACCCGAGCTAAACTTCGGATAAATATTCCAGGCACATCAGGCCTCAGAATCAGGTGCTGTGAGAAACTGAGTTCTTGTAAAATCCAAAATAAAATTAAGAAAATATTTCCCTTGAATTTTAAATGTCTTTAAATTACTCCCACCTCATGGATTTACGTCCCCGTAACGATACATCAAAAACTAGGGGAAAAATGTGGGTATTTTGCATGCATCTGAGCCTCCCGCTCCCAAATGCTCTCATGGAGGTTCCTGTGCTGCCATCTGATGCGCACTAGAAGAATCGACCGTCCATGTAGGACCCGCTCATGTCGATCATCGATCTCCACTGGGACCTCCGCAAAAGTCTCCCCATTGTCAATGTCCAGCTCCCCATTGTCAAAGATATGCATCGGGTCGTGCACATATCTTCTCAGCCGGGATACGTGGAAGACGTCGTACACCCGGTGCAACTGAGGTGGTAGAGCCAGGCGATAAGCCACCTCGCCAATCCTGCTGAGGTCCTGGAATGGTCTGATGAAGCTTGGAGACAACTTTCCGCCTCATCCAAATATATGTAATCCACATCATGGTGAGACCCACAAGAAGACGTGGTCGCCAGCCTCGATCTCTAGTGGCCTCCGCATCCTATTACCATAAGACTTATACCGGCTCTGAGCTGTCCTCATCCACTCATGGATGACCTGGACCTTCTCTGTTGTGGCCTGGACCATCTCCGGTCCCACAAGTGCAGACTCCCCAGGGTCTGTCCAACACAGAGGTGATCTGCAAGGTCAGTCGTACACCACCTCGTATGGTGCCATCCCGATTGTGGAGTGTTATCTGTTGTTGTACGCTAACTCCACCATGGGTAGGTGGTCCTCCCAGCTGCGACAAAGGTCTATGACAAATGCACGGAGCATGTCCTTGAGAGTCTGAATGGTCCTCTCCGTCTGACTATCCGTCTAAGAGTGAATGTGGGTGCTCAGACGTAGCTGCGTCCCGAACGCCTCCTGAAACCCCTTCCAATGCCGGGAAGTAAAGCTAGCATCTCGATCGGAGACAATAGATGGTGGCACACCATGAAGCCGTACAATATCCTGAACGTAGAGATGTCCCAAGCTCTCCACTGATCCATGCTCTCTGATGGGTAAGAAGTTATCTGACTTGGTGAGTCGGTCGACAATCACCCAAATGGAGTCATGACCTCTGGAAGTGCGTGGAAGTCCATTCACGAAGTCCATAGATATGCCGTCCCACATCAACTCAGGGACCTCCAAGGGATGTACCAAGACTGCTGGTACCTGGTGCTCTGCCTTCACCTACTGGCAGGTGAGGCATCGAGAAACGAACTCTGCCACAACCTTCTTCATGCACGGCCACCGGTACTATTGTCTGAGATCCTGGTACATCTTCGCCACTCCAGGATGTACCTCCAAAGGGGATGTGTGAAACTCTCTCAGAAACTCCTCTTGTAAAGAAACCGGTACCAAGGTACTCCCTCTGAAAAGGGCGCCATGCTATCATCCTACAATGAAACCATAAGGTGCCTGTCCTGAGGATATATTCTTACACTGCATCTCACAGTCGGTGTCCCCTCATTGTGCCTCTCTGACCCACTATAGTAGTGGATGAGTGACTGTGAGTGACTGAAGAAAGGATGCTCCATCTCTATCCATGAAGGATATCTGCAAAGTGGCTAGCTGCTTTGTCACCTCCCCATGTAGCTGAATGCCCATCCTCCTGCTCAGAGCATCGGCTACTATGTTCCCCTTTCTATGAGTATAGACTACTTCAAAGTCATTGTCCTGTTGGAACTCGAGCCATCACTGCTGTCTCAAGTTCAGGTCCTTCTACGAGAAGATGTAACTGAGAATCTGATGGCCAGAATAGACTGTAAACCGCTCTCCCATCAGATAGTGTCACCATATCTTCAGAGAGAAGACCATTGCTTCTAACTCCAGGTCCTGATTAGTGTAGTTCGGCTCATGCGACCTCAACTGACGTGATCCATAGGCGATCACTTCTCGTTCCAGCATCAGGACACATCCGAGTCCGGTCCCTGATGCATCGCAGTAGACTACATACCCTACTCCCTCCTTCGGTAGCTTAAAGATAGCTGCACTGGTCCATCTCTGTCTCAGCTCCTGGTAGCTCTGCTGACATCTGTCTGACCACACGATGGGTTTCCCCTTCTTCATCAAAGTTGAGAGTGGTGTCATAACTCTGGAGATGTCTGGCATGAATCTCTGATAGTACATAGCTAGACCCAAGAAACTCCGCACCTCCGTCACACTCCTGGGTGGCTCCCAAGCTAGAACTGCCTCGATCTTCGCAGGGTCCACCGCAACTCTCGCCTCATAGATGATGTGTCCCAGGAAGTGGACCACACGTATATAGAATTGACACTTCAAGAGCTTGCCATAATGCTGGTGCTCTCATAGTGTGTCTAGTATAACCATCAAGTGGTAGGCGTGCTCCTCCTCAGTCGTCGAGTATATCAAAAATTTTCCAATGAAGACCACGAAAAATCGATCGAGGTATGGCTGAAAGATCCTATTAATGAGGCCCATGAACAATGCTGGAGCATTGGTTACACCGAATGGCATAACCAAGAACTCATAGTGGCCATACCGACATCTGAAGGTCGTCTACTGCATGTCCTCATCACGAACACTGAGATGATGATAGCCTAATCTAAGTTATATCTTTGAGAACCATTGTGCTCCCTTGAGCTGACCGAAGATGTCATCAATCCTCGGTAGCGGATACTTATTCCTCACTGTCACCTCATTCATGCGATGATAGTTGACACAAAGTCAGAAGCTCCCGTCTGCCTTCTTGGTGAACAATATTGTGGAAACCCAGGGTGAAACACTATGTCAAATGAATCCCATGCCCTGCAAGTCCTCCAACTATACCTATAGCTATCGAAGATCAGCGGGGGCCATCTGATTTTCTAAAGTGGATATCGGGGCTGTCCCGGGGAACATGTCAATATAAAAGTCTACCTCTCTGCGAGGAGGTAGTCCTGGAACTTCGTCGGGGAAAACATCCGCATATTGATCCATCACTACAAGAAAACCAGGACTCCGCATGTCAATTGCTCATAGGATGAGTCTAGCCAACTGATGAGTGATGACCTGTTCTCTCCTCTGTGAGATTCCATCCTGTACTGCGAAGGATCCCTTCTCACCGGTTAAGGTGAACCTGCTCCCGTCGATGCGTACACATCGCAACATGCGCCTAATGCAGTCAATCTAATCATGGACTATAGATAAGCAATCCATGCCCAAGATGACGTCGTAAGGCCTCGACACAGCTACAAGAAGATCCCAGCCGAAGATCTCACCACCTAGAGTAATCTCACACTGTCGGCACCAGTGCGTAATCGTCGAGTCTGCTCCCGTAGGAGTCTTTAGTCGTAAGGATCGAGCCAGCGACTCCGTCGGAATCTCCAAGCTCCGAACAAGGGCATCATCTATGAAAGATTGACTCACTCTTATGTCTATAATAACTGCACCAAGGGTGGAATAGACATAGATAGTACCTTGAATCATCTTGGGTGTGCCGTGGTCATTGGCCTCTGCTGCCTGAAGCTGTGCATGTCTCTGCCCGCCATCTCCCGGTGGTCGGGGTGGACCTCCTGGGAGTGGTGGTGGTAGATCCTGAAAGCGTCACCCACCACCTGCTGCGCAGCCAGCTCCTCTGCCTCGTCCATTTTCCCCCTGCGGACCAACAATGTGGACCCTCTGACTCTGCCTGGGTGGTCCCTCAACCTTCTTCTGCTCCTCTGTATGGAGGTTTGGGCAGTCATGAGCCATGTGGCCCTGCCCGCCACATGCGTAGCACTCTCTGCCTATCGAATGACTAGTTCCGCACTGAGTACCCCTCACATCTGAGCCAGTGTCCTGAGTTTGTCTGACTGGGGGTCTGGTCTACCTGGACCCATGTCTTATACGTCGACTGCTTGCTGCATAAGACTCTGCTGCGTTCCGCCCTGCGGTAGGTCTCGCTACTGAGGTAGGCTCAGCAAGAAAGATCTCAATGAGAAGGGCTCACTCCAGTACCCCTTCCTGAGTCAGAATGCTTAGGGAGATCAACGATGCCTTGATCTCATGCCTCAATCCCTGCTCAATGGTCCAGGCCTGGAAGAATGGGTCTCGTACCATGTCCGTCGAATAGCGCGGGAGATCTGTAAATATCGCCGAGTACTGGGCGACCGTCAAGATACCCTACTACAGCTGTAGAAGCTCCTGGATACGCACCGCATAGTGGGTGGAAGGGACAAACTCCGAGTTGAAGAGGCTCTCAAAGTCCGTCTAGAGGAGAGATGCCTCATCATGCACCTGGGACAACAAGCTCCACCATTTTCCTATTGCCGCATACAGGAGGCTCACTGCGAGGATCACCATGAGGTCTGCTGGTGTCCTCAGTAACCTGAAAACTCATACAACTGCCTCCAGCCAATCCTCGGCTGCCTGAGGGTCCATCTCCCCGTGGAACCTGGGCGGTCACTGATGCTGAAACTCGGTCAGTGCGCTAAGGAGACGTCCATCGTCAGCGGCTGGGGCTGGTGGCATCAATGGCTAAGTGGGTAGAGGTATCACCGGTGCCTCTGCTGTCAAAGGGCCATGTACCGAGGCCTCGTCGCTCGGTGGGATGTCGTCCCGCACAATGCTCGGAACCCTAGATAGCTACCGTCCTGGGGTCATCCTGAAAAGAAACAGGTGCTCAATGGTCAAATAGTATACCTGGTGAGCTGACACAAAGTAATCACAAAGAAAACATGAAACCCACATGCAATCAATGTTTTCGTGCATTAAGTCAGAAATCAGAAGTCAGGGTCCTGGTGTACGGATATGTCTGTCGCCGCACCAACACTGGACTCCCTGGACTGATAACCACACTCAATACTCTCAACACTATTGCTTCACATAGAAAAAGATCAGATTCCTGAGTTCTACGGTTGAGCCGAACTCCTCTGATACCAATTTGTCACGACCCATTCTCGGGGCCCGTGTTGTGACTACCCCAAACTCGCCTTCCATAGGCCAGGGGCTGGTGACTATAACCAAGGCGTAATTCTCGAGAAAAATGTAAGGCATTGCCTTTGTAAAGTAAACAAACACCATAGGGCAAGAAATCAGAAGAATTAAACACTAAGTAAAAAATGGGTACAACGTAAGTGCGGAAAAGTAAGTGGGCTAGAATGAAAACCCAAAATGAAAGTAAAGTACAACTGAAAAAAGGAGTACAACAACTAAAAATTAAAGTCACAGCCTCAAGCCGTCCACTGGAAGGCCCACCTGAAGGGAGGGTACAGATTGCCTCCACAACACATCTGGTCCAGCCATCCGCTCCGAGTACGTCCCGCCTAGTGGTCCACCTCCATGTACTGACCTGCTCCTCGTGCCTCAAACATGATCAGCGATGTCTGTCGTCTGCATCCAACATAATGTAGTATGGACATAGCCTGTGCAGGGGTGAGTATAAGCTACTTAGTTGGGACCCCGAGACCCCCGATGGTCTCCCAGAATCCACAAAGGAAAATCTACAAAGTAAAGATACAATCACGAAGTAACATCCGGCACTACTTAGGTATATGACCATACATATACCTAAGTCATCAATTCTAGTTCGACTCCAACATCCGAGCCCAAGTTCGATCACGTCCACACAGGATAGCACAACACAATCCACACAGGAAAGAAAGTCAATCAGATCGAAGATAATGATTGAAAGTCAAGATTCATCTCACCTAGGTATACTTCTTCGTAAGATGATAGAAATTATCATATATATCCTCTGATTCATCTAAGTCATTGGATCCACACAGGATCGATAGGTACTAACCCTCACAATGACCCACAAAGGATCGATAGGTAACTAACCCCCGCAATGACCCACACATGATCGGACCCACATAGGATCTGTAGGCGCTGGCCCACATAGGACCGCTGAGCACTGACCCACACAGGATCAGTTGCATTGATCCACGTAGGATCGCTGAGTGCTGTAGTCGTCTCCGTCGAATCCACGGAGGATTTCTATCCAGTCGTCATCGTCATCGCAGTCGCAGCCAGCTCTAGGGTTCCCGCACACAGCAAGCTCGTTCGGGAGGGTCCGCTCCACGAGCCGAGGGGCTGATACATCAAATGACACATAGTCCATCATTTATGTATCCAAAAGTTCTGTATCGTCAACAGAAACTCAACCTCACAGACGGCGTGTCAATCAGACGCCCGCTCTGAGAGTTATTGGCTTTTTCGTTCCAGGGGCCCGGTTGGTTTTTAAGTCAAAACCAACATGACCATACTCAAACTACATCCAAACCTCTAGCGGAGTAAGCGAAAAGGTCAGTATCACTAAGTGGAATCCATCAAATTCTACGGAACGTCAATCGGACGTCCGGAGCTCAAGTTATAAGTGTTTCTGCTACGAAGGCCCGGTTGGTTTCGGGTACGAACCAACCCGGCCGAACCCAACGTCCTCTGAAACCTTTAGTGTAATATATAAAAACGATCGTTCTGATACAAGGATCACATCGCAGCTAACGGTTCATCGATCAGGGGTCTGCATCCCATGATATGGGCAAAAGACCGTGAGAGTTCCGATATTTGGGGGTTCATGCCCAGTCCGACCCGGTCCGATACCCTCTGGGTCGGCCCGAACTGGGTCGACCTGACCCGGGCCCGGGTTCGGCCTGCTTGGGCGTGGCCCGACCCAGTATGGGCGTAGCTCGGCATGGCGGCCCGGCGTGCTGGTGCACTGGCCAGGTGGCGCGGCCGAAGCGGCCGAGCGTTTGGGTGCGGGGGGGGGGGGGGGGGGGGGGGGGCGCTGCCCCCGACCTTTTTGAAACAACGACCACATGTGGGGGCCGCTCTTGTCCGGCCAGTTGGGGGTCGTGTCCCCCGGCTCTTCCTCTGACCGGCCGGCCCACTCCGCCAGGCCGGCTGCTACCGCAACGGGACCGGCATGGGCTGGTACCCTAGCTCCGACGCCGGCGGCCCGGAACCGGCCGCCGGTCCATGCTCCATCGTGGCCTCAGTCGCGGACTTGGTCCGTCCGGCGCGGAACGACGGCGCCACGCCCCTCCGCCACGGCCCTGCTCCGGCCGCGGTGTTCTTGTGATCCTCCGCCGCAGCGGGATGACGTTGCGACGTTATTCAACGTCATCGGCGCGGCGCGACGGTGCCACTCATCCTTGCCGCACGATCCCGCACGGTACGACATCACCACATCACTTTCCTTCGAACTGCAACAATACAAGAATAAGGGAGGAGGGTCGGCCGTGTTTGTGTAGTCCGACCCCCTCCCATTTATCGTTAACAAGGGGAAACGATTCACGAAGAACGACAATATAAGTATTCACTAAAAAAAACAAAAATCCCCTACCTCGAGCATAGATGAACGGAGGTTCGTCGCGGAATTGCACGTTGTGGAAGAAGACGTCGCGGAAGGAGGATCGTTGCGTCGCGTCATCGATCTCCGAGGATCTGGCGTTCTACGTCGGATATCGGTACATTCTTCACTTTTTTCACGTTCTTCACGTTCTTCGACGAAGAAGATGAAGTTCTTCAAGACTTCTCTTTTTCTCCCAAAAAATCAACACAACAAGACCAACAATGAAATAAAATAAGTGCTTCACTTATTTTATTATCATGACTTATGTTTTAAAAATTCAAAAAATTGAATTAATCCACTTAATTAATAGCTGTCATTAAAAAGAGGTTAAGGGGGGTTAGGGAAAATGAAGGGTTGGGGTTCGTGTGGGCCCCACCGCCCTCATAACCTCTCTTTGGTGGTTACCCAACATCCACTCAAATGTTTCAACTACTTAGTAAAAATAAAAATTATAGCTCAATTTTTATTTTAACTTCCACAATTTTTAACAACTTCTCTCATGTAAACGCAACTCTGGAAAAGGTGTTCCTAAACAATTAACGGTGTTGAGAATCCATCGGTGCCCTCGAAATTTGATTCTGAGCAATGGTTCAAAAGTTAGAAAAACCCGCTCATTCGTTCACTTGACGTACCCGAGCTAAACATCGGATAAATATTCCGGGCACAACGGGCCTCGTAATCATGTGTCGTCAGAAACTGCGTTCTTGTAAAATCCCAAAGCAAATTAAGAAAAAAATTTCTTTGAATTTTAAGGGTCTTTACAGTAATAATAAAAATAAAATTTTGAATAATTGATAATGGAAATGGATAATAAACGAGTTGAGAATATAGAACCCTAAGATGTGATATTTGTTACTGAGTTTTTTCACAAGGACTACTAATCCAAATACCTATAAAATTACAGACATCCACTGTATTCCCCCAATACATATAGGTATTTCAAGTGAGAAAATAGTTATGGGATAGGGAATTCAACTCCTAATATACACGGTGTTGTAGAATATTGTTCTAGGCCTCCATTGTATGAATTTCAAATGGGAAATAAATGATTAATGAATCCCACGATATAGTGAAATGTAATATCCCATATCTGGATGGTATAGAATCCAGCAAGGGTCGGATAAGGTATTGTTCGTTCGGGGTTAACCATGAAACAAATGGTATATAAGGTTAATTAATGAATAAAAAATTTAAAAATATTTTTACATAATCTATATTCATTATTCTTTAAAAAATTTCATGCACTGTTATAGACTCGAAAACATTTTATACACTTTTGATGGTGACATACTATATTGTACTCACTCCCTAAAAGGGCTTCTATATTGGTACCCAAATAGACTTCATGTTTCAAGGGCATTGTAACAGCCCAAGATTTTATAAAAAATATTATTTTTTATTTTATTAATGTCTTCTGTTGTACGCTACACCAAAAGGAGCTTGCACAACACACATCCTTGACTTGCCTTGCATTACACGCAATCACGACCTTCCTCGATAGCGTGTGTAATACGCAATACCGAGTTTCACTAAAACAACGATATGCTGTTAAAATATTATTAAAACTAGCCGTTATGAATAGTAATAACCACTTTTTAAAATTATGTAAATCTTATTTTTCAAAATGAACTTCATTCTTGGATTCGGAGTATCGAATTTAGCCTAAGGTGAAATTTTGGTACTTTTCGGATAACTTTCATATTCTGATGAATAGTGAAAAATTACTAAATTATAATTAAAAACAACTTTTTTAATCGAAATAATTAATAGTGATAAATTATTAATTTGAGTGGTTTTAAAGTATATTTAGAATATATTTTTACAATTTAATACAATGTTGGTCATTGGTTGTAATTTCACATTTAAACCAGACATAATCAAGTGTCAATCTTTTGATATATATTGTTTCCTAAAACCACGCTATTTATTTTAACAGCGGGATTTAATTATAAAATTAATTAATGCAACTTCTATGTTATGAATTTGGTAAAATAGATTTCATTTTTGAATTCGGAATATGAAATATAGC
Source organism: Viscum album (assembly GCA_963277665.1). Taxonomy (NCBI): domain Eukaryota; kingdom Viridiplantae; phylum Streptophyta; class Magnoliopsida; order Santalales; family Viscaceae; genus Viscum; species Viscum album. Next base: position 227,981,485 of record OY728143.1, read on the forward strand.
TTAGGATGAAATTTTGGCATTGTTCTGAAAAACATCAATTTTTGATGAATAGTGAAACTACTAAGTGGTAGTTAAAAAAACTGAATTTTTCATAAAACTTAATTTTGCCGCTTCTGTGAATGGAATTTCGAAAATCCGAGAGACACGATTAATATCAAGGACTAAAATGTGGTTCAATGAGATGAAAATAATTTTTTGGTGAATAGTAACTTTTTACTTTTTTTTACCGCGGTTAATAGTAAATAGGGTAACTAAGGGTAAATATGATATTACTATTACCCTAACACATGTCCTAATTCTATTGGACAAGTGTAATTCGACCAAAAACAAACTTAGGAATAAAATATGACCATTTAGGCCCACTTGGATTAGATTAGGACATTTATTATTATTTAATTCAAAGAAGAGTTAAAAGAGTTAAAATCAAAGTTTATTCACTAAAACATTTTTAATATGGGGTTATACATAAGATAAATTCGACTATAAATATTCATTAGAAAGCTAAAACGATTTCCTATATAATGATATTTTATTTATAATTTTTAGACTTTAAATAAATTAATTTATGTATGACACAACGATGATGCAGTAATTACCCTTTTAAAGAAATATTAACATAATTGATGTTATAAATACTCAAATGAATGTAATTTGAGACTTTTTATGAATTCCAATAATTTTATAGGTTACTATGATATATTAGTGTTGATTTAAACAACTTGGTTCGAACATATAATTCTGTTATGACTTTCACAAAAATCATATATCAAATAGTGTCAAAATTGACACAAAATAGTTTTTAAATCAAATATTATATTATTAATTGTTATTTTATTCTTAAAAATCTAAGGTTCGGCCAAATGACTTAGATAAGGATATATATATTAATAATAAACAATTTGGGGTTCGTTTGGCATGTTATAGTAAGTGTATTAACCATATAGTGAAAGAAAACAAAAAGACACGGTAAAAGTTAAATTATTTAACTTAGAGTTAAATCTAATTGATAAGGTTAAAATAAGAACCTAAACTTGTCTAAATCCTATTGGTTGATATTATTTCGACCCATCCCCACTTTAGCTTCGAAATAAGACCCTTTGGAACCATTATAAACCGATTTTTACTTTAATATAAAATAATATTTTGAGATATTCCTAAGGTTCCCCTCTCCTCCCTTATAAAAGGGCACCTCCTCCCCCTCCTCCTCACATCAATTTGAGCACTCAAGCTCGGCCAACCCCTGCCAAAATCTCTTCTCCACTTCCCTAGCAACATCCTAGAGGTTCTGGTCTTCCTCAAAGACCAATTTTAGTTCCCTAAGAGGAGGTCTCCAAAAGGCGCTTCAAAGAAGAGGAGCTTCGGACACGTACAAAGCAAATCAGACCTAAGGTAAGGGAAATATCACAATCTCATTTTTATCTGAGATTGTTTATACGTTGGTATTTACTGGGGTGTATTTTATCATCCACATCCATGTTTTCTCAATATTTAATATTATTTCCATCCACCTACAATTGTTTAAATCCAATTTTACCCTTCTATGAGTTTTCAGTAAAAGATATGAAAGGAATCTTTTGTCGTTTTTTATACGAGGTACTTTTTGACTTTTCCGACAAAAGTATGAAGAATGTTTTTTTACTTATACGGCACGAACGGATTTTTACGGTTTTATAAAGCCTTATTTTCATGAACCTTCCTCCAAAATATTTCATGACTATTTCCAATAAAATCTTTTTCTTTTAAAATTGCATGATGTTTTGTGAAAAGAAATTGATTTTGAAGAAGAAAGGATATTTTCCTCAAGAATTCAATTCAAGTGTTTTATCAAAATTATTTTTCATCTAAGATAATAAAGGGTTCTGTTTCTATCCATATTTTTACATTGATTTGACTATGTTGTGATGGAATTATTATTATGAATTCCTTTATATTATATGAATTGATTTATGATGTCATGATGTTTCAAGAATCCCATTTTTGTTACATGTGTTATGCGATGATGTATGTTTTATGATTATGTGGAACACATAAGAAAGGATTCATTATAAGATGGGTGGGACCTATATCTCCCTCCAATGCATTGGGTAAAGATTTTATATCTCATGAGATAGACATGGCTGGAATGGTAGGTTATACCGGTTCAGTGAAACAGGACTGAAACGAGGGTTACTCGATTCAGAAAGGGACTTTGTCCACTAAGATAGTCTTGGCAATGAGTCTTGACTAACAAGAAATGATTCTCTATGATTATGTGTGAATGCCACAAAGTTTCATGTTTTATGTTATGATTATTGTGATTACATTTCACTGCCATGATTTACCCCATGTTATGAAATTATGATCTCTTTTGCAGGTTAAGATTTCCAAAAGTTATGTGCTTATGTATATGATGTGATTGATATTTCTTTTGTTTACCCTTACTGAGCATTTGAGCTCACCCTTTTATGTTTTCTTTTCCCCAGGATATAAAGAAAGGTTTTAGGTATAAAAAAAGGAAGATCTTTATGGGAGATTTTGAAGATCTTTCACCACGATTAGAAGATTATAGTCCGAGTTTCCAAAGACACTAAACTATTACGGTCCTTGTGTGTGTGTTTTTGTAATGTACTAAGTATTCCGCAAAAGTAATGTAATGTCAATGTACGTCAAGATACGGGTCTCTACAGTTGGTATCAGAGGAAAGGTTTAGTCAACCTTTGGAAACTAGGATGCGAAAATGTTAGTGAGATCCCTAGAGATATTTCTAAGGTATGTCTAGGGATGTCTCTAAGGTTAAGTATACGTATAGGTTATAGTCCTAGAATTGCTCTAACGATCTTAGAATTTAACCTAAGATGTTAGATATTGAGGGTACTACCCATTTATTATGTTGTTTTCCCTAGCATGATTTTTGCCTCTCACACTATTCTTTTGGGGTTTTAGACGATGGCTGGAACCCGAAGGAACCGTGTTGATCAATGCAATGGACAATGCAATGATTGTCCCCCTGAGCAACCAAACGATATGGGAGCTGGAATACAAAATCTTGTAGCCATGCTCACACAACTTTCTCAAGCTATGAATCATGCAGGACTTCCAAACGAGCAATGGAAGGAGAAACATTCTGTTGAATCCTTCATGAGGCAGTGTCCGCCTTCTTTCAGTGGGTCTACTGATCCATTAGTTGCTGAACAATGGATTAGTACTACTGAAAAGATATTTTCAGTTCTTCAATGTTCTGAACATGATAAAGTCATCTTAGCAGTATATCGTTTGGAAGGAGAAGCTGATCAATGGTGGAATCTTATCAAGATTACGAGGAAAAGAGATGAAATTGATTCCATGGAATGGGACGAGTTCAAGAACTTGTTTTTCAGTAAGTACTTCCCTTGTATTCTTCGAACGAAGATGGAGAAGGAGTTTCTTGAACTAAAGAAAAAGGATGATGAATCTGTTGGTATATACGAAGCGAATTTTACAAGACTTGCAAGGTATGCATCTGGCATTATCATCCAACCTGAAAGTAAAGTTGATCGATTTTTCAGTGGCTTAAAACCAAGTCTTCGAAGGGCATTATCTATAAGAGACTTCAGTAGCTATGAAGAAATTGTGCGTTGTGCTATCAAGGTAGAAATGGAAGTTGGTGTTACATATCCATCTCATGGTTTTGACAAGAAACGAAAGATGGAGTTCATGGAGAAATCTCAGAATAATGGTGAAAAGAAGATGAATGTTTCCTTATGCACAAAGTGTGGAAAGAAGCATGGTGGAGATTGTCTTAAAGGGACTAGAAAATTTTTTAAGTGTGGAAAAGAAGGTCATCGAGCAGCTGAGTGTCGAAGTAATGGAAAAAGGGATTCTAATGAAGTGAATAAAGCAAACACTGCAGAGAACGCACAACCAACACTTCAATGCTTCAAGTGCAAGGAGATGGGACATTATGCCAATAAATGCCCTAATCCAAGGGTTAGTGATGATCGACATGAGCAACCGCTTAAGGCAAAGGACAAAGGGAAGTCATATGCGATCACTATTGGCAATGTTGAATATGACAACGATGTGGTGGAATGATTAAGTTTTTATGTAATGGGATTCCAAAATAATGTTGTATCATGGAATATTGGAATATTTATGTATTGGTCTAATGTGGTATTCAAAGTGACTGAGATATTATGCGCATAATGAAGGGAAAACGAGAAAATGAAATGTTTAACAGTATTCATAAGCTCATGATTGATATAAGGACTAAGTGATATCATGGTTTGAGTATATAGAATTTTGAGGATTTTGGTATGTGGAAAGTGTTAACTTTTAACTGCATTCAAGTTTTCACTAAGGTTCAATGGGTATTCAAGAGAGTACAAGATTAAGGCCTTTGAATGTTTGGAATGTGTCCAACAAGATATATCTTATGATATATGGGGATCAACGATGGTATTAAATCTCTGGTAATCGTTTTCACTATGTTATGAGAATGGACTGCAGTATTATGGATAGGACTAAAGATTGGAATGGATTATGTTGGACATAAGTTAGTATTGTTTAAGGATAGAAGTTTTTTCGATATTATGGGATGTTATAGTAATATAGTTTTAGAAAAAGGACAACCTGCAGGACGGGAGACAACCCATCGCTTCGGACAAGGCTGTGGGAATCGAACCCACAACCGAAGTGCGACTGGCCTTTATCGCCTACCACTGGCCTACAGGAGGTCCCTGTTTAGTAGAAACTAGTTTTATTATATTAAGCAGTATGATATATGAAGTATAAGTCCATTTTAGGAACTATATATGATTAATCTCACTATAGATCGACTTATGTATATAATTTTTGCTAACCTTTTGTTTGAGACAGATGGAATGACCCGTCATTCTATCACATGATCTGCTAACACTTCACGAATAACAAATTCAACTTCATTTATTTAAGAGATGAAGTGGAAATTGTTCTAGGCACGAACAATAGTGAGAATGTACCAAAATAAAGAAAGTATTTATTCCAATTCAAATTTTCAACTTTAGGGAAATGATCTTGAAAACCAAAAATGTTGTCCTAGTGATCTTATACCTGATGAATCGGATGGTACCTTAGATCGTCACAAATTTATGGATTTGTGATTATTGTCTTTTTCATAGCCATGTTCTCTACCACTCTCCATCAGAACATGATGGTTAGATTTCTCTTCCATATCCATATTTTCACCTATGTGGAAGCCCAATGATTAGTTTATTTGGGTAACCGTTATGTTTCATACTTTTGTTTTTAAAGATTGGTTTTGATATTCCTTTTTATGATGTGGGTTTCTATTAAAGAAACTTTCAAATAGTAAACCATTTATAACCCCGAAGAATTTCGAGGGCGAAATTCATTTTAAGGGGGGTAGAATGTAACAGCCCAAGATTTTATAAAAAATATTCTTTTTAATTTTATTAATGTCTTGTGTTGTACGCTACACCAAAAGGAGCTTGCACAACACGCATCCTTGACTTGCCTTGCATTACACGCAATCGCGACCTTCCTCGATAGCGTGTGTAATACGCAATACCGAGTTTCACTAAACAACGATATGCTATTAAAATATTATTAAAACTAGCCATTATGAATAGTAATAACCACTTTTTAAAATTCTGTAAATCTAATTTTTCAAAATGAACTTCATTCTTGGATTTGGAGTATCGAATTTATCCTAAGGTGAAATTTTGGTACTTTTCGGATAACTTTCATATTCTGATGAATAGTGAAAAATTACTAAATTATAATTAAAAACAACTTTTTTAATCGAAATAATTAATAGTGATAAATTATTAATTTGAGTGGTTTTAAAGTATATTTAGAATATATTTTTACAATTTAATACAATGTTGGTCATTGGTTGTAGTTTCACATTTAAACCAGACATAATCAAGTGTCAATCTTTTGATATATATTGTTTCCTAAAAACACGCTATTTATTTTAACAGCGGGATTTAATTATAAAATTAATTAATGCAACTTCTATGTTATGAATTTGGTAAAATAGATTTCATTTTTGAATTCGAAATATGAAATATAGCTTAGGATGAAATTTTGGCATTGTTCTGAAAAACATCAATTTTTTGATGAATAGTGAAACTACTAAGTGGTAGTTAAAAAAACTGACTTTTTCATAAAACTTAATTTTGCCGCTTCTGTGAATGGAATTTCGAAAATCCGAGAGACACGGTTAATATCAAGGACTAAAATGTGGTTCAATGAGATGAAAATAATTTTTTGGTGAATAGTAACTTTTTACTTTTTTTACCGCGGTTAATAGTAAATAGGGTAACTAAGGGTAAATATGATATTAATATTACCCTAACACATGTCCTAATTCTATTGGACAAGTTTAATTCAACCAAAAACAAACTTAGGAATAAAATATGACCATTTAGGCCCACATGGATTAGATTAGGACATTTATTATTATTTAATTCAAAGAAGAGTTAAAAGAGTTAAAATCAAAGTTTATTCACTAAAACATTTTTAATATGGGGTTATACATAAGATAAATTCGACTATAAACATTCATTAGAAAGATATAACGATTTCCTATATAATGATATTTTATTTATAATTTTTAGACTTTAAATAAATTAATTAATTTATGACACAACGATGATGCAGTAATTACCCTTTTAAGGAAATATTAACATAATTGATGTTATAAATACTCAAATGAATGTAATTTGAGACTTTTTATGAATTCCACTAATTTTATAGGTTACTATGATATATTAGTGTTGATTTAATCAACTTGGTTCGAACATATAATTCTGTTATGACTTTCACAAAAATCATATATCAAATAGTGTCAAAATTGACACAAAATAGTTTTTAAATCAAATATTATATTATTAATTGTTATTTTATTCTTAAAAATCTATGGTTCGGCCAAATGACTTAGATAAGGATATATATATATTAATAATAAAAATTTTGGGGTTCGTTTGGCATGTTATAGTAAGTGTATTAACCATATAGTGAAAGAAAACAAAAAGACACGGTAAAAGTTAAATTATTTAACTTAGAGTTAAATCTAATTGATAAGGTTAAAATAAGAACCTAAACTTGTCTAAATCCTATTGGTTGATAGTATTTCGACCCATCCCCACTTTAGCTTCGAAATAAGACCCTTTGGAACCATTATAAACCGATTTTTACTTTAATATAAAATAATATTTTGAGATATTCCTAAGGTTCCCCTCTCCTCCCTTATAAAAGGGCACCTCCTCCCCCTCCTCCTCACACCAATTTGAGCACTCAAGCTCGGCCAACCCCTGCCAAAATCTCTTCTCCACTTCCCTAGCAACATCCTAGAGGTTCTGGTCTTCCTCAAAGACCAATTTTAGTTCCCTAAGAGGAGGTCTCCAAAAGGTGCTTCAAAGAAGAGGAGCTTCAGACACGTACAAAGCAAATCGGACCTAAGGTAAGGGAAATATCACAATCTCATTTTTATCTGAGATTGTTTATACATTGGTATTTACTGGGGTGTATTTTATCATCCACATCCATGTTTTCTCAATATGTAATATTATTTCCATCCACCTACAATTGTTTAAATCCAATTTTACCCTTCTATGAGTTTTTAGTAAAAGATATGAAAGGAATCTTTTGTCGTTTTTTATACGAGGTACTTTTTGACTTTTCCGACAAAAGTACGAAGAATGTTTTTTTTACTTATACAGCACGAACGGATTTTTACGGTTTTATAAATCCTTATTTTCATGAACCTTCCTCCAAAATATTTCATGACTATTTTCAATAAAATCTTTTTCTTTTAAAATTGCATGATGTTTTGTGAAAAGAAATTGATTTTGAAGAAGAAAGGATATTTTCCTCAAGAATTCAATTCAAGTGTTTTATCAAAATTATTTTTAATCTAAGATAATAAAGGGTTCTGTTTCTATCCATATTTTTACATTGATTTGACTATGTTGTGATGGAATTATTATTATGAATTCCTTTATATTATATGAATTGATTTATGATGTCATGATGTTTCAAGAATCTCATTTTTGTTACATGTGTTATGCGATGATGTATGTTTTATGATTATGTGGTACACATAAGAAAGGATTCATTATAAGATGGGTGGGACCTATATCTCCCTCCAATGCATTGGGTAAAGATTTTATATCTCATGAGATAGACATGGCTGGAATGGTAGGTTATACCGGTTCAGTGAAACAGGACTGAAACGAGGGTTACTCGATTCAGAAAGGGACTTTGTCCACTAAGATAGTCTTGGAAATGAGTCTTGACTAACAAGAAATTATTCTCTATGATTATGTGTGAATGCCACAAAGTTTCATGTTTTATGTTATGATTATTGTGATTACATTTCACTGCAATGATTTACCCCATGTTATGAAATTATGATCTCTTTTGCAGGTTAAGATTTCCAAAAGTTATGTGCTTATGTATATGATGTGATTGATATTTCTTTTGATTACCCTTACTGAGCATTTGAGCTCACCCTTTTATGTTTTCTTTTTCCCAGGATATAAAGAAAGGTTTTGGGTATAAAAAAAGGAAGATCTTTATGGGAGATTTTGAAGATCTTTCACCACGATTAGAAGATTATAGTCCGAGTTTCCAAAGACACTAAACTATTACGGTCCTTGTGTGTGTGTTTTTGTAATGTACTAAGTATTCCGCAAAAGTAATGTAATGTCAATGTACGTCAAGATACGGTTCTCTACAGGCATGATAAGGGGAGGAACCCTTTCTTATATATCTGATTTGGATAAATCTTGGATGAGGGAATCATACATTATGTCGGGACTCACATATGGATTTACCATAGTGTCATTATATTGGTTTTTCATTTTATATTTTACATATATATTTCATCACATGTATACTTTTTTGTTTTATATTTATTTATAAATGTTTTTTGATTATCATGTGATGTTGGTATTTTTTTGATTTTGGTGTTATCTGTGATATTTTTCTTGTTATCATTTGGATATTTTTTATTTATTTCCATTGTTGTCATATAGGATAAATATTGTATAGTATCCACACGTTTCATATTCCACCCACACATTAATTTCGCATCCTCGGGTATACGGAGTCGCACACCAGAGTTCATATAACCACCTATCTCGGGGCACTAGCATTTGGAACACAGGTAAATACATTACACATTATTAATTATGAAATTAGAAAATCATACCATTAAGCCACATCCAAATAAAGAAATATTTTATCACAGAATTCCATGATTTATATAAACTAAAAATTGATCCCTCGGTATGTAATATATCTTTTTCTTCAAGAATAATTCAATAGACATTAAATTTAAATCATTTTTATCATTATTTTATTTATATGTATTAAATTTTATGATCCAATATGGAATGGTTTAGGATCTAATATAACAAATGAACCCATGTTTAGAATATTTGTTCAAAAGTAAATATTATATGGGGTCCCCTCTTTTTGAAATATAGAATATTTTACAGTGGATAACATATGGTTTAAGAGAACAAAATTATTGTACCACAAGTTTTTTCAAATTAATTATTGACCTTTATTTATAATATTTAATAGTTGAGTATCTATATTGTAAAAATAAACGATATATCAATTATAGTATCATGATAATTCCCTGAAACATCTAATTTTGAGTACTTTTGGAGGTGGATCCTATGATACTATGAGATTTTCCTTCCCCATGTCATTTTACAGTCGATTCTCAAATATATCACTACACATAAAGTGAACTCATGTAATCTAATATAAAGGAATTAATAACTTACCATCAATCAATATCTTCCCTCAATAACTATAACAACACTGGTATATGGTCAAAATTTATCACTTATTTCATTAGTAAACTTGGGTTTCATTTATAAATACCATAAAAATCTACCAATATTCAGTTTAATGAAATGATTTATAAAAAACATGAACACTATAGGGGTATTACGCCCCCAAAAGGCATAACTAAATATTTATAATGTCATACTAAAATTTAAATTTCTATATATCCTGCCCATAAACTCTCAATTGATGATATATGGATCTAATATAAATATTATAAAATAAATAAAATCTTATAATCTAAATAGAAATATCCTAAATATTTGTTAATGAGTATATATTCAATATCATCACCACATTCAATATATGAAAATAAATATAGATTCATAAACACCCATCATCCATAATCCTGAATAAGATCAAGGTACCCCATGGTGAAATGATAGATTATAAGAATAATATATATATTAAATAATCAATGTATATTCTTAGTTCATAAATACCAGTTACAACTATCAATATGGTTCCAAAATGATATGATATGCGGATTGAATGACATCAATGATAAAACTCTTACATATTTTGTATGCTAACTAAAACCACAAATAACACATCATTATAATACCATATCAAAACTAGATGCTCATAGAAATATTTATCGATGTTTTATATGATTTGATTAACTAGATAAGTGAAAATATTATTTATCCACTGAGGAATCATCAATAAAAGAAGACATCTATATTTTATAATCCCTAATATATCTTCACCAAAACTAATGTAAGTGACTTTCATATTAATATATCAAAATAATAATGACTTGATTTTAACCAATAAAATCCTTGGATAAAATCAAATCTTCAAATCCCTAAATTAATGAGGCACTAAACAATTTTAAATTTATTAAAAAGAAAAATAATTTCTCAAGAAAAAATAAATATAATAAAATACAACCTGTTAGAGTAGATAGAGTTCATTGACTCTCCAACCTCATCATAAAAATATCATGTTAAATTATGACACTCATAGTAGTAATAGTATTGAATCTCCAATAAATATCTATAAAAAATATTATTATGAATAATATGAAAATAATTATTAAAAACCAAAATCTTACTATATTAATAAACTCTCCTACCGCAATATTATGATTTTAACCTCAAAACAATATCAAACTTCCTAATCACACAGTTGACTTGTTTGACATTCATAGAATATAGTATAACTTTGTCAATGTTTTATGTGAAATAATTATGGGAAATGATAGTTAATATGTAATTTTAATTACACTATGTTACTCATTGACATCCATCTTCACTAAAACTCTACATCCATGGTTTATATTATGGACCCATTCATGGAGTCCCATCTTATATCACACTATATAAAGCCCAATAATATCTTGAAAATGACCTAGAGAACTCAAATAATTAATTAAATACCAATAAAAATTTGATGAAATTTTATATTTAAATTTAAAATCTTCCCAATGTGTTAAAACTAATTGACCAAATTGCGGGTATACTTTTTTTACATTCATATAGTTCTATTCTCCACATGTACAATGATTTGGTAGTATAAACACTTTTCTTTTTTGGCATTCCAATCAGACTTGGATTTATTTATTTATTTTGAAATTATTAGTATATTTTTTTTGATATTCCTTAGATTCATCCCACGCTCTTTTGAAGTTTTAACATTAACATCCTTAATAAACAATATATATTTGTATCTAAATTTAATTTCATTATCATTAATATATCATCACTAATCAATATAATTAAAATATTTCATGGTACTAACTTAATAAGAATATTGTAGAAAATAAAATTTTCTTGAACATAAATATAGTGGATGGTTTGAAATATGATCAACTAGTCCATGATTTCACTATACCTGATATATTTGAATTTATCAAAAATGTAACCCATTAGGTTGACCATACTCATTTTAATAAGACAATCAAGTGTAATGTTATCAAAAACATTGAGAGTTTATCTATCCCTACTCATGTGGATTAACAAACCTTTCCACTAGAGTATAGTTATTCAATTAAGGGATTAAATATGAGTATTTTTCCTTTTATATTCTTGAATATGATAAATAAATTTCTAATCCCATTCCTTTTTAAATGTTCCTTTTTTGTAATATTATGATAGGGAAAAAATAATCTACTTCTGATCAAACATTGAAAAAATGTTCTTCATGTTTTGATAACATACTAATTTTATATCCTAAATATTAAATGATTCCGTTATATCAACATAATTCTTCATAGTTTTATGGAATTGAATATCTTCATCCAGGATAACTAGATCTTTCTTTGTAGGTTTCTCCAAACACACGGTCTCCCATACTAGTAACTAAATGATTCATTTTATAGATAAACCATATTTATAAAAAATCTATCTGTTGATAATTATTTTCCAATATAAATTCATTTTTGAGTAATCATTCAGTGACATTTCCACTGGGGTAGTTATTGATGATTATAACAGGAGAACAAAAACTTTCGATAATGGATATTTAAAGAGAAACATATCTGAATCATAAATAAGAGGAATGTTGATGTGGGATTGGGGGTCTATTTATATAAGTGAAGGAAGTATAACTCTTGAACTTCTATGTTTCAGATTAGATCAAGGAGATCTGATGGTTGAATTAAACTGTAGAGTGTTATGTTTAAACAATATTTTATTAAAGATAAATCCTGTAAAGGATTAAAATAAAAATGAAACAACAAAAAAATGAATTGAAATAGTATTGGGTAAGAAATTATACCATTCTAAATATAAGGAAATATCTATTGGTTTTTTTGAATTATTCTACCAGAAAAATGAAATCTTTTATGCGTATGAAATAAATTTTTTTGATATTTCTTAGTGCAAAAATGATGAGTATAGAATTTATGAGTGGAAGAAGTTTGATTATGATAATTTTTAATTCAAAAAATTTTGAGTATGAAAATAATGAGTAATAAAATGATGAGTACAAAAATTTTGAGTATGAGAATTATGAGTTTGAAATTTTTTTTATCTGACATATTTAATCCTTGTTTCAAAAGGACTTATATAATTTAAGAATATTATTAAAAAATATGTAGATAATTATGATTACATTATTTCGATCATTTATAACATATGATTAATATATTTAAATCTATCATAAGTTAATGGTGTTTAAAAAATTTCATCATATTATTATTTTGTTCTGATAAATTGTCAAATGAAATATCCTTTGAGTGTGGGATTTTTAGAAATTGATTCCTTATTTATATTTGTTTTTTCAGGAGAGTGATGTGATGGGTTTTTAAATTGATCTATGGACCAAGTGATATCACATATTCATTGAGTTTTAGTAAAACTTATACCATAATTTGTGAGTGTGTGTCGAATCAACAATTCTTGAGCACAACAACTTCTAGCTACCACATATTTGGTTTCTTTAGTGGAATGTTCAATTGAGTGTTGATTCATACAAGATGAAGAAAATAATGAATCACATATGAAATTAAATGTTCAAGATGTACTTTATATATATATTATACAACCACCAAAATATTCTTTTGAAAATCATTTTAAATCAAAATTATTTTAAGAATAATTAAAAAGTCCAAACTCCGTTGTTCCATATAAATATGAAAAGAAATTAAACAACTGTTAAATGGGATTCCGTTGGATTTTCTTGATACATTGATCATAATCATATTAAAAAAATTAAATATGGATGAGTATATATAATTTATATTATGTATCCTATCGCCCCTCTAAAAATTGAATGATTTATTGGTTGTCTAGCTTCATCAATTTCATGAGTAGTTTAGGAACCTATTGGGGTACTAAAAATATTAGTATTATCATATTCTAACTTCTCAAGAAGATAATTAATATATTTATGTTGATATATATATGTCCCCTCTGGTTTTTAGTTATTTTAAAACTGAGAAATAATGTCAACTCACCCATTATACTCATCTCAAAATAGTATTTCTTAAAATTCATAGATAAATCTGTTAAATATTACTTAGTGAATCTGAATATAATACCATCAAAAAAAATTTTAATGATCAATTTTTTTTTTCATTCATTATAAAATGTGTTGGATAAACTATTCCATAATAAAGTTCGTTTGATTCAAAAATACTATTATTATATCATACATGGATTTAATGGAATGTTTAAGGCTATACAATGATTTGGTATGTTTTTAAACATATTTGGGATTTTTTATACCCTCTAAACCAAGATATTTGTCAACAAAAAAACACTTAAGGATATAAATTAAAAAATCACACTTCACTTCCATTTCCAAAAGTTGAAAATTAGTGAATGCGTCAATGGATAATTGCATCAGAATATAGTCATTTTTAGTTACCATAGCATATGCTTCATCAAAAACTATTCCAAATTTTTTAATATAAGATTAATCATCGAGACTTTATTTATTTCAAATGATTATTTAAATGTCATAAATTTTTTGTTTATGGAGACACATTTTACTCAAATTACAGAAGTTTCGTCAACCTAGGTGGAGATATTATTCATAATAAATTCATTTAGTTCATATTGAATATCATTAAACCATTCATTAAAACCTATTTCCTTATCTAGAATTATATGAATTAATTTTTAAATAAATTCTATATATTCTACTACATTTATAAATTATCATCTAGTGCATACATATTGATTTACATCAACAATGATACAGTCAATGGGATTATTCTAATGAAACAACTAACACGGGTTTTGTAAAACATGTTCATTAATATAATATAGAATTTCTTTGAGAGTGGATACTTTAGAAACCATTTCATTGGTATTTTACTTATTTGAAGGGTCTTCTATTAAAGGTTGATAATTTGTTTTAGAAGACACATCAGAATTTGTATGATGGTGTAGTTTAAAGACAGAGGGTTGAGTTTAATCATATTTAACATGTATTGTTCCCTAAATAGTAGAATACTTTGTATTGAAAAAAAAATTATACATAGATGTAGTGGAATAACCAATCAAAACACCTTAATTATATTTGGGTGATAATTTATGTATATTATATTTTATATTCAAGTTGACTACATTTCATCATAATTCATTGAAGTATGAATCATATTACTTTTGGCCTTCCAGTAACTAATAAGTATTTTTATTATGAAATGGTATAATTATAGAATGATTTATCGTATAACTAGAAGTACTCACAACTTCATGACAAAAATGTTTGACATAGAATAATCACTCAACATGGTTCTTGATAAATCTTGATAAATATAGTTTCTTCATAAAAATGTTTTAGAGGAGTTCTGGGAGTTGAAAATTTATATGTAATTTCATTCTTACTATAAAAATATTCAATACTACAATTTATAAAATCTCCACTATGATCACTATGATTAGTTATCAGTGGATGGTTTTTCAAATTTTTAACAATGTCAAAAAAGTTTTAAAATAATAATAGGCTTCATATTTTATTTCTAGTTAAAATACCCATGTATCTCTAGTGTAGTAATCAACTAAAAAAATACATAATACATGCCTCTAATTCTCCCATTTTTCATAAGACCAAAAAAATATGTTTACCATCTATAAATAATTAGTAGATGAAACATCCCTGATTTATTTAATGCTTTAATTATGTTTATTTCCATATTAAAAACAGTCACAAACTTCTGAATATTCAAATCTTTGTTCTGGAAGATCATTAAAATGTAGTTTCTTAAACAATTTATATCAGTTACTATAGTTAGAATGTACTGAACATATATTTAATAACCATGATTGATCATCCATGTCACTAAGGAAAGTTATTTGATTTCTCTTAATGTTTTCTATGATTAGTGTTGAATCATTCTCATGTCGATGGGTAGAATGAATGAATTCATCTGTGTTATTGTGAACTATATATTTATCAGTATTGATTTATCATTCCTAAAATTCACATGTTAATCATCATCGAATAATTGAATTATGATTATAAAGTTGTTCTTAATACCTTTTTGAAATTAAAAATTTGAAATCAAATCATTTCCTAGAAGAACAATAATACATATACATAAAATCCTTCCATGAGCATTGTCTCCGAAGGTATCTATCCACCTTTCATTAAAATAAAATTTTCACTGATGTCATTGTTACCAGATATTTTTTGGGATTATCCACTATCAATGTTACATATATTTTTTGGTACGTCAATAGTTTTAATGAAAATAAAACAAATATGTTTTTAGATTCTCATCCTTTTTGGATCCAGGATTGTTAGAAAATGATGTTTTGCAAACCCACATTTTTTTTAAAAAATGTCCATTATGGAATCCTAAATATTTAATTTTATTTTAGGGAATTTTATATTCCAATGATTAAAATATTGACAATTTGTATAAAATGGGGAATTTTTATGAACAAAATAATTGTTAATAAAAAATAGTTTTGAATGAGTATATCTCATTTTTGACCTTTAGTTTATGGACGAGTTTTTTATAAATTTTTTAAAAACCTTATTTAACAATGGTAATTTAGGACAATAGATTCATTAAAAAAATTCAGTCTTTATTTTTAAAAGTAAATTATTATTCACATAGGTATTATAATTTGAAGTGATTTTTTAATCTAAAACATATTCCATTGAAATACAAATTTCATATTTTCTGAATGATTATATTTTTGAGAATCGACTATTTTAAGGTTTATAGAAATATAATTAATTTCATATTAGTTTTCATCATCATCTTTTGAAATATCTGATACTTATTTTGTTAAAACATTTATTCTATAAATTTCGTCTTAGTGTTTCATTCAAACATTGATATTTTAATATTCAAGATATTTTTATTATCATGAAACATCTTCATATGAAGGTAATGAATTATCTTATTGTGAGTAATTTTATTCATTATAATAAATAACACCATTATTGTTATGATAATTTCTACCTAAAGACATATTAGTCCATGATTCAATAGTGTGTACCTTTTCTATGAAACAATTTTTTCTAATAAGTATTCCTGTAAGAATGCCAATATTCTCTTATCCGCAGTTTCCATCTTCTAAAAATTCATCCAAATAGTGTCCTCCACAATCACTCTAGGAATAATTTTCTTTTAATACATTCTTTTATTTTGATATATAGTAGTTTTTTCAGATTCCTCATATAATTTATTTCCTTTATTTCATTTCATTTCATTTTTGGGAAATCGGGTATGATGTTTCCAACATTCATTAATTAATAAAATGTAACGTCAAAATATGTCTCATCATTCTTTTCATTTTTAGTTTTCATATATCTTTAAAAAAGGTCCATATTTACAACAATGTTGTTCATTAATTAAGAATTTTCTGATCACTCATTTTCTAAATGGTTTGATTCACATTAGACTGATTAAAAAGAAGTTATTTGAATTTGTATACAAAATAATATTATTAGGTTTCTTGGATTTCATATGTATTAATGTAGTAGTAAAAGATACTGCAAAATTCTTTTTCTAGGACTTTTTGGCATCTCTGTTCAATCTGTTTTATTATTTTAAAAGGTTTCAAGATAACTCATCAAGATATAAACTAATAACCTTCAATGATTGTTCAATATCAGTTTTCATTTTTTCCACACATTGGGCATGATGTCTATGATATTATTAATAATGGTTTTATCATATAGTCATTTATCTCCCATGGAATGTAAACTAATTACAATTTTCAAAAATCTCTGTTGTACCTTAAAAATAGTTTATCTATAAGAGAATTAAAATTTTGATAGTCTGTAATTAGCATAACTCTAGTAGTGTCAAAAAAATTGGATGTACCCAAATGATAAATTATTAGAGTCTTCCATGTATGGTCGGCTTCTTCAAAAGAATAAATATATCTATATTTATTTATTTTCATTGAATAAATTAATTTGTTTTTACCTCATAATTCAGTTGATATTCTTTCTTCTCTTGATTGGTAAAGAGACTAAATTCCTTTTCATGAAGTTTATATTCACCAGTACACATAATAAATTAGTCATGTACAGTGTTGATTTCAATGGATATCATTCAGTATCTAGTTTTCCGAGTAGTTACCAATGTAAATTGGTTATCTTGTAGGATTGAGACTGTCAATTGAACCAAAATTAAGACAAACAATATTTTCCAAAATAAAAAATTTGTTTTTCCACATTTCAAATTAGTGTGACAATTATTTATAAAATAATTGTGTAATATAGATATAACAAACTAAAAAAGTATTTTAAACTAATATTTGAGTAGTGTAATCCTTCTATGACACCGATTTTTGGATTGTAATGTGTATACATATAGAGTTGTACAGGAGGGGGCTGAATTGTAGGCTTAAAACATATTGTTTTTCCCTAAAGGATTTTGTTGAAATAAATGTAAACTATTTCAATTCCAAATTATTCTTATTGTATTAAAACATTAATTGGACATGGCCTTGGGATTTGATATAAATGTTTTTTAATTATATTGATTGTTATTATAGAATTGATATGATATAAATTAATCTAATTGTTTTCATGATTGAAATGATTGACATAGAGTAAGAGATTAACAGATGACAAACACTATGGTTATTATTATTAAGGTAAAATGATACAATGATTTTGTGATAAAGAGTACTCAATCATTTTGTGTAATTGAAGAGATCATAGTCACTTTAATTTTAATTATAAATATCATAATCAAGGTATGTTAGAAAAGTATCATAATTACATTTGTTCCAATAAACAACACAATAAATAAAAAATGAATATTTAAAAAAATTAACATTATATTACAATGCAATAGAAATGTAAAAGAATAATATTATTTTACCCTATAGATAAGGGTATCCAATAACCTTTGATAAAGGTCCCTTTATTTATACAATCATGAATGTAAGATGTACCCGCACTAGGGTATTTCCCCCATATAATGTTAATATTATATCTTAATATCCCTGAAAGACCTTGATCAAGATGTTGATCGACAAATATATATTCCTACCCTAAGAATCCCTCGATGTAGAAATGATTATCATAACTGTCTTCCAATCCATGGAATCCCTAGATCAAAATAAGAAATGATCGATGTCACACTAAAAAAGAAAAACACTTGAGAGTAACATGTATGTATAATGAGACGTTCCAAACATGACATCATAGCCTATCGCATGAATTAGAGCTCTAAAAAATCTCTTGTTGGATGTCTGGAATTCATCAAAAATTTTGAAATCATTCAAATGACTTAGTACTTATAGGCCAATGTCCTATCAATCATATTGGATTCCAATAGTCTGATTTTCAAATGAAAATGTGGATGAACTTGGACACCTTGAACTCTAACGGTCAAATATAAACTGAAATAATGACATCATTTTAAAATACATATTAGAATAGAATATACAAAATTGTTTTTGATAAAATGGTTTTCTTATTGATAGAAATTTTTTTATGGATATGATAAAATGGGTCTAAAATGAATTTATCCATTCTAATAAAATATAATTTGGAATTCTAAATAATTAATATGAATTGAATTAAAATATTGAATAGGATTTATCTTCACAGTGAAATATAGAATTGAGTGTATGATGGAAATCATAATCGTCATATCCGATAGAAATCGTATTCAGTGAGTATGATGTAGATCATATATCGAGTCACAACAATAATCAAGAAACATAGTAATAAATAAGGGTACAATTATGAAAGTAATCATATGAAAATTTGTAATGAGGAAATTTAAAACAATAATCCCTAATGTAAAAAAATGTATAAATTTCATTGAAAAGAGTTTGTGATTTCAAAAAAAAATAGAAAGGGAAAAAATATAAATCAATTGAATGAAGATATGTTTATTATGATAATTTAGTGTTACTTCATGATTATTCAAATCATGATATTTTGAAATATTGTATAGGATATATGGTAAAAACTACCCATGTGACACAAATATATAAGATCTATTTTGTATGATCATGGATATTTCATAATGTATGGAACATTATATTTGGGTTAAATGTTATTTAATTTCATTTTTGGCATAGACCCTAAGCTGGGCCATGGACTGTTAAGGGTGTTTTTGGGAAATAGGGGAATAAAAGGTAAAATACTCGATGTAGTCTAGGTACATGATGTGTACTTGGGGTACATATCTTGTACCTACATGATGTGTACTTCATGTACACGCCATGAACCAACCTAGTGGGGTTTTATAAAAAATATAATGTAACCTCTTTTTTGGCAGACAAAGCAGTTTCATCTCATTTTTTGATCCGAAAAACCCTCTAAACAATTTTTTAGTTTGGGAAGTCGTCCGAATACCAATTCTTATGACATCTGTCTCATTGGAACTGTGCATGTTTGTACTCGATTAATTTTTTTTCATCCATGCTTCTTCATAACAATGACTATGCTATTTGGATTTAGGTTCATATGCCCTAATTGATCATTATTCATCAGTTCTTCATATTTCTTGCAAACCAGGATGAATCAGGACTTGATACTGGAGGAGCTATCTACACCAACCATTTCCTAACGGAGCTTCCACCAAGGATGCCCCTGGGAATTGATGGGATTACTTATAAATGATCCTTGAATCCGACCTTATATGGTCAATAACTATTACATGGATTCCTTGGTCTGCTGATACCTTGGATCTGATCCTCGAGATCTGATTTTCAATATATGGCCTGGCCATTAGATTCTAATATTCACTATAGTTTGTGGTAATGGTATTACACTCTTCACTATAAATAATAGTTTAGGGATTCTACTCATCACTATATGGCATGGTTGTGGGACACTTGACTTCATTAAATAGTGTGGTTGTGGATTTCTTGATACAGATGGATGTATAGTGTGGTTCTGGGACATGGTTGTATAGATGTTATAACTACCATTTTAGGATATGACTCTTTTTTAGGTATCCTTGAGAGATGTTTAGTTTTACGTTTCATTAGACTGTTCCATGTACATAGTCACATCTTTTACAGTTTTCTACACTTTCTAGAAACGCATATATGTATATAAGAAATATATAGACCTAGATGGTTTCCTACTTGGATTTGTATCTCACATCTTATTTGGGCCTCCTCAGGGACACATATAGATTATATGGTTTATGGTGATGATAGACGAAAGCACACTGGTATAGGTTGTTGATTGTGGATTAGGGGCAGGGGAGCGAAGGACCAAAATGAGGCTTGTGATGCTGGGATACCTATTTGGTATTTTTTTATTTTAGGTACATGTACTATATTACATTTCTAGGTGTTTTTCTAGCTGAATTTTAGATACTTCTACCATCTGCATCATTTTTTATATGAGACACTATTTGTTATTAATATGAATTACTGCCTTGTCTTACATTTAGTTGACTAATGTTTGTTTTTCTTCTACAATTTAATGTATGTTGTCATACGCTGTGATACATTTGTAATGAGGGAATATTCTCCCCAATGACTCACCTAGACCCTCGAAGCTAGTTGTAAGCCAATGGATTTTGGGGAGATTCTCTTGAGACCTTGTGACCCACAGGGCTCGGGGCAAAATTTTTGGTGGCATATGGGTCCGGGACATTACAAATTGGTATCATATGAATGTTTTTATTTTCTAGATTCACTTACTACTTGGATAAATTTGTAAAGGATATGAAGTAGATGGTGTTTGGTAATAAAATGTTCCATGGAGTAACTACCCCAGGTATAGGGAAAAATAAAATTTCAACAAATTTAGTTATGATTTTCTGGATATTGACTATAATAGTTGATTCAATTTAACCATTCAGTGATGCACGTGATTTCTACAATATCTATTGAGGAAAATGTGGGTTCTATTTCAGCTACAACCAAGTTATATGAGGATGTTAAATTTCATTCATCCAATAAAAAAATGTTATAATCACATTCCATGTATTATTACATGCCATCTATGAAGCATTGAATATTGCATGTTGTTGTGATAATTGATGTCATTATTATTCCTATGGTTATATTAGTTGGGTGGACTACGTAATGGTACAATGTCAACATTCCATCTATAAAGAGAATGGGTCCTTATGAATTGGGAAATGATGACCTGATAGAATATAAATGTAAAATGAACAAGTTACGTGAATTTATTCAATGGGATCAAAGGATGAGTTCGTGAGATGATATGGGAACTCCTGCATTAAATGTTTGTATCACATTTTTAAATTTCCCGGGTATCTAAATGTGAACTCGAAATAGAAATGGAACTCGAAATGATGGAATGATGTTTGACCTAGACACAGATTTTGAGTTGGAAAGAGGAATAGTTTTCTTTTTGTTTGATGGTTTTTCTTTATAAATTCTTAGATTTAGTATCATGTTGGGTGTTGGACTCAGTTTCTAGGAGGGTTTTGACATATCCTATGATTTGAGCTTTTTTCATTGAAGTTGTGATTTCCTGATGCATTTTTTGTCATTTTAGATACATTCCACCAAGAATACATATAGTGGTATGCAACAGGGGAGGTGACGACCATACATCAAAGATGGTGGGCCTTTGTCTGCTAGTTAATACTCCTATAGTTCCAACTATGGCACTTGAGGCTATTCTGGACATAGGTGTTGAGGCACAGTTCCGTGCGGGTTTCTTTTTTAATATAAATGTTTACGAGGGAAGACCACATCCAACCATGACTATGTCTAAGGTTACATGTGTGTTCTAGCAATAGACTCCTCCAACATTTTCAATGGATGGAAGACCATAGGCTGCAGAGCTATTGCTTGAGACCAAATCAGATATTTTTTAAAATATGGAGACCCCTCCAGAGTGGAGGGTCAACATTGCGACTTACATGCCATGTGTATTGGCAAGGTGCTGGATTGATATTTTGAACTAGGATTAAGAGTTTCATGTTATGGAATGGGATTAGTTCTAAATATTCTTCTACGACATATTTTACACCAAAAATCTATGAGAAGAGTGGGATAATGATTATATGCATCTGGAATAGGGCACAATGATGCTTATGGAATACTAGGCATGCCTTATAATGATACAACATTTTATGCTGATGTATCATATTGATGAGCTATCGACGGTGAGGCACTTTGGAGAAGGTCTCATTCATGTTATCACATCTCATGTCAACAGGTTCATGTTTCATTAATTTAAGGAGATTGTGAATCATGTGCTGATAATAGAGAAAACCCCGAGGGAAACATGGGGTTCATAATAGGAGAGTTTTGTTTCTCATTCCAGGGGATCAATGTCATCAGGATGGAAGCATATTTTTGAGTCATCCCACGATGTGAGTTCTAGTAAACCTGGGTCACTGGGATGTGATGTATGCCATACATATGCATTGCAACAGACCTAAGAGGAGAAGAATATCATACCATCTACAGTGAGAGGTAAGATCATCATAGCTTCTTCTATTACATCTACTCTCTTTGATAAAGTTGCATCAAAATATTTTATCAATGTGTGAGTGGTAAAAATCCTTGGTCATGTGGTTTTCCGATTTGATGGTGTTTTGAAACGGGAGAAACCCTTGGCAGTTATAATAGGGGATGCACTCCAGTGTATGGGGAGCCCCCTTGATGTCAGAGTGTTTTAATTCATCTGTGATCTTTATTTCCTCAACATGACAGGTTTTGAAATCATTCTAGAAATGAACTTTATCATGGTTTATCGATCATACATTGATTTATATCATTGGAGGCTGACTTTCACATCACTAGAGGGTGATGTGTTTATTCACAAGGGTGAATGGGATTTCCAGGCATTCAAAAATGGGCCAAAGAATCATGGGATGGGAGGGATGACAATCCAAATTTCTAGATTATTTTTACTGGTCAGGGAGTGATTTTGGAGGACTATTCCCCAGTGGTTGAGGTCCTCTGGTATGTCTACCATGATGACTTTTCTGGTTTACCTCATAAGAGAGAGGTGGAGTTTTCAATTGTGCAAGTGTCAGGAGGAGCACCGGAATTCATTCCTGCTTACAGTATAGATATGACGTAGTTGGAGGAGATCAAAAAGAAGAAAGAGGATATGGAGGTGAAGGGGTTTATCAAAACCAGTTTCTCTGCATGGATTTTTCGTTACTTTTTGTGAAATATGTTGACATAACTATTAGGCTATATGTGGATTCTCAAAAACTGATCACGGTTACATTAAAAAACTGATATCCCTTTCCACAGATAGATGAGAAGTTTGATCATCTACAATGAATTTTATTATTCTCAATGATATACATGAGTTCAAGTTATCACAAGGTGTGTGTTCGACCCGTTGACATACCTCATAAAAACATTCATAGAAGAAATGGGTTATACGGGTAGTTGGTTGTTCAATTAGGTCTCAAGAATGCACAAAACATTTTCATGGATTTGATGAACCGAGTGTTCCATCCATACATGGATTATTTTTTGGTTGTTTTCGAGGATCATATATTGGTGTATTATAACAATATACATGATCATGCCAAACATCATGTGTTTTTTTAATGCACAATGTTAGAATCAGTTATATGCTAAGTTTGCAAAGTGAAAATTTTTATTTGATCAGATTGACTTCCTGGGTCACATCATCTCAGTGATATGGGTGTTTTTGGACCAAGAGAAGTTGAGATATACAGTTTCTTGGGAATGGCCCATGAAATATTTTTACATATGGAGTTTCTTGGATAAAGGTAGCCACTACAACCATTTTAGATAGGGCTTATAATGCTTAATAGAACTTCTAAAGGGCTTATTTACAAGGGTGTACATTTTTTATGGTCAGAATCTTGTGAGATAACCATGTAAGAGGTTAAAGGGAGGTTGAAATCAGCAACAATCCTTATAATAAAAGGGAATGGTAATAGTTAAATAGTATACTATGATGCTTCAGGTATTCAGATGGGGGTAGTATTGATGTAGGGATATCGATTCGTGGTATATGGGTCCCGATCATTGAGGCCTCATGAGAGGATAAACCTTATTAATAATTTCGAGTTAGCTTTAGTTTTTCACATGTTGCACTATTGGAGGAACTATTTACATGGACAGTGTTTTGTGGTGTACAAAGACCACAAAAACCACTTGTATATCATTATGAACCATGATTTGAGTTTGAGGTTTGAATGGTGGGTGGAGTATATGTAGTACATGGACATTGTGTTTTCCTACAAAATTGGTAAGGGAAATAAATTAGCTGATACACTAAACAAGAGGACTCAGATATAGACAGTGCAACATGCTAGTAGCAAGTGGAAGCTTATGGAGTGGTTTTCTGATATGCATTTGTTGGTGCAAGATATATTGGGGATTAATTTTCTTTCATCCTTAGTGGATATATCCACCCTACTAGATAGATATAGGATGAGGAAACTATCATATTCATAAGGTCTTTTTCTGTGGGAGAGTGGGGAAGGTGAGGACCCTCATTCTAGTTGGACGACATGAAATGATAAAATCTACCATATCCATGGAATCATTTTAGTTTCAAGAGATATATGTGAGGATATGATGTCAGAGTTCCCAGTATTTTCTTAGTTAGTGAATCTTGGAATTACCATGATCTACAGTGACATTAAATGTTAGTATTGGTGGTTGAGAATGAATAGATAGGTATCTACTTTTGTTGTGAGGGGTTCCGACTATCAGTAGGTGATGAAAAAACATCAATAACCAACATATTTTTAATAGAAGTTACAAATTTTTTATTGGAAATGAGATAATTTCTTGATGGATTTCATAAAAATTTTACCAAGGTCTCATCATGCTAGCGATGTTGTGTGTGTTGTCATTGACACGCTTATGAAGGTCACACATTTATTTCCTATCACATAGACCTTATATATTGAATATATTGGAATTATGTAAATATGGGAGTTGGTATGACATCATGGGGTCCCACACACTATCATTTCAGAAAGGGCTTCCAATATTACGTCTCGTTTCAAGAAGTGTTTTCAGAGGGTAATAGGTATACATGTTCTTCTGAGAACATCATACCACCCTTAGAATGATGTCCATTTTTAGAGTACAATACCTGTTCTATAGGACATGTTACGAGAATGCGTCCAGAATAATGATGGGATATATGGAATGGAACATTCCCCTGGTTGAGTTTTCCTAATATAATAGTTATCGGATTATGATACAAATGGAACCTTATATGAATTTATATGGTATGAAATGTCTTTCTCTACTCTACTGGTTAGAGGAAGGAGATGAAGCATTACATTGATCAAATATTGTGCATGAGAGTACCGAGAATATCCATATGATTCATAAGAAGATACCTATTGAGAAGTATCTTCATAACTCATACCATGATCACCGTAGGTGTCCTCTAGAGTTTGAGGATACTGATCATGTTTTCTTACATGTTTCACCGAGGTTGGGACACATGCATATTAGGAGATAGGGCAAACATTCAATGAGATATGTTGCTCCATTATAGATTCTATAAATAGTTGGGTTTGGTACCTATCAATTTTTGTTACCTCATATGTACAACCAATTTAAAACATATTTCTTGTATCTCAACTACCCCACTATCACTCAGACTTGTCTCGTGTTTTTCTGCCTGAGGTGGTTTTGCTTCGGGTTAATGCATCCTTTTTGGATAAGAGAATTCATATCATAGACCAGATCACTAAGGTTATCTAAGGCCAGTCAGTTCCTCTTGTATGAGTGTTATGGTATCATTTCCTATTACATGAAGAAACATGGGAGAGGGAGTTCTATATATGTGCTCAATGTCCATATTTGTTTTCAGATGAATCTTGACAACTCTTTAGAGTGAAATTCAAGGAAAAGTTTCTATAAAGGTGATGATTTTAAGATCCATGTTAATTCTTGAGGTACATATTATTCTTTTCAGGGAAATTTTTTATTAATTTTCTTTTTTCTCATGCATTATGTTGGGTCATTGGCCTATTAGGTTGTTTTTGGGAAAATAGGGGAAAATAGGCTAAAGACTGCATGCATTCCAGGTACAAGCTTGGTACCTGGTGTACACATCATGTACCTACAATTAGTGTAAATTACTAGTGGGAATTCATAAAAAAGTGGCATTATACTCATTTTTTATGGAAAGAGTGTTTTCTTCTCATTTTTAAAACCAAAACCCCCTCTAAACTAGTTTTTCTGATTGAGAAGCCATCTAGAATGTAATTCATGATCTGTCAGTCCCATTAGAGCACTGCTTGTAATTACCCATTTCCCTTGTAGTCATTATTGATTCATCCTAACAATAACATTAGTATTTTTATTTTGGTTAATATGCCCTAATTTACCATTCTTCATCCATTATTCATATTTCTACCAAAATAGGAAGAATCAGGACTTGATACTAGATGAGTAGTCTACTAATGAAGAAGGTAGGTGGTCTATAATTTATTTTGGATTTTTGACTTATTTTTGGACATTATTCATTTTTTATGATGGTCATAATTTCCAGTCATGCAGCATTTTTTAGTGAGTTTCTTATCATAGCTATAGCCAAACCTAGTGAGGATGCCCATATATTCCCTTTAGTTTTTTTGGAACCTGTTTGGTGATTCATGGTCTCCCAATGGGTATGCCTTAAGGAAATAATTTATTTCCAGTTTAGACCACCAAAGGGTTGTTTTATTGTGGTTTTCTATCAAGATAATGATTATTAATTCCTTGATAGCATCAATAACTGATTTAATTGATGTACTGCCTCTTTGCTCAAAGAATATCATGTTTTAACTTGTCTATTTTGATATTTTGTTATGTTAAATGGATAATATAGGTGAGTATACCTATATAAAATTAATAAATTAATATTAAATGTTTTATATGAGAGGGTAGGGCCATATTCTTGTATTGATAAATAGTTTCCATGAGCGGATATACTCATGGCATAGGCCAGTTGATTTGAGTGGGTATAATAATATAGAATGTTTGTTTAAATATAATGTTTAAATTAAATGGTTGAATGAATGGTTTGATAGATTCCATGAACATCTTTCTATGGAAATGAAATGTGGTTGTGGATTCCTTAGGTTGATTATGCCCCTTGGTTCTTGATTCTGTGGGATGCCTCGTGCATTACTACCTCGTGGATCCGACTTTCTTGGGCTTACATGGGACTTGATATTTCCATGATCCTATGACCCTTTCCAATGCCTAACCATGTTTCAACATGAGATGCCCAAGGGACTCTATGGGATACATTGATCATGTTCCTTGGATCTGGCCCTCCTGGTCTAGAATTATTACATGGATTCCTTGTTATGTTGACACCATAGATTTGGCCCTTAAAATGTGCTTTTCAGTATACGACATCGTCGTGGGATACTAAATTCTACTATATGGTGTGGCTATGGTATTCTACTCTTCTCTATATGGTGTCATCATGGTATGATACTTTTCACTATCTGGAATGGTCGTGGGACTCTTGAATTCTTCATACAACATGGTTGTCGATTTATTGATACAGATGGATATAACACGTGGTCGTGTGACTTGCTTATTTAGTTTTTATGACTGCCTTATTAGGAGTTGAGTAATATTCATATAAAATGGTGGGTTGTTTCGTTTCAAATTTCAGTAGACTTAATCCATGGGAATGCTCACATCCTCAATGTATTGTTTACACTTTCTAGAACATTATATATTTCATTTAGAACTGTATAGACCTAGGTGGTTTCCTGCTTGTATATTTATCTCATAGCCTATTTGTGCCTCCTAAGGGACACAAATAGATTATATAGTTGTATGGTATGATAGGGGAAACCGCCCTGGTATAGGTTGTTGATTGTGGCTCTGTAGAAGGGGATCATAAGACCATGTTGAGGATTGCAATGATGGGATAAATTTTTAATGTTTAGACATTTTGCAGACTTATGTTTTCATATATTTTTATGTGCTATTCTATCTGATTTCTAGATACTGGTACCATCTATGTCATTTTTTATATGATATGCTTCTAGTTAGTTATAGGTATTCTTATCACTGACCTCCCTAGCCCCTACCTAGCTTAGGGCACTGTTATGCATGGAATCCTAGTTTGAGGCGATACATATTTCACCTAAAGGTATAGGTACAAAAGAAAAGCTTATGATAACATATTTGAAGAAAAAAACTTAAATGATCTTATATACATATAAAAAATTCATTGTGAAATTGAAAAGGAATTGTTCCCTAAATATGAAAACATATGCAGGTTCAAATTAAATCAAGGCATCAAGAATCAATTACGAAGTATAATCAGTAGTTTTATAGGAGGGAATTTTTTTAAGGGTAATATTGGTATTGTAAGCCATTTGGGTATAACAAAAATATATTATGTTATAACATGTAACTTTTATGAAATCTTATAAATAAATAATTAAGGGAGATATATATTTAAAATATGAAGAACAAGTATATGAAGGGGAATGTAATAAATAGAAATTCATTTAAGATACCTTTCAAAAATATAATTTTTTGTCTTGAAGAGATCAATGTGATGTGTGAATAGAAATACCCATGTACAGTTGAATGTACATCCATAATTCTAGAAAATTATCAATAGGGTAATAATTGTATGAATAAATAGAAAAAAAAGTAAAAATAAACTAGTCACAAGCATCTAATGTGGCTCCAAAGGCTAGAAAGAGGATAAACACATGTATCATTTATATTGGTTACTCATCACACATGAATCAACATACCATAATTCCAAATATTATAGATTAACACAAAGGATTTAATAGAATAATTTAAAAAATATTAATAAAGATAAATGGAATATTTTATGGGGTAATTAAATCCAAAAGGTTGATATTAAAGGATTATTTATTTATTGATAGAATTAAATAAAAAATTATCCTTGTGAGGTAGATCAATGATAAATGAAATGATTTTATTTTTAGTAGAAACAATTACATTAGAAAAATAACAAAATATCTATGATTCATCATTAATATTAAATGAATGGTTCATAATTTATTTTATCTTTTTGATCCACGTACTTATTGTCACATTATTATAGGGAAAAAAATTTATAGCGTAGATGTCATGGTCACCATGGTAAAAAAATTTGGATTTTTTTAAATCAATTAATAGAACTATTATTATTGATAATAACAGATATTCGTTCTATTTATACATATTATTAGAATAGAATGATATTACATGCAATACATAAGGGAGTATAAAATAAACCAACTATTAAACATGAATTTATACACTCATATTTATGTTAACTAGTGTGATAATGTTAGAATAGAGGTAAATACTAATTCATTATAATCCTTGATGATTTATATTAATGATAAATATATTTTTAATAAATCTTGAGTGACGAGTATTGGAAATTTATTTGTTTTTCATAAGAGAAGATAAATGTGTGGTATGGGTTTATATAGAAAATATATGAATAGACAATGAGATGGTGTTTATTCAAAATTATTTTCAATCATACCTTTTAAAATAAGTGATGATTCTCCAATATTGATCTGTTTATAGTCACCAATTAAATTGTGTGGCTAAAAGAATAAATAGAAGATGTATAGAAATTGTACAAATAATGTGGATGATTTTAGGAGAAGAAATTTATGTCGGACTGATTATGAAAGCACAATATATACATTCAAATAGGTATTTTCTGATTAATATCTTAAACATGACTTCCAATGAGATTTGATTTAAAAGGAAACCAACTTTTTTCTACATTAATGTTTTTTGTAGTCCCTCCTAGATGACGATGATGAAAAAAATATATACATGTTTGATTGGAATATAGTAAAGTGTATCTTACATGGATATAATTAAGATAAATAAAGGATGTAGACATCAGAAAAAGATGATACATTATTTGGTAGACAGCTGTGATGTAAAAAAATTAGAATAAAAATAATATTGATAGTTCAAATGAAGTATATTTTTAGGACTCTATGAAATAAAATTACCAATATCCTATGAAAATTAATGATGAAAAATCATAGGAGAAACCACATGTTATTGATATTGATTATGATCTAAGCAGTGATAAAGAAGAAGATACTAAAGTTAAAAAGTACACGTATTTTTAAGTAATGTATTATGTTGAAATAGAAAATATATCTGGAAGTCAAAATGAGACTACTCCAATAAGAAGGTGGATGAGTCTTTAAATTTAAAATAATTTTATAATCCAAATTGTGATTAATTCAGTATTTTTGGATATTAAAAATTAATAGATGATTGATGATATTAATGATGTAATCCATCATATTGAGAGAAATATAATTATAGATCATATATATCGAGTAATGAACAATAATATGATTAGGAAAAAGTGGTTTTTTGGTATAAATAAGAGTGAAAATGGTGATATTTCATGGAATAATAAATACCTATATTAATAGAATATTTAGATGTTAATGGTGTTTATATTGAATAATCATTTTATTATTTTTTTAATAAGGAAAATTATATTAATTTTCCTCGAAGTTATAGCTCGTAGAATTTATTGAATATATGAATTGGTTTTTAAGTATTCCTTCTCGAATGGAGAGCTATAAAATGTATATATCACTCAACTTATAGTTTTTGTTCTAGATATTTGTGGAATAGAGGTTTTGAATTTAAATATAGTAATTTATTAGATAAAATATGTCAAATGGACTATTTTATATGTATGGATGGTTGTTTTACAAAGATAAAATTTATTAAAGCAATGCTTAAATCAACTATTTTGCGAATAAATTTGATAAAAAAAACTCTTATTATAGTTGTTAATGATTGAATTTATTTCAACTGAAAAAGAGACTTGTTGAAATTAATTTCCTAAAAATATAAATAACGATTTAATTATGAATATAATAATAAATATTTTGTTTTTTTTGGTATTGTATGCCCTATTTAGAAATGTTTAATTTTTCCCACAAAAAAGTTTTAAAGCTAATTAAATAAGATATTTTGAATAACATACTCCAAATTAATGTTCACACTCATTAAATAAGGGACATATCATTAGAATGACTATGAAGGACAATATATGAATAAAAATGATTTGTGAATATTGATAGGTATCCTAATTAATCTCACACCAACAAATGTTTATCTTTTCAATGTTGTGGCCTCATGCGAATGGTTTTAATGTGAACTAAAGGAATAGAATTTATTGTGTTCAAAATTAATATTCATGTGATGCATACTAAGATTGATCATTCAGATAATACATGAAACAAGTGATCCCATTAATATATTGGGACATAAAAATATTTATTAGTAAAATAATTTAAGGATAAAAATACTAATTTAGGTGGGATATTTTTTTGAATGAATGTGAGTAATTAAAATATATAATAGATTTTTTTTAATATCTTATGAACCAATAATCATCAGTATATACCTACTATATGTTATGTTACTTATACGTTCTATATAAAAAACATAAATACTATTGTGTGATTATTGAGAAACCAATCATTATTTCACCTAGATTCCAATGTGAAATTAATCTCTCGAAAAATATAGAAAAATATTAGTGGTTTAATAAAATAAATATGAATTATTAATTAATTAAATCTAATTTTTCCAATTTAGATATGAGGTTATATTACCATCATAATAGATATCAACATAATTTTGAATTTGCTATAAGAATGATTAAGGAAATATTTTAGAATTTGAGCATACATAGTAATGTTATTCCCTTTCCTTTTACTTGAGATACAACGTGAAAACCGTTAGTTCCTTTGCATACTATTTTCAATGGTTTGGAATGGAGAATAAGAGTTATGTGTTTTTTGAATATCAATATATGTTTACTGATAGTATGGGTAGATATATATATATATATATACAGATTGGTAGAGCATTAAAATAACTTGGAAAAAAATTTATAATCCTCCAAAGTTATAATTATCTCAAAAACATTTAATTATCTAGTAGTATTTTTTTATGAGACTTTTCAACTGATAAAGGATATTATTTTATGACCTAGATGTAATTTTTTAGTTGATGGATAGGTTTGTGTTATATTTATAATAAATCCAGAGGTCGAAAATGAAGAACCCAATAGAATTAATGATGAAGGAACCCTTTAATGTCATAATTAAATTAGTATAAATAAATTTTATGATTATTTTTTTAATTGAGAGTGTTTTTATTATTTTTTTACATAGTCTATGAATTAATTGAGATGATGGGAAATTTATATTAAATTATTTGATAGAATTCCAATACCTGTATTTCCTCTTTAAAAATTTACATGTATAAAAGACCTTGTATTCTATAAGGGTAACTGATTAACCATGATGTTCATTTAAACAATTCATATAGAAAATGTGATAATGGAAGAATAATACCTAAGATCCATAGGTTTTATTATGTCCATTTGTAAATTTTGATTTAAATACCATAAGGGTAATCATAAATTCTATACGCATCTTTTACCTTTATAATGATAGGTGAAAATTACAAACGGGTAAGAGACCCATAATTACTATAGGTGTGCATTCAGCTCTATATGGTTTGTTTTTTCTCAAAAAAGTAAATTAAATTATATAACAGTCATTTAATTTCTATATTGATGATCTATGTATCTATAAGGCTCATTTACATTTGAGAAAATTGTAAAAGGAATGGATGATATTGGTGTTATATAAGGGCTATTAGTGAATGTAAAATAGGAAAAGAGGGAGACCAATTGAGTTCATTAGTAATCATTGTGAAAATTAAGTGTTATTAATTTATATAATTAAGAAAAATATTTTCATAGATAAATCATATAGAGAAAACTAGAAACTGTATTATACAAATCTTAAATTAAATATATCATGATCCTAATATGACTTAATGATACAACATATGGATTAAATGAAGATTGAATTAATGGATTGTAAGATTATAATTGTGTAAATTATAAATTAAAATATATTAAATTCTTTATTTTTGAAAAATATGGAGTGTTTTGTTGGAAATTTTGGATCATCTTAAATTTTTGAATCGTGATAGTATTGAGGAATAGAAAATCATTGGGTTCTCCAATTTTGAATATGTAAATATTTTTCTCATAATTACATGAATATAAAATGAATGATATAATGAAAGAATAAAATATTGGAAATTAATAATTGAGTGATGATATTGCGTGAATTTGAGTTATATCTAGTTCTAATAAATAAAAATCAGAGTATTTAAAAATGTTATTCAATTTATTCGATCGTCTATATTGGCGAAATAAATCGATTTACTAATAATCTTGATTTTTTTAAGAAGGAAGAATATCATGATGTTTTTCATGCTCCAATTCATCAATAAATAATTTAAAAATCACGAGAAGAAAGAGTAATTTTCATGATTCTTATATAAATTTTTTTGTTGTCCATAAATGAAACACCCTAAGATTTTATTATATATTTCTCTTGAAATAAATTTATTACTTTGATATCTTACAATACATGAAAACAAGATATTAGATGAACAGTAATATATTATTCCATTTTAAAATACATATTATAATTCTAGAGTAAAAAAATATCTATATTTATAAATAATGAGTATTTTTCATATAAATATAATATTTTGGTAAATTAATATACAATATTATAGTAAATTCATAGAGAATAAATATTTTCTCGATTATGGGTTTTATCATTTTTTTAAAACAAATAATATAAGAAATTTTGTTATCTTTTATAAAATATATGTGAATGATTATAAATTATTATTTTTAAATATTCATGAAAAAATAACATTGTAATAAATTTTTGACAAGTTTAAGAAAATATTTATTTTATGATGATAAGAGAAAATACTAATTGTTATTGAAAGTTATCATTCTGTTTAAGAATATATAAAGTTAAATTAAATTTTAAAAACATTATTAACGTAAAATACCTTGAATAAAATTATGAATAATAAAATAATAATTATTATATTTATATTATGATGAATCGTTCAATGAAAACTTGTTATACATTAGAAAATATTTTATTATAGAAAACATACTTACTTATTATTTTGAGGGTTAATTTTTAAATTCATTTCTATAACATATATAAATTGAATCATGATATTTTGATTCAATATATATAATCCAGAGGAAATGTTTTTTATAAAGGACACTTTATTAATTAATATGAATAATAACAACAATAAATATTATTTACCTTAATAAAGGTAAAATCTATTAATTGTGGATTAAAAAATGTGATAAGGAATTAAATTCATTATACCATAGGAATTTATATGATTTTAGTATTATATATAAACAAAAATCATAAAATAATAATAAAATATATTTTATTTCAAATATATCATTGATTTTGAACTTTATAAAATTAACGTTAAAGATAAAGTAAAAATTTCCCTTTCATTTTTATAATTTTTATAATATTTTGGGAATTGGATAACATCAAATTATATATTTTTATAAATGATTATTTGAAATAAGAATGAATTTTTTATCAAAATTATTTTTTTTATATTTTTGTGATGATATAATTACCATAAAATTTCACCCAATACTAACACTCAACTTTTTATAATAGTAGATAGATTATCTATATGATTTGAAAAAACTATAAAAGTAATTTTTTTGAGTTTATTATAGTGTGATATGAATTATATACACCCATATAACATATTATTGATATTTTAAATTTTTAGATAATAATTCAATCTTATTTATGGTTGTTTTAAAATTAAAATTATAAGAATTGTTTCAAAAATTAGACGGATATAATTAAATATATTTTATAATAGATAATATTTTCTTAAAAGAAAAAAATCATAAGAAACATATATAAAAACAGTTAATGGGGAATTATTTAAAATAAAAGAATGTCAATTTTTGAGTCACCTACCTTTTATAGTAACTGTATTGATAACTAATGACTGAAAAATGTTGTTTGGAGGAAAATTGTCAAAAATGTTAAGAGGAGTAAAAACTAAGATATTAGGATGAAAACAAAACCAATACACGCCCAAATATTATCATTTGAGTTTATTTGGAATAATAAATATATTATCATAAAATTATATCAACTTAGATCCACGATAACCAAAATATTAATTTATATTATTTTATTATTTTATGTGATTACAATGGTATCCCTCCCCTAAAGTTTAAAATTACATTACATAACTTTCATTATTTAAAAAAATCGAGTCACGATGTATGACAAATACCAACCATTATATATTCTTAAATTTTATATCCATGTCCAAGAGATTATTTTATTTTTAAAAGATAATCCATTCAAGGAAAATGGTGTAGGCCAAAAGATGTTTTTCAATGAAGAGTTATTAATATTTACTGAGAAGTTTCATTTTTATTTTGACTTATAGATCCCCTAAATATATGGAATAAATTATAAAATACTGATCTAATTATATTAAATAATATTAATCAGTATTATTAGAAAAACAATTCATTACCAATATTATTACAATTTTATCAAAAATGATAACATCACTCGTGCATATGTTCATACTACCACATCCTTGACGCTACACAACCCATTATT
Source organism: Viscum album (assembly GCA_963277665.1). Taxonomy (NCBI): domain Eukaryota; kingdom Viridiplantae; phylum Streptophyta; class Magnoliopsida; order Santalales; family Viscaceae; genus Viscum; species Viscum album. Next base: position 228,017,660 of record OY728143.1, read on the forward strand.
CAATTATGATTTACATTTATTGTACTGTAGATAATTTTAATTAATATAATATATATTAAATAGTATTTATTTTGTAATATTCATTATTTTATATCACTGTTTCATTTCATCGGTCGAAATGTTAAATGAAAGTTCATATGTGCATACAACATATCATCTCCATGAATGGTGTAAATCATTTTTTTGTCTCTATAATTTACAGATAACTACATATATGTCTATATTATATCCATATCCTTTTTGTGTCATGATTAAAATTTGGGAGGTTATGGAACAATGATTAATGTTCAAGGACAATAACATCCAAACTGAAACTGTCATGATAAATGAAAAGTTAACAGCTAAGAATGATAATATTAATGTGGAATTATTTTTAAATTGTTGTCAAAATTGTATAAGTGGAACATATATTATATTATAATTATGTTAATTAATATTTTATTGAATGATAATAAATTTTAATTATGTGTACAAGAGTTGATAGAACTTCTTATGAAAATTGAACATAGGGTATGAGTTTCATGTTAAAATGTCATTATTTACCAAGATTTCTAATGATTATGTTTTAGATGATTGTATTTCAGGATATACTAATGAATATTTTTAATTAATTTTCGATAAATAATTTACTTTCGAATAATATATATATTATTGACCAAATTCCTCTGTATTAATAATCATGAATGTAAAAACATATATATTTTTTGAAATCCGAGATTATTTAACTATTCGAAGGAAAATCTTTTTCATATATGGCCATTTTTAATAAAAAAATATCCAAGATTTTCCTTTTAATATTATCCAATTAATTTTATTTTCATTTAAAACCAATTTTGAATCATTAATAAAAATTATTATAAATTTTGATATCATTTTTGTAATTGAGGTATTGTTGATATTTGTTTCTAAAAATATGAATGGAATCATTATTTAAATAAAATCTGAAATCATGAATGAAATATTACATGAAACATCCCATTCATGTTTCGATGGTTATTTTCAAGGAAATTTTTCCTATAATATATTGAAATTATTAATATTTTAGAAATGTTATTTCAAAGTGAAAACATTGTTTTCCCCAAAAAATGTTTTGATGATATTTTAATGGATTTTTATCTTGGGTTACACCAATTGATTTTTTTAATTCATTAATGAGGATGTGATCCAATGAAACAATCCATATTATTTCTCTGGATAGATTATATAATGAACCCGACCCAATAGCCTGAACTTGGTTCCTTAATCAATTTCATTTGAATATGATTCAAGTAATCATATTCTAATGTAACGAACCTTTTATTTCTATTGATGTACTAAATAAATACATGAAATTAAAATTACATATTAAAACCTAAATAAACAATGAATTTCCTTGATTCTTCCATTATCCCACCTATGTGTATCCCCTGCATATCAGTCTTCATATTGTTCTTGGAATATTGTGGAAAATGAAACATATAAAAGGGGTGAGCTCAGATTTTTAATATGTTTATGTATACAATTTATTTTATTAGTATATATGGAATAAACAATAGGTAAATGTAAAAAATTGAAACACATACCATTAAAATAAAAACATGGTCTGGAAAAAATGACCATAGATAATATAATAGTAGAATAATCACATGTAATATCAACAACTAGTCACATAATGAGCGAATTATTAATTCTAGAAATCATAAACAAACCGTCAAGGATTTAGACAAGACACCATATATAAATGGGTATCATCTAAACCATTACCCAAACCAATTTTCCTCATTAGAACTATCGATGCATAGAGGGGATATAATTGAACCCTACTATCATATACGAAGTCCAATATATTCCTCATATAAAAGCGGTGAAACATAATGGAAAAATACATTGGAATTTATACTATTAAACATATTGTAAATAACATTCCCCAATATATAAACATAATCACAAACCATCAAAATAAATATAGTGACAGAATGAAATTGTACATCCCCAGTCAAACTAATCATAAAAACATCAATAAAATAATGTAGATGGTATCATAAGATATCAACCTCAAATAATCTTAATATTCAACAAATTATTTTATCATTGATGAAAATAATTTATATTATTTATTTCAAAACATCTTAAGGAAAATAATCATTAAACATATGAATGTTTCCCATTCCACTATGAAACATTTAAATTTTAATCCCTATAAAAGCATAATATTAATGAAGCCTATAATATTATGATAAAAATTATATTAATGATATTATATTTCAATGGATCTGTATATACATTATAGAACAAAAATATGTTTTGAATAAGGCATATATATCATAGAAGTAAATGTGATACAAGATACCCTCACCTTGTTCTTTTTATTAGTAGAATGTCCATTTACCACATTATCATGGTCTAAATCTTGCTATAAATTTATAATAGATACATATTCATATTTATTATATCAAATATGACCCTCTTATACAATCATATCACATTTTTATTAATAATATTTGTTTATTACCATTCTTAAGGTGTTAACATATTCATATTACCATATATGATTTTCATGTAAGTCCTATTTATTGTGAAAAAATATGTTTAAATCATATAATGAATTAAAATTTGATCATATATATCATATTTATTCATTATGTACTTTTTTTAATAATTATTGAATGATTAACATAGAAAATTAATCACATCGCATCATGGAGACGGTAAGCCTGTATGTACGCACGAGAAACCGTACAATTACCTCAATGGTAAATAGTTATTGAATTGGATGAAATTTTAATTTTTACATAAAAAATATCATTAAAAAATTAACACAAATAAATATATATATCCATTATTTTAATTATTATACCAATCAATGTAAAGTGGTGACAAATAAAATTACACAGCTATGTGGAGATGATATGTTGTACATATGAACACACGATGCTTTAGTATTTAGGGAGATGACTGAAAATGGAATATGGATTTAGCATATATATAATTACATCTCAAAAAATATATTATACCTTATTTTTATTTTTATCATGGAAATAACTCATATAGAGGAAGTGGAATTAGTAACAAACATCAAATATTTGTTAAATACAATTACTTATTCTTCGACATACATTATTTAATCTCTTATTATGAGATCAATGGATAGTATTTTTAATTAAAAAATCCTATAAAACGTAAATAAGGATGTTTTGAGTTAAATATGCGGGGTTTAGATTATCTAGATGGATAAAATTTGTTTAGGGAAGTGATGTGGGATGTTTCCTTTTATAATTGATGTGAGGGGAACATTTTAAAACACTTAAAATATTAAATTAATATAAATTGGGTTTCAATTATAAATATATAAAATGTTATTTATTTCTATGTGAGGAAAATTGTGGGTTGATATAATATCATCCAGAATTTTTATATATGTTTATATCTCATGATTACCCTTACCTATATTTTTTGCCTCTTATTTAAACCCTTTTACTCTTACCCTGACAACATGTGTACTCTTCGAAGGTTTATACAGTTACTCAAAATTGAAAATATATCAATACCGTGTCTAGGATTTAATTATAAATTTATCCCATTCAGTGTTATTTATTGTATATCTTTACATGTTTTATATATTATAATAAAATAATAGTTATTATAAAATACAATTAATGTCAATTATGACAGTATTCCTTGAATTTTAAAAAATATCAAAATAATAAGATAAAATTGAAAAATTCGATTAATACACCCATAATATGTCTATATAATATATAAAATTCATGTATGAAATTAGTTATCCAAAATCTTGTTTATAGAGAGTCATTAAATATAATTTATTGGTTATTTGCAATATTTAAATATTCACTTCATCGCCATTGTTTAATTCTTTAATTTAATTATTTATTTTAAAAATATTACATAAAAAGTAAAATTATGAATATAATAATTTCATATCATAGAAGAATATTTATAATCTAAGATATCTTCTGTATATTCGAATATTAATAATCCAACACTTACTAAAAACTTTAGTTTGTCATATTTGACTTTCTATAGAAAACAATAGTAATAAAGGATTAATTTCACCCAAGTGGCTCGAAGTAGCCATAATATATTAATAATGATAATTTTTTTCTAAAATAACTCATCCAATAAAATGGTGAAATGTGTTAGGTTATTTTTCTAATATTTATTATGTTATTTTAATCCTTAATTACACAATTTAACATCAACTGTGGAAATAAAAAAATATCGAAGTTACTATTCATATCGTTTAAAAAACAAAAACTGGCCTATTTAATAAATTTTGAAATTATGATTCCAAATGTAAATTTCATTACTCATAATTCAATGAAAATAATTTTCATAATATAGATTAAAAATAACCCAACTGATGAGATAAAAAAATATATTTTCAAAGTAAAATTGTTGAAATGTTTTTGTATTCAATTTCACATTGCATTTGATTAATATAACCTTTATTGATGTAACTGATATAAAATTAATTTAATTATACTTCAAAACAAATAACAAATATAATTTAGCACAATAAATAATTTTGGATGAAAAATATTTTTTCAATTAAAATAAATTATTTTCACTATTCATCAAAACATGAATCTTATCTAAAAATTTAAAAAAATCAACCTGAGTAGATTCTGATATAATTATTTTAATTATCGTGTTTATTAAATACAAATATAATTTTTATATTGGTGTTAAAAAATATATTTAAATCAACTATGACATCAAAAGATGACAAATATCCTTTAGGAAAATTAAAATGATTTCTTCTTAAAAATGTGTTTATTTATATAATAATTCTATCAATTTTATTGGGTTAAATAAATAACATTATTATGAATATATAAAATATATATTTTATTAATATCATTCCCTAATAGTTATTAAATTATTTTACTTGGATAAAATTCCATTGTGGTTATTTAAATAGTTTTTTAAAAAACCCAACCTTTATATTAAATTGGTTATTATTTTAATTACCAATAAATTGTTAATAAATGATTTTCATTTAAAAATACTTGTAAACATTATTTTTGATAATTAATTTTATCTGATTCACAACCATCACATAATATCTAGTGTAAGAATGATAATATTTAATATTATACTATTGTTAATTTATGCTCGGTTTCTTGTGCAACATATACGATCAAAGAAATTGAATTTATTTTATAAGAGAAATAATATAAAATTATACGGTGTTAAATTATCCACTCTTTTAGTAATTTTTATCATATAAATTAGAAATTTCTAGTTGAAAATAAATATATTTACACATGAAAGATAAATTTTGGGAAAAAATTATAAATAGTGTTCTCAATACATCCCCTTTACGTGAGGGAAATGCATATGTGAAGGTAAACATAAAATTATGATTTTGAATAGAATAATATTAATGGAGAGTGAATAATGAGATATGGAAGATAAATCAAACTATCATGTTCTGAAGGAGAGTGATAGAGATCATTTTCATTACAATCAATACTTTCACAAAATCATGAATCAGGAATGTGTTAATGTTGTCATTTATTTATTGGTAAGAAAATTTAATAAATAGATGTTTTTCATTAAAATATTATTTCATATAGTTGAGGTATTAATTTACATTCTAGGTAATCACATGAAATAATAAACTAACAAGCTTTATTTCTATGTCAAAAATATAATTTTACCCTTTAAATGTGATTCAATGAATCAGCACATTATCTTTTATGCATGGAATTAGAAGTTCATGATGAATTTTTCATACATAAGGTTGTTTTAATGAATCCAATTTTTGTCATCTCATTCCCTCCCCTATAAATATTAATCAAAACTATAATTGATATAATAGTTTGTTGAATATGATAAATCATACATTAACCTCAAATAGTAATAGTCAATGGTCATCTTAATCCATTCAGACCATAAGTCTCATCCAAAATATATCATTCTATATTCAAAGTCAAAAAAGGGATAAAAAATTTTTAAAATCAATGTCAACATTAGATTACCCAAACCACATAATGTTGATATTATTCTCTCATACCACTTATTTGAATACTTTTTTCACATTCAAACCTTAATGAAAACATTCAACCTTCTAAATACTTTAAGAATAAGTATTTTTGTACAATGATTATGTACCTCATTATTCATATAACCAGAGGACTAGTGATGAATAATTCAATAATCCAAATACACAATAACATTAGTAATTATGATTTATTGTTAAATGATTTACTACACTTCATCATCTTATTAATTATTAACTCCTTCATTATATTTTTCCATTATAGACTCTTCATAATCTATTTTATTACCACTATGTGTATAATAATTTTTATTCTAATCATTGACCAAAAAAGACCAATTTCATCAACACTAATCATTGTGATATCGACAAGATGAATTATTTATAGAATGACAACATTATGAAACATTCTCATTCTATTAATCATTATGATTAACATATGTTAGAAATTGTCATTAACAAATCTTTAGGATATTTTCATATATATATAGTTATCCAAAAATTCAGAAACATGGTTATGTTTTCCAATCAATGATTTGATAAATCTTATTCCTAAGGTTTTTAGTAATCATTATCAAATACCATCTATTGTGAACCTGACCCCAGTATCTGATATTTAATTCCTTACATTATTTCATTGGAATAAGATACATGGAATTGTATCCCAACAAAAGAAATAGTTTATTATTCATTCTAAAATTAATACTTAATTTAAATTTAAATTACATTTTTAAAAATCCAAAAATATTTTGATTAAATATACCATTATACCCCCTTTGAGAAATTTTAAATATTAGTTTTAATATACGTATTTGGAATCATGGGGGAAAATGAAACATATGAAAGGCATGATATCAAATGATTAGTAAGTGTATTCATATATCAAAATCAATGAGTAAATATGGGATAAGCAATATGGGAAGGTAAAAAACAAATTCAATTTCCATTAATATAATCACATGATCATGGAAATGTAACCATGGATATTTAACTAGTAGAATAATAACATGGAATATCAATAACCAATATCATAATTTGGTAATTCTAAATGAAAGACAACATAAACATACCATCAAAGCTTCATAAAAGACACTATACGTAAATGGGAAAGGCCTCGTCTAATAACCAAACAAGTTTGACTCGTGAGTCATATCGATTCCTTAACTAGATATTGTGGGCCCTTCAAATAATTTACAATGTCTAATACATTACTGATATGATAGTAGTGAAGCATTATCATCATATACATTTTTATTTAAACTATCATAAAATTTTAAAATAAATTTCGCTGTTATGTAAACTAAAACACGATTCTCCAGAGTAATATGGTGAATGAGAAAAATTTGTACATCCCCAGTCAAACTGATCATAAAACCTTAAATAAAATATCATCGATTTTTTCATAAGAGAAAAAACTAACAAAATCAAATGATTCAACAAAGTATGTTGACATGTATTAAAATAATTTAAATGATTTCATTGAAGATTTATTGTTGAAAATAATCATTAAACATTCCAAAGTGTCCCATACCACTACAAAACATTTTAATTATAAGAAACATGAATGAATAAAATCAATAAATCTCATTATATCATTATACTAAGTAGAATCATGTTACAAAATGCTATATGATCAGTTTATACACAACACAACAAAAATAAATCGTGAATAAGGCATTATCTCTTAGAAGTAAAGGTGAGATGAGAAACCCATTACCATATAATTTCATTAAGTTTAATGTTTTTATCTTCTGTATAATGGATTAATGAATGTAATTTATTCATACTAGAATCATATTCATATTTATATTATCATATATTTCTCTATTATATCATCTTATCACTTCTACAAATGTAATATTTTTTTATCGCCCATCTTCGAGATGTTATCATCATCATTTTTGTATGCATGATTGGTTTTTTAAGTCATGATTAATAGGAATATAATATATTTACTTAATCTAAATTATGATATTAAGTTAATATATTTGAAATTTATTCATTATTTAAATTTTTATAATCATTTTTGAATGATTAACATGGAAAATTATTCACATCAAGTCGTAGAGATGGTAGGTCATACGTACACCCAAGCAATAGTACCATTCTCTTAATGGTTAAAGGGAATGGAAGTGGATGGTATATTATTTTTTTCGTCTTCCATATCATGTAATAATTATAATATATAAACATTATTTCCATCATTATACCCATCAATGTATTGTGGAGATGTAAAAACTTTGACATTGTGTCATGGAGACAGTAAGTTGTCTCTACACACATGGAATGATTTTATTTTTTTAAAATGGATAGAATTTTGAATATTGGTGTACCATATTTATTAAAACATAATTTATATATATAGTTATATTATTTTATATTTATAAATATAACATAAAAAATTAAATTGGGATGAAGATGAAGAAGGAACAAATGTGAATGATTCGATAAAGACAATTACATATTTTTTAGAGGACTCCCTTCAATCACGTATTTTGTGATATAGGGTAGGTATTTTTGAATTACTAGAGCCAATAAAATTATTTATTTAGGTTAATAAGATAAGTGGGTAGGTTTTTCTAGATATATATTTCTTAAATTAGTGTGAGGACATGAGGGATGAGGTTCCCATCTAAAATTACTTGTAGGGGCATTTTTGGAAACTCAAAAAATATTTATTAAATAATAATATATATTTAATAATAAATATATAAAAAGTGATTTATATATATTATAAGCCATTTATTGGATGGAATAATATCATAGAATAATTTTTTGATAATTTTATATCTACTTCATGCTCTTGTCATTTGGTTTTAACCACTTTTTATGCACTTCAACTCTTAAAGTGAAAACATGTGTTTTTACTCTTTTGAGGTAATTATAGTTACAATAAAATGAAAATATATCCCAAAATCATTTATGTATTCAATTTTGAAACCTAATAAAAATTACATGTCCTACTATTATATGTTTTTAAATTTTATATCCTATAATAAAATATTATTAATTTTAATATATAATTAATGTAAATTTTGATTGCTTCCATTCCATGAATTTTAGAAAATATCATCACAACTTGATAACATAAAAATCCTTTAATACAACCTTTATATAATTATTAATTATATGAAATGTTTGGATATAATTAATTATACAAAAATGTATTTACTGTATTATTATTAATAACAATTATTTGGTATTTCAATTAATAATATAATTATTGCATCATCATTATGTAAGACATTAAGATAATTATATACTTTATAATAAATAAAAATTAATTAAAATTATTATGATATAAAACATATTATTCAACTTAGTATTTATTTTCCATAATATCTTCAGAATATCCACATATTTAAAATGTAATACTTATTAAAAAAATGAGTAAAAAATATTTGTCTATTCATATAATACGATATTATAAAATCCTAAATGTCATCCCAATGAATCTGAGAGGCCATAAAATATTCCACAAGATATGTTTTGTTGAAACTCACTCATCCATTAAAATCATGACTTCTTTTAGATAATATTAAAATATTTAAAATATTATTTTTACCATTAATTATCTGGTTTACCCTTAACGGTGGTAATATAAATTGCCATTGTTGCTATTCATATTCCCAAATAATACAAAAAATACTGAAAATGTTTGAACCTTTTGATTCAAAATATGGAATCCATTTTTTATAATTTAATTGATATATATTTCATACAATAATTTAAAATTAATCACGCAGAAGGTATGAAACAACATGGTTTTAAAGAAAAAATGTTTAAATGTTTTATCTTCAATATCAATGTGAAACTAATTCCAATGAAATAAATTGGATTATTTGATACAATATTGATATTATTATACATTATAAATATTCAGAAATATATTTTATCTATTCAAATTTGGTATACAGAAAAGTATTTTTCTTTTACTATACAATATTTTTCAATATTCATCAATACATTATTTTTTTTCAGAAAAAAGAAAATTTCAAAAAATATTTTCATGTTAATATTTCAGAGAATGAGTTTTTATTATAAAATAGAATTTATAAATGTTTTAAAAACTTGATTTAAAATTAAGTGTGCCACAAACTGGAGACACATATTCTATTTGAAAAATAATAACATTTCATTGTTAAAATTGTAATTATTATTCTCTTAGTATTATAAAACAATATTGATGAATATTAATTCAATTTTTTGAATTTATAACATATTTATTTCATTAATATAATTCACATATAGTAATTAGATTAATTAATTATTATATAATTTAATTATTTATATCAGATGAGACCTTTCTTAGAAAAGAAAGTCTCATTTATTGAGAAAAAATAGAAACATACACAATTATAAATATAATTTATTTACCATGATACGAAATCAATATAGGAAATATATCATCTCATAACTAATCATAGCACAAAACATCAACTCCATTGAACCATTATTTGTAAGACCATAAGCAACAAAATTTGCCTCCTGGTAAACATGTATAATAATATGATCCATGAAAAAGAGACACTCTATGAATTTAATTAATATTATGGTAAGCCTCCATTGAATTCAATTTATAAATATGTGTAAACTATAATTTAAATATTTTATTTAATTCTATTCACAACCACGAACTTAAAATCTATTGAAAAATAATAAAAATAAATAGTATATCAAGGTTCACTTATGCTCAGTGTTGTGTTCAATTTATACTATCAAAGAAATTGTATTTATTTCTAAAGATCAGTATTTTATGTTCATGTGGTGATACTATTTATATTATTATGATATTTTTCAAACCCATATATTTTCCGGGGATTATAAAATGATTATTTTTTTATGAATTTAGTCTCCACCTAAAATACACATTTACATTCTCTATAATTTTTATATTAGTTTATGAATTGAACTCGAATGAATTGTGTTAATGTTGGAAATGAACAAAAATGTAATTGTATCCTCCATATAAACCATATGTTGTGGAATATACAATAAAAAATCTTATTATTATTGTTATGAAACATTATCTAACATGAATCATTCAAAAACACCAAATAAGGAAAAGAGGGAACAATGTTCAGTTTAGTACATCATGAGGAAACATCCACCTTATTTTTGTGGGATGGTTGATCCACTATTTTTTGAGATATGTAGTAGTACTAAATATTCTTCCATTATACAGTGTTCCAACCATGAAATATTTTTTCAGAATATATATCATTTAGAATTTGAAGCAGATCAATAGAGGACTCTTGTCGAGAAAACAAGGAAACAAGGAGACCAAGGATAAATAGATTTTAATGAGTATATGACCATAATTTTCAATATATATATATCTTCATATTCATTTTATGAAAATGGAGAAGCAATTACTTGATCTAAAGTATAAGTACAATCAATAAATTAGTGTATATGAGTAATGTTTCATAATAAGAGTGAGGCACACTTTTAGTGTAGTCTTCCTAGATAAAAGTGATGTTTTTTTGAGTCTATCACGAGGAGACATCCACCTTGTTTTTTTGGGAATATCATTTTCTAGTGGATTATAAGTATTATCCAAACAGAGTTAGGCATAAGGGATCTCTTATGATATAAATAAATATTATTTACCTTATATCAAGGTATAAATGAAAATTTTAGACACCCATAAATATCAAGGAATTCGTAAGGAAAGAATGATATATTTTAATTCAAATTATATTCATAATAACCATGGAGAGAGTAAGATGATATTTTCATTATGATAAATTGTTGAATGAAATATAGATGACATTATTTTAAGCTTAATTTTAGATATTTTAACTATGGAAAGTAATTTCATTAGATAATAAAATTAATAATTGAAGGGACGAATATGTTATCTAAACATGGATATAAGCCCCCACATATTTCACAGCACACAATTTAGTGATTCTAATACAAAGATAATGGGAATTATTCCAACTATTTCTCATATCCAATGATTAATGATGATTCAAAAATTGGTTATATCTTAGTCCAACATATTAAGAGAAATATAATATTATCACTATTTCAAATATGGAATAAAATAATGATATGGTGAAATGTACACATACAATCGATTATATAGAAAGTAATTTCTTATTTGATTTTTGATCTAACCACTCTTATATTCCTAAAGTAGTTTATTATGGTATCAATGTAAATACTCAATTATAAAATGTTAAATTAAAATTTAAAACACCTAATTTTATGATGATTGAATCTCAGGTCAATGTTTATTTTCCAGTTGAAGTATCTGGGGATATTCCTCTTTTAAAATATTATTATACTATCCCTAGTGGAATTCGATTTTATTTCGGAATGTATTTTCTTTATTTAAATAATTATAATGTAAATTAATGAGTACGGGAAGTCGTTTTAAATATTTGAAAACAATATTTGATCTCCTTGTATTTCAACAAAAAATATAAATATATAATATACATTTTATCCATAATATGGATCATGATTCCATTTAAAAATGGATATTAATCATATATGGTTAGGTAGAATCCCAACATCAAATATAAGACTAATATACCATATTTGTATGTTGTATTTCATGAAGAGTGTCCTAATATTCCAAAAAATATATGAATTTCAGTTTTTAGAGGAACATATACATGGTTCTATACCAATATTGAAGACTCTATATAGAATTTCACAGATTGATTTATAGGAATTAAAGATGAAACTCTAGGATAATTATTATAAGATATTCATTCGGATAAGTGAATCATCATGATGTTCACCTATATTTTATGAATCATTATATATAAAAGAAACACTTTATTTCTTATTCGGGAATATCGTAATGAAGAAACGTTTTCTCTACCTTATATTGATGATTTTTTAATCAATTGTGAAGAGATCAATATTTTTTAAAGGTTGATATTTGATATGGATATTATTTTTTTTTGGTTAGAAAGACAATACATACCAAAGAAAACATTTCGTTTGAGGTCCAGACACTATAAATTTAGAGTGACTCCATTAGGCCTCCATAGTTCCACTTTTAATTTCTGTATTTTATGAATATAGTATTTAGAGATTACATTTATTAGTTTTTGGTTTCATTAAAATCGATATTATTATATATTATTGGAGGAAGGAGAACAATGACGATCACTTGAGGGTTATCCTAATGAACGTATGAATGTATAATTTGAATGGTTAATTTACCATGTGTGAAGTTATTAAAAAAATATTCATTATTGTGTCATAAATTATAATGTGAGGATATATCCTAGGATCATTCAATGATAAAAAATATTATATATCATACCATACAAATGTATGTTTCAATTATTTATAGCTTTCTATTATTGGATAGATATTATTGATGTCTTGAAATGAATTAATCCTAGATGTCTATTCCACTAACTATGTATTTTGGAAGGTACATAAATTCCATTGTAAAAATAAATATGATGAAAATTTCAAATTACTAAAGATAAGGTTTGATATTGTATCATGATTACACACCCCTAGTGTAAATAGTGGGTTGGGGTCATTATTGATGAACCAGTGAAGAAGCTAAGAATAATTTCAAAGAAGATCTCTATTTTCAAAGGTTATTCATCATGATAATTTATATTTAATGAGACAAATTTATTGACTCATGATTTTTAGTTGGGGACATGAATTCTTTATATTTAACATATGGATGAATAATATTTAATTAGAAATGTATAGAAAATATACTAATCAAAATATTACAAAATATATATTAACTTATATGGAGTTGAATATGAAATAGATAAGATAGTTAGAGTTGATTAAATATTAGGATTACTCAATACATTACCATCCTTTAATGTGACCATGGTGGATGATGATATGAGTTTAAAGAATTATGCTAGCTTATATACATTCAGGGTGGAAACAAATATAGTATTTATAGATTTTTAAAGGATGGATCATGAAATATATATGTATGGTACAAAATATTATCATGCTTAAATAAGTTTTCGACCATCTATCGAACTGATATTCAAATATTCACTAAAGGATGATGTATGTTGGATTAAAAGTATAAATAGTTATTGAGCTTAAAAATATTAATAATGGAATGATAATGTTAAATAACCATTTATTTGTTCCATACATAGTTGATTTGAAGAACTTGTTTCAAGATTTATCTCATAGTGAACCATTCTCTATACATCCTGTATGTAGGATGATGAGTAGTGATTTGAAAGAGTATACATAGTTGAACAGCAAGGAGAGAGATATTGGTGGGTATGTATCTCGATGGTTATTAAGAAAAAATTGTATGATTAAGAGATAAATGTGTAAGGGGATGTTATAACCATTAACCATACTATAATGTAAATGGGAAAACACCACTATGGATTTTTTTCACCAGACTCCCCAATATATATACGGGACATAATGCTCTTTGGTTTGTATTCAATCGCCTTATTGATTTGTCACAGTAAATTTATACTTGATAAGAAATATATCATGGCCACATTTATAGGATATAAATTAAGTTTTAATGTCTCAAAGAGTACTAAATTGTACCATATATGCTCAAGAATTAATTTTAACCTAAATGTACTGGTGATGTATTAACGATGTTTTGGATTCAGAGTTGTGGTTTTACAAAACTGATCATCCTCAAACACATGTTTAGTCTAACAAGACCATTCCAATAATAAAGGATTTTCATAGATCTCGTTCAATGGATTTCAAATTACGGTGGGCTCAACACCTTCATCTAGTCATGTATAAAAAAATTATCATTCAGCTGAGAATTTGGAAGGATCCTTATGAATACCACAATTAAATGATGTGTATAACCCAAAATTGAATGGGCAAAGATGTAGAAAAATAATCTTTTCAGACTTTAGTAAGATTAAGAAATGATAGATAATGTCATATTCAATTAGAAACACATCAAGGCAGTCGAGGGTCAATAGAATTGTTATGCAAGCAGTCATTGGTGAAATATGGAATTCAATGTTGCTGAGACTCTATTCCCATGAATTTATCAATAAAGGATGGTTACTATATTTAGAAATTTGGGAGTGATGAGCCATTTGTATATTATCCCCTTCATGATTCTGGATCAAGTAGGTATTATAACATATATATTGGAAAATCAAATGAACTTCTCTCTTGTTCATAATGTGTTCCTTTTATCTCCCCCATTAATGTATATACAAGATCCATTAATTATAAAAATATTATAGGTTGAACCACTCTAGTATGATCATTCATATGAAGAAAAACCATCAACAATCATTTTTGTGATAAATAATGATCTACAGAACAATAATACACACCCAAACTAAGTTCACAGGATGAAATATAAATTTAATAATGATACTTCAAAACATATAAATGTAATGAAACCATGATATGATGATTTTTTATCATTGTAAAATAACTACAAGTTATGCATTCATTTTATGGTTTTGGAATATAAAACAATAATATTTTACAATATATTTCTCTTCAAATATATTTAGATCCACCAATTGGATGTGTTACACACAGATCCCGAGTCTAAATGAACTTTTAAATTGAAATAATATCTTAAAATAGTATTTAAATTGGATGAGTTATTAATAATAAAAAAAGTTTAAGAATTATTCATATAATTTTTAGATAAATAAAGTATACTTACAAATAAATAATATGGTTTTTATTTTTCTTTAAAATGTATAATATTGTATCAAATGTGTTTTAAGAATATTTTATGTTTGAAATGTATAATTAAAATTTTCAAATTCTAAAAATGTAATTATTTTTAAAAAAATTAATTTTTTAAAAAATAATTTCATAATTAAAATATAATGTATCTTTGACAATTTCCTAAAAAGATTTATTTTCCAAAGAATAGTGAAAAAGACTGATTTATTTAGAAACAATTTTTTTGTTATTGAATTAGAATAGTTTCATTATATAACAAATAGTTCTAAAACTATTGACATAAGGCATTAAAATCTACTAAAAAATATATTAATTTGATTGTACAATTATATTTCATATATAATAATATAAACATTATAAATTTGAAAAAAAATTCCATTTAAATTTTATTATATTGATAATTTTTATTAAAAAAATGCCACTTTATTTCTTTAAATATCATAAGATTTATTGATATGAATAAGAAAATTATTCTAGGTTATAAATGGTAATTTGAAATATGACGGTTTTTTATACACTTAATTAATTTTAATTTTTATATGAAATTGTTATTATAAATTCATACATGACTCTAATGAAATAGTTATGAAAATAGTTGAAAAATCATTTTATTTAATTTAAGAAATCAAAAAATATATTTTTTTGTGTTAGTTGTAGTGTACCTTGAATTATAAATATAGAGAAATGTTTTTTCTACATTGTAAGGTTTTATATTCCATCTCATTTTCTATTAGGTTGTTTTATAAGACATATTTAATTTTAAGCTTAAAAATGATACAAATGATATTCTAAATTAATAAAAATTATCAAATGATTTAAAATTCATAAGAAATATAACCATCCATTTTAATGGGATATTATATATATATTCACTATGGTAAGTCTATGAGTCACCGTTCCTTTTATACGATCATTATTAGTAACTCCAAAGAAAAAAACATTATTATAAACATAATTTCTATAAGTGTTAATGAGACATTATAATAATAAATAAAGGTAAAAACACTACATTTTTTTTTAATTTGTATTGGATGAGATGATGTATGATAATACTACTCATATATTCTAACTACTTAAACATTGATCTATTTGAACATAAAAAAAACTTTGTATTAATTCAATGATATAATTCAATCCAATGTTTCTAATCACTTATAAAAGGAAATATCATATCATTCATTAATGACAATTTTCGTCCTCATAACCACAATAATAATAATATAATAATATCTTAATTAAATTCATTCTAGAAATATTGTTCTTTGATAAATAATATCTTTTTTAGGATTAATGTTTAATCCATAATATATTCCTCAATAAAGAAGTATAACTCTTAACCAAGCATTTAATGTTTTATTTCATCCTATGAATCCACTAAATAAAGGAAATCAATTATTAAATAAATAATTTATTATATGAAATATCCTTAATTTTTATTATAACTATTTAAAAACAATTATCGACATTTTTATCATCTTCTGGAAAATGATAACATCATTCATGCACACATATGGAATAAAAACACCAAAAAATGATGAGAATTTTTTTTCATTTCTGATGTACAATATAATTTAAAAGGAAAAATTTGATAGGTATATATGATATATATAAAATAGTAATTAATTAACAGAAGATGAATTGTTTTTTACCATCTTTCATTCCCTTTATCAAAAATTGAAAAAAATCATCATGCATACAAAAGGGACAATATTCTCCATGAATAATGTAAATCATTGTTCTACCTTTAAATTTTATAGATAAATATGAATATAAATTTAATGGACAAATATAATTTATTTATATATTACTTAAAATTCTAGATTTTATGGATCTTTGGTCAAACCTGGAGTACTAGAAGATCCAAAATCAAATTTTCATGAAATTTTTTTAAGTAAACAGAAATAAACAATAATTTTAGTAGTTAATTATTTATAAATCGATGTTGAAATTGTATAATAGGATTATCTATTATAAAGTATTTATGAAAAATATTCTGGTATAAAATTATTAAAAATTTAAATTTTTTACATAGGCAGTTTGGGTGACTTTGATTCTAGTCATACCTTAGGTGAGGGTTTTATGTAACAATCCCATTATTTTGTGATATTATTTAAAATTAGGATTTCAATGATAAAATTTCATTATGAACCTATCAAGAATATCAATAATTTTAATATACATATGTTATTTCTAGATATTACATGTTTTATTTTAATTTTTCAAATTTTATTTAATCATGAGATATAAATTTTTTAAGGAAATAAACTATTAATTATCTCTTGAGACATAAAACCATTTTTTTCCATTTCCATGTTTTAAATTTTTTTATAACTTATTTTTAATATTCTATAATTATTATTTGAAGTCATTTTCTATAATTCAATAATATTTTATAATTGTTTTAAATAAAATTTAACAGCATTTTATAAAATTTTGTTTGTTGACTTTTCTTGATAATATCAATGGAACCATAATTTTAATTGAAACTAAATGAACATAATTTTCTACTATTTGGACCACTAAATTCATGAAATATTAACAAATATGTTTCCATGGTTAATTTAAATGAATTAGTTATATAATATTTTAAAAAATATATTATAGAGAATTAATTTACAAATATAATGGGTGTCATCTATAAGAAAAAATCTAGTTGATGTTTTAAATGTGTGTTCATCAACGATGACACAAGTGGACGCTAATTATGTCTTAATAATGATATCATCTAATTATACCATACCTATTCATTGTATGGATGATTTATGATTTGGATGTTGGAAATTTTATGAAATCCATTTATTTACTACAAATTTAGAAATAATAATTTGTTGAAATATTTATGAAACACTCGTATTTTCCATAGGTTATAATATTTGATGAATGTTTTCAAATCCTATAAAATATAAATGATTATATAATGATTATTTTATTTTTGGGAACAATTTTGTATATACAATTAATGCATTGGGTAAAAATAGAAATATCATGAGATAATAAAGTCTCGAATGGGGAGTGAACATAGTTTAGTGAGGGAAAACGTCCATTCTAATATACTTTAGGGAAAACCATGACTTTGGAATTGATGGAATGAGTAGTGAACAAGATCTGCTATTATAGTCTTGGAAGGTATCATTGACTAAGGAAATAATTATCTTTAATGATAGGTAACCAATAAAGTAAAGTATTTTAAAAATTTTATGCTTTCCTATCCATATTATATTATGCCATTATGATTTATGTGTTATGAAATTCCAAAATATATTCCGTAATTCAAGATTAGTATTTATTATAGGCTTGTTATAGATTTTAAAAAGACTCATATTCTCATACAATTATATATTCATGTGTTGAATTGTTCATCTATATCTGACTTCTTTACCCATACAATGTACCTAAGCTCAACCATTCTTATGTTTCATTTCCCCTGTATATGAATAATGTTTTATCTAGGTAATGTAAATAAGAGTGAGAAGTTTTATAAATATTTTTAGAGGTGATAAAAAATGCACCAAAATGATATGTTTGTGCATTTAATCTCCAAATACAATATATTTTTATAATTATTGATGTTATAATAATATTATGTAATAAATATTCGTTTATTAACATGTAATATCTATGTATGAAATGTATGGATCACTATAAAGACCATTCAAGAGGAATCTGGCCCAATAATTATATACCGAGACAAAGTAGAAAAAATTTGGATATATTTTTAACACAAATAACATAAAAAATTATAGAATACTAGTGGTACCATTATAAAAAAAATTCATTTAATCAGAATATATTTCATGGGAAGTGGATGAAACATGATAATATCATTGGGAAGTGGATGATTCATGCATATTCCTTCTTTGGATTATAGGATGGATAATAATTTAACACACATTTGCAATCATTATAATATAACATAGATAAGTAATGTCTAATTTTAAGTCAAACATAGTAATTATGATGAATCGTCATTAGATATGAATGAGGAATATATTTCCAATGTAATTTTTATTTTCATTTTAGTTTCATATGGTTTAGCAGTAATTAAATGACAGTATATCATGATATAAAAAATATAAAGATATTATTATCTAAAAGTTAGAGTTATGTTTTATACCACTAATCACCCACTATCTTAGTGGTATATCAATTGGTTTGGGATCAATGAGATTCATCCCAAACACTACTATGACCCATAACATCCTTATCTCATATTAAAAAAAGATCAGGTTACTGATGATCTCAATCACTGACCTCTTATCTCTATACCTCTTGTGCATAATAAATCATAATATTACCTATCTACACTAAAACGAACATCATGAGACGTATTATGATATATCCCATTCATATTACTATAACAAATGACTAGTGTATGGACATAAACATCTCAGGTACAATTGTATATCTCTTTGCTTGTATAGTATTATATTTGTATGAATAAGAACAAAATATACTTATTTTTTAAAACTCATGAAATATAATGTATAATATGATATATATATATATATATATATATATACTCCGAATAATATTTTCCCATGATAAATATTCAAAATAAATTCTATGTATAACGAATTATCTCATTTTATAGGATGCATACATATTTTATATTACCAAATGTTCATTGCAATAAGGATCCATAATCATTGGTTATAAATAAGAGCCAATCAAAAGATTAGGTACACAATAATCACGAATTAGAATTTCCTTTATTACAAATAAATTAAATAGAATTGAAGAGATTGAATTATTTTATGTTATCCAATCAAAATATCCCCATGCGGATAATTAAATCTCAATCCAAATCATTAATACAAATCATCCTTCTCATAACCTATTGGTAAATGATTTCATCATTCCAGAATCTATTAGACTAGAGAATATTGACTATATATGCTATTAATTAGATTTATTGACTAAATAATTTACAAATCCTATATAAATATGTCAACCTAAACCTTTAAATGTAAAAAAACCATCCATCAAAAAAATGATAACCATATGCATTTTTTACACATAATATCCATAAAACTAATAATTTTGTTCTATATTAATATTAAAAAAACAAAGAATTGAGTAAAATCACTATGATTATATTCTAAAATCATATCACCTCTAATTTACTATCTTCCAATAATACATTACACATACATATTGATCTTCTTGAATAGGAGGCAAGAATTCATAGATGTGTATACAATGAATTAAAATAAAAATTAGTATAGTCATCCAATACCGTTAATTTACTAATGTAAATAAATAACAAGTAATATACATCACAAACACATGGAACATAAAAAACTCAAAATCCACAGGGATGAGGTTTATACTTCACATATTCAATCATATGACCTACTAATTTACACTAACCAAATAATATGTTATTTGAATCCCTATGTATAAATGTATTTTAGGATATATCAATAATGAGGGCCTTTATCATCCATGTGTTTTTTGAGGTCACCGAGAACATAGTACCATTACTTATGTCTCAATATGTATATTATTTACTAGAGAGGTTTAGAAGTTATACATCCATAGACATATAGAGAATACATAACATCACACATCCACAAATGGATGCTGGAGATCATATTCGTTTGAGGGGATTATTTTTATGAAAAATTTGTTAAATACACCATGAAAACAAGAAAAAAATATTGGATTAATCATCTCATCACAAAATTCATTTTTAGTGAAATACCCATAGATACATTACGCCCAAATATCATAGTAACACCAATATGTCACATTTTACACAAACACAGAGATACACATGTGGTGAAAATTAATTATTTTGTGACATAAGTTTCTATATTATATTAAAATATATTTAATAGAAATAATATTATAACATTTTTTTATTATTACCATAAAAATTATTAGTGGGTGATAATTATTCCTCATTGAATATGTCATCATCTATTTTCTACAAATGGTTGTGGTTGACAGTAATAATTATTAATTTGATATATCATCACCATTAAAGGTCGTCAATAACAATACTTAATGACACATAGGAATAATATTTAATTAAATATAACACATTACCCCTTATATATTAATTTTTTCTATTAAATGTGAATAAACATCAAGTCTGATCTACCATTCATTTCTGATGATCCTGATTCCCTTTGAAATATCATAAAATGTTATATTATATATATTAACTGGACATCCAAGAAAAAATTACTTGAATATTATATAATAAATTATTTTATAACTCTCTAAGTATCCTTTTAATAACTAATCAAATCATCCTAAATTTAAATAATTATCTCAGTGAGAAGTCAATATAGACATTTTGGTGATTCCATATTACAAATTTTATTTATTTAATACTAGATATTTAAATGAATAGATCATCTTGAGGATATAAATTTCCTTAATAAAAAATTTGTATTAATTGACCATCAAACATAACAAAAAATGACCAACTAGAATTATGTTATGTTTGTGAGGTTAATAAGAGTCCCAAATAACATTTAATGTTGAAATTGATTCCATCATGTACCCATACATGTATGTTCATATTTAATTTTTCATTCATGTTGTGAAATTTTGCATTATCACACATCATATATGTGCACACCTCACTATTCTCAACTGTGCTACATACATGACCATATGATCTATGTTTTGATGAATTTTATTTGTTAACATTATTCCCTAATAAACATATCATCTTTCAAAACTCGTATCCAACAAATCCTATAAATTGATATTTGTGGTTAGGGTTTCACAAGAACTATGTTCACATTATAAATATATAATTCAACAATTTGATGGTTGGGTGAGATCCTTGTTGTTTGATTTTTTTATAGGAAGGGAACGAGTAAATGTCCCTTTTCATGGCATAACATTTCTGTATTAGAGGAAACAAATTCCACTACCATATCATTTATGAGGATACATGCCCTATCATTGGTGTGTAACAAGATAAATAATGTTTTTATATCCATAGTATCTTTATATACTCACAAGTACAATATAATTAAGATTTTTATGATATCAATTATTTCTCAAGGATAAGAAATGATAATAAGAATGAAAAAATACATCAAATTTACCACATTAATATCTCTCAATCCATAAGACTAATTTTTTAAATTCTTGATCTTGTATGATTATTTTATTTATAACATATATAATGGTGTATTATTTCTAGTTTTATTCAACGTGTATTAATCTAATTCTCAATATATAAAGAATCAAATATAAATGTATTATTAAAAAATATATAAAACTATACATATGGTTTTGACAATTTATATATATTTAGAATCATCTAATGGTAATGTTTTATTAAATGTAAACTATTCAGAAGAGATTTTACATTTATACATTCAAATATTAGTGTAATGTTTAAAAATTATATGTTATCTATAAGAATTAAAACAATACAATGTTTATTAAGATTCCAATATCTCAATTACCATTTAATATTTATAATTTCTTCCAAAACAGTATCCATAAGAGAATGAAATGATGTTTGATTTTGAGGTATAATGTTATCAAATAATTGGAATCAAATTAAACGGAAAGAACCTCATTTTTTTATTTTTCTCTCTTAAATGGTTATTTATATATTAATGGAGACCTATAATTAAAGTGGAAAATATACCATCTAATGAAAATGTCGGTGGAGGATAAATGATATATATATATATATTAAATTATGTTAAAATAATTAATATAATAAAAATTTATTTTTTCAGAAATCATGGCTAAATAGAAAAATGACTATGGTGGTAGAATAAATAAATTATGACACCATATAAAAACCCCAAAATCCGGACACAATAAAATTTTTCTATTTATTATAAAATACATTAATAATATACAAAATTACAATTTTCTCCTTTTTGCTGTTTTATATACAAAATATCATTACATGTTTCTAAAACATCACATTGTTCCTAATTAAATCATATCCAAAAAAACATTAGTTTAAAAAGTTACTAATTAATCTCAATAAATAGTTCACTAGAAAAAGAATTTATTTATAATTATAAATCATAATACTACATAATTTATTACTACATTATATTTTTGTACTTAGATTCCATCCCTAGAAATGAAATTATGAAAACATATCCCACAGAACACAATGAAATATAATTTATAACGATTTAATATGAAATATTTTTAAATATTTAAATCAAAGAAAAATGCATGACTATTTGAACACCAATAAATGGATGAACTATATGAGGTATTGTTAACCTTGAACTGCTAAAAAGTATCTAAAGTATTTTATAGACCATTTCAAATGTTCTTATTTGAAAATTTATCAAAATAAATAGAGAAGGTAATATTTTAATTATACACTAGATCCATGTAGAATACTTGTATTTATAATTGCTATTGGGGAAATAATGGTAGGATTGCAATACTACCATTTCTTGGATATGGCCAATGTACAATAATAAATATGTATTAATCCTAATGTGATTATTTAGTTTACATTAGAATATATATAAACTATATATTCTTCAAATGGTTTGATAACAAATTACAATTTTAATTCTTAATTTTCGTACAATAGTTTTGGTTGGAAATAACTACATCGAGATGTTCCATTGATTCTAACAAATTTTATAAATTATTATAGATTTCCAAAATTTACTAATATCCATTTAAAAAAGAACATGAAGGTTTTTATTTACATGAATTTTTATTCCCCCACTTTTTCAGCCTCAAAGTTAAATAATATATGTTCAATATAAATTATTGGGACAATATTGATAATCCTAGAATGTGACCATCATAAGGATTATTTATGTTATATCGTATGAAAATTAACAATAATACATGAAGGGTTAGGGGGTGAATCACATTTTATTATATTTTTGAAGCATAAAATTTTTTATTTACCAATAGGATTTTCTATCATGTACACATTTATAAATATTTATTTAATAATCAAAGTATGAAATATTTTATACAATGAAATATAATATTCTCTAAAACATCTATAAATGGAATAAAAAAATATATGAGAATATTCTATTAATATGTTTTTTATATATAATATAAAAAACATAGAGAATATTTCTTATGAAATATATTCACATTAACATAGTTTTTATGGAATTACATTACACAATGTTTGGTATCCATATCATAACAAATCATATGGTATATCATTCAAGCCCAGAAATCCATCTATCATTAAGACTATACAAAGATCTATTTGTATATCCCCAATATCCCTTGATCAATCAAATGAGATTAATGTTAAATCTATATCCCAAAGATCCCTCAATCAACTATATCATGAAAAAAACAATAATCAATAAAATATTATTTCATTTACAAAGATAACCACACAAACTATGCCTTAATGAAACTATTTGTAACATAATGTTACAACCATTCAATTATCATTATTAGATCATAAACCTACAATGTATTGAGAAAGATTATTCAAAATTAAGGGTTTGGTAATAATTATATACACTCATCAAATGGATATATTCCATAGTACTCTGGATCTGTAATAATGAAATTATACAAAAATCATTACCAGACGATGTTTTTATTGAAACAAAACATTGTTTGACAGTAAATTGTTGCATAAAAAATTTAATTATTTGAATATTACATCAAGTAGAAATTATAGTTATTTTTATAGTAACAATAAATTTTTTCATATAGTAGGCTTAAAAAATGTTATTCATGTAGATATTGAGTGTCCCTATTTTATGAAGGATTTTAGATAATCATTATATATTCCCATATAATGACCATTAGAAGTCTTCCATCTGATAGAATTTGTATATTTCAATCATATATACTTGTTTCTTGTTATCCTTACTTATTGATAATAATAAATATAATATAGTTGTTCAATGTTGTTCCAATAGAATTGAAATTATCCATCTATTAAATTCAATAATTTCCCAAAAAACAATTTAAAATATGGGAAGGATAATTGTTAGGAATATGGAAACATGTAGTGGCTGAATTGTCATTTTAGAATGTATTTTTATAATGATTATGTTCGGCGCCACAATATCTATTTTTTTTAAATCGTAATACACATCACTTAAGTAAAAAACATAAACACATACTCATCATTAATTATATAATAATTGATACTTCTACTTTATCCCCCCAAAAAATAATTTCTAAATTTCTCCCATTGGAAATTATTTAAATTAATGTCAAAGGAAATATACTTAGTGGAATGAATTTATCCAATGTTAGAAGGAATTCTACAATAAATGAATATATTACAATTTTTTTTAATAAAATATAATATTCATCCCAAACGTATAAGAGTGGGAAAACTCACCCAAAAAGATATAATAGTAATGAATGAAATTTTTACATGATAATGTATTAAAAAATTAATTATTTATTAAATAATTAATCTTCATACCATTTTTATCAAATTCTTACTCCTCTTATATAGAACACTCTAAATATTCTATGATTCGTCCAATTTAAACTTTAAAATTTCCACAAATTATTATAACAACACTATCATCTAATTATACTAAGCAATTTATACATACATCTAGATGGAATCACTATTATGATCATAAATAGATATTTTAAAATATGTTATTTCAATATTTATACTGTCATCACATAATGAAACTATTTTTGTTTCCCTATTTATTCAAGTTGAATTCTAATAAAAAATAATTATTTATTCTTCAATATGATTCAGCCATCAGATTATTCTCTTTAATATCCTATACTCCAACAATTGTTTTCGTTAATGATATTTATGTGTATCATCATTATGAATGAATGTCTTAGGAATTATCATATTTTATCATAAACCATCAATGACATAAAATTTTCAATGAAAGTACTTTCATCAAACATCAAGGTATGGAAATATTTTCATAATATATTCAATAAATTTTATAACTTCATTGATTAAATTTATTTGTATCTAAATAATTATTGATCTTGTTCTTGGGGATGAGTTAGTAGAATCACTAGAAACCACTGAAATAAATGTTTCTCTACCTCATTGATATGTAGAATATTCATTTTCAATTTTTTTTTATAAATATCTAAAACATATACGTGTCCCTAGTAATAATCATGTTCATAAAGATTAATTGTAGTATCTAGTTTTCTTATTCTAATGATTGTTATTTCAATACAATAAGAGATACATCTTCCTCGGACTGATAGGTTATGATGTGGATTTATGAACTATAAGAAACCTCTTCTTATTTGAGGTATAAATCCTTTTATATCCATTTGATATTGGTTTAATAGTTTAAATATGTTCTATTGTGATTTACCTATGAGGTTTTATAGGTATCAGGGGTGTCTAAGGCTGGTTCGGAGCCCAAAACCCAACCATTTGGATGTAAATTGCATGTCACATGGTTAGAGTAAACTTTGTGGGGCATACCAAATGGTTTTAAAAAGGTTGTGAGGCATGTGATATTTGTAGTATTAGGCTGAATGTTTTTATAAAAACCATTTGATTCAGTATGCATGGCCATGAAGACAACTCTAGAATCACAGGAGATGTGATTTTTATAGTTTCTCACAGTTAGTCAAACCATGTGAGTAAAGAATGTTGGTGTTTCTTGGGTATAGATAAATGTGCCCGATTGGAACATGGTTTGACAAACTAGGTGACTAAACCATGATTTTCATCTTGTAGGACATACATAGATAATTTAGCAATTTTTTTTCATTTATCTGTTCTTATAGATATCGATTGAACTAATTTGGTGCATGTTGATTTGATCAAATATTAGGTTCATCTTCTATTTTTCAATTTTCCACTAATTTTTTCCAAATTAGGAGTTGATACTAGACGAGGTATCAACAAGGGAACTTAAAGAGAGTGGTCCCATTCCATTACTATATAGGTGAGTTGTTTATATATGTCTTCATTACACACACCCAATTTCTAAGATCCATCTGTAATTGAAATTGAATCCTAGAATTTATAGGTATATCCTCGGTAATTAAAAGGACTTTTTAATGTTTCCAATAAGTTAAATTCCTTAAAAACAAAAACACCAATTTGGATGTGTTGATTAATTTTGTTAGACAACTATGGATAGATTTTGTAATGGTATACCCTTGGTTGTTCTCTTTTTCCCCTTGCCTTGGGATGTGATTGGTGAATTGATTTTTAAATAAAATTGATGAGTTGGTTTATAAATTGAATTGAGAATTGTAATTTAATAGGATAATGTGAAGGTTTGAATTTAAAATGACCCTTTATATTTCAATTTAGTATCTTGTTTATTATTGATACAATTGAAATATTGAAATTCCCATTTGAGTAGTTAATGAAAAGCCTTCCAACCAAAAACCTTAATATGAAATATCATGATTAATCATGAGTACCCCTTTCATATTGTTATTCCCATTAGAGATAAATAATTAGTATTCCTTGTAATAGTATAATTAAGATTGAAATTCATGATATTATGATTTTCCAATGTGATTATTTGGAATCAAATACTTTAATTGTTGTATAATGACATAGATCACCAATATAGGTGGGATTAAATTGATATTATGTTTTTAATGACATTGATATCTTTAAATGAAATTGAATTGATTGAAATATTGTGAATTGGGTGACAGATGGATTCATATGAGAATTCCATGGACACAAACAATTATGATGAACTTTGATTATGCATGAGTGATATGTGGTCTCCCTAGCGGATTACAAAGGATGAACTCAGGGGATTGACATTTATATAATGAGTGAAACATGGAATACAAATGTATTTCAATGGATGGACTCGAAATGAATTTATTATATTTTTCATGGTTGATACATGGGGCTCCCTTAGTAGAACTCCATGTATAGACTCCAATGGATGATATGTAATACCACAACTAGAGAGATGCCTAATTTCTTTATATGTTCTCCATAATGAGGCTATTATGGTGTTGGTTTATAATACACATGTATTGAAACATGGATTGTAACATAGGATTTCCATGAAAGATCTCAGTTTCAAAATTGAGTAAATAATCATATGAATTTTATGACACTTATTTCAGGATAATGCAAAAGAATGGATTCGTTATTGACATACACTTTTAAGATTTAATTTTTAGGCATCCTTAGATAAATGGACTTATGGGGGATGGTTGGATTTACACTATGTCCTGAAACATGATGATTAAATGAGGTTATAGATAAATAAGCATATTAAATGAAACATGAATTAATATTAAATCAACAAATTTCCTTTTTTTAAGGAAAATGTTTATCTGAATTGGTTATAAAATGAGAACCTAGATTACATGATGTTTACTTTTAAGTACATCATATACATTTTACTTAAATCATGCAAATTGTCTGTTATATAAATTCACTAACCGATTGGCATATAACATTGGGTGATTTCATAAAGGGATTATATCTAACAACCTATTTATCCCACCATGGGGTACCCAAACAAAAAATATTAATATAGGTATTTATAAGGGAATGATCCCTACTATAAGTTCATGATTTCTTCTGGAGATTAAGGGATCATGGAATGGAGCTAATGTATGCGATGATACATGGATTCTTTGTTCATTTATTAATTCTCATATATTAATTGTACATCTTCCTTCTAAACCTATTTTTTGTATTGAAGAGATATATGACATGAAAAATGATTTTGGAAAGGAGAAGTCTTCATAAATTGTTTATGTTAGTCTTACATTATTTAACATGTTATCTATATGTGTTACTACATCATATATCAATATATTATTGATTTTATCCTATGATACACTTAGGTGATGAGGGATTAATATCTATAGGGATTAACTTAGTCCATCGATACTAGTTGGTACCCTCTAGAATTTCAGGAGATATGCATAAGGTCGAATGTCGCACAAGGCTCGGGGCACCATCAATGGTATCTGGGTCTGAGACGTTTCAATGTTGTATTAGAGCATTATATTCAATTTCTCATTATTATTTTGATATAATATAACTGGATATGAAGGAAATTTAATTTGGTAATGATTTGTGATTTAGAATTGGAATCCCACATATAGAAAAAAAGGAAAATTACTTCGAATTAAATTTTTGATTTCTGGATCTTGATGATTATAATTCATTTTATTTCACCTTTGGGGGATGACCATGAATTTTATTGTTATTACTGGTATGAAATTGGGTTTTATTGTTTATCATACTAAGGAGATGAAGTTATTCCATCTCATGCATCATATATGTAGCTTCTAGATTTCACAAGCCATGATATGTAGGTTTCATTACATGTTGCATGATTTTAGGATAGGCTCTTTGAAATATATAACTGCTATTTTGATAGGTTATTTATAATATGTTATGGTGTTTATTAGATGGACTCAATTATTTAGTTCCCGAATAGTATGAGCCCTCGTGGATTGGAATCAAGAGGACCATTAGTTCAACCATCTTATATGAATGTGAAATAAATGTAAAATGGTTATGAATTTTAATGAAAATGTATTTAAATATGGGAAATAAAAATAAACATTAAAATATGATTTTCTTGTGGATGAAAAAATGAATAGACCTATAATTTTTAGTGGGTTGTTGGTAGTTTATCTAGCTTGTACCTATTCTGTAAATCACATATACCTGAATTATGGACGAGGAAGAGGGGTGTGTTTTTATATTAGAAGGTTGAACCTATCTGATTTCTATATCTATGATTTTTAGCTATGAACATTGATAGAAATATTGAACTGAGGAGTAAACATTGATTTTGTAGAGGTATCCTCCCCCAAAATCCTCCAAACATAATCCATGATGTTGGTGATGAACACACTCAAGATCTGGTGGGCCTTGGGCAACTAGAGGATTCTCTAGCATTTCCAACAACGGAACTAGTAAATATTCTAGACATTGGTGAAGAGGCACAATTCTGTGAGGGGATTTATCTCTTTATGATGACCTTTTGAGGGTCATTGTGACCTCCGAAGACTATGTAAGAGTTTACACATGAGTTTTACATGCCTAATCTACCCTCATTTTTAGGGATGTAGAACCACATAATAAAACATCATGTATAGAGCCACACTATCTATCTCGATCATCTAGAGATTCCAAATGAGAGGAGGGTAAAGCTTCCTACATATATAAATCATGATTCGACCATAAGATATTGAGATTCTATAACTCAGATATACCATAATGGGGTAATTCCATGGATATATTTTCATGTGGCCATCTCGGAATACATTTACCCTGATATGATGAAGAATGATAGAGGATGGGAGTTATTTTGCTTAGTGTAGGGGTCATTGTATGTTATGGATTACTCAGACATTTTTATCTCCAAAACTATGAACCTATTCTTATGGGTGATTATTTATCAAAATATTAGTGATTCAAGGATGGGAATTGGTATGAAATCCAACAAAATGTAAATTTATTTATGATGACTACCATTTAAGGGATAGTGAATCAGGAGAAAATTGAACAGTATAAACTAAGAGAGGCCGGATGTGAAATCTTGGGCAGTTTTTAATCTATAATTGGTACAATATTGATAGGTAGTAGGAATAATCCTCGGTAGATTCGATGTAATTATACTAGAATCTAGAGAACACACTCATGTATGAAGGTGAGCTTCCACCAGTGCGGTAGTCTCATACATATGTGGCCGCAATGTACAAGTGTCCTAGTCGAGTGCCGATCTTATGGAAATATGGACAATCTATAGCGCTTCAAGAAGACATTTACTCTAGAAGATACTAATAGAGGATCTAAAGCAACTCCACATTTATGATCAGGGTCAAACGATACCCATTAGGAAGGGAGATGGAGTACGACTAGCCAATCAGGCCGAGGTGGTGGTCATGTCCATGGTGTTCTGATCCAAATTTTATAGTGAAAAAATAGTGAATCTTTCCTAGATAGCTGGGTTGTATAATATGATCGACGTTTAATATAGGTATATACAGTTCAATGGACCCATAAAGAGAAAGATATTGTAGCATATACTATTAGAGGCACTACTTAAGTGGCCTCTACTCTAATTTTTCAATGTCTAGATACATTGGATTCACATAGCTTTATACGAGTACATTTTATTGAGGTCCTTTGGATGAGTTTTCATACCTATGATGGATTTTTGAGACTTGATACACCATTAGGGATTATAATTAATGATATACGTTTTTGGAGTGAGTTTTTCCTTGATATTATTTGGTGTCACTTCATATGGGTCTTCTTTTTCATTGAGATGACATGACTTGATATCATTATCAAAATGGAATGGTTGGTCTTTATAGATGATTTTGATGATTTATGTAATCATATGTTGCTCTTCAAATCATAAGAGGGTGTTGACTACACCAGAAATGGTGAATGGGATGTCTAGGTGAGCCAAGCTAGTCCAAATCATCATGAGTTTCGAGGGATGAAATATTAGATTGCGATTTTTTATATGGATGATTATGGAATATGTTACAAAAAGTTCCCTCTAGTGGGTGATAATTTTAGGGTAATATTTTGGGTTGACATTTTAGAATTACCTCAAATGAGATAGTTATAGTTATCTATCATGATATTTCTAGGATCTACACCTTTATCAATTTGTCCAATCAGGATGGATTCTACAAAGATAAATATTTTCATGATGATGTTAGAGGATTTAGTGAAAATTGGATTATCCGACCTAGTTATTATCTATAGGGTTTTTTGATACTTTTGTTAAAAGGGGGATTTAACTAATAGTATTTGTGTGGATTATCGTAAATTGAACCAGCTGATGGTTAGGATCTTCTATCCTCTTCCTCTGATAAATGATCTCTTTACCAAGATCTAAAGAGATATAGATTTCTCAAAAATAGAATTGAGATCTTTTTATCTTCCGGGGACTATTAGACCATCAGATACACTATTCACAACTATAAGAAGTAGGTATAATCTATATGAGTATTTTATTTTGTCATTCAGTATCATGAATGCTCCAGTATTATTCACGACATTGATGAACCAAGGGTTCCATCCTTATCATGATTCATTTGTGGTGGATTTCATTGATGTTATCATGGTGTATTATCACAGTTAACATAATCATTCCCAAAATAGTGAAACAAAATTTAATACATTGATAGAACATTATATATATTCTATGATCAGAAATATCCACTTTTGGATAGATATGATTCACTTCAGTGGTCACATAATCTCAGAGATAGGGGATAGGTTGACCAGGACAAGGTGAGAGTTGCGGTTTCCTAGGAGCATCCGAAGAATATATTTTAGGAATCTAGATCCTTAGTGATGGATGGATAATATATCCATTTCATACAGGAATTATCATTCCTAGAATATCCACTCATGGTCTTGACTATGAAGGGTCTGAAGAATTTACAGTATGATTCTTATGAGACATCCTTTAATTAGATGAAAGAGAGGTTGAAATCAGTGATGATACAGATTTTTCAGAGAAAGGAAAGAGTTACACATTTTACTGTGATTCATCATGTTTCTGGTTAGTATAAATTCATATGCATGGGGATAGAATCGATGAACATAGGACTTGATAGTTGAGGCCACATTAGAGGAATTTCCTAATTTATGATCTTAATTTAGGTGTGGTTGTTCATGAATGACATTGGTGGATATGTTTCTTACTGTGATACCATTTTTTTTGTTTACATGGAACAAAAATCCTCGTGTACATATTTACCTTTATTGGTTGGAATCATAGTATGCGAAGGTGGTTTGAGCACCTATAATCTTTTGACACATATCTTGACTACGCACCTAGTAAGGTAAATGTAGTGGTCATTTCACTAATCTGGAGGACTCATATAAAATAAGTGAAGTGAGCTACTAGTAGGTGGATTCTCATGTCTTTATTCTCTATGATGTAGTTCGAGGTTCATGACAGTTAATGAAATACCTTTCTATCAAACATTCATGTGACCTATCCTCTATTGGATAGAGTGAGGGTGAGGTAATAATCAGATATTGAGGTCATAGTTCTACAGGAGACTATAAATGCTTAGTATCCTCCTCTACATTGTGCCATAAGTGAGGAATAGATTCATTGAATCAATGGTTGTTCATGGGGTTTAGAATATATTTATGAGAATGTAATGAGAGATATCATGCATAAACTTGGGTTGTTCAAATGAGGGTCACAAATTTTATTTGGGATTTATATCTCCATTACTGGTGGTCGGGTATGAAAAAATATATATCAGGCTTTGTCATTAGATGTTCCACCAATAAGGTGGTGATGGTGGAACAATAGTGACCAACCATAATTTTATAGTAGTTAGACATTTACAAGTGTAAATGGATTGATTACATGATGGAATTGGCAACCAGTTTACCAAGGTCACCTCGAGGTAATGATGTTGAATTGGATTTTGTTGAAAGTCTCAAGAAGGTTTCAATTTTCCCACCAATCAATTAATCATTCATTGTGTATGATATTGGGAGTTAGTATACATGTGAGAATGTTTTAATAATCATGGGCCCACATTCTATAATTTTAGATAGGGATTCCAATTTTATGTCTTGATTGTATAATGGGTTTCATATGGTTTTAGGTACACATGTCATTTTGGTCATAGCAGACAACCCTAAAAGAAATATCCATTCAAAGTGCACAATTCATGTACCTTTGGAAATGTATTGAGGATGTGTCTTGGATGGTGGTGGATCTAGATAAAGGTATATATCCATGGATTAATTCACCTACAAAAACAATATTTAGTCTACTATAAAGAAGGCACCCTATGTAGATTTCTACAATTATCTACACTGACAATCGATTTTTTGGTTAGAGTCAGGGGAGGAAGCTATTATTGGACCTTCTGTTGTTTAGGAAACAAGAGATCTGGTGTAGTTGATTCAGAAGCTTATAGATACATCCTAGAATTTTTATAAATTATATGCCAATTTTCATATATGAACTCAATTTTTTATTCTTGGTATTGTGTTTTGATACATGTTTATCCAATGGTGGGTTATAGGAGAATCATGAGATAGGGTAAGATTTCACTAAGTTATGTCAGACCGTTCAAGATTTTGGTGGGATTCAGGCTAGTTTACTATCAGTTATAATAATATCTTAGATACTATGAAATTCATGATGTCTTCCATGATTCTTAGATGTGATTGTATTATTCAGACTTATCTCATGCCTTTCATTCTGAGGATACTGATTTATAGGTAAATTCATACATTGAGGGGCATCCAATACATATTTTGGATCGTATTAGGAATGTTCTCTAATTCTAGACTATTCCTATAGTATGGGATCTATGTTAGTATTCTTGAGTACATGATGATACATGGGAGTGAGTGTTCAATGTATGAATATAGTGGAGAAATTTATTCTCTAACCTGGTTGAAAGCCATTGAGAAGGATATTCATGGATTGAATTCTTTAAGGGATGGTGGGTTAATTATATCGTAGTTCATAATTAAGTTATAGATTGATTTATTTCCATAAAATCACGTTTTAAAGGATTATATATGGCCTAATGTGATTTCTCCTTGACAACACGGAGGTTTCATGGGTGATTAAGGGTAGTTTGAAGCCCATAAGCCAACATTTTAGGTGAAAATGTCATGGTGAATAGTGGGTGTAAACCATGTGGGGATGGCCACATTGTTTAAAAAACAAGAGAGGTAGGTGAAAAAATTAGTAATATGCCACATGGTTTTAGAAAAACCATGCGATATGGGCTGAACGACCACATGGAAAACTCATTAATCTTGATTGAGACGATTATCATTGTTTCTTAATGGTAATCAAACTGTGAAATTTAACCTTGATGTTTCTACCTTTTTTATAGATAATAGTTCATCGTTGGCCCATAGTTTTTAATAATATGTTTGTAAATTGTGAAGCCACATCATTTTTTGGAAATTTTATAAATTTAAATAAAATTAAATTCCTTTATTACCCAAAAATGAAATTTTATTCTCCCTCATAGATTCCCTAATGTTTGGAAGCCCTACATTGTGTCCATGCTTGGATTTTGGTTAACTTGTTCATCTGATATGGATTTTGATGTCCATTCCTCTTGCAGGAACAATAATGGTAAGAACTCAATTTCTTGTTTATTGTAATCTGTACTTTTGGATATCAACTTTTCTATTTATGTGAATGATGATATTCTCTATAATTAGGTTCTTCATCCATTCTTAAATTTTCTCTTAGTTAGAGCCGTATAATGATGTGATACTGGATGAGCAATCAGCTACGGACCCCAAGTATGTGTTATCATGACATTTTCTTATATTGAAGCTATTTATAAATTTCATCATTCCATGCACCAATTTTCGAGGTGTCTCTCTAAAATGAAATTGAATCATATAATTTCTAGTAAGATCCTATTCAAATAAGTAGGATCTCTATGTATTTTATAGGTTTAATACCTAAAAAATGGATACCCTTAGTTATGACTAATTACCACTTACCTTAGAATTATGAAATGATTTGTAAATAAAATTGATGTATTGGTCAATAAATTGAATTTTGAATGATATTGGAATTCGTTAATGGAAAAAGATGAATTGAAAATAATGTTTTCATTTGATCTGAAATGGAATTTTATGAATGTGATGCTTGAGATATTGAAATTTTAATGTTAGTAGTTAAAGGAAATACTTATAAGCATAGTCCCTTCCATGAAATTACATTATTATGTAGGAATTTCTATTTTTTTATAATTCCATTAAGATATAGATAAATATTATGCTAGGTAATAGTTTATTTAGTCTTTGGATGTTTTTTTAAAATATTTACCCATGTGAGTATTTCGATGACAATAATTTTTTGCATCTCTAAGGATTTTAGTCACATTTATAGGTGTGATTAAATTTAGATGTACTAATTAATAATCATTACATGTTCATATTAATTTTTTAAAATGATATTAATTGATTGAATTATTAATAAATGGATGAAATAATGATATGTATCATAATTAAAATGAGATAATCAATTGTAATGATCCTTTATTATGACTGAGTGGCACATGGAATCAAAGGAAAACTTCAAGGGATGGACTCTATGGATTTATTGGTATATGTCGAGTGAAACATGGAATCTAAATGGATTGAACTTGACGGACTCAAAGTGAATTGATTATATATTCCATGGCTGATACTTGGGGATCTATTAGTGGGCCTCCAAGGATGGCCTCGTTTGGGAGGGATGTTATACTACACCTAGAGCGATACTTGGGTTCTTGAGAGGTTCACCACAGAACAACGTGTATGGTGTTTGTTTTTTTACCTGGAGAGATACTTTCATTCAAATATAGAGATTCCATGGAAGGGATTTGGTTCCAAATTGAATATAAAATGAAATGAAATTTACGATGCATCGTCCATGTTGAAGAAAAATATAGTATTCCTTATTGACATACACATTTATGATGGTTTTTAGTCATATTTGGATACATGATCTTATACGGGACCCTTTGATTTACCCAATGACCCTAGAAATGATGAATAATGATTTTTAGTAAAAGGGGAGTGTTAAAAGACATAATCCGGAATGTTGTATAAGATATTTACCTTTTCAAATAAACTTATTAAATGAATTGGTCAGAAAATGTGATCCTAGATTATAGGATTTTTACCTTCGAGTACTTCCATTACTTATAGCTTACAGTCTACTGAGAGAGAAAATTTATGTGCATATTTTTAATATAATAATAATTAATTTTTGAAGTTTTTAAATGATAAAATCCATGTTTATAAATATTTTATTAATATAATAGGAAATCTGGATTATAGAATGAAAATGAGATAAATTGTGAAAAGTTCCTAATTCTATATTTTTGATTGATATTTACATCACAATTATTTAAGTCATTTCTAGAAAAAAAATCAATATTGAGTTCTTATTTTTTTAGAATCATGATTTTATTTTCTTAAATTTGTGTTCTAAACCAGTGGCTGAATTGATCATCTAAAGGCCTTCAATAATTAATTCATTTAATGATTATTCCGGGCAGACAGTGTGGACCCCGCCACCTTAATTGATGCACATCTCAGCCTAAAATACTTAAATAAAGGTTAATCCACCTATAATTGAACAGAAATACAATGGTTCATTTCACTGTTAAATGCAATGGATTTTTGAATCCATTTAAGTGGCCATTGAATGCTATATTATTGAACGAAGATGCCTTGAAACTTCATCCATAAAATCATATCATTAATTAAAAATGATTACTCATACATTTTTTTTTCAAAAATGAGATACAATTTGGAGAGTGAATGGAAAACACATTTATGAACAACTATCACGAAGTGTTCTATGTGTGAATTGAAATAATATTGTGTAAAATATGAGTCATAATTAGGGGACATAAATCTTCCTATAAAATGAGAGGATCTCCAACTTCTGAAGTAATTTCTTCCAATCCTCATCCCATTAGGGAATGAAGGAGAGTAGGCCAAATTCAATTCAGGATTTATATTTATGTATTTATTTATATTTCTATTTTTATTTTCTGATGTAATGCCTTAATATTTTTTTATTATAGTGATATTATTTCTTCTTATACCCATTTTATCTTTCATTATTAGTCACATTTTCTCTCATCCATATTTCCATCATGATCTCTATAAACTTCGCAATAGAATGTTACTAACTCTAGGACTGGACCCGGAATAGGTTTCATGGTGTTTAATAATATTGTGCTTGTATTCAAAATGTTGTTATTCTATTTGTGGTCGAGGCGGGAATATTTCACGGGTGTGGTGGTCGTCCAAAATAGCTCTATTCCCAAAACCATTATTTTCTATTGATTCAATCATTTTTCCTCACTTATATTAGGAAAATCATTCATATGGTGGATTTGGGGTTTTGATAAGGGATGAAATGTCATAAAGTGGAGCTGTGTCTTTTAGGAATATCATTCATGGTTTATGTGTTACCCTACATCACAATAAGAGTTGGTGTGGTTTTTTGTGCTTGAAAAATGTTAAAATCATGCACTCATTAAATCAAAGGAAATTAATTATTTAATGATGTTTAACTAAATGTTTATGAAATTGAATTTAAATAACCATTAAATAATGATGAAATCATTTTATCAATCCTTCCTCCAACACCTTTCTTTCTAATCTACATTATTTTGAATATTCATTTAGATTTTAATTCATTATTTCGATATTTTTAATGAATGTACATAAAAACCATAAAAACTGTGTTCAATAAGTAATTAAAAACCAAAAAGAATTATTATATGTGAATTAAAATACGTGATTGAACTGACTGCAATTCTCCTCAAGTGTGATGACCATTATCAACCACTGTGCTAAAATTGTAAATAAAATTTTATTTTTCCACAGACTATGACAAGTGTGCGTCATATATTGAAAATTTTCTAGAGATCTATGTAGTTACTTCGACCACTTAATCTAAGTTCATATTTTTTTAATATTTTTTTTCTTTTTTTCTTTATAAAAATAAAAAAATATCAATCCCATTTCTAGCATGTTTTGAAATTGAAATTTTTATGCATGGGAAGATTACATAGAAATGAAATATCATGAACCAGAAGTAGATTATAGTGATCAAAATGACTAGGTGTATATGATGAGAAATACTCTGGATGGCTCAGGGAAAAAATAGAGGATAATTTTTCTATGTTCGTGCATTAATGAATTATCCAAACCATGAACTAGAAAAAGAACATGTAGTAGTGGTGGAAGAAATTTCACCAATAATAATTGAAGAACCAAAGGGAATAAATGTAGACGTACATAAAGACTCATTCATCCTCACTCAACCAATTCAACCCGAGGTAGACAAAAAAGAGGATGAATTGCCTATTGAGCCACATGTGTGTGATCAATAGGAGTTGGAAGAATTATGGGATGAATGTGAGGAACTAATTGATTTCCCAAATATTTGGAAAGAATAAGAGTAAAAAACACTAAGATAAGACCCCACCCAAGTGGTGGATTACGATGTAAAAATGGACGATCCAGACAACATAATGCCATCTAGTGATAATCAACTCCAAGAGTTATTTTAAACTGAAGAAGTTGTTGAAGAAAAACCATGTCATAAAGATAATCCTTCAATAAACACTACATTTTCTGATTTCATCAATCTGATTAGAGAATCACTCCTTATAATTTTGAATTCTCAGATTTTGTCTATCCATTCCTTTACTTAGAATAAGATGAAAAAGAAGATGCACATGTTCAAGAACACATGGATCTTCCTGATGAAACTGAATATCTATTAGAGGGAGTACGTAAAGATATACTTGTGGCTCTGCATAAAGAACCAGAGACACATTCTACCTCACATATACAGAAACCACTCGATGGAGAGAGATATGTTTCACAAGTCGCAAGGATGGAGGAGAGGGCTCCGTACATCCTCTTAAAAATTCCATGAAAGCTTTAACACGTTACGAATAGGGAAGATCTAGTATACTCTATCCATGGAGACCTCCTCAACAAGAACACAAAAATGGATAGTGGGAAAATCCAAATGTAATGGATAAAGTTAATGAAAACCCCCCCACCCCCAGATTATGGATAACAATAGGTAATACCCACTAGATTTAGTAAAAATTCAGGTTCAATTTGGGGGATCAGACCAAGACTTATCATTACATGATTTTTATGTTCTAAATTCTTTTTTTAGAATAGTCTAGCATGTGTCCCAATCCTACTTATTTTTTTATATTTAATTGCATGATCTTTGTTCTTAAGTTAGTAAATTTTTTATATAAGATCATAAATGGGAAAAGAAAATGTAAAATATAAGAAAAGGAATGAAGCTTTATTTCAAAATAGAGTTCATTTTTATTGATTAATCATTTAATCTCTTTAAAATTTTTAGTTCAAAATATGTTTTTTTCTTTAATGATATGAATTACATTCCCACATATGAACTTTTGGTATACTTGACTTATCATGGAGTCATGAGTTTCACAGGAGTAGTATGATTCCATTTTTTTATTTCAATGATAATGATATTGAATAAGTAAAATAGAAATTTTAATGTTTAATGTTGAGCATGGATATCGAAATGATGACTCATTATTTAATGGAATTAGTAGATTTATGTAAAGGAAATTTCCCTACCATTTTTTCATACATTGAATTAATGAAATTCAGGTGAATAGATTTGTGGTTATTAGTCATGCCTTGAGTGATTGTCTAATATAATATGACTCTTTCCTGGGAGGATTTATAGACAATGTAATTATTTATTATTGATCGTATTTATTGAGTGATCTTAGAATATGTCACCCTCATGAAATTCCATTTGATGTTTTCAATGTTATGAATGTGTAAAAACCCATTTAAAAATATAAATCAATTATTTTAAAATCCCTTATCCATTAATACCACATCTAAATAAATCCTTTTTATCCCATAGATACCATGAATGACCTTTATAGGGATGATCTATGTTTGAATCCATTAATATCCATTCCCACCGTACACTTGGTATTTTCATGATATTTAAAAAAAATTAAGTGTGGGTTTGAAGGGAATCATGGTGGAAGGGATTTCGTACATTGGAAGGAAAAATTGTGGGGGTTCTATTGTGGGGATTTTAAAAGGTTGGGGAATCATTC
This sequence comes from Viscum album, assembly GCA_963277665.1. Lineage (NCBI taxonomy): Eukaryota > Viridiplantae > Streptophyta > Magnoliopsida > Santalales > Viscaceae > Viscum > Viscum album. The sequence goes on from OY728143.1 coordinate 228,058,875, forward strand.
TTTGTACTTCATTGTTTACCCTCTTGAAAAAAAAAGAAATAAATGACAAAATATAAAAGATAGAAGATAAAATGGGTTTTGATTTGGGAGATAAAAAAACTATGTCCCAGACAAAATATCTTGTAATTGTATGTGGTTAGGTGATAAATGTGAGTTTTGAACTAATAATAACATCGAAGAAGGAAAAAAATTAACAAATTTAATAAATCAAGAGGGTTCATAAATCATTCATTATTCTTTACGTCGATCATGATCTTACATTGAGTTTTGGGGGAAGTGGGTGTTGCCACATTGAAGGGGATATTTTCATTACACTTTTTGATATCATGAATTGTACTTAAGAGATAAACCTCATCTTGGAGAATAAATATTTATAACATTAAATCCTACAATACTTAAGCCTTGTAGTTATTTGAACCTTTATAGAGAAGTCCTCGTTGATTTTATGTTCTTTTTTTCATTACAAAATGGATAAAGTATTTCTTTTACATGTTTATGGATATGGTCCATGTATTAATGATATGAGCATAAATATATATGAATTGTATCATTAGAGGTTAGAGTCAATATTAAAAGGTGGGGTAAATCAGGATGTGGCATGTTTAATAATAATGAATTGAGAAACATGAATGAATCAAATATGAAGTTCCATAATTTTCAAAGTGGAAAAGAAAAATATATTAATTTATTATATCATTAAAAATTGTGAAATTATATAGATATTCTATATTTATTTCATAAAATTTGATTTTAAAATGATTTTTTATTATATTTTAGCATGAATATTGGTAACATTGGTGTCCTATGAATTCCATGTTTATATTTTATGTTTAAGAGAAAGTGTGGTTTATGTTTGGGGGTATTTGAGAGAGAATATTTATGTGCAAATTTTAATTAGAATAATATTTAGTTGTTGATGTTTTTAAGTTATAAAATACTGTTATTTAAATATTTTAATAATATAATTGGCAATTTGGATTATAAAATGAAAATGAGCTAAATCATGAAATGTTTTTATTCTGTATTTTGATATATATTTTCACCAAGGGTGTATTTTTCATTTATTATGAAATATAACACCAAATTGAGTGATAAATTTTTTTGGAATCCTAATTTTAATTAATTAAAATATTTCTTCTGGACCAGGGGATGAATCAATCATCTAGAGGCCACAACAAATTGTGGAAGTGGTTCATTTTCCGGGAAGACAGTGTGGTCTCTACCACAGTAATGGAAGCACATCTCAGTCTAAAATACAACCATTGAAGTTATTACACATGGAATGGAACAAGGATATATTGTCTCATTTATCCATTAAATTTTATGGAGCTTGAAATCCATTAATGTTACCAATTAATGACATGTTTTTGTAAAAAGTTCCCTTAAACCTTCATCCAGAAAAATAATTTGTTAATTAGAAAATGATAATTCGTCCATATGGTATCCAAAGGAGATGAAAATTGTAGGGTTAATGTCCAAAACATTTATAAACAACCCTTATTAAGGGTTACATGAGTGAATCAACCATGTAATGGGTCATTCACGTGTCAACATTCATAGAACATAAATATTCCTATATAAAGAGAGGTTCTCCTACCTCTCAAATGATTCCTTCTCATCCACATTCCATCCTGGATCTAAGTATAGGAGGCCATGGGCCATTTATTATTTATATTTAATTATTTCATTTTTATTTTTAGTTTTATTTATTCATGTAATTCATTATTAAGTTTTTCGAAGTGTTCTCGTTTCTTCTTCTGCCCCTTTTATCTTCTATTTTCTATCTCATTCTCTATCTACAGTATTTCAATCATGATCTCTAAAAACATCTCAATGGAAAGTTACTAACTCAAGTCTTGGACCTAGGGGAGGTTTCATGGTGTTATTTTTAATATCGCTTCAATTTATTAATTTTTTATTATATTTGTGCTGGATGTTGGAATATTGAGTGGGTGTGGCAGTTGTCCATCACAACACAATTTCCAAATCCATTCATTTTAAATGATTGATTAATTTTTCCTCCTCTTAAAAATACCCTTCATCTGATGGACTTGGGGGTTCCAAAAGGGGTTAGAAGACATACTACGGAGCTGAGTATTTTTGGAATAACATTTTCGGTTGATGTGTTACACTAATTTACTATTGAAGGAGGTGTGGTTTAGTGTTCCCACCAGATGAAAAAATCATGCACTCATGAAATAAATGGAATATATTTATTAATGAGGTTTCAGTAAATGGGTTATCAAATTGAATTAAAAATAAAAATTAATAATGAATGAATGTGTATTATCAAACCATAGACCAAAACCATTATTTCTAATATGCATTTTTTATTCCTCTATATTTATATTTGAATTCACCATTTAATTAATTTAATAGCATGTTTTCAAAAACACATAAAAAAATAATTTGCAATAACAAATTAAAAACCAAAACCAATAAGAATAGGTGGGATAGAATATGTGATTGAACCGACTACAAGACGCCTTATATGAGATGACCCGGGTTAGCCACTGTCCTACATTAAGAAAATAAATTTTCTTTTCCAATGCCCTATGACAATAGTGCATCACCTACAAACATCATGCTATATATATTCACTAAAATATAGGAACATGAACTTAGGTGGACTCATACAAGGAATATATCTCACTACATTTTGAGAAATATTTTGGTACCCAAATAGACTATAAGATTTCAGTTATTGACAATGGAAACCAACCTACTTGATGTTCCTGAATTATGCTTTGAAGAAGAGTATCATGGAACGGGGATATGGCTTACGATGCTACTGGTAAATGTTGTCCTTTTTTACTTTTTTAACATGTATTTTACACATTCATTGTATAGATGTTTGGGATGTTTTGTAAAGACACATGACATGTATCACCGTGATGGATCTGATACATCTTCTAGAATTGTTTATGTTAGTATTTTTTTCTCGTTGTTATCTGTGTGATTTCCCTATTTCACTATTTTTATATTATTGATATTTTTTTGTTCTATAATCTAATTATGGATGAATTGTCTCCCCATGGGGACACCTAGTCCCTTGATACTAGTCAACATCCTCTAGAGTTTGGGGAGATACTCTTTGGGCCATGTGACCGAATGGGATCGAGGAACCCTTAGAGGCATCTAGGATCCAAAATATTCATGAACTAATGCATAATTAATATTGAAACATCATTTTTTATCATTAAAAAATAATAATAGTATCTTAAAAATTCTCACATTCATGGTACTTGAAAATATTATTTGGGATATGAGGACTTACTCATAAATTTTAATAAATCATAATCATAAAATTTTCCAATAAAAATATTAATATCATCATTAACATCATTGGCAGACAAATTTACAAATATTTTTCATCATCCTTTGTATCATTTATTGGATCATCATCAAGAACACAAGACAATGTGTCTATCTTTTGAATGGATGGAGGAGAAGATGACAATTACAAATTATATTCATTCCGTAGATGATAAATAATATGAAATAGTTACTCATTTATATCGACTTCATTATGTTCACATTATATTTCCCTTATGACATAATCATATATAATAGAACAATTTTATCTTAATCATCCTTCTTCTACATTTATTTTTTTTAAAAATAATAAATAATTATTTCATTATAGCCTTAAATTTAGTGGTAATAGTTTGAGATGTTTGTTCTATATGATTTTTATCCCAATATTTTTTTCATGAAAATGGAAAAGGAATTATTGGGAAGAATTTTTGTTTTCCTGGGAGGAAACATATGATATTATTTTAGAGATCCAATACTTTTCCTCAAAGTGATTTTTTTCTAATGATCTCCCAAATCTCCAGAAGATGAATCTTGTGTTTACTTTTCAATAAACAGAAAATATCTTGGGTAATAGAAAATCCAAAAAATCTTAATAGTTTTATGACCAAAATAATAAACATTATCTATGTTATGAATAATGACATTTTTTATTTTTTTTCCTTCTATGATATTTACAAAATAAAATTATTTGAAATCATTTGATTTAAAATTATCTTCATCAAAAATATTCATATCTTATTTCCATTAATATGATTCAAAAATGACTCTTATATTATTAATTAAAAAATTTTTCATGAGAAATAAAATTCATATATATCAGGAAACTCCATAGTTTTGCGACCACATTTTATTGAAAAAGATATTTTTTAATCCAAAATAAAATAATTAATGCATCCCATACTTGATAATATTGCCTTTTTACCATACCACATGACGAAAAAATACTCTATTTTCTGAGGATCATTCAAAAAAATTATCTTGTATGTTGTGGGTTAAAAAATTATATTATCTTTATAATTATATTTCAAAAAAATGAAACATTCTTAATATTATAAGTACCTAATTTTTCAGAGAGATTAAATGAATTATTATATATCCATTATAACTTATTAAATAATAAACTTATGTAAATCTCTCACAAAATTATCAATTAATTTATATGAAATACAACTTTTGATATATGTTCATATTCTCATCAATGAATTATAATTGTAGATTTCAAAAGAGAATAATAACTATCAAACAAGACTCTTTCTATTAGTATCCAATTAATAAAATCCAAAGATGAAATTTCATAAAATGTTTCTATAAAGATAAAATGAAAAAATATATTGGAAATCGAAGAAACAAGAAACAACCTGATAGACAACCAAAATGCAATAGCTTTCATCAAATTCATGTCATGAGAAAAAAATCTAACCACTATGGCTATATAACTGAAGGAGAGTGTGTTTGTACAACATCCAATCCAACACAATGACTAAGATTTAATATTAGAAGATGATGATGTTAAATGCATTAGAATGTATCGATTTTAAACTATAAATCATTTATAACTTTAGTTATAAATTTTTTAGTTATATTGGATATATATCATTCTAGTAGAACTTGTATGTTTTTTACAGAACATTTTTATGTTTTCCACTATATAAAAAATTAGAATAAAATAAATGTTGCACCTCCAATAGAATATAAATTCTTAATTTCATATGAATGTATATTGATTAATATGAATAAATTATCTATAAAAATAAAATTTAGTTGAATGATTCAATCAAATGATGCTTTGGATGAACCTCATTTCAATTAATCATAATAAGTTTAATTAAAAATATCTATCTATTGATTTTTGAAAATTAGGTAAGAAAATTAAAATTTAATGAGTAAAATAATAATAAATTTTAACCCTCCATTATATTTGGTGTTTTTAACTGTAATATGATATTTAATAATTAAAGAGATCAATTATCACATCATATTATTCTAACCATATTTCATGTTAATATATTCAAATATATTAACTTTTTTAGATTTTTGACAAAATTTTGAAATTGGTTCTTACATTCAGATTAAATATGAAATAATACGTCTTTTTTATGTGTAATTAAAGAATTAATTGGGTCTTATACATAGTTTTTTTAATCATGGGTAAAGAATTGGATTTTTAGATTAATCAATGTACTTTTATTATAACAGAAAATCTATGTTTTATTCAAAATCCATAGATACATTGAGGGTGAATTATGAATCCACAACACTTGATCATAAAAACATTCAAGAGATACATATCTAGATTCCTTATTATAATGTTATAATAAGAGATTTTTACTACCACAATTTGAAAATAATGTTTCTACAAAGAAATTAAATGTTCCAGATGTAAATTTCCCATTAATGTTTCATCTGATAAATCCATGATAAGAAAAAATGTCGAAAAAATTAAATTAATCCATGATATAATTTTTCTTTATTATATTGAACAATTCATTAAAAAATTTAATAGGGGATTTTAAAGTTATCTATAAATATCCCACACAAAAATTGAAAAACGATATGTTTGGTTTATAAGATGTATGATACAATAAAATAAAAATCATTCCACTAATTTTTTTTTAATAAATTAGTTTCCCATATTCATAATGATCAAGGAATATTGTGGTTCTAATATGAGTAATTATACTTTTATAACTATCATAACTAATTATTTTAATTAAATCACTAATATATATTTGCTAAGATAATAATATTCCATATTCCTATTGAGAAATTTGAAAATTAGATAAAACTTTAGTTTTTCCAGCATTCTCATTTCAAACTCAGAAATCATATTATTCACAATGGAATAATAAATAAATTTTTTAGTAGATCCAAATAAAATGGAATAAAAATAAAAATGAACAATTCTACTTTCATTAAATATATTATTATTAAAAAATGATGGATCTTCAAATCCCTTATCAAAATAATTTTGAATTAAAAATCCTATAAATCACCCATACCAAGATATTTGGGCCAGTTTATGTGTTTATAGTTCCATAGTATGTTTAATAACATGATCTATAATTTATTTTACAAATTTAAGGGGATATTCTACATAAATATAAACCTATACATATTGATTATGAAAAGAACATTTCACATCCATTAAATAAACACTAAAATTGACAAATTAAGAGAATGATAGATATATACAAATAGATTCAAGCCTACCTCATGGGGACAATGATTATTTATAACCTATGAATTATTATTTATTTTATCACATTTATACATGACTATCATTATTTAATACAATAAATCACTTTTTCATCATATATTAGATAAAATTCCCATTTTACATCATTTATAGACCCAACATTAAACTCCACATATTCCTATATTTTTTATTAAAAATATCCTTAACTAATTTCTAATGATCCATATTGTTTAGTGAATTAGTTTTTAAGGTAAATAGCCTTTTTTAATAAAATAATATATTAAAAAGTTGACACTTCTCTTTAGTATTCATTTTCACCACAAAACAGAAAAATGTTTTCTTTTCATGATAAATCTTCTGAATAATGAACATGAATTCTTCTTTATTCATAGCTGTCCTTAACACCAATATTTTTTTAAAAAATATTGAATGATAAAAAAATTCATATGTAATATAAAATGAATAATAAATCAATTTTTTAATTTTTTAATCGTGAAAAAGGGGTGTTTTCCTTTCACATTTTAAAAATTGAGGTCAAATAATAATTTTCTAAATTACCAAAACAACAATGTAAGTAATTCTTTTCATAAAATAAATTATAAGAAAATATTACAATAAAATTATAACCATGACTCTTTCATAAAAAACATGAGAACCCATGAATAATTTTTCCTTTATAATGTACCTTTTTATACTAAAATAGAAAATAATTTCTTATAACAAATGATTATTATCATAGAATTAGAAATAATACAATTAAAATAAAATATATATTGGAACCACAGAAAATTCATGAAGTTGAATTGTAAAATCAAATTCAATTAACCATTAATGAACCCATACAAATTAGAAATACCAAATAGTCGACAACCAATATAATTTCTCAATGCATTGGTGGCAATCAGGGAACGCCAACTATAAAAGATATGGCATGATCACATATATTCATTAGCAACAATATAGATGAACCCATAATATAAGATATATAAGGATCATCCATTTCATAATTAATTTCTAATGACTATATCATTATTTAAACATTTTAATCAAATATATTTTTATAATAAAACTATTGAAGAAATTTTTTAACCCCTTATAAAAAAAATTCAGATGTTGAAATATAGTTTTTTCAATAACAATTTACAAAACTACAATACCTATAAAGTAGGAAAATAATTGTTTCATTGAATAATACATTGACTCGTATAATGGATACTAATAATTCAATAATGGTTATTATGGCTGTAAATGTTTTTTTCATTTTATATATTAAAATAGTATATTCCTGTTTTCTTTTATAAATAATTTGAACATGCTCCATAAATAATAGGAACATTGAATGAATTCCAAAAGAGACATAAAATAAAATTTGTAATTATTTTATGTCAATCCATATAATATTTTCTAGAATGGATATGAAAAAAAATATCCTTTTTTATAGATCATAAAATCATTTAAAACAAGGTTATCAGTGAAGTGTGTCTCTTATAAAAAAAAGATTATTCATTTTGAAAAAATTATAAAGAGTGTATAATATTCTCTAAATAACATTTGGAAACCATTTATTGATAATTTATTATTTTATTGAAAAATTTATAATAACATGGACATTGAAGGAAAACATGTTTTAAGAGAGACATTAAGGGGGTACTATTTAAATGAGAGTACCTTAAATTAAGTATAACTCATCACATATGTTATTTATATTACTAACTAAATAATATTTTAGTTATTTATTTTTAATAACTAATTTCACATTTATATATCTTTGTTTTTATTAAAATATTGTATTATAAAATTAAATAATAAATGAAGTTCACATAAGACATTTTGATGAAATTAAACTCACATGTCATATAAATACAATGGAGGGATGACTTTAGAAAAATTGATCAATATTGGAATATCTATATAAAATTTTTATTATATAATTATAATTCATATACATAAATTATAATTTTCAAACAATGTTGAATGATGTTTATGAAGAAATAGGTAAACTACAATCACAAAGACAATGTGTCATACTTATTAAAGAGAAAAATTTCCATTTTACTACAATTAATATATAAAACATGTAATTATTGTTTTATATTTCAAGAATAAACATCATATAACAAATTTTAATAAATTTTTCTAAAATATACTTATATATATCACCCATTTAGCGTGGTTTTGAAAAAAATCAAATTTTTTCATATATGATGTAATCTATACATATACAAGAATAATGTTGACATTTTTCACTGGATGTAAAGTTTCGAAATTAAATGATATGTTATTTTTTATAATGATAAATATTTCTCAAAATTAATATTTAAAAATTATATCCATCATTACAAACATTCAAAAGATGAGGTTATAAAATATTAATTATATTTGTTTTTTAGGTGGTTCTCCATCATAAACAGGAATGGCGGTTTTGTTTCCCGTTTGATGGAAGAGTAGATGAATATTGGTTATGAAATAAACCTAATGAAATTATAGTATATATACAACCTTTATTATTATTATTTCAATATATTTAAAAATATTTTAATAAGTTAGAATGTGAATAAAAAAGATCTTCGTTATGAACTATACATTGTCTTTTGATAACCTCTTAATGGTTACATGAAATGATTTTATAGGCTTTTTGTGGTAAAGGAAATGAATATAAGATATTCCAATTGAAGTAATAAAGTTATTTGGTTTTTTATAATGGACTCTCATAGTTCATTAAGAGTGTAGAAAAAATAAGAAGAGGTTCCCTTTTATAAGACATGGGACATGTGTTATTATGTTTTTTTAATATATTAAATTAATAAAAATTAATTTTAATTTCAATGGGATACAAATTTATGCAATTAAATGGTTAGATGATGGTTATTAAAATTAATCTCACATAATAATAATTTGCAGTGTATATAAGATGGTTTTACCAAAATATTATTCATATAACCAAAATTAACCCTTTTGTCAATTACGAAGATAAATAATATTTTCCTATTTTTGGAAAAATATAGTTACTATAGAATGATAATTGGACTATAAATAGAAAATGGTTTTCATTTTAAAACATACCAATAATAAATTAATAAAAATATTTTTTTAGCATTTTTAAACATTTAAAAATATATTTTATATTTCAAATAATATTAATATATATTATGGAATTATTCATTGAAATTGATGTTCAAAACCGAAATGAATTTAATTTAATTCAAATATAATTAATTAACCAATCAATAGTGTTTCATTTTATCTAAATGAAATTGGATAAAAATAACACACTCATATTAGGATACATTTAGATTTTTCAAAATAATTTTTTTAATTTCTCTCATACATGAACAAAAATTATGTCAGGGTGGCATAAGATGTTAAAGAAATTATTTAATCCCAGAAACTACAAAAAATAGAATGGAGAAAAAAATTTATCTTACACATAATCATTTGAATATGATAATTATATGTTTTATCACTATTCCAAAAATATGAAGTAAATAAAACTAATAGAATGATATTTTTGACTTTTTTATATAAAATAATACAAATGTTAAAAATCAAGGACGAATAGAAAAAATGTCATATATTCAGATTTGGATTATTATGGTAGAGATATTATAATTTAAAAACATTAATTGAAGATTTAGGGTAAAATTACTTGTATTCTCATGTTATTTTTATCCTTAACGAGTCCAATACACCTTTAAATTGGTAAGAAAAGTTCTTATGATTGAAATTTATAATAACTAGAATTAAAAGGGTAATTTATACCCACATTGGAAATCCAAATTGAAAATATCTAATTCATTTTTAAAAATATAATTCATATAATTATATATTTAATTTAAGACTAATCTCAGAAAATGTGGATAATCATTATTTCATAAAAACGCTTTTCTAGGTAAACAAATTCTTCAATAAAAAACGTCAAAAATAAAATTATTTACAATGACTATAAATTGATTATTTATTATAAAAATTAAAAAATGAATTTTTAAAAGCTAATACCAAAAGTAATTTGACATTATAACATTTTAAAATAAAATAATTTTTTCAATAAATATTAATATTTTAATTAATTGTTAAAAATCAGACATTTCAAAAAGTTATCAAATATTCACTGAAATATTGTATTGAAAAAAGGATTTTAAAAATTAAGTACACTTCTTAAAATAATTATTCTAAATGGTATAGATATTGACAATTATATTTACTCATTAAATTCAATAAGATCAAATTTTGATGAAATATTATATTTTATGATAAAAATAACCTTACTAAAAATATAGATCTTATTTCCAATGAATTAATATAGGAAATTGAATTAACATGGAACATTATTTATTATTATATCATAATTATGATAATTATGTTCATACCCAGTAATACAACAACTACATTTTATGATTCATTTTTAAATAATAATATATCATCATTTGTCTAGGGAAGATGTTGCTTATTTTATATGCTATCAAAAATTGTATTTATTAAAATATAAGAATATTACATTCAACCAAATTTAATATTATTTTACCTCATAATATTAACCTTTTATTATAAATCAAATGTTTTAAATTTTAAAATATCATTCTTGAATTCATAAAATGGGAAACTAAATGTATATCCGGAAAAGAAGGAAAGAGAAATATGGTGTTCATATTGAATAACTAGGTTTCCAAATAGGAAAAAAAATAAATGGAATTGAAGATGTGGGCATGTAAGAAAATAATAATGTAAAGATAATGGATAATAGTGAAAGATATAATTGTTCAAAATAATTTTAATGATCATGATAATGTCAACAACCACAAAACCATATACTAAATAGGTGTGACGATGACCATAAAATCATCATAAATTAATGTAATGGGATTAAATTTGTATTCGAATAGCATTTTCATATAGTTGAAGATTTATTTCACCATGTAATTGATAAACATATGAAAATATACTTACATGATTGGTAAAAATTCATCATTTAATGTATTTTCACCCCGATAAAATCTTTTTGTATAATGAATGAGTAATAAAGGTGATTTTTATTCCTGGTGCACTAAAATAAACTTTTAAAGGAAACATAATTCTACATTTTGATAACAAGATATTTCAACTATCTTTATAAATTATAAAAACAAAAAAATAGGTAACACAACGTAAGATTGTTCCCAAAATAAATAAACTATTATATGATTAATTGATAAATAAACCACTAAAAATTGTAATATAACATCCAAATTTCTACATAGATCATTCAATAAAAAAGTAAAAATAAAATTTATCAAAATATTAAATAATAATATTAAAACCGAAAAATTAGAATAATTTGGTCAAAATTTCATTCGGAACTAATTTTATATTTACCTCCCATTAACATTAGTCACACATAAATTCATACACACAAAAATGTATATTAATTAATAATACAATCTACTCAATAAACTAATCATTTTTTAAAATAATTTGAATCACCAAAAATCAAAGGTATAATCATATATTTCTAAAAAATATAATTTTACCATTATTCTACAAATAAAATCCCATATGTTTCTATTTTACTTCATTATATATGGTTCCCATGATAACAAATATACTCACATTATCACTGAATCACTTTTCAAGTCCATGGTTATCTCTATGATAAAACATCTTCTACCAAAATAATTTAATCAATATACATATGATCATAAAAATAAATAAATTTAATACTACCTAAGACATCATGAAGGCTAATGTAAGTGTTTACACCTTTTTCAAACTTCTGTTGTGATTCTAGCACCTTGACCATCTCACATTGGACAATTTACCCTTTAAAAAAATAAATATTAATATAGTTCCATTAAAATTACAAATAACAAAAAAAACCTTGATGTTGTCATTTAAAATAAAATAAATTTACACACACATGAATTTTATGAATTAATTGAAACATATTGCATTTTTAGGAGGTCATTGTTCCATATAGATTTGAAATTTTGAGTTTTGGTGGATGTCTCAGGGGCTTCAGAATACAAAATAACAATAACAGAAGATTTGATAAGTTCCAAAAAGCATTACCTATATTTAATAAATTTGAAAAACATAGAATATTTTTTTATTTACATTACATCCATCAGGGTGTGAAGGATGAGGGTCCAACCCATGTAATTCATGACATATAACTGGGTCGCACATTGTGAACCTAATACATGACATGTACAATTTACACATCATTTTTGTCTGGGAAATGTTTTTTAAAGAGAAAATGGGGTCACAATCCCCTCATTATGTTTCTTTTTCACCATTGATAGAGGAGGCTCCTAGAGAGCTCAGATTCCTCTCCCTTCTACTCCTTGGGATCCGGATACCACTATCATCTGAGCTCTGATCATTGATCCATTGTTGGATATAGATTCATCTTGGAATGTAGTGATCATGAATTTATATCATTTTTTCCATTGACTAGTTTTGATTGATGATGTGCGTAGATGTATGGTTATGGATTATAAGGGTTCCAGTTAGTATGTTGGAATCAATTATGATATGTGATATATAAATCAATGCATTTTTTGACACCATGAATTTTTTGTGGGAATCATTGAGATATTGGTAATATGTGAGTTTACTTTACTAGAATTATTTTTGGGCATCGATTTGATGTAGTTTTTATCTATGGTGAATATATTCTAAGTATCTTTTGAAATTTTGAACCTCATGATTATTATGTATGGAATAAGAATAAGTGGGAATCCGAATTGATGTAGGACATGATGATTTTCAATTATAAAATTGGTATTGTTTAAGCACATGATGTGTTGCATGAATTAATATGCATCATAGAGGACCATTGAGTCTAAGGATTTTTGTAAGACCATTAAGATAATGTTTTTGGGTTGGGAAATGACTGGGTAGGTAAGTCCTACGGTGAGAGAGCCAATATATAATTGACCAATGAATTGATAATCAAGGTAAACCAGGTTGAGAATAATGAGATGATTTTGTTCGGTTCTATATTTGAGTAAAAAATGATAGCTCATGGATGATGAATGTTATAGTGAAAAAATTGTAACAAACATGGTTTTTGAGTGGTTTTTTTTAGGTATATGTGGCCTTAAATGTTTTGGTAGAAGTCTTGTGCTTTTAGGTATAAACCCGAAGAAGAATGAACAACATGGGATGCTTAAAATAGATCTAGGTAGAAATAAATTCCATGTAACACTTACATGATGTGTATGTCATTTGCATGACATGTAGTAGGGTGTGATGTTTTTGGGGTAAAACCAAAGGAATTCACAATGTATAACATTTGTATATTTTATAAATAAAACAACCTATATAAAAAATTTAAATGATGTGTAATTTGTGGACAATTGTTTCTTCAAATATCTATACATGGATGAACCCCAAATTTTTTTACCTTTTCTGTATGCAAAGAAGTGGATCCTAGGGATCTTTCACTCCTATTTCTTTATTCCATTGGGATATTAATATCTCTAACTTCCATACTGAAATATTTGACTATTTGTGGGATAAAAAATCATTTTAATATGGCCTTTGATCCTCTAGCCTCTTTTCATATTTTCTCCTACATATGGGGTGTTAAATCTACGCAATCCATTTATCGATTTTCAAGGATTCTATATAAAATTTCATTTTCTTTTGATTGGGATTCATTTATTTGCTAATATCATATGAGTGAGAGCTTACTAGTATAAGGCAGGTGTTAACTATATTTCATTTATATTTTTAGGTGTTTCGAGGGTTCCCTATATATTCTTCATGTGGGATGACTAAGAGAGACCCTAATAAATCAAATGATTCATTTTTATATAACATATTAATTTATGTTATGATATGCCTTTGGCATAGCATAATCTTTTTATGCGTGAAAATCCTGGTAGGAGGCTTCAAACCACGTGGGAATGGTAGGATATGTGGGTTTTATTTAATTAAATTGATTTAATTGTATTAAATACTAATTTGTTACATGGGAACATGACAACCATGGCCCAATGATTGAGGATATGATGAGAACATAGTTTTTTGGGACTTGGTCATCTAATTTGGCATCTCACGTGTAGTCAATGTGATGTTGATCACATTGTTTTGGAAACATGGTCATCAAAACATATGGAGATGAGTTCATTAGGATTATATAAAGGAAAGTATGATTTGAGATGGTTTCAAAAACTGTGATTTACTGAAACAGTTATAGGGGCATGAGGTAATGGGATGATGTGTTATAGGTAATATCTGGGATATTTTTGCTCACTGTTTATTGGAATTCACACTTATGAATTCATGTACAAACAGATATTACTCATGTAGTGGTTGTTTTAAACAGTCTTTTGGTTGGAGAACATTGTGAACTATGAGACCTAGGTTATGTTTTGGACCATACGCTTCATTTAGAGGTATAGACTATAGAAATTTACAAGGATGGTGGAAGATGATTAGTTTATGATGATGTCACAATTGGTTGGGGGATGAGGCTCTATTTACCCTTGGGGCTATTGTTACTGTAATTGATAGGACATATATCACCATTCATTTGAATGTCAACTATTGAGGTAATGGCCATTATGTATGTTGAAGGTCAAATATCATCATTCCCTAAATTATGGTCTTCTAGCTGATGGAGACTTTTGATAGGAGGTTTGAGGGAATATGTATTAATCAATTAGGCATGATACTAGGATTCGAAATGATGAGATTGATAGCATGAGGTTTCTATGAATTGACATTTGGTGGGACCTAAGTGTTCTCCTAGTACGAGACTCATTAGGGGATTCCATGGGATTTATGTCTTGGATCCTCGCCACTATAGTAATATTTTTATAGAATCAATATATAATCCCCATATATAACTGGGGGTACATGGTGAGACATATTAGTGATGGATGAAATAGATTTATAATTCCTTTGGGTTACTAAAAACATGGTAACCATGTTTTTTATAATAGAAATTTGTTGTTATTATTTGTATTTAGTACCACATCATTATCATAGAAGTATGTTAGGCATGAAGTTGTGCAATCATACTGACAATTATTCTCACACCCTACATAGGACCCTCAAGATATGTGTAGACATTATTTCTCTATGATCTGCTAAGGGATCATGCTTCGGATATAGACCCATGTAATCTTGTGTAACGTCATACATGGTATGAATGGAATGGGACATTGAATGTTATTGAATCAGATGGGGTTTACATTTGAGTCTCCATTTTCTTTATCATTCATTATTA
This sequence comes from Viscum album, assembly GCA_963277665.1. Classification (NCBI taxonomy): domain Eukaryota; kingdom Viridiplantae; phylum Streptophyta; class Magnoliopsida; order Santalales; family Viscaceae; genus Viscum; species Viscum album. Next base: position 228,074,603 of record OY728143.1, read on the forward strand.
TATGTATGTAATCATGGTCTTCCATGGGAGACCCAAAACATATCTATTGTTTTGTATAACCTACAATTAAATGTTATTTTTAATTTTGAAATGGGTTGTTTTGGTATTGTCTATTGATTAGTAATACTGGTTACACTTAATATATTTAATATTGTTGATTCATCTATGTTATGTTCTCCATTCTCATCTATATTTATATTGAACATTATTTTTATAATCCACCATATTTTATTGTCTCCCCAAAATCACATATTTATACTGTTGCTGCTAGTCGGTAAGGACTTGAGTATGGTGAGGTGCACCTAAGACCCAGAGGTCAACTAAACCAGAGCACTTTATAAAGTGGAATCTCAGATGGGTAACTACATGAGCCAATACTCATCAATAAAAATTAATCATATTTTCCTATCATCAGGAACATATTTACACATCGGTGTATTTATCCCACTATCATACGTCCTTAAATTTGTGTCTCCAAAAATAATTACCATTTCACTACACCTATTTTCAAAGGTATGTATTTCATCTAACCTATTATTCCAAATATGGAAAACAAAAATAAACATTATAATGTTTCCCAATTATCATAATATTTTGAATATATAATAATATAATTGATTAAATCATCTTTCATTTAACTGATTTCTTCCATCTTTTTCGAAATTTTGTCCTATAAAATGATATGAAATATGTCCTTATTATTTTTAAATATAAAATCAATAATGATTCAAACATAAATCATATAAAAATAACTCATACCCCTAATGTTGAAAATAAGGTCTTCCTTTATGATGTTGATATCCCAGTTATCATCGTGATTATAATAAATATATGCATAAAATAAATAGTAATTTCTGTGATGTTTTCTCTATATTCAAATGAAATGTAAGATTTCATATATCAAAATCAAATAAATGATATTACAAGATTTAGATAACTTTTTAGGGAAAGAAATGTTTTTGCATAAATCAAGTAGTATCTTCCAATTGATTTGGATGTTCTAAAATAATTCAAATTCATTTGATCAATATTTTCCAATGGTAGTGATTATTAAATACTCTATAAGGGATAATAAGTGTTTATGAGATCCTTTTCTATTTCATCTTCATATATTATTAGAACATTAAATAAATTATATTTAATTAAAATGAAAATTATCATTATAAATATAATACACATATAAATAAATGACACATTACCCATGAAATACACACAAAATAACCCTGAAAAATTTGGAATTAAGGATTTTTTACCTCAATTTATTATATCAATACATTATATATAATTCTATAAAATGTAACAAAAAATCATCTAAAATAATAATTCACCTTAAACCTATGGGTTACATATACCTCATCCCAATAAAATGTCTCAAAAAAATATCATTAATTATCATAAAATAAAATCACATAAAACATCAAAAGGGTTGTCCATGATATTGTAATTATTATCCAACATAAACTCAAAACCTGACCATGGTAACATTATCACTTAATATAACCCCTCAGGAAAAGATCATAATCCCAAATGCTATAAAAAACCTCCTTCAATATCAACGGTAGGGACCCATCATTAAACATATATATTTTATTTTTTTCTACTTAATTAAACATATTTCATACCTAATTATATTTATAGTTTAAGGATTGTGAGAGTAAATTCATAACACTAATATAGAAAACTCATATATTATAATGTTGATACATCTATTCAGTATTAAATTTTTACAAAAAATAAATTTTTTTCATGAAAAATCGTCCGGACTACCAAATTGAATTCTTTATTTTTATTACCCATCCTTAAACCATATGAATAAAATTTTATAACATAGGATTAGAAAAAAAAATCTCATTGTGCGATAATAATTGAACAAGGGAACATGTTAGTCCAATTCAAATCTATTAGATGAAAAAATATATTTTTTCAAATAATAAAATACACTTTGAAAAAAAATAATCATTTACATAAAAAAAATAATAATTTTCCATCCAAAGTGTTTCATAATATGAAATATATAAAAACATAATGAAAAAATAACAATCATGAATTTTATTAGAAAACATATGAACCCATGAAAATATATATTTAAAAATCATACCTTTTACCAAAAAAAGGGAATAATAATTAATTTTAATAAATGACTATCATTATACCTTTTGAAATAATATTATTTACATAAAAAAGTGATAGAAATAATTAAAAATTTTGGAAGGTTCCACGCGACAACAACTTCATTGTTCCCTTACAAAACCATAATATAAATATTAAAATCCGAATAACCTCATGTTCTGCTTCCTATATTATTACCCAAATCATTATTATGATATCATAGTGCACCCTTCGTGTAAGATATATTGGGATCACACATATTCCTGATTTAAATGGTTCTCAACCCATATTATAAGCTATATCATGCACACCCATTTCATAATAAATGACCAAAAAACATATAATGAATAAATTTTTTTAACCCTTCTTCTATTAATAATAATTATATATGAAAACTCCTTTGAATATTTATGAAAAAACTATCAAATAATGAAATACCCTTTCTTTTGAAAACAAATTTTCAATAATAAAATACATAGAATGAAGTTAATTAGTAGTTTTTTTAGAACAAATTAAATCTTAAAAAGGATTCCAAAAATAAAAAATAAATATAGTTATTGGAACATGTTTTTGTTTCAAAAAATTTTAAAATAAAACATTCAATTTTTATTTTCTCAATAATTGCAAAAGATTACAATAAAATACCTTAATATATTTTTTTTGAAAAATTATTAATGAAGTACAAAAGCAACATAAAATAGAAATTTTAAATATTTTATGTCAACCTTAAAAATAATTTTATCAACATGTGTAATGAAAAAAAATATTAATAAAATAAAGAATTTAAATATTTGATTCAAGGGTTTTTAATGTATAGGTTCCCTTATAAAAAAGAAATATAATTTTTTTTAAATGAAATTAATGTGAAATAGGGTCCAAAATACATTTTGAACCATTAATTTATAAATAAATGCTTTCAAAAATCATTTGTTGGTACACAGACATGGTAGGGAAAAATAGTTTTTGATGGAAACATTAAAGATTTATTTTTAAAATAAAGTCCCCTACATTGAGTTTGACTCCTTACATATGTTATTTTGTTCCTAATTAAAACAAATATTTTTAATTTTTTATTCATTAAGAACTTTTTTAGGAAAATTATTACATTTATATTCATTACATTGAAAAAAGATATATAATTTATTAATTTCATATCAGACGTTTTCAATAATGTAAGATCATATATCCAAAAATAAAATTTGTATGTTGACTATAATAAATGTGGACAACATATAAAAATATATATAATATTAAGAATAATTCAATTATAATTTGTATTCATAAATTATACTACTAAATCCAATAGTGATAGGGGTTTATGAAACATGAACTGTGTTACAATTGTGGAGATGGTAATCTACACATACATTCGATCAACATTATCATTTTTTAGTGAATGATAAATGTAAGAATGTAAATGATATAATGATATTAAATAATATAAAACATTTCATTAATAATATACATTTACAGTAAATACATCATTAAATGCATACATAAAATAGGTGATAGAATATAAATTACATCTATACGTGAGGTTGTAGTCTACAATAAGCCCAAATAATGGGTTATTTTCCCATTTTATTGAAGAGGTGATGTATTAATATTATTTAATTAACATAATAAAATATATTTATATTTTTTATAGTAGTTTTTTAATTTCATTGTGGTTTATAAATATTTTATGGTGTTAGAAAAATAATGAAAATAAAAATTCATGGTTATGAAGTTTACATATTCTATGGTTATATTTTAAAGTATCCACCAATAGCTTTTCTGAGTTATAAATTTGATAAAAAAATTCTTCTATAAAATTGTTATATATTTTATTAATGGGCTTGGGTGGTATTTTTTAATAAAAATGGTTCTTGATGTGTTATTATACCAGAATTATATGAGACCGTTTATATGAGTGTGGGGGGTAGTTCTTGGGGTTTATTAATGTATTAAATTAATTTAAATTAAATTTTCCGTCCAATTGGACCTAAATAAATATTATTATAATATAAGAGGATTATGAGTCAAAATTATATCATATAATAAATTTTTTACATGTTTAGATCAAAATTTCTACCTTGTCATTTTTACCCCTTGGTAACCCCTATTGATAATTACACTAATAATGTTGTTTTTAATCATTTGTGGTCAATACATTTATAATAAATGAAAAATTGAAAATAAATGGAACATGATTCATATTTTAAATCACAAACCTATCACATGTATTACCATATAAATTATTTATGTGTTTAATCATTTTGACCTGTATTATTGAATAGAAAATATCATTATTATAATTATTAGAACACATTATTTTAATTGACCCTTAAAACTACAATACCATATTTGAATACTAATATATTAAATTAATAGAACCATATTATGACATGTTAATCTGAATAAATCATGGTACATAATAAATCAGTCAGAACGCGGCCTAACCGGTCTAAATTAGCAAATAATGAATGCATGCCTCCATATTCTTGGGGCCGGAGACTAGCGTCGAAGGGAATTACTAATATATAAGTCCTTTTCCTAATGTTCCTATATGAACACACCCAGATAAATCAGTGAATGTGTTAATAGGAATAATATAAAAAAAATTATCATTTTTGAGTTATAATAATTCATGAAAACCTCTATGAAAAACAATGAGGAGAAAAGTGTAAAATAAAATTTAAAAGGGAAAAATACATGCCCATCCAAAAAGATGTCCAAAAATATAAATAATAGAAGTGTAAAAATTTTGAGATGATCTAGCTCTGAAACTCCATGATTCATCTATTATACACAATCAAAATTCACAATGTTTCCCTAAGCTTCTCTATAATCACCATCGAACTTTCTTCTGTCTGCATAAGACATGCCACATGTGGGAAAACCCCATGTGGTGGTGACCGTATTCATACATAGTTGGAATCTCCTACTGCTAAGTGGGACATAGTATGAGACACAATAAGAATATAAATCTCATCCCAATAAAATTGAGTAAAAAACTCTAACTACATGGATATATATATATATACTAAAAAAATAATCTGAAATGATAGATTATAGGGATCTCAATCTCACAGAGAATCCTAATAATGAGTGCCAATAATTCCATTAATTCAATTAACAATTCCTAAAACCTCATGTATGATTTTAGTATAATCATCTATATCAAACCACACATCATCACTATGACGAAAACTCGAGCATCCATAATCTTAACGTAGAATACACGTGCCTTAGTTAAAAAGGATAGATCCACTACTGTATTCAATTGGGGCACATCCCTTATATAGCAGGAGGGTTCCATTGAATATATATCTAGAGGACCCATGATTTTTACTGATATGAGGGTGCCACTCTGATTGTCAAAGATGCATTTTCTATATCTACATGTGGGTTCAACACAATAGTAGATAGAGAAATTTCTCCTTATCCTCAAAGGTGGGTTTCACACATTAAATTGGAAGAGGAAACATGACTAGAACATCCTGTGATTTCCACTAAATTGATTATGGAACTATTCCCAGAAACAAATAGAAATTGAAACCTCGATACAAGAGGGATGACCCATTCATTCCCCAATAGGAGGGTCCCACTCTAGTGGTTGAGGAACCATGCCTTGACTCTATAAGAGGTTTACACTCAGTTGATAGGTTTAGGACACATAGAAATTCATGGGTGGAGGTTGTCACTAAAATTAACAATCTTTAACCCTTTACCTACACATAAGAGGTGTGTCACTCTTATCTGTCTAATGATCCTTCCTAACCACTACAATCCTCAAGTGTCACTTCAATAATTATCACTTCGAGGTAATCATGTATCATAGAATAAAATCATGTATGTGTTCCACTACAAAATTAAAAATGAAAAATCAATTATGAATGGATACTAAACTGGGAGAATCTAAGTCCCAATGATGGAGATTAAATACGTAGAAGACTACTCAAAGATGGAATGTGTAAAAAACCTTTAAGGGGACCCATGCGTCATGTGGACCCACTCCACTACATGTCTGTTTCATTTTTGGTAAATGTATTTCTTCTATTGTAGGACCGCATAATGTCTAGGTGGACTATTTTGATTTCATCAGTCGCTTAGGGTCCTATCAGTGCTCCTTTAAATTTCCATGTATCTTTACCTATGTTAATGTAAATTAATTCCCAACATGTCCTCCTGCATGGGGTCCTTCTCTTGTGCTTTACACATCGCCTTTCTACACAGGGAGGGTCACAATGTCTGTGTCCCTAATATATAGTCTGTTATCCATATCTTTTCCGAAACCATAGTTCCATATCCAAAGGTGAACTATATAATGTTTTTTAATTATAGTTTTTTGGGAAGTCATGTTTTTCATAGAATCTTAGATCTGCCCCTATATGTTCTATATAATCCTCATCCTTCATAGACTAACCAGTATGAAACATGAAATATGTGGGGAAGTCCATCATTTATCATTTACAACCACCAGGTGTCTGAATAAATGAATTCCAATTTATCCATGATATTATTTTTATGCTTCACAGTTATCTCTTATCACTACCGTCCCCGATTTGAAACCTAAATCGAAATATCATTCACCTAAAAATTAGAAAAACAAAACAAAATCATTTAATTATCACATATCCATTCATTTCAAATGAAACTCTAATTATTCTAGGGGTTTAATCAAGCATGATCCCTACCGAAAATGTCAAACCATGACCCCATCTCTTAGTGGGGAAGATCACAATTAACAGAGGGGTAAAGTAGAAAATATCGTTAAACACCCATCATAAATGAGTTATTTGATCATAGAATAGATATTGGGTTGATTGGGTGAGAAAACAATGGAAAACGTATATATATTTAAAAGGAAATCGAAGATTAGTATGCAGGAGAATATGATGTTCTTCAATTGATTCATATCAAAGGAAATTGTTGATAATAATAAATATATTTAATAATTGGGAAATACCCCCATAAATTTTTTCTTACTTCCTCAATTGGATCATTCACAAATGAATAATGTGTAGTCCAATGAATAAGTGAATTTATTGAATTTGATGTGTGTCAATCTGCCTATATTCGAAGTTTCATTATCAACAAATAATGACCCACTAGTGAGAGGTGGAAGAAGGATCCCCAAAACTACGATAGTGTTACGTGTCTAACCCTAGAGATCCATCATATAGGCTATTTATTGGTGTTATTAGGTTTAAGTAACTAAATAAAAAATTTATTCATTTATATAATTAAACATACTTGCCAACCACAATTTTATGTGAACTTCTAGTGATGACCCGTTTTAGGTCATTCGAATGATGAAACTCTTGATTGGGACACAATTGTGGTATTAGATTTTTTATCTTCCATTTTTTTCTACTAATAGATTTTTATTTATTAAATAAAACACACATACAATAAAATACTATGAATATTTTTATAAAACTAATTTTTTGAACACTTGGTCTCTAAATCACACTCCATACCTACATTTGGATCCATAAATATTTCTTGATATATGCTATCATATGAGAAGGTACAAAATTGATCTCTACATTATTTAGTCATTCATTATTTTTTCCCTTGAAATGAAAAAAAATCGGGATAATGAGATAACAACTTTCTGTCCATCCACTAGGAACTCTCATGAATGCTCTCATACTTCTGCAATACATGAACCAATCGAATGATCCATCCAAAAAGGATACTATTCTACTAATCCTCGATCACCACCAGGGTGCTACACAAATTTGGATCTATCATCGATGTTCAGCTCAACCCAGTGAGTGAATGGAATGCATTCATGCATGTATCTTCTCCCCTTTGCCACGTGGAAGACGACATCTACCCACTTCAACTATGGTGTTAAAGATAGGTGGTATGAATCCTCTTCTACCCTCTAGATGATCATGAATGGCCCGATGAGCCCTAGGGTGGCATTCCATACTAGTTGAATCTCTTCAATCCTCTTTGTTGGAATACTCTTCTTATAATATGGTATCCCTAAACATACTCCAAGGGCATATGATGATTAAATTTTAAATATTTATCCACCCTTTGTCTAACCTTATACAATCAATTATTACCTTGACCTTATTCATCGAAATAATCACTATCTCCATCCCCCCAAAGGATGCATCACTGATATCAGTCTAGCATATGGCTGACCTGCATAGTTACCCATTTAGTATGACTAAAATCCCTCTATTTCTCATTAAAACGTTATTTATTAGATAACATTAAACAAAATACAATCCTGATGATCTTTGAGTCAGGTTCCTTTTTTATTATTTATAATACATAAATACATAATATTAGGATTAGATCAACTTTATTGAAAACATACATATCATGATCATATAATTCTATTGTATTTAACATTTTATTGGATATACTAGTGATATAGATTTGAAATGGTTGAGCTATAAAGCCCAATAAGGGATTAAAAATATATGTAAAGGAAGATATTAATACATGTTCGATATTCAACCAAAAAATGGGGCATAAAATGGGTGATAATCAGATGAATTAATACAAACACATTATATAGCATGAAAACATAATTTAAACATGGGAAATGTGGCAATAACTTATAACACTACATCATAAACACAATTCAGGGAGAATATAAAAATAATAATGATCATATAAGTACCATGATATATTAGATTAACACACTAATTCACTCTCTAATACTCATGTGACTAAAAAATTAACCATTGAATTGGAGTGTATATAATTCATAGAAGACTCATCATGTTCACTTCATTCCAATACATTAGTGTTACACATAGATTATATAACAAGGATTAATTTTAAATAAATTTTATTTAAATATCAAGGAGTGTATAATAAATAAACTTACATGCCAATAAATATTTATAAATTCCTAAAGATGATCACACTTGATAGGAATTGGGTATGGGTATTCACAAATACTTTTTTGGCATGGAATCACGTAGTGAAATTTCTACAACATAACAGGGGAACATATATTATCATGGAACTTCCTAATGAGAGTGAAAGGGGTTTCTAATAAATTAGAAATAATATGTGAATTATGTTAAATATATAAAAACAAACCCTTACATTAGTAATTTAAAATAAAATGGCATTTAAAGTAGATGATTTTTCAATAATGTTTATAAGAGTTCATCCCTTACCTTATGACTGTGACTCCAAATTCATGGGAGGGGATTATTGAGAGTTTAAGGGCCCCATGGGAAGAATCTAGAGAGAGGATGGAAGATTTAGTACATGATCCAAAAAATTTTAGAGAATAGAATTGGGTAAATGGGTGGGATTATTTATAAAATGATTGGGGAATTCATTACCATTTCTCAAACATTTGTTTTGGAATATATATTTAATAAAATATCAAAATCCGCAAACAATAAATTTTTTTTTCATATGGTTTCTAGAAAATAGTGGTGGATTCATTTATTTATTATTCCATGGTCTGAACATTGAAAAATAACACTATGGTTATGTGGAAGTGATTCGTACTCTTAATGAAATACTTTTGAATTCTTAAAATACATTATATGTTTTTAGAGGATTCATAATGGATTATAAAATTATGTAAATAAACATAAAATCATATTATTTTAGAATGTATACATATTATTGGTGGTGGGTACCCTTTAATTCATTTATTACATTACTTTTTGGTTTGTTATGATATTATAACACACACCATATATTTATACGTTATTTTATTATTACCCAAAAAATTAATTCTCTTAGAAAATTATGAAAAATTCACGATCGGATAACCTCAAAATTTTGATTTCTAAAATTTATGTTTATGTTATATAAATAATTTTGCAAATATTTCAATTTTAACTATTATAATAAGAGTCGACATGTTTATGTAATAATGGGTTTTTTTACAATAACTATTTTTGATCCCTTATAAAATTTACATTTAACGTCATAAAAATTATATTATTTTATATATTTAATAATTTAATAAATAATAATATTTTAATAAAATATTATTGATAATATAAATCCATTAATTCATATAAATAAATTCCATTATTGAATTGGAAAAATAGAAAAGAAATTATATTTGTTTTATTGTACCAAATAACATATCTTTAATGAATATGTAAATATAAATATTATTCAATTGAAAAATAATATATAAAGTTTCTTATTATTATACTATGGATACATATCCCTATAATTCACCTACCAATACTATAAGGTTGAGCTGACTGACTATTAGATTTTTTTGTAGTTATTCAACATACATGGGTTGGGTTTTGTTCTCGAAGTGCTTGAAAATATCCAATAAATGGTTTCTCTAATGATTATATTTCTGGATCACAACATGGTCTAGGTGAAGGAAAATCAATGTGATTCTATCTCACTTATATTATCTAATAAATGGGTTCCATATGTTATGATCATATTGGTTGTGGACATCATTTTATTTTATTATATCAAATGGATTTGATAAATGTCAATATTTATTCATTTCATGTGATCACTATTCAAAGGCTTTGTTATCAATTATAATGAATTTCTATTGTATTTTAATTATCATTTCATGTATTAATACCAAATTGGTGATTGTATTTTCTATAAAAATTACATGTAATAAGACATTTACTATAAATCACTAGGGGAATTTTATAAATAATTTATCAGGTTATTTCAATCTTCCCTCCTCCAGAAATTTCTCCATAGAATTTTTCATTTCCCAAAATAAAATTTATTAGGTTAATTTTTTACATTATATACTCCATTTACCATATTATGTCTTAGAACATGTGGTTTCTCCACATCAATATGACCATGTGCATTTCCTAATTCTGTAGAACAATGTCTCTAAAATATAAGGTCATTACCATGGGATCCTCATTGGAAAGGTCAATATCCAATGGTTAAAACATAGTATTGAGTAAATGTGTTTCACCTGGTATGTATTTACCGAATATAGATACATGGAATGAAACATGTACTTGGGACATGTTCGGTGGGACTGAAAATTGATAGGCCACCACACTGATGTGATCAATGGTCTCAAACAGAATGATGTATGATGAACAAATTCATCCCATCTTCCTAAATATCTTGACATTCTTACATGGTGATATTTGGAGGTATAACATTTCTCCAACATAACACTCTAGGCATCCTCAATTATTTTCATCATTTCACTTTTTTCGACTATGAGTAGCCTTGATGTGATTCTGAATGGTCTGGACCTTTTACACTCTTTCCACATCCATTTCAATACCTATCAATTTTCCACAACTTCAATCCAACAATTAGGTGTTCTGCACCTATTCCTATAATTTATTTCATAGGGATCCATGTTGTTTCATCATTAGAACCTATTATTTTTAGATAACTTGACCAGAGGAAGATGTTATTCCCATATTCCATTGAGGTCAATTTACTATTCTCTCAACTTGTCCTCAAATTTCTACATAGTATGAATAGATTATACATTAGTTTAAGGATGATAAGTCATTCTGATGTCTAACTCATTTTTTTAGAGCATGTTTGGGAGTATTCCAAAACATCGAGGTAAATCATAGTTAATTATAATGTATAATCAATTGAAGAGTTCTATTCTTCCTCTCCACTTCCCTAATGTATATCCTTGCAATATGGTCGAGTGGAGAATCCTATGGAATCAAAATAAAGTGCATTTTATTCTTATTAAAATATACCACAACCCCGAGAGAATTATTTCCCATTTAATTATTTGATTTATTTGTAGGAAAATCTTTGTTGATTTTTTTCCATTTCCATGTAGGTTTGGGTAATTGGTGCATCATCCCCTTTGATTTTTTCCATTCCCAATTCACCTACCGATATATAAGACATATTTATGTATATTCCAAGATCTATTTCTTCATATTCTCCAACAAATTTTTCTCTCAGAGATCTGAATACATCAATATTATTCCATGATGGATGGTGAAGGTTGAGTAATGTGGTTCATCTAACAACTACTTCATTAACTCCGGATTTTATGATACACAATTTAATAACCAAAATACCACAACTACTTCATCACTAAAATTGATCTCCATGTATTAACCTTTTATTATAGATTCTACTTTCTTCTGAATTCCTACATCATCAATTTTAGAATTTGTTTCTTCCTTAGAAGTGATGGTTTTAAAATCATTTGTGAATGGATTGATGATGATCATCCATTTATGATTCCCAGGTCCATCCATTCATTGTATAACAATACTTTTTCATTTTAAATTATCTTCAATGATAAAATTTGAGGTATCTTTCTACCCGTATTCATTCAATTTTTTCAATTTTTTCATTATAGTAGTTGATTAAGTAGTCAAATTCCTTTATCATCTCGAACTGTCATCATTGTAGAATATCCATCTCTTTCTATGTAAATATATGATGGATGATTTTGTGATCCATATATATTTCACCCTTATCCCCGAAGAGATAATGACTACACATTATCCACATGAAGATCAATACACCCAACTACATATCAAACATTGGGTAGAACTATTCATGAACATTCTGCATCCTTAATATGTTGCCTATAACATTGGCATCAGGCATTAATAGACCACCTAATATCTTCACTAATGAATAGATATGTATAATAAAATTGTATACCATTGTGGGTAGGGTCAGTAAAAATTTAGTGATAATCTATTTTTTATAATCCATTATCCACTGCTCACAATCAGCCTTCCCTGAAATCCTTACTCCCTTATGAGTTAACAAGGGTAGATGGTTAAACAAAAATGATAAATTTCCCACATGTTGATGATAGTACCCACAAAAATAAGTAAACAATGGATATCAATAATATATGAATCGATTGTACATCTATTAATTGATTGTATATTTTAAGGGTATATAAATATCCCATTTTTAATTATATTATGCCCCATGAATGAGACATCCTCTATGAAGAAGTCATATTATTTGTTCATTCAGAAATGATAATAATTTTAATTGTGTTCTATATCATTGTTCAAATTCTCCTCATGCTCCTCATATATTTGAGTGTCCATTTTATTACCATCTAGAATCACAAAAACAAATTTGTCTACATAATATATAAAGACCCTATTCATCTGGCTTGTAGAGATTGGAGAGGAATTATTGTGTCTAAATGGGATTACTATTAAATCATTTCTCTAGTACCTTGTAAAAAAAGTAGTATTGGGAATATTCTCTTTAATTAATTTAAAATTTTAATATCTTGTCCACATATCCACTATTGAGAAGTATTGTTCTCCAGGCATCTAAATAAACAAGTAATCAATAATTTGTAGAGACATATCAATATAATCAATGAAAAGTCTCATTGACCCATCCTTATTCCTAATGAAGAGAAATTGTTCAACCCAAGGTGAAGCACATTGGTGTATGAACCCATTATCCATATTCTTTGGTAGTTGTTTCATTATCTTATAATGTTACACACCATCCATTATATAGTTATTCTTCTATAATTCTAACAAACCATGTATAATATTGACTAAAAATTCAACCACTTGGCTAGGAGAAATTCCACGAAAATCATGGAAAAACAATTTAGTGTATTCCCCCCACAATAATATTGTATAGAAGGATGGTTCATTCCTCATACTCAATCATTTGAGATAGATTTTCTATCTTGTAAGAAATTATTATCCACACATGATATGTTGGTGAGAAATAATTTTAATCTATCTCCTTGAATTTGAATAAAATCATAGGATGTTTCATTAATGAGAGAGTGATTTCCTTATTGTAGAAATTTATGTTGGATCTATATAGGGAAATATAATCCATATGAAGAATTTCATGAAATTACCCTAAAGGGAATATTAAAATGTTCTCAAATATGTTCATCCCGCAATTTTTTATAGGGGTGATTTATATACATGAGAATGAATAATTTCCACATTTTTCATTTTCACTGAAAACTAAACTTCCATGCTTTCTACTGCTATTAGAATAGATCTACATAACATTTGTGATATGAAGTAATGAATAAAACCAGAATAATAATGTATATTCAGTATTCTAGAATTAATAACTAGAGTACCTATCACCACTTCATTTTCGGGATCCCCCATAGAGGTTGTCATAGAAAAAAATCTTTCATGGTGCCTCATATGTTGTTAGTAATCTCAGAAAACAGTTTTCTTATTGAATTAGTAAAGAAAAATTACATGGTTCCTCGAAGTTGAATAAAAAATAGACTAATTGATGAAAACATAACTCCATCATCCATAACATTAGTGGGTATCTCCCATAAAAAACACTAGATTTGTGTCCTTAATTTCGACACCTAAATCATTTCCTCAAACCCATGTGAAATTTACGAGGTGCTTCATTCTGCACTTTTCACTAGTGGCATGTCGAAATTTGATAGCACTGTTAGAGTTCCCAATCAGATAGATATAATTAAACTCCATTTTCCACTTCTTATCCCCATAATCCCATTGAGATTCAGTGATATCAATTTCATCTTTGATCTCATAGTATACAATTTCCTCAATGCTGTCAAATTGTTGGATAACTATGAATTTTGGTAGACTAGGTATTAAGAAACCAATGAAGAAGATAACCTTGAATTCGAATGTAACAACAAACAAGAAGGAATATCATGAATGCCTTGTGATTTATTTTTTGTACCATCCTATATAATGGTCATATTTTTTCATTGAGAGTAACGAAATCCATTTATATAAGACATCGTAGGGTTGTGGGAAAATATTTATCAATTTTGTTTCTGAAATTTATTCCACCCCCACATTGATCTCTACCTTTTGTTTCATCTTCTTCAAAAATGTCCACTACTAATTAGATTCCCCCATATATGAAATAAATCTACTAATACCATCACTTTCGTTAATCATTATATGATGTTGAATATCTTCTAAATAGAGTTGATGCGTTGTTCGATGAATAAGGGGTCAGACGATCCAGTGATTGTCAGAGGCCATTGGAATATAAATGTATCAATTTAACCGTGTTCATTATTTAGGATTATTTATGATCATATACTAATTATGGTTTCAATTTAGAACCTCATTTACCTGAGAGTGTATCCTGATAATGTTCATGATTCCCTATCCCATTGGGTTGGACATCTCATTGGGGTTGTCAACAAATTTCCTTTCACATTGGTTGTTTGACTGACTCATACTATTTCAGTCCATTGGATTGATTAATGGAAAAAAATTTGGATGATTATTTTTGGACTATGAAGCACATAAATGGGAATATAATAGCATTAAATATATAAATTATAAATTAAAATTATTTCCATAACATATTCATTTATTGGTTTCAATCTATGTTATCCAAAAATATTTCCTAGAATTTATTCTTATTGTAATAATTTGTTCCATAAAAAATGGTATATAATGATCTTAAGGATTTACAAAATCATACCTCAATGGACTTTCAATATATGTGTGCAGAAAGACCAATTTTCATGCATCCGTTCCCATTTGAATGTATCTCAACACAATGTTTTTGGGTTTTAATCCTATTTAAATCAATAGTATACCCACCCTCACATATTATATCCTCATTAGGATGAATTTTCTTGATAAAACAATTTCTCTATAATTAACAAAATGTGGGATTTTTTCTTTTACATAGATTAATCCCCAAGGATTTATTTGTGGTTTTCAAATCGTAATACCAAAAATAACTATTTACTTTGACACAAACTATGAAAACCCTACTCATTATTTCACATTAATGCAATATTTATTATATATTATTACACATAATAAATCATATATGATCATGAAGTCCAGTTCCTATAATATTAAGTACATTACATGACAACTTAAAACCAAAAATATATTATATTTATTGATATTTTCTTTAACGTGATCTTATTCTTCCTTAATACTTAACACTGCATGGGTAAATCTGGGTACATAAATAATAAATGGGTGAGCTATAAATCCCAATATGAGAATATACATAGAATAACATGAAGAATGTTGTACATGTTAATAAATATTCATATCATGAGGGAATAAAAGGGGAATGAATCATAAAAATGATAGATAAAACATGACATTGAATGATAACCTAAAAGAAACATGGGAAATGTGGAAACAAAAAAATGTGTCATAAATATAAGTCACATGGAATCATTTTTTATCTCATTTTATTATATGTGAAATGATTTTGGAATAAATACATGTACATAAAAATCAAATTACTATATGTTCATAAAGGCGAATACTCTTAATAGGGATATCATAGTGAAATTTCACCATTATATTGTGGGAGCATAAATGTTAATGAGAGGTCTTAATGAGATTTAAAGGATTTACTCTTCATTTAGATATCATAATTTCCATATATGAGCTGGGTAAAAGAAAATCCCATCCTCACTAATTGAATATAATATGGCCTAAAATGAATATTATTCTTTAATAAAAGGGAGAATGTGGGGATTCAGTACCATGAGTTTGTGACTCCAAATTCATGGGATGGTATTGTTGAGAGAATTGGGACACCATTGGAGGACTCTAGAGATGGTAGGACTGAGTAAGGACATTCTCATAAGATTTTTAGTCATGTGAAGAAGTTAATTATGCTGTTTCTAAATATGAAATTATTGGTAAATCCTCTTTCATTTCTCAGACATAGGTTTTGATCTCTATAAAATAATATAACCAAAACTGAAAACCATCCCATTGTTTTCGATTAATACGTCAAGAAAAAGAGTTGTGGTTTCCTTTATTTTATTATTAAATGGTCCAAACATATTAAAATATTACTCTTGGAGATGTGGATGTGAGCCATACTCTTAAACAAATGATTTTAATACCATATACATTATTATTTATTCTAAATGATTCATAAAGGCTTCATAAAATTAATCAAATAATCATGAAATCACATTATTTTAAAGATAAACCTTAATTTCATCATAGATACCATTTATAGTATTTATGAAATCACCTTTGTGTCATTAGGATTTCATAATACACACCGAATATTTATACCGTATTGGATTTTTAACCGAAAATTAGTTTTTCAATGAATATTATGAAAAAGACACAATTGGATTGTAACACCCCGACCCCAGCTACCCAGAGCCGGTGCATTACTTTGTAACATTGGCATGATCACAAAAGATCAAGTCTCGAATGACCGATTAGTTTAGTAGCCTTGGAAACACTAGATACATTCATAAGTTTTACATTACATCATAAAATGAAAAACTACTACAACAACATAATGTCTCCACAGTCCACACTATTATCCCCTCATAATATCCCGGAAGGTCATTCATAATTTACTTCTTCACATCCTGGGAAAAAATAAAACATAGAAAAGGGATGAGCTCAAATGCCCAGTAAGGATAACAATATAGTGGAAACTTTCATAAATAAGAATAAACATTTAAGGCAATGTATAACTAAAACAAAAGCCTTTTAAACTTGAATATCAACATAAGATGGCAAAAGTAAAATGAAATAACGCCATTTACTCATTCACATGGATATTCTACTAATCGAATAATCACATGCAAAATCACTAACCACTTTCATAATGTTGGAATGCATAATGCCAGACAATCATAACCACATAGCCAAGGCCTCGTGCCAAGACTACAAATAAGATTTTGTCAAGGCCTTGTGCCAAGACAGTAGTTTGTCTCATGAGACCTACCGATGCATCGAGGAGCTATAGCGGGCTCCACCCGTCACATATTAAGTCCAATGCATTCCCATATGAAAAGGTTTAAACATGACAGAAACATTCATATTAAAACTAGCATATGAAATGTCAATAATTTCACCATAAACTATGAATGGTATAAAATAGCACATCCACAGTCAAACATATCACAAAACCTTCAATACAATATAGAAGTTTTGTATTATAATAAATCAACTTCAAATAAGCGTAAAATCCATCAAAGGATGTTGACATAGATTAAATCAAAACACTTTTTAGAGAAATATCTCTTTCTATTTTTGAAATCATTTAAGAGCCATATAAAACAAAACATTTTCTTGAAAATATTCTTATAAGCTTGTAAGGAAATCTTTGAAGATTTTATAATGGCGGAAAATAACCGCACCCACCGTATAAGTTAAAAACACATTCATACCTCAATTCTGTAAAAAAGGTTAAAAAGGACCTTGTTTTGAAAACGACGGAAAGATTCCTCTTATAAAAAGTCAAAAAGGGTATAAATGACTTTAACCCATATTCTTGTA
The DNA here is from genome assembly GCA_963277665.1 of Viscum album. Taxonomy (NCBI): domain Eukaryota; kingdom Viridiplantae; phylum Streptophyta; class Magnoliopsida; order Santalales; family Viscaceae; genus Viscum; species Viscum album. The sequence goes on from OY728143.1 coordinate 228,092,899, forward strand.
AATAATAAAAATGTTTTGAAATACATTTTGAAGAAACATGGATGTGGATGATAACGAGGTCCCAGTAGATTATTATGTATAAACAACCTTGGATAATGAAGAGGTTGTGAAGTAAAACCTTACCTTGTACTTTTCCTTGGTTGGGGTAGGTTAACCTCCTGTATAATGGTGAAATAATTGTTATTAAATTATACGAGAATCATATACATTCATATGATATCATATATGATCTTTTAACATTGCTTTGTTATCAATATCTTAGATTTATCGTAGTTTCGGGTGTTAAATTACTCGTTTTCTTATAAGTTTTGTTACGTAAGTCATGTTTTTCATGTATAGGTCTTATATTATTCATATCCAGAATGATATCATGTCCTTAAACATTATTTTTAAATTGTCAAATGATAATTATACTTGAATGGATACGACGGAGAATGAATCTCATCGCGTTCGTGGAGACGGTAGTCCGTACGTACGCACGAGCGACAATATCATTATTTTGATATTAAAATAATATATAATTGGATAGTATATCATATATACAGAATCATTATCATGTTATATTTATTATTTACATGAATTACATATCATTATTATACCCATCTAAATAATAATATATTGAATAACAATTACACCACGACGTGGAGACGGTAAGCCGTACGTACGCACGTATGGTGACATGTCATTCAAATGATGGGTAGAATACTGAATATGGTTGTTCCATATTTTTAATAACATCACAGTATATAGAAGATACTGGAGTTATAATTTTAGAATTGAAATAAAAAACAAAGAGGGAGTGGAAGAAGAAAGAAACATGAAAGAGGGTGATGAAAATGTTACCTCTTCTTCGGGTTCTTCCTTTTGATTTGATCAAAAGGACTCTTTAGGATGGCTTTCTGACTAAAGTAAAGCTTCTAGGATGAAGGGAGAGAAGTTGGGAGAGTATTTGGGCAGAGGTTGGCCGAACCAAAAGGCTTGAAAATGTGAATAAGGTGATAGAGGTGGGGGCCTTTTATAAGAGGAGAGGAGGGGCTCTTTTGGAAAGATTGAAATGTTACATTATTATATAATGCTTTTCAGATTCTAAAGGTCCCACACTTATATAATTCGTGGATAAGGTGATAAGGGTTCGAAATCTCTTCATCCAATAGGCTTTAGACAAGTGTAAGCCTTGGATTTTGCATTATCTTCTCATTTTATTTAAATCGTTAAATAATGAGGTCATCGCCGCATCATAATGATGTCATAAATAATTTAATTTATATAATGTCTAAAAATTATAAAAAAATACTATGATGTAGGAAATCTTTTTATATTTCTAATGAATATTTATAATCAAAATTTGGACTTGTGTAACCCCACTAAAAAACTGTTTTAGTAAGACAACTCATGTTTGTGTCAATTTACTTTTAACATTAAATAAATATATATTAATGTCATTTTCCAACTAAAGTGGCTCCATGGGGTCCCCAAGTTGACCCATGGGTTGTCTTGGTCGGCCATGACTCATCCAATAGGAGTATGACAAGTGTCATTCTCATCTCATATTATTAAAACATTATTTGTACCTTAAACTACACTAATTACCTCTAATCGCGATTAAGAACTTAAAAGTTACTATTCACCAAAAATTTATTTTAATCTCATTGAACCACAATTTACTTCTTAATTACAACCATGTATGTTGGATTTTTGAAAATAAAATCATAGAAGTGGTAATATTTCATTTAAATAAAAAATCAGTTATTTAACTACCACTTAGTGGTTTCACTATTAATCAAAAATTGAAGTTTTTCAGAACAAAGCCAAAATTTCACTCTAAGCTATAATTGATATTCCAAATTCAAAAATGATGTCTATTTTAAAAAATTCCAAAAATATAAGTTGCATTAATTAATTTTATAATTAATTCCCGCTGTCACAACAAATAGCTTGTTTTTAAGAAACAATTTATATCAAAAGATTGGCAATTGTTTATGTACAATTTCAATGTTAAATTAATTCTAAGGACCACCATTGGACAAAATGGTAAAAATATATTCTAATTATACCTTAAAACCAATAAATAGTATAATTTATCACTATAAATTATTTTGGTTAAAAAAGTTGTTTTAAGTATTTATCACTATTCATAAAAAATTAGAAGTTCTTAGAAAAATACCAAAAATTCAACATAGGCAAAATTCGATATTCCGAATCCAAAAATGAAGTCCATTTTGATAAATAAAATTTATAAAATTTCAAAAAGTAGGTATTACTATTCACAACGGCTAGTTTCATTAGTTATGGTGTGTGTTAGAGCTCAAGGTTGCGTACAACAAATGCTATTGTATTATTGAATGAGAAGCGTATCGTGGAAGCTCGGGGTGTTACATTCTCCCCTGCTTTAATAAATTGCGTCCTCGCAATTTGAAATTTTTCTTTGAAAATAAAAGGTTGAAAAGAGAAAATACCATTGTGGAAAACCCACATCGGAAATAAGAATAATAAAATTTAGCCTTAATAAGAGGGAAAGGGAAATGAAAAAGTCACCATGCAATTATGATATCGATTAGAAGAACATTGGTGGAAATTAAAGACATATAATTGGAGGAAAAACGTAAATATTTGTAGGGAGTGATTGAGGTCATCAATCACAATCAACTGTCAAATTGAGGGCCTCAAAGCCTTCAATCTATGTTGATTTAAAATATCATCAGTTCAACAAGACATAATGTATTAGGATAACACATTTTTTTGTTTTAATATCCCTTTACTAATGTTTAAGAATTAATTTATTCATTGAATAAGAGACAGGTATATATATATTTATGCTTGACAATTAGAGTTTCAACCTTCAACTCATCTTTCACTCAAAAAGATAATAGAACTCAAAAATATTATACTTATCCTAATTTTATAAGGTTCCAAATGTTAACACATACCATTTAGATTAGTAAAATTATTTTGTAATAACCGGGGACATCCTGTAGGCTAGTGGTAGAAAATAAATGCCTGTCGCACTATGATTGTGGGTTTGATTCCTGCAGCTTTGTCCGACGCGACGGGGTATGCCCCACCCTGCAGGTTGTCCTTTTCCAAAAACTATAGTATCATAATATTCCAAAAATAATCTTCATAAATTCTTTAACCTTAAACAATACTATCCATGGTTCAACTTAATCCATTCCAACCTTAATAGTTATCCAAAATACCTCTGTCTAGACTTTCTCTAAAAGGTCACTAAATTCCAAAATCAATTGTAACATCAGATTCCCCAAACAAAGAAAAGTTTCTCTTATTGTCACATACTAAAAATATGATTACCTTAATCATATTAAAACCTTACTGAAATCAACAAGTACTGCAGTACAATCCTTATATATATATCACATTATTCTAATAACCAGAATATAATCCATGAGTCCAAAAGCACCAATACATTAGTTATTCTGCTTCAACTGTAGTAACAGCATAAGATTGTCCTTGATCACTTGGCCTTTTCTGAGGTAAGTTTCCCTGACGCTTAGGACATTCATTTGCATAATGACCCATTTCTCTACAATTTTAGCATTCAACTTTGATAGCTGCTTTCTTTCCCTTGCAATCACGAGCCTGGTGACCCTTTTCTCCACATTTATAACAAAATCCCATTCCTTTTAGGCAAGTACCAGGGTGATTCTTCCCACAATTATCACATACTGGAAAATCCTTCTTTCCCTTTTTCCCTTTATCTGTCTCTTGTTCCACTGTTCTCTTCTTCTCTTACTTTACTTTGTTGTCATAAGACTTAGAGAATTCCTTTTCTGTCTTGATAGCACACGAGACAATATCTTTGTATGATGAGAAGGATTGTGATACTAAAGCTCTACGGAGAAATGGTTTTAACCCATCAAAGAAACGATCAATATTACTCCTTGGGTTACCTATATAATCGGCAGCATACCTTGCTAACCTTGTAAAGTTAGCCTCATACTTTGCGACATTCTCATCCTCCTTCTGCCTCAGACTCAGAAATTGCCTTCCATATCCGCTCGATGGTCTCGAGGAAAGTATTTTTCTAAGAACAGCTCTCTGAACTCCTGCCATTCCATGTTTGTTAATTCATCATCTTCCTTTGTGTTTTGAATTAGTGACCACCATTGATCGAGATCTCCAGTGAGGCGGTAAACTGCCATGACAACCTTCTCCCTTTCACTACTCCCCAAGGCATGGAATATTTTCTCTAAGGAATTTATCCATTGCTCAGCTACCATAGGATTTGTACTCCCATTGAAGGTTGGTGGTTGTTGCCTCATGAAATGTTCTAGAATTGATCCTCTACGTTGCGGATCAGGGTGCTCCATACGAGTAAGGTTATTATTCATAACCTGAGTGAGTTGTCCCAGTGTGGTAATAAGTTGATTGGCACCAGTTGCATCACCAGCCCCACTATAATTATCTTGAGCAGGAGGGAAATCCCTACATGGAGTGCGTGCATTGATACGGTTTCCATTTCTTCCACTAGGCGCCATTTCTAAACAATGGCATAAACTAGATCAGTTTATGAATCAAAATATATAATTTCATACTTATAAAACACTTAACATAAATTGAACTATTTATGGATATAATCCGTAATCATAAAAATGTTTTCTTTGAGTAAGTATATACTCATAAACCCTTCATAATGATTTGTAGAGAAAATGAGAGTTATCCTAAGCATATCCCCCGGGAGTGTCGTAACCAAGAGTGCAGCAAGGCCTGTTGTCGTGCACCAGTTCCCGTTCGAGTCTAGCTCAAAGCGGTGTTTTCGGGTTTTACCCCTAGGTACATCTGTCCCAGAGCCGCCTCTACTTGCTCGTATCCAGGAAGGGATTTATTGCTCGTAAAACTTACAAAATCTCTACAATAACAAAATTCAAGGAAGTTTTTCTATACTAATCCTCAAAGTCTATCTTTGGGCTATGTGCTCTAATCAGAGTTTATCTAAATCTAGCTTCCAAGGTTAGTACTAAACTGCCTCTGATACCAACTGTAACGCCCCAACCCCAGCTACCCAGAGCCGGTGCATTACTTCGTAACATTGGCATGATCACAAAAGATCAAGTCTCGAAAGACCGATTAGTTTAGTAGCCTTGGAAACACTAGATACATTCATAAGTTTTACATAACATCATAAAATGAAAAACTACTACAACAACATAATGTCTCCACAGTCCACACTATTATCCCCTCATAATATCCCTGCAGGTCATTCATAATTTACTTCTTCACTTCCTGGGAAAAAATAAGACATAGAAAAGGGGTGAGCTCAAATGCCCAGTAAGGATAACAATATAGCGGAAACTTTCATAAATAAGAATAAACATTTAAGGCAATGTATAACTAAAACAAAAGCCTTTTAAACTTGAATATCAACATAATATGGAAAAAGTAAAATGAAATAACACCATTTACTCATTCACATGGATATTCTACTAATCGAATAATCACATGCAAAATCACTAACCACTTTCATAATGTTGGAATGCATAATTCCAGACTATCATAACCACATAGCCAAGGCCTCGTGCCAAGACTACAAGTAAGATTTTGTCAAGGCCCTGTTCCAAGACACTAGTTTGTCTCATGAGACCTACCGATGCATCGAGGAGCTATAGCGGGCTCCACCCGTCACATATTAAGTCCTATGCATTCCCATATGAAAAGGTTTAAACATGACATAAACATTCGTATTAAAACTAGAATACGAAATGTCAATAATTTCACCATAAACTATGAATGGTATAAAATAGCACATCCACAGTCAAACATATCACAAAACCTTCAATACAATATAGAAGTTTTGTATTATAATAAATCAACTTCAAATAAGCGTAAAATTCATCAAAGGATGTTGACATAGTTGAAATCAAAACACTTTTTAGAGAAATATCTCTTTCAATTTTTGAAATAATTTAAGAGCCATATAAAACAAAACATTTTCTTGAAAATATTCTTATAATCTTGTAAGGAAATCTTTGATGATTTTATAATGGCGGAAAATAACTGCACCCGCCGTATAAGTTAAAAAAACATTCTTACCTCAATTCTGTCGAAAAGGTTAAAAAGGACCTTGTTTTGAAAACGACGGAAAGATTCATCTTATAAAAAGTCAAAAAGGGTATAAATGACTTTAACCCATATTCTTGTAAATAATAAAAATGTTTTGAAATACATTTTGAAGAAACATGGATGTGGATGATAATGAGGTCCCAGTAGATAATTATGTATAAACTACCTTGGATAATGAAGAGGTTGTGAAGTAAACCCTTACCTTGTACTTTTCCTTGGATGGGGTAGGTTAACCTCCTGTATAATGGTGAAATAATTGTTATTAAATTATACGAGAATCATATACATTCGAATGATATCATATATGATCTTTTAACATTGCTTTGTTATCAATATCATAGATTTATCGTTGTTTCGGGTGTTAAATTACTCGTTTTCTTATATGTTTTGTTACGTAAGTAATGTTTTTAATGTATAGGTTGTATCTTATTCATATCCAGAATGATATCATGTCCTTAAACATTATTTTTAAATTATCAAATGATAATTATACTTGAATGGATACGACGAAGAATGAATCTCATCGCGTTCGTGGAGACGGTAGTCCGTACGTACGCACGAGCGACAATATCATTATTTTGATATTAAAATAATATATAATTGGATAGTATATCATATATACAGAATCATTATCATGTTATATTTATTATTTACATGAATTACATATCATTATTATACCCATCTAAATAATAATATATTGAATAAAAATTACACCACGACGTGGAGACGGTAAGCCGTACGTACGCACGTATGGTGACATGTCATTCAAATGATGGGTAGAATACTGAATATGGTTGTTCCATATTTATAATAACATCACATTATATAGAAGATACTGGAGTTATAATTTTAGAATTGAAATAATAAACAAAGAGGGAGTGGAAGAAGAAAGAAACATGAAAGAGGGTAATGAAAATGTTACCTCTTCTTCGGGTTCTTCCTTTTGATTTGATCAAAAGGACTCCTTAGGATGGCTTTATGACTAAAGTAAAGCTTATAGGATGAAGGGATAGAAGTTGGGAGAGTATTTGGGAAGAGGTTGGCCGAACCAAAAGGCTTGAAAGTGTGAATAAGGTGATAGAGGTGGGGCCTTTTATAAGAGGAGAGGAGGGGCTCTTTTGGAAAGATTGAAATGTTACATTATTATACCATGCTTTTAGGATTCTAAAGGTCCCACACTTATATAATTCGTGGCTAAGGTGATAAGGGTTCTAAATCTCTTCATCCAATAGGCTTTGGACATGTGTAAGCCTTGGATTTTGCATTATCTTCTCATTTTATTTAAATTGTTAAATAATGAGGTCATCGCCGCATCATAATGATGTCATAAATAATTTACTTTATTTAATGTATAAAAATTATAAAAAAATACTATGATGTAGGAAATCTTTTTAGATTTATAATGAATATTTATAATCCAAATTTGGACTTGTGTAACCCCACTAAAAAACTGTGTTTGTAAGACAACTCATGTTTGTTGCAAGTTACTTTTAACATTAAATAAATATATATTAATGTCATTTTCCAACTAAAGTGGCTCCATGGGGTCCCCAAGTTGACCCATGGGTTGTCTTGGTCGGCCATGACTCATCCAATAGGAGTAGGACAACTGTCATGCTCATCTCATATTATTAAAACATTATTTGTACCTTAATCATAATAATATTTTACTTTGAATACATTTTAAAAAAGTAGTTTTCAATTATCAACGTTATTTTCAATATTTATTAAAGACCATACATTTTTTAAAATAATATAAATTAACTCCAAACCCATATTTAAATTCTTATTTCATTAAAAACATTATATAAAATAGTTTTCATAAAATATTTATAAACTAATTTCAATATTTAACGACATAAATTAGGAAAATCCATTTTGGAAGAAAATGATTTCTGAAGAACTACAATAATTAACTAAAATCCAAGATCATAATTTATAATAATTAATCATTAAATTTTAATTTATTTATAAATTTAAATATATGATATAATGTTTTTATTATTCATATCCCCAATTCAGACTTCTAGGTTATAAAAAACACATTTTAATAACAATATTTCAATGTTTTTTAACGCCCGTTGATAAATATTTTGTAAAATATAGCCCATAGACATTATTAAAATATAAGGATATTGCACTCAATTAAAATTATTATATATATATATACGTGATTCCATCAAATTTTTAAAATTTTTTCCTCTCAGATTCATTGAAATTATCGCAAATTTTCTTCTTCGTGTCTTTATTACTGAAAGCCTCATTAGGTGTAATAGGTTAAGACTGAGATAAGAACACATAATATTCATATTTTTTACATAATTTGACTTCAGTTTTGACTTGTTAACCAAAATCACCAATTATATAATAAGTAGACTGATTCCATTTAAATAATTAATTTTTTTGGATTGTAAAACATAGATCATAATCAACGAGATGAATTTATTCAATAGGTATAAAATCTCAAATTATTCTTATGTTTCACATCTCTTCGATGAATTTTCAAATATGGCATATAACATAGTTTCATTTAAATAATATTGATATTTTGTTTTTTGGGATTAATAAATCTTAATGAATAGTTTCTAAAAAAATAAAAAAATTGTGTTGCTTTTTTAAAAATTTATATTAATTTCATAAAAAATATATAAATTACTTGTTCTTTAATATCCATGAAATATTCCCACATCTGCATTTGGAAAAAATTTATATAAATTATATTCATTAGTCATGATGAATAAATATATATAAAAAGTATGAAATACTATATATTTCATTTCTATTTTGTATAAAATGTATAATGAGGTTTACTATAAAAAATGCCTCGTAAAAATTGATATACAGTATACAAATTATTACCAACTGATTCAACCAACATGTTTTAAAATCTATGATTTCAATCAATATGTTTCTAGTAATTTACTATGGAATTATATTTCATCATTTAGCTACACCATTTTTCAAAGGGACTATAGATTCTTAGAAGTTATGGTCCATTTTTTATTACCACAAAATGTTTTAATATCAATCCTTTTAAACACCCCACCATTATCACTATGAATTTTAAAAAACTATAGTTTTTTTATAATTTATAACATGGGATATACAATTTTTAATAAATAAAAGGACTAATGAATTTTATATATGATATATACCCTCATTTATCTTATTAAAAATATAGAAAATAACTTACATAGTATTTTCCTCCAATACATTATGTTTGTGTTTGACCAAATTAATCAATGTACAGCAACTAAAAATCCCCAAAAGAGAATAAATCACTATTATATTTAATTTCATTCATGTTTTACTTTTAATAAACAAATTGGTCCCAAACTTTTGAATAATTAACCCTTATCTCTTATTTATCGCTAAAAATTATTTTATTAGAGTTATTAGAAAAATTTATAGTATTTCATTGTATTATCACTCAATTAAACAACCATGATTGATATTTCATTGCACATAAACAAGGTATATATTGGATTATATTTTGTAACAGCCCAACCCCGGTTCCACAGACCAGTGCCTCTAATAGGTCGGTCACATGTTTCCAAGAACACCTATACATATGGAAGGGGTTATAGACTAAAAGCGAGGGTCAGGTAAGTCATTCCTGAGGAGACTATACACATTATTTTTTTATAAATTTTACACACCATATGAAATAAATAAAAAATAAAAGATTCATATAATCATAAAAAATGCCAATATATCATGATAACCAAATAATGAAATACTATGTCTGAACTAAATAATAAATATGACTTGATAATCTATGATCTAAGTGTCAATCAGTAACTCAAAAGTAAATACACTGATGACACCAAAACTTGTCCCGAACCATTTTTAATTCACTTATCCATGCTCCACCCCAACTCTTATATTTAGCACAGGGATATTTAACCTTACCAATTTTGAAACAATTAAGTCTATACCCATTCGAATATGCCACCCCATGTTGGGTGTTAGTACAACCCTATAGTCCACCAAAAATTGTCCTTTAAAAAACCAGTCAATGATAGTGCATGTAGTTTTATAATAAAATAATTACAATGCTTAAATAAAAATTTTATCAAGCTTTTGTAAATTATATATTTAACCAAATAAACACTAAGGTTTGTAGGGCCACCCAAACCTGAATACCTACAGCTACCCATGCCAGAGTCTGACCTATCCCCATAGAATATCACATTAGAATGTTCATGTTATCAATCATTATAAAATTCAGAATGCCCTTGTTATATTTCCCTGTTTCATATAATATTATTGAATGAGCACTCTTTCATTCATAATACATGGTTGAATGTACTTGTTACCATTCACTATTTTACACTACACAATGGAATAAGAATGGGACCATTCATAACTTCACATATTATAATAATCACGTTATCATTTCGTATTTCTCAACCGAATGACCATGATACCATTCATAAACACATAATTAAATAAATAATTATTTATCCACACCAATAACACTACTAATTTAACAATTAGTTAAACACATACATACAATTTGTGAACATAAAAATTGACTAATCACAACAAATAATGATAAATATTTGAACAATTAAATTATCACTTAAATTTGACTAGTTATTTCAAAAATCAACTAATCACATCGATGACATTGGTTAATTCATTAAATAACCATTATCATAGTTTATTACATTTAATTTATCACATAAAAAATTACATAAATTAATCCATTTAATTGATTATTTAACTAACCCAATTAATAACTTTAGTCTATTCATCAACTAAGTAATATAGTGAATAATATTAATTAAATCAAAAAAATTTAATCAGGTCAACTACATTAATTAGTTAAAAAATTAAATAATCACATCAATCATATTTTTCAATTCATCAATTAAATGAACACAATAATTAATAAATTTAAATAATAAATTAACTAATAACATCAATTTATCATATCAATTCAACAGTTCCCTAATAACATCAATAAATCTAGTCAATTTATCAATTAATTAATTACATCAATGATTCATGTTTATTCAATAATTAACTAATCACATCAATTTCTCTGGATTACGCATCAATTAACAAGACACATCAATAACTATAGTTAATTCAATGATTAACTAATATCATCAATAATATTAATCAATTTCATATATAATTAATCATATATAATATATTAATTATTTCTACAATTACATAATAAATTCAAACTTATTCATAATATCATCAATTTAATAAATACAAAAATTTTTCTATTTTATTAACAATTATGTTATCAATTGAATTACTATTTTAAAATAAAAAATTAGCTAATCACATTAATAGAATTAGTTGATTCATAAATTAAAAAATCAGATCATTAAATCTATTTCATTCAACAATTAACGAATCCCATCAATAAAATTAAATAATTCAAAAATTAATTGATGACATCACTTATTTTAATTAATTCTAAACTAAATTTATCACTTCAAATCCATAAATTAATTCAAAAATTAACATTCTATTCCAGTACGATTAAATAACTCCACAATTTGATAATCACTCCCACCAATGACATTATCTAATTTAACCATTAAATAATCATAATACATTCCATAGTTTATTAATCAATTATTTAATCACAAAATCCCATTATTTAATTAAACTGTTAAATAATCACATTACCTCTATTAATTAGTTCATCATCTAATTAATCCACTGAATCTTGTTAAATAATTAAAAATAATAATTAATCATCTCAATGTAAATAAATAATTAATTAGTTAATCACATAATTACCCTTATTTAATATCTTGACTAATTAATCTCCTTAATTCAATTAATTAATTCATCAGTTACTTAATCAATATCATCAACACATTAACCCAAAATTAATTCATATAATTAATTATTGAAATCGACTATATAAATATCATATAGTTATTTATACAATTAATTATCACAATTCATATATCTCAATATATAAATATTAATTGAAAAATTAATTGTCCCATATCACATAACATGATATGTCATAATTAATTTTACAATTAATAATCATAAATCAAATATATTGATATATCATAATAAAATTTACAATAAAAAATTTCATATCTTATATCATGATATGTCATAAGTAATTCATCAATTAATTATCTCATCTCATATATCTTGATATCTCATTATTAATTTATAATTAATTATCATTAGTCAGATATCATTATATCTCGTAATTAATTCATCAATTATTTATTGTAAACCATTTATGACAATATATCGCAATTAACCACCCAATTAATTATCTAAATTGCATATCCATAAATCTCATAACTAATCCTAGAATTAATTGGCAAAATTGTGAAAACCAAATCCTCATAATTAATTTCCCTATTAAAAATATAAATATGTTTCCCCTTGTTCTCATAGTAATCTCCCAAATTATTCAGATATTTCAACAATTTATCCAGTAAATCAATTTTCCATTATCTAAATCAAAAATCCCTAAATATCATAATTAAATCTTACAGTTATTATATAATTTTTAATCTTCATAAACCCATGATTATATCCCTAAATAATCATAAAATTCTAAATCCCTTAATCCAATTATTAGTCCCCAATTAACCATAAACTTCATAAAGAATCCAATTAATCAATTGATCCTGATAAATAAAGTAATTTATTAATTTGAATTTATAAATAATGCATGAAATACTTAAACATGAATACACATATCAATTTCAAGAATATAGAATTTTAACATTAGTCCACCAACCTAAATATGATTAAGAAAAAATTCCCTATATGAATCCTTGAAAATTGGCTGGCAGAAAGACATATATCTGGTTCTGAATCTGAAAACCCTAAAATCATGTTTCATGAAAATAAGGTTCATGAAAATATTTTTTTAGATCTAGAATCAAATATCAAAATATAAAAAATTCATTTGAATCCTTCTTATACAACGGATTATAGAGCTAAACGAATGTGGAATAAAAGGGGGGGAAATGAAGGAAGAATGGAAGAGGGATCCACATACAAGGAGAGAAGCATCTTTTGATATGGGCTAGGATTCACAATGAACGGAGGTTGGAAGGGGCCAGAATTCATCCACAGAGCTCCCAAAATGTGAAAGAGGACTTAGGAAAATAATTGGTTCTATTTGGGTTTAATTAGGGGGTTTGGAAATTTTTAGAATTAATTTTCAGTCTTAATTAACTCCAGCGCATTGTAAGATGGGAAACATCGCATGGGTTTATATAATAGTGCAACTACCATGAACCTATTCTTTTTGGGGTGCATGGTTACTCCTTAAAGATGACATATTTTCCTAAACCATGTACCATATGGGTTAATCTCCAATGCTTGGGTCCACATGGATAACTGGGATGGGGTGTACAGTTTTCTTTATCCATGTACAAACCATGAACAACCCCCTTTTCCTTCATTTTTCTCATAATTTAAACAACAAATTCACCCAAATAAATCCAAAATAAAAAGAAAATAATAAAAAGAAAAAATACCCATAAAAAATCCAAAGTAAAATCCAAAAATGTTCAATCCCCTAAAATCTCTCCACCATATAACATATCGTCCTCAAGCAACACTCCTAATTTTCCATAAGAATATGACTCCAATAACCGAGCCTCTAAGCCCGCTTATCTATTTCTCTCTCCCAAGATTATTCCAACTCTAGACCTTGTTTCTATAATATATGAACTGACATCATAGTATTTCATCAGAACACCTTATCAATGAAACCCGACACACATATATGATACTTTTGAAAGGACACATCAGTGTAGAGGTTATCTTCTAGAAAAAACAACACAAGTTACCCAAATCACTGTTCTCAAAAATTCCAAGGTAACATCTAATGTCAGCACTCACCTATCCAATCCAAAACATTTTTGAAAGGATGTATGTCCAATGCCACCAAGACTAACATGTCTTTTCCACAAAGAATTTTAACAATGTACCTTATAGATACATAATTTATAAATTATCGATGATATACATCCCACAATCTAAATTCACATAAACCGCTTCATAAGAGAATCATCTTAGGGGTACTATATCAAACCAAAACACTTTCAGGTAGCTAGTCATAAAGGTAAATAAATCTCAGAATAGCAGGGATGATTTCATGGTTGGGTATAAGATCATCAAAAAATAAAAGTACACAAAAAATTAATTTGGGAATACCAACACAAATCATATGTCACTGTTTTAACTCCCATTATGTAAACACCTTATGCTTTAGAATGTCTCAAGCTTCCCTTCCTACCAACATCCATGCACACCAATCCGAAACCATATGGTCTCGCACAAAACCTAATACAGAGTTCTAAATCTAGGGTATTCTCAATAACAAAACTACACAAATCATGGGACATTTAAAAAGAATAAATGATTATTGACTAAAAATAATAACATAGTTAACATTAAATATTCACACAAAACCATATATACTATTTCTCTTTTTTCCCTACCACACGCTCAAAACCGATGCACTCTCTCTACCATTATACAACATATATCTAGATCCTAGTTAACAATGTTAACCACATTTTCATTATTCGATTTTCTCATTGCGATAACCATTTATTCTCATATTACATGATTTTAAAACCATTATGAATTTCATTATATGCACCATTTTGATTCCAATTACACGTGAATGGGAAATTATTCATGTTAAATAACATACTCGTAACATGTTTTCTAGTCTACACCAAATATGATGCATGTAACAATACCCTTGAATACCTAGAATAATTCATGAAAACTATACTCTCATGCTATACCAGACCATGATTCAAATATCATAAAACGTCAACATCGATTATCAAAACAAAAAACAGTTGCGCCACCCAATGTGATATAATATTCCACTATAACAAAAACCTAAAATAACCAAAATACCACCCTAGGTACTTGGGTTATCTACCACAATTTATTTTTATACTCCAATTCATGAGCTCAATACCATGACAGGAATCATACTAGTCTCATGTATAAAATTCCCAAATAGTATGAAAAATGATTTAAAAATAAATACTATCCTCTGATACCGCTTTGTAATATATCGGGCACGATGCCACTCAACGGTTCCACAAATAGGTGGGTCACAAGACAACAAGCATTCCTTCCTGTATGGTATTGGATACCGACTAGTAGTGAAGGTCTGGTATGTCATTTAGGTAAATATTATAAACTATCTTCGTTAATCAGAGTAATACACCATTGGAGATAAATAAATATATAAGAAACATGTAGTCATAAAAAATACCAATATCTCAGGATAACAAATCATAATGTACAATGTCTAAAATAATCATTAATTATGTCATGCTAATGTATGATCCATGATTCAACATGAAACTCAAAAGTAAAGACACCACCAACACTTATGTCTGTCTCAAACCAAGTCTCATTCCATCATCCATGTTCTAACACAACACATCCATCTAACATGGTGACATTTTCCTTGACCTGTCTTGCAAAAAAAATGTCTATTCAGATACAAATAAGGCAACCCAAGATGGGTATGATAACAACTCTACATGCCGCCAACAAAGGTGTCTAAAATAAATATTGTCAAGGACAATGTTTACAGTTGTATAATGAAATAAGTACAATTGATAAATAAACAATTTATCACATTATTAAATATTATATTTTTCTTAACAACGGAATCACCATGTTCCTGAGGCTATCCAACCCTAAATTCCCACTTTTTCCGATGCAATGGTATGATCTATCCCCATAGAATATCTCATTTTAATTTCTATTTTATAATTCTGAATTCATATATGAATTTCCATGTTACCATATTTCATTTCACAAAACATAATTGATTGAGTGTCTAAGCAATCATCATGTTTGGATGGATGTCCACATTACCATTACCAATTCAAAAATTCATAATTGAATGATCATATTACCATTCACAACATCACGCATTATATTGAACATGATACCTTTAATTATTTCATGACCCAATAACCATGTTCATTTCATGAATACATAATTAATTCAATAATCAAATATCTAAACTAAGTCCATTAAAATTAAACAATTAATTGGAACATCAATTTCATCTATTAACTCAAAAACCAACTAATCACAATAATTAATTTAATTAATTCAACAATTAATTAATCACATCAATATCAGTATTAAATTCAATAATCAACAAATTTCATCAATTATTTTAGTTAATTTTAGCAATTAATTAATCACATCATTTACTCAAGTTATTTCCTCAAATAACTATTGACATTAATTACTATAGTTAATTCTTCAATTAACTATTCACATCAATACCTATAATTAATTCAATAAGTAACTAATCCCATTAATAATATCAAATTACTTGAAAATTAGCTAATCACATTAAATACATTAATTTATTCAACAATTATTCAACAACATAAATCATATTATCCAACTCCTCAATTATCTAAACACAACCATCACTATAATTAATTAAAATTTTATCTACTGACACAATTACTTTAATTAATTCAACAATTAACTAATAACATCAGTATGTTTTATTAATTAATCTATCAGCTAATCACATTAATAACTCACATTAATTAAATAGTTAACTAATAATATTTATTATTTCATTTAGTTCCTCACTTAACAAATCACTTTAATAACTCTAGTTAAATTCACATTTAACTAATATCGTATATAATATTAATTAATTTGACAATTAATTAATAATATTAAATATAATAACTAATAAAATATTCAATTAATTACCTCAATCCTATTAGTCAATTCCTTTATTAACTAAACACAATAATAACTCTACTTAATTAAACAATTAACTAATAACATCAATTATTCTAGTTAATTTGACATTAAACATATGATATCAATAAATCAAATTGAATAATCAATTAAAAATTCACATTATTAACTCTAGTAATTACAACATTGTAAAAATAACATTAATAATATTCATCAATTCCATAAATAATTAATCAAATCAAATACATTATTTAAATGAACAATTAATTAACCACATCAATACCATCAATTAATTTACCTATTAATTATTTATGTTAATAGATTTAATTAATTCCATAATTAATTAATCAGTACCATAAATCCCATTATTTAATTAAACAATTAAATATTACATTAAATCCCCTAAATCATTCATTGGTTAATTAATCTCATCATTCCCATTATTTAATTCGATAATTAAATATTCAAAAAACATCCAATAATGAATTCATGATTTGATTAATCCCATGATTCTCATTAATAATTTCTATAATTAATTAATCAACTCAATCTCATTACAAATTCAATAATTTGTTTATCACATTATTACCATTTAAAAAATCCATAATTAATTATGCATTTCAATTCCATTAATTAATTCATCATTTCTTTAGTTAATATCCACATCCCAATATCCCATAATTAATTCAACAATTAATTATTCAAATCTGAAATCTTATTATCTTACAATTAATTCTATAATTAATATCTCAATTCATATATCTCAATCTCAAATAATTAATTATATAATTAGTTCTCTAAAATCACTGGCCATGATAACTCATAATTAATTGTCTAATTATTTATCTCAAATCATACATCTTGATATCTCATAATTAATTTTACAATTTAATGTCTATAATCATATATCATAATATGTCATAATTAATCAATTAAATAATTATCTAAAATCGTATATCATGATTACTCATAATTAGTCTATAATTAATTATCTAAACTCATATATCTTTACATATCATAATTAATTAATCAATTGATTATCTAAACCAATTATCTAAATTTCTCATAATTAATCCCCAAATTAATTTTTTAAATTGCATAACCCTACATATCATAAATAATCCTCCAATTAATTTTCTAAATTGGATACACATAAAACGTATCAATAATTTATAAATTAAATTTCTTAATGGTCAGCCGCATTGTAACTAATAAATTCCCCAATTGTTCAATTATTTTATAAATTTATCCAACAAATCTGTTTTCCATTATCTAAATCATAAATAACGAAATATAAGAACTAATTCATACATTAATTATATACTTGGAAACACCCTTCAACCCATGAATAAATCCCGAATTAATCATCAAAATGGATTTACCTTTATTCATAGGATTAACTCCCAAATTAATCATGAATTTTATAAATAAACCAATTAATCATTTGATGTTGATAAATATCATAATTTAATAATTCAAATTTCACTATATTTTTAGAAATCCAAAAACATGAATTTATATATGAGGATCATTACTAGTAATTTAATACTATACTACCTACCTGAATTATTTGAAGAATAAATACCCACTATAAATCCCTGAAAATTGAGTAGCACAATGACATAGATCTAGATCAAAATCTCAAAACCCAAAAACAGGATTTTGGAAAATCATGATCTAGAAAACTCCAGGTATATATCGGGAATAATATATATAGATGTCAATAAATAAATACATATCAATCCAATATAGTACATTACATCATTGAAGGATTGAATAAATCAATGAGTGAATGAGGGAAGAATGGTAGAAGAATCTACTTACCGAGAGGGAAGTTTCCTTCGATACATCTATTAATTCATGAAGAAAATATGTGGGGTGGGAAAAAATCATCCAAAGAGCTCAAAAAAATGTGAAGGAGGACCCATGGATTAATTATACCCTATTTGGGGTTAATTCGGAGTTTGAAATTTTTTTTGAATAAAATATCGGGCATAATTATTTTTGGTGTATGGTTAGATAGGCAGAAACACCATGTTTTATCTAATTGTACACCAACTGTGCGACATTCTTTTAGGGGTTCATAGTTAATACTATAATGGTTCAAGGTTTCCCAAACTATATTCATGTTTTTTGAATCCTCTATGCCAATGTTTCTACATATTTCTAGGATTGGGGCATGGATTTTCCTAAATGTGCGGCAATAGTGCCCAACCACACTTTTTATTTTTCTAAAAAATTACCTAACATTATCCAAAAAACCCAATTTTAATAATCAATATAAATTGAAATATCATACCATTAATAAATCACAAATAAAATCCAAAAATATTTAGATCATGCACATGGTGTTATATGTTTATGGTGTAAATGTTTTAATCCATATTGGAAGAATGAAATAATTTAATTTCACTAAATAATACAATTAAAATTCCAAAAGATTAAATGATAACCCCCATTAAAGTCCCATATTATATTAATGAGAATCTTCTTATGACTTACATCATTTAAAACATTATAAATTAAATAATTTGTGATAAATTTAATAACACTGATACATTAAATATTACATAGAGAATTGCCTCTAAAAGAAACATTCCCATCTATAATTATTATTATTGTCCAAAATAACATTTTGAATTAATTCTTATGCTTGTAAAAACATTTTCTATGTATAATATTATTTTTCTACATTCCATAATCCATTCTACCAAAAATTAACATTTTAATATTTTTCAATGAAGACATTATTGGGTCTATAATTAAAATAAAAATAATAGAATTCCAATCAACATTGAGTCATTATTCTTATATAGAAAATATTCCAATTTTTTGTGATATAATTATCATGAAATCTAAATGGATTTATATTGTTTAACAAATATATATTTTCCCAATGTCCACCGCTTTGAAACTGTGAACTAAATGGTTTAGTCTTTAGAGTAAAATAACTAGACTGAAAATGTGTTATTTTCTATAGTAAAATACATTCTAGTAGTATTTATATGTTTTAAAACCCACTTTTAGAGGTTAGGAAATATTTTAATTAATCATTCAAAATATAAGAAATGTTTCCTCATACTAAAAAATCCTAATATATTTTTAAAAATAATTCTATTAATCATTATATGAGATTGAATTTGAATTATTATAACTATGAAGTATTATAATAAATTTATAATATAATTTTTGAAATTTTTTAATTTTTAGTATCATGTTATAATTTGTTTTATTTATAGTATTTTATTATTTTATTATTATTTTTATCTATATATGTCACATTTCTTTTATTTCGTTGAATGTAGGAAAAATGTCATCATAAGTATATGTAACAAAATTTACTTCTTATGAATAAAGAGAACTACATTGATAATTATATTCAGGATAACAAAACATTTGATTTTAGATTATGAGTGGATTAAATTGTAAATTCATCACATAGTAGTACTTATTATTTGGAATTTCAACACTAAATTCGAAAACTTTTTGATCAGCACAACTATCATCTGGAAAACATTATGAAAGAATATCTCATCCCTTAGATCTCCATATATCTGATCCATTAAGATTTTTATGCCCTTATTTTTATAGAAAATTCAGAATCATTTTTAATTCTTTCCAATCCATTGATAATCTGGTCTTATATATTAAGGAATCATATAATCATAAAAGATAATTTAACAACAATATTTCTTATAAATTTTATCTATACTATTTTTATTATACTAATAATGAATTTATTTATTTTTTACTATTTTAAACATCATGTTTTTTATCTATGTGAGTTCAATAACATCACATGTTTTTAAAATGAAACACTATTTTTGATACCGTACAAGATACACCACATAATTCATAAAGGAACAAATAAATAATGTTTATTAATGAGGCAATTATAGAATATAAATTATAATTGATTGAATGAAAATTATTATATAAATAATTAAAATATTTATTTAATATGTATATATAATTAATTATTTGATGAATAAATATTTACAAATGAAAATAAAACCTTTTTTTTAAAATAACGAAATATTTTTCTAAAAAACTATTCAATTATTCGTATGTGTGTTTTATAATAATAAATAATAAAATTACTCTTGATTGATTATTATGATTAATTATATATATAACATGTTAATTCTAATATTTAATATTTATGTTATGTATTTATAATACATTATATAATTACAAATCCAATTTTAATTATAAATGTAGTATTCTTCCTGGGAAAAAACTTTTTTCCCACCTTGTGAGGGAAAAAATGATTTAAAGATATTTTTGAAATTTTATTAATTTTAATTGAAAAACACAATTCATATTTGACATATGAATATCAAAATTTTCTTTTGTTGATTTTTGTTTTCTAATGAGAGTCATTTTTGAATGAATAGTGAAAATGAACACTATTTTAATTGACAACTTTTTTCATATGATTTATTTATATAGGGAGATTATATTTTTTACTTGTTTTAATTTATATTTATATAAATATTTTACTATTTAATTCAACTATCATCATTTGAATAAATTTCAAATTGAATTTCAATTTGAAAACAATTCAATTATTCAAAGGTTTATTCATTAAAAAATTATTTTCTCATTCATTCAATGGGATTAATTTGTATTTTGTTTTATAAATTTATATATTTAGAATTTAAAAAACTGGATTATATATTTATAACAAGAAGGTCAAAATATTAAAAATAATTCCCTTTTAATATCTGAAAAATTTTGAAAAGTAATACTAGTAATTTATATTACCATTGTTATCTGAAAATAGAGTAATTCAATTTACCATGGTTATGTGTAATGAGTATTTATCATCCCTAACCATTAAAAGATATCTTATTAACCTATTTATGGAAATTTGGATGAGAATATAACCTTATGATTTTATATTAAAAGGAATGATAATTTTTTATAGTTATGTTTTTAACAAAAGAAATATTTTTAATATCAAGATATTTTAGGAATATGTTTGGCTAAAAATATTCTTTATGAAGATTAATTTGATATCAACATCTAGGTAATTTATTTGTATTTTTTATTGATAAAATAATCACCTTAAATGGTGACCCAATGACGATGCAACAATTGTTTAATTAATGAAAGATTCAAATAAATGATATTTAAAATAGAAAAATGTACATAATATGATTTATTTAATATCATCCATAAATAAAATGTAGGAAAATGATATTTTGTTAATAGGTTAAAAGATTTGTTTTTAATATAAAATTTATTTATTATTTTTTAAAAATTTCATTTGATGAGTCATGTCAAAATTTTTATTAATGACCTACAAAATTTATAATATTTTATTAAATTGTTTTATTTTTGTAAAAATATAAAATTCATCCAACTGATTCTTATATGCCTTAAAATTTCATCCAAGGCTCATTTATCGGTCCTTTGTAATTTTATACAATTATATTACCCCTCAAATTGAAAAATTCAAGATATCATGGTTTGAATTAAAAAGGTTAAATCAGGGTTAACACTAAATGATAATAATTAGAAATAGTAAAAAACATATATAATTAATAATTTACAGAAGAATTTAGAACCAATAAAAATCAATAATCTAAATTAATAAGTGTTGATTCATTTGGATTACAAATTTTATATATATTAATTTAATATTTTGAAAAATGATAAGAGTTCTCCTCCCCACTTTTATAAAAGGGAACCTCTTCTCTTTTATTGATCACACCTAAATTCCTATTTGTTTCATAAAATATTTTCAAAAATACCTTCCTATAATTCCTACCCACATTATAGTTCTCTTATTTTATGTATTACACCATCCTAAATTGGTTTTATGGTGTTAAGAAATGGATGTGGTCTGAAGAAGATGGGCCGTTTTATATTAGACAATTCTATTTTATTTCTCCTCCCACATCCATCAAATCATCTTCAACCATAATAACCCAAGTATCCTAAAAGTAATTATTATTTATTATCAAAATAATTATATTTTTTTATTTTTATATAATCATTTGAATCCTTCTCAACTTCCATAAAATGGGAAAATATTTATTGGTCTGTAGAATGGCGAACTATAACCTCATAGACCGATGTAATTTATTTGCAAAAAACCCCTCAAGACTAGTTATAATTATGTTATTAATATTTATATACGGTATTAATGACATATTTTTCATTATTATAAAATAATATATCATTTAATTCTTTATATTCTATGAACATAAAAATTACAATGTTGTTCATATGTACTTGTGAACTGTCACTTGTATGAAGTAATGAGATTCATTTATTATGAACAACAATGAAGGGATGATATATATAAGTATATTCTAATTATATATATATGATATTAATGATGTTATGATAATTCTATAAATATTATATCATACACAACTTCTTCCAATAAGAAATACTAAAAAATGGAAATGTTACTCTTTCGTACATACACCTTAATGTATCAACAATTGTAATGTAGTTCATTTTTCATATCCCTATTTAATGGATAGATTATAAAGTAAAATTAATTTATAAAATTTATTATTATTTCTTGAGTATTATTATGTATATGAAGTACTTATGACCATTTTGACAGTAGATATCAATGTAAATTCATTTAGGACACATGTATCGAATATCAACAAAACATATAACGTGAACTTATAAAATTAAATAAATATGACAACATCGTAATCAGTGATATAAAAGGAATAATAAAATAAGGTTGAAATGACAGTTAATGAATAACGTAAGCTTATTATTTCGAAAGAAAAAGGACTTAGGTGACAATTTAGACTCATGGTAAGGGGTATCGTCTCAATATCCTTTCCTAGATGCAAATTTTGATGTTACTCAATCAATATATTTTATGAGGCGTGTATATATAAACATTTACATATAATACCACTAATTTATTTATCTATTGGTTATGTAATTTTTTTTAATTTTTACTATTTCATGGCGATTATGAATTAAATGTTTAATGTGGTATGAGCCATTTTGAATGTTTAACGATTTAACTATCAAATATTTTTCTCCATGCCCATATTATTCATATTATTTTATATTATTAAATAAATATTATATCTATATATAAAATAATTACAGGTTTTTAAAAAGGGAACTTTTTACATATTTCATATAGATTGATTTCTCAAATGAGAAAACAAATGTTCTATTATTAATGTACAAGAGGAAAATAAATGTTCTGTTACCATGTCCATTTTATATGGATTAATCTAAAAGTAAAAATGTTATATAAAATTAAAACCCCTACATTAACATTTTATTATTTTATTTATTTAAAAAAAATCAAAATAAATGTGCATTTTATGTTTAAAATAGGATTTTTAATGGTAATGGTATTTTATTATCTGAAAGTAATTTTCATAAGACTTTAGAATATTTTTTTTGATGATGAAATGATTTATTACATGTTGTGGTTCCTGGATATTATAAATGATAATAACACCCATATTGGGTTGGGTGATCCCGTTATAGTATAAAAAATGGGTACTCTTAGATAGGGCTCCATGTCATTGGGTATATTGCAGATTGATGTCGACCGTATGCTTATTTCATTTGTAAGGATTCTATAAGGGTTCAATGATATGCTATCCCATGGTACCAAAATGATTTATTCTATGATTTATATTGATTTTAAATGGAATCATTTGTTTTCATAAGGCAAAATAAGTTTTCTTTATTAATTAATGATATTTACCATTATGGGTATAATGTTATGTTTTCAAGGATAAATATTTCACGGGTTTTCATGTTTTCATATGAATAGATGGTTTACTTCATTTTTTTATCCCTTTTTGATATTTTTTCAAATCTAATGTATTATAATTTTCAATTGTTATTAATATTGGTAAGGAAATAGAATATTATAGGATGAAACCATTGATGATGTTTCTTGAAAGAAATTCAATATTATTTTACGAAGGATTCATTTAGTAAAAAAATAGATACTGAGTATTAGTTTTATCCTGTAATACATGGGTTTACTATGTATGAGTTTTTCCTAATTCTGTAAGAATATAAACCAAAATGATATTTTGGAAAATAATGTGATTTCTAGTTTAAAATATTTATAATAAGTAATATTGGTGGTTAGGTCCATATAGTATGTATCAGAGTATAATTTTGAAAGCATTGGAAATTTGGATGTTTTCTAAAGTGTTAGGGATATCATCTTGATTGTATAATTTTATGGTTAATAATAAGATCAATGTCATCCAAAAAAACATTTAAGGATTTATATTATCAAACTATTGTGTGATTAATGGAATATTAGGAGAGAAATATATTTAGGTAATTATGGGTTATTTTTTCAGAGGAAAAATGAAAGGGTGGAGATAAAATTTGACACTAAAACATGTTATGATAATTTTTTTATAAAATTATAATATTTAAGGACTTTTATAATAATTTTATTGTTTTAGAAAATGGATAACTTTTAGGATGGGTATCAAACCATCACATTTGGTCAGGTAGGAGGAATTGAACCCAAAAATGAAGGTTGATAACGGTGCATCGCCTACCAATAGCCTACATAATGTCTGGGTTATTATGTACATTTATTTTTTAGTTAAACTATTTTATGAATGGATAATATGTTTATTTTAGAAATTTTTTTATCTAATATATAACATTGGGATTGTAAGATTATTTGGTGATAAAGTGATTGCAGTTATTTGAGAAGATGATTACTATTTTGGAAACATTATATTATTATATAAAATAGAATATTATGGGATTTTATTGGATAAATAAAGGATTAATTATATTGTAGTGTAAAATATTATTATATGATTATTTAAGTTATTTATGTAAATGGATACCATTATTAGAGAATATTTTAATTGAGAACATTAATTTTTTGTATGAGACATTAAGTGTGATTGATATTAAATGGAGATAAATGTTACATTAATCATAGAAGATTTTGTGATTAAATAATTGTTTGGGATTTAAAGAATATTTTTGATGAAATTTAAGAATACTTATTTTTTTATTTTTATCATTATGTGCCATTGTTAATATTTAGGAGAATGAACTAGTAATTCATATACGCTTTTTTATTTTTGGTTAATTATATTATCTTGTATGAAAATTTGGTTTTGGTTAATGAATTATTATAATATTAATGGATATTTAATCTTTTCATGATTATATGACTCCATATATGTTTATTCTAATCCAATAGGCCTGAAAAATTCATCTTGAATACTCAGTATATGGACAAAAAGTTGATCATGTGGTAGAAAATGATTAATTTATGAAAAAAATATTCATTTAAGTGTAATTACTTATGTCTCTATTCTAGGATGTAAAATAATTCCTAAAATCTATAAGAAGGATCATAAAATAAAAAAATTGTCTATTTTTGTTTTATTAATAAGAAATAAATTATCTTTTAAACCATCATAGATTAATGGATTTGTGATTGTTAAATATATCATTAACCTATTCTCTATCTGTCACTATCAGAACTATGTTGTTATTGGTTCTTGGATATCTAGGTTTTCTTAATTTGAACCCTCCTATGTGTTATCTCATGTGAGCTTTGTACTTATCCTTATTTATTTTAATGTTAATGTGTCATTAATTTTTTTTGATATGGGATTAAAATAGAGGTATTTTGAAAAAAAATCATATCTTGTGTTTTTATCATGATTTCCAATAGTGAGGAATCATTTAATTAAGGGTGGGGGAGAATGTATCATCCCAATATTTTAATTGGAAACACTATAGGCTATAATATACAACATACTCCACATCAAGATTAAATGAAAACTAAATATTATTACTTAATATGGTTATTATTTGATAGCCATTAGAATGGGATGAATGAACATGATTATGTGAATTAAAACTATATATTTTAAAAATTTATATATAATGTAACATCCCAACCCCAGTTTCCCAGTGTCTGTGCATTATTATAATACATCAACATGATTACATAGAATCATGTCCCAAAGGACCGACCAGTTTAGCATTCTTGGAAAATAGATTCCACACATGAAGGTTTCATTACACTTTTTGACATTCAACATTACATAAATAATCCATTGAGAATGAAATTATTTGTAAAGAGAAGGAATTTTTTATGTATTTTTTTTAAATATATGGGAATTTTATGACTCTGCCAAAATTTACGACGTGTTATTCCAAGGCCCGGAGTGCCTACTATAAATTCATGAACTCTTGTTCGGGTACATTCAGTAAACGTGCGAGTTGGTTTTTCTAACATATTAACCTATAATCAGAATTGAAATATGAGGATATATTTGAACTCGTAGTGCCGAAATTCTCTTATGGAGACCTTCACCTCGACCGAAGTGGATCTAGAGTGAAAGGTAGAATTTGGATTTTTAATGAATGAATAAAATATAATAAAATGGTGTAACATTTTATTTTTCTTTTATTTTGAAACCACCCAGGTGGATATTTAGTAGGGGTACCACCTGAACTAAAACATACCATGATAGGTTATGGAGGTGGGTACCACCAAGCCTAACCTCCCATGACAGGTTATAGTGGTGGGGACCACCCAAGACATAAAACCCCTTAAACACCATTGAACTCCCCTCTTAATGGGGATAACCCTCTTGAGATTCCCCACATTAATGGTGACACCCCCTTTAAATAATTTTATCAACTCAATT
This sequence comes from Viscum album, assembly GCA_963277665.1. Classification (NCBI taxonomy): domain Eukaryota; kingdom Viridiplantae; phylum Streptophyta; class Magnoliopsida; order Santalales; family Viscaceae; genus Viscum; species Viscum album. The sequence continues at coordinate 228,120,381 of OY728143.1, forward strand.
TACTAATTAATCCAATTTGAAAATTATGCCAACAACATAATAGATAAAAAAATCTATTATTTGGACTACCTCTTCATTTTGTGGAATTTGGCGGAAGGAGCCTTTAGAGAAAAATCTCCAACGAAGAACACCAATGAAGAACATCGACATCGACTTCAAATTCTTCCACGGGACATTTGTTGAAGAGGAATATCATCAACATCAATAGACCAACGTTCGAGGAAACATCGATGTCACCGATGGTTGCCTATTCCCAATGACATTGTCTCCTTCCCTGTTGACAATCTTCGACGAATCAAAAGAACGAGGTAGGGGTTGTTATTGAATTCATGAAATTCCTCATTCAGGAAAAGCATGGCGAACATATCTTAACCAAGAGGAGTTGATCCACTATTTGTATAAAATTGTAATGTTTGTCGATTCATGATTCTTGTTCTTGTTGAATCGCTTGCTACCTGTCAAATGCAGAGGGTGTGAGAAAAACAATCATGGACCGACCCCTCTGCCATTATTCTTGAATGGTGTATCCTTCGCGATTAAAGAAGATGAATTTGGAGATGGAAACCCGTACCGGCGGTTGGCACCCGTGAATCTTGAGAACCTCTGATGAAGGAATGACACCCCACTACCTTGTGGCCTCCATGCCCCTCAGTGCTCTTCCCTCCAAGGCTATTTCCATCTCGCGACCTCCACGCGTTGCACCATAGCCTCGCTATGCTGCCCCGGACGAGCCGCTCCACTGCTCCGCGACCTCCTCCCTCTCGGCCGAGCTGCCACATGACCTCACCGCGCTGCCCCGTGGCCTGGCCGAGCTGCCCCGGCCAAGCTGCCTTGTGGTCATGCACTCTCGCGGCACCCTCGTGGCCAAGCCATCTTTCACCCTCACAACACCCCTGAGGCCAAATTTCCCAGCACCCTCACGGCGCCCCGTGCGGCCTAGCCGCCCCGCGCCCTAGCGGCACCCCCACGACCCTCTGTAGCCTCGTGGCCACCCACAGCCCTCCACGGCCCCTCGCGGCCCTCATGTCCTGCCTCGCCAGGCCCAACAGGTCGGGCTGGGTCGACCCAAACTAGGTCGACCCAGGCCGGGGCGGACCAGGTCAATAAAAATGACGAATCATAATGGAGAATAAAAATTATCAAGATTTTGTAACTAATTTACATCAGTTAACTATTCATTTAACAAATATTCCATTACTATTCACCAATCACCAAATGAATTTTTTTAGTAATTATGACCATAATGAATAGTAAATAAGAACACTATATTATGAAGACACGCTAAGTAATTATACTCACAAATCACCTATTATTTTGATTTTTTCAACTGGATACTTATTTTCAACATCCAAATGAATTATAAATCTCAATTCAATCGTCGAAACCTCATCAAATAATGATATAAATGATGCGTTGAATAAAATTAGGAACATCATATGCATATATAAAATAAAATAAACCATACACTTTTAAAAACTATTCAATTTATTAAATTACAATTTCCATTAAATGGTTTAGATAAACATATTTGTAGGAGAAAAAAATATAATAAAAAAACCTCATGATTACTCTAATAAAATTATGAATTGGACGATGAAAGAAGCTTCTATATAGAAGATCACCTATTTCTGATAGTATCAATCATCTAGGTCATATAATCAAGATTTAATAATTGTTACTCAAATCAATCCTTTACCCAATAAATAATCAGTTATTTGTTGATGAATATCCCCTTCTCTCATAAATATTTTCTTCAATGGCCATATAGATATTTCATTAATTTTGGAAGTCAACTATGTAAAAATTTAGATATGTGGAACTATTTAGAATGTGGATATATAAATTACAATCCAAGACACTCCCAACTTTGTATTTAGAATCAATGACCATATGTGAAAATCGATCTATGTAACCATTTTTCTACAATATAATATGATTCATATTGAAGAATCACTTACATGATTGCAAAAAAATCCTTTTAAGTTGACATTAGTAGTTGAGACATGCTTATACAGTTATTTTGTGAATTTTTGAAAAATAAATTCAATTAAATAAAATCTTGAATAAAAATAGAAAATTATTTATAATTAAAATTATTAAAAAACATATAAATAAATCATTGAATTCTAGGATATTTAAATGGGAAGAAAATTTTGTTCTAGTAGTGAAATTTAAAAAAATATTTATACAGAAATTTAAATTTCAAAAATCATATGATGAATTAAATTTCATTAAAATTACCCAATAAAGTCATAGAGAATTTTTTTTCATAAAATGCAATGAGATTAATCTATGAAAATAACATCATTAAATCACACAATGTATTGGTAAATAATTTTTCTCCAATGTGGTGCTACCTCATACGATCAATGCTAAGTTTCAAAACATAAAAACTAATGTGAATAATGTCGATGTGATTCATTATTGTAGACCCATTTCTCTTATCAATAATATTTATAAATTTATCTAGGAAATCATAGCTAACATTCTTTCAAGCATCATGAATAAAATTGTCTCACAGAACCAATTTGGTTTCCAAAAGGGTTGATCAATTCATGACTGTATCAGTCTGGATTCAGAATGTATGAACAACTGAAATAAACCCAACATAGGAGGTAACATTGATATTAAACATTATATTAGGAAATCCTTCGAGACTATGGACTGTTGCTTCATATTCAAAGTCTTGTATGGCATTGGATTTAATGCACAATTCATCTCTTCGATCAAAACACTTTTACACTCAGTGTGTATCTTTATTTTGATTAATGGATTCCAAAATGTTATTTTAAATGCACTAAATCAACCAAGAAATGTGATCCTCTCTCTATCATCATTTTCTTAATAGTGGAACACTAACATTTCTGCCTGATTAATCATCTAGTGACCCAGGATAAATCGAAACCCATTCTTCTCTCTTAGAATGTAAATGCTCCTAATCAAATTCTGTTTGATGATGACATTATTCTCTTACTTAAATCTTATTAAAGTTATATCAACATCCTCAAATATATTCCCTCACCCTATAAAGAGGTTTCTCACCAATCCATTACTTGGAAAAACTCATTCATCATCTTTGGGAAAAAATTCACCCCCAACAGAAAATGTAACATTATCAACGAACATGGACTTAATGAAGTTTTGCGTCCTTTCAATTACATTAGTGTTAATATATTTTGGGGCATGCCCAAATATTGTCATTTTGTGTCTACTTTTGGCCAGGCTCTTAAACAGCTCGCATTACGGAACGGTAATGCTCTCTCCATGGCAGGTATGGATTGCCCTATTAAATCAACTATTGTCTTCAAAATGGTTTACTTAATGCTGTTCTATAAATGGAATGTTAATAATTTTAAAAAAATTAATGTCGACATTAAGAATTTCATTTGGACTAGTAGTGCCCTAGAAAGAAAGATTGTGACTCCTCCCTGGTCAACCTATTGCATGCCCATTGAGAATTGTGGTGTTGGAATTAAAAATCAAAAACTCTTCAAGGAATCCCTTTAGGCTAGACTTACATGGAACCGACTTCATTATACATCAGATGTTATCATTGTTCTTAAAAATAAATTCCTTACCAAACATAATATGGGAATACCTAGACTCATTAATTCCTCTATTTGGCATTCCATCAAACACTACTTCAAAAAAAATATTAATGCCAGACGGATTGTCTCTTGTGACTGTTCAATGAAGTTTTGGCTAGACAACTGGGCTAGAAAAACATTAATTTCAATTATTTATTCAGATTATAGTCCTCAAAATAGAAAATTCACTATCAGATATATTTTAAATTCCCGATATGATCACCCCATAATTCTATTCTTAATGTTATTGAAAATTACTCTTTCTCACAAACTATGGATTTCCTGGTTTCGGAACATTCTTACAATTGTATAATGACCCCTAAAATATTTTAAAATAATTATTGTAGTTATTATAAGATAGATTAAAGATAGATCAAACATTTTAAAAAAAAATGGATTAATCCTTCTAGATTCATTCTCATATGGAATCTTTCTCACAATAGAGATCCCATCAAAATTTTCCTTCAATCATTTGGTATCCAAATTTGATATGAGTGTTGAATCTACAATCAACAAAGGGAAGATTCCAACCACCTTTTTATTTCATGTGATACTACTTCTACCCTTTGGAACTATATTCTTGACATTTTTTATTACAGATGGTTTTTTATTTACCCTATTTGAAATCATCTAAAAATTTGTGCTGAAATTGACGGCTCTCAAAAAATCAAGAACCTTTTTATCTATTTGGTTGCTGAACACAATCATGTGATCTAGTATAATCAAAATTTTATTATCCATCAAAATTTATCAGTAAATAATAATAATATATAGATTCAGATCCTTATTACTATACATGATGTTAATTTATTACAAATGGGTCAATGTCATATCATCGTGCATGACTTTGGTATCAAGAAGCGGTTGTAGATAAAAGGGAATTTTTGACAAACATGTCGTACTATAGAGGGGTTTTGAAGAACCCCTCTACTTGGATGGATCAAAATCAATATTTATGGTTTCTCCAAGGGAAACTTGGGGCATATAGGGTGTGGTGAGGTCTTTAAAAGTTATGTCATGAAGATTCTTGGATGTTTCATGTGAAAATTTGGCTATGAAACCTCCCTTAGAGCTAAGTTGCTGCAATTGATCCATACCATATACGATTACATCCTCTTCAGTTGTAATAATATTTAGATTGAAAGTGACTCAATGACCATCGTGCAATCGATTTGAAATAGTGTAAATCATCTTTTTTGGCTGATTAATACTTATTGGATGTATTGAATCCATTTTCATATAGATATCAACTATATCACAACACATGTGTATCAAGAAGGCATCATGGTTGAATATGGGATTTCCAACAAGGGGGTAAATAAAGAAATCACCTTGTAAAATGACCTCCCAGCCAATCTTATTCCCTTTCATGAAAATGATGGTAATATGATCTCGTAATTTAGACTCTGGTGTTCTCTTTTCTCATAATAATTATGTTTTGTTCTTCTAAATAAATAAATAAAATCATAATATATATATGTATATATTTTTCATTCATATTATTTATATACATTTTAATAATAATCTTACAATCATCCACCTGAACTAAAATCCCATAATGAAATTATGAAAAAACTTACCACTCCATTGGAATCAATTCAATCTCTTTTCGATGTAGTTTGTAGGATATATCATCATTTTGGTCCAAAACCTGATCCAAAAAATATCCTTATCCCATTACCTAACTGTTTGATCCTATCATCCATATTAGTGTTGAAAATAGTTATCAAATCGTAGTATCATATATTTTAGATGTAGACCTAAAAAAGTGAATCCTCTACTGAAGTTACATAGGAGGATGGTGTGATTTTTATCAAACATTATGTATCCCTATATGAATATATCTACCAAAATATGTATCATATATATTGAATGAAAATTTATATAATATTCATTTCAAGATATCAAGTGAAAACTAGACATGGAACATATAAATCAAGTATACATAACTCATATTTTCTTAATTAGCTTCCTTATTTTTTTCATTTGTATTTCATAATGAATGATCATTATTAATGAAAATATTATTATTGATCCATCATATCCTGAATAATTATTATGAAATAAATATAAAATTTAAATATTATAAATATTTTTTTTGAAAAAATAAAAATATTTTGGCATAGAAAAGGATTCGCACCACTTCGTGGAGACTGTAGGCCATACATAATATCATCTGACAATATCATTACCTTAATGGTTATAAGGATAAATAAGGGGTGATATATTAATTTTTTATAAAAAATATAATCTCATATATATAAAAAGTATTCATTATTTGTATCTTAATTAATTTTTATGTAATTAATAACTAAAAAACGAATCACATCGTATCGCAAGTCGGTGTTCAGAAATACACATGTTTGACGTTATCATATTTGAAACAAAATCAAATGTAAAAAGGTATAAGTGAAATTAAAATTCCATAAGTATAGTAATAGAATATATACCATACAAATTTATTAAAATGTTCATTATATATTTCTATGAATATTGGTGATTGAAAATGATCTACATTGATTCACAATGTGGTAGTCTGCCACACACGACCAATGATTTCATTTCCAATTTAATGGAAGTTGAGATTAATAAATATGAAGCAATCAACATAATATTTTTTAATTATATTAATGATACCAAAATAATTCAATTAGATGATTTAATAAAAAATATTAGGTGGAAAATAATAATGAATATGATAATCATTTGTTAAGTTAATTACTATATATAAGAGAAATCACATTTAGATCTCTACTCAATGACCGTAGGGATGGAATTTTGGAAGGACAAGTAGATCTATACTATATCTAAGGATGTACGGTATAGAATATTTTAGGGTTTTTTTGATAAAATGGTCTTCGTAGGTATTATGAAATGAGGGGAGAGGTGCACATTTATAAGTGGGGAAGGAAGGTCATATAAGAAAATACATTTAAAATTCATAAAATTACCTAAAATGATTAATTAATTCAGATGTAAAAAGTATAAAAATAACCCTATATTCTAACATGAAAATTAATATTTGGGCTTATGTCTATAATGTTTTTTGGGTTGTTAGGTAATTTTAACATGTATCTCTAATATTGACCTCATAGTAAACCCATATTTACCCTTACTAAAATAATAATTGTTACTACATTCACTATTAAATATATAGAAAAACTAATATGTCCTTAGTCGATAAAATAAATTATTAAAATTAAATACATGAAATCCATTATTCAAAATTAAATTTATATAAGTGGAAACTATTATAATAAAAGTAGTCCTACAGATGTGATGATAACCATGATTTCTAAGTGAAAATGATAGAGGATTACAATATTTACATATAAAAATTATGTATGAAAAAAAATTAACTCTTCCTGAATTGGATTAAAATTTATATTACTGAACTAATTTCACTTCAAAATAAATTTTAATTATAATTTATCTTTTTAAATAACATAAATGAAATGAAAATTTTAAAATAATTTTCTTCCCTCACTAATAAGTATAAAATGAAACTTTTATGAAAATTTCTAAAAACTCACGCTAAGTAAATTTTAATATAAATAATTAAAAAAAATAATAATATTTGTCAAATAATAATTTTAAATTGTATTAAATATAAATTTTAAATTATTCATGCTATACACGACTAAACTTCATTTTAGAAAAAAATCTCATTTTTTAGAAAAAATTTCTTTTTTTATTTAATGATTCTTAATTATTTTTTAATAAATAGAAAAAAATAATTTTCATATTTTAATTAACATTATTCATAATCAAAATTTTAATATATATATTATAATTATGTAATATATAAAAGATCATTTCTACTCGTTTTTGTGTGTTTAATAAGCTACCAAACATATTAAATTTAATGGAATATAATTCGCTAGATGTTTAACATCTGTGTTGAGTATCAGAAATGATATGAAATAAAATGTTCATATTTTAATATTTAATGGTGTAAAGAAACAAACTAAATGGTGAAGTAATGATTAATAATGATCATTTAATTATTAATTGGGTTTGTTTTGTTATTTTGGATTCATAATTTAAAACATAATATTTATATGAATAATAATTTTAAAATCCCTTAATTGATGCTTGGCCCCAATGTGTATGAAATATTTGATTTTCATCAATTATTAGAAAAGGATTTTGTGTGGGGGAGATTCATATCTCAATTTTCCATATATATTTTCATTGGTTTTACTCACTGTAGTCATTATGTTTTAGATAATTTTGTAATATAATACATCTTAATTTTCACAAATATGTATATTATTATGTAAGGATCATGTTTTAAAGGATTTTGATAAAGCATCAAGTTCACTCAATGAATGCCAAATTCATATATTGATCTCTCAGTAACAGACCATGATCCAAATATCAGTAGAAACTCTTATACCTAAACCATTGATGTGGGGTGTAGGATTAGATCTAGGATAAAATTATATATTCTATGATATGAGACATAAATAATGAAATATAATTCCACATAACATAAATATAATCATTAAACACAAATATTTCAAGTCATAGAAGGATTCGATGGTGAAAAATCAGGGTTTCAATATTTCATTATGTGTCCAATAATCCACATAATGAAAATTATTGACCTGTATGAAAAAAAACATTTCATGATGACCCCTTGTACATTATACATGTAAAAAATTCAATATACAAATTAATTTAATTTTTTGAGTAAGAAGATACCTATTTTTGAATAAATTTGGTAGATATGATGTAGTATGACTTGGGGACTATATGTGTGACTTGACTATTTTACGAGGGAGGTTTAATACCCCAGGAGGAGGGATCCATGATTTTGACCAACATGATAGGGGATATAATAGTTCCACCACTATGAGGTTATTAATATGTTTCCAATAATAATGGAGTTTTTAGATTGTTTTTCATTTTTACCATTTTCTGCAATTTTATATCTCATTAACTGTTTATTTTTTTAATTAAACTAATGTTTCCAAAATACATCTATTTTATTATATATTTTATTTATTTTGGTCTATTCTTAGAGATAATATAATGAGGATTTTCTAGATCCATAATGGAATGTGGATCCCATTTGAATGTGGCATGATCCCCATGTTTGGATTCAATTTTCTATCATTTGATAATTAAATGGTAGAAATATTTCACTATTATTAGAATTAAATTTTATTTTTAGTTAGATCAATCAAAAATGAATATAAATTATGGATGGACCCAAATCTAATATTGATTATTAATAAATGAAAAAATTATTTTATTACCCTCAAAAATTATGATCAACCCGAAACATTCTAGTAATTTGGTATTTTAAAATCTTGGGGATAATACTCATAGGTTAGTTTCAATAATAGTATACCAAATTAATTATTAATATAATTTAATATTTTTAAAATATATCAATATATTTTATTTTGTGTAATGTAAAAATCTGATAATTATAAAAAATACCCTTAAAAATATGTTCCACTCTAATATTTCTTCCCACTATGTATCAATATTAATTTACAAAATTAGTTTTATAATTTAATTATAGTAAATTTAGTATCATGATACTAAGAAGAGTTAAATGATATAATTTATTTTGAAAGTATTCACTATGATTCACCATTACTCATGGGATTGATCTTCTACTTCCACTATTCTAGTTACTTGTTGTAATATTAGACAGGGTATTACAATTTTCTTTGTATTTCATTACAATGGGAAAGTAACAACACTCTTCTAGGATTATTTTTACCATCATCCAAGGACGTTTTTCTTTTTTTATTAAAGAGAAAAAATTAATCCTCTCATATTCTCACTTCTAGGTATTGAATTTTTCATAGTGGTGAAGTCTAAATTGAAACCTCTAATACATCCAAATTTGTGAGCATTTATTCATATCATGTGTGAGATATAATGTTAAATCACCCTTATGAATCTAATAAGAATTTTTCAATAAAGTATTCCATGAATAATCACCTTTTTTCAACAAATGCATATTTAAATATTTAAAGAAAATATAATTTCATATATAGGGACATCATCATTCATTAACATATATTATGACATCCCCTCGACAATTTATTCATGTAGTCATCCTTATACCTTATTATTATTTCAAAATAATTATATACCTTTGAAAATATCTTGAGGAAATATTTAGGTCATTTAAATTCATAAAAGAAACACTTATCTCTCCATCCATGTCATGATTATATCTAAATCAATTTAAACTAAACCATTGATCACATATTATATAGTTGTGATAGGGAAGTAATATCATATGAAATTATATCATGATAGAATCAAAACATTCAATAAAAAGTTATATGTGATTATATACATGATGAAATCATTAAATAAAATTACCAGTTCATAAAAAAACATATCGAATTATAAAAAAACATTAAGTGATTGGATGTCCATTGATCAAGAAGTCAATGTGGATGGACATTGTTTGATTAAAAGATGAAAATAATTGTAGTAAAATGCTTTTTTTGATAATGTATTAATCATTATATCCATTGTACTATATTTTTTTGAATTTAAATCGACATAAAATTCCACTAATCAATATTCATCACGATAATGATTCATTTAATCTCTCAGCCTTCATCCTCAAATGATGGAAACGATTTATTTTTTTAATTTATAGAACTCAAGTATATGATTTCATGTAAAATAAGAGAATTATTTTCAATTCTAATGTATTGATGGTATTTTTCATCTAGATATTTTACTTATAATCTTGAGTATATTTTATATAATATTATACTATAGTACATGATGAAATGTAATAATAATTTTTTCATCAATTAAATACATAAATATCTATAAAATAAATAATTTCCAAAATTATACTTTATTCAGACTCTAATCATGAAAAATTGTTATATATAAATCCTAAAAACTCATGTTTCATTATGCTATGATAGAAAAATCCAAAATCCACGATTCAATTGTTGAATTAAATTTTATTTTCACTATAGACATGTGATTTTTTTGGAACACTCCAATACAATTATTATTTATATTTATAAAAAAATTATATTTATTAATCATTATTTTAGGTATAGTATGCATACAATGAAATGCCTATACTTTATAATACAAAATATTCTCTTTAAATTATGATTTTATATGATCAGAAAAGTAGATAAATATTTTTTAACAAATTTTTTCCTTTAATTTTAATTTAATTATATACATAAATTGAATTTAATAATTTATTTATGAAATTACCATTATTTCATTATTTAACCTATACCCCAGGGAAAATATCAAATCATTAATTATGGAAATTTAGAATTCATTCCTCTTGTATTTCTAAAAAATTAGTACATTGATATTCATTTCCCTATTTTATGATAATAGTGTCCATGAAATTTGGAATCATCAACCATTAAATATAATCCCTTTTAACAAATAGATTCAGATTAAATATTCCACAATATAATATTTGATTATTGAGATGTTGATCAATAATATAATTCTAAGACTTCTGTTCCTTCATCAAACAATAGTGTTTATTTTCCAATTAACACACATTTTTCTTATCATTATGTATAATAAAACCAACTATTAAGTCCATATGTACTCCCTCTTTAAGAACTCTAATTGGAAAAATCTAATTTTAGGCCTATTTGGAAAACATTGAACTAATTTATTCACTATTATGTAGCAGAATAATAAAATTTTTCTAATCCATAATTGAAAAAAGATCTATTCATGTGAATGTATTTTAAATAAATGTATCATATGCATAGAAATCTAGTTTTCATTCAAATTAGTACACCATATTCATTAATCATGTTTCATAAATTCAATTTTTTCAATGAAATATTTATCTACCATAATTAATAATATATCATATTTAAAATTTTTAATTTCATCAAGCTTTTCAGTAATATACATTTCCAACTATAATATTAAATAACATTATTGATCATCTTATAATATAATAAAGATATAATAATTATTTTTTATAGGGACGTCACCTTTTTTATTTGTTCTTGAGATGTCCAATCACCAATAGTATTTTATTCCTCAATTTGATATTATATCATTAATTTTATTACTACTTATGAACACAAACCAACATAATTATCATTAGTAATTTCAATTTATTCAACATCATAATCTCTTTCCACATTGTACCACTCACTTTAGAGACACATTCCCCTTTAATTTATTCACTATGTTGTTAATAATAATTATTATTCTTCTCTATAGTTTCATATTATATTTCAAGAATGATTCTAACTATCTTTGTAATAAACAAGTTATAATTTTCACCTCAATGATAATCTAGTTAGAATTCCTTCATACCTACAAAATTTTAAAATTTTCACTACCTTTTTATTGTGAATGAAAAAAATTATATCAAATATTTTGAGGAATTTCAATTTCTATTTATTTCCATCCTATATATAATATGGGGTTTTATCCTCACCCAAGAAGATTAATTCATTATTGGTAATGTAGACTAATGCATGAACTATTGGAAATCATTTGATCATAAAATAATCATTGTTAGTACAAAATCCCAAAATTGGTGGATCATTATTTCGTAAATTAATCTAGTAATATTATCAAAAACGGAGGTAAAAATTTACTTTAAAATAATATATTGTAGTATCTTCACTCTTCATATAAAATGTAGTGTATTCGAGTGTGATCATGATGTTATTGAGTAAAAGAACCCATCATATGAGTTAATACACAAGCCAATGGATCCACTACTTCTATGTCAGGATACTAGATAAATTTAAGAGGTGAATTATTATTCTCATGAGAGATAAATTTGGAATCACTATAAAGTGAGTTTTATCATTTTATCATGAAACTGATGATTCCTATATTATTTAGTGAAAATAATGCACACACTCTGAAAAAGTAAACAATTATATTCATATAAATTATTAATATCGGTTCTCTTATTCATAATTCATCTCATTTTTTACAATATATTATAAAAATTAATAATTCATCAAAAAAACATGTAAATTAAAGAATCATTAATGAACTGACATAAGTTTTGATTCTAATATTCCCATTTGTAAGAGAGTGTCCCAACCACTACCTCACATTAAACTATTTTTATATTAATATAATTCATATTGAATAGTGTGGTTATATAAATTATATGATTTTATTTATTTATAAAACATACCTGATATAATTATTATGTTCAATAGTGTTTGGACCTAAGGGAAGGAAAAAATGAAGTGTGATTTTATATTGATAGAATAGAAAAATAGAAAACAAAAAAAAACTATTACTTAATTTCAATAAGAAATAGAGATGAAATAAATATTGAAATTAATGAAATATGGGAGTGAATATGGTTAGGGGATATAGTTAAGTAAAATTTTTTGAAGTAACAATTGATATGTGTTATAATTATCCATAAAAATGTAAAAATTTATATAAAAATTGAATTCATTGGGATCCCCCATGAACTAGTATATGTATAACAATATACAAAAAGTGGATTAATATTAATAAATATGAATGAACGTTATCATTTTCTAATTAATGTAAATCAGTTAATGTTTCCATAAAAAATATGAATGTAATAATTAACAATTAATAATTGAAGTAGGGAAAAATGATACTCATAAAAAATGAAAATGAGAAAATTGTTCAGAGAAGACACACCATGCACTACGAGTGATATATCATATTATTTTTTGATTAATGAAAGTGGAAATAGATTTTCGACATCCTAATGAAATATAATACGTCATTAATTCATCGATACTTCATTATAGAGAGGAAAAATGTAGTAGATATTCAATTTAAAATGAATATTTACTTCCTTGTGTTATACTGAATCACAAATAGGTAAAAATATTCCATACATTCTAATACAATTACCCAAAAACAGTTTAAAAAAATATGAACTCTTAAAAAAATGTTCAATTACTATATAATTATAAATTTAAATATGAAAAATTCGGATGTAAAAAAATATTCTCAATTGATATTCCCTATTTATTCTAAATTCAGACATCTTCATCACATCTTCATTAAATAATTCTTTTCCCTAGTTCTAATTTATTTTATAATAATGAATTATTTATAATCCAATGGATTCCCTATTTTTTCGTTGAAATAAATAAAAATATTATAAAAGATAATATATGTCAAGACCAAGTGTGAAAAAATAATATCCCCCCTATATAATTTCCTTTTTTGGATTAGGAAAACCATATAACAAACATCACCACATTCTTGTGATCATTAATGGTTCCCAGGATAAATCATTTTTTGTTACATTGAATTTATCTATAATCATTTTACGCATTTATTTACAGAATCATGCAGTCAATGTTCTAGTCTATCCCAGATGTATTCATTAGGTTTCATCTATATTATATACACAATTGAGGTCTATCTACTACCAACATATCGATAATAATTCAATATGGTGAAGTCCCACATTATAAGCCATCCTAGTTATGATTCATTTCATAATATTTCATGAAGGGACTCTATTACATGCTTGTTCTACCAATGAAATATTTATTTGATTACTGAACACTTTTATAAATAATATATTTGAGTTGAAAATGGAGGGAATTCGTGGACCATTATTTTATGATATCCAATACTTCATGCCAATTCTTAAACTCAAACCTAAAGAAGCTTGAATCCGAGATTCCCCAACAATACTCTAATATGGAACTAAAATTTTAATTTTAAAACCACCAAAAATTGAATCATTACTTAGTAAAATCGTCTATCAATTTATGTAGAATTAAATAGAACATAAAATTGGTGAGTCGGGAAGAACTGAATAACCCACTATCTACTCTAAATCAACCTACAAAGGAAGAATTAATTGTCCATAACATTAATGATCAATATTTATACAAATCCCAAGACAAAACACCATTAAACATGGATATTCTATAGTTTTTGTTCCTTAACTTTTCTAGAGAACTCAAAATCATTATTGATATGATCTATACAATCATTGATCATCAAACCAGGGTTGGGAATTCCTTATGTTGTTGTATTCAATAATCTCAGTATCAGGGACCTTCACAGGAAAAAATATTCTTGGACTTTGGTTGGATTATTTCATAAAATCACATATTTGTATGATATGGTTTAAAAGATATTTCCCCCCACTATTCCAAATCTACTTAATAAAAATATGGGTTAAATTAGTTAAAATAATCATGTTATGTACATCGACATTGGATCATCATAATTCATTGGATTTGATGATCAATATATGATATTCGTAAATAAAACATTGTTCCATTTTCAATCCTGGTTAAAATATTCTTCTATAATGTATATTTAGTATCTTTAACAAACCGGATAAATCCATTCATGTCAACAATTCAAGCTCATATGGATTATTTTTATTTTCCCTCATATCAATATTATCTTTACTGAAAATTTGGATATGTCACTACATGTAATAATTTTCTATGTTGACATTTTCTTGCATATATGTGGTTATAATATGTAAATATAAATATAGATTTATTTTTATGACCATAAAATGATTGTAATAAAAATACCATACATGAATACCATGAAATGTAACCTTTTTTTTCATATCAACTAGTTTCATCATAAAAGATTGTCTTATAGGATTATATTAAATTTATTTTATGGGGATCCATGCAACCTAAGATATGATTACACTGTTCCTTTGGGAATTTTGAAATATATCCATTCAAGTACCAAAAATCTAGAATAATAACTAAAAATGATTCATCATTCCAATAGTTTAAATGATCAAAAAATATATTCCATAATTTTGGATTATCAATATTGGAAGAAAAATATAATCTATAAATTATTTATAAAAATTAATTTCATCAAAAAACCAAATTTAGAAAATCATATAGGGAAACAAATTTTATTAATTGAATCCACCAAACTAATCCAAAATTTTTATCAATGTATATGAACATTATACTAAGAACACTATATCCCTAAATCACAAAAACATTATCTCTATAATAATATTAATAGAATCCTATTTTAATTAATAAAATAATAAATATTTACAATTTCAATAGAAATATTTTATTTTGAAATTGACAAACCAATTAAAAACTAAAACGGATTTGGAAATATGTAAATGAACTGATCCACAATATCTTCCACCACACAAATGATATTTATTAGCCCCATGAAATCGGTTCTTCAAGTTCATGGGAAAATAATTAATCACAATAAAAAAATAAGAAGCTCTATAATGATTTGATTTATAAAAATATTCCACCCATACACTATCTTGCAAAAAAATGTTTTTCCTCTTTAAATAAAATTTTCAGTGTAATTTTGCATTAATTTTTATAATAAATTTAGAGTTTTTAAATTTTAAAGTGAAATAAACACCGATAAAATATAACCCAAAAAAAATTCCAAACATATCTTTAACAAAAAATAAAAGAGTCAAAAAAAATTGATCGTTATAATTATAAAAGTAATTGTATTATAATAAAATAAAAAATAGTATACTTAGAATAAATAACATATCATATATTAAAATTATTAAGAATAACAAATAAGGGGTTCATCCTAGAGTATGATTATCATTTCATTATTAAGATGAATATATTATGATTTTCAATCACATTAAAATGTACAAATTCGAATATTAATGTGTAAAATTATCCCAAAATTTTATTGAATATTTTCCCTAGAGTAAGGGAAATTATTTACCTAATCAATCCCATGAAGTAATAAAGGAAAATCATAATAGAGTGATATAAAAATAATCATGTGGAATAAATATTTGAACCACTAAAAATCAATTTTTAGAGACTAAAAATAGTGAAATTAAATAAAAATTAAATTTTTTATGTGTTCTCTTTTTAACATACTTATGGACATTTAAAAACCCTCTCTTACACATAAAACTAATCAATCGACATAATTTTTTACTCCTTGGTGGAAAAAATAAGTATGATATTTTATACTTGAAACATATTATAATATTTTCAAGTAAGGATTCATGTAACAATGGGTTTTAATAAGTTTCAATATATAATGCTTTAATAATATAAAGAAATTTACAATAATATATTTAAAAAACATTTTTATTGAAAAAGAATATTCAAATAGATTTACTAATATTTTCATCAAAAATAGAACATTCAATATTTAATATAAACTGTTACACATAGAATTATATTCAACAACAATTCATAAAGCCCTCCAAATACTAACATTCAAGTATAATAGAAATCTAAAAATAAAAATATATTCAAAAAATCAATTAAAAAGTGAATGGATAATTTTAATAGATAAAAAAATATCTAAATTGAAATGTATAATAGAATGATTATAATATTTACTCCCTCAACAGATGAATCTATGCTTTATACAAATTAGAATAATCACACAATTTTGAATCGATATAACTCAACATGGTGGGTCTAAATTATGTATCTGAATGAAATGAATGATCATTACATGAATTATAAAAAATATAAAAAATTAAAACAAATACATGAGGATAGTGTGTAATTAAAATTTTATATATATATATATATATAATGAATGAAATATGGGGTAGATGAGTAAAGAAATAGGGGATCAGAAGAAAATAGAGGGAGTGTATATTAATTTGAAGTAGGAAATGTTTTTTGAAACTCAATTAATTTAACAAGAACAATGAAATCATGTGCTTCCTATTATTAAACACTATATTTAAAATCACAATCCAATGTATATCCTTAGATGTATAATCATGATCATATGGAGGAAATTTTTTATTGATAAAAACAACATCATTATTATTTAAGAAAAAATTATAATGAACTTTAAACACCTATATAAAAAATTATATAACAAATACATTGGGAACACCATTAGAAATATAAAATAAGATTTTTGTCCACTAAATTTTTTTGAGCATATTTGAAAAAATAAAAAACAACTATTGAATAAAACACTATATAATATTATACAGAATTACAAGAAATATTCTAAATATTATCCCATAAAATGGTATTAAAAAACAACAAAATAGTTGTAAAACATTCTAAATCCTACTCACAATAACATTGAAATATTGAAAAAATAACATAGGAATAGGTCATATTAATAGCCTCCAACATAATGATTTTGATATTGGAACAAAAAATATATACTATAGATTCCTCACTTGACTCATTCAATGTATAATTCTCAAGATAATGATCAAAATAATCATATATAGAAAAAAACATTTAAGAAACAATGATGAAAATCATCTTTTTCATATTGATAACAATCATGTTTTACTGTATGACACTTCCCAAAATATTTAGTAGTATTGGAGATCATTAGACCCTATGTATCATATGATAATATCTTATAGAAAGGTTTTAAAATACACAGTGATGTTTTTTACACTACGAATCTATATTAGGTGCCTATGATGTGGTGCAACTTAAAAATTTGGTTGTGGATTATTCCGAAACATTTGAGTGATACATTAAAAATAACATCCTTCTTCTAGTATACTTACATTTGGATTATTAGAATTGATTTTATAATATTTCCCTCAATAAACCTATTATTTATTATGTCCTAGTAGATTTAATTTTATCAATAATGACATTAATGTGGTAATATATTGAACTCTGAATTATTTACCAACATAGGGCCTGAAAATACCTTCCAAAATCAGGTTTAATAAATTATTAAACAACATATATCATATTCTAGAAAAACTAAATGGGAATAAATTTCAGAAAATAAAATTAATTTTATTAATCAAAATTTTAAGGGATTATTTCACATTTGAAACAAATAAAATAGCCACACAGTTGGCTAAGAATGGTCTATCTAGAATGTTTGGAACATTTTTCCTAAATTCCATTTCTAAAACTATTAAATCAGTGAGAATAATTACCTTTTATATTCTAACTAATATATCACATAACTTTTAATTATAGTGATTAGAATACTTTTAATTATATTTAAAAGAAACAATAGGTAATTTTTACTTCCATATAAATGAATAATTTAATAAAATAAATGAATTAAATTAATAAAGGGTCTTAAATAACAAAAAAAATTAATCTCGTCACATTATCAAATTCTACATGACAAATAAAATCATCCCATGATTATTCACTTTCGAGGAAAAATCATTTGGATTTCTAAATATTTTACCTCCATTAAACTAATGGTTTCTAATTGGTTCATGTGATTTTGATTTTCTAAATACAACAAGAAAAATTTGACATTTCATGGAATTCTATTTAAGTCTAATGTAGAATGAATGATCAAATTTAGAGTTTTAAAATTACAGTCAATTTTATGTAATACATATAATAATGGTTTTTTGGTTATTTAAGGGATGGTATGGGTGGGTCGTAATGAATCAACCATGGTTGTCTTTCCTCATAATTTAAAAATGTATCCTTTTTCATAACATATTTGACCAATTCCTACTAAATTTTAATTTTTTACAAATCAATTCAATTATTATATTAACCTATCTACTTATTTTGGACCATACAATCCCTATTTTCATTTTATAGGGGTTTTCCATATTTTCATTTCCAAAATAAGTGATATAATCAAATTCATATTCGTTGAAATATTCCTTAACATATGCCTTATTTTTTTTTAATTAAAGTTGTAACAATAATCAAATTTTTTATTTTTATTATTTTTGATGTGCAATGTATCTTTCCATTCTCTCTACTACTAATGTATTATTAAATTATAAAAATTATTATATTAATATTTTTTAGTTAGAATTTTTATTAGCCTATTTTTTAACTACACCAAGATTCATGTCAGTAAATCACAACCTTAATATTAGAATTGTGTTAATAAATTTGAATAAAAATCTTCTCCATCACACTCTATAAATTAGTTTATTTTGAAGAATACATATATGAAGAATAATTTGGAAAATTTGATTTATGATCTGATTTTAATTTAGGGGATGAGAAATATTTCATTAATCTATTTTCTTTCATTAAAAGGATAGAGTCCCCCATAAAATACTTAGTGAAATTATATTTATTTGAATAAATGAAACTCAAATCCTGTAAATAGGTAACATATTGTGTAGTATTAATGACCTCAATGGTTTGGGTGGGTAATTAAAGGTTTCTGAAATTGTTTCCAGAGTACAAATATCTGCAAAATATTGAAATTAATGTTTCTACATATTATTATTAAATAAATGTTCTTGAATACTAGGTTCAATCAAATGGAGTTTTATGTTTATGTTATTTGTTGGCAGTTCGTATCCCTTATATTAAGTATTACATCAATCAACAAAGGTGTTTTCTTTGAGAAACTCCATCCGCAATTCTGATCAAATTCAATTTAGTGGTCTATAGTGATATAATTATATGTAAATTTCCATTATAATTTTTTGGAGAGGTATTGTGGTTGGAATAATTCCTAATCATCCATCTTAATATATCCTATTTTTTGGAATTATTTCTACCCTATCCATGACGAATACCATTATTTTATGTGTAACCAAAAAAGCCATATTTCTAGAAAAATCTCCCCTAAAAATTGGTTGAAAGGATTGTCTCATGTATTGATCATTTCTCATTATAGATTTTGACACTTGCATATAAACATAAATTTCAATAAAAAATGAATCATTCATAAACTACAATCTTCCTCACAAAGATGATTAAATTTTATTCGATTAATTTTTTTTAAAACCCATTAATGAACACATATGTATCCCCACTGGGTTTTATATTAAATTTGATTAACAGAGATAGTTCAGATCGATTAGTCTTATAATTTATATACCTAGTATATGATTTTCTCTATAAATTTTATTTGAAAGAGTTAGAAGCAGGTAATACCCAAAAAATATTATAATTATCATTCTAATGATGAGGTTGATAATGATTTCTATTTATGTTTTCATTTCAATGATTTTGTAAATTTTCCATTTCAGATTTCATTTTCTTATTTATCTCAATAAAAATTTATGGTTATCGCGAATCAAGGTCCATTATTTTATTTATAATTTTTTATCATGTGCATAAGATTTTGGTTTTAAAAAATTATGAAATAACTTACTAAAGATATGATGAAGTAAAAATTCATAATTTTTTTTAAATTTGTTAGAATATATTTAAATTTTTTATTATTGATAACATTTGTCACATATACGGTTTCAAAAAATGGTTCCATAAAATAGAATACTATTATCAATGGAAGTATTAAAATTTATTTACATGTAACACATAAACACAATAAGCGTTATAGTTAGTAGTTATTGAACCCTGTGGAAGGATGAATGGAAGTTTGGAACAAAAAAAAATAAAATAGAAAAATAATACGATTCCAATATTGAATGGGAAAAATTGTCAAATCAATTCTAAGAAGACACACTGTGTAATTCCAGTAACTAATCAATAAGAATTGGTATTTTAAAATTATAAATTAATTTGCAACATCTATATGAAATATAAACCTTACTTCATTAGTCGAAACCTCATTAGAGTAAGATATAAATGATATAATGTATCAAATTAGGATGAATACAAGCATATATAAATTAATATGAAGCATAAAAATTAAAAATCCAATTTTTCTAATTAACATTTACATTAAATGGATTAGATAGACATATAATTAAGAGATACAAATATACTCAACAAAAACATCATCATAACTAATATGAAATAAAGAATGGTAAGATTTAATAAGCTTCTATATGATGATCTCCTCATTCTTCTAGCTCTGATCTTCTTGGTCATATAATCAGGATTTAGTACCTATGACTCATATAAATCCATTCTTCAGGAAATAACCAGTTATCAATTTATAGATTCCCCCTTTTCTCATAAATATATTCTTCAGTGTCTATTTGGATATTGAGCTGCTTTTTGAATTCAACAATGTCAAAATTTAGATATTTAGAGCTAGTGAGAATATGGATATGTGAATTAAAATCAACAACATTCTCATATGTGTATTTTGAAACAACGAGCAAATATGAAAATCGGTCTATGTAATCATTATTTCAAAAAATAAATATGATTCATATTTAAAATTCACATGCATAATTGCTAATAATATATATTACGTTGATCTGGGGAGATTGAGACTTGATTATTTAGTTCTATTGGTATTTTGAAATATATCAATTCAATTAAATATAATCCTGAATAAAAATAAAAAGTAATTTATAATTAAAAATTTGAAATAAACATAAAAATAAATAATTTAATTCAAGGATACTGAAATGAGACCAAAATTTTGTTCTTGTAATGAAAATTGAAAAACTATTTCTACACAATGTGGTCAGTGTAAATGGATTTCATCCTAGATTACATGATTTTTAACATTTTTTATATATACACACAAAATGGATAATCATAAGGTTTCAGTTTCACAACATATATCCAATCTTAATCCACAATATCTATGATAAATATATATATCTTAGGTCCTTAATTAATCCCATCAGACCTTTTTTGATGTTGTGTATCACATGTCGATTCTTCTTTAAAAACTATTTTTGTAACAAACTCAACATCAATTATAGGAACACTATTTTCTTGTACGTATTGAAATTATAATTTTTCCCCAATTCCTATTAAAAATCCTAGATTTATGAATTCATTTTTAAATAAATAACCATCCATGGCCACAAAAACTTTTTTTAATTGGTTTATTGAATGAATATCACAATGTTTACATGAGATAAAAAAATAATTTATCTAAACAAGGGTAATATTATTCATATTAAAATCTATGAAAAAATTCATGTTAACAATAAATCATCATGAACATAATAGGATACTTATGATAACAAATATTATATGTATTCTTCTTGACTGATTTATATAGAATAATTTTTAGTGTGAATCCATCATTTTCTATAGCATAATACTTGAATTAAATTGGACCGCCATACTCTCTCATTATTTATTGTACTATGTATATGAAGGTATGATTCCTTCTCTAATACAAATAAATCATATAGTTTTATAAGAGTTTTGAGGAGTAGAACAATTCCACAGTCTCTATGATGGTTTTTAAATTTCTATCTTATGTATTCATCACCATAATATGAAATGATAATCATAACATTTTTTCTAAATAGACTGTGTACAATATTATGTAACTCATTACAAATTTAAAATGTAATAGACATGTGTGTCATTAGAAGAACATAACCATATAGAAAAAATTCATCAATTAATTTAAGTATGTCACTAAAACTACCACTTTCTTATTTGTGAAATAGTCCATATACTTCACTATGTATCATATTCAATATTCAGCTTCTGTATCACATTTTATCCCAAAAGGTGTTTTTGTAAATTTTAAATTTAAAAACTACTCACAAATATCAAATAATCCCTAGTTATATAAATCAAATAATCCACCTCTATGGAATCTTTTAATTCATTTCTTATTTATTCATTAATAGTGAAACTAACAAAGATAATTTGAATTTGAATCGAGCATGGACTTATTTTTCAGAATGTTGTGGTCAATATTATTTACATCTTCAATGTATAAGACATTTATTCTGTTCCCACCAAAATTAATTTCATCATTATTAAATATATAATTAATATTGTTCATAATAATTGATATAAATATAACCTCTTCAAAATATGATTAAAATATTTAATTATTATTTATAGTTTGAAGTTAATAAATGTTTATTAGTTATTTTAATAATTATATTGATAGAATTAGATAATAAGTTTTTACATATAATGTTGAAACTCTTACTTTGGTACCTACATGATGATATACTTCCCAATTTAACAACTCCCTCATATACCATAGTATATGATTATCCATACAAAAGTGAAAGGAAACAATTTATATCCAATACATAGTTCTTAGAGTTGTTTGAATTGATATCTATAAAATTCACATTTAGTTACTATAAAATATTCTTCTTAAGAACATTTCTAAACCCTATATATGTATATAATTTTTCATGGTCATATTTATAATTGATATCAAAATTAATATCATTTACTCTAACATAATCTATAATAGGGAATAATATATCGGTGAGTATCATGTATTATTTATGTTCATTAAGGAATTTTTATAAGGTTTATATAATAAAATGTTTTATCCAATAAATCATATCCATCAGGTGATCCATGAGCCAAATTTCACTATGGAACGAATTTTCTACTGCATTTATCTCACCACAATGTTATTTAGTTAGTGCATAATCCCAATTACAACAGTTATCACTTTTAGATAGTGGTGTGGAAACCACATTTTCAATATCCATCATATGTATATTCTCTAGTCTATTCCTACGGTAATGTAATCTTATAATGTTCTCAAATCGAGTAAATCCAAAATAAAATTCTAAAAAAATAATATCAATGATCAATATAATGGAAGAAAACTATGGATTAACCTTCCTAATGGGGTTACAGTGCCACAAATTACATTATTTCCACAACAATTATAATCCTCAATCATGAAGAAATGGAATTACAAATCTAGTAGAATGATTGAGGTCTTTAAAAATGATACATTGGATGCAATTATAACGTTAGTATTTGTGTTTATATAATTTTCATTCCATCCACATTAATATAGATTCTGTACATAACTAATTTCATAACTATTACATATTATAAAGACATAATCTTATATCATTTTGCTTATATTTATTTATTTATTATTATATAATTATTGTTTTTGAATCCATACTATAAAAAAATTATTTTGTTAATGTTATATTAATTTCAAATCATTACGAAAATAATGAGAATCTGTAACTAAATTTAAAATAAATGCCAAAAAACCCTTGGACATCAAAATACATCATATCAATTTGGTATATAAATTATTTTAGTAATGAAATAAAGTATTATAAAATTGTAGAGTAACCTAACTGGAATCATGAAGTGAATGATATCCATCCACTAACACTTTTTTGACCATGCAAAAGTCTCATGGCCAGTAGTTAATCCAACCCAAACCACATATTCTATTAGAGAATTTATGCATGTTGGAATTCAATTCATGATACACCTGACATCAAATCTGAACAAACAATAATCAATATCTATGTACATGTTAATAATAGAAACAATGAGGTTAAGGCAGAAGAAAATTAATGATTATGTAGTCGTACATAACATCTACTATAAAGATATAACTCTTAGAATAATTTTAAAAACAAATAAATAGGCATACAAAATATTCAAATTTATTAACTAAATTATGAAACATTAATATCCAAAGAAGTAAAAATAATTTTTTATTATATAAAATGAGATTATCAATAATGATTATTTTATAAATAGAATAATTATAAGAATTTTATAAATTATAAAGAATATAATAGAAACTAATAAAGAATAGCGACTGAAGTTAGATCTGAAGAAATCAATAACTATCCTGAGGGAAATTCCTGATCCCCATGGGCTAGTGATAACTACCAAGGAATCACGTAACTAAATATGGGAATGATTTCATCAAATTGTAAATAAAAAAAATCAAAGGAAATAGTGAAAAAAACTATAATATAAACCAATACAACCTCAATTTGATTTAAGGATGTAATATAAGAAATATATTATTATAAAGGAAAACAAAGTGCTAAAACTACCATAATTCTTGTGGTATATGAAAACCTTCTATGTCCTAAAGTCACATTCCATTGACTGAACAAGATCACATCCATAAAAGGAGTATTAAGGGATCCTGAGACCATCCAATGTAATCAAAATGTTATATTCAATGATTAATGTATTCATAATGTTCAAAAAAGAATCCTTGTTGGATATAACAAATAATTCAGTGAAATTTTTCTTCAAATTAATTCAGGTATTCATGTTTGAAATACATAAATGAGTAAACATGGTTTAATCCCTTATAAGGAATTAGGTAAATAAATCCTCATTGTTAAAAGGAAAATTAAAAAATATATGGCTCGTTGTGGTAAAATATATATGTAAAACCTATATAGTTTCAATTCATAATCCATTTAGATATCTGAAGTGGAAAACATATAAAAATACAATTTTAGACCGATTTAAAATATGTTTCACTAGCCACAGTCAATATTTTATATGTAATATATGATCTTAAACAATGTATCATAGAAAAAATATATAATATAAATAAAATATGCATGGATAATTAATGTATCATATAGTTATTAAATAGGTATAATAAAAAAATGGAAAATGTGGAAACTCATGTGTTATGTAGAGATTAAGCAATTACAGTAATATATCGTCTATCAATGCAATTTTTGGAGGTTATATTTGACGGTGTTGTATTATATATTCTAGTGATTATACCAAAATAAAGAATGTAAATACACTATTGACTACATAAAAATGTATAATATACCAAGTATATAAGAATCATATGTTGCCACCCACCATCCACATTATTTTATGTCCCATTTCAGAACCCATTTTTTCTAAGGAGATCGTAGTCATGGTGTAATGCCACAAGAGAATAACAAAAGTCATTGTCTTATATCCTATCTACCTATGTTTCCGAAAACAAATAAAGTAGGTATATGAGATAACAAGAAAATTGGAATGCATCATGAATCAAAAATGTTGTCATTATATGCATTCAATATTACATAGCATAAAATATTCACATCCCACCTTTACTCATATGGGCCCTCAGAGAGTACGTCGCCTATTTTAACACCAGACATAATGTGAAACACACTATCTCTCAAGTAAAATCATATATAAGGGGTTTATCATTAATTCTCATAAAAATATAATTTACTTCAAAATGTTCTGTAAAATACTTTTTTTAAAACACAATAGATAAAATAAAAATATATCAATTAAATTAAATATCACATTTGACCACAATTTTTTGATGTTTAATACATACCAATTCCTTTCAAAACCAATTTAAATTTTCAAGTGAGTCATATGTCAATGAACACAAAATTTTAGTCAATTCCTTTAATTGTACAGAATAATCATTACAAAAAATCATTATTAAACAACAAGTTACATGTATTTATTTATTCCACTCCAATTCTAATTTAATTTTAAAATATGAATTTATCAAATTGGACGTACCTTTTTAAATAATTGATTTCTCTTAGTATTTGGATTTAAATTTTTTAGAACCAAAACCCCAAAAAACAATAAATCATGTTAATTTTATTTTAGAATTATTGTTCAATTTTTAAGATAAAACCATTGATTCCAAATAATAATTTCATCTAAAAGAGGTATTTATTATTTAAATACAAGAAAAAATTCTGTAAGAATATCAAATTTAGTTTATAATAATACGATAAAAAATAAATCAATAGTTGAAGAAAAATAAAATAAACAACTTCCATTTAATTTTCTAATCGAAATATAATGAAATCAAAATTTACCAACATCAATGGTGGAAATAGAATCATTGATGTATATGTTTAAATGAACCCTAGAATCCATGGATCCAAATTATATCATGCTATATCCCATATATATAATAACATTAACTCCAATAAATAGTTAATTTATAGAAAATATATATGATATATAAGGAAAATTAATATGGAGAAAGAGTATGGCTATTCCATTAATTCTTTGGAAGAAATTCCTCAAAATTTATCAAAATTTATCTTCGAAGGGAAATGATCCATAAAAATCAACAAGGGGTAAGAACATATTGTAGATTATAGGTTGAAGAATATAAAAATATTAAAATAGGTTTAGGATCATGTGATTAAAGAAAAATAAAGAAAAATAAGTCAATATAGAAAAGGTTTTTCCAGATATTTTGTGAAATTATTTTCTAACCATATTCCCCTTTCTAGAATATTAAAGTGGTCCCATAGATTTTTCTCTTTGACATACTAAAAATGAAACAAAAAATAGATATTCAACATTCAAATTTTGTGTTGTTTCTTGAAATTTCAAGATATTTTAGCCTAACCATGATCCAATAATGCTCAAAACATCAGAAAAAAACTATGAAAAAAATATTTCCTAATGAAAAATATACAGACTGGTCAAACATATGAAAATTGTGAAAACTCCATGTAAACTCCTAAATTATAAAACACTATCCTAAATAACCTAAAAACAATTATAAAAAATTATAACACACACATGTCAAAATAAAAAACAGAATGTTACATTAAGATGAGTTAATTTTCCCAACAATATCTCTTTTTCCAATGAAATTCCATATTTCAAATATTCAAAACAAATATAAAAAAAATATTACCTCACAAAAATTATGTGATGAATGGTTCATGATAAAAGGGGGATTCACTATAGATGAATCCACCATTCAAAACAGTAAAAAAAAATTCCACCAATAATACCATACATTATTTTAGAATACTTTCTAAGAATACAATACATCAATAATAAACCAACCTCCCTAAGAAAATATTGTTTTTAGGAACAACCAAATACATATCATAGGTCTCCCATTATTTAAAATATCACCAGAATAGTGGAATAATAGTATAATTCTTTTTCATGAAACATCCCTTCATTCCCAAAAATGATACCTTAATAAATCATTATAAATAATAATTTATGGGAAGAATATGAATAAATAATGGAAATAAGCACATAAAACATTTTGATGATTTAAAAAGGATATAATCCAAATGATCTGTTAATATTCAAACCCATCACAACCACAGAAAAAAAAGTGAAAACGTTTTCTACCTTGGGTAAGTAATTGATTACAACCCTGTTTATCCAATAATGGGAATTCCCCACTAAAATATAATCAAATAATCATCCACACTTATGAGTTTCATCTTTATCAAGAATATTTATAGTCTTATTTACATTAATAAATCCCAATTATCTTCCCATTCCGACCATAATGAGCTCAAAACAACCCTTCTAATGCATGAACATAGTACACCATACATTGAAAAAGGGAGATCATTTAAAAACATAATGAACTATATCTATCAAAAAAAGAATTAATGAGAGGATCATAAATGAAAAGAACAAAAAAATATAGACATACACATCATAATAAGATTATGAATAATGGAAAAGGGGTTTTTAAAGAAATCCACAAAAAAATTGTATAAATTATCAGAAAGAGTAACTATTACATAAGTGTGATAGTAAATGAATAAATGGATTAAAAGTGGTTGGGGTAATAAATATCATAATACAGTACAATCCAAAAAGAGAAAAAAATGTAATCCCATGAAAAATATTCCATAATCACATTAATAACACACAAATGACACAAAAAAGATCAACAATATGGTATCCAAAATGATCCTAAATAACCCAATAAATAATAAAAAGATTGAATGTCATTGAAAATAATTACATTAAAAACATCCATTTTTAGAAACCAAGTATGCAAAACATAGGATGGTGACCTAAGGGACACACTAGTGAAAAAACGCCAAATATTCAAACTAGACTTCTTAGAATGACTAGTTACCTCCCAATGGAAGCACATGTGATATCGAATTTTCCACCAAGAAGAATTTCCCCACACAACAACATTCTAAATTTCACTATAATAGGCATCATCAACTAATACATTATAATATGATAAATTATCCACTTATTTTCACATATGTAGCTGTACCTCTACTAACAGGAACATTTTAATAACCCTTCTATAGGATTTCATACATATCTATGATACAACATCTATATGGGTTATTAAAAGTAATCTTTTAAATATTAGACCTTTTATAGAGTTATCACCAATATTATTATATATCAAAAATACTAAATTTATAATTTTATTGGAATAATTCTCAACAAAATCTGACATTTTTTGAGACACGTGAGTTCAAAATATGTCTCCTTCTTCATGTCCTCATGATATTTTCATCGAATTATGATTGTCATGAAAAATTCCCAATATATTCATTCATTCATGTCGAAAGGGTTGATAGATTCTCAACCCTATCATATATGTATATAATATTAAAATGTGAAATACTTAACCATTAGAGTATTTGTAGTATAGAGGTAATTAAATATTATCAATGAATATTCTTTTAGTTTAATAACCTCAAGATAATTCTGATTAACCCATTAAAAGCTAGGAATATTATTTCAGCGGTACTAGAAATGATCCAAACTATAGGAATGTTCAACTTCCATCACTTGACTTTGAGTCATAGTTGACTAATCAACTTGCTACACCCCTTCTAGATGATGTAAGAGGATACTTTTGATATTAGACCAATGAAAAATACTATCATCCTTATCAAAAAAATTTATTAGACACATTTTTATACACAATAAATAATAGTCTAATAAAAAACACATTATTAATCCACTAAAAAAACATTATAAAAAATTAAATTCTATAAAAAAACAATTGACAATAAGGGTTGAAAAAACCAAACTATATTTATTGAAAATTATCAACATTAAAATACCAATGATTTTAGATATTTATATATATTTAATTTTACAATATAAATATAAAGTATTTATATAAATCCATCAATAAAATTCTTCTCAAAATATTCCTAATATCATTCAGACGTGTCTTTGAAATTAATAAGTACAAAATATATATTTTTGGGTAATTGATAATATTTTTTATTTTACTCTAATGAAACTAATTTAAGATTAATGATTTGTTTACCATATGATATTAAAATAATTACCAAAATGTTTATCCCAAAAGGAAATATGATTAATAAAATCATACACAACACACCATTCATAATTCATAAACATTCTAAACTCAACTCAGGTATTTTAATCTGATTCGGATGAAAATGAATAATGTACCGAGTATAGGGTTAATGTAGAACTACACATCTCATGGTAGCATGGGAATGTAAACCAAACAAAAATTCACATTTTTTTCTTGATTTATATATAAAATCAGAAACACAAATTTCTCTAGGATTACCAGTAGAATGAATTGTGCATCCCTCATCACCTTTCTTGTCCATTCAATAGGAATATGATATTAGTAAAATAAAATATAAAATCATAATAAATCCAAACATCAAAAAAGTAAAATAATAACTCTATAGATATACTCATGTAACCAATTTCCCTGATAACTCATGTTTCATCATAAATGGTGGGGATCCGAGACCCATAAATGTACCATCTCTTTAGTCCCCACAAGTACCAAATATTCATTTTTAATATAAATTAACTAAACTGAATGTTATAAGGGAATTAAATTAAGGACTATAAACTATAAAGAACTATCATTTCATAAAAATTTTAATGATAAAAGAAATGATACTACATTAAAATAATTTTTATGGACCCACCACTAGCATGAAGGGTGTTCTAGATCCCTATGTGTGGGTGATAATATCATGGGAATCCTAAAAAAAGATTTTTAGAATGATATCACTCAACAAAAAGGTTAAAATAAATTTAAAGCCACAGAAAATATAAAAAATAAAAAACAACTGAAACTGCATTTAGGAACACGAAGATGATTCATATAAATCCAAAAATATAATTAAAAAACAAGAATTCCATAACCAATGTTCTGGTGGTCCACAACCACCAACAATTTCCCAAGTCACCATCCCTTAGCAGACCAAGCATGAAACTACACAAGTATGATGAGGAGTACATCGTTAACAACTATATAAACATTAAATATTCATATAAAAGCTAATTATTAATATATTGAGTAAATCGTGCCCAATCGGTTCACACCAACAGACTGTGAAATATCCCTATGAAGAAATTTATATTTGGTAGGTTGAAATAAAAAAAGATAAAAAATGGTTTTTATTATAACATAAAGAAACTAATTTATTCCACCTTTTTAAAAGGAAAAAAATACATAATGTCTATTAATGAACAATATAGTGTTCAAACCATTTATTCATCTAGTTAAAAATCATATATATATATATATATCAATTGGAAAACGATCGAAAATACCATTTTTAGAATTTATTAACAATATTTAAAAATTCATAGACAAAATTGCATAGGGAATCTATGAGAGGGTACTATGTATCAATATATCATATAATATATCAAAATATTATATGTTTGTAAAGAATATATGTAATAATAGTGAATAAAATTTAATAAAATGATGTTCAATATGAAATTTCAAGTACTGATTAACAATAATCAGATCATAGACATATATCTAGTATAAATGTCATTTTCCATGTCAAATATCATTTGATAGTCTATAATACAATTGTGAGTCAACAAAACACATGAAATTAAATCAATGATAAATTACATGAAAATGTGGAATGTATATGGTACATAGGAATATTGACTCACTGCACACCCCCCTCATTACAAAAAGACCCTTGAGTAAATACAAATTCACAAGGGAGATGCTAGTCAAGCTGTGGGGATACAATAACCTACCCTAAATATATTGTTACCCATATTTCTACTCTAGTTTTACAAGACCGATCAATTGGTTGAGTGGGTTAAAAGATGATATAGATATCATTGTGGATCTAGAACAATATCATAATTCACAATAAGTATTAAATAGAAACAAATATTCTCATCCCACCATCAAACCCATTATACATCATATATTAATACATTTATTTCATCACAAGTTATCATTTAAACCAAGAACCATTCATTGAGGAACATCATATGTAGGTGTTACATCAATAATTAGAAGAACAAGGTAATTTCATTTTTAATCTTCCCAAATGGGGAACTAAAAAAATAAAAATAAAAAAACATTATAAATAAAATTAAACATCACATGACCAATCCATTTAGAAAGGGTCACACATGGACACTTACTTTTAATCCATTTAAAATTCCTCAATTATCCTTCAACTACTGAACACAAAATTCAAAAAAAATAATTATATTTTTTAAAACTATATTTTCACTAATAAATATAATACAAATGATAAAATCTTATTCTGTGAAGAATTAATATAAATATACTAGAAACACATATAATTTAACCATTTAGAATAAAATTTATGAAAAAATTATCTCCCATAAAATATAGATTTAAATTTATTTAAACCACATACACAATTATTATAATACAATATAATTTTACATTGAAATCAAGGATCACTTATTTCAATAAAACCATTGATATTTAATGACACTTTCACAAAAAGGTTTATTAATACATAAAATAAAATAAATTATTATTAATAAATTTAAAATAGATTAAACAATAATTTACTAACAGCAAGAATAAAACTATGAATAAAAGGATTAAACACTACCACGATATATATTGAATTTAACTTCAATGATATTGAAATGTATCACCTGCAATGGAAGACATAAAATTCATGGTGAAGAGCTCTAAACAAAGACTAGAATCCAATAATTTTATTATATCATGAATAAATCTTTAAATAAATTAAAATATTAATTAATATAGGTTTTAATAAATAATATATATAATATATATAGGGAATATGAAAAATGATGAATAATGGGATCATACCACCAATATTTTAGATTTGATTCCTCATGATCTATGGTAATTGTTGTTTAGAATAAATAT
This sequence comes from Viscum album, assembly GCA_963277665.1. Classification (NCBI taxonomy): domain Eukaryota; kingdom Viridiplantae; phylum Streptophyta; class Magnoliopsida; order Santalales; family Viscaceae; genus Viscum; species Viscum album. Next base: position 228,153,356 of record OY728143.1, read on the forward strand.
TGTCCTTAAAATCATCTATTTGTACCCTATGGTTTGAGATTCTAGGTTGTAGAAGAAAGAATTTGTTGAATAGAAAGCATTTCAGGTCAAAAATTGAATATTTAGGAAAATAAATATCAATATCATGGTTTCACAGCACTATTTGTGGAACTATTCACCAACCATGCACCCTGTTTTGGGATATTAGAGAGGCCTCATGGTTTTATAACTTGGTTTGACTCACTTTTCACGCTTCATCTATCTCATGATGCATATTTTTAGGATAATGAAACATCAATTGCTTAAATAATGTTCCAAACATTCACCATAACCTATGACACCAATATAATACACATTGTTTCATGGGGAAACTGCTTGATTTAATTAAGTGTATTAAAATAATTTAATGTACTAGAGGAAATTGATATTATGAAAAAATAACCAAAAAATTAATTAAACATAATATCATAATAAAACAAAAATACAAGCTGAAAAATGACATAAGGATACAAAAAATCTACTAACCATGTCACCTTATGGCCCCATAATAACAATAATATAACGATAGAAAGCAATGATATAAAAGTAATTCACATGCCAAAATTTATTGGATGGTTTATGAAAAATTAGATGACTCATTTCATAAAAAACTACTAGTAAAAACATCAAAAGGATAGAATAACAACAATAAATCAAATTGCATTAAAAATATTTTTGAACACAATATATTTCAAAGAAAACACCAACATAGATGGGAATATATAATTTTTTATATGTATATTATGTATGAAATAGGTCTCTCAAATATTTTAATTCTCTCACAACTTTTTGAACAAATGGATAAAATCTCCTATATAAATATATCAACATATTAAAGAAGATATCTTAATCACTATATATTACATCAGGTCAATTAGAAGAATGAACACCAAAAAAGAAAGTCTCACTTAATATTTTTTGAAGATTTAAAATGAATCATACCACTCATTATCTGAAAACATTATAACTAACCACAATTACCACAAAAAAAATAAAATAATTATACCTGGGATATGTACTTGATGAAACACTATGACATCCAACACTAAACATCCCCACAAAGGAGCCCATAAGATCAAAAAAATCACATCTATGTGTTTTTTGAAAAAATAAATTAGATAGTAATTATTACTCAAATACATCCCATGAACTATAAATGTCAAACTATAATGACCTGAAAAATCCATTCCATCATCCGAACATGGTGCGGCAAGCTTCTATTAATAGAGATGAATAAAAAATAAATATTTTTAGCAAAATATAATGAATGATAGGATTCAATAGGGAAATCATAAAACTAAAAATATATTTTATAACAGCATAAACAGACATCCATGAAAAAAAATGGATTTCAAAGAAACTTCCCAAAAAATGGATTTCAAAAGACAACATCCCAAAACATTGATATGTTATAGAAACTGGACCCCAATCCATACGATGAAACAAAGAGAATATCATGGTATTAAAACCATTTAAGAATTTTACTATCATTATTTACGAGAATCAATATTTAGGTGAAAAAGAGATCTCATGGAAAAAACCATCAATATATTAGTAATGAAAAAAATAAAAGAAAGATTGGTTGATAAGAGAATATCCATAATGATCCCAATAGGAGGAATAAAATATCATTTAAAAAGAATATCACAATATTTTATTGCATCCAAAACATCCATTTTCAGAAACCCATCATAAAAAACATATTTGGGTGACCCATGTCGACACACTCATGGAGAGAACTCTGAACATTAAAAAAAGTTATTTATTATAATGAACATGTTTCCCACACCAAAAGAACATTTGAATTAAGTTATCCTCCTATTCATATTTTCCCTCCTCAAACAACCTCTTTGATTCACTAGATGAGACATATAATCTCATGTTGAACATACATGAGGCATTTTCAACATCTTTTAACTTCACTTGATCTATCTCTAATAACATAACCCTTTCATGTACCATTGGAAAAGAAGGATGACCTATATATAATATAAAAAATCCACTATCATAGTGATGTCCTCTGTAGAAATTTTCAGACATAATGGAGTCATTACAGATAATCCTAATTGAGAAACATACTAAAACCGAATAATTCTAGGAATAATCCTCCATCTATTTCTCACCTTCACTAACACCAAGGATATCAAAAAATTTCACCTCCTTCTATTACATAGAAAATATTATTTCTAATTTTTATTAACATAAATATTTTAAAAAAACCTCCAAGAATATGGTAAGAAACCACAATGTCAAACCTCTCTTGATGAATTCCATAAAATATTTATGTGATATAATTTACCCATACTTTTTCAGGTTTCTTGATAGATTATAAGATTGAATTAATTTCATTTAAACACTTTATTACCTCTAGCTAACCTTGATCACCTCTGTTATAGTGACCCAAGAATTTTACATATAACATTTAAGGATTTTAAGCATAATTATATATCAGAGTACAAGTAAAGTATCATTATGTGTAGAGTCATGGATGACGAGGTACATATAAAATAAAACATGTGGCTAAAAAATACTTCTTTATTTAATATCTATGAAGAGATCCAAACATCCATTGAGCCCTTAAATCTGTATAGGATACCCTAGGGAACACATGAACAAAGGGATGAGCTGAAAATCCCAGTATGGGAATGAACGTAAAGATATATCTTAACCATGGATCGTATGAATCCATATCGTTAAAGAATTGGATCATATAGATATGGAATCATATAAATGTGGCAGAATCATAAAACATTTCATTGGTATGGGTCAAGGCTAACCACAAATCTCGTTACATATCACATCTCATGAGACTTAACCTTACACAATGCATTGGAGTTGTATCTAGGTTCACCCATCTGAAAATTTTCATCTATATTCATTTCACATAAATATTCTTACCAAATAGATAATCATACATAATGAACCATACATAAACAAAATGGTACCCATGGAAAGAAATTGGTACCACAATTAAGACATAAATCATAACCAATGTGTGTATCACAAAAGTGGCCAGGAAATGAAAGGATTACAACATACATGTACATTCATCGGGTAAAATAGAAATATAACATGGTAGTTGGTGTCAGACATAATGGACATGATATACGAAATGTATATGAGTAACATTTTCATTAAAACACTTTTCTTCCATTTTAAGGAAAATACTATTGAGATTTTAAAATAGAAAAGAGGTCAATATTTTATATAAAATCAGAATTGAACCATGAAGTTTTTCATAATAAATATACTGATTTTATAAAGACAATGGATGATTAAAACACATGATAGAGTTCACATGAAATTGGGTAAATATTTTGGAAGTTCCTTTAAAATAATTGTGCTTATTGGGAGGCATCGAAGAGGTATTCACTTAAAAGCTAGTATATCCCGGAAGGAAAATGAGATATAGATCTTGGAACATTAGTTTGGAGCATATAAATAGAATGTAGACAGTTTAAATAAAAATTAAAAGACAACTACATTTTGGTAAAAAAAAGGATAGACAGAGAAACACGGATGAATAAAGGAAGTTCAGGTAGAATTCATTACCGTTTATCGATACGGTATCAGGTGTATCTAAGAGGGATTTATGGGTGAGATAAGGAGTTTCTAATAACATAAAAAACATTAGTGTAGTGTGGGGGAGGTGTGAGAACATACCTCATCATTTGGGATTACACGTAAAAAAATATCATCGAGGGAAATCTTGATTATGAGAGACATAGAGAAGATCCCTTAACTTAAATTTGTTAGTGTTCTCTACTTTTATTAAAGACCTGAATAAAATAATTGGCCATATGAATTCATAATTAAAGATCCTCTTTTATATTTAATTGATTTATTATTACCCTATTTGGTTCATTCATGTCCTTCTTTATTGGTTATAAGCTTCAATTTCATTGTTCGGGCTCGTTTGTTTTCTTGGTTTTAAAAGATCAATTCACTTATATTCATGTTCAGATAGACATTAAAGATGGTAGTGATTGTCTAGAAATGAAGTGATATGGAATTAGTAAACATCCATGATATTACATGGTTTTAAATTTAATTTGGTTAATTATATTGAATTTGAACTATTATAAAAAACCATAGTGACAACTGTTTTTGGTAATTGGTGGGCTTGATTACAAAGAATATGTTTTACATTATAATTTAATATCATTTGTAAAAAAGGAATACAGAAAAAATGAATATATTACATATATAATATTCCAATTCAACATAACAGAAAAGGATTCATGACAAGAATTAATTATTATAATAGAAATTTTTAAATTGTTGTCATTGAATGTGATAAATTAGCACATCTCAAATGATGCTTTCATTTCTTTCTATTAAAAATTAGGGAAAGGGGAGAAGATAATGTAATATCCCACTATTATGAATACATTACAGAACTTCAATGTTACTATATTTATCATACTATTTTGGTGCAGGGAGGTGAGAAAATAAACAAAAACAAAAGAACATAAAATAAATGAACGAATTGGAAAAAGGAATTTACCTCTTGATATTTCCTATTTAGAGAACCTATTAAGGAAAGTGGTTTTGGTATTTTGAAGAGGCTAAGATATTTTGGATGTGGGGGAGGACCATTGGGAGATAATTGGGAAGAATTTTGGCAAGGCACATGGCTTGAGAGGAGTGAAGAGAAGAGAGAGTGAAGGGGGGTTTTATAGTGTAGGAGAGAAGGGATTTCATAATATTATAATCATTAAATAAGTATTTAATCACAATACAAGGAATATTAAATATTATATGACCATGAATAGTAAATGTGTCATGAAAATTCGGACCTGGGGTGGTCACATCATCCATGATGATAGGAACAGTCTATTTAGCTTATAATGTATATATATGGTAATTATCGAATTTTATTATTCATAAAATATTCAAGTATTTTAGAAAATTATCAAAAACTACACCCTAACCATTTCATAATGCATAGAATCCAAAAATGACGTCCATTTTTCAAAAATAAATTTCTAAATATTATTATTTTAAAATTTAAATAAAATCATAATTTATTATCAAAATCAAGTTTTAAAATATTCATTTACTTTTTCTAAAATTTTGGATTATCGTATGTTCAAATTGAATAATATTTATATACTGTCATATGTAAGGTTACTATTCATTAGGTTATAGTACTATTCATAAGGGTATGTTACTATTCATTAGGGTAGGTTACTATTTACCAAGAATTTTTTTTTCTTATTGGACTCCAAATAAGTTACTGAATGAAACAGTGTCTGTCGGATTTTCGAATTTCCTAACAAAGAAGTGACAAACATATTTTTAAAAGTCACTTAGCACTTAGCAGTTCAATATATAGTGATTTCATGTGATTTTATGACATCTTTATAAGAAGATAATTTCTATAGAAAAATATTGGGTTGTTACATTCTTCCCCCATTATGAAATATCGCCCTTGAAATTTTGTTTTACATTCTAATCAAAAAAAAGGTGGTGGTACTTTTCCTTCAACGATTCCTCCAGTTCCCATGTTGCCTCCTCATATATATGGTTTCACCATAGTACATTGACCAGATGAGTAGTATTGTTGCACAGAACATTGTCTCTACGATCCATGATCTTCACCAGCTACTTCTCATGAGAGAGAATATCCTCATAATGTACCAACTCTGAAGAGAGTACATGTAAATGGTCTAGTATGTACTTTCTTAAGAGGGATACATGAAATAAATCATGTACTTTGACATGGTTGGTGGAAGTGTCAGTCATTAGGTCGTAGCTCTGATTCGATCTAGGATCTCGAAGGGGCCGATGTACCTAGGACATAACTTCCCGTTCTTTCCAAACCTCTTGAATTTCTTCCATTGAGGTATTCATAGAAATACCTTGTCCCCGACTTTGAACTCAAGGTCTCGTCAATGGTTATCTGCATAACTCTTTTGTATACTTTTGGAATCCATGATATGCTGCTGAATGGTTTTCAAATTATCCTCCATTTGTTCTACCATTTCATGTCCAAGAATATTATGCTCACTGACTTTATCCCAATATGCCATCATTTTTCATCTTTTCCCATAAAGTGTTTATATGGTGCCATTTTTTTTCTTCAGTGGAAACTTTTATTATAGGAGAATTCAACTAGTGGAAGATATTGGTCCAATCCTCCTATGAATTCCATAGAACACGCTCTCAATATGTCATCCAATGTCTGAATAGTTTGTTCTGATTATCCATTAGTTTGAGGACGATAGGCCATACTGAAGTTCAGTTATGTGCTCAGAGCATGATGGAGACTTTTCTAGAACATTGAGGTGAATATTTGATCATGATTGGATACAATAGATAGTGGAACACCATGCAACCTTACCAGTTCATTTATGTAAATACAATAATTTTCAACCAATTAGAAGTCCTCTCGCACCACGATAAAGTGTGTTGTCTTTGTAAGATGATACACAATGACCCATATAGCATTGATTCCTATGGATGTCTTTGAAAGTCCAGTAACAATGTCATGGTAATTTTATCCTAGTTCCATTCTTGTATGGGAATCCCCTTATACTATTTCTTCTCAGACTTCACTTGCTGACATACAAGGATCTTTGAGGATTATTCAGCAATATCTCTTTTCATATTGTCCCACCAAGAGATCTCGATACATCTTTGTGATCCCTGGGTTGATATAGAAGGTTGATCTAGGTGCGCCACACAGAAACTCCTTCTTTAACTCTAGATTGGATGGTACACATAATCATTACCCAAAATCATACAACTCATTCCTCGTAAATTTTGAATTCAGAGGATTTAAATTTTTAACAGCTTCCACCATTTTCATAAGTTCAACAGCTTATGTTTGATAATCCTTTATTTTCTTCAAGAGGGATGGTTGAGCAATCATTTTCGAATGGATTGATGATATTCCTCCCTTAATGATTCCCATTTCAATCCTTTGAAAATATATGAAGATTTAATCCTTTTCAATTCTCATAATTGATAAAGATGCAGGATCCTTTCTACCTAGAGCTTCCTCCACCTTGTTTGCCTTACTGGGATGGTAGTGGATTGAGCAGTCATAATCCATGATGAGATCTATTCATCTTCATTGGCGTATATTAAGCTCTTTCTATGTGAATATATATTTGAGACTCATGTGGTCAGTATATAACTCACATTTTTTCCAAAGAGATAATTCTTCAATATTTTCAATGCAAATATCACCGCTGCCAACTCTAGAACATGTGTGGGATAGTTTTACTCATGGATGTCCATCAACCTTGAGTCATATGATATAACTTTATCATTTTTCAATAGCAAATATCCCAATCCTTTCATAGAAGAATCACAAGACACCATAAATATTTATCCACATGATTGGTGTGTGAGTACTAGCATAGTGATAAGCCTCCTTTTCAACTCCTTGAAAGTGTCTTCACATTCCTATGTCCACACAAACATTGCTCCCTTCCATGTCAGAATGATAATTAGGTTTGAAAATCATGAAATTTTCTTCATGAATCATCAATAATACCCATCTAGACTAAAAAATCTATGGATCCCCATTACAGAAGATGGCATGGGCCACTTTTCAATTGACTTTTCCTTGGAACTGTCCACAGATACCCCTTTTCTAGTGATTACACACCCCAAGAATGATACATCCACCAACCAGAACTCACATTTTTTGTACTTTTCATACAAAATATCCCTTCAGAAATTCTTTAACACAGTTTTCATATGCTCCTCATGATCCTCCTTGGTCTTGGAGTATATCAGAATATCATCAATAAAGACTACCACAATTTTTTTATGGTAATCTCTAAAGGTTCTATTCATTAAATAAATGAAAATTTCTAGACCATTCGTTAGTTTAAAGGAATAACTATGAAATGACAGTGTCCATACCTCATTTAAAATGAAGACTTGGGAATATAATCCTTCTTCACCTTTAGTTGGTGATATCCTGACTGATGATCAACTAAAGAGAAATAATTATCCCCATGAAACTGATCAAACTATTCCTCTATCTGTAGAAGGGGATAATTGTTCATTATCAAGATTTTATTGAGCTCACGACGATCAATACAGAAGCACATTTATCAATCATCCTTCTTGAATAAGAGGAATGGTGCACCCCACGATCAAGCACTCAGGCGTATAAAACCCTTCTCCATATTCTCCCATAACTGCTTCTTATCTCTTCCTCCTCTACGGTGGCCATTCTGTAAGGTGTCTATGAGATTGGAATAGATCTAGGGATAAGTTCAATTGAGAACTCAAACTCTCTGTTAGGAGGGAGACCTAGAAACACTTTAGGGAATACATCAGTGAAATCCCTCATGATGGGCATGTATTCAAGCATGATTATCTTCTTTGTCTCAATAATTTGAGCAACATATGCTTTCTCACAAAGAAGTAATAACCATGCATGATATAAAAAATCTAATAGAAATTCATCTTCCTTCTTAAAATTGTATTGAATTAGAGGATGCATCGGGATGTGAAAAGTGAGCTCCCTTTCTCGACAGTTGATGTTGGATTTGTATAAAGATAGCCAATTCTTGCCCAAAATAGCGTCAAACTCCACTAAAAGATGTATGAAATGATTTTCTGGGAGTTTCATTCCACAAAAAATAATTGGGAAGGAGTTATTAACCATGAAAAAAATAATTTCCACATTCTCTATTCTCATAGATAATATTTCCTTCAACTTTTGAGGTGGTGATTGAATAGTTCTACTAAACTTTCCAGATATGAAAGAATGTGTTGAACCAGAATCAAATAGTATGTTCTCTGTTGTTGAATGAATAACTTGAGTACATATCACCACATTATTTTTTAGCTCCACCATAACAGTAGTTATATAATAAGCCCTTCTTTGTTTCCTTGGAGGCGGTTGTTGATTGTCCCCAACAACACTCGGTATAGGGAAATTGTTCACATAATTCTAATCCTCATTGCATTTGTAACACCACAAGGCAGGATGAGTGTTGATATCAACCTTCCTTTCTTCATCCACATTATTGGTATTTTTCGTATCCCTTTGGATTTTCTTGCCCAGATGACCAATCATTCCGCATTTGTAGCAAATCTTGGTCCCTTCAAACAGTTACGAGGATACTTCTTCCCAGAATTTTTGCATAGGGGAAAGTTAGTATTATTTCCATCATGGGGTGTGTTTGATGAACCACCTATGTTGTTGTCTATTTCTCTCTTCTTTTCACTGGGCCCATGAGTCCACTAAGAGTCTCCAATATCCATTTCAACCTTGAGGGAACAACAGAAAATCTCCTCATAACTGTCGAAGTATCAAATCACAATTTTTTTTGTAGACATGGCTTTAGTCTGCTAATGAAGTGATCGACCTTGCTTTTAGAGTTCATGACTACAGCATAGGTGTACCTTTAAAGCCTTGTAATGTTTTCATCACATGCCTGACAGAATCATCTTCCTTCTGCTAGAGTTTTAGGAACTCTCTTTCATTCTTGAGATGGAGGGTTTGAAGAAAATATTTGTTGAAAAAAATATCATTAATTCCTCCCAATCCATGGAGTCAATTTACACTTGGGAATTTGTATTCATGATCAGTTTCTACCAATGATCAGCTACTCCATCAAAACGAGAGACCACCAGTACAACATTCTCATCATACAAGCACTGGAGGACGTAGAATATCCTTTCAATGGAGTTAATCTATTGTTCCATGAGGAGGTGATCAGAAGATCTGCTAAATATCAGAGGACTTTTCTGTATGAATGATTCTAATGAAATGTGGACTTTCTAAATATGAGGATGGAGTTCCATCTGATTCAATTTATTATTCATAACTCAAGAATTTTGAGCAACTACTGTCATGATGTTTTGAGCACCCTCTCAGTCATATCTGGCACATAATTTGGGCAATCATCACATTTCATATAACATTTTTTTTTCGAATGTGTTCTTCTATTTCCCGCCATTAACTAAGAAAAATAATGTATAACTAGAGGTCTTTAATAATAATTTGTTGAGAATAGAATGAAAACTTTCAACATAAATGATAAACTTATAATGAAGATGTATATCCAAATGTGTGATTCCCTAGGATTAAATCTAGTTTATCTTCAATATATTTCTAAACTTATATTCCTTTGGGATTTTTTCCCTTAATAATGGTTTTTCCTAACTCATGGATCTACCAATGCATATCCCCCAGGAGTGTCATAACGAATAGTACAACAAATCCTGTTTTCATGAACCTGTTCCCATTTGAGTGTAGCTCAATGTGGTGTTTTAGGCTTTTACCCCTAGATTCATCTGTAACAAAGCCACCTATACTTACATGTATCTAGACATGGATATATTTGCTTGATATACCACTTAATCTAAACTCACCAAATATAGGAATGTTTTCTTATACGTTGTCTCATCCTTAATTTTATCAATAAGCTGATCTATTCATAATCACCAAAAACAACTAGGACATATTTTGATACAAATTATAGTGACCCAAGACTTTTACATATAACATTATATGATTTTAACCATAATTATAAATCAGAGTACAAGACAAGGACCATTAAGTCTAGTGTCTAAGAAGACCAGTTACATATAACATAAAAAATGGGGATAAAAAAACTTATTTATTTAATCATTATAAAGAGCTCCTAACTTACTTTGATCCCTTAAATATGCATAGGGTACCCGAGGGAACACATGGACATAGGGGTGAGTTGAACAACCCAGTAAGGGAGTAAACATAAGAAAACTTCTTAAGCACATGAGTTATGAGGCCTGACATAATGATATTCAAATCATAGAACATATGAAATAATATTGTACTATATTATTATCATATAGACATGGAATCTTATAAATGAGGTAGAATAAAAAAAACATATCTTTTGTATTGTTTATGGCTAACCGCTAATCTCATTTCCCATTTTAGTACGGGTTAAGGCTACCAACCACTCACGTTTCTCATTGCATCTATTGAGACATAACCATAGGCAATGCATTGGCGCGCTATCTGGGTGCACCCATATGAATATCTTCCTGAATATTCTTGCCACAAAAATATTCTTACCATATAGATAATCATATATAATCAACCATACATAATCATATGGGTACCCATGGAATGAATTGGTTACCATAATCGTGACATAAATCATAACCAATGGGTGATTCACAAATGTGTCCATGAAAGGAAAGTTTTAGAACATACATGGACGTTCATATGGTAAAATATTCATATATCATGGTAATTGGTATCAATCATAAGGGACAACATATATGAAAATTATTTGACTAACATTAGCATTAAAACATTTTGGTGCGGTTTTAAGGAAAATACTATAGAGATTTTAAAATGGAAATGAGGTCAATATATTATATAAAACTAGATTTGAACCAAGAAGGATTTCATAATAAATATTCTGATTTTATAAATACAATTGTGGCTTAAAAAAGGATATAGTGCACATGAAATTAGGTAAAAATATGGGAAGTTCCTTTAAAAGGATTGTGCTTCTAGGGAAGTATTAGGGAAGGATTCATTTAAAGCATATATATCCTCAAAAGAGTATGTGAGATGGATCTCGGAACACAAATGTAGAGTATATAAATAGAATTTATATGTTTTACATAAAAATTAGATACAACTAAAATTAATAAAAAAGAAAGATAGAGAAACCCTATGGAATAAAGGACGTTCGGGTGGAATTCATTAAGGTTTATTAGCATCATATCAGGTGTAACTAAGAGGACTTGATGGGAGAGATAATAGGATTATTATCAGTTAAAAACATTAGAGAAGTAATTAGGGTGTGTAGAAACATTCCCTATCATTTGGGATTACACATAAAAATCATTACATAGAATACAATTTTGATTAAGTGTGAAATGGAGAGGACCCCTTACCTTAAATCAGTTGGTGTCCTCCACTTGATATTAAATATCTAAATAAACAAATTAGTCTTATTAATTCATAATTCCATAAAATATTCTATATGTAATTGATTTATTATAACCCTTTTTAGTTCATTCAAGTCCTTATTGATTAGTTATAAGGTTCAATTTCATTGTTCGAGCTTGTTTGATTACTTGGTTTTAAAATATATGTTCACTTATATTCATGATAGGATAAACATTAAAGATGGAATTGGTTTCTAGAAAGGAAGTTATATTCTATTAGATAACATCTATGAGATTTCATGGTTTTAAATTTAATTTTTTTACTTAGATCGATATTGAACTATTTTATAAAACCACAGTGACAATTGTTTTTGTTAATCGGTGGGTCTGATTACAAAGAACATATTTTACATTATTACTTAATAGCATTTGTACAAAAGGATTACAGAAATAAACATACGATATATTACATATATAATAATCTGGTTCATCCATAACACAAATGGTTTCATGACCAAGATTAATGATTATAATATAAATTGATAAACTGTTCTCCTTGAATGAGCTTAATTAGCACATATCAAATGATTCTTTCATTCCATTCAAATAAAAGTATGGAAAAGGAAATAAGATAATGAAATATCACATTTGTATGAAAAAATTATAGTAAATTTATGTTACAAGATTTACCATTCTAATTGGGTGAAGGGAGGAGAGGAAAGAAACAAAAAGAATAGATCATAAAAGAAATGAATGAATTAGAAAGAGGAATTTACATCTTGAGACTTCCTCATTCGAGAACCTATTAAGGAGAATTGTTTTCATATTTTGAAGATTTTGGGAGATTATTGGACATGTGGGAGGACCTTGGGGAGAGATTTGGGCAGAATATTGGCAAGGCACAAGGGTTGAGAGGAGTGAAGAGAAGAGGGAGTGGAGAGGGGATTTTATAGTGGAGGAGAGAAGGGATTTCATAATATTATAATCATTAATTTATTATTTCTTCAAAAGAAAATTAATAGTAAGTATTCCATGACCAAAAATAGTAAATGGGTCATGTGGATTAGAACCATGGGTGGTGACATCAGCCATAATGCAAGGAATACTCTATTTATCATATAATTTATATATACAGTAAATTACTATGTTTTACTATTCATAATAATTCAAGTATTTTAGAAAAATGTCAAAAATTCATCCAAACCATTCTTTCACATGTAGAATCCAAAAATGAAGTCTATTTTTCAAAAATAATTTTCTATGTATTATTATTTTAACATTTAATTAAAATAATAATTTATTATAAAAAATAGTTTTAAAACATTCATTTACTTATTCTAAAATATAGGTATATCGTACATTCAACATGAATAATATTTATATACTATCGTAGGTGAAGTTACTATTCATGAAGTTATATCATTATTCACTACGGTATGTTACTATTCATTATGGTGGGTTACTAATCACCAAAAATTTGGTTTTCTTTATTGGACTCCAAATAACCCATTGATTGCAACCGTGTATATCAGATTTTTGAAATTCCAAACACAGAAGTGAAAAAATTATGTTTAAAAGTCACTTAGCACTTAGTAGATCATTATACTTTTTCTTCATGTGATTTTATGACAACTTTATAAGAACGGAATTTAAATTGAAAAACATTGTTTCGTTTCATCTGTAGGGACCCAAAAAAATATTTAAGGGGTTTTAAAAACGATTCAAAATATGGGAATATTTATTCTCCACACCTGATTCAGAGCATTGGTAGAGTGGTTAACATATACATCCATTCTTAAAGATCCAAATTGATAAATTATAGATTTTAATGATAAATATTTTTCACTTCCACTTCACAAAAAAAACATGCACACAATGTATGGGAACCATGAAATATATTATCAAAATATCCCATAACCCATGTCAAAAATAATTATTAAAAAAAACCAAGGTATACAAATGACCTTGAAAACTAGAAAACCACAAAATAAATTTATTAAATCAACAATACATTAAAATATAATACTTTAATGCCTATATAAATCATTTCAATTTCCATTAAAAAAGTGATGTTTTTATATAAATTCATCACACAAAAAATTCGTCACAAAACATTCTATAAAAGAACATTACATATATGTATTAGTAAATTGAATTTAAAAATAAAATAATTTTTTAATTGATTTTTTTAAGAACTAAAATAAATATATATATAATTTATGAAGGATTTAAACACATTTTTATAATAATTTTATAGATACAACCAAACAATATCATGAAATAAATTAGACACACCACTAACTATTACAAAATAATAAATGCTCAAAGCCAACCTCATGTATGTGAATCGAAATCGAGAGAAAACATTCATGGTAACATTTTTTTAGTTAATGAATAAACACACATGGTCTGGATGCACAGACATGTAAACCGGGCATGATTCTTATATTAGTTCTTGGATTGGATTCTTTCTCAAACACAATGATTCATAAATTATTATTACACCATGACCACATTGTGCAAACATGGACTCCCATATAATACAACCAAAATCACATAATATATTCCCAAAGTCATAAATTTTACTATTAGATTTCAAATATCATCAATCAAAGGAAAATAATAACTCAATATAAATAATTAGGTCCCCCTTTCCCTAGTTACTAAATTGTAATCATAAAAGGTAATGATCAGTTTCCAATTCATGAACAACCTCTTCAGTCTAAGCATGTTATTATTCTCCTTCGTAAAATTACCCAACCCAAATAAATAATATAATAGATTTAAATGAATATTTATTTAATCTAATATCCACCCTTTGATACAAATTTTTACAATCATACCTAGAATACCACTGGAATAATAATATAAATTGATTTCGAATTATCTAGAAGTATATTCAAAATCCCCACCAGAACGAAACAAGAACATGAGTATCACAAAAACGGGTTTGGGAGCAGTTTATCACAAATATGATAAATCATATAGAAAAGATCATAGTGATAACATTATCAATAACATAAAATAATTCATCCTTATCTATAAATAATGAGTCAATACATAAACATCAGTAAATTTATTCAAAAAATAGAACTACCAAAAACCCACTCTTAGTGGTCCATGACTACCCACCATCCCTTAAATCATATGCACTCAATAGAAAAAAATTGAATCTAAAGAATTAACATGAATTGCATTAGAACACAATATGTATATATATGAAGAGTACATACACCGTGTGATTTATGTTGGGTGTGAGAAAATGATGACTAAATGGATCCTACTAAGTTGTATAAGTAATTTCTCAATCATAGAATTCACATATTCCTGTTTGAAATTTTGAAATACGGAAAATTAGAGTTTTTTCATTAATAAGTAATTAGGAAAACAATACCACTTTTTCAAGGAATACAAAAATCAATAATGAATTATCATGAGAAATAAAAAAGTAAAACCATTTCATTTTCCATTTATAATATATTTATAAATGTAAATATGAAAACATTTAATAAATACCAATTTCTAATGAATTGAGATCCCTTTGAAAAGAAAAATAAATAATTATTAATAATTCTATGTGCTATAAAAAAAATATCAAATACTAATTTATCTTCTAATAAAAAAAATTTTGTAAATAAAATACCTCATAGAAATGAAATATATATAATAAATTATTCAAAATAATGAATCTATGATGTTGAGTAAGGAAAATGTGATCATAGACATATATCAAGAATCATTGTCAAGTTTCAATGCTCTATTCCATCGATAGTTCCCAGATAAATAACAGAACCGACAATAGAAATGAAAATAAATCGATGGCCAATAATGTGAATATTTCAAATCTACTATATACATAGGCTTACAAAATATACACACATCCACAATCAAGGAGCACATCACAATCATGAAACAACATTCTACATGGAGACACCTATCGAGTGTGAGTATTTAATAAAGGATCCCAGTTCCTGTTTTTCTCAACTACAACCCCATTATTCCCTTTGAGAATCAAAGGGTTGAGTTATTTAAAAATCTAGGATGAAAACATGGATCCCCAACAACGTTAACCTAAATGATCTGAATTCCATTGCATAGAAGATTCACTTCTCACCAGTATCCCCATGGTCACTGATAGAGTAAAACCCACATTTCCAAACCCCATCATCACTTGAACCAATAACTATCCTTCATTAAAATGAATGCATAATACTTTCATGAATAATATTCACAATAAAGTATTTTACAAAAAAAGTAAAAAAAATATACTTTAAGGAAAAAAATTGATTAACTAAACTTATTTCAAAAATATAAAACATTAATTTACTCAATAAATTTATAACTATTCTTATAGACTCGTATTCATTGAAGCCATTTTAAAAAACTAAATGTTCCTTTAATAGATGAACGTGATATACGAATCAACACATTTTGTTCTTTGAAAGAATATTATAACAATTATTTCAAAAACTACTCATTAAAAGTTGTTTTTTGAAATATTTCAAAACACATTTCCAATAAATATACACATTTAATGGTTGTTAATTATAATTAATAAGAAAATATTTTCCTTAAAACATGGATTTTATTATATAAAATTTAAATCCACGAAAATTAGAAAACAATCTAATTTCATTTAACAAATAGTGTTTCGATTATCCAGATGTGACTATTTATTCCCAATACCTTTTTCATCCAATTGTTTATTTTTTATTCAAATCCAATTAAATATTCCTGAGAACTTTTAATTGAAATAATGAATAATTTAAGAGTCATAATAATCAGAAGAAGAATAAATGAAATTGGATCACCTATAATAATAAATATTTAATCCAACCATAATTAATGTAGAATAAATCAATGTCAGTGATTGACACAAAATAAGGTAAGATATGATCATCAAAATCCAATTAAACTAATATTCTCAGTTAAATCATGAAAAAAACCCATATATTAATTGATAATAAATATTTTATAAGGTTTCCATCAAGAATCGATATAAGAACTAGATGGAGGATTTTGAAAAATAATGATCTCATACTAGGAATTCACTACAACTGATTCTTTACTATATTGTATAATTTTTATATAGATGAAAAAGAGTCATAAAAATAAATGAGGCTTTAGTTATTATTTGTGGTTCTTGGTCATTGGAGAAGTAGTAGGGCCAAATAATTATGTTTCAAGTAACTAAGAATAAAATATATAATAATAAACCATCTTGTCTTGATTTGGATAAATGGTTTAAGAAACCATAATGAAATTGTGCACAATGTTATAGGATATTAGAGAGGATACACAGATTCTTGAATTTTTTTTATAAATATGTTATATTTTTTGAGATTCCATGATTCCAAGATGAATTTTTTTTATAGAATTTTATTTAGTATTTTCCAAACCATGAAATAACCATAGACCCTCCCCTAATATTAAAACAAATCAACATAGATTCCTGGAAAAAATTAAATTGTTCTGATAATAATTTTCCCACCAAAAACAATCCCAATAGGATGATAAAATAAAAAACCCCAAAAAAATTACGAATTATTTAAAATTGATCATCATTAAAAGACAAAATATCCCCAAAAATGAAACGGGTTTGTGAAAATTCTACCCACGATATAATTTTCTATCCATAGATGGACTCTAGTAAAAATATATAACATAACGAGGGAAATAGAATTCTTATTCCAAAATAGTAAGTGGAGGGTTCACAAAATAGATTGAGAATCATTTTTAATGAAATGACTAGTCATAACACTAAACTAAATTACCACCAACATTTTTAATGGTCACTAAATAAGAATTTATAGGAAATGTAAATTGATCCATGAAAAATAACAATAATTATGGTAAAATAGATTTTTTTTTTGAATACTAGTAACATATGATATGTCACTGAACCATTTAAATTCTCAAAAATTGTGGAATAATAGGAGAAAGATCCACTCATTATACATCCCTTCAACCCAAATAAGTGACATAAATAAATCACCAAAAAATATAAGTACAATAAAGAAACACAATGGAAAGTAACATAGAAAATATATTAATAATTTCCAAATAAACAACACCCTAAATATCAATCTATTGTCAATCCAAAAGTAATAAATTAAAAAAAATAACTAATTTATACACCCTAGGTATGAACTTGTAGATAATTTCTAACTTCAATAATTGAGCTTCACCCCTCGACCAGCCCATCAAATACACACAAGAAACATTTGACTTCCCAGTCCAATAATAATATAGATAATTTTGACTACATTAGAATATAACAATGTAATATCATTGTCTAAATATAAAGAATATAAGATTACTAGGTTAGTGCATGGCCAAGGTACTATAATCATTTAGAAAGGGATATCACCCAAAATATCAAAATTAATATCTTCCTGAAATAGAGTACATTAGTAGATTCCAATGGGATATCAAATAGAAAAAATATATCTCCCACTATCATAAGGACAATCCATTGAATGGTAATAAAATGGGAAATTAAAATACATGTACTCATTCGTTTGTTGAGAAATATAATTATATAAATCATGGTATTTTAATAATATTAATTTGAAAAACTAATAATTAGATTAATTTACATAATATTTAAAATAATAAAATATTTTATTAAATAGCATGAAATAAATATAAGGATTTTGTAATATAAATTTTCCTACATGATAGAATTGTAATGTGATCATCTGAATTCTGCAACACCATTGTATGGGTTCATTATTATTAACTATTAATGTGTTTTAAAGTATTTATTTTTGAATGTTTATAATCTTCTTAAAATTATTCTCTAACCCCATAATATGATTCTCATTTTGTGGTAATTTGATGATTATTTTTTATAAATTATGACATTAATATGTAGATAATATTCTTCTAAATAACATTTATATATCATGTGTATTACAGATAAATTGATACTAACAATATCTAAAATAATAATAACACCAGATACATACGCAAAAATTTAACTAAAATTGACTAGGAATATTTATAGAATTTCATCAGTCAAACTAAAATATGTTTCAATAAAAATTACAATGGAAAAACTAAATATGTTAAAAAAATATAATTTAACATGATTTAAAAATAATAATTCAAAAACTATAACTATATTTGAAACTCCCTTTTAATGATATCCCGCGCATAATATTTCTATTTAGAGGTAGAAATTCTTTAAATATAAATATACCTTCATCATATATATATCATTTAAAATAGAGAGATATATATCATATATAGTAAATCTATGAACCTAAAACTCAATAATATAGAAAAAAGATAAAAAATTCTAAAAATACCCAAAATGAGGATCATAATGGAAAATTATGTATCCAAATGGGAAGGTGATTTTTTAACACCATTATTAAAATAAATCTAAGTATTCTCTTTTAGGAAAGGACAAAATGTTATCTCATAATAGAAAAAAACATATATTTGTATTTCAACCACATTAATGTGGTCAAATAATACTTATATCAAATTATTGGTCTATAAAATGAGAAATAATTACCTTAACATCCTCTTAATTATGAAATTTTTTTATTTTCAATAATTATTCTATTTATTGGGAAATTATAACTAAGAAATTATACCTGATAAATATTTAATAATACGTTTTTAATGGAGGAATATAATTTCTAATAAAAACTAGATCGCATACCTAATGGATATTTAGGATGAGCAAGTGGTGAAACATATGTTCTCAATATAATAAAAAAATGGGGTTTGAAACGGGATAATACACATTAGTGTAAACATGGATTATTTAATATATGGTGTTTCTATAAAATCAATAAATATTGATTTGAATATCTTATCTAAGAATAAATAGAAAATTTTTAGAAAAACTCTATGAGGAGACCATTTAATTTTTATGATATCCATATAATGTCGTATTTTATCTAAAACCCTAGAGTTATAATAAACTAGTGTCTAAGGACTACACATCTCATGATGAAATACCAGGGAAAACATATAACATAAATAAATGAAAGTTGGAATTTTTATCCCTCATTCATTCATAAGAGTAAAAAAATAATTTTTAATTATCCCCTAATATCCACTATATACCTTTATGGTTCCTATAAAATATTCATGCACCAAAAATTAACACTTTTTTTTGTATACAAACTACACAATAGAAAATCAAAAAAAAGACCCCACCAAACAATGGTATAATCAAACATGTCGTTTTTGGTGTAATAATGATTGAAAAATATTAAGAAATTCAACACAAATATATATGATCAATGTACATGGTAATCACTGATGGTAATAAATTGGAATGAAATCAATGTCGAGCCCTATATTTTTATAGGACCTCCACTATATGGTACATTACATGTATCATAATACACAAATAATTTACATATAATGTAAAATAAAATTATAAAAAAACACCATTCCACCTATATGAAAATAAAATCAACTATGAATAACATACCTATTAGTTTATATGTCACTAATATTTGATAATAATAGTCGTCCTTTCAATTAATAGGAGTAATTACCTTTGATATATAATATTAGGAAAACTACGTTTTTCATAGGAAATCCACTAATAGTAAATAAAATTATATGATATCATACCTCATTTAGGTAAATTAACTCATCATGTTCCTGTAGATACATTATGTAAGAACCTGGGTATTTATTTCATGTATATATCTCTATTTCGTGTGTTTTTTTAGAAAAAGGGATAATTATGAATTTATTTATGTTCACGCCAAGTAATTCTGAGTACATGTCATGGACCCAGTAACCGCTTACATCCACGTATTGGGCATACAATGGATAATACAATGCCTTATGGGGTGGTGTGACAAACCACTAATGTCAGGTGCTAGTTGAGGGTAATACCTGGAATGTTCATTAACAGTACACAACAAGAAATGTTTCTTTTATTTGACTAATTAGACTGGGTCCAGTTTAATCCCCATAAACGTCTTCTTTTAGTCGTGCCTCGTGAAGGAGCATATGGAATAACTTATTCTTCTCCCAACCATCAATCCACCACCCGTTCTCTGAATCAAACCTTGTCAGTTGAAATTGAATCCCACCAGTGAGTCCCACCTTCTTATAGATCCACTCCTCCTGATTCATCCTCTTCCAAGAGTTATTCTAGTTCAAACATTTTTTAAATTTTTTTGTTATGTGATGTTATAGTTCATTTCAATGTCCAACATTCTTGAGTGTTCATCGTACAATGATATTGTATGTGGTTTGTTTCTATTTGTTATTTTACATTTAGTATATATGAAAAAGTATCAATTAACCTTGCTTCATATATTTTGGGTTGATGAAATTAAACCTTGTTTATTATACCATAGATATATTTTTTTATTAAGGGTTTTTTGATGTGATATTATGTGAAATTTCATGATTAAGGTACACCCCATGGGTGTGTTGCCTTGATTTAAATTTTAGGTCTATTTTTTCTAGGTTTCCTATGGGCCAGATTATGGTTCCTTGACCTGATTAAAAGGATATAACTGATTTCATTTTTCAACTTGTTAAATATTAGTAAAAGTTTTTGGAATTATTTAGCCATGTAGTATTTGAGATTACTTTGGGATTCTTGATATAATATATGCACAATTGAATAGCACATGGCTATGAGATCCAAGTAAAGTCAGACCACCACAGGAATTGACATTGAGTGCTTCCTTAGAGTGTCTACTTTATGTCACACAATGAGACCACATGGGGGATTTACAGTGAGTTATTCCTCAAAGATCTTATAATTTATGTTATGAGACCACATGGGAAATGAGGTTGAGTTCTTCCTTATAGAGTCTTTAGATATTTTGGAAAGACCAGAGGGGAAATTGATGGTGATTACATCCTTAGAGTATCTTGGACTTGTTATTGCATTACATGGGCAGAGGGGTTAGACAGTTTGAGCTACCCAGAGGGTTAATATAAATATTGAATGTTGGTGATGTGTCATCCATGCCCAAGCACAAGCCTGGATTCAGTCCTACTAGGTAGTCTTTTGAGATACCTTCTTGTGATACCTAAATTACTAAATTTTGAACAGTATATGCTAATGAATGTAAATGGAAACTGTAGGATAGTTTACTTTCGTATACTCCTATTTTTTTCATTTCATTTATTACCAACTACATATACTCACTTATAGTTCGGAAAAAATCATGTGGTGGTTGCCTAATGGGATTTGTTTGAAACCATTTTTGTGTCATGTTTTTAGACCCTGATAGATTATATGGTTGCATGTATAGATAAGGTAAAACACCCTTCTACTTTATGTATATGATTGTTGTGGATGTAGAGAGAATGTGACCATGCAGAATCATTCTATGTTGTTCGATTTTACTTGTTTTTCTATCTTATTGTGGATTAGTATTGTATTTTCAGCATTGTGACTTCTTTGGCTCTTTTCCTAGACATATGTTACATGAATCATTTATATATATATGTTCTCAGGTGGTTATTTACTTTATGTCTTCCACCATTTAATTTTTTTATGGTAGTTTACTTCTGAAATTGTTTATTATTTGATATTATGTTGTGCATGCTCTGCCAATGAGTGCATAATTTCCCCACTATCACACCCAAGGCCCTCACTACTAGTCTTCAGCCACATGCATTTGGGGAAATGTGCATGATGTCCTGGGACCAAGTAGGTATGGTGTACCTATTGGCGGTACCCATAACCATGATATTACAAAGTGGTATCGAAGGCATGTTTTTCTTTTCATGCTATGTCTTACTATTTAGAGCCTATATATAGAGATTATAATAAATGTTTTATTTGTAATATTTTGTGCCCAAGAGTAGCTAGACTGTGTAAATGGAAAAGCATGTTTACTTCTATTATTGCAATTTTTCTGGGTTTTTTATTGTAACAATTGATTTTATTTCAATGTTTGGTAATTCACATCATTTTTCCTGTTATGATTTATATCCATGAGGATCAATTTATATTGAAACTCATGATATGTGGGTTTTCCATCTAATGAATCATATAGGAACATTCTAGTGATCACATTTCATGCATTTTATAATTCCATTTTGGATGAATTACAGATTTCATTATCTTGTGATAGATATTGTGATAGATATACATTTTGTTGTGGTATATGTTGAGATAGAATACCGGATTTTTTGATAGTGTATTGTAAAATTTAATGTTTCATTCAAATGGGAACCAAAATTTTGTCCCTAAGTTGTTATGTGACCTTATGGATCAGAATTTGGTTGATCATTTGATTGATTACAATTTTATAAATTGTGATATACATGAATATGATTCCATGATTTGATTCGTGAGGACTGTCGGCCCCCAGGGCTAGTACATGGGAAATTTAATTCTTGTTTCATGATTTTTATGGGGTTCAGGAGTAGTTTCCGGGGATTACTATCTGAAAAAACCCGGAATACAAATCGTGTGATGATAAACACACGCCATGTATACTTCTGTTCTAGAGGAAAAAAGTTTTCTGAATAACACGCCGTGAACTTTCTCTATGTGTCGTGTATCTTTTTACAGTTTGACCAATCGTGTGGGAAATGACAATGGTTGGAAATTTTTTGTTGAACACAGTATGCACTATGCATACATGCCATGTTTAGGTGGTATATTTATCTATTTGTGTGACCAACATCACATATTGGTGAAACCATTCATGTACACTCCATTTTTGGAATAGAAACGATGTGTAGTTTTGTTCAAAGATATTTGTTTAGTGATATTCATGTATAATAATGTGGGTACGAAGGAACAATCAAGCGCATGCCATGTCTCAAGGAGAACACATTGTGTGTATGGGATGTTACACAACCAAGGTTGGTAGAACAACCTGCCCATGAAAAGGCTTAAAAGAACACACCATGTAGAGTGCATACACATCGTGTAACCCTATTTGGAATAACATGAATGATTTCTCCTCACTGTTCCATTTTAAACTTCAAATTATTTTACTTAATATTGTGCAGAGGTGTGCACTTGACCTTGCAAATAAATTCCACCTAGACGTCTTCCAGTTATATTCCAGGTACGAGGCGATGATCAGACACCAGAAATAGTAGATCAATAACTACCAGCAGATCTTCTCATTGTGCCCTTCATGGCACTAGTCGTTATTCCAGATACATATTATGATCCACTATTCTGAAAAGGTTTCTTGAGGATGATGTAGACATTCCAGGGAGCACCACATCATACACCATCAATTTTATAGTTGGTGTGGGTTTTTTTAAAAGTAGCATCCTCCCAATTCCTCAGGGGATTTAGGTCTTCGGGATTTTGATTTATGGTTATAAGACATGTTGTCTATATATTTGTATTTGGGTACACCTTTTTAGATAAATGTGAAGCCCACGAGATACATTCTTCAGGATTTCTCCATGAGATAGTGGGATGTAATATCATAGGAGGGATGCCAATGGGTTATTTCCATGGATGCATTCTAGTAGACCCTATAGGATGAATTATATATTGAGACCTTGAGGGATGACCATGACTCAGTGTACATGAGTTTGGAGAGAGGTACACTCTCAGTCACGGAGTAATCTTCTCTATTAACAGATCTGAAACACATCACACCCATTCTTGGGGGTGATGAGTTGTTTCTGGCGATGTTGTTTGAGGATGGTCTCTTGAATGACATCCGATCTTAGGAGAAAATCATCAGATTGACTTCCATATCTTCTATAGACAACTAGGTGATGATCACTGCGTGCCACCTGCAGGATTCAGGAGCTTTGGTCCAGGGTGTTTCGGCATCCAATGTTGTTACCCATCTTACTGATAGCAGGAAGCACCATATGGATTCAAGGCATGGAAATCTAAGTAGGTGGGATTTTCCATCAGGTTTCCAGGTGGTGTGTTAGCAGTACAAGGAGGGAAGATAAAATAACCCTCATTTCCCCTGATACCCATTTGAGTGCTGATCAATTGACAAGATGTAGAGACCCAAAGCTTGACGTACATTGACATTACATTACATTTGCGGAATACTTAGTACATAAGAAAAACACAAACACAAGGATCGTAATAGTTTAGTGTCTTTGGAAGCACAGAATATAATCTTCTAATCCTGGTGAAAGATCTTCAACATCTCCCATAAAGATCTTCCTCTTTTTTTTATACCTAAAACCTTTCTTTATATCCTCGGGAAATGTAAACATAAAAGGGTGAGCTCAAATGCTCATTAAGGGTAAACAAAAGAAATATCAATCACATCGTATACACAAGCACATAAATTTTGGAAATCTTAACCTGCAAAAGAGATCATAATTTCATAACATGGGATAAATCATGGTAGTGAAATGTAATCACAATAATCATAACTTAAAACATGAAAATTTGTGGCATACACACATAATCATAGAGAATCATTTCTTGTTAGTCAAGACTCATTGCCAAGACTATCTTAGTGGACAAAGTCCCTTTCTGAACCGAGTCACCCTTGTTTCAGTCCTGTTTCACTAAACCGGTATAACCTACCATTCTAGCCATGTCTATCTCATGAGATATAAAATCTTTACCCAATGCATTGGAGGGAGATATAGGTCCCACCCATCTCATAATGATACCATTCTTATGTGTGCCACAAAAACATCAATCATACATCATTGCATAACCCATGTAATAAAAATGGGATTCTTAAAAAACATGACATCATAAAACAATTCATATACAATAAAGGAATTCATAAAAATAATTCCATCACAACATAATCAAATCAATGTAATAATAGGGATAAAACAGAACCCTTTATTATCTTAGATGGAAAATAATTTTGATAAAACAATTGAACTTCATTCCTGAGGAAAACATCCTTTCTACTTCAAAAAACATTTTCCTTTCTTAACATGTCTTACAATTTTAAACTAAAAGAAGTTTATTAAAAATAAATTTGAAAACTTGTAAAGGAATCTTCTTGGAAATAATTTTTTAAAAATCCATTCATGCCATATAAGATAAAAAAACATTCTTCTCGTACTTTTGTCGGAAAAGTCAAAAAGTACCTTGTACGAAAAATGACAAAAGATTCATTTCATATATTTTACTAAAAACTCACTGAATGGTAAAATTGGATTTAAACAATTGTAGATGGATTGAAATAATATTACATATTGAGGAAACATGGTTGTGGATGATAAAATACACCCCAGTAAATACCAAAGTATAAATAATCTCGGATAAAAATGGGATTGTGATATTTCCCTTACCTTAGGTCTGATTTGCTTCATAAGTGTCTGAACCTTCTGTATAATGATTTAAATTTTTTCATTTACTTATTACTGAATCATATGATATCATATATGGTTCACATATGACTTTATATTACCTGTTCTTTTGTAATTTCCATGTTAAAGAGCGTTTTGGGTAAAATTGTTTCATTTGTCATCCGTGTTTTGACTTGTAATTATTCATATGATTACTTAGATCATGATTAATTAATTCCAGAATATAAAACATGATTTATATATATATATATATTCAGAATATACATATATATAATAAATCAGTAAATGGAAAGAAATACACCGTTCATGGAGACGGTAGGCCGTACGTACGCATGAACGCTGTTTTCGTTTTCTTATTGAGTTGAGCGGAATTAAGTGGATGACATACATATATATTCACATAAATCCAGTATCATTATTATTTCATATATTTCCTGATTACTTATTATATATACTTTATAATCATTCATGAATAGTTAAAGTGGAGAATGAATCTCATCGCGTCGTGGAGACGGTAGTCCGTACGTACGCACGAGCGATGATATCGTTCTCATGATCGTGGGACTGTATTGGAGTGTATGTATACTATTTAAGATTCAATATAACTTTAAAATAATAATATATAGTTATTATTTACACCATTATACCCATCCATGTAAGGTGGTGGTGGAAAATAGATTTCACCACGGCGTGGAGACGGTATTTCGTACGTACGCACGCGCGGTGATTTCGTTTTCCGTAGGATGGATAGATGATGAAATAGGATTGTTTCATACGTATAATAACATATCAGTATATGAGTGATACTGATGTTATTACTTCATAATTAAACAACCTAAGAAGAATAAGTGGAAGAAGAAATAAAGGTGAAAGAATTGGTAACAGAAATTACCTCTTCTTTGAAGCGCCTCTTTGAGAACTCCTCTTAGGGCACTAAAATTGGTCTTTGAGGAAGACCAGAACCTCTAGAATGTTCTTAGGGAAGTGGAGAAGTGAATTTGGCAGGTGTTGTCCGAGCATGAATGCTCAAAGTTTTGTGAGGAAGAGAGGGAGGAGGTGCCCTTTTATAAGGGAGGAGAGGGGCTCCTTTGGAAAAACTAAAAATATTATTTTATTATAAAGTCATGTTCGGTTTTAAATAGCTCCAAATTGATTTATTTAGAGTCTAAGGTGGGTATGGGTCGAAATCCTCTCATCCAATAGAATTTAGACAAGTTTAGTTTCCTATTTTAACCTTATCATTTAGATTTAACATTAAGTTAAATAATTTTACTTTTACCGTGTCTTCTTGTGTTCTTACACTATAAGGTTAATAAACATACTATAAGAAGCCAAACGAACCCCAAATTGTTTATTATTAATATATATAACCTTATCTAAGTCATTTGGCCGAACCTTAGATTTTTATGAATAAAATATCAATTAATAATATAATATTTGTTTTAAAAACTATTTTATGTCAATTTTGACACAATTTAGTAATTGATTTTTGTGAAAATCATAAATGAATGATAAGTTCTAAAAAAGTTAATTAAATCAATAATAACATGTAATATTAATCTAGAAAATTAGTGTAATTCATAAAAAGTCTCAAATTATATTTATTTTGGTATTTATAACATCAATTATATCAATATTTCATTAATAATATAATTTCTGCATTATCTTTTTGTCATAAATAAATTAAATTATTTGATGTCTAAAAATTACACATAAAATAACATTATGTAGGACATCTTTTTAGCTTTCTACGGAATATTTAAAATTGAATTTATCTTATGTATAACCCTATATTATGAATGTTTTAGTAAGTAAACATTGATTTTAACTCTTTTAATTCTTCTTTAAATAAATTAATAATAAATGTCCTAATCTAATCCAAGTTGGCCTAAATGGTCATATTTCATTCCTAAGTTTGTTTTTGGTCGAATTACACTTGTCCAATAGAATTAGGACATGTGTTAAGGTAATAATAATATCATTTCTACCCTTAATTACCCTATTTACTTTTAACTGTGGTAAATAATAGTAAAAAGTTACTATTCACCAAAAATTATTTTCATCTCATTGAACCACATTTTACTTACTGACAACAACCGTGTCTCTCGGATTTTTGAAATTCCACTTACAGAAGCGGTAAAATTAAGTTTTATGAAAAATTCCGTTTTTTTACTACCAATTAGTGGTTTCACTATTCATCAAAAATTGAAAGTTTTCAGAAAAATACAAAAAATTAGGCCTAAGCTATATTTGATAATATGAACTCAAAAATGATTTCTATTTTAAAAAATTCAAAACATATCAGTTGCATTAATTAATTTAAAAATTAATTCCCGTCGTCAAAACAAAAAGCATGTTCTTAAGAGATAATAACTATCAAAAGATTGACATTTGTTTATGTCTGGTTTAAATGTGAAATTACATCCAATGACCAAAATTGTATTAAATTGTAAAAATATATTCTAAATATACTTTCAAACCACTCAAATTAATAATTTATCACTATTAATTATTTCGATTGAAAAAGTTGTTTTTAATTAAAATTTAGTAATCTTCACTATTCATCAAAATATGAAAGGTATCCGAAAACTACCAAAATTTCACCCTAAGCTAATTTCGATATTCCGAATCCAAAAATGAAGTCCATTTTAAAAAATTAAATTTACAAAATTTCAAAAAGTGGTTATTACTATTCATAACGGCTAGTTTTAATAATATTTTAATAGCATATCGTTGTTTAGTGAAACTTGGTGTTGCATACAACACACGCTATCGTGGAAGGTCGCGATTGCGTGTAATTCAAGCCAGGTCAAAGATGTGTGTTGTGAAATCTCCTTTTGGTGTAGCGTATAACACAAGGCAATAATGAAATTAAAGAGAATAGTTTTCATAAAATCTCGGGGTGTTACATTCTACCCCCATTAAAATGAATTTCTCCCTCGAAATTCGTCGGGGTTATGAATGGTTTACTACTCAAAAGTTTATTTAATAGAAACCCACATTGTAAAATGTAATACCAAAACCAATCTTTAAAAACGAAAGTATGAAACGTAACGGTTACCAAAATAAACTAATCACTGGGTTTCCACATAAGTGAAAATATGGATATGGAAGAAAAATCTAACCATCATGTTCTGATGGAGAGTGGTAGAGAACATGGCTATGGAAAATCCAACAATCAGCAATCCATAAATTTGTGACGATCTAAGGTACCATTTGATTAATCAGATATAAGAGCACTAGGACAACATTTTTGGTTTTCAAGATCGTTTCCCTAAAGTTGAAGAATTTGAATTAGAATAAATACTTACTTTATTTTGGTACAATCTCACTGTTGTTCGTGCCTTGAACAATTTCCACATCATCTCTTAAATAAATGAAGTTGAATTTGTTATTCGTGAAGTGTTAGCAGATCATGTGATAGAATGACGGGTCATTCCATCTATCTCAAACAAAAGGTTAGCAAAAGTTATTAAATATACATAAGTCATTCTATAGTGAGATTAATCATATATGGTTCCTAAAATGGACTTATACATCATATATCATACTTCTTAATATAATAAAACTAGTTTCTACTAAACAGGGACTTCCTGTAGGCCAGTGGTCGGCAATAAAGGCCAGTCGCACTTCAGTTGTTGGTTTGATTCCCACAGCCTTGTCCGACGCGATGGGCTGTCGCCCGTCCTGCAGGTTGTCCTTTTTCTAAAGCTATATTACTATAACATCCCATAAATAATATCGAAAAACGTTTTATCCTAACTTATGTCCAACATAATCAATTCTATGCTTATTTAAAATACTTCGGTCCAAGCTCATAGTATAAATAAAATGGTTACTTGAAATGTCATAGAACAATCACATGAATGACATCATTTATCCCCCATATATCATAAGATATATCTTGCTGGTCAAATTACAAACATGTGAATACCTTAATCATGTATTCTCTTAAAGAATGAATACCCATTGAACCTTAGTGAAAACATGAATGCAGTTAAAAGTTAACACTTTCCACATACCAAAATCCTCAAAATTCAATATACACAAACCATGATATCACTTAGTCCTTATATCAATCATGAGCTCATGAATACTGTTAAACATTTCATTTTCTCATTTTCCCTTCATTATGCGCATATCATCTTATTTTCAAAAATATCTCAATCACTTTGAATACCACATTATACCAATACATAAATATTCCAATACTCCATGATACAACATTATTTTGGAATCCCATTACATAAACACTTAATCATTCCACCACATCGTTGTCATATTCAACATCACCAATAGTGATCCCATGTGACTTCCCTTTTTTCCTTTGCCTTAAGCGGTTGCTCATGTCGATCATCACTAACCCTTGGATTAGGGCATTTGTTAGCATAATGCCCCATTTCCTTTCACTTGAAGCATTGAAGTGTTGGTGGTGCATTCTCTGTAGTGTTTTCTTTGTTCACATCATTAGAAACCCTTTTTCCATTACTTCGACACTCAGCTCCTCGATGACCTTCTTTTCCACACTCACCATTATTCTGAGATTTCTCATTGAACTCCATCTTTCGTTTCTTGTCAAAACCATGAGATGGATATGTAACACCAACATCCATTTTTACCTTGATAGCACAACGCACAATTTCTTCATAGCTACTGAAGTCTCATATAGCTAATGCCCTTCGACGACATGGTTTTAAGCCACTGAAAAATTGATCAACTTTACTTTCAGGTTGGATGATAATGCCAGATCCATACCTTGCAAGTCTTGTAAAATTCGCTTCGTATATACCAACAGATTCATCATCCTTCTGCTTCAGCTCAAGAAACTGCTTTTCTATCGTTGTTCGAAGAATACGAGGGAAGTACCTACTGAAAAACAAGTTCTTGAACTCATCCCATTTCATGGACTCAATTTCATCTCTTGGCCTCGTATTCTTGATAAGATTCCACCAATGATCAGATTCACCTTCCAAATGATATACTACTAAGATGACTTTATCATGTTCATAACATTGAAGAACTGAAAATCTCTTTTCAGTGGTATTGATCCATTGTTCAGCAACAAGTGGATCAGAAGACCCACTGAAAGAATGTGGACATTTCCTCATGAAGGACTCAATAGAATATTGTTCCCTTATCTTCTCATTTGGAAGTCCAGAATGATTCATAGCTTTTATAAGTATAGAAATAATATTTTTCACTCCATCTCCCATAACATTTGTTTTTTCAGGAGGACAATCATTGCATTGTCCATTGCATTGATCAATACGGTTCCTTCGAGTTCCAGCCATCGTCTAAAACCCAAAAAGAATAGTGTGAGAGGCAAAAATCATGCTAGGGAAAACAACATTATAAATGGGAAGTATCCTCAATATATAACTTCTTAGGTTAAATTCTATGATCGTTACCGTAGTTCTAGGACTGTATCTTATACGTATAATTATCCTTAGGGACATCCCTAGACATACCTTAGAAATATCTCTAGGGATCTCACTAACGCTTTCGCATCCTAGTTACCAAAGGTTGACTAAACCTTTCCTCTGATACCAAATGTAGAGACTCGAAGCATGACGTACATTGAAATTACATTACATTTGCGGAATACTTCCTACATAACAAAAACACACACACAAGGATCATAATAGTTTAGTGTCTTTGGAAACTCGGAATAAAATATTCTAATCCTGGTGAAAGATCTTCAACATCTCCCATAAAGATCTTCCTCTTTTTTTTATACCTAAAACCTTTCTTTATATCTTGGGGAAAAGTAAACATAAAATTTTGAGCTCAAATTCTCAGAAAGGGTAAACAAAAGAAATATCAATCACATCGTATACACAAGGACATAACTTTTGGAAATCTTAACCTGCAAAAGAGATCATAATTTCATAACATGGGATAAATCATGGCAGTGAAACGTAATCACAATAATCATAACATAAAACATAAAACTTTGTGGCATACACACATAATCATATAGAATCATTTCTTGTTAGTCAAGACTCATTGCCAAGACTATCTTAGTGGACAAAGTCCCTTTCTGAACAAAGTCACCCTCGTTTCAGTCATGTTTCACTGAACCGGTATAACCTACCATTCCAGCCATGTTTATCTCATGAGATATAAAATCATTACCCAATGCATTGGAGGGAGATATACGTCCCACACATCTCATAATGATACCATTCTTATCTGTGCCACAAAAACATAAATCATATATCATTGCATATCCCATGTAATAAAAATGGGATTCTTAAACAACATGACATCATAAAACAATTCATATACAATAAAGGAATTCATAAAAATAATTCCATCGCAATATAATCAAATCAATGTAATAATAGGGATAAAACAGAACCCTTTATTATCTTAGATGGAAAATAATTTTGATAAAACAATTGAACTTCATTCTTTAGGAAAACATCATTTCTACTTCAAAAAACATTTTCCTTTCTTAACATGTCTTACAATTTTAAACTAAAAGAAGTTTATTAAAAATAAACTTGAAAACTTGTAAAGGAAGCTTCTTGGAAATAATGTTATAAAAATCCATTCAGGCCGTATAAGTTAAAAAAAACATTCTTCTCGTACTTTTGTCGGAAAAGTCAAAAAGTACCTCGTATGAAAAACGACAAAAGATTTCTTTCATATCTTTTACTAAAAACTCACTGAATGGTAAAATTGGATTTAAACAATTGTATATGGATGGAAATAATATTGCATATTGAGGAAACATGGTTGTGGATGATAAAATACACCCTAGTAAATACCAAAGTATAAACAATCTCGGATAAAAATGAGATTGTGATATTTCCCTTACCTTAGATACGATTTTCTTCGTAAGTGTCTGAAACTTCTGTATAATGATTTAAATAATGTCATTTACTTATTACAGAATCATATTATATCATATATTGTTCACTTATGACTTTATATTACCCGTTCTTTTGTAATTTCCATGTTAAAGAGCGTTTTGTGTAAAATTGTTTCATTTGTCGTCCGTGTTTTGACTTGTAATTATTCATATGATTACTTAGATCATGATTACTTAATTACAGAATATAAAACATGATTTATATATATATATATATATTCAGAATATATATATATATAATAAATCAGTAAATGGAAAGAAATACACCGTTCATGGAGACGGTAGGCCGTATGTACGCATGAACGTTGTTTTCGTTTCCTTATTGAGTTGAGAGGAATTATGTGGATGACATACATATATATTCACATAAATCAAGTATCGTTATTATGTCATATATTTCATGATTACTTATTATATATACTTTATAATCATTCATGAATGGTTAAAGTGGAGAATAAATCTCATCGCGTCGTGGAGACGGTAGTCCATACGTACGCACGAGCGATGATATCGTTCTCATGATCGTGGGACTGTATAGGAGTGTATGTATACTATCTCATATTCAATATCAATTTAAAATAATAATATATAGTTATTATTTACACCATTATACCCATCCAAGTAAGGTGGTGGTGGAAAATAGATTTCACCATGGCGTGGATACGATATTCCGTACGTACGCACGCGCGGTGATTTTGTTTTCCGTAGGATGGATAGATGGTGAAATAGGATTGTTTCATACTTATACTAACATATAAGTACATGAGTGATACTGTTGTTATTACTTCATAATGAAACAATCTAATAAGAAGAATTGGAAGAAGAAATAATGGTGAAAGAATTGGTAACGGGAATTACCTCTTCTTTGAAGCGCCTCTTTGAGACCTCCTCTTAGGGAACTAAAATTGGTCTTTGAGGAAGCCCATAACCTCTAGGATGTTTCTAGGGAAGTGGAGAAGAGAATTTGGCAGGGTTTGGCTGAGATTGAAGGCTCAAAGTTGTGTGAGGAAGAGAGGGAGGAGGTGCCCTTTTACAAGGGAGGAGAGGGGCTCCTTTGGAAAAACTAAAAATATTATTTTATTATAAAGTCATGTTCTGTTTTAAAAAGTTCCAAATTGATTTATTTCTAGGATAAGGTGGGGATGGGTCTATATCCTCTCATCCAATAGAATTTATACACGTTTAGATTCCTATTTTAACCATATCATTTAGTTATAACATTAAGTTAAATAATTTTACTTTTACTGGTTCTTCTTGTGTTCTTACACTATAAGGTTAATAAACATACTATAAGAAGCGAAAAGAACCCCAAATTGTTTATAATTAATATATATAACCTTACCTAAGTCATTTGGATGAACCTTAGATTTTTAGGAATAAAATATCAATTAATAATATAATATTTGTTTTAAAAACTATTTTATGTTAATTTTGACACTATTTAGTAATTGATTTTTGTAAAAATCATAACAGAATGATAAGTTCTAAAAAAGTTAATTAAATCAATAATAACATGTAATATTAATCTATAAAATTAGTTTAATTCATAAAAAATCTCAAATTATATTTATTTTGGTATTTATAACATCAATTATGTCAATATTTCATTAATAAGATAATTACTACATCATCATTGTGTCATAAATAAATTAAATTATTTCATGCCTAAAAATTACAAATAAAATACCGTTCTATAAGAAATCCTTTTATCTTTCTAAGGAATATTTAAAATAGAATTTATCTTATTTATAACCCTATATTAAAAATGTTTTAGTAAATAAACGTTGATTTTAACTCTATTAATTCTTCTTTAAATAAATTAATAATAAATGTCCTAATCTAATCCAAGTGGGCCTAAATGGTCATATTTTATTCCTAAGTTTGTTTTGGTCGAATTAAACTTGTCCAATAGAATTAGGACAAGTTTTAAGGTAATAATAATATCATTTCTACCCTTAATTACCCTATTTACTTTTAATCGTGGTAAATAAAAGTAAAAAGTTACTATTCACCAAAAATTATTTTCATCTCATTGAAACACATTTTACTTACTGACATCAACCGTGAGTCTTGGATTTTTGAAATTCCACTCACAGAAGCGGTAATTTTATGTTTTATGAAAAATTCAGTTTTTTAACTACAAATTAGTGGTTTCACTATTCATCAAAAATTGAATGTTTTCAGAAAAATACCAAAAATTAGGCCTAAGCTATATTTGATATTATGAACTCAAAAATGATTTCTATTTTAACAAATTCAAAACATATCATTTGCATTAATTAATTTAAAAATTAATTCACGTCGTCAAAACAAATAGCGTGTTCTTAAGAGATAATAACTATCAGAAGATTGACATTTGTTTATGTCTGGTTTAAATGTGAAATTACATCCAATGAACAACATTGTATTAAATTGTAAAAATATATTCGAAATATAATTTAAAACCACTCAAATTAATAATTTATCACTATTAATTATTTCGATTGAAAAAGTTGTTTTTTATTAAAATTTAGTAATTTTCACTATTCATCAAAATATAAAAGTTATCCGAAATTTACCAAAATTTCACCCTAAGCTAATTTCAATATTCCAAATCCAAAAAAGAAGTCCATTTTGAAAAATTAAATTTACAAAATTTCAAAAAGTGGTTATTACTATTCATAACAGCTAGTTTTAATAATATTTTAATAGCATATCGTTGTTTAGTGAAACTTGGTGTTGCGTACAACACACGCTATCGTGGAAGGTCGTGATTGCGTGTAATTCAAGCCAGGTCAGATATGTGTGTTGTGAAAGCACCTTTTTGTGTAGCGTATAACACAATACATTAATGAAATTAAAGAGAATATTTGTCATAAAATCTCGGGGTGTTACACAAGATGTGACATCTTCAACACTTCTACAAAACCCAACTTCCTGCAGCTAGTGGCGGGGAATCTGTTTTGACTCATCGTACCAGTGCAAGACCACTAGTTCCACATTAGACTCTGTTCTGGAGTTCTTCAGGACATTATATATGAGGTGGTTTTTCTAGCCACAATGCTCATACAGAGGTTTTTTGAAATCCATAGGGTGTATTAGCATAGGGATCATAGACCGCTTCATAGGGCCGTGACACAGGTCAACCTTTTATGGTGAAGAATATACCGTAGGAGCAGGACTTGAGACACTCTATGGTTAGAGGTACAATTTAGGATTACTTAGTTTTAGATTCTGTTCTATTTGATACTATAGAGACCCGAAGCCTGACGTACATGGACATTACATTACATTTGCGGAATACTTAGTACATAAGAAAAACACACACACAAGGATCGTAATAGTTTAGTGTCTTTGGAAACTCGGAATATAATCTTATAATCATGGTGAAAGATCTTCAACATCTCCCATAAAGATCTTCCTTTTTTTTACCTAAACCCTTTCTTTATATCCTGGGGAAAAGAAAACATAAAATGGTGAGCTCAAATGCTCAGTAAGGGTAAACAAAAGAAATATCAATCACATCGTATACACAAGCACATAACTTTTGGTAATCTTAACCTGTAAAAGAGATCATAATTTCATAACATGGGATAAATCATGGAAGTGAAATGTAATCACAATAATCATAACTTAAAACATGAAACTTTGTGGCATTCACACATAATCATAGAGAATCATTTCTTGTTAGTCAAGTCTCATTTCCAAGACTATCTTAGTGGACAAAGTCCCTTTCTGAATCGAGTAACCCTCGTTTCAGTCCTATTTCACTGAACCGGTATAACCTACCATTCCAGCCATGTCTATCTCATGAGATATAAAATCTTTACCCAATGCATTGGAGGGAGATATAGGTCCCACCCATCTTATAATGAATCCTTTATTATGTGTGCCACATAATCATAAACCATACATCATAGGGTAACCCATGTAATAAAAATGGGATTCATAAACATCATGACATCATAAAACAATTCATATAATATAAAGGAATTCATAAAAATATTTCCATCACAACATAATCAAATCCATGTAATAATAGGGATAAAAACAGAACCCTTTTATTATCTTAGATGGAAAATAATTTTGATAAAATACTTGAACTCCATTCTTGAGGAAAATATCCTTTCTACTTCAAAAACATTTTTCCTTTCTTAAC
The DNA here is from genome assembly GCA_963277665.1 of Viscum album. NCBI lineage: Eukaryota > Viridiplantae > Streptophyta > Magnoliopsida > Santalales > Viscaceae > Viscum > Viscum album. Next base: position 228,190,492 of record OY728143.1, read on the forward strand.
ATGTCATACAACATTAAACTAAAATAAGTTGATTAAAAATAAACTTGAAAACTTGTAAAGGAAGCTTCTTGGAAATAATGTTTTAGAAATCCATTCATGCCGTATAAGTTAAAAAAACATTCTTCCCATACTTTTTTCAGAAAAGTCAAAAAGTACCTCGTACGAAAAATGACAAAAGATTCCATTCATATCTTTTACAAAAACTTACCGAAGGGTAAAATTGGATATAAAAAATTTTAGAAGGATGGAAATAATATTACATATTTAGGGAACATGTATGTGGATGATAAAATACACCCCAGTAAATACTAAAGTATAAACAATCTCGGATAAAAATGAGATTGTGATATTTCCCTTACCTTAGGTCCGATTTGCTTCGTAAGTGTCCGAACCTCCTGTATAATGATTTAAATAATGTCATTGACTTATTCCATAATCATACTAATTGTTATGATATCATATATGGTTCACTTATGACTTTATTTTACCCGTTCTTTTGTAAATTCCATGTTAAAGAGCGTTTTGGGTAAAATCGTTTCATTTATCGTAGGTGTTTTGACTTGTTGTTCTTGACATTATTATTACTTATATCATGATTTACTTACTTCCAGAATATAAAATATGATTTATATATCATATATATTCAGTATATATATATATAATAGATAGATAAATGAAATGAAAAACACCGTTCATGGAGATGGTAGTCCGTACGTACGCATGAACGCTGTTTTTCTTTCCTTGTTATCTTGAATGGAAGTAAGTAGATGACATATATATATATATACATAAATCCAGTATCATTATTATTTCATATATTTCATTAGTACTTATTATATATACTTTATAATCATTCATGAATGGTTAATCATTAAGAATGAATCTCATCGCGTCGTGGAGACGGTAGTCCGTACGTACGCACGAGCGATGATATCATTTCCATAATTATTGAATTGGAGTGGAGTGGATTATACAATATATCAGAATCAATATGATGTTGTAATAACTATTTATAGTTATTCTTTACACCATTATACCCATCCATGTAAGGTGGTGGTGGAAAATAGATTACACCACGGCGTGGAGACGGTATTCCGTACGTACGCACGCGCGGTGATTTCATTTTTCCGTAGGATGGATAGAAGATGAATTAGGGTTGTTTCATATTTATAATAACATATCAGTATGTAATTAATACTTATGTTATTACTTTATCATGAAACAACTAATGAAGAAGAAGTTGAAGAAGAAAGAAATTGAAAAGATCGGTAATGGATATTACCTCTTCTTTGGAACGCTTCTTTGAATCCTCCACTTAGGGAACTAATATTGGTCTTTGAAGAAGACCAAGACCTCTGGGATTTTCTAGGGAAGTGGAGAGGAGAAAATGGCTGGTTTTGGCTGAGCTTGAGTGCTCAAATTGGTGTGAGGAGGAGGGGGGAGGAGGTGCCCTTTTATAAGGGAGGAGAGGGGCACCTTAGGAATATCTCAAAATATTATTTTATTTTAATGTCAAAATCGGTTTATAATGGTTCCAAAGGGTCTTATTTAGAAGCTAATGTGGGGATGAGTCGAAATTATATCAACCAATAGGATTTAGACAAGTTTAGGGTATTATTTTAACCTTATCAATTAGATTTAACTCTAAGTTAAATAATTTAACTTTTACCGTGTCTTTTTGTTTTCTTTCACTATATGGTTAATACACTTACTATAACATTTCAAACGAACCCCAAATTGTTTATTATTAATATATATATCCTTATATAAGTCATTTGTCCAAACCATAGATTTTTAGGAATAAAATAACAATTAATAATATAATATTTGTTTTAAAAACTATTTTATGACAATTTTGACACTATTTGGTACAAGATTTAATGAAATTCATAACAGAATGATAAGTTCGAACCAAGTTACTTAAATCAACAATAACATGTCATATTAACCTATAAAATTAGTCTATGTCATAAAAACTCTCAAATTACATTTATTTGGGCATTTATAACATCAATTCTGTCAATATTTCTTTAATAAGATAATTACTGCATCATCTTTCTATAATAAATGATAATTATTTAATCCCTAAAAATTCTAAATAAATTCCTATGATGTAGATAATTTCATTATATTTCTGGAGACTATTCATGTTCGAAGTTTCATGAATTTTATCACTAAATTAAAATTAATATACTTATAAGATTTAAGAGAGTGACATGTTGTCACTTTCTTTGGTTTTAATAATAATTAAGTTATTTTCATGGAAAAATGTCCATTAAATGATTCTAATCATACCCTTAGGTGATATGGGTCGTTCTTTAGTCATCCAATAGAATTTTGACATTTGTTAGGGTAATTTTAAAAAATTATATTTACCCTTAATTACCCGATTTACGTTTAACTATGGTAAATAAAATTTACCGTAGTTACTATTCATAATTCCCAAAAATAAAAAGTATCCTATTAACATAATTTGGACCCACTGATTCCAAATATGGAATCTATTTTTTAAAATTAAAAACAACAAAGTTGCAGAAATTAAATTAAAATTAATCCCGTTGTCGAATAAAAACGGGTTTTTGTTTAAAACATTGCAAAAGATTGAATTGATTTTACTTATGAATTCAAGGTAAAATAAATGTTAATGACATACATTATATTAAATGGTAAAAATATATTCTATTTATACTTTAAAACCATTCAATATTATAATTTAACCACATAAGATATTACGATGAAAAAAATTGTTTTTAATTAAAATATAGCATGTTTTTACTATTCATTAAAATGTGAAAGTTACCAGAATAATATGAAAAATTATCCAAAGTAAATTTTTTATTTCTTGATTCCAAAGAATAATTTTATTTTGTCAAATTGAACTTATAATCATGTCAAAAACCAGATTTAAAGTTGGTGCGCCATCAAAAGGCGGCAAAACTGCATTTTTTTGAAAAATACTTATTTTACCCGAAAAATTTATTTTGTTCTTATACCATGTTCTAGAAATGTGTAAAATGAATAATAATGTTATAAAATTCAAAATTTAGTTAATACTATTCATAAAGGCTAGTTCATGACAATATTATAATAATATAACATTGTTTATTAAAACCCGGTATTGCGTACAACACACGCTATCGAGGAAGGTCGTGATTGCGTGTAATGCAAGCCAAGTCAGGGTTGCGTGTTGTGAAAGATTCCGTCATTGTTTAGTATAACAGAATCCAACCATATTTCATTTATACATTGAATATATATATATATATATACTCAATGTTGCGTAGAATAACTATTATCAAAATTGTGTGTAACACGGTCCAAGAATAGTGTTGCGTATACTGCAAGCTAATACGGTGTTGCATATAGCGCAAGGTAATCTTGGTGTAGAAGAAATTAATGAAATTAAAATAATATTTTTCATAAAATCTCGGGGTGTTACATTCTACCCCCCTTAAAATGAATTTCGCCCTTGAAATTCATCGGGGTTATAAATGGTTTACTATTTGAAAGTTTCTTTGATAGAAACCCACATCGTAAAAAGGAATACCAAAACTTATCTTTAAAAAAAAGTATGAAACATAACGCTTACCCAAATAAACTAATCATTGGGTTTCCACATAGGTGAAAATATGGATATGGAAGAGAAATCTAACCATCATGTTCTGATGGACAGTGGTAGAGAACATGGCTATGGAAATGTTAGCAATCACAAAGCCATAAATTTTTGATGATCTAGGGTACCATCTGATTCATCGGATATAAGGGCACTAGGACAACATTTTTTGTTTTCAAGATCATTTCCCTAAAGTTGAAAATTTGAATTAGAATAAATACTTACTTTATTTTGGTACAATCTCACTGTTGTTCGTGCCTTGAACAATTTCCACTTCATCTCTTAAATAAATGAAGTTGAATTTGTTATTCGTGAAGTGTTAGCTGATCATGTGATAGAATGACGGTTCATTCCATCTGTCTCAAACAAAAGGTAAGAAAAAGTTATTAAATATACATAAGTCATTCTATAGTGAGATTAATCATATATGGTTCCTAAAATGGACTTATACTTCATATATCATACTGCTTAATATAATAAAACTAGCTTCTACTAAACAAGGACTTCCTGTAGGTCAGTGGTAGGCGAAAAAGGCCAGTCGCACTTCGGTTGTGGGTTCGATTCCTACAGCCTTGTCCGAAGTGATGGGTTGTCGCCCGTCCTGCAGGTTTTCCTTTTTCTAAAACTACGTTACTATAACATCCCATCAATAATATCGAAAATCTTCTATCCTTAAACAATACTAACTTATGTCCAACATAATCCATTCTAATCTCTAGGCTTATACATAATACTGCAGTCCACTCTCATAATATAGTGACAACGATTACCAGAGATTTAATACTGTCGTTGATCCCCTCATATCATAAGATAAGTCTTGTTGGTCACATTCCAAACATTCAAAGTCCTTAATCGTGTATTCTCTTGAATACCTTAGTGAAAACATGAATGCAGTTAAAAGTTAACACTTTCCATATACCAAAATCCTAAAAATTCTATATACTCAAACCATGATATCACTTAGTCCTTATATCAATCATGAGATCATGAATACTGTTAAATATCTCAATCACTTTGAATACCACATTAGACCAACACATAAATATTCCAATACTTTATGATACAACATTATTTTGGAATCCCATTACATAAACACTTAATCATTCCACCACATCGTTTTCATATTCAACATCGCCAATAGTGATCGCATGTGACTTCCCTTTGTCCTTTTCCTTCAGTGGTTTCTCATGTTGATCATCACTAACCCTTGGATTAGGGCATTTATTAGCATAATGCCCCATTTCCTTGAAGCATTGAAGTGTTGGTGGTGCATTCTCTGTAGTGTTTGCTTTATTCACATCATTAGAAACCCTTTTTCCATTACTTCGACACTCAGCTGCTCGATGACCTTATTTTCCACACTTAAAACATTTTCTAGTCCCTTTAAGTCAATCTCCACCATGCTTCTTTCCACACTTTGTGCATAAGGAAACATTCATCTTCTTTTCACCATTATTTTTAGATTTCTCCTTGAACTCCATCTTTCGTTTCTTGTCAAAACTATGAGATGGATAAGTAACACCAACATCCATTTCTACTTTGATAGCACAACGCACAATTTCTTCATAGCTACTGAAGTCTCTTATAGATAATTCCCTTCGAAGACTTGGTGTTAAGCCACTAAAAAATCGATCAACTTTACTTTCAGGTTGTATGATAATGCCAGATGCATACCTTGCATATCTTGTAAAATTCGCTTCGTATATACCAACAGATTCATCATCCTTCTGCTTCAGCTCAAGAAACTCCTTTTCCATATTTGTTCGAAGAATACGAGGGATGTACTTACTGAAAAACAAGTTCTTGAACTCATCCCATTCCATGGACTCAATTTCATCTCTTGGCCTCGTATTCTTGATAAGATTCCACCATTGATCAGCTTCACCTTCCAAACGATATACTGCTAAGATGAATTTATCATGTTGAGAACATTGAAGAACTGAAAATATCTTTTCAGTGGTACTGATCCATTTTTCAGCAACAAGTGGATCAGAAGTCCCACTGAAACAAGGTGGACGTTGCCTCATGAAGGACTCAATAGAATATTGTTCCCTTCTCTGCTCATTTGGAAGTCAAGAAGTCTTCATAGCTTGTGTAAGTATAGCAATAAAATATTTCACTCCATCTCGCATAACATTTTTTTGTTCAGGAGGGTAATCATTGCATTTTCCATTGCATTGATCAACACGGTTCCTTCGGGTTCCAGCCATCGTCTAAAACCCAAAAAGAATAGTGTGAGAGGCAAAAATCATGCTAGGGAAAACAACATAGTAAAGGGGAAGTACCCTTAATATCTAACATCTTAGGTTAAATTCTAAGATCGTTACCATAGTTCTAGGACCATATCCTATACGTATACATATCCTTAGGGACATCCCTAGACATACCTTAGAAATATCTCTAGGGATCTCACTAATGTTTTAGCATCCTAGTTTCCAAAGGTTGACTAAACCTTTCCTTTGATACCAACTGTAGAGACCCGAAGTCTGACGTACATGGACATTACATTACATTTTCGGAATACTTAGTACATAACAAAAACACACACACAAGGATCGTAATAGTTTAGTGTCTTTGGAAACTCGGAATATAATCTTCTAATCGTGGTGAAAGATCTTCAACATCTCCTATAAAGATCTTCCTTTTTTTACCTAAACCCTTTCTTTATATCCTGGGTAAAAGAAAACATAAAAGGGTAATCTCAAATGCTCAGTAAGGGTGAACAAAAGAAATATCAATCACATCGTATACACAAGCACATAACTTCTGGAAATCTTAACCTGTAAAAGAGATCATAATTTCATAACATGGGATAAATCATGGCAGTGAAATGTAATCACAATAATCATAACTTAAAACATGAAACTTTGTGGAATTCACACATAATCATAGAGAATCATTTCTTGTTAGTCAAGACTCATTGCCAAGACTATCTTAGTGGACAAAGTCCCTTTTCTGAATCGAGTAACCCTCGTTTCAGTCCTGTTTCACTGAACCGGTATAACCTACCATTCCATCCATGTCTATCTCATGAGATATAAAATCTTTACCCAATGCATTGGAGGGAGATATAGGTCCCACCCATCTTATAATAAATCCTTTCTTATGTGTGCCACATAATCATAAACCATACATCATATCGTAACCCATGTAAAAAAAGTGGGATTCTTAAACATCATGACATCATAAAACAATTCATATAAGATAAAGGAATTCATAAAAATATTTCCATCACAACATAATCAAATCCATGTAATAATAGGGATAAAAACAGAACCCTTTTATTATCTTAGATGGAAAATAATTTTGATAAAATACTTGATCTCCATTCTTGAGGAAAATATCCTTTCTACTTCAAAAACATTTTTCCTTTCTTAACATGTCATACAATATTAAACTAAAAGAAGTTGATTAAAAATAAACTTGAAAACATGTAAAGGAAGCTTCTTGGAAATAATGTTTTAGAAATCCGTTCATGCCGTATAAGTTAAAAAAAACATTCTTCCCATACTTTTTTCAGAAAAGTCAAAAAGTACCTCATACGAAAAATGACAAAAGATTCCTTTCATATCATTTACAAAAACTTACCGAAGGGTAAATTTGGATATAAAAAATTGTATAAGGATGGAAATAATATTACATATTGAGGGAACATGGATGTGGATGATAAAATACACCCCAATAAATACTAAAGTATAAACAATCTCGGATAAAAATGAGATTGTGATATTTCCCTTACCTTTGGTCCGATTTACTTCGTAAGTGACTGAACCTCCTGTATAATGATTTAAATAATGTCATTAACTTATTCTAGAATCATAATAATTGTTATGATATCATATATGGTTCACTTATGACTTTATTTTACCCGTTCTTTTGTAAATTCCATGTTAAAGAGCGTTCTGGGTAAAATCGTTTCATTTATCGTAGGTGTTTTGACTTGTTGTTCTTGACATTATTATTACTTATATCATGATTTACATACTTCCAGAATATAAAATATGATTTATATATCATATATATTCAGTATATATATATAATAGATAGATAAATGAAATGAAAAACACCGTTCATGGAGACGGTAGTCCGTACGTACGCATGAACGCTGTTTTTCTTTCCTTATTGTCTTGAATGGAAGTAAGTAGATGACATATATATATATATACATAAATACAGTATCATTATTATGTCATATATTTCATTAGTAATTATTATATATACTTTATAATCATTCATGAATGGTTAATCATTAAGAATAAATCTCATCGCGTCGTGGAGACGGTAGTCTGTACGTACGCACGAGCGATGATATCATTTCCATAATTATTGAATTGAATTGGAGTGGATTATACAATATATCATAATCAATATGATGTTGTAATAACTATTTATAGTTATTCTTTACACCATTATACCCATCCATGTAAGGTGGTGGTGGAAAATAGATTACACCACGGCGTGGAGACGGTATTCCGTACGTACGCACGCGCGGTGATTTCATTTTTCCGTAGGATGGATAGAAGGTGAATTAGGGTTGTTTCATATTTATAATAACATATCAGAATGTAAGTAATACTGATGTTATTACTTTATCATGAAACAACTAAAGAAGAAGAAGTTGAAGAAGAAAGAAATTGAAACGATCGGTAATGGATATTACCTCTTCTTTGGAACGCTTATTTGAATCCTCCACTTAGGGAACTAATATTGGTCTTTGAAGAAGACCAGGACCACTAGGATTATTTTAGGGAAGTGGAGAGGAGAAAATGGCAGGGGTTGGCCGAGCATGAGTGCTCAAATTTGTGTGAGGAGGAGGGGGGAGGAGGTGCCCTTTTATAAGGGAGGAGAGGGGCACCTTAGGAATATCTCAAAGTATTATTTTATATTAATGTAAAAATCGGTTTATAATGGTTCAAAAGGGTCTTATTTCTAAGCTAAAGTGGGGATGGGTCGAAATCCTATCAACCAAGAGGATTTAGACAAGTTTAGGGAATTATTTTAATCTTATCAATTAGATTTAACTCTAAGTTAAATAATTTAACTTTTACCGTGTCTTTTTGTTTTCTTTTACTATATGGTTAATACACTTACAATAACATGCCAAACGAACCCCAAATTGTTTATTATTAATATATATATCCTTATCTAAGTCATTTGGCTGAACCGTAGATTTTTAGGAATAAAATAACAATTAATAATATAATATTTGTTTTAAAAACTATTTTATGTCAATTTTGACACTATTTGGTACAAGATTTTTATGAAATTCATAACAGAATGATAAGTTCGAACCAAGTTACTTAAATCAACAATAACATGTCATATTAACCTAGAAAATTAGTGTAAGTCATAAAAAGTCTCAAATTACATTTATTTGGGCATTTATAACATCAATTCTGTCAATAATTCACTAATCAGACAATTACTGCATCATCATTCTATAATAAATGATAATTATTTAATCCCTAAAAATTCTAAATAAATTCCTTTGATGTAGATAATTTCATTATATTTCTGTAGACTATTCATGTTTGAAGTTTCAAGAAGTTTATCACTAAATTAAAATTAATATACTTATATGATTTAAGAGAGTGACATGTTCTCACTTTCTTTGGTTTTAATAATAATTAAGTTATTTTCATGGAAAAATGTCCATTAAATGATTCTAATCCGACCCTTAGGTGATATGGGTAGTTTTTTAGTCATCCAATAGAATTTTCACATTTGTTAGGGTAATTTTAAAATATTATATTTACCCTTAATTACCCGATTTACCTTTAACTATGGTAAATAAAATTCACCGTAGTTACTATTCATAGTTCCCAAAAATAAAAAGTATCCTATTAACATAATTTGGACCCACTGATTCCAAATATGGAATCTATTTTTTAAAATTCAAAACACAGAAGTTGCAGAAATTAAATTAAAATTAATCCCGTTGTCGAATAAAAACGGGTTTTTGTTTAAATCATTGCAAAAGATTGAATTGATATAACTTATGAATTCAGGGTAAAATAAATGTTAATGACATAAATTATATTAAATGGTAAAAATATATTCTATTTATTCTTTAAAACCATTCGATATTATAATTTAACCACATAAGATATTACGATGAAAAAAATTGTTTTTAATTAAAATATAGCGTGTTTTTAATATTCATTAAAATGTAAAAGTTACCAGAATAATATGAAAAATTAATCCAAAGTAAATTTTTATTTCTTGATTCTAAAGAATATTTTTATTTTGTCAAATTGAACTTATAAACATGTCACAAACCAGATTTAAAGTGGGTGCGCCATCAAAAGGCGGCAAAACTGCATTTTTTGAAAAATACTTATTTTACCCGAAAAATTTATTTTGTTCTTATACCATGTTCTAGAAATGTGTAAGATGAATAATAATGTTATAAAATTCAAAATTTAGTTAATACTATTCATAAAGGCTAGTTCATGACAATATTATAATAATATAACATTGTTTATTAAAACCCGGTATTGCGTACAACACACGCTATCGAGGAAGGTCGTGATTGCATGTAATGCAAGCCATGTCAGGGTTGCGTGTTGTGAAAGAATCCTTCGTTGTTTAGTATAACAGAATCCAACCATATTTAATTTATAAATTGAATATATATATATATATATACTCAATGTTGCGTAGAATAACTATTATCAAAATTGTGTGTAACACAGTCCAAGAATAGTGTTGCGTATACTGCAAGCTAATACGGTGTTGCATATAGCGCAAGGTAATCTTGGTGTAGAAGACATTAATGAAATTAAAATAATATTTTTCATAAAATCTCGGGGTGTTACAGATACAGTTTCTTCCAGTAGTTTTATATTTGTTCTTGATATGGATAACCTTAGGCTCAATATCATAACTTCTAATGGTATCATGAAAATTGACACTGTGTTGGGGTCTATAACATCTATTGTACATCAGTACAAGGAGTTCCCTCTTGAGGTTGGTGAGTGTCACTTCTTATAGGACATTTATGTCTTATAGATGACGGGCTATGATGTCATTCTTTGAATGGAATTATTAGTTCTCTTCCAGGATGTTGTTGATTTCTATTTTCGTAGGATGATTTTCATGTCACATGAGGGTGGACTCTTTCTACATAAGGGTGAATGTGATTTTCTGAAACATAGACCTTGACATGAGCATAACAGTATGAGAGGTGTTACAACCCAAATTGATAGTATGTATCTAGAAGAAAATTGGACTTCACAGACGGAATTTCATCTAGTGATCGATCGTTTTAGGTATGTATTCCCAGAGAACATTTCAGGGTTGCCTCCATAGAGAGAGGAAGATGTTTATATTGAACTTGTGTCAGGGGAAGAATCAGGGTCCATTCCTTCTTTTTGTAGGGCTACGCTAGAGTTGCAGGATATCATGAAGTGTTTTTTTGAGTTACAGGCAAAGGGTTTCATCCGACCCAATCCTTCCCCTTGGGGTTCTCTGGACATATTTGCAATGATGTAAGATATTACCCTCAAACATTACATGGATTATTGGTTGCTGAACTGGTAGACTATTATGAACTGATATCCTTTAGCTAGGATTTATGAGCACTTTTATCATCTTTGAGAAGATATAGTGTTTGAGAATTTTGATTGTAGATATGGATATCATAATTTGCATGATATACCACCAAATATACCTCTTATAGACTTTTAGATATGGAATGGACTATACGAGTATGTGGTTATTCTGTTTAGTCTTACGAACGAGCCTACAATTTTAATGCCATTGATGAACTGAGTTTTCTATCCATACATGGACTCCTTTGTGGTGGTTTTGTGGGTTATATATTGTTGTAATCTTGCTCTTGACAAGTCAATGCTACCCATATTGAGATAATTTTGAGTATAATAAGAGGGAATTAGCTATATTCTAAGGTCCCAAAATTAAAATTTTGGATGGACCAGATCCACTTCATGGTTCATGTTATCTCAAATACAAGAGTATCACTAGACATAGGGAAAGGGAGATGAGAAGTGTCATGAGAGAATATGAATAATCTCACTATGGTATAGAGTTATCTTGGGCTGGTTGGTTACTACATATGTTTTGTACAAGAATTATCATTCTTATTTATGCCACTGATAAGCCTAACTAAGAGCTGTGTGATGTAGTTTTTGGACAGATTCTTGCGATTCAGCCTTTTAGGAACTGACATAGAGGTTGAATTCAGCACTGATACTTGTTTTTTCAGAGTCAAGAAAGAGTAACACCATTTATTGTGATGCATTAGGAATCAGATATGAAGAAATGCTTATATAGGGGGAAAGAGTCATTATGTACAAGTCTCAAGAGTTGAGGTCGTATGAGTGGAATTACCGGATGCATGATCTCGAGATGGCATCAGTTGTTCATGCCATGTGTTGTTAAAGAAATTACATTCTTGGAGATCATATTTTGTTGTACACAGACCACAAAAGTCTCATGTATATATTAACTCAGTGTGACCTGAATTTGAGACAATGATGGTTGTTTTCGTACCTTATGTCCATTGACATTATGCTTTCCTACAAGCATTGGAATGGAAACACAATGGCTAATGTGTTTAGTCTGAGAACATAGATACATGAAATCCTGGGATCCAGTAGTGAGTGGAAATTCAAGGATCTATTCTCTGAAATGTATTTGGAGGTGAATGAAAGATAGGGGCAGACATTTCATTCTCCAAAAGGTGATGCCTCTAATCTACTTGATCGAGTGCGAATGAGGAAACAATATGATTCTGAAGGCCATGTCCTACTGAAGGTCATGTCAGGAGAGGAATATACTACAGGGTGAATTATAGGCAAAGATAAGTTCATAAACAGTCATAAACATGTATGTGTGTCAGGAGACATACGTGAAGAGATGATGTGGGATTTTCATTCCACAATTTTGGTATTTCATCATGGTGTTACCAAGATTTATCGATATTTTCATCATTAGTATTGGTGGCCTGGTTTGAAGAGGTATGTAGCTTGATTTGATATGAGAGGTTCCACCTACCAGTAGGTGAAGTCGGAGCATGAGAGACTAGTCAAGCTTTTATAGATGTTACCCATTTCCGTGTGGAAGTCGAAAGATTTTCTGATGGACTTCGTGATAGGATTTCTTAGGTTGCCTCGTGGTATTGATGTTGTTTGTGTTGTCGTTGATAGAATCATAATGGTTGGAAATTTCTTACCCATCAAGGAGACCTTTGGTTTTTATGATCTTGGATGGTTATACATCCAAGATATTATACTATTGTATGGGGTTCCACACTCGTTCATTTCATACATAAATGCCTTCATTAAATCGCATTTCTAGAAACGGATACAGAAGGCATTGGGTAAACAAGTACTCTGGAGTATAAATTTCGATCCCCATATAGATGTTTAGTTAGAGGACATGATTTATGTGTTGAAGGACATGAATAAATCTTTAATCAATTATTTTGGAGTTTCTTGGGAGTACCACTTAACAATGGTGTAGTTTTCATTCAATATTAGTTTTTAGGAAACTATTCAGATGGAACCTTATGAGGCATTGCATAGTAGTACATATTGATCTCCCCAATGTTGTCTTGAGACAAGAGAGGAAGCTATTCTAGGACCACTTCTTCTCTAGGATACCATAGAGTTGGTGGAGTTGATTCAGATGATGACGACTAATGCATAGTCACAACATATGTCTTATGTAGATCGAACGAGACGACATCTGGAGTTCATGGTTGGAGATCATGTTTTCTTATGTGTCACACCGAGGTGAGGAAAATAGGAGGATTATGAGATATCTAAAGCATTTAATAAGATACTTTGAGCTTTTTGTTGTTTTGGATAAATTCATGATGGTTTCCAATTAGTTTTAGTTACCTAAGAGTTATCAGGATATGCATGATATCTTCCATGTTTCTTAGCTACGCATTTAGTTGTCAGACTCTTCTCATGTTTATCAACCCGATGAGGTTTTGTTGGAAGTGGATGTATCATTCGAGGAGCATCATATCTGTATTATGGATTGTAGCCCAAAGGTTCTTCGTGGATATTTTGTTCCTTTGGTACGAGTGTTGTGGCGGTGCTGTCGAGTGCAGGAAGTCAATTTTGAGAGGGAGACTGATATGCAATCGTAGTGGTCGGATCTATTCAAGGATTCTTCATTGCCACCTTATTAGGGTGATTTCAGGAATAATTTATTAATGGGGGATGTTTTTAAGAATCCAGATATTCATTTCACATATGGATCTTGATTTCAGATGTTTTTCAGAAAAAGGGGAGAAATTTTAGTTTTTTATATACACATCATGTACATCTGCTTACACGCTGTGTACCCAACTACCACGTGCATCCATTTCTTGGGAATGTAATAGCCAAGACATTGATTTGCGGGGTGACGTGGCATAATTCTATTGTTGGTGTCCGGTTGAGGCAAATATACCATGTGTTCATTAACAGTTCAAGCAGTTCACTTTTTATTCAGTTTTACTAATCAGAGAGGGGTCCTGTCTTATCACGAAAAACTTCTTCATCTGGTCTTTCCTCATGAAATTGCATCCGAAATAACTTATTCTTCTCTAAGGCACTAATCCATCATTCTTTATCCAAATTGAACCCCTTCGGTTGAGTTGGAATCCCACCGATGAGTGATTCTGTATTCTATATTATTTCCTCCTGATTCATCCTTGTTCGAGAGTTATTAGTGGTTGAACAGTTTTGATGTTTTTGTAGATCTATGAAATTCTTGGTCGATTCAATGGCCGAAATTCAACAGGGTTCATCATAAAATGTCACGGATGGTGGTTTGTGGCCTTTAATTTTTTTGAATTTATATGCCAAATTTTTGATTAGTCGTACATCAGGTATTTCGGGATAAGGAAATTTGGCCCTGTTTTATCTACCATAGAATTATTGTTGGATTACGAGTTTGTTGATGTAATATTATTTGAAATATTCAATTTAAGGAACACCCCATGGGTGCATTTCTTTTTTTTTTAATGTATAGGGCCATTATGTCCAGATTGCCTTTGAGGAATACCATGTTTCCTTTCCATTCATAATATGATGGAACTGATTTCCATTTGAAAAATTTAAAATTCTTGTGATGTGCATTGGAATTGTTTATACATGTAGTAGATGAGATAACATTTGGCTTCTTCACATCATATATACAGAATTAAATTAGACATGGCTATGAGAACTTGGTGTAGTTATACCACATTGGGAATTTACATTGAGTTCTTTCTAAGAGTTTGTCATGACCCATCCTCGGGGCCTGTGCCATGACTACCCCAAGCCGGCCTTCCATTGGCCAGGGGCTGGCGACTTGCACCAAAGGCATAAATCCTGATAACAAGGGAAGGAATTTCCTTTATATAGCAAACAAACACAACAGAGTACGCAAAAGAAGTAAGCACAAAGTAAAACTGTATACAAAAGTAACTGTTGGAAAGAAAGGGGCTGAAAATACAAGCCCAATAGTTAGTATAGTATAACTGAATGTCTAGTACAACAACAGTAATGTAAATCAGCAACCACTGAGTCATCCTTCGGGAATCCCACCTGAAGGGTGGGTAAATATGGTCTCCTCGGCAACTCGGGTCTGTCCGTCCATTCCGTGTATATCCTGCCAAGTGGTCCACCTTCGGGTACCGTCTAGCTCCACAAGTCATAACCAAGATCTGTGTTGTACGTCTTCTCCATCCAACATAATTTAGTACGGGCGTAGCCCATGCCGGGGTGAGTATAACAATACAACGTAGGGACCCCGAGACCACCGAAGGTCTCCCAGAATCCACGAATGATAAACCAAAAAGAAAATATACAATCATGTAGTATCAACCAAATCTACATAGGTATATGCCCATACATATACCTCAGTCATCAATCCCAGTTCGGCTCCAACTCTCGAACATAAGCACAACCCAGTAAACATAGGAAAGAAGTCAATCACATCGATGATAGTGATTGAATGTAAAGACTCAGCTTACACAGGTATATAACTTTCATAAGGGGATAGAGATGATCAGATGTAGTCAATGATTCATCTATGTTGGCGGACCCATGTAGGATACTAGTCCACCTAAGCTGTCATACCCACATAGGATACTAGACCGACTACTCTGTTGGACCCATGTAGGATACAAGAATAGAAGTCAAACTGTCAGACCAACGTAGGGTACACGAATAGTAATCATCACCTCCGAACACACGTAGGATTCCAGTATGGTAGTCATCATCGTCTAACCCATGGAGGATTCCAGTACAGTAGTATTCGTCGCCGAACCCATGGAGGATTCTAGTACGGTAGTCGTTGCAGTCGCAGCCAGCTCTAGGGTTCCCGTACACAGCAAGCTCGATTCCAGGATGGTCCACTCCTCAAGACAAGGGGTTTGATACATCCACTATCACAAAGTACAGAGTTGATGTATCCTGAAGTTCTGCCTCATCCAAAGGAACCAAATGTGACAGACGGTGCGTCAATCAGACGCCCGGTCCGAGAGTTATTGGCTTTTCTGTTCCATGGTCCCGGTTGGAAATACGATCATTCCAGAACCAGCCGTTATCCAATGTTTTCCAAAACTCACTTAGAATTTCACAAAATTACCGCCACATCACGTGGGTCCCAGTTCCACAGATGGCTCATCGATTGGACGTACGGTCTTCACGTTATTCACCTTTAAGTGAAAACAGGCCCGGCCCGTTATGCCCAGTGGGCTGGCGGGTTGGGTCAACACAAATATGGCGGGTCCGACCCGGTAGAGGGTCCGACCATCCAGGTGAATCGGGCCGCCCGGCACGGCCCGGCGCGGCGCGGCCCAGATCGGCCCGACCTGGCCATGTCTCGACCCGAAGGGGATGAGCGGTCTGAGGGTGGCATGACCCCCGCTTTCCCTAACCAGCAGCGCAGCCTTGCTGCACAGCACCTTCGAGTGTCGTGGCTCCTTCACCCAGTTTTCCGATGAGCTAGACGTTTTTCTGCCAAAGTGGCCAGTGGAATGCGGGCCTCAGTCCACCGTAGCGCGGTGACCCATGTGGCACCACGGTCTTCCTTCGGCCCATCCATCTTTATCTGGCCGGTTCACCTTTGGCCGAGCGGCCCGCGGCTGCGGGCCTCGGTTCCTCCGCACACGGCCGGCGCGTGGCGGGCCCCTTCGATCAATGCTGCTTTCCATTGCGGATTAAAAATCAATATCAACATAGGGTCATCGGTCCATGTTCGTTCGGCCCGCACCCTCCGCTTTAGGAACTATAAAATGGCCAAGGGGATTCCGATGAAACCAACAAAGAACGGGGAACAAATTATTCACATACAATTGTACAAACCCCTACCTCGAAATTGACGCTTCACGTCGTCGATCTGCGGAAGACGAATGTTGTGGTAGTCGGGCATCACGGCAGAACGGTGTTGTCCCGCAAACGTTGTAGGAGTAGGAGGTAGGAGAAGTCATGGAACGTTCTTCGACAGAGGTGTTCTTCGTCAAGAGAAAACACTTTTCTTTTCTAATCCTCCAGAGGTTCGACCTCAAAATATTTTTCAACCAAATATTATTTTAAGGATCCCCCTATTTTAATAAACATTCCATGCATTTTCAAAATGATTCAATCTTCCCAATGTAATTAATTAATTTGTGGAGTTCAAAATAATTAATTCAAGGTGTTATCATATTAATGACCTAGTGGAAGGTGGAGTGTTTAACAATTAAAGAGGGGAGTTGCTAAGAATTAAACAAGGGTGTTTAGGAGGAGTTATGGGGAGATGAAAAGGATAGGCTTATGTAATGACCCAAAGTTTCATTAATGGAAAACCCTCCTGATCTAATTAAATGTCTCTTTATTTTTATAGAAAATTTCAACTTGTTTGGTTTTATGTTATGAATTTTCACCATTGCTAATATAGTCGTTGAACAGTGATCACATGATTAGTATAAATATAAGACATTAAAAAATCCAATTTAATCAGAAAAAGGAAGAGATGTCCTCATATAGTAGAATTTCCCCATACAAAGCCCATTTGTTAGAGCTCAGAAAATAGGTGGCGTCTTTGGGCTTCTCCCTTGACCAAGCCCAAGCTGAGCTTCATCTTTTCAAGATCGAACATGATTGTCTACGGGAAAAGTGGAAGTTGATTGAAATTACCACTCGAGCGATGTTATCCGAGCCACCCCAAGAGTCTATCACCATCTCACACCTTACCCTTAATTGTTATGTGGCTGTTATACGGGGTTATGTAACAAATAAGTAGTACTTTGTTCATGTACATTATTTTTGTATATAATAATGAATATAACTTCTAGTCATTTTTGATACATTGTAAATAGTTTTTAAAGTACAAATGGTGTTTTTAGTTATTATTTAATTAAGAATTATATTTTATTAAATTAAGGGATTTTTTAATTAAAAAATATTTTAACAAAATATTACTATTAATATTAAATTAATTTTTATTAAATTTAAATAATCTTATAATTTTATGAATGCAATTATAAGTTTTATTAAGGTTTGAAACCAATTCTATCAAAACCCGTGAATTTTCGATAAATGACGGTTTTTATTTTAAAAGTGAAAGTTCACATATTTATAAAATTATTAAGATAAAATAAATGTTATTTTTGGAATCAGGACTTTGAAATTATCCAACGGTGAGTTTTTCATAATTTTCTGAGAGAGTTAAATTTTTAGTTAAAAATTAAATACCGTTTAAATATATAATGTGTTTTATGACATCATAATGACCCAATAGTGATGTAATAAAATACTATAACCTTAATTTTCGGCCAATATATGTTTTAACATTAAAATAAAGTGATTTTGGGTTTGTTTGACTTATTTTTCAAAGCATTAATGGACCCCTCAAAACTTATTCAACACTTTTCCCTTTTAAATTAATTTCCATGGGAGTGTGACTCACATCCACATAATCAACCTTATTATTTTAAGAAGATCGGAAATTGGCCTTATAAAATAATACTTTCCTCTTCCATTTTCCAAAAACCATGGGCAAAAACAATGGGATGTTTTGTGTTTTGGATTAATTTAATATAAGGGGTCCCAAACCTAAATAATAATAAATTCCCTCACCTTTCCTATATAAACCCACCCAATCTCCCACTTCCTCCCCACTCAAAGCCATTGGAATCCATCCAACCTCTTCCCTACTCTCTCTAGAATCCTTTCATGGTTTCCCAATCTCCCAAGAATCCTCTCACAAGCCTCTCTCTAGCCTTTGTAAGAACACTTCAAAGTAAGGGTTATTTCTTCCTTTCTCATTTTTGTCCAATTTTCATTAAGTTTTTTTTTCCTTTTAATTTAAATTTTGAATGTTGGGGTATGGTTTCTCACCACCCTCATACTTCCCTATTTATGTTTGAATGATGGGAGACCACTTTCTTTCTCATTAAATTCCTCTCATGTACACCTGTTACTATGCCGAAATTCCGAAATGAACTTCTCTCTCCTCTTTTACATTCAAGTAATATTTTTGTATCATGAATCAAAATCCAATTACAATTGTTGAGACATGTATCTATATGACCTCCTTACATTCCATTACATTTAAATATGATGAGGAACCTCTTTTTCTCTCATCAACCATTTTTATGAATTCTTATGTCACGCCGTTACGCTGCCGAAATCGCACCGATTTTCTAAGCCAATGCCATTTTGTAGTTAATACCATGCACATTTCTCCATGAAGGGTATTCACCATTATTCACATTTACTTATTTATTATAATGTTTCATGTATGAATTCCACATTCCTTTATCGTGGAACAAATGATTATGATTTACGAATCCATGTTTTATGATCCATGTGGCACACTTATGCATGAAATGAAATGTTTAAGAAGGGTGTGCCCTTATAGAGCTCCAATACATTGGGTAAAGTATAGTATCATGATATGTCATGTGCAATGATTGTTGAATCATGCTAATCCAAGTGTAACGATGGTTTACTCGTGCTTCATGTGCAATGAGTATTTACTCATGCTCTATGTGCAATGAGCCTTGGCTCATGCTAATTCCATGTTAAGTGTTGTTGCCACATTTCTATGTTATGGCTATCATGCTTTATCATACCTTTATGATCATGTTTCTTTTATGCTCTATTGATATTCCTATATTCTAACATGTATTGTACGCCTCATGTTATTCCATGTGTACTCCCTTACTGGGCCTTATAGCTCACCTTTTCTTATGCTTGTCCTCAGGTTATCCCATGCAATGCTAAGTATGAGGTAATGTAGTGGTCATGTAAAGGAGCTTTTCAATAAAGATGTTGTATTCCATGTTTTAAGTTTTTTATGTAATGATACTACTCCCCAAAGACACCAAACCTCTCGATTTTCTTTGTTGTATCAAGTGATGTTTTATGTAATAAATCATGTTTAAGTTTATAATAAAAGAAGGGTTGTCATAGTTTGTGTGTGCCCCACCTCACAAATATCCTATCATGGGAGGTTATGTAAGTGTGGGACCCACCTCTACCTCCCCTTGAGAAGAAATAACCAACTTCCATAAATAAAATTATTTTCCACAAATTTTATTTATTTTATTCTAAATTCCCAAATATTAACTCTCAACCCACATAAAACAAAACTGCGGCAAAGGTCCCCTTAAGTGAATACTGGCGTTGCGAGTTCATCGGTGTCCTATGATTTCAATTCCAAGAACCTGTTCAAAAATATAGAAAAACCCGCATGTATGTTTTTTGAACGTACCCAAACAAAACATCAGAAATTGATTTCATGCACACCCAGCTTTGGAATCAAGTGCCATCAGAAACTGCGGACTCGTAAAATTTCAAATTATTTAAGAAAAAAATTTCCTAGAAAATTTAGGGTCTTTACATTACTCCCACCTCAGGGATTTACATCCCCGTAAATCTACAACACACACTAGGGAAACAAATGGGGATACTGAGCTCGCATCTGAATCTCCCTCTCCAAAGTGCTCTCTGGGAGATTCCTGTGCTGCCAGCGAATGCACACCAGAGGAATCGACCATCCACGCAGAACCCACTCCTGTCGATCCTCCATCTCCACTAGGACCTCCGAAAACATCTCCCCATGATCGATAATGTGGGTAAGGTCGTGCACGTTTCTCCTCAGCTGAGATGCGTGAATGATGTCATGAACCTGGTGTAACTGAGGTGGAAGGGCCAGGGGAAAACCACCTCGCCTACTCTACTGAGGACTTGGAAAGGCCCGATGAATCGTGGAGATAACATCCTTCCCTAGCCAAATATCTGTAGACCCCATCGAGGTGAGACCTGTAAGAAGACGTGGTCTCCATCATCGAACTCCAGTGGTCTCCGCCTCCTATCAGCATAGGACTTATGTCTGCTCTGTGCAGTCTTCATCCGCTCCTGGATGATCTGCAGCTTCTATGTCGTATCATGAACCATCTATGGTCCTACGAGTGCTGACTCCCCATGGTCAGTCCAACACAGAGGTTATCTGCAAGGTCATCCATACAATTCCTCGTATTGTTCCATCCCAATGGTGTAGTGGTAGCTGTTGTTGTACGGAAACTCCACAAAGGGTGGGTGATCCTCCCAGCCGCGACAACATTCATGGAAACTTTCATGGAGCATGTCCCTGAGTGTTTGTATGGTCCTCTAAGTTTAGAAATCCGTCTAAGGATGGAAGGCGGTGCTCAAGTGAAGCTGTGTCCCGAAATCCTCCCGTAACACCTTCCATAGTTGGGAAGTGAAATGAGCATCATGATTGTAAATCATAGACTATGGAACTCCGTGAAGCCGTACGATATCTTGAATGTAGAGGGGTCCCAACCTATATACTGAGCCATGCTCTCTGATCGGTAGGAAGTGTGCATACATGGTGAGTCAGTCAACGATCACCCAGATAGATTCGTGCCCTCTGGATGTACGTGGAAGACCCATCACGAAATCCATGGATATCCCATCCCACTTCCACTCCAGGACCTCTAAGGGCTATACCAAGCATGCTGGTACCTGGTGATCTGTCTTCACTTGCTGAAAAGTGAGGAATCGTGAAATGAACTCTGCTATATCCTTCTTCATACCTCGCCACCAGTGCTTTCATCTAAGGTCCTGATACATTTTCGCCACACCTAGATGTACCCTTAGTGGGGAAGTGTGTAACTCTGACAACACCTCCTCCAACAGTGAAAATGGTACCATAGTATGCCCCTTGAAGAGGACGACATGCTCACATCCTTCAGAAAATACTTCTAGAACCTGCCTTGTGGATATCTGAGAACGTCATGTCTCGCAGTCAGCGTCCCCTCCCTGTGCCTCTCTGACTTGTGGAATGAGTGGAGGAGTGACTGTGAGTGACTGTAGAAAGGCTCCTCCATCTATATCCAAAAAGGATATCAGCAACGCAACTAGCTTCTCCATCGCCTCTCCTAGTAGTCGTATGCCTGATCTCCTACTGAGAGCATCAGCTACAACATTCCCCATCCCAAGAGTATAGAATATCTCAAAGTCATAGTTTTGGAGGAACTCGATCCATCATTGATGTCTCATGTTCAGGTCCTTCTGTGAAAAGATGTACCTGAGACTCCGGTGGTCAGAGTAAACTGTAAAGCGCTCGCTCGTCATATAATTCTACAAAATCTTCAAGGCGAAGACCACTACTGCTAACACCAGGTCAAGGTTAGCATAGTTCTGCTCGTTCTGCCTCAAATATCGTGAACTATATGTGATCACTACTCGCTCCTATATCCAGAAACACCTGAGTCCGGTCCCTGATGTGTCGCAGTATACTACGTACCCAACGCCCTCTTCGGGTAGCCTCAAGATGGGTGCACTGATCATTATCTGCCTCATCTCCTTAAAGCTCTGCTGACATCTCTCTGAATACACAAATGGTTTCCCCTTCTTCGTCAAAGCTGAATGTGGTGCTGCAACACTTTAGAAGTTTGGAACAAATCTCTGATAGTACCTAGCCATACCTTGGAAACTCCTCACCTCTGTCACGCTCCTCGGTGGCTCCCATGCAAGCACTACCTCGATCTTCGCTGGATCCACTCAAACTCCTGACTCTGAGATGACATGTCCAATGAAGTGAACCTCTCGAGTCCCAAACTGGCACATCAAGAGCTTACCATAAAGCTGGTGCTCTCAGAGTGTATCCAGTACACCCCGCAAGTGGTAGGCGTGCTCCTCCTAAGTAGACGAGTAAATCAGTATGTCTTCGATGAAGACTACAACAAACCGTTCAAGGTAAGGCTGTATGACCCTTTTCATGAGACTCAATAACACTACTAGAGCATTGGTTACACCGAAGGGAATCACCAATAACTCATAGTGGCCATACCAACACTTGAAGGCCTTATTCTGCACATCCTCATCTCAAACTCTGAGTTGGTTATAGCCTAACCTGAGGTATATCTTTGAGATCCATCATGCTCTGTTAAGCTGATCAAAGAGGTCTTCAATCCTCAGGAGTGGGTACATGTTCTTCACGGTCACCTGATTACCGCTACAGTAGTCTACACACGATTTCAAGTTCCCATCCTTCTTCTTGGCGAACAAAATCGGATAAGCCCATGGTGAAACACTGGGTCGGATAAATCCTTTCCCCAGCATGTCATCCAGTTGTACCCACAACTCACGAAGCCTGGCGGGAGCCATCCGATATGCTGAAGTAGATATCGGTGTTGTCCAAGGATACATGTCAATATTGAAGTCTACCTCTCTATGAGGAGGTAGTCCTGGAACTTCATTAGGAAAAATGTCCACATACTGATCCACCAGAACATGAAACACTCGGACTCCACGCATCCAGTTTCTTCTTGACTTTACTTCTATTGTAATATAATTTTTGTTGTACTATAATTAGTGTTGGGCTTCTATTTCCAGCCCCTTTCTTTCCAGCACATACGTTTGTATATAGTTTTACATTGTGCTTACTTCTGTTGCATACTCTATTGTGTTTATTTACGATATAAAGGAAATTACTTCCCTTTTTAGAGGATCCTTCAATAGCCAGCAGAAGACAGATGTCATAGATGTCCCAGCGGACCTGGCCATCAGTAGAGCAACCTCAGGATACAGGATTGGTTGTGCGGGGCGCCCGAAACAGAGCCAGCTATATGAGGAGTAGGCAGTGCTATGCATGCGGTGGGCAGGGTCACATGGCTCGAGACTACCAGACTCGCCGTGCAGATGAGCAGTAGATATTGGAAGGACCTCCCAAGAGGACGTAGAGGTTCGACCATGGCAGTCCATAGAGAGAAGACGGACATGGAAGATGAGCTGGCCGAGCAGTGGGTGGTGGACGACGTTTTGAGGCATGGGGTCCACAACGAGGACATTGTGCTTTAAATGATGGATAATGTAACACCCCTGGAAAAGTGAGACATAAGAGGCTAAATGTTACTACCCATGTCAACAAGGTGCATCTTTCTTTCCAGGAACCTATCTGATTTGAAATCCATATTTAAGCATGCTTGTCCTGGAGTAGTAATCAGGATGGGTGACCTTCGAGGATGTTTCCCAGGGTGTGTGTGAGTGAGGACAAAACACACTGAAAGAACATGTGTTGGCCTATTGGCACAATCATTTGTCTGATAAGCGACGCTAGTGAGTAATAGCCTATGGTGTGCTGGGAAGGCTACCAAGGTATTACAGGAGACCCATGGGGTTAGATGACAAGGTTCATGGCCCATCCTAGGGAGGCCTGTTGTGATAGAATGTATGTTATTTATCATAATACGAGACCATATAAGGTATTGACTGTGAGTTCTCCCCCAGAGTGTCTATAGTTTTTATTATGATGCCATAGGGGCAATTTACATTGAGTTTAATCCTATAGAGTCTATTATTAATAAGGAAATACTATAGGGAGAATTGACATTGATTTCTTCTTCAGAGTGTCTTTTTCTTTTTATTTCATTAATCAGTCATAGGGGTTAGATTGTGTGAGCTAATAAAAGGGTTCACATATATATTGAATGTTTGTTATGTGTTTTCTATGCCAAAGAACAAGTTTGGATTCGGTCCAGATAGTTAGTATTTTGAGATACCTTATTATGATACTAAATTGACTAAATTATGAATAGTGGATGCTAATAAATGAAAATTAAAATTGTAGTATTGTTTACATTTATGTACTACTATTTTATTTTCATCAATTCCATTATTAAATTATATATATAATAACTAACCGTTAAGCATAGATCTTGTGGTGGTATCCTACTAGGAATTGTCTCGCATCCTGTTTGGGTCATTTTTTTGACCTAAATAGATTATGTGGTTGCACATATAGATAAGGATAAGAACCCTTCTACTTTAGGTATTTGATTGCAATAGTGTCACAAACGTGAATTTTATATATATT
This sequence comes from Viscum album, assembly GCA_963277665.1. Taxonomy (NCBI): domain Eukaryota; kingdom Viridiplantae; phylum Streptophyta; class Magnoliopsida; order Santalales; family Viscaceae; genus Viscum; species Viscum album. The sequence goes on from OY728143.1 coordinate 228,215,423, forward strand.
AATATTTCATTTAATTTCCATTCCTGGTTTTTTGGGAGGGTTTACCACTAATTTTGGTGAAAATGGTGACTTTTGAAAATTTGGGCCAAACCGCGAGCCCAATTCCAGATTTAAAAACTAATTTTGTTTCTTCTATAAATCCTTCCATTTTTACTATTTTAAACTCATTACACATCCCAATTGGCATAAAATAATATATTAAAATCATCATATCCCTTTGGACCACATATAAATCCAAAATCATGATGGATTTCGGTTTTTGATTTAGGTAATGGGCCTTCCCGTAGGCCCATTTCCCGCTTTAAATATGATTTTTAAAATTTTCATATATCATTCATTGTTTACTGTTTTCCCGTGATTCCACCTCCCTCTATAATACAATAGCCCAAGGATCACCACCATTATCGGTTTCACAATTTTGGAGCTCAGGTGAGCTGCGAAGTTTGCCAATCTTTTATACTTTTTCTCAAATCGACCAGATTTGTCGAGGTAAAATGAATCTTTCATAACTCCTTCAATATTAATCATTTATCCCCCATTCCAGTCCCCACATGACCTAATATGACTCCTTAAAACCTCCATACCAGTTTTGGGTACTTGGAGATTCATATTTTGGTGGATTAGGGCCAATTTCTTCAAGATATTTCAAGTAATGGAATTCCTTCTTTGTTCCTTCAATCCTCATTTAGTTTTATTTCATCTTTCTTGAAGTTCCTCATGTCCAGAAGTTGGGGTTCCATCCTGCGGTCTGACTTGGTTTCTTTTTGGTCAATATTTGGTGGTCTTGGTCTGGATTTATATTATTTGTGGTGCGGCGGTGGTGTGCTTAATGTTTCGCACAAAGTTTTGAGGGTTTCGACTCAAAAGGTAGGTGATTCCATGTGTAACCATTTTGTGATGAGTTATATTTCTTGGTTTATTAATTAATTATGTTTATAATCTGTTTTTTGTGGTTTGAAAACTGTTTTTGATGGATTCGGTTAAAAATTTAATTTTTTGTTGTATTTTAGCTTGAAATTGGGTACTTTTCATATGTGACTATTGGGGTAATGTTTGGGTTTAGTTTAAAACATATGAAAGTGATTTATTAGTTTTTAAAGGGGCTCCCAATTCTAGTTTATTAATTCATTATTTTCATGTGGGCCTTGAAAAGTTGTTTTTGAATGAGATTAAGGTGTAAAACCGTGTTGTACTTCTTGATGGTGATTTATGAAAACGTGTGTTTTTCATGTGTATCTTTGTGGTATTATTTGATGTATTTTCATAACAATTGGTGGTGGTTTAATAATTGTTTTAGGGCTGAAAGTTCTGTTTTTGATTGGTATTGGTATGATTTTGGTTTCTAATGAGGGTTTTGAAATGGGATTAGTGTGCAAACAACGGTTATACCTCTTGGGTTTGTTTTATAAAAATTGAAAATGTCTTATTTGGTTAAACAAAGTTGGGAAATGGTGTATATGTACTGTTTGGGTGATTGTGTTCACCTAATGTGGGGTTTTTAATGGTAAAGTGGTGATTTGAGATGTCAAACATTTTTATAATGTTTTATAAATTGCCGAAATGTTTTACTAAATTGTGTTTTGTGTGCAAAACACGGGTGTGGGATGTTTCATGTGAGTTTTTTGATAAAATTAATTGTGAAGGTGAGAAGGGTATTATGTGACATGTGTGTGGGATTTTATGTGAGTTGAATATATTATAATGGTTTTATAACTTTTTTTAATGTATTTGTGGAAGTGTTAAAGAAATGTGAAAATTGTTGAAGGCAATTTTGGTGTAAGTTTGATTTCAAAATGCATTTGAATGAAAAGTGGGATTTGAAACTTGTGTGTTGTACAGGGGGATGTTTAGTTAATGTGTGATGTGAAAGTGATATTTTCATGTTAAAACTGTATTTCTTGGATTGTTGAACTTGTTTGAGCCCAAAGGGAAATCTCGGGTATCTAGGTGGGTGGACGTGTACTATTATGCTAGTGAATCTGTGGAGTTTGGCCTCAGTTTCACTTAGCAATATTGACGCTTAAAACACTAACTAAATTATTATGATGATGATTGGGGACCACTAGGTTATGGGTATGACCCCTACTAGTGGCTCGTACATTAGAACAAATATTTGTTTTGTGGTTACTCTCACGAAGACACGAGGTACATGGGACCCACAACTAGCTAGTGCCTAGGGGTTATTTCCTATTACATGTGCTCATTAGATCCTTTGAACTTTCTGTAGGTATATGGTATTGTTGGCTGGAAAATTCAGTAGCTTTGTTATTTATTTTAAAATATTTTGGTCCTTAAAAATTAGACCACAAGAAAACGGTTTTCATTTATAATTGCATCCTTTAGAAAATTGTAACAAGCATTCTTTATTTACAAAACTTGCAATGCTTTTTGTCATGAAATGTTTATCACATTGAATCTCTTAGTGGTGGTATTCTACTGGGCTTTTTCTCACACCCTACTTACACCTTTGGGTGTAAGTAGACTTTCTTATTTTATGTCACAGGTTTGGGTATAGGTTTTATTCCTTTGGTTCGAGTTTTTAGCGGTCCATCCTGATGCAGTGTTGTGGAGATGGCTTGTGGGCGGTGCCTCTTTCCATGTGAAGGTTCTTGGGATGTCTTTTCATGGGTTTGTACCTTTGTAAAGTTGTTCAAACATTGTTTAAAATTGTGTAATTCAGTTTTGAATTTTAGAAAAAGTTGTTTTGGTATGAAAAATCCAGATTTGGTTTCTTGGATTCATTTGTTGTTTTAAGTAGAAAAATTTGGGTAAATCGTTCCCAATTTTGAGGTTTTGATACCCGGGCACTTGTGCCAGACCATGAGGATAGGGAATGCCCTTAGGGACTTGCGACGGGTCGGGTCGGGTGATGGTTTTGGCGGTGACCAGATTTGGTTCGTGACATATAGAGCTTGATAAAATGAGACTAAGATGATTATTTCAATGTTATTAGATTTTAGTAGTTTTATTTTTTACATTGGTTTAGTACATTATTTACAGCATTGAGACCAACATTGCTATTTTGTTAGACATATGTTACATGCATCATTTATATATATATGTTCTCCAGTTGTTAATTACTTTCATTCTTCCACTGTTTACATGTTGTATGGTATTTTCATCCACTATTGTTTATTATTTTTTATTATTATTTGCATGTTATTCAAATGAGGGCATAGTTTCCCCACGATCACAACCAAGGCCATCACTACTATTCGATAGCCTCTGGAGTTTGGGGAAATGTTCTTGAGGCCACGTGACCAACCATGTATGGGGAACCTTTTATAAGTAGCCTGAACCGGTACGTTACACTTTAATCTATTTTAATTATAAACCCAAATTTTAATCACTTACCAAAAGTACTCAAATATTTAATTTTTCAAATTGAGGAAAAAATATCAACATAATCATTTTTGAAATTCCAATTTCCTTATCATATTAACATTGGCATTAAAAAAACCATCAAATCATAATAATTAAAAAAATATAACTTCCAATTAGTATACCCTCATTTAAATTAGCAAACATTGTATTAATATTTGACATAAACAATAATATACAAAACACACCCATAAATATATTCTAACTAAAATAGTATCAATTGTGATAATCCATTAAATCCATTATCATCATTCCATTTGTTAAACATATAAATGGATAAATAATCCATAAATTCCAAAAAAACTACGTTATTCAACTATTTTTTTTCTCACAAACAATTCCATTATAAATAGTAAATGAATTATAGTATAGATCATATTTCTATTTAATATGAACAATATAATATATAATTCAATGAAAATATATTAAATCATTTATTTTGGAAGATTACATCTTATATGAAACACACAATATTGAAAGATTTACCAAAATTATATAAAACTTATATAATTTAAATCAATACATAATGAAAGAAAAAAATTAACATTATCATTAATTTTAATAATATCTCAGTTTAATATAACCACTTCACTCATGTTTTTTCAATAATTATTATCCTTTAGAACAATAACATTCACATTTTTTATTTCATATGTTGATTTTTAATAATTTTTTATATCATCATAATTGAATTCCATCTTTTTTAGTATATTCATTAATGTCATGATATTGTACTCTAATAGTTTCAATTAATTATGTATATCATAGAATAACTGTTGGGATTCTTGATCCCATTAAAAACTATTCTCTCACATATATAAAATAAAAAAAAAATTAATAATGTTTATAGGTTAGGTCTACTTACTATATAAGTTTATGTAAAGAATATATTGGAATATCACTTGTTATTTTAGAAGGATGGATTAAATTTAATTATAACATTAAATAAAAATAATATTTTCAACAAAACAATCATTATGAATGATAATAAGACTATAAGAACAATAGGTATTACATTTGATAATATTCCATGGGTTCACAATCATAAGCATAGGTAAATTACATCAACAAGAAAAGTAGAAATCAACATGTAAAGAGAGATGAGGTAATAGAGAAAGAGGGAGGGGAGAGCATCTACACCTCGTACCATATAATTATAACTCCAAATGGGGGAAAAGGTAAAAACTCTGAAAATGAAAAAAAAATTAAATTTAAATAGAAATTATTTCCATCCTACTTGAACAAAAAATTAATTCCATATGTCTCTCTATACCCCTCCATGGGATTCTTATGACAATATACTAAACAATTAGTTCTAGAAATATAAGAATGTAACTCTAAAAAACCTTATCAAACACTTTTAGGCCTATATTGGATTATATAATAGACTTACTTCACCCAAAACATATTTGTAAACAAATTATCAGAAATACATTCATATTTTACACACATATATTTTACTCTTTATCCTAATAAAGTTCATAAAATTTAAAAGAAAAATTAAATCAATGTTTCCAAAAAGAAATCTATTATAGTTTATCAATGAATGATTTCTTATTACTTTGTAATTTTTTGAAATATCATCCTTCAATAAAGAATGAGTTTTTATTCAAAAAATGGTTATATTTCCTAATCGATTACAAAATTTAAATTAAATATCATTTTTATATTGAATCCTATATCACATTTTCCCCATATTATAATAATTACACAACTTGAAATAATGTATTTTTTATATATTTCATTATCATATTTAGTATTATACGACCTTTCTATATGATAACATGTGGCCACATGAACTAGGTCATAACTAGGCCAATTGAAAATTGAATAATTTAGAAATCATACTTAACACTAGTGTATTTTTGAGGACATGTCGATCCATTGGGAAGGACATCCATAGATGGTGTGTGCATACGACCATGTAAAACCAAAATCAAACAACATCTAAAATAAGAATCAAGGGAGTATTGTTAATAGAAAAAATCATTCACTCAACTCTATGTTCCTAAAACCAAAACATAACATCCCATATTACTGATAAAAAGCATATGATTTTCTTTTAAACCAAGATTATCAATGTTCAGTTGGGTTAAATATTATCCTCAATATCATGAGATCATTTTTGGGTAGGAAATAATATTTTAATTTTCCCTATCGAAGAATTCGTCCATAGAACAATTCAGAAAACTTATTGATTTGGTTTTTTATTGAAACACTCCTTGTACACTTACCATAGTCACCCACAGTGGGATCCAAATTCCCTATTTTACAACAGATTCAAAGGATTTAAAAAACATATAGAATGAGTTTTCTCCCTAAGTTGTAGAATAAAATACATGATATGTATCAAAGTTCACATTAATGTATCCCCATGTTATAGTTCCAATTTTTGGAAATTCTATTTGATCAAACATCCATTCCCTAGTATCCAAGAATAATTACCATAATGATAGTAGACAACAACACTATGAAATAACCTAATCCCTAAAACATTGGATTCAATTAAATCCATCAAACAAGTCATGGAATTATCCCATTTTATACACATTGTGTTATTATTTTTTGACCCAACTGATAGTGGGAATTACTATTTAAAAATAACAAAAAACATTGATAATATAAAAAAAGGACACATTTTGAAAATAATGGATGTGTGTCGTGCTGAATAATTTAAATAATCAATACGTAATGAAATGTTACCTTTCCCCTTCAAATAAATCCTTCTATTATACCCGATTAAGAATCTAAATATATAGAAAAATTAAATTTCATTAAGATTAATTAGTAGAATGGTTCATATATTTTTGGAGGGGTTACATGATAGTAAAAAAAATTCCACATTTCACAACAATTATTGAAAACAAAATGGGATCTAGATGTTCAGGATTTTAATTGATATAAATCCAAAAATATAATTTATTAATGTGTGTCAAAAATTTCCATGTTAAACAAGTATGATGTATCATTTGTATAAAAAATTCTAGTTTAGTTCTACCAAACATAGCTTCTACTAAATAGAATAGTGATAAATGATGAATTAGTACTAAAACAAGAAAGAAATAAATATTTATTATCATATCTCAGTAAACGAATTCATAAATGCTCTTTGAGATAGAGAATACCACAGATAAAACTTTTAATTCTATTAAAATCGGAGTAATAAAATATAAAAATATTTTACAAAAAAATTAGTAACAAACAGTAGGAAAGAGTGAAAATGAAAAAAATAAGGAACCATGGGTTGACACACATGTAACACTTATTTTACTGTCATCATTTAGACAAAAAAAGACTCAATACAGAATGATGAAATATGAAGAAATTTCATTTGGTATTCCCTAAAAATGAATCCTCACACTTTTATTATTAACAAAAAAGGGATGGTATTAAGTTCATACCATATATACTACCCCATTAACAAATAATATCAAAACAATGAAAGGACCGGACCATGTATATCAATGATTAATGAGAAATAACTGAATCATAGAATTCAAGGGAAATACCTTCTTCTTTATTTGAATATAATAATTTTGATTTAGAGAATCACGGAATGCATTTTTTTACTTTAGTTATATATCCTTTAATTGTCGCATGATTCACTCCAAATTGAATCAAGTTCACTTAATTCTAAAAATAAACATTCACAATAGATTTGAAATAAAGATTTATAGATTTATGAGGGAAAAGGATTTATAGATTAGATCCAAAATAATGTATCATGAATTTCCAATTAGGTGTTGATATATTGATATACCATTTTTAAGGAATTCATTAATCCAATTGTACACAATTTATCCTTACTGACCATTCCTTCATGGAGGTATTGATAGTCATCTCCATTATTTTATTCAACTCATTGTTAAAATCATTATCTTATCAACTAGATTGTGGATGATATGTAATTATTTTTTTCTGTAAGTATTCATAATTTTCGATCAATAATTTGAACTTATAGTATATAACGTAGGTCCAATTGTTAATAATTAATTCATTGGGAAAACCAAAACTAGAAAAGATATTTTTTGATAAACATTATCACACTGCAATATTGGTTTTTCAAAATGGAATTTTCCTCATCCCAATTTGAACCATAATCAATTTAGACAAAAACATATTCATTCACATATGTGGAATGAAAACGAACCATGAAATATATTACCAAATATTAAAATATTTTAACTAATAAAATGAAATTTTTAAGGCTGCCCTTTCTTTTTACCTCATTACCAAGAATTTTTCATTTACCACACCCTAAAACTAGACTTAAAGAATCATTAAATATTGTAGTCCCGTAAAATATATTTTATGATATTTTGAGAAGTTCTCACACTATAATGTTGTACCCCATGAGATTATACGAAATATATCTTTAATGTGAAATATTTTATCCCAAAAACACATGTTTAGAATGAGACATCTGTACACATTTTACATAATTTAGGATCATCCTAGAAAATTAATTATTCTCTTAGATAAACATTTTCATCCTATTGGGATTAAATTCCATAGTTATAATTCTCATAATATGTAAGTCAGAAATTTTAGCAGACCATGGTGAATTTTTTTTAGAAATAGTGAATATATATTTTTCTGCAAAATATGAGTTTATACCTATTGGGAATTTACTCAGGATATTAGGTTTTGTTAATAAATGATCATACATATAATTCCCAACCCATGTTTATCATTAATAACTATGTCATGTTAATAATGTAGTAAAATCCTTCTCCTTAGTTATTAATTTAATTCATAGAAAATAGATAAATATGGGATGCATGAAATATGAAAACAATGAATTTAGATATAATGATATAAATTTGATGATTATCCAAAAAACATTAGAATAGTCCTTAAAAATTATCTTATAACACCACTAAGGCTCAGAAACCACTCTTCTAGCATTATAGATATCATAAACATAATTTTTTTTCCATGAGAAAAAAACACCTGCAACAAATATGTTAGTATAATCACACATTATTTAATAATGGATATCCAATTTTGTGGTATTGATCGAGGGTGGTGATGTGATTATTTACATAATAAAATTAAGATCCCAAACATTCCTCCAAAAATAGAAATAGATGGCCTTTAACATGAAGAGAGAAATATGGATTTTTAATCCTATATAATTATTTTTAATAGAACATATAAAATTCATCAAATCTTAAAAAATTTCTCAAACACATAAAATTTTAAGGTGGATGTATATTTTGAATGATTTAAATATTAGAAAAATCATAAGCTATATGATTCTTACAAATCATTTGACCCAACACAATTCCCAAAGTAACTATGATAATTTTCATCCAAATAAATACAATGTCGTTATAGTCACATATTTGGAGGTATTACCCTAGATATTTCAATAAAATTATAAATTAGAACCCAATATAGATAATTCAACCATGAACACATAAATAAAACAATTAATCTTACCAAAAAAATATTTATTATGATAAGTTAAAAGGAATATGGACCACTACAAAAATTAGAAGGCACTATTAATTAATAATTTTTATGATATTGATAGGTTAAAGTGGTTTTATCTCGGTCCTTAGGCATCAATGTAATCTAATTGTAACCAAACAACCATCCATAAAAAAATAAATTGATTATCATCCATCATCTACTCAAAATATAGCATTATAAAATGTTATATTATCATGTAAAGTTTATTTTTTCTATAATATATGAAAACCCATTATTTGTTTGTTGATTGAAATTGAATTTATTCTATATTCCACTTGGTGATCATAATGACTCCACTCTTCATAGGAACCACCTAAACAGGACTTACCCATGGGCTTTATGAAATGTAAAATATTATTCCAGAATAGAGTTGTCAAATCACATATCTTCACAAACATGTTTTATGTTGGGGTTGAGTGTTCTCTAATAATCTATAATTAGTCAACATTCAGATTCCATTAGATTTTTTTGCATGGGTAATGATGAATTTATTACTTTTATATAAATAATAGACTCTCCAATAACATATTTATGCATTATTAGAAGACCAATAATATTATTATCTTGAAATATAGGGACCCTTATACTTCTTACATTATTAATAAATGATTTTAATAATATAAAATAAAAAATTACAAGACCAATATTCCATTGTTTAGTGTACTGGGAATATTATGAAAATACCCAACATGTATAAAATATAACAAAATCATTTATTTAATTCCTTCTTCTCTATCTTCTTATTAGCCATTTAATTATCCTTAGTATAACTAGTCACCTAAGGATATACATCAATGAAAGGGTTGATCAAAAATCCTTGTAATGAGTTATCCAAGAATGTGAAAAAATATATCATGGGGTGAAAATAACATTACAATCATCATCATATTCATCGGAGGAAGAATTAGATAATGAAATTGAATGTGGCCATGTATTAAATTGAAACATCATGTCTTATTGGTCAACAACCACACATAGTTGTGAAAATATCTAGTATCATATTCATGAATATTTCAATATTAAAATGAGATAAATCACATTTCCCAATTCATTGGAGTTCTATGTAATTATAAGTGCACTCGTTACATCACAATATATACGTTGTGCTATATAATTCTGGGTGCACCCATCATATAATAACATTTACATTATAATGCATTCCATATAGAAAATATATTGTCCATGGATATGTAATAAATAATGTAGAGGAATGGGTTTCTATTAATAAATAATACATTCATATTACATGGAGTTTCCAAGATAAAACTGGTATAAGATTCTTGGCTACACTCATGATTGTTGAAGACATAATCACATGAGAGTTAAAACGTGTATCTTCTTAAATAAAAGTTATTTTTAAAAAAATGATTCCATTTTTCATAAAACCGTATTGGTAACATTTATATACCAAAAAATATAATATTATATTTAATAAATGATATATAGAAAAAAAATGTCATATCCATACAAAAAATTTGGAGTATGAGGGAAAACAGAATGAATAGTAGACGAGTTTATGAATTCCCTTTACCGTGTGTATGAATGCTTCCTTTGGGTTAATATCAGGTATATCCAAAGTAGAATTATTAATAAAAAAATTAAACAACCTTTTAATCGTGAATTTTATTCATTATGGTTTTATTATGTTCATTTATGGTCTCTTCAATGAGTTGTAATCATAATTTCAATGTTTAGGGCCATTCATTTTCAGGGATTCCATGATCTGTTAACATGTATACATGATGGTAAGTTCATGTAAAATGTGGATAAATATCAATAATTGGTATATATGTTAGTAATTATGTTCTTATGTTTCAATTTTTATTCAAAATAATTTCTTAATATGGTATGAGTATTAATCAGTAGAGAAAATTTAATGACGAACGTTTAATGTTAAATTTTGTGGTTTTCCATTCACAAGGAACACATTTTGATTTATCTATTGGTATTATCAAAATAAGTTAGTTCAAAAGTTTTTATAGGGTTATAAAATACATGTAAAAATATATTTTCAACAATTCAATGGTGTTATTAACTTATTTTATTGTGGTAAAGGAATATGAAAGTTCATTTCCCATTATGTCAGTAAATTGACAAATCACATGCGATGATTTTAGTTTTAAATAAGAGATAGAGAAAAAAATTTGATGATGGATGTTCCATTTAAATTATATAATTACATTATATATAACATACTATAGTAATCATTCCGATTTTGGAAAACATAACATGAGGAGAAGAGAAGAAATGAAAATAAAGGAAAATGTAAACGGACTTTACCTCCTAAATCAATCCTCCTTGAGAACCTTCTTAGGGAAATGGTTTTTTTATTTTTATGATAAAAATTGCTATTGTACATTTTTTAGGTGATAGAAAAGAGTATTGGGATGAATTTGGGAATGTCCCAATTTTTTTGAGGTGTGAGGAGAAGATGGGGTGGGGGTTATATTTACATTGTAGGATAGTGGTGTTTTCTCATAATTATATTAATTAGTTTATTATATTTCTTCAAAACATTTAATAGTTTTCTATTTAAAACAAAAAACATTAAATTAATGACAGTATGTTTGATATTATGGTTCTTAGATTAGAGATCACTCAATAAATAATATATTTAAATTATAATTTATATATACCGTAAATTACTATATATCACCATTCTTGAAGAATTCATTTATTTTAGAAAACCCAAATAATTTCCCTAACCAGTTTTCAGAATGAATACGACAAAAATGAACTCTTTTTTTAATTCGTTTCCAAATATTAGTAATTAATTTTTTATTCTAAATTATCATTTACATTGAAAATACAGATTTCAAAATTCTATCTAATTTTATAAAACATTGTAAAATTACATGTGGTATACTAAAATTATTTTATAATAATAATATATAAAAATATTAAATTAGGACAATTTTATATGGAAATAAAATTTGTTATAAAATTTTAAATAATAAATAAAATTTAAATTAAATATATATGTGTTAAAAAAATGCCAACACACAATTAGTAATTTTTAGATCATTATTTTGAAAAACTATATTATAATTTTACCATATATTATTTTATAAGATGAGAATATTTTATTTATTCTTTCATGTGTATGGTTAATTTTCATTTTGGTGATTCATAATTCATTGGGTTCATATTACTAATCATATGTTTAAGTTACTATTTTTAGCTTTATTAGTACCATAACTTCTAAGAGTACTTATTTTTTCAATTGATCCTCATTTATAAATATCTTATTATGGCCTCTATGTTATTTTATGAGATTTATACTACCTGTTGTTTCTATAAGAATGGATAAATTCTGTTGATAAAATTTTGGGTTGTTATATTATTCCCCCCTTTTTAAATTTCTCTGTCGAAATTTAATTTCAAATAAATACATGAGGGTACATCTCCATCATCGCTTCCTCAGGTTCCCAAGATGATTATTCAAACATATAGTTAATGTAAAACACATAGAAAACGTTCATTGTGTCATCATTTATAGCCTTATCACTATGGTCCGGGATCTTTACTGTATTCTCCTAAAAAGAGATATGATCTTCCAGTTGTACCACCTCTAGGTTGAGTATATGTGAGGGATCAATCATGTACTTCCTCAAGAGTGATATGTGGAAAACATCGTGAACTTGGGAGATATTTGGTGGAAAAGAAATCAAATATTCCATGGATCCTATACAATCAATGATCATTAAAATGACAAATGTACCTTCATCATAGCCTCTCTTTTTTCACCACCGTAGGACTTTCTTCAATGGTGATATTCGAAAGAAGAATTTATCTCCAATGCTGAACTCCAATTTCCATTGATAGATGTCAACAAAGATCTTTTACATAAATTGAGCTTCTTTGACATATTTTTAGATATCTTGATCTTTCTATGTCATGTCTTTCATAATATTTGGTACAAGTAGAATTCATTCTATAACATCATCACAACATGTTCATGTTCTACATAGATTTCTATATAAAGAATCTTATGGAGCCATATAAATACCCAAGTGGAAGCTATTGTGCTATGAGAACTCAACCAATAAGATATACTGATCACATCCATCATTAAATTCAAAATATCATGATCCTAGAATATCATCATGTGTTTGAATAGTCCTTTCAGATTGGACATCAATTTGGGGGTGATAGGCTATGATGAAATTTACTTATGAACACATAGCTTGTTTATGACTCCTCTATATTTATATGTGAACCTATGATAATGATCAGATACAATCGATAGTGGAACCCCAGGACGTCTCACCACTTACATTACATATATCATAGGATGTTCTTTATGTTATAGATCTTCCCGAATAGGGATAAAGTGGGTAGACTTTGTGATTCAGTCCACCACTACCCATATATCATTATTTTCATTGGATGTAATTGGAAGACCAGTTACAATGTACATAGTAAAATTTTCCATTTATACATGGGTATATGTAATAGATTCATAAAAAATTTGAATTATGTAAATCAAATTTAACTTTATAACATATCATGTACCATAAGATATACTCAATAACTTACCTCTTCATGTTGTCCCACCAGAATCATTCTCGGAGATCATAGTACATCTTGATACTCCAATGAGAGATTGATAATGATATGTTATACATATTATTGAATAGCTCAATATATATGCTATGAAATTAAGGCACAAAAATTCTCATTACAATCTAAATCAATCTATTTTCATCAATATATAACTCGAGTAGTTTCTCTTGCATTATTTTATTGAACTTCTTTTATAAATCTGGTTTATCCCTTTGTGCATATTTAATATTCTCCTAGATAGATTGTTGACTATTAATTTTTCAAATATTATATGTATTCCATGAATTTAATATTTAGAAACAAATCCATGTTGTGTCCATGAAAATATGGTGTTTCTAAATCCTCATCATGGATAGATTAATATGTTCATTTCAAATAAGAGAAGTAGTTACCTTGTTCTCTTTGTCAGGATGATAGTGAATAGAGGAATCATAATCCTTGATTATCCCTATCCATCTCTTTTAACACATTTTCATCTCCTTTTATATGAATATATACCTCAGGATATTATGATTAGTATATGTGTCAATCTTCTCACCAAAGAGGTATCACTTCTAGATTGTCGAGGAAAAACTCCAAGCTGCTATATCCAGATCACGCATCAGCTAGTTCTTCTCATTGATATTCAAATTTTGTTTGATATGGTATATCACATTATCATTTTTCATGAGTAAAAAATCCACTCCATCCATGGAAGTATAACTATAAAACAAAATAATTTCTCCGCTTTTTTATAATGTGAGTATAGGTGATGTGATCTTCCTTTAATTTATCTACATGAATATTTCATCACATCCATTCATCCATAGATTTCATTCCCCATTTCATGAAGACTTATTTAGTGGTTTAGAAAATTGTGTGAAAATTCTCACAAAATGTCAACAATACGTAGCTAATATATGAAAATTGGGGATTCTTATGACACTAGAGGTTCTGGTGAATTCTTCAATTGCATTTGTTTGTAATGGTCTATATAAATTCCATCACTTATGAGTACATGTCCCATGAATGTGACCTGTGGAATCCAAATGTCACACATTCTGATGTTGTCTTACAACTTCATTATCCATAAAGTCTCCAACACATGCCTTGGATGTTCTTCATGTTCCTTTTTTCATGAATTATACGAGTGTATAATCGATAAACACTACCTGTATGTTTTTGGGATAATTACTAATGAATCTATTTATCCAATCCATTAGTATTTATATAGAATTAGTATGTCCTAAGTGGATCATTAGAGACTCTTAGTACCCATACCATGTACAGAAGGAAGTATTCTAAATATCTTCCATATTCACCTTTACCTGATCAACTCCAGAAGGAAGACCCACCATTGATAATTACAGAGATCATTAAAACTTATCAAAATAGTAATAAATAATTGAAAGATGATACAATTTATTTATGGTTATAATGTTTATTTTCGATGGTTGATGAACAACAACATTAATAAAGCCATATTCTTGAAAAAGAGTACTTTCACACCCCACAGTGACACATTAATAAATATGAACCATTTGTCTAAATTAACTTCCACCGACTTATTTAACTCCTCTTGTTTTATTGGAGACACACTTTTGGGAAACATTGACATAAGAGTTACTCTGGTAACAAGTTCTATTAAGATGTATACCCGACGTTCTAGGGGAGGTTTGGGTAACTCTTTAAGAAATACATCATTCTATTCCTTCATCATGGGTAGTTACCCTCATATTATAACTCTTATTGACTCAACAATTTAAGAGATGTATCCTAGTTTACAATGAAAACATTACCCACACCATTTAATGATTTTTAAAATGAGATTCATGATCTTCTAAATTTTTTATATGAGCTTGGGATGGTTCATAATATGAAATGAAATTTCCTTTTTTTGATATTTGATATGTGATATATATAATGAGATCCAATACATCACTAGTATAGTGTAAAATTCTACCAAGGGATGTATTATGAGACTCACTGGTATAATATTTCTGCATACTCTGATAATAGTAGAGTCAAACAATTGGGTATTACTGATTTCACTACATGGTGTTTTTACAGATATATATACTTTATGATTTTGAGGCGTCAATTAAATAGTTCTAGAAAACATGAAAGAAATAATGGAATGCGTAAAACTAAAATCTATTAAGAAATTTTCCGTTCTATAGTGAATATTAAGTGTACCTCTTCTGAATTCATTTTCATTCTCCACTTCAACAGATGTGATGGATCAATCCTTGTTATGATCCTTGGTCTATTGGGGATGCTAACGATGATCACCATGGATGACTCATGTTTTTGATCATGGGTTATCATATTCCCCTTTCTCCCTATATTTATAGCATTGGACTACGTGTGGTCATCTCATTTCATCCACCACATTATCCTATTCCTCATGTCTCTTCAAAACTCATGATCATACCCACTCTTAACAAATTTCCAATTCCCATTAGGTAGTTCCCATGATGTTTCTTTCCACATTTTCGACATGTTGGTGGTTGAATTTTCATTTCAACATTCTCATGAGATCATCCATCTTGAAATTACATATATTGTTTCATCTCAACCCATCAATGAGACCATTCTATAAACTATATCTCCACTTAGAGAGAACACTGAAAAACATTTTCATAACTCCCAAAGTCTCAAATTTCTAATGCCTTTTTGATGTCGTGGGTTTAAAAAACTAATGTATATATCAATTATTCTATCATTTTTGGTAACAAAATCTGAAAAATACCTTGAAATCCATTGGTAATTTTATTCATAGTCTATGAAATATTCTATTTCATTTTTGAATATCTCTATGAATTTTTTCTCTACATTAGATTTAATAGTTAGAGGGAAACAGTTGTTAAGAAAAATTATCATAATATCATCCTACACTATCTCTTCAATTTTTTCTTTCATATTGATGTTCTTAATCAAGGACCACCCTTGATTGCCCTACCCATCTAAAATGAATTAAGGCAGAGTAAAATTAAATTACTGAAAATAGTGAAGAAAAAAAAGTCATGTCCTTTGAGATGGACAAATATTATGTGACTTGTGGATTATAAGATCCACAAAACATCGGTGGTTGTTGCCATATAAAACACTCGATATCCATTTTCTCCATCATAGGTGAATGTGAAAGTCCAAAATTATTCTGTTTATTGTTCATAACATGGGATAGATAGGTAAAAATCACCATGAAATTATAATCTCCACCTCCTATAGAATTGAGGATGTCATTAGGGAATTTACTACATTGCCTTGTGCATGAGTTCTTGGCCTAATTCCACATAGTTCCAAAAATGATAGAAAATATAAATGTTTAAAAAAACATAAGTCAAAAAGTCATCAATAATTTTTTTATTGTAAAATTAAATATAAAGGCATGTCATTATGGATCCCTATGTCTAATATTTTTTAAGAAAATGCTTCCTTGGTGCTTACTTTTACTCAATCTCATACTATGGGTTTTCACTGAGATTTTGTAATCCTAATTGCCAAATTAATTGAATTGTTCTCTGATACCAACTATAGGGACCCTTATATTTTAATATTATTATTACTTAATTTAAATAATAAACAAAATAAAATCATTCCATGACCAGCATACACATGTATAGTGTCTTGAGAATATTAGGGCCATACATAACCTTTACCAGATAATGTAAAAACATTTTTTCAATTGTTTATTATTTAGCTTCATATTCGACCTTGAATTCACCTCAGTACTAGAAGTCACCTGAGGATATACATCAATGAATGGAGTGGGATAAAATCATAGTAATATGATATATATGAACATGAAACAATATAACCTGGGGAGATCGTAACATTAACAATAATATCATTATCAGGAGAGGAAGCATTAAATAAAACCATGGAATGTGGAAATGCATAAAAATGATACATAATGTCTTAGAGGTGAACTAAAAATATGTAGTTGTGAAAATAATAGATTATTTATTATTCATATTTTAATTTTATCATAAGAAACATATCATTAACCAATGCAATGGTGTGCTATATAATTTTGTGTGCACCAATCACATAATAACATTTACATTGATCTATAATTCTCTATGAAACTTTCACATCATAACTTTTACATTATCATGCATTCCACATAGAACATAAACCAAGAATGGACATAAAATAACCCATCAGAAGCAATGGGTTTTATTTCATTAATAATATATTAAAAAAAATTAGAGTTCCCAAAAAAATGTAATAATATTCTTGCTATCATTCTTATTTAGAGAAGAAACTATCACATGAGAGTTAAAATATGAATTTTTTAAGAGAAGATAATTAGGAAAACAATTATTTCATTATTAATAAAACCATATTTGTAACACGTAGATCCCAAAAAATAAAGTATAATTATGTTTACATGACACGTAAAGAATAATAATGGAATATCCATACTGAAAATCAGTTGATAGAGGGAAGACTCAAAGAAATACAGTTGGGTTCGACAATTCCCCTATCCTTGTGTTATAAAGATTCCTTGACATTAATAATAGGTATAAACACATTGAATTACATAATTAGAAAATCTAAAACCTTTCTATAATTAATTTTATTCATTATGGATTTATTATGTTCGTTTATGGGATTTTCGAGGGCTGACCGAGTTTAATTTAATTTTTTGGGGGAATTTATTTCCCTAGTTTCCATGATTAGTTCCTTAGAATAAATGAAAGGATGTTCATGAAAAATGTGGATAAATATTCATAATTGTTCTTATATGTCAGTAATGTTCATCCAAAATTTTAAATAAACATATAAATAATTTTATTATATGGTATGGGGATTAATCATTATATAAAATTAATGATAATTATTTTAGTTTAATTTGGGCGGTTTTCGATAACAATGATTTTATTTTGTTTTTTCATTTAGTATTATGTAAATATGTTAGTCATAAATGATAAAAATGGTTAACACATAAAAATTACAATCTATTTTCAAAAATTTAATGGTTTTATTAACATCCATGAAGGCGTTAAAAAAAATATAAGATCATCCCCCAGGATGTCCGTAAATTGATATATCATGGGAGATGATTTAATTTTTAGAATAAGAGGGGAGAGAGAAAGAATTTTGATGATGGATATTCCATTAGAAATATATCATTAAAGAATATTGAATATACTGGAGTTATCATGAATGTTTGATAAAATATGGCAAGTGTAAGAGAAGAAAAGAAATTAAATTAATAATAAATTAAAAGAAAGAGGATGATGATTTTACCTCCTCAATATATCCTCCATGAAAACCTCCATAAAGAAATGGTTTTTGTATTCTGATGAATCTAAGAGATCCAGGATATGGGAAGGGCGCTATGGATGAATATTGGGAAGAATTTGGTAAAGATTCAATGCATTAGAGGTGTAAGGAGAAGAGCATGTGAGGGTGGAATTTATATTTGTGGATAGAGGTGTTTTCTCATTATTATATTCATTAGATTATTGTATTGTCTCAATATTATGAATATTTTTAAAATTATTAGTATAACAATATTAATAATAAAGAATGTTATAGATCATCATGCATAAAAGAATAGTGTATTTAACATATAATTTTTATATACCATAAATTACTGTATATCATTATTCATTATATATTCATGTATTTCATAAAAATTAAAAAATTTCCCAAAACCAATTTCTAATATGAATATTTAAAAACTTATCTCAATTTTATGAAAATAATTTTCTAAATATGAGAAATTTAATTTTTTAATAAAATCATCATATACATATGAACTAAATGTTTTAAAATTATAAATTATTTTATAACACCTTGGAAAACTACATAAGGTCTCATAAAATAATCATAAAATAACAAGATATTAATTTATTAACTTATTTATATATTTAATTAAAATAAATTTTTAATTAAATTAATGAATTAAAAAATGATATTAATTAAATAATTATGACTTACTAAAACCCCAACACATAATTATAATTTTTAAAACATTTATTTAGTTAGTCTATGACATAAGTATACAATACATTCATTTATAAGAAGCTTATTTTTTATTTATAAATTCACTATTGAGGTTACTATTCATTTGGTAGTTTATCAATTCGTAAGGGCCATATTATAACTCGTAAAGTCAATTTAATATTTCATTGGTATTGGTACATTAACTTCCTAAAATAAATATTTTTTCACTAATTACTCATTTATTACTACATTTTGATGGCCTTTTCGGATTTTATTAGATTTATAATATATTACATTTTAATAAGAGGTGATAAATTACATTGATAAATGTATGGGTCTTTACAAAAAAAGTCTCATATCTAGGATTAAATGATTAAAACAAAATTAGATATCTCCAAAAAATCATGCCTCACATGAACTAGATAATATTTTAGCTCCATGGTTTGAGGAACATGACTATAGGTAAGACACATAGGATTAAAGGGGCTAATTTCCTCATGTTGACTCCTGAATAATAAAGTATAAAAGCTTACTCTTCATGAATATTGGTATCAGAATAATACTATTCATAAATAGGTTCATCGAGTGGGGTGAAAATATCGTCTGAAACAAATTCCTCAAAGGTATTATTTTATTTGAATGAAGTAATCCCCATGAATGTTTTTAATGTTAACTATGTAGTTTCCTTAATTTCATCAACCATCCTTAAAAATTTTTATTCATCAACGTCTATAAATTTATCACCAAGTAGAAAATCATCTTTTATAATGATATAGTTATGTGTGGGATTGTTAATATTTTTGAAAACAATACGTCCCTCATATTTTCAACGAGGATGAATATTAGTTTCTATTGTAAACATAAATTACTAAACCCAGTGGCATATAAGGTAATTTCATGAATAATAAGGTTCAATTAATCAAATTTCATATCAATAATTAGAAATCAGTGTTCAAAAAGAACCTACAGACTGTACAATTTAGGTCATCTAACTAGAAATATGGATGGGTAATGGATTTATCTAAGAGAATAAAACTACTATAGTGGGTTTTGGGGCTCATAGTCTATTTTTTAAAAGATATAATGTAATTAAATTGATACTTTCACCAAGATCGCAGATGATATTAAACATGGAAACTATATCATTGAATGTGAAATGAATTGAAAAAATCCATTGATCTAGACATTTATGATGAATCAGGTTTTTTAGGAATGAACTAAATTTCCCTATCATATTTTAAGTATAAAAAATTTCTTATTCTATCTTGTTTTAAAACATTTCCTTCACCAATTATAGATTAGAAGGGCGATGGATGATATCTTCCTGAGATGTGATATTGATGTGCATATTTATAACAATATTTAGATATTTATATTTTTATAAATATTGATTTAAATGATATTTCCTATGATGTAAGGGAATTATTGAGTAAATATAACACATAGATAAAGAAACACGCTCAAAATCCTATAAAATATTTTTTTTATCAACCATTATTCCAGGTTTTTTTGTCCCAATCCAGTGATATTTAGAGGGGAAAATATGCCATTAATGACTTTCTATAGGGTTTTTTTATTTTCTATATTTTATGGAATACAATGACTATTAGATATTATCAATATGATTTTTTTGGTGTTGGAAATGATGTCTATTTTGAATAACTCATGAATTTGGATACCACTCATAGTGGTGACTACCACAGGATACTAATTATAATTTGACACAGTAGTTATAGGAATCATACCTTTGTTTCTAAATCCTAAATCTCCTACTATAAAAAATATCATGGTAGTCTATATTTTTAAAAAAAATTATTATTCATTATGAAAATCTATATTATAATTTTCTCATCAAAGCGACACATCAACTATTATAAAATATCATTGACCTCTTCTATTGAACATGATGGGTAATCCATTAGTTGAGGTCTAAACATCGATCTATTCTATAGAAAAGAAGGGGAAATACATGTATCATCACATCATAATAAAATCATGATATGTTGATATGGTTCAATTCTCTTTATATATAGTTTTATGAGAAATATTCATTTCATGGATACATCCTAAGGACATGCCCTGAAATGTTATCATTTTCAAGGAAATTGAAAGGTATATCAATGTTTTGGCAGTATGAATATGATAATTAAAATATACAATATTGAAGAAAAAAATCCCAAAAGTTAGTTGTTGATTTTCAAAAATGGATATATAAAATTGGGTTCCATATTGGTTAGTGGGTTTGGTTTCCTTTCTAAAAGTAATCCTATATCTAGAACACTTTTGTTATAAATGCCCTACCAAATTGTTGATTTTTTTTATCTATTTAGATATATTATGAATAAAATTACTTCCATATGAATGATAAAATAAGGATTCATGTTATAGTTATTGGGCGGAAGAAAAACGAGGAATGATGGCAAGAGGGGGGGTGAATTGACTTTTAAAAAATGATTAACAAATTAAAAATCAAAGTAAAGAATGCAGCGGAAATAAAAGAGGCAAGACACGCAATTGATAACGGAGTTCGGCCAAAACCCGGCCTACGTCTCCGCTCCCAACTCAACCGTTGAGAGATTCCTACCGCTTGCTTTTCAATGGTTTTAGCAAGAAACCCACTAGGCTTTGAGGTAGCACTAGGACCTATTACAGCTTGCTTTTATATGGTTGAGCAAGAACCCACTTACTTTTAATGGTTGAGTAAGAACCCACTAGCCTTTTTAACGGGTGAAGGCTAGCTCACCGGTGACACAAGCCTTTTAAAAGTAAAGGCTTGAAGAAACCACTTCACACCTTAATGGTGATGTGAAACCCAAAAGAAAGAGGGGATGAGAAAAGTTTGGGGTTTGTAGGCACAAACCCAAATTTAAAGCTTAATAAAAATTAAAACAATAAAACCCGTATGTGAGGAAGACTTGGGCGCCAAGGTATGATGGAGTTGATGTAGCGTGCTCTCACAAGATTCTTGAGGTGCTCCATGGATTGGAAATTGGTTGGATCACTTGAGGATCCTTGAAGGTGGAGCGCCGGAGGTACGCCAAATGTTCAACAATATGTCTGAGCGCTTGGTATGTGATCCGATTGGTGTCCGGGGCTTCCTTGGCCTTTATTTATAGGCATGGAACCCTTGGGGAGGCTTCGGAGCCGTTGGAGAGGCTTAAAGAGCCGTTGGAGGCCAAATGAGGGTTGACTGGTCAAAGCCAACAGCTAGTTTGACTGGGCCACCGGCTGGCCGGTACAGATCCACCGGCTGGCCGGTGCCTTGGTAGAGAAGAAGAGTCTTGATCCAGGCTCTACCGGTCGACCGGTGGAGGAGCCACCGGCTGGCCGGTGGCAAGACAGTAGCAAATACTATTTGGGCTGGGTGCCACAGGTCGACCGGTGACAGAGCCACCGGTCGACCGGTGGAACCTGGCAGTGGGCAATCCCTCTGCCAGTTCCACCGGCTGGTCGGTGCTATCACACCGGTTGGCCGGTGGACTGAATTTCAGTCCATTTCTTGTCCATTCTTGGGCCAATCCTTTGGCAATCTTTTGCCTATCATCCACAACACTTAGAAAACAAAGTTAAACATATATGAAAGTGATTGTGATCATGAAAATCAAAGAGTGTGGGGTACAACAATGTCCCCCTATTTTGATGATCACAATCACTTATCTAAGCAATGTAAAAACTTAAATGAAAGGCATGCTTTAAATGAAAAATTGAAAATAAATACTAAGCATGAGAGAAAAGATTCTCCCCCAATCAATCAAGAAATTTCTCCCCCTTTGTGATTATCAAAATAGAATGGGGCATAAAACTTGATTGAGGGAATGATTTGAAAAACAAGATCAATTGAAATTTTTGAAATGAAATGCGAATTTGAATAACAGTTTGAATTGAGAGTTTTGAATTGAAAGTTTTGAATCAAAAACCAATTGAATTTTGAAATTTGGAACCAAGAGTTGAAATTGAAAGTTTGAATCGAATGTTTTGAATAAAAAATTTGAAATGAGAATTTTGAATGAAAAATTTTTAATTCACAAAAAGGCTTAAAAGAACCTAACTCCCCCTAAATAAAGACAATAAATCACCGGGGAGAGGAAATAAATTTTGGCCCGGAGAGACTCGCTAGAAGGGATTTTTCAATCCAAACTTGTCTCATAGCGGGTCTTCTCCTATAAAATTCGTCCGAAAAGAAAATAGTCTTTGGCCTACCGTACCGGGCATTTTTGCAATTACATTCATAAATGAGGTGCCCGGGTTTTTTGCAATAGTTACAAAATTTAAAACTAGAGCTCCCCCTTACAAAAACAGTGGGTGCATGGGAGGAGGAAGCTTGGTTGGTATATCCTAGCCCTTGGGTGGTTCTAGATATTCGTTGGGAACCTTAGAGTTTGGACAAATTTTGTTCACCTTGGGTGAACTTGGCTAGGGACTCCCTTAGGTCTTTGATGGTTGATTCCATGGAATCAACATTTGGAAAATTTTGGATTTTTAGGGTGAGTTCCTCCTTCTCTTTGAGAAGTTGGTCTTTTTCGGAGGAAAGTTTTTTGAAATTCTTTTTTAAAGCAACAAATTTTGACGATAAAGCATGAAAACCTTTTTCTAGTTGGTCTCTATCATGTGAGAGTTCTTCATAAGATAAATGATTTAAAGAATTGGAATTTGAAGAACAAGAGGAGGAGTCGGAAGATGTTACCTCATGGAATGCCATTAGGCATTTTGTACCTTGGTCGCTTGAGGAGGAGGAGGAGGATGAGGTGTCACTCCATGTGGCCTTGAGGACCTTTTTCTTTCCTTTTTCCTTTGGCGTGGCCCGTTTTTTGTTGAGTGGGAAATCGGGCTTGTAATGGCCCTTTTCGCCACACCCGTAGCATTTTACCTTGGGCTCGGATCTTGCGGTGGGTTCTTGCTTTCGATGCTTGCGGGATTTATTCTTCTTCTTGTGCTTCTTCATAAACTTGTGCATTTGGCGGGCGAGATTCTCCATTTCCGAGTCGCCGCTTGATGATGAGGAAGATGAGGAAGGAGATGAGGAAGAAGATGAGGAGGAGCTTACTTCCTTTTGTACCTTGAGGGCGATGTTCTTTGGTGTTTTGATAGGGGTGCCCTCCTTTTGTGCTTGCCTCCTCATCGTGATCTCGTACGTCATTAGGGATCCGATGAGCTCCTCTACCGACATATTTTTGACGTCCTTAGCATCTTGGATCGCCGTCACCTTTGGTGCCCATGAGCTCGGAAGGACCCATAAGATCTTCTTGACCATCGTCTCGGCTGAAACATCATCACCAAGAGATTTCCTTCCATTGCACACGTCAGTAAAGCGAGTAAACATTTCAGAAATTGATTCATTTGGGTGCATTGAAAAAGACTCAAAATCTTGCCTATACATATCCAATCTAGTGTCTTTGACTTTATTAGTGCCCTCATGAGTTACTTCTAAAAGTTTCCAAACTTCATGTGAGGAGGTGCAAGTAGACACTCGATTGAATTCATTTCGGTCTAGGCCACAATGGAGAGCATTCATGGCTTTGCCATCAAGCTCAAAATTTCTAATGTCGGCTTGGGTCCATTTGGATTTGTCGGGGGTAGACAAAGTGTAACCTTGCATGACTATTTTGTAAATGGGATATCCTATACTTCTAAGAAAAGTAGTCATGCGGGTTTTCCAATAATTATAGTCGGACCCATCAAAAAATGGAGCCCGACCCAAAGAAAAGCCCTCGGGGGCGAAAGAAGTTGATGCCATCTAAAAGGATCTTAAATTTGAAACCGGGTTAGGGAATTATTCAAAAACGTCCTCTGATACCAATTATTGGGCGGAAGAAAAACGAGGAATGATGGCAAGAGGGGGGGTGAATTGCCTTTTAAAAAATGATTAACAAATTAAAAATCAAAGTAAAGAATGCAGCGGAAATAAAAGAGGCAAGACACGCAATTGATAATGGAGTTCGGCCAAAACCCGGCCTACGTCTCCGCTCCCAACTCAACCGTTGAGAGATTCCTACCGCTTGCTTTTCAATGGTTTTAGCAAGAAACCCACTAGGCTTTGAGGTAGCACTAGGACCTATTACAGCTTGCTTTTATATGGTTGAGCAAGAACCCACTTACTTTTAATGGTTGAGTAAGAACCCACGAGCCTTTTTAACGGGTGAAGGCTAGCTCACCGGTGACACAAGCCTTTTAAAAGGAAAGGCTTGAAGAAACCTCTTCACACCTTAATGGTGATGTGAAACCCAAAAGAAAGAGGGGATGAGAAAAGTTTGGGGTTTGTAGGCACAAACCCAAATTTAAAGCTTAATAAAAATTAAAACAATAAATCCCGTATGTGAGGAAGACTTGGGCGCCAAGGTATGATGGAGTTGATGTAGCGTGCTCTCCCAAGATTCTTGAGGTGCTCCTTAGATTGGAAATTGGTTGGATCACTTGAGGATCCTTGAAGGTGGAGCGCCGGAGGTACGCCAAATGTTCAACAATATGTCCGAGCGCTTGGTATGTGATCCGATTGGTGTCCGGGGCTTCCTTGACCTTTATTTATAGGCATGGAACCCTTGGGGAGGCTTCGGAGCCGTTGGAGAGGCTTAAAGAGCCGTTGGAGGCCAAATGAGGGTTGACTGGTCAAAGCCAACGGCTAGTTTGACTGGGCCACCGGCTGGCCGGTACAGATCCACCGGCTGGCCGGTGCCTTGGTAGAGAAGAAGAGTCTTGATCCAGGCTCTACCGGTCGACCGGTGGAGGAGCCACCGGCTGGCCGGTGGCAAGACAGTAGCAAATACTATTTGGGCTGGGTGCCACAGGTCGACCGGTGACAGAGCCACCGGTCGACCGGTGGAACCTGGCAGTGGGCAATCCCTCTGCCAGTTCCACCGGATGGCCGGTGCTATCACACCGGTTGGCCGGTGGACTGAATTTCAGTCCATTTCTTGTCCATTCTTGGGCCAATCCTTTGGCAATCTTTTGCCTATCATCCACAACACTTAAAAAACAAAGTTAAACATATATGAAAGTGATTGTGATCATGAAAATCAAAGAGTGTGGGGTACAACAATAGTTTGAGAGTATTATATAAGGTATTTATTGGAAATTAGGGCTCTATTGAAGGTTGGACACATTCAATGTACACAATTTTGAATATTCCATGATTTATGGAACAATAAACTTCATTATTGTATGAAAAATTTGTTTTTATAACTAATTTTAGAATTCAATCTCCTAAGGTAAAATATTATTACAATGGAATGGTAAATTTTTTCAAATGTATAAATGGTTTATTCATTAATTTTATGTAATAAAAAGTTTTAATTTACTTTTAATAAACATTATACAACTCTAAATTTAATTTCTTCCTCACTGAATCATCTATGTGAAAATTACTACAATTCCCCATATAAATCACTTATGAAATCTAGTCAATCCTTATTCGGTAATACATGGTAGGATGGTATAATATATATGTGGGATTGGTTAATATCATAGTTCATATTTGTCAAAGTATTTATATTTCATTATGGATGATTTGAAACTATTCACATCTGAAACACCCTAATCCATACTCTATATATTATTTCATTTCTAATTTGTCCTGGGTTGATATTTTCTTCATGGATTAGTTTTTTATTTATTTTATTAATCATCTCTTACCCTAAAATTTCCATATTTTATTTCTTATTATTATTAAATAGCATCATATTTTTTTCTAATTAAGTAATGAATCATTATAGGATTTCAGATAAATAACATGATTTCATTCACAACATTATAAAAAAATATAACAAATTTATGTTTATATTCTTCCTCCATAGTCGTATATGATATTCCTTTAAAATGGTACTAAAAATACTCCACATATTCTAGGTAACCACTAGGACTAGAAAAATTAATAATTTACAAAACATACTCATGATTAGTGTATTTTTTAGTAGTGGTGGATCATAAATGAATCATTTCTATAAAATATGTATATTGTTATACAATATAAATGAGAAATAACAATTATAAAAATCAAGAAACATGAGATGAATGGTGAGTGTAATAATGGTGATGAATTTGATGAAATTATTCCCAATGATAGGATATAGAATAAGGTTCACCAATAAGAGTGAAGAAAATTGAACAGACATATAGAATTCATGAGATATAACATGGTATATTTTTTTTGTGGTTAGCTTATTTTGACATGTGTTTTTTTAATTTTTTGTCTTCACTCAAGGTCAAAATATACATAACTTTGAAAAAGATGATGTCCAATAATTTTTAGTGGCCTAGTTGGGGATTAAATGAGTCTTCAGTTTCCAATAAAATATCAATTTCTCCTAGAAATAGATCAAACTAGTGTGTGAACCATTCCATGATCAGTCATCTTATTAAATGAACTTCTACATTAAAATATAAATCTATAATAAATAGTTGGGATAGATCTCCCAAGGATTATATTGGTGAATGTTTAATGTTACTTTTTTTGGTTAAAAAATGTATAATCATGAATCTCAAAACACGGAGTGAGAAAAATTATCCATATATCTCAACTTGGTTCCCCGTTTATGGATTATCCATCCCGCATTATCGAAAAATGTATTACAATAGAAATTTTTCATGAAATAGGGAATACATGAAAACAGTTAAACCAATGTATCCCACATTAAGGGATATGAGAACTCATACATGTATATTCTAATATTATAGCTCCCTTAGAGTGTTATCATTTTATAATTCCTCTTATCATACCTATTTTCCACCTACATCCATTTTTTCTATGTAAATGAAATAAATAATATGAGGTTTATAATTAAAAATACATTATAATAACAAGAACCTTATATTTAGATAATGTACATCTAATCCACTCCAATATTTAATTCATAAAATTTTTAGCCTTGAATAAACTTGTGATAGATACCACATGCTTTTTTCAATGTAATAAATGAAATTTGTCAATAATAAATGTCCCTTTCCTAGATCATCAAAGTACTAAAATTCATTCCACTTTTCTAATTTGATAGAAAAACGTGAGTGTTCAATATATATATTTATCCACAAATTTTACTCAAGTGAAATAATAAATTTCTCAATGAATGTGATTTCCCACATAGGTGATTCAGTCAATTTAGTTTACTCGATTTTGTAGGATATTCTGGATATAATCTTTTTGGTTCATATTGGTGAATATGATGACATATGTGATCCCCCAATTATATATTTTATTATGCACAAGATAATTATGCTGATGTAACTGTATCCAATCATTGGTTTTTCTACCTTATATCATAATCATGTGGAAGATTTGTTGATGTCAATGTAAACTTTTCATGAAACATTACACCACTATATTCAAACTGTAAAGTGACAAATCCACATTAGGTTTGATCAAGATGACCTCTTTAATACTTCTCATTACCTATGTAATAGATAACATTCCAATCATGATATGTTATAGAACCAGTTATCAATGAAATTTAACTAAATAGTTTCCAAAAGCAATGGGATGAGAGGAATGGAGTTTCATTAACTTATGAACACGCAGATTCTTTGGCAGTAGATCATGTTGAATTTTTTTAAATTTGAGTGTAGACTTTGAAACACAAAACAAGATACACTAACAATTGATTTTCTTAATGCAGATGGTATCAAGTTCAACTCCATATGACTCTTCTATGTTTGTATTTCTCTTTATATGGGGTATCCTATGTAAGTGGAGGTAGAATCATCGAGTTAATTCTTGTGATCATTTATGAATAAGAAGTGTAGATGCTTTTAGTTCCTTTTGGTGTTTCTATCCATACGAATCTGTTACTCTAGAACTTCATCAAAAACTGTAAATATATTTTATAGTATTAAAACTCTAAATGAGGATAATCTATTCTTTAACATATGAAAAGTAAAAAAAATCCATGAATTAGAAACCACTCAGATACCCTATAAGGAAGTAAATTTGACTGAAAAAAATGATTGTTAATAAAAAACCAATTTCCCCAAGATTTAAAAATTATCGATTATAAGAATCATTAAATATTAAATAATCATTACGTTAATGAAATGGGATTTCGAAATGGTTGATCACAAAATTTCACATACACATCATTTAACAAAATTAATAATTAAATAATTTATGAAAAAATATATTCACATCCTTTATTTATACCTAAAATCATGATTATTTAATTTAACTATCATGTTGGGTTCTACCTGATATCAATATATATTTAAATTTTAAAACATAAATAAATGAATTGCTGTATAAAAATTACATTTTGATATTGAGTATCATATTATAATTACCATTTATTATTAATAATAAATAAAAAACCTTATGTTTCACATTGTAAAAAAAATACGCAATTATTTTCACTGATATATTCATTTCTATAGAGTTACTAACCTCGTAATCCTTATTTTTTGAATCCATTGTTAGAATAAATACATTAATAATAACATATTAAAATAATCAGAAATAAATGGTATTATACAATGAGAGATGTTGATTGAGGGTTTTTTAGTTAAAACATACTACATTAATGATCTTATTAAAAAATTATTTATCACACTCCTCTAGTCATTATTATGTATATATGTAATAAAATACATCAGAAAACTTGTTTCACTTGGTTTATCTATACCATATAATGTCTAATGGGAACAACATAATGATTTAATGATGTATGAAAATAAATTATAAACAAATATTTTATAATGTTATGAATATAAAAACTATTTATTTGGGGTTATCAATACATATAAAATATAAAATCCATTACTCTCTTTCTTAGGAAATACTCCATTACACTCAATATGTCATATTTAATATCACAAATGAAAAAATATTTTCATTTTTATGGAAATATGTTTTGTTTTCAATCAATTTATATTATATCATATATATATTTTCCAGATTCGGATAGGTAACTCAAAATTAGAAATTTTGACTCATATTAATAAGGAATTGAATTTAAGAATTACTCAAAATGTTTCGCATGTTACAAGTCTCTCTATTTTTTTCTTTATATCTTAGTATTTTATTAATGACTAAGATATCTCGAATTTATTTAAATATACCATTTTTAGGAAAATTATATATTACCAATATTATAGAGACCATAATATCAATAATGGTTAAAAATAATCCTCTTATATCATGATAGCACTTCTATATATGAAGGATTTTTAATTCATCAAAATCTAATGATATAAGAATCATTAAGATGAAATGTTGATTATTCTGAAATAATAAATGTAAAATATATATCCCCTAAAAAATATAATCCTAATCCACATATTAACAATAAGAATTATAATGCATATAAATCTTAAAAATATATTTAGGCACCTCCTTTCAGTGTAACAATAATTATAATAGAACAATTTTTAATTCGTAACCATTAATCAGTCAATAATATTTTCATAAAAATGATTTATGTTTAATACCACTATTATATAAAATTATTTATTAAAAAATCATTGAATAATCTACATTATGAACCTCATCACTTAATATATAAAAATTTATTCATTATTTATGCATTCCACAAATCATGGTGAAATATTATCATCATGGAAAGATATATTACAAACATTATTATTGAAAATACTTTATAAAATAACATTGGGTATAATATAAAGACTATTAAAAATCAAAAATAATTAATATCCATATTTTCATGAAAAATATTATGATATAACACATAGGTCACTGTGAAGTAATTTTTTAACCCCCAAATCAAAACCTCTATACATTTCATATAACATAATAAAAAATTATAACAGAACATACTAGTGATTTTTATATTTTTTAAATCTATTTCCACCAGTATTTATGTAAAATAACAACAACAAAATATTCACTAATAGTTTTTTTGAACATTATTCTATTTGATATTATTGACAGTACACATTATCAATAAAAAATAACACATAACTTCACCTTAAAACACCTTTCCTACAGAACCAATATTGAGACGTCATTGATTTTATATTGAATGATTAAAAAAACATATACTCTAAAACTAATTGGATAATGAATATAATGACAATAAATAATTGTAAAACGTTTATTAATAAACTACTATAAATGTATAGAACGCCATTCTATTTGTCATGCCTCATGTAGTATTTCCCATATGGGGGGAATTGGTGGTTTATTTTATTATTTCATCTATTGAAATGTACCTCATAATCTTGTTAAAATTATTTTATTCTCAATGTACATTATGAAAATCACATAGTACACACCATATATGAAATAATGGTAAACATATAAGGATTTATATGTTTTTTAATAAAATCATACTCCTTTCCTTTATTGGCTAGATTACTAAATCATTGTTTCTCTACAATATCCAAATATGGTAACCACTATAAGGACCATCATATAGAATATAATTTCAAATATTTTATTTTATAATACATATTGTAATCACACTAATTCTATATTATAAACAAATATTTCAAATATTTATATAATATTAATAAATTTTGGTTAATTGGGAAAATTTTTAAAATTTAAAAGATAAATTTTTTATATCATAATTGCATTTTACACAAAATTTATTCTAAAATATTCCAAAATGGGAAATTTCATTTTGTTGGATGTAATATTCAATTTTATTTATTTAATCCAAATTTATAAAATGTTTAATAAAATATCTTGGCACCAAAATTGGGCCAACAAGTAGGTCCTTGGAATCTATGCTCATATATAAATAATTTTGAATATGGTCCCATATATCATAGTTTACAAAAAAATGAGATTATATTTTATAAGAATATAGTTAAACAAATGTTAATAGTTTCCACATAAAACATAAAATCTATGAATCTCATGAATTAATGATAAATTAGTGCATATGAAGATGCAGATACATTCAGGATAGATATATATATATTTAAAATTATAGGACCATAAGTAATTAATTTAATGTGTAAAAGAGATCACGTTTTGATGGTAAATATAGGTCAAATTTAATATACACAATATTTATTACATAATTTTGAGGTTCATACAATATGTGGAAAAAATAAAATAGCATTTTCATGATCATTTTGTAGGGAAAGTATGGCACATATTTTTTTATAAATGTACACCTAAGATTCTATTTAGGGTGTCAGATATTATTATCCATTTTTAGTATCTGTATGGATTGAATTTTTTCATATAGAATTTCAAGATTAATATATTTTATTTTATCTTCTTAAATTCAATTTCATGTTCTATTTTTTATTCAAAATTTCAATTCTAAACTCCTTGAAAATGGTGAACTAACATCACCACTTGTTCGAGGGGGATAGTGAAGATTTATTTCATGAACTATAATTATTGAAGTTATTATATTATGAAAAATTCAGTAGATTAAATACTAATTTCTTCATCAGAAAAACATTTCGTCCACTACTGTTTTATTATTCCACATGTTCCTTTTTATTTATCTCCTTTTTCATCAAAATGCAGCAAACATGGTGAAGTAACATTATTTCGAGGATGTGAGGGAGTATTTTCGAACACACATAGGGGTTTTCTATAATAATAACTATTAATTGTAAATATTTTGAGAAATAGGGTATATTTGAACATTTAGTAGATTATTTAGAATTAAATTTTAAAAAAACTATGATAGAATCATTGTGGAATCCAAGAAATAGTTAATCCTTTTTCTATCACTGAAATATATGTTTGTTATTTTATTTTCATTATTCATTTTAATATATTAGTTATCATTTTAACATTAAGACTCCCATTGACTCAATATATAATTTAGTAGTTTTTTTATTACAATATTAATATTGGTAATAGAAAACTAGTTTCTATGAGTTTAATCCTCAATAGATCAACCATAAGGATTCCCATATGCTTCATTCATTGGAAAATAATTATTTATTTTTAATGGATTCATGAAAATTACTTCTCAAAAATTTTGAACCACATTCATGGTGTCTTGGTTTTGTTAACAGAATTTTTTATATAACTTAAATTGAAAAATTCATATATTTTCAAACATTAAAATTGAAACACCTTTTCACATTCAAATTTTATAACGAAAATTCCTGGAAATTTTTACAATTATTGTATTGAGAAAAATATTGATTAATTTATCTATGAATAATCATGTAGATTTAAAATTAATTAAAATAAAATGAAAATTAATTGTTATATAAATAATAATGGAAATTATTTCTTCTTTCGTGATGAAATTAGAAGCTGTTAAAGAGGGCTGACAAAAGATAGAATTAAAGAACGATTTTCCGAAAAATAAATTGAAACCCCATGTGTGGATGAAATCATGAATGTGTTAATCTCAAACATGTATAATACACTGCTATATTAGGTTGGAGAATAAGAATTTACAACTGATGGACTTTGGGGAGATCAAGATTAACTGGATGAATATTGGGTATAAATGGTATAATTTTTAACGGAAAATGATCATCCCATATTTGAAAATAAAAATTCAATACCTCTCTACCTCTCTCTTGCATTATAATAATAAAACACAATTTTGGATTATTTTTATGAATAATTGAAGGATATTTAATAACTACCCATGTCTATAACATTCATACCTTAGGAAGAACTAAACAAAATTTGTTTTTAATATCTAATCCAATTCAGTGAGGTAATAATTTTTTTACTCATTTTATTCTGATTTTATTAAAAATGAATTAATTACTAACCTGCCCTATATTTATTTTCCATATTTATCTAATATATTTATATCTTTAGAGGATTATGATAAAGAAGATGATAAGCATACTCATACTGAGTTGGTTGTGATATTTTCTAAAGAAATTCGATTACAAGAATGCCTACTTGAATAGAAGGATTTGTTGAATTATTCATTATGTTATATTTATATTCAGGTGGAATTATTACCTCAATATCCCATTTTTAATTATCTAAAAAAATATATCATGATAAATATGTGGATTTTGAGGTTGATGAGGCTACATTTGGAGTGTTAGTAAGTGAAGAGGGGTCATTTTTTCTCTTTCCCCTACTATGTAATCTATTCAAAATTATTAAGGGGATGGAAGTGTTTTACTATATAAAGGGTTACCTATATAACCCATGTTAATGAGTGTACTAAAAAAATAAATTTGTTCAAATTCAGAAAGAAACGTCATTTATCATTCATTAGGTGATTGCTGGAATTACCAACTAGACCAAGGTAACAACCAACTCCAACATTGGGTGTCATACTATGTTATATCCCTATTCATTTCAATTTATCATCCATTATCTTTAATTATTTATTTTCCTTATAGGTATTAGTGGTAGCTTCTAGGTGATTCACTGAATGATTTAATTTAAAATTAATTCATGTTGTATCATTCATTCTCTTTAGTTTTTCTACGCTTAACTTTTTTTTGAGTATAAATAAAGGGTAAAAGGGTCGTATGTTTGGGGGGGGGGAGTGTCACAAATTTTTTGTTTATTTTATATTTTTCAATTTATATTCAATTTTTAAGTATATATGAGATCAATTTAATGGAAATATTAATTTTTACACACGACCTGAATTTGATAGGGTTTTCATGATTTTATATAATATAAATTTTATATTATTTTTATGTAATTTTTTTTGTATTTTTATTCTCACCTGTTTGTTGAGTTATTAAATTTTTTTAATCCATTTCCATAAAATACTAACCAAAATTATGTTTTACATACAACATTTTGTTCTTAAACATTTGGATATATTCTTCATAATACCCAGACTTTCTTACTAGAAAATATGATTTTGTGTGAACTCTAGAACTTTTCATTATATTATTAAAAATCATTAGATTTCATGAAATATATATGATGTTATTTAATCATTTTATTTTGATAGAGAATTTTTATATTAAAACCCACATTTATATTTACCCATAAGGCCTTAGAATCTGTTATAATAATTGTGGGATTAAGTCGCATTACAATCTGAATATTCATTAACAAAATTCAATTTTAATATATTTTAATAAATATTTCTTATTTTTGTGTGGGGGAGGTGTCTCTATATGTGTAATTTTGTATTGAACACATTATTGGGTTTTTGATGTGTGTTTCATTGTTATGGGAATTTGAAGTATAAGAATGAGTCACAATCATTAATTTCACATCATTTACATCATTGGTTTTCCACAAAAATGAAAAAATGAATAAAATGTAACGGAAGAATAGGCATGATATTGATTTATTAAATTTATTCAAATTTTTTATTCATGACCTTCTCAAGAATTTATCTAATTATTTTCACATTTCTATTTTAATTTATTTTCATGTTATTTTATAGAATAAAATTGATAAAAAATGAAAAAATTAAAAGGATAAATAATATAGAAATAGGATGAAATAATTCATTTTAATAACTTCTTGAGTCCTTATCCATTTCAAATTGATTGTGGATAAAATAATTAAGGGGAATATATTGAACTGTATTTCATTTCAGTCTTGTTTAATATTAATAGACTAGTATTTATGAGTTCAACAGCCTCTTCTCTGTTTATAATTTTTAAATATTTTACCCACCAAACCTTATCCACTAAATTCAACTTACAAAATTCCACATTATTAAATAAAATTTTATATATCATGTTTAGAAAACTAGGAAAACATTAAAATTCAATAACGACAGATTCACTATTGATGTATAAGAATAACTCGATATTTCATTCCCTATGAGGAAAGGGTGATATTAATTTCAATGTGAGTTTTGTATAACTAGTTCATGTATATAATTTATAGGTAGACCGAATGAAAATTCGATACATAAAAATTATATATAATTTTTTTAAAAAATGATACTTTATGAAATTAAATTTTGGAAAATATATTTTAAATTTACAGAGTTTTTATTTTGGTGATGATTTTTATTTTCATATTTTATTGTTGTAGATAAGTGAAATTATAATGTTTGTGGGGTTGGTAATGCTCATAATTTCACATATATAATTACTAAATTCATTGTTTTTATCCCCGAAATTTCAAATTTTACAGTTCATTTTCAAAATTATTGGTTGGAGTAATAATTTCATCTTAATCGTGAAAATGGAAGTATTATTGAATATTAATATGTTTATATCATAATGTTATTTTTTCCATAATTCAAAGAAACTAATAAATAATGTGAAAATCAATTTTTAGGATTAAATATTAATTTGTATTTATTTCAAAACATATTATCCAAATCTCAATCTAAAAATTTGGGTCCCAAATTATACTCACATGTCAATCCTTGAAATCTTGTAACATATCAAGAATTTTCTTTAAAAAACAATATATCATATTATGAAAACACTAATTAGTTGAAATATTACACTCATATTTATAATATTACAATTATAAACATTATTTTCTATAGAATATAGAAAATTTTTCATTCCTCATGGTCAAATATTATTGGGATGTTGTAAAATGTGAATATGAATAGACTGCCAATCATGAATAATTGTTTCTAATTATTATGAAATAAATAAATAATTATGTGCTAAATAGATAAAAAATGTATGGGTTGATATAGGAAATGTAGAATAAAAAACACCAATTAGGAAATAATTCAATTATTCATCCATTTAGTATCCCAAGAATAAATTATCTGGTGTAAGATTGTTTTGGAGGGAATTCTAGACAAATTATTTATTATAAATGTACAAATTTACCTCTATTTAAAGGTATTTGACTTTGTTATCCATTTTCAGTAAAATAATTTATTATAATGGTTTAATTTTGTTTTTCATGTTTAATATTTTTTTTTTATTTTTTACTCTTCTCAATCATTTTCTATTTGGTGTTCTTACACCTTTACCATCTCTACTCCATGAAAATAGTGAACTAACATCATCCCTTGTTCAGTGGCTATGGTGATTTGTGTGTTCATACAGTAAATCACATCTCATTATTATATTCTAATAATTTAATAAGTGATGAATCTTTTATTGTCATAAGGTTGAACATATCATCATGACTATTTTATTATTCTTCGTATTCATTTTTACGTCAATCCTTTGTTATAACAGTGCTTCATACATTTTAAATTAACAGTTTGGTGATGATGTGAGATTATATTTTCCTACATTAGGAGGGTCAGTGTGGAAAAATAAAAACTCAATTAGAATGTATTGATAGTGATTGGGTTAATCTCAATATTGAGTTTAATATGAAGAATTAACTTTTCAATGATCAATGAGAGCATCACCATGAACTCCCTACAACAATGATTTAATTCTTCTTCAATTAAATCATTTTGAATTTATTTAATTAAATTTTGAATTATAATATATTTTTATCATATACATATTTAACTACTTTTATATTAATGTATTATTAAGTAGTATATTAATTATTATATAAATAGTTACAATATATAATGGTCTGTGTGTGAGGCCTCCTTGAAATATCGACCCAAGGGGTGGCACTATGCCACATTTTTATAAAAATAGTAAATTATTTGCGAGGGATTAATAATGGATAAATATCATTAGAAACCCGTAGTTTTCTCAATAATGAGTAATACTATGCTCTATCTCTTCACACATCCCACTATAATTTTATGATTCATCGAAGAAGTAACTTTTCATTATTCATATGGTTTATTCCGAACCACATAAAATAATTATCCTCCATGAGAATTTAAAATATCATTCTCTCATGTGTACCTAAAAACTATTAGCATCATACAATGGGGATCAAAGGAGCAGGACTTGAATTTATCACTAGATATTACACAATCCAGGTTTTACTCTACATTAAAAATACTCAAAAAATAAGGTCTTATTCTGAAGTAGAAGATCCCACATATTACAACTCATTATTTTCTCCTTCGATATTGGAATGTATAAAACATTAACGTCATTAGTAATGAAAAATTCAATATTTATTGAGTTCTCTCATTTTTTATGTTTATCTCATCATTCGTACATATAATATTCTTTATACATATAAATAAAATTATTAATTTTGGTTTACAAAATGACATTTTAAAAAATTAATTTACCATATGTGAAAACTATAATCACCACACAATTAGATAAATAAATGGTTTCAAGATTATTATTCTCATTCAAAATCATTGAATCTAAACTGATATACTACATATAAATTCATTAATGATATGAAAGAGTTTTATTATTAATTTTTAAAATAAATTCGGATCTTTTAATTACTTTGAAAACCTCCTCATGCATAAAACCATGATTGATTACCGTGTGTATATATTGATTTGTTGTGCATATCATAACAGAAATACTAACTCCTCCTCAATCTAGTCTATAATTCCACTATTCTTTAATTATGTTACATGTGGTGATCATGATGTTTGATCTATGAAGGTCGGTTAAAAATATTTCTACGAATTACATTTCACTTTTATTTAAATTTCATGATTCTAAAAACTCATTAATTTTGTGTTTTGATATTTTATGAAATTAAATTCATATGATCAAGTAAAATTAACCAAATTTTTAAACTACCTAAAAGTATTAAGATGAGGTAGAAATCAATGTTATTGGGTTTTATATCGAAATTTATGGATGATTGCACCAACATATACTATCCCTCTAATTTTTTTGATATTATAATTTCTATTATTTCTATATTCCTTAACACTTTATCGACATATGAAATGTATACTAAACTTTATAGTATCCTTGGAAACTCTTTTACAAACCATTAATTTTTCTGAATCATAACTCTAGATAAACTCTAAAATAACTCCATGAACTATTCCTCATAACTATATTTCGTCTATAAACACCATGTTTAAACTCTATATAGAAACTATATATTCATTTTTTTTAATTTATATAATTTTTCATTGAATCATTGTAAAATCAAATTTCTAAATAGAATTTCTATGTTAGATACTTTGGTAAATTTTAACTCTAACAATACAATTTAATACTTCACATCATATTATTTTAGGTGTATTTTATTCATTCTGGGGACTCCTCACGAAACTCAAAAAAATTAAAAAGAAATGTTATAGATTATTGTGTCTTCATCCAAGACTACATATCTAGATTTTCTTGTAAATAAACTCAATCCTGATAATAAATACATACTATTATATCTTGAATGTATATATGTTATGAACTCTTTACCACACCCTCCAAAACATCTAAATTTTTTATCATGGTTGTCATGCATGAGAGCTAGTGTCAACAGACCCCTATCAGCCCCACATTATTGAATCCATTTCAATTACCAATGAACCATAACATTCTTTTACAAAAAAACTATTTACAAATTGATATCAATCATATTCAAACACTTATGCTCATACGTCTAGAAATTTTTTATTTTCAATACCTCATATAACATCCCATTTCAATATGTGTGTAATATTATCTCCCCAATATCGACTTGAAATTAGATATAAAGTATGATTTTTTATTCTCACATAAAAAAATTTCATTCAAAATTATCATCATTCTCTCATTTTCCAATATCTGAATTTAAAATTGTTCAATATTAACTGAGTATTATACCACCTAAATTTATTAATAATGACTCCTTATTAAAAAAATATTGGGTACATTGGGTATCCCTTTAATTAAAAATAACATTCCATTTACATGGTTTTAATTTCACTACCGGGATTTCCATATATAGGATAACATCCATAAATTCCCTTTATGGGTGATGTTCATTTTAGATTTGAAAAAAAAAATTATACTTCACATATACTAGAAATTAATATTAATTATACCTATTACAAGACACATAATATCCTTATTTTTTATCTTCCCTTATTGAACCCAAAGACCCTATTTTTAAGAATCTTATATATTATAAGAAATACGTCATTTATGTGTGATTTAATACCTCAGTCGCTATTTTCATAATTTATTCTATATACTTTATATTCCAATAGATTTTAAATATGTTTTATCCAATTTAAATATATCATTCCCTTAATGGGATACACACATTTACTTCACCTCAATAACATTTAGATATACTATGAAAAAAAAAACTTCATTCTTATAGAGAAGGGACTTCATTTAATTGTGTCCACCAATTCCCAATATATTAGAATATATAAAATTAGGTCTAAGGAATATGTATGGTTATATTTGTTCCATTTACATAATTTTATTTTTAATATTTTCATACCAAAAATTTCTACCCATTCAAATTGTCCCCATCACTTATTTTCTTTCCTGTAGTATTTACAATTTTCTTACTCAACATCTATACATAGAGTGCATATTTATGTAATGAAATTATTTTCACATTGAATATTATGAAAACATTTTTAAATTTTCATTTCATAACCAATTTTATGATTTATTCACTTAATGTTAGTATTTTCATGTAATATGTTTATTTAATTTATACACATAACACAAATTTTAGAAAATCATTCATGGACATTCAATTTTAAATCCATACATATCTTCTCGTGAATTACATCATTATCATGTTAAAAAATTATATCCTTCATATTTTTTCATATATATATATATATATTCTATATTATTTATCTATATCTAGTTGGTATTACATAAATATCAATAATTATCTGCTTCCTTGATAAGTTTTTGGGGATATTCATTGCATGGTTAATTGACAATGTTAGCTTTCTTTCTTAACTGTTGATTTAAATTTTAACTATCATGAATTTATTTCTAGAAATTTACCTTATAGATATATACATAATTCATATAATTTAATATAGATGATTATATCTAGAATCATAATTTAATTAATATAGAATATAATATTTTTATAAACTGGAATTTTTTATAAAATTATATATTTTTGTTTGTTAATATCTATATATATATATTGTCTTAAATTGAAATTTCAAAAAAAAAATCAATTTAGTTTTAAGAAAATATATCTACAAAAAATAATTATCTATTATATAAGTTGAATATAATAAATTTAATTTAATTTTTTGTATTCATCATGTAGATATAATATTTTTAACATTTTTTGGTAATTTTATTGCCTAATTAATTTTTATACTAATTATTAACAATTATGATTATTTCTAGTAATATCAATTAAATAAAAAATAATTTTTGTTATTTTTTTAATATTAATAGATATCTATTTCTATTTAAAAATAATTCTCTTAGTAATATTAATTTCTATTTTTAATTCCATTAAATATAATTGCTGAAAATTATTGAATATTTTATGAGAATTATTTTTCTGTCTCATTATATAATTGAATTTATCAAATGGTAAATTAGGTTTTTGATTTATTTTATTGTCAAAAAACTATCAACATAATATTAATAATCTTATTTATGTTAGTATCGTTAATAACATTGGTACTTTTTTTAATAACAAAATGTTATAGTTAATTTTTTTTTGAAGATGGGATTTTACGCTTTATGTGTGATTATAATAAAATTAATGTGTATAAATACTAGAAATTTTATTTTATAAATGTTTTAAATGTTAAAAATTATAATACTCTAATAATGAATAATGATAATTTTTAACTTTTTTCTATTAAAATTAGAATATTCTTGTTAAGGTAAAAGGAAATAAGGGTAAAAGTGGTTTAAAAAAGTAAATAGTTTGAAACTGTTGAATTTGATTTTCATATTTGATGGTGTAGGGAGTACAAAACTAATCAATTTCACCAAACCATTATATATTATTTTTTGAGACTTTTACTTGGTTAATATGGATATGTTATTGAGAAAAAAAAAGATTTTTTACAAAATTTCCCTTTTCTTCACTGATAAATAGTGATGACCTCCTCCCCATTTACCAACCAATTCCAAAAAACATAGTTCAACAAAAACTATACCATAGTATCTATTGAAACAACATCCAATTCCATTGAGGCCTTGGTCTAAAAAAACATACATCTAATGCATCATGATGTTTAAACTAAGGGATACCATACAACTAAAAGATAATACTCCCATAAAAAATTTCCTAAGTATTTTTCTCAATCTACACACCGAATGTATACTAAATATATGAATATATAATTACACCATAAAATTTAATATGATGTAATATTATTATACTAATATAATAAAAATATTATTTCAATCAATATAACCATTTAGAAAAATAAAAATATCATCACATGTGTTGCAGACTACCATATACAGGAATGACATGTTTTATTTTCCATGTCCATCTATCTTGAACGACTCGTAAAAAATTAGTTCTTAAATTTTTGAACTATTAATAATTTTACGGATAATAGATGATGATCTATTAATAATAAAAATAATAAATGGTTATAGGAACTTTATCCACCTTAAATTTAATTATTAATGAACCTTTCTAAATAAGGATCTTTTGGGAAAATATTTGAAACAATATAAGTATTTACCTAATGGATTAATGAAGGAAAAATCCTAAAAATTCCTTGATATGAAAAATTCATATTACAAAACCTCTAATTATGGTATAATAATAGAATGTGTTATGAATAAAATACCCAAAACCCCCAATTTAGTGCCTGAACATGAAATTATATTAAAATTAAATAACATATGATTGTATATGGTCATTATAAAATTAAATAGAAACGAATATGGATATATTTTGTATTATTAATGAACCTCATTTAATTACTAAATTAGTTACCTTCATGTTTATTGTTCGTTTTTACATGAGGTTAGATATCATATTATCCTCCTTCAATACATTTTGGTTTCATGTTCTCTCCATTTGTCTTTGTTCTCCATTATCATATACTAATGTATATTATATATGTTGATTATCTGTGTTCATATCAAATATATAACCATTTTAATTAACCTTCATTTATTTAATAAAATACTTTTTTCCCCTTCAAAATTCTATCTTTCAAGTGAACAAAATTTAAGGGAACTCCCATATTCCTACTTTCATGTCAATAATGTCCCCATAAAATTTTTGTATCTTATTATCTAATAATTAAAAAGATATACATTATTTTATAAAAAACATTTTTGTAATATTAAGGGTTTTAAAGGAAATAATTTTTCTAGTAAAGAATATATTCCCTTTTGAAAATGATTTACCAATGTTTTATGATTATATTCTTACTACACCAATTTTCATATGAATTTATCCATAAATGGAACTCCATGTTAAAATATTATGCTTTTTTCAAAAAATAAACTCCCAAAAGGATTTATTTATTTTATTTTCTTGAGAAACTATATGATATTGACTTTGGTTATGTCTTAAGACATGTTTATGAAACCGACATCCTTATTTTGGGTTATATCATGAATATGATTTTTTAAAGGGATTCATTTTCTATTTCAAAATTAATATGGATGTACATATTATTCTATTATTGATGTGTTATTTATAACAATACAATATGTTATCAAATGTTATTTACTTATTAGATACCATTTATAGTGCACATGAGGTTATCTTATGAACATTGTTTATGGACCACGTGTGGTTATCCTAGGACCATAATTTTAAGATTAAATTTATCTTTTAAATAAGATAATTATAATTGTATTTAGATTTTTTTAAATTTCATTTATGTAATCCCTGAAAAATGCTTTTTATATCATCCATTATGATGTTTACACTGTCTTATGATTCCATGATATTATGATTTATCCCATTATGCTAGGTTTCCCTGATTATGATTACCATTTTTAATGTATTATATTGA
The DNA here is from genome assembly GCA_963277665.1 of Viscum album. Lineage (NCBI taxonomy): Eukaryota > Viridiplantae > Streptophyta > Magnoliopsida > Santalales > Viscaceae > Viscum > Viscum album. The sequence continues at coordinate 228,259,345 of OY728143.1, forward strand.
ACATTATAATCTATTTATTCCTCCATGATTTACTTTTTTTGAACATAAAATGTGATTTTTATCTCACCCCTTCATTTAAGTATTCTTCTTAATGATACCCAATATAGTTTTAGAAGAATATTGGGAGATGTATATGGATTTTTATTTTAAAACAATTAAATGAAATTAATGTTTTTGATGTTTTATTTATGTATCTAATTATCTAATGACACTCGACCTCCAGATGATTGGTGTGTAGTTTTTGGAAAATAATGCTAAAAATAATGAAACTATACTTTTTAAGACTTTTTATGTTATAGTTTTTATCATAGTAAGACGCAATTTAATTTACATATTTGGATAAGAGAATATTAGTTAAAAATTATGATAAGACTCTTAGTATAATAATATCCTGAGGATTTGGTAATGATGAGGTGGTGTGGATTTCATATTTAATAAATCATAATCATGATACCTAAAAATAGATAAATGATTTGAAATAGTTATACCTAGGTAAAATAATATGGAAGTGTGTGTGTTGGGTTTTAACTCAATCACGATATGATATATTATTGACATTCATAAACTAGAAACATTATAAAAACTATTGGGTATTTGATTTGGAATTTTTTTGGTTATTTATAGATGATTTAGAAGTGCTTTAATGCATTATTTTATAAATTTATGGTGAGAACTAGATTGATATTCCCAAATGGATAATGTAGTTTTCTCTTAGAACATAATAAGTATGGATATATGATTTATTTATCCTTTATCAATAGATTCATTTTCATGTTTATTTGTTTTAGGATTATCATACATAATATATGATTTTTCTATAAAATGGAATCCAATAGGATGATTCATGTCCCCAACATATGTGATGGGTTGTGTGATTATTTCCCTAATGAAATTCCTAAAATGAAGGAAAATGGATTCAAGAATTTCAGGGCCACACCTGAAACAATTACTCTTATTATGAGTAATAAAATTACTTTTAGTTTCATCCTACATTGACTAGGGTAAAAAGTTTATGGTACATTCCTTTTTCAATCAATAGACTCGTATGGTTATAAAATATTATAATTACTTAGTCTAAAATTAATGTATTAACTCCATTGAGAATATATTCATTATTCTCAAATACTCTGTTTTCTCTAAAATAAATTTTCAATCTAATCATAATTAGGGATAATATGATAAGTGTATTCAAATGATCAAGAATACATTAGTGATGGTCAAATTGAATTAATTGAATGGATATAATTTTGTAGGATATTATTCAAAAAATATTTTCCAAACGTGGGTTGTCAAAATATGATAAGGGAAATAAATGAGATACATAAAAAAGAGGGAGAATATATGGGTTCATATAAGGATAATATTAAAATTCATGCTCGGTCTTCCTCCGAATTTTTCATTTACTATGAAATAAAAATTCAACATTTTTTAAAATTTTAATGATAATATATCATGAATATTTGGATGTTTGTGAATCTGATAGTCATGAAGATATTTTTAAATGTTTCATAAATGAAGAGGTTGATAATAGTGATTATTTTTAGAAATTGAGTTTAAATATGGAGGATCACTAGATAAATCTCATGATGTAATGAAAATATAACTTCCCTCTTGTCATAATTTTTCGAAGAATAATTTATTAAACATTCACATGGGGGAATGTGTTTCATGTTGGTAAAAGAAAGAAATAAAAATAATAAAGACTAAAGATGGATGAATATTCCATCTATTTAGATGGTTGAAATGAATATTTTTGTTAATCCTCTAGTCATACAATATTGTTTCTATTATAAAAAAATGTACTCTATAGAAACTACATCACTAATTGAATGGTTTTGGATGTTAACAAATGTAATCATACTCTAAATATTGTATAAAAATAAAATTATTATTTAATCTCTACTACTGAGGTATATTTGGATGATTATGTGGTTATGGATATTCTTGTCATTCAAAGAGAAATATATGACATATTATTAGATGATATGTATATATATATATATGAATTCTTTATTATCATCAATGTTTAGTACAAATATTCAAACCACAACGCCAAACATAGAGGTTACGTTTTCAGTGAAAACTTATAATTGTGATGTTATTTATTCCTAAGTATATATGTATTCCCTATCTAATATAAGTGGAATATATATCATATAAGACCTAATCATACTCCCCATAGTATAATTTGTAGTTATCATGAGATTTAGTAGGCAATTTTAATTTCAATCCCACATCTACTTCTAGGTTAAGAAAATCACATATCATAAAGAGGAAAATATGAATCCCATTTTGAATTTTCATCACAATCATGTATATTTTTTCTTTATTATCATTAATATCAAGATAAAATGATAAAAAAAAAATTGATTATAATGAAATTGGTTGAAATTCCCATTGTAATGTAATATTATAATGTATTTCCCAAAGACTTCCTTAACATTCTTCTTGATTGAGTGATTGAGTTATCAATTAAACATGTACAAGGTCCCATGATGATGTCAAATATCCATTTTTATCCTTCATTGAACTATAATAATTAAATATTAACATTTAATGAAATCATCACAACGGATTCATAAACCCAAGCACTTCCCTACGGGGTGAATTGGTTCAATTTTTTATGATATATCTCTATAACTATTATCATGTTCTCAAAAAAATTATAATAAATATCATGTATTAAATTCAAAAAAAAATATAAATAATTCCATTAGTTACAAGGATCTTAATAATTCTTTAATAATGACCTTTGGTAGGGTAGTCGATAATTAAAATTAATTAATGAGGATAATCCACTGAATTCCTCTCATAAAAAGTATGGGAAAAATGAGTTCATAATCTGGTCATTCAAACTATAGAAATTCCTCAGTAGTGTTTATGGAAAAAACAAATACAATATTTATATATTGGACTGATAAATTGTGGTCACAATTAATAAGGATTTTCTAATATAATATAAAACAAAGGAGGGAGATCAGTATAATTTTAATAATGTACATAACACCTTGAGGAAGGAAGTACTATATAAAATATACATTTTATATGAATTTCTTAATGGATAAATTATATATTTTTTGGTGTATAATTAAAATTTATTGGTTATGTTTAGATCATATAATGATGATTGTAATCACGAAATGTCATGAACTAAGACATGTTATATAAAACCATTGTATCAATAGATTAATGAGGTATTATCAGTGACATGTGAGTAACATTTCTCCATTTTCAGATAATATAACTATGCTAAATCATGCAAGAGCAAAAATATACATATAGTGATTAAATTGAGGAAAGATTCAAGGATATGAATAATAATCTAATGTCAACACCTGTAATCCCACTACCATCCTATCGGGATGCATTTTCTATTTAAATTGATGCTTCAAAGAGGGGATTATTATGTGTACACTTGTTGAATGATATAATAATAACCAATGAACCATTATAATTGAATGTGCAGGGACAGATCTTTCTGATTCATGAACTGGAGATGAATATAATAATAAACATATGGTTTATTTTGTTGCATTATATATATATGATGATGTTTGAAATATATATAAATCAAAAATCAAAATGATATATATATTAAAATTGAAGAATCTCAGCATGTGTAAATAATGTTTGTTGAATCTCATGAAATATTGTGACTTATCGATTTTTTTTCAATGATTGGAAGGTGAATAATGTGATAAATGATCTATATATAATGGATTATATATCCATATCAATTATGATTATTAATAATGATTAATTATAAATATACTTCAAATGGACGGACATGGGATTAACAAAAGAGGAATAATTATATAAAAAAATTTTAAATTTTTTTCCAGCAATCACTTGGGGAGAAAATTATCATATACAAAAGAAAAATTTCAATACAAAGATACAATTATATGCAGTGATAATGGGAAAACCCTTAGTATTCAGTATGAATAATGAAACGGTGGTGAGATTTGAAAAAATAATTTGTTTTCTATCTGAGCTACACATAAATAAGTAATTGTATAATGGTTCACATAGATCAATTATCACCGTCCACCTCGGAAGCCTGAACATGTATAGATATATGAGAAAACACTTTTGGTATGATAATATGAATATATGGATTATATAATATACATCAATATTCATGGTGTATCATCATGGTTCTTCAAAATATATAAAATGAATAAAATATTAAATGAGATGTGGTGGAACATATTACAAAGACTACTAAAAATATTGTTATTCTAGAGGACTTAATAATTAATTTAATTACAATGATATATATTAGAGAATTGGAAATTCATCTGTAACAACATTATCAATTGTATCTAATTGGGATCTGTGGCACACATCAATGTTCTAGTAGAGTCTTATGTATTATATATACACCTATTTGATTTTATATTGAACTCATCCCTCCATATTGGTTTATAATTCGAAATAACTATCCATACACATCAGTATATGTTGACATCTTTCTCTGTGTATTTTAATAGAGGATGGAACCAATATCGTATATTATTCATGTTAACATTAAACAAGGTTTTCACATGAGTATTCAAATGGAACTATGTAAGGAACTCTATGGGATGAAATGTAGAAAAACCATGTGTTAGGGAAAATTCAATGAACAAATGTTTATGAGACGTAAATTTAATCATGAAATTTTATAAATGGTAATTAATATTCAAAAACAACTATGAAAGGATCAATGTAGATATAAGAGTAAAATCGATAACCATTGATGTTAATTCGAGTATAATGTCTATGATACAGTGTTTATTTATATATTTTATTAGAAGAGATTTTGATGTTTTTGAAGGCTGGAAATGATCATTCATGGTACATTGGCCCCTTTTTGATCCAATATAATGTGGGAGTCATGGAATAACAATATGAACATGAGTTGAACCTCTCTAAATTCCATGAAATATACAATATTTCTCTCTAAAAGAAGTATATACTTGCTCCCTCAAATTTACTTAATCTAGAGTTGGTAAAGTTGGAGAATGATCATTCTTTTAAGGAGTACCAAGTGATTATCTTGGACAATAGAGACAAATTTCAATGAAATAAGAAACATAATCTTGTCAAATTATATTATAGAAGAAATATTTTTGGATAAGAAACATGGAAACCTAGTGAGCATATGAAATAGAAGTTCTCTTACATATTTTCACCTTGTTGTGTAGAATAAAATTTTGAGGTATAAATTACATATGTGGGTAAGAATGTAACAACACTGAATTTGTATATTGAAAAATAAATTCTAAACACACATGTGGCTCATATAATTTAATATAGATTATATGAAACAACATTAGGTTAACATAAATTTGGAGCATAATATGTATTTAATATTATATTTGGGATTAAAATATAAGACATTGTATTGTAATAATATTGGTATATTTTATCATTTTAAATGATTTCAGAAAAACAATTTTTATTACACATTAATAAATTATTTCTAATGGAAAATTTTATTAATTTTATAGTTATAATATAATAAAATTACTTCAAATTTATTGATCCATTTTGTTAAAATAGTCTTAGTATTAATATTTTTTATTTTTCTAAAATAATTTTTTTGATGAAAGTGAAAATTACTTATTTATGAAAATACTATAACGTTTATATGAAATAGATTTTTTGAAAAAAAAATTATATAAAATTTACATTTTTATAAATTTAAATAATTAATTTAATAATTTTATTTTTAATTTTGTAAAACCATAAATTTAAATTTAGAAAACCAATTTAAACATTTTTTTATGTTTACATAATATTATTTACAAATGATTAACATAGGTTTTGGTTTTATTATAATGTCAAAAAACTATTATATGAAAAATTATAATCCATTAAATATCTTAAAATTTAATTATTTTGATTATTTTTTCAATTAATATTCTTTATTTTTAACAATTAAATTTTACAAAAAAAATATGTTTTCACGTGTTATGTATGCTTATACTAAAAAACATTCTCCCACTCATTGAATTTTTTTTTAATTTTTTTCATATTTAAAATTATGAATATAAAATTATAAAATAATTTCAATTTTAATAATTTTCTAGTGATATTTTTTTTCAATGGGTGATGTGGAAGTATGATTGCAAGGGTAAATTACGGTAAAAGAAAATTACCTTTTTAAAAAAGGTTGAAACAAGTGAATTTTTTTAATGTTTTATGGTGGTACGAGTCTCAACCTTATCTCCTCCCCCACACCATTATTACACCTTAATGACTCTTTTATCCTTGAATAATGGAGAGTTATTATAATTAAATAATATGTTTTTAAAAAATTTCCGTATTATTCACTAATAAAAGTAGGCCACCAAATTATTAATTATATACACATTATAATGACATATATCAATAAAAATGCTCTCCTAAATACTAATTATCACACTCCCCATATATTTAAATCGTTTTTTACTAAAATTCCATGTTAAAGAGTCTTAAAGGGTTTCTATATGGAAAAATAACAATGGAATGTTGATACTCTTAAACAAATATTTTTATTTGTTTTTTATTTTAAAAAATAAAAGGCCCCTCTATTCATGATATTATAATAAAACCATAATTTTTAATATTCTAAAATGTTATTATAATTATGTAATATCCATTTTACACATTCCTCTAATATGATTGAGAATACTATAATTGATTTCATGCATCCTTGTAAACTAGAACCTTTATTAATGACATTATTTTTTTTCTTTGACCACCTAGAATGAATGACTTTAAAAATTTATTTACAATGTAAAAATGATATTTTTGACTCTATAAATATTCTATACAGATAATATTTGATATTAAATAAGTAATAAAAATAATAATTTTCTATAATAACATAAACATACTTTAATGGACTTACGAAGTGACATTCGTTAATTTTGAACCCTTTGTAATAACTATTTAATATTTATATTTATTTACATAAATGAATAATAATGGAATTAAAACACTATAATATTGTAAATGATTATGGTTTTTTACATCACCTTTTACAATTTTTAATATTCCAAAATTGTTACTAATAAAATAACATTAAAATATCATGTAATCTATGTAATCATCTATAATATTCATATTAAATAACAAATGATAATAAATTTAAAATAAAAATTTAAATATAGATGATTATAGATCATGGGAATATATTTTGGGAACATAATTAAATTATCCATTAATAAACATTCATGTAGATAGAAGTTTTTGGAACATAGTATGGGACCCTCCGTAGCACTCTTGTTACCTACTTATTAAATGTTCTTATTATTCTTACCCATTTTAATTTATAATATTCTCATTTATATAATCTCTATGTTATATATATAAATATAATACAATTAATTTACCTATATTTGATTGGTAAAATACATTTTCCCCCTTAACATTATCCCATTAAAGTGAACCTAATTTATGTGGCATTTCCTATGCAAATTTTCATGTAATGAATCTTCCAATTTGTTTTCTAATCATGTAAAATTTTCAAAATTCAAAATTATATTATATAAAACTTTTGTTAATAATTAAGGTTTTAAATGAAAAAAAATTCTCTTCAATGATCCAAATATCCTTTTGAAAAGATTCACCGTTGTAAAATGTTTTTATTCTTATAACTCCATTTCATCATATGAATTTTTACTTCAATGGAACTCCTTGTTCAAAGAATAACATATTTACCAAAAAATAAATATTCAAATTGTTTATTTCCATATATTTTTGTGATCCAATTGTATATATCCGTCATTTTTTTCTAAAGACAATGACATAAAATCCACATCCAGATTTTGGGTCCCATCTTGATTTTTATTTATGAATGGATTATTTTTTTATTATTGAAACATATGCACCCTTATATTATGACATTGTGGGTGGGTCTGTTATGTCCCTAAAATGAATTAAGTAATGTTAATTTCTCATTAGATACCATGTATGGTGCACATGAGGATATTATAATTTGATTATGTATGGTTCACAAGGGGTTAGGCTATGTACTCTAAGTAATGATTGTGGTTTTCATTGATATGTGATTATTATTATAGAGGATATAATTTGATACACTATTTTGGTGGTTATACTTAACATATTTTCATGATATAATTCTTTAGTATGTTTCCAAATGTTTCTGATTTTATGATCTAATGTTTTTATTCCTTTATATGATGATTCCTTCCATGTCATTATACTCCTAATGAAATCATATTCTTCCACTAATCCAATTTATAGATTTATGATTTTATTTAATCTCTCACATTTTATGATATTTATCTCATCAATTCCTTCATGTATTTCTTCTATGGATATCTCATTTTGTTTTAGATAATTTATGGGTATAGGAGATCCAAATAATGTTTTTAATAATTATGTTTCTTTTATATTTATGTTTTCAAATTTATGTGTCTAATGTTCGAATGAAACAGTAACACTCATTAACCATTGAGATATAATTGAAAAAAAAGATAATAATGAAGAAATAATATGATTTTACATCTTAGGATTCAATATTTTTTACCTACATATTGTTGTTGATGTTTCCCAATAAATCTCAGCATGAATTACAATGCTCTATGGCCTCCTTTCTCACATCTTTCATGTATCATTTAATAATAATTTAATCCATTCTATGTGGATATATTTGTTGATGTTTTTGTCATTTCCAGTTACCATTGATATTTATCCCTCATTGTCAAATACAATACCCACCATTTTTCATGAATCATCTCTAAAAATGATATATTATTCCACAAATCGTTGCATCGGTGTCTATACCATCAATAAAACTAATAAAAACAAATAACATATTTCTTCCACATTGATAATAAATCAATGTATATTTTTTCTTGTGTTATAATTCCTTCAAATGATTCATTATTTTTGATAGGATGTATGTTTCCACTATCATTATATTATGATTATTTTATTTTGAATATTTCTAATCGATTTTGTTCTTACTCTAATAGAATCATTCTGAATCTGAATACCCCCACAATTAGGAATTGATGATCTATATTGGGACATAGTATAAAAATGTACCTTTTATATTAATTATTTTCGTTAAAACATCCTCAAATGATTCAGCATTAACATTAGTTAATTCTTGAAGTATTACCTATGCTTATTTTCCACATTTTAGGAACTATGTAGATATTTTGTTTCTTATAATGATCCTAATCATTTTTAAAATATTTTCTTCTCTTGATCACATATGACCATCTTCATCCCATATACACTTATTCTTTTCATCGTGATCCCATAATTGTAAGTCCCATTCCAATTAACATCCACTTATATCTATTGAATTATGATCTTATTGTCTTTTCCTAGTTTTCTCTTTTAATTGTTGGGTTGTGTATTATTATTATGAAAAGATTCTAATATTTTATTCATTTTACACTAAAGTTCAATAATCAATTCATCATTATTACAAATTTATGAGTCATTTTTTAAACGTTGATATACATATTATTTAATCTTTTAATCCATTATATGATCCTTATTGAACTTTTTATCATATGAAAATTTCTTTTCATGTTGACGTACTAAAATATTTTAACTTTTCTCATCATTTGAAATTTATCTTCTTCCCCATGTTCTTCTAAATAAATATTTTTATGCTTTGTATAGTTATAAGAAAAGTATACTATATCATTAGAGTTGTAACACTTTGATTAATGGTTACCTTTTACATTACCCATACCATTAATTAATATCATTGATAGAAAATAAATTATCATTTTGAAGTCATCTTCTACATCCTCATATTTTGTGTCCCTTATTTTTATAGATTATTATTTTTCAACTTTTCTATTTCTCATAGACTTCAAATCCAACTCATATTTTCATTTACTCATCAATGTAGGATCCTTTACATAATAATAAGTATTGACTATATAATTTAATTTATCTACTACTATGCCTTTTCTATATTTCAAGGATGACACATTTTGGTAAAATAGACAAGGAAAATTTCTCATTAATTATTTTACAACGGTAGATTCAACTAACATAAAATGAAGACCCTAAATAATCCATACAATTTTATTGACCCTTATAATGTATTAATCAATGTTATCATGATTACAAACATTTATATATTATATGAAACTATCTAAATGTATATTTTGTACTTCATGACTTTGATGATTTCCTTATTACTTTTGATTAATAATTCCAAGATGTACATGGTATTAGAAAATCCCATTACCTTTTTATAAAAATTATCTACAATATAAATCATGATGGACTTTTGTGCCTTTATTTCAACCTACAAATTTAACTTATATGAATGTTTCAAAATAGAATCTTTATAATTTAATTGAATAAATATTATTAAAGAACCTATTACATCTGGGATAAGACAAATGAAGTAGGGTAGAATCATATTTATCAAAATATCAGAGTTAATTTCTTTTTAATGTATAATCCCTTTAGTTATTATTGGAAATTTTTCCCCAAAATCTCATTTAATTTATGGATCCTAATGTGGGTATAATGATTTTATTTCATAACACTTATTAACCCTATATTGAAATATCTAATAATAATTAGGAGAATCTTTGGCCAATTTTTATGAAATATTTGTTTGAAATCAAAATCTTGACCTTGTTTAGGTACTAAACCTCTATTTATATTTACTAAACCCCATTATATATATAACAAATATGATAGAAATAGATTAATGGAATGAATGACCTGATTTTTTATAAAAGAAAACTTTTTTATGTTATGGGATATATTCCCCAATGATATTTTCTAATAATAGTAATATATTGATACAATTACATAGATCATCAATGTCATAAAATCATAATGTTACCCTTGGTTTTAACTTCATGTTCACATAATATAGAATTTGAATTTAATATTTCCACTAATAAGGTATAATCTAAAACAAATATCTCCTTATTATACTATTAGATTCATTAAAATTACCTATGATGATCTTACTCTATGAACATACTCAATTTGGATCGTTCATGTATTCTATCAAGTACATCAATATCTAAAAAGGTAATAAATACTACTTGTAGAAAAATTATCTTGATATATTGAATGATTTGTATTGATATCAAACATATGAAAATTTGGTAATTAGTTATTATTCTCCCATAGGAATATCTCATAGATTTATATTCACCCTTATATGTTTTAAAATTAGTATGTATTCGGATCTCAATTACTCAGAATTCTAACAATCAGAATTTTGTGGGATGTCTAAATGAATGAATACAATTTTTATTTGGTAACTACTATATTTTATATTTATATATTAAAATTTGGGATGATAGTGTCCAAAAAATTAATTATATAAACTTCAATTTTTTTGTACCGCCTATAATCTCTTGTTAATTTAATCATTTAATGTATTCCATTTTTTATTAATTAATCAAAATAATTTAAAAATAAACTAAGATATTCATTTAAAATTTCCTCAAGTCATGAAATTGATTCCTTCATTTTATTCTCCACAATATATATTACATTTTATTCACATATAAAATAGCTCATGCATGGAGGAATAAACTTCTTGACGGGGACCTTCTTCCTGGGGAATGGATTTTATCTTTATAACACTAGTTACTAACATTTTTCCTTCATCATTTATATCTACATGAATCATGATCTTTGGTGGATCATTATTTTTTAGTCATGGATATGAGACAATAATATTCGATTAAATTAAATTACTAATTCATTCCTACCTCATAATTACAGAAATATACAAATTTATTTTTTTCATCTTAATATGACATTAAATTCAATCTATCATGACTTATGATCAATTCATTTGATCAAAATACATACACTTCCTCAATTTTGTTAAAATTAAGGATAAATTAAAATGGACATTATAACACAAAAATTCTAATAATGGAACATTAAATTCATATTATCATACTAACATTTAATTGTATGAGACATTATCATTTTTCTCATCCTTTGTAAACAATGCATTGATATATAAACACTAGGATAAACTCTTTATAATACTTGGGAAATATACTCCATGGAATTATCATAATCTTAACTCTTCATAAACAAAATGTATACTCCATTAACTCTTTATCACAACACTATATTAACCATAAACATGATATCATAATGTTATGGCATAACTCAACATTTCCAAACATTAAAAATATTTTTATTTTTTCAAGGAACAGAATCTATATTAGAATACAAGGAATCAGCACAATATTAGCTCTTATTTGATGTTTCTAATTCAACAATCATATTATAAACTTCACATTACTTAAGTTTAATCCTATTTCAATTCTTCTATGCCCTAATAAAACCTCTCTAATACACTTCTCGAATTTCATAGACTTGTGTAATTTTATCTCTAATATATATCTTAAATTTATTTCTATTAAATGAAATTTCATCTTAATTTCCATGGCGTATATATTTTTAGGTAATGATTTTCATTGAAATGAATCTATAAAAGATTCAAGTGAATCATTACAAGAATATAGGGGAAATATCATGAGCCATCACAGATAGAAACTCATCTAGAGATCATTAAGAATTTGTATCCATAGGCCATTTATCCAAAGTGGAGGATTATAACTATAAATGTTTCAATTCATTCCTATTTTTAGTAGATGAGAAAAAATGAAATATAATTCATTAAAAACAAAAGTACTCCATTAAATATAATGAAACAAATCTCACATAAATATATGAATATGAAAAAATAGAGTTTCCATTTTTCATTTAATGACTAATAAGTTACAACAAGTAAATTTCTATAGTTTTTGTCGAATTATCATCATGAGGACCCATTATATATTAACCATGTGTGACAAATTCTCAATGTGAATTCATTATGTTTCCCCATTTTTAAGATAAATATATTTCTAATTTTATGTGGGACTTAATAGCGATTGACCCATGGACTTTTATCTTGAAATTGATGATTTTAAAATGAGGAATAGATAGCCATGATAGGTCTATGAGTTTGAGAAATGGGATATAATCAATTTTGTTCTATTCCAACGGTTATTCATAGTTATATTTTCCTATCTTTGTTTTCAGTATTCTTCACATTTTTGTAACTTCAATTGATTATTTTTATAGTTCAATTACTTTTTCCATAATCAATCTCATCTATTATCAATTATATAAAACTTTCATTTATCATTGGATATTATATAAAATGAATTTCTAGATATTTAGTAATGATATTTTGGGTCTTGGAAAAAAGGGGTGTGTACTGAAGTTTTGATGTTGTTCTCATATGCTTGATAATGTGATTTTTTATATCTTTTAGTCTGATTAAAAATATATTTTCCTTTTTATTGTATCTGTGACTGATTTTATTTAATAATGAAATAACACCAACATAGTATGTTTGATTAATCTTTAAAAATAATATTGGATTACTCTCATATATAATGATTATCCAAATCAAACCAAGTCATTTTTTATTTTCACAAAATAAGGATGATTATTGTATGTTAGTTTCATTTTTAATTCACCAAAATTATATTAAATATAATTAATTCATGAACATAAAATTTATTAATTTTTTCTTGTAAATTTGAATTCATACAATCAGGAAAACTACCCATTGATTTATGTTTCCCCTCTTTGTTGCATTTTTACCTATATATTCTTATCTAAAATTAATATTTTTGAAATTTTGTTAATGTAAGTTAATAATATAAATATTTTTTCCTAATATTAATAGCATAACATTTTTTTGTGACTTTTAATATTGCTTCAAAATTCCTTGTGTGACCAAAATTATAGCGTATTTATTCGATGTTATTGTATTTAGTGTGAATTAGGAATAATAAATTTTTTATTTCTCCTCTCATATAGGGATAAAATGATTCCCCATAGGTGTACCGGACAATAGTTGCATCATTATTGTGAAGTGTAATATAAGTAATTACTTAATACTAATTTCTTAGTTCAATGTATTTTATTATCAAAGGTATGTCAAAATAATTTATTTTATGTCATGACTTTTTTTTATTCTTATTTTACTTGATGCCTATATTATTATTGTGGGATGCATAGATTATCATAAAAACACTTTATCATCAACATAACTAAACAATAATAGAAACTAGGAAGATTCAAATAAATAGGGAAAAAAATTTAATGATGGTCACAACATTGGTATGGTAGGAATGTGTCATATTCTTATGGATAGAGAGATTTTAGCCCTAAAAATATAATGAAACTCATTATAAAATCAGTGGAGGAATTTCTGAGAATCATAATATCCACATATGATCATGGGATGAGTTGTATAATCCAGAAGAAACTTACCATCAATAACTAGTAGTGACATTTTTAGAAGAAAGACTACTACAATATCTATTTATGTGCATTGATTTTTATGATTGGGGGATGGATAATCATGAGTCATAAATTAATTAATCACAACATTTTGAGAATCATCTTACTAAAAATAAATTATAATTAAATTCTCTTTTATGTAACATACCTTTTATGTCAGATTTGATTATATAATGGATACAATATGATTAATAATATGATATGGGTGAGGAAGTTAATTATTTCGAAATAAAAAATGGTTGAATAGTTTGACAGCTGAAACGATGATGTGTATTTGGTGTTGGATAAAAGTTCACAAAAATATTGAATATATAACCCATGAAGAAGTAGTAGAAGAAATTTAGACATCCCTTTTTCACTATATAATAAAATAATGTAGAATGATATCTCTCGCTAAAGAGATTATAATGAAAAGTAAATAAGAACATTATGATGATCTTTGATTAGCTGTTTGAAGAGAATGTGGAGTAGGATGTGGAAGGAGATAAAGCTATATAACTCAATAATTATGATATATAAAATGAATAATGTGTACTGGGGATTCATTATATTTTAATGATTTATCTTAAATAGAAACCCTACAATGCTTAAAATAGTGATTTAGGTGTAAATTAAGGAGATGAACAATGACAACTTAACATTGAAATAAAATATAATCTAGAAGAGGGGGAAGAGCGAGAAACGCTAAAACTTATACATTAATAAAAAAGAAATTATTAATATGATGTCACTAATAAAATAAGTGAGGAGAGGAAAAAGAGGTCTATAGTTGAGATAACAACATATGTTGGTGAATTAAGAAGAATTCTTCCCATCCATTTCCTTTTCTAATGGGAAATATGATCCCATAATTAAAGAAGAAAATAATGATTCTATGTTGGAGGAGATGAAATATAAAATAATATTATATTTTTATTTCCGTATTATTATGTTATACTTTTTACACAAATGTATCCCTCCATATGGAGTAAAAAATCTTGAACGGAAGTTAATGAGGAAAATCACCATAGATGAGTGTAATTCTAAATTAATTTCAATTTCATAAAAGGTAAAACTATTTCTCTTTATAATTATGTGTCACAAAATTAAACGGTGTTTATACAAAACTCAATGAAACATTATAAGGGTATCCTCTCAGTCGGAGAGGATCTGATCCCTAGTAAGATATAGCTATTCCATTTTACATTTGAAGGACCCACACACTACTCTTTCATGGGGTATATCTTTGTAGATTCATGACCAGCTCAGTTTTCCTTTATAGGGAACCACTAAGAATATATATGAACCCTACTATATTAAATCATGGGTACCACTCAATATATAGATGAACCGTAGCATAGTCTTTCAGGGGGTAATGATCAGTAGATAGAGGACATGCATGCTAGTCCATCATGGAAGACCACATGGTATGTAAATTACCTATATATTAGTCCCTGAAGGGAGTTAAAATAGTATAGATATATGAATTTATACATAGTCATTTTTTGGGTACCACTCAATAGATATATACTTCAAAATCCATTCTATAATCAGTGATAGTAGTCTCAAATGATAATGTCTAAGCCCTATCATCATTTAGAATTGTTTAATGAATAATCACAATTATAGAATCTCACATTATATATCAAAATACACTATGAAGGACACCAAAAGTTTTTATGTGGAAAACAACATAGTATAGTCTACCCACACGACATAATCCAAGTCCAAATGAATGAGATATAAGAGGTAGAACACTCCTCAACAAGGAAGTACGTTTTATTTAAGGGGATCCACATGGTGTGTGGCCTCAATAATTTTACTATAGATGCCACATCTAGAACAAAAACATCAATCCATGTAGACATATATTGAATTTAATGGGACTGCATATAATTTTATAGAAAAATATGTCTAATCAATGTGCTCTTGGTTGTGCCCCTGTACACATTCCACGTTCTAGTACATTGTGTGCTCCCTGCCATGTTCATGTATTTATACTCCCATATTACACACCACACTTCCAACACTAGATCAAATAGTGTCTAGAGGTCCTACATGATGTGGAATACCTGTAATTTCCCATAAAATCTAGAGTAGTGTATTTTTGAAAAAACATTATATGTGTTCATCTGAACTACACAGTGTGTAGTTGGGATTTTTTTAGAATCTCTTGGTCTCCTTTTGAGTCTCAAAATCCACCATTATCATATTTAATATTCTTTATTCTAACTTTAATCTCAATATAATCATGTATAATGATGCCACAAATCTATTTTCTGGATTTAGGTGGTTTTAAATCACAATTCATGTTCATCCATAAAATGCCACCATGAGCCCCACATGCCTCTAATGCCACTACATTCGCTATATTGAATACCATATAAAATAATCCATCCTGACTATCCACATTCATATATGATTCATTGTAGAAATTTCGATCAGAATATTTTGAAAAAATCCATTATGAATTAGGGGGTCCAATTCTTTCTTAGACGTAGTCAAAAATAGTCAAATCATGATCCATTGGTCCAATAATCGAGAATGAGATGAACATGTGTGGGAAAGGAATAAGAAAAAATATTATATCATCATTTTCCATTTATTAGTGGAAAAAAATAATAGAAATGTTGATTTTACGGGGTTATTCTAAGTAATAATGAATAAAATATATCAAAATAATAGTTTATTTCAATAAATATCTGAATATGAAGGTTCAAGTCAAGAAAATTATCCAAGAATTAAAAATAAGATCATAATGAATCTTTTAATATATGTATAATATTTAATTTATGATACCTAACTCAATATTGGATCATTTTTTGTGGAAGAATATGTTTTCAAATGATGGGGGAGATCCATTATGTTCAATAAGACTGGATTAACCATGATATGATATTTGATCATTGAAAAATCTATACATTCTGATGTAGAAGTGGTGAAAATCATTACAATGATCATATGGTTAGGCATATAATCTAATAAATTCAATATAGAATCATCTTTATAAAGGATATGATGTGGGTAATTTAATTTAAAATTAATAAATAAATAAATAGATTTAATTAAACAATCCAGCCAATGGCCCCCAATATTGTGCTACCTATGCTAATGAACATTTTGGTCTGGCATAGGGTTTATCTTTTTCTATAGTCTCAATCATGGTCTTATAATTGTAATTTGAGACAATTTTTAATTTATATCACATTATTTATAAAAAATTGTTTCCACATAATAAAAAATATATTTATTATATTTAAAAAATAATTTTCTGCCTTACCAGCCCAAAAAATTGGACGCCATCTTAGTACGTAGATATAAAAATAATTGATAATACATTTAAAATCTATATAAAGAAAAAATGCATCTGCAATATAACATCATTAAATACTGTCTTCCTTAAAAATAATAAACTACTTATAAAAGTGGGTATATTAATCCCACATCTAGATCTCCCACAATCATGATCTATCCTCCATAATCCAATGCTATCACCAAATAAGAACCAAAGGAATTATCCATTAATATAGGATCCTCTCTTACAAATCCTTGAACTACACTAGGTTCTTGAAAAATGTGCCTCCATTATAGATTTCAAGCACTCCTGAGTCATTGATGTGTCTGTGATCATGCATTTATATCCTTATATGTGACATACAAATGATGTCATGAACCCACTCTAAGTGTGGGGCTATGGAAAAGCGATGGGAAACCACTCCAACCCTCTATAAGATATCAAGAGACCCTATGAATATTTTGTATATCATAACTCCCTCTCTAAATCTTTTAAATCCCCACATTGGGATGACTATCATGAAATAATTTCATCCTTGGTATAATGGAAATTCCCTATAAAGTCGAATTGTATAAGATTTTTGATAGCTCTTAGTTGTCTTCATCCACTTCTGAAACACCTAGACCTTATTCATCATCCCGTGTACCATCTATAGACAAACATGTTATGCCTCACTGATCATAGTCCTACATATGGATGTCATTCAGGGTCTCTCAAACAATTCCTTTAAAGATATAATTCCCATTCATTAGTGATAGAAATTATTATTCTAAAAATCTACCAAGGTAATGTGATCCTTTCATCTTTAGAAAATGTATAACATGAAATCCCATAAGAAATCTCCAACACATAGATAGTGAAATTCATCTTCCCATACTTCTATGTGTGAAAGGTTTTAGTCATAACATCTAGATCCTAAATTCCTCATGTATTCCAATACAAAAATGTGATGTAAACTACAAATCACGGTTGGAGACAATCCTCAAGGGATCCCCACAATGGCATATGAAGTCCTATATTTGGAAATACAATTGTATATCTGACAAAATAATTCTTTCTAATATAAATTATATGTGGTGACCATTTATGTATGTCATATATCTCAAATATTGTGTCATGGTCTCTTGGTTTTTGTGGATCCATATCACAATGTCTACAGTTATTCAGACATATTTCCACTGTGAGATCTGAAGAGGCTACAATAGAGATATCAAAAACATGTTTTTCTCCCTTCACCTGCTAACATGTGATGAAATAATATATTAACTCTCCCACCCTCCTTCTGATTATATCCAGAAAAAAGTTCTAATGATGTTCTCAAAACATCTTCACTACATTGGGATGTAAAATTAATTGAAATGTGTGAAACTACCACATCACCTCTTCTTACATTGTGATTGAAAAAACTGTCCACCCATGGAAATGGATAATATGATTGACACCATTATAAAATGAATCTTGTAATTATAATGATTTTATCTATTCATCTATAACATCATAGTAAATATCCACTAAAAGATCCATCGTCTCATGCTGATGAAGTGGTGGAGTTAACTCTATTGAAAAAAGAAAAGTGACACTCTCCTCATCAACTAGGATCATCTTCTAAGACACCAACTATTAAAATACATCCTTCTCTAGTAGAGAATGATACATTATTCTATTTGAATGTACCACTATATTTCCATTCCTAGGATTATATACTATTTAATATTCATAATCTTATATGAAATTTAGTTAGTCGATCTATCTCATGTTCATGTCTTTTGAAGTGAAGACATGCCAGTGTCTATGATAGTCTGAGTATTCAAAAATTCTCTCTCCAATAAGATTGTTCATCCAAACACTTAGAGTGAAGAATAATAAAAAAATATAGATCTTATTTTTTCAAAGTCTTTCTTAGGGGGTCTCAACTACCTCTACCAAAATTATTTAATTTGATACCTCTTCTGTAAAGACCCATAAATTTCAAGGAAATGTTTTTTCATAAATTCTTTTGAATTTTACGAGTCTGCAGTTTCTGACGGAACCTGATTCTGAGGCCCAGTGTGCCCAGAATAATTTTCAGAAGTTTTGATATCTTAAATTAATGCGCGTAAGCAGTTTTACAGAAAAAGTGGTATAACTCTTAAATAGTTACTCAGATCAGAAAAAAGAGGGCACCGTTGCGCTCACGATGGCGAGTTTACCCTAGGCGCGACTTAATTTTAGTCGACGCAAGCCTCATGTGAAAAATTCCAAAAATGACATATTTGTAAGTAAATTAATTAAATAAATTATTTTATTTTTCAAATGGTTATAAATCACAAATGGTAGCTAGGATTAAAAACATGAGACCACCGCTGAACTTGTGAGGGCATGCCTTATTTAAGCAGATACTAACGTTTTCTGGCACGGGCCACCAGAAAAAGTTAGTTTTTGGCCGCAAATAAAATAATTAAGTGAAAATTATTTTATTTTAAAATTCATAACATCTAAATGGTAAATCAGACTGAAAATCTGAGAGTATCGATGGGTTTTTTGGGGCGTGTTTTACTTAGGTAGAGCCTAACCTCGACTGGTGTGGGTCGAGGGTGACTGATAATAATTTTCCGAACGTTTTTTTGGGTACGTTCAGTAAACGTACATGCGGGATTTTCTATCTTTTGAACTGTTGCTCAGAATTGAAATCTGAGGGCACCGATGAACTCGCAGAGCCAGTAATTACTTAAGGGGACCTTTACCGCAGTTGCGTTTGAAGCGGGTTGAGAATTATTAATTTGGAGTTTAGTTATGAAGTTAAATAAATTTGTTAAAACAAATTTATTTATAAGGAAGTTTAATCTTCCCATGTATGGATATATGAGATGTGGGGCCCACACGAGCCCCATCCTCTCATCTTTCCATAACTTTCTCCAACCCCCCACTTAGAACCTCTTCAATTTAATGTGAAAACTCCCCTTATTATGACATCCCATCACCTCCCAAATTAATTTTCCATCAAGGGTTTGAAAGCTAAAATGGCATGATAGTTTTATATATTGGGGAGCCTTCAATCAATTATGGGTTGGAAAATATTTTGAAGAACCTTGTGGGAAACATATGTGGAAATTTAGAAGAGCTCCCTCCTTCCAATAAAGAATGTTCTCGAAGAAGAACAATGAATCTTTGATGAAGAATGCCTCCGAAAAAGAACATGAAGTCACCGACGACGTGACTTCTCCCCTTAATCCTTCACGTCAAGGGAGGAGACACCACCATGGGGAATGTCTCCATCGATTAAGACACTTCCGCCAACGTCAATGGAATCAGCACCGATCTTCCATGACATTCGGTCATCATGATGCTTGCCTCTTTCTGCGGATCTATGACGTGTGACATCATTGCGAGGTATGGGGATTTGTGTTTATTTATATGTAGGACTTGACAATTGTGGTTTTCATCTCATCTGATTAAAGTTTTGATCATTAATTCTTATCTACCTTTCATTCGCGATTATTGTATTTCACACGAGTCGTAATTTATTAATTATGATTATAGCTTTCCAATCATCGTTTTAATGACAGTGAATCTTGACCAATCCAAGAACGGCTGAGTTCATTTCCTAAATTATGTTATTGGTGATTTTATCCTTCAATCAGCACCCAAATAATAATTTGGTGTACTAACGATTTCGACGGACAACTTTAATACACACTTGATTCATGGAGCAACGACATGAGCAAGCCCCAATGGGTGGTTCTACGCACGGAGGCGCATGATGAGGATAGCGAGGGTCTGCCAGGACGTGCAACGGATGGTAGCAAGCCGGTGGTCTGCGTGGCGGCATGTCGAAGGGGCATGCAGCGGAATGTGTATGGCGGCGCGGCGGAGTTGCAGGCGGCAGTGCTAGCCGTAGACGGTGGTGGGGGTTTTGGCCATGCGGATGAAGGTCGGATGCTAGGGTTTGCATGAGGGGCTAATTGGGGAAGATGGGATTGAAAAAATAAGTTGAAATGATGAAATAATAATAATAATAATAATAAAGTAATGGAGGGGAAAAGAGGTGTGCGACCTGCTACACCGAAATAGAATCTTTGGTTTGTGCGAGAAATCTCATGAGAGGTTTTGTTTGAAAAAAAGTAATAATAATAATATATTATTATTATTATTAGTTTTGGTGGTTAAAACCATAATTTGTGTGTAATGTTTTCGTGCGATCTCGGTTTCACAAACTGTTAGTGGAAGTGCGACCCTTACATCGAGACAGAAATTATGAGTCCAATATTGAACGTATTTTTCGGGTTTTAGGGTCAGGTACCCTAAACGCTCGTGAATTAATAGATTTAATATTATTATTAAATATTCGAACAGTCATAACTCATGTGTGTGATTTCCAATTGACTTGCCGTCAGTGGCGATGTCATTCTATCATTAATACGGTCGATTCTAGTCCAATTTTGAATATTAAATTTTTGTTCGTGGCCCGGGTCCACGAAACACCCAATAATAATAATGTTACTATTATTATGGAATCTTGTATCTGACATATCTCCCTCATACAATGTCAGAATGACGAACTGTCTATGGCATTGAGACCCTGAAATTAATACTGATGTTTCAAGACTAATTTTTGATATTTAATTCGAGGTTGAGGCGCGGGCCCCACGAGGCCTGGTTCGCACATGTTGTGGTGAAATGAAACTTTTTTACTGGCTATCCGATTAGGACTAATGGGTAGTCCATCTTGTGTGTTTTTTAGTTTGGATCAAAATGGGGTGACCGGTTTGGTTAACCGGTGTCATTTGAAGTACGACCGGGTTGGATCGAACATGAATCCAACCGAGCCCTCAATAATAAAACGATTATAACTTAAAAACCAGACATCTGATTGACATTTAGTCCATTAAGTTGGATTTTTTATGATGATATGGTTCGGTTGACATACTCCACTTTAGGTTTGGATGCATTTGGAGTACGGTCGGGTTGGTTTGTACATGAATCTAATCGGGCCCCCGGGACAAAAAGGCTAATAACACACAGACCGGGAGTCCGATTGACACGCCGTCTGTTGCGTTGAGACCCCTATGATGAGGTGGTCCTTTGAGATACATCCACGGGAGATTTCTTGACACTTGTAAGTATTGACCAGTAAATCGTGGAGCGGACCCTCCTAGAGATGAGCATACGAAGTGCGAAGACATAGTAGCTGTGGATCTGATGACTGCTTGACCAATTCGACTTGGAGTGAGTCAAATAGCCCAGTGGACGAAGCCCCCCCCCCCCGGAATTTGGTGGCAGACCCATGGTGGACAGAGCACCTGGTAGTAGGCAGCAGACCTGGGGTACTTGTCAGGAAGAGTACCTCTATATGCTATTAGGGAACCGCTATTGTGTTTGCGCGGCCAACCCTTGGCGGGATTCACTACTGTGTTTGGGTGGCAGACCCACGGTACTCGACAGGAGGAGTACCTCAGCAGTCTATAGTTAGTGAGTAGCACCTTGGATTCGTGACAGTTCTACTGTACTCGACAGAGGAGGAGTTCTCCAGCAGTTGGAGTTTCGATATCTTGAATAAAATCATCGTTTGAGCTGAGTTAATGACCATTGGGTATACCTCATGATTGAGATGGGAACCTGATAACAAAGGTATATGTATGGGCATGTAACTAAGTAGTGGATATCTGTTGATTTCATATCTGTTTGATACCTCATGATTGAGATGGGTTACTTGATTACTTAGGTATAAGTATGGGCTTATACCTAAGTAAGGGTTATCTGTTTAGATCCTTCTTTGTGATTATCCTTGTTGGATTTAGTGAGACCTTGAGGGTCTCAGGGTCCCTACTGAGTATAGTTATACTCACCCCTGCACGGGCTATGCCTGCACCTCGTTGTGTTGGATGCAGATGACAAATAGCGCTGACGGAGGCCGAGTTTTCGAGGACTGGATGGTACCCGGTGGTGGAGCTCACGACGAGTCAGAATCCGGAGATGGACTTCACAATGAGAAGGTACTAGGAGGAGGTTGATGGGAGATATAATTGAGGAGGATATCTATACCTACCCTTTAGGTAGGATCCGAGGTGGACGACCCAGGAGCTGCTTCTATCTTATAGCTACTTGTCTTTTCTATTGTACTTTCGTTCAGTTGTAGCTGTACTTTTCAGTTGGGTTTGTATTTTGGCCCATTTACTTTTTCGCACTTTCTTTTGTACTTAGTGTATTACTTTTGCTTGTACACCAGTTGGATGTGTTTAGGTTTTATAAAGTAAATTCCTTCCCAATTATCGGGATTTATTCCTTTGGTGCTAGTCGCCAGCCCCTGGCCTTTAGAAGGTGGGATTGGGGTAGCCACAGCACGGGCTCTGAGGACGGGATGTGACATCTTCATCAACACGAAATAAATCGTTGCTCTAGGAAATCATTACATAAACCACACCACTCTATGATAGTTTCAAAACAAGAGAACTCAATGGTCCTAGCCTAAAATACAAAAATTCACATTGTAAAATCTCATTCCATGTAACAAATCCACTTTTTCATTAGGTTTGTTAAAAGGGGTTGAAATACTAAAAAATACCACCTTGTACCTGTTGTAGTACCTCATTGAACTGAAAAAAACTAAACACCTCTGAAAAGATCTTAGTTGGGTCTTAAAAACGCATTACTACAATTTTTATGGGTCCATAGATGATCGATGAAGATATAAGAAATGTTTAATAACGTTAATCATGTCGATATTGAACTGTAACATTGAGAGCCTGGAAAAATGTTGGTGGTCTTGAAGATTTTCTACAACTATCCTCAAGGTATCTTCAAACACTTCCTGAGACAAAAAGTTGATGAATATGTCATCTATGAATAAAAACAAAGAAAATTCCATGTTTTCATGTAATAAATGGATCATCAAATCCCTAGACAAAATGGGGTAATTAGTCACACCAAAAGGTGTCACCAGGAACTCATTGTATCTGCATCGTTAATGGAATGCTAGCATCAGAATATTAGCCTCCTCAACCCTACACTAGTGGTATGTTGAAGTATGAACAATCATTGAGATCCATATCATACAAAAATATATATCAGATAGTTTATAAATCATTTTAATATGGTACTTTTTATTTATCATGTATAAGTTTAGTTTATGATAATCTATCTATAACCATAGGTTCCCATTATTTATTTTTACAAACAATAGCACAGCTTCTTAGGGAGGGTACACCAGCTAAAATATAACCATACCCTTTGAATTCATATAACTATACCCTAATCCCTTGATCTCTATAGGTTAAATTTGATACTCCCTATATTATATTTGTATGTTCCCAAGGTTCATGTTGATGAGAAACACTATCTCCCACAAAAGAGGTTGTCATTACGCATCCTTATGGTGGTCATCCATAAAATTTTCCACAACTAAATGAATCAATATCCCCAAATACCCAACTTTACCATGGGATAAAATCATCAATTGATGAGTAATGGTTTTCATCTTCCTAACTTCATGACCTACTTTCTCTGTAATGAGATCACTCTTAGTCAGAAATGAAAATCTCATCCCATTAGTATAATAGAATTTGACACATATACAGTGATAGTCCATAATGGCTTAGAAAATAGAAAATTATTCAGTACCCAATACGAATTAATAACTTCACTTCGTGAATACCAAATGGTCCCATGGGAAAATATCACCCCCCTTGTGATAGATCATGTAGTCGGTAGATAGATTATATCGAAGATGTGTTCCCTGTAGGGATCTCAATGAATAATTATCATTATGGAGTCACTACTGGGAGCCCCATATCTATTACCAGGAGTAAAGAGATGAATTAATGACCAAAACTAGTATCTACTAGTATAGATGAAACAGTAAAATGAATATATATATTACTTATAATCTTATCATATCGTATTCGGTCATTAGCCACAGTCACATTCAGTTACCCACGACCCCGACCACCAGCTCAATAATCTTGACGTGGGACTCATTTTGTTCATGTTTGTAGGATATCATAACATCAAGCACCACTAAATTATCCTATAATAGTATCCCCACCTACTACTATACTATCTCCACCTCCGTAGGGGCCTCCAAACCCTAACCTTGGTGATCCATGACCATATTGTGGATTTTCTATGGCAGTCCCTTAGTTATCTATCTCTCATCCTCAACACATTAGGATGGGTAATTACATTCCTTATGACCACTCTCATCACTAAAATATCATCACCCATCATTGCTATTACATGGTCCTCTATATGGTACCTGATATGCTTAACCAAGTTTCTGTGTCTGGTCATGAGGGGGGATCCAATGCCATAACCCTACTACCTAGCCCCTATTAGTTGACTTAGATGACTCTACATTTATACACCCACTTCTACATTCAACTATATAATGTACCTCATATTGAAATATATCTATCTCCCACACCCACTCTTCCACACAATCAAATGTGGGAATTCATAGTGGCAGCACACTCACATGGATGTCTAAATAAAGAAAATACAAATACTTATTCTCATAGAAGTAACAATCCAACATTATGTCATGGTAGTACATTTTCATGTAATTTAACATCACAACATAAAAAAAATTTCTTCCCTCAATACTACTACTCTAAAGGATATTGAATATGAAATGATCAAAAGCATGAGGGGTAGTACTCCCTCAAAAAAATCTAAAGAATTTTATGCCATGAAAAATGAAAATCATCATGTGTCTACATGTCTAAACACTAGTTCCTTTTGATTACATATAAATGGATAGATTATAGTGAAATTTATATGATATATTGGGAATTTTAAATTCCTAAAAACTATGATCATTGACCCAATTCAATCTTCATCTTCCTGGGCATCCATCTCCCCATAGAACACAGTGGCCTATGGATCTTTAACTCACCAAATGTACTACCCTTATATAAAAACTCATTATAAACTAATAATATAATATACTCATTGATAGTTGGGATGTTAATATTTCCATTTATTGAGGAAATATCTCATATGATGTCTCCTAAACTGATGTTTTATCATATGAAATATAAGCTCCACTATCCTAAATCTATGTCCTGGTAGTTGTATTTGTGGAGGAAACATTAAGATTAAAATAAAAATATAAAATGGTATTATTTGGTTATAATTATGGGTTCATTAATAGAGTATGAAAATGAAAATACTCAATCCTATATAATTATAGTTTAAAATTCCCTTCAACCAATGCATTTTTACTACATGTTAACATACTTGTAGTCAGATTCTTGGTGAATGGATACATTAGGAAACAAAAAATGTAGGATTTACTAGATAAAAATCCTCACTTTAGACACTTCTCAACATTTCCATCTATTACTAATCAAACCCCACAGGTGAAAATAATGAAAACATTATCACGATATTGAACTACCAACGATACCAATCATTTATCACCCGATCAAACGGGTCCCACCTAGATGGTGAAAGTCTGATCCAGAACTACCTGAAACCCACATCCATAGGCTTGAGTCAAGATACATGCACTAAATGGAATAAAAAATGGGTGGCTTATTCCTGAAGTGGATATATGCATACACCCTACCTTATCCATGCAGTAGTGTAGAATAATAATAATAAAACATTATATCATATAGACTAATAATCATTAATGTTACAACATAGAGGGTATAAAATATTTATGACACCATTATATATAATGTTATGGGTAAAATAATCACCCAACTTTAAAATATGTCACAACCCAAAAATAAGTGTAAAATCAAATGTTGTGAATGACTATCTAAATATCTCGATGGATCAACCACTATATGCAGTCGAATACACCGATTTAATTCAATGTTCCACTAAAATGACCATCGAACAATTTATCATCTTCATATGAAACAACACAAGATGGAAAATCAGATGCCATGGTGAGTATAGACATACCATATAGGACACACAAAAGTGGAAGGGTTAAATGAGAGTCATGATAGATGAAGATATCTCAACCCATATTAAAATAGAAATATATACCATAAATAAAGATATATGTGTGTGTGTGTGCATGTGTGTGTGTGTGTTTGTGTGATAATATATGAATCCCTTATGAGATAGAAAGGCAATCTACATATAACATCACATCCCTTGAAAATAGTTTCAAACGGTATGGAAGGTTAACCAACGATGTAAAAAATCGCATGGGTGCATCTATGGAAGTAACCATATAGAGAAAACTAATGTCCCCATTCTTCCTCATAGTAGAGGGTATCATTATCCATGTTGAGGACCCACTCTCTATTGTGGTAGGGGTTGCATTTAATGGCTAGACAATATATAACCTATTATGATAGGGGTATTCAAAATAGGGTATCGATGAATCACATCCCAGTGTGTTACGGGGTAACCATTAGTAGATTTATCACTCATGCGATAGTCCTCCATGTAGGGGTAGGGAGTTACTATTGAATAGATAGTGGACTTGCTCTTTAGTCCATCATAGGGGAACCACATGATTGACATTTTACCCTCTCCTTATTATGTATTAGGGTACCATTTGATATATTGAGGAACAACTCTCTATCCCAACATGGGGTACAACTCTATAGATATTGTCACACCCCGACCTCACTTATTTATTATTTTTATGAGTTTTAGTTGTAGGTTGTTCATGTTTTGAAATTTTGGATTCTTTTTAAATATTGCGTTGTTAGTCAGTATGGATGACCAAGTGAATTGGGATATGGTGCGCGACTTGTGCATAATTTGTTATGAGTCGTGTGATGATCTTCTGTCTCAACACTGTAAGCGGGTAGTGACAAGTGATATGGGATGAGCATGACTTGGCCTACCATGTGTCTGGCCACAGTTAACCATGCACGGACTGCGAGGTTACCTATTTTTTTGAATAAACAATAAAATTGAAGTTAAAACAAAATAAAATGAAAATGGGATAAATAAAATTAAATAAATAAATAAATGTTTGATAATAATATTTATTATATGGTTATGAATATTATTATTATAACTGTTTTTTTTTTATTTTTTTATGGATAGCCTACCCATCATCCCCCCTCCCTTTACTCACTATGTGAGCCTCGTTTCCTTCTCCCAGTGTAGTGCACAAGCACCTTACCTTCCCTCTTGCACGACCACCCTCTTGCTGAAGACATGCCATCCACCAACACCTGTGACCCATCTCCCCCTTTGGTTTCTCCATGCGTGCATGGTGGACCCGCTTCTTGGTCTCCCTTCACTCAACATTTTCTTCTCCACCTCCTTCAGCATGCAGAATCTCAATATGTCTGGTCTCCCGGCATGAGACATGCTCTATCGGGTCGGCCGGCCTTCTAGCATGCAGCTAACTCTCCCTCCTAGCTCTCCATGTTTCCCGACTTCCACCCAACCTCTTCAGCACGAACCCTTATTCTAGTTGTTTTTTTAATTTTAACTTTGGTGTTTTATTCAAAATAACCAAACACTAATATTAGGGTAATATTGGGTTTGTTTTTTCGGTGTCTAGGGTGATCGGTTGGTTTGTGGAGCAATGTTATTCCCTCGGTTTAGGTTCCTTTACATTCGCGCGTGTGGAGGTAGGTTCTTCCATGCAATTTCATTTAATTCTGTTCAATTTTATATTTTTGTTTTAGTACATAATTATTAAATATTTATTCCAAATTACATTAAAAGAGTAGTTTGTTTACATTAATGATATATTGTTGGTAGAACATTCCAAAAATATTTTGTAACATTTCTATCCTTGCATTCTCATTTTTCTCCCATGGCAATTGAATCTGGATAAGTGGCAGTGTTTTGGAAATGATTTTTTTAAATATTTTGAGTATGGTAAAGGCACATGGTTTTGTGTTTCGCGTCATCCATTTTAGGGTATTTTGTTTTATGAGAGTCTCATGTACCTTTTTGTACATGCGTTGGTGTTTTACACATTAATTTTTGGGTATGTTTTGTTGTTATAGTGAATTTTGGTCAACAGTATGGGGCATGCACACACTTATATATATAAGGTACATATATATTTAATATACATATATCCTCCAAGTATATATTCAGTAATTGAATAGGGAATACTTAAATTGTATTGTTGATATATGTATATAAATATAGTCATTTGCTTTTGAGTGCATGATAATTATGAGTGGTCACTGCCTTTTTTGTCAAGTTCAAAAGATTTCGGCATGACCTAGTTCCTCTTTAAGGTATATGAAACCATTATTTTCATTCAATTTGCATTTACATATATTTTTTATGTTCATTTAAAATTATAAATTTGTTTCGAACATATATGATATTATTATATTGCATGTTGTGGTGATTTAATGTTATTTTTTGTTGTTAAAAATAGAGTTTTTTATGTGCTTTGGAGTATTCCCATGCATTTTTTCATATGAGATTGATACAATTTTTAGTGAATCTTTTTAGGAAAAATAGGTTGGTTGAATGAGGATTTACAATATGAAATGTCATATTAAATGTATTTGTTTTTTAATTTAGAATTTTCTTTTTATACATGCAATGGAATGCGATTTCTTTTAAATTTTTATAGATCTTGACTTGATATAAACTCATTGGGTTTTGAACATGTGTTGTGATTTCTAAATGGGTGAAATGGATGAAAATGAGTTTCAAATGTTTTATTAAGTTGTATAATGTTCCATTGGATGAATACACAACCATGGGTTCACTAGGTGCACACATGGATTTGCATTCAAGAGAAGATGTACCTATAGAGCCAATCCCCCGGAAGAGTACCTTTTCTCCCCTTCTTTTTCTGAGTTGATTTTGTGTTTTCCAAAATTGGGGGTATCCTGATCCTTTCCTTTTGAAAATGTTTTCAAATGTATTTCTAATGGTTTGGCCCGGTTGGCCATGAATAATATTTCAGTGAGTGGTTGTAAACTATGTTCTGTTTGGTGATTTGACATAGTGTGTTAGCTTATGAGTGTTATAAAATCCTGTTTGTCATGTTCTTAATAGTTCGTTGCTTTAACATTATTTATAATGATATTGGGAATGTTTTGGTAAATTCTTGGTGTAAGGGTCCATTTGGCCATACATGTTTAAAATAAGTTTTATTTTTGTGTAATAAATCTATCCAAGTTTTTTGGCTAGAAGTTTGATTGTTTTAAATATAATGGCCCAATTGGCATTTTAAAATAGATATTTGATAAGGGTTTTATGATTGTGATTTGAATAAGGCATGTTTGGGTTTGTTGAAATGGTATGTTCTGAAAACCCCTTGTTGGTTATGTCTCTTGCCTCTAATGATGTTCATGAGATTGGAGGGAGCACAGGATGGGTCCTCCTTTGGTTTATATTTATTTTAGGGTACATGAAAAATAATGATGTGGTTAGGGTGGTTCCATATAGTGTAGTGTTCGTGGTTTTATATGTGTGTGGATTGTTGTTTGAATGTGTGGAACACCTTTTTTTGAAC
This sequence comes from Viscum album, assembly GCA_963277665.1. Classification (NCBI taxonomy): domain Eukaryota; kingdom Viridiplantae; phylum Streptophyta; class Magnoliopsida; order Santalales; family Viscaceae; genus Viscum; species Viscum album. The sequence continues at coordinate 228,290,340 of OY728143.1, forward strand.
ATAACATAGAATCCTAGCATATAGAGGGGGTTTTGAGAACGATCACTACCCCGGAAATTCATGTACTATCCAGTGGGCCATATTAGGTGGATATTTGGGGTTATTGGTATGGGATTAGGCCCCTCGGTCTGACCTAAGAAAGGTAGGTCAGGAATTAGGGTGTTTTATTTTGTCGTGTGTGGCTTGCTACTGGGGAAGGAGTCGTAGGTATTTGTATTCTCTGGTCATCCTTCGATTTCCTAGATTTTCCGTGATCCATTTATATTATAACTTTTAGTACTATTTCCATTGATATGTGTTGAATCATAATATTGATCATGTTTTTTGTCTTTTCATGGAAAACATTGTATGTGTGGTTTGTTTTATTAAGGATTTCAAATTAGTTGTTTTAGAAATATGTGTGCACACCCCTTTATATATTTTCTTTGTTTTTGAATTATTAGGGTAATAGAATTGAGATTGTTAGTTTTCAAAATTCATTATATATATATATATATTAAATCAATATTTTTATAATTGTAGTTCAAACTAGTGTAATTGTACCGTTTTGGAATTTGGGAACACATGGATTATGTGGACCACTTTTCTCACTCTTTCTGAGAATTTTAATGCTCATGCATATCCCATCTTTTTAGATGTGGGGTCATTTGAATTGCTCAGGTTCATTTTTTGTCTTCACTTTTTAGGTAGGTTTCTAGTTGTTGGAGGTGACCACGATGTCAAAAATATGTATGCGAGTCTTGTTGTCATGCCACTAAAAGTATTATTTTTTATTTTTTTATTTCTTATTAATTTATTTGTCCTACTTTTTCGAGCCAAATCATTCCGACCTATTTTTTTTGGATTCCCAACACTGGGTTCCATCCTGGGTGGATCAAAAATGCTCCTCGGGACATGTCACAGACCAGCTCTGGAGACAGGTTGATGTACAACCTAGGACTGGTTCATGAAAAAATGATATTAGAGGGGTCTCATGCTATCTGGGATGTCCGGTAGATGGAGATTAGGACTGTCAAGACTTGTGTGGTAGGTGTGAGAAGTGTGTCATGAACTATTTCTCGCATTGATCATCATGTATTCAGGGGTATTTTTGGATTTATGTCCTTGTCCTTGGGTTGTTTTGGATTAAGATATGACAATAGAGGCGAATCGGGTTATGTTCTCACCTCATGTGGGGTAGTGACCCATGTAGAGTCTAAGTGCCTGATTCTAGGTCCTCATAGTGTTATGCCTTACATGAGGAATTTCTCCCCACCAAGGAATTGAGTTAGTCATAGACATAAGTTCCCCCTTACTTTGGTTGATTATTGGTTTCATTTCATGTTTATTTCTTTTGATGTGAGTGTGTGCTAAAATTGAATGTGGAATTTTTAAGTGAAAATAGTTTTGGAATTAGAGTTCTTTCCTCAAAATAATTTAAATTAGTAAGGTGAGGTTTTAATTGGGGAAGTGTTTTGATTTAGATGGTTTGGTATGTGTTTGGATTTGGTAATGAAGATGATATGGTGGGACCTTCGACATTCATTATGGAGGGTCACATATGTGTGGGTATGTGAAAGGAAGGCGTGGGGAACTTTTGTATGGATGATGTAAGTGGGATTCGATGAATGTACATGTGACAGTTCATAAAGGACCAAAGGTCAGTAATTTGAATAAAAAGGGAAATGAAATTTTTGGAATTGAATTTTTTTATAAAAGTGGGTTTCAAAATTTCTAAATTCTTCTAGAAAATGTCATCATTTTTAAAATTTATATGAAAATGGATTTTTGAGAAGTTGATTTTGGTTATGCTCGAGTATGTCTGGCTTTAGAGCATGTTATTTTGAGCTCGAGGTTTTTCATTCGATTTATTTTTTCCTCGATGCCAATTGCAATTGTTTTTTTCTTGTTTTTCTAAATATATCACCCTGAATGTTTCTCAATGTTGATATTGACTCATGCCTAGTTTTGGTTCTTTTCTTCTTTTACTTATCAATCGATGTAATTAATGTATGTTAGAGGTAGTTGTTTATTTTTGTGGAGATAGTGTTTATTTTGGGTTGTTGGGAACTGCCAGTGTGTTAAGTTTCATTCCATATTAGTTCTATTTCATGGTCCTATTTGGGGTCTGTGGGGATTGGTCACCTTATAGTCGTTAGTGTTTCAGGTGCATTTGGTGGGTGGTTGGCTTTCATAAGGGTTCACAATCTGGTGAGGGTTTCCTACCAGAGGAAACTATTAATGAAAACACTTCTTCATCAGTGATGACTCTAGTTTGTTGAACCATTCTCTTATATGCCACCATTGTGGCCATCTCAGGTATTCTAATACATTATATTGCATCACTTTGAAAACGTTCCACCATCTTTTTAATATGAATCATTGTGAAGGAGGAGTTGGGGGCTAGAGGATGTGAATGCCTAATAGTGATGTAGGAGGTTCTTTAGACATCAGGTCCCCAACCACATGTCTCGGGGTGAAGCTGAGGCATAGTCTGTAGTATCTGAGGGTTTGTGGAACTTCAGTCCAGATTATGTTTTCATCCATTTGATTGAAATATCCAAAGTTTCATTGTTCTATTAAATCCTTAATTGTAATATCATCCATGTTGTGGTAGTGTGTTGATCTCATTTTAGCATTATCCATGCCATATTATCTGTTCATAGTGTGGCTTTCCAATCATTTTTTTCCATGAAGGCTTTTGTGCCTGTGAATAAATAAATATATTCTAATTTTGAGTCGGTCTCATCTTTGTTCAGTTGGAGGATGTTTCATTTCATAAAATTTAGTGGAGGTGTCGATTTAATTTGACATCTTTATATTTGTGGGTTGTTTTGTATCAATATTTTCATCCATGTATCAAGAGTGTTGTTCGGCCCAGGTGGGAAGTTGAATGTGTTTGGTTTGCGAGATCCTATATTTCCCCATTGGGGGGGGTTGTTGTGTTCGGGTCTCAATGAATTAAATACTTTGGAATTTACATGATGGGGAGAACACTCTTGTGTTATCCCCTATATCTTATGTTGTGTTCCTCCTAGAATTGGTCAAGTGCAACATGTGTGGGGAACGGTCATCAAGATGTTTATGGTTCACTGTTGTTCTATTTGTGTATAAACTCATGTTATGTCAAGCCTTGTATTGATGAATTTGGGGGGAATAATGTTTTTTTGGTTGGGATAATTAAAACACCCTGACCTGGATGATTTATTATTTTCTATTTCTTTAATTGTTATTTTCAGTTTCGGTAGATGGCGGGTTGAGTTTTCAAATTTTGGAAGCATTATCACTATTTCACAGTCAACCAGCACAGATAACGAATTTCATAGGGTTGTGGTGGGAAACATGTGTGTGATTTATTTTTTAGTTGTGTGATGAGCGTGTGGCTCACCACTCTAAGCAGGCAGTGTCAGATGACTCAAGATGAGCACAACTTGCTCAACCGTGCGTCCGACAGCAGGTAACCATGCACATATCACGAGGTAACCTATTTTTTTGAATAAATTTTATAATTTCATTTAAATTTAAATAAAATAAATGTGTGTTAAGTAAAATGAAACTAAAAAATAAATGATTGATAATAATAATAATAATAACATGATGATTAATCTTCTTATTATTATTAATATTTTTTTTTCTTTTTTGAAAACCCTATCCTACCAATCGCCCACACCCCCTTCCCCTTACCTACACCACAATACCCCTTTCCATTCTCCATGTGTTGTTCCCAACTATATTCCTTGCCTTCTCGCACAGCCACCTTTGTGCCGACGACCTCCCATCCACCTGAACCAGTGACCCCCCCCCCCCCCCCCCCACTGTCCCTTAGATTTCTCTATGCATGAGCGGCCAACCAATAGCTCCCACTTCCTTGTGCTCGAGCCGTATTCTCCACATCCTCTAGAACACACAATCCCCATTCATCCATTCCTCCAGCACATGACACGCACATTCCAGTTGGCCGACCTTTCGGCATGTGGGAAACTCTCCCTCCTTGCACGCCTTACTTCCCTGCTATGGCTGGAACACTTCGGCATGAAACCTCGTTCCAGTTTGTTTGGTTTTCATTTCATTTGGGATGTTTTCTGAAATTATCCAATTGATAAAGCTTCTGTTAATGTTGGGTGCATTTTTATTATTGTATAGTGTGTGCGTTTGGTCTATGGAGTGATGCCCTTTCCTCTATTGTGGTTCTGTTGCATTCATGCGTGTTGAGGTGGGAGCATCCATGAAATTTCATCTCATTTTGTTCCCAGTGATTCTTTTCTTTTTTTACATAATTATTAAACCTTGATTCAATGTTTATATTAAATATGTATATAGTTTATGGAAGGAGTTATCATTGGTTTAACATGCCAAAAATAGGTTTTAACTTGTCCTTCCATTCATGCCTTTGTTTTTTTTAGTAATAAAATCTAGATAAGTGGCATTATTTTGGAAATAGTTTTGTTCAATGTTTCAAGTAATGTTAATTAACTTGATATTTTTTTTTCACGTTATCCATTTCAATGACATTTGGTTTATGCGAGTCCCTAGTACATTTTTGGTCATGTGATGGTCTTTGCTGCCATAATTTTGGGTATCTTTTTTTATAGTGGGTTTTGGTCAATGATTGAGGGAACAAATGCATATACTTAATATACATATATATATAATATACATATATCCTCTAATTACAAATTACCCCATGGAATAAGGAATACCTCCATTGGATTATGGATATATTTATATATATATGTATGTGTGTGTGCGATTTTGGGCTAGTTACGAGTGGTCTCCTCCTTTTTCATCAAGTTCCAATGTGTTTGGCGTGACCCAGTTCCTCTTTGAGGTAGTAAAATCCTTGATTTTCATTTCCATTTCATTTCCATTAAAACATGATGTTTATTATAATTTATAACATTGTTTCATTACTATATGGTATTCCTATATAGCTTGTTGGGGTTCTTTAATGTTGTGTTTTGTTATTAAAAATTGTGTTTTGATTGAATCTTGGTGTATAGCCATGCATTTTTATGCCATTATTGTTTGAAAAAATATTTAGCGATCCTTTTTATGTAAAATTGGTTGTTGTATTAGGATTTATAGTTTGAAATGATTAATTAAATTGTTTTTAAAAAAAATAATTTTAATTCTTTTTTATACATGAAATTCAAAGTTATTTCCTTTAATGTTTTTTGGAACATGAGCTGAAAAGTACTCTGTAACACCCTGAGATTTTATGAAAAATAGTATTTTTAATTTAATTAATGTTTTGTGTTGTATGCTACACCAAAAAAAATCTTTCACAACACGCATCCCTGACCTTCCTTGCATTGCACGCAATCGTGACCTTCCTCGATAGCGGGTGTAGTACGCAATACCGAGTTTTGCTAAACGAGATATTATTATAATATTATTATAACCTAGCCATTATGAATAGTAATACCCACTTTTTGAAATTTTATAAATTTTATCATTCAAAATGGACTTCATTTTTGGGTTCGGAATATCGAAATTAACTTAGGGTGAAATTTTGGTAGTTTTCGGATAACATTCATATTTAGTGAAAATTACTAACAATTTTTTTAATCAAAATAATTAATAGTGATAAATTATAAATTTTATTGGTTTTAAATTATATTTAGAATATATTTTTACAATTTAATACAACTTTGGTCATTGGATGTAATTTCACATTTAAACCAGACATAAACAAGTGTCCATTTTTTGATAGCTATTATCTCTTAAGAACACGCTATTTGTTTTGATGGCAGGAATTAATTTTTAAATTAATTAATGCAACTGATATGATTTGAATTTGGTAAAAGAGAAATCATTTTTTAATTCATAATATCAAATATATATTAGGCCTAATTTTTGGTATTTTTTGGAAATTTTAAATTTTTGATGAATAGTGAAAACACTAGGTTACTATTTAAAAACCGACTTTTTATTTAAATAATTATTTATTTTATTTAAATTTATTTTTGTTAAAAATTGATACATAATACCTATATAATTTCAATGTAATTCATTGGTGTAATTTTATAATAATTTTAGATATATAAAAATTTTATTGAACTTTTAACCATCCTTTACCCACCTCCTAGTAGAATTTGAAAATTTACATAAAACTTAATTTTACCGCTTCTATGAGTGGAATTTTAAAAGTCCGAGAGACACGGTCAATATCAGTGTGTAAAATGTGGTTCAATGAGAAGAAAATAATTTTTGGTGAATAGTAACATTTTTCTTTTATTTACCACGTTTAAAAGTAAATAGGGTAATTAAGGGTAAAAATGATATTATTATTACCCTAACAAATGTCCTAATTCAATTGTATAAGTATAATTAGACCAAGAAAACAACCTTAGGAATAAAATATTACCATTTAGGCCCACTTGGATTAGATTAGGACATTTATTTTTAATTTATATAAAGAAGGGTTAAAATAGTTAAAATCAAAGTTTAATAAGTAAATAACTTTTAATATATGGTTATACAAAAGATATATTAGAATATAAATATTCATTAGAAATATAAAAATATTTCCTACATAATGGTATTTTATTTGTAATTTTTAGACATTAAATTATTTAATTTATTTATGACACAACGATGATGCAATAATTATCTTATTAATGAAATATTGACATAATTAATGTTATAAATACCCAAATAAATGTAATTTGAGACTTTTTATGAATTAAAATAATTTTCTAGGTTAATATGACATGTTAGTATTGATTTAAGTAAAATTGTTCGAAATAATCATTCTGTTATGATTTTCACAAAAATCAATAACTAAATAATGTCAAAATTGACATAAAATTGTTATGAAAACAAATATTATATTATTAATTGTTATTTTATTCCTAAAAATCTATGTTTCTGCCAAATGACTTAGATAAGAATATATATATTAATTATAAACAACTTGGGGTTCGTTTGGCTTGTTATAGTAAGTGTATTAACCTTATAGTGTAAGAACACAAAAAGACATAGTAAAAGTAAAATTATCTAACTTAATGTTAAATCTAAATGATAAGGTTCAAATAGTAAACTAAACTTGTCCAAATTCTATTTAATGAGATTATTTAGACCCATACGTACCTTAGATTTGAAATAAATCAATTTGGAGCTATTTAAAAGCGAATATGGATTTGTAATAAAATATTATTTTTCGTTTTTCCAAAGGTGCCCCTCTCCTCCCTTATAAAAGGGCTCCTCCTCCCTCTCTTCCTCACACCACTTTGAGCCTTCAAGCTCGGCCAAACCCTGCTAATTTATCTTCTCCACTTCCCTATAAACATCCTAGAGGTCCTGGTCTTCTTAATAGACCAATTTTAGTGCCCTAAAAGGAAGTCTCAAAGAAACGCTTCAAAGAAGAGGTAATGTCCGTTACCGATTCTTTCAACTTCATTTCATCTTCCACTTCATCTTATTTAGTTGTTTTATTATGAATTAATAACATCAGTATCACTCATATACTGATATGTTATTATAAGTATTAAACAACCCTATTTCACCATCTATCCATCCTACGGAAAACGAAATCACCGCGCGTGTGTACGTACAGAATACCGTTTCCATGCTGTGGTGCAATCTATTTTCCACCACCACCTTACTTGGATGGGTATAATGGTGTTTAGAATGAAAATATATGATTATTTTAAATTGATATTAATTTTTAAATAGGATACATACACTCCAATACAATCCCACGATCATGGGAACGATATCATCGCACGTGCGTACGTACGGAATACCGTCTCCACGATGTGATGCGAGTCGTTCTACATGATTTTCATTGCATAATTATTACATAAATGAATTGAGTGAATAAATATGATATATATTACACTAATACCATTCTGTAAATGATTTATCTATAACCTTAAAAAAAGAATAATAATTTATTCAACAAAACACGCAAAAGAACAAAAAGTAATAAACACCCGAATAACAAGTAGCTATGAAATATTACTAATAATAATCTAAGAATATGACCATATATGATATAATAACAATGATTATGATTCTAGAATAAGTCAATTACATTATTTAAATCATCATACAGGAGGTTCGGACACTTACGAAGCAAATCAGACCTAAGGTAAGGGAAAATATCACAATCTCATTTTTATCTGAGATTGTTTATACTTGTGTATTTACTAGGGTGTATTTTATCATCCACATCCATGTTCCTTAAATATTTAATATTGTTTCCATCCTCCTACAATTGTTTAAATCCAATTTTACCCATCAGTGTGTTTTTAGTAAAAGATATGAAAGGAATCTTTTTTCGTTTTTTGTATGAGGTACTTTTTGACTTTCTCGACAAAAGTACGAGAAGAATGTTTTTTAACTTATACGGCATGACTGGATTTTTTAAAAAACTATTTCTAATAAGTTTCCTTTACATGTGTTCATGTTTATGTTTAATCAACTTCTTTTAGTTTAAAATTGTATGACATGGTAAGAAAGGAAAAATGTTTTTTAAGTAGAAAGGATATTTTCCTCAAGAATTGAGTTCAAGTGTTTTATCAAAATTATTTTCCATATAAGATAATATAGGGTTATGATTCTATCCCTATTATTACATTTATTTGATTATGTTGTGATGGAATTATTTATATGAATTCCTTTATCTTATATGAATTGTTTTATGATGTCACGATGTTTAAGAATCCCATTTTTATTACATGGGTTATGCAATGATGTATGATTTATGATTTTGTGGCACACATAAGAATGGTATCATTATGAATTGGGCGGGACCTATATCTCTCTCCAATGCATTGGGTAAAAATTTTATATCTCATGAGATAGATTTGGCTGGAACGGCAGGTTAAACTGGTTCAGTGAAACAAGACTGAAACGAGGAATGAACTCGGTTCGAACATGGACTTTGTCCACTAAGATAGTCGTGGCAATGAGTCTTGACTAATAAGAAATGATTCTCTATGATTATGTCTGTATGCCACAAAGATTCATGTTTTATGTTATTATTATTGTGATTAAATTTCACTACCATGATTTATCCCATGTTATGAAATTATGATCTCTTTTGCAGTGTAAGATTTCCAAAATGGTATGTTCTTATGAATATGATGTGATTGATATTTCTTTTGTTTACCCTTCCTGAGCATTTGATCTCACCCTTTTTATGTTTTATTTTCCCCCAGGATTAAAAGAAAGGTATTAGGTAAGGAAACAAAATGTGGAAGATCTTTATGGGAGATGTTGATGATATTTCAACACGATTAGAATATTACGTTCCAAGTTTCCAAATACATTAAACTATTACGGTCCTTGTGTGTCTATTTTTGTTATGTATTATGTATTTCGCAAATGTAATGTAATATCTATGTAATTCATGCTTCGGGCCTCTACAGTAGGTATCAGAGGAAAGGTTTAGTCAACCTTTTGAAACCAGGATGCGATAACTTTAGTGAGATCCCTAGAGATATTTCTAAGGTATGTTTAGGGATGTCCCTAAGGTTAAGTATAAGTATAAGTTATAGTCCTAGAATTACGGTAACGATCTTAGAATTAAACCTATGATGTAAGATATTGAAGGTACTCCCCCTATAATAATTTTTTTCCCTAGAATGTTTTTTGCCTCTCACACTATTCTTTTTGGGTTTTAGACGATGGCTGGAACCCGAAGGAACCGTGTCGATCAATGCAATGATTGTCCTCATGTACAAACAAATGTTATGGGAGACGGAGTGGAAAATCTTATTGTTATACTTACACAAGTAATGAATCATTCTGGGCTTCCAATTGAGCAGAGAAGGGAACAATATTCTATTGAGTACTTCATGAGGCAACGTCCACCTTCTTGAAGTGGGTATTCTGATTCACTTGTTGTTGAACTATGGATCAGTACCGGTGAAAAGATATTTTCAGTTCTTCAATGTTCTGAACATGATAAATTCATCTTAGCATTATATCGTTTGGAAGGTGAAGCTAATCAATGGTGAAATCTTATCAAGAATACGAGGCCAAGAGATGAAATTGAGTCCATGGAATGGGACGAGTTCAAGAACTTATTTTTCAATAAGTACTTCCCTCATATTCTTCGAACAAAGATGGAGAAGTAGTTTCTTGAACTAAAGAAAAAGGATGATGAAACTCTTGGTGTATATGAAGCGAATTTTACAAGTCTTGCAAAGTATTCATCTGGATTTATCATCCAAACTGAAAGTAAAGTTGATAGATTCTTCAGTGGATTAAAACCAAATCTTCGAAGGGAATTATCTATAAGACACTTCAGTAGCTATGAAGAAATTGTGCGTTGTGCTATAAAGGTAGAAATGGAAGTTTTTGTTACTTATCCATCTCATAGTTTTGACAAGAAACGAAAGATGGAGTTCAAGGAGAAATCTCAGAATAATGGTGAAAAGAAGATGAATGTTTCCTTATGCTCAAAGTGTTGAAAGAAGCATGGTAGAAATTGTCTTAAAGGGACTAGAAAAGGTTTTAAGTATGGAAAAGAAGGTCATCGAGCAGCTGAGTGTCAAAGTAATGGAAAAAGGGTTTCTAATTATGTGAATAAAGAAAAGACTGCAGAGAACTCACCACCAACACTTCAATGATTCAAGTGCAAGAAAATGGGGGCATTATGTTAATAAACTCCCTAATCCAAGGGTTAGTGATGATCAACATGAGAAACCACTTAAGGCAAAGGACAAAGGGAAGTCACATGCGATCACTATTGGAAATGTTGAATATGACAACAATGTGGTGGAATGATTAAGTTTTTATGTAATGGGATTCCAAAATAATGTTGTATATAGTATCGTGGAATATTGGAATATGTATGTATTGGTCTATTGTGGTTTTCAATAATTTTATGGTACTGGTAACCATGGAAAGTGATTGAGATATTTTTGGAAAAAAGATGATATGCGCATAATGAAGGGATAATGAGAAAATGAAATGTTTGACAGTATTCATGAGCTCATGACTGATATAGGGAAATAGTTATATCATGGTTTGAGGTTTTGGTATGTGAAAAGAGTTAACTTTTGACAGCACTAATGTTTTCACTAAGATTCAATGAGTATTCATTTTTCAAGAGAATGCATGATTAAGGCCATCGAATGTTTGGAATGTGACCAAAACGACATATCTCATGATATATGTGAATCAACGATGGTATTAACATGCTTGTTTTATGAACTCTTTGGTAATCGTTTTCACTATAATATGAGATCGAACAGCAGTATTTTGGATATGCCTAAATATTGGAATTCATTATGTTAGAACTAAGTTAGTATTTTTTAAGGATAGATGTTTTTTCGATATTATTGATGGGATGTTATCGTAATTTAGTTTTAGAAAAAGGACAACCTGCAGGATGGGCGACAACCCATCGCGTCGGACAAGGCTGTGGGAATCGAACCCACAACCAAAGTGCGACTGGCCTTTATCGCCTACCACTAGCCTACAAGAAGTCCATGTTTAGTAGAAACTAGATTTATTATATTAAGCAGTATGATATATGAAGTATAAGTCCATTTTAGGAACCATATATGAATAATCTCACTATAGATGGACTTAGGTATTTTTTGATAACTTTTATAACCTTTTGTTTGAGACAGATGGAATGACCCATCATTCTATCACATGATCTTCTAACACTTCACGAATGAAAAATTCAACTTCATTTCTTTAAGAGATGAAGTGGAAAATTTCCAAAGAACGTCCAACAGTGAGACTGTACCAAAATCACGAAAGATTTTCTTAAAATTCCGATTTTATCAACTTTAGGGAAATGATCTTGAAAACCAAAACTGTTGTCCAAGTGCTCTTATATCCAATGAATCATATGGTACCTTAGATCGTCACAAATTTATGGCTTTGTGATTGTTGGCTTTTTCATAGCCATGTTCTCTACCACTCTCCATCATAACTTGATGGTAGATTTTTCTTCCACATCCATATTTTCACCTATGTTCTACAAAGTGGAATCCCAGTGATGAGTTAATTTTGGTAACCCTTACGTTTCATACATTAGTTTTTAAAGCCATGCTTTGGTATTCCATTTTACGGTGTGGGATTCTATTAAATAAACATTCGAGTAGTAAACCATTTATAACCCCGACGAATTTCGAGGGAGAAATTCATTTTAAGGAGGGTAGAATGTAACACCCCGAGATTTTATCAAAAATATTATTTTTAATTTCATTAATGTCTTGTATTGTACGCTACACCAAAAGTAGCTTCCACAACACACATCCCTAACTTTCCTTGCATTACACGCAATCCCGACCTTCCTCGATAGCGTGTGTAGTGCGCAATACTAAGTTTCACTAAACGAGATATTATTATAATATTATTATGAACAAGTCGTTATGAATAGTAATACCCACTTTTTAAAATTTTATAAATTTTATCTTTCTAAATGGACTTCATTTTTGGTATCGGAATATCGAAATTATCTTAGGGTGAAATTTTGGTACTTTTCGGATAACTTTCATATTTAGTTAAAATTACTAACAACTTTTTTATTCCAAATAATTAATAGTGATAAATTATTAATTTGATTGGTTTTAAAGTATATTTAGAATATATTTTTACAATTTAATACAATATTGGTCAATGGATATAATTTCACATTTAAACCAGAAATAAACAAGTGTAAATCTTTTGATAGTTATTATCTCATAAGAACACGCTATTTGTTTTAACGACGAGAATTAATTTTTAAATTAATTTATGCAACTGATATGTTTTGAATTTAGTAAAATAGAAATCATTTTTTAATTCGTAATATTAAATATATCATAGGCCTAATTTTTGGTATTTTTCTGGAAACATTCAATTTTTGATGAATAGTGAAAACACTGGGTTACTATTTAAAAACCGACTTTTTATTTAAATAATTATATATTTTATTTAAATTTATTATAGGTCAAAATTGATACATAATACCTATATAATTTCAATGTAATTCATTGGAGAAATTTTATAATAATTTTAGATATATAAAAATTTTATTGAACATTTCACTGTCTTTTACCCACCTCCTAGGAGATTTTCAAATTTACATAAAACATAATTTTACCGCTTCTGTGAGTGGAATTTCAAAAATCTGAGACACAAGGTTGATGTCAGTAAGGAAAATGTGGTTCAATGAGATGAAAATAATTTTTGGTGAATAGTAACTTTTTACTTTTATTTACCACGGTTAAAAGTAAATACGGTAATTAAGGGTAAAAATGATATTATTATTAGCCTAAAACATGTCCTAATTCTATTGGATAAGTGTAATTAGACCAAAAAAACAACCTTAGAAATAAAATATTACCATTTTGGCCCACTTGGATTAGATTATGACATTTATTATTAATTTATTTAAAGAAGGGTTAAAATAGTTAAAATCAATGTTTAATAAGTAAATAATTTTTAATATAGGGTTATACATAAGATATATTCGACTACAAATATTAATTAGAAATATAAAAATATTTCCTACATAATGGTATTTTATTTGTAATTTTTAGACATTAAATAATTTAATATAATAATGACACAATGATGATGCAGTAATTATCTTATTAATGAAATATTGAAATAATTGATGTTATAAATAACTAAATAAATGTAATTTGAGACATTTTATGAATTCCACTAATATTATAGGTAAATATGACATGTTATTATTTATGTATGTAACTTTTTTCGAACTAATCATTCTGTTATAATTTTCACAAATATCAATTACTAAATAGTGTCAAAATTGACATAAAATAGTTTTGAAAACAAATATTATATTATTAATTGTTATTTTATTCCTAAAAATCTAAGGTTCAGCCAAATGACTTACACAAAGATATATATATTTATAATAAACAACTTGGGGTTCCTTTGGCTTGTTATAGTAAGTTTATTAACCTTCTAGTGTAAGAACACAAAAAGACACGGTAAAAGTAAAGTTATCTAACTTAAAGTTAAATCTAAATGATAAGGTTAATATAGTAAAATATACTTGTCCAAATTCGATTGGATGAGAGGATTTCGACCCATCCCCACCTTAGCTTTGAAATAAATCAATTTGGAGCAATTTAAAACCGAATATGGATTTATAATAAAAAACTATTTTTAGTTTTTCCAGAGGTGCCCCTCTCCTCCCTTATAAAAGGGCACCTCCTCCCTCTCTTCCTCACACAACATTGAGCCTTCATGCTCGGCAAAACCCTACCAATTTCTCCTCTCCACTTCGCTATAATCATCCTAGAGGTCCTGGTCTTCTTCAAAGACCAATTTTAGTTCCCTAAATGGAGGTCTCAAAGAAGCGCTTCAAAGAAGAGGTAATGTCCGTTACCGATTCTTTCAAATTTATTTCTTCTTCCACATCTTATTCTTTAGTTGTTTAATTATGAATTAATAACATCAGTATCAATCATATACTGATATGTTATTATATGTATGAAACAACCCTATTTCACCATCTATCCATCCTACTGAAAACGAAATCACCATGCGTGCGTACGTACGGAATACCGTCTCCACGCCGTGGTGTAATCTATTTTCCACCACCACCTTACTTGGATGGGTATAATGGTGTAAATAATTAATATATATGATTATTGTAAAGTGATATTAATTATGAAATAGTATACATTCACTCCAATACAATTCCACGATCATGGGAATGATATCATCACTCGTGCATACGTACGGAATACCGTCTCCACGATGTGATGCGACTCGTTCTACATGATTTTCAGTTCATAATGATTACATAAATTTATTGAGTGAATAAATATGATATATATTACACTAATACCATTCTGTAAATTAGTTATCTATAACCTAAAAAGAAGAATAAGAATTTATTTGACAAAACACTGATAAGAACAAAAATTAATAAACACCTGAATAACAAGTAGCAATGAAATATTACTTATAATAAGATTAGAATATGACCATATATGATATCATAACAATGTGTATGATTCTAAAATAAGTCAATGACATTATTCAAATCATTATACAGGAGGTTCGGACACTTACGAAGCAAATCGGACCTAAGGTACGTGAAAATATCACAATCTCATTTTTATCTGAGATTGTTTATAATTTGGTATTTACTTGGGTGTATTTTATCATCCACATCCATGTTCCCTCAATATTTAATATTGTTTCCATCCACCTAAAATTGGTTAATTCCAATTTTACACTTCGGTGAAATTTTAGTAAAGGATATGAAAGGAATCTTTTGTCATTTTTCGTACGAGGTAAATTTTGACTTTTCAGACAGAAGTACGAGAATAATGTTTTTTAACTTATATGTCATGAATGGATTGTTAAAAACATTATTTCCAAGAAGATTCCATTACATGTTTTCATGTTTATGTTTAAACAACTTCATTTAGTTTAAAATTGTATGACCTGTTAATAAAGGAAAAATGTTTTTGAAATAGAAAGGATATTTTCCTCAAGAATGGAGTTCAAGTGTTTTATCAAAATTATTTTCCATCTAAGATAATATAGGGTTCTGTTTCTATCCCTATTATTACATTGATTTGATTATTTTGTGATGGAATTATATTTATGAATTCCTTTATCTTATATTAATGGTTTTATAATGTCACGATGTTTAAGAATCCCATTTTTATTACATGGGTTATGCAATGATGTATGATTTATGATTTTGTGGCACACATAAGAATGGTATCATTATGAGATGGGTGGGACCTATAGGTCCCTCCAATGCATTGGGTAGTGATTTTCTATCTCATGAGATAGACATGTCTGGAATGGTAGGTTAAACCAGTTCAGTGAAACAGGACTGAAACGAGGAATGAACTCGGTTCAGAAATAGACTTTGTCCACTAAGATAGTCTTGGAAATGAGTCTTGACTAATAATAAATGATTCTCTATGATTATGTGTGTATGCCACAAAGCTTCATGTGTTATGTTATGATTATTGTGATTACAAATCACTACCATGATTTATCCCATGTTATGAAATTATGATCACTTTTGCAGGGTAAGATTTCCAAAATGTTATGTTCTTATGAATATGATGTGATTGATATTTCTTTTGTTTACCCTTACTGAGCATTTGAGCTCACCCTTTTTATGTTTTATTTTCCCCCATAATTAAAAGAGATGTTTTAGGTAAGTAAACAGATAGTGGAAGATCGTTATGGGAGATGTTGAAGATCTTTCACCACGATTAAAAGATTACGTTCCATGTTTCCAAAGACACTAAACTATTATGGTCCATGTGTGTCTATTTTTTTATTTATTATATATTTCACAAAAGTAATGTAAAATCTATGTATGTCGAGCTTCGGGTCTCTACATCCTCCTAGGTTTTTTAACATGTGCTGTGATTTGTAAATGGGTGAAATAGATTTAAATGTGTTTCAAATGTTTTATTTGGTATTAGAATGTTCCATTGGATGAATACACATCCATGGGTGCACTAGGTGTACACAAGGATGTGCATTCAATAGAAGACGAAACTCTAGAGCCAATCCTCCTTCAGAGTACCTCTTATCCCCTTTTTTATAAATGTTTTCAGGTTTTCCAAAATTGGGGATGTGGTGATCCTTTTGTTTTAAAAATAATTTCGAATGTGTTCCTCGTGGTTTGGATTGGTTGTCCTTGATATATATTTTGGTTAGTGTTTGGAAACTATGGGATGTTTGGTGCTTTTAAAAATTATGTTAGCTTGTGAGTGTTTTGAAATATTGTTTGGCACATTCTCAAGTATTATATGTTCTATCATTATTTAAAATTATATAGGGAATGATATGGTAAATAATGGGTGTAAGGGCCCATTTGACCATGCTTGTTTAAATTAGTGTTTATCATTGTGTTGTAAATGTATCCAACTATTTTTGGAAAATTAATGATTTTTGTGAAGCAAAAGGCCATGTTGGAATTTTTAAATGAATATTTGTAATGGGTTTTATGTGTGTGATTTAAATAAGCCTTTTTTTTGAATCATTGAAAGGATATGTTCGGGGAACCACCCAAGGGTTAGGGCTCTTGTCTCAGCTAATGGTCATAAGATGTGAGGGACCTCTGGATGGGTACTGTATTAGATTATATTTATTTTTAGTCAGAAGTATTATTTTCAGGTGGACGATGTGGTGCCTAATTATATAGTGTACTTGGTTATATATGTATATGGAATGTTCTTTGAATGTGTGGAACACCTCTTTGTAAATATTGCATAGAAACCAAGCATAGCAAGGCGGTTACTCTGAATGATTTATACACTAGATGTTTATGTAATGCCTAGTGACCAATAGTGGGTAGATATCTGTGATTATTGCTATGGGTTAGGGCCCCTCGATCTGACCTAAAAAAATTTGGTAGGGTGGTAGGGCATTTTACTTAAGTGGACCTTTACCGTAGTTGCATTTGAAGCGGGTTGAGAATTATTAATTTGGAGTTTAGTTAAGAAGTTAAATAAATTTGTTAAAACAAATTTATTTCTAAGGGAGTTTAATCTTCCCATGTATGGATATATGAGAGGTGGGGCCCACACGAGCCCCATCCTCTCATCCTTCCATAACTTTCTCCAACCCACCACTTAGCACCTATTCAATTTAATGTGAAAACTCCCCTTATTATGACATCCCTTCACCTCCCAAATTAATTTTCCATCAAGGGTTTGAAAGCTAAAATGGCATGATAGTTTAATATATTGGGGAGCCTTCAATAAATTATGGGTTGGAAAATATTTTGGAGAACCATGTGGGAAACCTCTGGGAAAATTTAGAAGAGCTCCCTCCTTCTAATAAAGAATGTTCTTGAAGAAGAACAATGCATCTTCGATAAAGAATGCCTCCGACAAAGAACATGAAGTCACCGACGACGTGACTTCTCCCCTTAATCATTCACGTCAAGGGAGGAGACACCACCACAGGGAATGTCTCCATCGATGAAGACACTTCCTCCGACGTCAATGGAATTAGCACCGACATTCCACGACATTCGGTCATCATGATGCTTGCCTCTTTCCGGGGATCGATGACGTGTGACATCTTTGCGAGGTATGGGGATTTGTGTATATTTATACGTAGGACTTTTCAATTGTGGTTTTCATCTCATCCGATTAAATTTTTGATCATTAATTCTTATCTACCTTTCATTCGCGATTATTGTATTTCACACGAGTCGTAATTTATTAATTATGATTATAGCCTTCCAATCATATTTTAATGACAGTGAATCTTGACCAATCCAAGCACGGATGAGTTCATTTCCTAAATTTTGTTATTGGTGATTTTATCCTTCAATCAGC
Organism: Viscum album; assembly: GCA_963277665.1. Lineage (NCBI taxonomy): Eukaryota > Viridiplantae > Streptophyta > Magnoliopsida > Santalales > Viscaceae > Viscum > Viscum album. The sequence goes on from OY728143.1 coordinate 228,308,582, forward strand.
ACCCAAATAATAATTTGGTGTGAAAATGATTTCGACGGACAACTTTAATACACATTTGATTCATGGTGCAACGACATGAGCAAGCCCCAATGGGTGGTTCTAGGCACGGAGGCTCCTGATGAGGATAGCGAGGGTCTGCCAGGACGTGCAACGGATGGTAGCAAGCCGGTGGTCTGCGTGGCGGCATGTCGAAGGGGCGTGCAGTGGAAAGTGTATGGCGGCGCGGCGGAGGTGCAGGCGGCAGTGCTAGCCGGAGACGGTGGTGGGGGTTTTGGCCATGCGGATGAAGGTCGGATTCTAGGGTTTGCATGAGGGGCTAATTGGGGAAGATGAGATTGGAAAAATAAGTTGAAATGATGAAATAATAATAATAATAATAAAGTAATGGAGGGGAAAAGAGGTGTGCGACCTGCTACACCGAAATAGAATCTTTGGTTTGTGCGTGAAATCTCATGAGAGGTTTTGTTTGAAAAAAAGTAATAATAATAATATATTATTATTATTATTAGTTTTGGTGGTTAAAACCATAATTTGTGTGTAATTTTTTCTTGCGATCTCGGTTTCACAAACTGTTAGTGGAAGTGTGACCCTTACATCGAGACATAAATTATGAGTCCAATATTGAATGTATTTTTCAGGTTTTAGCGTCAGGTACCAAAAACGCTCATGAATTAATAGATTTAATATTATTATTAAATATTCGAACTGTCATAACTCATGTGGGTGATGTCCAATTGACTTGCCGTCAGTGGCGATGTCATTCTATCATTAATACGGTCGATTCCAGTCCAATTTTGAATATTAAATTTTTGTTCGTGGCCCGGTTCCACGAAACACCCAATAATAATAATGTTACTATTATTATGGAATCTTGTATCTGAAATATCTCCCTCATAGAATGTCAGAATGACGAACTATCTATGGTGTTGAGACCCTGAAATTAATACTGATGTTTCAAGACTAATTTTTGATATTTAATTCGAGGTCGAGGAACGGGCCCCATGAGGCCCAGTTCGCACATGTTGTGGTGAAATGAAACTTTTTCACTGGCTATCTAATTAGGACTAATGGGTAGTCTATCTTGTGTGTTTTTCGGTTTGGATCGTAATGGTGTGACCAGTTTGGTTAATCGGCGTCATTTGAAGTACGACCGGGTTGGATCGAACATGAATCCAACCGAGCCCTCAATAATAAAACGTTTATAACATAAAAACCAGACATCTGATTGACATTTCGTCCATTAAGTTGGATTTTTTATGATGATACGGTTCAGTTGACATACTCCACTTTAGGTTTGGATGCATTTGGAGTACGGTCGGGTTGGTTTGTACAGGAATCCAATCGGGCCCCCAGGACGAAAAGGCTAATAACACACAGACCGGGAGTCCGATTGACACGCTGTCTGTTGCGTTGAGACCCCTATGATGAGGTGGTACTTTGAGATACATCCACGTGAGATTTCGTGACACTTGTAAGTATTGACCAGTAAATCGTGGAGTGGACCCTCCCGGAGATGAGCATACGAAGTGCGAAGACCTTGTAGTTGTGGATCTGATGACTGCTTGACCAATTCGACTTGGAGTGAGTCAACTAGCACAGTGGACGAATCCCCCCCCTCGGTATTTGGCGGCAGACCCATGGTGGACAGAGCACCTGGTAGTAGGCAGCAGACCCGGGGTACTTGTCAGGAAGAGTACCTCTATATGCTATTAGGGAACCGCTATTGTGTTTGCGCGGCCAACCCTTGGCGGGATTCACTACTGTGTTTGGGTGGAAGACCCACGGTACTCGACAGGAGGAGTACCTCAGCAGTCTATAGTTAGTGAGTAGCACCTTGGAGTCTTGACAGGGCGACTGTACTCGACAGAGGAGGAGTTCTCCAGTAGTTGGAGTTTCGATATCTTGAATAAAATCATTGTTTGAGATGAGTTAATGACCATTGGGTTTACCTCATGATTGAAATGGGAACCTGATAACATAGGTATATGTATGGGAATGTACCTAAGTAATGGATATCTGTTGATTTCATATCTGTTTGATACCTCATGATTGAGATGGGTTACTTGATTACTTAGGTATAAGTATGGGCTTATACCTAAGTAAGGGTTATCTGTTTAGATCCTTCTTTGTGATTATCCTTGTTGGATTTAGTGAGACCTTGAGGGTCTCGGGGTCCCTACTGAGTATAGTTATACTCACCCCTACACGGGCTGTGCCTGCACCTCGTTGTGTTGGATGCAGATGACAAACAGCGCTGACGGAGACCGAGTTTTCGAGGACTGGATGGTACCCGGAGGTGGAGCTCACGACGAGTCAGTATCCGGAGATGGACATCACAATGAGAAGGTACTAGGAGGAGGTTTATGGGAGATAGAATTGAGGAGTATATCTATACCTACCCTTCAGGTAGGATCCGAGGTGGACGACCCAGGAGCTGCTTCTATCTTCTAGCTATTTGTCTTTTCTATTGTACTTTCTTTCAGTTGTAGTTGTACTTTTCAGTTGGGTTTGTATTTTGGCCCATTTACTTTTTCGCACATTCTTTTGTACTTAGTGTATTACTTTTTCTTGTACACCAGTTGAATGTGTTTAGGTTTTATAAAGTAAATTCCTTCCCAATTATCAGGATTTATTCATTTGGTGCTAGTCGCCAGCCCCTGGCCATTAGAAGGTGGGCTTGGGGTAGTCACAGCACGGGCTCTGGGGACGGGACGTGACATCTTCATCAACACGTAATAAATCGTAGCTCTAGGAAAACATTACATAAACCACACCACTCTATGATAGTTTAAAAACAAGAGAACTCAATGGTCCTAGCCTAAAATACAAAAATTCACGTTGTAAAATCTCATTCCATGTAACAAATACACTTTTTCATTAGGTTGTTAAAAGGGGTTGAAATACTAAAAAATACCACCTTGTACCTGTTGTAGTACCTCATTGAACTGAAAAAAACTAAACACCTCTGAAAAGATCATAGTTGGGTCTTAAACAAGAATTACTACAATTTTTTATGGGTCCATAGATGATCGATGAAGATATAAGAAATGTTTAATAACGTTAATCATGTCGATATTGAACTGTAACATTGAGAGCCTGGAAAAATGTTGGTGGTCTTGAAGATTTTCTACAACTATCCTCAAGGTATCTTCAAACACATCCTGAGACAAAAAGTTGATGAATATGTCATCTATGAATAAAAAAAAGAAAATTCCATGTATTCATGTAATAAATGGATCATAAAATCCCTAGACAAAATGGGGTAATTAGTCACACCAAAAGGTGTCACCAGGAACTCATTATATCTACATCGTTAATGGAAAGCTATCATCAGAATATTAGCCTCCTCAACCCTACACTAGTGGTATGTGGAAGTATGAACAATCATTGAGATCCATATCATACAGAAATATATATCAGATTGTTTATAAATCATTTTAATACGGTACTTTTTCTTTATCATGTATAAGTTTAGTTGATGGTAATCTATCTATAACCATAGGTTCTCATTATTTATTTTTACAAACAATAGCAGAGCTTCTTAGGGAGGGCACACCTGCTAAAATATAACCATACCCTTTGAATTCATATAACTATACCTTAATCCCTTGATCTCTATAGGTTAAATTTGATACTCCCTAGATTATATTTGTATGTTCCCAAGGTTCATGTTGATGAGAAACACTATCTCCCACAAAAGAGGTTGTTATTACGCATCCTTAGGGTGGTCATCCATAAAAGTTTCCACAACTAAATGAATCAAGATCCCCAAATACCCAACTTTACCATGGGATAAAATCAACAGTTGATGAGTAATGGTTTGCATCTTCCTACCTTCATGACCAACTTTCTCTGTAATGAGATCACTCTTAGTCAGAAATGAAAATCTCATCCCATCAGTATAATGGAATTTGACACATATACAGTGATAGTCCATCATGGCTCAGAAAATAGAAAATTATTCAGTACTCAATACGAATTAATAACTTCACATTGTGAATACCAAATGGTCCCATGGGAAAATATCACCCCCCTGTGATAGATCATGTAGTCGGTAGATAGATTTTATCAAAGATGTGTTCCCTGTAGGGATCTCAATGAATAATTATTATTATGGAGTCACTACTGGGAGCCCCATATCTATCACCAGGAGTAAAGAGATGAATTAATGACCAAAACTAGTATCTACTAGTACGGATGAAACTGTAAAATGAATATATATATTACTTATAATCTTATCATATCGTATTCGGTCATTAGCCACAGTCACTTTTAGTTACCCACGACCCCGACCACCAGCTCAATAATCTTGACGTGGGACTCATTCTGTTCATGTTTGTAGGATATCATAACATCAAGCACCACTAAATTATCCTATACTAGTATCCCCACCTACTACTATACTAGATCCACCTCCGTAGGGACCTCCAAACCCTAACCTTGGTGATCCATGACCATAATGTGGATTTTCTATGGCAGTCCCTTAGTTATCTATCTCTCATCCTCAACACATTAGGATGGGTAATCACATTCCTTATGACCACTCCCCACACTAAAATATCATCACCCATCATTGCTATTACATGGTCCTCTATATGGTACCTGATATGCTTAACCATGTTTCTGTGTCTGGTCATGAGGGGGGATCCAATGCCATGACCCTACTACCTAGCCCCTATTAGTTGACTTAGATGACTCTACATTTAGACACCCACTTCTACATTCAACTATATAATGTACCTCATATTGAAATATATCTATCTCCCACACCCACTCTTCTACACAATCAAATGTGGGAATTCATAGTGGCAGCACACTCACATGGATGTCTAAATAAAGGAAATACAAATACTTATTCTCATAGAAGTAGCAATCCAACATTATGTCATGGTAGTACATTTTAATGTAATTTAACATCACAACATAAGAAAAATTTCTTCCCTCACAACTACTACTCTAAAGGATATTGAATATGAAATGATTAGAAGCATGAGGGGTAGTACTCCCTCAAAAAATTCTAAAGAATTTTATGCCATGAAAGATGAAAATCATCATGTGTCTACATGTCTAAACACTAGTTCCTTTTGATTACATATAAAAGGATAGATTCTAGTGTAATTTATATGATATATTGGGAATTTTAAATTCCTAAAAACTATGATCATTGACCCAATTCAATCTTCATCTTCCTCGGCATCCATCTCCCCATAGAACACAGTGGCCTATGGATCTTTAACTCACCAAATGTACTACCCTTATATAAAAACTCATTATAAACTAATAATATAATATACTCATTGATAGTTGGGATGTTAATATTTCCCATTATTGAGGAAATATCTCATATGATGTCCCCTAAACTGATGTTTCATCATATGTAATATAAGCTCCACTATCCTAAATCTATGTCCTGGTAGTTGTATTTGTGGAGGAAACATTAAGATTAAAATAAAAATATACAATGGTATTATTTGGTTATAATTATGGGTTCATTAATAGAGTATGAAAATAAAAATACTCAATCCTATATAATTATAGTTTAAAATTCCCTTCAACCAATTCATTTTTACTACATGTTAACATATTTGTAGTCAGATTCTTGGTGAATGGATACATTAGGAAACAAAAAATGTAGTATTTACTAGATAAAAATCCCCACTTTAGACACTTTTCAACATTTCCATCTATTACTAATCAAACCCCACAGGTGAAAATAATGAAAACATTATCACGATATTGAACTACCAACAATACCAATCATTTATCACCCGATCAAACGGGTCCCACCTAGATGGTGAAAGTCTGAGCCAGAACTACCTGAAACCCACTTCCATATGCTTGATTCAAGATACATGCACTAAATGGAATAAAAAATGGGTGGCTTATTCTTGAAGTGGATATATGCATACACTCTATCATATTAATGCAGTAGTGTAGAATAATAATAATAAAACATTATTCATATAGACTAATAATCATTAATGTTACAACATAGAGGGTATAAAATGTTTATGACACCATTATCTATAATGTTATAGGTAAAATAATCACCCAACTTTAAAATATGTCCCAACCCAAAAATAAGTGTAAAATCAAATGTTGTGAATGACTATCTAAATATCTCGATGGATCAACCACTATATGCAGTCGAATACACCAATTTAATTCAATGTTCCACTAAAATGACCATCTAACAATTTATCATCTTCATATGATACAACACAAGATGGAAAATCAGATGCCATGGTGAGTATAGACATACCATATAGGACACACAAAAGTTGAAGGGTTAAATGAGAGTCATGATAGATGAAGACATCTCAACCCATATTAAAATAGAAATATATACCATAAATAAAGATATATATATATATGTGTCTGTGTGTGTGTGTGTGTTTGTGCGATCATATATGAATCCCTTATGAGATAGAAAGGCGATCTACATATAACATCACATCCCATGAAAATAGTTTCAAACGGTATGGAAGGTCAACCAACGATGTAAAAAATCCCATGTGTGCATCTATGGAAGTAACCATATAGAGAAAACTTATGTCCCCATTCTTCCTCATAGTAGAGGGTATCATTATCCATGTTGAGGACCCACTCCCTATAGTGGTTGGGGTTGCATTCAATGGCAAGACAATATATAACCTATTATGATAGGGGTATTCAAAATAGGGTATCTATGAATCACATCCCAGTGTGTTACGGGGTAACCATTAGTAGATTTATCACTCATGCGATAGTCCTCCATGTAGGGGTAGGGAGTTACTATTGAATAGATAGTGGACTAGCTCTTTAGTCCGTCATAGGGGAACCACATGATTGACATTTTACCCTCTCCTTATTATGTATTAGGGTACCATTTGATATATTGAGGGACAACTCTCTATCCGAACATGGGGTACAACTCTATAGATATTGTCACACCCCGACCTCACTTATTTATTATTTTTATGAGTTTTAGTTGTAGGTTGTTCATGTTTTGAAATTTTGGAATCTTTTTAAATATTGCTTTGTTAGTCAGTATGGATGACCAAGTGAATTGGGATATGGTGCGCGACTTGTGCATAATTTTTTATGAGTTGTGTGATGATCTTCTGGCTCAACACTGTAAGCGGGTAGTGACAAGTGATGTGGGATGAGCATGACTTGGCCTACCATGTGTCTGGCCACAGTTAACCATGCACGGACTGCGAGGTTACCTAATTTTTTGAATAAATAATAAAATTGAAGTTAAAACAAAATAAAATGAAAATGGGATAAATAAAATTAAATAAATAAATAAATGTTTGATAATAATATTTATTATATGGTTACTAATATTATTATTATAACTTTTTTTTTCTTTTTTTATGGCTAGCCTACCCATCATCCCCCCTTCCCTTTACTCACTGCATGAGCCTCGTTTCCTTCTCCCAGTGTAGTGCACAAGCACCTTACCTTCCCTCTTGCACGACCACCCTCTTGCTGGAGACATGCCATCCACCAACACCGGTGACCCGTCTCCCCCTTTGGTTTCTCCATGTGTGCACGGTGGACCCGCTTATTGGTCTCCCTTCACTCAACATTTTCTTCTCCACCTCCTTCAGCATGCAAAATCTCAATATGTTTGGTCTCCCGGCATGAGACATGCTCTATCGGGTCGGCCGGCCTTCCAGCATGCAGCTAACTCTCCCTCCTAGATCTCCATGTTTCCTGACTTCCACCCAACCTCTTCAGCACGAACCCTTATTCTAGTTGGTTTTTATTATTTTAATTTTGGTGTTTTATTCAAAATATCCAAACACTAATACTTAGGGTAATATTGGGTTTGTTTTTTCGGTGTCTAGGGTGATCGGTTGGTTTGTGGAGCGATGTTATTCCCTCTGTTTAGGTTCCTTTACATTCGCGCGTGTGGAGGTAGGTTCTTCCATGAAATTTCATTTAATTCTGTTCAATTTGATATTTTTGTTTTAGTACATAATTATTAAACATTTATTCTAACTTACATTAAAAGGGTAGTTTGTTTATAGTAATTATATATTGGTGGTAGAACATTCCAAAAATATTTTGTAACATGTCTATCCTTGCATTCTCGTTTTTCTCCCATGGCAATTGAATCTGGATAAGTGGCAGTGTTTTGGAAATGATTTTTTTAAATATTTTGAGTATGGTAAAGGCACATGGTTTTGTGTTTCCCGTCATCCATTTTAGGGTATTTTGTTTTATGAGAGTCCCATGTACCTTTTTGTACATGCGTTGGTGTTTTACACATTAATTTTTGGGTATGTTTTGTTGTTATAGTGAATTTTGGTCAACAGTATGGGGCATGCACACACTTATATATATAAGGTACATATATATTTAATATACATATATCCTCCAGGTATATATTCAGTCATTGAATGGGGAATACTTAAATTGTATTGTTGATATATGTATATAAATATTGTCATTTGCTTGTGAGTGCATGCTAATTATGAGTGGTCACTGCCTTTTTTGTCAAGTTCAAAAGATTTCGGCATGACCTAGTTCCTCTTTAAGGTATTTTAAACCATGATTTTCATTCAATTTGAATTTACATAAATTATTGATGTTCATTTAAAATTATAAATTTGTTTCGAACCTATATGATATTATTATATTGCATGTTGTGGTGATTTAATGTTATTTTTTGTTGTTAAAAATAGAGTTTTTTATGTGTTTTGGAGTATGCCCATGCATTTTTTTCATATGACATTGATAAAATTTTTAGTGAATCTTTTTAGGAAAAATAGGTTGGTTGAATGAGGATTTACAATATGAAATGTCATATAAAATGTATTTGTTTCTTAATTTAGAATTTTCTTTTTATACATGCAATGGAATGTGATTACTTTTAAATTTGTATAGATCTTGACTTGATATAAATTCATTGGGTTTTGAACATGTGTTGTGATTTCTAAATGGGTTAAATGGATGAAAATGAGTTTCAAATGTTTTATTATGTTGTATAATGTTCCATTGGATGAATACACAACCATGGGTTCACTAGGTGCACACATGGATTTGCATTCAAGAGAAGATGTACCTATAGAGCCAATCCCCCGGAAGAGTACATTTTCTCCCCTTCTTTCTCTGAGTTGATTTTTTGTTTTCCAAAATTGGGGATATCGTGCTCCTTTCCTTTTGAAAATGTTTTAAAATGTATTTCTAATGGTTTGGCCCGGTTGGCCATGAAAAATATTTCAGTGAGTGGTTGTAAACTATGGTCTGTTTGGTGATTTGACATAGTGTGTTAGCTTATGAGTGTTATAAAATCATGTTTGTCATGTTCTTAATAGTTCGTTTCTTTAACATTATTTATAATGATATTGGGAATGTTTTGGTAAATTCTTGGTGTAAGGGTCCATTTGGCCATACATGTTTAAAATAAGGTTTATTTTTGTGTAATAAATCTATCCAAGTATTTTGGCTAGAAGTTTGATTGTTTTAAACATAATGGCCCAATTGGAATTTTAAAATAGATATTTTATAAGGGTTTTATGATTGTGATTTGAATAAGGCATGTTTGGGTTTGTTGAAATGGTATGTTCTGAAAACCCCTTGTCGGTTATGTCTTTTTCCTCTAACGATGTTCATTAGATTGGAGGGACCACAAGATGGGTCCTCCTTTGGTTTATATTTATTTTAGGGTACCTAAAAAATAATGATGTGGTTAGGGTGGTTCCATATAGTGTAGTGTTCGTGGTTTTATATGTGTGTGGATTGTTGTTTGAATGTGTGGAACACCTTTTTTTGAACATAACATAGAATCCTAGCATATAAAGGGGGGTTTTGAGAATGATCACTACCCTGGAAATTCATGTACTATCAAGTGGGCCATATTATGTGGATATTTGGGGTTATGGGTATGTGATTAGGCCCCTCGGTCTGACCTAAGAAAGGGAGGTCAGGTATTAGGGTGTTTGATTTTGTCATGTGTGGCATGCTACTGGGGAAGGAGTCCTAGGTATTAGTATTCTCTAGTCATCCTTCGATTTCCTAGATTTTCCATGATCCTTTTATATTAGAACTTTTAGTACTATTTCCATTGATATGTGTTGAATCATAATATTGATCATGTTTTTTGTCTTTTCATGGAAAACATTGTATGTATGGTTTGTTTTGTTAAGGATTTCAAATTAGTTGTTTTAGAAATATGTGTGCACACCCCTTTATATATTTTCTTTGTTTTTCAATTATTAGGGTAACAGAATTGAGATTGTTAGTTTTCAAAATTCATTATATATATATTAAAACAATATTTTTATAATTGTAGTTCAAACTAGTGTAATTGTACCGTTTTGGAATTTGGGAACGCATGGATTATGTGGACCACTTTTCGCATTCTTTCTGATAATTTTAATGCTCATGCATATCCCATCTTTTTAAATGTGGGGTCATTTGAATTGCTCAGGTTCATTTTTTGTCTTCACTTTTTAGGTAGGTCGCTAGTTGTTGGAGGTGACCACGATGTCACAAATAGGTATGCGAGTCTTGTTGTCATGCCACTAAAAGTATTATTTTTTATTTTTTATTTCTTATTAATTTATTTGTCCTACTTTTGAGAGACAAATCGTTCCGACCTATTTTTTTTGGATTCCCACCACTGGGTTCCATCCTGGGTGGATCAAAAATGCCCCTCGGGACATGTCGCAGACCAGCTCTGGAGACAGGTTGATGTACAACCTAGGACTGGTTCATGAAAAAATGATATTAGAGGGGTCCCATGCTATCTGGGATGTCCGGTAGATGGAGATTAGGACCGTCATGACTTGTGAGGTAGGTGTGAGAAGTGTGTCATGAACTATTTGTCGCATTGATCATCATGTCTTCAGGGGTATTTTGGGATTTATGTCCTTTGTCTTGGGTTGTTTTGGATTAAGAGATGACAATAGAGGTGAATCGGGTTATGTTCTCGCCTCATGTGGGGTAGTGACCCATGTAGAGTCCAAGTTCCTGATTCTAGGTCCTCATGGTGTTATTCCTTACATGAGGAATTTCTCACCACCAAGTCATTGAGTTAGTCATAGACATAAGTTCCCCCTTACTTTGGTTGATTATTGGTTTCGTTTCATGTTTATTTATTTTGATGTGAGTGTGTGCTAAAATTGAATGTGGAATTTTTAAGTGAAAATAGTTTTGGAATTAGAGTTCTTTCCTCAAAATAATTTAAATTAGTAAGGTGAGGTTTTAATTGGGGAAGTGTTTTGATTTGGATGGTTTGGTGTGTGTTTGGATTTGTTAATGAAGACGATATGGTGGGACCTTCAACATTCATTATGGATGGTCACATATGTGTGGGTATGTGAAAAGAAGGCGTGGGGAACTTTTGTATGGATGATGTAAGTGGGATTTGATGAATGTACATGTGACAGTTCATAAAGGACCAAAGGTCTGTAATTTGAATAAATAGGGGAATGAAATTTTGGGAATTGATTTTTTTTTTAAAAGTGGGTTTCAAAATTTCTAAATTCTTCTGTAAAATGTCATCATTTTTAAAATTTATATGAAAATGGATTTTTGAGAAGTTGATTTTGGTTATGCTCAAGTTTGTATGGCTTTAGAGCTTGTTATTTTGAGCTCGAGGTTTTTCATTAGATTTATTTTTTCCTCGATGCCAATTGCAATTGTTTTTTTCTTGTTTTTCTAAATATATCACCCTGAATGTTTCTCAATGTTGATATTGACTCGTGCCCAGTTTTGGTTCTTTTCTTCTTTTACTTATCAATCGATGTAATTAATGTATGTTAGAGGTAGTTGTTTATTTTTATGGAGATAGTGTTTATTTTGGGTTGTTGGGAACTCCCAGTGTGTTATGTTTCATTCCATATTAGTTCTATTTGATGGTCCTATTTGGGGTCTGTGGGGATTGGTCACCTTATAGTCGTTAGTGTTTGGGGTGCATTTGGTGGGTGGTCGGATTTCATAAGGGTTCACAATCTGGTGAGGGTTTCCTACCAGAGGAAACTATTAATGAAAACTCTCCTTCATCAGTGATGACTCTATTTTGTTGAACCATTTTATTATATGCCACCATTTTGGCCATCTCAGGTATTCTAATACATTATATTGCATCACTTTGAAAACGTTCCACCATCTTTTTAATATGAATCATTGTGAAGGAGGAGTTGGGGGATAGAGGATGCGAATGCCTAACAGTGATGTAGGAGGTGCTTTAGACATCAGGTCCCCAACCACATGTCTCGGGGTGAAGCTCAGGCATAGTCTGTAGTATCTGAGGGTTTGTGGAACTTCATTCCAGATTATGTTTTCATCCATTTGATTGAAATATCCAAAGTTTCATTGTTCTATTAAATCCTTAATTGTAATATCATCCATGTTGTGGTAGTGTGTTGATCTCATTTTAGCATTATCCATGCCATATTATCTGTTCATAGTGTGGCTTTCCAATCATTTTTTTTTCATGAAGGTTTTTGTGCCTGTGAATAAATAAATCTATTCTAATTTTGAGTCGGTCTCATCTTTTTTCAGTTGGAAGAAGTTTCATTTCATTAAATTTATTGGAGGTGTAGATTTAATTTGTCATGTTTATATTTGTGGGTTGTTTTGTATCAATATTTTCATCCATGTATCAAGAGTGTTGTTCGGTCCAGGTGGGAAGTTGAATGTGTTTGGTTTGCGAGATCCTATATTTCCCCATTGGGGGGGGGGGGGTTGTTGTGTTCAGGTTTCAATGAATTAAATACTTTGGAATTAACATGATGGGGAGAAAACTCTTGTGTTATACCCTATATCTTATGTTGTGGTCCTCCTAGAATTGGTCTGGTGAAACATGTGTGGGGAACGGTCATTAAGAAGTTTATGGTTCACTGTTGTTCTATTTGTGTATGAACTCATGTTATGTCAAGCCTTGTATTGATGAATTTGGGGGGAAGATTGTTTTTTTGGTTGGGAGAATTAAAACACCCTGACCTGGTTGATTTATTATTTTCTATTTCTTTAATTGTTATTTTCAGTTTCGGTAGATGGCGGGTTGAGTTTTCAAATTTTGGAAGCATTATCACTATTTCACAGTCAACCAGCACAGATAACGAAGTGCATAGGGTTGTGGTGGGAAACATGTGTGTGATTTATTTTTTAGTCGTGTGATGAGCGTGTGGCTCACCACTCTAAGCAGGCAGTGTCAGGTGACTCAAGATGATCACAACTTTCTCAACCGTGCGTCCGGTAGCAGGTAACCATGCACATATCACGAGGTAACCTATTTTTTTGAAAAAATATTATAATTTCATTTCAATTGAAGTAAAATAAAAATGTGTTAAGTAAAATGAAACTAAAAAATAAATGATTGATAATAATAATAATAATAACATGATGATTAATCTTCTTATTATTATTAATATTTTTGCTTTTTTTCCTTTTTTGAAAACCCTATCCTACCAATCGCCCACACCCCCTTCCCCTTACCTACTCCACAATACCCATTTCCATTCTCCATGTGTTGTTCCCAACTATATTCCTTGCCTTCTCGCATAGCCACCTTTTTGCCGACGACCTCCCATTCACCTGAACCAGTGACCCCCCCCCCCCCCCCCACTGTCCCTTAGATTTCTCTATGCATGAGCGGCCAACCAATAGCTCCCACTTCCTTGTGCTCGAGCCGTATTCCCCACTTCCTCTAGAACACACAATCCCCATTCATCCATTACTCCAGCACATGACACGCACATTCCAGTTGGTCGACCTTTCGGCATGTGGGAAACTCTCCCTCCTTGCATGCCTTACTTCCCTGCTATGGCTGGAACACTTCGGCATGAAACCTCGTTCCAGTTTGTTTGGTTTTCATTTCATTTAGGGTGTTTTCTGAAATTATCCAATTGATAATGCTTCTGTTAATGTTGGGTGCATTTTTATTGTTGTCTAGTGTGTGTGGTTGGTCTATGGAGTGATGCTCTTTCCTCTATTGTGGTTCTGTTGCATTCATGCGTGTTGAGGTTGGAGAATCCATGAAATTTCATCTCATTTTGTTCCCAGTGATTCTTTTGTTTTTGTACATAATTATTAAACCTTGATTCACAGTTTATATTAAATATGTATATAGTTTATGGAAAGAGTTATCATTGGATTAACATGCCAAAAATAGGTTTTAACTTGTCCTTCCATTCATGCCTTTGTTTTTTTATAAGTAATAAAATCTGGAAAAGTGGCATTATTTCGGAAATAGTTTTGTTCAATGTTTCAAGTAATGTTAATTCACTTGATATTATTTTTCACGTTATCCATTTCAAGGACATTTGGATTATGCGAGTCCCTAGTACATTTTTGGTCATGTGATGGTCTTTGCTGCCATAATTTTGGGTATCTTTTTTATAGTGGGTTTTTGGTCAATGATTGAGGGAACAAATGCATATACTTAATGTACATATATATAATATACATATATCCTCTAATTACAAATTACCCCATGGAATAAGGAATACCACCATTGGATTATGGATATATTTATATATATATGTATGTGTGTGTGCGATTGTGGGCTAGTTATGAGTGGTCTCCTCCTTTTTCATCATGTTCCAATGTGTTTGGCGTGACCCAGTTCCTCTTTGAGGTAGGAAAATCCATGATTTTCATTTCCATTAAAACATGATGTTTATTATAATTTATAACATTGTTTCATAACTATATGGTATTCCTATATAGCTTGTTGGGGTTCTTTAATGTTGTGTTTTGTTATTAAAAATTGTGTTTTGATTGAATCTTGGTGTATAGCCATGCATTTTTATGCCTTTATTGTTTGAAAAAAATGTTTAGCGATCGTTTTTATGTAAAATTGGTTGTTGTATTAGGATTTATAGTTTGAAATGATTAATTAAATGGTTTTTTTAAAAAATAATTTTAATTCTCTTTTTATACATGAAATGCAAAGTTATTTCCTTTAATGTTTTTTGGAACATGAGCTGAAAAGTGCTCTGTAACACCCCGAGATTTTATGAAAAATATTCTTTTTAATTTAATTAATGTCTTGTGTTGTACGCTACACCAAAAAAATCTTTCACAACACACATCCCTAACTTTCCTTGCATTGCACGCAATCGTGACCTTCCTCGATAGCGGGTGTAGTACGCAATACCGAGTTTTGCTAAACGCGATATTATTATAATATTATTATAACCTAGACATTATGATTAGTAATACCCACTTTTTGAAATTTTATAAATTTTATCATTCAAAATGGACTTTATTTTTGGCTTCGGAATATCGAAATTAACTTAGGGTGAAATTTTGGTAGTTTTCGGATAACATTCATATTTAGTGAAAATTACAAACAAATTTTTTAATCGAAATAATTAATAGTGATAAATTATAAATTTTAGTGGTTTTAAATTATATTTAGAATATATTTTTACAATTTAATACAACTTTGGTCATTGGATTTAATTTCACATTTAAACCAGACATAAACAACTGTCAATTTTTTGATAGCTATTATCTCTTAAGAACACGCTATTTGTTTTGATGACTGGAATTAATTTTTAAATTAATTAATGCAACTGATATGTTTTGAATTTGGTAAAAGAGAAATCATTTTTTAATTCATAATATCAAATATATATTAGGCCTAATTTTTTTTATTTTTTGGAAATTTTAAATTTTTGATGAATAATGAAAACACTAGGTTACTATTTAAAAACCGACTTTTTATTTAAATAATTATTTATTTTATTTAAATTTATTTTTGTTAAAAATTGATACATAATACCTATATAATTTCAATGTAATTCATTAGAGTAATTTTATAATAATTTTAGATATATAAAAATTTTATTGAACTTTTCACCGTCCTTTACCCACCTCCTAGGAGAATTTGCAAATTTACATAAAACTTAATTTTACCGCTTCTGTGAGTGGAATTTAAAAAATCCGAGAGACACTGTCAATATCAGTATGTAAAATGTGGTTCAATGAGAAGAAAATAATTTTTGGTGAATAGTAACATTTTTCTTTTATTTACCACGTTTAAAAGTAAATAGGGTAATTAAGGGTAAAAATGATATTATTATTACCCTAACACATGTCCTAATTCAATTGTATAAGTATAATTAGACCAAGAAAACAACCTTAGGAATAAAATATTACCATTTAGGCCCACTTGGATTAGATTAGGACATTTATTTTTAATTTATTTAAAGAAGGGTTAAAATAGTTAAAATCAAAGTTTAATAAGTAAATAATTTTTAATATATGGTTATACAAAAGATTTATTAGACTATAAATATTCATTAAAAATATAAAAATATTTCCAACATAATGGTATTTTATTTGTAATTTTTAGACATTAAATTATATAATTTATTTATGACACAACGATGATGCAATAATTATCTTATTAATGAAATATTGACATAATTGATGTTATAAATACCCAAATAAATGTACTTTGAGACTTTTTATGAATTACAAGAATTTTCTAGGTTAATATGACATGTTAGTATTGATTTAAGTAACATCGTTCAAAATAATCATTCTGTTATGATTTTCACAAAAATCAATAATTAAATAATGTCAAAATTGACATAAAATAGTATTGAAAACAAATATTATATTATTAATTGTTATTTTATTCCTAAAAATCTATGGTTCGGCCAAATGACTTCGATAAGAATATATATATTAATAATAAACAACTTGGGGTTCGTTTGCCTTGTTATAGTAAGTGTATTAACCTAATAGTGTAAGAACACAAAAAGACACGGTAAAAGTGAAATTATCTAACTTAATGTTAAATATAAATGATAAGGTTAAAATAGTAAACTAAACATTTCCAAATTCTATTTAATGAGATTATTTCGACCCATACGTACCTTAGATTCGAAATAAATCAATTTGGAGCTATTTAAAAGAGAATATGGCTTTGTAATAAAATAATATTTTTCGTTTTTCCAAAGGTGCCCCTCTCCTCCCTTATAAAAGGGATCCTCATCCCTCTCTTCCTCACACCACTTTGAGCCTTCAAGCTCGGACATACCCTGACAATTTCTCTTCTCCACTTCCCTAGAAACATCCTAGAGGTCCTGGTCTTCTTAAAAGACCAATTTTAGTGCCCTAAAAGGAGGTCTCAAAGAAACGCTTCAAAGAAGAGGTAATGTTCGTTACCGATTCTTTCAACTTTATTTCTTCTTCCACTTCATCTTATTTAGTTGTTTTATTATTAATTAATAACATCAGTATCACTCATATACTGATATGTTATTATAACTATTAAACAACCCTATTTCACCATCTATCCATCCTACGGAAAACGAAATCACCGTGCGTGTGTACGTACAGAATACCGTTTCCATGTTGTGGTGCAATCTATTTTCCACCACCACCTTACTTGGATGGGTATAATGGTGTTTAGAATGAAAATATATGATTATTGTAAAGTGATATTAATTTTTAAATAGGATACATACACTCCAATACAATCCCACGATCATGGGAACGATATCATCGCACGTGCGTACGTACGGAATACCGTCTCCACGATGTGATGCGAGTCATTCTACATGATTTTAATTGCATAATGAATACATAAATGAATTGAGTGAATAAATATGATATATATTACACTAATAACATTCTGTAAATGATGTATCTATAACCTTAAAAGAAGAATAATAATTTATTCGACAAAACACGCAAAAGAACAAAAAGTAATAAACACCCGAATAACAGGTAGCAATGAAATATTACTAATAATAATCTAAGAATATGACCATATATGATATCATAACAATGATTATGATTCTAAAATAAGTCAATTACATTATTTAAATCATCATACAGGAGGTTCGGACACTTACGAAGCAAATCGGACCTAAGGTGAGGGAAAATATCACAATCTCATTTTTATCCGAGATTGTTTATACTTGTGTATTTACTAGGGTGTATTTTATCATCCACATCCATGTTCCCTAAATATGTAATATTGTTTCCATCCTCCTACAATTGTTTAAATTCAATTTTACCCATCGGTGAGTTTTTAGTAAAGGATATGAAAGGAATCTTTTGTTGTTTTTTGTATGAGGTACTTTTTGACTTTCTCGACAAAAGTACGAGAAGAATGTTTTTTTAACTTATACGGCATGACTAGATTTTTTAAAAAACTATTTCTAATAAGTTTCCTTTACATGTTTTCATGTGTATGTTTAATCAACTTCTTTTAGTTTAAAATTGTATGACATGTTAAGAAAGGAAAAATGTTTTTTAAGTAGAAAGGATATTTTCCTCAATAATAGAGTTCAAGTGTTTTATCAAAATTATTTTCCATATAAGATAATATAGGGTTCTATTTATATCCCTATTATTACATTGATTTGATTATGTTGTGATGGAATTATTTATATGAATTCCTTTATCTTATATCAATTGTTTTATGATGTCACGATGTTTAAGAATCCCATTTTTATTACATGGGTTATGCAATGATGTATGATTTATGATTTTGTGGCACACATAAGAATGGTATCATTATGAGATGGGTGGGACCTATATCTCTCTCCAATGCATTGGGTAATGATTTTATATCTCATGAGATAGATGTGGCTGGAATGGCAGGTTAAACTGGTTCAGTGAAACAAGACTGAAACGAGGAATGAACTCGGTTCGAACATGGACTTTGTCCACTAAGATAGTCGTGGAAATGAGTCTTGACTAATAAGAAATGATTATCTATGATCATGTCTGTATGCCACAAAGATTCATGTTTTAAGTTATTATTTTTGTGATTAAATTTCACTACCATGATTTATCCCATGTTATGAAATTATGATCTCTTTTGCAGTGTAAGATTTCCAAAATGGTATGTTCTTATGAATATGATGTGATTGATATTTCTTTTGTTTACCCTTCCTGAGCATTTGAGCTCACCCTTTTTATGTTTTTTCCCCCAGGATTAAAAGAAAGGTATTAGGTAAGGAAACAAAAAGTGGAAGATCTTTATGGGAGATGTTGATGATATTTCACCACGATTAGAAGATTACGTTCCAAGTTTCCAAAGACATTAAACTATTACGGTCCTTGTGTGTCTATTTTTGTTATGTATTATGTATATCGCAAATGTAATGTAATATCTATGTGATTCATGCTTCGGGTCTCTACAGTAGGTATCAGAGGAAATGTTTAGTCAACCTTTTGAAACTAGGATGCGAGACCTTTAGTTAGATACCTAGATATATTTCTAAGGTATGTTTAGGGATGTCCCTAAGGTTATGTATAAGTATAAGTTATAGTCCTAGAATTATGGTAACGATATTAGAATTAAACCTAAGATGTAAGATATTGAAGGTACTCCCCCTATAATAAGTTTTTTTCCCTAGAATGATTTTTGCCTCTCACACTATTCTTTTTGGGTTTTAGACGATGGCTGGAACCCGAAGGAACCGTGTCGATCAATGCAATGATTGTCCTCATGAACAAACAAATGTTATGGGAGACGGAGTGGAAAATCTTATTGTTATACTTACACAAGGTATGAATCATTCTGGGCTTCCAATTGAGCAGAGAAGGGAACAATATTATATTGAGTACTTCATGAGGCAACGTCCACCTTCTTTCAGTGGGTCTTCTGATTCACTTGTTGTTGAACAATGGATCAGTACTGGTGAAAAGATATTTTCAGTTCTTCAATATTCTGAACATGATAAAGTCATCTTAGCAGTATATTGTTTGGAAGGTGAAGCTAATCAATGGTGAAATCATATCAAGAATACGAGGCCAAGAGATGAAATTGAGTCCATGGAATGGGACGAGTTCAAGAACTTATTTTTCAATAAGTACTTCCCTCATATTCTTCAAAAAAAGATGGAGAAGTAGTTTCTTGAACTAAAGAAAAAGGATGATGAAACTCTTGGTGTATATGAAGTGATTTTTACAAGGCTTGCAAAGTATGCATCTGGATTTATCATCCAAACTGAAAGTAAAGTTGATAGATTCTTCAGTGGATTAAAACCAAATCTTCGAAGGGAATTATCTATAAGAGACTTCAGTAGCTATGAAGAAATTGTGCGTTGTGCTATAAAGGTAGAAATGTATGTTTTTGTTACTTATCCATCTCATAGTTTTGACAAGAAACGAAAGATGGAGTTCAAGGAGAAATCTCAGAATAATGGTGAAAAGAAGATGAATGTTTCCATATGCTCAAAGTGTTGAAAGAAGCTTGGTAGAAATTGTCTTAAAGGGACTAGAAAACGTTTTAAGTATGGAAAAGAAGTCTATCGAGCAGCTGAGTGTCAAAGTAATGGAAAAAGGGTTTCTAATGATGTCAATAAAGAAAAGTCTGCAGAGAACTCACCACCAACACTTCAATGATTCAAGTGAAAGAAAATGGGGCATTATGTTAATAAATGCCCTAATCCAAGGGTTAGTGACGATCAACATGAGAAACCACTTAAGGGAAAGGACAAAGGGAAGTCACATGTGATCACTATTGGAAATATTGAATATGACAACGATGTGGTGGAATGATTAAGTGTTTATGTAATGGGATTCCAAAATAATGTTGTATATAGTATCGTGGAATATTGGAATATGTATGTATTGGTCTATTGTGGTTTTCAATAATTTTATGGTACTGGTAACCATGGAAAGTGATTGAGATATTTTTGGAAAAAAGATGATATGCGCATAATGAAGGGATAACAAGAAAATGAAATGTTTGAAAGTATTCATGAGCTCATGACTGATATAAGGAAATAGTTATATCATGGTTTGAGGTTTTGGTATGTGAAAAGAGTTAACTTTTGACAGCACTCATGTTTTCACTAAGATTCAATGAGTATTCATTTTTCAAGAGAATACATGATTAAGGCCTTCGAATGTTTGGAATGTGACCAAAAAGAAATATCTCATGATATATGGGAATCAACGATGGTATTAACATGCTTGTTTTATGAACTCTTTGGTAATCGTTTTCACTATAATATGAGATTGGATAGCAGTATTTTGGATAAGCCTAAAGATTGGAATTGATTATGTTAGAAATAAGTTAGTATTTTTTAAGGATAGAAGTTTTTTCGATATTATTGATGGGATGTTATTGTAATTTAGTTTTAGAAAAAGGAAAACCTGTATGATGTGCGACAACCCATCGCGTCGGACAAGGCTGTGGGAATCGAACCCACAACCAAAGTGCGACTGGCCTTTATCTCCTACCACTAGCCTACAAGAAGTCTATGTTTAGTAGAAACTAGTTTTATTATATTAATCAGTATGATATATGAAGTATAAGTCCATTTTAGGAACCATATATGATTAATCTCACTATAGATGGACTTAGGTATTTTTTGATAACTTTTCTAACCTTTTGTTTGAGACAGATGGAATGACCCGTCATTCTATCACATGATCTGCTAACACATCATGAATGAAAAATTCAACTTCATTTCTTTAAGAGATGAAGTGGAAAATGTCCAAAGAATGTCCAACAGTGAGACTGTACCAAAATCACGAAAGAATTTCTTAAAATTCCGATTTTATCAACTTTAGGGAAATGATCTTGAAAACAAAAACTGTTTTCCAAGTGCTCTTATATCCAATGAATCATATGGTACCTTAGATCGTCACAAATTTATGGCTTTGTGATTGTTGGATTTTTCATAGCCATGTTCTCTACCACTCTCTGTCATAACATGATGGTAGATTTTTCTTCCACATCCATATTTTCACCTATGTTCTCCAAAGTGAAATCACAGTGATGAGTTAATTTGGGTAACCCTTATGTTTCATACATTAGTTTTTAAAGACATGCTTTGGTATTCCATTTTACGATGCCGGTTTCTATTAAATAAACATTAGAGTAGTAAACCATTTATAACCCCGACGAATTTCGAGGGAGAAATTCATTTTAAGGGGGGTAGAATGTAACACCCCGAGATTTTATCAAAAATATTATTTTTAATTTCATTAATGTCTTGTATTGTACGCTACACCAAAAGGAGCTTCCACAACACACATCCCTAACTTTCCTTGCATTACATGCAATCCCGACCTTCCTCGATAGCGTGTGTAGTGCGCAATACCGAGTTTCACTAAACGAGATATTATTATAATATTATTATGAACTAGCCGTTATGAATAGTAATACCCACTTTTTAAAATTTTATAAATTTTATCTTTCTAAATGGACTTCATTTTTGGTTTCGGAATATCGAAATTAGCTTAGGGTGAAATTTTGGTACTTTTCGGATAACTTTCATATTTAGTTAAAATTACTAACAACTTTTTTATTCCAAATAATTAATAGTGATAAATTATTAATTTGAGTGGTTTTAAAGTATATTTAGGAAATATTTTTACAATTTAATACAATGTTGGTCAATGGATGTAATTTCACATTTAAACCAGAAATAAACAAGTGTAAATCTTTTGATAGTTATTATATCATAAGAACACGCTATTTGTTTTGACGACGAGAATTAATTTTTAAATTAATTTATGCAACTGATATGTTTTGAATTCAGTAAAATAGAAATCATTTCTTAATTCATGATATTAAATATATCTTAGGCCTAATTTTTGGTATTTTTCTGGAAACATTCAATTTTTGATGAATAGTGAAAACACTGGGTTACTATTTAAAAACTGACTTTTTATTTAAATAATTATTTATTTTATTTAAATTTATTATAGGTCAAAATTGATACATAATACCTATATAATTTCAATGTAATTAATTGGAGAAATTTTATAATAATTTTAGATATATAAAAAATTTATTGAACATTTCACTGTCTTTTACCCACCTCCTAGGAGAATTTTCAAATTTACATAAAACTTAATTTTACCGCTTCTGTGAGTGGAATTTCAAAAATCTGAGACACAAGGTTGATGTTAGTAAGGAAAATGCGGTTCAATGAGATGAAAATAATTTTTGGTGAATAGTAACTTTTTACTTTTATTTACCACGGTTAAAAGTAAATACTGTAATTAAGGGTAAAAATGATATTATTATTAGCCTAAAACATGTCATAATTCTATTTGATAAGTGTAATTAGACCAAAAAAACAACCTTAGAAATAAAATATTACCATTTAGGACCACTTGGATTAGATTATGACATTTATTATTAATTTATTTAAAGAAGGGTTGAAATAGTTAAAATCAATGTTTAATAAGTAAATAATTTTTAATATAGGGTTATACATAAGATATATTCGACTATAAATATTCATTAGAAATCTAAAAATATTTCCTACATAATGGTATTTTATTTGTAATTTTTAGACATTAAATAATTTAATTTATTTATGACACAATGCTGATGGAGTAATTATCTTATTAATGAAATATTGACATAATTGATGTTATAAATAACTAAATAAATGTAATTCGAGACTTTTTATGAATTCCAAAAATATTATAGGTAAATATGACATGTTATTATTTATGTATGTATCTTTTTCGAACTAATCATTCTGTTATAATTTTCACAAATATCAATTACTAAATAGTGTCAAAATTGACATAAAATGGTTTTGAAAACAAATATTATATTATTAATTGTTATTTTATTCTTAAAAATCTAAGGTTCGGCCAAATGAATTACACAAAGATATATATATTAATAATAAACAACTTGAGGTTCTTTTGTCTTGTTATAGTAAGTTTATTAACCTTCTAGTGTAAGAACACAAAAAGACACGGTAAAAGTAAAATTATCTAACTTAAAGTTAAATCTAAATGATAAGGTTAGAATAGTAAAATATACTTGTCCAAATTCGATTGGTTGAGAGGATTGCGACCCATCCCCACCTTAGCTTCTAAATAAATCAAATTGGAGCAATTTAAAACCGAATATGGATTTATAATAAAAAACTATTTTTAGTTTTTCCAAAGGTGCCCCTCTCCTCCCTTATAAAAGGGCACCTCCTCCCTCTCTTCCTCACACAACATTGAGCCTTCATGCTCGGCCAAACCCTACCAATTTATCCTCTCCACTTCTCTATAATCATCCTAGAGGTCCTGGTCTTCTTCAAAGTCAAATTTTAGTTCCCTAAAAGGAGGTCTCAAAGAAGCGCTTCAAAGAAGAGGTAATGTCCGTTACCGATTCTTTAAAATTTATTTCTTCTTCCACATCTTATTCTTTAGTTTTTTAATTATGAATTAATAACATCAGTATCACTCATATACTGATATGTTATTATATGTATGAAACAACCCTATTTCACCATCTCTCTATCCTACGGAAAACGAAATCACCCTGCGTGCGTACGTACGGAATACCGTCTCCACGCCGTGGTGTAATCTATTTTCCACCACCACCTTACTTGGATGGGTATAATGGTGTAAAGAATTATTATATATGATTATTGTAAATTGATATTAATTATGAAAAAGTATAAATTCACTCCAATACAATTCCACGATCATGGGAATGATATCATCACTCGTGCATACGTACGGAATACCGTCTCCACGATGTGATGCGACTCGTTCTACATGATTTTCATTGCATAATGATTACATAAATTTATTGAGTGAATAAATATGATATATATTACACTAATACCATTCTGTAAATTAGGTATCTATAACCGAAAAAGAAGAATAAGAATTTATTCGACAAAACACTGATAAGAACACAAATTAACAAACACCTGAATAACAAGTAGCAATGAAATATTAATTATAATAAGCTAAGAATATGATCATATATGATATCATAACAATGGGTATGATTCTAAAATAAGTCAATGACATTATTCAAATCATTATACAGGAGTTTCGGACACTTACGAAGCAAATCAGACCTAAGGTACATGAAAATATCACAATCTCATTTTTATCTGAGATTGTTTATAATTTGGTATTTACTTGGGTGTATTTTATCATCCACATCCATGTTCCCTCAATATGTAATATTGTTTCCATCCACATAAAATTTTTTAAATCCAATTTTACACTTCGGTGAGATTTTAGTAAAGGATATGAAAGGAATCTTTTGTCATTTTTCGTACGAGGTAAATTTTGACTTTTCAGACAGAAGTACGAGAAGAATGTTTTTTAACTTATATGTCATGAATGGATTGTTAAAAACATTATTTCCAAGAAGATTCCATTACATGTTTTCATGTTTATGTTTAAACAACATCATTTAGTTTAAAAATGTATGACATGTTAAGAATGGAAAAATGTTTTTGAAGTAGAAAGGATATTTTCCTCAGGAATGGAGTTCAAGTGTTTTATCAAAATTACTTTCCATCTAATATAATATAGGGTTCTGTTTCTATCCCTATTATTACATTGATTTGATTATTTTGTGATTGAATTATATTTATGAATTCCTTTATCTTATATTAATTGTTTTATGATGTCACGATGTTTAAGAATCCCATTTTTATTACAAGGGTTATGCAATGACGTATGATTTATGATTTTGTGGCACACATAATAATGGTATCATTATGAGATGGATGGGACCTATATGTCCCTCCAATGCATTGGGTAGTGATTTTATATCTCATGAGATAGACATGTCTGGAATGGAAGGTTAAACCAGTTCAGTGAAACAGGACTGAAACGAGGAATGAACTCGGTTCAGAAATAGACTTTGTCCACTAAGATAGTCTTGGAAATGAGTCTTGACTAATAATAAATGATTCTATATGATTATATGTGTATTCCACAAAGCTTCATGTGTTATGTTATGATTATTGTGATTACAAATCACTACCATGATTTATCATATGTTATGAAATTATGATCACTTTTGCAGGGTATGATTTCCAAAATGTTATGTTCTTATGAATATGATGTGATTGATATTTCTTTTGTTTACCCTTACTGAGAATTTGAGCTCACCCTTTTTATGTTTTATTTTCCCCCATGATTAAAATAAATGTTTTAGGTAAGTAAACAGATAGTGGAAGATCGTTATGGGAGATGTTGAAGATCTTTCACCACGATTAAAAGATTATGTTCCATGTTTCCAAAGACACTAAACTATTACGGTCCATGTGTGTCTGCTTTTGTTATTTATTATGTATTTCACTAAAGTAATGTAAAATCTATGTACGTCGAGCTTCGGGTCTCTACATGCTCCTAGGTTTTTTAACATGTGTTGTGATTTGTAAATGGGTGAAATATATGTAAATGTGTTTCAAATGTTTTATTTGGAATTTGAATGTTCCATTGGATGAATACACATCCATGGGTGCACTAGGTGTACACAAGGATGTGCATTCAATAGAAGACGAAACTCTAGAGCCAATCCTCCTTCAGAGTACCTCTTATCCCCTTTTTTTATAAATGTTTTCAGGTTTTCCAAAATTGGGTATGTGGTGATCCTTTTGTTTTGAAAATAATTTCGAATGTGTTCCTCGTGGTTTGGATTGGTTGTCCTTGATATATATTTTGGTTAGTGGTTGGAAACTATGGGATGTTTGGTGCTTTTAAAAATTATGTTAGCTTGTGAGTGTTTTGAAATATTGTTTGGCACATTCTCAAGTATTATATGTTCTAACATTATTTAAAATTATATAGGGAATGATATGGTAAATAATGGGTGTAAGGGCCCGTTTGACCAAGCATGTTTAAATTAGTGTTTATCATTGTGTTGTAAATGTATCCAACTATTTTTGGAAAATTAATGATTTTTGTGAAGCAAAAGGCCATGTTGGAATTTTTAAATGAATATTTGTAATGGGTTTTTTGTGTGTGATTTAAATAAGCCTTTTTTTGGAATCATTGAAAGGATATGTTCGGGGAACCACCCAAGGGTTAGGGCTCTTGTCTCAGCTAATGGTCATAAGATGTGAGGGACCTCTGGATGGGTACTCTATTAGATTATATTTATTTTTAGTCAGAAGTATTATTTTCAGGTGGACGATGTGGTGCCTGATTATATAGTGTACTTGGTTATATATGTATATGGAATGTTGTTTGAATGTGTGGAACACCTCTTTGTAAATATTGCATAGAAACCAAGCATAGAAATAGGGTAAATCTGAATGATTTATACACTAGATGTTTATGTAATGCCTAGTGACCAATAGTGGGTGGATATCTGTGATTATTTCTATGGGTTAGGGCCCCTCGATGTGACCTAAAAAAATTTGGTTGGGTGGGAGGGAATTTTATTTTGTAGTTTGTGGTGTGCAACCGGGGATGGTGTTGAATGTATTAGTATGATTTGGTATTACTCTAAGATCCTTTGTTTTTTTCCACCCTCTCTATCGGAATTATTAATACAACTTCCTTTGTTGTGTATATAATAATAATCATGATATTGGTTTTGGTCGTTTCAAGGAAAACATTTAATGCATGGTTGGTTTAAGAAATGATTTCAAAGTAGTTGTTTTAGAAAGGTTTGTGGACACCGCACTTAATTTCTTTTCATTGTTTATGAATTATATAGTCAATTTAATTGAGATTGTATGTTTTAATAATTATATATATATATATATATAAACTTATATTTATAACTGTTGTTCAAAATAAAAATAATTGGATTTTTTGGAATTTGGAAATTTATGGATTATGAGGTTCACTTTTTCTATTCATATTGGGCCTTTTAATTCTCACGCCTATACTATCTTTTTAGATGATGGTTCAGTTACGTGGTTTATGTTCTTGTTCCATCTACTCATTTGAGATAGGTTGTTAAATATTGGAGGTGACCAAGATGTCACATGGAGGTATGCACAGTCTTTTTTTCTTGCCGCTGCGTGTTTTAGTTTTTTCTATATTTATTTATTATTTATTTATTTTTCTTTCTTTTTTAGAAACAATGGTTCACAAATTATTAATTTTGATGCCCACACTAGTTTCCATCATGGTGGAGTATTGGAATGCCCCATGAGACATGTCACAGACCGTCTTGGGTGATGATTTGATGGTCAACCTGGGACTGCTTCATGAAAAATATGGGACCCACACCCTTGACTATCCTGGGATCTTCTTAGTTGATATAGGTCTCGTGTCATAGCCTTTTAGAGGTACCACTCTATAGATAGTTTCCCTGATCCCTCGTATATCAGGGGTACCACATAAAAGATACAGGACATGTTCCTAGTCTGTCAGTGGGTTACCACACTCTAATTATCTTTCTAATTAAAATCGAATATTTAACACACCATAATAAGGCATCACACCCACAAAATAATTCATCATTTCTCAAAATAAACTTCAAATTCCACAATCGCGTTCTATTTTGACAACCACTCAATATCGTATACTCACATAGAAAAAATTTGAGATGAAAAGAAGAGATATGAAAGGTAGAAGCTTTAAGTAACAGGTAAGACATTTTGTGTAATAGTTTCCACAACGCATTTTACCCCCACAAAATATCATGACTGTGTCCCTACCATTACATTTCTCTACAGCTATGTATCCCTAAACGACATGTATGGGGACTGTAAAAAATGACTCCAACACTAGGGATCGATCCATTTTCTCCATTACATGCTTGCATAAACATTCTATATTTAGTACATGATGTGTACAACAATGCAAATCATTATGGTACATCCCTTTTTAAATAAATTTAATATTTTTGATAGATTGTATTTTATAGAACATAGAGAATAAACAAACACTAACATATTATTATTTTAACATGACTATTACAACATATTCATTAAATTGGTATGAAAAAATATTATTTAGCACATTATTATATATATAATTTTCCAAGACATTCTTAATGTATTTATTAATTCTTCCTGAATTTGAATTTTTTTAGGAAAGTCATTTTTTAATTCAAGTAAATGTTTCCCAAAATGAGAGAATTTTTTTCTTTCTAGTAGATAATTAATATAAATAATTTTTTAATCATTTAGAAACATTATTTGTTAAATTTAATAGATGTTTGGGATTCCTAAATTAAAAGCCTTTTGTAATGATTTTTTATGAATATTATGAATAAGTTAATTTTCAATAAATATTAATAAATACATTTTTTTAAAGTATCATTTTCTATTTATTTAAAATTAATTTTATAAAATTATTATAATAATAATGTAATGTATGTTATTTTTAGTTACATAATGTAAAATTTAAATTTAAAAAATTATTATAACATATTTTAGTATAATTTAAATTCTATTATTAGAAACAAATTTTTCCAAAAAAAATACATTTCATTACATTTTAATCATTTTATTTTAAATGTTAATGTACATTTTCTGTGTAGTGATTTTGTAAAAAATATATTATATATTTATAGTAAATATTAACATATTAGGATATTTGTTAAATTTCAGTTTTAATCATTAAAATGATATTATATTAAAAAATATTTACTGGAGAATAGGTAAAATAATGTCATGGGTAAAAGATACAAGGAAAAAGTATAAAATACCAGTAAACTAAAACATTAAATGGATTTTTAATATCTTTATATACAATAAAAAACCTTTAGAACATTAATTATAATCTTTTTTTTATATTAATTCCATAAGAATGTGATTAAATTTAAATATAAAATAATCATTATATAATCACATAAAACCACCCATACTATTGTATAAATACCACATCTAACCATCAAATTTCTCCTCAGAAGCCGTGATGCTCTTAAAATATCATCCAAACACTATACACAATAATATTAATGTGTATATATTCTAATTTTATCAGCCAATAACTCATTCCATCTTTCTAAAGGGGTCCTTCAAGGAGATGATATTATAGAGGTAACAATCCAGAACAATCTCACTTAATATCTTCTTTTCTTCTATAATATCTTCTCCACCTTAACCAATATAAAATAAATAGCTCTATTAAATTTTATATAGTTAATTTTTTTTAAATGGATTATATTATATCCAACCATTTTATTACATTGTCTTATTCTAAGAAAAGAATCCATTTTCCCTATTTTGGTGGTTAACTTCTCCTAGAATAATAATTTTCCATTATCCATTACCACCCTCATGAATATTAATAAAAGTATTATTCAGCTTATATAATATTGAATTTTGTATATTATATACTATTTCATATTTATTAACTATTATATATAGATGAAATAATCAAAATTTGAAATAATTATTGATGGTTGGAAAAACCTCCCAAATAAACTAAACATTTATCATTAACATTTTATCAAATGAATCATCCTCATTTTAGAAATAAAAATGATATATAGGAACATTAAAACATCAAAAAGTGCATTAATACCATTTCATTTCTATTATACTGGCTTATATCCATTTGTCAAGGAACGACATAATTATATAAAAATGAACTAACCACGAGAACATTGAACAAACTCACCCAAAATAATTAAAATAATGAAATTTTTTTAATGAATGGATACTAATATGTTATTAAAGTATTAGATAAGGATTATAAATTTGATTATAGTTATAAAATTAAATAATATACTTCAATGAACCTTAATACAACAGTATAAATTCTGAATAACTAATGGGAACCATGAGTTATGTTTTATTATCTCACATTTACGTCAATGATAAATATGATTTATTCACCACATATTTATTTTTAATGGTGTATATATTACCATTTAATATATCATATCAGGAATCACAGTATAAATATGTTATTAAATGTTCTATTTAATTTTTATTACTTCTATGGGGTATATTATTTGAATGATTAGAAGGTTGTTAGAAATATCTTAACCAAATTTCCATTCATTGGGGTTGACTTATAATTCAATCAGTATTTTTTGATATGTTAATTTATTAATTTAATTAT
Organism: Viscum album; assembly: GCA_963277665.1. Lineage (NCBI taxonomy): Eukaryota > Viridiplantae > Streptophyta > Magnoliopsida > Santalales > Viscaceae > Viscum > Viscum album. The sequence continues at coordinate 228,339,260 of OY728143.1, forward strand.
GAATATAATATTTTTTTCCATAATTTATGTGGATTTATAGTGAAACGAATTTTTCTTTCATTTTAATAATGCTCGCTTTAATGATATGATATTTATAATGGATATTATTTTAAAAAAACTTTTTATCATTTTACCTTGAAACACTCATTTTCATTAATTCCAATGATATCTAAAAATATTTCCAAAATTTTTACTATTAATATATGTTTTTATAATCAATTTTAATACCATTTCTCTTTTTACCAATTTTTTTAAAAGTTTTTTTTTAATTTATAAGAGAGGATCTTTATGAATTTTACAAGATAATTATTAATTGTGTTTTTTTTAATTTATATGGAATGATATAAATTCCCCACCATCATGAATAATTAATGCCTTGAACATTAATCCATATGTGTTGAATTTTATTTTTAATGAAATTTTTTACATTTTTAATTACATGTATTTCTTAAAAGAATGTTCTCAGAACATAAATGATATTTTTCTTCAAGAATTATCTCAAGCGGTCCTTCAAATAATAGTTATTACATTATAAAATAACCTTTTTGGATATTAATTAGGATTTAATGTGGATAATATTAAATTATACTAAACTTATTATATTAATTTTTGTTTTATTTTAATGATCAAATGATATTTATTAATTTCATTTATATTCCATGGGGGGTGTAATCATGATATGTTAATGAAACTCTATTCTTTACTTGGTTTTTCATGTTATTAATGATTTATATTATTTTGAAACACATACGCTGGGTATTTATTAGATCAAAATTTTTAATCTATATCTACAAATGTTGGATGCATTATAACAAATGATGGGTTAGACTTGTATCTCGAATTAATGAATTGAGTAATGATTTATATCTCATTAGATATTCATGACTAAAATGGGAAGTGATATTGATTAAGTATGACATGACTAGATTGGTGAGTGAATTCATTTTATTAAAAGAATTATTCCACCCTGATATTCATGGGAGTTAACTATGACAACTACAGTGGTTTGGGGAGTGTACCATTTTGACTATAATAGTCCTGAAAAAGATCACTGACTACCAATGAAATTATTTTATAGGATTCTGTTCATTCCACATTACATATCTTATAGAAATTTTATTCTCATATTTTTATGTATTATGAAATGTATAATATAAAAATATAGAATTTTGGAAAAAATCATGAGTAATCCAGGTTTAATCATATGGTTTAATATGTTGAAATTATATTTGAAAATTCCCCTGATTCTTGGTATTCCAATAATAATTAATGTTCCTCACACTATTCTATTTAGGTATTAGATAACAGATTGAACTAGGAGGATTGATGATAATGTTGAATATGATAAAAATGTAATGATCATCATTGTGATAAACCAAAATAAATACGAGTTATAAGGAGAAGACTTGTTATTTTACCTAATAATCAATATCATAATATTTACAATAATATCAGATTTGATGTGTTCCTTGACCCATCTAATAAGAGCATGATGGAGTTTCATGGTGAGCACAGTAGAATGGAAGTTTAGTTTTACTCATGTAAATAATGTGGAAAGGGGAATCATTGAGAAAATATCAATGGAACTAGAAGATGATTTTAGTATGGAAAATAATAACAGAATGTTTGGAGTTTCAAAGGAAAATTAAAAGGATTAGTAAACATAGTGGATGATAATAATGATAATCTTATGTAATCTACTAATGATAAATGTTTTAAATGTTTAATTGTTATGTATTATAAAAATTCATACCATAGAGAGGAAATCTCATGAATGGAATTATCAAGGTTTTATGAGTAAAGGCTATATTTCTGATGATGAATATACTATGAATAAAATATGAGATGAAATAAGTATTAAGGATTAAAATGATGAATCATTATTAACTAGTTTATGGTTTAATTGTTATGATTAAGTGTTTATGTATTTAAACTACATTTATTGCATTATGTAAAAAATATATTTTTATTGTTCATAAATATGTATTCCTTATATATTTACATGTTTTTATTGAAATGTAAAAGTTACACTAAAAAGTTATTGAGGTGATATTTTTTTGACAAAATGTGACTAATGGAATGATAACCATTAATATATGAATGATTATGGGATACCAATGAGATAAAGAGATGTTACTTTGGATAAAACCAATGTGATATTATTGATCACCATGAAACGTATTATTAATCAGATGTAAAGGTGGTTTGTGTATTGAGTTCATTGAATTTTTATTTATTTTATGAGGAAAGAGTTAATTTTTGAAAGCATTATTATTCTTACTAATTATTTATGTTATCTATGGTTATTACCAGGTTTTTATATAATACATGATAATGATATTCACATTTTTGTGTTTTTACTATTTATAAATATGTTATGTAGTGTGTGGGATTGAGGATATTTTTATTTTTAAAAATATATCTATAATCATTCGATTGGGTTTTCATTTTATTAAAATGATTATAAGGGTAACCATTTATGATTTTTTTTAAATTAAACATTGTATGAGGATTTAGATATTAATTTATAACATAACCATATGATGATTTATTCATTTGAATAACCTATGATAACCATTTTTATGATAACTAGAGATAGGAGAAATAACTTTTCATCTCATTACAAATCATATGGGCTACTAATTCATGATGAAATAAAAATTCAACCACATTTATTTGTGTAAGAAATGCGGTCGGAATTGATCATGTAAAATCAAAAGTGTCATATTTTAATAATGATAAAAAGTTAAATATGTTTATCTTATCAAATGATTTTGAAATAAAATTTTATCCTATTATCATTATTTTTGATGATATCAATGAACTTTTTTGGACATATTTTGTTTATGTATTTTGTGGTCATTATTCTAATAATAACAATTTAATCTATAATTCTCCATCAAAATGTGATAGCATGAATTCTCTTTCATGTCCATACTTTCAATTTCAACAAATATTCTCCAAATCAGAATCGTATTTCTGTGTTGATCTTAACCTTACACTTCCCGTATTTTTAAAAGGATATATTATTTACCCTTTTTATATTGTGGGTTTCCTATAACAGAATTTGTAAATATCGACCATATATTGTTTAATTTCAATTTCATATTCCAATGAAATTTTTATTTTAAAATATTGATAATATCGGGATTGTATCTTATTGATTGGTTCTCCCACTAAATCTCTCTGACATTTATGATGTGTATCAAGTATTAGTCCAAAAGAAACACATAAATATTCCCTCACTTCTAAAAAACTCATAGTTCATATCAGTGGTGAAAGATAATTATTATAGAGAAAAAACGATAGTGATTCTAGATCATAGAGATAATTTTATAGAAAAGAAGACCACTCAATTGGTTTTTGTTCTATGTTGAATCCACCAATTCGAAGATGTTATGTGGTAACCTGAGGTTGTGATGAGGAAAATGTATCTTCTTATTTTTATTTACCAATAATGAAATTTGGGTGACGGATTTATTTAAAGGGGGTACAATGTAACACCCTATGTTTTCATAGTATGTCTCTTTTTAAATAAATTTAATCTCAATGATTTCATATGATTCACAAAACACTAATTTTAAATGAACTCAAAAATAATATTATATTAAAATGACTCTTATAACAGAGCTATTAAATTGGTGAGAATGAATTTTATTTCCAAAAATTAAAAAAAATAAAATTTTCTACATATTTTTAATTCACTATTTTATTATTTGTTAATATGCACATAATTATAGTAAAGTCATTTTTTACATAAATAATTATCTTCATCAAAAAGATATAATTATTATATACTATGTGAAATTAAATATATTTAATTTTTAATAATTTTAGAAAAATTATTTTCTAAAATAGATATCATTTTTAATTCCTCTATTACAAATATTCTGACAATGAATTTTTGAATATTTTCTACAATGTTTAAATTTGCAATGAATAGTAAAAAATATTGATTTTTTTAAAACTATAATGTTCATTATATTTAAAATTAATTTATTGAATTTAAATTAATCTCAATTGAAGATAAATAATTTTTGTTATAAATATTCTAAAAAAATTTAAATAATAATTATACAATATTATTTTATAAGTATATCTTTTTGATTAAAAAAACATTTTTCCCAAAAACGGTACTTCATTACATTTTTATGATTTAATTTTAAAATAAAATTTTGAGAATTATATGATTTGGGTTTTTCAAAAGAAATTCAATATTTTAATTCATTGGGTACCAATTATTTTATAATTTTATTTTAAATTTTAGGAATAAAAAATATTATAATTTAAAAATTTGATATTCCAAAACATAGGTAATATAATGTATCAGGATAAATTTTAGTGGTAAAAGTTTAAAATACCAAAAAATATGAAGTTAAATTTGTTCATTATATTATACTCAAACCTAAGAATATTTTATGGGTATTTAATATACATGTTCATTTTAATTAAGGCCACTCTAATGTGGTAGTCTGTAAATATAAAATAATAATAATTTAATTATTTAATAACACCCCTCCTAATGTATAAATACCACTAATCACCACCCAATTTCAGTTACAAATAATTAAAGGTCATAAAAATTATACAAAACCCTATCATCCCCAATCTCCCTATATCATAGTTCTTCAAATTATCAATCAATTACCAATTCTATGTTCTTTAAGGGTTCCTTCAATGATGTGATATTCAAGAGGTAACATTCCCAAACAACCACTTCTAATTTTGTGCCATCTTATACATTATCTTCACCTCCTTCACCCATCAAAACATAATAACTCTAGTATAATTTATATTCAAAAATTTTATGTTTCTAATAGAATATTTTATACCCAGAACTTTGTTACCCACTCTTGTTCAATGAAATGAAACCATTCTCCAAATTATAGTGATTAACTGTCTTTGTGAATAATTATTTTTCTATTTTTTGATACCATATGTAAGGTCTTAATAAAATTATTATAATGGATAAAACATAATTTAATTGTTACATTATAGTGAATTTATTGTTTTTGATGTAATATATAGATATAATATTAAATAAAATGAATATACATCATGATGGTCCGAATAACCACCAAAACAAACTGTATATTTATCATTACCATTTTATCAAAAGAATCATCATCATGTTAGAAATAAAAATAAAATATGGGTCCATTTAAATTTTGGTATGATCTTAAATGCCATTTCATTTCACTTCTTTATTTATAAATCCATTTCACAACAAATTTTTTAATTAAACAACAATGAACCAATTATGAATCCATGAAACGAACAAACCCAAAACAATTAAAATAAATGATTTTTTAATGAATGTGTTTTGAAATGTTATAACAGTATAAAATAATCTATTATAATTTTTTTAGATCATTAATGAATTAATATAATTCTTTTAATATTTATACAAGTCGTAAATGTAGGAAAAACTTAATGGGCACATTATTAAGGGTTTCTAATATCACTTTCAATCTTGTGATATATATGATTTATACCCCACATATTTATTTTGTGTTATGTACACATTTAATTAATATACAAAATAATTAATATAATTTTCTTCTTGTTATAAAATTTGTCAACATAATATTAATTACATTTACGGGGCATACAATTCTTTACATTACATAGTTATAATAAAATGATTAACATAATTTCCATTCTATGGGATGAACATATACAAACCTGATACTGTAAAAATAATGTTATTTGAGAATAAATTTTTTATATCATATGTTTGATTTACATGTCAGTCAAGTTGTTGTATAGTGAATACACATATTAAAATCATTTTATTAGTGCACACTTCCTTGATATTTTATTCATAGGTGATTTTATTTTAAAAAATTATATTTTTAATTAGTCCATTAAAAATATATTTTTCATTCACACCAATGATTTCTAATATTTTCTCTAAAAATAATTTTAATATTATTTTATTATTTTAATATAATTTTTACTTTTGTTTTTCTTTTAACCCAATTGATTGAAAGGATTTTTTTCATTTTTAAAGTGAGGATCATTATGAGTTTTCTGAAAAATACAAAATAATTATTTTCTAATAGTACTATATAGTTTAGTATTCCCACCATCACCACTCCATAATTCATTGATTCATATTTTAAAGTCTTATAAGTCTATGTTTAAATAAAATGTTTTCAGTAAAAATCTTACTACATTTTAAAATAAATGTTTTCACAATAGAAGGGATATTTTAATCATGATTTATTTCATGTTATCCTTCATAAAAATTACTATTCCAAATTAGATAACATTATTTGATGATACATATTCTTTAATGGAGATTTTATTAAAGTATTCTATCATTATTATCATTATTTTTGGATAATTTTTATAATGAAATGAAATTTATGAAACTAATTTTTTTTCACGAGTTATGTTTTGATGATATGTTTATAAAAATCAATTAATTACTTTGTTTCTCATAGGATGAATGTATAATGATCTTATGGAACAAAAATTCATGGTTTGTATTATTTCTTAGTTTTTATCTTATAACCAAGGGTAGAATTAACAATATACAAAATGATGTGTGGGACATATATATCCCTCTGATTCATTGCGTAATGATTTATATCCTATGAGATTATTGAGACTATAACAAGAAGTAAACTCGATTCCATAAGACATGACATCTATAGGGAGTGAACAATGTTCGATAAAAGAATTTTTCAACCTTGATAGTCATGGGAGAAAACCTTGACTACTATGATGGTTTTGGGAGTAAACCCCATCCACTATGATAGTATTGGAAAAATCCTTCACTGTCAGGGAAATAATTATATGTGCTTATCCGGATGCCACATTCCACATCATATTCCAATGTTACTCTCATATGATCCATGTTATATGATCTTATATGATTTATTCCATGAATATATATTATGATCCTTAATTTTCAGGGTATAATTTGAAAATTGTTTATTCACGTACTTTTACACTAATTCATATGTTATGAATGAAATCTCCCTTTATTACCCTTATAGATCATTTGATATCATCAATTTTCTAAATAAAATTCTAACATTATGATTACATATTAAAGGTAAGATATTTATAATGACGGTTCAATATGTGATTAAATTGTTTGGAGATTATAATGATTTTTATAAACCATTTTCTATGATTATAATTATTCATTTACAAAGAAAAAATCATATGATGTAGTAGTTGTTTTGATATGATATTTAATGAATATTAATCTATCTAGATGTAATATCTATTTATAAAAAGTATGGATCATTATTGTTTTCCTTACCAAGCCTATATCCATGTACTTATTGTGTACATGATGATCCGACAAAACCTCCGTAAATATTAATTTGGGGTCCCACATGGCATGTGATACTTATTATATCTCTGAATACATTGAATAACATATTCCTTCAGAATACACTTTTTGTTCCTTCAGGTTACATGGTCTGTAGTTTTAATTTTAATATAAACGTTGGAACGCCGCATATTTCTCCAAAATTAGATTTTACTCATAAAATCCACCAAATTTTATATATAATTTATTTTAAATCATTCATAATTATTCCTCCAATTTATTTATGGGCCTTCTGTGGCCAAAAATATTATTTCTAGATTCATTTCAAGAATCCACAATTTTCCTCATGTGCCTTCTGTGCCACATCATTCTCTCCTCCAAATCATAAATCCTTGAATCCCTAACTTATATATGTATCACACACCAACTCATTGTCTGAAATTTAATAAGGTTGTTGTGCTCATATTCACTATGAATCCGGGGGTCCTATATCTCTCAGAATCATCCAAAAATAGTCAAATTTTTAACGTGTAATGCAATGATGAAGAACATGAATAATTAGTTGAGGAATGATATTATAAAAATGATGATATCATCATTGAATATACATTATTATCCAAATATCATAGAATTATTGATTTTAAGGGTTGATTCCATGGTATAATTTATAAATGAAATCAAAATTATATTTTGTTTAAATACATGGGCTGAGGAAAATGATTAATTCAAATGTAGATCAATGAATTAAAAATTATATCATGTTCAATATTTTAATGATGTTGTAAATAGAAACAAATATGGCATACCTTTAGAATGTATCATTCGTTCATGTAGAACATGTCCATTAATGATAGAGAAGATCCATTGTGTTTTTTATCACCTTAATTCTTATTCAGTTGATGGTCATCATATGATCTAAAGCAGCCAACACAGATTGGTGTAATCTACCCTCGATGATCAAATTTTTTTTGTTGATAACCCTAATAACTCTCCATAGTATATTTTTTATAAAGAAAATAGTTTCAATCAATAATTTTGATGTAAAAAAATAATTTCCTATTTTTAATTAAACATACCAGCTAATGGTTTCCCCTACCGAACAAAAAATATCGATGATCTTTAGTTCATGTATACGGTAAATCTCACGATTCAGTCTCAACTATGGTCTATGATTTCTAATATGATACCCAATTTTTGAGATATAAAATTATTTCAAAAAAATGTGTGTGCTTTTAATAAAATATATTTTATATTTTTATATAATTATATATAGTCTCACTAATCATTAGAATGAAATTACATGTCAACTCATCGGTCTAAAAGAAGTCATTGATAAATTTTAATGTCTTAAATGGAAAAGGGGTCTAAAAATAAATCCATGTGTTGTGTAATAGATTAATATTAAAATGTATCATTTTCTACACTTTTTTGTTACTGTATTTGATATGTTCATGTTATTGATATAGTGTATTGGATCATGTCAAATCTTCCTTTCACTATGTCAAGTGTTTAATATTGAATTAGAATTCATGATAAGGGGAATGTTGATGATCTAATGAAGCATTGTGTGAGCCCTAAAAAACAATTCATGTCCTAATCATAGATATTTTTATTCTATATAATAAAGATGTATAACCAAACATGGATACATCATGAAAATTTCAATTATATGATCAAGAACTATGATGACAATTTTTTACTATTAAATAAAACGGTCTGGAAGTGTTAGATTGTGTGTAAGAATTCATAATATAAAGATTTTCCATAGTTATTTGATTCTCTCAATTCATATGTTGTGCATATATATTGATTCTAATATATTTCAAGGATATATGACAATGTAATGTGTTTCATGCATGAGAACTAGGTGTAATAAATGTTTCAATATTCTCACAAATTTGTGAATAAGAAAACAATTTAGGTCACAGGATCGAAAAATTATAATTGAATATTTTAATGTTACATAAAAAAAAATTCAATAGGAAGAAGGTGTCTTGAAAAGATTCCAGAAATTACAGAATCTAGATGTCCTGATTAAAAATGGATTATATACAGTTTCTTGTATTAGGTTTCATAGTGATAAAAAATCATGTAAAAAAGTGTGATGTTTCAAAAATGTTGTATTTTTATGTTTCAATGTTCATATTGGGAAAATGAGTGATTTTATAAATTATTGGATTGTTTGTGATGGTATTGTTTCTTAATAAAGATATTATTGAATGGAATTTGAAATAGACACATTGTGGTGAAATAGTGGTGATTTATGCACTAATGTTATATAAAATCAACGATGATCAATGAAATATGATAGTTATGTGCATGGTTGGTGGTGTATAAGGATGTTTCCTGAAGGTATCACTACATCCATAAATAGGGTTCACCTACCACATTTTTAAAAACTAGAAATTTTGAATATTTGATGCCTATAAATCAATAAAAATTTCAGGAGGTATTCAATGTATGAAATATTCATGCAATCAATAGATTGGTGATTAATGTACTTCTCTCAGTTTGAAAAATTGCGTTTTCAAAAATAAATCATGTAGATTTTGGTTATATTAAAGAACATTGGGCATAAAGATGTAATTCACTCAATAGTTTTTTGAATAACATAACTAGTCTCTATTAGAACAAGGGATATTATCAACATTTTTTGTCTGATGAATGTTTGTAGTTTCAGTAAATAGAAATAAATACATGAATGTGGAGTGTATCCTGATATAAGGTATGTTTCAATAAATTTACGAGTTGTGTGAAATTACTAATATTGTGGACATTAGTGAAGACATGCACTAAAGTAATTACTGGGAATTCTAATATGTAGAGTAGTATATAACATGATTGCAACCCATTAAAAACTGTTACAAATGTTGTTAGTATTAATTATATACAAGTTCAATATGGGAAGTAAAGATTATAAAATGGTGATGCTAAAAATGGTTTTTAAAATACTTGTATTATGTACAAATAACACTAATTAGTTAATAATAATTCAGATGATGTTGATAGAAATATAGCTATGAACCAATTATATCATACTCTTGATTCAGTGAAAAAGGTAGATCCCAAATGGAATGAACCTTATATAGTAGTGAGACCATTCTTGTTCCTACTATAGAGAGACCATATCCAAAATTTTATATACCTAACACAAATAATGAAGAGTGGATTTGGGAAAATCAAAACAACGTCGGTATTTCCTCCATGGACATATCCCAGACTCGATGAACCAAGTAAAATTGATTATCATTATGTGAATTATTTTTTTATATTCAAACGGATGATAATAATTCATGTGGATCGAGTAATCATCAATATTATAATATAATGTCAAAGATAAGAACACCCGTAAATCATACCTTCACTTATTAGATAAGAACATGTGTAACTATACTAAAAATGTTGTCAATATTTTTTAGGAAAATGAGAGATTCATGAGTACATGGGGAATTTTGAATGAGTTTCATACCCTAATTCACACCTCCCATAGGTCATCTCATTCAAAATTCCCTTATGGATCCAACAATTGTTATTAGAGAAATGACAATCATAATTGATTTGTATTGTTATTAATTGATTACATTTTTCATTATAGATGAAATATTTTCTACCCATACAAACAAGGGAACAAGAATGAATCTGAATAATAATTATAACTTGAGATGATTTATATATTATGGATTTGTATTTTAGACATATGTGATTAGGGAAAAAGATCCCAAAAACTAATAAAAATGTTATAGATGAATATTATTATGTATCTACAAGTTCATATGATGGACTTATAGGAAATTATTCAGAGACAAATATTCCAGGAAATATCAAAAATGATCTCTGTGATGGTTAATAAAGCGATTAAACGGTGGATTCTATCCACATATTAGAGAGTTAGATCATGTGATAAAGGAAGGAAAATGGAGATGATAAATAGTATTCGATCTCATAGCATCTATTTTGAAGAACCAAATATGGTATTAAAATATTAAATGCCTTAATCAAAGGCTAATTGACATAATTTCATATCTAATGGAGATTAATGTTAAATTGTATGAACTCATGAATGATTGAGATTCAATGAACCAAATGGTGAAGGAATTTATGGGGATACAAAATGATAACGTTATGATGATGGGCCAAAAATGAAATATAAAATTCACATAACTAAAGAACATTAACATGAAGTAAAAATTCCAATTTCAATAGATATGGTGTTGAAATATTGTATTGAAAATCACAAATAATAACTGGAATATAGATTAAAATCCAAAAAAGAAGAAATTTGAATTATGAATGTTATGGATTCCCAATTAAAGGATAAGGATTGTAAGATAAATGATATCAAATTCGGGTTTACACCCATAAATGTGGAATAGAAGATCCCTCCTAGCAGCATGAATTTTGTTATTCTATAAATTTATAAATCTTATGTTATCAATGAGATGATTGACTCATTCTAAATATGAATGAGAAAACTCATAGAATAAATTATCCACTTATTTTTATGATTTTTGAATCATGAGACATTCAGAAGGTGTTTTCATAGAATACTGAAGGTCTCAATGGAAGAAAAAAATATATGGATACTAAATATCAACCAAGATGATAAAATAATTTTTTCTATTAATTTTATATACATTATATGTTCTAACCATGGTTATATTGTTAAAAAATATAGATAGAGAAGAACTAAAAGTGTCATACGGAATATCAACATTCCTCTTACTAATATTATTAATGTTTTCACCAAATGAAATCATATTAAGTATGAAAATTGATTAATTATTCTATGGTTAAATAATGAATCTCAATGAATGATTCATTATATTTTATCATTATATTACTCATCTAATTGTAATTGGTAATAAATCAAACCAAAATTTCAAAAATAATTAATCTTATCAAGCTAATTTATTTATGGAAGAACGTGTAAAATGGTTCCACTGTGAATGAAAATAACTAAGGCGGATCTATTATCTAATGAGGAGAACAAGAACAATCCATTCATAATTGGACATAAAAAATGTAATATAAGCTATAAGATGAGGATAACTATGAGGGATATAGTGAAAATGGAAAATATTGATAAAAATAGAAGTTCAAAACCATGTGTTCAATAGATGGGTTCCTATGAATTTTAGAAGATGATTTGGAAACCTAAAAGGCCTATAAAATCCACTCGTATTGAAGAGACATCCTAAAGCATGAAATTGGTGAAGAATGTTGCTAAATATAATTAGTATAAATAATTAATATTAATTAAATTGAGAAGAGGGATCCAATATGTAACATATGAGGAGATCCCTGTCAGAATGAGTACATAAGGAATATGATTTTTTTAGTTGGGAACTAACAGGTTGGAAATTCCCAGACTAGGAAATAATTATTTCCCTGAAAAAATCCAAAATAAATGTTCTATATATAGAATGAATAAATTTAGTTATTATTAAAATATAATAGAGAATATTACCATGAATAATCATCAATTGTTAGAAGAGGTTTACGAGGTGACAACATTCCCTTGCTCGAATATATAATAGAGGAATAAATGATTTGAAAATAAATTATTTGATTATAAAGACCATACTCATTCTAAAAATAAATAATGTTAAACTATACCCAAAACCAATGTATCTAATTATGTTGAATTATTTTGATGTATTTTATTTTTCTGGAAAGATACAACTCACAAGGATCTTTTGTAAAAATAGAACAGTTGGGTGGTTTCATTATATAGTGTCTTAGTTAATTTAAATCAACACATGTGAGAAATTATATTGTATTTAGAATAATAATGAATTATACTAATATAAAATCAGAAATGTTACAAGGACATAGAGTGGTTTACATCATGAGTTGAAGCTGGTATTTCAATTGATGTGAAGTGGTATTATGATCCATGAACCATTGATGTCAACATAACCAGATCTCTCTTACTCGATATACTGACAATAATAAAATGGGAAGTGAAATTAAAATGAGTTCAAATGTTTTATATTTTATCTAACCTATGATATAATCTTATTTATTATATAATGGTGAGAAGATGATATGGATGCATAGATTTCCTTCTGAATTTTAGTGATATGTTCAATATGAAACATAGGAATTTCTTGTGGAGATTAATGAATAAAATATGAAAAATAGAATCCTAATAAAATAGAGAATGCATCATGTAGATGAATGAATAAATTAGTTTCCATCTAGATTATAGGATTTCGTATTGAATATATAATAAAAGTCATTATTTCATTGAATTATATCATATATCATGTTAGTAAATGGGATAATTGGTTATGGTATCTCCATTTTGTATCATATTGGTTCTTAGAGATAAAGAATAATCATGGAATAATTCCTCGAATTAATATTTTGAATTTTGGCTTCTATAGATCTCTGGATTCAAGTTATATTAATTGGCTTCAATGGTGTTATTAACACTCTCTCATGTTTCCTATATTGAATGTCAAATTAGTAGTCTTAATGTGTTTATTTATTTCCATTATTTCGTGGGGATTTTAGCCATTGGAAACCTATTTAATGTAGATATAGCTATATAATTTATTTCTTTGGGAATTTTTATCATACACATAGTGACATGTGATGATAAAGGGAATATGGTAGATTTAATGAAGAACCATTCACTCAATGAATGTTTATTTTGATCATACTAGGATATGGATTGATTTTTTCGAAGAATGTGGATCACCCAGTTTTAGACTAATCATTAAATGTTCATGAAAATGATTGAGGACTGGGAATTTTAAGATGTCTTAATAAATAAATTGGTTTGTATGGGCTTGAGTTCATTCTAGAATTTAAAAAAAGTAAACTACAATCATATAGAATAATATACAAAATTAGATTCCATAAAAATATGACCATTCCATGAAATATCCCAGAAATGTGGAAAAAATGTCTTCATCTATGTAAACAAATTTCAAAAAATGTAGAAATTAATTTATAATGTTGTTTACATACAATGATTTTATGATGCCTCATTTTAAAAGGGAATAGAATGAATTTTCAAGCATGTGAAAAAATTGATTAGAAGGAATAAGGAGTTTCACACTATTTTGGGAAATTGAAAATTTGAGATGGCCTTATAAAAACATTATATGGTATAATGTTCATGATAGAGTTTCATAAAGGGGAAAATTTGAAGAAACATGAACAAAGTCTCACAAAAGTGATTTTTTGATGATGAATTGTTCATATTTCGAAATGTTAAGGTCTTTAGGAATGTGTGGAATGTTTGTGAATGTGGATTTTTGAGATTTAGAACAATTTTGTGCCACCATAGAAATACATATGGGGTTTCATGAGTATATTTCAATTCAATTATTATCAATGAAGAAGGTAGGTCACACAGATGGTTCGTAGTCTGTAAGGTTGTTATATGATTTTATGACAACATATGTAAATAGTATGATACCCCCTCATTTAATATTCATTATTTTTTAATGATTAAAAATATCTAAATCGTGAAAGAGTTTTGTGAAGTTGGTTCCTACAATAAGCATTATTGTAAACATGAGTTATGTGATTAAAGGACTTGTGTATATTACACAAAGTGAGTTTCTCACATTCATTTATGAAGACATGGTTTGTGTGAAATAATTTCTAATTCAAGTATGTAATTATATAATCATTTTTGTTATAAAATAAATTCAGTCTATAATACATAGGCAGATTCATGCAATATTTTATATTTCATGAGAATTACCTGTTTCATAAAACATCAAAATTTATAAAAAAAATTGAACAATTATGTGATACATGGGAAGTATCATAAATTTTATAAGGTTCATCAATTATTAATAATTTCAAAAAAAGTTAATTGTTTTTGTAAAATTGATTACAAGGTATTCACTTTAGGGGAATATTATAGGATACTATTAACACTAATTTCATATATTGAAAAATAAAGTCATAATTCCATGAATAATACGTTACATGGAATGTAAATCTACCAAATTGGAGTTGTTCACAACAAAGTCATCAAATAGTAGGCTGATGATTAAAGGGACATATATAGTATATCAATTACCATATAGTGATCTTTTATATTTTGTTGTAACCCAAAGATATTTTCACTATAAGCAATGAACAAAGGGTGAGAACAAAAGTAGTGACCCTTGAGGGGTAATGAAAAAAAAACATAAATATTTTAGATGAGTATGTCATTGAATGGAGTGGGGAATACTAAAACATTAAATTTATATGATTAGTGAGTATTTGTGAATTGTTTCACACAAAAATGATATCTCTGTGTTTCTGTTGATATATCTCATTGTGGGAGAACAATGAAAAAATCGTTTATCTTATCATCATGGTTTTTCTATTATTTTGTAGGATGATAATAAATATATGTGGATTGAGTGATCATAAATAATATCTATATAATGAAAATATAAGTACGATTTCTAACAAAATCATCAAATTATAGTTTAACATAATAGTCAACATACTAATAAGAGACTCCAAAATTTGTTAGAAAAAATTGAGATTCTCTAGTATGGGGGGAATAAAGTATATGTTTCCCATACTAATTCATATCTATCATCCCTCTATCTTGTGGAATGTCTAACTAATGTCCCTTGTGGTTCAAAATAACATTTATTTCTACTCATTAATTCCATATGAAAAAACATCCAAATTGAATGGTATTATTTCGTACTTTAATTAGTGAAAAAATGTTCATTTGGAACTATTAAAAATTAACATTAATCTTTGAAGTATGTTCTTTTTTCAATTTTTTAACAAAAAAATTATTGGGATAATCCCCTACAATATTTTCTAATTATGATGAAAATCGTGTCTCTCTACGAAATACACACTCATATTTAAATGATCTTCATGTCTCATCATTATCTCTTTATGGGATATTGCGTAATAACATCACATGTTCATTATTAGATTGATATCTAACTCTTGTTTATTTTAGTATGTATTTTCATTTAAATATATCTTTAGTGTTTGATAAATTATTATTTGTATAAAATGAAATGAATAATACTTTATTTCATTATGTTAGAATATTAGAAGAAAAATAAAAATACATTACGAGGGATCTTTGAGATTAATAACTAATATAATTACTAAAGGTATGAAACCAGAAGTAAATAAAGATTTTATATGGAAAAAATTATCATTATCATTATTTTCCATGATGATCACACTATTAATGGTATCTCAATAATGACTATAAGATGTTTTAAATATGATAGAAAATTGATATAGAAATAAGTGAATATGTTGAATCATTTTAGATATATAAGTAAGAATATATAGAGGAATGTAATATTATTATAATATATATGGGAACTGGTCAAATGGACAAGGGATATATGGTAGATATATATATATATATATATAATTTATAAACATTCATCCAATATTTTTAATTATATTGTGTAATTGTTAACAATAAATTAAAAAATCATGTTATATAATATGTTTTTTTGAATGAAATATAATAGAATAACTAATTTAGAGTCCTTCACACACACACACACACACACACACATATATATATATATATGTTAAATAATTTTATTATTTTTAAATAATCATTTTATATGTTTTAAAAAAAAATTCACTAGTACCAATAGTATGAATAAATTTAATTGAAATAAGATTTAAATTGTAATGTTGTTAAAATAAATTAATTTCTTATATGGATATTTTTCATTGAATTTTTTCTATATTCAGTATAATTTAATTTTAGTAAATGAAATTGATAATTATTTGGTGATGATTATAATAAAATAATTTATTTTCTATGTAAAACATATTTTATATTATTTTATTATTAATAGATCTGATATAAGATTAATAACACTTAATTATTAATAAGTAATTTTTATCCATAAAATTTCTTTTAAATGTTAAATATTTTCAATTAAAATTAAATCTATAATTTTTGGAATTTAAATTTGTTTGTTTGGAGAAGAAATATTTAATTATGACACCATAATTACGAATGATGGCCAATGCTATTTTCTGTAAAAAATGTAACAGAGGAAAATTTTGTTGTACGATAGTAAAGGAGAAATATGTAATACGATTATTTTGTAGTTAAAATGAATAAAATATCATTAAAATTATATTTATATTTATTATATAATAATTCGAAAACATTATTAATAATATTTGAACATTGTGTCCACATTTAATCTGATATGACAACATTAAATTTTAGGGAATGTTTATCTATTAAATTTCAATCAAACCCCACTGGTAAAATGACCCCTTATGTAACCCCCAAGAACTTCCAGTTGATTTTTTATCACCAATAACTTAAAATAATCTCCCATTTTATTATTTTTACTTGTTTGTGGAATTTATTTCCAAAAATCCCTATATTATTTCTTCCAAAGGAAACTATATTCAGGATTAAATTCCACAAAGTATGTATGTTGTTTATATCTACATTTTTAAAATATTTTTTCATATAAACAATTAATAAATACCAAAATATACTATAGTTCTGTTTCATTAAAATCATTTTTCTTATAGGTAAGTTATATTTTTATTTTATAACTCTGTAATCTTACTCGTTTATTAGTGTAACATGTTCATGTTTGGTTTAGTCCAAAAACAGACATGTATGATGTTATAACAACACCATTGTTTTCATAATTTATGGGTATCAGTACATTAATAAAGGTGATATATGATTTAAATTATAATTTATATTTTGAATATTCTTTTATAATAGTTAAACCAAACATAAAGTTCAACAAAAAGGAACTTATTGTGTTTTATAAATTACAGTAATCCTTCTTGTCATGGAATTTATCATTGAAAAACTCCATACCTTAAGTAACATAAACGTATTTCTGAAAAAAAAAATTAAAAACAAAATTAAGCCATTATATTGAATAATCATATAATCATGGTCTTCTAATTAATGGAACTTGATGGGAATTTCCACTATGATAAATAAATGAAACTATGACAACCTCAACCACAGTAACATGGACCCACTATGTACTGTATTATATTGGATAATCATATAATGAATTTTATCATATTGTAAAGTATATACTAATATTCCTGGTAAACTAGATACACACATGTATAGAACTAGTATTATAATGAATTGACATTAAATCTTTTTAGATGAATATTAATCATTATACAAATACACATGCCTATGGACAGTAAAATATTAATTCCTTTGGAAACATGTAAAATAATCATACAATATGGTGAGATAACATCAACATCACAGAAAAAAATATTCTCATTTATTACTCTTCACAATAATACCCTTCAATAAACATTTAATAATTAAATAGTGAAAGGAAACATAATAAAGGGCCTGATCAAATGCTCAGTAGTGATAAATAACAAATATATGTAAGAACGACATTAGTATAAGGTTATGTGAACAAGATAATAATATCTGAAAACCTATATATATATATACATATGATAATATAATTGAATAATGTAATAAACATTTCTATCTCATAAGACATAAATAATAAGGTAATCAAAGATAATGAGTAATTTGAGGATAACATCGGCATGATACACATATATTTTCAATACACAAAATCTTATAATATTGTGATCATGTGTAAATAGAAACATGTTTACACATGTTATTAAGGACATGAAATTAGGATCTCTCATCAACTTATGGGCCTGAAACTAGGACAATTTAAAACACTATGAACATGTTATTAGTTTCACACATAACATTG
Organism: Viscum album; assembly: GCA_963277665.1. NCBI lineage: Eukaryota > Viridiplantae > Streptophyta > Magnoliopsida > Santalales > Viscaceae > Viscum > Viscum album. Next base: position 228,358,265 of record OY728143.1, read on the forward strand.
TAAATTTTTATTAGGTTCATGCATAAAATATGTATTATGTAATCAGGTTATTGTATTGGAAACTAAAACATCTAGGTAGGACACAACACCCTCCCCAGTGGAAGTCTTATCTTATTGTACTTGGTTTAGACCTTGTTTATACTACGTCTATCTGATATTATATATAAATATTTACCCAATTCATTTGATTACGATATAGGTCCCACCAATGATGTAATGAAAAACATATTTATGTCATTTATAAGATCATAAAAAATCATCAAATCATATCAAATTAAATGAAATGGTTATCATACTAATTTAATCAACATTTATTCTATAGGAAATTGAAAGGTGTTGTAATTTCATCATCATAGCATATCCCATAAAAATAAGTGATATTCATAATAAATTTAACATGGTATAACCTTCCGAAAAGTAATTTTTTTTCATGAAAATAATTATGTTAAAACTTAAAACCATTTATAGATGTAATATTAACAGTATACTTGAATCATATCACTTATATATAACATATAACCTAAAATAATTTTATATAAGATTGAAAATAATTTTGGTAGACTATGTTTTACAATTCCTAGTGGAATATTTGTTTCTTTGAAAATAAATTTCTAAAATTGGGAACATTTTGAGAAAAATTATATATCTTAGAATATCCCATAATATTTCAAAAGGAATATTTTAAGTATCATTTAAATCATTTCATGATGAAAATATCATTTCTTATTTAAAAACACTCATTAAATCATAAGGCATTTTGAAAAAAAATATATTCAAAAGTGAAATCGAAAATTAATAATGGATGCTTTGAAAATAATATAAATAAATTTCTAAAAAAATTATTAAAAAATATCTCCAAGAAAACTATATCAATATTTCATTAAAAAATGATATAATATTTTGAAATCATCATTTTGGAAAAAACATTTTCCTGGCCGATTAGAGAAATAAATTCAAGTTTTCATAACAAATCTTGTAGTATATTACATACTAATGAGTGGGAAGTGGTGCCATTAAAAGAATATGTCATGATTAAAAAGTGGATAAAAAACATCATGAGATCAATTGTGTGGTATTTTAGGAGATTTTTATGTTGGAGACATAATCCTAGGAACCATGATAAATGATAACATCGTATATTTTTTTACCACTTTGGTAACATTGATTAATAGTACCCATGAAGGAATAACGTATAAAAAACCTAAAATTTCACAAGTATGTATTAATTAAATATATTACATGTAAAATGGATTTTATATACAACATGAAATGTAATATAGGTTCATAACATAACATATGTCTAAAAGCATGAAAATTGAGAAAAACATACCTTACATATTTTCTATCATTTAAACCAAAATCACCATGAAAGAGAGATCCAAAAATGAAAAAATCCCAAATAAATATTTGAAGAATCATCACTAAATACCTTCATTGGGAATATATACTATATGCAGTGGAATGTAATGGTGAATATATCATGTGTCTCAAAAAAGTAAATTGAGTGATGAAAATCCCTTATCGTGAGTGTTGACTGTTGTCGCACTTATTAAAAAATAAAAAATAAAAAATATATGTTTATTATAAATATATATTTTTAAAATATTAATATATATCATTCCATAAATTTTTTATATAAATTCATCTTAACAGTTTATTAAATAATTCAATGTTAATATATGGAATCGGGTAAAGACCGCTTGGTTTTTTAAAATGTTTTATCTTTTTAATCCTGGTAATATTACTTAGATCATAATAAAATAATATCAATAATATAATCCATGATATAAATATCTTATTCATTTTTTATATTTTTGTATATTTTTATCCATAAAATATATTAATTTGAAATGAAAAATACTATTCACGGTGATGGTATGTCATACAAACACATGAATGTTATTTCCATTTTTGATGTGTTGAAAGAAATAAATTTAAAATATATTTATATATATATTACCATTATAATATAATTTTTATATCAATTTTTTCACATGTTTTTATAAAGCAGAAGCTTAATAAATTCCATGTAAACTGTTAATGAATCACATTGCTTCGTGAGGTGGTAGACAGCCGTTAAATGAAACAAAATTATTATATTCCGATAAAATAGAAATAATGATGGAATGTGTAATATAATAATTAAAATAAAAAAAGATTCATATATATCTCTTATATAATATATAAATAGTATGTCTATCACTATTCCAAATCATGAGAGGTAGTAATTGAAAAATGAACAACATTTATTCGCTTTGTGGTTGTCTATCATTCAACATAACAATGATTTCATAATCCATCAGATGGAGGTATATGTTCATGAATGGATAAAAATTGTAATAAAAAAATCAAGGTATATTTATTATATTATGGTGGTTATATAATCACGATATAAATATTATTTAATGGGATTGAGGAAAAAAACAAAAATAATTGTTGATGAACGTTATCTCTTCATTGTATTCACTTTTGGTTTTCACTAAAGGATTTACATGGTTGGATTTCTGAACAATGTAATCCACTATGACAATATATGGGTATTTTAAACGTTTTATGGGTTTTTATTGTCTTTCAAAATTGATTTTTTTTCATAGATGGGGAGAGGGATTCGCCTTTTATAACGGAGGTGAGTGGAAAATTTGTAATTTTTTTGATAGAGTGAATTCCAACAATATTTTCCATTCAATGTGGACACAATAAAGGAACCATATTTATATTATACATTATAAAGTGTAAATATGGATAGAAAATAGTATTTGGATATCTTTTTCATCATTTTCTGACATTAAACTATATGATTAGCCACTTTGTAATTTTGTTTGTCACTTTAATCACAGTAATTAATGAAACTATTTTAGATAAATAACCATTATGTTATTAAATGTTATAAATTATGAGGATTAAAAATATGTATTTATTTTTTTGAAAATAAATTAAAATATTTTGTATAAATTGATTTAAAATTTATCCCCTAACAGCATCGAAAAAGATGTTTTTAAAGCCAAAAACATCAAAATATTATTTTGCATTGATATAAAATTGATAAAAATTACCTAAAATTGATTATTAAATGTATAATAATTTTTTTTCATTTAAATTAAATTTAAATTTTTTTCAACATTATTATTTATTTAAAAAAAATCATTTTCATTTGGAATTTTGTGTTTTCCCCAATTCCTAATATATTAAAACATCTCCTAAAAGAAAAATACTCACCCTGAGATATTTTTTATATTTATAAAAAAAATTTATTTTTATTTAATCAAATAACTTTTATCTGAATTGAAATATTAAGTTTCAATAAAAGTTGGACCTAAAAAACGTGACAAAACTAGTTTTTAAAGAAATAAAATATTTAAGGGTGATTTTATTCCCTTTTATCAAGAAAACAAACAAAAATAATATTAAAAAAATTGATATTCATTATATATATATATATATTATTAAAATAATTATCCAAAAGTATTTTTTATTTATTTATATAAAACACACTTCTAGATATAAAATGTTATTTTCATAAACTGATTTACTTTTATTAGAAAAGGGTTTATTTTTATTTCAAATGAATTGGTCAGAAAATAAATACATTAAAATATTTAATAAATTTGTTCCTAATTTATTTTATCTTTTTCAAACTTCCTTTCAGTAATTTAGTCGATAAAAATAATATTATGTAGTAATAAAAAAATTATATTATAGTTCAGATAAAATCAGTCTTGCTTGTAATTCAAGCTGTCGAATGAAATCAATATCTTTTTTAAAAACAGAGAAAAAATTGATTTTTTCATGTGACAATATAGGAACTCAATGATTCGTGTAGTGAATTAAAAACATGACATTTTTTATAAATAAATCATACCATTGTGTAGTGTGAAACATAAGCTATCAAATATTTTTAGTTTATTCAAAAATTAATCATTTGTAAAAACACAATTTATTAAATTATACCCCATTAAAGTTAATTTGTCCCACAAATTTCCCATGGGTTATAAAAGGATTAATGATTAGAATTTCATTTCATAGAAACCAACATCGTATAAATTAACACTAAAAGATCATTTAAATATTGACCCATTTAAGAAATGCATAAATATTTATAGAGTGTGATAGAGGTCACTAATCACAAAAAAGGTGGGTAATATAGATAATTTTGAAGAAGAAAAAATCCATTAAAAATTTATTATTAATGGGGGAATTTTATTCATAGAAAATTAATAAATAAAGTATTTTTCCCCCAAAATCCCTTTATTAAATTTAATTTACTTCCAAAAATATATATATATTAGATTTGATTCTATTTTATAAGCACAATATCATCTATTGGTTGTGCCTTTATCAGTTATTAATTCATCAATACTCCAAAAAATAAAGGTGAATTGTTTATTTCTAAAGAAACAATGAATCATAAAATGCACAGTTATAATGATAATCTATTCTAACTTTACTTATTTATCATCACAGAAAATTGATGAGTACATTTTATCGAATATTAAAAAAAATATCGTATAGTGACGTTATATATAAATATCTAACATCTCATTCAATGCTAAACATAAGAAATTTCATAAATTATTATCTTTGTGACACTTTTAAATGATTAAATTCCAAAATGTCGAATCAAATGTAACTACATTTCTCAAAATCAACATAACATTAATACCATATATATCACAATGCCTCTCTTCAATGTGACATATAAGAAATGTGAATACCATAATCATATATTCTATTAAATCATGGGAATAACATGAATTACTATATAATCTTATTGATGTCCATAATTCATCCTCATTCCTTGAATAAAACCAATAATTTATTTACAAAATCTGTAGATCCTATAATTTTGTAAACCCCATTATTAATATCCTAAAATTCATTTCTGATAATTTAGTTATTAGTTTTGGGGACATTGACACTATCCAATTTACTTAATATAAATCTATCATCTATTTATCATATCTAAAAACCATTTCATCAGCATTTATAACATACTATCGGGTACCTTCCTATAATCAATTTATCTTCATTATCATTAAATAACTCTTCTACATCATCAGTACCATTGAAATTATTCATTCAAATCATTAATAAAAAACAAATACCGAAAAAATACTTATATATTTCTCAATTAAGATAATAAAATCATTTAATTATTATAAATAAACACTTTATTCAACCCAATTCCTTGAAAAAAAATTAGAAATCTTCATCAATATATTTGTAATTCTTATTTCCTTGTACATGTCTTATATAATATCTTAACTCCCAATAATATAACAATTCATCACACCTCATTATTGATTGTTCCTATATGAATTTCAATTAGGAAATCTATATTAATAATGACCATTATTATCACATTTATATCAATCAATAGTAAGTTATTTCATTGGGAATCCAATATTCTCATTCACTATTTTAACTAAACATCTCAATTATTCATTATATATACATTCCTCGTGTACTTGTTTTCAATATTCAAAACAGATTTATGTTCCTCTAAGACATTCACAAGGGTGTTTCTTCCCACATTCTCAACACATTTTAAACATAGTCATAGTTTCTATTTGGTCTCTACTACACTAACTATCTGTGATATCTTTTAAATATCTTCATTTTTAATTTATAGAGTTGTTTAAGGTAAAAATAGTTAATAATGTTTGGCGAAAATAGATTAGGAATAATCAAAACTTATTTCACTCCAATCATCAAACCATTTCATTTATCCTATGAAATGTGTTTTTCAGATTCTACAATAACCAATTTCCTTCGAGTACTCAGTATTTTCTAAAATAAGAAATTATGGTGTGAGAAACACTTATCATATATAATAACAAAATAATCACGGAAAATTGCTTAATGTATTTCTAAATCCGGACAGCTTATAATTATTTGAGATCATCTACGATCATTATAAATTTAATTTATTCTTGATGGTTAACAATGATTTTCTCAATTTAAAAATCATATCCCTCATGAGTTCCAAACCTGGTGTATAACATGGGCCATTTTCATTCACTAGACTCCGATCGTGTCTTGATCAATATAGTGTTTTTGAGGTTTTTACCCCATGGTACATCTATACCATAGGAACATCCACTATGTGTATCTAGATAGTGATGTATATCCATGAAACAAATCACTCTCTCATTTACCAATATTCATAGTAATTTTCTTATATATCGACTCATCCATAGAATTATCCTAAGATACAACCCTAGAAACATACATCAAAATATACTTAGGGATCTCACTGAATTTTCCTCATCCAAGTTTCCAAATGTTGTCTCAAACTTCCAATTGATAACAACTATAGAAAACCACGATTCTTCTTTATATATGTAACATCTTTTTATATGAATATTCAATACAATACACAAACAAACACCCATGTAAAAAAATAGTTTCGTATATTTGGAAATAAGGAACACAATCTTCTAATCTTGTGAATGATCATAAAAATACAACACAAAGATCATCCCTTTAGTTCAATTCATATGAATACCCAACATAAAACCTTTTTTCATAACATTGTGAAATTCAATATAATAAGTGTGTGCTCAAATTCTTAGTAAGGGACAACAAGGAATATGCATATGATTGATATAAGAATAAGTGTATGTGAAGTAGATCATACCAATTGAAACCAAACCATTAATATCAAATAATATATACATGAATCATGGAATAAATATTGTCTTCTCATAAGGCATGATTCATAAGTGAATCCCAATACATGTGTCACGGTATCATTACATTTTTATAACATGTAGACTTGTTTCATACAAATCATCTTATAACATTGGGAACATATGAAAATAGAAACAGGTTTACTCATTATTTTAAGGACCTAAAATGTGTCCCTCACATTATATTATTGACAATAAACTAGGTTCACATGTAAAATTATGAAAACTTAATTGAGTTCATGCATAACATTTTGAACATGTAATCAGGTTCACACATAACATTTCAAACGTGTTATTAGGTTCACACATCGACAACTACACTTCTTGGGTAAGACATAATAATATCCCCAATTCCATCCTTATCATATAGTAATAGTATCACTCCCCATTCCAACCATTTCTATGTCTTTTTATATATAATTATTTACCCAATGATTTGGATGTAGGTTTATATTTGACCCATCACATAATGAAAACCATATTTATGAGTACCATAAAATAATAAAAATTAATCATATTAGAATTCATTAAATGAAATGGGTTTTATAACAATTTAAACATATAATATCCTATAGTAATGTTACAATATTCATTATCATTTCATCATATCATTACCTGTGAAAAAAAACTGAATCCAAAATCATCTTTCATATTATATCCTATGAAAATGGAATAATATTCATAAACATAATTACCTAAAAATATTGATCATTGAGATAATCAATATGTAAGGTACACTTCTCTCATATCCCCATTAAAAAAAATTCATGGAATCATATATTATATGTAAAGTAATTTTAAAAGTCTACATGGTAAATTTCAATGTTTAAAATAAAATTTCTTTGTAAATAATTTTTTTAATGTAAAATATTAAAAAAAATTAATTATTTGTAATTATGCATGAAAAAATATAAAATTATCATAAAAAATTAAAATATTTCTTTTGGAAATTATATATTTCACACTGAAAAACTATTTTTAAAAAAATAAGAGATTTCAAAACGGTTTCCTTTTAAAATAACCTCGAGTAATTATAATGTAATATTTGTAATTAATTTAAATCAATTTTTGATACATAAAAAAACTAAAATCCATTTTATGGAAAATGAGATAAATGTTTAATTTTAAAAGAAATCTTTTAAAACATTTTTAGAATTCATGGGTTTAGAAGAAAATGTATTTCATCAATAAGAGGGAAATACTGTCGGATTTTCCGTAAAAATTCATAATTATATTATGTACCAAATATGGTAAAATTGGTACCAATATAATAATATATCATGAATACATAGAGGAGACAAAAACTCATGATAATTCATTAGAGTTAGATCAGGATATTTAATCCTTCTATTTTTAAAATTAAGCAACCCTGATAACCAATGAGAATGTCACATAAATTCTTTACCACATTAGTTACAAAGATTCATACCCCCCAAAAAGGATTAAAAAATATAGAAACATAAAATATCATGAGAATTATTAAATTCATGAAATAAAATTTCCAATGTGTTTTATATAAACCTCAGAATTGAAAATAAGTTTATAACATAACAATTGTATCAATGAATGAAAATTGATAAAAAATTTACTATATAGATTTCTTAAAATTCGAACTGTAATCCTCGTGAATGAGTGAACCGAATATTAATATAAAATTACCAAAAAAAGATAAGATAATTACAATAAAATATAGTCATGGTATTTATATACACCATATAGAAGATTGAGGTTATGAATATAGCATGTTTCTCACAAAAGTAAAAAGTGATACAGAAACCCCTTACCCTATGTTTTACTCTGATTATCCTGATTTAAAATTCCAATATAATATATATAAGTTAATTAAATATAAATTCAAGAACCACATATATATATATAATTCCATGTATTATTTTATTGTGACATTATATTACCAATTTATTAATAATTCCACGTTAATGTTATTTTATCATAAGAACCATTTTGACTTTTGTACATTTTTTGAATTTGAATTTTTGGGCCTATTATAAAGATCATGATTTCAAAATATCGAGATTGAAAACCAAGATATAAATATTTTATATGTACTCATTATTTTTTATCATAATAATTTGTAGAATTTATTAAAAGGAAATGAAATTCGTTGTTCACAGAGAGGGTATGTAATTCATACACATGAATGATTATTCAATTTAGTTATTATATTGAATATAATAAAATAAAATTATATACACCTATATGTTATCATTATAGATTTATTTTTTTGACATATATATCACATATTTTTATTAAAATCATTATTATTAAATTACATGTTAGTTATTAATGAATCACATCATTTTGGTGAGGTGGTAGTATATTATACACATAAACGACATTATCGTATTCCTAGAAATTGGAAAACATAATGTATCTATTATATAATAATTCCATATCAAAAATAAAATAAGATATATATAGTATGTGTATTCTCATCGTTAAGAGTTGGTAATTGAAAAATGAATGATATTGGTTTGTGATATGGATGTACTCCATATATATGAAATATTATTTTGTAATCAGTTTATTCTAATTATGTTTGGATCTAGGTAGTACCCGTAGAATAAATAAATATCAGTATATTTATGATTTTAATTTTATTATGTTTGAAAGATATAGAACTAATTTAATGTTTTGCAGAGAGAAAAAATACCAAAAAGTTCTTTCCTGAATGTTACCTCCTCTTCTATTATCTCTATTTTTTCACCAAGGACATTCCTTTTTTTTATTTTAGAGAAAATTAACGGCTATATGATTATGTGAGTGAATTATAAAGTGACTGGGTTGGTATTTGTTAAAATAATTGGTATTAAGACGTGAGATAGGGGATAGAGAGAATATTTTTATAAGGGATGGGAGTGGAAATATTGTCATTTTATTGATAGAGAGGATTACACTAACATTTTTAACATGTAAAGTGTAAAATTCCTTTTTAATGGAATAACTATTCTTTATATTGTACATGATACACCACAATGTGTATAAGTGAAAAAAAACCAATATTTAAATTTTTTCATTAAAACCTCACTATTAGATTAGAGAGAATTAATATTATTAACAAAATACAGTTTACACATGTACATATAATTAAATATTTGTTGAAAATTTAATTATAAATTAATTTAAACCCCATTTTTAAATAAAATTAATGATTTTCATAAAAAAAATTTAAAATAAGAAAGATTGTTTTATACTAATAAATAAAAAACCAAGTCTTCTTAGATTGTTATTGATATATATATAATATTAATTCCAATGATTAAGATTTATTTTATGTGTTTTCTATAAATTATATATGAAAAAATCCAATTCTACCAATAAATGAAGTATTACTAAAAAATGTCAGCTTTCTTCCAATTGACAGGGAACCTATTTAAATTCTTGTTATTGTAATTTTCATAAATTATATTTGAAAAAATAAACATCTTCATTAGATGCGTGGAATCAAAATATACTTTGGTAATTTTTTTAATTTCCCTATTATGATTCATTTTTTGATGAATAGTGAAAAAATAGTGTATTTTAATTTAAATATTTTTTTCATCAAACATACCTATATTCATAAATAATTTATTTTTTTGTTTTAAATATTAATTAGAACATTTTTTATAATTTCATAAAATTTATTTTATTGAATTCAATTTTACTTTGAAATTAGATATAAATTCTATGTGAACATTGAATGTTTTACTTTAAAAAATATTTTCTTATTCAATAAAAGATATTTATATTTAATTAATTTATTATAATTATTGTATTTGAAATTATAAAAATTGGATTCTATATTAGGATTCATAAGGTTTGTTTTTTGTAAACATGACCATTTAATTTGTACACACTATTAATAGAAACATAATGTTTTATTTTTGGTACCACATTGAATAGTAAAACATGTAATTAAAAGTTAAAATATCATTATAAATATAATATAAATTCCCTGACAAATGTCATAATATTATTTTATTAGTTACGGTCAACATGTAAAATCCTAGTTCTAAGTTATGTCCTTTGGAAGCCACATGGGAGTGATTATGGCAATTATTACTTTTTATTTTAATTAAAGACAATGATTTCGTAGTCATGTCTCTCATTAGAATAACTATTTTAAAAAGGGTTCATATAAGTTGTATCATGTACTATAAATATATTTTATAAATATAAAATTATTACCTATATCATGGTAATTTATTTATAAATTTTAGGAAATAAATAATTTAATTAAATGATGACACAATGTTAATGAAGTAATTCCTTTGTTAATAGAACAGTAAAATCAATGATATCCAAAATATTATAATAAATAAAATTTTCCTTAATTTATTCTATCCATAAATTTAATTTATTTCTTTGATGTGTCACCAATATGTTAAAATAGTTTGTTAAACTATATCATGATGTTATGATATATTTAAAATGCCATCAATTTAATAGTATCAAAATTGAAAATAATGGTATTTTAAATTATAAAATATTATATCGAATGTGATAAAATTTATAAAATTACAATATTCAATAACTTAGTTTTAAAAAGTTTTAAAAAATATTAAATGTCACTATAATTGGTCTTTTGGAATGTCATGGTATTTATATTGACCCTAAAATTGTAAATTACATAATAAAATGCTAAGAGTTAAAAGGGTAAAAATGTATATGAATTAAAAAAGATATTCAAAAGCTTTCTACATTCATTGGATGATTAGATTTTTACCAATCGTCATTCTATCACTGAATTTAATAAATTATGACCCATTCTTAATAGAAAAACGATCAATATTAATTTAATATTATAATTAATTCCAGGATTTCCCAAACCCTATCTTATAAAATGAATTACTTCTTATCATTTAATAATAATTAGAAATCATTTGGGTGAGGCCATTATATGCTATATATAATTCTGAAAATCTATCCCCATATTATTATGTCATAATTTTATATATAAAATCATCCTTATATGTGTTAAGGTTTTAATCGAAGGTGATCATCCAATGGAATGCTCAAATTTTTAATCAAGTGTATCTCATTTATTACTTCTTACACTTCTTTAAAATATTATTCATCCATGATGGTATAAGATATTAAATATCCTAAATATAATAAAATTTTAGTATGATAATATCACCACCTAAATCTATATCCACTTATATAAAATTGGAAACCAATTAATCATTCTTGCATTTGTGTGAATTATCACCTTCACGAAATGATATAATTCATTATCCTTTACGTCTCTCAAGATTGGATACAATAATGGAATTGGTGAATATATAAATATGATATTAATAAAATATTTACCACTATAATAATATAAATACATCAATTACATTCCTACCTTCCATCAATATAAAATTGATAACATCGTTCATATGTACGTGTGCATTATCTGCTCCACAAAGAGATGTTATTTATTTTTCTCCCCCTCATAACAATTATGATATATATAAGTATATATAAATAATTAATATTATATTTAAGATTTTATAATAATTATATTAATATAAAATAATAATTATTTGGTTCCCAAATGATCAATGGAAAATGGGAACATTACTTATGTGTACCTATGTCCTATTGTCTCCATTAATATAAAGTTGTTCATTTTTCATAACCATAAATTAATTTTTTAATATAAATGTATAAATAATGTCAAAATGTTATTTTAATTTCATAAATATTATTCTATATGTAATTTACTAATAAAACATTTTGGATATATTTATCAAACTATGTCACTTTTGACTAATGTACAGATTATCATCAAAACAAACGATGAAAACATAAATAATTAAGGAATTTTTAAAATATGGTGATAAGAGATATAAATGGAATATTTAAATTTGAAATGTTTATAAAGCAACAAAATAATTATCTTATATTTATTATTCAATAATATAACGAACATACTTTATGAATCATATTCTAGGTAAAGGACTTCGTCTAAATCTACTTTCATTGAGGAATGTTTTGATGTTATACACCATAATTTTTTGAGGTGTTTAAAAAAACATTTGAATTTTATTTATATTAAATGTTTTTCAAAAAAGAAGTGCCTTTATACTATTAGATTCACTTTCATTACAAATGAAAATATGAATTTTTTTAACGTATACGATGACAATGACTTCTCCACCACTGTGTTTATTACATGATATTTGGATTCCACTACATGGCTTCATATTTTTAAAATAAAAAGAAATAAATTATTCACTTTTAATTTTATTTTTGTATTTAAAATGTTTTTGGATATTGATTTATTATTTCAATACCATTAAATTATATAATGGGAATGAAAATGAAATTTTATGACTGAAATATTGAAAATTACAATATTTTATGTGTTATGATTGTATAATGGTATATGGAAATTTGATGGGTGGTTACATGATAAAATAAGGTAGGTTGGTTCTATGGTAAAAATGAATTGGTGGTTATTTTATAAGATCCAATTAATTTGGTACGAACATCGAGCCTATAATTATTTCATTGGTAATAGTGAAATTTATGTAAGTTCACCACATGGTTATTCCATTTTTATATAATTATATCCCAAGTTTCCATTATGTGTTATATATTCCTGATATGGGTTTTATGGTAATATTATTATTCAAAAATTGTAATAAATAATTTATTGTGTATAGTACTTACTAATTCATAATGGTCAGTAATATTTCATTATAATAATGTATTAATGGAATACTTATTTTTTGAAGAGTAACAATTTTCCTTCTCTGGTTACCACTAACATTGATTTTCATATTTATCTCATGTCTTAAATATTTTACAAAATATTTTAGGGAGGATAGGGGAATGGATTGGATCGAGGGGAAATTGTGAAGTTTGAACATGAAATGAAATCATGTTCCATTTTTTAAACAATTTTCATTTTATTAGTGAAATATATATAGTTTGAAGTGCCCATTTTTTATTTCAATAGTTTTATTATATATGATTTATCGCATAATTATCTAATCTTGTAAAATTAATAATATCCACAATGTTAAATAATGTAATATTATCAACATAACTCATGATTATGTAATTTTTACATCCGAGGGATTATAATTTGAATTAGAGGAGGTTTAGACAACATTCGAGATTAAGTTGTATTCTTCAATGATTTATATATCACGATGGGTATTTAAATTTCAGGATGTTAATATGTTTTATATCATTGATAGACGTTTTTAGGCAATATTTTTTAAAATTTTAAGGTGATTAATGTTAATTATGGATACATATTTTTTTGAAAATATGGGTTATTACATCATGGTAAGAGAAATAAAAGGTATAAGACAAATGTTGAGGATTAAAATTTATTGTGATTTTTATTACATTAAAATATTTTGAGAGTGTTATATGAATTAAATAGTTATAGAAAAAGGAAAGATCCCACATTTGGTGGAGACCTTTCATGTTTGGAAAGGCTGTGGGAATTTAACGCATAACTGATTGGTGATATGGGTGCATCCCCTACCACTAGCCTATGTAAAGGCTCGTGATAGTATGACTTTTTAATTTTAAATAAATTAGTTTATGTATGAATAATATGTTTATTTTGGTATCATATATTTTATGAAATTGAGAACCATGGTTTTTGAAAACTTTTGGGTTAGTAAGTGATTAATATTGTATTAAAAGACGATCAATGTTTTATAAATACTATAATATTATTGTAAATTAAATAATATTGAATTATAATTGAAAATATATTATTTAGTTATATTTTTTATGAATATTTGATTTAGTTGTGGACTAATGTTGATTATGTTTTTTTTATTGAAATGATTATTATAACATGGAGAATTTTGGATTATGGAAATTACATTTTGGTAAGATACATAAAGAGTAATTGTTTTTATTTTTAGATAAATGAAAAAAGTTATATTCGAAGACTATATAGTCAAATTATTATAAATTTTGGATTCAATTTTATTTTTATTATTGTTAGGATTTTTAACGCCAGTTGTTTTTTTGATAGTATATGTTGAAATTTGTTTATTATTGTTAAATTATGGATATTTAACAATTTTTTCATCATATAAGGTTCATTATATTTGGAAATTGTCTTATCATATACAAATTTTTTTTGTTTTGGTTAATGTTTAATGATGGGTGATATATAAAATTAATCATTGTTGGATTATTTGATTCTCTATAAGTTGATTATAGTAGTACAATAATTGATCTTGAATACTCAGTGTTTGATGTAAAAGATGAGTTTTTGGTGGAAATAGATTGTTGGATAAATATATTCATATAAAATAAGTATATTTCCTCATGATACTAGTCCATGTAGTAATATAATTCCACAATTCAATGAAAATAATCTTACAAGAGAAATGTTTTATGTTTACTTTTTCTATAGTGAAATCAAATACCATTTAAACAGTGAAATTTTTTTGGTGGAATGAATTTTAATATTCTCTGGAAAATGTTTCATATCACTATACATTCAATATTCATGGATAGATTTTTCTTTTATATAAATGTTTCCTACATAAAATCTTAGTATTATTTATCTCTAGCTAACTTCATACTTACATTCATTTCTTTTAATGTGGTAGATTTATTAATCCTTCTTCTGATATGTGATTGCAATAATGGAATTTCTTAAATTCATACCATATTAAATGACCAAAAATTCAAATTTTGTTGATACAATTTCCAATGGGGGTTATGTAACATGTCATGATTTTAAACAGAAACACTATGTTCAATAGTGAACATGAGAATCCAATAAAATGATAAGAAAACAACTAAATAATATCTTACCTTACCAATAAAACATGGATGTTATAATGTTGGGAATGAAAACAGTTAACTAAATATAGTTCACACAAGTAGATCTAATTGTTTCAATGCTAAAAAATTAACTAAAAATGAATGTAAAAAACATT
Source organism: Viscum album (assembly GCA_963277665.1). NCBI lineage: Eukaryota > Viridiplantae > Streptophyta > Magnoliopsida > Santalales > Viscaceae > Viscum > Viscum album. The sequence goes on from OY728143.1 coordinate 228,373,869, forward strand.
TTTAAAAAAATATAAATTACTTTTTTGAAAAAATATTTAAATATTCCCATGTGTAATTTATTCCTAATAAATAAAGAAATCTCACTTTTAGATTATTAATGAAATATATATATATATATATATATATATTATTCATTAAAAACTTTAATATTAATTTTTTGTGGTTTCTAGAAATTATATAAGAACAAATCCATCTATAAAAAAATATGTATTTCTAAAAAATGGCATTTTTTCTACCTTTTGATAGGAAAATTATTTTATATCGATTTATTAAAATTTTATAAATTATATTTCGAAAAATAAAATTCTTATTTGGAAGTGGGACAACAAAAATAGTTTTTTAAATTTTTTGTATTTTTCTGATATGACTCGTGTTTTTATGAATAGTGATAAAAATAATGTATTTTAATTAGAACTAGTTTTTCATGAAAATTATTTAAATTGATAAATTATATATTTGAATGGTTTTAAAGTATAATTTTATTTTTTAGTTTTTATTTTATCTAATTGTGGTCATTGAAATCAATTTCACATTGAAATTGGATATAAAAACGATGTGAACTTTTAAACATTTTACTTTAAAATTTTGTTTTCATATTCTATCAACGAGATGAATTTGTAATTAATTTCTTCCAATTAACTATTTTTATTTTGAAAAATGGAATACCTATTTTGAATAATAAGGTACATATTGTTTAAATTATTTAAATTGTTTACTTTTATTTTTAGACAATATTAATAACAAAATAAATAATTATTTTTACACACACGATTAAAGGTAAATTGGATAATTAAAAGTTCAAATAAAATTATAAATATTATAAAACATTAGTAAAACTTATCCTAATTTTATTATATGAGTTATTTGTGGCCAATAAAATCCATGGTCATAAATTATGGCCTCTAGAAACATCTTGGGATTGATTATGAAAAATATAACAAAGATGTGAAAATCATGTATCTCATATATATAACAATGATTTAATGGGATATATAAGTTATATATTAATCTATAAAAATTATTTAGGAATATAACACTACTAATTACATCATGGTAATTTATTAATTATTAATCATAAATACATAATTAAATAAAATGGTTATAAAATGGTGTTATATTAATTGCTTCCATAACGGAAGAGTCAAATAAATTATAATAAAAATATTATAATATTGAAAATATTGCCTATTATTCCCATAAAATAATTTTTTGGAAGTATTTTACAATTTAATTATGTGTTAAAATAGTATTTTCAACTATATAATTATGTAATGATATTTTTTAAAAGTCATAAATTGAATAGTGTCAAAACTGGAATTATAAATATTTTAAAATATAAAATGTTTTATTAAATGTAATAAAATTTCCCAAAATTAGATATTTTGACTAGTAGCTTTAATAATTTAAAAAAATCATAAATTACTCATTTATTTGTTTTTTTTAATATTATGGGTATTATATTGATAATCAATTTGTTAATTATATAATTAAATTTTAAGAGTTAAAAGGATTAAAACAAAAATGAATAAGTTTGATAAACATTTTTCAAAACGTTTATAATATTTATTGGATGATTATATTAACACACATATTCATCATACCATCCAAATAAATCCGTTTGGACACATTTGGAGATGAATAATAATTTAAATTAATGTTATATTTTTAAGAATTTCAAGAGTGTGCCTCCTCTCTCAAAAAGGGCACTAATTGTTATCATTTATTCACTCTCTAAAACTATTTTGGTATGGAAATAATCTAATAAAATAAATTCCACAAATATATCCACACATTCCTGAGGAATTATTTTATGAATAAAAAACTTTCTAGAGATCTTAAGGTGTTCATCAATGGTGGTCACCCAAGGTAAAGGTATTGTTTTTAATCAACTATTTTTATTTTATTTTTTCATCCACTTAATTCAAATATTTTTCAACCATAATGGAATAAGAACTCCAATATCCTCTATATATCATGATTTTATTATCATAATATCATCACTTATATCTATCTTCACTTCAATAAATAGTAAAAAAATTAATCATTTGATCGTATGGGTAAACTATCACCATCAAAAACCAATATAATTCATTTTTCATTACCTTCTCTCAATAATTTTTATATTGATGGAATTATTCATTATATATGATATTAATGAATTATTTATTTCTATAGGAAAATTTTAAAGAAATTATTTTCTTACCTTCCATGCACATAAAAATGAAAACATCATTAATGTGTATGTGTAAACTATCACTTCCATGAAACGATGTTGTTCATTTTTCTTACCCACATCACATGTATGATATATAAGTATATATAATTTATTGACATGATATTTAAGACTTTATGATCATTATTTAATGGTAAAAAAATAATTAATTTATTTCATTAATGATCAATGAAATATGGGAATGTTACTAATGCGTACGTACAACATTCCATCTCAATTATTGTATAATTGTTCATTTTTCATAACCATCCATGAGTGGACTGATGGAAAAGTATAATTAATGTATAAAATTTATTATTATGACATGAATATTATTATTTAGGGAATTTATTAATATTCTCTTTGGCTATAGATATCATATCAATACATTTTGAAATTATATACCGAATATCATCAAAAACATCGGATGTGAATATCAATAATTAAGTTATTGTGATAATATAGTGATAAGGGACATATAAGGAATAATAAACAGGGAAATGGTTCTTAGGAAATAAAAAATTGAATTAATTTGTTTAAGAAGATAAATAACATACGTGGTGAATTGACCTTTATTTAAAAGACATCATCTCAATCACCATTCATTGAGGCTTATTTGGATGATATACAATATCTTACTTTTTGATGTGTTTAAAAAACCCCAGTGACCTTTTAATTCTACAGAATATTTTCCAAAAGGAATATTTTTACATGTATTGTTTTCATTTATTTATAAACAAAAAAAAAAGAATGTTTTTAATGTATATGGGGTTATCTACTTATTTTCAACTATGACCAGTATTTGATATGTTTAATTTTTTATAATACCAAATGTTTTTAAAGAAAAATAAATAACCTATTCCATTTTTTGGGTAAAGTTTTTTGAATTTTTTTTAAATGTTATTATTATTTGAATAATTTTAAATGATTTCTTATTATTTCATTTTACATTTTCTGAGTGAAATGTTGAAAAGATTAATATCCATTATGTTATGATTATATAATACATCTTGGAATGTTGATTGTATGTTACGTGATAACCCAATGATGAGTGGTTCCATGATAGTCCACAAAAGGGTGGTAATATTATAACATCTAATTCATTTGGTATGGAAGTTGACCATATAGTTTTTCTATTTGTAAATGGGATATGTTTGGAATTCAACCACATGGTTAATAAATTTAAATATAATCATTTCCCAAGTAACATTTATTTGTCATATATTATTACTATGGGGTTTATGGTAATATTATGATTACAAAAAATATAATCATAGTGTTTTTTAGGGAAATTATTTACTACTCCTTAAAGTTGAAAATTATTATTTTATGATAATATATTCTTTGATGACATATTTTCACAATACTTATAGTTTTATTTTTTTTTGTATCGCTTAAGAATATTTTTATTACAATACAATGTTTTAAATTTTTTATGATATATTTAAGTGAGGATAGAGACAAGGATGGGATGAAGGAAAAATTTTGATGTTTTAACATGAAAACAAACTATGATTCACTATTAAAAAGTTTTTGTTTTATAAAAGAAGTTGATATTATTGGATGTGACCACATTATATTTGTATGGTTTTTATGTATCAGTTATGGAATAATTCTCTGTAGATCTAAACATAAAAATATCCTCAATGTGAAGTAATGTAAAATTCTGGACATAACTCTAGCTTTTGTATCGTGTATGGTCTGGTACTTACATAAAGTAGTTCAAATAAAATAAAAATCAAGATCAAATAAGTATTAAAGTGTAAATATTTCTATATAGTTGGATTTTTACTATTTGTTTCTCAATTATACACCTTATATCTTCAATTTAACTACTACATAATCTTATTTATAGATTAATCATTGTAATTAATTTACAATTTTCTTACTGATAAAATTTATAAAAATTTAAATTGGCCTTATTGTATATTATAAATATATTATTTCTAATATGAAATACATTTTTACAATTCATATAACAAATGATTCATATATTATTTTCAAATTAAGGCAACGATGTGTCGAAAAAGATGCTTTTTAATGTTAAAATATCAAATGTTCCAATTGTTTCTATATTCAATTCCAATATAAAATGTATATAAATGGCTTAAAATTATTTAATAGACTTATAATTTTACTATTGTGACATTAACATGAATAGAAAATATAGTTTAACATTAGTAATTATTTAAATAAATATGCATTTTTCAATTAAAAATAATTATTTTCTCTATTAATCAAAAAATGAATATTCTAAAAAGAAAAAAAACACATATATATATATTCTATACTCAAACATAAAAAATGATTTTTATTATATAAAAATAATTTTTTAAAATTATGGAAATTGTTTTTCAAAATAAGTGTGACATAAAAAGTAGACAATACTACTTATTTGAAAAATATAGTTTTTAAGAATGTACATGGGTTTATTATTATCTGATATATATAAATGATATAAGATGAATGTTAAAAAATTTAACGAAAATATAATATATTAATTTTCTTCAAATAATTAAAAATGTGATTTTATTTATTGGTTTATATAAAACACACATGTGATCACAAATATCATTAATTCGAAAAAATATATCTATTTATTTTAGAAACGTTTTTATTTTCATTAATAAGTAATATGTTAAAAATATTAATATAAAATTCTGTGAACAATATTTTTTTAATTTATTTAAACATTTTCGATATTACATTTCAATTACATGTTTATAATTATTATATTAAATAATAATGATAATATTATATTGTAATCTACTAAATCCTAGTGAGGCATGTAACTCAAGCTATCAAAGGAACTTCTTATGGTGTGTAAAAATTCCAAAAATAGATTTTTGTCATCCAAAATAAAAACCGAGCACTATGTGTAGTGAAACATTTACCAGTAATTCTATATAAATAATGATTAACATAGTTTAGTATGAAACAGAATCCATTAATGAATTTTAATTTATTAAAAAAAATTATAAAAACTCAAGGGGTTATAATACATGATTTCCATATTAAATATTTATAAAAAAATTATAATAAATTTTTTTAAATATCATTATCCCGTCAATATTATCCTTGAATATCCATCATAGTACACATCTTGGATTCATGGTAAAAAGAAACAAAATAATGTTTGGAAAAATAGTTCGAAAGACATTTGTAAAGAAAAAACTATCATGAGTAAAAATTGCATAAACAATAAAAAAAAATATATAATGAAAGGTAAGTATATCAGAAAATATATTTATTAAATAACATGAAAATAATTATTAGATAGTTAATATTAAATAGGGAAAAGTAAGTAACTGAAAACACATGTTATTTAATCAATACACTGAGAATGAAATTAATCCAGATATATTATTATAGTGAAAATATCATGGATAATAATTATTGAGTTCTAAAGGAAGGAAATGATAAATTATTATATTTCACTATCTTAGGCATCATGATATCTCCACATTAAATAAATTCTCCAAGATGATCTAAAAAAATGCTAAGGTATACATATGAGACCCATTTAACTAAGGCTATACGACTGATTAATTTAATTATACAATCAATGTATCGAGGGGATATCTATATTATTACCCCACCCATATCATTTTTTCCAACACAATACTCATATATCAACTGATCTATTTATTTTGTGAACAATATTCCTTATCACCAAATTTCTTTATCGAGTGAGTACTACATTCCAACAATAATTTTACCAATCAATCATATAACATTACAATTAAAATACCATATATAGAAATGATATATATATATATAATATATTATAATAAGTATATCCATGATAAAAAATTTAATATTAAGGGTAAGTGAAATTTCAAATTTTAATAATAATGTAAATATTTCTTGTTAAGGTTAATAATTAGAAAATTTAATCAAGAAAGAGAATGTAAACACTTTCCCTGGTCAAAATAATCCTAAAACATTTGATAAACTATTAAGTATGGTATAAATACAACATATCTTAAATGAATCATAAATAATATAATTTTTTTATGTCATTGATGAATTCCATCTGAAATTCTTTAAAACCATTCATGAGAAAAATAACCCTTACAATTTTAAAATAAATATTTTAAAAAATAAAATATCACAAAATATTTTAAAAAAAATAATAAATAGTAACTATTGTGAATTATAAAGGATTCATTAAAACATTAAGTGTTCATGATGGTGGGATTTTATTTACATGATTCACATGTTAAAATAAATATTCATTTCAATTTTTCACAAAAATACAAATGTTATTTTTCTGAAAATGACATTATTATTCTTTTTAGAACATGTTGTAAAAATTAATTCTTGTGTAAATATTTCCTTAATAAATCAATTGTGAAATTTTGAGAAATATTTAAAATAAATTTTCGAAAAATATTTTTTGGAGTAAAAATAATTTTAGACGTAAAGGGAAATGTTTTTGTATTTCACTAAGAGATTTTTATCATTAATTTTAAGTACCAATGAGAATAATATGGTGATATTTAATTAAAATATCATGAATAACCTGATGAGAATATACATCAAGGGGTATATAAAAAAATTAACAAATAATTTCATTCAATGGAAATTCAAGGTTATATAATCCCAATTAAAATGTGATTGTGAAATAAACTCTTCCATTGATAAAAATTTTATAAATGAGAATTATTCAATGAGTCAATTCTTTGTCTGAAATTTATATCCACTTAAAAAAATTGTATATAAATCATATGACATAAATAGTATTTTTACACATAATTTTTGAATGAAAAATGCAATGAGGAATTAATATAACTCAATGAAATAAAATTATGTTTTGAATTACTTAACAACTTCATAATTTTCATTTAAAAATCATATAGATGAAAAAATTAAAATTGAGAAATAAAAGGACATTAATTAAGAATTATTCATGTTATTATAAAAAAGTGGTATTATATACACCATATAAAATAAATTCGGTCTATAACATTGGAATATACCCCAGTGAAGAGAAATTTAGATGAATTCCTTAAACTCAGACATCATTTTTGATAAATATGTTTTAACATAATTTATAATGGATTAGATAAATTAAATTATACCAACACCATAATCAGATTTATGATTTCATATATTATCTTATTAACGTATTTTACTACTAGTTTGTTAATAACATTTCAATATTTTCAATTTATATGGGGTTAATTTCCTTGTATTCAATTAAAAGTTATGTCATTAATGTCTCGATTAATGAACATATGATATAATTAAATCATTTACATAATTATAATAATGATATATATATCATATTTACCCAGTAGATGCAATATTATAACCATTATTATAATATTTTCTCAAAAAAATAATCACATCACACCATGGAGACAGTAGGTTGTATGTACACATGAGTAACAATATCATTACGAGAATCAATGAATGGTAGTGAAGTGTGTGATATATTAATTTAAAAAAATAATGTTATATATATCAAAAATATTATATTAATTTCCAATTAATTAATTATATTAAACGAATATGTGAAAAACTAATCACATAATTTCGAAAAGCGATAGTACATCGTACACATGATCAACGTAATCGTAATTTAAACGGCATAAAAAGTTATATGTTATATGTGATATTACAGATCTATAATTATATTAATATAATAAATATTTTATACATACATTAACTGTAAATACCCCCAATGTTTATTATTTTTCTAAATAAATGGGAATTTTACGAGTCGGTGAAATTTGACGGCGCACGATTCTGAGGCCCAGAGTGACTGGAATGATCCGGAGAAGTTTAGATTAGCTTAATTAAACGAACGTAAGAAGTTTTCCTAAAAAAGTGTAATAACTCTTAAGTAGTTACTCAGGCTAGAAATTTGATGGAACAGTTGTTGTCATGATGGCGGGTTGACCCTAGGCGCAACTTAAGATTAGTCAGCGTGGTCCTCCTGTGAGAAAACCCAAAAATGGAATAATCGTAAATAAAATAGTTAAATAATTTTTTTTTCAACTTCTTATAACTCACAAAAGGTAACTCTTATTAAAAATATAATACCACCGCTGAACTCATGAGGGTGTGCTTTTTTTAAATAGATACTAACATTGGCCGACACAGGCCACTAGAAAAAGATATTTTTTTTCCGCAAATAAAATAATTAAGTGACAATTATTTTATTGTAAAATTCCAAACATATAAAAGTTAACTCGGATTTAAAATCTGAGAGTACCGTTGGATTAGTTTGGGAGAGTTTCATCTGGTTAGAGCCTAACCAAGACTGGTGCGAGTCGAGGGTGACTAATAATAAATTTACGAACTTATTTTGGGTACGTTCAATAAACGCTAGAGCAGCGTTTTTTAAATTTTGAACTGGTGTTCGAAATTGAAATCTGAGGCCACTGTTCAACACAAAACACTTGTATTCGCTTAAGGAGACCTTCATATCGAACACCGTGGATAAATTGTGAATGATAACATTTGGTTTTTTCATGAAAGAATAAAAATAAAAATAAAACTGTGTGACACGTTATTTTTATTTGCAACATCGTTTGTGCCAGCGTAAATTAATTGTCTTTCCCATTTTTAAATTAAGTAACAGCGTTGTTGTTTTTTTGAAGGTTCCTAATAAATGAACCATCATAAATTCTATGATTGTTACCTACCTCCCCCCTCTCCAATATATATTGATATTGGGAGGCCTTGGGAGGAATTCACAAAGAGATAATGCGCTGGTAATGTGACGCGACACCCAAAACATGGAGGATTATGCTCTCCAATGAAGAAAGTGTTCTTCCACAAAGAACACCGGGGAGGAGCGTCTTCGACTTCTAACTCAGAAGAACCTTGTGGAGGCAACCGACGTGGGATGTCTTTGACAACCAACCATTCATCCTCATCGTCGTCAACGAACTGACACACAAGCTCAGGATTGGAGGTGTGTGGCAGACACGATGAACGGCGACAACTCTGTATTCCTCCTTGCGACTTTTTTGATGAACAACGAACAAGTTAAGGGGTTTATTTACGTGGTAATTCATTCCTTGATTTCGTTATTGGTTTGGGAAAAAATCAATGCGGATGTTGTAAAATTTTAAGTTCATCATTCTTCTTTATTGTTGAGCCAAATGCTACCACCCTAAACGTGGAGGGTGTGGGACAAACCAACATGGCCTGAACCCTCCATCTTCCTTCTTTGTGGTGTTCATAGAATTGATGGGAGATGAAAAAGAAGACAACGGAAATGACGCTACCACCCGTGGCTAGTAAGACTCGCACCACCTTGCAGCGCCCCGACCAAACCATCCCACACCCTGCGGCGTATCGGCCGCAGTGTACCCCAGCCACACTGGCCTCCAGGTTGAGTCGTCGTGGCCCTACCATCCATCGGCTGAACCTCCCCGATCGCTCCAGCTTCCCAGCCGCACCGGTCTCGGTCGTGCCACCCGCCGACCGAACAAGCACTGGCCGCGCTTCCCGTAGGCCGCGCCCCTGGCCGGCTCGCGCCTCCCGCCGGCCTTCTAAACTGCCCCGACCGCACCGGGTCTCCAACCTTCCGAACCCCTGGCTGAACTCGCTCCCTTGTTGTTCCCCAACTGAAGTAGCCTTTCCCCTGGGTAGATCCACCCTCGCAGCGTCCTCTGGGCCGAGCCACCCACACAGCACCCTCCAGGCCGAACCACCCTTACGCCAACCCATGATCGGTCCGCGCCCTCGCAGTCGGTCCATGCTCTCTCACTTGTCCGCTACCCCATGCAGCCTACTTGGCTGGGCCCTGCGGGCCGGGCAGAACACAATGGGAAGGCTCAACAAACAGCTCAGGCCAGGCTGACCCAAACTGGGTCAGCCAAGGTGAGGTCAGGCCAGGTCTGTCCGATCGGGTCGGACCAGACCCGGGTCCACGAAGCCCCTTTACCTTCTTTTGGTTATATAATTAGCACTGGACATCCATTCGAAAAACTGTCTATGGTGCTGCTAATCTTGGAGTATGATGGTCTCTTTGAGTATACCCCACTTTATTTTGGGGTATTGTAGAGATACGGTCAGGTCGGATTGTGCACGAATCCAACTAAACTCTCGGGACTAAAAGTACAATTACTCACAGACCAGGTGTCCGATTGACGAGCCATAAATTCCATTGAGACCCCTATGAAGTTCCATTCCTTTATTATAATTTTTAGTGGGACTTCGTGTTATTTGGATCATTGATCCGTAGCTTGAGGAGTGGATCCTCCAAGAGACGAGGGAGCATTTGTGCGGGAACCTAGTAGCTAGTTGAGACTTGACAATAGTTGATCGATTGACTCATAGTGACTTGACTAGCCCAGTGGGGAGAGCCTGGTTGTGGTTGCAGATCTACGGCAGAGGAGCGCCTGGTTGTTGTGGAAAACCCGTAGTACATAACATGAGGGTACCTCTGCAGGCTATGAGGGGGAGCGCATGGTTGTGGTGGCAAACCCACGGTGGGGAGAAACTCTCTGTGACGCAGCGGACCCATAGGAATCGACAAGAGAAGTACCTCAGTAGTAGAAGGTTAGTGGTAAGTGTAAATGGTGTCATGGTGGCCTACTATACTCAATTGAGTAAGAGTTCTCCACCAGCCATGGCTTCGATAATTTGAATAATATCCTGCTTGAGCTGAGTCGGTTTTTTTTCCTCATGATTGAGATGGATCACTTTATAACATAGGTATATTAATGTGCATATAACTATGTAAGGTTATATATTGATTTCATACATTGTGGATTATTCTTGTTGGCTTTGGTGAGACCTTGAGAGTTTTGGGGTCCCTATTTAGTATCATTATACTCACCCCTACACAGGCTATGCCTGCATCTTGTTGTGTTGGATGTAGACGACGGACAGTGCTGACTGGGGCTAAGAGTAACAGGACTGGATGGTATCGGGAGTTGGCCCATATGGTGAGTCGGTACATGTAGGAGACGGATATACGTGGAGTGTTGAGGAGGCTATATGTACCTACCCTTCATGTTGGAACCTCGGAGGACATTCCAGTAGTTTTTTTCCTTTTTATTTAGTTGTACTGAATTCCTTTTGTACTTGTACTTTCCAGTTGGGCTTGTATTCTAGCCCAATTTTACTTATTGTACTCACTTGTTTAATATATAGTTGACATGATTCCATATCTATTGTTTGTGGTTATAAGTTATAAATAAAATGCCTTCCTAGTTTTAGGGAATTACTCCATTGGTGGAAGTCTCCAGCCCCTAGTCTATGGAAGGAGGACTTGGGTAGTCAGGACACGGGCCCCGGGGGACGGGTCGTGGCAAATTTTTATCAGGGGAGTCGGTTCTACCGAAGTAATTAGGAATCTGATATTTTCAGTGAAGAAATAGTGTTAAGTGTATTGAGTGCGGTTTTCAGTTCAGGGAGTCCAGTGTTTATGCGGTAGATGACGTATCCATACACCAAGACCCTGACTTCTGATTTCTGAGTCACTGCATGAAAACACTGATTACAAGTGTGTTTTCTTTGTTATTTCTTAAGTCATATGACCAAGTCAGCTCACCTAGTATAATCATTTGATCGTGTCTCATCTGTTTCATTTAGTTTCTCTCCACAAAGACAACTAGTTAGAGTTCCGAGAGTTATACGCAATGACATCCCACCGAGAGACGAGGATCCGTTGCATGGGCCTCTTACTATGATGGAACCTTAGGGTGGTGTACCAACAACACCACCACCTATTGCGTAGTCGATACCACCATCCACACTGGAGGAAGGTGCATGCCGACTGAGTGTGTTTCATGAGTTCCAGCTCGAGAGGCCTAAGAGGTTTCAAGGTGAAACAGATTCCCACGTAGTTGGGGGCTGGCTGGAGGCGATTGCTAGAGTTTTTCCATCTAGATTAGACACCAGTGGATAAGACGGTGATCTTAGCTACTAGTCTTTTTCAGTGAGTGACCATGAGGATGGTCCTCTTAGTGATGAGGCTTTGGTATGTGGAATGTTGCACGAGATAGTACCTTCAGGTAGTGTTCCATCTATATCACTACACATTGGTTAGCAGTTACAATTGGTAGTACCGGTAGAGGAAACGTGTAGGATTAGTGCCTTACACATATTTCAGAATCAGATACCCTCAGGTTCTGAGGTGAGCCCAACTCACAGGTGACTAAGGAATAACTCGAGGAGGTTGCTGGGAGTTCTCTAGAACTACTACTGCTTCATTAGGAAGACATGTCAGTAGCTAACTATTCATCTAGGAGTACTGATCTTTCATGGTACACAATTAATATGATATGATCAGTGCTTCAGGGCTCAAACAACAGGGAGAGGTGTGTTTGAAGTACATCCTAGCCAGCACTATTCTCATATGCATTCCAACATATACTAGGGTTCTAGAGAGAACCTTTGTCGTTGATTGTTCTTTGGATGCGTGGATATAGCCAGTGAATGTTAGCTATGGGAATGTAGGAAACCGGCACCAGTCTCAGAGACATGGGCATGTAAAATGATTTGGGAAGAAGAAGTGTTTGGTACAAATGAGTCTTTAGGGAAGAAAGATAGGATTCAGAGCTAGGAGAGCAGCATGAGGTGGTGTACTTTTCGACATGTTACAACCACCCCCTTTTTTGTGGACCCCACCAGGGTCAGGGAGATAGAGGACATGGGAATAGAGTAGTTTCATGTGGTCAAGGAATGTGACCCAAGGGCTCTAGGAATTATTCATGATATGATATATGTCTACTACTAACTGTTGTATCAATATAAATAGGTACCAATCATTCCATCCTTACACGAATCTTGTCCTAGACCTAGAGTTTCTGGTTAAACCATTGAATTGACCATCACATATGGAGATACCATTGCGAGGAGACTCGATAATCACACTTATGCTGAAGGTGTGATCTGACCCATGAGGTGAGAGTTTTATATTGAACCTCTTGGTGGAAGAGTCGAGGGATTATGACATTAGTTTGGGGTTTGGACGTGACATCCACAGTTCACACTCAGATTGACTGTATAAGGAAAATAGGTTGTAGTTTATCTACAATTTTGGGATGGGTTTTTCGTTGGTCGGAAAAAAAGGAAACCCAATAAGCAAATAATAAACTCATACATATGAGGGTTTATAAAATCACTCGTGAGTCGGCAAACCTCACCCATGGGGCAGTAGAAGTTTACATTGATATATTCTATACTCCCTAGAAGGGGAACATTGTAGCATATGCACACAGCAAGAGGTATGACCAACATCTGCTGAGTGATGTGACAGAGCAGCTAGACTTGTTTAAGATATCCATTGTGGATCAAGAAGGAGCATCTTTTCTTCAGTAACTTACAGTCACTCCCCCACTCCTTCAGTGAGTCTGGGAGGTTCAGAACGAAGATGCTGACTGCAAGACACGACGTGCTCCGATATCCACAGGACAGGAACCAGATGGATTTTTTGAAGGTGGGGATCACGTCATTCTCTTCAGGGGACGTACCATGGTACCATTGTCACCTTAGGAGTATGTGTTTTTGGAGTTCAAAACATCCCCTCTAGCGGTACATCCAGGAGTTGCTAAGATGTACCAGGACCTCCGATGACAACATATGTGGCTTGGAATGAAGAAATCAATTGCAGATTTTGTCTCTCTGTGTTGTCAGCAAGTGAAGCTAGAGCATCAGGTACCAGTAGGCTTGGTTCATCCTTTAGAGGTCCCATAGTTAAAGTGGGATATGATATCCATGGAATTAGTGATATAAATTCCACATACATACAGGTTTCATGACCTGATTTCGGATATTGTCGACTGACTCATCAAGTCGACCCACTTCCTACCGATAAATCAATAGGGTTCAATAGAGAGCTTGGGACGCCTCTATGTTCAGGATATTGTGTGGTATCATGGTGTATCCTCTACGATCATTTCCGATCATGATGCACATTTTACTTCTCGAATATGGAAGGGGTTATATGAAGATTTCAGGACGTTTGGGCACCACCCTCCATCCTCAAATGGAAGGTCAGACTAAGTAGACCATTCAGACCCTCGAGGACATATTGCATGTTAGTGTCCATGACTTCGGTCAATTTTGGGAGGATCAATTACCTTTGGTGGATTTTACATGTAAAAAAACTATCACTCCACCATACGTATTTCCCCTTTTGAGGCGTTGTACGGGTGACCTTGCATATCACCTTTGTGTTTGTCTGAACCTGGGGAGTCACCACTCGTGGGACCAGATATGGTAATGGCTACCACAGAGAAGGTGCAGATCATCCCAAAATTGATGAGAACTGCACTGAGTGGGCTTAGTTCATTTTTCCTAAAGGAGTCAGAGACCTCTGGAGTTTGAGGATGGAGACCACGTCATCCTACGAGTCTCACCCCAACGAGGTCTTTGGAGATTTGGATGAGGTAGCAAGTTATCTCTGAGATTCATATGACCTTTTAAAGTCCTCAATATAGTTGGAAAGGTGTCTTACCGCTTAGATCATCCAACTCAGTTGCACCAGGTGCATGACATCTTCCATGTAACCCAACTGAGGATATACATGCATGGCCCTTCTAACGTCATCGACCATGGAGAGATGGACCTCGACGATGGGGTGACTATTAAAGAGGATCCAATAGAGACTGAGGATCGAAATGAGAAAGTCTTTCATGTACAGTCGATACCTCTGGTGCATGTTCATTGGCTGCATGAGAACCTCCATGAGATCACATGGGACAGGGAGGCTCAGGTGCGTACTCAGTACACCCACTTATTTAACCAGATGAGTTGTGGCGTACGGGGATGTAAACCACTTAGGTAGAGATAATTTAAAGAACCTTAATGTCTATGAATATATTTTTTAAAATAAATAGAAATTTTACAATTCTGAAAAATTTGACGGTGCGCGATTCCAGGGCCCGAAGTGCCCGTAATGATCCGTCGATGTTTTGTTAAGCTGAAGTTAACGTGCGGAAGAAGTTTTGCTTACAAAAGTTTAATAACTCATACATGGTAACTCAAATTAGAAATCCAAGGCAACCATTGTGCTCTGGATGATGGGTTTACCCTAGGACAGATTTAATATTAGTCAGCATGAGCCTCTGTTGAGAAAACCAAAAGAAATTGCATAATAGTAAATTAAATAATTATATTAATTAATATATTTTTCAAATTATTACAACTCTGAAATGGTAACTCGGTTTAAAAAACTGAGACCACCACTGAACTCATGAGGTTATGCTTTCATTAAGAAGATACAAACTTTGGCCGGCACTGGCCACCAAAGAAAGATAGTTTTTTTCCAAAATAAAAAATATAATTGACAATTATTTTATTATAAAATTTATAACTTCTAAACGGTAACTCATATTAAAAATCTGAGTGTACCATTGGGTTCGTTGGGGCGACTTTTACCTAGGCCGATCCTAACCTCGACTGGCATGGGTTGAGGGTGACTGATAATAATTTTCCAAACTTTTTTTCAGGTACGTTCATTAAACGCACATGCGGCGTTTTTTAACTATTTAACCGATGCTCGAAATTGAAATCTGAGGGCACAGTTGAAATTGCAGAGCTGATATTCGCTTAAGGAGACCATTACAATGACCACAATGGGTCAAGACTGAAAGATATAATTTGTGTTTTTTGTGAAAAAAAAATATAATCAAATGTTTGTGACACTTTATTTTTATCTTCAATATCCACGTGGGTGTTGGGATGTGGGGTCCACCGAAACTAAATCTCCTTGTGAATGTTGGGAAGTGGGGACCACTAGACCTTATCCTTCCATGAAATTTTATGGTGGTGGGGACCACCCGTGATGAAACCCCCCTTTAATTTGTAGAAACCTTCAATTCCCACAATAAATGATGGAGAGCCTCTTGACCTTCTCCACATTAATTATGCCAACGCACATACCATTAATCTTGTCAACACACCATATTTTTTTCTCCAACGCAAATTTATTGGCTTTCCCCTTTTAAAATAAAGTAACAGTATCGTTGGAATTTATGATGGTTCATTATAAATGAACTATCATAAATTCCAACAATTGTTTCCCACCTCCCCACTCTTATATATATATATGGAGCTCGGGAAGAGGATTTGGGACGACTTCACCAAGCGATGAAGCGCTGGTAATGTGATGTGACACCCAACACATGCAGGATTATGCTCTCCAACGAAGAACATGTTCATCCACAAATAATTTTGATGAGGAGAGTCTTCGACTTATTCCTCAGAAGAACCATGTAGTGGAAACCGACGTAGGGCGTCTTCAATGACCGACCTTCTCTACTCATCGTCATCATAAAACCGATGCACTAGCTCGCAATTGGATGTGTGTGGTGGATGCGACGAATGACGAAAACTCTATATTTTTTCCCATGACTTTGTCGATGAACAATGAACAAGGTAGGGGGTTTATTTGCATGATAATACATTCCTTGATTTCTTTTTCAGTTTGGGAATGAATCGTTGCAGATGTTGTAAAATTTGAATTTCTTCATTCTTCTTTATTTTTTTAGCAAAATTCCACAACCCTAAACACAGAGTGTGGATGCCAAAAAAACATGGCCCAAATCCTTCGCCAATTTTCTTTGTGGTGTTCATTGGAATAAAGTTACATGAAAAAGGTGACGAAGGAAACGGCACCACCACCTGCGGCCCCCACAACCTGCGACGCCCTCATTGTGCCTCGGCCTAACCTGCCTTTGACCACCCCGGCCATTCCGGCTTACCGGTCACACTACCCAGTGGCCGAACCGGCCCCGGCAGCGGTGCCCGCCGGCAGTGCCCCCCGCCGGCTAGCGCTGCCCGTCGAGGTTTTGAGCCACCCCGTCCGAGTCAGCCCCCTTGCCTTCCGAGCCCCTGATCCAACCCGCGCCCTTAAGGAACCCATGCCAAACCGGCCCAGTGCTCTGGGCCGCGCCACCCTTGCGATGTCCTCCGGGCTAAGCCAACCACGTGGGCCCCTCTGGGCCGATCATCCCTCACGCTGACTTGCAGCCGGGCCACACCCTATTGGCAAGTCCACGCTCTCTCAAATCTACTCGGCCCCTCACGTCCTACTTTGGTGGGGGCCAACGGGCTGGGCCGAACAAAACGGGCATGCCCGCCCAATGGGTCGGGTCGACCAGAACTGGGTAGGCCCCTAAAAGGTTGGGCCTGGTCATTCTGACCGTGTCGGACTGCACCCGATCTCACAATGGCACTATACCTTCCATTGGCCATATATTTTTCAGCAGACATCCATTTGACAATCCATATGCAGTGCTGATAATCGTGGAGTATGATGGTCCCTTTGAGTATACCCCACTAGAGTTTGGCGTATTGTTGAGATATGGTCAGGTCGGATCGTTCCACGAATCCAACTGCTCCCCCTGGACTAAAAGAATAATAACTCACAAACCGAGTGTCTGATTGACACTCCGTCAGTTTCATTAAGACCCCTATGATGTGGAGGACCTTTGAGATACATTTTCATGGGATTTCATGGATGTTTGAGCATCGAACAGTAGCTTGTGGAGCATATCCTCTTGGAGATGACTGAGCATTATTTTGGGATCCTAGTAACTGGATGAGACTTGATGATTGTTGAACGATTGACTCAAAGTGACTCAACAAGCCTAGTGGGGAGGGCCTGGTTGTGGTGGCAGACCCACAGTGAAGGAGAGCCTGGTAGTGGCGGAAGACCTGCAGTACTCGATAGGAGGAGTAATTTTGCAGGCTTTGAGGGGGAGCACCTAGTTGTGGCTCCATACCCACAGTGTGGAGCTCCTCTGTGTGACGCAGCAAACCCACGGTACTCGACAGGAGGAGTACCTCAGCAATCCATGGATAGTTGAAAGAACACATAGTGTCATAGCAGGCCCACTATACTCAAGTGATCATGAGTTTTCTAACAGTTGTTCTTTCGATAATGTGAATAAAATCATGTATGAGATGAGCCAGTTTTTCTGTGTTTTCCTCATGATTGAAATGGATCACTTGATAACTGAGGTTTATGAATGGGAATATACCTATGTAAGATTATCTATTGATTTAATACATTGTGGTTTATTTTGGATGGATTTTGTGAGACCATGAGGGTCTCGGGATCCCAACCGAGTATTGTTATACTCACCACTTCACGGGCTATGCCCGCACCTTGTTGTGTTGGATGCAGATGACAGCCAACGATGACTGAGGTTGAGAGTACTAGGACTGGATGACACTAGGATGTGCCCCATACGGTGAGTTTGTACATGGAAGAGACGGACAGATGTGGAGTGCTGAGGTGGTGATCTGTACATACCCTTCAGGTAGGAACCTCGGAGGAAGATCTAGTACATGTCTTCCTTTTTCTTCACTTGTATTGCATTCCAGTTGTACTTGTACTTTCCAATTGGGATTTTCCTCCATCCCCTTTTTTGAGGTTGTACTCACATGTTTACTATAAATTTGGATTTCTTCCATATCTATTATATGCGTTTAAAGGATATAAAGGCAATGCTTTCTCAGTTTTAGGGAATTACGCCTTCGGTGCTAGTCTCCATCCTCTGGCTTAAAGAAGGCGGTCTTGGGGTAGTCACGGAACGGGCCCCGGGAGATTGGTCTTGACATTAAATACATCATTTTATATGATCTTGAGATGTGTTTATGGAAAATGTGTTACATCATTTTTTGAGGCGGTAGTACACCATACACTTGATCTGGGATTTTATTCCCGATTGGATGGAGGAAGATATGTATAAAAATTATTAAATTAACATAATTACATAT
Source organism: Viscum album (assembly GCA_963277665.1). Taxonomy (NCBI): domain Eukaryota; kingdom Viridiplantae; phylum Streptophyta; class Magnoliopsida; order Santalales; family Viscaceae; genus Viscum; species Viscum album. The sequence continues at coordinate 228,392,783 of OY728143.1, forward strand.
AAATATGTTTATGTTTTTTAATTCAGTATATAATCACGTCTTAAAAAAATTATCCACGTCGAAGAAGAAACAAAAAAAACACACATCTATGAACAATAACTCATTTGGAGACATAATATTTAGGATCACTCAAAATACCTCCCAAGGGTGGATTACTAAGAATAAAAGGGATCCCAAATATCGATATAGGAGTCATGAAGTTATTTTCAAATGTATTGGTTAAACTAAATGGATTCAGATGATGGATGAGTGGATGAGAGTGGTGTCCATTTAAATCTGGGGTAGCGAACACATAAGGAATTTTTGAGAATAATCAATTGCACCCATGATTGTATCTTAAAAAAAGAATAAAAAGTGAATCTTCCTTGAAAATAATAGGTAATAAGGTTGAATTATGTCCATAAATTGGGTGTTAGAAAAGTGTTTTGGTAAATGTATCCCTTCTCATTTTTGTAACTAACAGGTAAATCAGTTTTTCCTTTAATTGTTTAATTAATTTTTATGGATTTTAATATTCATAATAAACATTAATTTTGTTGAAATTATTTAATAATATAAATTATCTAAATTAATAATATGGAATCTTTTTTTTCAAATTCAAATCATAGAATTTGTGAAATTAAATGTAAAATTATTACCACATATTATCAAAAAAAGAGGGGTTCCAAATAGAGAATTCTCATAAGAATAAATACATTTAATTAAAATTATTACTATTAAATTGATAAAAATAATGTAAATTATTTTAATATTATTATAATTCAAAATATATTACATTAAAAAATATTAAAATATAATTTAAGATTTTAAATAATTTATACGAATACAGAATTATCACCAAAATTAGTATTTTTTACTATTCATTGAGTAATGAAACATTTTAGAAAAATCCAAATCAATTCCTCTTAATATAATTACTAAATTTATATCCTTATATATTATGCCTCAGTTTTCCATAGAAGTTCATTGATTTATTTGATTAATTTCCACATAAAACAATTTCCTATTACTATGAATCCTTGGATTCTCATTCCTCGTTTTTGACGTGAAGGATATAAAGCCATCATTTCTCCATGATCTCTATCACACAAGATATTATAAAGCACAATCCATACATTATTTTCTAAGTCATAAATTTTGATAAGGATAAGGTTGTTAATCATATTTCATGATTTATTTTTATGCACAATCATTATACCATAAACCATTGTAACCATCCCATCAGGTTTCTCATAATAACTAACTATTCATTCAAATTCAATGTTAGCACGACTCCTTCAGGATCTAAACAGTGACTAAAACCTAAAATCGTAGTGTGATAGTTATTTATCATGGTGGGAAAACCATTGAATAATATATTGGATGTCTAAATAATGATTCCTTATTTTCAATTTGACACGTGTTAGGATTAACTTATTCCATTCATTATTATCATCTTCTAAAAACCTTCATTATGGTTTGTAAATAAATTTAAATTATCATTACCATATCCCCATGGAGTTTCAAACTAGTTTCATAGTAAAAACATTGGATTTTTAGGGTAACACTCATTTCACTATTGACATGACTTTTAGTGTTATTACTCCAGTGTTTTTATATGTTAGAAGAAAGTCAAAAATTTTAATCTACAGTGGAAAATATTTTTAGTAAAAGCCACAAAATCTTAGCCTTACTAAATAATTTTTATGTTTTTAGTTACATATTCTCATTGTCGATTATTGGTTTAATAGTGTAAATATGTGTTTTCCAAATTCTACTTCCTAAGGATTATACTAACCTTCCATTGACACAAACAATAATATCCCAAAAAATAGTAACCCAAAGGTAGTGACTTCTTTATAACATTGGAAAATGATTTAAGGAATATCATAACAAATGATTGTATAGTTTAAAAGTCCTAAAAATGAGATACATTCTTGATTCCCATATTATAGTTGAATAAAAAACTACAATATTTTTTATGATATAATCATTAATTCATCAAGTATATCTTTTCATATCATTCATAGTACACATCCAATATTCATGGGAATGGAAAAAGTAATGATGGTGTTAAAATCTCATTTAGAGGTTTTTAAAGTGGAAGCTATCATGAGTACATATAGAATAATCAATATGTAATAATAAATATGTTAAGATAAACAACTAAATACGCATTATTTTTAACAATGAACATGAATATTGTGATTCGATATGTAATAATTAATGTAGAAATGTAAATAATTGAATACATGTTCATCAAAATTTATATATTTTGAGTGAAATTCATCTAAATAAAATTTCATTGAAAATATTCTCATAGATTATGGAAACTACATTTTTTATGAGGGAAATTCTTAATTATTATATTTCATAATATTTGGAATCATGATACATCTACTTTTAAGTCCTTCCACAAGATAGTTAAAAATGATGGGTATTTATACACCTAAAAACCATTTATCTTAGTCTAACCATATTTCTTTCCACATGGGAAATAAGATGGATTGAGGGGATATCTATAACTAGACCACACTGATTTCAATATATACAACACATTCCTTTTATATTGAGTAATCGATTTAATTCTTGATCAATATTCAATATAATAATATTTTTGTATTGAGTGTAGAATATAGATTATCAAAAATATTCCCGGTCAATCATATTACATTAAATGTAAATTATATTATATTTAAAAGTTATATAATTTGACTAAAATGTATATTCATGAAAAATAATTTGGATATTTTGACGATATGAAATTATAAATGATAGCCATAATTATAATCTTTTAATAGAAAGATGAGGATTACATGAATTAATCAAGAAAGAGAATGTCATCAATTGTCCTAGTCAACATGATAATAAACAAACCAATGAAATAATTTGGATGGTATTGATATAGAATATCCTTAATGGGTATATGCACAATTTATGATTTATGCCATTTATTAGTTCCATAAATATACAAAAAAATTCATTATAAAATAACCCTTTAACTATGAAAATTATTTTTTGAAAATAAAATTTCACAAAATATTTTTGAAAATTTTTTCTTTGAAAGTAACTATTGTAACATATATAGTATGTTCTTAAATATTAATTGGTCATAATGGAAAGATATTCGGTACCTTTAAATCCTATTAATATGATGCTTATTTTCACATTTTTGGTAAAATACAAATGTGCATTTTTTAGATATCTAAATGAAAATTGTAATTATTTTAAATATAAAATAAAAAAATTGGAGAAAATATCATTAATAAAACTATTTTTTTAATTTAAAAAAATTGGAAAACATATTCAAAAAACAGAATTAAGGATACAAAATTGATTTTCCACTAGGGAGAAAACTGATGTCTTTTTTTAATAAAAATATTTTCTTAATAAATTTAACTAAAAAAGATTGGAATATTGAATTATTACATTAAAATACCCTGAATAATTAATGGATAATAAAATTAAGGGATCATGTTATAATATTATTTAATAAGTTCCCTATATATAAATTCATGATCAAATAATCCTAATTTATATGATATTATGAAATAAACCATTTAAAATATCATTACATTGATGTGAGAATTAATCAATGAATGAATTATGTGCATAATATATAAATTAAAACTATATAGTAGAAATAAAATGTAAGATCTTCAAAATTTGATTGTTGGCCTTTTTATTTCTTTAATAAATGCTCAAAGGGTTGCCTCTTACTGAGCTTATTAGGAATAACAAAATGATACAATATTTAGTTATAATGTTTTTAACCACGTGGAAATTTTCATATCAACTCCAATTAGATTAAATAATATTATTAAAATATTAAAAAAATTTATATTTGGATCATTAATGATATTACAAAAGAAACTACTGTGTATACACCAAATATACGAAATTAGCTACATAAAATTATAATATAAACCAATAAATAGAAAGTGAGATAAAGTCCCTTCCTCAAGATTTATTTTGGATAAACATTAATTTAACAAATTTAAAATTATTTTAAACATGTTGTGATTTTATCCCCGGAAAAAAATCATATTTATTATTTCGTATATGGACCAATAATTACATTTTACCAACTTTTGTTTGTAATATTTCATTTTTTTCATTATTTATTTGTTAATTACCATATTTTCTCATCCATTTTTTCATGAATGACAGGATTAATGTATATATACATAAATAAATCATTTAAATAGTGATAATAATTTTATAAATATCATATTTACTCAGTATATACATTAGTTGAAAACTTCATAAAATATGTGTTTTGAAAATGAATTGCATCACTTTGTAGAGACGGTAGGTTGTACATATACATGAGTGATAATAAAATTCTCACACCGGGGGATGGGGTAAGGATTTGGGTGATATATAAATTTTATAAAATCAATATTACTTCATATAAATCACTCATATTAAATAAATATTCCATTATAGTTAATATGTTATTAATATATGGAAAACGAAACCCATTGCTTCATGATGAGGTATTATGCCGTACAGAGAAGTGGTGTTTTAATAATTTAAAGGACTTCAAATTTTAGATAGTATATGTGTCATAAATATTAAAATGTATATTAAAATCATGAATATTATTTATATATACATACACACACACACACACATTAAATACATCATTATATTCAATAATGACATGGGTTGTTGGAAAATGAGTCACATAGGTTTGCGAGACCGTAGTTCCTTATATACATGATCGATGATATTCATTCACATTTAATGGATTTCGAAATGGATAAATTTAATAACATTACGATAATAACATATTTGTATATGGAAGATAATTTTTCATTTATATAAGTATGATTCAATAATAATTTAAAGATTTTTTTTTAAAACATTAGTTTAAAAAATCATTTTTTGGGACAACATCAGATGGTTTTCAAAAAAAATCCACCCAATTATGGTTTTATTATCATAAAATGAGATATATGATTTTTTATGAGTTTGATTATGTTATTTGGTCTGGTATTTTCTGAATTAAATTACATTGGATTTGTGGCGAAGGGAGGATAAGGGTGACCTCTTATTAGAGGGGGAGTGGATAAACTTTGATGTTTTGAAATGAATCATGTACAACCACGTTTTTATCATGATAAAAAACTCAAAAATGGTTAATTATCTATAATTATTGTTTATGATTTTTAAATATGGCTAGAAAATGAGTTTATAATATTTTTTAGTCCATTTTAATGATTATATTTAAGATTATCCCTTGGAAAATCGGGTTTTACCTTCAATGTAGTAATTTATTTTTACTACTATTAATATTAATAATAGTCAAAATATATGTTCAACCTATTAGATAATATAAAATTTTATGATTTCAAATAGTAAATCCATGTTTAGTAGCTACATTTAGTGATTTTGGTGTAGAATATTTTATATTATACCCATAGACATGATGAAAATATAGGGTTCCACAGAGAAAGTTTTATATGTACAGAGGGAGTTAATATCAAAATTTAAAATAAAATTGATTCCAATTATTTAAATTATAAAATTTTTTATAATTGATATAATAATATTTAAAACTATTTTTTTCATAATATAACCTTTAATTTTATTTAAATTAAAAGGTACTTTTCTTTAAAAATTATTTATTTTTAATATTCATTGACAAATAAAATTTTCAAATATATATATATATATATCACCCATAAAAAATTGTGATTTTATGATTTTATACTTGATTTAATTTTATCATATAAAATTTCCAAAATTATTAAAATTATTTTCTGATTATCATTCTCAAAGTGTGACAAAATCAACTATTGAAAAATACCTTTTTATAGGAAAACACTTATTTTTCATTAAAATGATTCTTATCTTATTTCTAATGATTAAATTACAAAAATTCATACTTTAAAAATTACTATTTATTATATCAAATTGATCTTCTAGGATGTTATGATATACTATAATATGATTCCTTTAGACATGGGGTTTTATGTATGACAAGCAATCGTAGGGATCGAACTTATTTAGAATGAAATAATAATAATGTATTAGGGTGTCACAATCATATATAATATCATTGTTGTTTTTCATATACTATATCAAACATAAAATTATTATTTTAAAATATATACGTGTTACATAAATAACCAAAATTACTAACATTGGATTATAACATTAAATAATAAGTAACTGATATATATGTACCAAAAAAATAATAATTGAAGAGTATAAATTAAAATATATCCAATAAATATGGTTATTTTTATTATATAGGTCATTAAATAACATTCTTGGAAGCCAAGATTAATGTTATGGGTCTCCTTTATAATAGAACATCAAAGGCAAATTTATCTAAATATTACATCCTATTTTTGGGATATTTTAGTATATAAATCCTTCAAAACCCATTTATTGTTTCTCATATTAACATTTTTAGGCTTCATGTCTCCCTACCATTTCAAATCTATTTGAATCACAATTATACTAAAATTATTCTATAATATGGCACAAACATTATATTTTATTTTGTGACTACGAATAATTGTCCTACATGTAAATTTTGTTCCTATGATTTCATGTATTTTGTTATACATACTTTTATTATTTTATATGGTTATTTTATTATGAATATATATTAGTTTGTCAAATATTTAAATGGAATGTTTATTACAATTTCTATATGGTCTCTTTCTTTCACTATTTATTAGTTTTCATTATGAATCATTCTTCCCAAGTTTCCCTGGTCCTTCAAAGTAATTACTAATTTAATTATATTTATTTTCCTAAAATACTTTATTTATAAGTTATTTCATTTTAGAAAATGTTTTTAAAATTTTTAAGGATAATTCTTATAATTCAAAAATTCTTTTATAATTTTATTCCATAGAGACATTCATCTTTATGAAAGTCTATTAACGATTATTATGATTTTCTTGGGATATATTCTAATTCTTTTATCCCCTTTCTCTCTATTGATAGATTAAATATGTATTGTCTAAATATTCATGAAACACATTTCATTCAGATCGATTAATTATGTTATAATTTAATTCTTAATGGCTTCTTGTTAATGTGGCACACATATGTATAGTCTTTAATTATTTGATATGTGAGTCAAAAATTATATATCCACATAATGAATGTTGTAAATAGTTAATTCTCATGATATGAAATGAAATTGACAATATAGTTAACCTAATAATATATCATTTTTGGATTAGGGAGTGAGACTATTCTATAATAGAACTCTTTCTACCATCTTATGATAGTCTTGGTAATGAGAATTGATAAAATAAATTTTTTTCTAGAAATATATTCATGAGATTTATATATATATATATATATATATATATATATGTTCTGTGACATTATTATTTTATATTACCCTTTTTAATGATACTTTTATCACGATTCCATATTTCTTTGAATAATTTCATATATTATATCTAAAGTATCTTGTCATTATTCAAAATTTATGATCCATTTCCTATTGGGTGTAATTTCATATTATTATTTTCATGTTGATTTATTATATTATCATAACCATATTTCTGTACTATGTTAACTTATTATCTTTGACTCATATCTATAATGTTCATAATTTACTAACAATTTTTTCTCACCCTTTATTTTGTTTCAATTCCTCAAATAACGAAAATGAGTATTATTGTTGATATTTCTATAGGAGTATCAAGATTGAAGATAATTTGTTAATGATACTAGATAATGTTAAAAAAATAAGTATGTTATATATATAATATCTATATTTAGATAACATATATGTTTTTGGGTGTGATTTTTTTCAGATTTATTGAATATTCATATAAAATGGTGTAAAAGTTTTTTATGTTATGATTGGATGATCTTTATTAGTATCAGGAAAGGGTTTAATTGTTGTTTATGCTTATTTTATTAAGAATAAGAGTGTAAATGGTTACATAACCTATGATCAAATAAATATCTTATCAAGTCATCAAAGAGTGTCATATGTTATATGTAATATGATTTTGGATGAATTTATGCTGTCTTAATTACACAAATATTAAGACATATTTTCATCATCATATTATTGTTTAATATAGATATTATTTTTAATAGAGATAATTATTTAGTTAATTTTATCAAATTAATATTACTAAGTGTAATTGATTTAATAATGAGTTTCATTGATAATTCAATGAGAACCCAAAGAGGATAGGATCATTTGTTACAAATAAGATTGTTATTCTCCCCCAACTCACTCAAAATAAGAATAATAAATCAAAATCTAGAAAAAGTGCAAACATTACAAAGAAAGAATATCTCTTCCATAATTCCATCATGTGTTAAATTCTATCTTCCATTTTTGGGTCATGTAAAGCACTCGTTTCTAGAAATATCTTTCTCAAATAGAATATATACTATTTATTATATAGTTATTAATGAATGAATTGTTTATATAATACATTTATCATCAATATGGTGGATCTAATTAGTAGGGAACTCAAATTACCAAAAATTATAAATGAGGAAGAAATCAAATCCATGGAATAAATTTTTTTAATAGGTTAATTTTTAAAAATCATTTTCCATAATATGACACAATGTAATTAAGAGATAATTTTATTAGTTTGATGAAAAATAAAGATAAATAAATTGGTAGGTTTGAATAAATAATTATAAGAATACCAATTTATTCTTCTACTATTATCAATGAACATTAATGAAAAAATAATATTTATTTGGTTGATTAAAACGATGTCTCATGATAGAGTTGCCTATATGCAACACTAGTAACTATGAAGAAATAGTTTGATGATCTCTCATGGAGAAAATATAAATTGGGGACTGCTATTGTTCTCATTTTTAAGTAAATATGAAGTGGAAAATTGAGTTATATAGTTACTCAAATGAACCAATGATGGAGGAAGTAAAATAGATCTTCTAACATTCAAAGAATGAGTGAATAAGAATGAGGGTATTGTAATAATGGAATATTAAATTGATTCTTCTATGTAATAAATGTACATCACTATCAAGAAATTTAATGTTTATAAAAAGGATAAAAAAGATATTTTAAAAAAACATGTACCTAATGTACCACCAACATTTAAATTGATTAATTATATCAAGTGAAAAAACTACACACACTTATGAAAAATTATATGGGATATTGATGAAAATTTATGTCAACAACCTCTAAATCCAAGGTATAAAATGAAAGCCTATATAATACACATTTATGAAGTAGGTTTGGAAAATGAACTGGTGGAAGCTTTAAATAAACATCCAGTCATGAACAAAAAATATCATATTTGATTCTTCTTCTACAAAATCCTTCATATATAATTATTTGGTTTGTTTTTTATTACACCAATACAATGAGTGGATATTGTATTATCCTTAAAAACTTATAGTTCTAAAAATACATAATCCAACATTTGTATCTTCTGTATGGTAGAGGATTTTTTGAATTTACTTCCTATAGAAAATAATTTTCTTCATATAGACAATTTTATTAAAATTTTGACATCGATTGGTACTCACTACAGAAATAAGATATTTATTAGTGGGATAGGGAAATCATATATCTTACCATTAATCAACTGTGAATCATTTATTTGTTAAATGAAGACTATAATGATCATATTATGGTTAAACCGATTTTATGAGATACTTAACCTAGAAATGATGGTTATTTACCAAAAATGGTTTTGGAGTACTCGTAATTGAAGATATATCAATTGTAATGGAATAATTTTTTTCATTTAAATTTGGATTTCACAGAAATTCCCTAGATCAATTGGTCGAATTTTAAATATAACTAATATATAATTCTATGTGTATATTAATGAATAATTTTATAGTTACCCCAATTGAATTGATGTAACTAAATAATAAATAGTAAGAAAATATATATATGGGTTTTATATGTCAAATTGAATCATTATAGGGTTGATAAATCATCATTCAATGGTAATTAATATATCAAAACAACAAAAATGTAATTACTATATAAATAAAACGGTCATCGTCAAGAATAACTATATTCTTACACATTTTTATGACTTATTCATTCGACTATGTGGGGATAAATAATTTATTAATACACTCCATTGATATGGATATCCTATAATAAATTTAAAAATAGTTGATATATCCATGATATTATTAGGTATGTGATATGGAAATTATGAATTCATAGTGAATCAAGTAATCATTTTATAACCCCTTACTTTATTAATGTATATGATTAAAATATTTAGATATTTATGAAATCAATTTTTATTTTTTTAATAATATATTCTCATATATTCATAGATAAAGGATGAAGGTGAAGATAAATTTTGTATTGTACTAAAGGTCATCGCAATGATGACAATGTATTCCAAAATTTTTAAGTCTAATTTCTGCCTATAAAAATTATAAATATTGATTTTTTTAATAACATTTAAGGGCATACATTTTTATCCATATAAGAGTTAGGTTATTAAATAATAGTCCAGACCTATAAGAATAATATATATATATGAAGTTATCACAGAATTACGGGATCTTATCAATTCATCATATTAAATTTCAAATGACTATAAAATAAAATAACCATTCTAAATTAAATTGTAATTATTCTTTTCAAGATAGATGAATGTCGAAAAAATTAAAATGAAAATACATTATGGTTGATCATTTCACCTATAACTATAGAAGATTATACTAGAATAGGTTTTGTGACAAATAATGATGTATCAAAAGATGGTTTTGAATGTGTCCCCATGAAAAATTATTTGGTGTTTTCTTATGCCTCATGTCAATTAGTGTTACACGGTAAAAATTAAGAACACCTGATCTAGATATATGAGTTGTAATATTTTCATTAAATATATAGAGGAAGTATCATTATAACGAGAATTTTATATATAAATGTATATATTTATATAATCTGGATTATGTTTATATTAATATTATAGTTGATCTTGTGAAAAATGATATGTTTGGAGTTTATTAGAGTATATAATTTCTCAATCTAATACTCTCTTGGATAGTAAAAAAGGAAGATGATAGATTGAGTAGGAATGATCAAGCTACCTTATCCATGATGTTAATTGAAGTAGACTCAATAAAAAATGATTTGAAAATAAAGGACTAGAGAATCATAATGGTAGGAAATTAGTACTATTATTCCAAAATGAATTCTCAAAAATATATATATGAACAATAAAGAGGCACAAAATTATTATATATAGATATAAATGAATGAATAGAAAATTCCAATATCGAACATTTACATTAACTTAATAATAATAATTATGTAATTACATTATGCCTCATCATTTCTAGAATTGAAGAAGGATAAATTGGATGATGCACATACTAATCAATATCAATCCATAGAAGAAAAAAATTATTATAGCGTTTTCAAGGATCATTTTTATCATCCAACATAAAGAGATGATTTTGAGAGTGTAAATATCAATTCTTAGTATGCTATGAAGTTATATAAGAATGAATTATGGGTTAATTAAAATGGAAAATGTAGAAATTAAATCTCAAAATATCTATAAATGTATATATTATGGAACATGTTACAAAAACACAACTTAAAATTACTTAATAAAATGTCCCCTTCCATATACCACCCATACATGTATTTTCCTTTTATAATCTATAAATTATATTAACTAATTAACTCTATTTAATAATACATAAAACAATTAATCAATTATTTCCAGAAAAGATTCCCAAAACCTTCATTCCTAATGAAAATGTTCTATTAAAGTAAAAATTCATCAAACTATGTGGCTAGTTATTCCAAAAATTCATTAGTTATATATTAATATCTAATTTTTTAAAAAACTTATATATTCTAATGATGGTATATTAAAATAATTAATTTTATATGAATGTTATGTTACTATTATACAGCTCTATAGATTTACTCAATCAATATTACAAGTAAAATTATTTATATTGGAGGGTAGGCCTGTATACTTATGATAAATGGGTTGCATGAGTGGGTATAATCGTGGATTATGCTTGTGGGTGTGAGGGAGTATACTCACCCTGTTGTAAATGTTTATATTGAACTCTTAAATGCATGAATTCTTTATTTAATTTTTTGATAGATTACATTGATTTCTCTCTATAGATCTGGAATGCGGGAATGAATTTCGTAGGTTGATTCTTCCCATTGGGTCTCGATTCTGTGGGATGTATCGGGCCATCATACACCTTAGATGAATTTTTCTTGGGATCTTTTAGGAATTGAAAATTCCTTGATATTAGGACCCCAACTAGTTCCTAACTGAATTTATACTATATATGCCCATGGGACTAGATCAGATGACTGGGACGTGCTCCTTAGATCCATCCCTCCGTCGTCTTGATATTATTACCTGAATTCCTTTGTCTGTTGGGGCATTGGATCTAGCCCTCAGGGAATACATTTCACTATATGGTGTGTCTGTGGGATGGTACATCAATATACGATGTGGTTGTTGGATATTTTTTCACTTTATACAGCATGGTTTTGGGTTGCATGATGCACATGGATGTACGTTGTGGCCGTGTGACTTTATTGATTTCTTATTATAGCTTCCATGTAAGAAGTTGAACCTATATTATAGGTATCCTTGAGGGAAATTCATTTTAAAATGTTATAAGAGACTTATGCCATGAGAATATGCACTTAGTTACTCATTTTTTACACTTTATAGTACCTTTGAATAATATCTGTTGGAATTTTATATACCTTTGTGGTTTCCTACAAGGTTGGGCCTTTTTAGGGATCCAAATAGATTATATGGTTGTAGGTGATGATACGGGAAAGTGCACAAGTTCAGGTTATTGACTCGGGAATTGAAGCATGGTGGAATGGGACCAAGTAGAGGCTTGTGATGCTGTGATATCATTTTGGTCTTTTGATATTTTTTGGAATTGTAATGTATTACATTTCCTTGTATCTTCTTTGGAAGTATTATAGAAAAATGTACCATCTTCTTCATTTTTTTTTATGAGATACTTTTGGATACTGATATGTATATTCTGGTCTTTTGGCATTACATTCTGTTGTCTTATTTTTTATTTTCATCCATAATTTCATTTATTTAACTTCCACTGTGATACATTGGAAATGTGGACATTGTCCCCCCACAGACTCACTTAGTCCGTCACTACTAGTCGGTAGCCTCTGGCTATTTTGGAGATGAGCTTGTGGCCTTGTGACCAACTAGGCTCAGGGCACCATTTCGGGTGGCATCCGAGTACAGGTCATTACAAAGTGGTGTCAAATGGTTTTCCTTTCTCTAGATGACATACAATTTGGTGATGCTAGAAATAGATATGAAGTACATGGAGTGGGGTAATAAATTTTTCTAGGGAGTACCTACCATGCGTATTATGAAAGCCAAATTTCCTCAAATTGCATTCAGATTTTCTTGATTTTGAATATTACATTTGAATTGATTTCATTGTGGGGGGATGCTCTTGATTTATTATGTGACTGTTGATTTAATTTTTGAGTTCTATTTTAGTATCATCACGATGAGATGTGGGTGTGCCATATCAAGCCATGCATTATATCACACCATCTAGGAAGCATTATTTATTTCATACTATAGTGATAGTTGATGTTATAGTTGTGCCTGATGTTGTGTTAGTTGGGTGCCATAGATAATAGAGTGATGTAATCATTAAATCCATAAGAAGTATGGGCCCTTATGAATTGGTAAATGGCGCACTGATGGAATGTAAATACCTAAGTGAACTTGTTATATGAATTCTTTTAATTGGATCCATTTTTTGACTTCATTATTTTTTATAGGCCCTCATGGATTCCGAAATTGGTAAACCATTGGTAAAATTTCAAAAATAAATGAATGTGAAATGGAAATAAAAGCTCGAACGGAAAATTGAGAGTTGTCCTAGAATCATCTTTTAAATGGTATCGAAGCACAGTTTCTAGTCTTTAGTTGACTGTTCTCTATACAATCATGATTTTAGGAGCAGTCTGTGGGTATGAAAATGTTTTTTCGAGTGTTTTGACCTATCCTACGATTTTACATTTTAGATTTGATGTTGTCGATTCCTATGGCGTGTGTTCAGAATAGTAGAAACATTCCCCAATGATTTCTTTTAGTGGTATGCCATGATGGAGGTCATGAACATACATAAGAGATGGTGGGCTATGGGCAACCACTTGATCCTCCTATAGTGCCAGCTATAGAAACTAAATCTATTCTGGACACAGGTACTGAGGCATAGTTCTGTGAGGTTTTTTTCTCTATATAAAGACATTCTAAGGAGCATCGTAACAAGCCATGTCATTTCCTGAGCTAACACGAGTGTTCCAACAGTAGCATCTTCCTATTCATTTAAGGGGTGGTGGACCACAGGCTATAGAGTCGTGACTAGAGACAACATTTGCAATTTTTTATCATCTAGATACCTCTCTAGAGCAGAGTGTCAAGCTCACGACTTACATGCTATGTGGAGTGGTAAAGTGCTGGTGTGTAATTCTTAACTAGCCTGATGGGATGTGTCATATGGGTTGTAATGAGTTCAAAACATGATTTTATGAGTAATTCTCTCCCATGAATTTGTGAACATAGCGATCTAGTGATTTCATGCGTCTGTAGTAGGGAAAGATGACGGTTATGGAATACTTGTCATGTTTTATAGAGATGGAAGGTTGTTCTCTGATGTATCTTACTGATGAGCTGTTGTTGGTGAGACTCTTCAAGGAAGGTCTCAAAAATGCTATCAAATCTCAGGTAAACATGTTCAGGCATCCTTATATCACTGAGACAATGAATCAGGTGCTTATTATGTAGCGGAACCCGAGGGAAGTTGGGGGTACAAAACATGGAATTTATGTTTCTCACCCAAGTGGATCTACATCTTCTGGTAGGAAGCACCATTTCAAGGTTTCCCACAGTGTGAGTTCTAGTCCGGCTATGTGTGCATGGAGAATGGTGTTTTTTCATCAGTGTGGTAGGTGAGGTCACATGGAAAATCTATATAACCAAGACCCAATTGAGTGTTGAGGTTATGACAGAATGGAGCACATGCAGTGCTTTTGTAGGACCATCCCTTTAGCTGCAAGTGGTTTTGGATCAGCTCTGATTTTTGGTTTAGGAGTACGGTATTCGGTTCTGGGACAAGCAGGGAGCTATAACAATATAGGCCGGTCATGACAGGGTAGCGATGGTCGTGGATGTGGTAGCTAGAAAACAGGTTCATAGAGGCAGTAGGGGGAATTTGCTCATCCTATCCAAGAAGGGTCACATGGTCATGGTATATGCCTGAATTATGCAGTGGAACATACCCAATAAGATAAGGATCTTAGACTGTCTATACTGAGAGGTTTAGTATTAGTATCTTCTACTATTGGTTATTTTCTTTTTGATATAGGTTCCCCTCAAATATTTATGTCTACATGAGTGGTAAAGATAATTGTGCTTTTTTACATTCAGAGGACGTTTAAATTCAAGACACAACATTGGGAGTTAGGAAGAGTTATATACCAAAGTGTACGGAGTGTTCACTTAAGGTCGAAGAGTGTCACTTTATATGTGATCATTTTGTCCTTGAGATGATAGGGTTTCACGTCATTCTCATAATGGACTAGCTCATTGCATATCGAGTGTACGTTGACTGCTATCACCGGAGGGTGACATTCACATCAAAAGAGGGTGTAGTTTTTATTCACAAGGGTGGATGGGATGTCTTGGAAAGCAGAAATAGACCTATGAATCATGGTCTTGGAGGGATGATAACCCAAATTGCTAGTCTGTTTCTTTATGATCAGGGAGTGAGTCAGATAGACTTTCCTCTAGTGGCCGAGCGCTTCAGGGATGCCATTCTAGATGACTTTTCTATTTCACCTCCCGAGAGAGGTGTGGAGTTCTCCATCATGATAGTGCCCGGATCTGCATCGATATCCATTACTCCATACAAGATGTCTATATAGCAGTTGAAGGAGCTCAAGGGTCTGCTAGAGGAATTATAGACAAAGGGTTTTATAAGACATAGTACTTATCTATGGGGTTCACCTATCCTTTTTAAAAAAAATGGTAGATGGACCTCTAAGGATATTTGTGGAATATCGAAAACGGATCCAATCGATGGATGAAACCCAATATCCCTTTCCATTGATAGATTAATTGTTTGATCAAATTCAAGGATCTCAAGTGTTCGTGAGGATTGACTTGAGGTCAAGATATCACTATTCTCATATTCAACCTACAGACATACCTCGTACTATCTTCTATAGCAGGTATGGGTAATACAAGTATCTGTATAGCCTTCGATCTCATGAATGTGACATTGGTTTTCATGGATTTTATGAAATTATTGTTCCATCATTTCCAAAATTCTTTTGTGGTTATTTTCATGGATGATATCTTGGTGTATTCTCACAATCGATATGACCAGGCCAACCATCTATAGATCTTTATGTATACCAGGAGAGAGAATCCATTATATGCTAATGTCGCAGAATTCCACATTTGGATGGGTCATATTCCCATCCTGGTTCACATTATCTCAGAGATAGGTGTGTAAGAGGACCCGAAGTAGGTGAGAGATGTAGTTTCCTGCGAACAGTCCAATATCTTTTTTGAAATACAGAGTTTCTTAGCAATAACTGATTACTATATGAATTTTATAGAGGAATTATCATGCCTAGAATCACTTTTTACAAGCTTGAATAAGAATGATGTGAATATTTTGTGGTTATAATCTTGAGATACATGATTTTTGGAGATGAAAGGGTGGTTGACATTAGCACTAGTCCTGATACCTCCAAAGTTGTGATAGAGTTACAAAGTGTACTGTGATGCTTTAGTTATTGGATGGAGGGCAGTTCTCATGCATTGAGAGAGAGTCTTTTTGTATGAGACTTAGTATTTGAGGACACATGATAAGAATTACCCTATGCATGATCTCGAGTTAGCTGGGGTTGTTCATGCCTTGCCCTGTTGGAGGATCTATCAAATGGGAGAGCATTTTGTGGTGTACCCGGACACAAAAAGCCTCATGTATATCATTAAGTATAATGATCTAAATTAGAGGAAGCAAAGGTAGGAGGATTACCTACTGTCCTTTGACTTTGGGCTTGCCTACACGCCTAGTAAGGGAAATTCAGTAGTCGATCCACTGAGGAGGAGGATGCAAATACAGGCAGTGCACTAGGCTAGTAGCGAGTGGAAACATATGGAGTTGTTCCCTGATATGCATCAGGAGGTTCATGATATATAGTTATAGACATTTCGTTCATCCTTAGTTGTTACCTCTACACTGCTGGATAGATTTAGGATAAGGCAGATATCAGGTTCAGAATTCCTTGTCACAGGAAGGATTGGAAGCTGAGTACACTCCTCATAGTTGGAGAATAAGAGATGATGAGATATTTTTTATCCATGGTTGTGTTTGGGATCCACTGGATATACATGAGAGGTTGATGCGAGAGTTTCATGCTTTATCGTGGAGAGTGCATCTTGAGGTTACCGAGATGTACCCTAACTTATGATGTCAATACCGGTGTCCGTGAATAAAGAGAGATGTAGTTGTTTTATAACGATGTGTTCCACCTATCTGGAGGTGAAGGTGGAATATCAGCAACCATGTGGGCTCTTACAGCAGTTACATATCCCAATGTGAAAATGGTATGATTTTGCGATGGATTTTTCAATGGGTTTTCTGTGGTTTCCTCGATGTAATGATGTCGTTTGTATTGTCATTGGAAAACAAATGAAGGTCACGCACTTGTTTCCAATCAAAGATACCATTATTGTTTATGTTCATGGAAAGATTCACAACCTAGAGGTGGTACGGCTTCATGGGGTCTCGTGTACTATCGTTTCAGATAGGGACATCCACTTTACATCTCTTTTCTTGTAGAGTTTTTAGACGGCATTGGGTACACAGGTTCTTATGAGCACAACATACCAACCTTAGACTAATTTCTAGTTAGATTGTATGATATTTATGCTAGAGGAAATTCAGATATAATAATACCTATATTTTTGTGGCTCTTGAGAGAAGAAAATTCAACTAGTTTAGTTCAGCTACAATAGAATCTATCATGTGATGATATAGATTCCACCTTAAATGGAATTATACGGTAGGCCATTATGTTCTCCATTGTGATGGTTAGAGGTAGGCAAGAGTGATTTACTGGGACCACATCTCATGTAGGGGACTTCTGAGTAGGTCCAGTTGATTCAGAAATAGATGGATATTGCATAGTCTCATCAAAAAAAATATTCTTATTTTCGTAGATAAACATTAGAGTTCAAGGTTGGGGATCATATTTTCTTGAATTTTTTACCAAGGATGGGTCAAAGGTAGATCAGGGGACATGTTAATCTTTCACCAAGATATGTCGTTCATTTTGACGTTCTGGAGAGAGTCGGGTCAGTTTCCTATCGGTTGAAGTTACATTAGAGGTACAAACCATGAATGACATATTCCACGTATCACAGCTACGCTGTTATCAGTCAATAATTTCTCACATTGATCAGCCTGTGGAGGTTGATCTTTAGGCTGAGGCATTCTTTGAAGAGCATCTCATTAGTATTATTGATAAGATCACAAATGTTCTATGACGCAAGTCAGTTCCTCTAGTATGGGTGTTATGGAAATACATCCCATTATAGGATGAGACTTGGGAGAGGGAGGCTGATGTACGTGCTCAGTGGCCAGAGTTGTTTTCAGAATAATCTTGTCCACCCTTCAGAGAGAAATTTGGGGAAGAATAACTATAGGGGGAATATTGTAAGACCCCATGAGTTTCTTGATGTATGGATCTTACTTTTTAGTTAAATATATTTACTTTCCTTTTCATCTTAGAACCTAGGTCGGCCCGTGGTCTAGTTGAGGTGATTTTGGGAAATAATGTGGAAAACATGCAGAAATCTGGTCGATGGCCTTGTAGATGTCTTGTACTTGGTCTACACAATTTTTACTTGAAGTACACACTGTGTACTTTTCCATCACGATGTGTAGCCAGTCTGGCTCAGAAAAAAAATCGGTTAGAGTACACATCGTGTACTTCAGTTACATGTCGTGTACTTTCCCAACAAGGTTGTTTTTTTATCAAAGTGGATGTAGCTTCAATTTTTGATGCCCAAAACAATTTTCGATTGTTTTTTTTTCAAAATACCTATATTATAGAATTTCAGGTATTGACTCCATCCATTATCCGATTCGAGCATCGTCAATCACAATGGAACCCTAACAGTATGTACTCAATTCTGTTTTAGTCTTTCTGGATTTTTTGGAAACACGACTCCACTATTTGGTTTTAGGTTCATATGCCTGAATAATTAATTTTTCGTCTGTTTTTCATATTTCAGCCAAACCGGGATGAATCAGGAGATGATACTGGATGAGCTATATACTAACGTGGCGACGTAGGTGTTATATACATTTTTTCATCTTTTCTAGTTGTTTTCATGTGTTCAACCAAAATTCCATTTGTTATACTTTCCAGCGAGGTCCTTTTTTGAATGAGTAGCTTTTAGATGTTGTATATGGACCTAGTGAGGTTGACCATGGGTTCAGTTTAGGTGTGTTGTCACCCATTAATAATTTCTTGGTACTACTAGGGGTGAAAATTAATGGAATAGCTAGTTTATTCAGGTTTAAACTACCAAAGGTGTGTGTACTTTTTCTTTCCTTGTTAGAAGAAGCATGTTAATTACATTATATCTTGAATATCTTATTTATGAGATATACAACCGCATTGCTATTTTAATATCATGTTATGCCCCACCTATTTTGATAGATTGTAATTTTAAATGGGTGATATGGGTGGGTTTTCCAATAAGTTAACGAGTAATGACATGTTAAATAGTTTTTATGGGAGGGTATTCTACAGGCTTATGATAAATGGTAATCATTAGTTAGTATACTCATTGATTGTTCTTATTAAAGTGAGTGGGTATACTCACCATGTTATAAATGATTATCTTCAGTGATTGAATGTATAAATGCTTAATTTAATGTTTTGATAGATGACTAGGACTACTCTCCTTTGATCTGGAATGTGGTAGTGGACGCCTTAGGTTGATTCTTCTACTTGGTCTTGATTTAGTGGGATGCATCAGCCTTGCTACCCCTGGAATCCGACTACCTTGGGATAGCGTAGGGATTTTTATTGCCTTTATTTTATGACCCCAACTAGTTCCTAACAATGTTTCCACCAGGGAAAACTATGGGACTCGATGGGATTCCTTGGACATGATCCACGGATCTGGACCTTTGTTGTTTATATATAATTACTTGAATGCCTTGGTTGGCTGACACTTTGGATCCAGCACTTGGGGTCTACATTTCACTATACGACATGGTCGTGGGGTGCTACTTCACTATACGATATGGCTTCGGGATACATGATCACTTAATTCAATGTGGATTTAGGTTGCATGATACTTATGGATGTATGGTGTGGTTGTGTTACTTTTTTTTACATGTTATAGGTTCCTTGTTAAGAGATAACTGTCTTTCTTAAGTAGTGATGTGGGCTGTTTAGTTTTATTTGTTATAGTAGAATTATGCCATGTGTATAATCACTTAAATACCCATTATTTATAATTGATATCAGGTTTGGAGAATTGATGATATAATTGTATAGACCTGGGTGTTTTTGTACTGGGATGTTTATCTCACACCTTCTTTGGGCCTCCTTGGGGTCCCAAGCAGATTATATAGTTTCCAGTGATGATATGGGAAAGCACCATAGTACAAGTTGATGACTGCGGATTTAGATTATATGAGCATAGGTAAAGTCTGAGTCTTGTGATGTTGGGATACTTTTTTGGTCTTTTGTTCTTTTTGGGGCTTGTGTTGTATTACATTTTCCTGTTCCTTATATGGATATTTACTAAACTCTTGTACCATCTACATCAATTTTTTATATGAGATAATTCTATTTATTGATTTTTACAATCTTGTCTTCCTATGTGACTTATATTTGTCGGATTATATATTCACATCCACTATTTCATGCTTTTGACTTTTGCTATGATACTGTGGTAATGAGGGCATTGTCTCCCCACTAACTCACCAAGGCCCTCTATACCAGTTGGGAGACTAGAGAATTTGGTGAGATTCAGTTTAGTACATGTGACCAACCGGGTTCGGGGCACCATTTTGGGTGGCATCCATGTCTGGGATGTTACGGTATGACTGATACTCAAATCTATATCATGAGAATATTGAGGACAACACTAAGACATTGATGTAACCCTCATATCCCTATTTAAAAAAATAGATTTTGGTGCATCAGGAAATCTTATATATTTATTAACGTAAATTACAGAAATGTGATCATTATAGAAATCATCTATGATTTTAATTAAGTGTGTTGACAATATGATTACATTATTTCCTTCAGACACTGTGGGGATCATGAATACAAAATAAATTGTGATGATTTTCCATTTCAATTATTTCATATGTAATGATTGTAAAACCCCTTTATGATTTTGTCACTTTCACTTCACTTGATAACATACCCGTAACAATGATATATAATCTGAAATATCTCTCTTGATATTGACCATTCATAAATTGTAGTTGTGATCTACACAGATTATTATGGTTCTAGGATGAACACAAGATGTTGAAAATTGTTCTTCATCCAAACAATTATTCTTCATGTCTGTTATTAGAGGGGGGGGGGAATTCATGATTCATGAATTTTACCATTTGATAAAAATCATGGATGAACCAAGTAACCTTTCTCATCTCATGTTGTTTATCAAAATACTCCTCATATGTCTCTTTAATCCTAAAATGGATGGATGAATTAAAATTCATGTATGAAATATAGGAACATTCACCATTCCATTGGATTTCATGTTCCTTATTGTCTGTATCAATGTTTTTTGATATAGGTCAATCTATATCATAGACATAGAAGCATGGTCCATTCGAATAAGAGAATCATCCTCTTTGTTCACCTTCCTAGGGAGGTTGTGTAATTAAAAGTCATAAGATTTTATCATCTCCAACCATATTATTTTAATCATATTAAAATACTTATACATAAATATATAGTATTACTATATTATTAGAATATATGTAACATACTTTTTAATAATGATAATACCTCAATATCTGTAATAAAACAATTATAACAGTTAAATATAAATCATGAGTTGGGTATATTTTCCCATGAAGCATAAATTTGTATGTTTCATAAAATTTCACCATAACATTCTTCATGTAGAAAAGAGATAGTCTTTTATTTGATGAGTCAACATAGTTAAAACATCTGTTATCTTCCAAATTAATCTAACAACATGTGTTCTAATAAACCATCTCTTTATTTCCTTGAATTTATATTTACATTCATAAATTTAAATAAATTTTCTTCCCTTCTATAAAATCAGTGTGTGTGGATTATATATCCATGATAACTGTTACAAAATGAATTGATAATATCCCTCCAAACTGAGAAACCAATAAATCACATACCCAATATTTTGTTTAGGAAACTATTCAATAACATGCATATATTACGGAACCACTAATACATGCATTCTTATCATTATATGACCAAAAAATAAAACATCCTATAACCTAATTCAAAATTGTAAATAATTTCATACATATTATCCTTTATTAGGACCATTAAAATATTTATGAAGTGATCATAATGTTATTTTATTATTTTTAAATTTTTTAAAATAACATCGATAAAGAATACCACAATCTTATCAAGGTAATCTCTAAAGACATTAATCAATAATAAAAAAACAAATTCTCTATGAATTGGTATGAAAAATTGAAATTACTACATATTTATAGTTTTTATACCTTCTATAAAATTATATCTTTTTCATGTCATTTCTTACTAAAATTAACTGATATTATCGAGATATAATGTCAATTTTTTGGAAAAACTTATCTTAGAATAAATGATCTAAAAAATCATGAATACATGGTAGAGGATACGTATTCTTGATTTTTACCTTTTAAAATTCATAATAATCGGCATAGATTCGTATATTTCTATCTTGAAGATTATAAAAAAGTATAGGTTTACCCCATGGTGAATCTTATTGATAAATAAATCCAATATCAATATTCTCCAAGAGCTGCATCTTTAATTTATACAACTCAGTATAGGCCATTTTCTTTTTTGTGTTTTTAAAAGGTGTATAAGCATTTATGAGTTCAATTAATATATCAATTACTTAATTTGGAGGAATATAAAGAAAATAATCCAAAAAAACATCAAAAACCACTTGTGGAATAGATATATATTTCATATTTATTTTATATCTTTCCATTTGATAAAAACACATAATTTTAATTGGAATAAACACCCATATAATAGATTCAATTACCATTAAAAGTTTATATTCATTTTATCATTGATTTATAATCATAGGATTATTTGAAATATTTAATTTTTCATTCCTTCTGTATAATTTTATATGTTATTTTTGAATACTAATATATTACATTCATATGATGATATAAAATTCTAGTCAAGGGAGAATAATTATATTTTAAGGAATAAAATTCCCAAAAACAAAAATCGTGGAAGATTCATATACATGAGTTGTGATCATCAAAAAATTAAGTGTTCTCACATGTATTTCAATATATAATAATTGGGGTGTAACAATTATAAACATTTAAATTTGATCAGATATAAATGAGTGGGTTGGTCCAAAATCTAATCAGCCATTAAATTTTCTATATTTAATGTTAAGTTAAACATTACCAACTTTTTCCTGCTACCCCAAAGAAAAAAATTTATAATTTGAGAATTCTATTTCTCTTTATGGTCAAGTGTTTGTCGAATGTGATCATGATCATAAACATATGGAATTGAGAAATTCTTATTATAATTGATATATTTCATTTAATTGAGACACTGGAGTATAGGTTGTGTAATGGATGGTTGTTTTTCTCTAATGACAGAAAACATCTTCATCACATTAAATTTGTATTCAATATCGAAATGAAATTTAATTCTGGCACTTAATTCATTTATCAGTTCCCTAAAAATAATTCACTCCATGATTCTTTATAGGATTTCAGCCAAAATATTGGTTTATGTGGTAATGACATTTATTTTTATAACTCCATTTTAATTACATCAATTATTTCATATAAAAATGAAATTAATGGGTGACTATAATCTCTATTTACTTTTTGATATCAATTTAAATGATTTTATCGTATTAATTAAATCCCAAATGTCTAATAAAAATTTGAGAATTATTTTTAATCTACAAATGAATTAATCATGAAATCTTTTAGAATAAATGATAATTCCATAAGCATTCCTAGAATGTCTTAAACAATTTTCCTCAAAGGTACTAATTGATTCATTATAATTCAAATGTAGGTCAATTAATTTCTTATATTTAATAATATAAAGAATAGGAGTAATTTTTTATTAAAAAATAATCTCTTAAACTCAACACATTCATTAGAGTTAATTTATTTTTGTTGAATCTTCTTCTTGATAGGATTCCAATAATTATCTATTATCCATTATAATAATAAAAATAAATGATTACTTTTCTATTTTTGATATAATGGAAAATAAGAAAAAAATTATGTGGAATTGATCTATTTCTAAAAAATATTAGATTTGTAGACTCACTAAAAAGGATTATGTTTCCTCTTTAAGGAATCCAATTAATGTTTCTCTATAATATTCACATTTGGATTCTATACATGATCTTGGGCCGGATAAAGTGGTATAAGCATAAAAATGGGATTTATGAATTTTTTATCTCACAACATTTTTTTTCATAGGAAGACAGTCATTAAAAATTTTCTCACATTTGTCATTAACATAATCCCTTATTAATCTATCCATTGACTATTAACAAAAATGGTGAGATACTATAATCATAGTGGAAAACTATATAATGTCTCCCTCTTACCAAAATAGTTGGATATTAGATTATATATAATATTATCCCCAGGTTTATAAAAACAAATAGTTCATGTCATTTTTTCCTATGGTAACTAAACCATATTCAGATACTATCAATAGTTTTCCATAAAATTCATACATAATTATTACATACTAATAAGTAAATATTAAATAAATAACCATCTAATAATTGACATTTTTGTATATCATTTGAATAATTTGTTAAAATTGAAGCATAAATAACTTTTCTAGATGATACCTAGATCATGTTTAACTAATATCATCATAACCAACACCCTTCGTATACATAACATATTTAAAATATTTCATCATCACCCAATGAAAATAAAACATAATAATGGAAGCAAAGAGATTGTCAATAAGGGTAAAAAATAGATATTTTAATTATCACATAATCATAATCATAATAACAATGGAATATTGACATTCAGTTATAATTTTTTAAAACATACTATTTACAATATTTTAAAATTATGAGAAATGAAATAAGGGTTGGGTGTTCATAAGAAATTAATCATACTGTAATCAAAGAAAAAAATATACGAACAAATCACATTTGCATATTTCATATTTTTTGTAGAGTAAAAAACATAATATAAAATAATTTCCTTCATCAATGACCACTTCCAAGACTATCACAGTGTATTAGTATCCCCAATCATTCTATCATATCTATATTCAAGGTTCATTCCCAAGATGATCGGAGTGGAAAATTCCTTGATTTATTTTTGTTCAATGCCCACTCTGGTCCATATTATCTCTTCATATATTAGTTATTTAAAATATATTAAAAAGATATATAATTCCTTTCCCACACATCATAAAATGAAATAATTCAAATTTTTTCCACAGGATCACTAATAATACCATAATGATGGGAAAGGAAGCGTGATTCCTAATTGTTTCATTGAAACATAATTCTTTTTGGAAAATAAATGGGTATTATAGAATTATCCATAAATCATCATCATCATAAGACATCAAATGATTGAATTGTTATGATATAATTGGATCATAACCCTAGTAAATTATAAATTATATCAATGAATTCAATTATATATGTATAATTATTGTAAAATACCCTAAGAATATATTTTGAAGAAATTTTCTTTTACATTAAAATCAGTTATTTAGAATCTAAAAATTTCACAAATATTATAGAAATAATTTTTTGGAAATTATCTTAGAAATCATGTAATTTAGTATTTTAATTATTTATCATATAAAAATTTATGAAATTTCGTTAATGTCATGTTTGTAAAAATAAATATTCCATTCACATTTTTTATAAAATTTATATAGTAGTATGTTTGAAAAATTGAAAAAATATAATGTTTCATGCATGGATTAAAAATAATTTGTTAAATTATATGATAAAATTAAAATAATTAATGAAAAAATTGATAGAAAATATACTCAAGGATGATATAATATTTTAGACTTATGAAAGAAATAATATCTTTTTTTAATATTAATTTTTATTAATTATAGAGTGAGAGGAAATGAAGTGAAAAAATTTAATATCCATATATAACCAAAGGGAAAATAATTGATGAGATTATTTAGTGACTCATCCTGAAATTTCATCATCATAAATAAATCATAATCAATCTGAGAAAACATAGAGATTGTAACATGAAATCGTTAACTTGAGTTCCACTTATTTCAAAAGCATTTTGACGACCTATATCATAAATTTAAATTTCTTTCAATTATATAATAGAGTTATTTAATTAATTATAACTTTATATAGTGTATAAATATATAATTTTTACACTTATATATTTTTTATTCCTTTTTAAAATCATCATTTCTATGGGTTAACTATTTCATATAATTCATGAGAATTTTAGTTCTCTAGTTTTGGCCCATCTATATTGATCGTGGATCCAGTATGTCCTAAATGTTATTAATTATATAAATATCATATTTATTATTTACATATATATTATGTGACATATATAATGGAATGATATAGAATAATTAATTATTTTTTTAATGGAAATTGTAGGTCGTGCGTACACATAAAATCTATTTTAACTTATCGAATAATGCAAAAAAATATAACAAAATAAATATTTTCATTTTTAGAATAATTATCGTATCATATATTTCATATATATTCATTAAATATTTCCCCATTTATATATATTTAATTAAAAATTCAAAATGAGTCACGTCGCATCACGGAGGTGGTAGTCCACACATACGCACAAGTGACGCTATCATTTCCAAACAAATATATTGCTGAAAAGGCAAATATGATATTATAATTATAGAATAATTAATAAGGAATAAATACAACATATACACATTAAACATATCATAATAACCATCCAAAAAATATATAGATGGAAAATGAACTGTATAACAACCTAAATGTGGTAGTCCACATATACGCACGATTGATTCATTGACATTTTTAAGGAAAATATGCTTGATAATTGTAGTTCCATAATAATAATATAATTTTTGAATAATAAGTATACCCAATATATTTTTTATGTTGAATTCCACATATTCATAGTAGTTATAAGAATATATAAATTGAACAAGGTCGGGTAAGCGTATTACCTCGTCTTTGGTAGAACTCCTTTTGATAAAATATTAAGTATCAATGTAATATTTTTTAGAAGATATGAACATTTAAATAGTACCCAAGGATAATTAATATATAATTATATTTGTTTCTTAGATAGATATGGCACAACATGATATAATGAATGTAGGGAATGAGAGTACATTTTTAAGGGAGGGAAACGGAACACTAGTAATTATAAAAATAATAATAATAATTTACATCATTCTGACATTTAAAGCTAAAAATATCCATAAATTAAAATTATAGAGTCAATAGAAAAAATATAATAATTTATTGAAATTTATATACGTTTTTATGTAATTTTTGACCTTATCATGTAATTTAACCCCTTCATTAAATACTTTACCTAAATCATTATATCGACATTTTCAATCATAATAAGTTATAATACTACATATAACTTGTTAATTAGAACATTAATGATAAATGGATGAAAATAGAGACCCTTTCACTTCATAATTTTAATAGTTCTTATAATTTTATGAATAATAAAATAAAAACTTTATTTTATTTATTAAATATTATTAATGACATATTTGACCCTGATTCACCGAATTTGAGTTCAATGGAAATTATATTTTATTATAATTAGAATATAAATCATTGAGAAATACCATATAATGTTTATTCATCTATAATGATCATGCAGAAATATAATTCACCCAAAACATATGTCTTTTAGGGATTTGAAAATCATTTAAATCATTTTTCAATTTGTTTCAGCAACAGTATGTCCACATTTGGTGAGAATTTAATTTATTTTTATAATCACTAATAATTATAAAGAAATTAACCTAACAGGGTAATTAATTAATTTTTCAAATAAACATTTCAGACTTGACAAATCATCATTTTATGATAAATTAAAAATTTAGCGATATTAATATAAAGATAGTGATATTTTGGAATTTTAATTACATAAAATAACATATATTTAATTTTCATAGGAAAATGGAACCAAAATGAAATATATTTGGATTTTAGAAGGTTACAGTCGAATTTCTACCAGTTATTGAAATAAAGGAAAATATTGGGTTGAATTTAGACCTTAACTCATGGGTTTAAACCTTTTTCACAATTTTTTCCCATAAAATGGTGATAAGTATTTACCACGAAAACTATTCATGATGAAAAAATAAAAGTTCCTTGTTTATCATATTTTAACCTCGGGATTCCAAATAAGATATATATTTTTCGATCTTATAATCACAAATGCTATCAATTCATTTTGAAATTTAAACCAAAAAATTTGATGAAAATTAGTTTTACATCAATTTTTTCTCACAAATAATAAAATATATTAGAAAATCCATCATAAAATGAATTAAAATGACATTAATTTGACTATTCATAATGTAAATGAACTATTTTTTAATTAGAAATATTTATCATACCAAAATAATATTTTTTAACTTTTAAAAATAATATCTCTTTAATAATAAATTCCCTATGATTCACTTTTTAATAAAAAAATTATTTCTATCATAAAATTATCAAATAAAACCATTTTTATATACTTTTTAAATTTTAATTTCAAAGTGTTTTTATCATTAGTCAATTATACATTCGAAATGTTTTAAAAAATTATTATATTATGTCCCCTGAATAAAATAAATACCATTTTAAGAAAATGTATTTTTGAATCATATAATAGAATTAGTAAAAAATATTTATTTATTTGTCAATTTATTTGTTTTAAATAAATACAATATGAATATTTTTCCTTCAAAAGTTTTTATTCATATTCAATATGTAATAATAATGGATATGATATAATGTTATGACACAATACAGTTCAGTTAGAACCGAGATTACATGTATCACCATATATCAATCAAAATAAATATATTTTAAGAGAAATAAATCTCAAAATATCATGGTGATATACTATTCTAGAGATGTCTAAATTTTATTATGTAGAAAAAAAATTTATGGTCATTAATATTTGAGTGTAATAATCTACCAATTGTTACAAAATGGTGTCTTGTGATTTTATTGTTGTCTCCATTTTTATAAATCATATCCATGTCCTTCAATTGAAATAATGATGTGAAGTATATATAAATATTTAGCACAATGTTATATGATGAAATTGGGAATATATAAATGGTTATTCCATAGAAATATTAATACATCAAAAATAATCTCTCGATGGTCTCTCAATTGTAAATTATTTGATCTTTAAACAATAGTAATATATACTTTTTTATTCTTAATAGAAAACAAGGAATCACATGTTTAGATAAGAAAATCTAGTTTCAATGTTTTATTTAGAGAATATTATATTTCACTCATTTTCATTCCTTTATTTTCATTATCTATTTTTTTGAATTTTATTCAATTCTGTTATTTTAAATCAATAATTATATATTAATTCTAATGATGAGGACAAGATAGGACAATCCAAAAGTATAACCTTTATTCTCACATGGGACTATTGATTCCAGAAAAAGATATCATAGAGATCACTATTAATAGTAAAATGAATCTATATTTAAAATTTAGGAATTCTAAAAAAATGATAAATTATTTATTACGCAATTCCTTATCCAAACATTAAAAATTTATGAACAATATATAATTAGTTGTGTATTTTCTCTAGTTTCTTCATCGTTAAAGAATTAATTGAAATAATGATTAAATAATTCGAGTGACATTATATTCCAAGTGAATTAACATCATCATATTTCATTTTTTTAATTTATTTATTTCATAATATACAATATAGATACTATATTAAAAAAAATAAATGTATATTATTCATTGAGATAAATCATTGACATAAAAATATAATTTTTTCTATAAGATATTTCATACATTTGTAAGAAAAATATTACATTAAAGCTTAATGAGATCAGTATCACTATTTAGTAAGTTAGCTTCTATCATCATATTATTTTTTAATCTATAAAATAAATGTTAAATAAAAATTATATTTTACGTTAAAAAAGTCTAAATCACTAAAATTGTTCATCTGAATACAATAAATATCATATATAAATCATTAATAGGATAATTTACTTTCCTTTTAGTTTTTAATTTACCATACATATTTCTTAACATATAATGATTTCATTTCATATAAAATAAAATTATATATATATAATGCAAAATAAAACTCATAGGATTCATTATAATCTCATATGATAATTTATAATATTGTATTGTATTTTTTATATAAAATTTTATCAAACATGAGAATAATTCGACCTAGATATTCCCAAATGAAATATTAGCATAGTATACATATATTGACCTATGTAGAGTTAATTTAAGTGTATATTTAATTCAATAAAAGAAATTTAGGTATCAAATTATATTAAATGTCGACATATTTTAGAAAACATTATTTTGATCAATAATCTCAAATTCTATAAAAATAAAAAAACAATTATAATTCATTATTAATTTCTACATATTGGATAATAAGAAGAGGTTAAATATAAAATCAATTTAATTTTTTTTATAAAATGAATTGTAAAATTTATCATTATCTATGATATCCCCAATTCAAAAAAATAAAAGAGGAACAATCAAAGTAAGAGTACACATTTAATGTAGTATTTTATATTATTAATTGGAAATATATAAATTAAAAAATTGAATAAAACATTAAATTTTCCTCGAATGAAAAAATTAATACAATAAAATGAATTTAATTAAGTATCAGAATTGAATTATATTAGTTTAATGGAATATATCCATTTTTTTAAATATTTATAGAAATATATAAATCTTTTGGATTTTGGTTCTACATCATAGCGGTAGGGATAGGGAAAAATATTCATTGTTATGTATAGATAAGGAAATATCAGTCTCTTTAAAATAACTTCTATTAAAATATATTGTATAAATATTGAACATTACAATAATATAAATATATGTGATACCTAAAATTTATGCATAAAAATATCATAGTTAGTGAAAGTAAAATAGAATCGTGATAAAGGAATATATGTTTAATTGATAAATAATTCTATCTCAATTTTTACTTATACTAAAACATTATCCCTATGAAATATATTAGGTTGATAAAATAAACCATAAATCCTCTAACTAATATACAATCCAAAAAAAGTATTTTTTTCACAAGTGTAATTGTTTTTATAATATAGAAAATCATGTTTCTAGACATTTCTAACTAGATGAAAATGATATTCTAGAAAAATCATGTTTAAAAAAGTGCCTTCTAAATATAATCTCTAAAATACTATTTAATATTATACAAAACATCCTAGGAAAATATATAATTGAAATTAATGTTTTTACTAAACAGAAGAATTGTTTTTGATGTTAAATCTAATAAAATTTTTCCTTTTATGATTTAAAAATTGTTATACATAATGGTTGGATTTTAGACAACTCAATTCATCTTGTTCACAATAGTGACCAAAATAGAAGATTGCCTATCATATCTCTCATTAGATTGTAATTCCTAATAGAATTGGGTTTCTTTATAATTTTAGGAGAAATAATCTTAAATTTTTTACAATATTTTCTCTAAAGAATTATTCATGGATGATATATTCATATTTATAGAGTCTTCCCACTATGAAATTGATGTGAAAATCATCCCTGTTAAATCAAATGTCACTAGTATTGTATTCTCTATAGAGGAAAAAAATTCATTAAATTTCAAAAAAACCTATTTTATTTAAGATGATTTATTTATCTATTTTAAAATATACAATCTAAAGATGCACTTCGCATGTAATATCATTTAATATATCCTGAATAGTACCCAAGGATACCATATCAAAATCCAACTCATAAACTCTTCTATCTAATATCATAATTTCAAATGATAAACCCATCAACTGATAAGAAGTTTCACTATAATCTATTTTGTAATAGGATGTAAGAGATGTAATTTAATTGAAAAAATAAGTTTCAGAAACTAAATCCTTAATCAAATAATGAATGTATATTTTGGAAGATATGATTTTATAATTAATAGAATAACTGATTCTTAATTGAAAAACAAAAAAAAATATTCATCATCGTCATTTGATATTTTTACATGTCTATTAGGGTAATGAAATATATCTTCAAATTAGGAAAAAGGAGAAAGATGGAAACTACTGAAAAACTGAGCAGCAAAAACCCTAGACCCAGGTAGGGCGAAGTTGATACATCAGGGAAGGTTGAGATTGAATTGAATGATGAAGATCTTATAGGGCATCGTGATCTCTTTAGTCTCTGTGCGAAGTGAAAATCGGAGAAATTGGCCAGTCAAGACAATTTAATTATGTGAAAAAGCTTCGCTAATGTGGCCAAGAAAAATGGTGGTTTCTCCTTCTTGGATTGTGATGCGGAAACTCAGGGAGGATTATCAGAGAAGGGTTCATCGCACACATCTCTGCGAATCAGGTTGTGGTTGAGGAGTGAGTCAGTCTATGCAAATTCTCTATTATTACCCGGATGATAATCCCAAAAGGTGTCCGACCATGTAAATTTCATGAGCGTACCAATAGGATTGTGGAGATATGGGTATTTAGTGGCTCGAAGATAACGACCATGGGGAAGGGGTTCTATCATATTGTCTTCCCCGCTGATGAATGCAAGTGGCGTGCATAGAGCCTGGGGTCTGTCTCTCTTAATCCTGGATTTCATTGGATTCATGAGTGGGGTCGAAACATTGATCCTAGCTCTGTTAGGAACTCCTTTGCACAGGTATGGATAAGTATCCATAAACTGAGTTGGTTATATTGACATCCTCAAATTCTATGGGATATTGCCTCTTCTGTAGGGAATCCAATTAGAGTGGATAAGTAGACTGACAATCCCAATTTTGGGCATTATGCTAGAATATTGGCGGAGGTTGACATGGATAACACATTAGTTGAGGATGTTTTCTTCACCACTAGAGATGATAGAATCATCCTTGAGATTGGTTATGAGAGGAAACCCAAATTTTGTTGAAATGGCCACATTTTTGGGAATATCCTCGCAAAATGTAATAGGAACTAACACTTCTCAATCTATAATATCAAGGGTCATGATGACTTACACTGCCGAAGGAAAGAAAAAGATCAGGGAATTACTTCCGAGGTTCCGGTGAAGTAGGCAGTGAATGGCATGTCGGAGGCTCAGGAGAATCCACTAGAAGTAAGTGTTGTTGGTGTCAATGAGAATGATGATCATGATGGTTTGGATCCATAAAATGATAGGAAGGATGAGGATGATCAGGGAATGGCTGATATGGGGAATACACTAAATGCTGAACAGGACTATGGAATAGCCAATAATGATGCTGCTATTATACAAGTCTCAACAAGTGATAATCTGGTACATGATACTTCACAAGGGCCTCCAGAAGGTCAGGCTGATACTGAGCTACCTCGTGGTAATGAGGGCTCTACCAGTTTGCATGAGCCTGAAATGAAGCCTTCGGAATTCCATGACAATAATTAACTAAACATTGATAAGACAACACAGGAGGATGATGTGATGGGTGGGGATTTTTCACAAGTAAAAGATTCTAATGTTTTAAAGAGGATTATTCCTACCACCTTGAAAGGACCAATTAATTCGAAGAATAGGTTCACTTCCTTATCCTCTGATGATGATTCTCATGAATCTACTAGATGATCTTCAAATGATACAGAAGGGGATAACCTGGCAGAGTCAATGAAATTCATAGAAATAGGCTATGTTGGTCCCTGTACTAGCTATCAGTCCTCTCAGCAATGAAATTTCTTTTTTGGAATTTCCAGGGCATTGGGAATTCTCCCATGGTCAAAGCCCGGAATCACATCATTCTGACCAATAAACCAATGTTAATTGACATTGCTGAATCCCGAATGAAATTTTCTAGGTGGATGGCCTTTAATTGGTATGCTTTGTGGTACTCTTTCATTGCATCCAGTCAAATGCGTAATGAATTGGAATCCTTATGGGCTTTAAAGCACAGTACTGTAACAATTGAGTCCTTCCAAAGTGATCAGTAGTCTGTCTCCATGATCTGTTGCGTTCAACATAATCCTTTGTGTGTTAACGTTGTTTATTCTTTTAATCAGTATTTAAGAAGAATAAGTTTTTGTAGGAATCTCGTGGAAAGAGCTTAGCACAATGACATGAGATGGATGGTACTTTGTGATTTTAACATAGTTCTGAGACTAGAAGAAAAAACTGGAAGATACTTTTATAGAGCATCAGCCAGACAATTTTTCTTCTGTATTGATCAATGCATAATGAATAAAGTTCCTATCTCATGTGCTGATTTTACCTTGAGTAGATTCACCCTTAATATAAGGCAAGAGAGTAAAATTGGCATGTGCCTGGTGCAGATGGTTGGGAAAAGTGAGGAAAGGGAAGTGTCTGGCATGACCCTCTCTTGATTGCTCTCTTATCATCATCCCATATTAATTGATATTTGTTTCAGAAGTCTGAGATCAGCTCCACTGCCCTTTAAATTTAACAATGCATGGCTGGTTGTGCTAGGGTGTAGAGAAAATGTTATAGAATCATGTAAAGGGGTTACTTAAGGCAGTGCTTTGCATACACTCACTAGTAAATTGGAAATTCTAAAAGAAAGATTAAGGGAGTGGATTAAAAATTATTTCTCAAGCCTTGATCATGATATTAAAAAGGTTGACTCACTTTTGTCTGAGTGCCGCCAATTTATTAGCCTTCAAGACCTTCCATTTCAAGAGGAGATACAGGCAGCCTCCATGATTTATAATATCTTGTCTCTTAAAGAAAATCTGGTTCGAAATAAGTTCAATGTGAGATGGCTAAAGGAAGGGGATAGGAATTCCAGGTTCTCCCATTGTATGCACATGGAGAGGAATGAAAGAAGGAACCTCAAGGCTTTAAAAATTGATGATAGCATATTTACCTTTGAGAATGACATTGTCAACTCTGTGACATGCTATTTTGAAAATCTTTACTCTGATTCTGGGATGGACAACTCAGATAAAATTATTAGATGCATTGAGCCTATCTTGGATGATGCACAGAAAAAAAAGACTTACTGATTTCCCCTCCATCAAGGAAATTAATGATGCTCTTTTCTCTTTAAACATGGTGTCGCTGGGCCAGATAGATTTTACAACAAGTTCTTTATGTTTTACTGGGACATCCCACATAAGGAAGTTACTGAAGCAGTAAGGTAATTCTTTCATCAATCCTAAATTCTATTTGGGATGAACTCATACATCATTTCTCTGATTCCCAAGGATAATTATTTGGATATTAAGGATTTTAGGCATTTTGCTATTGGATGCACTGTTCCAAAAATCATTAGTAAAATCATGGAAATATGGCTAGGTGAGATTGCACGGTCTCTTATTTCATTTAATCAGTTTGGGTTTGTTCCTGGCCGGAATATTTAGAACTGTCTATTCACTGCTTCAGAGTGTGTTAACATTATGAGAACTAAAGTGAGGGATGGGAATATGGCCCTAAAGGTTGACATATCAAAAGACTTTGACACCATCAGATGGGATTTCATCTTCAAAGTCTTGAGCATGCATGGATTCTCAGATTAATTTATTGTTATGGTGCACTTCATTTTGTAAAGTGCTAGTTTATCTATTCTGGTCAAAGGATCACCCAGGGGATTTATTCAATGCCTTTGGGGTGTTAGGAAAGGTGACCCATTATCTAGGCTGTTATTCTCTTTGGCTGAAGACTACTAGAGCACATTCCTTCATGATCTTTTCAATTCATGGATCTATCAGGGGATGACATATGGGAGGGATTGTTTTACCCCATCTCATCTATTCTACACTAATGATATTTTTCACTTCTCCAATGCTGACAGGTAAACCATCTCTTGTATAAACACTATTTTCAATCATTATGAGGAAGTGGCAGGCCAGGTCAAAAGCTGGAAGAAATCATTTGTTGTCTTTGGGGAAGGAATTCGAATAGTGAATCAAAATAGAGTAGCTAGAAGGCTTGGTGTTAAGAGAGATGTACTTACATTTAATTAACTTGGGTCGCCTTTGTTTTCAGGGAGAGTGAAAAGATTCTTCCTGGAGGGTATTGCACTTCCAATCATAAATCAATTAGCCAGTTGGAAACTGAAGACCATGTCTCAAGCTGGTAGGATATGTCTTGTGAATTCTGTTATCACTTCAATGTTTGTTTATACATTTTCACTCTATAAATGGTCAGCTGCACTACTCAGGGAACATAGTGGTATGGTCAGAAATTTCATTTGTACTGGTTCGATACAATAGAGGAAACTAATAATTGTGGCATGGGAGGACTGTATAATGCCTGTTTCAATGGGAGGAATGGGGGTGAAAGATGTCAGGATATTCAATGAAGCATTGCTTCAAAACATCACCGAGAGACTTTTATCTGGCACTGACACTTCTTTGGAATTTCGGTCTAGAAGATTTTTTGGCAGATTACAGAAGAATTCGACTGTGTATCTGAAATCCTCTGTTTGGCCATCAGTCAGAAATGCATTCTCTTGCATTATGACTCAGTCTAAATGGCTGGTTTTTGCAGATTCTAAAATGAATTGCTGGAGCACTCAGTGGGTGTCCTCCCCAATTAATCATTCTACCAGCATTCCTTTGTCAATATGGAGTCTTTCTATTTCTGATTTTCAGGGGAATTCAAGGGCTCATACCATTATTCCTACTCCCCTACAGATAAAGGTCTCTATGTATGAATATGTGGACTATGACATCCTCATATGGAAACCGGGGCCTAGTTGATGCTTCTCTAGCTGTGACTCCTCTATTCTTCAATGTGGCAATGTGCCTGGAGTACCTACTTGGGTGGAGGGTGTGAGGAGGCCTTACATTTCTCCTATTGATGCACTTCTAATTTGTCTCATATGGATGCAGCGGTTGCCGATACAATCGGCATTGCAGTGAACCGGAATGACTGTTACACTGGTATGCTCCCTTTGTTTGGCTGCGGATGAAACTGTTACTCATGTGTTTATTTTTTTCTCTTTTGCTGCTCAATTATGGAGTTATTTGAATTGAATTTTCCACTTTCAATTAGCCTCTCATTCGGTTAGTGCATTACTATCCTCGGCCATGCAAGATGATCGTAGTGAGTAGGTCAAGTCCCTTCTCATTGCTACTAAAGTTTCTCTTATTTCATACATTTGGAAGGCCTGCAACAATATTGTTTTCAACAATGAAAGGCCCTCTTTCAAGGAGTGTATTATGATGATGCACTGATGCATTAATTCTGCCTCAGTGAATCAATCTGGTTCAATGAATAATGAAATTTATGATTTTCTTCTGTTGAGATCTCTCGGTGTAAGTTGTAGGGAGCAGAGGCCCCATGTGATGAAATATATCAGGTGGATTCCGCAAATAATTGATTGGCTAAAGGAGAATGTGGATGGGGCAGCCACCGATGTGCCTGGACGTGCTGGCTATGGTGGTCTGTTCAGGACGTATCGAGGATTTTACAAAGGATGCTTCTTTCACTATATAGGCAATGGAAAGGCAATCGAGGATGAACTATGGGCAATGATGGAGACAATTAGATATGCGACTCGTTATGTTTGGTGGAAGATGTGGCTCGATCAGACTCTTTTGTTGCAACACAGATTCTGAAGGAATGGTCCAGGAATGTGCCTTAGAAGATGCTTGTTGCCTGGGTAAATTCTCTGCACCTTTCTGAGTTGATTTCTCTAGATTTGTCTCATGTGTATATAGAGGAAAATCAGGTGGCAGATTCTCTCTCAAAAAGGGCAATTATGGAGGCTAGCTCAAGTTGTTCATGTGTACTTCTTAATTACTTCAATGAGCTTGTCCACAGTGATAGGATTGGCACTGTGTACACAAGGCTGTCTAAGGCCCCCCTTTTCTGAGTTGTCTTGTATTGTTTACTCTTTATATATATATTTTATTGGGAGCAGGATCCCACCTGGATCTCGGACTTTTTGGCTACATCTTCAAAATAGAATTAGATTCAAGATATTCTATAGAATAATTATCTCATCAACCATATATTTTATACTGTCAAAAACACAAGTAATCATTTCATTCGAATATTCCATATCCTCACCATCCTTAGAGAACAGAATATCTTCCACTATTAGATCTACAATCCTTCAGCATAAGACAAGATGATAAGGTTTTTCTTGTGAAACTCTTCTTATGTCATGCATATTCAATGTACATAGTTCTCAAAAAAATTCTTCTTCAAAACTAGTATTTTTAACGATATCATGTGATTATCTATTTGAAGAGATAACAGCATGTGGAGAGTTATCAATTAATAATTCATCAAGTCCACTCATTTCCTCTAATCTAGTATGTCATATATTCATGTAATAATCATCATAAAAAAGTGATAT
The DNA here is from genome assembly GCA_963277665.1 of Viscum album. Taxonomy (NCBI): domain Eukaryota; kingdom Viridiplantae; phylum Streptophyta; class Magnoliopsida; order Santalales; family Viscaceae; genus Viscum; species Viscum album. The sequence continues at coordinate 228,431,549 of OY728143.1, forward strand.
TCTAATAATAACCCTAAAATTCTGACATTATCCTTCTTAAAGAATCCTCAACGTATTTTTAATCATGTTGTCTTTTGTGATTATCTTCATAATAGATGCTTCATTTCAAACTTCATATGGTGAATTGGAAATGGATGATACGATCTGTATTACCAACATGACTAAAAATTATTTTAGAATCATGAACAACTAATGATTTTTCATGTTTCATTCATGCACAAAATATTGTAACTCATTACTAATTTTAGTAATATAAAAAGAATAAATGTCTTCATATGAAAAAAATTTTATTATTATTTTCTTAGCAAGATGCTCATTATCCATTGATTCCCCTATTTAATACTGAATAATAGGAGAAACAACCCAAGACTCCCCATTAACCTGAGTAGACATTTTTAATTTCTCTTCAAGAACAATCGGTAATATAATTCTAAGGAATTAAATCCAAAACAACCAATTTTATTAACCAATTCAACATGAATAGTGTTAGTAATTAGAACAGTTTTTTTATAACATTTTTAATATCTACTCCATTTTTATCAAATGAATACTACTAGTAGCCATAATTGTTGATAAAACTGTAGTATGTTTTATATGATAATTATATAGATATTAGAATGTAGATTAAATTATTAAAATTTTTATTTACCAACATCATGTGGAGAATATGAAAATCAAATTATAGAACATTATTAAACATATCATTCCACTAAATGATCACGGTTGTAATGAACATAGAAAAAATCATCTAATAAAATTATGAGAGTTTAATAAGATTTTTATCTACTATTGAGGAACCAGAAATCATGTCACTATCAAAATATGATTTATATTATCATAATTAAATAGTGTGAAAATAAAATTTAAGAATCATTCATAAGTGTGTTGAAGAAAATAATAATATTAAAAAATGATATATAAAATAAAATTCAACTGAATTTTGATATTAATAAAGCATCAACGTCAAAAAATAATTACTCAATATTTTTAGTCAAGTCTATAAAATAATTATCAAGAGAGAATTGAGTTCTCTATTCATGAAAAAATCTCCTATAACAAAAATTATTCCAATTTATTTATCAACAAAGTAGTAGATTCAATACATGAAATGATGAGAAAATTTTTTACATAGAACATTCATAATAAATAGCAAAAAAATTAGTAATTTTAAACTACACTCTATAATTTTTATTATTTTTCATTCAAAACAGTAATTAATGATATTATGGTTCAAGGAGTTGGTTTTGGAATAAAGGGTTTAGCTTTGGTGAAAAGAGGATTTCTAGTTTTTTGTAGGTCTAGTTTTTAAGTGGCCGATTAATTATACTGGAATATACATTATCTCTTTACACATATGAATCATTAATAAAAATTAAATAAAGCTAAAATAATACTAGGTGTATGAAAATTTATTACATAATATGTAAAGCATACTCTTTAAAAATAAAATTTTAAATTTAACGCATCTAAAAAAATAATGAAATAAATGAAATAATAATAATATTAAAATGAAATGAAATCATTTAAAAATAATAATTCTTCTTCACATTCAATAAAATCAAATTTATAATAATAAAATGGTATGTTAAATATATCCGCAACATTATTTTCAGAATAGATAAATTTCGGATAAATATTACACTTTTAAGAATGATATCATAATATGTGATGTCTGTATTTAATATGATGGGTCCTTGAATGATATATCATTTTTAGAAAATATTATAAATATATCTTTATCACATTTTTTTGGTATACAATTAAATTTAAAGATAAAGTTCATTAAGATGGGTTTCATCCACAACAACTAAACACAACAAAAACCATCAATTATAAACTCAACTCTAGCAATTAATAATAAAATTAACTTCATATTTTTTACATTACTATGAAAATATATAAATTTCTTGAAATTTAATGTTTCTAGAAGTATACTTTTTATAATCTCTACAACCACCAACATTAGTATTATAATAATAAGTTAAATAAAAAATAAATAATTAATAACATATTTAAATATATATAAATTATTCATTTTAAATATCATAAACATCCCATGTAAGTTTTCTAAATTAAATTCCATTATAAATGTTTGAATATTTTATAAAATTATACTGAAAACCATAAATTAGTTCAAAATGTAGTTAGATAAATAAAGATCGTAATTATTCCCTCATATAATATATTGTTAATTTCATTTTATTATTCTCCCAAAACATGATCAATGATGGAACACATAGTATTTGAATACACATTAATTATTTTGGAACTAAATCTTTTTAATAGTTCACATATGTATTTAAATAGATTTAAAAATTAGGAGATTTATTTTGTTAAACAAAAAATGTATAAGGACGTTTAACTCAAACTATATTGTAATTTAAAATTTTTTTATTAGTTGCGAGAATTTATTACAATGTTTTTTATTTTGGGAACAATAAATATGACCATCAAGATATATTTTTATATCTAAAATATTTTATTAAGAATATTTCATAAATAATAAGGGTTATTTCAAACCGAAAGAAAATATATTTGATAAATGAAGTAAACATTATATTTTATATGAATTTTTATATTACATTTTAAGACAATGAATATATTTGGTATGATAAATAGTATAATTTTGAAAATGAGTTTATTCTAAACTAGAATGTTGTAAGAAAAATACTTCACCCATTAAAAATAAATTAAGAATAATAAATTTAATATCAATTTAATATACATTAAAATCCATATATGGTTCTTGGGATATTTAAATTTAAATTTAAATTAAATTATGAACTACGGTAATAGATTCATTATAAAATATTCCTCTTCCATGAATAAATGATTTTGAAAAAAATATAGACTACTTAACTTTGATCAAACCTTGATCATCCTTTTTACATTAAAATACCCATATCATTCCAACAGTACAATAACTATATCTTCTATTATCTAATAAACATAACATAGTCATTTTGAACTTGTTTAATTCTTCAAACATAGTTATTATTAAAATCTCATCATTAATGATTTTTTATATTACTAGTTTCTAGTTTAGAAAAAGAGGATGGGAAATAAGTAATATTTTCTAAAATTATTACATCATATATGTTTTCGATAACAATTTATAGAATAATAATTTTATGTATTCTAGACTATCTATGTAGATCACATTAAATTTTATTATTTTCTTCAAATTCAAGATTCTATTGATGAAAATCATGTACCTAATCAACAACCATTTTATTTTTGATGATAGATTAATTCATATAGAGATCCATTAAATCTATAATTTATTCAACGTTATTTCTTTTGTGATCAAAAGGATCACATTCATCATATTTAAAATGAGTAGATTCTTTACATAACATTTTGTTTTTATTGAAAACTAAATAATATTTAGATGAAGTATATGATCTTGGGAAAAATCAGTTATTATCCCCGAGATTAAACAAAATAAGATTTTCAATGGTTCCCATGATAAATCTTTTTAAAGAAAAAATAATAATTTATCTGCAAAAGGGGGTTTATATTATTACATAGGTCCTAATGGTTTTTCTTCAAAATAATAATTAATAAAAATAAAATAAAATAAACAATGTTTACATAATATCTTCATCCTAAATAAATTTTTTTATTTATATTTAAAAAACATTTTGAAGAAATATCTTTCAAGGTTCTATTTATTCTTCCAACAACACCATATTTAATGCATTCAAGGGGGAGAGAATGGTTTTCAAATTGTATAAATTTTAGTTAAATGAATTAAATTATTGAATCAAACATTATATCTGATTGAAATATACTATTGTTTTAATTGTTGATCTTATTTAATGAGGAATATTTTCAAATAAATTAAAAAAATTAGTACAAGATATACATAAAATTATTATGTAATTATCCCATGGAAATATTATAATAACAATTACCGAACACAAATAATATATTTAAAATATAATATTATAGACATATATTTTCACAATAAATCTATATAAATATGTTCATGTGTTCTGGATGAAGAACATTATTTAGTTTCTTGAGATTATTACATTCATTTCAAGGCCATTTTTAATGCATCACATAATTTATTTTTATATTCTTTTATATGAGGATAATAAATAATTTTATTTTCCAAGAAATGTTTCTTCAATTTATAAATGTTAAAACACCCAAGACTCATAATCCATATCATGTTGTTACCAATTTAATCATTAAAATAGTTTATATTTTGTTCACGTAAAAAATGATGATCAAGTATGTCATCATTTTCAGTTTACGGTGTATTGAATTTAAACAATATATTCATAAATGAAGAATTACCATTATTAGAAAAATAAACTGAATATCAATCATTAAAAAGATGGAAAACTAATTATTTTGATAGTTCCTTAAGGATTGAAAATAATTTAAATCAATGACTAATATTGAATTAGGATAATAAATGATTCCAAAGAAATATTTTTTTCTTTATCATTATCAAAAAAAAGTGACATGTCCACCATATATTATTGATAATCAATACATTTTTTAAAATTTCCCCTCATATGTATTAAACAAAAACTTTTCATATACCATTTGTAATTACTATTATAATTTATTTATTTTCGTATAAAAAAATATAAAAAAAATTTGTTTGGATTCATGATTTCAAAAGGTCTTGTAGTAGTTGCTAAAAAAATATTGGAATAGATATATTCCAACAATATAAATAATAATATTCAATTTCAATATGATAAATTTTCAGAATTTAATAAAACCTTTATTACTTATATATATGGACATAATAGTTATTAATTATTTTTAAAATTAAATTATTTCCTAAAATTAAAATAGTGTACAACAGAGATATTTCAATTTATTTGAAGTATGTATAAAATAATTTTTCCACATCATGGGTTTTATATTTTACATTATATTATGTATTTTTTATTATTTTCTTTATCTAATCCAATTATTTTATTTAAATTAAGACCCCCTTATTAAATAAAATGGTACCATCATTTAAAGATTAATATTTTACCATTAATTGTTTTATTTTTCTATCATAGATAACATAAATAGAAGATAAATTAATTATTTTAACATTTAGATAAAAAATAACTTATTTAATGTTTACTTTTCATATCCAGTAATGTTATATGATTCTGTTAGAGTATTTTTTCTGTATAGACTCTAGTTTTTAAAATATAATATTACTCATTTACTTTTTCATAAGACTATTTTTAAGATAAAAATTTTGAAGAAAAATAAAAATTATAATATTCCACATTACGTTTCCCCACAAAACACATATCTTACATTTAATTATATAACTCATCATTAGAATCATCACCAGGGTTTTAACCTATGTTTTATAGGAACTGAATTACTAATTTATATTTATTATACTTCTTATAATTTTTCTTACTTCGATAATTTTTTTTATATTTATTATTTTCCATATACTCATGAAAATTAGTCTTCCAATGCCTATTATTATTTCACTCATAACATTTTATTTATTTGGGATTTCTATAAAACTATTTATACATACATCAATATTTATTGTATCGTTTTCTCTTAAATATGAAACATTTGACATTCCTCAAAAACATATATTTCTAACAAAACGACACTAAATTTATTGATATATCATAAATGATGACAGTAGAAATGTGAAATTTTAGTTTTTCAAGTAATATTTTATTGAATTTTTTAATGAAATGTTTTGTCATAAATTCAGACTATGTTTTCAAGTCAAATATTTTATCTCAACTTCATATATCATGATCATAGGAATAATATATTTTCTTTTGATATAAATCATTATATCATATTACATACTTTCAGATAACATTTCACTCCATTTGGATGGTTTATCAAAGATATATTTAAGATATTTATAAGGTTTTGGGATAATCTGTCTTAAAAGAGGCTTATTTTTTATGAAATTTTTATTCCATAAATTAATCTGAGATATGTTCTCACCATAAATCATTCATAATATATCAAAACATAACATTGATGTTTTGTACCAATTATTTCTTAAATTATCACTACTATAATAATCCACCTATAACTTTTCATATTTCATTCACTATTACACATTGAAAAAATATATTTAATTCATATAAACCATGCCATTAATGATGGAATTATTATATTTTGGGTTAATTTCTAATTATTTTTATACAGTAACTTTCCATTATTTACAATCTCCCTTAGGAACATAATATGGATTGATTTCAATAAAGTAGTCCTTTTGAAAAATATTTTTAAAATATATAGTCATACATGAACATTAATACCCATATTAATATAAGTTTAGTCATGGGTCCCTAACAATAGTAATTCTATTTATATTGTCAACCATTATATCTATTTGATAATGATCAACAAGAATTCAACCATTTCAAAGGTTATAAATCAATAGTAAAATCATTGGATAGAAAACATTTATTACATGGTAGATGAATAATGACTAAAGAGGGGGATGTGGATGGGTATGTGATGTTTTGAGTTCTATAAAAATATTTGAGCTAAAAATAAATTCATAACTAAAAACTTTTTTTAATATTGTATCAAAATAATGTGGATATTAAATAATAATGGTATGAATAAAATATGGATAACTTTTATTGGAACATGAAACTAAATACAGTTACTCTAATCCACAACATTCTCTCTATGATTTTGGTGATGTTCACTATCCAATTTCGTTTCCTAGGGACCTCGATAGTTCAGTGTAAGAATATTGAAATTTTCAAAAAAATGGGAAAAGATCTTTTATTAGTATATTCCTTTTTACAAGATCCATCCATGATCATCATGTAAGATAATGTTATATAATATAGATAAAGATTAAGATAACAATTATATATGGGGTTGAATAAAGAAGGGGGGATCTTTAATAGAATGAATAATAGATAAAAATTTAAATATGGAAGGTTTATAGACTATATTAAATATGATACTTAATGACTAAAAGTAGATAATTCATCATCTTCTCAAAAAACATTTAGTACCTTATTTGAAATTGAAAATTGAATATTTTATTCGTTCTTTGGAAAATACTTTGTTTCACTTTTTATCATAAATATTATTATATATCTGTATTATTTTATTTTTTTCTATATTGAATTATAATTTCAGAACTCCATATATAAAAAACTGTCAATAAAATATAGAATAATTCAACAGGACAAGCTCTGTACCCTCACATGTTCATTTATTATAAAAGAAACAATATATAGAGATCATATTTATTATAACAACTCCCCTCATTAAAACTAATCTCATTATAAAAAATAGAGATATTATTTATATCTTCCTTTCTTATCCATTAAACAAAATATTATCCAAAAAGAAAAGTATCCCTCTATATTGTTCAATATACAATAATGGTAACAAATACATCCAAAGGATGAATAAATATATTTATAATACATACTTTGAATGAGTTAATATTCCAATGGAATTACCTTATTCATAGTCCATTTCTAACTTCACCACTTTAGATGAAAAAACAGAATTCAAGAATTGAATCCTCAAATTTTTCATCTACATTAATTGAAATCATTAACAATATATGTAGATCTATTTTATTTTTTATTTCATACTTTTATAAGATATTATTATCTTCATAGGATAATCTAATTAGAAATAATGACATATAAGATTTAATCTTCATTAAATAATGTTTTCAATTTGAATTTGAGAATTATTTATATTGTATAATATTTATCTTTATTTAAATCATGACTCATAGTCTATATTCTTCCTTTTATGATAAATATATTATATAAGGATCTCATACAATAATTAATTTTCCCTCAGATCTAAGATCCTCTATGAAGAGCATGGATCATATGATGATTTCCTTTAATATAAAATATAATTTTTTGTGTTAAATCATATATCCTCTCTCATTTTTATATTATCATGATGTTGGATAATTTTTCATCTTGTATTATATATTACATTGAAAATTTATTTTTTTCTTTAAAAATGAATATTCAACCAAAATATATTTAAATGAAGTATCATATAAGAATATTATTAATGCCCAAAAAAGTCATGTTTATAATTAAAAACCTTTCATTTATTTCAGTATAAAATTATATCAAATATTAGGATAATTTGGATCAAATAGAAAATGATCAACAATTGGGATAGTCCTACCGAATTCCTCCTCTAACCAAGACGTAAGGATATGCTCTGACATTATCACTTGTTGTCCCACTAAACAAGGACTATCCTAATCCATCACATGTCAATCACATTAGAGTTTTAACACCATGAAATTCTAAAATAAAACAACATATTTGATGGTGTTTGTAGAACTCAGCACCGAGCTTAAATAACCCTCCAAATATATTTCATTAAATTTAAAAACATTGATGTCTTGTAGAATACAAAACCACGTGAATAAATGAAACATAATATGTCATCAAATTATATCCTAAACATTAAATTGGTGAGAATTAATTATTGTAAATAAAATATTAAATTACTTTTATATATCTATTAGAAAATAAAAATAATATTCATATAAAAGAAAAATATATTTCTTTCTGTAAAACATTATTCTTATAAAATATGGATTAATCACACATTCCATAAATAATTAAAGATTAAAATTTACCTCATTAATAAAATTTATTTCATACAACGAACTCTATTTTTGATAATGGAATATTAAAATTAACAAAGGGTGATTTTTTGGTATTTATCAAAAATTCTTTCTTTTTAATGCGTAATGAAAAATATGGAATTTTAATTGACAACACAATTTTCTTATAAATTATTTATAAAGTAAAATTATATTATTATTCTTATAATAATTGTTTTTAATTATATATTTATTAAACCAATTATGTTATTTTAATCATTGTTATAATGAATTTTATTAAGAAATATTGTAAACCAATTGAAATTTTCCCATCTAAAACCTTATTTATCATCACCTCTAAGGGATTATTTTTAAATTAAAATTTCCCATATATGCGTATTGTATGTGGAAACATAGATTCTATATTTGGAATCATAATAATATATAATTTTTAATAATTTCAGTATTATTTTTGACCTAAATGAATTTGTAAAATGTATTTATTAATTATTATGGTTAAGGGAAAAATGGATTTACCATGTTTTAAATTAAGTAGATAATGGTCATAAATGAAACAAGAATTTACAAAACTCCCACTGTATTGATCTATTTTGATCTTAAATCATACATGTTTTAGAATGGAACAATTTTAGGCTTTTGGAATGATTTAAATGTGGGTGTGATTGAATCATTTCCCAAAAATTACAAAGTGTGCCACTCACCTCACATATATAAGGCCACCCACTCTCCTCTCCACTTAACACATTCAAACCCTTTTGGATCATCCAAATACCTACCCAAATATATTCCAAAAAAAAATTCCCCTAATCCCGGTTAGATTTTTTGTGTATAAATAGAACCCAAGAATTGTAAAGATGCAAACTAATAGAAGATACCTGGGGAAGAGAAAATGTTCTTCAATGAGTGTTCTTATTTTATTTATTAATCATCATTCTTAGTTTATTTTAAAAACCTGATGACCTAATAAAAATATTGTATTCCATATAATGATATTTTTGAGGCCAAACTCATGAACTTTAACTACCTACACTACCATTAATTGAGTTATGAAATAATTATTTGTGTGTATGGTAGACTATCACCTCACAAACAGAATTCATTCATTTTTTTCAATACCTGTCGTTGTTAGGTTTGATTTTGGATCTAAATTAATATATTATATATATATATAATAATTATACCTATGTGTCATTATATCACATATACCTTTTTTTACTTAACATTCTATATGTGAAATGATAACATCAATCAAGTGGATGGAGGACTACCACCTCATGAAGGGATGTGTTTAATCTGACATAAATGTTGATAAGGATATGGTTAATGATTATATGATATATAAATTTCATATTAATTATATCCTTGACCTATTTATCATTAATTAAAAATAATATATCATTGTATTTATTATATTTTCACTAACATAACTATGATTACATTTTTAATGTTTGTGTGAACTACCTCATTCATAAATTAATTTGACACTCTTTTCATCACCACAAAAAATTGATGATATATATATGTATATACTATATTGTTTATGATATTATTATCATTGAATAAAGATAAAATATTTTATTTCATCATTCTGTATAAATCATTGAAAATTTGAAACATGGCTCTTGCGTACGTACATCATACTATTTATATGATCGTAACATACTTCATTACCCAAATCATCTTTCTTGATTGTTCATAAAATAATAATTTATTTAAAAATATGAAAATTATGATAGGATTGTCATTTAGAATTTGAATTAGAAGAAAGGAAATTAACACAAATAATAATGGGAATAATTAACTATTATTAATAAATGAGTGATATGATATTTTAAGATGGTCGTATAAGATATTTTAAATATTAACATGGTTCAGACATAATTTAATAAATGTTTTATACCATTATACTTGAGGATAATTCTTGTTCAACCAAATTGTAGTTTTAGCTATGCTATTTCGTCTCAATTCAATTTCATTGAACAGTATTGTAACATTGTACTTTTGGTTTATTTTATATAGTGTGTATAAAGCCCCACTAACATGTAATTATATGAATAAATCATTATTCATGGTACTTTTTATAATTTTAATTAATTCATCTATGGGGATTTTAGTTAAATATTACCAAGTGGCAAAGATATTCATAAATCAATTTCATTTCTCAAGGTTTTATTAATCATCAATTCTATTTGATATTCTATTATTATGTCTGTCATGACTATTGAAAATATATTGATTTATTTACACTTGTATTATGTGTATTCACATTTGATGCACATATTCAATTTAATGTTCATTTCTCCCCGAAACAATAGGATCTCTCCCATGGTTGATTTCAAATTCTCATTCAATTTAATATTATTTATTCATGAATTTCAATTGAATTAAAATATTCAATAAATGTCTAAAAAACCCAATTCACCTTGTCCTCTTGTTGTGATTCATGATAATGTCATGTTATAATAAATTGTTAACTTCTTTTTACTTAAAAAATTATATCTTTTTAATTAATTTTCATCTTTAGTTTTTAACATTGGTCAGAAATCTATTTTTATCTAAAACATTTAGTATAAAAAATTTAAATTTTTAAATAATTTCAATATGATTTATTAAATATAATTTCCCCATTTCTTATTTTTTAAAAAATATTCAAATGAATATTTATAGAGTTTTAAAAAAAATCCTATTTGTATTTTACCTAAAAAGTGAAAGGAATGTTTGTTTTAATATGCATGATAAGAAAAGAATTTAGACATCAAGACCACTCAATGGTTTAAAAATTTCATAATAATTTTTAAAAATGATTTTCAAATAAAATTTGTTTAGATTATTTTCTTTAAAATTTCATTTTTAATAATTTAAATCATATTTGTTAAAAGATGTGTTTTAAAAATCATTTTATTATGTTTTTATTAATTAAATAAAATTTCAATTTATTTTGAATCATAATGGATTTATGTTTTATTGATACCATCTTTATTATTCGTCTATATGGTTTGTGATAATGTTGATAAATTAATATTTGGGAATTCAATTCCCAGATACATTTTTAGTCATAATGTCACGACCCCCTCCCCACAAATTGTACCCCTGCTGGGCCGGCAATGTGAAAAGGGAGATAATGACCCCCGAGTCCCGCCTCTAGTAGGCCCCGGGTTGGCGACTAGCACCGAGGGTATAGTAAACGCACGAATGGGAGGCATTACCCTCTAAGAGGACACATACGGAAGAGAGAGATACAATAAACTCCAATCAACTCCAACTTAGAACTGAGTTATAAAAGGAAACCAAGTACATATATTAAATGTCATGCAAAAGTGCTACAACTGAAAGGGGAAACTAAAAGTACCCAAAAGAAATTAAAACTACAGCGACCATAAGCCCGAATAGCTCCTCCTCCAACCACAGTCTAGAAGTAACCAGCTTGTCCTCCAACCTGCTCCAAGTGACCTGAAAAATAGTTTATATGTACATAGGGTGAGTATAAAAGTATACTCAGTAGGATCCTCCCCAAGCCTCTCGTGCAAAAGTAAAGAAAGCATGCTAAAGCCTAGTGAACAACAACTGAAACTAACTCGTTACCTAAACAGGAATACTAAGTTCCAAACCTCACCATGGCTACTCTCACCAAGTAACGCATACAAGAATATAGCATATAGTAAAGAATATCAAGGTTACCCCGCTACTACTTCCCCACTGGTTTGCCACTTTTCCCCAACGACATATGTCCTGTGCATCTCTCTCCAAAGGCTTGCCCACAGACACCTGGGCTAAGTTCCACAATCTGCACCTTGTGAACCACATAGGCTTACCCGCAGACACCTGGGCGAAGCACCACACCGTCCTCACAACCAAAAGTAACCAGGTAGTTTCCGGGAGCCACCACAGCCAGCATAACGTGTATCATACGTCGGGTATAATACCTCAAGCCATTACAGCCCATACTCCAAGTAAGGATCCTCAAGCCATCATAGCCTATACACATTACACCTATACTAGCCAATAGTATAATATATCCAGAATATATATGTGTGAATAACCACAATCCATTACAGCCCACTACACACATATATGGGGTAACTAACCGTTGTGCCTCATGGCACGAGTATCTACCAAGAGAAGAGAGCGGGGCCAAAGGGGGTAGTCAGCCATTCAACCTACCATCAGAATGTTGGGGAAAACACCTCCTCAGGGTTTAGAATCCCCGGGGTGTCAGTTGCCCTTACCGACAGGGTGGAGTAGCGTATAGAAACACAAAAAGTACAGAATATATATAACTCACAACCACACTATGGGCATTACCTAGTCATAGGCACAACTACAGCTAACGTCTCTCAGACTCCAGGCTGCTACTTCTATGTCTAGGTATCCTATAAGCACACAATCATTTGAAGAGCTTTATTAGATTACTCTATTCTCATTTTATCAGTTCCACTGTACGTTAATTAATTCTTTAAACATTAATTAACCATGTGAAATTTACCACATTAAACTAAATTGGCATCACATTCAAAAACTGCTCCTTTTTAGGATTCACATCACTATTAAATTCCAGTTTCTCCATCCCTGTGGATTATAACCATTTAATCAAACTTTCATTATGGAATTACCTTCCCCATATTCCGAGACATTCTAGAAATGCATCTTATGCTACTAAACACAAAGGGATCAACACGGTGAGTAGATATACTACCTGTCGAGTCTTTGCCGCCTATAGCAAGAGCATAGACCCATCCACCATCGAGAGGCTAAACACGGAAAGCACGTGGCATACCGCACATGTCTTCGCCTCCTTCCGAAAGAGGGTAAGAAAAACCAGATGCCTTGAGCAGTGGGGAAAGGTAAAGCAGATAAACAACCAAACCAAACCACCAACATCAAACCATCACATTCATCTCATACCATCATCCTTGGTGTCCTCCCCGACACCCACATGCATAAACCGATGCATCTCGCCACACTAGGGGTCATCCGCTGCCACAACCACAAGTACCCATGCCTCCACATATCACAACAGCCATCCAGGATCACATCAAATCACAAGCAGCAGGAAATTAAAGATCACAAAATGGGCTCTCGGCCCTTTAATAAGGCATTCATCCTTCATACAAGATGAGCACTCAGAGCTCCAAACCACAAGGCATTCAGCCTTACAAGCAAGCGGGTAACTCAGAACCCTTTTGAAACTATCAAACTAATAGTTCTTTAATCCTTCATGAATTAACAGATTCATTAACATGCCTCTTTATCTTTAGCCAATTATTTAACAAATAATTCTGTCTTTACTTTCTTTATCAATTTCCATCATGGACGAGCAACTAATTAAAGAAAATCATAGATATCACTTTATCTAGGAAAACATGAGGCAAACCGTTATCACGGTACAAAGCAACAACATGCGATCAACTAATTATTTTAATCCGGTTCAAGTATTTAATTAGGTCAATTTCATTGTGATCTAAAGGGTTAAATCATGCTAATTCTACAGTTACACATAAACAATTAGAGAAGCCATGAATCCCCTACCTCGAAGAGTTCTTGACGTCCTTTATCCACACAACGGGTCACAGTCCTCTTCTCCTCACGACATCTGCATCCACCAGAGGATGCCACGGTACGACAGTACCAACCAACCCCAAGAAAACCCATTAGAAGCATGGAGATTACATGCTAATATTGAAGGAAGAACAAGAGAAGGTGATCCCCGAAGGAACGATGATAAAACATAACTTATATGGAAGAACGATTGACACAACTTGGTCGCATCAAACAGAGCAGAACTAATCCAAGTAACATTTGATTGTGAAACTCCTACGGGAAGGATTGAAAGGTTCTAGCGTCTTGAAGATGAGAACCGGGAGGAAGAACAATGAAGAATGATATCTCATTCCCTTTAAAAAATAAATTAGAGAGGCGACGGTTTAAGATCCGATTTATTCTCCATTAAAAACAGATCGCATTAACCCACGCGGTTTGACCAAGTAAAAACATCCCGGCCTTAGGAATAATGAATATAGGATTTATGGCCTTTGAATCGGTCTCAAAGTCCTTAAAATAAGGTTTTAAAAGTATTTTACGTCAAAGAAAATGTCAAATTTGCGAAGCTGGAAACACTGTTCACATACTCAAAATTTGGCAAAGTATGGAATCAGTAGCTCTCATGATGTTTGGAAACACTGTTCATTCGTGAAATTTGACAAAGTATGGAATCGGTAGCTCTTAGGATTCTGGAAACACTGTAAAAGTCCACCGATAGAAGGTCACCGATAGAACCTCACCGATAGAAACAATGTTCAAGTCTACCGATAGAAGTCCACCGATAGAACCTCACCGATAGAAACATTGTTCACTGAACCTCACCGATAGAAACACTGTTCACCTACCGATACTGTTCATAAAACTGGAAACACTGTTCCCGGAACTAGAAATTTGGCAATGTGTTAGCCTAGCTACTGCTAGAATGCGGCTACCAGTATACCGAGCTATTAGTACACCGCGGCTACCGGTAAACCCAGCTACCGGTAGGATGCGGCAACCGGTAGACCGAGCTACTGGTAAGCAGCGGCTACCGGTAGGCAGCAGCTACCGGTAGACCGAGCTACTAGTAAGCGGCAACTACCGGTAGGCAGCAGCTACCGGTAGACCGAGCTACCGGTAGACCGATCTACCGGTAGGCAGCAGCTACCGGTAGACCGAGCTACCGGTAGGCAGCGGCTGGGGGATAAGTCACCTTGACCTCCTGGAACACCTCCAACACCACATTTTCACAACGTAATGGACCAAGGAGGTCCGGGCCATTACATTAGATACCTCTCAAAACATTCATGTCCTCGAGAATTAAAAACCAACTCTGAAGAAATGAGGGGTCCGAACAACCACCCCATAAGATACCTCTCAGTGGAAAACCACCTTGAGTTATTCAAAAGCTGGAACAAAACTACGAAATCCGAGAGTATGGAAGCAAACAATCCATAACCAAACAATTCAAACATAACATCACATCAAAGGTTCATAAATAAAACATGAATGTCTTAAAAATAAAGGAAACCTCATTACATGAAAAGAGTTGAACATTAAACAACTCTGGGTACTGAGCACGTATCTGTGACTCATGCTCCCAGGTACTCTCCTCCAAGCCACCGTGTCGCCACAAGTCACGAACTAAGGGGATAGAACGCCCACGCAACACCTTCTCCTTGTGGTCTTGGATCTCCACAGGTCTCTCCTCGAAGGTTGCATCATCGTCAATATCGACCTCTCCCCAATCGATAACATGAGATTCATCATGAAGATAACGACGGAGTTGTGATACATGTAAAACATCATGTATCCGACTCATCTGAGGGGGAAGTGCTACTCGATACGCCACAGCTCCAACACGAGCTAACACCTCGAATGGACCAACAAACCGGGGAGAAAGCTTACTTCCACGACCAAAACATCGCTGCCCACGACGGGGAGTCACCGTTAGAAACACATGATCCCCAACATTAAACTCTAATGGTCTCCTTCTTTGATCAGCATATGATTTCTGACGATCCTGTGCTGTCTTCATCCTCTCACGAATCACCTGAACCATCTCTGTTGTATTCTGCAGTAGTTCTAGTCCGAGAATTGCTGACTCCCCGACCCCAGTCCAGCACAACGGAGAACGGAATGGCCAGCCATACAAGGCTTCAAACGGAGCCATACCGATGGTAGAGTGAAAACTATTATTGTAAGCGAACGCTACCAAGGGTAAGTGCTTCACCCATGAACCTCCAAAATCAAGAACAGAAGAGCGCAACATGTCTTAAAGAGTCTAGATGGTTTGCTCTGTCTGACCATCCGTTTGAGGATAAAGAGCAGTGCTAAGTCATAATTGAGAACCAAAACCATGCTGGAGACCCCTCCACACCCTGGAAGTAAAACGAGGATCTCGATCAGAAATGATCGACTTAGGAACTCCGTGAAGCATCACCACCTCCTCCAGATACTGCCTCGACAAAACGTCCACTGAGCTCGACTCCTTGATCGCTATGAAGTGGGATGATTTTGTTAAACGATCCACTACCACCCATATAGAATCATGTCCTCCCAGAGCTCGAGGTAAACCTGTAACAAAGTCCATTGATATGTCCTCCCACTTCCACTGAGGAATCTCTAAGCGCTGGAGAAGACCACCAGGAACACGGTGTTCGGCCTTCAACTTCTGGCAGACTAAACATCGAGACACACATTCCGCAACTGTACGCTTCAGCCCAGGCCACCAAAACTGACTCCTCAAGGATCGGTACATCTTCGTCACACCAGGATGTGCCGCCAAGGGTGAACTATGGAACTCTCGGAGAACCGTCTCGCGCATCACCAAGGGAACAAAAAACCTGCCATGATACAACACTCGGTGTTGTTCATCCTCCGACCAACCATCAGGGGCCTCACCACATACAACTCTGTCTCTCCAAACTTCCACCTCTAGGACACCGCACTGAGACTCTTCCACCTTCTACATCAGGGATGACTGCACCGTCATCTGGAAAAGACAACCTCTACCCCCAACTTCTCCCATATGAATATGCAAAGCTGATAGCCCTTCCATCACTCCCCAAGAATCACCAGATTCACGCACAACATCATTACGTATCTTTTTGCCTAGTGCGTCAGCTACAACATTCCCTTTTCCAGGTGTATACAATATTTCAAAGTCGTATTCCTGCAAGAACTCCATCCACCGACGCTGCCTCAAGTTCAATTCACGTTGGGAGAAAACATACCTCAAACTCTTATGATCGGTGAAAACCAAAAAGTGCTCACCAATGAGGTAATGTCTCCACAACTTTAGAGAAAAACACCACGGCTGCCAACTCAAGATCATGGGTGGGATAGTTGCATTAATGGGGACGCAACTATCAAGACACATAAGAAACAACTGACCTCTGGTGCATGAGAACACAGCCTAGCCCCAGATGTGAAGCATCACAGAAAACATCAAACTGGACTCCCTCCGCTGGAAGAAAAAGGACTGGAGCACTTACCAACTTCTCCTTTAGATACTCGAAATCTGTCTGACACTGATCAGTCCATATGAACGCTAGATCCTTCCTGGTCAAAGCTATCAGAGGAGTCGCAACTCGGGAGAAATTAGTTACAAACCTCCTATAATAGCCTGCGAGACCAAGGAAACATCGCACCTCTGACACGGTCTTGGGGGATGGCCAAGACACCACTTCTTCTATCTTCGATGGATCCACATCTACTCCCTTTTGGGACACAACATGTCCCATGAAACAAACTTCTCAAGCCCAGAACTCACACTTGGACAACTTCCCAAACAACTGATGTTGGTGAAGAACTCCCAAAACGGCTTGTAGATGCTCTGCATGCTCCTCTTCAGATGTGGAGTACACAAGTATGTCGTCGATGAAAACCACAACAAAGTTGTCCAGGAATTCACAGAACACAGCATTCATCAACCCCATGAAAACAGCTGGAGCATTCGTCACGCCGAATGGAATTACAACAAACTCATAATGCCCATGACGACAGCGGAAAGCAGTCTTCGGGATATCCTCATCCTTTACACGCATCTGATGATATCCTGACCGCAAGTCTATCTTTGAGAACCAACTTGCACCCTTCGGTTGATCGAATTGGTCATCAATCCGCGGGAGAGGATAGCGGTTCTTTATTGTCACATTGTTTAACCGAAGATAATCGATGCAAAACCGCAAACTGCCATCAGCCTTTTTCACAAACAAAACTGGTGCACCCCACGGTGACACACTTGGCCGAACAAAACCACACTGCAACAGACCGTCGAGCTGAATACGTAGCCCTCGTAACTCAAAAGGTGTCATCCTATACGGAGACATAGAGATAGGAGACGCTCCTGGCTGTAGCTCGATCCCAAACTCGATCTCTCGTCGAGGGGGTAAGGATACAACCTCTTCTGGAAAGACGTCATGGTACTCCTCTACGACCCTAGGAAACGCCAACTGTTGGACCTCTGAAGAACATAGCGTCATCCCAGCCATCATGGATGATAAGGATGGAACTCGTCTATGACTCATCTGAGGATCTCTCTCCCCAAAAACACCACTTTCTCTCCATCTTCATCAAAGAAAACGGCCTTCTTCCTGTAGCAATCCACAACAGCCTGCACCGAATACAACCAATCCATGCCAAGTATGACATCATATTTTTATACTCTCTAACATAGGAAATCTCCCCAAGAGCGGTGTTTCCCCAACACTAGCTCACAGTCTCTACATACTTCAAACAAGTCAGCTCGACCTCCAACTGGCGTAGTCAACGCCAAGGGCACTGGAAGCCTCTCTACCTTAAGTCCCAAAGCATGGACAAAGGTAGGTGATATGAAGGAGTGTGTTTCTCCTGAATCAAACAAGGCATACACCAAGGTAGAAAACAAGCAAAGGGTACCTCGAACGACATCTAGCTCGCCTGGGGCTGGTAACACTAGAGCATGATGATGACCACGACCTCCTCCACGGCCTCTCCGACCCTGATGACGACCACCACCACGGCCACACTCTGCTCTCTGAGGACGGGGATCGTCATGGGGCTGTCCTCTGCATGCTCCATCTACCCTTTGGTGATCTAAAGCTGGTGCAACCTGCTGCTACTGCCTCGGCTGGAACTGCCTCAACGGAGGAACCTGGAGTGGAGCGCCTGGTGCACGATGACTGCACTGAAAGGTCGAGCACTCCCACTGCTGATGACCAAGACCACCCCAAGAAAAACAAGTGCCTGATCCCTTGGCATAGGCCTGAGAGTTGCTTCCTCCGGAGAAACGAGATGGGAAGGGCTAGGATCTACCCCCAGGTGAACGAAAACTCTTCTGTCCTGAAAACTGGGAACCTCATACCACAGCTCTGCTTCGTGAGGAATCATGACGATTCCCTCTCGTGACGATCCAGTCCTGGCCAAAGTCCTCTCAACAACCTCTTCCCTAGCCAGCACCTCAAGATATGTCTTTAACATAAATGGGGTGACCTGGCACTGTATCTCTGGACGCAAAGCCTCCTCGAAATGCCTCGCCCTGGCCTCATCATCTGGTAACAGGTCTGAAGCATATCGTAGAAGGTTCTTGAAACAGATTCCAAACTCTCGAACACTGGAGCTCCCATATCGAAGGGTAAGAAGCTCGTGACGACTAGACGCCTTCGCAGTCGAAGAAAGAAACTCGACTCTAAACCTGTCTCGAAACTCCTCCCATGAGATTGCTGACTCCTCACGATCCCCGAGGAATAAGAACAACCACTGCCTCGCTGCTCCACGCAGCATCGTCACAACCAAGGACCCCTAGTGTTCCTTCCGAGCACGAATAGAACTAAATCCTATTTCGATCTCCTCCAACCAGTCTTCTTTGACTGCATCTGAAATGGATCCCTCGTACTTCTGTAGAATCTGGCGCTGAAACTCTCGAAGTGTCTTCCTCCAAGTGTCATCGTCGTCAACCTCTACTCAGCGGCGATCTGCTGGAACAGCCTGATGGGAATCTTCCGCGCAAACCTGACGAGGACGCCGACCTGGAGACATATCTGCAAAATAACTACTGTTAGAGCTCCTAAGACTGGAATATGGAAGACTCAACATTAATTAATTAATTGTTCTGTTTTATTTATTTTAGGTTACCTATCCCAAGGTCTACCCATTCAAACACATGCGCAAACAATAATGATTCATGATCCTTCCCTAGGTGTCTACCCTGCAACCAGTATCACTTTGTTTAGTAGCCATAGTAAGCTTAAAGGTCCGTGCAACAGATCATAGGGGGCCCTAAACGCCTATGTCTCTGCCGGTCTCCAGTGTTTACCCCACTTTCTAAACATGAATGACACTGTTTCCCTACCATCTCATGTATCCTCACCAGTGCCTAACTCCAAACTCCATCCTATCCCTCAACCAGAGCTCTGATACCACTCTGTCACGACCCCCTACCCACAAAGTGTACCCCTCCTGGGCCGGCAATGTGAAAAGGGAGATAATGACCCCCGAGTCCCACCTCCAGTAGGCCCCGGGTTGGCGACTAGCACCGAGGGTATAGTAAACGCACGAATGGGAGGCATTACCCTCTAAGAGAACACATGGGGAAGAGAGAGATAGAATAAAATCCAATCAACTCCAACATAGAACTGAGATATAAAAGGAAACAAAGTACATATATGAAATGTCGTGCAAAAGTGATACAACTGAAAGGGGAAACTAAAAGTACCAAAAAGAATGTAAAACGACAGCGACCACAAGCCCGAACAGCTCCTCCTCCAACCATAAGGTATAAGTAACCAGCTTGACCTCCAACCTACTCCAAGTGACCTAAAAAAAAGTTTATATGTACATAGGGTGTGTATAAAATTATACTCAGTAGGATCCTCCCCAAGCCTCTCGTGCAAAAGTAAAGAAAGCATGCTAAAGCCCAGTGAACAACAATTGAAACTAATTCATTACCTAAACAGGAATACTATGTTCCCAACCTCACCATGGCTACTCTCACCAAGTAATGCATACAAGAATATAGCATATAGTAAAGAATATCAAGGGTACCCTGCTACTACTTCCCCACTGGTTTGCCGCTTTTCCCCAACGACATACGTCATGTGCATCTCTCTCCAAAGGCTTGCCCACAGATACCTGGGCTAAGCTCCACAATCTGCACCTCGTGCACCACATAGGCTTGCCCGAAGACACCTGGGCAAAGCACCACACCGTCGTCACAACCAAAAGTAACCAGGTAGTTTTTGGGAGCCACCACAGCCCGCATAACGTGTATCATACATCGGGTATAATACCTCAAACCATTACAGCCCATACTCCGAGTAAGGATCCTCAAGCCATCATAGCCTATACACATTACACCTATAGTAGCCCATAGGACACTATATCCAGAATATATGTGTGTGAATAAACACAAGCCATTATAGCCCTCTACACACATATATTGGGTAACTAAGCACTGTGCCTCATGGCACAAGTATCTACCAAGAGAAGAGAGCGGGACTAAAGGGGGTAGTCATCCATTCAACCTCCCATCAGAATGTTGGGGAAAACACCTCCCCAGGGCTCAGAATCCCCGGGGTGTCAGTTTCCCTTACCGTCAGGGTGGAGTAGCGTATAGAAACACAAAAAGTATAGAATATATATAACTCACATCCACATTATGGGCATTACCTAGTCATAGGCACAACTACAGCTAACGTCTCTCAGACTCCAGGCTGCTACTTCTAAGACTAGGTATCCTATAAGCACACAACCATTTGAAGATCTTTATTAGATTACTCCATTCTCATTTTATCAGTTCCACTGTATGTTAATTAATTCTTTAATCATTAATTAACCATGAGCAATTTACCACATTAAACTAAATTGGCATCGCATTCAAAAACTGCTCCTTTTTAGGATTCACATCACTATTATATTCCAGTTTCTTCATCCCCGTGGATTATCACCATTTAAACAAACTTTCATTATGGAATTACCTTCCCCATATTCCCAGGAATTCTAGAAAAGCATCCTATGCTACTAAACACAAAGGGCTCAACACGGTGAGTAGATATACTACCTGTCGAGTCTTTGCCGCCTATAGCAAGAGCATAGACCCATCCTCCATCGAGAGGCTAAACACGGAAAGCACGTGGCATACCCCGTGTGTCTTCGCCTCCTTCGGAAAGAGGGTAAGAAAAACTAGCTGCCTTGAGCAGTGGGGAAAGGTAAATCAGATAAACAACCAAACCAAACCACCAACATCAAACCATCACATTCATCTCATACCATCATCCTTGGTGTCCTCCATGACACCCACATGCATAAACTGATGCATCTCGCCACACTAGGCGTCATCCGCTGCCACAACCACAAGTCCCCATGCCTCCACATATCACAGTAGCCATCCAGGCTCACATCAAATCACAAGAAGCAGGAAATTAAAGATCACAAAATGGCCTCTCGGCCCTTTAACAAGGCATTCAACCTTCATACAAGATGAGCACTCAGAGCTCCAAACCACAAGGCATTCAGCCTTACAAGCAAGCGGGTAACTCAGAACCCTTTTGAAATTGTCGAACTAGTAGTTCTTTAATCCGTCTTGAATTAACAGATTCTTTAACATGCCTCTTTATCTTTAGCTAATTATTTAACAAATAAGTCCATCTTTACATTCTTTATCAATTTCCATCATGGACGAGCAACTAATTAAAGAAAATCATAGATATCACTCTATCTAGGAAAACATGAGGCAAACCGTTATCACGGTACAAAGCAAAAACATGCGATCAACCAATTCTTTTAATCCTGTTCAAGTATTTAATTAGGTCAATTTCATTGTGATCCAAAGGGTTAAATCATGCTAATTCTACAGTTGCACATAAACAATTAGAGAAGCCATGAATCCCCTACCTCGAAGAGTTCTTGACGTCCTTTATCCACACAATGGGTCACAGTCCTCTTCTCCTCACGACAGCTGCATCCACCGGAGGATGCCACAGTACGACAGTACCAACCAACCCCATGAAAACCCATTAGAACCATGGAGATTACATGCTAATATGGAAGTATGAACAAGAGAAGGTGATCCCCGAAGGAACGATGATAAAACATACCTTATATGGATGAACGAACGACACAACTTGGTCGCATCAAACAGAGCGAAACTGATCCGAGTAACGTTTGATTGTGAAACTCCTACGGGAAGGATTGAAAGGTTCTATCATCTTGCAGATGAGAACCAAGAGTAAGAACAATGAAGAATGATATCTCGTTCCCTTTAAAAAATAAATTAGAGAGGTGACGGTTTAAGATCCGATTTATTCTCCATTAAAAACGGATCGCATTAACCCACGCGATTTGACCAAGTAAAAACATCCCGACCTTAGGAATAATTAATATAGGATTTATGGCCTTTGAATCGGTCTTAAAGTCGTTAAAATAAGGTTTTAAAAGTATTTTACGTCAAAGAAAATGTCAAATTTGCGAAGCTGGAAACATTGTTAACATACTCAAAATTTGGCAAAGTATGGAATCGGAAGCTCTCATGAAGTCTGGAAACACTGTTCATTTGTGAAATTTGAAAAAGTATGGAATCAGTAGCTCTTAGGATTCTGGAAACACTGTACAAGTCCACCGATAGAAGGTCACCGATAGAACCTCACCGATAGAAACACTGTTCAAGTCTACCGATAGAAGTCCACCGATAGAACCTCACCGATAGAAACGTTGTTCACTGAACCTCACCTATAGAAACACTGTTCACCTACTGATATTGTTCATAAAACTGGAAACATTGTTCCCAGAACTAGAAATTTGGAAAAGTGTTAGCCGAGCTGCTGCTAGACTGCGGCTACCAGTATACCGAGATATCAGTACGTCGCGGCTACCGGTAAACCCAGCTACCGGTAGGATGCGGCTACCGGTAGACCGAGATACTAGTAAGCAGCGACTACCGGTAGGCAGCAGCTACCGGTAGACCGAGCTACTGGTAAGCGGCCGCTACCGGTAGGCAGCAGCTACCTGTAGACTGAGCTACCGGTAAGCAGCAGCTACCGGTAAACCGACTACCGGTAGGCAGTAGCTACCGGTAGGCAGCAGCTACCGGTAGATCGACCTACCAGTTGGCAGCAGCTACTGGTAGACCGAGCTACCGGTAAGCAGCGGCTGGGGGATAAGTCACCTTGACCTCCCGGAACACCTCCAACACCACATTTTCACAAAGTAATGGACCAGGGAGGTCCGGGACATTACACATAATTATTCTATTAAATTATTCACATTCATGAGGACATTAAAGTTCCTATAAGTATCCTTATTATATATCATGGATATTTTTATCCCAGAAGACATATATCATTTTTACATACTTTTTCTACATTTAATGATAATTTATTATTAGGGGAAACATTGATAAAAAGTATTACTCACTCAATACACACATTTGATAACTTGAAATATTGTTTATTTAATTAAATTTATTATTCAATATAAAAGTAATTCTTAGGACCTGTAGTTAATAGTGTGTCCTAGTATTACATATCCCCATGATTAATTTTGTATGTCTCAAGAGAAAAACAAGTAAGCCATCATTAAATAGAAATATACGTGTAATTTCAAACAATCTCATTAATGTTCTTAATGGTATAGTAATTATGATGTCTGGGACCATGGAATTAGATCATTAAGTATATCATTCATTATTCATTCATAAATAGTTATCCATGATTTTTAAAAATTAATACCATTGTTGAATGAATTTAATTCTATGTTTATTGATTAAATTGAATGTATTTTTATTTATTTAATTTAATATATTTATTTTACCTTCAATAGTTATAGTATTCATGTTTTGGATTAAATGGATTCATTATCGATTCGTTCAAATTTATATATAAGTTATTATCCATCATATTTTTTCAGATATCTTACCTCTAGATGCAATTACTTCTCAATTTACTGAGTATGTGGAATGTTTTCTCATTTATAAACTTTTCCATTTTTATTTATTTTATTTATTTTTGATTGCTTAAACATTACAAAACACCTATTGAGAAATTGATCACCCCTTATTTATTTTCTTTTCATAAGAATCCATGAAGTTCAATATGATAAATATTCAATGATATTATAGTTGAAATAACGGTTTTCATGAAATAATATGATTTTATAATTTGTTTCTTCAAATACAATGAAATCATTATGTAATTATATCGTTTCATATGAATAATAAACTATTTTTTCATTTTGGATGTGATTCCTTATATCGTATGACAAGGAAATAAAAGAGACTCCAGCTTTGGGCTACTATCTTCTGGGACTCTATGGTTAGCATTAAAGAAGGATTTGTAGAGACCATGGAAATTGGATTTTTTAAATCATATATTACGGAATTTAACATTATGATATTAATTGCGAATTAGTATATTAGAATATCCTAATTTTTTTGGGAAGGAACATATTATGCGGGAATTCCTAGAAATTCATCACTATCTAGATACTAAAAGTGGACATGGTTCTAGAAAAAAATAATAAAGTGTAATAACATTGAAAGAAGATCAACGGTATTTATGTGATCGTTACCTAGTACAATGCAAATGTCCTTACAGAAAACATGGTGCGAAACTCTGGGGGATATTATTAAGATAATTCACACTTTATTTACAAAACATTATGTAATATTGGAATATATTATGGAAATGAATGACCTATGTCAAAACTACTGTGTCTTATATTTGAAATTATGGGCCATATTTTAGACATCCTATAAATTATTATATGGTTTTCATAATACAATTATTGTTTATCACACTATAATTATTGGTTTTAGTCAATGGTCATGACCCCAAAGAATCATGATTACATCGAACATAAACAATCATGGGGTGAATGTGGGGAAAAATTTAATGATTATAGGAATGAATGATATGATGATAATTCTGAATCGGTAATCTTGAAATATGATTTAAAACATGAACATTAACTAACTCCCCGAATAACAAAAGAAGTGAATAATTAATGATTATAAGAGATCAATGTAACACCCCTAGATTATATGAGATATATTCTTTTTAATTTCTTTCATATCTTCTATTGTATGCTATGCCATGATTATATTGTACTATACGCAACACCGTATTAGCTTGCAGTATACGTAACACTATTCTTGGCTCGTGTTACACACAATTTCATGTTCGTTCAGTGAAAATTATTCTACGCAACATTAAGTATAGATTTTGTTTAATGATTAAATTAAATATGTTTCGATTATGTTATATGCAACACCAAATAGGGATTTCACTACACGCATCCCTTACATGGCTTGCATTATGCATAATAAAGACCTTCCTCGATAGCATGTGTAGTATGCAATACCGAGTTTCACTAAAAGAGATATTATTATAATATTATTATGAACTAGACGTTATGAATAGTAATACCCACCTTTTGAAATTTTATAAATTTTATCTTTGAAAATCGACTTCATTTTTGGATTTGGAATATCATAATTATCATAGGGTTAATTGATGGTATTTTTCTGAAAAATTTCAATTTTTCATGAATAGTGAAAATACTAGGTTACTATTTAAAAACTGACTTTTTTATTTAAATAATTATTTATTTTTTTTTAAATTTATTTTAGGTCAAAACTGATACATAATACCTATATACATTCAATGTAATTCATTGGATTCATTTTATGATAAATTTTGATATATAAAATTTTTATTGATCTTTTCACCGTCTTTTACACACCTTCTAAGAGAATTTGAAAATTTACATAAAACATAATTTTACCACTTATGTGAGTGGAATTTCAAAAATCTGAGAGACACGGTTAATATCAAGGATTAAAATGTGGTTCAATAAGATAAAAATAAATTTTGGTGAATCGTAACTTTTTACAATTATTTACCACGGTTAAAAGTAAATAGCGTAATTAAGGATAAATATGATATTATTATTACCCTAAAACATGTCCTAATTCTATTGTATAAGTTTAATTCGACCAAAAACAAACAAATGAATAAAATAGTACCTTTTAGGTCCACTTGGATTAGATTAGGATATTTATTATTATTTTATTTAAAGAATTGTTAAAAGAGTTAAAATCAATGTGTAATAACTAAAATATTTTAATATAGGGTTATACATAATATAAATTCGACTATAAATATAAATTAGAAATATAAAATGATTTACTACATAATGGTATTTTATTTATAATTATTAGAAATTAATTTATTTAATTTATTTATGACACAATGATGATTCAGCAATTACATTATTAATTAAATATTAACATAATTTATGTTATAAATACCCAAATAAATTTAATTTGAGACTTTTTATAAATTCCAATAATATTTTAGGTTAATATGACATGTTAGTATTGATGTAAATGACGTTTTTATAACTAATTATGCTATTATAATTTTCACAAAAATCAATTACCAAATAGTCTCAAAATTGACATTAAATAGTTTTTAAAACAAATATTATATTATTAGTCGTTATTATATTCCTAAAAAAATAAGGTTCTTCCAATGACTTAGATAAGCTTATATATATTAATAATGGATCAATTGGGGTTCGTTTTTCTTCTTATAGTAAGTTTATTAACCATATAGTTTAAGAAAACAAGAAGACACGATAAAAGTTAAATTATTTAACATAGAGTTAAATCTAAATGATATAGTTAAAATAGTAACCTAAACTTTTCCAAAACCTATTGGTTGAGATTGTTTCGACCCATACACACTTTATCTTAAGCATAAATAAATTGGGAGCTATTATAAACCGAATATGACTTAATTATAAAATAATATTTTTACGTTTTTCCTAAGGTGCCCCTCTCCTCCCTTATAAAAGGGAACCTCTCCCATCTTCTCTTTACACAATTTTGAGCCTTGAAGCTCAGAAATCCCTGGCCCATTTCCCTTAAAAACTTCTCTATAAACATTATAGAGGTTCTTGTCTCCTCAAAAGACCAACTCTAGTCGCTTAAGAGGAAGCCTAAAAGAGTTGAGTCAAAAAAGAGGTAATCTCCTCTACCAATTCTTTATAGTTTTATTTCTTCTTCAACTTCTTCATCATTAGTTGTTTAATTATAAAGTAATAACATCATTATAAATAATATACTGATATGTCATTATAAATATGAAACAACCCTATTTCACCTTCTATCCATCCTACAGAAAATGAAATCACCGCACGTGTGTACGTACGGAATACCGTCTCCACACCGTGGTGTAATCTATTTTCCACCACCACCTTACATAGATTGGTATAACTGTGTAAAGAATAACTATATATGGTTATTATAACAAAATAATTATTCTGAAATATTATATAATCCACTCCAATTCCATTCAATAATTTTGGGAATGATATCATCGCTCTTGCGTACGTAAAGATTACTGTCTCCACGATGCGATGAGATTCAGTATCCTTCATTACAATTCAAGAATAATTATAATGTATATATAATGAATAATAATGAAATATATGACATGATAAAGGTACTATATTTATCTAAATATATATTTTATTTAATTACTTCCATTCTATTCAATAAGGAAAGGAAAACAACGTTCATGCGTACATACGACCAACCGTCTCCATGAACGGTGTGTTTCATTTCATTTATCTATCTATTATATATATATATACTTAATATATATGATATATAAATCATGTTTTAAATTGTGGAAGTAATTAAATCATGATATAAGTAATAATAATATCATGAACAATAAGTCCAAACACGTACGATAAATAAAATGATTTTACCGAAAACACTGCTTTAACATTGAATTTACAAAATAATGGGTAATATAAAGTCACAAGAGAACCATATATGATATCATTACAATAAATATGAATTTTTAATAATTCAATGACATTATTTAAATCATTATAAAGGAGGATCGGATACGTACGAAGCATATCGAACCTATGGTAAGGGATAACCTTTCCAATCTTGTTTTTATCCGAGATTGTTTATTCGTAAGTATTTACTATGGTTATATTTATCATCCATGTCTCTGTTTTCTAAAAATGGTTTCATGTATGTTTAAGGTCATTTTTACCCATTTTTTACTTTTACTACATGGTATGTAAGGAATCTTTCTTTTTTAACGTTACGAGGTACCTTTTGACTTTTTCGACAAAAGTATGAGGAGAATGTTTTTTTAACGTGTACGCCATGAAGGTATTTTTACGGTTTCATAAGAACTTTTTTCAATGAAGAATCCTCTACAATATATCATGAATATTTTCAAAAAAATCCTTTCCATTTAAAATTTCATGGCATTTTATGAAAATAAAATGATTTTGAAATAGAAAGTATATTTTCCTCGAGAATTAATTTCAAGTTTTGTATCAAAACCATTTTCCATCCATGAAGACATTACTTCATATGTGTATATTTCAAGTATAATGTCTTTATGATTTACATGATTTCCCTTTTCTTATTATTAAATGATATCCATTTGTTTTATATTGATTATGTTATGATGGAATGATGTTTATGAAACCCATTTTATTCTTTTGGGTTATAATGAATGCTTTTTGTTTATTTTGTGGCACAAGTAAGAATTATTTCATTATAGGATGGGTGGAACCTATATCTCCCTCCAATTAATTGGGTAAAGATTTATATCTCATGAGATATACATGGCTGGAATGGATATTTAATCTGGTTCAGTGATACAGGACTGGAACGAGGAGTGAACTCGATTTAGAAAGTGACTTTGTCCACTAAGATGGTCTTGGCAACAATGCCTTGGATAATATGGAAATCATAACATGTGCTTAATGGTTGTCACAATTACAAGTTTTATTCCCATTCTATTTTATCATGATTGATGTTCCATTATGATCTATGCCTTACGTACTGCCATGTATTATGTCATTTCACAAGATCTTGATGTTTAAACATTATGTTCATGTTTTTATGTTCAAATGTATATGGTTTGTTTTATTTTCTCCATGCTTACCCTTACTGAGAATTTGAGCTCACCCTTTTTATGTCTTCTTTTCCCCTAGGATTAAAACAATAGTTTTA
The DNA here is from genome assembly GCA_963277665.1 of Viscum album. Classification (NCBI taxonomy): domain Eukaryota; kingdom Viridiplantae; phylum Streptophyta; class Magnoliopsida; order Santalales; family Viscaceae; genus Viscum; species Viscum album. The sequence goes on from OY728143.1 coordinate 228,461,695, forward strand.
GGTAAGGAAACAAAAAGGGGAATATTGTAATGGGAGATGTTGAAGATCGTTCACCATGATTAGAAAATTATGTTCCTAGTTTACAAAGACACTAAACTATTATGATCCTTGAGTTTTTGTTTTTGTTATGTATTATGTATTTCTCAAAAGTAATGTATTTTTCATGTACGTCAAGATTTGGGTCTCTACAGTTGGTATCAGAGGAAAGGATTAGTTATCCTTTGGAAACTATGATTCGAAAACATTAGTGATATCCATAGAGATATTTCTAAAGTATGTCTAGGGATGTCTCTAAGGTTAATTATATGAATAGGTTATAGTCCTAGAATTATGGTAAAAATATTAGAATTAATCCTATTATGTCAGATATTGAAGGTACTCCCACTTGATTATGATTTTTTCCACTGACACTATTTTTTTTGGGTTTTAGAAAATGGCAGGGAACAAGAAGATTCAGGATAAAGGAGGATATGGTGGACAATGGAATGATATTAATCATGAGAAAGAAAATGAAATAGGATCTGGAGGTCCACATATTATTATTAAGCCTAATCAACAATCTCATAATATAATTAATAATCTAATCATTGGTAAGTTTCCTGACTCATCTATTAAGAGAAACATGGAGTTTCATGATTAGTATAGAAGAAAGAAAGTTCAATTTCCATCTTGTAAATCTTGCGGTAAGAGGCATCATGGAGAATGTTTCAAAGGAACTAGAAGATAATTTGGGTGTAAAAAAGAGGGACCCATAGCCAGTAATTGTAAAGGAAAAGGTTCAGTTAACACCATGGACAAGGATAATGGTATTGCTAAGACATCAACAACGGTTAAATGTTTTGAATTTGTAATGTATGAGAATTATGAAAACCAATTCTCTAAGGGAAAATTTCATGAAGAGAATCAGCATGGTCGTATGGGTAGTATTTATAATGATGATGATGAAGAGACTACAAATGATATATGAGATGAAAGAAATGATGAAGCTCAGTCAGTGGTTTTAGAAGGTAGTGGAATGATTGTATGTTTATCAGGAAAAATGTATGGTAGTATGGAATAAAGAAAAATCTAAGGATTGTTATACTATTGTCTTTCCTTGAGTTTTTGAATGTATATGATGAATGGTACTGGTAACTATGAAACGTTATTCAGATATTTTTGGAAAGCACCTAATATGCGCATAAAGAAGGTCTTAGTAGATCATGAAATGTTTGATAGTATTAATGACCTCATGAATTGTATATGGACAAAGGGATATAATAGTTTGAGTATATAGATTTTTTGGGATTTTGGTACATTGAAAGAGTTACCTTGGGATATAATTCATGTTTTCACTATGGTTCAAAAGAATACATGATTAAAGTAGTCACATGTTTGGAATGTGACCAAAAAATATTTTGTATGATATATGGGGGATAAATAATGGTATTCACATGCTCGGTAGATGACATTTCTAGTAATTGTTTTCTTTATACTATGATCTTGGATAAAAGTATTTTGGATAAGACTAAAGATTGGAATGAATTAAGTTAGACATTAGATAGTATTGTTTAAGGCTAGAACGTTTTTCGATATTATTGCAAGAATGTTTTATAATGTAGTTTTAGAAATAGGGACAACCTGTAAGACGGGAGACAACCCATATCGTCGGAAAAGTTTGCGGGAATTGAACCCACAACCGAAGTACGATAGGCCTTTATCACCTACCACAGGCCTACAAGAAGTCCCTGGTTAGTATAAATTGGTTTTATTCTATTAATCGCTATGATAGATGACGTATAAGTCCATTTTAGCAACCATATATGATTAATCTCAGCATAGATGGACATATGTATATTTAATAAATTGTGCTAATCTTTCTGCGATAAAAAAAGATGGAATGACCTAACATTCTATCGCATGATCTGCTAAAACTTCAGAATTGAAAAATTCAACTTCAGTTCTTTATGAGATGATGTGGAAATTGTTCAAGGCACATACAATGGTGAGGTTATACCAAGATCAAGTAATTATTTCTTTTAATTCAAAAAATCTTCAAAATTTGGGAAATGATCTTGAAAATAAGAAATGTTTTCCAAGTGATCTAATATCTGATGAATAAGATCATACCTTACATCATCACAAATTTATAGCATTCTGACTATTGGATTTTTTTCATAGCCATGTTCTCTACCACTCTCCATCAGAACAAGACAGTTTGATTTTTCTTCCATATCCATATTTCTACCTATGTTCTCCTATGTGGAAACCCAGTGATGAGTTAATCTGGGTAACCGTTACATTTCTTAATGTACTTTTTAAAATGTAGTTTTAGTATTCCTTTTTACAATGTCAGTTTCGAAGAATGAAACATTCAAATAGTAAACCATTTATAACCCCGATGAATTTCGAGGGAGCGATTCATTTTAAGGTGGGTTGAATGTAACTCCCCAAGATTTTATGGGATATATTCTTTTTAATTTCATTCATTTCTTCTTTTGTATGCTACACCAAGATTTTCTTGTATTATACGCAACATCGTATTAGCTTGCAGTATACGTACTACTATTCTTGGCTCGTGTTACATACAAATTCAAGTTCATTTTGGGGAAATTATTCTATGTAACATAAAGTATAGATTATTTTTATTGAATAAATGAAATAGGTTTTTATTATATTATATGCAACACCAAACAGAGCTTTCACTACATGCATCCCTTACTTGGCTTGCATTACACGTAATCAACATCTTCTTCAATAGCGTGTGTAGTATGCAATACCGAGTTTCACTAAACGAGATATTATTATAATATTATAATGAACAAGTCATTATGAATAGTAAAACCCACTTTTTGTTATTTTGTAAATTTTGTCTTTCAAAATGGACTTTATTTTTTGATTTGGAATATCGAAATTAGCCTAGGGTGAATTTTTGGTATTTTTCTGAAAACTTTCATTTTTTGATGAATAGTGAAAACACTGGGTTACTATTTAAAAACTGAAATTTTATATAAATAATTATTTATTTTATTTAAATTTATTTTAGGTCAAAATTGTAATGTCCTGGGGATTTGGGGTCCATTACTTGGTAAAAATATGATGTTGAGGTATTTTGGGTGGTCTTGAAGGCCATCCCAGCTTCTCGGTGACTCCTAGAGGTGGCCTTGGCCTACCTGTAGACTTAGCCTACCACTGACCTTGGGGAACCAGTAGATCTCGGCTACCGGTAGTTGTCACCAACTGGTAGCTCTCGGCTACTGGTAGCTCTCGGCTACCGGTAGTTGTTTCCAACCCGTAGCTCTCTGCTACCTGTGGATGTTGCCAACCAGTAGCTCTCGGCTACCGGTAGCTTTCTCCAACTGGTAGCTCTCAGCTACCACTGGCTATGGCCAACTGGTATCTCTCAGTTACCGGTAGCTCTCGCCTACCAGTAACCCTCACCTACCCCCACGGGATTTCCAATAAAGCTTCCTTTTTGAGCGAATTGGGTTTTAAACCTTGTTTTGACCCCTTTAAGAATATTTTAAAACCCATTAATGCCCATTAATGTTGGTGAGGTACCCTCATGTGCTTCAGTTTAAAATGACCCAAAAGTCGGGGACACTATAATGATGTGTGGGGTGTCCGAGCCGCGTGGTCAACCCACGATCCCTCTCCTTACGTGGTTTCGATTTTTCTCTCTCTATCTTAACCATCCGAGGCGTGCTGTATCTCAGCCCTTATTGGCCTATATAACCTAAAGGATTCTCCCTACATTTCTTTTTCTTGATCACCCTACCGTCAGAGTACCCTTCCTCCCGACGAGCGGTAAACCGGTGATGTTTTCCATGATCGTGTTCCATGGAGCACCCTCTACTCACGTGGGGACTTAACGTCAATCCATGATAAGTCAGGTAGGGGTTTCACCTTCATCTCTCCTTTCTTTTTATCTTTATGGGTGGGTATGTTGCTTCATCTATAGAATTGGATGACCAAACATTAATGAAGTTAATAAATAGATTCTATAGAATGAAGGAGAGGGGTGTGATCGATGATGCTGCTATGTTTTCTCCTCTTTTATGATTAATGATTTCTGAATTGTATGGGCTTATGCCTACTAAAAATCATGGTCGTTGGTGGTCTTTATCTGTGCACTAATAAACCCTTATTTCTTGTGATGTTTAAATGGATTGTATTTCGGTTGTAAACCTTTTTTTGTGTAAAAGAAATTGGTTAATTACATATATTCGGCTAAACAAATTTGAAGCACCAGAATCAACTCATTTTCTATGATAACCCTGGTTTAGGACCAGTGGAATTGAAATCATGGAGTGTGTTAAATCTTTTAAATCTGAAAATACCTTTTGAGCCTGCCTTGTGTTGGTAGTTTTGGTTTGGTTGTTTCTTCCACAGGCCGAGTACGGGTGACCTTATGGTTTTCATGGATAGGGGATTAGATTGTTGGGGTGATGTGGGTGACGATGGCATCCTTTGTTTGTATCACGAATTGGGGTTGGATCCTCTTCTGTTGTGAAACCTTCTTATTTATAGTTATGGAAATGTGGTATTGTATCTCACTTTGACCTACTTTGGTTCTAATACATGGAGGGGTCTAACTTGATGTGATTTTACAAGAGAACCGGGTGTGAATGTTTAAATTGTGGATGGATGTACTCTTTCCTTGGCTTGTGCTTATTTAGACTAGTTTCCCAAGTAGGTGCAAAAACTTATTTAAACATTATTAATGAACATGAAAACAATGATGGGACAAATGGAGATTTGGTTTGGTGTGAGTTGTGACTTGGACATGGGTGGTGTTCTCTTCTCTTATGAATGAATAGTAAGGATAGTTTTCTATAGGCTGGCTGAAGAAAAACCTAGATTGGTTGAGTTTTTGTTACCTATACATATACTTGTAGTTTTAGTGATTCATATTCACGCCCCACCCAAGTTGAGAACTTAGTTCTGAACACCCCGATTCTATGGGGGAGGGTGTTTTTCCCAACATTCCTTTGAGTGTCTGGTTATTAGATCCTTTTCTGATCCCTTTCTCGAATATCCCAAGACTCTATAGGCAGGTTGTAATGCCTGAAGTCCATTATTAGCCCAAGAATCTTCGGGCAGGGTAGTGTGGTGGTTGGCCCAGGTGTGTGTGGGCAGCTAGTTTCCCAAGAATCTTTGGGATGATGCCCAGATGTCTTCGGGCGTGGCAGTAGTTCTTGTAGCCCAGGTGTCTGTGGGCGGGTTAGTGGTTGTGGCCCAGGTGTTTTTGGGCGGGATGTGTGGTTGTGGCCCAATTGTGTGTGGGTGGGGTATGGTAGTGATACTGCGATGAGAATGGCGAGATTGGTCTGATGCGTAGGATAACATCAATAACCAGTGGGAAAGTGGTACGGGTACCCAAACATCGATGTGTTATTACTATACATTACTTGCCTTGCATTATTTGGGGAGTGTGCCTTGGTGAGGCTCGGTTGGTTAATTCCCTTGATAGGTTCATGGTTATCTCTTTTCTCACAGGGCATTAGTATGCATCCCCACTTGTGCATGAGAGTCTTTGGTTTTTCCCTACTGAGTATACTTGTACGCTCACCCTACGTATATAAAACAGCATTCAGGTTTCTAGGAGGACTTCATGGATCGTGTGGGACCGTACTAACTTGGACCTTTGGGGCAGTTTCTATTGTTGTTCCCCCTTTTCTTGGTATCTTTTTACCTTTGGAGTTTTATCACTAGTATCTTTTACCTTTGAACATGCATACGGGAATGGTTTATTTTCAGCCGTATTTTCACTTTCAGCTTTGGTGTTGTGGGATTTACTATCTTATCTCCCGATCCTATTAAAAGAAAAAAATGGTAATGCCTCCCATTTAGTGTGTGATTTTATACCCTTGGTGCTGGTCGCCACTCTGGGACCTATTGAAGGTGGGTTTCGGGGGTCATTATCTCTCCTTCAACTTAATGAAGGAAGGGCCTGACAATCTGCTGACCCTTCCCACCTTTTGGTGAAGGCGAGTCATGATAGAATAGTATTATAGGATATGGTTGAGAGATAGGATGGATTCTGGAGTTAGGCACAGTGTGGATTTCATGGTATGGTATGGAAACAGTTTTGGGTGACCTTGGTGCATGAATTAGGCTAGGGAAGACCGGCTAGGAAAAGGGATTGTAGGGCCCCATGTGGTCCAATGCAAGGACTTTGGTCCTACCGAATGACCATATAACGCCACACTGATTGCATGGTAGAGACCCTAGGAAGGGTACAAGCTTCATAATGACCTGTTTTCTCGTGTTTCATGGGTGTTTTGGGGATTTAAATATGAAATATGTTTAAGTAAATTTTAAGAATAATATTATGCACTACTTGGGCTTAGGAATTCCTTGTTTACCTTGCAGCTATGGCACCTGGGAGGCGACCATGGACGGTGCGGGCGATCGAGGCCTAGGAGGTTTACTTGGCCGATCGGCAGAGGGCTGATCGAGAGGAGGAGGAAAACTAGTGGTAGAAGACGCGTCGATCCTTGAAGCGACACACCCTGGAGAAGTATGAGGGCAGCACCTCTGACATAAAGACGGAGAGTTGTCTAGAGGAGATGGTGATATATTTCAGCTTGATTCGGGCTCCGACAGAGTACTGGGTTCCTTTGGCCGTGAGCGAGATGAGGGGAGAATTGCGTCAGTGGTGGGTGCTCAACCTGGGGGAGAGGAGAGAGGCCGAGGTGGCATGAGTTGATTTCGAAATGGGGTTCCGGGCGGAATTCCTCTCTTCTACGATGAAGGCGGTGAAGAGACAGGAGCTACTCTCCCTCCAGTAGGGGAGTATGTCAGTGAGGGAGCTGGGGATCATGTTCAACGACCTCCTCAGCTACGTTCCAGACCTCTTTGCAGATGAGGATTCCCATACGAGATATTTAGAAGAGGCGCTTCGACCCTCCCTCTAGTACGTTGTTACCCCCTTCACAGTACCGACTTACTTGGAGGTCCTGAAGAAGGCCGGAGTGGTGGAGAGGATGCACACGCTTGGATGTGTATCACGAGAGGGGATCCAAATGGGATCATAAAAGGGGAAGTCCATCAGCACCATGCATCTAGCATCTGGACCCTCTAGGTTCTGACCAGTCGGGAGTAGGCTGCAGTAGTTCTAGTTCCGGTACCCCTGTCCTCACACTTTTCTTTTGGGCCCAGGACCAAGGTGCTTTGTCTGTTGGATCCATGGACAACTTCGGAATGAGTGCTCGGAACGAGTACAGTATGGGGGTGGTGGACATTCCCAGCACCCACCCAAGCTGCATCTTCCAGATAGGCCCTTCCAGCAGCAGCAACAGGGGCGGTGAGCTCCCGCTCCTCCAAGGGCAGGCGTTACAGGGGGTGGCCGACCTCAGGGCATTCCTTAGGAACCTCGACCAGGGCATGGTCGGGGAGGCGTCCGACAACTGAGAGGCAGAGGAGCTGGGCGTGGGAAGTTGCACGATGCGGAGGCAGCAGTTCCAGCAGGACCGAAGGTCATTCGAGGTACAATCAGTTTGTTTAGCACACTTGCTTATGCGTTGTTCGATACCGGAGCTTCGCACTCCTTTGTTGCACCCAGTCGATCTCGTGTTCTGGGTCAAGATGTCGAGAGACTTACAGTGCCACTGGTGCTGAGCACACCAGTCGGAGGTCAGACCGACTTGTTATATGTTTTTCGAGGATGCGGACTGATGATAGGGCCACATCAGTCAGTCAGGGATCTACTACTACTACAAATACATCCATATGATGTCATCCTAGGCATCGACTGGATATTCTCTGTGTGTGTCGTCATTGACTGCTTCCGAGGAAGGGTTGTGTTCTTAGACTTGGGTGGTCGACATGTTACTTTCACCGGCGAGCAGAACGGACAGAAGGGCAGCAGGTGAGAGGAACCCCTCCTCTCATTGTTAGTCAAGCTGTTAGTAGAGTTAGTAGATGCTGAGATGGTAGAGGTACCAGGGATCGTCAGTGAGTTTATGGACGTCTTTCCTTAGGAGGTAACGAATCTACCCACTTGACGTGATATCGAGTTTGGGATAGACTTGCAGCCTGGTGCACGTACGATTTCGATAGCTCCTTACCGGATGGAACCTTCGGAGCTATGAGAGCTGCGGATTTAGATTGACGATCTGATGAAGAGGGGTTATGTTTGACCAAGTGTGTCACCGTGGGGTGCTCCAGTTTTGTTCGCAAATAAGGAGTATAGTGTTCTCGGGTTGTGCATAGTCTATAGGATTCTGAATCTGGAAATGGTCAAGAATTGCTACCCTCTTTAGAGGATATACGCTCGTTTCGACCAGCTGAAAGGGGAAGGTTGGTTCTCAAAGATCGACCTGCAGTCTGGGTATCACCAGTTGAGGGTGAAGGAGGGAGACATCCTGAAGACGGCCTTCAGGTGAAGATATGGGAACTTCTAGTTTTTAGTCATGCCTTTCAGTGTTACGAACACCCCGGCTGTGTTCATGGGGCTAATGAACACCATCTTCTGGGAGTACCTGGATCGGTTTGTAGTCGTGTTCATCGACGACATCCTGATCTATTCCAAATCAGAGGTGGACCACGCGGAGCATCTGAGGACAGTTTTGGACGTCCTCCGATAGCACCATCTCTATAGGAAGTTGTCAAAATTCATGTTCTAGATGCGAGAGGTATACTTCCTTAGGCACATAGTGTGCGATCAGGAGGTTACGGTGGACCCATCAAAGTTTAAGGTTGTTGGTTCTTGGGCAGCACCAAAGAATGTGGTAGAGGTTCACAATTTCCTCGGGCTGGCAAGATACTATCGGAAGTTCGTACCCACGTTCTCTCGAGTTGTAGCCCCTTTAACAGACTTGACCAAGATGGACTATGTTTTCTTGTGGAGTGAGCAGTGCGAGGCAGCCTTCAGCTATCTGAAGGAGAAATTAGATAGTTCCCCAGTGCTGAAACTACCAGAAGAAGGGGAGGTGTATGAGGTGTTATGTGATGCTTCAGGGCAAGGCCTCAGATGTGTGATGATGCAGCAACAAGGGTGATATCTTATGGATCTAGGAAGATACGCCCTCATGATCGTAATTATGCCACCCACGATCTGGAACTTGCAGAGGTCGTTATCGCACTGAAGTTATGGAGGCATTACATCATCAGAGAATGCTTTGTGGTCTTCACGGATCACAAAATATTGAGGTATGTCTTCTCCTAGTGGGACCTAATCTTACGGAAGTGAAGGTGGATGGAGTTCCTCTAGGATTACAACTTTGAGATTTCATACACGTTTGGAAAAGGGAATGTAGTGGCTGATTCTTTGAGCAGGAGGTCGCAGAACGATGCAGTCCGAGAGTCAGCAGACGCCTGTAAGGTAATGGAAGAGTTGTATGCCTTGCACCTGGATATGAGGATGGTTAGTGGTGAAGTTTTCATGTATCAGATGACTGTGTAATATTTTCTTTTTCGGCAAGTGGAGGAGTCTCAGTGGTGATACGCAGAGTGTGAAGTGATGCGTGACAGAGTTGACCAGGGCAATGCTCCGGAAGGGTGGACGGAGGATGATCGGAACAGGATGCTTTTCCGAGGAAAGTTGTTTGTTCCAGAGGTGATGCTTGGCCAGGATCTTAGTGAGTTCCACAACTCACCCCTAGAAATGAACCTGGGTGTTTCCAAGATGTATTAGTGTCTGTAGAGACAGTTTTGGGGGCCTAGAGTAAAGCTAGAAGTGGCTGATTTTTTGGCCAAGTTCCTAGTGTGTCAGCAGGTGAAGGATGAACACCGTGTTCCAGGAGGAATGATGCAGTCTCTTGATGGCCTCGAGTGGAAGTGGGATGAAATCTAGATGGTTTTTGTCATAGGACTTCCCAAGGTGCAAGGGGGATATGACACCATCTGGGTAGTAGTGGACCGGTTGATGAAATTGTCTCCCTTTCTGGCTATCAAGGAGTCGGGTGTAGTAGATGATTTAGCACGAAGGTACATAGACGAGGTGGTGTGGTTGCCTGGATATCCGAGGTCCATAGTCTCAGATATGTATTCATGGTTTATCTCATGAGTCTAGAGAGGATTGCAGCACACTTTTGGCACCTAGCTACGTCCAAGCACTGCTTTCCATCCCCATACAGATGGACAGACAGAGCGCACCATCTAGACCTTGGAGGATATGCTACGGGCATGTGTTCTAGACTTAGGGGGATCATGGGTGCGACAATTCACTCTGATAGAGTTTTCCTACAATAATATCTATCACTCTACCATTGGTATGGATCTGTTCGAAGCCTTGTATGGGTGGCCATGCCGCTCACCCGTGTGCTGGACTGAAGTCGGAGAAGCGAGCATCTTTGGCCCGGAGGTGGTGCAGGGCATGACAAAGAAGGTTCAGCTCATGCGTGAAAGGATGAAGGCATCCCTGGACTAGAATAAGTCTTATGCCGATCATAGGAGGAGTACCTTGGAGTTCGAGGTTGGGAATCATGTGTTCTTGAAGGTTTCGCCTCGACGTGGGCAGTGAAGGTTTGGGAAGGTGTGTAAGATCTCCCCTCGATTCATCAGACCTTTTGAGGTGTTGGGATGAGTTGGTGAGGTGGAATATCATCTGGAGCTACCACCTCAGTTGGAGATGGTTCACAACGCCTTTCACGTATCCCAGCTTCATTGATATCTACATGACGACACCCACATCATCGATTTTGGAGAGTTAGATGTGGAAGAGGATGCAACCTTCGTAGAACGACCAATCAAGACCGAAGATCTTAAGGATAAAGTGCTTCATGGATGAACCATCCCATTTGTTCGTGTGTGGTGGAGGAATGGTGGCCTGGAAGAGAGCACTTGGGAGAGGGATGCCCAGTTATGCATTCAGTACCCAGAGCAATTTTGACTTCCTTGTTGTTTTTTTCTGAGTTTTGTTTAGATGTTTCACCTTGTGCTTCAATATATTAAATATTTTGTATTCTTAACCATAAGATTATTTGTTCCATGTTCCCTTCTGTCTGTATCCGGATGTGTGATGATGGGAAAACATGACTGCTAATCAGGTCACATTAATGCGTATGCGATTAAACTTATGCGGGCGAGTCAGTGCCACCCAAAGAGGATAATATCCTGACATGTTGGAAGGTAATCCCTGACTGAGGTATTGGGTAGTGTAAATCCTTCTTCTTGTTGTGAATGTTGTGGTTGATAACTCTTGGGCGGGTATTCATGGATGTAGGGGGAGGGATCTGTTCCAGCTTTCAAACAACTCAGGGGTTTTCCCCTAAGATATAGCTTAAGAGGGTGGTTGTTCAGGCCCCACCCTTCTCCTTTCTGGTTTGTTCCTATATTATCAGGGACGAGAATATTTTGAGAAGTATCTGATGTAATGTCCATAGGTTTTGGGGTCTATTACTTGGTGAAAATCTGATGTCGATGTATTCTGGGTGGTCTGGTAGGCCATCCTAGCTTCTCGGTGACTCTTAGAGGTAGCCTTGGCCTACCGCTATCCTCGGCCCACCAGTAGACTTAGCCTACCGGTGAACTTGGGGTACCGGTAGCTCTCAGCTACCGGTAGCTATCGGCCACCGATAGCGGTTTCCAACCGGTAGCTCTTGGGTACCGGTAGCTCCCGGCTACCGGTAGCTGTCCCCAACCGGTAGATCTCAGATACCGGTAGTTCTCACCAATCGGGATCTCTCAGCTACCGGTAGCTCTCGGCTACCAGTAGCTCCTGGATACCAGTAGCTCTCAGCTACCCATAGCTGTCACCAACCGGTAGCTCTCAGCTCCCGGTAGCTCTCTCCTACCCCCACGGGTTTTCCAGTAGCGCTTCCTTTTTGTGTGAATTGGGTTTTAAACCATGTTTTGACCCCTTTAATTCTGTTTTAATTCCAATTAATGCCCATTAATGTTGGTGAGGTACCCTGGTGTGTGTCAGTTTAATCCTCCCCGAAAGACGGCGACCCTTTAATGGCGTGTGGGGTGTCCCAGCTGTGTGGTCAACCCACGATCACGCTCCTTACGCGGTTTCGAGTTTTATCTCAGAATCTTAACCGTCTGAGGCGTGCTGTATCTCATCCCATATTGGCCTTTATTACCTAAAGGATTCTCCCTACATTTCTTTTTCTCGATCACCCTGTAGTCAAAGTACCCTTCCTCCGGACGAGTTGTAACCCGATGAGGTTTTCCTTGATCGTGTTTCGTGGAGCTCCTGCTACTCATGCGGGGACTTAATATCAATCTGTGATCAGTCAGGTAGGTGTTTCAACTTCATGTCTCTTTTCTGTGTATCATTCTTGGATGGTACGCTACTGCTTCTGTATAATTGTATGACCAAATATTAATGAAGGTATTAAACAGATTCTAAAGAATGAAGGGGAGGGGTGTGATCGAGGATGCTGCTCTGTTTTCTCCTCATTCATGATTAATAATTTCTGAATTGTGTGGGCTTATGCCTACTGAAAATCATGGTTGTTGGCAGTCATTCTATGTGAACTAATAATCCCTTAACTCTTGTGATGTTTAAATGTATTGTATTTCGGCTGTGAACATTTTTATCTTTAAAGGAAATTGGTTAATTATGTATATTTGGTTAAATAAATTGAAAGCACCAGGATCAACTCCTTTTCAATGATAACCCCAGTTTGAGCCCACTGGAATTGAATCATGGATTATGTTAAATCTTTTAAATCTGAAAATACATGTTGAGTCTTCCTTGGGTTGGTAGTTTTGGTTTGGTTGTTTCCTCCACAGGCCGAGTACGGGTGACCTTATAGTTTTCTTGGATAGGGGCTTAGATTGCTGGGGTGATGTGGGTGAGGATGTGATCCTATATTTGTATCACAATTTTGTGTGGGATCCTCTTCTATTGTAAAACCTACTTATTTATAGTTCTTGAAACTTGGGATTGTATCTCACTTTGACCTACTTTGGTTCTAATACTTAGAGGGGTCTCACTTGATGTGCTTTTACAAGAGATCCGGGTGTGAATGTTTAAATTGTTATTGGGTGTAATCTTTCCGTGGCTTGTGCTTATGCTTTCTAGTTTCCCAAGTAGGTTTATAAACTTATTTAAACATTATTACTGAACATGAAAACAAGTATGGGACAAATGGGTATTTTGTTTGGTGTGAGTTGTGACTTGGGTATGGGTGATATCTCTTCCCTTATGAATGAATAGTAAGGATGGTGTTCTTTAGGCTGGCTGAAGAAAAACCCAGATTGGTTGAGTGATTGTTACCTATACATATAATTGTAGTTTTTTTGTTTCTTATTTGCTCCCCACCCAAGTTGAGCACTTTCTGCCGAACACCCCCATTCCATGGGGGGGTCCCAACACTCATATGAGTGGCTGGTTATTAGCTCCTTTTTTGCTCCCTTTCTTGAATATCCCATAAATCTACGGGTAGGCTGTTATGGCCTAAAGTCCATTATTAGCCCAAGAATCTTAAGGCAGGGTAGTGTGGTGGTTGGCCCAGGTGTGTGCGGGCAGGTGGTTTCCCAAGTATCTTCGGGATGAGTCCCAGGTGTCTTAGGGCGTGGCAGTAGTTCTTGTAGCCCAGGTGTCTGCGGGCGAGTTAGTGGTTATGGACCAAGTGTTTGCAGGAGGGATGTGTGGTTATGGCCCAGGTGTGTGCGGGTGGTGTATGGAAGTGAGACTGTGATGAGATTGGCAGGTTTGGTCTGATGTGTAGGATGTCTTCAATAACCAGTGGTAAAGTGGCATGGGGTACCCAAACATCGATGCACTATTACTATACTTTACTTGACTTGCGTTATTTGGGGGTGTGCCTTGGTGAGGCTCGTTTGGTTAGTTCCCTTATAGGGTGCTTGGTTATCTCTTTTCTCACAATGAATTAGTATGCCTCCCCACTTGTTCATGAGACTCTTTGGTTGTTCCCGTTTTTCTGGGTATCTTTTTACCTTTGGAGTTTTGTGACTTGTATCTTCTACCTTTGAACATGCATATGGGAATGGTTAATTTTCACCTGTATTTTCACTTTCTGTTTTGGTGTTGTGGGATTTATTATCTTATCTCCCAATATTATAAAAAGAAAAAAAGGGTAATTCCTTCCATTTAGTGTGTGATTCTATACCCTTGGTGCCGGTTGTCACTCCAGGACATATTGAAGGCGGGTTTCAGGGGTCATTATCTGTCCTTCAACTTAAAGAAGGAAGGGCCTGGCAATCTGTTGACCCTTCCCTCCAATTGGTGAAGGCAGGTCGTGAAACAAATTGATACATAATTCCTATATAAGTTCAATGTAATTTATTGGATTCATTTTATAATAATTTTAAATGTATAAAAAGTTTATTGAACTTTTCACCGTCTTTTACCCACCTCCTAGGAGAATTTGAAAATTTAAATAAAACACAATTTTACCACTTCTGTGGGTGGAATTTCGAAAATCTGAGAGACATGGTTAATATCAAGCAGTAAAATGTTGTTCAATAAGATAAACATAATTTTTGGTGAATAGTAACTTTTTTACTTCTATTTACCCAAGTTAAATGTAAATAAGGAAATTAAGGGTAAAAATGATATTATTATTACCCTAACACGTGTCCTAATTCTATTGGATAAATTTAATTCGACCAAAAAAACCTAAGGAAAAAAATATTACCCTTTAGGAACACTTGTATTTTATTAGGACATTTATTATTATTTTATTTAAAGAATAGTTAAAAGAGTTAAAATCAATGTTTAATAACTAAAACAATTTTAATATAGGGTTATACATAAGATAAATTCGACTATAAATATTCATTACAAAGATAAAAAAATTTAATAAATAATGGTATTTTATTTATAATTTTTAGACATCAGTTAATTTAATTTATTTATGACATAATGATGATGTAGTAATTACCTTATTAATTAAATATTAACATAATTGATGTTATAAATACCCAAATAAATGTAATTTGAGACTTTTTATAAATTAAAATAATTTTTAGCTTAATATTTCATGTTAGTATTGATTTAATTAACATTTTTTTGAACTAATCATCCAGTTATGATTTTCACAAAAATCAATTGCCAAATAGTTACAAAATTGACATAAAATAGTTTTAAAAACAAATATTATATCATTAATTATTATTATATTCCTAAAAATCTATGTTTTTTCCAAATGACTTAGATATGGATATATATATTAATAATGAACCACTTGGGGTTCGTTTGTCTTGTTATAGTATTTTTATTAACCCTATAGTGTAAGAAAACAAGAAGACACGGTAAAATTTAAATTATTTAACTTAGAGTTAAATCTAAATGATAAGGATAAAATAGTAACCCAAACATGTCTAAAACCTATTGTTTGAAAGGATTTCCACCCATCCCCAAATTAAATTCTAAATAAATAAATTTGGATCTATTATAAACCGAATATGACTTTATTATAAGATAATAATTTAATTTTTTCCTAAGGTGCCCCTCTCCTCCCTTATAAAAGGGCACCTCCTCCCTCTACTGTTTACACAATTTTGATCATTGATGCTCGGCCAACCTCTGACCATTTCACTTATAAACATCCCTAGATAAATTATAGATGTTCTGGTCTCCTGAAAAGACCAACTCGAGTGACTTAAGATGAAGCTTAAAAGAAGTGCGTCGAAGAAGAGGTAATCTATTCTTCCAATTCATTCTAGTTTTCTTTCTTCTTCAACTTCTTCTTCTTTAGTTCTTTCATTATAAAGTAATAACATCAGTATCAATCATATAATGATATATTATTATAAATATTAAAGAACCCTATTTCACTTTCTATCTATCCTACAGAAAATGAAATCATCGTGTGTGCGTACGTACGGAATACCATCTCCACGCCGTGGTGTAATCTGTTTTCCATCACCACCTCACTTGGATGGGTATAATGGTGTTAAGAACAACTATATATGGGGATTATAACATCATACTGATTCTGAAATATTATATCATACACTCCAATTCCATTCAATAATTATGGAAATGATATCATCGCTCGTGTGTACGTACGGATTACCGTCTCCACGGCGCGATGAGATTTATTATCCTTGTTAACAATTAAAGAATAATTATAATGTATATATAATGAATAATAATTAAATGTATGACATGATAATTCTACTAGAATTATGTATATATATATTTCATCTACTTACATCCATTCATGTCAATAAGGAATGGAAAACAACGTTCATGCATATGTACGGCCTGTCGTCTCCATTAACGGTGTGTTTCATTTCATTTATATATCTTTTATATATATATACTGAATATATATGATATATAAATCATGTTTTAAATTCTGGAAGTAAGTAAATCATGATATAAGTAATAATAATATCAAGAACAACAAGTCCAAACACGTATGATAAATAAAACAATTAACCCCAAAACGCTCCTTTAACATGGAATTTACAAAAAAAAAACGTGTAATATAAAGTCATAAGTTAACCATATATGAAATCATAACAATAAATATGATTTTTTAATAATTCAATGACATTATTTAAATCATTATATAGGAGTTTCGGATACGTACAAAGCATATTGGACCTAAGGTAAGGGATAACCTTTCCAATCTCATTTTTATCCTGGATTGTTTATTCGTATCTATTTACTAGGGTTATATTTATCATCCATGTCCCTGCATTCTAAAAATGGTTTCTTGTATGTATAATTTCATTTTTACCCATTTTTTACTTTTACTAAATGGTATGTAAGGAATCATTTTTTATACATTACAAGGTGCCTTTTTGACTTTTTCAACAAAAGTACGAGGAGAATGTTTTTTTAACATATAAGGCATGAAGGGATTTTTACGGTTTCATAAAAACTTATTTCGATGATGATTCCTCTACAAGATTTCATGAATATTTTTAACAAATCCTTTTATTTAAAAATTTCATGGAATTTTGTGAAAAGAAAATTATTTTTAAAAAGAAAGTATATTTTCCTTAAGAATTCAATTCATGTGTTTTATCAAAACAATTTTCCATCCAAGAAGACATCATTTCATATGTTTATGTTTCAAGTATAATGTCTCTATGCATTACATGGTTTCACTTTTCTTATGATGAAATGATATATATTTGTTTTATATGGATTATGTTATGATGGAATGATGTTTATGAAACCCATTTTATTCTTTGGGTTATGAGGAATGTTTTATGATTATTTTGTGGAAAAAGTAAGAATAATTTAATTATGAGATGGGTGGGACCTATATCTCCCTCAAATTAATTTGGTAAAGATTTATATCTCATGAGATAGACATGTCTGGAACATAATGTTAATCCAGTTCAGTGATAGAGGACTGGAACGAGGAGTTAACTCAATTAAGAAAGGGTCTTTGTCCACTAAGATGGTCTTGACAACAATGACTTGGCTAATAAAGAAATCATAACAGGTGCTTAATGGTTGCCACAATTACAAGTTTTATTCTCATGATATTTTATCATGATTTATGTTCCATTATAATTTATTCCTTACTTACTTCCATGTTTTATGTCATTGCTCATGATCTTGATGTTTAAAGATTATGTTCATGTTTTTAAATTCAAATGTATATGGTTTGTTTTATTTTATCCATGCATAACCTTACTGAGAATTTGAGCTCACCATTTTTATGTCTTCTTTTCCCCCAGGATTAAAAGAAAGGTTTTATGTAAAGAAACAAAAAGGGGAATATTTTTATGGGAGATGTTGAAAATCATTCACCATGATTAGAAGAATATGTTCCAGGTTTCAAAAGACACTAAACTATAATGATCCTTGAGTTATGGTTTTTGTTATGTATTAAGTATTCCTAAAAAGTAACATATTTTCCATGTACATCAAGCTTTGGGTCTCTACAATCAAATGGGTGAGTGTATGGAGTAAATAATTCTAAATTTTAATCTTTCTGAAAATTTGGAATTATAAACCTAATAAAGTGTCTTGATTAAATCATAAAATGATTGATTTGTTGAAATGTTGATCGTAATGTAATGAATTGTTAGTGACAAATTTATATAATGATTGATGGAAATAAATATCTTCTTAGGGATATATTAATAGTTTGATTTAATATAGATTATTAAAAGGACAACCATCATGATGGGTTAAAACATGTTTCATCCGTCAAAGTCGTGGGGCATAAACCCATAACTGAAGGATGATAACAGTTTAACTCTATCCATTATCCTACATGATATCATGGTTAATAAAAAATCAATTAAATGACTTGAGAAATAAATATGAAAGATGAACTAATGGGGTTACAATTTATATTTAGATATTAATTAATTACATTGGGTAAATAGGGCTAACCATTTTGGATTTGTAAAATATTTAAGGAATGTTGAAATAATATTTCACTATTTTGTAGATATTTTGCTATATTTAAAGTTAATTTTAGTAATTCGTGGGTGAGAAATTCATTTTTTCATATTCATTTCTGGGAGTAAGCATGGAATTTTTATTTGATTAAAGAATATAAAACAAATTTAATTATAATTCTGAAATAGATTGGTATCATGTAAAAACATTTACAAGAAATCATAGATAGTAAAATAATTCATCAACATTTAGAAAATGATATTGAAACAAAAAAAAATTAACATTACATTCATATCAGATAAATTATTTGGACATTTAAATCATAAAATATATATTTCTTTTCGGCTGATAATTATTCATTGACCATTCACATTCCTCAGATCAATTACCTCAGTCACCCTATATAATAATTCATTCTTTTCTTCCATGTTCAAATATTCTTATTCCATGATTTTTATCTTACATGTAATCCCTTTAGTTTATTATTTCATATGTACTTTTTATATCCATTTCAAAATTATTAATAGGATGTTTTATTACATCTTCATATTAATTGGGTTCTCTATAAAATAATTCTCAACTATGTAATCCCTGATTACCAATATCATATTTATTTGGGAGGGGATTTATTTTAATGTAGGGAGTTTAAAACCCCTAATTTTATAAAATAATATCATATTATTCTATAGAGTATTTGATGTGATAAATCCAGCTTAAATAACCCAAAAAATAGATATCAGTAAATTTAATCTCTTTGCTAGATTTTGGAGCACCCAACATCATGTCAAAATTAACCCTTCTATTGTAAAATATTATAAAATCGTCTTTAAAATGGAAGGAATAAATATTAAAAAAATACTAAAATTATAGTTATTTAATGATATTAAATAAAATATAACTCATTTAATAGAAACATTAGAAATTTCATTTTTTTACATAACAATAAAAAAATTATCTTAGGGTATTTTTTTCTATTTTTCCGAAATTCTTCATTTTTTGATGAATGGGGGATATTAATATATTTTAATTATAAAAATCATTTAATTTTAAATGATTTATGAAGATAAATAATATATTCAATTGGTTTTATAGTAAAATTAGTTACGTTATGTATCTATTAATCGAAACGTTTTCATTGGAATAAATTTAATAAATTATATTTTTTAGAATTTTTTTTATCTGTTACAAATGATCTTTATAAAACACTGCATTCTTGTTGCATACATCGCCTTCATTTAAATTTATAATTTATCTCTTAAATGAATTTAATTTGAAATAAATAATTTCATATCTTTATATATTATAATTTCTAATTTCTAATATGTTTAACATATTTTTCTTAATTAATAGTGAAGAAAATATAAACTAATTGCCATAGTTATGGAAAAATTGATTTTCCTAGAGTTTAAATTAAGAAGATATTGATTAAAAATGACATATCAACATTTATAAGGAACATTTTATATAAATTCTTCGACATTTTATATTATATTATATATAATGTTCTATTTTGGTGTCTTATGGAATTATATAAATGTTGGTTTGATAGAATATTTTCAAAACATTGTAGGTGTTCCGCTCACCTCACTTATAAAATTCCACCAATTTTACGATCAAAATTACACCATAAAACCATATTTAAATAAACATCATGTTCCCAAATCACGTACAAAACTCCATATCCTAGTAATATATGTCTTATTTTATTCATAAAGTTATCATGAAATTACTTTGGGTTCAATCATAAGTAAGTTATCTGAAGAAGAGGTAATGTTCTTCAATAAGCATTTTTGTTTTATTTTATCCCCACCAACTTATTCATTTTTTGAACCATGATGATATAATTACCATAGAATATTACATATAATTATATGTTTTATGTGAGGTCAATTTCTTTAAAAAACCACCACTTCCATAAAAATGATTATGAAATCATTATTCTTGTGTACATCAGACTACAGCCTCGTGATCAATGTCGTTCATTTTTCAATTATCATACGTCACAGTTGGGTATGCAGATGGATCGATAGTATAAATATGATACTAATAAAATAATTATCCATATATAGTAATTAAATCACATATACCTTTTACAATTCATTCAATTACTTATAGAACACGATAAATTCACTCGTGTGTATGGTGAACTACTGCCTCACGAAGCGATGGGATTCATCATAAATGGAAGGTGATAATGGTAATGTTAATGATTATATCGGATATAAATGAAATTATTATTATATTTAGTACATATTAATCATTATTTAAATATAATATATCATTTTATTTCATACCTTTTAACTTATATAATGATGATAACATTGTTTGTGTATGTGTGGATTACTGCCTTCACGACGTAATGTGACTGTTTTTCCATCACCGAAGAACAAGGATGATATATAATAATATTTAATATTTTTCTTAGGTTAAATTTTGTAGATATTAAAGAGAAAATATTACTTTAATAATTTTCATAATGATGCTTTAAAAATAGAAGCATCACATGTGTCTATATACGACCTGTCTTCACCATTATCGTAACATACAAAATTTCCCAAAAACATTTTTCATAATTGGAATTAAAAGATTAATTAATAACTGAATAAGATAATTATTTAAAGATTATAATTCTATATAAAATGGTTCTATATAATATAAAAAAACTAGAATTTTAATTACAAATCATTAATTGGAACACAATTAAAATAATACATGAAACAAATAGAATAATTAACTGATTATTAACAAATGGGTGATAATATATTATAAATGATTCTTATATGATATTATAAATATTAATAATATTTTGGAAAAATTAGATAAACAATTTATACC
The DNA here is from genome assembly GCA_963277665.1 of Viscum album. Lineage (NCBI taxonomy): Eukaryota > Viridiplantae > Streptophyta > Magnoliopsida > Santalales > Viscaceae > Viscum > Viscum album. The sequence goes on from OY728143.1 coordinate 228,482,750, forward strand.
CAATATATAAGCGGTTATGTAATGTTCAACCAGAGTGTAGCATGAGGTAATTGATTTCATCTTAATATCATTTCATTGAGGAATATAATAATGTTATGCACCTACTTCCTTTTAAATAGTGTATATACTGCCCCTTGGACATTTAATATACTGAAATATTAATTATTCAACGTATTTTTTTTATATGTTTCATCATTGAATATAATGTTATGTTATTTAATAGTTTCCAATTGGTAAATAATTTTATAACTCAATTATTTTTCATTGGGTTATATTAATTATTCATTATATTTGATATACTGAGATTTTGTGGGTAATTAATTATAAATATATATTGTTGTATATTAACATTTCTAATGTCGATTTTTAATTGATATTCATAATTGATTAATTTTTTAATTCTAACAGAACATTTAAGATGTTTTTAAAGGATTATTACACAATCTCAATCTAGTCGAAATTGTTTCATATAGAATCTATCTTAATGGAAATTAAATGGTAAATATATATAAAAAAATTAAAATATTATTATCCTCTATTTATATGTGTTATTATTATATAATTGTATCATTTTTTACACATCAGTAGAAAATAAATGAGAAAATATTTTCATAAAAACATATGATGTCATTTCTCCCTTTAGCAGCATATATATCTTCTTCAAAGACCATGTTTTATAAAAAAATTAAATTTATTTTTAACATTCTTCTAATGACTTATTAAAAAATTAATTACAAATTTTTTTCTAAAAAAATCTATATAAAAACTATTTCATTTTTTAAACTATTTTGGTTAATAATTTTCTAATAAAGATAATGAAATATTTGTTATAAGATGTGTTATATGAATAGTATTTCTAGTACTAATAATATCAAAAAAAAATTAACATCCATTATATGATTGAAAAATTATTTTTGAGGAAATTTTTTTAAAGCTATTTTATAAAATTTTATTTTAAAAAAATTATTTTCAAAAATGAAAAGGAAATATTAATCTATAATGTTTTTAAAGATATTTTTATGGTATTTCTATTCATTAATGACAAAAATATATTATTCATAATTGAATCGATGTATGTCATATTTAATCCATACTTATCGGTCTTCTTAATGGTTTATGATCATTTTGATCAAGGAATGTATTAATGTTGAATTCCATGATTTATTTTTTTCGTTATTATATTTCAATTGAATTATTTACTGTCTTATGGAGATTATTGTTCCCCTAAATATCAATATTATTCATCATGGAGTTTTAATTATTGAAACCATCTATAATTTCTATAAATGGTGTTCTACATTGATTTTTTTTCATAAATAAAATATTGATTAATAATTAGTTTTTACTAAATACAAATATTTTATGACAGGGAACATGATCCATCATATTAAATAGATTATTTGATATATAAATAATGATTTAAACCTATATTTATTTCTAATCCATATATTATACATCTCTTTGAAGTATGGGTCAGTCCCATCAGTCAAATTATTATGCTATCATTAAATACGGTTTCACATATTGTGTTAAACTGTCTTTTGAAAGGTATTAGAGGTAGTGGTATCATGGTTCAGGAGATCATATAATCAAATAATTATGCATTACCTTAAATCTGAATTAAATTATTGTTTTCCATGATATTTTCACAATGACATTATATCAATAAAAATTTTATTCTTATATTATTGATTAAATGGTATGTTTTTATGTTATTTACCCTTCTATATTGATTATTCAATATATACTTATGATAATACTGTTGTTGATTAAATTTCATGTGTTTTTAATTTTTTATCTTCCCATAATGATTATTATCCATGACATTTTCACATTTATACTATCTTTGTATGTATTTCCATCTCAATTTATTGATTAGATATCATCTATGTTCAGTTATTTACACTTCCATATTGTTTAAACGTATTTATTCAATATATCATCCACTATAAACAATTCATATATATAATTAGAGAGGACATGCAATTTTTTATTTTTTGACAATTTAATAACGTTTATAGTGATCAATATAGATTCACATTCTCTCTAGAATGAATTTATTCTTAAGAAACTATTTTTTAATTAATTTTTTTTTAAAATGAAGTACATATTCAAATAATGTATGTAATATTAAAAAAATATTAAATTATTTAGGAATTCGGGATGTTATTCCTTGTACATTATCTCAATGTAATAAATCAATAATTGATCTTGGGTATTGGGATTATTGTAATTATAGGAACTATGATGACCATTTATAATGAAAATGCATAACCCCCACCAGGGTAACGTATTATATCTCTTTCGGGATTTATCTAAACCCATGACATATAGAAAATCAACTACTCTCTCATCATAGCTAGTCCTAGACGTCTCATCCTCCTCACATAGATCAATAAACCACAAATTATCTTTATTAAAGTGTCACTCCACATGGATGAGAAGTATGAGCATCACACCTATAATATTCTATGTGTTATCTCAACTACAATCTTTATATGAATGCAATAATTGACACACCATTGATGTTTTATTTATCAATTATTTTTTAAAGAGATGAATAATATCACATGGTGATAATTGACCATAAATTCGTCAGACCTAACAGTGAATTCTTTATCAATGAAGACGGCGGCCATTGATATTTTATATTTTTTGGATAGTGTGTCTAGGGTGTTATTAATAGAACTCTATTTGTTTAGAACATAATATTTTTGTGGTATACGATTTTAGTAGCATCATCACTCCACTATTTTGGTACTCCTTGGAATATATAAATTGTGGTGGCCTATGTAATTATCACTTTTGATATTTAAAGAATTTATTTGTAAAGAGATGTTGTAAGGGAGGGAAAGGCGAAATTATATTATTGAGAGACCACGATTGGCAACATGGAATACATTTTCAGTTTTTATACCCTCAATCAGCCCCCTATTAGGGTTAAAACTTTAAAGAAGACTAAAATGTGTTATATGATATGTTGTTTTTGGGTTTCTTTATCTCTATTTGAAGATTAGTAATGCCTATAAATTAGAGAGATTTAAATCCTTATAAATGACATAAGTATGAAAATTTAATGATCCGAATTTTTAATCATTTAATATATTTGGGAATGGATGTGTATAAAAAATATTTTTCATTGAATTAAATTTTAATTGAAACTGTATCTTTATCTATGAATAACCATTATGAGTTGGATTCAGGAACGAAAGATATCAATACATTAAAATGGTCCTTATAAAAAAATATGTATAGGAATATTATATTCTGAAAGACATATCACATTATGTGGAAAAATTAAAAATACATATATAAGAGATTCAAAATTATTATTAGTAATAATATAGGTTCCATGTTATATGTATGAGGATTTGTTGATGAGTCCAAATTAAATGTTCAACAATTTCATTAAGAAAAGTTACTTTTATGTATTTGATATGCATGGGTTGAGAGAAAACCTCAAAAACATAAAAAATTATTAAATGAGTTTAAAAATATTTACACTACTCATTAATCAAAATTATAAATCATTGAAGACAATGATCCAGAAGATATTTTCCTAGAAAACAGAAAACGTACCCTCATTACATATGTATGGAGGAACAATGAGAATGATTCCATGATGATGGTGAGTATTTGAATGTAGATTTTAAATATATAATGAATCACATGGGGATGGAGGACACTAAATACGAGTAGATTGAGATTTTGACACCCCTAATGTATTTAAATTTGAAAAGAAAAAAAAATTCAAATGAAATATTTCACGTTCATCATTTAGATGTGAATTTGGTGTCTATTGAAAAAAAACAGTTTCAATAAAAATAATGGTATAATGAATACGAAATCACCAAGGAACATATAAAATGAAAATAATGCAAATAATGGATTAAAAAGTGATTTTTTCATAAGAGAAAATATATATCACAAGAAAAATAAATTTTTGAGAAAATTAATGTGAAAAAGGATAATGATTATAAGGACATTAGTTTATATTCATAGTGGCTATTCAAAAAAAAATCAACTATTTATTAATGTGATGTTAAAATTAATTAAATCAATTCATATCCTATCTCCCATGATGAACATTGGGAATCTCATAATTAAGTCATTATATGGTGGGTAATGACAATTAAGTAAAATTGAGTTCAATAGGAATCCATGATCGTCCTTTAACTACAGGGGGATAAAAATTCAGTAATTAAGGAAATAAATGAAAAAACAGATCTCAAAATTCAAAAAATATAGAAAAAGAAGATTATTTTAAACACAATATTGAGAATAATTTATTAAAGAATTGAAGCCATTAACATTTCATGAAAAAAATGGATAAGATAATTGTCCAAAAATAATGATAATACATTCCATGAACGAAAATTATAGATTAGGAAACACTTTACATACTTGGAATAACATTGGGAAATCATTTCATATAACTAATAATTTAAGATTATTTTATATTTATAGAATAAAACTTACCAATAGCATAGTTGAAATTATTTAAAAACAAATGGAATGTTAATATGGTTTATTAATAAAATTACATGACAACCTTATCTGATGCTATACTACATGTAACAAAACCTTATGGAAAAGTAGATTTTCATGATGCTTATTAGTTTACTAATGGTGCAATTTAATATTAGTGGAAAACATCATATAATTATTGTGATTTATATTGAAATTATAGGCACATTAATAATTATATTTATATTTTAAAAATGATATTTTAAAGGGAATATATAGTATAAATAATAATGAAAAGGATCCATATATTATTATTTGGTTAATGGATTTGGTATTTCTAAAAATTATTTTGGATCAGGGTGATTATATTCACATAAATGTGAACTAGAAGGTGCCAAAAAGACATTAAAAGGAAATACAATTTTGTAAATATTCATAAAAAGTTAAACACTTAAAATAGTTTTTTATAAATGTGGGATGAAGAGTATTACATTTAATTGGTGGTTGGGAAAACTCACCCGTAATGAAAAATTACACAATTGGTAATTAAGACCTTTTACATATATTAGGAAATTAAGACATCATCACAAGGATAGACCAATGATAAAAAATGTTCTTTTATTTGATAATGATGATATATTTAAAAGTATACTATATGGTAATGAATATGTTGGGGGAAAAGATCATATACTAATATATGTTCTCTTATAATAAAGATATTACCACAATTTTGATAGTGTGTGCCATTTGTGTGGCTCAAGATATGTAGTGAAATTAAATAATATTTTTTTCATTATTAAATATATAGATTGTTTGACCATTTAATGAGGGAAATTAACTGAGGTGAATATAAACCTTATTGGTGATGAAAATTTATACAAGATGTCAAAAGAAGATAAAATTAGGTTGTGGAAAATGATATGTGGTCGTTAGAGAAAAAAATACATGAGGAGTTCTATATAGAATGATGATGCAAAAGATATCTCCAATATCACAGGTAATCAATATAAAACATGTGAATGCTACCAAACCCATAAAATTACTCTTAAATTCTATAAATAAATGAGATAATGATTATAAAAATTAATAGATCATTTAAATGATTTTTTTTCTAATGATAAAAAAACCCTATTTGGAAAATTAAATTTTGTTTTTTTCTGTAACATTATTATAATGGAATGGATAATAGTAATTTCACAAAAAAAATAATTTGTATAACTATTTAATTATATATCATAGATAATATAATAATATTGTTAATGACAATATCCAAATAAAATCACACTAACATGGGAATGGTTTTTGATAAATAATCAGGGGGATTAATACATAGAAAACATTAAAGATAACATCTAGTATCAGTGGTAAGGACTCATCAACAGAATTATGTTGTTTATAAGTGGTATAATATTGATAATAAAATGGATCATATTATAAAAAATTGTAAAGGTATATCCTTAGAGTTTTGGATGGAATAATTCCTTCGATTATTTAATATCCTCAACCAATACATACTATAAGTAAATGAAGAAAATGATTCAAATACACATGTGAAAGATTCATATTCTATTAATAATATTTTATAGAACAATGTTCAATTTGTTGTAGATGAAATTGATGCGGAATTTTGTAACTTTGCTCAAATTTTGAGATAATTCCAAAACATATATGACAGTTCCGATGATGAATCAAATAAATAAATAATATCATCTAAGTGTATTATAAACATTTGGGTTTATATAATTAAAATTTGTATTTTTGGTCACTATATTTTAATCAAGAAGTGTGAATATATAATAGAACACATAATACATACCGTAAGTATGAAAAAATATATTTTTATGATGTTTCTAAATACAGGATTTTTGTCAAGTACATAAATGAGGTATTTGATAACATATAAAATAAAGTGACATTAGAAGTTATTCCATTTATGAATGAAACAATTGCAATAAAATGGGTTTAAAAAATAATGATAATGAAATGATAAACTGAACGAGTTATTATTGTAATGAAAAGTCTTTTTGCAACTTAATTATATATATGTAGAAGTGACATCTACACTAGTTTCAGGACTTGAATCCTTATGGTAGTTTTAGGGAAATAGTAGTGCAGAAGTGATAAAGTGATTATCATTTGGAAATCAAACATTCTATCACGAATCGGTTTATTTAAGGATGATGTATAGATTTAGGGAAAATATGGGTTTCTTAGTAATAAAGATGATTAAAATGTAAACTACTTAATTAAATATTAATGTATCCTAAATTAAGAACCATGATTCTTATAATCGTAGAAAGTTATTTTTTATATAAGCATGGCCTCTAGAGATGGGAGGATTATCACAAACTCTACATGAAGAAATAAAAAGGAAAATTGATGGTGCTCTAAAATTAAATTTTTAATATCATCATTGGAGGATTGGATGACACCCAATGAAATATATTTTAAGGACTAATTAGTAAAAAATTAGATATGTCCCTAAATTTGGAATTTTATATTTTTCATATATTAAATAGGAATAAATGTGAAAATGAGACTTATATTTTAAAAAATAAAAATTCCGTAGAGGTTCATGAAATATTTAAAAAGATAATTATATCTTTATTTACACCCCAGTAGAGACTCATATAAAATTGGTAGATGATGTGAATTACAAAGAGGTTTATGTGACTATTTATAAAGAGATCATTGATTGAATATAATCCTTGAAATCTATATTAAATGTTATTTCATTTTACATGTGTCGAGACAATTGTTATAAATGATTACCCAAATGAATTCATATATTTCATCTAAAAAAAAATCTTTGATATATCAAACAAACATTGAATTATCATATATTTGATTATAAAAACTAACAAAAACAACTCTTTGGTTTCACTAATACTGTTCTTATAGGTTCATAAGATCTCCCAAAAATATTTTAAATGGTTCATTTTTTTCTCAATAGTTCTTTCATTTCAGGGATTGGTAGAAAATTAAAACTATATCATATTGGTAATTGATGAGATGAAAAATATAGTATCATATCATGCTTATACAAAATTTTTATGGATGATGATACAACTTTATGGAATTGGAATTTAAGTGTATTATCTGCTTCCAAAGTAGTATTGTATCCAATTTTTTGTAAATATGAGAAAATATTCCCATATTGTGTCTATGGAATAAGAAAATCTTGATACAATGTCACATTATAGTAGAGATGATTGAGAAACAACTTGTTTTGATGGTGTCTGTGTCAATTCAAAATTGAATTTATGATATTATGAATATGTCACTATCAAAATGTAATTCTTTGGAAATCATTAACAATTTTTATTAATATGAATACATCTACAAAAATGGTATGAAGATTAACTCCCACTTCCCACAGAGTTATTTATCATTAGACAATTTTTTTAGGTAATTGGAATTCTTTTTTTTATCTTAATTTCTCTATTGTGATCATTCATTAATGTATTTATTAAGATTTTTTTAGAATGTTGAATTATTATTCAGAGTTTTTATTGAATAAAATATATGAACAAGCTAATAATGGTGGAGATACACCCTTTCTATCCTAAAAGGCATATGATTAATTAATGTTAATTTAGAGTGAGAAGCTATTTATTGGACGATAATTACTCATGAGTATATTTTCATTTTATTTATAATTCTAAAATACTATGTATATAAGATGAGAATATTATTAATGGTTTTTGATTCATTTATATACTAATAGAATGAATTGGGTTTAATTTTCTTCATATTTGATTATTTTCAGAATATTTATTAGAACTGAAGAAGGATTATTTATACGAAGACATTTGAGGGGTCTTTGGGTTGTGTTTATTGATATAGTATTATGAGAATTCATCCAAAAAAAATTGATGTCATTTATATAATCATGTTTGTATAATGGAAGTATATCAACTGTTTTTTAAAGATAACCCCAACACGACTAGTAGTACACTGTGGTTGTTTTGGTGAAATCCTTGTAGATTTAGAAATATTAATGGTGAAGTTGCGGTGGTCATTTTTATTTATATAATGACATCTAGGTGAGATTTCTAAAGTCATGTCACATTGGAATATATAATATGTAAAGATAACTATGGTTCAATAAAATGTTATACAATGAAATTTAGATGATATATAATGGAAAATATAATATTTTTTAGCTATATAAAGGTAAAATAAAAGCCACTTTACCATTTTATAGTTAATAGAATAGAAATTTGACTAAATATAAGTCAAATGATGTGTTTGATGATCAACATAATTACAATTCGATTTTCTATTAGCTTGAGTAAGGATAATGGTGAAGTCACTTAACATGTATAAAGGTAATATTATGGTTATTTTCATCATTTTAGGGTAATATGAAATTCCCATGATTTAAATAAGGGTAGATTATAAGACCACACTAAAGAAGATAGTGTCTCTTTAAATCAATAAAACACATATAGGTACAAAAATGTCAGATAGTTATATTATATAGAATATAGAGTATTACAATAGATGTTTTCGTATCTGAAACTCGAATCCAAATTTGTTCATGGAGCATTCCAGGATATAATTGTTCTTAAAATTTAAAAGGATAATGTTGGAAGACAAATTATTATATAGTTGTGGGATGGAGGGAGTTTTTAATGAAAAGATAAGCATCATATTTTTCCACGTTAATGTCAAAATGGAAAGTAGCCATAGTGGTTCGAATTTTAAAGGTTATTTTTTCTGTATAGTTGTAGAACCTGAAATTGTGAATAAATTTGTATATGTTATATGTATTATTGGGTAATTTTAATTCATTGAACTGATTGGATGGTATTGTTTGAGCCAAAATGACTGCACCCAAATCCAATGATTCTGATTTTATTGTTTTAAATCCAATTGATTTATTTATAACCAAAACACATGTAATTTTTCTACAGATTGATATTTGGAATGAGAATATTATAAATTTTCATCATTTTTAAAAGATGAAGAGAATAAATAGAAATTTATATGAAGTGAATGATATTTTTTTCCTTGAGTAGAGTATGGAGACATCTCCAATCACAAATATATTGACAAATTGTAATCATAGAAAAATAGAAAATGAATTATTGAAATATGAACTAAAAGGTCATTGAAAAATAGGGTATTCCAAATGTTTTTCATTATTAATTTTTTTCAAATATTTTCAAGATGTGAAAAACCATTAATGTAGTATTTCTCAAATATAATTTCTACATAAAGTGATTTTTAATAAGAGGTTAATTATTAATGATCTACATGTTGTAATAATGAATTACCGATTACAAAAGATATATGCCATTTCAATTTTACTTATTTTTTTGGATAGTGATCCCAAGGGTTTAGTGAGATAACATTATTGTATAATAATATTAAACAAGTTTTCTATATATTTTTGGATCCATATACACACTAATCTTTTCCATTCTCAATGGAATTTTCTAGTTTTTAATTAACTACAAAAAAGTTAATTATTTTATTTATTGGTTTTCTTTTTCCAATTATATAGTAATGGAGAGAAATAATTTTTTATAATATTCAGAAAAAAAATTGATCAAGGGTGAAATATTTATTATTGAAATACCATTATACACCCTTTCAAGGTAAAATATTTACAAAAACCAAAATTACATGAAATGAAGAAATAATATGAAAGGAATATGGTAGAATTATTCAAAATAGATATAAACAAAAATAGGGTATTTATGTAGAAAATTTATATTAAATAGGTTTTCTGTTGTAGTAGAATAACATTAAATGGAATTTTATTAAATCTAATTCAATTGATTTCATGATCAACATAACTAGATATGAGGAAACTCTTGAAATATATATTGTACAAATTATTGGTAGTAAGAGTTTATATTTGTCATATTATTATATGGTCCCATTATAATTTAAATCTATGTTTTAATAAATATAGGAAATATATGTGGAGTCCATAATATAAGTTAGAACCAACAATGAATGAAGTGGTAAAAAATGTGTATTAGAATTCTATGGACAAATGAATTTTCTATTCCGTATATGATAGTGAAGTTTTGGGACCCCTCCAAATTATTATAGAGAGATTACTAAGAATTACTGTGATTATTGATTTAAATGATAATATTTGTTAACAATTGATAAAATATTTATATTGTTAACCTTTACTAAATACTACTTCTCTATAAATGGTTATAATAAGTTAAAAATATTTGTGTGGGACTAAAATATAAATAGAAATCCACATTCAAAGATCACTATAGAACTTTTTCATGTCATCATATTTTGTTTATTATGTATAATAAAATCCCCACAATTTAGTGATGTATTTTTTAAATATTTCTTATGATGGTGAAAAAATTTATGGATGTATTCATTGATAAAATTTAATTTTAATTTTCATCATTTCATCTTTTCCTATATAATATTTATATAGATATATAAATATGTGATGAAAAAATCCATACAATAATTTAATATAAGATCCATTATATGGTAAAATATTGAATTTTACTTGAAAAATTTATTTTCTGGGATGGAAAGAGGTTGATTAATTATTGTTCAACATGATTATAAAGATTCAAGAACTACTAATAGTGATAAAGATATTAACAGTCTTAGGTAATGATCATTTTGGTTATGTTTTCATTGATTTCTCATGGATATCATGATCTCTCAGCCTTCTTATGGTAATGTACACATAATTATTTTATGTAACAGTATATTAAAATGAATATTATGCTAGTCATTGCACCAATTATGGTACCCTCAAACTGGGCCAAATAGTTTGAACTATTATTCTATGTGAGTTAATATGATTATTAGAGTAGTATTGGTATAATTAGTAGAATTTATTCTATTGAAAATATAATATTATACTATAACTATTAAGGGGATATAAATTAACTTAAACTCAATAGATATTGGACTAATTATTTGGTATATAATTTTTATATTAATGTACTATTGCTTTCCCAATCTAAATTGATGGTTTATATTAATCAAAGGTTATTGAAGTATTTTTCTAAAAAATAAGGATTTGATAAAATGCTTGATTTAGTTAATCTTTTTATTCATATATTTAAACATAGAATTACAAATAATAAATGATTTTAAAATCGGGAGGATCACAATATATCAGTGATGTAATTTACAAATTTCGGTAGAGATTAACAAATGTTGAATGAATACAAATCTCCACAGGATCATTCAAAATAGTAGAGTATACAAAATATCATAGATCAGATACATCACAAAATTTTTGGTCTCTAATAATATTTATCCATAATTTTAATAAAAACAATGGAATAGATCCATATTTTAAATGCAACATTATTTTTGGGATGATTTTACATGACTCAAGAAATGTCATTATGGGTTGATTTATTCATGTTTACAGGATTCAAAATTGTAAATCATTGTGAAATTTTATAAACCCTCTTATATAAAATGACATATTGAACTAAACTGCATAGTGTAATGAATGTTATAATCTTTATAATTTTATCATACACTTCAATATGACAAGAATATATATGTGATAACAGGGGATCATTTTCAGATAAATCAACATAATAAAAAAGATTTAAATTCCACAAAAACTCATCATGTTTCATGATGTTTTTAATGATAATATAGCTTATTTCATATGAGTATTATTATTATAATTCAATGAAAAATACATCTTGGATACATTAAATTACATTTTGAAATGGGTTAAAGAAAAATTTAACCCAACCAATATTTTAAATTCTAGAAAAATATATTAATATAAAAATTAATTTTCAAGGAATGAAGTTCCAAATGTATTTATTATTGATGAAAAAAATAAGTTTGAATCCATTTCATCATGATTATTTTAGTATATTATATATTTTTATATAATAAAATAATTCTATACCATCCCAAAAATTTTGGGCTTATAGATATTTCATTCTAGGAAATTTAAAACATTATAGAAATAAAAATAAATATCAGTAGGAAATATTGTAATGGTATACATTATGACACTATATTTGTTTATATAATAGCTTAAAAAAATTATTGGGAATGTCTCTATACAATTTTAAATATTGAAATAGTAACAACCCTGACCCTAGAAGCCTTAATATAGTTCCTACTACAATTAAATTGGCATAGATACATGGGATCCCATATTTAAGGAATAATTAGTTTTTAGTTTTTGAAAACTAAATACATAATTGATACAAATTTTACATTGAAAATAGAAAATAAATCATATAAAAAGTAAAATATCATCATCCTTTACGCACATTCCCAGAATTTATCTTCATTTTGTATGGAATGGGAATACAATTACTGTGATCTAAAAATTTATGTACGTGTTATGTAATGAGGATTCAATAATAAAAAACATGAAAAAAATATATAAAATAAAATAATTCAAAATTAATGTATTTGAATAATTTTTTTCCAGAAAAGATAAAGAAGAATCAACATCGAAATGTAAATAAATAAACATATTTAATTTAATTGATTACTAATAATGCAGTGAATCCAGAGAAAATTTAATAGGGAAAATATCCTATATATTCTTAATTGAATATTAAATTTTTGTATGGTGAAATTATTTTATATATTGTTTTATGAACATTTAATATTCTACTATCATGATCTACCCTCCAAATATTTCAAAACATACTATATAAAACCCTATCTGATTTGGCCAACTATGTTGTCTCGTGAGACTATCATGGGATATATGGGATTACATTACCTAGTCCCCAACCCATACATTATGTATCCAAAATAATTCATCATATATTAAATAAATTATATAATTTTTAAACAATATTCCTAATCAAAAATCTGAATTGAGTAAAGGATAGAGGTATATAAATACTTTCCAGAAAGTCAAATAACTATCAAAGTAAAAGGTTTAGGTAAAAATGATATTAGATTTATCAAAGAATTGTATATAAAAAATAATAATATGGATATTTTATATAATATTAATTTTAAATGGTAAATGATATAATAAATTAATTCATTCAAGATAATGTCAACAATCCCAAAAGTATGTGTGATTTCCAAATAATGATTACCACATGTTAATTTTCTATCCAAATAACCTTGTATGTGATAATTCTAATTGAAACATAAAATACAATAAATAATAAATAATTTGTTACATTACATGTAAAATTGGTAGTATATACACCACATAAAGTTGAATTGGCGTATAAAAAGAAATAGTCCCAATGGATTTTAAATTAAGACGAAATACCTTAACTTTTGATACTTTTTTGATGAACATGATTTGACCTCCTATATAATATAAAGAAACATTTTGTTAAATTACATAATATCCCTGTTAAAATTTATATTATCATATATGATCCATTAATAATATCTTATCACCCTCTTCTTAAAAATCATTTATTATTTGGTTGTATTGGGACTTAATTACCATGTTTTCCCATGCATGTTATGTAATAAAATATATAGATCATTCAAATATTATATAGTTTAATAATATAAATAATAGTAAAATGAAATAATTATCACAATTATATTTTAATTATTCTTTTAAAACTAGTCATTAATGATGGTGAGGAAAGATTAAGTATATTAAAATCATGGAGATGGTAGGTTGTACGTACGAATGAGTAACATTCAAGTTTCTCACCAATCATTATTAAAAAAATATATATAATATTTTATCTTTAAAACTGATTATAAAAAAATTAATAACATAATATATACTTATATATTTCATTGATTTTTATGGTGATGAAAAGAGAGTAATATTGCTTTGTGAAGGTTGAATTCCACAACTGCACAAATGATGTTATCATCATTAAATGAGTGAAAAAAATAAAGAATAAGATATATATATATATATTCATTACATTATCATAAAATTACAAATTGTGGTTATTATATCATTTCATTTTGAAAATAATTGATGAAAGTGTAAAATGAAATAAATTGAAGACTCTTATTGAAAAACATTAAATCTCCTTGTGGAATCCTCACATTGTTAAAATGGTATACTTAATATGATAGATTTAATCCCAAAATAAGGATTCTAGGATTATGGGATTGAAATTTTTATGTGATTTATTCATGCATTATATAATGAAAAAGGATTCAGATGTATGAAAAAGTGAGGGGCAGCGAGTACCCTTTTATTTTAAAGGAGTGTAATTATTGTAAATAATCAAAAGTATTCATTATTGGGAGGTTTATATTATATAAAGTGTATTGTAAAATTATTATTAAAGGATTTTAGGGATTATTTGGCTGATCCAAACCTAAACAACATATTAAAACCAATATTTTAGAAAATTTCATCTATAACATCTATGTTTCCTTATTTTTAGCATTTTTGGTTTTCATAATAATATCCAATCTTATTAACCATGGTAACATATAATTTCATGAAAAATTAATGTACTAATTATAATAAAATTATTACACATGGGTTATAAATATTTTTTAGAATTTATGATGTAAAAATCCTTTGTGGGTTGGAAATTAATGTTAACAGAATAGAACATAACCCATAAGAACACTACATTAACCTAAACTATGCTAACTAAGTTTCATAAAATTTAAGTGTTAATATATTCATTATAAAATAAAAATTTATCCATAAATGTTCCATTTTTATTTTTATTAGAATTTACACATCACATTGAATAATATATGATTTTTGGTAATTTTAATTTAGTAAATAAAAGACAATTTATTATAAAATAAAATTAATATAAATATTGAAACTATTCATTTATATTAAATTTTAAATTATCAATAAAATTTGTTATTTAAATATATTAATGTAAAACCTATGTTTCATGATTTATCCACAATCAAAATTAAAATGAACACAATGATTTAGCCAAATTACATCTCCTTTAAAAATATTATTTTAATTTATTTCAGATAATTATTAACTAAATAATTATTATTTTTTTATTTCATATGTATTTTAATGAATTATTTAATGTAAAAAATTAAAAAATAAATTATTATGAAAAATATAAATTATATTCCAATATTATATCAATAACCTAAACAATATTTTCCGTAGAACAAGGAATTATGTAAATTAAAAGGAGGAAAATTATTTTTCTTACATGTCTTATTGTATAGGTCATATTAAAATGAATGTCTAAATAAATTTCCATATTTTAGAGAATAATATATCGAATGATGAAAAAAATTGTTAAATATAATTAAGGTAACATTTTATGGAATTTTCACTCTTATGATTCTTGTTTAACCCCCTTATACCCACATTTTTTACATTTACATCGTTAATTATGTTTGAACACATTCACTATTAATTTTTTTGAAAAATTAATCTATTTTAATTAAAAATTAAAAATTCATTATTATTGAAAATTTTAAATCCATTTTTCCAAATTCAGTTTACTTATGTGGAATTTTTTTATTTAAAAACAATATCTCAGTCATGATGAAAAATAAATATTTTAAATTGAAAATATCTAAAGGTTTAAAATGTTTTCCAATCAATTTCAATATGAAAAATATATTAATGAAATAATTGGGATTAATATATTTATAATTTGATCATTTTGACATAAAACCAAATTCAAATTATAATTTAATAGATAAAAAAATTTCAACAAAATGTTGGTATCAATTAATGTCCTAGGTTTTTCACTATACATAACAAATTTAAACTTTTTAGAAAAATAAAATAAAAATCGTAATATAATTTTTCAATTCCACTATAAAAAATTATCTCATAATAATTTTATAATATTGTTATGAATTATTATTTTAATTATGTGCACAATAAATGACTAAGATGCCTTCAAGGAAAATAATGTTTTTTTCTTAAGATATTCCTTTTTCATTTAAATGATTCATTTAATTATATACAATTAGAAGATAACCATAAATTTTTTTAAACTATATATTTGGATAAGTTAGTTAATTATATTCCTTGAAACCCTTCCAACTACTAAGTAGAAACTATAATATTAAATAAAATAATAATATTATATACTATTGTGGGGTGAAACTCAGTCTTCCATGGTACAAAGTTATTTAATAAATTGAATGTTGTGTGCAATGAAATAAAAAAAATTGTGTTTTGTATAATATAGAATATAATTGAATTTAATTCTTTTATAATTTTCATGTTCTTAATTTCTCACCACATTAATTAAATTTATTCCTCACAATTTAAACATGATTTTTGTTATTAGAGGATTGATATTGAAAATTCATTTATTGAAAACCCAACTTGGAAAAAGGATTGATGAAATTTAAAATTAATAATTGAGAAATTGTTGGAGAATGGTCATCTGTAATAATAAAAAAAATAGGATTTCTGTTATGAGAACATTAGTGGGAAATAAAAAAATAAACGTGGAAGAGAAAACAAATAAACATGTATTGATGGATTGTGATAGAGAACATTAATCATAAGAATATTGGTGATACAGAGAAGGTTAACAACTAAAAAACCATAAACCAAATAGGTTTCAAAATGTTTATTGATATTATCAGAAATTATATTGATATTATGATATTTTATTTCCTGATATATTTTTTAAAGTTGATAAAATTTTATGAGAACGTATAATTACTTGATTATATTCAATTTCATAATCCAAATCTCATCAATTGGATGTGCATTGAACAATTTATAATTTATCCCTTACTCTAAGAAATGGATTTCTAAAAATAAATTTTATATTGTTGAATCATTAAATTTCACTTTCCAAAAATCTTAAGACACATAATAGAGTCAAAAGTCTTATTGTCTATCACAAACTATTTTTCAAAACCATTCTGGTTGGAATAAGTTATCCCATATTCATAACTATTTTTCAGGTGATGTAATACATCAATTTCATAAACATGACATAATGATAAACAAAATCCATTTCATTAATGGTTAAACTTATAACCATTCCAACTGATCATGATCCAGAACATTAGAAATAAGTTCACTATATTTCCAAAAATAACATTCCATTATACTCTCTAACAACAGGAAGAGGATCTTAATTGTCTCATACAAAAATGTAAATATAGTCATCATCTATAATTTTGAAACATGTTAATAACATAAATTACCATAAACCTTATTGAAAAAATATATGCATCCTTATTAATTTTTTAAAACATATATTATTATATATATTTATAAAATCCAAAAAATTAGTTTACACTGTCAAGTATAAAACACAATTTCAACAAATAATTATGTCATGTCTCGATATTCAATTCAATAGTATTTACTCTATCCATATCAATTGTCTATTCATCCAAAAAATTGTATCTCAATCTAAATAATATGTTAAGGGTACTTAATCTTGAATTTTATAGTTATTTGAACATTCTATTGAAAAACATTTCTTTCTATATATCAAAACATTCTATTAAATTCATTATGAAATAGTACTGTGATAAAACCCTTATAAATTTCATTATTTTTTGAACCATAAAAGAACTGAAAAATTCCAAAATGGAAAAAATATTTAATCTAAAAATGGGAATATTAATCATTCATCTCTATTAATGGTGAAGATATAAACTTTACCATGGTCTATTAGTGTATTTTTAGGTATATTCCATTGATTCTTGGGAAATACGTTTTCATAATTCCTTATATCCATATAACTAAATCATTGATAATTTTAAACATAATTAATTCCAATAAAATCACAAACATGGTAGTCATTCTCTTTGTACATTTATAAAACTCGCATTCCTTTTAGAAATGATCCTGAGAATTTCATTACAAAATTAACACATGTGGGATAATCCCTCTTTCACTTCTTCCCTTACACTTCATTTTCTCTTCCATCCTATTCTTCAGTTTCATCCATTAAAATACATAATAAACATATATTTATTTTTCAATACCATAAAAAATGGTACTACATCCTCATATGATTAGATTGTTTGGGATATTAATTCTCTTTTGAAACATTAGATTAATACCATTAATAAAAAGATAATTCTTACTCTTGGTATAACATTCATTGATGTAGTACCCATTATTTTTTCTATGAACTATTTATAACTGATTAAATATAGTATATTAGGACATATAATTATGAAACATAACATATAATCCCAAAAAATTGTGAAATACATTACATTAGATAATCTAATATTCATAAACATGGTTCATTTTGCGAAATATCTATTTTTAAATCTGTCATAATGGTTTGTAATGAGAATGTGAATTACCCAATCCATATCCACCAGTAGTGTCAAACTATGTGTGAGTTGAGGCCATTTTTAGATAACACGTAATTCTTGAGTTGATCCTAATGTTCATTTTTCAATGTAATTTCCCCTATGAATCTCAATTATAGGACCGAATCCACTTGTAGTTTCTAAGATATAATGTATTTCTATGAAAATACAAATAATATAATACATACAAAATCATTAGGATGATTTACATACTGATTATAAATTTATATCATATCGTTTTTTACATAATATATTTTTTCCAAAATCTATTTCCCATAGATTTTTGTAAACATCCTCTAAAACCAACAATAATAACCTATCCCACAGATGCTCAGAGTCGGTGCTTACTACCACTACATTGGGATCAATTCAAGGAATTAAGCCATGAAGAACGAAATTGTTTAGTATTGTTAGAAACCTATATTTTAAAATTATATCAATTTTACATTGCAAAAAAATGATTACAAAAGGTAAAATCTCCCCATCTATGAAACTCATTCCAATAATTCATCATCATATCAAGGGGAAAGGAAAATAATATGGGTGAGATAAATTTATCAATAAGAGCTAAGTACATCAAAATATATAATAAATCAATAATCATAATTAATATGGAATGGTAAATAACTAAAAACACATTCCATAAAAGTAACATGACTATAATAATAAGTTGGTTTAATCAATATGGATAATTAAATAAAAAAACACATGACACATAATCCATAATTAATAAGGAAATTTATCCATAGATAATTTCATTGTTTAAATTTTATAGATAGTAATAACGAAATATTGAATGATTTAAGTGCTTAATATTTGTATTTCAAATCATACAAACATGAAAAACACTACTTTTAATAACTATTAACCAAAAAGTTTAAAAAATCTTAGTAATAACCAATTTGACTTGGCCAACAAATTTATTCAACGAGACTACAGATTCATCAAGGGGATTACATTAATTAGTCCACAACTAGTTTATTTCATATCCAAATAATTCCTCATATAGTTAATAATATATTTAATTTATAATAAATTAACATTTTCAAATATACATATTGACTAAAGGATACAAATTTTTAACTATTTTACTGGTTAATCAAATAACTATGAATATAAACATCATATGGAATATGGGTATAAAATTTATTAAATAATCATATCTATTACCGTATAATATATATATTTAATATAAATTTAATTTTACTAAAAAATTATAATAATAATATATTTTTTTCAAGACAATGTGAACAATCCAAAATGAATGTGAGATTATAGAATAACTATTTCAGCATAGTAATTTCTTAGAAAAATAACCTTGGAAGATATTGTTATAATTAAAACATAAAATACCATTAATAATGAAATATTAATGATATTACATGTCAAAGTGAATGTATATACACAACATTATGTTGAATTAGTTAATAATAAAAAATAATTTCAAACAGAATGCGGATTTATACAAAATCTTATACCTCTCTCTAAATTTTTGTTAAACATGATTTAACCTCCTATAAAATAATATTAAACATGTAATTATTTTAAAATATATCCATGTTAATATTTCTAATATCATATATTAACTAGTTATAATATTTTATCACCCTTTCATTAATAATATTTTATTATGTTCATTTTTTGAGTGTCAACTACCATGTTTTTCCATGAAATATTTGTTATTATATATCTAGGTCAACCAAAAATTATATATTTTCATATTATATTGAATAATAATATGTAAATAGTTTTAAAATTTATACATTAATTATAATTTTAAAAAATAATTACAGATGTTTATGTAAAATGAATTATGTTACGATCATATAGATGGTAGTTCATATGTACACATGAGTGACATTTCCAATTGTCAATGCTCATTATGGGAAGGAGGTATGTAATATTTCACCATTATAAAATGATAATAATATCATTAATATGATTTTATATTCTAATATATTTAATCAATGTAGTTTTTTGTTGAAAATATAATCACATTACATCATGAAGGTGGTAGTTCACACTTACACAAATGATGTTATAATTTTTATGTGGGTAAAAAGAAAATAAAGAAAAAGATATATATTATCATTAAATAATGATAAATTTTTCACAAACATAATAAAAATTACATTTAAATCCCATATATTAATTAAATTTAATTTCACCACATTCCATGTGAAGTGTTAGTGGAAGACGAATCACATCACTTCGCGAGGTGGTAGTCCAAAATACACAAGAGATATGTTATCATATAACATATGGTATAGAATATTAAATGATATATATGATATAGTGATTATATAGTTATAATAATGTAATATATTTCATATATATAAATTATAACCATCATCATACATAACCATGATAGGTGGTAATGGAAAAAAACAAACTACATTGGTTCACAAGGGGGTAGACCACTATACACATGAATGCTAATTTTGTAACACATTTGAGGGAAGAGTGAGTGGTTTTAGGTAGTAAACTATTTATAAAAATTCTTAGTATATATAATAAACTATAGTTATTATATAATAATCTTTTCTAATTAATTAATGAATGTGGTGAAGGAAATAAAATGATTACAATTGTGCAAGAACACTATCTCTTTTCTAGGTATGATCATTAGGTGTGTAAAAATCCATAAAAATATTAATTTTTTCCATAAATAAGGGTTCATGGACGACACTACGATTGATAGGAGATTATTTGGGGAGTATTTTAATGATCTACATGGTTTATAGGTGTGAATAATTGAGGGAGTGAGTTTCACTTTATAGTTGAGGAGGAAAGGAATTCTTGTAAATAATCAAAAGTATTAATTATTGGTATGTCCATATTACAAAATGTGGATACAAAATTTATAATTTATTGTGTGATGGTATATTATGATTGATAATTATCCCCACATAAAATTAATCCCAAATTTTTAAATATGATAGCCCTTACATTTATGTCCTTGTATTTTTACGAATTGGATTTTTACTATTGTTACTATTTTTCTAACAAAGTTAAATTATCCTTTAATAATAATTTAATGAAGAAACGATTTTAAAATTTTTATCCAAATATTATATATAATATAAATATTTTATCAAATAAAAGGAGAAAATGTGTTGGAAATTAATTATGTTGTTGCATGATAGAATAATTAGATGAATTTTATATTAGTATGAAAATCAGAAACCTAAGGTTATTCTAATAGAACCCATGATTATATGTGAAATGTTGATCCCTTACCTAACAAGACAATATAAATTAATAGGTTGCAAAAAATAATTACAATGAAATTATTCTCTTCAGATCTAATGAAATCCTAGTATCCTTAATATCATAACCCAACCATATCTCCTCAATACCCATTGAATCAACCATGTATCCTTTATAACCATTTAAATTTATTCCAAAACCCATCCTTGTAATGATTCTATCAATGGAATATACCAATGTTTCATTCCCTTAACTAATAACAACAATATGAAAAATTCAAATCTCATCCAAAATCATTATAATTCATTCCATTCAAACTCATGATCCCATGGTATATATGAATCCAACATTCTATTCTTCTTAGTGGAAGACATTTGTTGAATTCGCCCCAAAAAATCCCTTTTACTAAACAAAAATTTGAAAACAGTATATTTAACCAACCTTAACTTATCATCAGTTATTTTCCTCGACAATTACAGCCAATACTAAAACAAAATCTTCACATTTATCCCTCACTACACATTAATTCTGGATAAAACTTGTCCCCAACATTATCAGTGACTATACTAAAAAAATATAATTGGGAGAGGATACAAAATGTTTCACCCTAAAATATGATAACCAATTGGATATTATATATATACACATTATGTTATATTATAATTGTTCATATTATTTTGGAGGTATATTTTTTATTAATTATTGCATTCCTCCTCAATTTAAAATATGTTATATTCTTTTATTATATCAATGTGGCTCACCTAAAATTTATTCATCTATGAGTCCAAAATCAGAAAACAATATCATTTTCAATTTTCTATAAAACACATTGTTTAAATGAAAAAAATAATGGGGTTTGTGGTTACTACTAAATTATTGAATAATTCATGGATATTAAAATGTAAATGAAAATATGGTAACTATGAATTTATATACAATCATTGGTTTATTTAAAATGTTTTTTTAAAAAATATTTATCATTTTATTTTATTTCCTTGGTAACTGTCCACTTAAATAAAATTTGATAATTGAAGATAGGTTTTTTCAGTATTTATGTGTAATTAAAATCACATATTTAAGTTTACACAGGCAACTTCAAATAATGTATTTATCTGGTCTTTAATTAAGGATCCATGAATCTGCATTGTTATGAAATAGATGTGGTTCCCAAATCCTAAAGTGATGTGAAATTACTACAAAAAAAGATCCTTTTGTATCAAAATAATATAAAGATTTATGAATTACCAGTCAAATGGGATCCATTTTTCCCTTTGTGTTGGGTTTATATGGAGACTCAACTGACACATAATATGTGTGTTCACATTACATTTAGGCGTGCATCCTCGACTTTCAAATTCATTGATTAATTATGATATCACAACTTTATATTTCACCTTAATGTGATTATGATTATAAAAACCTGATAAAATTTATATTTTTATTGTTTATCCAGTGGATGAAGGGATAAAATATTTTGAATAAACAATTTCACCACTTATTCATTTTTTCTATATGCACCACTATAGAATGAAATGAATAATTTATCATATCAAATCACTTTATAGATTAATAAAAAAATAATAGGTACCAATATATTAGATTTTTAGGTTCTTATCATTGGAAATAAATTCAAGTTATCGTTGAGAATATGTGGAAATTACATTCTTATGCATGGGTGGCCCAATTATTTAAGGACGAATAGACTTATAAAACCTATACACATTAATAGTAAATCTATTTCTGGAAAAATCTAGAATAAAATTTACACATAAAAATATCATTCATAAAATATTTGAAAACCTGAACATATATACTATAAAAAATGAACAATAATGACAACATGTATATATTATAATAAATATGTGATAACAAAAAATGTAAAAAAAATTAATTCAATTGGAATAAACTCATGTATATTAATGTTTTTAAATTTTCCAAGATATGTTACCTACTTATAGGATCAATTATACCCACTTCTATCAATTATGTATTATGATATTTTGTGCTTCCATTTAGTGATCATCTAACAACTCTTGTTTATCTTGGATTCAATTTTTTTTTTCTATATTGTATGAGCCCCACAAATTTCATGTACTTATCCCATCTAAATCGTTAATGACATCCACTTTTTTTAGCATCAAATCACCCGATGATTCTTCTACATAATACCCTATAAATGTTTATAGTCTATAAATTCCTATATTTTTATTAATGTCCCAAAACATTAGAAAATATTCTTGAATTATTTAGATCACATTTTGTTTGAAAATCCTTAGTCTTAATGGATTCCCAAAATTTTGGGTATTGTATTCCTACTAATTTCATATTACATCGGTAAGAGTGGATTCCAATTTGGCTACAATTCTAATGTATCACAACTCAAAAAAATAACCGACTTCATATAATTATATTATCATTATAGACTACAAATTTTGAATAATCACCTTTTCGATCAAAAAGTTCATATAATGACATAATATTTTAGGTTATCTTAAATATAATGCCACACTCGAATCATTAACATGAACTGTCTTCCATTGTTTATTAGTTATATATCCCTAAACTAGAAGAAACATCCTTCGTGGTTAAAAAACGATAAAATGGAAAACAATTTCCTAGTCACATGAAATAAAAATTCAAATCATGTGTCCTAGATACACAACCATAAATTGGAAAATTTTGGTTATCATAAAAAACAACATAACAGTTACGAAACACTATGTTATAAAAATTCTATCTATGGACTCAAAATATTCAGGTTTTTATTATTCATATACTATAAATAATAAGTAATTAATGGATCCAATCCTAGTAAATTTATACCTTCAAATTCTCTCAAACCCATATTTATTATTGAGAATGGCATAAAACTGAATCAAACACAAACGTATATCTTTTTGTTGTAATACACCATTATTCTCAAAAAACATCCATCATAGTTGGAAACTAAAACATGCCCTGATGCATTAAAAATTATTATCCATTAACACACCCTTAGTCCCTTACGAATTGGATGGTGCTATATTGTAATCCTCATGTTTTACCTAGAAGACCATAAATTTAAAAAACCATAAGTCTTTTTGGATTGAATGAAATAGAAATGATCTATTATATATTAGTGGATATATTAAAACTCCTATGTAATCCGTAATTATTTAATGAAGATATTAAACTCCATTTTCACCATAAGTAATATAGGACATCATGAAGGTCTCTTATAAACCCTTAATCTTTCAATAATGTTTTTTAGCTGTAGTATAAAATTATTCCTTCCCAGTGCATATTAAGATATATTGTACTATTTATGTATCATATACTACATGACACTAAAATAAATCCATTCACATATATTTCAAGGATTTAGAACTCTATTACAATATTTATAAATTTTGGATTACATAAATCTTTAACACAACCCTTCTATCTTCATAGAGATCCTCAAACTCATGTATAATTCAAAAATTGTCGTTCATTTTGTGAAAACCCTATATAAAATTATAATTATTTATCCATAAAAATTAATACATTTAAAATAAAAATACCTTCATATAACAGTACATTTTATATAATTACATGTGATAAGATAGTAAATAAATAAAAAATTTATGAAGACCAAGAAGGTATTCAATTATTTTGGTGATAACATAGTGTGCATGTTTACTAGTAATGTTCTAGTGAACTAAAAACCCAAGTGAATAAAAAAAATTCTTAAATGATAGGTGAAATTATAGTTTTTGTGTATATCGGTTCTTAGATAATGGACCAAGGATCCAAAAAAAGATGAATGTACATAAACACTCACATTCCTAAAGATTTACTCAAATGATATCTTTTTCGCTTCATAGATATAAATAAACTCTCTGATAATCGTTTTGTCTTTCTATATTTCCATAAACTATACTATAACCTATATAATTTATGGTGTTTGTGGATTTAATCCTTATGTATTTCTTGAGTTCGTTAAAATCAACTGGGTCCGGGCCAGCTTGCATAGGGAGACCCTTGATGGGGAGAAGGAGGCCGCAGACAATGCGAGCCCACTGGGCGGCGGAGGCCGTAGGGCATCGGAGGCCGCAGGGCAGCAGCAGCCACGGGCAGAATGAGGCTGAGGGGAGGAGGCGGGTAAGGGTGGTGTGAGGCCGTGGGGAGGCGGTGGCCATGGGTGGAACTGGGCCATGGGGCGGCGGCGGCCGTGAGCGCCGCAAGGCTGTAGGGCAGCGGAGGCCGCGAGGCGGCGGAGGCCTCGGGGCGGCAGAGGCCGCGGGGCGGAGGAGGCTGTGGTGCTCTAGAGGCCGCCATGGGTGTGGGTCCACGGGACGATGAAGGATGCAGGTGGTGTGAGGCCGGTAGTGGCAGCGGTCCTGGGTGGCAGGAGACCGCAGGGCGGAGGTGGCTACGTGCGGCGCAGGGCCGCAGGGCGTCGAAGGCCGTGGAGAGGCAGAGGCCGCGGGGCGGCCGAGGCCGCGGGGCAGCGGAGGCCGCAGTGGGGCGGAGTCTGCGGGGATGCAGAGCCCACGGGGCAGCGGAGGCCATGGGGGAGCGATGTCGCGGGGCGCCAGAGGCAGCGGGTGGCACGAGGCCGCAGGGTGGCGGAGTCGGCAGGCGGTGAGAGGCCATGGGGTGGTGGAGGCAACAAGCTGTAGAGGTCGTGGGAGGTGTGAGGTCATGGTCGGAGGAAGCCGGTGCACCATCACCTTCGTCGAGGGCCGTTGGTGGGTGTGAGTGGTCTGAGGCCACAGGGTGGTGGAGTCCGCAAGCTGCGGAGGCCGCGGGTAGTGTGATGCCATGGGCGGCGCGAGGCTGTGGTTGGCATATGTGTCGTCGGCTGCAATGCGAAATGTGGTGGTTCCAGCTACCATTCTCATGCCCCACCTAATTTGGTTGTCTTTTCCCCCATCTTGAAGAACACAACAATTAAACAAAAGATTTATAGAGAGGTCGGACCATATTTGTTTGGCCCGCACTATCTGCGTTAGAGTGGTAGAAAGCAACTATAATCACTTCATGATTTTACAATTAATTATCAAGAACACGTAAGGGGAAGAAGATTCAAACAACTACCCTACAATGATTATTACCAAACCTGTAAAAATAAATAATCCACAGACCAACTAGTTAGAGATATGATCTGCGTTCTTTGTTTAAATGGGAAGAACATGGGAATCCATAATCACACATAAAAAACCCCTACCTCATAGGTTTGTTGACGGATGTCGCGAGGAAGGAGATGATTTCATTGGGTATTGATGGTCGTCGGTGACATCTGCGCTTCCTCGACGTCGGTTCGTTGTCATTGAAGATGCTCCTCGTTGGAGAGAGTGTTATTCATTGGGGAGCGCGGTATTCACTGGGGAACGCGTTCTTCATTTCCGAGAATAACCCTCCAAGGGTTCTCCTCCCCCAATTCCACCGAAATGGTTAATATAAAACTTATTAATTTAAATTATGTAGATTAATAATGTTGGAACAATTAAAATTGATGACACATTTTATTAATTTTTGGTTAGATCCCGCAATTAAATTTGGTGTTGGCATATTTAATTGTATCAATTTAATTGGCTCAAATTAATGGAGGTAAAGACTTAATGGGGACTTGTGTTGTTTCACCCCCATTAAGATGGTTCAAGTACTCCCCACAATTAATTTCAATTTGGAAGGTTTTAAATCTGTTGTTCCCCTCCTTTAAAACATTCATGCAGGATTTTCAAATATAAATAAAATGTTAAACAATTTTATTTTTTTCGTCAATGAAAAAGTAAAAAACTAACTTCTACACTCGACCTACTCCAGTTGAGTTGAATGTTTCCTTAAGTAAATATTGATGTTGTGAGTTCAACGGTGCCTTCATATTTTAATTCCGAGCATCGGTTTAAAAGTTAAAAAAACCCTCTCGCACGTTTACTGAACGTACCCATAAAAATTTTCAGCAATCTATTCCGTGCACTCAAGACCTCGGAATCATGCGTAGTTAATTTTCATGGACTCGTAAAATTCACATTTAAATTTTAAAAATATTACATTGAATTTCTGGGTCTTTACATGTTTTTTGATCTAGGAAATAGTCGATGGTTCATTCTTTGGTTCTCCTTGTATATCAAGATATCTAGGGGTCTTTCTCACTCACTATGGATTTTAAGGGGGGGGGTTTCTCATTATATTATATGTGTCACTTCATGTAAGGCTGATTGATTGGATTTAATATTTTTTGTTTAGCATGTTGTTCATTATTTTTGGAGTCAATTATTGATTTAATATGATAATTATTTAGCTGTTAATATATATAGATCATGTAACATGGAGGTTCCATAGAGGGTTATAACTAAACTAATTGAATGAATTTATATTATTATAAAACATAGATTGAGGGTCTCACATGCATAAATGGAATCAAATTATGTTACAAATACTTTTTCAAAGACAGTGATTATGGAGACATGATCTATGTGGTCATTTCACTCTCTTAGGTGGTGTTCATAAATTATTGATGTGGACATGATGGTTGACACGTACTCTCATATTTTAAAAGTAGAACAATATGTTTGAAAACCTATCCGCACAAATTTGTCACTTATTTGTTATCATTACTACAATTAGAGTACATAGACTGAAATTCGGTTCAACATCATTCTTTTTTCATCTATTTTTTCTATCATGCACTATTATAGTGGAGTCATGAGAAATCACAATGATTTTTACCATTGATTAAATATTCATTTGATGTAATTTTTTATCAAGTTCAAGGAAAATTTCATCAACTATTGAACACTCCAACATGAATGCAATGAGGTTCTGCTACTCGACAATCAAACCCAACCATATTAATCAGGTGTATTATGATGCAATTATATAGGGTATTACAATCTCTCATAGCTTTTCAATGTAGAAAATTAATTTTAAATGGTCTCATATGATGTATAATTCAGAATAAACATTGTTTCACCTTTAATGCAAGGAGTGACATAGTTTTTTACCTCTAGTCTTCACCTGGTGACCACGATTTCCTGTAATGTGTGAAGGGACCTAAAACTTGAGAAATAGACCTCACCACTTGAAAATGATTTCATAACAAACATAAAAAATAATTGGATCTTATCACAAGTCTAGAGTGATCCCAATAAATAATGATTATATAGATATATAAGGGAAATATGGAGTAGGTTGTAACAAATTAAATAAATAATATCCCATTAAAAGTGTAAAATTAACACACATAATTAACCATATTAAGGTTATTATGGAATAATTTCAAAACTATGAAGTTAAATCATATATTCCATGATGATACAATGCTCTTAAAGACAAATTGACTAATTTTTCCATTTACATTACTAACAATATCATGTTTATGTAATCATCTATACAAAACATCAATGAGTTGTGTCCCATTTTACAATCCAATGTATAATAAAAGATGGTGATATCAATTCTAACCCCCCTGTAGAATCCAATCCCTATAAAATATTTAAAATAGATTATTTTATTTTATAATAAATTTACTATCTAAATAATGGTTT
Source organism: Viscum album (assembly GCA_963277665.1). Classification (NCBI taxonomy): domain Eukaryota; kingdom Viridiplantae; phylum Streptophyta; class Magnoliopsida; order Santalales; family Viscaceae; genus Viscum; species Viscum album. The sequence continues at coordinate 228,512,140 of OY728143.1, forward strand.
TATTCTATAGGAATATGTTTAAATAAAACATATAACTAAATGATTTCATGAAATAATTCTATTGGATGACTTGATTTCAATAACGTCACTCTATATGTGATGTCTCAATGGTTTCCGACATAGTTGAATTGGTTGAAGACATATTCATAGTTTAAAGAAATAATTCTATGTAGGTACATATGTTCATCATCAAATTGGCACTAACATACCCATCAAATTATGGGGATTTTTGTAAAACTATCCCTCAATTATACATGAATATAAAGAGTTCCCCAGGAAATGTCATCACTATCTAGTTCATTAAAGAATCATCCATGAAATATCAATGTTGTAATAAGATATATGGTTACAAAATCCATTATCCACAAGGGGAACATAAATAAATGTTCATTACCATAAAATGATAATTTGACGTTGTCATTATATCCTCACTTGAACCAACATTTTATCTAAAGAGTTTATATAATTAAATTAAATGTGTTTTTAATAAAATCCATAACCATAGTCATAAAATCTATCATTATTTGTAGATATATAGTTCCCAGCTAATCAAAATATAAATTTCAATAAACTTTTTGGAATATTATTTTAAAATTATGAATTTTAAAGGAAATGTCCATTATAACAACACATCCACCTATCACATGACTACAAATGAAAAAAATAATGGTCTTCAAAAAGTAATTATATAAGATTGAATATAATATTTTTCTTGAACTCCTGTTGACATGGCCTGAAAAATAATTCAACATGTTTTGGGATTATCACGCAACTCTACATAAACAAATATAAGAGAAGCTATATTAATAAGTCTATGGTAATGTGGTAGTCATTCCAATTAATTTATTTCTCATATCAATTATAAAAACTATATATGACCAGATGAAAAGTTTTCAATTTTTATATGTTTGGGAGTAAAAATTATTAAATCATAATATAATGAAATTATAAAACTAACATGTATTTTGTTGTTATATGAAATATACTACTATATAAAAATATATTATATAGTTATATTATCATATAATCTTAGTAATAATGTAAACATTATTTTGTTTCATGATCATTTTCATGGAGAAACTAACTATGATAATGGGTTCAATAAATTTCATTTCTTAGTTTTTTGTTTGGTCCCCTAAAATTTCCATCACTTTGAAAAATAATATATCATTTTATTTTTTTCGTCCTATTTTTTCTCATCCATATTTCAATAAAAGTGGACTTTTTATTGGAATAGGTTTATAGTATATTCTTCAACTTTTGTTAAATATATATTTAGAATGTTTTTTATTTTTCATTTTATTGTCTTCGTCATACTGAGTTATCCACCATTATTAGAATAGTAAACTATATTTCAATCATATAAATATGTGTTTCTATGAAATATGGATGTATAAATGACCGATTTATTTGAAATCAATTAATATTATTACATATAAAATAATTATGTCTCCTCTTATACCATAGAGGTTGATCACAATAATATTTTTATCTTAAAAATTCATAACTCTATTTTTTAATATATCTGGTAGTGGGGATACAATTTTACACTATCATCTCTTTTTGTTATTAGGTTTGAATTACAAATTTGTGGATTCATATCCAATTATACATGGACTATATATTAGTACTATATGAATTATTTTATTCACACATTTTTCTTATGTTTTTTTCTACTAAATATGTTATTTATTTAATTATTTGTATACAAGAAATAATAAGTAGTTAATCGAAGACATTAAACCAATCTAAAAATACATTATTAGTTAAATTTAAAAACTAAATCCTTTGTTGGGTGGCTATATATAATTATTGATGTCGATTGAATTATTTATAAAAAAATAAAGATATATTTTTCCTAAAAATAAAATCAATGTGAAATTTATATGATTTTTTTAATATATCTAATATATGATTCGTGGACGTTTGAAAATGTTATAGAGTGATGAAGGCTATTGTTATTGACTAAATCATTGACATGGTATAATGAAACCCATGAGTTCTGTTAATGTTTATATTTTATATTTAATATATATACTTCAAATGCATCATGAATGTCATGTAATAGATATTTGAGTAATTCTACAAAGTATATTAGATGCTCAATCTAATAGGTTTTTAGGATTATTTGATGTTAATGGTTCCATTAGTATCACAGTGAAGAATAAAATTCATCAACTAAATATCAATGTCTATAATAAATTACTATAAAATTTATTGTACTATAAGATAGTATATGTTGGAAATATCTATATTGGCAGTAGCTAAAATGTGTAAATTTAATAATGTATTAAAATAAAAATATATTATCATGATGTTGTTTTAAATTTTATTTAGTCGTTGGTGAATTCATAAATTAATTTTTTGATTAATATGACAATAATAACCAACTAAATCCATTTATTATTGATATTACTAACAATAAATAATGGAAATAATTCCAAGAAAAATGAATTTTGTTGATGGTATTATCACTTTTAATTATGATTATTAGATAGAAGCCCCCAAAATATTACATCATTATCATTTTTTGGCCCAAAATTCCTAGTTTTATCAATATAAAACATTATATCCCATAATGGTTTTTACTATCTCAAAATGGAATATTAATGGATTACTATTGGTGTTCTTGCCTAACATGTTTAGGAATATAATATGTTTTTAATATGTTTTTCAACATTACTCATTTCTATTTCACTATTACTACTATGATCACTATTTTTTCAACTAAAATTAAAATATTTAGTTGGCTCACAACCTAGTGGAGGAATTCAATAAGGTAATCCAAGACACCCATGAAGTTTTCCACTGGGTTTTTTTTCGTTGTCAATTAACATGTGGGAAATGCTCATATAAATTATTAGGTTGAAATTACACCTCATTATACAAGTTTAATATTTTTACATTTTCCTTATATACATTTTTTGGTGTAATTTTTTCATTCAATATATTTATACATTAGGATAGTTCATTTATATGGATTTCCTATACAAAATTATTATAGAAACACCAATTTTTGAATAAATTTTACAAATTGAATTACACCGACCATATTAAAAATTTCATAGGATTATTTCCATTTCTATGCTACATTCAATATTTTCCATATACTACATAAACATTATAGATGAAAAATAAATATTTTCAAAAGTCTATATATTTCCCATGTGATGCATATTAGTATGACTAGATAATAATAAAAAGTAAATAATATAACTAAAATTCAGAAATACAATGGATTTTGGTCTCTAATAAATTGCATATCCATGATTTTTATCAAAATAAAACATCTAAATAGAAACAATATTAAAATAATTTTAAATTATATATATATAAAATGATGAAAATTATAGTTACTGAATAATGAACAAATATGAGGTATTTTTAGGAAATATAATAATCAACTATCTAGTAGAATATTTATTTAACCTATGGTAGTAATAGGTTTGTTAATAATTAATATTTCACAAGAATAAAATATATTTTTTAAATATTATAATATCGTAAATATTATTTCTAAAATTATGAAACATTAAACATAAATATTTTAATGTTTTAATATGTTTTATTTTAACTCATTTAATAAAGGTTAAATTAAATATTAAAAATTAAATATTATAATTACCTACATTCAAAATTTAATAAAATATAATTTATATCATTTTTTCATTCATGATTTACTATTTTTTAAGAGTTATTTTTTTTGGAATGCTTCTAAAATATTATATTTAATATGAATAATTAAATATTTTATTTTTTAAATATAAAAATTGATATGAAATAATTATAATTTAAAAATGACTACTGTAATTATAAATTTCATACAAAATATAAACGTCATTAAACATTAATATGATATATGTAAAAAAAATTAAATTAATTTCTAATCCAATAAATCACTTTTTGAATTCTAAATTATAATTTATATTAATGAAAATAAATATTTAAGTCTTTTCTTTGAAGGAAATATTCAAATTATTTTACTCGATATTTAATTTGATTAAATTTCATGAAAGTATATATATTTAATAAAAACTGTTATTGTAAACATGAATTGAGACTCCTCGTAATCATGATTGAAAATAACACATTATTAAATATTTTATTCAATGATGTTCCTCTTCATAAACAATAAATAAATCCATTTCCCCTCTTTTTCTCACCACTTCCAAAATTATTATATTGAAAAAAATCATAAAAAATACCATTAAACCCTCATATTCATGTTTTTAAGGCCCTATTAAAATCAAAATATTCCAATCGAAATGATTAAGACTTGTTTTGAAGGAGACTACTAAAAGAGTAAGGAAATTATTTCTCATCAAATACCAGCTATTTTCTAGTCTTCACGTAGATCTGGTATAAAATTGATGGATGAAAACTAGTAAGAATGACATATGTCTTCTTATGGTTAATGATGGAGGTGGGTTTATCTATGTTTTTGGTTTTGGTCTTCTAAGGAATCGCTCAGATAAAAATCCATTTCTTTTTGAGGTATCAATATAGGTTTTAGGGAAAACTCTTCTCTACTTTAGATTTGATAACCAGTGGATTATGATTCCTCGTTATAGAGAGATTGTTCAAAAGGCATGGAATGATGGATTTCATGCAATCCTTCTTCATATTTGGGCATGTAGTCTGAATGTCGTTAAATGTCTTTAAATTAGTGTATTAAAAAATACTTCTCTAGGATTGATGATTCAATAACAGATATTGATAATATGCTCTTATGTTTCCAAATTACCACTCAATATCAGTATAACCCATATATATAATAATTTGATTCTCCATTGAAAATGGATGAGCTATTAGTTATTATAGAGAGTCCATGTTGAGAACAATTAAATTTCAGGTGGCTTCAATGTGGTGACATGAACAAGAATCTTTTTTATATATTGAATAAGGAGAAAAACATAAGGGATGAGATGAATCCTCTCATTATTAATGGGTGTATGTTTTAAAAAAAATGAAATATTTAATGCCGTGATTGGTTATTTTCATGGTATTTACACTAATTATGGCTAATATATTAATCATAAGATGATTGATAATATATCAGTTTCTATTAAAGTGCATAAAAAATGTGGTCTCACTTCAATTCCATCTATGGAAGAAATCATAGGTGTTATCTTTTATCTTAGCATTGAGATTAGGGTAGGGTTGGGTGGGTTCACCAATAAGAACTTTATGCTCAATTGGGATTTAATTCATTGGGATTTTGTGAATATAGTTATGAAATTTCATAATCATTCTCATACTAATTTTGGGTTAAATTTGGTTTTAACTTATCTTATACACAATAATGAAAATTTCGTTTATATCATGGATTTTAGACTAGTGAAAATTGGTAATACACATCCAAAGGTTCTCATCAATATTCATTCAAACAAATTTGGTCAGCTGGTTAACCATATTATCACTATAAATTAGGTTTTATTTTCTCATAGTAGGTACATTTAATGGCGTCTCATCACTATATCTGAAAATTTCAATCTCATGAAGATGAAAAGAAGGTATTTAAATTTAATATTGAATATTGATATTTCCAATGAATTTGATACTCTAAAAATTTAGTATCCTTTTTACCGTTCTTGAGATTTATGGTTTATTGCATTGGTTTTATCATAACGATAGGAGTTTTCTTGAGATCATTAATTCTCCCCATATGTATAAATTTGTCCCTATGAGGTTTCATTCAATGTTCTAGGGGTGAGTATGTGTGAACCATTATCATGTAATATATTTTTCAAAGTTAATTATTACTTTATAAGATGTATTAATCATATTTTCAATAGTTGAATTTTCAATAAAATCAATGATGTGAGTGGTATATTTACACCTTCACATGTATCTTATGGTGATGAAATCCAACTTCTCTGGAAGGATTTCAAGAAAACAAATTACAAAAAATTTTATTTTTGATTATTATATAGAGGTATATGTAGAATCAATAACCTGGAATAAATCCTCCATTTTATTTTGGAATGGTATTTCTGTGTTAAGGAAAAAGAAGAGTTCTACATACCAGAGGGTTATGATGGATGTTCTATATTTTATTTATCTTAGCGTTTCCCTATTTTTGTGTTGGATTAAGATGTGTTATCTTGAAGACACATTTTTTAAAATTTTAAATTAGATGGCCACATGAATTTTTGAATCTATGTATTAGGAGGGAAGAGTTTTCTATGTCATAACAATGATAACATATAATTTTTTGACACCTTTTCTCATTATGGACGGGCCATCACTCTTATTGAGAAACTGTAATGTATTATTAGACATTTTTTTACTTGATGTATTTATGAAAATAAACTCATCATTCTTTCATGATAGAGTGGCATTAATCCATTGGATTTGAGGGTGATTGGTTTTAAACATATTTGGATATTTATTTATTTATTTCTCAAACAATTTAGTTGGAATATAGTTACCCTTAATGATGCTTCTATATAATTTTTTATACTATATTTAAAGAATTTTTTATTGATGGGAATTGTAATAATATTATTATTTTTACATGGTACGACGCAATGTTATTCATTGAGGGTTTGAAAGATAAATCTAAATTGATATTCTCCAAGTATCACATTTTTAATTACTTATAAGTCATTGTCTTGATAAACCGCATATAGAATGTACGATTGTTCTTCCAAGCAGAAGTCATATTTATTTTCATGGGGTTTTCACCAACATTAATAGGAATTATTTGATTATTTTATCAAATTATTATTATTAAAATTATTAACACATATTTTTTTGTATGGATTTAATTATTTGGGTTCATAATAGGAGTGGGATTATTAATTGTTGGTATTTTTATAGAAGGAACTATGGTGGAGGTGGAGGAACTCTATCCTGGATTTAATTAATTAGATGACCAATTATCTATCATGAAAGGTCGTTACATAATTGAAAACATTGAAAGGGATATTGATTATGCAGACATTCTTCCAGGGTAGGGAATTCAATTTTATTCTTTTTGACTTTTTTGAATGATGGTTGTAGAGATAATTTAACATATTTTTGTTGAATTTTTTTTTCAAATTAAATTTGTGGTAATATATTGAGGACATGTTTACTGTTTAAATTCATAGGGATAGATGTGTTGAGCAGATGATGGAATCTATGATGATTTCATTCCATTTTAGTAGTGATGTGAATTCTTTTATTGGATGTTGTATTTTGGTGATTTCATTTACCTGGACATCATGGAATAATGTGATCATTGAAGAACATAATACAAATGTAAAATAAATGGGATTTTATTTTCAATGATATGTTTTCTTTACATCATATATTCAAAAAACAATACAATATCAATAAATTCATGTAACTGAAAATTCTCAAACTTTATGGTGTTCATTATAAAACCCCATTCTTCAACGATACATTTCCTTTGAATAGTGGAATGTCTTGCATTGTACGCATCTTAGAGATTCTAAAACACCGCGACCAATCAAACTAGCCATTATGAATAGTAATACCCTTGTTTTGAAATTTTATACATTTTATTTTTCAAAATGGACATCATTATAGAACTCAAAATATCTAAATTACCTTAGGTTAAATTTTTTGTATTTTTCTGAAAAATTTCAGTTTTTTATGAATTTTGAAAAACACTTTGTTATTGGATAAAAATAAATTTTTTATTGAAACAATTATTTATTTTATTGAAATTTATTTTATGGAAAAATAGATACAGAATACATATTTAAGTTCAATGTAATTCATTTGAGTCATTTTATAATATGATTAGATATATATAAATATTATTCAACTTTTTACCATCTTTATGCACCTAATAGGAGAATTTGTAAATTTGAATTAAACATAATTTTACTTCATCATTTCAGTTGAATTTCAAAAATCCAAGATACATGGTTTATATCATTATTTTAAATGTGGTTCAATAGGATGAAAATAATTTTGGGTGAATAGTAATTATTTACATTTATTTACCACGGTTAAAAGTAAATAGGGTAATTAAGTGTAAAAATGATATCATAATTACCATAACACATGTCCAAATAATATTTGATATGTTTAATTTTATCAAAAACAAACTTCCTTAAAAAAATATTATCCCATTTGGTCAACTTGGATTGGATTAGGACAGTTGTTATAATGTTATTTAAAGATGAGCTAAAAGAGTTAAATTCAATGTTTAATAACTAAACCATTTTTAATATACAGTGATACATAAGATAAATTTGACTATAAATATTCATTATAAAGATAAAAATATTTCCTAAAAAATGGTATTTTTTTATAATTTTTCGACATTAAATAATTTATGTTATCCGTGATACAATGATGATGCAGTAATAACCAAATAAAAGAAATATTAAAATAATTGATATTATAAATATACAAATAAATTTAATTTGATACTTTTGATGAAATCCACTAATATTATAGGTCATTATGACATTTTAGGCTTCATTAATTAACTTTTGTTCGAAGTAATCATGATTTTATGATTTCACAAATACCAAATACTAAAAAGTGTCAAAATTGACTAATTGAGTTTTTAAAACAAATACTACATTATTAATTGATATAATATTTATAAAAATATAAAGTTCCACAAAAGGACTTAGAAAACGTTATATATATTAATAATGAACCACTTGGGGTTTTCTTGGCTGGTTTTATTATGTTTATTAGCAATATAATATAAAATTACAAAGAGACATGGTAAATGACAAACTATTTATCTAACAATTAAATCAAAATGCTACTGAAAATATGGTGACAAAAACCTATCTAAACACATTTTTATGAGAAGTTTTTGAGCCATACCTACCATATACACTAGATAAATAATTTTTGATCCATTATAAACTGAAAATGATTGCATTATAAAATAATATTTCAAACATTTTATAATGTGACACTGACCTCTATTATAAAAGGGTACTTCCCCTTCTCTTAATTTCACACCTCCAAAACCATTTTCCTCGGCCAAACCAGCTGAAATAAAATACCCACATTCTTAAATTATTCCTAGAGGACTTACATTGGTCATAAATTCACCTTAAGAATCCCTTTTGATCAAATCAAATGGAAGAACTAGAAGAAGAGGTAAATATTTCATCACCTCTGTCAAGTTCTTTTCATCTTCCACTTCCTCTTTCATTGTTGTTTCCATTCTAAAATAATAACACCAGTATCTTCTATACCATATGAGATTATTATAGATATGTTAAAACCATATTCTTTATTATATCCATCATATAAATGACAAAGTCACCACAAGTGCGTACGAATGACCTAACGTCTCCATATCGTGGTATAGTTTGTAATTCAAACACTTCATCATTTTGGATGGGTATAATAATTAATATAACTGATGTAAATAATAAATATAACATGATAATTATTATGTATATATGATATACCGTTTAATTAGATATGATTTCACAATCAATATAATAATATTTTCGCTCAGAAGTACGTATAGATTACCATCTCCCCGAACACGATGGGATTTATTCCCCATCGTAATCATTCAAGAATAATTTTCATTTTATGATTAATAATAATGTTTATGAACATAATATCATTCTTTATATTAATCAAATACATCCTATCCATAGAAAGCATGGCTTACGTAACCAAACATATAATGGAAAATCAATCAGTTTACACCCAAAACGATGATACTATTGAAATATTATTTACAATGAAATATTATAGGGTCATATATGATATCATATTTACAGATACGGTTCTTGAATAATATAATACCAATTATTTAAGAATTATACAAGAGGTTAATGTACCCTCAACCAAGGAAATATATAAGGTAATAGTTAATTCTAGAATCTCTTTACATATCTGAGGTTGTTAATATGTTTGTATCTACTTGGACCTCTTTATTATCCACATCTGTGTTTTCTTAAAAATGTAATTCAAAACATTCTTACTATTTACTATACGATTTTTTAAATTCATTAATACACTTATTTGACCATATATGTTTTTAAAGGAATCATTCCATCATTTTCCAAACAAGGTACTTTATGACCTTTTCAACAAAATTACGGTAAGAATGTATTTTTTTAACTTATACAGCGGGTGCATCTATTTTCCACCATTATAACATCATCGAAGCTTTCCATACAAGCTTATAAGAATGTTTTCAAAATAAACGTTTTTTTATAATTTTATGACTATTAAATGATTTCAAAATAGAAAGAGATATTTCTCTGAAAAAATGTTTTGATTTCAACTTTGTTAACATCATTTGATGGATTTTAAATTTTTTTAAAGTTGATTTATTATGATAAAAAACATCCATATTGTATTGAAGGTTTTTTGATATGTTTTATGGTGGATTTTTTATTTTGAACATTCATGGTTTATGGATAAACTATCGATATTTCATAAGCTACTTTTAATACAAATGATTATCTTATGTTTAATCCTTTTCATAAGAGGAATGCATTGGACATAGTAAGTGATGGGTGGAGCCTACTATAGCTCATCAATGCATCAGTAGGTATCATGGGACAAAATATTATCTTGGCCCAAGTCTTTGACAAAATCTTCTTTGTAGTCTTGGCAGATGGCCATGACTATTTGGTTATGAAGTCTAGCATTACACATTCCATCATTATGAAAGTTCCTATTGATATTTCATGTGATTATTTGACTTGTAGATTATCCATGTGAATATGTAAATTGAATTACATGATTTTATCTTTGCCATATTATGTTGAGGATTTTGTTTAAAAGGATTTTTTTTCGTCTTATAAATTGCCTTAAATGTTTCTTCTTATTTATAAAAGTATCTGATCTATTGATACCCTTACAGAGCATCTGAGATCACCCCATTATATGTTTCATTTTTTCCAGGATGTGAATTAATAATTTATTGTTGACCTGTATGGATAAGCTAAGAATATAAGTGTTTAAAAAATGGGACAAAATGTTATTTATGTTTTTATATCATGATGTAATGTAAAACTTATGAATGTATCTAGTACATCCAAGTCTACTATACTAATTAGAAATTTGGGACATGATTCATTGTATCAGGACAACGCTATATAATAATATTCCAACTCTGGTTAACTGGGCTCGGGGTTTTACAGTTGGTATCAGAGGATGTTCAGTAAAAACCTTGGAAACTAGATTTAGAAAAATCATTTCTTAGATAACACTAACCTAAGTTAGACTTTGAGGATTAGCATAGAAGAACATCCTTGAATTTTGGTACCGTAGAGATTTTGTTTGTTTTACAAGCAATACATATCTATCCGGATACGAGCGGGTAGAGGTGGCTCTGGCACAGATGTACAAGATTGTAAAACCCGAAAAAACTTCTTTGAGCGATACTCAAATAGGAACTAGTGCACGAAAACGGGCGATGCTGCACTCTTGGTTATGACACTCTTGGGGGACATGCTTAGAATAATTCTCATTTTCATTACTAACAATTATTACGGGTTTATTAGTATATATTTCCTTAAAAAACCTTTTTATTATTATGGGTTATATTCATAAACTGTTCAATTTATGTTAATTGTTTTACACATTAAGAATTTTGTATTGCGATTCAAAAACATATCTATTTTATGCCATTGTTTAGAACTAGAAACTAGTGGAAGGAATGGAAACTGTATCAACACACGTAATCCATATATGGATTTCCCTCCAACTCAAGATAATTATAGAGGGTATACTGAAGCAACTGTTGTTGATCATCTTATCACCATACTGGGACAACTCACTCAGGTTATGAATAATAACATTACCTATATGGAGCACCTTGATCCACAACACGGATAATAAATAATATACCGCTTCATAGGAAAACAACCACCTACATTCAAGGGAAGTAAAAATACATTAGTAACTGATTAATGGATAAATTCCATAGGGAAAATATTTCATGCTTTGGGGAGTAGTGAATGGGAAAAAGTTATATTGACAGTTTATCACATCACTAGAGATGCAAATCAATGGTGGTCATTAATCCAAAAAAATGAAGATTAACACGTTTTGAACATGGAATGGAGGGATTTTTAAAATATTTTTTTATAAGAATACTTTCCTCATGACCATCGAGAAGATATGGAAACAAAATTTTTATGTCTGAGGAAAAATTTGGATGAGATTGTCACAAAGTATTAGTATTACATTACAAGATTAGAAAGGCATGCAACATATTACGTATGTAACCCAAGGGGTATGAATTTGTTATTCATTGATGGGTTAAAACAAATTCTCCGTCAAGAATTACTGTCATTATCATTCTCATCGTACGAAGATATTTTCTCATCCACTATTAATAATGAAAAGAAATTTTCAAATTCTTACGACATTAAAGCAATTCCATAGAAAAATAGATCTACAGAACACTCTGGAAATGGAAATTAGGGGATTAAGGGAAAATTTGGATATTAATCCTGTGGTAAATGTGGGAAGAAACACCCTGGTACTTGCCTAAAGGGAATGAGAGTCTTTTAAATGTTTTGCTGAAAAAGGCCACCAATATCATGATTTTAAGGGGAAGAAATATGTTGTCAATGATAAATTCTACAATAGTAGAGTGAAGGGAAATTATTCAAATTAATGTCCTAAGTGCCAAGGGAACTTACCTAAAAAAGTAGAAAGGAACAAAACCAAGCTTATGTGATCACTACTACTGAGGTTGAAGCTTCGAATGATGTGGTGGCATGTAATTTAATGGTTTCCTCAAGTTTATCCAATGTTTTATTTGATTTTGGATCATCTAATTGTTTCATATCATCCTAGTTTGCTATGAAAATTTGATATTTTCAATATGACTTAACAAGAGATATGTTAGTCAAAACACCAAAGGGATGTATCGTCGCAACAACATTTTTTGAATCGGTTCACATTAGGGCATATAAATGTTCTTTTTCTATTGTTCTCATAGTCATACCCATAAATGAAATTGATATAATCCTAAAAATTGATTCTATTTTAGACCATGGTGAGGAAATTTATTGTAAGAAGATGGAGGTTACATTTTTTATGATGATTAGGAGTACCTTATCTTTAGAGCAGAAATATCACCACATGATTCTTATCTTAATACACCCCCAGTAGATCTACTAAATTCAATTATTGGGGATAAAGGGAATTAAATAAATATGGGAGAGTACAAAAATGATTCAATATAAGATGTAACTATTGTGCAGGAATATGTTTACATGCTTCCAGAGCATTTACCTGGACATCCTCCAGAATGAGGAATTGAGTTTCCATTGATTTAATTACTGATTCAAGGCCCATTTTGAAGAACCCTTATAGAATAGAAACTATGGAATTAGTGGAACTAAAGAAAATACTATAGGAATTGAGTTACAAGGGATTTATTCTCTCTAGTGTTTCTCCATGGGGAGCCCCGGTCCTTTTTCATAAAATGAAAGACAGATCTATGAGGTTGTGAATTAACTACAGGGAGATCAATGATATTACAATAATAAACAAGTATCCCCAACTTTTCATTGATGATTTATTCTACCATCTTCATGGAGGTCAATATTTTTCAAGGATCGAACATCGATCTGGATATCATCAGTTGTGTGTGAAGAAGGAAGACATTCAGAAAACAACATTTCGAACCATGTACGGACATTAAAAATTTACAATAATGACTTTTGGGATGACTAATGCACCCTCTGTCTTCATGGATCTAATGAATAGAGTTTTAAAGAAATATCTTCATATAATTATTCTGGTATTTATTGATGATATCTTGGTATACATCAAAAGCTACGAAGATCATGAAAATTCCTTGCGCTTTATCCTAAGGACTCTTACAGGAAATGAATTATATGGTACAGTTAGAAAGTGTGAATTTTGGCATCAGGATATTTCTTTTCATGGCCATATTGTCTCTAAGGATGGAATCTAAATTGATCCTTCAAATGAAAAGGTAATCCAAGAATGTCCAGCACTGACATGTATAACCCAGGTACACATATTTATTGGTTTAGTAGGTTATTATCGACGTTTCGTCCAGAATTGTTTCCGATTGGCTAACCAATTAACCAATATCATACGTAAAGGGGTTATATTTGTTTTGATAGAAGTATATGTTGAATGTTTTGAAGAACAAATGAGAAGATTATTCAATGCGCTTATATTGACTCCAACATTAGGGTATGATGGGTATGTTATTTATAATAATGATTCAATGAAAGTACATGGTTGTGTCATTTTGTAGAATGATAGAGTTATTTCATATGCATCACGACAGATCCAAATTCTGGACCAAAACTATCCTACTCATGATATTGATTTATCAGCTGTAATCATTACTCTGAAAATATGGACACATTATCTATATGGTGAAAATTTTGAGATTTATACTAATCACAAGATTTAGATGTATAATTTCTCCCAAAAAGAACACAACATGAGGTAATGGAGATGTCATGAACTATTCCAGGATTTTTATTGCACTATACACAACCACCAGGGGAAGGAAAATTTGGTAGCAAATTCTCTCATCAGAATGTATCATGGAGTTTTGAACAAGATGAGAGTTGAAAATGATCCTATTTTCCTAGATCTAGTAATGATGGATATGGGAATAACCATGGAAGGTGAAACATCAATACTTATTCAAATGGTTTCCAAAACATATTTACTATAAAGTTTAATGAGTTCTCACACAGATAATGAGAACTTTCAAAAAAAATATTAAAGCTATGAATGATGAGAGATTGAGTGACATCTTATATGAAGATGGAATTTTGATATTTGGGAAGAGACATTGTGTTCCCGATATACCTTACCTAAAAGGTGAATTGTTGGATGATGCTCATATCTCCAATTTCTCTATACACCCTAGGTGCACATAGATGTATAGAGATTTGAAAAAAAACATTTTCGTTGGGAGAACATGAGGTGGGAGATTACTGATTTTGTGTCAAGATGTATGGTTTTTCAATAATTGAAATCTGGAAGGAAACTTCCTGGAGGATTTGTGCAACATCTTCCCATACCTGAGTGAAAATGGGATAATATTATGATGGACATTGTCATGGGCCTACAAAAGGCTCCTAAAAGGAATGATGTAATCTGGGTCATTGTTGAACGTCATACCAAGTATGCACATTTTATTGTTATAAGAGAAGATTTACAACCTGAACATATGGAAAGAAAATATATTAATGAAGTTGTAAGACATCACAGAGTACCCTTATCGACTTTTTTCTGATCATGATCTCGATTTTACAAGAAGATTCTGGAAAAGTCATCAAAATTCCTTGGATACGGAATATCATTTGAGCACTGCCTACCACCCTCAATCTGCGGGACAATTAGAACAGATTATTAAAACCTTAGAAGACATGTTGAGATCTTTCTCACATGAATTTCAACTAATGTGGGATAAATATTTGTAACAACCCAAGATTTTATAAGATAAATTCTTTTTAATTTCATTCACATCTTCTATTGTACGACACACCAAGATTATCTTACGCTATACGCAACACTATATTAGCTTGCAGTATACGCAACACTTTTCTTGGCTCTTGTTACACACAATTTCAAGTTCGTTTGATAGATGTTATTCTACGCAACATTGAGTGTATATATATATATATATATTCAATGTATAAATAAAATATGGTCGGATTCTGTTATACGCAAAAACAAAGCAGTTGTGCACTACATGCAACCCTGACTTGACTTGCATTACACGCAATCACGACCTTCCTCGATATCGTGTGTTGTACGCAATACCGGGTTTTACTAAACAACGATATATTATTATAATATTGTTATGAACTAGCCGTTATAAATAGTGTTAAATAAATTTTTAATTTTTTAACATTATTATTCATCTTACACATTTCTAGAACATGGTATAAGAACAAAATAAATTTTTCGGGTAAAATAAGTATTTTAAAAAAAATGCCGTTTTGTCGCCTTTTGATGGCGCATCCACTTTAAATCTAGTTTTCGACATGTTTATAAGTTCAATTTGAAAAAATGAAATTCTTCTTTTGAATCAGGATATAAAAATTTACATTGGATAATGTTTTGATATTTTTCTGATAACTTTCATATTTTAATGAATAGTAAAAACACGCTATATTTTAATTAAAAACAACTTTTTTCCTTGTAATATCTTATGTGGTTAAATTATAATATTGAATGGTTTTAAAGTATAAATAGAATATATTTTTACCATTTAATATAATGTATGTCATTAGCATTGATTTTACCTTGAATTCGTAGGTTAAATCAATTCAATCTTTTGCAATGATTTAAAGAAAAACCCCTTTTCTTTTGACAACGTGATTAATTTTAATTTAATTTATTCATCTTTTGTGTATTGAATTTGGAAAAATGGATTCCATATTTGGAATCAGTGGGTCCAAATTATGTTAATAAGCTACTTTTTATTTTTGGGCATTGTGAATAGTAATTATGGTAAATTTTATTTACTATAGTTAAAGGTAAATCGGGTAATTAAGGGTAATATATAAGATTATAAAATTACCCTAACACTTGGAAAAATCCTATTGGATGGGTAAAAGTAGAACCATATAAACTAAGGGTCATATTAGATTCATTTTATGGACTTTTGTCCATAAAAATAATTTATTTATTATTAAAACCAAAGAATGTGACAACATGTCACTTTCTTAAATCTTATAAGTATAATAATTTTAATTTAGTGATAAACTTCATGAAACTTCTAACATGAATAGTATCCAGAAATATAATACAATTATCTATATCATAGAAATTTATTTATATTTTTTAGATATTAAATAATTATCATTTATTATGACACTAAGATGATGCAGTAATTGTCTTATTAATGAAATATGGACATAATTGATGTTATAAATGCCCGAATAAATGTAATTTGAGACTTTTTATGACTTAAATTAATTTTATAGGATAATATGACATTTTATTGTTGATATAAGTAACTTGGTTCGAACTTATCAATCTGTTATGAATTTCATAAAAATCATGTACCAAATAGTTTCAAAATTGACATAAATTAGTTTTTAAAACAAATATTATATTATTAATTTTTATTTAATTCCTAAAAATATAAGGTTTGGAAAAATGACTTAGATAAGGATAGATATATTAATAATAAACAACTTGGGGTTCTTTTTACTCCTTATGGTAAGTTTATCAATCATATAGTGTAAGAAAAAAAAGACACGGTAAAAGTTAAATTATTTAACATAGAGTTAAATTTAATTGATAAGGTTAAAGTAATAACCTAAACTTGTCTAAATCCTATTGTATGAGAGGATTTAGACCCCTCCCCACTTTACCTTCGAAATAAGACCCTTTGGAACCATTATAAACCGAATTTGACCTTAATATAAAATAATATTTTGAGATTTTCCTAAGGTGCCCCTCTCCTCCCTTATAAAAGGGCGCATCCTCCCTCTCCTACTCACACCAATTTGAGCATTCATGCTCAGCCGACCCCTGCCAAAATCTTTTCTACACTTCTCTAGTATCATCCTAGAGGTCCTGGTCTTCTTCAAAGACCATCCTTAGTTGTTTAAGTAGAGGTTAAGTGAAGGCGCGTCAAAAAGAGGTAATATCCATTACCGATCTTTTTCAATTTATTTCTTCTTCAACTTCTTCTTATTTAGTTGTTTCATGATAAATTAAAAACATAATTATTTCTTATATACTGATATGTTATTATAAATATGAAACAACTATAAATAACCTTCTATCCATCCTACGGAAAAAAGAAATCACCGCGCGTGCGTACGTACGGAATACCGTCTCAACGCCGTGGTGAAATCTATTTTCCACCACCACCTTACATGGATGGGTATAATAGTGTAAATAATGACTATACATGACTATTATAAAGTGATATTGATTCTGAAATAGTATACATACACTCCAATACAATTCCACGATCATAGGAACGATATCATCACTCGTGAGGAATACCGTCTCCACGATGTGATGCGACTCGTTCTACATGATCTTCATTGCATAATAATTATATAAATGAATTGAGTGAATAAATATGATATATAGTACATTAATTCCATTCTGTAAATTATGTATCTATAACCTAAAGAGAAGAATAATAATTTATTCGACAAAACACGCATAAGAAGAAAATGTTATAAACACCCGAATAACAAGTAGCAATAAAATATTACTACTAAGATGCTAAGAATATGACCATATATGATATCATAACAATAATTATGATTCTGGAATAAGTCAATAACATTATTTAAATCATTATACAGGAGGTTCGGACACGTTCGAGGCAAATCGGACCTAAGGTAAGGGAAATATCACAATCTCATTTTTATCCAAGATTGTTTATACTTTGGTATTTACTAGGGTGTATTTTATCATCCACATCCATGTTTCCTCAATATGTAATATTTATATCCTTATAAAATATTTGATATCCAATTTTAACCTTCATTGAGTTTTTTGTAATAGATATGAAGGGAATCTTTTGTCATTTTTCGTACGAGGTACTTTTTGACTTTTCCAACAAAAGTACGAGAAGAATGTTTTTGTTAACTTATACGGCATGAATGGATTTTTAAAACATTATTTCCAAGAATCTTCCTTTACATGTTTTCATGATTATTTTTAATCATCTTCTTTTAGTTTAAAATTGAATGACATGTTAAGAAAGGAAAAATGTTTTTGAAGTGGAAAGGATATTTTCCTCAAGAATGGAGTTCAAGAGTTTTATCAAAATTATTTTCCATCTAAGATAATAAAGGGTTCTATGTAACACCCCGGGATTTTATGAAAAATATTATTTTAATTTCATTAATGTCTTCTACACCAAGATTACCTTGCGCTATATGCAACACCGTATTAGCTTGCAGTATACGCAACACTATTCTTGGACCGTGTTACACACAATTTTGATAATAGTTATTCTACGCAACATTGAGTATATATATATATATATATATAATAAATGTATAAATGAAATATGGTTGGATTCTGTTATACTAAACAACGAAGGATTCTTTCACAACACGCAACCCTGACTTGTCTTGCATTACACGCAATCACGACCTTCCTCGATAGCGTGTGTTGTACGCAATACCGGGTTTTAATAAACAATGTTATATTATTATAATATTGTCATGAACTAGCCATTATGAATAGTATTAACTAAATTTTGAATTTTATAACATTATTATTCATCTTACACATTTCTAGAACATGGTATAAGAACAAAATAAATTTTTCGGGTAAAATAAGTATTTTTAAAAAAATGCAGTTTTGCTGCCTTTTGATGGCGCACCCACTTTAAATCTGGTTTTTGACATGTTTATAAGTTCAATTTGACAAAATCAAATTCTTCTTTGGAATCAAGAAATAAAAATTTACTTTGGATAAATTTTTCATATTATTCTGGTAACTTTCACATTTTAATGAATAGTAAAAACACGCTATATTTTAATTAAAAACAACTTTTTTCATCGTGATATCTTATTTGGTTAAATTATAATATTTAATGGTTTTAAATTATAAATAGAATATATTTTTACCATTTAATATAATGTATGTCATTAGCATTGATTTTACCTTGAATTCGTAGGTTAAATCAATTCAATCTTTTGCAATGTTTTAAACAAAAACCCGTTTTTATTCGACAACGGGATTAATTTTAATTTAATTTCTAAAACTTATGTGTATTGAATTTTAAAAAATGGATTCCATATTTGGAATCAGAGGGTCCAAATTATGTTAATAGGCTACTTTTTATTTTTGGGAATTTTGAATATATTTTTTTACCATAGTTAAAGGTAAATCGGGTAATTAAGGGTAAATATAATATTTTAAAATTACCCTAAAAATGTCAAAATCCTATTGGATGACTAAAAATCGACCCATATCACCTAAGGGTTGTATTAGATTCATTTAATTAAATTTTGTCAATGAAAATAATTTAATAATTATTAAAACCAAAGAATGTGACAACATGTCACTTTCTTAAATCTTATAAGTATAATAATTTTAATCTAGTGATAAACTTCGTGAAACTTCGAACATGAATAGTCTCCAGAAATCTAATGAAATTAAATACATCATAGGAATTTATTTAGAATTTTTAGGGATTACATAATTATCATTTATTATGACAAAAAGATGATGCAGTAATTGTCTTATTAATGAAATATTGACAGAATTGATGTTATAAATGCCCAAATAAATGTAATTTGAGAATTTTTATGACTTACACTAATTTTCTAGGTTAATATGATATATTAGTGTTGATTTAATAAACTTGTTTCGAATATATAATTCTGTTATGACTTTCACAAGAATCATATATCAAATAGTGTCAAAATTGACACAAAATAGTTTTTAAATCAAATATTATATTACTAATTGTTATTTTATTCCTAAAAATCTAAGGTTCGGCCAAATGACTTATATAAGGATATATATATAAATAATAAACAATTTGGGATTATTTTGGCATTTTATAGTAAGTTTATTAACCATATAGTGAAAGAAAACAAAAAGACACGGTAAAAGTTAAATTATTTAACTTACAGTTAAATCTAATTGATAAGGTTAAAATAATAACCTAAACTTGTCTAAATATTATTGGTTGATAGGATTCCGACCCATACACACTTTAACTTCGAAAGAAGACCCTTTGGAACCATTATAACCCGATTTTGACTTTAATATAAAATAATATTTTGATGTATTCCTAAGGTGCCCCTCTCCTCCCTTATAAAAGGGCACCTCCTTCCCCCTCCTCCTCAAGCCAATTTGAGCACTCAAGCTAGGCCAAACCCTGCCATGTTCTCCTCTCCACTTCCCTAGAATAATCCTAGAGGTCCTGGTCTTCTTCAAAGACCAATCTTAGTTCCCTAAGTGGAGGATTCAAAGAGGCGTTCCAAAGAAGAGGTAATATCAGTTACCGATCTTTTCAATTTCTGTCTTCTTCAACTTCTTCTCCTTTAGTTGTTTCATGATAAAGTAATAACATCAGTATTACTTACATACTGATATGTTATTATAAATATGAAACAACCCTAATTCACCTTCTATCCATCCTACGGAAAAATGAAATCACCGCGCGTGCGTACGTACGGAATACCGTCTCCACGCCGTGGTGTAATCTATTTTCCACCACCACCTTACAAGGATGGGTATAATGGTGTAATGAGTAACTATTTATGATTATTATAAAGTAATATTGATAATGAAATAATATATATATACTCGAAAACAATTCCACGATCATAGGAACGATATCATCACTCGTGCGTACGTACGGAATACCGTCTCCACGACGCGATGAGATTCATTCTTAATGATTAACCATTCATGAATGATTATAAATATATATAATAAGTACTAATGAAATATATGACATAATAATGATACTGGATTTATGTATATATATATATATGTCATCTACTTACTTCTATTCAAGACAATAAGGAATGAAAAACAGCGTTCATGCGTACGTACGGACTACCGTCTCCATGAACGGTGTTTTTCATTTCATTTATCTATCTATTATATATATATATACTGAATATATATGATATATAAATCATATTTTCTATTCTGGAAGTAATTAAATCATGATATAAGTAATAATAATGTCAATAACAACAAGTCAAAACACCTAAGATAAATGAAATGATTTTACCCAAAACGCTCTTTAATATGGAATTTACAAAAGAACGGGTAAAATAAAGTCATAAGTGAACCATATATTATATCATAACAATTAGTAGGATTCTGGAATAAGTCAATGACATTATTTAAATCATTATACAGGAGGTTCGGACACTTACGAAGCAAATCGGACCTAAGGTAAGGGAAATATCACAATCTCATTTTTATCCGAGATTGTTTATTCGTAAGAATTTACTGGGGTGTATTTTATCATCCACATCCATGTTTCATCAATATGTAATATTATTTCCATCCACCTACAATTGTTTAAATACATTTTTACCTTTCGGTGAGTTTTTAGTAATATGTATGAAAGGAATCTTTTTTCGTTTTTCGTACGAGGTACTTTTTGACTTTTCCGACAAAAGTACGAAGAATGTTTTTTTTAACTTATACGACATGAATGGATTTTTAAAACATTATTTCCAAGAAACTTCCTTTACAAGTTTTCATGTTTATTTTTAATCAACTTATTTTATTTTAACGTCGTATAACATGTTATGAAAGGAAAAATGTTTTTGAAGTAGAAAGGATATTTTCCTCAAGAATGGAGTTCAAGTATTTTATCAAAATTATTTTCCATCTAAGATAATAAAAGGGTTCTGTTTTTATCCCTATTATTACATTGGTTTGATTATGTTGTGATGGAAATATTTTTATGAATTCCTTTATCTTATATGAATTGTTTTATGATGTCATGTTGTTTAAGAATCCCATTTTTATTACATGGGTTACGCTATGATGTATGGTTTATGATTATGTGGCACACATAAGAAAGGATTCATTATAAGATGGGTGGGACCTATATCTCCCTCCAATGCATTGGGTAAAGATTTTATATCTCATGAGATAGACATGGCTGGAAAGGTAGGTTATACCGGTTCAGTGAAACAGGACTGAAACGAGGGTTACTCGATTCAGAAAGGGACTTCGTCCACTAAGATAGTCTTGGAAATGAGTCTTGACTAACAAGAAATGATTCTCTATGATTATGTGTGAATGCCACAAAGTTTCATGTTTTAAGTTATGATTATTGTGATTACATTTCACTGCCATGATTTATCCCATTTATGAAATTATGATCTCTTTTACAGGTTAAGATTTCCAAAAGTTATGTGCTTGGGTATACGATGTGATTGATATTTCTTTTGTTTACCCTTACTGAGAATTTGAGCTCACCATTTTATGTTTTCTTTTCCCCAGGATATAAAGAAAGGGTTTAGGTAAAAAAAGGAAGATCTTTATGGGAGATGTTGAAGATCTTTCACCACGATTAGAATATTATATTCCGAGTTTCCAAAGACACTAAACTATTACGATCCTTGTGTGTGTGTTTTTGTTATGTACTAAGTATTCCGCAAATGTAATGTAATGTCCATGTACGTCAGGCTTCGGGTCTCTACAGTTGGTATCAGAGGAAAGGTTTAGTCAGCCTTTGGAAACTAGGATGCGAAAACGTTAGTGAGATACCTAGAGATATTTCTAAGGTATGTCTAGGGATGTCTCTAAGGATAAGTATACGTATAGCATATGGTCCTAGAACTATGGTAACGATCTTAGAATTTAACCTAACATGTTAGATATTAAGGGTACTCCCCCTTTACTATGTTGTTTTCCCTAGCATGATTTTTTCCACTCACACTATTCTTTTTGGGTTTTAGACGATGGCTAGAACCCGAAGGAACCGTGTTGATCAATACAATGGACAATGCAATGATTGCCCTCCTGAACAAACAAATGTTATGCGAGATGGAGTGCAAAATCTTATTACTATACTTACACAAGCTATGAATAATTCTGGACTTCCAAATGAGCAGAGAAGGGAACAATATTCTATTGAGTCCTTCATGAGGCAACGTCCACCTTCATTCAGTGGGACTTCCGATCCACTTATTGCTGAACAATGGATCAGTACCACTGAAAAGATATTTTCAGTTCTTCAATGTTCTGAACATGATAAATTCATCTTAGCAGTATATCGTTTGGAAGGTGAAGCTGATCAATGGTGGAATCGTATCACGAATACGAGGCCAAGAGATGAAATTGAGTCCATGGAATGGGACGAGTTCAAGAACTTGTTTTTCAGTAAGTACTTCCCTCGTATTCTTCGAACAAAGATGGAAAATGAGTTTCTTGAGCTGAAGTAGAAGGATGATGAATCTGTTGGTATATACGAAGCGAATTTTACAAGACATGCAAGGTATGCATCTGGCATTATCATCCAACCTGAAAGTAAAGTTGATCGATTTTTCAGTGGCTTAAAACCAAGTCTTCGAAGGGCATTAGCTATAAGAGACTTCAGTAGCTATGAAGAAATTGTGCATTGTGCTATCAAAGTAGAAATGGAAGTTGGTGTTACTTATCCATCTCATAGTTTTGAGAAGAAACGAAAGATGGAGTTCAAGGAGAAATCTCAAAATAATGGTGAGAAGAAGATGAATGTTTCCTTATGCACAAAGTGTGGAAAGAAGCATGGTGGAGATTGTCTTAAAAGGACTAGAAAATGTTTTAAGTGTGGAAAAGAAGGTCATCGAGTAGCTGAGTGTCGAAGTAATGGAAAAATTGTTTCTAATGATGTGAATAAAGCAAACACTATAGAGAACGCACCACCAACACTTCATGTGCAAGGAAATGGGGAATTATGCTAATAAATGCCCTAATCCAAGGGTTAGTGATGATCAATATGAGCAACCACTTAAGGAAAAGGACAAAGGGAAGTCACATGCGATCACTATTGGCGATGTTGAATATGACAACGATGTGGTGGAATGATTAAGTATTTATGTAATGGGATTCCAAAATAATGTTGTATCATAAAGTATTGGAATATTAATGTGTTGGTCTAATGTGGTATTAAAATTGATTGACATATTTTTTGAAATAAGATGATATGCGCGTAATGAAGGGAAAACGAGAAAACGAAATGTTTAACAGTATTCATGAGCTCATGATTGATATAAGGACTAAGTGATATCATGGTTTGAGAATATATAATTTTGAGGATTTTGGTATGTGGAAAGTGTTATCTTTTAACTGTATTCATGTTTTCACTAAGGTATTCAAGAGAATACACGATTAAGGACTTTGAATGTTTGTAATGTGACCAACAATACTTATCTTATGATATGTGGGGATCGACGACAGTATTAAATCTCTGGTAATCGTTGTCACTATATTATGAGAGTGGACTGCAGTATTATGTATAAGCCTAAAGATTAGAATGGATTATGTTTGACATAAGTTAGTATTGTTTAATGATAGAAGATTTTCGATATTATTGATGGGATGTTATAGTAACGTAGTTTTAGAAAAAGGACAACCTGCAGGACGGGCGACATCTCATCGCTTCGGACAAGGCTGAAGGAATCGAACCCACAACTGAAGTGTGACTGGCCTTTCTCGCCTACCACTGACCTACAGGAAGTCCCTGTTTAGTAGAAGCTAGTTTAATTATATTAAGAAGTATGATATATGAAGTATAAGTCCATTTTAGGAACCATATATGATTAATCTCACTATAGAATGACTTATGTATATTTAATAACTTTTTCTTACCTTTTGTTTGAGACAGATGGAATGACCCGTCATTCTATCACATGATCTGCTAACACTTCACGAATAACAAATTCAACTTCATTTATTTAAGAGATGAAGTGGAAATTGTTCAAGGCACAAACAACAGTGAGATTGTACCAAAATAAAGTAAGTATTTATTCTAATTCAAATTTTCAACATTAGGGAAATGATCTTGAAAACCAAAAATGTTGTCCTAGTGCCCTTATATCCGATGAATCAGATGGTACCCTAGATCATCCCAAATTTATGGCTTTGTGATTGCTAACTTTTCCATAGCCATGTTCTCTACCACTCTCCATCAGAACTTGATGGTTAGATTTCTCTTCCATATCCATATTTCCACCTATGTGGAAACCCAGTGATTAGTTTATTTGGGTAACCGTTACATTTCATAGTTTTGTTTTTAAAGATAAGTTTTGGTATTCCTTTTTACGATGTGGGTTTCTATCAAAGAAACTTTCAAATAGTAAACCATTTATAACCCCGACGAATTTCGAGGGCGAAATTCATTTTAAGGGGGGTAGAATGTAACACCCCAAGATTTCATGAAAAATATTATTTTAATTTCATTAATTTCATCTACACCAAGATTACCTTGCGCTATATGCAACACCGTATTAGCTTGCAGTATACGCAACACTATTCTTGGACCGTGTTACACACAATTTTGATAATAGTTATTATACGCAACATTGAGTATATATATATATATATATTCAATGTATAAATGAAATATGGTTGGATTCTGTTATACTAAACAACGAAGGATTCTTTCACAACACGCAACCCTGACTTGGCATGCATTACACGCAATCACGACCTTCCTCGATAGCGTGTGTTGTACGCAATACCGGGTTTTAATAAACAATGTTATATTATTATAATATTGTCATGAACTAGCCGTTATGAATAGTATTAACTAAATTTTGAATTTTATAACATTATTATTCATTTTACACATTTCTAGAACATGGTATAAGAACAAAATAAATTTTTCGGGTAAAATAAGTATTTTTAAAAAAATGCAGTTTTGCCGCCTTTTGATGGCGCACCCACTTTAAATCTGGTTTTTGACATGTTTATAAGTTCAATTTGACAAAATAAAATTCTTCTTTGGAATCAAGAAATAAAAATTTACTTTGGATAAATTTTTCATATTATTCTGGTAACTTTCACATTTTAATGAATAGTAAAACACGCTATATTTTAATTAAAAACAACTTTTTTCATCGTGATATCTTATGTGGTTAAATTATAATATTTAATGGTTTTAAATTATAAATAGAATATATTTTTACCATTTAATATAATGTATGTCATTAGCATTGATTTTACCTTGAATTCGTAGGTTAAATCAATTCAATCTTTTGCAATGTTTTAAACAAAACCCCGTTTTTATTCGACAACGGGATTAATTTTAATTTAATTTCTTCAACTTCTGTGTATTGAATTTTAAAAAATGGATTCCATATTTGGAATCAGAGAGTCAAATTATGTTAATAGGATACTTTTTATTTTTGGGAATTATGAATAAATTTTTTTTACCATAGTTAAAGGTAAATCGGGTAATTAAGGGTAAATATAATATTTTAAAATTACCCTAAAAATGTCAAAATCCTATTGGATGACTAAAATCGACCCATATCACCTAAGGGTCAGATTAGATTCATTTAATTAAATTTTTTCAATGAAAATAATTTAATTATTATTAAAACCAAAGAATGTGACAACATGTCACTTTCTTAAATCTTATAAGTATAATAATTTTAATCTAGTGATAAACTTCATGAAACTTCGAACATGAATAGTATACAGAAATCTAATGAAATTATCTACATCATAGGAATTTATTTATAATTTTTATGTATTAAATAATTATCATTTATTATGACAGAAAGATGATGCAGTAATTGTCTTATTAATGAAATATTGACAGAATTGATGTTATAAATGCCCAAATAAATGTAATTTGAGACTTTTTATGACTTACACTAATTTTATAGGTTACTATGATATATTAGTGTTGATTTAATCAACTTTGTTCGAACATATAATTCTGTTATGACTTTCACAAGAATCATATATCAAATAGTGTCAAAATTGACACAAAATAGTTTTTAAATCAAATATTATATTACTAATTGTTATTTTATTCCTAAAAATCTATGGTTCGCCCAAATGACTTAGAAAAAGATATATATATTAATAATAAACAATTTGGGGTTCGTTTGACATGTTATAGTAAGTGTATTAACCATATAGTGAAAGAAAACAAAAAGACACGGTAAAAGTTAAATTATTTAACTTAGAGTTAAATCTAATTGATAAGGTTAAAATAATACCCTAAACTTGTCTAAATATTATTGGTTGATATGATTTCGACCCATCCCCACTTTACCTTCGAAATAAGACCCTTTGGAACCATTATAAACCTATTTTGACTTTAATATAAAATAATATTTTGAGATATTCCTAAGGTGCCCCCCTCCTCCCTTATAAAAGGGCACCTCCTTCCCCCTCCTCCTCACACCAATTTGAGCACTAAATCTCGGCCAACCCCTGACATTTTCTCCTCTAAACTTCCCTAGAATAATACTAGAGGTCCTTGTCTTCTTCAAAGACCAATCTTAGTTCCCTAAGTGGAGGATTCAAAGAGGCGTTCCAAAGAAGAGGTAATATCTGTTACCGATCTTTTCAATTTCTTTATTCTTCAACTTCTTCTCCTTTAGTTGTTTCATGATAAAGTAATAACATCAGTATTACTTACATACTGATATGTTATTATAAATATGAAACAACCCTAATTCACCTTCTATCCATCCTACGGAAAAATGAAATCACCGCGCGTGCGTACGTACGGAATACCGTCTCCACGCCGTGGTGTAATCTATTTTCCACCACCACCTTAAAAGGATGGGTATAATGGTGTAATGAGTAACTATTTATTATTATTATAAATTAATATTGATACTGAAATAATATATATATACTCCAATACAATTCCACGATCATAGGAACGATATCATCACTCGTGCGTACGTACGGAATACCGTCTCCACGACGCGATGAGATTCATTCTTAATGATTAACCATTCATGAATGATTATAAAGTATATATAATAAGTATTAATGAAATATATGACATAATAATGATACTGGATTTATGTATATATATATATATATATGTCATCTACTTACCTCCATTCAAGACAATAAGGAATGAAAAACAGCGTTCATGCGTACGTACGGACTACCGTCTCCATGAACGGTGTTTTTCATTTCATTTATCTATCTATTATATATATATATATATACTGAATATATATGATATATAAATCATATTTTATATTCTGGAAGTAAGTAAATAATGATATAAGTAATAATAATGTCAAGAACAACATGTCAAAACACCTACGATAAATGAAACGATTTTACCCAAAACGCTCTTTAACATGAAATTTACAAAAGAACGGGTAAAATAAAGTCATAAGTGAACCATATATGATATCATAACAATTAGTATAATTCTAGAATAAGTCAATGACATTATTTAAATCATTATACAGGAGGTTCAGACACTTATGAAGAAAATCGGACCTAAGGTAAGGGAAATATCACAATCTCATTTTTATCCTAGATTGTTTATTCGTAAGAATTTACTGGGGTGTATTTTATCATCCACATCCATGTTTCATCAATATGTAATATTATTTCCATCCACCTACAATTGTTTAAATCCATTTTTACCCTTCGGTGAGTTTTTAGTAATATGTATGAAAGGAATCTTTTGTCGTTTTTCGTACGAGGTACTTTTTGACTTTTCCGACAAAAGTACGAAGAATGTTTTTTTAACTTATACGACATGAATGGATTTTTAAAACATTATTTCCAAGAAACATCCTTTACAAGTTTTAATGTTTATTTTTAATCAACTTATTTTATTTTAAAGTCGTATGACATGTTATGAAAGGAAAAATGTTTTTGAAGTAAAAAGGATATTTTCCTCAAGAATGGAGTTCAAGTATTTTATCAAAATTATTTTCCATCTAAGATAATAAAAGGGTTCTGTTTTTATCCCTATTATTACATTGGTTTGATTATGTTGTGATGGAAATATTTTTATGAATTTCTTTATCTTATATGAATTGTTTTATGATTTCATGTTGTTTAAGAATCCCATTTTTATTACATGGGTTACGCTATGATGTATAGTTTATGATTATGTGGCACACATAAGAAAGGATTCATTATAAGATGGGTGGGACCTATATCTCTCTCCAATGCATTGGGTAAAGATTTTATATCTCATGAGATAGACATGGCTGGAATGGTAGGTTATACCGGTTCAGTGAAACAGGACTGAAACGAGGGTTACTCGATTCAGAAAGGGACTTTGTCCACTAAGATAGTCTTGGCAATGAGGGTTGAATAACAAGAAATGATTCTCTATGATTATGTGTGAATGCCACAAAGATTCATGTTTTAAGTTATGATTATTGTGATTACATTTCACTGCCATGATTTATCCCATGTTATGAAATTATGATCTCTTTTACAGGTTAAGATTTCCAAAAGTTATGTGCTTGTGTATACGATGTGATTGATATTTCTTTGGTTTACCCTTACTGAGCATTTGAACTCACCCTTTTATGTTTTATTTTCCCTAGGATATAAAGAAAGGGTTTAGGTAAAAAAAAGTAAGATCTTTATGGGTGATGTTGAAGATCTTTCACCACGATTAGAAGATTATATTCCGAGTTTCCAAAGACATTATACTATTACGATCCTTGTGTGTGTGTTTTTGTTATGTACTAAGTATTCGGAAAATGTAATGTAATGTCCATGTATGTCAGGCTTCAGGTCTCTACATTCTATCTCTATCCCTATTATTACATTTATTTGATTATGTTGTGATGGAAATATTTTTATGAATTCCTTTATCTTATATTAATTGTTTTATGATGTCACGATGTTTAAGATTCCCATTTTTATTACATGGGTTATGCAATGATGTATGATTTATGATTTTGTGGCACACATAAGAATGGTATCATTATGAGATGGGTGGGACATATATCTCCCTCCAATTCATTGGTTAAAGATTTTATATCTCATGAGATAGACATGGCTGGAATGGTAGGTTGTACCGGTTCAGTGAAACAGTACTGAAACGAGGGTGACTCGGTTCAGAAATGGACTTTGTCCACTAAGATAGTCTTGGAAATGGGTCTTTACTAATAAGATATGATTCTCTATGATTATGTGTGTATGCCACAAAGTTTTATGTTTTATGTTATGATTATTGGGATTTCATTTCACTACTATGATTTATCCCATGTTATGAAATTATGCTCTCTTTTGCAGGTTAATATTTCCAAAATGTTATGTTCTTATGAAAATGTTGTGATTGATATTTATTTTGTTTACCCTTACTGAGCATTTGAGCTCACCCTTTTATGTTTTCTTTTCCCCAGGATATAAATAAAGGATTTAGGTAAAAAAAGGAAGATCTTTATGGGAGATGTTGAAGATCTTTCACCACGATTAGAAGATTATATTCCGAGTTTCCAAAGACACTAAACTATTACGATACTTGTGTGTGTGTTTTTGTTATGTACTAAGTATTCCGCAAAAGTAATGTAATGTCCATGTACATCAAGCTTCGGGTATCTACAGTATATACCTCTAGTAGAATATTCCTATAACAACAGATTCCATTTAAGTATTCATCTGGCGCCAAATGAAGCATTATATGGAAAGAGATGTAGCACACCAACTTGTCAGGATGATGTTGGTGAAAGAAAACTCTTAGGCCCAAAACATGTTGAGGAACTAATTTAAAAGGTGTAGCTTATCCAAACCCATATCAAAGCATCCCAATTTAGGAAAAAGTGCTATGTCAATAACTGAAGGAAGGATTTGGAATTTCAAGTAGGAGACCATGTTTTCTTGAAGTTATCTGAATGGAATGGTGTTATAGGTTTCTTCAAGAAGGGTAAATTGAGTCCTAGATATATCGTAACTTTTGAAATTCTATAATGAATTGGGGTTGTTGATTACCGTTTTACAATGCCGCCAAGTCTCTAGAAATTTCACGATGAGTTCGACTTACCACTGTTGAGAAAATGCATGCTAGCCCAACACATGTACTCACCTATGAGGAAATTCAACTATAACATGATCTATCTTATTGTGACAAGCATATAAAAATTCTTGAAAGTAGATAACAAGTGATGATAACATGGATGACTCATCTGGAAAAATTTCTATTGATAAATCATAAGATGAAAGAGGAAACATGGGATCCCAAGGGACATTTGATGAAGAACCACCCGAATATTTTTAGAAAGTTATATTCTAGAAATGTCTAGGATGATGTTATTTTAAGGAGGAGGGAATGTAACACCCCAAGCATCCATTATATGTTTCCCTTTGAATAATGAAATTGCTTTCATTATATGAAACATCGAGATTCTAACACAGTGCGACCAATCAAGCTAACCGTTATGAATAGTAATACACTATTCTTGAAAATTTATGAATTTTATTTTTAAAAATGGACTTTATTTTTGAATTCAGAATATCTAAATTAGCTTGGTTGAATTTATGGTATTTATCCGAAAACATTAAATTTTTATGAATAGTGAAAACCACTGCGTGATTTGTTAAAACATAATTTTTTTAAAAATATTTATTTATTTAATTTTAATTAATTTTTGGTCAAAATAGATAAATAATTCCTATATATGTTTAATTTAATTCATTGGAGTCATTTTATAATAAGTTTATATATATAAATAGTTTATAGAACTTCAAACTGTCTTTTACCCACCTTTTATGAGCATTTGAAAATTTTCATAAAACATAATTTTACCGCTTTTGTGAGTTGAATTTTAAAAAACCCAAGAGACGCGGTTGATATCATTATGTAGTATATGGTTCAACAAGATGAAAATAATTTTAGGTGAATAGTATTTTTTTGACTTTTATTCACCGCGCTTAAAAGTAAATATGGTAATTGAGGGTAAAACTGATATCATAATTACCCTAAAACATGTCCTAATTCTATTGTATAAGTGTAATTAGACCAAAAACAACCTTAGGAGTAAAATATGTTCCCCTTAGATCCACTTGGATTAGATTAGGACATTTATTATTATTTTATTTAAAGAAGAGTTAAAAGATTTAAATTCATTGTTTAATAACTAAATTATTTTCAATATATGGTTATATAGAAGATAAATTAGACTATAAATATACATTAGAAAGATAAAAATATTTCCTACATAATGGTGTTTTTTTTTATTTTTAAACATTAAATAATTTAATTTATCTATGACAACATGATGATGTAGTACTTACCTTATTAATGCAAGATTAAAATTATTGATATTATAAATATACAAATAAATGTAATTTGAGACATTGGATAAAATAAACTAAATTTATTGGTTAATATGAAATGTTAGGGTTGATTGAATAAATTTTTTCAAAGTAATCATGCTGTTATGGTTTCCACAAAAACCAAATACTAAATAGAGTCAAATTGACATAATTGTGTTTTTTTAAAAAAAATAAAATATTATTAATTGATATAATATTCTTAAAAATATATTGTTCTCCAAAAGGACTTTGATAAGGTTTTATATATTAATAATGAACTAATTTGGATTCTCTTGGATTGTTGAAGTAGGTTTATTAACCATATAATATAAAAATACAGTGAGACCTCCTAAATCACAAACTATTTAACTAAGTGTTAAATCTAAAAGTTATGGTTAATATGGTGACATAATCCTTTATAAAACCTATTTGTTGAGATGTTTTAGATCTGTCCCCACATTATCCTATAAATTAATCATTTTGGAGACATTATTAATTGAAAATGTTTTTTATAAAATAATATTTCAAGCTCTTCCTAAAGTGACCTTCACCGATCTTATAAAAAGGTACAACCACTTATCTTAATTTAACACCACCAAAGCCATCTGGATCGGCCAAAACCGAACTAGATATCTTCTAAACGTTAATATCTTTATCCTAGAGGCCTTACTTTGGTCATAAAGTCAACCTAAGGAGCCCTTTTGATCAAATTCAATGGAAGAACCTGGAGAAGAGGTAAATATTGTAAAGACCCTCAAATTTCAAGGAAATTTTTTTCTTAATTTTCTTTGGAATTTTTCAAGAGCGCAGCTTCAGACGGCACCTGATTCCGAGGCCCGGTGTGCCCGGAATCAATTTCCGAAGTTTGGCTCGGGTACGTTCTGTGAACGGACGAGCGGGTTTTTCTATCTTTTGAACCGGTGCCCGGAATCGAATTCTGAGGGCACCGATGAAATCGCAGCACCGGTATTTGCTTAGAAACGCCTCTTCCGGAGTTGCGTTTGCTCAGACGTGGTTTTTAAATTTTGCGGCTTTAAGTCAGAAATAAAATAAAGTTTGTGCGACAACTTTATTTTATTTCACTTAAGCTGCTTGGAAGCCACTTGAAGCCAATTAAAGGCGGCTTGAACTGAGTTGAACTGGATAGGATTCTATCCAGAAATATCCTACCCCCTTGGTAGGATATTTGTGAGGCAGGGCCCGCACGAGCCCTGCCGTTTCTTTCGCTAAGTAACGCACCCGCGAAAACCCGTCAAAGTAACTGAAAAGTCAACCGACGCGTTTTCTTTATTTCTTAACAGACCATTTAATTGGGCGGTTTATTTCGTGAATTAAATGGGCTATTTCTTTCGTGAATTAATTGGGCTGTTTCGCTCGTTGAATTAATTCAACGAACTGATGGGTCGTTACTTACGCTTTTGCGTTTGTTGGCATGTTTATAAAATAAGACCAACCTAAAAATCCTTTGAAAGGATTTGAGAGGATCTTTGTTTCTTCATCTCCCCGCGAAGAACGCGAAGAACGCGAAGAACGCGAAGAACGCGAAGAACGCCGGCGACCGGAATTCGACGACGCACACCAAGATCTGCGACGTCGACGAGCTTTACCCGCGACGTTCTTCGGCGACGCCTCTTCTTCCGCGGCCGATCCTCGTTCGGCAATTAAGGTGAGAAACGAATCGTTTATTTCTCCCCTTTTTATAATTCAATATCAATGGATTTAAATTAATCCGTTTGATCTTGATCCGGAGATTGGCGACGCGACGTCGGATACCGCGACGACGCGACGATCCCCCTTCTTCCGCGACGAGCAATCCCGCGACGATCCCTCGTTCGGCAACGACAGCTGCGAGGTAAGGGTTGATTTGAAATATTTTCCTTTCACGTGGTTTTATTTCTTTTAAAATAAGGAACCGATCATGGAACAATTTTAAATTTATTTAAAATTGTTGATTTGGTCGTTTCTTGTTTCTTCCGTTGTTTATGACTAACGCGGAGGGTGCGGGTCTAACGAACAAGACCCGACAACCCTCCGCCGATCTTCCTTTTTGTGCGGATTTGGCGGGCGACGGCAAAAGCATGACGCAAGGGCCATTTGTTGATTCCGCAGTGGAGGACGCGTCCTGGGAGGAACAATGGCGCAGACGGGAGGCAAAACGGGCCACCGGAGCAACTCCGGCGGCCCGCGGAAGGGGGCGGCGGCGCGGGTCGCCGGCGCGGCAGCGCCGGCGACCGGAGGCGGCGGTGCCCGGGGCGCCGCCGTGGAGAACTTCCGCCGCGGCTGAAGCCGCGGCGGCGGCGGCCGGTTCCGCGGCCGCGCGGAACCGGGAACGGACGCGGCGGCCCGGCCGCGTCCGCGTGACAGGCGCCCCCCCCCCCCCCCCCCCCCCCCGCGGGGCCGCGTTTCGCTTGAGCCGCGGGTCAAGCCCGCGGCGCCCTCCTTCGGCCGCTCGGCCGAAGCCGAGCCGGCCGGTCCGGTCGGCCGGGCCGCGCCCAGGCCGGACCGGACCCGGCCGAGCCGGTTCGGGCCGGGTCGGGCCGACCCGGGTCGGCCGACCCCAGGGGGGGTTCGGGCCGGGTCGCCCCGGGCCCAGAACCCCCGTTTCGGGCCCTCTTCGGTCTTTCGCCCATATCTTGGGCCTGGGACCTTCGATTGACGAACCGTCAGCGGCTACGCGATCCTTGGATCGAGACGGTCGTTTCGGTATATTATACTCAAGGTTTCGGAAGACTTTGGGTTCGGCCGGGTTGGTTCGTACACGAAACCAACCGGGCCCTCGGAGCCGAAACGCTCATAACATGAGCTACGGACGTCCGATCGACGTACCGTCAGCTGTGGTAGTTTCCTCTAAGTGAGACGGAACTTTTGGCATACTCCGCTCGAGGATCGGATACAGGCGGAGTACGGTCGGGTTGGTTTTGCCCAAAAAAATCAACCGGGCCCCTGGGACGAAAATGCCAATAACTCTCAGACCGGGCGTCCGATTGACGCGCCGTCTGTTGCGTTGAGATCCTGTTGTCGATACGGAACTTTTGGATACATCAACTTCGGACTACGTTTCAGTTGATGTATCAGCCTCTCGGCTCGTGGAGCGGACCCTCCTAAACAAGCTCACTTTGTGCGGGAACCCTAGCGCTGGCTGTGACTTCGACGACAGAGCAGAGATCCTCCGTGGACTGCGACGACGGCAGAGCATAGATCCTCCGTGGACTGCGACGACGGCAGAGCAGAGATCCTCAGTGGACTGCGACGACGGCAGAGCAGAGATCCTTCGTGGACTGCGGCGACGACTGTGCAGAGATCCTCAGTGGACTGCGTCGACTACTGCACTCAGCGATCCTACGTGGATCAGTGCTACAGGTTCTGTGTGAGCCCGATCCTATGTGGGTCCTTACTACCGGTTCTGTGTGAGCCACTGCCTACAGGTTCTGTGTGAGCCCGATCCTACGTGGGTCTTTTGCGGGGGTTAGTACCTATCGATCCTTCGTGGGTCCGACGACTTAGATGGATCAGTGATCATCTTTGACGTCATCTGAAAAAGTATACCTGGTTGAGCTGAATCTTATGTTACTCTCCTTTGTGGTTTGTGATGGACTATCCTTTGTGGATTTACTGTTTACTCTCCTTGTGGATTTGAGTCTTGCTTTCCTTTGTGGATTGAGTTGTCCGGGAGCTCGTGAGCAGAGCTAGAATTGGGGACTTAGGTATATGTGTGGGCATATACCTAAGTCGAGTCAGATGTTACTTCGTGATTGCATCTTTCTTTTGTGCTATATCATTTGTGGATTTCGGGAGACCTTCGGGGGTCTCGGGGTCCTTACTGAGTAGCTTGTACTCACCCCTGCACGGGCTATGCCCGCACCTTGTTGTGTTGGTTGCAGACGACGGACAGCGCTGATCACGTTTGGGGCGTGGAGCAGGACGGTACCTGGAGGTGGACCACCGGGCGGGACGTGCTCGGAGCGGACGTGGGACCTGAGGAGCCTGGAGGCTATCTGTACCCACCCTTCAGGTGGGATTGCCAGTGGACGACACGAGGCCGCCGTCTTTTCTTCAGTTGCTGTACTTTACTTTTCAGTTGTACTTTACAGTTGGGCTTGTATTTCCGGCCCCCTTTACTTTTCTGCACTTTACTTTCCTCTTGCTGACTCTGTGTGGTTGTTACTTATAAAGGCAATGCCTTCCCTGTTTACTGGGATTTTACGCCTTGGTGCTAGTCGCCAGCCCCTGGCCTATGGAAGGCGGGCTTGGGGTAGTCACGGCACGGGCCCCGAGGTCGGGTCGTGACAAATTGGTATCAGAGGTGGTCGGTTCTACCGCAGACTCTGATCGTCTTTTCTTTCTATATGAAGTAATAGTGTTTAGTGTATTGAGTGTGGTTATCAGTTCAGGGAGCCCAGTGTTGGTGCGGCGGCCGACGTATCCATACACCAGGACCCTGACTCCTGATTTCCGACTTAATGCATGAAAACATTGATTGCGTGTGTGTTTCAAGTTTTCTTTGTGATTACTTGTGTCAGCTCGCCGGGTATACTGATCTGCTTTATGAAAGTCTCATGTTTTCCTTGTGATTACTTGTGCCAGCTCACCAGGTATACTGTTCTGACTGTGGTGCTCTTGTTCTCCTTTTCAGGATGGCCCCGCGACGACAGCCAGATAGGGTTCCGAGTGTAGGGCGCGACGGCAGCCCACCGAGCGACGAGGCCTCGGTGCAGGGCCCTTTGCCAGCAGTGGCACCGGCGGTAGCTTTACCCGCCGAGCCACCGATGCTGCCAGTACCAGACGCTGACGATGCACGTCGCCTCAGGGCACTGCATGAGTTTCAGAGCCAGCGACCGCCCAGGTTTCGCGGTGAGGCGGACCCCCAGGCCTCCGAGGACTGGCTAGAGGCGGTGGTACGGATCTTTAGGCTAGTGAGGACACCAGCGGATCTCATGGTGATTCTCGCAGCGAGCCTCCTGCAGGCGGCAGCAGGACGATGGTGGAGCCTGATGCTCCAGGTTCACGATGAGGCATCCTTGCTCTGGGCGGACTTCGAGAGCCTCTTCCGCTCTGAGTTCGTCCCGGCCACCCTCCGAGCGGTGCGCATCCAGGAGCTTCTCCAGCTGCGCCAGGGCAGCATGACGGTCGCTCAGTACGCGGCGAGGTTCACTGACCTATCTCGCTACTCGACCGACATGGTACGGGACCCCTTCTTCCGGGCCCGGACCTTCGAGCAGGGCTTGCGACAGGAGATTCGGGCGTCGCTGATCTCCCTCAGCATTCCGACCCAGGCGGGAGTGCTGGAGCGAGCCCTCCTGATCGAGAGCTTCCTGGCGGAGCCTTCTTCAGCGGCGAGACCTAGCGCAGGGTGGCAGGTAGCTGAGTCTTCGGCAGCAGGTAGCCGACGGATGACTCTCGGGTCCAGGCAGACCAGACCCCCACGCAGCCGGCCTCAGGACACCGGCTCAGCAGTACGAGGCACACAGCGGAGTGCCAGCCTTCCGAGAGGCAGGCTGTGCTACTCCTGCGGCGGGCAGGGTCACATGGCTCGTGACTGCCCGACTCGCCGATCAGAGGAGCAGCAGATGGTGGAGGGTCCACCCAGGCAGAGGCAGAGGGTCGACCGTGGCGGTCCGCAGGGAGGAGGCGGACGAGGCAGAGGAGCTGGCCGAGCAGCGGGTGGTGGGCGACGCTTCCAGGCTCTACCCCCACCACCACCAGGAGGGCCACCTCGACCACAGGGAGCTGGTGGGCAGGGGCAGGCCCAGCTCCAGGCAGTGGAGGCCTACGACCCCGACATTCCAGAGATGATTCGAGGTACGATCTGTGTCTATTCCACCCTTGCTGCAGTACTTATAGACACAGGAGCGAGTCACTCTTTCATAGCCTCTGCCCTTGTTCGGAGCTCGGAGATTCCGACTGAGCCGTTGGCTCGATCCTTATGGCTAGAGACTCCTACGGGAGCAGACTCTACGATTACGCACTGGTGCCGGCAGTGTGAGCTTACTCTAGGAGGCGAGAGCTTCGGCTGGGATCTCCTTGTAGCGGCGTCGAGGCCTTACGACGTCATCATGGGCATGGATTGGCTATCCACGGTTCATGCCCAGATCGACTGTTTTAGGCGCAAGGTGCGATGTGTTCGCACCGACGGGAGCAGGTTTACCTTCACCGGCGAGAAGGGAACCTTTGCAGCACAGGATGGACTTCCGCGGAGGAGAGTGCAGCCCATCTCTCATCAGTTGGCTAGCCTCATCCTAGGAGCAGTGGACGTGCGGAGTCCAGTTTTTCCTTCAGTGGTGGACCAGTACGTGGACGTCTTTCCCGACGAGGTTCCAGGGCTACCTCCTCGTAGAGAGGTAGACTTTTACATCGACTTGTACCCCGGGACAGCCCCGATATCTACTCCAGCATATCGGATGGCCCCCGCCGAGCTTCGGGAGCTGCGGGTACAGTTGGAGGACTTGCAGAGCAAGGGGTTTATCCGACCCAGTGTTTCACCCTGGGCTTCCCCGATATTGTTCTCCAAGAAGGCGGACGGGAGCTTGCGACTATGTGTCGACTATCGTCGCCTGAACCAGGTGACAGTGAGGAACAAGTATCCGCTGCCACGGATTGATGACCTCTTCGATCAGCTAAAGGGAGCGCGGTGGTTCTCGAAGATAGACCTCCGGTCAGGCTATCATCAGCTCAGAGTTCGAGACGAGGACGTGCAGAAGACGGCCTTCAGGTGTCGGTATGGCCATTATGAGTTCTTGGTTATGCCGTTCGGCGTAACCAATGCACCAGCAGTGTTCATGAGCCTCATGAACAGGATCTTCCAGCCATACCTTGACCGATTTGTCGTGGTCTTCATTGACGAAATTTTGGTATACTCGACGACTGAGGAGGAGCATGCCTACCACCTGCGAGTTGTGCTAGACACTCTCCGAGAGCACCAGCTTTATGGCAAACTCTCAAAATTCCAGTTCTGGTTACGTGAGGTCCATTTCTTGGGGCACGTCATTTCTGAGGTGGGAGTTGTAGTGGATCCCGCGAAGATCGAGGCAGTTCTAGCTTGGGAGCCACCCAGGAGCGTGACAGAGGTGCGGAGCTTCATGGGCCTAGCGGGATACTATCGGAGATTCGTGCCAGACTTCTCCAGAGTTGCGGCACCACTCTCAGCGTTGAAGAAGAATGGGAAACCCTTCGTGTGGTCAGACAGATGTCAGCAGAGCTTCCAGGAGCTGAGACAGAGATTGACCAGTGCACCTATCTTGAGGTTGCCTGAGGAGGGAGTTGGGTACGTAGTTTACTGCGATGCATCAGGGACTGGACTCGGGTGCGTCCTGATGCAGGAGTGGGCCGTGATCGCCGACAGATCACGTCAGTTGAGGCCGCATGAGCAGAACTACGCAACTCATGACCTGGAGTTAGCAGCAGTGGTCTTCGCTCTGAAGACTTGGCGTCACTATCTGATGGGCGAGCGCTTCACAGTCTTTTCTGACCACCAGAGTCTCAGGTATATCTTCTCTCAGAAGGACCTGAACCTGAGACAGCGGAGATGGCTTGAGTTCCTCCAGGACTATGACTTTGAGATAGTCTATACTCCTGGGAAGGGGAACGTGGTAGCCGATGCCCTCAGCAGGAGGACGGGCATTCAGCTACTTGAGGAGGCGACAGAGAAGCTAGCCTCCTTACAGATATCCTTCGTGGATAGAGACGGAGCAGCCTTTCTTCAGTCTCTCACAGTCTCTCCTCCACTTCTACAGCGGGTCAGAGAGGCTCAGCGTGGGGACGCTGACTGTGAGACCCGGCGTGCACTGATATCCTCAGGTCAGGCGCCTGATGGTTTCTCCTTTGGAGCAGAGCACGACATCCTTTTCAGAGGACGTACCTTCGTACCAGTCGCTTTACGAGAGGAGGTGCTGAGAGAGTTTCACACTTCTCCCTTGGCGGTTCATCCCGGAGTGGCGAAGATGTACCAGGATCTCAGACGACAGCACTGGTGGCCGGGCATGAAGAAAGCTGTGGCAGAGTTCGTTTCACGATGCCTCACCTGCCAGCAGGTGAAGGCAGAGCATCAGGTACCAGCAGGCTTGGTACAGCCCTTGGAGGTCCCAGAGTGGAAGTGGGATGGCATATCTATGGATTTCGTGACTGGAATTCCACGCACTTCTAGAGGTCACGACTCCATTTGGGTGATTGTCGACCGACTCACCAAGTCGGCACACTTCTTACCCATCAGAGAGCAGGGCTCAGTGGAGAGCTTGGGACATCTTTACGTTCAGGAGATCGTATGGCTTCACGGTGTGCCATCGTCTATCGTCTCCGATCGAGATGCTCGTTTCACTTCCCGGCTTTGGAAGGGGTTGCAGGAGGCGTTCGGGACACGGCTCCATCTGAGCACAGCCTTCCACCCTCAGACGGATGGTCAGACGGAGAGGACCATACAGACACTCGAGGACATGCTCCGTGCATGTGTTCTCGACTTTGGTCGCAGCTGGGAGGACCACCTACCCTTGGTGGAGTTCGCGTACAACAACAGCTACCACTCCACCATCGGGATGGCACCATACGAGGCGTTGTACGGCAGACCCTGCAGATCACCGTTGTGCTGGACAGACCCTAGGGAGTCAGCACTCGTGGGACCAGAGATGGTCCGAGCCACGAGAGAGAAGGTCCAGATCATCCAGGAGAGGATGAGGACAGCTCAGAGCCGGCAGAAGTCATATGCTGACAGGAGGCGGAGGCCACTAGAGTTCGAGGACGGCGACCACGTCTTTTTGCGTGTCTCACCTCGACGTGGTTTACGGAGATTTGGCCGAGGCGTCAAGTTGTCTCCACGCTTCATCGGGCCTTTCCAAGTCCTCAGCAGGATAGGAGAGGTGGCTTATCGCCTGGCTCTACCACCTCAGTTGCACCGGGTGCACGATGTCTTCCACGTGTCTCAGCTGAGGAGATACGTGCACGACCCGACGCATATCATCGACCTTGGGGAGCTGGACGTGGACGATGGGGCGACTTTTGCGGAGGTCCCAGTGGATATCGAGGATCGACAGGAGCGGGTCCTACGTGGGCGGTCGATTCCTCTTGTGCGCGTCAGATGGCAGCACGGGAACCTCCAGGAGAGCACTTGGGAGCGGGAGGCTCAGATGCGTGCTCAGTACCCCCATTTGTTCCCCTAGTTTTTGATGTATCTTTACGGGGACGTAAAGCCCTGAGGTGGGAGTAATGTAAAGACCCGCAAATTTAAAGGAAATTTTTTTTCTTAATTTTCTTTGGAATTTTTCAAGAGCGCAGCTTCAGACGGCACCTGATTCCGAGGCCCGGTGTGCCCGAAATCAATTTCCGAAGTTTGGCTCGGGTACGTTCAGTGAACGGACGAGCGGGTTTTTCTATCTTTTGAACCGGTGCCCGGAATCGAATTCTGAGGGCACTGATGAAATCGCAGCGCCGGTATTTTCTTAGAAACGTCTCTTCCGGAGTTGCGTTTGCTCAGACGTGGTTTTTAAATTTTGCGGCTTTAAGTCAGAAATAAAATAAAGTTTGTGCGACAACTTTATTTTATTTCACTTAAGCTGCTTGGAAGCCACTTGAATCCACTTAAAGGCGGATTGAACTGAGTTGAACTGGATAGGATGCTATCCAGAAATATCCTACCCCCTTGGTAGGATATTTGTGAGGCAGGGCCCGCACGAGCCCCGCCGTTTCTTTCTCTAAGTAACGCACCCGCGAAAACCCGTCAAAGTAACTGAAAAGTCAACCGACGCGTTTTCTTTAATTCTTAACAGACCATTTAATTGGGCGGTTTATTTCGTGAATTAAATGGGATGTTTCTTTCGTGAATTAATTGGGTTGTTTCGCTCGTTGAATTAATTCAACGAACTGATGGGTCGTTACTTACGCTTTTGCGTTTGTTGGCATGTTTATAAAATAAGACCAACCTAAAAATCCATTGAAAGGATTTGAGAGGATCTTTGTTTCTTCATCTCCCCCCGAAGAACGCGAAGAACGCGAAGAACGCGAAGAACGCGAAGAACGCCGGCGACCGGAATTCGACGACGCACACCGAGATCTGCGACGTCGACGAGCTTTACCCGCGACGTTCTTCGGCGACGCCTCTTCTTCCGCGGCCGATCCTCGTTCGGCAATTAAGGTGAGAAACGAATCGTTTATTTCTCCCCTTTTTATAATTCAATATCAACGGATTTAAATTAATCCGTTTGATCTTGATCCGGAGATTGGCGACGCGACGCCGGATACCGCGACGACACGACGATCCCCCTTCTTCCGCGACGAGCAATCCCGCGACGATCCCTCGTTCGGCAACGACAGCTGCGAGGTAAGGGTTGATTTGAAATATTTTCCTTTCTCGTGGTTTTATTTCTTTTAAAATAAGGAACCGATCACGGAACAATTTTAAATTTATTTAAAATTGTTGATTTGGTCGTTTCTTGTTTCTCCCGTTGTTTATGACTAACGCGGAGGGTGCGGGTCTAACGAACAAGACCCGGCAACCCTCCGCCGATCTTCCTTTTTGTGCGGATTTGGCGGGCGACGGCAAAAGCACGACGCAAGGGCCATTTGTTGATTCCGCAGTGGAGGACGCGTCCCGGGAGGAACAATGGCGCAGACGGGAGGCAAAACGGGCCACCGGAGCAACTCCGGCGGCCCGCGGAAGGTGGCGGCGGCGCGGGTCGCCGGCGCGGGTCGCCGGCGACCGGAGGCGGCGGCGCCCGGCACGCCACCGTGGAGAACTTCCACCGCGGCGGCGGCGGCCGGTTCCGCGGCCGTGCGGAACCGGGAACGGACGCGGCGGCCCGGCCGCGTCCGCGTGACAGGCGCCCCCCCCCCCCCCCCCCGCGGGGCCTCGTTTCGCTTGAGCCGCGGGTCAAGCCCGCGGCCCCCTCCTTCGGCCGCTCGGCCGAAGCCGAGCCGGCCGGTCCGGTCGGCCGGGCCGCGCCCAGGCCGGACCGGACCCGGCCGAGCCAGTTCGGGCCGGGTCGGGCCGACCTGGTTCGGCCGACCCCAGGGGGGTTCGGGCCGGGTCGCCCCGGGCCCAGAACCCCCGTTTCGGGCCATCTTCGGTCTTTCGCCCATATCTTGGGCCTGGGACCTTCGATTGACGAACCATCAGCGGCTACGCAATCCTTGGATCGAGACGGTCGTTTCGGTATATTATACTCAAGGTTTCGGAGGACTTTGGGTTCGGCCGGGTTGGTTCGTACACGAAACCAACCGGGCCCTCGGAGCGGAAACGCTCATAACTTGAGCTACGGACGTCCGATCGACGTACCGTCAGCTGTGGTAGTTTCCTCTAAGTGAGACGGAACTTTTGGCATACTCCGCTCGAGGATCGGATACAGGCGGAGTACGGTCGGGTTGGTTTTGCCCAAAAAACCAACCGGGCCCCTGGGACGAAAATGCCAATAACTCTCAGACCGGGCGTCCGATTGACGCGCCGTCTGTTGCGTTGAGATCCTGTTGTCGATACGGAACTTTTGGATACATCAACTTCGGACTACGTGTCAGTTGATGTATCAGCCTCTCGGCTCGTGGAGCGGACCCTCCTAAACGAGCTCGCTTTGTGCGGGAACCCTAGCGCTGGCTGTGACTTCGACGACAGAGCAGAGATCCTCCGTGGACTGCGACGACGGCAGAGCAGAGATCCTTCGTGGACTGCGGCGAAGACTGTGCAGAGATCCTCAGTGGACTGCGTCGACTACTGCACTCAGCGATCCTACGTGGATCAGTGCTA
This sequence comes from Viscum album, assembly GCA_963277665.1. Taxonomy (NCBI): domain Eukaryota; kingdom Viridiplantae; phylum Streptophyta; class Magnoliopsida; order Santalales; family Viscaceae; genus Viscum; species Viscum album. The sequence continues at coordinate 228,556,505 of OY728143.1, forward strand.
CAGGTTCTGTGTGAGCCCGATCCTATGTGGGTCCTTACTACCGGTTCTGTGTGAGCCACTGCCTACAGGTTCTGTGTGAGCCCGATCCTACGTGGGTCTTTTGCGGGGGTTAGTACCTATCGATCCTTCGTGGGTCCGACGACTTAGATGGATCAGTGATCATCTTTGACGTCATCTGAAAAAGTATACCTGGTTGAGCTGAATCTTAGTTTACTCTCCTTTGTGGTTTGTGTTGGACTATCCTTTGTGGATTTACTGTTTACTCTCCTTGTGGATTTGAGTCTTGCTTTCCTTTGTGGATTGAGTTGTTCGGGAGCTCGTGAGCAGAGCTAGAATTGGGGACTTAGGTATATGTGTGGGCATATACCTAAGTCGAGTCAGATGTTACTTCGTGATTGCATCTTTCTTTTGTGCTATATCCTTTGTGGATTTCGGGAGACCTTCGGGGGTCTCGGGGTCCTTACTGAGTAGCTTGTACTCACCCCTGCACGGGCTATGCCCGCACCTTGTTGTGTTGGTTGCAGACGACGGACAGCGCTGATCACGGTTGGGGCGTGGAGCAGGACGGTACCTGGAGGTGGACCACCGGGCGGGACGTGCTCGGAGCGGACGTGGGACCCGAGGAGCCTGGAGGCTATCTGTACCCACCCTTCAGGTGGGATTGCCAGTGGACGACACGAGGCCGCCGTCTTTTCTTCAGTTGCTGTACTTTACTTTTCAGTTGTACTTTACAGTTGGGCTTGTATTTCCGGCCCCCTTTACTTTTCTGCACTTTACTTTCCGCTTGCTGACTCTGTGTGGTTGTTACTTATAAAGTCAATGACTTCCCTGTTTACTGGGATTTTACGCCTTGGTGCTAGTCGCCAGCCCCTGGCCTATGGAAGGCGGGCTTGGGGTAGTCACGGCACGGGCCCCGAGGTCGGGTCGTGACAAATATTTCATCACATCTTTCAAATACTTTTCATCTTCCACTTCGACTTTCTTTGTTGTTTCCATTATAAAATCATAACTACAGAATATTATATATAATATGATGTTATTATAAATATGGAACAACCATATTAGTTATTCTATCCATCCTATAAATGAAAGAGTCACTATACGTGCGTACGTATGACTAACAGTCCCCACGTCACAGTGTAGTTTCTTATTCAAACATTTTATTATTTTGATGGGTTTAATAATGGATATAACTCGTATAAATAATAAATATAAAATATTAATGATTCTTTATATATTATAATCCATCCAATTATATATGATTTCACCATAAATATAATGATATTGTCGCTCGTGCGTACGTACAGATTACCGTCTCCACGAACGCGATGAGATTCATTCCCCATCGTAATCATTCAAGAAAAATTTTAATTTTATGATTAGAAATACTGTATATGAACATAATATAATTCTATATATGAGTAAAATACATCATATTCATAATATTCATGGCTTACCTAACCATGTATATAATGGAAAACTAATCAATTAACACCCGAAACGATGATACTACTGAAATATTATTATCAATGAAATATAAGGGGTTATATATGATATCATATTTATGTATATGGTTCTTTTATAATTTAATAACAATTATTTACAAGTATACAGGTCGTTATCTTAGCCTCGACCAATGAAAAGTACAAGGTAAGGGTTTATTCTATAATCTCTTTACTTATTTGAGGTTGTTAAAATGTAAGTATCTACTAGGACGTCTTTATCATCCACATCCATGTTTTCTTAAAAATGTAATTCAAAAAATTCTTACTATTTACTAGACTATGGGTTAAATTCATTAATACCCTTATTTTACCATATAATTTTTAAAAGTAATCATTAATTGTTTTTCCAAACAAGGTACTTTATGACATTTTCCACAAAATTAAGGCAAAAATGTCTTTTTTTTAACTTATACTGTGGGTGCGACTATTTTCCGATGTTATTACATTGTCGAAGCTTCCCATTAAGGCTTATAAGAATATTTTAAATATAAATGTTTTCATTTATAATTATATGAATTTTAAATGATATCAAAATAGAAAATATATTTCTCAAAAAAATTGATTTCATCTATGTCAACATCCTTTGATGGATTTAAAGATTCTTAGAAGTTGATTTATTATGATACTAAACATCCATATTGTATTGAGGGTTTTGTGAAATGTTTGACTATGGATTTATTATTTTTACCATTCATTTTTTATGGATAATGTATTGAAATTCTGTATGCTAGTTTTAATACGAATGTTTGTGTTAGGTTTAAACCTTTTCATATGAAGAATCCATTAGACTAAGTAAGCAACGAGTGGAGCCCTCTATAGCTCCTCGATGAATCGGTAGGTCTCATTAGACAAAATAGTTCTCTGGAACAAGGCCTTGACAAAATCATGTAGGTTGTCTTGGCTCAAGGCCTTGACTATGTGGTTATGAAGTCTGTAATTATGTATTCCATCATTATGAAAGTGGCTATAGATATTGCATATGATTATTCGACTAGTAGAATATCCATGTGAATAAGTAAATGGAATTATTTGATTTTATAATTTACATATTATTATGATGTTTTAGTTTAAACGGATTTTCTTTTAGTCTTTTACTTTTCCGTAAATGTTTATGCTTATTTATGAAATTTTCCACTGTATTGTTATCCTTTCTGAGCATCTAAGATCACCCCTTTATATGTTTTATTTTTCCATAGTGTGAAAAAGTATTTTATGGTTGACCTGTAGGGATAGGCTAAGGATATTAGTGAGTTACAAAGGGGAAAATGTGGTTGATTTTTTTATTTCATGATGTAATGAAAAACATATGACTGTATCTAAATCTTTCACAGCCACTGAATTGACCGGTCTTTCGGGACATGATTCCTTGTATCATGCCAATTTTATTTAATAATGCACTGAATCTAGTTATCTGGGCTCAAGGAATTACATTTGGTATCATAGGATTTTAGTACAAACCTTTGAAGCTAGATTTGGAAAACATTGATTAGAGAACACTACCCTATGATAATAATTGAGGATTAATATATAAAAACTTCCTTTAAATTTGTTACTATAGAGATTTTTTAATTTTTCCATGAAATAAATCCCTGTCTAGATATGAGTAGGTCGAGGCGGATCTGGCACAAATGTACCTTGGGGTAAACCCCAAAATCACCGCTTTGAGCAAGACTCGAACGAGAACTGGTGCATGAAAATGGGCCTTGCTGCACTCTTGGTTACGACACTCCCGAGGGATATGCTTAAGATAATTCTCATTTTCATTACCAAACATTATGAATGGTTTAGAAGTATGTAAATCCTAATTGGAAACATTTTTATGATTATTTATTATATCCATAAACTGTTCAATTTTTGTTATGTTTTTTACATGTATTGAAATATGTATTGTCATTCATAAACTAATCTAGTGTATGACATTGTTTATAAATGGCGCCTAATTTAAGGGATGTAAACTATATCAACGCTTGTAATCCATTTTGCGATTTGCCTCCAACTCAAAATAATTATAGTGGATATGGTGAAACAACTGGTGTTGATCATCATATCAGCATATCAGGACAACTCACTCGAGTTATGAATAAAAACCTTACCCGTATAGACCACCCTGATCCACAATGTGGAGGATCAATTCTATATCACATCATGATCCAACAATCACCAACATTAAATGGGAGTAAAAATAGATTAGTAGCTGAGAAATAGATAAATTTTTTAGAGAAACAATTTCATTCTTTGGGGAGTAGCGAAAGGGAAAATGTTGTCAAGACAGTTTATTGCCTCACGGGAGATGAAGATCAATGGTGGTCATTAATCAAAAACACAAAGGAAGATGAAGAAGTATCAAACATTGAAGGTACGGAGTTTAGAGAGATTTTCATAGAAAAATTAATTTTTCATGGCCATCAAGCATATATGGAAAGAAAATTTAGGAGTCCAAGGTAAAATAAGGATGAGAATGTCACAATGTATGAGGCTAACATTACACGATTAACATGGAATGTAGTAGATTATATATGTAACCCAAGGTGTATGATTGATCGATTTATTGATGGGTTAAAACCATTTCTCCGTCGAGCATTAGTCTCACAATCCATCTCATCGTACAATGATATTATCTCATGCGCTATCAAGACATAAAAATAATTCTTTAAGTCTTACAACTTTAAATAAAAGCAAGATAGAAAGAGATTTGTTGAACTCTTTGGAAATGGAAATAAGGGGAAAAGGGAAAAGTTGAATATCCATATTTTGGTAAATGTGGGAAGAAACACCCTACTACATGTCTGAAAGGAATGAGAGTCTGTTACAGGTTTGGTGAAAAAGGCAACCAAGCTCGTGATTGAAAAGGGAAGAAAGATGCATTCAATGATGAATGCTGCAATTGTAGAGAAAAGTGGAATTATGAAAATGAATATACTATGTGCCAAGGGAAATAACCTCTAAAAAGCCCATGGGGGCAAGGAAAAGCATATGTGATCACTAGTACAGAGGTTGATGCTCTGAAAAACGTGGTGGAAGGTAATTTAATGGTTTCCTCACGTTTATCCAATGATTTATTTGATTATGGAACATCACATAGTTTCATATCTTCCTAGTTTTCTATGAAAATTAAATATTTTCAATTTGAATTAACAGTGACATTGTTAATCAAAACACATAATGGATATATCATCGTAACAATGTTTTGGGAATTAGTTCCCATTAGGGAATATAACTGTTCTTTATTTTTTGATATCATCTCCATACCCATGATTGAATTAGATCTAATCCTTGGAATAGATTGTCATTCAGACCATGATGAAAAAATTTATTGTATAAAGAAGGAGGTTACAATTTTCGATGATGATAAGGAGTACCTTATCTTTGTAGAAGAAACATCACCACCTGATTCTTATCTAGATCAACCCCCACTAGATCTAATACTTCAATTATTTGGGAAGAGGATAATGTAATAACTATGGGCAAGGAAAAGAGTTTTCAAAAAAAGGACGTATCTATTCTGCAAGAATATGTTGGCGTGTCTCTAGAGGATTTACCTAGACATCCTCCAGAACGAGAAATTGAGTTTCCCATTGATTTAATTCATGGTTCAAGGCCTATATCGAATACCCCTTGTAGAATGGCCACTGTATAATAAGTGGAACAAAAGAAGCAACTATAGGAATTGAGTAACAAGGGATTTATTCTCCCTAGTGTTTCTCCATGGGGGGACCCTATCCATTTTGTTAATAAGAAATAAGAATTTATGAGGTTGTGAAATGACTACATTTATATCAATGCTATAACAATAAAGAACAAGTATCTACTACCTCACATTGATGATTTTGTTGACCAACTTAATGGTACTCGATATTTTTCAATGATTGACCATTGATATGGATATCATCAATTGTGTGTCAAGAAGGAAGGAATTCTTAAAAAAGAATTTTGAACTAGGTACGGGAAATATGAGTTTACAGTAATGCCTTATGGATTGACTAATGTAACCTCTATCTTCATGGATCTAATGAATAGAGTTTTCTTGTAATATCTTTAGGAATTTGTAGTGGTATTTATTGATGATATCTTAGTATAAATCAAAAGCTACGATGATCATGTAAATCACTTGTGCATTATCCTAATAACTATTAGAATAAATATATTATATGGGAAATTAAGAAAGTGTGAATTCTAGTATAAGGATATTTCTTTACATGGCCATATTGTCTCTTAGGATGGAATAACTTTTGATCCATCAAAGAGAAAGGCAATCCAATAATGTCCATCAACGACATTTATAACTGAGGTACACATTTTTATTGGTTTATCATTTTATTATTGAAATTTCCTCCAGAAATTTCACGATCCTTCCTCGGGGCCCGTGCCGTGACAACCCCAAGACCACCTTCCATAGGCCAGGGGCTGGCGACTAGCACCAAAGGCGTAAACTCCCGATAACTGGGAAGGTATTACCTTTATAAAAGAAAACAAGCACCACAGAGTACAAGCGGAAGCAAAACACTAAGTATAAAAGAAATGCTGAAAAGTAAATGGGCCAGAATACAAACCCAAAAGAAAGTACGACTACAACTGAACAAGGTACAACAGCAAAAAGACAAATAGCTGGAAGTAGGAAGTAGCTCCTAGGTCATCCTCCTCGGATCCTACCTGAAGGGTAGGTACAGATAGCGCAGCTCCTGGTCGTCCACCATGGATCCTACCTGAAGGGTAGGTACAGATAGCTTCCTCCATGCTCTCGTCCGCCAACCTCCACTGTGAGTCGTCACGTCGTGTAGTCCACCTCCGGGTACTGACTAATCATGTAGTCCACCTCTGGGTACTGACTCGTCGTGTAGTCCACCTCCAGGTACCGTCCAGTCCTCGAACACTCGGCCTCCGTCAGCACTGCCCGTCGTCTGCAACAAACACAACGAGGTGCGGGCATAGCCCGTGCAGGGGTGAGTATAACGATACTCATTAGGGACCCTGATACCCTCACGGTCTCACTAAACCAACAAGGATAACCACAAGAAGATCTCAACAGATAACCTCTACTTAGATATATGGCCATACATATACCTAAGTTATCAAGTAACCCATCTCAATCATGAGGAAACACAAGGATTGTGAAATCAACGGATAACCACTACCCAGGTATATGCCCATACATATACCTAAGTTATCAAGTGACCCATCTTAATCATGAGGAAAACACAAAGGTCAAAAGTCTCAGCTCAAACAAGGATTTTCATTATCGAAACTGAAACTGCTGAAGAGATCCGTCTCTAGAGTGTACAGTGGTCCTGTCACGACTCCGAGGTACTGTTCACTAACCTAAGACTGCTGAGGTACTCCTCCTGTCGAGTACCGCGGGCCTGCCACCTCACACAGTAGTGCTTCCCGCCGGGGTCTGCCACTCAAACACAGTAGTGCTCCCCCCTTATAGCCTACAGAGGTACTCCTCCTGTCATGTACCGCGGTTCTGCCACCTCACATAGTAGTGCTCCTCCTCTGTGCGTCTGCCACCTCACAAAGTTGTGCTCCCCACTGGGCTACGTAAGTCACTCTAAATCGAATTGGACAAGCAGTCTTCAGGTCTCTACCGGATACACGGTCTCCGTACTCCATACGCTCGTCTCCGGGAGGGTCCGTTCCATGAGCTAAAATTCGATACACCAAGTATCTCAAAGTCCCATGAAGAAGTATCTCAATGGACCGCCTCGTCATAGGGGTCTCAAAGCAACAGATGGCGCGTCATTCGGATGCCCGGTCTGTGAGTTGCTAGCCTTTTTATCCTAGGGGCCCGGTTGGTTTCGTGTGTGAACCAATACGTCCATATCTCAACTATACCCCGAACTCTCATAGGGTATACTCATAGGGAATGTTTCTCAACGAGAGCACCAACGCTGCTGACGGTTCGTCAAACGGGAGTTCTGTAAGAAAGGTATCTTCTTTTCTGTTCCAGGGGCCTGGTTGGATTTCAGTGTGATCCAACCCAGCCACTATCCAACTGCATCCAAAACTCGGGCGGAGGAAGCCAAAAGTTCCGTCTCAACAAGAGGAAAACAATGAGATAGATGGTGCGTCAGTCGGACGCCCGGTCTGTGAGTTATTAGCTTTTTCGTTCCACGGTCCCGGTTGGATTCATGAGCGAACCAACTCAACCGCACTCCGACGACATCCAACCCTCGAGTGGAGTAAGCCAAAAGATCCGTCTCACTTATAGGAAATAAAAAAAGTCGTCGGCACGTCATTCAGATGTCCGAAACTCAAGTTACGAGTGTTTCCGCTCCGAGGGCCCGGTTTGTTTTGTGTATCAACCAACCCGGCCGAACCGAAAGTTCTCTGAAACCTTGAGTGTGATATACCAAAACGACCGCCTCGATCCAAGGATCGTGTCGCCACTGACGTCGAGTCGTTTGGAGGCCAGTAGCTCATGTTACGGGCATTTTACAAAAAGTGGCCCGAAAACGGGGGTCTGGGCCCGGGCCGACCCGGCTGGGCCCGGCCCGGTCCGGCCCCACCGGACGGCCGCGGCTCGGCCAGTGTGGTCGAGCCGACACGCGGGCGGGGCGCGCGGATCCCCTGCCCTTCGCCGCTGATTGAAGCCGGCGGTTCGCCGGCCACCCCTTTTTTCCGGCGGCACGCCGCCACCGCCGGTCGCCGGCGTGCCGCGCCGCCGCCGCCTTCCGCGGACCACCGGACGCGCTCCGGTGGTCCGTTCTTCCTTCCGTCTTCGCCTATGGTCCCCCCGGGACCCCATCTTCATTGCGAAGGTATTCAAACGCCCAAACGGCCTGCTTTGTCATCGCCCGTCAATCCACACATCAATAAACAATCTGCGGAGGGTTGTCGGGCCGTGTTCGTTTGGCCCACACCCTCCGCGTTAGATTATAACAACGGGAGAAGTTTATTCAACACATGAATACATAACCAAAAACAATTTTAGTGAATTAAAATTGTTCTTATTATCCGGGTTATTCACTTTGAACGGAAACATTCAAGGAGTATTGAACATTCAAAGAAAACCCCTACCTTGCGTATAAGCCGATCGGAAGGAGGCGTCGTCGTTCAAGGTTCGTCGCGGTATGGCATCGCGAGGATGACGACGTCGAAGGGGGACGTCGGCGTTCATCTGACTCGAGGGAAGGCGAATCCATCGTCTCTTACTACCCAATTCCGCTTCCGAGATTTTTCGTCGAACTCCGAGGTCCAAGAATAAAAAGATTTAATTAATAAAAATTAAATCCGTGCATTGATAAAAACCACAAGGGAGTTCTAAAAGGAACCCGAAATCTCTTACCTCTAACAGCTGATTGAAGGTTTCGTTGCGGAGGAAGGAACGTTGCAGAAGAGGAAACGTCGGTGTCGCGGCACACGACGTCGCGTAGTCGATTTCCGCGGTTTCGGCGTTCTTCGTCGGAGGCCGGCATTCTTCGCGTTCTTCGCATACTTCGTGTTCATCGCATTATTCGCGAAGGAGGATGAAGAATTCTCAGAGGTTCTTCAAGGATTAACACAACATTACAAAAAAAGGAGGGTGTGTTGGCCTTATTTTATTATTACGCCAACGGATTTCAAACCGGTTAAGAAACGAATAAAGAGATAAGTAATGACCCATTAATTAGTAGAATTAATTAAACGAAATAAACCGCACAATTAATTCAATGAAGAAAATTGCCCAATTAATTGGTGCGTTAAGAAAATAAGAAAACGCGTCAGTTGACTTTCATAATGACAGGTTTTCACGGTTGTGTTATTTAGTGGAAAAGAAACGGTGGGGATCGTTCGGGTCCCACCTCACAAATATCCTACCAAGAGGGTAGGATATTTTTGGATAGCACCCTATCCGCAACAACTTAGCTTAAGCTGCTTTAAGTGGCTTCAAGTGGCTTCCAGGCGGCTTAAGTGAAATAAAATAAAGTTTGTCGCACAATTTATTTTATTTCTTAACTTTAAGCCCAAAAATTAAAAACCACACCCGAGCAAACGCAACTCCGAAAGAGGCGTTTCTATGCAATTATCGGCGATGTGATTCCATCGGTGCCCTCAGAATTTGATTCCAAGCACTGATTCAATAGTTAGAAAAACTCGCTCGTCCGTTCACTAAACGTATCCGAGCCAAACTTCGGAAATTGATTCCGGGCACAACGGGCCTCAGAATCTGGTGCCGTCAGAATCTGCGTTCTTGTAAAATTTCAAAGAAAATTAAGAAAAAAAAATTCCTTGGAATTTACGGGTCTTTACATTACTCCCACCACAGGGCATTACGTCCCTGTAAAGCTTCACCACAAACTTAGGGATACAAAGGCGGTACTGAGCACGCATATGAGCCTTTCGCTCCCATGTTCTCACCTAGAGGTTCCCGTGCTGCCAAAGAAAGTGCACAAGAGGAATCGACCGTCCTCCTAGGATCTGCTCCTGTCGATCCTCGATCCCCACATGAACCTCCGTAGAAGTCACCTCATCGCCACTGTCCTTCTCCCCATGGTCGATGATATGCGGAGGGTCGAGCACGTATCTCCTCAGTTGGGATACATGGTAAACGTCGTGCACCTAGTGCAACTGAAGTGGATGGGTCAAGCGGTAAACCACCTCGCCTACCCAGCTGAGGACCTAGAAAGGTCCGTTGAACCTCAGAGATAACTTGCCTCACTGGACACATCTCTGTAAACCTCATCGAGCTGAGACTTGTATAAGGACGTGCTGGTCATCCTCGAACTCTAGAGGCCTCCAAGCCCTGTCAGTATAAGGCTTCTGTCGGCCCTTTTCCGTTCTCATCTGCTCTTGGATGACCTGGACCTTCTCTAGTCTCACTAGAGCTGCTATGATTTCTTCTTTTCCGATAAGATAAATCTGGTCTCATCCCCTGGATGAACCACATTCGTAGCCTAATACAGTCAATCCTGACATGAATGATGCATGCATGCCATGGATGACGTCGTAAGGTCTCGACGTAACTACCAAGAGATCCAACTGTCACTCTCGCCTCCAAGGGTCGAGTCACGCTGTCTGCATCAGTGTGTGGTCACTAGGTCTCCTTCAGTAGAAAACTCGAAAGTGAGGGTCAAGTCAACAGTCTTAACCGGGACCACTCAGTATCAACCAAACAAAAGGACTGGAAAGAAAACAAAGATAAGTGTCTTTTTGTTATTGCAGATCATAGTAAAAGACACAAAGAAACTACAGACAAACATCAACAACACCAGAAGCAAGATGATCAATAGCCTCCAGGTCGGAAGCTAGTCCTGCTCATGTCCATATGCTTCCGGAGCTCCAAGACCATAGGCCTCAGCTGCCTGAAGCTGAGCTCTCCCATGTCCTCATGTCCCCTGAGGTCGGGGTGGGCCTCCTTGTGGTGGTGGCAACATCCTGAAGCGTCGTCCACCTCCAGCTGCACGACATGATCCTCTGCCATGGCCGCCAGCTCCTTGCGGTCCACCCTGATCGAACCACTGCCTCTGCCTCGGAGGTTCTTCATTTATCTGCTGGTCATCTGCATGGCGGGTCGGACAGTCACGTGCTATGTGACCAATTCTGCCGCAGGAGTAACACTTCATGGCAGGTGTGTCTCTATCACTTCCCTTGGTGCCTCACACTACCGACCCTGATTCACGTGGTCGACGACCTGTAGGTCTGGTCCTCTTAGACCCCTGCGTCATCTGTCTACTACCCGCTACAAAAGACTCTGCTGCATGTCGGCTAGTGGTGTGTCCTGCTGCTGGAGACTGCTCAGCAAGGAAAATCTCCACTAAGAGGGCTCACTCCAACACTCCTGTCTGCGTCGGAATGTTGTGTGATACAACCGAAGCTCTGATCTCCCGCCTGAGCCCCTGCTCGAAGGTTCAGGCCCTAAAGAATGGGTCCCATACCATTTCTGTAGAGTAGTGTGAGAGGTTCGTGAATCTCGCTGAGTACTGCGCCACTAACATGCTGCCCTGCCGCAACTGAAGTAGCTCATGTATATGCACCGCTCGAAGGGTGGCTGGTACAAACTTTGCCCGGAATAGGCTCTCGATGTCTTCCCATAGAAGTGTCACCTCGTCATGCATCTGAAGCATCATGCTCCACCATCTTCCTACTGCTGCCTAAAGAAGGCTGGAAGCAAGGATCACCATGAAATCTGTCGGCGTCCCCACTAGCCAGAAGACTCTCACCACAGCCTCCAGCCAATCCTCATCCGCCTGCGGGTCCGTCCCTCCCTGAAACCTGGGTGGCCTCTGGCGCTGGAACTCATGCAGTGTGCTCAAGCGACGTGCATCCTCTTCTGCTGGGGCTGGTGGTATCGGTGGACCAACGGGTAGTAGTACTGATGGTGCCTCCGCTGGTGCCTCAACTGGGATATGGCCTTGTACTGAGGCCTCGTCACTCGGCGGGCTGTCAGTACGCACCACTCTCGGGGCTCTAGCTGGTCGTCCACGGGGAGGCATCCTGAAAGAAACAACGTGACATGGTCAAAAGATTATACCTGGTGAGCTGACCTAGTTTGATCTGACATTTAAATAAAACATCTGGAAAACACACTCGCAATCAGTGTTTTCGTGCACAAAGTCAGAAATTAGTTGTCAGGGTCCTGGTGTATGGATACGTCTGCCGCCCGTAGCAACACTGGACTCCCTGAACTGAAAACCACACTCGGTACTCTTAACACTATTACTTCACAGAAAGAAACAGCAAAGTTATAAGTTCTGTGGTAGAACTGAACTCCTCTGATACCAATTTGTCATGACCCTTCCTCGGGGCCCGTGCCGTGACTACCCCAAGACCGCCTTCCATAGGCCAGGGGCTGGCGACTAGCACCAAAGGCGTAAAATCCCGATAACTGGGAAGGCATTGCCTTTATAAATGAAATCAAGCACCACAGAGTACAAGCGGAAGAAAAACAATAAGTACAAAAGAAATGCTGAAAAGTAAATGGGCCAGAATACAAACCCAAAAGAATGTACGAATACAACTGAACAAGGTACAACAGCAAAAAGACAAACAACTGGAAGTAGGAAGCAGCTCCTGTGTCGTCCTCCTCGGATCCTACCTGAAGGGTAGGTACAGATAGCACAGCTTCTGGTCGTCCACCATGGATCCTACCTGAAGGGTAGGTACATATAGCCTCCTCCACGCTCTCGTCTGTCAACCTCCTCTGTGAGTCGTCACATCATGTAGTCCACCTCCGGGTATTGACTCGTCGTGTAGTCCACCTTCGGGTACTGACTCGTCGTGTAGTACACCTCCGTGTACTGTCCAGTCCTCGAACACTCGGCCTCCGTTAGCACTTCCCGTCGTCTGCAACCAACACAACGAGGTGCGGACATAGCCCGTGCAGGGGTGAGTATAACGATACTAAGTAGGGACCCCGAGACCCTCAAGGTCTCACTAAACCAACATGTATAACCACAAGAAGATCTCAACAGATATCCTCTACTTAGATATATGCCCATACATATACCTATGTTATCAAGTAATCCATCTCAATAATGAGGAAACACAAGGATTGTGAAATCAACAGATAACCACTACCCAGGTATATGCCCATACATATACCTAAGTTATCAAGTGACCCATCTCAATCATGAGGTAAACACAAAGGTCAAAAATCTCAGATCAAACCAGGATTTTCATTATCGAAACCGTAATTGCTGAAGAGCTCCGTCTCTGGAGTGTATAGTGGTCATGTCACGACTCCGAGGTACTGCCCACTAACCTAAGACTGCTATGTTACTCCTCCTGTCGAGTACCACAGGCCTGCCACCTCAAACAGTAGTGCATCCCGCCGGGGTCTGCCACTCACACAGTAGTGCTCCCCCCTCATAGCCTACAGAGGTACTGCTCCTGTCAAGTACCGCGGGTCTGCCACCTCACATAGTAGTGCTCCCCACTGGGCTACGTAAGTCACTCCGAATCGAATCAGACAAGCAGTCTTCATGTCGCTGCCCGGCTACACCGTCTCCGTACTCTGTATGCTCGTCTCCGGGAGGGTCCGCTCCATGAGCTACAAGTCGATAATCCAAGTATCTCAATGTCCCACGAAGAAGTATCTCAAAGTACCCCCTCTTCATAGGGGTCTCAACGCAAAAGACAGCGCGTCAATCGGACGCCCGTTCTGTGAGTTGCTAGCCTTTTCGTCCTAGGGGCCCGGTTGGTTTCGTGTGAGAACCAATCCGGCCATATCTTAACTGTACCCCAATCTCTCATAGGGTATACTGATAGGGACCGTTTCTCAACGAGATCACCAACGCCGCTGACGGTTCGTCAAACGGACGTTCTGTCAGAAAGGTATCAGCTTTTCTGTTCCAGGGGCCTGGTTGGATTTCGGTGCGATCCAACCCGACCACTATCCAACTGTATCCAAAACTCGGGCAGAGGATGCCAAAAGTTCCCTCTCAAGAAGAGGAAAACAACGAGACAGATGGTGCGTCAATCAGATGCCCGGTCTGTGAGTTATTGGCTTTTTCGTTCCAAGGGCCCGGTTGGTTTCGTGAGCGAACCAACCCGACCGCACTCCGACGTCATCCACACCTCGAGCGGAGTAAGCCAAAAGATCCGTTTCACTTATAGGAAATCAACAAAGTCAATGGAACGTCATTCGGACGTCCGGAACTCAAGTTACGAGCGTTTCCGCTCCGAGGGCCCGGTTGGTTTCGTGTACGAACCAACCCTGCCGAACCCAAATTTCTACGAAACCTTGAGTGCGATAAACCGAAACGACCTTCTCGATCCAAGGATCTCATCGCCGCTGACGGCGAGTCGGTTGGAGGCCCGTAGCTCATGTTACGGGCATTTGACCGAAAGTGGCCCGAAAACGGGGGTTTGGGCCCGGGCCGACCCGGCCCGACCCCCCCTGGGTCGGCCCAAACCGGGTCGACCCAAGCCGGGTCCGACCCGGCTGGGCCCGGCCCGGCCCGTACCGGTCCGGTGCGGTCCGGTTCCGTCCGGCCCGGCTAGCCGGCCGCGGCTCGGCCAGCGTGGCAGAGCCGACACGCGGGCGGGGCGCGCGGGTCCCCTACCCTCCGCCGTTGATTGAGGTCGGCGGTTCGCCAGCCGCCCCTTTTTCCGGCGGTGGTCCGCCGCCGCCGGTCACCGGCGTGGCACGCCGCCGCCGCCTTCCGCGGACCACCGGATGCGCTCCGGTGGTCCGTTCTTCTTGTCGTCTTCGTCTATGGTCCCCCTGGGACTCCATCTTCACTGCGAAGGGATTCAAACGCCCAAACGACTTGCTTCGTCGTCGCCCGTCAATCCACACATCAATAAACAATCTGCGGAGGGTTGTCGGGCTGTGTTCGTTTGGCCCGCACCCTCCGTGTTAGATTATAACAACGGGAGAAGTTTATTCAATACATGAATACATAACCAAAGACAATTTTAATAAATTAAATTTTTTCTTATTATCTATGTTCTTCACTTTGAACGGAAACATTCACGGAGTATAGAACATTCAAATAAAACCCCTACCTTGGGTATAAGCCGATCGGAAGGAGGCGTCGTCGTTCGAGGTTCATCGCGGTATGGCGTCCCGAGGATGATGACGTCGAAGGGGTAATTCAGCGTTCGTCCGACTCGAGGGAAGGCGAAGTCGTCGTCGCTTGCTACCCGATTCCGCTTCCGAGCTTGTTTGTCGAACTCCGAGGTCCAAGAATAAAAAGATTTAATTAATAAAAATTAAATCCGTGCGTTGATAAAAACCACAAGGGAGTTCTAAATGGAACCCGAAATCTCTTACCTCCAAGAGATGATTGAAGGTTTCGTTGCGGAGGAAGGAACGTCGCAGAAGAGGAAACGTCGGCGTCGCGGCACACGCCGTCGCGTCGTCAATTTCCGCGGATTCGGCGTTATTCGTCGGAGGCCAGCGTTCTTCGCGTTCTTCTCATTCTTTGCGAAGGATGATGAAGAATTCTCAGAGGTTCTTCAAGGTTTAACAAAACATTACAAAAAAAGGAGGATGTGTTGGCCTTATTTTATTATTACGCCAACGGATTTCAAACCGGTTAAGAAACGAATAAAGAGATAAGTAACGACCCATAAATTCGTAGAATTAATTCAACGAAATAAACCGCCCAATTAATTCAACGAAGAAACCCGCCCAATTAATTGGTGCGTTAAGAAAATAAGAAAACGCGTCAGTTGACTTTCATAATGACGGGTTTTCGAGGGTGCGTTACTTAGCGGAAAAGAAACGGTGGGGCTCGTGCGGGTCCCACCTCAAAAATATCCTACCAATAGGGTAGGATATTTTTTGATAGCACCTTATCCGCGACAACTCAGCTTAATTTAATTTAAGTGGCTTCAAGTGGCTTCCAAGCGGCTTAAGTGAAATAAAATAAAGTTTGTCGCACAATTTATTTTATTTCTTAAGTTTAAGCCCAAAAATTAAAAAACACACCCGAGAAAACGCAACTCCGGAAGAGGAGTTTCTAAGCAATTACCGGCGATGCGATTCCATCGGTGCCCTCAGAATTCGATTCCGAGCATCAGTTCAAAAGTTAGAAAAACTTTCTCGCCCGTTCACTGAACGTAATTGAGCCAAACTTCGGAAATTGATTCCGGGCACACCGGGCCTCAGAATCAGGTGCCGTCAGAAACTGCGTTCTTCTAAAATTTCAAAGAAAATTAAGAAAAAAAAATTGCCTTGTAATTTACAGGTCTTTACATGAAATTTTCCCAATTGTCTATCCCATTATCCATATTAACACGTAATGGGGTTTAATTTCTTTGGAAAATAGAGTGTGAAGAATGTTTTGAATAACTGATGGGAAGATTACTCAATGCTCTTATCTTGACACTACCATCAGGGAATGATGTGTTTGTTATTTATATTAACGCCTAAAAGAAAGTAATTGGTTGTGTCCTTATGAAGAATGATAGAGTTATTTCTTATGCATCATGACAGCTAAAAATTCATGAGAAAAACATTCCTAATCATGATATTGAGTTAGCAGCTATAATCATTGATCTAAATATATGGAGACACAATATATATGGTTAAAATTATTATATTTATATAGATTAAAAGAGTTTGATGTATATTTTCTCACAAAAAGAAATTAACATGAGGCAAAGGTGATGGCTTGAACTACTCATGGACTAAGAAAGAACTATACACTACCACCTGAGGAAGGAAAATAATTTGGAAGATGCTTTGAGTAGAATGGATCATGGAGTATTGAACAAGATGAGAGTTGAAACGAATACTATTTTCTTGGATCTAGTAAAGATGGATATGGGAATAACCATGTAAGGTGAAATATCAATATTTTTTCAAATGGTTGGATAACCATATTTATTAGAAAGGATAAAGAGATCTTAGACTGATGGTGGGGAGTTTTAAAATAATATTAAAGCAGTGAATTTTTATAGATTGAGTGACTTTAGATATGAAGAAAGAATTTTGAAAATTGGGAAGAGACTTTGTGTTCGCAATATAACTGACCTAAAAATTGAATTGAGGGATGATGCTCTTAACTCCAATTTCATTATACACCATGGGAGCACCAATATGTTTAGAGATTTGAAGGAAAATTTTTTGTGGGACAAAATGAAGAGGGACACTACGGATTTTGAGTCAAGATGTAAGGATTGTAAACAAGTGAAATCGGGAAGGCAACTGCCTGGAAGAGTCAAGAAAACTCTTCCCATAGATCAGTGGAAAGGGGATAATATAACGATGGACATTGTCATTTGGATACCAAAGACTCCTATATGTAATGATTCCATTGGGGTCATTGTTGAGCATCTTACCATGTAAGAACATTTTCTTTCTATAAGGGAAGATTTACCACATGAACATATAGAAAGACTATATATAAATGATGTGGTAAGACTTCATGGAGTGACCCTATCCAGAGTTTCTGACCATGATCCCTGTTGTACATCAAGATTCTCAAAAAGTCTTTACAAGGTTCGGGATACTGAACGTCGTCTGAGCACCGCCTACCACCCTCAAACTAATGGACAATCAGAAAGGACTATTATAACCATTGAAGACTTTTTGAGATCTTTCTCACATGACATTCAAGGTATGTATGATCAATATTTACATATAGTAGTATTTTTCAATGACAATAACTTCCAATTAAGTATTTAGATTGCTCCATATGAAGCGTTATACTGAAAGAGATGTCACAAAACAAATTTTTGGGATTATGTTGGTGAAAGAAAACGTGTAGGCCCAGAACTTGATGAGGAAACAATGTAAAAGGTGAAGGTTATCTATACCCTAATCAGAACAACCCAAATTAGGTGAAAGAGCCATGCTGATAACTGATGGAAATACTTGAAATTTCAAGTAAGAGACAATGTTTTCATGAAGGTATCTCCATCGAAGGGTGTCATGAATTTCGGTATGAAAGGTAAATTGAGTCCTATGTATATCGGACCTTTCAAATTTCTAGATCGAATTGGGGTTGTAGCTTACCATTTATTAATTCCGCTAAGTCTCACCAAGGTTCACGAAGTGTTCCACGTATCATTGTTGAGAAAATACATCCAGGACCCAATGCATGTACACACCTATGAGGAAATTGAATTGGAACCTGATCTGTCTTAGTTTCAAGAGCTTATTAAAACTATTAATACCATAGAACTACTGTTGTGAAACCGGATGACTCATCTGGCAAAAGATCGATGGAGAAATCATAAGATGGAAGAGGCAACTTGGGATCCTCAGGAACGTATGATGAAGAACCACCCAAATCTTTTTATGCAGTTATATTCTAGAAATTTCGAGGAACAAATTATTTTAAATAGAGAATAATGTAACCTCCCAAGCTTCAATGTAATATTTCCCATTGAATAATGCAATTGTTTTTTTTGTATGCAACTTTGAGATTCTAACACACTATCACCAATCAAACTAGCCATTATGAACAGTAATTCCAACTTTTTGAATATTTATAAATTTTATTTTTCAAAATGAACTTCATTTTTAAATTTGAAATATTTAAATTTTCTTAAGATGAATTTTTTGTACATTTCTGAAGACATTCTATTTTTGATGAATAGTGAAAAACCCTGTGTTATTTGTTAAAACCAAATTTTTTATTCAAATAGGTTTTTATTTTATTTATATTTATTTTGGGTCAAAATAGACACATAGTTCCTATATCAGTTCAATTTAATTCATTGGAGTCATATTATAATAAGTTTGGATATGTAAAAATGATTATTTAATTTTTTATCGTCTTTTACCAATCTCCTAGTAGCATTTGCATATTTGTATAAAATATAATTTTACCGCTTCTGTGAGAAGATTTTTGAAAATCCGAGAGACACGGTTGATATCAGTATGTAAAATGTTATTCAATAAGAAGGAAATAATTTTTGGTGAATAGTAATTTTTTACTATTATTTACCACGATTAAAATTAAATAGGCTAATTCAGGGTAAAAATGATATCATAGTTATCCTAAAACGTGACCTAATTCTCTTCGATAAGTGTTATTTGACCAAAAAACCCTTGGAATAACATCTGACCCCCTTTGGACCACTTGGATTACATTAGCACATTTATTATTATTTTATTTAAAGAATATTTAAAAGAGTTAAATTATAAGTTTAATAACAAAACCTTTTTTAATATTGGGTTATATAGAAGATAAATTCAACTATAAATATTAATTATCAATCTTAAATTACTTACTACATAATTCTATTTCATTTATAATATTTAGACATTAAATTATTTAATTTATATGTGACACAATGATGATGCAGAAATTACCTTATTAATTAAAGATGAAAATAATTGATATTATAGAAATCCAAATAATTTTAATTTGAGAATTTTGATAAATCCACTAATTTTATATGTTAATATGACATGTTATGGTTGAATAAATAATTTCTTTGAAGTAATCATGCTATAATGATTTTCAGAAAAACCAAATACTTAACTGTATAAAAATTGACATAATTGAGTTTTTAAATCAAATATTATTTTATGAAATGATATAATATTCCTAATAACTTATAGTTATGCCAAAGGACTTAGATAAGGTTATATATATTAATAATGAACTACTTGGGGTTTTATTTTCTTATTATAGTATGTTTATTAACCATAAAATATAAAAATACAAAGAGACATGGTAAATGGAAAACTATTTAACTAATAGTAAAATATAAAATATTAGTTTAATATAGTGACCTAAACCTATCTAAAACATATTGGATGAGATTTTATCTACCCATATTCATATTAGCCTCTAAATAACTAATTTTTAAGCCATTTGAAATCGACAATGATTTTATTAGAAAATAATATTTCAAACTATTCCTAAAGTGACCCTCATCTCTCTTATAAAAGGGTACATCCCTTTCACTTAATTTTACACCTACAAAGTCATTTGGCTCATCCAACCATTACCAAAATATCCTCCCAAATTTCCTCCCATCATCCTAACGGCCTTGCTTTGGTCAGATAACCATCCTAACGAGTCCTTTTGATCAAATGAAAGGGAATAATTCAAAGAAGAAGTAAATATTTCATCACCCCTTTCAAGTTATTTTCTTCTTCCACTTCCACTTTATTTGTGATTTACATTATAAAATAATAGCTCCAGTGTCTTCTATATACAATGATGTAATTATAAATATGGTAAAACCATATTCGTTATTCTATGCATCCTATAAATGACAAAGTCACCATACGTGTGTACGTACTGCTTACTGTCTCCACGTCATGGTGTAGTTTGTTATTCAAACACTTCATTATTTTTTCAGGGTATAATAATGAATATGATTTATTTAAATAATAAATATAAAATGTTAATTATTTTTTATATATTATATACCATTGAATTACAAATGATTCCTCCATCAATATAATGATATTGTCCGTCGTGCATACGTAAGGATTTCCATCTCCACGAACATGACGAGATTCATTCCCCATCATAATCATTAGATATAATTTTCATTTTATCTTTAAAAATAATGTTTTTGAACATAATTTCATTCTGTATATGAATAAAATTCATCATATCCCTAAAAAATACGGCATACGTAACCATTAATATAAAAGAAAACTATCAGTTAACACCCGAAACGATGATACTATTGAAATATTATTAACAATGAAATATTAATAGGTCATATATGATATAAAATATATGTATATGGTTCTTATATAATTTAATAACAATTATTTAACTATTATAAAGGTGGTTGTAGTACCCTCAACCAAATAAAAGTACAATGTAAGGGTTAAATCAAAAATCTCTTTACTTATCCGAGGTTATTAATACGTAAGTATCTATAGGGACCTCTTTATCATCCACTTCCGTGTTTTCTTAAAAATGTAATTCAAAACATTCTTACTATTTACTATATTATGGGTTAATGTCATTTATAACCTTATTTTAACATATATGGATGGAATGGAATATTTTCGCCGTTTTCAAAATAAGGGACTTTATGACCTTTTCATCAAAATTAAGGTAAGAATGTCTTTTTTTAACTTATACAGAGGGTGCAACTATTTTCCTCCATTATAAAATCGTCGAAGCTTCCCATAAAAGCATATAATAATATTTTCAAAATATTTGTTTTCATTTATAATTATATGAATATTAAATGAATTCAAAATAGAAAGAGATATTTCTCTAAAAAAGATTTGATTTCATCTATGCCAACATCATTTGATGGATTTTAAGCTTCTTTTATGTTGATTTATTATGATACAAAACATCTATATTGTTTTGATGGTTTTTTGATACATTTGACTATGCATGTGTTATTTTTACCATTCATGGTGTATGGATAATATATTTACATTTCATATGCTATTTTTAATACGAATGATTATGTTATGTTTAAACCATTTCATATGAGGAATGAATTGAACTTAGTAAGTGAAGGGTGTAGCCAGCTATAGCTCCTCGATCCATTGGTAGGTCTTATGAGACAAAATAGTGTCTAGGCACAAAGCCCTGACAAATTCTTATTTGTAGTCTTGGAAGACGACCTTCACTATGTGGGTATGAAGTTTGGTATATTTCATTCCTTCATTATTAAAGTTGCTATTGATTTTTCATGTGACTATTTGACTATAATAATATCCATGTGAATAATTAAATGACATTAGTTGATTTTATATTTTCTATATTATGCTAAAGATTATGTTTCAAAGTTTTTTTTTGTCATATACATTTCCTTAAATGTTTATTCTTATTTATAAATGATTCTGATATTTTTTTATCCTTACTGAGGATCTAAGCTCACCACTTTCTATGTCCTATTTTTTCACAACGTGAAGAAGTATTTTATAGTTGACTTATAAGGATAGGCTAAGGATATATGTTTTTTCAAAAGGGTACCAAATGTTGTCGAAATTTGTATTTCATTACGTAATTTAAAACTTATGAATGTATATATTACTTCCAAGGATACTAAACTGATCGTTCATTCGGGACATGATTCCTTGTATCATGCCAATGTTATGTAATAATGCATCGACTATGGGTAACTGGGGAAGGGGAGTTACATTCAGGGATGGGATCATAGGACAGATGGTGTGATATTCATTTGTTGGATTCCTCATATCAGTTTGTGGATCAAGGTAAATGTTGATGGCTCTTCTATTGGATCTCCATGTCTCTCCATCTATAGAGGGGTCTTTCTCAATCAGTATGGATTTTAAATGATTTTTTACTAATTATATTAGAATTGTGACCTCATATGAGGCTGAATTTGGGAGATAATATTTTTCTTTAATCATGTTGTTCATCATATTTGCAGTCATTTATCAATTTAATAGGATTATTTGTTGGTTGATAATGTAGACAGGTTTTTTACGTTAGAGGTACCATTGAGGATTCTATCTAATTTTATTGAGTGAATTCATATTTTTCAAAAACTCAGATAAATGGTTTTTAATGCATACAAGGAAACTAATTATGTTACATAAATTTTTTTAAAGACGCTGATTGGGGAGACATGCTCTTTGTGGTCATTTAATGCTCTTGGGTATTTTACATCAATTCATGAATTTGAAATGAAGGGTGAAACACACTATCATATTTTATTAGAAGGGAACATATGTTTTAAAACCAATCCACACCACATTATGAATATGTTTTTCATTTATACAATAGTAAAACAAGGAGGAACATTTTGTTCAACATCATTCATTTTCATCTAGTTTTTTCTATCATGCACTACTACAGTTGAATCGTGGGAAATCACAAGGATTACTATCCTTGGGGAAATATTCATTTAATGTATTTTTTTCCTGATGTTCAAGGAATATTTCATCACTCATTTATCACTCCTACATGAATGTGGGTGGTGGGGTGTCTGCGACTCAACAATTAGACCCAACAATATTCATGGTGTTCAGTATGATGAAGATATTTAAGGTGTTACAAACTATCATATCTGTTAAATTTGGTACCTTCTTTTAACAAGGTATCACGGGATGTATTTTTCAAATTCTATATTCTATCTCCTAGAATGCATGGAGGGACATATTATTCAACATCTAGTCCTCACCCGTAGACCATGAATTCATGGAATTTGAGTAGGGACATACTTCTCAAGAACATGTCCTCACCCCTTGATGGCACATAGAATGTGAGGATTGTCCTAATATTAGATAACCAGGACCACACTATTTATATAGTGAGAATATGTGCGAATATACTAGGTTCATGTTGAGTAAAAATAGGGTGTTAATATTCTAAGTATTACCTTTGTGGCTTCATCCTCGATCACTATCTACAACTGGAGTGTAAGGAATTTTATTTTGCCTTTTATATTGGCACTCCATTCATAGATTAGGAGGTTTTTAATACATATAATGTGGATGAAAGTGTAAACTTATTTTTTATAAATATAATATTCATCTAGAACCACAATTCCTTTCCCATTTTTGTAAAATCCCTTACATCTCATTAATTATTTGTTTACATTTTATTTAATACAATTTAGGAATGGGTCCTCCGGGGTCCTAATCCCATTCTGTAATGATGATCCAATTTCACGTACATCATCGGTACTTATATTTTAAAATGATTTTAATATATTTATGAATAAAAAATAATAAATTGATAATTTTTTTAATATTATTTAATGAAAAAATAGGCATGATATTTAAGAAAATAAAATTCCACTATAATTGTTTTAGATTAGTTTCCAAAAAGGCGTCTTTATAAGAAAAACAATCAATGTTTCTATCTATTTTATTTTAACAATGAAATTATTAAAATTATCCAATTTTAAATTAAATTAATATCTATCTTGAGTATTCTAGAACCTGAAGACCCATTGGAAAATTAAAATTTACTGTTATTGTTACAGTAATTCAGATATTTGGAAATGTGTACTGAACAACTATGTCTAATCCACACTTGAAAAATTTAATAATTTATTTATATATAATAATAAATATATTTTTATTGTAAAAACTAATATTAATATAGTTCAACATTATATATTTAATAAATGAAATATGATTATTTTGGTTGTTAGAGGATAATCGAAAACGTGTTGGGACACATGGTATTGGGTTCTCTTCTACGTTCCCAATTAGATTTCAACTCAAAATTATTGAATATATATTACTTTTTCATATTTTTGTTTCCATTATTACTTTCCCTAAGGTACCTTATCTATTTTAATTTGATTCCATATTTCATTAGTAATGATTCCATGCCACTTTCTCTTCATTTTATTTATGTTCATTATTACTCTATATCAAATTCTCCACCTATTTATCCCATTATCATGTGTTTCATGTGAATTCATTATATTAACTTCTTTTAATTTTATATGAATATGCATATATTTTTAGTTGCCTCATTTTTTTTACCCCAGGCCTTATTTAATCTATAAGTGGAATATTTAATTTTTAATATTTCTAACCCTCAATTATTTTTTTATCATTTCTTCCACATTTAATTTTAATCTTATGGCCTACAATAATTCATTTTTTATTGATTTTAACATTTTGATATCTCATATGATATATTGATTTCTTATTTTAGGAATAAACATGAATCATTATTAATTTATTTTTTGTTATATTATTATGTTCCCAATTCATATCTCGTGAGTTAATATTATATTTAATATTTTTTGTTTTAAGGGTGGAACATTTACATATTACAAATTCTGAGTTGGGGAGTATTCAATTAATTCTTATCCCCCAATTGATTGGTTAGTTATTATATTTCATGGGATACTATATATAGTGCATGTGTTTTGAGCCTACTACATTTGGTTATATTAATTTAGGAGAGATCCCTAACTTATGATTGTTACTACATGTATTTTTCTAATTCTATATATTTATGCCTCTCATGATTAACATAATCCAATGTTTTCATATTTTCTACATTTCTATATGATTATTTATAATCAATCTATTTTATGATATTTTTTAAGATTATTATTCATTATGATATGAAAATTTGTTTTATCTTGATTTATGCCATTACTTTAATTTTTATATCTCGATTTTTTTTTTATTTTCCTGTATTATATCCCTTGACATGAATTATGTGCAACGATATATGTTAGTATATAAATAAGGGGAAAAACACAGATTATATAATTTATTTAAAAATGTATAATTATGAATGTAATCACTCAAGGATAATGATCCTCTAGATTATTGGTGTGTTTTATTATAATTATGTTGAAATATTAAGTTTATGATATATGGGTCATTATAGTTGGTATCCAATCTTGTTTTAGTTATTAATATCTATTAAGATATATAATATTTTATAAATATGCAATAACTGGCCTCTATTTAAACATTGGATGTTATAATTCATGATGAACAACTTATTTATGATTAATTATTTGTATGTTCACAATTCTAATTTAGTACGACTATTAATTTGTGTTTTCTTATCCATATAATTAATTAATTAAAAAAATTTGTGGAAATAAGAGGAATCAGTATAAGTAAAAAATGCAATGAGATGTTTAAGGATTTAATAAATGAGATTGCATGTATGAAGAGAGGAAGAGTTAATATCATAATGGTGATAAATAACCAAATGAAAAAGTATATGAATAATAAAATAAACAATGGATTGTTTCCAAATTTTAAAAATATGTAATATATCTTGTTTCATTAATTTATTAAATAATCAACATCCAATTTGTTGGATATTCTGGTCTATTAATTATTGATTTTTTTAAACTTTCATTGAACAATATTTTTTATTTTATAATGAAAATTATAAGTGAAATTAATATTTTGCATTAATAACATATATAAATAATCTTATCTGTTATGGAAATTAATTAAGAATGAAAAACATATGGATGAAATTGGCTCAATGGAATGATATGAATAGATGTAAATTTTGTTTAGTAAATATTTCAATTTTACAATTTATATGATTTTGGATAGAGGATTTATTTTACATGAAAGAATTATGATAAATCAGTTGGGTAAAATGATGAAATATATATAATTAATTCATGGTACACCTCTAAATTATTCATTTAATAAGGAAAGATACATCATTACTTTTGGTGATTATGAATTTTTATTTTAAAAAAATTACTGATTTTCAAGTATTATATCTATAATGAGATAATTTAATATGTTCTTAATGTGTAGATAAACATTATTATTTGTTTTGGTCTCATTGAACATGTGAAATGATTATATGAATAATTTTTAATTAAATAGGATTTTTCAAATGGTCTCTTAGGTAACAGAGTTCAACTTCCCACAAGTCCAAGGTGTTGAAAGACGAATGATGGAAAATTCCTTAAATTATTGAGTAAATGTTTAGTGTTTGGAATATAAGAGAATCAATATGAATAATTATGATGATAGTTGAAGAATCTAGAAATCATGATGAATGAATTTAATATTTTTCCCATTCCCCCATGGTACAATTTTTCAAATACAATAAATTTAAACACATCCAAATCTAATCGTCAAGACATGGTCCTTAATGATAGTTAATGTGTACAACCTCAAATTATAAGGGAACATAGACGAGATTATGATATCACTACCATTGAAATGGACTAGGATCACAATATGGTGAATATTACACTTTTTATTATTTCAAGAATAGTGAATTTATTATTTCATTATAGTTCTTCATAGTAGTTCATATCATCAATATTATCTTGAAACATACAAAACCACCTCAATACATATTGGATTATTTATAGGTGAATACACCAAGTGGTGAAATAATTTCATCTTGAGTATATAACTCTTCCAAAATAATCATTTGTGAAAATAATATTCTAAAAATGGTTTTCATTGTTACTTTTGTAAAATTTTATTATATACATTGCATGGATTGAATTTTCCAATATATAAGAAATAAACCCATTATAGTCAGTGAAATATCTTTCCATATCAAGAATTATCTTGAAATTATACACAAAAGATATGATAATTATTAATATCATTTGTCAAATCATTACAAATATGTATTTTAGAGTGTTATAACTATGATTGTATTTTATAAAATATGTTCATGAGTTAAAGTAACTTCCATGTTGACCTGCATACTATAAGATAATATAATGACATATATCCTGAATGCGTTTTAGATATTTCTTCTCTATCTTGAGGTTTATGTGCTAATAATTAAATAACTAGAACTATTCATTTATCCATGTATATGAATAAATAACAATAATAAAAATTAATTGTTTAAGATGAAACAATAAGATAAATAATACATTGATTTTTTACATTCGAGTGGTTTGCAATAGGGTTCCCTAGTTCTCCATATTTTGAAGAAGGGTGGATTAATACATTTTTGTATCAATTTTCATTTCCATAACTAGATCATGATAATGAAAAAAATCCTTTTAATGAGGATTTATTTGATCAATAATATTGGGTACAATCCTTCAAAAGAAAATTATTTTATTAGGATATCATTAGTTGAATGTGAAAATATTGGATATTAAAAAATATAACATTTATACATGGCACGAACACTCTATGTCCATGTGGTGTCATTTAAACATAAAAATTCTATAAAAAATTTCATATACTATAAAAATACATTTAATGATCACCATAAAAAAAATTTGGTCAAATTTATATGTGATTTGGTAATATATTTTGAAATTAACGAATAAACTGAAGAGTATTTGACAAATGTATTAAATATGTATTTAAAAATATTTTATATAAAATGCATATTAATTATTACTTACGGATATATCATGTCATATTATTTGGGTATGTTATCATCAAAAATGATATATATGTTCATCCATAAATGGTTAGGCTTATTAATTAGTGTCTAAGACAAAAAAATTGATATAATTCAATATTTTCTTTGGATTATATGAGTATTATAAATGTCTTACTGGGAAATAATCCTGATTTAAAAAAAACTACCCATGTTAACTAGAAATGTGGTTAAGTTTTTTTAATAAAGGATTGTGATAAAAGGTTAATAAACCTGAATATAATTCCAGAAAAGGCCCTTGAACTCTCACTACCATCTAGTGTCCAAGGATTTTCATCATAAATAGATTCTTTAGAATTATATTTGGTAGTGTACTCTAGAAAATTGATAATTTTATATATTATCCTTCACGAATGATGAAGTTTCAGATAAAAATCAAAAGAAATGTGATATAATAGTTTTATAGAAGAATTATTTTTCATAAATATTATGTTCTATAATCTTGATTGAGAAAGGTGAGGAAAATATGTTAAAAATAATAATAATGTATATTTTTAAATTCAACGGCCTCAATATGATCTGATTAATATGGTTAGGTCTAATAAAAGTCTATGATTTAAAAATTCATTGCCATCATATAAAGGATAAAAATGATATTCTTTATGAAGATAATATCATGCATCCTAATACATGGTGAGGATCAGAAAGGGATCATAGCTCATTATAAATTAAAATAATGGACATGGGAACCATAAACGAATGGATGTCATCCTGTATAACACAGAAGATCTATTAAATAATTATTTTAGAAAAAGTTAATGTAGCACAAATGAACCGAGAAGGAATATAAAATATGGTGTAATAATTTCTATGTTTAAAATCCCACAATTCAACCATGATTAATATGGATTTATATGATTCAGGCAGTGGATATGTGTATAATTTAAGCTTTTTGTAAGGAAGGAAATATTATTTGATGCCCTAAACTAAACATTATCAATTAATAAGTTGAGGAAAAAATTTATAGATCAGTATGAATAGTTATGGTGTTATAATATTAAGGTGTGTAATTTGGAGTAAAAAAATATTTTTTATGAGAAAAAATAATGGTAAAATGGCTACAATCCAAAAGATGATGGATCTATGACCTATAAAAGCATAAAAATATGAGATAAACAGGATATATTTTGTCATAACTCTCCAAATAAATCCAAATGACACAATTAAAATGGGATATGATGGATTTTTCTCTAAGTACTACTTATTTCATTTCAATTTTATAATAATACCCAATTCATAATATTTACCAGAAATATATAATAAATTTGGTGTTCCTACATGGAATTAGTCCGTTGATTAAATCTAATTTCCATCAAATGTTTAATTAAAATGTATGGACGAGGATTAAAATTGAATTCAATAATGATTTCAAATTTAGCATCATATATCTTCATAATACATAGAGTCAATTTGATTGACTACATAAAACACTAGAATTAATTATTATATCTTTCTCTATTGATTTCAAATAATATTTTTACCAACATATTTCACATATATACTTCTCATACAAAATTATATTTTAGTCAAGTGTTCATATTTCCTCAAATCAATCCTTTTTTTATAATAAATAGATAACTCCAATGTTATTGAGTTAATATAACGAATGGATGTAATTGGTATAATAAATATTCAAGAAATGAAACAAAAATAGTCCATTCAACAATACAAAAATGTAAATTAAATTTTAGAAAAGTTCCATGATGAAAATCATTTAAAATTAATATAGTTAGATGTCATAGGTAAAATATTCTATTAGATATATGTATAAGGAATAGTGATTTAAAATCATGGAAGAGTTGATACCTAGGTCCTAGGTACTATAACCCAATTAAAATTCATGGTCATATTAGTGTTATGGAATGTCGATGTACCCTTCATACATAATAATATAATGTACATAATGTGATCTATTTATCCTACGTATATATGTACATAATTGATCTTTCTCGTGTACTCATTGACTTGGTGTTGTTTAAAAATGATTTATCTTTAGATGAAAAAACTATAGAGATATTATGTTATATTTATAATATAATACAAATCATGAAATCTAATATTTTCAATTACTGTATAAAAAACATGTACGATGTGGAAGCATTGGAATATGGTGACGTAATGAACCAATATTTACCATTTGTATTTTTCTCATAAATTATGAATTAAAAATCCAAGGAAAAATTTATAATGGGGGAATAATGTAACATCACATTATTTTAAAAGAATTATACTTCCATAATAAAGTTATTATTACTAGTAACATTATAATATACAACTTATGATGATGTAAATACCATTATATTTTGTATCATAACATTAAAAACAAGTATGAATATGTTCTACAGTATCATTACAAGTATAATTGGGGTATATAAATTATTAAAAAATAAAATAAATATTTTTAAATCTAATAGGTTGTGTTTTATAAGAAATACAATATATTACAATAATATTTTGGAAAGAATAAAAATCAATAAAAAGAAGAATAAAATTTTTAGATATTGAGATTAATTAATTTTTTTAAAATAATTATGTGAATCAATAATTATAAAATAAGATTAATTTATAGGGTTAATAAGAATTATATATGTAATGTAATAATAATATGTCCATTTAGACTTTTAAATTGCCTAAAAATCACTATTTACCATGAACACATTAAATAAATGTGAATATTGTCATAGTATAATACCATTTCTCATATTATGATGCTTAATTAACACATCAATATAAATTCCAATATTGTATATTTATACAAGTTTAGTAAAACAATAATTTTATATTTAAGTATAATTATTATAATTATAAATTTTATATATTTATATTTTTCAAAAATTTATTTTTTAAAATATTCAATTAAATATTTGAAAACGTCAGTTCTTGGTATTTTTTAAAAAATAATAAATTTTATATTAATATTAAAATATTAAATTTTCATATATGTAGTGGTTTAATGACAGTAGTATCACATAAAATGACTCAAAATACTATTAAATAATTTTCATAGTCCAAATATATCCAATGGATAAAATAATATATTTAAAAATGTGATTTTGTATTCAAACTTATCAACAAATTATAAAAGATAAAAATATATTATCTTCTAAAAACTATATTTTATTCTTTGTGGGGAATTATAAATTACAATAATATAATTTATATTATAATTTTTTAAAATGTTTGGAATATATTTATAGTTTCAAAGGAAACTATTTTAATCCCAATAATAAAGACATTTCATAATCATGATCCAAAATAATAAGTAATTCAATATTTTATTCCAAAAAACTTTACTCCTTCATGTATAAATACACCCATTCTCCATCCATTTCTTCATTCTTCTAAAACATATTCCATCCCTATAGTTATAGAAAAATATATCATGAATCCCATTTAAAAATATTGGTGTGGCCCTTTTTAAGAAAAATGCTTCCTTAAAAGGCTTAAGATTCCCTCCAAATGTTTTCCATCAAAGAGAAAGAAAAAGTATTCAAAACCCATGCCTTTCCCTTTATTTTATTCTATTTACCACTTCAGAACCCATTTTTTAAGACTCCACATGCCCATTTCAAAATCCATGAATTTTTTCTACTATACTCATATGACTCCTGTTACCCTTTTTGTAAAAATAAAATATTTTAGTAATTATACATTACTAGATTTATAAAATTTATATATTGATGCATTTTTCTTTTTTTAATCATTATTAACGAAATAACTCACACATGTTTGGTTCATACTACCAATATGAATAATCTTGCTAAATTTCAATATCATCTATTCTTTGATGTTCTTAAAAAAATTTATGTATTCATATAATATTAATAATACATTAATAAAAATTATTATACTTGTAATCATAAAATATGAATGATATTAATGATATAGAAAATAATTTATAATGGATAACCAGATATAATAAAAACAATTTTATTAAGAAATAACACGAAATTTTAAACAATTTTTTAATATATTATGAAATCTTTAAATTGTATTGTACTAGAATTGCATGAATCAATACCATGAAAGGTATAGAAATGATAAATCTAGGGAGATAAAATTTAGGATTAATATTATACTATATAATCTATGTAATTTTGTATCAAACAACATTAAATAATCTATTTTAAAATGCTATACTATAAATGAAAAATACCTGATAATAAAATTTTCATAAAAATTGAATTGAACAATAATAATGGTATGATTAAATAATATGATGAATTAAATTTTTCCATTGGGTGATCGAAGCACATCATGGACAACTAGGATTATTATTACTATAATGTAGGTGGAATGGGTTTCCCACCTGATCACTCTAGGTTCAATGGGGGAGGAAAGACTCACCCCAGCTCCCACAAACTATCATCTTAGAAAATTACCCCCTTCACCAACCCTAATATTAAACCTATTATTCTTAGCATTGATGTTAGAAATAAAGTTTGATCATGTGAAGATTGAATCTTAATGTTTTTTTACTCATAGATTTCATAATTGAATATTTGTTATTGAATAAATTTTATGGCTCATTTAGGAAATTTTCAACCAATATGGGACTCCTTATATAGAGGTTTTTCGAATCATGGAGTTTGTGTAATAAGGAGATAGCTGGAATTCTATATTCTCTTCCTTTTCTAGTTTGGATTTATTTTGAATAAGTCCTCAACTCTTCATAGTCATGTGCGTTATTCACTATTTATGGTATTTTATTCTGTATTTACCATTGGTCTTTTCAGTTTCACATTAAATATGATCTTCTCATCACATTGATTTGGATTTTTCTTCTAGGTCTTCCACTTTCATTTCAGAATCTAGATTTTCTCAGGCTGATTCATAATTTTGTGGGATGCATCCATTGTATTGAAAATCATACTTGTCATGAAACCATCCAATCACTCCTTATATCATTGAAAAAATATATGTATCAAATGAACTGGTTGACTTTAAATGTATTGATATTTTTTGGGCCCTACATTGGAAGGAACCTATTCTCATTCATTCCTAGGTCATGTTCTGCTCATTATATATCCACCAAGGACATGATTCATGAACCTGATGGCATGGTTCATTGGGTGATCATGATGACCACATTGTTGTTAGGTCATAATATGACATAACCACCATAATTCATTCTCATTGTAAAAAGTCTGAGGAAATAAGTTTTATAACCAATTGTTGTGGACATATTTGTTGGTTTAAATCATGGAATTTAAGGATCCAAGACGAGCATCTAGACCATGGGAGTTGTTGGACCGAGTTCCCCACTATTGTTCCACCAATGATCATTAATTGTGTCCTTGTTATTCTATGTATATTGGTGAGGGTAAAATCAAGTTGGGCGATGTGGGTGTTGTTGGGTGATGTGACTGAGGAACCAGGGAAAATTATGGACTTATATTTTAGGCATTTTCCTCTTTGAATTCAAATGATTATCAGATATACAGTTCTTTCAAACTATTCATCCCTCATTATTTTTAAATATAAAAAACTATATAAATAAATTTAAAGGATTTAAAGAGGTGGAAAATTTCACTAAAGGATAGAATCTATTTATTTCAAAAGAGAAAAAAAGTCATTATGGGTCACGAACTAATGTGAATTCTGAGCTAGGTGAAAGAAATATTAACACCCTTTTATCTTTGGACTAATCTTAGGATCACCTTTTATTATTGATTTCCAGGTATACATCAAGGATCATGAAGAAATTAAATTATAAATTAGGATATTTTCCAATAATCAATATAAAAAGAACAAAAGTACACCTGGAAAACTCATGTTTACTAAAACTCTTAGTCACTATATCAGTAGGAAAAAGAAAAATAAAAACGTTAGAGCTATGAATGACTATATTTACATCTGTAAAAGGTACTTCAAATGTGAATGTTATGTATCCTATCTAGTCTTCCTAAAAAGTACATATATATTGAATAGAGAAAAATTATATTTCCACAAATTAGAATATATTCCCTCCTCAAAGGGATTTCATAGAAACAATATTGGTCAAATAAATGTATGCATTTAACATTAAAGTCATGATAAAGATGAAATGATTCAATTGTGGAAACCATAAGAAAGGAGAGTCACTTGGATACATAGAATAACCAATGGAGGAAAAAAAATCTAACTTTGATCCTTATCATAAACTACAAGGAAATAATGGTGGATGTTGATTTTACTATCAAATCTTCTAAGGAAGTCTAAATACAGACGAGGGAATGAGTTTTGAAATCTAGAATCGATTTAAACATAAGATGGATTAATATTGAATCCCACATTTTCTATTCGGGATTTAATGTGTTAACGATCTGTATGGATGAGTTCCTTAAAACATGGGATATGATGTATTACTTAAACGTGGAGTTGATTTGTGAGGATCATATGTGGCATAAATTCCCTATCATCATGAGTCTACTTTGTTAATAAATTCTAAAACATTAATATTTCATTGGTAGGGGAACAATTTTCATGTTCCGAGTGTGGAACAGAATCCCTACGTAATGTTGTGATGGTTCTCATGGATTGGTGGTGGACCTATGTATCATGGGTTCTGAATTTAGTGTCTGGTGTGGCTTGGAATATCTACAAATTAATATTGATGTATCAACCTTCATATTTTATTTTCTCATCAATGTTTCTCTTCACCCTCACCACTATGAGTTATTCATGAATTTTTCATTATTTTTACTTCGTATATAGTGTATAGGGATCTAATAGGGATAATGTTTAGGTTTTAACATATCATTATTATTTTTGATATAATCAAAAAAATGTGTAGAAGTAAAAAAGAATATATAAAATCAATTTTATAATTCATTAGTATAAAGGTGTACCAAAATTATTCCCGGACTCGAGTTTAGGGGATTTCATCTAAACTTCCAATATTTTCAGGTATTGTTCAACTGAGGTTTATTTATTAATATAAATTTCATATCCAATGTATTGATTGTATAAATCAATATTTTCGTTTTTTTATAATATTTAATCATTTTACTTTTGATTTTAATTTATATTTCATATTGTAAACTGATAACCAATTGACTCACCTACTATATTTATATCATTTTATTTGTTCTCTATGAATCATATTTTCATCATCTTCCTATTTAACTCTTTTTCATATTCTTTATCTATTGTAAAAATAATTCATTTTCCTTTGTTTTTACTTGTATATTCATTGCATAGTGGTTTTCTTCTATTTATTTAATTATTGAAAACCCTATAAATTTTTTAAGGTAGACATTTCCATTTTTCATTCTTCTATTAATTTTTTTTATTTTGTCTAAATCCTTCATTAAAATACACATAATGAAAAATAATTTTTCATTATATATTTATTTTTATATTTTCATGTATAATATGATATATTCCAATTATCTTTTATGTATCCACATTATTTATTATTTCACTATTCATTGTGGGATTATTATATAATCCATTTATTTCTCATTGGATAAAAAAATTATATATATATATATATATATATATATATGTTTCCTTTCAATATTAAATTCATATTTGCAAAATATTATGATGGGATGTGAGAAATTTAAGTTGTATGTCCCCTTAATTATTTTGGAAATTAATACCTTTCATGAGATTCTATGTATATTTCATAGGTACTGATTATATCACATTATGATATGCGTTCTTGGAATAGAGACTTGATATATCATTATCATGGAATGAATAAAATTTTCATATTTTTATAGTGATTCAAATGATTAAAATTTTTATATCATATCTTATATATTATTAAACATTTCTATGTGATAATTTATAGTTGTTTTATTTTTTGAAAACATGTAATTATTATTCAATCAATCAATTTTATGTTTCAATTTTACAGAGAAAATAACTTTTAAGGATATATTGAGAACCCATGAAACTACTAACATGGAAAAATCACAAATATAATATAAAAAGATAATATAAAAATTCACTAAATCATCACACCACGAGTCTAGAAACCTCATGGATATTTTATAGATCCCAACCTTTAAATATCATTCAATTATTTCAACTTTTGGGATCACTCCCCAAATGGAGAAAAAGAATGATTTGTTTTTTTCTTGTTGATATTGAATAACAGAGTTTAAAATTATTCATAAACATGTTCAACTCCTTTTCCATATCCCACAAAATACATTTAGGGAAAAATATCATCTGTCAGGAATCACATTTTTATGCAATACAATACATATACTCCTCCCAACTAAAATTACAGTTCTTTATCACTATGAACACCCTTTATCATAAAATAACTATTTTATCTTGATGTGAAATAAATTACATTTTGAATTTACAATTATGGATCCATGGTTGAATATATTTAAAAATAAACCATAATTTACTAGAAATGGGGTTTTAACCTTATAAACAAGAGACATTGAAAATAATATATCTCACTGTCTACTTATGTTGATGCAAAAGATAATAATAACCTAAAACGTCATTAATATGTGATAAAATAATATAATAACCATTTTATTATTCTAAAAACCCATTTAACGATGTATTTAGAAGAGAATTAATGGAAAACATAAAACCATAAATATCTTGATTCTATGTTTGAGGGAAAAAATATTCCCCATGATGATAACTATCATGAAACACGTACAAAGATTTACCATAAATAGATTAAAAGGATGCTCCATGGGAAACAATATCAAATGTATTCATATTAAAAAGAATCAATGAGTGGAAAATAACTAGAATAGTAGAATATAAACCCTATGTGTGAACATCAACTAAATTCAGTGGGAATTCACTAGAAGGGTCCCTATGAATTATAGATTGGTCACTTTTTATATTGTACTTCAAATAATCAAAATTCTTATAAAAACCTTTTGGATTAAAAACTCCAAATATAACTATTTAAATTTCCCTCCAATATGAGTGATACCTATAAAGGGGTATAGAATTCCATTTAGATCTTGGATGAATTTAGAAATCATCCAAATATTCCCCTCCCTGACATCTTATTTTTTTAAAATAACAAACTAAAAGAATCATTCCATACCACTTTTAATCCTAATACATTAAGGAAATTCCAAGGTAATATCCACATAAATAGAAACGTATTCAACGTAAAGATGAAAAATACTAGATCTAGAATATTTATTTTAATAAGACAACAAATTTCATTAGAAATCACAATAATTGGAATCCACTGAAAAATATGTATACATAGGTTCTCAATCGTAGTCCATATTTCAAGAAATAATTATATAAAATAATTTGAGGAAAAATTATAACAACAGAAGGAAAATAATCAAACCCAATCAACCATCTAGCATCATCATCTCTAATAGGTACAAATATTTTCCATACCATGAAATAGATGAATAATTGATTAATTACACAACACACCCACATATATTTCACAAAACCGTTACACTATATTGAATACATAATAATATTATGAGTGGAAAAGATAAATTTAATGTCTCTAAAGATTCTAGAAAAAAATTAATAAAAATAAAACTAAGATCAACATCATTATAATCAAAAGTAAAATATAATGTTATCAAAAAAATTAATGAGGCGTGATATTCATCACTAGAACCACTATAAGTAATATGATAAATTTTGTTTTCAAAATATTATTCTTGATCAAACATGAAAATCTATTAGAATATTTGTTTTTTTTAAATCAAATATTACATGGTATATTTAAAATTGTCTTATCATATATCTCATCTCTAAAATTCACTGATCCATTATATATTTTGGTGTGATTCAAAAATATATTATGAGAAAATGTAATTATATTATTTTTATGGGTTATGGGTCAATATAGTTTATGTTATAACACAGTTTTTAAATTTTTTTTAAAATGAAATGAAATATTCTATAAATAGATTACATTTAATCCTAGGATGTTATTGGTTAGGATACAAAATTTATTTTTTTGTTAATATATTAAGGACATCAATTTTTATTTTCTGTGATTAATTTTTTTTCTAACCCTTATAATAATATATTTTAGTATATTGATGTAAATAAGAAAAATCATGTTAGTTACAAACCCATTGTAAAATGTAATGGTTTTCCAAATGTAATGTGGAAAATGAAGGGATTGGTAGTGATAACCTAATGTTTTCACATAAATATTAACACTTTTTAAATAAAATAACAAGAACCATGGAGAGTTCATAAATTAATCATGGATGGAAAAATTTCATGTTGATCCATTTATGAGAAAAAGGAATACAAATTTTAGAAGATCTTTTAATCATTAATCTTATGGTATTGGATAAATCGCATTCAAATGAAGTTATATTCGAACATTATCTGGTAAAGTAAAGTGGATATTAATTATTTTACACTTATTAGGATTATTTTATTAATGGTAGATGTTAATAAAGAATTTTATTCTAATCGAATATATTTAATCATTATAATTATGTGATTTATAGATAAATATAAACCCAATAAAATAAATACTAAACGGACATGTGTACTTATTTTATTTTTACCTTAGTGATATATAAAACTGATTATATTGTTTTTTTAATAATAAAAATCATTTTTTTGGTAGTGAAAAACATATATAGAGAGTCCTACCAAGCCGTATAGAGCCCCCTTCTCCAAGAAATATTCAAATAACACGGTGAAATATTCCTCCACCGCCCACTGAAAAGTCAAGGTAGATCTTGTAGAATGATTTGGAAGTTGTTCTTGAGGATATCAAAGTAAATGATGAAAGTGACAGGATAATCCATTCTAGCATCCGAGTATTCATATGGAAACATTCATAGATTATTGGAACATTTGTGGGTCACCTTTTGATGTAATCTAAAATTTGATTCAAAAAAACACAATGATGTAAATCACCAATATGTTGTCATATCCATCAATTAAGAAATAAAACCAATAATGTAATTTTTTATGAAATTTAATTGATTATAAATAATATGTGTTGACCCAATCACTAGTTTTTGTGTTTTGTCCTTTATATATATAATGATTCTATTCCATATGTCATTAAATTTTTTATTGTGTAAATATCAAATTGAACATTGATCATGGAAAATATGAAAAATTCAGCATAAACCATGACATGATTCCTCTATGCCCGAAACCTACAGGTAGTATTAGAGATGTCTCATAATTATTTATAATTATTTTAATAACTTTGACTAATTTATTCATTTTTTAATTTATTTATTCAATTCATGTTTAATATTTCCTTTAATATAAATTATGAGGTCATATTCTTTATCCTTCATTTCCCATATATCAAATCGAGATGAATAATTTTATGAATAAAATAAAATTGAGGAACTCATTAGGAGGTGCCATTGTTTCCGGATAGACAACATATGAGTAAAAATCGTGTAACCTAAGTTACTTGTCATGAAATTTTGTTCAATGCTCAAGGAGTTAATATAGAAATTACACAAACCACATTCATTGATTACACATGGTGTAGTTAATCCTTAGATTACATGTTGACTGGGATAGCTTGGTGCATGGTCATCCCACTATTGGAAAATTTACATATACCCAATTTTTTTGATCAAATAGTGGGTATATGTCGACCATATACTGCTAGTTTTATAAAACCATTGGTTCATGGTTTGGTTTATAACATATGTCCATGGTTTCGTAAAAACATGGGTATAGGTTTTAATTTTCAACCTTTACCCATGGGTTTTCAGAAACCATGGTTATATGGTACATTTCAAGACCTTTAACCATTTTTCTCAAAACCACATGGGTATAATTATTGGTTAAAAACCTTTACCCAAGGTTCTAAAAAACCATGGTTATTGGGTCGGCCTATACCCACATTGTTTTATAACAGTGGGAATATCTTTCACACATAATGTCGGGGAAAATTATCCACTTTAATAAAAAAACCCTTTGGAATAATATTTTCAGTGGAATTACCCCGATTTCCATGGTTTATAAAATTATATTTAAGTTAATTTATATTTATATAAACATAATAGTATGTGGTGTAGTGGTTAGGCATTTCGACTGGGAAGAGTTTGTATAGGGATCGAGTCCGATAGAAGGATTTTTTAAATCATATAGCCATGGATTCAGAACCCTGGGTAGAGGGTTATTAAGAGAGTGGAAAATTTCCAATACACCTACTCATATGGTTCATAATAGTGGGGATAACATTTTTTAAATAATGTGTATAACTCATGGTATTCTTACACCATAAAAATTCCAAAACTTGGAAAATAGTGGGTATAGACTATACACCCGATTTTAGGGGCTGTACCCACAGATTTAACACATGGGTTTACGTGGATTTTCTAGAGGTGTCCAGATTACAAAAAAAATCATCCACGTACAATAATTTTATTCCCATTGAGTCATAAATGGGCTATGTATTATCATACATATCCTAACTAACTAGTGACCTTGTAACTCAAGGATAACATGTCATGTAATCATTGAAACATGACATGTACTCCATTTTTCAAGGTCACAATATACTAACTTAGTACCAGGTTGTGTGCCTCAGATAGATATTCAGAGACATATATTCTATGAAGAACACTTGTACATGTCATTTAATTATACTAAATTGCATAGATTTAAAATTTATTTATTAAACTATGTAATCCTTATCGTCATGTAATTGTGTGTGGTCCTTATGTTGATACGACATTCCATATGATATGTTATATATATATATATATTTAAATATATATATATATATATATATATTATTTTTTAATTAATATCTGCATAATTTTCAGATCTACATATCTTGTATGAGTCATATTATAGTTATCGCTCTATGATCATTTAATCATAACATTTGGCAGAAAACTCGTGTATATTTTTTAATTAGTAAATTAATAGTACACTTCGTGAATATATAAGATAAGTTGGGTATGTTTTATGTCATAAGAGTAAACAATATACTAATATAATACATGGTTGGAATAATTGGACAAGTATTCACCATTTTCCAACCAATGTACATTTACATATGTAGATAATTTTAAATAATTTTTTTTGTTCCTGATTATAAAGGATGAAATCTGATGGAAATTTGGATAATTATTAAGATAATAAAATTGATAAATTCAAGATGATAATTAATAGATTCGAGCATAATTTATCAAAAATAATAATTATTATATATTGATTTATGGTTTTACTTAATGAATAGTTTTTTGCATTCTTGTTGATGATAATGAGAATATACCGGACATTTTTATGTAATTGGTTTCATTTAATTTATTATAAAATTAAATTGGGGGCATGTTTGCCTTCTATAATATTAGTATATAGGGCCAATGTTCCAATGGATTATTTTATTTAAACACTTTTCCATCACCAACATGTGAGAAAAATCATGTGTAATGGATGGAACTCTCATGAAAATGGAGGTGGTTCAATTTTGGAGTTGAAGAGAATCCAATCAATGAGGGATATATAGGTGGATAAGTAGAAAGTTGTAATTCGAACATTAACTGGTTCAAGGTGTCCCACCCTACTAGGCAAATGCTTAATTTATCAACGAGTAGATAACCTAGAAATTAGGTAAAGCTCGTGATCATATTGATTTATGGATTTATTTCTGTCATGTTTCATAGTTATTTCATTATGGATGTTCCATCATGATCACATATATTAATTAAATTAATGAGCATGAAATATAGAAGTAAAATATGTTGTCTTATGAAAAATATATTATCTATGAAATGGTTAACCAATTAATTAAATACACATTATATTAATTATAATGTGATTGAGATAATAATTTTCAATTTACGCATAAATGGATAAAATCGATCAATAATATATATTTTGTTGGTAATGAATTCGACAACCTCAATTAGAATTGATCCATAGATCAATGTGATTAACCATCCAAATTTTCGGGTGATTTCAATTATAGGTGAATTCTAAAATGAGTTTTTGGTTTGAATTGAGAATTTTCAAAATTAGGGTGGGCATCTAGGGAAGGAATTGGTGTAATTGGGAGTAAATGTTTGGGTAAATCCAATTTTGTTATTTTAGTTTTAGGAAACCAACAAATTAATTTAGGAACTATGTTTTTATTGAAATTGAATTTTTATTGCCTACCTAAAACCATTCATGTATTCCAACCATCCAAAGTTGGGGTATTATGAAGGGGAATCTGGACCTGTACCACCTGAATATCCTAGAAATAATAAATTTTGAATCCAATAGTGAGGTATATTGGGTTTTGGTTAAATAGTGTGACCCAAAAAAATATATTGTTCATATATATATTTTTTGGAATTTTTTCATATAATGTATTAAAATTATTCTCATTTAATTTTTAGAAAAAAAATTAAAATGAAATTAAACAAGTCATTGTTATCATAACCTAAGACATATTTCTTTCTCTTCAAAAAAATTTTCCATGATTTTAAATGGAACCTATGTGTCATAATTTCCATGGATGAAAATTATATACTATATAAGAAACATTTCTTAAAGAACCTGTAAATGAGGTTTGTGATAGAGTTAAAACTCTAT
This sequence comes from Viscum album, assembly GCA_963277665.1. Classification (NCBI taxonomy): domain Eukaryota; kingdom Viridiplantae; phylum Streptophyta; class Magnoliopsida; order Santalales; family Viscaceae; genus Viscum; species Viscum album. Next base: position 228,598,656 of record OY728143.1, read on the forward strand.
GAGAAACATTTTAATGATTCCATGTATGTTCAATTATTCATTCTATCATCCATGTACAATGTGATTTTGATAAAATATGAGGACATGAATGAGTATTTCATGATGTCTCACCCTTAGTCTCTCTTTCAAGAGAGGGAGAGATAAAAGAGGTATGTGATCTCCCATGATGTATTCTCAAATATTCTAGGATAGTCTGTGTCAGTGGGGACTCAATGTGTTAAGACAATTTTCAAAATTTAATGATTAGTCATCTTAGGGATTAAATTCCTAGATGAGTTGCGTATAGACTTGAAACATTAAAAACCACCCAAGAACTTCTCTATTTTCAACAATCAATTAAAACATGAGAAATAATAAGAAGAATCTTTCAGGAAATATTATTTTATTCTCTAGGTGGATATATACATGGAGTATGATTAACATGTGTTCTTTATGGTTAATAAGAAAATGAATTATAAGGCAAAGGGTCTTAGGAAAAATAATTAGTTTAAATCTCCTAAGATCCATTATTCCAAGAAGAGGAAGATCCAGAGGAATGGAATGAAAATGGTGGTTGTATGTTTTCTATGTGGAAATACATGCCACTAGTCAAGGAATTTCACATACAAGTTATTGTAAGCTAAAGGTTTCTTTGTTATCATGTGTATTGTTTCTAAATCTACCCATTTGGTATTAGATAAAACTTGTGGTGCTTGGTTATGTTTCCAATTATAGGACCCAAGTAGATTCCAAAATATTTCTAGGGGACCGGGCGGGTCTGAGTGATGCTAATGGTTTCTGGCAGGCTACACTACCCATTGGGTACTACTGCCTTTATTTCAAATAGGAATCATTATTCTTCTAAAATAATTATATTATACACCTACAACTACCATGAACAATATTTCTGTATCATGATTACATTAAGATGGGTTTATTTTCATGTTTCGAAATAAAAGTTGGTTCTATTATAAGAACACCATATACTATGGTATGGAAAATTAAAATAATGATCTTTATATATTAAATAATGAAAACCATGTATAATAAATTGACAATGATTCATTGTCACATTACTCATATGACACTAAATTTTGGAAGAACTATCTTGGTTATGTCAATGACAAGCACTTATAAAAGCTTTTTCAAGATGGTTTTGTAACATCATATAATCTATAACCACATGAAATATTTCATACTTTTTTAAACTAAAAAATAACCAAAACACCATTTGGTGGATGGGGTAGAAGGGCTGCAAAGCTTTTAGTATTGGTACACACTGATATGGGTGGACCATTTCTAGTAGAATCTAGTAGTGGGTATTCTTACCTCTTGAAATTTTCTGATTATATGAGATAATATAGATATTCTATGGTGATGAGGTACACATTCAAGTCCTTCTAGAAATTCATAGAATAAAAGAACCATGTATTTAATCAAAATGGAAGGAAGATAAAAAAAATCAATCGGATTGATGTGATGAATATCTTAACCAATAATTCATCAACATTCAATAGGATATTGGAATCTTATCTTAACTCACTAATCCTTACACTCCACAGTTGAATGGTGTTGGGGAAATAATGAACCATTGATTTTAATACTTGGTAAGGTGCATGAAATGTCATGTATGTCTTCTATTATCATTTTGGGGATATTCAATTCAAACTGAAGCATAAAAACTAAACCATGTACCATGTAATGTGGAAAATGGAATTCCCTTTATAAAATGGAGTGTAATGAAACCCAACATGTCACAAACATATGTATGGGGTTATGATGAATCTATTAAGGCCTTATCAGGGAAAAAACTAGCACCTCCAAGAATAATGTTAATAATTATAGGATATCAAAAGGAAAAAAGTGATACTACCTATATAACCCCTCATACAAATAAGGGAATATCACCAGACAATCCAACTTTATTGAGAGGGATAACATCCTCAAAATGTATAGTGTGGCATGATTGACATTGATGAAGTACATTCTCAACATATAGATGACTTGTTAAATTAATTGATTTGATATTTCCTTACAGTATAAGTAGTTCTTGAAGCACAATAACTATATAGGAGTGTAAGTGTGGTAAGAAAACCAAAGAGATATGTTTTTCTATACATCAATTTTGGTGAGTCATTATTGATGGACAGTGATGAAATTCTCTCCCAAAATGATGTAGTAGAGATCTTAGTGGATGAAAGATTGAAAGAGGCCTTGAATTCCTAAATGGATTCCTTGTATCAGAAAATTTTTTTGTTCTGGTCGATGTCCCAATTTATGTAAATCCCGTTGGATGAAAATGGGTATTCAAGAGGAAACTAGACATGGAAGGTAAAGAAAATATCTATAAAGAAAGGGTAGAGTCCAAAGTGAGAAAAACATCAATTATATGATTATGATGAAACCATTTCACTTGATTCCATGTTAAATCCATCTGAATTATACTTGCTATAATTTCTTACCATTACTATGAGATCTAGCTTATGGATTTAAAAACTACATTATTTATTGGGAACTGTGAGGAAGATTTCCATACGACACAATCGTATGGGTTTATTAAAAAAAGTGATGATATAATTATGTTAAATTTAAAATGATCTATTGATAGATTTATGAAATCATCTAGGTCATGGATCATTTAATTTTATGAATCAATAAAATATTTTTTTTATTAATAATGATTGAGAACAGTGTGTTTAAAAAAGGTTTTTTGGGAATGCATTTCGTATCCGTATAACATATAGGAAATGAAATACCAGTCTTAATTTCTGTTATAGACTAGTAAAAAATGTATTTCTCCAGGAGGGACCTAGGTGATGCATCCTATTTTCTAAGGAAAAGATCATTTTTTATAGATTCCAAGGGATTTGTGGACAAATTAAATGTATATATGTTTACTAGATAGTAAAGATATTTAGCATCAAACAATTTATGTGGGGCTTGGTTCCATTGTCACATAGTTTACAAATTTCTATGAATATGTTTCATCTGATTAAAAAATGATGAGATAATGATTTAGATCACATATAATTATATGATTTTATTAATCATGTATGACATGACATATATTAGACTTTATTTTTTCTATTCATTGTGAATTATAAGAATATTGTAATGACAAAAAAAAATTTCATAAGACAATGACTTATCTTATTACATTGGAATATAAACAAGGAATAGGTATCCAAATGGAAAGAATAATTTAGTATCATTAGAAAATACGATAAATACATATTTTTAACATTGTGAGAAGAAAATGAAATTAAACATATCAACATCTCATGAATCTAATAATTACTCCAACATTATCCTTGAAAGTATTTCCTAATACTCCTCTTCACCATATAGGGAAAAAATAAAACATATGAAAGGGGTGATATAAGATGCTCAATAAGGGTAATTAATATAGAGGTGTAAATCATGAACATAAATAGTAGGCATATAGAATAACTGAAAACACATGCATTTAAATATTATACCCGAGCATAATATTATAGGAATAAAAGGTGGTTAAATATGCCCATATAATTGATCAATATTTGATGAAACAAAACAATTCATATTATACTACTCAAATAATAACATTTTTTATCAATTTATAATACCACAATGAGGGGATTTATAATGATAGGCAATTGAAATATATTTTCCATGCCTTGCCCATGACATCTGGAAACAGTTGATTAAGGCCTCAGCAACAACTAAAATATGCTATCTGTCATGAGACCTATTAATGAATCGATGGGTTATAAAGGGAATCAAACATCACATTCTATGTCAAATGAATTTCTCATATGAATGGGTCTAAACATAAAAAACATGATCATATTAAATAACTTTCCCAAATTTGTACACATAAACACTAACCATTCTGAGTTGTATGGTGAATATTATCAAGATAGAACATCCATTGTCAAACATATTGTAAACCATTTAATAAAATATTTTAGATTATATACATAAGATATTATCCTCACTTATTCATAATATTCAACAGAGATGTCCAATTAGACAAAAATTCTCTAAAAAATCAACACGGAATTTTTGAGAGAAATAAACATTTGCTTTTTAAATAAGAGTTCTTTTGGTTAATTATTTTCTTAAAACAAGAAATAGAATAATTTAGCATTCCAATGATGAAATAATAGCATTTATAAAAAAAATTATGGATCCAATCCATTTATAAAGATCATTTGGAAATAGGTAAGAATTTGAGAAGTTCCTGTGAATCCTGCTTATTTAACAAAATGAATGGAGAAAGATATTTATAAAACATTTACTACCCATAAAATAATGATAAATTATAATTGATACAAATATATAGAAAATTTACATAGATATCATGAGGAGTACCTAATAGTAATTATGAATTACATTAGGATTACATGTGTTAAAGGTCATCCCGAAATAAAAAAGGATGTTCAGGTAGAAAACTCTTACCTTATGAAAGAATGTATTCTATAGATGTCCTTAATGTACATTATAATCAAATTAAGTAAATTAATTAGTTAATTCAGAACCCTATTTACATATATATTATTCGTTATATTTTTAATAAGTTTATTTAATGTTCATATAGATAAGTTATAAGGTTGATTTCCATCGTTCTGGAGTGTCCATTTAATTGATTTCATGATAGGTTTGATTGATTATAAGACTATAGAAGTTCATGTAAAATGGGAATTAAAGTCCATTAATTACTTTTTATTGTTATAAACGATCATATTAATGTTTAAATATTCATAGAAGTCATTTTAATATTTTCAGTGAGGATGTATCCTTAGATTAATGATTAATGATAAATGCTTGAATTATTTTGAGCAGTTTCTCTCACAATGAGATTCTATTGATTTATTATTTCACATAAGAGGTACATGATGATTATGGAAAATTAAATATGGTAACATACACATATTATAATTTTTCTCAATAATAAAATTAGATTCGTGACCATCCATGAATTTGGTAAAATAAATTGAAGACCCCACACCCTTGAATGCATTAAATTAACATATCATAGTTGGTATTTTGATTTTTTGTATAAAAACATGGGGAAGTAGATATGATCATGAATTATTCCATTATCATAAGAAAACCACAGTATATGTAAGGTATTTTAGTTATCATACCTTTTGGATGAGGGTAGTTGAGGGGATAAAATGAAAAGAAATGAACTTGAACAAAAAAGGGAAGTTGAGAAATCCATTAAGAAAAATTTGGCAACTGAATGGCATCACATGAAAATAGGTAAAATATTTTTATTAGAGAAAAAGATATCTCTCATAATTTTAACATAATATGGATAATATGGTGTATATGGATTGACTCTCCCAAAAAAATTCAATGGAAATTAAAATGGAATATCATTAAAAGAATGCTTTAAAAATAGGATTTTAGTAGATTCCCTTACCTTATAGAGTGAATCCTTGAGCATGATGTATATGAAAATGGGGGATTGAGAGCACCATGGGAGGACCATTGGGTAGGTAAATCTACCAGAGCTTTGATGATGATGAATTTGGAAGGAATGTAATGGAATAAATGTGTGGGTATTTATAGAAAAAGTGATGAAATTTTTTATTCATTTTCAAGGATTTTTTATTAGGTGTATATGAAAATCCATGGGTATGACCATGGTATTTTCCCATGTTATATTTCACATGGGACACCTTAGAAAATATTTTAATTTTCACAAGTCAACCAACATTTCATATTACTTATTACATCATTATGATTCCATTAAACATAACAAAAATTCATAAATGTATTATTATTATTCATGAAAAACAAATGTATTATATAAGATTATCCAAAATTTAGAATAAACTAATATCATGTTCTAAATTCAAATAGAACATTTATTTTATCATATTAATTTTCTAAATAAAAAATTTTTGACCAATTTTTTTATAATACATATTTGTTTAAAATAATAGCATATATAAAATGAAAAATATAATTTTTAACACTTAATTCAATAATACTATTTTATCATTTTTAATTAACAAAGAGTTTCTTGATAAGACTATTTTATTATTTAAATATCTTTTAAATGTACAATTTTTACATAAAATACAATTTATAAAATTCGTCATATTTTTCAAAAAACTAGACTATAAAAATAAATGATAGAACAAAAATTTTATTTAAACATTATTAGGTGAGGTTACACTCCCATTTATCCAAATTATATTCAAAAGGGTAAGTTACTGTTAATAAGGTATGTTACAATTCAAAAAAATAGTATGGGTGTCCTATAAAACTCAAAATATCATAATAAACCTAACCATGTATGTTAGTTCATCAAAAATCAAATCACAATAGTGTAAAAATAATGTTTTTTTGTTAGGTTATAAAAAATGGTGTTTTGTAGATACTCACTGATTTTTGAATTAAATATTAAATTTAAATATAAATCCCTTGGGTGTTACATACTAAACCCATACCTAAATTTCATCCTTGAAATTACCAGAATGATACCACATAAAAAGATTTTGGTAGTTTTGCATCGTAATATCCCTAGGCTCCCACATTGCCTCTTCAATTTTAGGAATTTTACAATGTTCTGTAACTAGTGAAGTCATCAGATTCATCAAATTTTATTCTATAGTGTCCATAATATGGATAGTCTCTTCACAATAAGATAAGTCAGGTTCCAATTCTATACCGTTATAAGATTACACATTTGTTGGTTCAGGAATGTACTTTCTGAACAATGAGACATGGAATAAATTATGCACCTTAGAATGGCTGGGCAGAATTTCCAATTGATAATCCAAAGCACTAATTCTATCTAAAATTTCAAAAGGACTAATGTACCAAGGTATTGATTTACCTTTCTTCACAAATCTTATGGAACCCTTCAAATGAGGTACTTTTAATAAAACATTATATTTCACTTGAACTTACAAATCCTTCCTTCCATTATCATCATAGCCCATTTTTATTCTCTGAACTACATTGATATGGGATAGAATAACCATTATCATCAATAATGCTTCCTCCATAAGCTATAGGAACACAAGCATCCATTCACCAACAAAATAGAAACATGTTTTAGTATGATATCTCTTTCCATAAAATGCTTCATATGGTTTCATTTGAATTCATGAATGGAAACTATTATTGTATGAAAACTCTAAATAAGGTTAATATTGATCCCAAATACCCTAAAAATCATGTGAGCATGATCTCAACGTGTCTTCTAAATCTTGGATCATGCATTCTGATTGCCCATAAATTAGAGTGTGATAATCAGAAATCAATCAAAACTCATTATCTAAAACTTTTTGAAAGATTTTCAAAAAAAAAATTTATGAATCATGGATCACGATTACACACAATTGAGAGAAGTGCTCAATGACATCTCACAACTTCATTGATATATAACAGATAAAGGGGCACCATTGAAAAATTTGACCTAATAACAAGGAATTGTACAGATTTTGTAATTGAATATACAATTACAATTATTGAATCATTCATTTATGGTGTTTTTGTATTCTTTTAGAAACATACATGGTGATGTAATCCTATTACTGTATATGAATAGGAATATTTGCATAAATTTTTTATAATGTTGTCCTTCAGCCTTCACTTGTTGAAAATCTAATCATCTTGATATGGAATCTTCTATTCCCCGCTTCATGTTGTCCCACTAGAAATTTTCCTTCCAATCACTATACATTTAGGTGTTTTCAGGGTGACTATAGAAATTTGAGCAATGGAAATCATCTATTATATCTCTTTTCATCTAGTGTATATAGGTAACACATAGCCTATTCCCAAATATCAAAATTCCATCTTCACACACAATTTCATCCAACTTCCCATCATTAACACCATTCATTTTCTTCTGAATATTCTCATCATCAGACTAAGAGGTTTTAATTATTTCTAATAATTATACTTTGGAAACCAATTTAAAAGGTTATGATGTTTTTCCAACTTTGATAATTCACATATGCATATTTACTAGATCCATAAATACATGATCCCTTTTAATCTTCATTTTTTATAACAATTCATTATCCTTCATGTTCAATGCATAAGATAACATATATTTCTTTCTGTGGGTTGTAGTTTATGGTGTAATTGTAATATTTAATTGGCTCATGCCATCGCATTTTCATCACATTGAGTACTTTTGATGAGAGTATATATTTCAAGGTCTTGTTATCACAATATATCTGACATCATTCACCATAAAGAAAATTTTTCCAAATCGTCATAGGTATTGTTTCTGTTACTAACTCATGATTAGGACTTAGGTACTTCAATTCATGAGTTTTTAAACACCTTGATACATAATAAAGGACGCTATCTTTCTATGAAAGGAATAATCCATGTCCTTTTATTGATGTGTTTCTATAAATAAAAAATCCACCATTTCCAAATAGTAGCATTTTGATTGGAGCATTAAATTGCCTATTATTCAATTATTAAAAAGCAATTTCACAAACATTTTTATGTACAAACTTAAACCCTTGACATGTATTCTATGTCAACATGTTGGCCCAACGGGCGATGTTTGGAACAAAACGCTGATAATAACCCATTGAACCAATAAATCTAAGTATAATGGTTAAGTTTTTTTTGAGCAGGCCATTCTTGGACATCCCTTTTCATCCCATGATCAACTAACATTCCATCCTTAGAGACAGTATCGCTAGGAAACCAAAATTAGTGAATCTAGAAGTCACACTTTCTAAACTTCCATATAATTCATTTCTTATAAGAGTGTTCAAAATAATGTGCAAGGTATTCTCATGATAGTGAATGATTCTATATTATTCCTGGATATCGACAATAAATGCCAAAAAATCATCAAGGTATTACTTGAAAAATCTATTAATTAGATTTCTAAAAACATAGGGTGTATTAGTCAGTCCAAAAGGAATTACTGTAAATTCATAATGCCCATACATAGTTCGAAATGCCTTATTGGAATAACTTCCTTCCTCACACACAAATGATGGTATCTAGATCAAATTTAAATCTCTAAAAAATATTGGTCTTTATGATGTTGATCAAATAAATCATCAATCTGAAGTAGGGGATACTTGTTAGTTTTTGTAATAGAATTGATTTCTCTATAGTCGATGCATAGTCTCATGGATTCATCTTTATTCTTGAAAAAGTGAATAGGGGCTCCCCACAGAGAAACACTAGGGAGGTAAAATTATTTATCAATCAATTATTATATTTTTTTTCTTCATTTAAACTGATTCCAATGTGGCCATTCCCTAAGGCGGAATTGACATAGGCCTTGCACCATAGAATATGTCAATAGAAAACTCATGCTTCTGCTCTAGATGATGTCCCGATAAATAATTTGGATATAAATCAATGTATTCCTTCATAATAGGTATATCCTCAATTTGAATATTTCTTCCCTCGCTTATAGATATTGTGTTCCCATCCTCCCCAATAATTTCATTCAATAAAGGTATTGGGGGTGGATCGAGATATAGATCAGATTGTGACAATTCAGCTCTATAGATAATAGATTCTACAACATCCTCACAATTCATAATTTCATTCTCCTTACAAAATATTTTCACATCATATATTGAAATCCAATCCATTCCAAGGATTATGTCAGTGTCGATCAAAAGTATGATGATAAAATCAACACCTAAAGCATATTTACTTTCCATAATGGGGGCTGCCTAACACTTCCTTGTTGCATTCAGACTTCCCTTAGGGGTTTTGAATAACAACACCGCTATTAAGGAGAATTTTAAATATCTAAATTTTTAAGAAAATAGGGAATATATAAAATAATCTGATGATCCAGAATCAATTTAATCTTTGTTCATGTTTGAGGAAACAATTATAGAACATGACAATACATCATTCGGAACATCAACATTAATAGGTGCTATTGAATAAGCTTAGCCTTGTTCCTTTTGCCTTCTCTGGGGAATTTTTTCTTAACTCTTATGACAATCATTTTTATAATGTCCAAACTCATTACAATTGTAGCGTTGAACATTGGTAGATTCATTGTTTCCATTGCAATATTCTGATTGATGGTATTTTTATCCACATTTGTAACACACTCTTTTTCCTTATATGTAGGCTTTAAGGTGTTTATTTCTACAAGTATAATATGTGGCTAACCCCCCCCCCTTATTATTCTTCCCTTTATCCATTCATTCCTATACCACCCTCTTCTTCTCTTATGTTCCATAAAATTCATAAGAGGTAGTGAATTCTTTTCTGTCTTGATTGTACATGAGACTATATCTTCATTTGATGAGAAATTTTAATAAACCAATGAAATTCAGAAAAATGGTTTTCAACCCTAAACGAATCAATCAATACTGATTCCTTTATTACTTATATTGATTGTGGCATGCCTTACTAGACCAGAAAAATTGTCTTCTTACACTGAAACATTTTCATCCTATGTTTCTTTCAAAATCAATAATTTCCTCTACATACATGACCACTCATCTTGAGGAAAATAGTTTTCTACGAATATTTTATTTAATTTCCCTAGATATAATTTCTTCGTTATGTTCATCCTCCTTTGTGTTTTGAATCAATGGCCACAATTGATCCACATCTCCTCATATGTGATAAACCATAACAACAACCTTCTACCTTTCATTACATCCCAAAGAATGAAATATCATATATAGGTAACAAATCCACTAATCTGCTAAAAATTGAACTGTAGTCTCACTTAATGATGGTTGTTGATGTCACCTAAAGTGTTCTAAAATTACACCACCATGTTGTGGTTCGGGATTCTCCATACGGGTATGGTTGTTGTTCAAAACCCGAGTCCTTTGTCCCAGTATGGTAATAAGATGGACAGAAATAGTTACAACTTTTATACCAGGGTCATTGTCTTACATTGGAGGAAACTCTCTAAATGGGATATGTGTGTTCATGAATATTATATTCCCTCCACTATGATCCATTTATAAATAATTTCATACACTAAATCTGGTAATGAATCACAATGTATAATGTCGAACACGAAAAACTATTAAGCTAAATCGAATTCATTTCATGTCCAATATCATTATCATAAGCATGATTAATTTGAGGACCTATTAACCATTATATACTTCATAATGGTCTAAAATGAATATATTATTAATCCTAAGCATATCCCCAAGGACTGTCATACTAGGAGCATAGTAAGGCGTGTTCTCGTATTCCCGGATACCCTTGGTCAATCCAAAAACTCCATGTTTAAGTTGTTATTCCTAGGTACATATATTCTAGAACCATGACAAGTTGTAGTATCTAGACAAATATTTATTTTCTAGAAAGATCTACATAATCTATCTCTTACTAATATTACAATATATTCTTGTATGTTTATCCTCACAGACTATCCTAGTGTTTTGTTCACAAATATAAATTTTCCAAAATCTAGTTTCCTTGTTTTCTACTAAATATCATGTAATACAATCTAGAAAAAACCCAACCCCAAATGGCCCGAGCTGGTGCCTTATATCAATACATTTTCAAATGAACAAGGAATTCATATCCTGAAGGATCAAATTGATTAGTATCATTAGAAAACAAGATACATATATAAGTTCAACATTTTTACCAGAATGGAAATTCAAAATGTCCACTTCTTTTGAATCACACAGAAACTACAGGATTATCCTTGAATGTAATTCATAATATTCATCTTCACTACCTTGGTACAAATAATATATAATAATTAGGTGATCTTAGATGATTAGTTAGGGAAAATATTAAAATACAAGTTATCATAAACCCAAACACTATGCATTGTGAATAATTGAACACACATACCTTTTGTAATTATAATTGATCATAATATGGAAGTAATGATAGATGATTAAAAAAGGACATATAAATGACTACAGTAGAATAAAACATAACCATTGATATTCTAATTTTCAATTAATCATGTATATTAACAATTTATAACACCATAGTTAGGGAATGAAAAATTTCATACATCTGAAAATAATTTGATAGGGTCTTAACCAAGGCGCCTAAAAATACTACGGTAAGGCCTCGGCCAAAACCAAATTTGGTTTTGTATCATGAGACAAACCAATTAATCATGGGTATATAGTAGGAAAAACCTATCAAATTAATTTTCCAATGAAATACTCATAAAAAAGGGTCAAAACATAAGCAACTTGGTCATATGAAATAACTTTCCCCATTCTGTACAAATAAACATTAACCATCTTGAGTAGTCTGGTGAATTGTATCGAGATAGTACATATATAGTCCAACTAATCATAAACCATTTAATACAATATTTTAGAAGACAAAAATAAATTATTGTCCTAAATAAGACATTAATTTCAATAGACATTTCGAATTAGACATAAATAATCTAATAAAGTCATCATTGAATTTTTAAGAGTAATGAAATTTTACATTGAAAAGAATAGTTATTTTTGAAAAATATTTGATGTAAACTAAAAATGAACTAATCTAGTTTTTAAAATATTAAATGAGTTGTTTTATAAAAATAATTTTGTCTTAAATCAGATAATATATTTCCATTTCAAATAGGTATAAATTTGGGAAGTTCCCATGAATCCACCTTGATTATCGAAAATAATTGAGAATCATATTTCTAAAACATTTAACTCTACATAAAATAAAGATAGATTCTTATTGGTAAACATATATTATAATTTTAATCATATCCTATGTATATTAAAAAAGAATAATAAATATTTTATTTTTTATTATGTGAGGCAATGTGCACCCTGAATTTAAATGAAGATTTGGCTAGAAAACCCTTACCACATGACGGATTGTATTTTTCACTTGTCTTTAATATCCTGGATAATAAAATTAAATATCTCAATTAATTAACTGAGAACCATATTTATATATAATTTATTTATTATAGTTTTATTACGTTCATTTATTCTCTTATCGATATGATATAATATTTAATTCCATCGTTCTGGAGTGTTTGTTTCCTTGATTCCATGATCGATTGATTTGATTATAAGAGTATAGATGTTATTGTACAATTTGAATTGAAGTACATAATTAATTTAATAAATTATTAATGATCATATATAATGTTAAATGATGATAATATTTATTTGGGTATTTTGGGAGAGGATGGATCATTTGACAAAACATTAATAATATTGCTTTGATTATTTTGATTATGTTTTTTAAACGAACTTATTTTGATTTATTATTTCACATCATGTTGGTATGATGATTCTAGAACATTAATAAAGAAAAAATAAATATATATTGTTTTGGTTCAATAATAAAAATGGTTATGAATCACCATGATGATATTAATATAAATTAAAAACCTTTCACCCTTGAAAGTAATATACTAACACATCTAGGACGGTGTTTTCATTTTTTAATAAAAGGAAGGAAAAGACTGATAATGATGGATTATTACATTATAATTACATATTACTGATATTTTTGTGGTACTAGAGTTATCCTGACTTTTGTTTTCAGGGATTGGAGGAGAGAAAAGGATGAAAAGGGAACATGAAATGGAAAGAGAATATGAGAAATCAATTATGAAAATTCAGTCACATAACATTATAACATAAAAACTAATAAATCGTGTTTTTGGAAAAAATGGGAAATCTAAGAATTTTTATTTAATATGGATAGTAAAGAGATATGGAACGACATATTCCAACATAATCCAATAAAAATTAAAAAGATATAACATATAAGGAGTGCTTGAAAAAAAGGAGGGTGGTATGTTCCATTACATTAATGAGCAACTCCTTAACAATGAATATTGGCAACTTGTGGGATTAAGGACTCATTGGGAGGACTCCTTGGGAGGTAAAACTACTAGAGTTTATAAGATAATGAATTTTTAATTAATTTAATGTAACTAATGTATGTGTATATATAGATAAAGTGAGGGAATTTTTTATTAATTTACCAAGACACCCCAGCTGTGGTGTATTCAGAACTATGTGCTTGGCCGTGGTATTTTCACATGGTATTGGTCACATGGGACAAATAATATCTTATTTTAATGTAAAAAATTCTAGGTTCACTTTAAATAAATTATTATATCATTAGGATGTCATTAAACATACCAAAATTTGAAAACATTATTTTTATTATTCAGAAAAACTAATGTATTTTATAAAATTATCATATATTCAAAATAACCAAATATCAACATTATGAAATCAAAAAATGAATTTAAATTGTCATAATAATTCAATAAATATAAAAAAATTTAATTTAATTTATGGAGGTATTTATTTATTAAAAATAATTTGGGACATAAAATGCATAGTAAAATACATTGTAAAATATTCAACATTTAATGAAATAAAATTACATTATCTTTTTTAATTAATTAAGAGAGTTTTTATAATAATATTTCATTTTTCTAATCATTAATAAAACCTTATTTTTATATAATAATATAATTCTCACTTAAATGGAAATTTTTTTACTAAAAACCAATTTTTCAAATTTATTATATTTTTAAGAAAAAATAAACTCTAAAGTAACATGATGGAGAAATAAAATTATTTATACACTCTTAGATATTGTTGATATTCCATTGGTTATTTTACCATTCATAAGGGTAAAATACTTTTCACAAAAAATGTTTGTCGGTCCAATCAGAATCAAAATATCTTACTGAATGAAATATTGTATATCAGTTTTTTAAAATATATTTAATAGAGTTTGATAATATATGTTTACCAGATAGGTTATTTCAAAGTGGTTTTCTATAGAAAATCAGTGTTTCATTAAATCAATATTAAATTTGTTTATAAATAATATGGCTATTACAAAGAAATCAAATAGATCTAGGAGAACAGTATTTGACTTATGTTAAGTATATCCTTAATTATCTGAGTAAAACTAAGGATATGTTCTCGGAATATGGAGGAGATGATGAGGTGGGCCTTAAGGGTTATACTAATTATTGTTTTTAGATAGATCAAAATGATCTAAATTCACATTCAGGATATGTTTCCAACATCAATGGAGGAGATGTGAAATGGAAGAGTACGAAGAAGCTAATTGTTAGTGATTCTACACTAGAATACAAGTATAATGTGGCTTTTGATTCCTCTAAGGAAGCGATTTGGATTTGGAAATTTGTTCTTATTTTGATGTGGTACCAATCAGTAGAGACCCTGAAACATTTTATTGTGATAATAATATAGTGGTGGATCCTACAAAAGAGACAAGGTCACACCAACTGTCAATGAACAAACTCTGGAAGTGTCACCCCTTTAGTAATTTTTGTCAGATGGGTGATGTTTTAGTATGTAGATTTTCCAAGAAAGAGAAATCGGCATACCCATTGACTAAATTCCTATCTTATCCGAAGAAGTAGTTTCAAGTGAGTGCTAGGATATAAGAGTTTGTTAGTAGTTGGAACTAGTGAATGTTGGATTCTGTTGGAGTTGGAGCCTTAGAATCAGCTAATTTCAGCATTATAACAACCTTTATTCATATTTTTTAATATTAATAATCTCTTAATTGAATCATAAACATTCCTTTTCGTATCACATTATGTGATAATGGTCCAATAGTTGATGGAACAATAAAATTTCATAATTGTTCACTAATACAATGAGAACCTGAAAGTGCTACAACCCAATATTTATATATATGTTCTGTATCTGGATTATAACATTTTACGGAAACAAATAATATAAGCTATATGTGTTGGAGACTCATAACACATTGACAAGACTTCTCAAGTTATACACCCTTTTTAATATCTAGTAAGATATTATTAGAACAAGACTCACTTGTCAGAAGTCCACATATAGATGTTTCATTAGACGTTCTTATCTGCCAATATGTGTATTTTTTATTAGACCTAAGATTATAATTAATGAGTATTATGAGTCATGTACTTTGATGAATTAACCTAAACTATGATGATATATGTTTGTGTTGATTTAGGATACATTGGGTGCATCATGAGAAATATTGTATTAATGAATAATGTGACAAATTCTATTCCCCTAAAGATCATTAACAGATGATGATATTTAATTCCCTTCGATATAAATGATATAGCATAAATAAATATAGTGCCCTGGTGTACAATAGGAAAGTTAAATTTCTAGAAATACAATGAAAGATACATTGAGAACATATTTTCTAGGAAACAACATGCGACCTGCTTAATATGATATATCGTTATAGAAAAATTATATTTACCATTAATAGTTCATATGAGTTATCTTGTCATCATAGAAATAACTTCATTCTATATGGGTTCCTTGGCATGATTCTAGATGTTATCCATGGACATTATGCAGCTTCAGTGAATGACATTGAGAAAGAGGCCTTGACGGTCATACACAGATTTTATCCATTACCTCAGTTACTTAAGAATTTATTATTTAATATTTAACAAGTTTAATAAATATTATTTTAGTATGTTTTTTAATAATTATTCATGTATTATGGGTAATTTATGTTTCATCACCAGTTATTTTAGAGATTATAATATTAGTGGAATACTAAATAAATATTTATTTATATATATTAAATATAACATTTATTTATATATTTGGGAATAATTTATTTATATTTATTTAATAAATAAATAGTAATTGTTATGATAAATACTATGGAGGAATAGTGGACCGAGTGTAATGGTCCTATGAGGAATAATAAATTTAGACTATTATTTTATTAAATAATATTTCATTTAATTATCAAAATAAGAGCACGTCGAGAAATAATAATAATAATAATATTTGATATACGGTTTTGTATGTATTTTATAAATAACAAATGGCACATATAAAATTATTTTACTCTAATCATAGAAATATATTAATCAATTTTTTCATTATATCAATAAGTCAGTTCTTTTGGTTGGCTGTACACAATAGTTTTAGATATTCCATTCAATCCATAGAGAGCTCCCTTCTCGAATAATGATCCCATGAATTGAAAGAAATATTCCTCCTCTTCCCACTCTCATGTTAAAAGTGATCCTGGAGATTTATTTTGAAGCAGTTCTTGAGGTGAGGAAAGAAAGATGACTCAAGTGATTGTATCTATCATGCTAGAAGTTGTAGAATCCTACAATGATGTTCAATGTGTTGTGTAACATGGTTGGATAACTATTCAATGGAATGTAACCATAATTCCTACTATATAATAATATAACTACATAGATATATCGTCAGATCCATTAATGAAGAATGAAATCCATGAAAATAATTCTCTAATTACTTATATTTGTTATAAATAATATGGGATAATCTTCTCTTGGGTTTTGGAATTCTATCCACTGTCTATATAATTTGATTCAATTTCATAGATCATGAATGTTATCGTTTTTTAAAAATCAGTTTCATCATCAATCATGGAAAAAAGAAAATTTGGTCATGACCCATCACATGAATCCACTATGCCCAGAACCTATAAAAATTTTTTGTTGGGAATTCATTGTATCATTATAATACAACACCTTCCAATTTTAATTTTGTTTAATAATATCATAACAAATATTTTTATTCTCTATTGATAAATTTTTATTCAATATTGGGAGTGGATTAAATATCTTTATATAGTGTCCCTAACTAAATTATCCACCCGAACAATGCTTTTGGTATGGCTTCTATTGGCATTAGTCGTACTTCTTCAAACACCAAATTCAACCATCTAGCAGTGAGGGTCTAAAGGGAAAAAATTAAAGAATCTATACCTCAATGTATGATAAACTATTGGTATGAGTTTATATATAACATGTTGTGGATGGAATGAGTTAGGAGACTTGAACTAGACCCTCTAAAGGTAGAAGAACAATTAATTATAAGTAATATTCGACGCCAAAAGAAATAAAATATAGTGAATAATTGAATTGAAAAACACACCAAATGAATCCAGTAAACCTATCATGCATCCAATACATGTAATATATTCCAATAAACATCATGGGTCTCCATTGGCTAACCATAGTACATATACAAATATATCATATGTATAATGAAAAAATAAACATAAAAAACCATCTAGGGAAATACCTCAACTTTAAATGAAAACATAACTTGCTAACTGAACTAGGATCCATCTCTTTCTCCCAAACCCTTACCTATATGAAAAATAATAATGTCTAAAAATTTCCAAAAGGGACAATTTAGGGTCTTACAATGACTCTAACTTGCATACCACCCTTGTGTTCCTACCCAACATATTGTTTTATAAAGGTGTGTAAAATATTTAATTAAATAAATAGCACATGGACTTTAAATAAATTCTAAAAAAACATCCATGGTGCTCAATATCTATAAAGTTTTTATCGCCTTCTTTGGACAATCTTGTAATCACAAAATATGAGAGAACCCTTCGCGTATGTCCCAAGGAATCCAATAACATCAATAGCCTAGGTGACTTTTCATGTTCCACCAGAAATTAATTAATACATAACATCATTCCATATGACACCTCATGTCCCACATAAATTCAAAGACATCGCGATGGAATTACCATGAAAATAGAATCCTATTCCATTAGACCCCTAATCGATATCACCCATCAGCTTGAATCCTGATATACACTGGTACAATGGTATCTATCCAGAAACAAAAATTTGCTCAATTTACGACATCTGGAGGAATGAAAATCTTTGTTCCCCCAAAATATTCCAAGACTAACAACATCAATATGGCAAGCCACAGACCCCAACCGATATCCTCAAAAATATCAACTTATGGTTCCTCACATTCATCAAGGAAATATATGGTAAGAACCTCCAAAATAAATGCCTAAGATTCACTATTATGGGCCTCTACCCACATGAGTTATAAAAAAACACATCATCACTAAGATAAACTATGTTCACAAAACTCCAATGACAATTTGGCCAATCATGAGTGAGAGAAAATATCCAAATTGTACCTAAGACACACCACCTCCACATCCTCATGAACATGTGATAATAATGCTCATGTATGATAGAAACGCCTTCCTATATCACATGCTACTCCCACAACAAAATTACCCATGTGCCTCAATAAAAAAATGGTTTTTCCCAACCGATGATCACATCACCTAAGTAACCTAGGATATGACCAACTAGAAGATTGCATAGCCTCAAACACAGTATACATGCCACCCCAATTCCTCAATCAAAGACTATCCCAATAACATGGATCAATGTAAATAATTATAATTTCAATAATATATATTTTTCACTATAAATAGAATAAAAAATTTAAATTAAATAAATGCACCTCAGACATTATACCCAGGTGGTTAACAGCCTTTAACCAGGCCTCACAAGGGAAAATAAGGGTTTGGCATTCTGAACAACGCCCCATAAGATCATATTCTAAATTTGACATCACGTATTTAGTGAAAAAGTGGTTTATCTCAACTACATGGAAGTCCAGCAAAAATTGAACACCCAATCAACCTAAAAAACTAGAATAAAAAATCCACCACAAACCATGGATTCATATATGTAGAAACATCCTATATTATCCTCTAACTCTAAGTGGTTCTAAATATATCATGATTTTTTGAATTACCTGAAATAATGAAAATTCACTCACATAGATATAGATGTTTATTGGGTGAGGAAAAAAAGGATAGAGAGACATGGGTGATGAAAGCCTCAATGATACAGGTCCATTACAGTTGATGATGGATGAATGATAGATCAGATGGTAGAGGTAGAGCTATCCCTAGTGGAGGATGAGAATTGAATATCTCCTTGTGAAGAAAGAAACCAATTGAGAGGAAAATTGTAGTAAATAATTAAATGTAAGAGGGGTAGAAAAGTAATTTCACCCATTTATGAGGCTCCACGATTAGGTAAAATAGTTATCCATATTGTGTGATAACCATGTGGAATAATGCATTGAGGTGATACCTAAATGGCACTACCCATGAAGGATAGGTGAATGGTTTGGGTAAACTGTTCCTTTATCATGGCCTTCAATAAAACAATCCTATTGTAGCCATATAGTTTACAACTATGAATGACACTGTTTTAGAGAAAATTTGAGTCCTACTCATCCCAAAAAAATGTGATTATTGGGGCGTAGTACTCCCAAAACAAAACAAGACAATAAAGATACTTCTTGGGCCTTTACTAAACCCAGAATAAAAACAATTTGAAGTGTTATAACTCTCAAATTTTAGATATTATGATCGATTGAAATTGGAATACCACAAATTATATATATAAAAATATGGGGGAGGGTTTCCATGCTCTCCGAATACACACGACATTAAAATTCATCCACATTAACATAATTCATCCACATTATATAAAAACCCATAGATTTTTCCAAACATACGCATCCATATAAAAACTATACTAGAATACACCAGTCTCATCGTTTTAGGTCAATATCTACAAGGGCTCCCCACTAAAGGAGTTCACTACCCTGGTGACCATCAAAACCAAATCTCTACAAAAAGATATCCACAGACCACTTTTTATACTCAATAGTCATCCGGTGAGACATAGTCATTCATTAACCTTGTATGATTCTCTTGGGTCATACTCTAATCCCATCTAAATTTCGCACCACATCGATGCACACGTCATGACTGTGTTACACAAGGAACCATCATGGTCCACAATCTCAACATATGATCAAAAGTCATAGTTCCTCAAACCATAACCAACTCATGCATCACAATGATTCCTAGATTATAATGTACCTCATGTAATTTGTATTTCCTCAATTCCCTAATTCCAAAACACCTTAATGAAAATGCATCCATCAATTCCCACATAAATATTGGTTCCTTACACATTAATATATATATATATATATATAATTCACCATAGTTTGTTTGAACTAACTAACCAGGTTTTTTCATCCAATACAAACAACATGTGCACCTCATAAACTCAAAAATTACAAGACTCAAAAGGCCATTCCAAATGGAAGAAATAATGTATTTTCACATGTTGTTCCTATGACCACTATTCGCTCACTAGGTTTCTCAACACCTGGCAGCACCATAGCATGCACCGGGCCTGATGCTTAACTGGATGAAGCCTATAAAATAGGTGGTACTGCACCATCCACCAAACACTAACCCAACTATTGGGTCCCATTGTCTCAACTAAGTCTTCCGCATGTAGCCACACCTCATCTACCATCACCCTGTAATGATCCCAATCCAACAATTGAACACCGAGTCTGTCATGGCCCCTGACTGTCGTATGTCCCAGAAATATACCTATAGAATCTATTGATAATATCAATAAACCCACTTGTTTGGAACTCCTTTGGAAGTTTCTAATAGTGAAACTATCCGATTTCATACAACATTACATGATTATAAGAATAATTATACATCAGAGTACAATTCAAGGCTCGTAAAGTCTAGTGTCTCAAAAAACTAGCTGCGTAATCAAAAAAATTATTTGAACTCCATAATGATCTATTATCATCAATTGTGCTCATACATTTACATATGGTCCCATGGGGAACACATCTGTAAAGGGATGTTCTAAAAATCCTAGTAAGGGAGTATACATAGAAATAAGGCTTTAAAAAATAGGTTAAAAGGCATGACATAATGACAACAAGAGCATGTAAAATACTGAATCATAACATATATTCAATGGATAATATAAACATGGAATAATAGTATTATGGAAGCAACATAAAACCTAACTTTAGTACGAGTCAAAAATAGCCACCAAGATCGTTTCACATTGTAGTACAAGCCAAAGCTAATAACCACGACCGTCACACATAAGAACTTATGAGACTTAAATTTACCCAATGCATTGGAGCGCTATCTGGGCACACCCAAATTTACTTGTTCATGAATATTTTTACCACATAAATAATAATACATAATAAATCATACATAAACATAAGGGTACCAATGGAGAGAAATGGGTATCACCTTCATGTCATAAAGCGTAATGAATGGGCATATCATAAAATTGTCAATGAGAGAAAGGAATTAAAACATAAATGGAAATTACTTTGTTAAAATAGGAATATATATCATTAAGTGATATAAAATAGAAGTGACTACATGTTTGAAGAATAGTTAGGAAATTCTTATCATTAAAACATTTTAGTATTGTATTAAGAAAAATAAAAAATATCATTTAAAATCAAAAAGTGAATATTATTTTATATAAAACAAGAAGAGAAACAAGAATGTATTCATAATAAAAAGACTTATTTTTTTAATTCAATGGTATCTTAAAACATATGACATCAGATCACTTATATTCATGTTCAGAGAATCATATAAAAAGTGAATGGTTTTCTAGAATTGGAGTCATATTCTATTGTTAAATATCCAGAAGGTTACAAGGTTTTAAATTTCATTTCATTACTTCGAGTGAAGATTAATCATTATGAAAAACTGTAATGATAACCATTTGGGTTTATTGGTGGGTTTTGGCCACAAAGAACATGTTTTGTTTTATAAATCAATACCATGTGTACAATAGGATTCCAAAACCCTATATGAGAAATAATATGTATATTATTGTATCATTCAACCCTGAAAATGATTTCATGACCATAATTGATGATTGTAACAAAAATTGAAAACCAATTGTCCTTAAATGTCAAAAATTATCACATCTCATATGGTGTTTTCATTTGGAGTATTAACGAAAGTCAAAATAGATATGATGATGAATTAATAATTTATCATGAAAAAATTATATTACATGTATGTTGTGGGAGTCATCACAACGTATGGAAAAAGTAGATGAGTAGTGAAAATGAACTAAAATGATTTTGAAAATTAAATAAAAGTTGAGATATTCCTTATGAAAATTCGTATACTAACGGCATCGTATACAATTTCATAAAATATTTTGATCAAGGAATAAATGGGTCTCTAAGAAATCATAAATAATATGGATAATAAGGTGGAAATTAAATGATATATCCCAACATAATCTAATTGAAATTAAAAAAATAACAAAAAAGTGATGACATGAAAAGGGGAAGGGAGTTAGATTCCTATACCTTGTGGAGTAACTCCTAAAACACAATGATTTGGACCTTAGGGAATTAGGGAAACCATTGGAGGAACTCTAGGGGTAAACCCACCAGATCATTGATAATTATGGATATGTAATGAATGAAAATGAATGAAAGAGTGGGTATTTATAGTAAAATATATTTTTTTATTTCAAAGGGCACCTCGTAAGTTGTTATTGCAAAACCATTGGATTTCACATAGTATATTCCCATGGTATTAGCCACTTTAGACACATCATGCCATATATATTAATATATATTTTCATATACATATAAAATACACATTGAAAAAACATCATATTGAAGGCACATCACATTTCCCAGGAATTTCATATCATAGGTACATGCCTAAAATAAAGAAACATCCTACTATGGGCCTAATAAAAGAAATAGTAAGAATAAAAAACCCTTCATTATTGGCGCAAGGGTACCACATATCATCTTTTTCCGTACCAGGAAATAGTTATATATCACAACGGTTAATAATGACCTCCATGAATACAAATCCAGGTAGATATCCAAAAAAATTTAAATAAGAAAAATGGAACATCAATTCCCAAAAATGGTAAATTGGTTTGTACCTTATTCATGGAGTTTCAAGTACCCAAGAACATAAAGGGAATCTGGTTCTGATGAGGTCATAATCTCTAGTCTACCATAACCCACATAGTATTTCCAAAAAAGTGGTCGATAATCCACCTCAGATACAATTTGTAGCATCCACTACCCTATAATCCATCCATATAGTTCTTTTGGGAATGGTTCCATTTTTCATAGGTGAATGACCCAAAATTCCAAAGGAAAATGATCCACAGTGAGGTTTTATGGAGGGAATAGTTTTCAGGAAATACCCTCGAAGGCTGATATACTATTAGTGTAAGAATGTATAAATATATATGTATATAAATATATAACATGTAGTGTAACGAGGATCATATCAGTCATGAACATAACCCTATAAAAGTATAAGAATAATCAATTATAAGAATTGGTGGACGTATAAAAAAATATAACCGAATAATTGGACATTCAAACACACCACTGTCATCTAGTAAAGATATAATTCATCCAATACAAGTCATCCATTTCAATAAATAGGTGGGTTCATCGTTAGAAGACTATAGTACATAAGCAAATATATCATTAGAATTATGAAACAGGGCTAGAAATCTAATTGAAAACTCTAACTAAGGATGGATATCATGGTCCCATGGAAACATCCCATACCGACCCCACTTATATTCAGCTCCTAAGATCGAACCCTTATATGTATGAAAAATCATAATGAATATGTAATTCTTAAATGGCCCATTTAGGTTGTTACAATGATTCTTATTAGGATACCACCAACGTGTGTGTACCCAACATAAATGATTATGCTGGTGTGTATAAAATTAAATAAATGAATCAACTCATTGGATTTAAATAATATAATCAAGTTTTACTGGTGAAAAATAGATACTAGGATGATGTCACCTGCTTTGGCCAATCCCAAAATCAATAAAGATGATCAGATGACAGAAAATGCCACATGGGTTACCTTGATTTCAATAGTCCATTTGAACCCTCTTGTTCTACCTCAAATTAATTAATTTTGAACCTTGTGCCAATCGACCACTCATGTCCCAAATCAATTCACTAACATACCAAATGCATGCCCAAACAAATTGAAATTTGGTTCATCATTCCCCTTATTGAAAGCACCCATAGGCTCAAAACTAGACATAAATAGGGAAAAAGATATATTTCCTCACACAATAATCAATGGCACTCATAGAATAACATCATCAAAAATGAAGATATATAACCTCCCAAAAACAGTCAAGGCTTGATAACCTCAATACTATGAACCTCAATCCCCACACCCAAAGCATCCTCAACATACATGATCGTTTTTATAATAGGAGCCCCAAAATGAATAGCTTAGATGCACTACTATGGGCCTCTTCATACATGTGTGGTCAAAACAACAACATAACTGAGATAACCCAAGTGCAAATAAATCTAATGGAACTCTGGCCAATAATGAGTGAATGAAAATCCTCAAACAGTATCTAACCCCCAAAAAATAGAATTTAATTACCCTATTATAATATCACTCGATATTGAATCCATGAAATCCAAAACAATGGGTCACTCACTTAACCTAAAAACTTTTCCACCGCAACAGACCTTCCTGACACCCAATCGATGATCACATCAACCATGTAACATATTCCAATCCCTACCAAGAAGATCATGTCACCTCATCCCCGATGGAAATTCCCCCTTAATTACTTGTGTATATCCCATCACGATCGAATGGATCATTGTATATCATAATCAATTTAATAATATTTTTATTTCTCTTCAAATTGAATCATAAATAATTAAAAATAGAAACCCACCCTGGCCAAACTACCCAAGTGTTTGATGTTATCTAATTCAACATTGAATTATAGAATAAGGTTTAGGGTTTCCCAATGGAATCCTGTATTGTTATTCCATCAATTTTATGTCATGAATTAAATTAAAAATGGGATTCACACAACTACCAAATGTAACACTAAAAGCTACACCCCCCAAATCGACCATGAAAACATGATGAAAGATACAAACCACATAATATGGATTCAAATACACTATCACATCCACTATTATCCTCTAAAACCATGTATATTGGAATAAATTATAGTTTTCATTGAATTAAAAAAATATGGAAAAGTAAATCACAATGATTTTGCAGTCCGTGATGCGAAGTAAAAAAAGGAAAGAGAGGCAAGAATGAGGAAAGCCTAACCGATGTGGTTACAATGCAACTAAGAGTAGAAGAAACTGATCTCATAAAATAGAGTTAGTGAAATCACTAGTACAGGAGTAAATGGGAAGAGCTCCCTAGGTAGTTCATGAACTAGAAGGGGGGAAATTTCAGGATATAATGAAAAGGTGGTTAGGGGTTGGAAAGTAATTTCACCACTTTAAGAGGTCGCACGGTTAGACTGCATGGTTTTAAAATAATTCGATGATATTGAAGGATACATTGTAGAGGTACAACCTAAATAGAACTACCCATGTTGGATTGGTATATGAATTTGAAAAACTATATACATCTCATGCACTATACCACATCACCCCTACTCTAGTGACACAATTTACTATTGGGAGCCACACAGGTTCAGAAAAATTGTACAACCTGATCAACCAACAAAAACATGGGTTTATTGGGGATTGACAATCTAATAATATAATGTGAAAACCAAGGGACCCCTTAGGATCTATCCAAAGCCTAAAAACACATTCATGGGTTTCAAATCTCAAAATAATGTTCCAAGGATTGAAAATATAATTTCTATACCCACCAATTCCAAAATTAAAAATGGGAGTGATTTTATACCCTCTATGAATACATGGGATGTTACACCTTATATGGTTATAATATTAAAAATAATGTGGGAAAAATATCATTATATATACTAATATATCCTTCAATTTTATTGAGTTTAAAGAATAATAATGAATCTCTATTCGAATATCCATATCTAATATATGTTTTTTAACTTTTGAAAGGGTGTGTCTAGCATAAATGATTGGTAAAAATGAAACATTCATCCTTGAACTGATTTGGAAAATAATGGAATATACCTACGTAATTCCTACGATTTTCTTAGTCTTTAAATTGAATGAGTGGTTGATTCATTAATAGATATTATTTACAGGGTTCTGTCAATATCATAGAGTTCTTATAGAATGTCCCTACTTAAATTCAAATAGATGAAAATATTGCAAGAAAATATGGATAAGGTTTTATAATTACCTAGTACAACACCATGGGGATTCTTAGTTAGAGTTTTTAAGAGTATGAATCAGTAAAACTCCCCAAATTAGCTTGAGATTAAAAAATCACATAGAGAACAATTATCTTTTTACACATATTGATAAATTTCTCAATAAAATGTGTTGGGTACTTATGAATTCTTGATATCATTTCCTGATATCATTAGATAATGTCTAAATGGAGGATATTTCAATTTCCACATTTCATACAAGATATGGAATATATGAGTTAATTTTTATTTCTTTCAGACTCACCAACTACTTTCATTACCTTGTATAGTATGTCCATAAACATGATGGTTTGGACCTTGGGGGAATAAGGACACCTTGGGAGGACCTCTAGGGGTAAAAGAACCACATCATTGAGTATTATGGATATAGAATGCATGAAAATGAATGAAATACCAGGTATTTATAGTAAAAGGGTGATTTTTTTAATTTTAAAAGACACCTCGTTAGTGGTATTTGGAAAACCATATGCATTCCCATGGTATTTTCCATGGTATTAGCCATTAGGGACATCTTATTTCATATATATTACTGTAAACAAGCCGACCAGAATTTTATATTAATTATTACATCATTATGATATCATTAAAAATACAAATAAATAAAAACTATATTTTAACTATTCACAAAAAAATTCATGTATTTTATAAAGAACCAAAAAAATTACCATAACCATTTTTTGATTTATAGAATTAAAAAATGAATAAATTTTTCCAATATTAATTTTGAAAAATATTTTTAATTTTATTTATAAATAAAATCCTATTTTATTCATCAAAATCAATATTAAAACTATTGCTCATTTTATAACACCTTGAAAAATTAATCAATGTCCCAAAAATGTTGTCTTATAAGCATAAGACAATAAGGAAACAAATTTTGATAACATTTTAGAAATATAAATTTTTATTTTAACTTATTAAATTAATCCTAAATATATATATATATATATTTGAGATACAAAAATACTTATTCTTATACTGTGATTGTTTTTTCACATTTATGATGTCTTTATTTTATTTATACATTTATGGGTGAAGTTTCTAATTTTTGGGCCGACTAGAATTCATTACTTTTCATAATGGTATTTTACAATTCATAAGGGTATGTTACTATTCATAAAAAATTATTTTTATCTTATCTGACTCCAAATAACATTATAATCACAATTTTAGATAACTACTTGCTGAAATTCAAATCACATAAGTGAAAAACTTGTGTTTAAAGGTCACATTATACTTAGTAGTTCATTGTGTTGTGATATCATGTGAATGTATGACATTTTTATAAGAATGTTATTCCATCATCGGGTCCTTAAATTCTTCCTTAATAAATTTTACCTTCGCAATTTCATTTTAGATTCAAGTCCATAAATA
Organism: Viscum album; assembly: GCA_963277665.1. Lineage (NCBI taxonomy): Eukaryota > Viridiplantae > Streptophyta > Magnoliopsida > Santalales > Viscaceae > Viscum > Viscum album. Next base: position 228,626,791 of record OY728143.1, read on the forward strand.
TGTACGAGTTCTTATCCTTCATTGCATCCTATAATTCCAATGTTTCCTCTTCGTACTAATGATTATTCTATATTACCTTTACCAGGTGAGTAGTCTTTATATGTAGAACATTATCTCTATGTTCCATGATCATCACTGGCTTCTCCTCGTAATAATGGTCATCCTCAAATTGTACCACCTCTAAAGAGAGTACATGTGAAGTGTTTGGTATGTACTTTCGTTAGAGGGATACATGAAAGTCATCATGTACATTGGACATTGTAGGTGGGTGTGCCAGTTGATAGGCTACAACCCTGATATGATCATCAATATCGAAGGGGAAGATGTACCTAGGACTTAATATTCTATTCATCAAGAACCTCATGGCATTATTCCATGGAGATATGCATATAAATACAATGTCTCTATATTTTAACTCAATGTCACATTGACGGCTATATAAATAACTCTTTTTTCAAATTTGGACTTCCTTGATTTACTGCTGAATGGTTTTCACCATCTCCTCCATTTCATCAACCATTTAAGGGCATAGCAGCTTACACTCACTAACATCATCCCAACATGCCTATATTATTCACCTTCTCCCATAAATGGCATCATATTGTGCTATTCATATGCTCAAGTGGAAACTACTATTGTAGGATAGTTCAACCAGTGGGAGTAGTTTGTACCATCCTCTTTTGATGTCCAAGGAACACTGTCTCATTATATCATCATGTTTCTAACTAGTTCACTCATATTGGCCATTAGTTTTAGGATGATAGGTTGTACTGAAGTTCATTTAAAAGTTTAGATCATGTTGTAGATTTTTTGAGAACATCAAAGTTAATCTAGGATCATGACTAGATATAATAGAAACTGGTACTCAATTCATCCTTTCCACTTCATTGATATATATCTGTGCACATTGATCTAATGAGTAGTCCTCTCAAATCGTGATAATGTAAAATTTATTTATAATATGATCAAAAATGATCCATATAGCATTGTTTCCTAGAGATGTCCTTTGAAGTCTAGTGAAAAAGTCTAAGGTGAAGTTATCGCACATCCATGTTGGTATGGGTTGTGGTTGCATCATCCCCTTATATTTCTATCATTCAGCCTTTACATGTTGAAAAACCATGCACATTGATGTATATTCAACAATATCCCTTTTCATATTGTCTCCCTAATAGTTTTCTCGGAGATGATGATACATCTTTGTGTTCCCTGGATAAATTGAGAGTGTCGATTGATGTTCATCATTCAAAATCTAATTCTTTATCTCTAGATCATAAGGTAAACATAATTGTGATCCAAATCATACAACTCCATCCTCATAAATTTTTAAAATGAAGGATATCACATTTTTTAGGGCTTCCATGATTTTTAGAATTACCACATTTTTTCATTGGGAATCCTTTATTTTATCCATGAGAGATGGTTGGGAAATAATTTGAGAAAATATTGATGATGTTTCTACCTCAATGATTCCCATGTATGTCCTCTGAAAATCTATGAGGATCAGATCTTTCCCAATTATCATCATTTATAAAGATGTTGGATCCTTTCTACTTAGAGCATCCCCCACCTTGTTTGCCTTACCCGGATGGTAGTGTATTAAGCCGTCATAGTCCTTGATGAGTACTACCCATATTCGATGGAGCATATTTATCTCTTTTTTGTGAATATTTATTTGAGACTCTTGTGATTAGTATATACCTAACACATCACCCCATAGAGATAATTCATCCATATTTTCGACATAAATAACAAAGCGGCCAACTGAAAATCATGCTTAGGATAGTTTTTATCTATAATTTTCTGCATAATTGAGGAGTATGCTATCACTTCAACATTTTCCATCAACACACATCATAACACATTCTTAGAAGCATCACTATAAACCATTAATAGTTCTCCACAATCTTGGAGTGTGAGTATCGGCACAATGATTAGCCTCTTTTTCACCTACTTGAAATAATATACACTTTCCTGGGTCCAAAAAAATATTACTCTCTTCCTTGTCAGCACGGTCATTGGGTTTTAAAATCGTGAAATGTTCTTCAAAAATTGGCAATAATACCCAGCTAGACCCAGAAATACGTGGATCGCTATTACAGATGTTGTTCTGGGACACTCTTCCATCCCCTTTGTCTGGGAAGGGTCCAAAAATATCCTTTTTCTAGTGAAAACATTCCCCTAGAATGATTCCACCTCCATCCACAATGCATATTTATTGTACTTTGCATACAGCTTCTCTATTCGTAATGTTTTTAACATAATGTTTAAATGATTTTAATTTTCCTCCTTGCTCTTGGAGTATATCATAATATCATCAATAAAGACTACCTCAAATTTGTTGAGGTGGTCTATAAATACTCTATTCATTTAATCAATGAAAATTGATGGATAATTAGTGATTCTGAATCACATAACTATGAACTCATTGTCTCTATACCTCGTTCAAAAGGAAATCTTGGGAATATTTTATTTCCTTGCCTTTAATTTTTTATATCCCGACCGAAGGTCCACCTCAAGAAAATAATCGGCCCCATGAAACTGATCAAACAAGTCATCTATATTTGGTAGGGAATACATGTTTTTTATTTTGATATTATTAAGCTCACGATAATCAATGGAGAGGCACAATAATCAATCCTTCTTCATGATGAAGAGGACTAGAGCACCCCATGGTGAAGCATTTGGAATTTAAAACCCTTATCAAAATTCACTTGTAACATCATTTTAAACTCTTCCAGCTCTATGGCAGCCATTCTCGAAGGTGACTTTGATAAAAGTAGAGATCCATGAATATGTTCAATTGAGAACTCATCATCTCAGTCAGGAATACTAATAGGAAACACTTTAGGGGATACATTAGTGTAATCCCTCGTGACGGGCATGTCATCAAGCATGATTTCCCCCTTTGTCTTGATCATTTGAGCTAGAATGGATTAATAATAAGGAATTAATATCCACACATGAGATACTATTTCTCAAGGAAAATCATCTTCATACATACACTTGAAATGAATTAGAGGATGCTTCTAGATGTGAATACTGATCTTGCATTCCCGAGAGGTAATAATTTCTCTGTATAAATATATGAAATCCATTCCCATGATAGGGTCGAAGACCACTAAATTTTGTATAAATTTTTTTTGGAGGTTCAATCCACAAACATCAACTAAGGAGGAGTTATAAAACATGTACATAATAATATTTCCTTTAGGTTTTCTCATAGATAACTTGTCCTGCAAATTTTGAAGTGGTTTTTGAATAGTTCTACAAAACACTAATGATATAATAGAATGTGTAGCACCAAAATGAAATAGTAAGTTCCCTATTCTAGAATGAGTAACTAGAATAAATATCACCACAATATTTTCCAATACCACCTCAGTTGTAGTGATAGAATAAGCGCATCCTTGTATCATTAGAGGTTATTGTTTATTTCCCTTGACTACCCATGGCTTATGATAAATTTTCAGAATATTTCCCTTGCTCCTTGTATTTTCAACACAACACCATTGACTGAGCATTGAACATAAACATCCATTCTTCTTCATAATTAGAGGGATTTTTCATATCCCATCGACATTTTATGGAAAGATGTCCAACCAATCCACATTTGAAGAAATTCCTGGTTATCTTTAGATAGTTCCAAAAAAGCATCCTCAAAAATTTTACAAGATGGATATTCAGGCATCTTTCAATTATGGGATTTTTTTATTGAACTACCTATGTTGTTATCTATTTTTCTCTTCCCTTAACTGGGCCCACAAGACCACTGAAAGTATCCATTATCCATTTCATCCTTAAGGGTATAACATATAATCTCTTCATAACATTCAATGTCGTGAACCACAGATGCACTTTGTAGACTCATCTTTATTCTACTAAAGAAGTGATACACCTTGCTTTCAGTGTTCATGAAAAATCCTGAGGCGTACCAAAAAAGCCTTGTAAAGTTTTCATCATATTCCCATAGAGACTCATATTCCTTATAAATGAGGCTGAGGAACTATATTTCCGTCTTGAGATAGAGGATTCTAGGAACATATTAATTGAAAAAAAATCCTCTTGAATTTATCCCAATCCATGAAATCAATTTCCACTTGGGACATTGTATTCTTGATCATTTTCCACCGCTGATCAGCTTACCCATCAAAACAATAAACCTCTAGTACAAATTTATAATATTCCTAGCACTCGAGGATAGATAATATATTTTAAATGGTGTTAATACACTATTATGTGGGTATATGATCATAATATATGTTGAACATGGGATTCCATTGAAGAATTAATGATTCTACAGAAACGTGATATTTTGTGGGAGGAGGAAGGAATTACACATGATTAAATTTATTATTCATAACATGGCCCAACTGAGAATATATTATCATGTAGTTTTGAGAACCCATTCCCATCATATGAGGCATATCATTTAGGCATTCTTTACAGTCCAATTCAAATTGATTATTGGAATGTGTTCTTTTATTTCTTGCCTTAGATATGAGAAATAACAAGAAGTAAAAGGGATTTAATACATTGCTATTGGTCATAAAAAATGCACTCTGAACATAATGGGATAAAACAATAAAAGGGAAGTATATCTTAACTTCTGATTCCCTATGTTTCAATCTAGGTTATCCTTTATTTATTTCATAACATATATTCTTATGAGGTTTTTTTCATTCCCTTAATAATGGTGTTCAACATGCACATGAATTTTAAAATGCATATCCCCTTGGAGTGTTAATCCAAGAATGTAGAATGCCCCAATTTAGGGTAACAAGATACCCTCGATATGGTCTAAAACTCATTTTCAGAGTTTTCACCCCAAGGTACATCTATTCCAGAGCCACATATACCTATTTGTATCAAGACAGTGATATATTTTTATTATAAACCACTTACTATATACTTACCAAAATTTTGGGATTTTTTATTATACTTCTTCTCATCCTAAAGGTTGTTTCTAAAGTGCCCTATTGTTATTCTGTAAAAATAATTAGACCTTCCTATGATACAAACTATAGTGACCCTAACCATTTACATATAACATTAAATGATTTTAGGCATAATTATACATCAGAGTACAAGACAAGAATTGAAACTTCTAATGTCTTGGAAGGTTAGAAACATAATCAAACAAAAATAACATTTTATTTAAACTCTACAATGAGATCTTATATTCCATTGTGCCCATACATCTACTTAGGATACCCTAGGGAACACATGAATAAATGGATGATCTAAATATCCCAGTAAGGGAGTATACATAAGAATAAGGCTTTATCAAATAGGATACAAGGCATGGTACAAGGATAACCAAATGATGGAACATATGTAATAATAACATATAAACATGGGATCATATAAACATTGAATCAAAGTAATGTGGTAGAAACACAAAACATGAATTTAGTATGAGTCATGGATAACTAACAAGATAATTTACAATGTAACACAAACCAAGGATAATCGCCAAGACTGTGGCACATAACATCTCATGAGACATAACTTTACCCAATGCATTAGAGTGTTATCTGAGCACACCCATCTTAACATTTTCACAAAAAATATTTCAATATAAATAATCATACAAAATTAATCATATATAAACACAAGGGTACAAATTGAGAGAGATGGGTATCACCTTCATGTAATAATGTATAATGAATGTGTGTATCATAAAAGTGTCCAAGGGAGAAAAATAATTAAGACATACATAAGGTAAAATAGAAATATATAATTTTATTTTTTTATAAAAACAGAAGAGACAACATGTATGAATATTATTTATCAAATTCTTAACATTAAAAAATTTGAGTGTGGTTTTAATGAAAATACTCTAGATAATTTGAAATCGAAAAAGGAATAATTATTTGTTTAATACTAGAAGTTAAACCATAATGTTTCATAATAAAATTATATACATTATAAATATAGTGGTGTCTTAAAACTGATGATCGAGTGCAATAGAAATTGGGTAATAATTCAAGATTTTACCTCAAAATAGGTTTTCTTATTAGGAATAATTTATAAGGAATCCCTTAAAAACATATATATAATGAATAGATAATAATGGGTGGAACATGAAACAAGAGTTAGGAGAATAAAAAAATATGTAGGAATTGTTCATTATATGAATGGTCAACTTCATTTGGGAATAAGAATGTTGGATCAACCCAATGGAATAAAGATGGCTCGGGTGGAATCACTTACCTTTACTCCGATGGTATTCTCCAATTGAGATTAATTACCTGAATAATCAAATTAGGTTCATTAATTAATAATTTAAAAACCTAATTTATTTTAAAATTATTTATTTCAACCTTTTTGGGTTAATTTATATCAATTTTTATTGGTTATGAGGTTAAATTTCATTTTTCTGGTGCGTTTGATTCCATGGTTCTAATGAACAGTTCACTTATATTCATGTTTAGAGAATCATGTAAAATGATGATAGTTATCCATAATTTGAGTTATATTATATTATTTAATATCCAAAAGTTTACATGGTTGTAAATTTCATTTTGTTACTTGGAGTAAAGATTAATCATTATGTAAAATTGTAGTGATAACCTTAAGGGTTAATTTGTGGTTTTGGCCACAAAGAACATGTTTTGTTTTATAAATCTATAACATGTGTAAAAAGGATAATAGAATCATATATGAGACATAATACATAAATTATGGTCTAGTGAAAACCTAAAAATCGTTTCTGGAATAGAATTGAAGATTGCAATTAAAATTGAAAAACCATCATCCTTGAATGTGGTAAATTAGCACATCTCAGATAGTGTTTTCATTTTTAGTATTAATGAAAGGGAAAAGAGAGATGATGAATAATTAATCCATTATCATGAATATATTTCAATACATGTATGTTATTGTAGTCATCAAAACATTTGGATGAAAGGAGGTGAGTAATGAAAAATAAATGAGATGAACTTGAAAAAAACAATACTTGAAATACTCCTTACAAAAATTCGGTAGCCTAAAGACAGGGCTTAAAACTTCATAAATATTTCAATGAGAGAAAAAAGTGGACTCTCATAATTCTTATATAATATTGAACATATAGGGGATATAAAATATTATTCCCCAACATAAACTTATTTAAATAAAATTAATAACAAAAAATTGAAAACTTTAAAAAGAGAAGGGAGGTAGAATCCCATACCTTGTGGAGTAACTCCTAAAACATAATGGATGGGACCTTGGGGGATTTATGAAACATTGGTAGGACTTATAGGGAGGTAAAATCACTATATAAATAAGGATGATGGACATGAAATTCTATAAAATGATGGAAAGAGTGGGTATTTATAGTAAAACTTAGAGTGTTATTAATTATTTTCCAAAGACACATCATTAGATGTTTTTGAAAAACCATGGGATTTCTAATTGTATTTTCTGATGGAATTAGTCATATAGGACACCTCATGTCTTATATTACTGTACATAATCTGGGAAAAATTTTATATTAATTAGTACATCATTATGTTGTCATTAAACATACTGAAAAATCTAAACATTAATTTTACTATTCACAAAAAAATAAAGTATTTCAAAATACTCCAAAAAAATTGACCCTAAAATATTTCTTATGTGTAGAATTAAAAAATGCACTCAATTTTTTGAAATAAATTATCTCAATACAAATAATTTAATTAATTAATAAAGTCATTATTTATTCAACAAAATCAATACTGAAACTATGCCCTGTTTTATAACACCTCAAAACATTAATCAAGGTCCTAAAAAATATCTTATAATTATATGATAATAATATTACAATATATAATTATTTATTATGAAAATAAGTTTCTATATTAAATTATAAATTAATTATAATATTTTAAATAAAATATTTTTTACATAAAAAATAACAATTCTTATACTATATTTTTTTCAACTTTTAAGATGGTTAATTTGTTTTTATACAATCATGGGTGAAGTTTATATTTTTTGTTCATTTACTATTAATCACTATTAATAAAATGATGTTACAGTTCATAAGGTTATGTTACTATTCTTAATAAATTATTATTGTCTTATGAGACACCAAATAACTTACTAATCACAATTATAGATGACCATTTATCAAAATTCAAATCACATAAGTGAAAAACTTATGTATAAAGGTCACATAGTACATAGTACTTCATTGGATTGTGATTTCATGTGATTATAAGACATTTTTATAGGAATGAAATTTACATTTATAAAACATTGGTTCATTACATTTCACACACTATGTTCGGACAAGACCTTACAACACAGACTGGAAGAAAACCAGTAACAATCCACTCTTAGGTGGTATTCTCGATTCGTAGGACTGACATCCCTACTAGAACACATATTGGAAACATTTCCTTACCTTTGAATAATCACCACTAATGTCACCTAGATCAGTCACTCTGGTCGAATGTGACTGGTGAATCGGGTTACCCTCAGCTATGAGCACCGGGTTCACCTCCTCTAAGAACTAGGAAAACATATAAATGCATACATTCACCTGAATGGAATATCATAAACATTCATCCAACCCACCATCCACGAGGTGGAATTTGTCACTAGGCCTGGTGAAAATCAAGAAAATTTTGAAAAAATAACTACATTGTTCATGATGGATATGTAGCCTTGGTAAAGGATCAATATATCTAGAGCCCTCTCTTCCCCCAGAAACTCTGGGAATAAGTACTCAAATAAACTGGCTGCAGAGACCTCCCATGATAGTCCCTTATGTATTCCAAGCTGAAACTACATGTCCCACAAGAACATAGCATGTACTATAATCATGTAGGTAACTAGATTCACTCTCCACCATAGAGGAATCTCAATCAATAATAAAATACTCTATGAGGACTCGATCAAATTCACTACCACATGTGGACAACCCTCACCCTGAAAATTTTGAGGGTGATATGATTATAAATCCCTATTAAGGTATACAAAAAAATCCATGTTCTCCCTAATAACCCCTATTGATACCCAAGATCAATTGTACTATGATCACTCTGAGATACACATGAAGACACACCCAAACTGTTGTCATGTTCTGCAGCTTCCCTAGTTGTACTATGACTTGTAATGATCCTGAGAATCTACATTCTCTACATAACCCTTAGTGGTCTCAACCTACTCATTCTCTAGTAGAACCTTTCCCAAACCTACATGAAAATTTATATGAACCATCTAGATGGTAACCTATTTACTACAATTACATCATCAGATATCCATGATAATATATATATATATATATGTATATATACATATATTTAACATATTAAAAAATAATTAATTTGTTGTTTCAACTCACTACACTTACCCTCCCCATACAAGAACCATGTAACAAATCATCCTATCCTCATAGACTCTTTACCTACCCTTATCAGATCCTATCAATAAATATACCCCAGTATATGACCGTCTTGATGATCACATCAACATAAAGCAATGACCATGAAACCCTACATGATAATCAACAATTCCTCATATCAGAACATCCTAATTTTATATGATCCAATACCATATACATATAAATAACACAAGAAAAAACGTTCATGTTTAAGGGACACCACATTTCCCTAGAATTTCTTATCATAGTTAGATGCATAAAATAAATAACTATCCTACTATATTTCTAATAAAAGCAATAATGTGTATACAAACCACTTGTTTTATCGGGACAAGGGTCCCACATAACATTATTTTCCATACAAGGAAAAAGTTATATATAAAAATAGGTAATAATTACTTCATGATAATACCACTCAAGGTAGATATCCAAAAAAATTAAAAAAAAATAGAACAACAATTCCCACCACTGGTAACTTGGTTAGTCCCTCCAACATTGGGAAACATGCTCCAAAGAACAATCTTTGAATCTAGTAATGATAACATAATAATCTATAGTATACCGTATCCCACATAGTAATTCGAAAAATGAGGTAGAAAATCCACCTCAGATACCATTTGTAGCATCCACGACCCAATTAGCTAGTCAGACAGTTCTTTTAGGCCAGGTTCCATTGGTCTTAGGTGAACCTCTCCAAATGACAATGGATACTGACTCACAGTGAGGTTCTAAAGAGGGAATAGTTGTGAGGTTATTCACTCAAGTGATGATATACTATTAATATAATAATATATATATATATAACATTTAGTGGAAGGAAGTGCATATCAGACTTGAAAAACCCCTCTAAAATTATATGCATAATCAAATGTAAGAAATAGTGGACACATAAATTTTTTTAATAAAACTTAATAATATGACATAAAAACACACCACTATCATCTAGTAAAGTTATTATTCATCAATAAAGGTCATACATATCAATAAACAGGAGGGGTCAACATTATATAACCATAGTACATAGACACATATATCCTAATAATTATGAAACAAGAGTGGATAACTAATATAATACTCTAACTTAGTCAAGACCTCATGGTCCCGCGACAATATCTCATACCGACCACACTTGGATCCATCTCCAAAGCCCGAACTCTTAAGTGTATGAAAAGTAATAAAGTCTAAATACATTAGGAATGTCCCGTTTAGTATATGAGAATGAAACATAGTCGGATACCCCCAATGTGTGTGTACCAAACATAAGTGTTTAATATGGTGTGTATAAAATAAATAAAATAAACCACTCATTGAATTTTAATAATATAAACAAACATCAATGGTGCCCAATAGATACCAAGATTGTGTCACATGATTCCTCCAATCCCATAATCAATAAAGATGAGTGGATCCTAGAACATGCCGCATGGTATCCCCTGATTTCAATAGTTCATTTCAACCCTCTAGTTCGACCTCCAACTAAATAATTTGGAACATTGTGCCAACCGAACACCTCATGTCCCAAATCATTTCACTAACATACCAAGCGCTTTCCCAAACAAATAGAAATTTGTTCCATCATTTCACTTCTTTAAAGAACCCGTCGTCCAAAATCCAGACATCTATAGGAGAAATGATATCTTTCCTCAAAAAAAAATCCATACACCTCATATAATAACATATTAATTAATGATGATCCCTATCCTCTAAAAAATAGTCAATGCCCGATGACCTCAATACTATGAGCCTCAATCCCCACCCCAAAAGCCTCATCACCTTCCATAAATTTTTATATAACCAGAACCCCAAAATTAATTCCATATATGCAATACGAGGGGCCCCTACCAATATGAGTGGTAAACAAACCTCATCACTAAGATAACCTCAGTTCACATAGCTCTAATGGAAATCTGGCGAATCACAAGTGAATGAAATTCATCAAATAGTATCTAAAACACACCAAATCGAGAAATTAATTACCCTGTGATCATATCACTCAATTTTTTATCCATAAATTCCAATATAATGGGTCACTACATTAACATAAGGACCATTCCACCTCAACAGAACTTGGTAACACCCAACCGATGATCGTTTCAACCTTGTAACATAGGCCAAGCCCAACCAGACGATCATGTCACCTCAAACCCAATGTCCATGAAACCATAATTACATGGGTATATACCATCCTAATCCCATGAATCACTATACATCATAATCAATTTAATTATATTTATATTTCTCATTAAATTGAACAATAAAAAATTAAAAAAAAGTAACCCACCCTCGCCAGACTGCCCAGTTGTTTGATGGCCTTTTATTCATCATTGAATTATACAATAAGGGTTGGGGATTGCTAATGGAATCCTATAAGATTATTCCATTAATTTAATATCACCAATATAAATAAAATTGGGATTTACATATCTACCAAATGTCATGCTAAAAGCTACACCCACCAAATCGACCACAAAAACATGATGAAATGTAAAAACCACATACTATAGATTTGTATACATTGTAACATCCATTATTATCCTAAAATTCAAGAATATTGGATGAAATTATAATATCCATTTAATTCCAAAAAAATATATGAAAAAATCAATGACACTAATTTAGTATTCTATAATGCGAAGGAAAAAAGGAATGAGAGGCATGGGTGACGAAAGCCTAACTGATGTGGTTATAATGCAACAAATGGAGGGTGGAATAGAGATCATAAAAGGGGTTAGAGAAATCCCTAGTATAGGAGGGAATGGATAGATCTCCCCAGGTAGTGCAAGACCAAGGGGGGTGGAAAATAAGGTAAATAAAGAAAAGGGGTTAGGGTTAGAAAAGTAATTTAACTACTTTAAGAGGTTGGACGGTTAGAATATAGGGTTTTAAAAATCATGTGGTGATAATGAAGGATATAATGTCTAGTTACTACCTAAATGGAAATACTAATGTAGGATTGGTACTTGAAATTGGTGAACTATGTGCATCCCATGCACTTTACAACATCACCCCTACTAACATAGCACCATTTACTGTTGGGAGACATACGGGTTCAGAAAAACCGTACACCCAGGTCAACCAAACAAAATATGGGTTTTATGGGGATTCAAAATCTAAAAATATAATGAGACAAACATAGGACCCCTTATCTCTTAAATTAATCCTAAACCAACTCATTCATGTGTTACAACACCCAAAATTATGATCCAATGATTGAAAAATAAATTTCAATACCCACCTAATCAAAAATTCAAAAACGGAATGTTTTCATACCAACTACGAATACCTGGAATGTTACACCGTATATAGTTCCAATATTAAAAATATAAATCGAGAAATATCATTATATATACCAAACAGTCCTTTAATTTGATAGAGTTTAATGTATAATTATGAATCTCGATTAGAATATCAGTATAACATATATTTTTTTTTATTTTGAGCAAGTATGTCAAGCCAAAATGATTGATAAAAAGGAAACATTCATCCTTGACATAAATTATGACTATAATGGAATATAACTATGTAATCCCTGAAGAGTATAATTGTCTTTAAATTGAATGAGGGGTTGAGTTAGTAAAATAACATATTTATTTGGATCTGTCAATATCCAAGTGTTCCTATAGAATGTCCCTAATTAAATTATAAAATTGAGAGAAAAAATTGAAAAAAAATAGTGATAAGAGTTTTGTTTTCCCTAGTACAACACAATTGGGATTCCTAGTTATTTTTTTAGGAGGATGAATCAATAAAATCATATTTTCCCAAACTAAAATGAAATTAAACAAAGAACATAGATAACAATTATCTTATTCCATAGATTGAGGAATTTCTCATTAAACTATATTAAGTCATTTACTTATGAACGGTTGATCTCATATTATGATATCATCTACTATTATTTATAAGGTGATATTACAATTTATCCATTTAATACAGGATATGAAAAATATGAGTTCATTATTATTTCATTCAGACTCACAAATGATATTAAAATCGTTAAAGTATTGATGTTTGGTGTATTTAAGGTTAATCAATATATACATGAGGATGTCTTTATAAATAATATTTTTCATATGTTTTGAAACTACATAAGAACATGACGGCAACTTTTTTACTATGTTACATAATTTATCAAAATGAAATATATACACCAAGTAAAAAAATTGACTTTTAGATGAACCATTTTATATTATATTGGAATTCTATTTTAATAAAAGGGATAGATGTTGATTCCTTAATAAATATGATGATTGATAAATGGACTATACCAACATCAGTGACAAATATCCATTATTTACATGGACTGGATTTGTACCATCATATGTTATGACGAATATTTCATGATTTTAAATCCTCTTAATTAATTTAATATAAAAAATTTAATGTTTGTATAGACTAAGTGATATGAAAAGAGTTCCAATGAGTTCATAAATATTTTTTGTAGTACCCATACTAACACTACCAAAATGTGGGTAAGATTTTGAGATATAACATATTAATTCTAAAATATTTATTATATTTTTACCCCAAAATGATAAAGGAATACTTTTTGTCATAAAATATTTTATTTAACATTGGGAAAATTTCTTTTTATAAGATTCATCATTAGAAGAAGTAATATTTTTATAAAATATTTGATGGAAATATATTTATAGGTAAAAATATGACATTTAAAATCAATATAAATGGATAAAGTATAAACTCACATAAAAATATTTCAGCATTCCCCATTGAAGATTACATAATATGAAAAAATACTATTACATTTCAAACAATTACTGTACTATATATAGAAACAAAGTAGTTTTTTATTCCTGAAGAAAATATCCTATGTAATTAAACATGTTGAGTAATTCAATTTATTTAATCATATTATACATTAAATAAATATATATGATAATTATAATGTAATGAAAATTTTAATACTCTCCTAAAATTATTTCAAAATGATTTATCATGTATAATGTTATGGATATAGAAATAGATGACTTCCCACTTCCAGAGAGGGTATAAGATATAAATATGTGTAAAATCATAGTGTTTATCATTGATAAATATAGTGATGTATGATTGGGGATATGTTTTTTAACATTGAAAACTATGATTTAGGGGGTATAATTTGATAATGATTATATCTGAACATTATGTCGTTACCAATGGATAAAAAAGGGTATTTATGTATCTTAGTGTACATATTATAGGATGATATGAAGAGGGATATAGTTAAAAATATGTTAAATTGAAATATATTCCATCAAGTAAAGGATAAATAAAATAAATCCAAGGGGATGATAAAATTATTACATATACCAACATCAAATTTGAAAAATCCTAGCATGGATATTTTCATTTTCCATCAAAATTATTCTAAAAATAATGAAATTTTATATGTGTTATAGTGGATCATCAGTCAAATAATTCTATGTTAATTTCAATTTAATTATATTTTCCACTCAATCAAAACACAAATAGATATATTATAGAATTGGAGAAGCTGTATTGAACACCTTTATTGATTATATCTTATCGAAATTTTATTTCCACTATAAATATAGAAATAATTATTTTATTTTGATAATATAACTATCATATGTGTTTATAAAAGTAACATCATTCATCAAGATAATTTATAATATAGATTAAACCTCATTAATTTTGAAATAAGGTTAGTATATTATTCTATGTCACTATAATTATGTGTTTCAAATATATATAAGATGATTGTAGTTGGGGAAATATATTGGAAATATTTGCAGCTTATCAAAGAGAAATTATATTGGGTGAAATGATTTATGAATTTTTAAGAGGGGGAGGATTACAATAATTGAAGTAATCAAGGAATATAAAAGGATGAATTATTAATGAAATTATTAATTAATTGGAGAGTCTAAAATCATATAATTCAACCCTCATTTATTGGGGAACATAGAGTCTCATTTATACAATGATCAATACAAGACGAACCTACATCCTTTTTTGGGGGAAATACATTCCAATAAACTAAAAAATCATCTATGAAATCATATATAACATAATTTTAAACTCATAATTAGGATTCTATGATCAAAGGTATTTAATAATGGGAAGATAGTATTCTAGTCATATTCTTGAAATGACCATGCAATTCAATACATAATAATACATCTTCTATAACATGTATGTCCAATCAATTATAAAGTAAAGCTATAAAATATATCAATGTCAAAAGGTTTATAATAATTAAAAAATAATAATTAAAAACAAATTGGGTATTCTACTGTTATCAATTGAGATCATGGGATTATAAGAGAATTATTATGATGTATACAAACTCTTGAAAAAAACACCACAATAAATTAATCAAATTAAATGTGATTTTATTTTCATATTATTTATTAAAAACATGAAATAATTTTAGATTGATCAAATTATAAAATATTTAACTAACAAAAAAATGGAAAAATATTCCCTAAATAGTTTGACTATTTTATTAAATAGCTTGATTGATTCCAATGTTGATTTTTTGTTTACCTTTTTTGTTTATAATATTATACATAATACCTTATACATGGATTATAGTCATTTGAAAATATTGAATTTTCCTCAACAAATATCAAACATAACATAATCTCTAACTATTTTATCTCTCTTAGGATTTTCTATCACTCTGATATTTTTATAATCTTAACTTTTTTTGTTAGAAAATTTGTACAAAGATTTTTTCCCCCATAGAATTATATGTATTAGATTTATCCTGGTATTTACCCATGGCACTCATAGAATTACTTCCCTCGCTTCCTTATTAATTAATATTTAATGTTGTCCATGATTATATCATGAAATTCTATAAAATTCAATGAATCATTTCATCACATATTGATATTAATGATTCTTGAATATTAACAATTATCAATTCGTCATTTATCAGTATAAAATATATTTTTCATTCCGTGATTACGTAAATATAATATAGTTATATTAGAAATACAATATGAGAAATTCACCTAGGCGTTATACTCAAATGACATTTCACATTGAAATTTTGATGATGTCACTCTCCACAGTACTATCAAAACCAATGATCTCTAATTTTACATTTTTTTTATTAATATAGATGAATTTGAATTTTTCCAAATTTTTAGGCTCAATACTGCCTAATATTCATAAAAAAGATGTTATTATAACATTATTTCCATTATATAGATTTTTAATATGAGATGTCAAAAAAGTAATGACTTTTATATTTTACATCGAAGAGAAACAATACAAATAGTTTTTGAATGAAAATAACATTCAATAGTCTACTCCATTAACAATTACATATACATCACCACTAAATTATTTCACAAGAATTATTTCTAGAAAATATCGCCAATTTGATTCATTTAATTACTCTAACTATATATATAATTTGTGGATTTATTGAGATGGATTCCATGGTATCATAAACATCTAAAACACATTGAGAAACAATCCTATAAAATAATCATACCTAATTAGACAAACTAACTATAAAATAAATACATGTCATTTTGTTTTATGTTAATATTCATTACATCTCATAATAAATCAAACCCATATATTGATAGGTTTATTGTATTATAAAATTATATGCATTATCTTCTTATTATACAATAGTTATACAACATTTCCCCTAAATATCTCAACACATGAAATCCTTCTACAAATATATTATTTTATACACATCTTGATATCATTAGTATTAAAAAAATATTAATTGGGTGATATTATATATATTTTATGGGGTGAGAATAATTAATAATAATCATATATCATAAGTGAGCATATGATGGAAAAGTTCGTATGGGAACATAATAAAAAACTCTGATCATATAATAAGAAAATTAAACGCAATAGAAAAATATAAAAATCATGATTCATGACATTATGTTTTTTTACATAACATTATAATAGAGTCATTAGAGTGTGGAAACAAGAGTCAACAGTCCTGATACATGGAAATATAACTTAATAATGTTTTTTTACATAGAATTATGACATAAATTAAATAAAAATCCATTTATTATATGAATTCTCACAATTGTGAATATTATCAAATAAAGGATATAATCCTATAGTGGATTGGGTTCCCTCACCAATCCATAAAATGTATACCCAAGAGATAAAAGACAGTACCGAATATATTGTATGGATATGTAATTCTAATAATACTTTTCAAATAAGCATAGTTTATGGGGTTCTATACTTATTACATTATGTTTTACATCATGACATATAAATATTTACCCAACACATTAAATGGATATATAATTCTTAGATCACCTATCTAATAATGAAAACCAATAGATATTAGTTCTAATTGATGATAAATCATTCAATATTCCATTTTAGCGGAACTAAAATGTGAAAATGAAGTGGTTCTAAAAACAATTCCATAAAACATTATCATAATATATCATGAGAAATGAGAAGACATGACCATAATATATCTGGATAAGTGTGGAGGATGATATATAACATCATATCCTCAGGAAAGCATATGAAACATTGAAGGATTTTTTTCATAGATGAAAAACACTTTATAAGAGTATTATAAAATAACATTTAATATTATTATGAAATATACTTTAATTTTTTATAAATATTTTTAAAATCTATTTTTAAAGAAAATTGTTGTATAAATTGAATGAGAAAGTGAATGAAATTTAAATTGGAGGAACCTAAATTTTTATAAGCGAAGTTATGAAAATAAAACAAAATAAAATAGCATTGGGAACAAATTTGTGAAAAATAATAATAATGATTTCTTCCATGCTTTAATAATGAAATTAAATGTCAATATAAAATTACCACAATCTATCCTCGATGTAGGAATAAGTGATATTGGGAAATAAATAAATTCATGATAAAACATCCAAACTGAAAATATGTTAATTTACCACCTCTTCATAAAAGAAAAAATTTAGATGCATTGTGAATTAAAGGGATTATAATTTATAAGGAGGATTATAAAACATAGAAATAACCATGATATTAAAAAATTAATTTTTGTATAGATATTGAATATATAATTTCTATAGATAAATATATTTATATATATAATTTAAATTTAAAAATGATATTGGACAAGAAATTCTTAGGGAATTGGTAACATTTAAGCAATCTAACCTTGAAATATACAATAGTGGATGAATTTTGAAATCCATTTGATTTCAAAAAAAAATTTTTAAAATTATTTATTTATTTTTATAGAGACCTATAAAATATAACATGTAATTAATTTAAATCAAATGATAATGAAGTGAAATTGATATGTGAATCTCAAACATTTAATTCCAGGTTAGTTGAGTGTACTATAACATCATGTCAATAAATATATGATTATCATCAATCAATATCATAACATTATTTTTGTTTATTTTTATTTAAACCATTAATTATTAAGTTCTTATTACCAATTTATTAATCATATTTTATTGAAATTATTATTCTATTGCTAACTAGGCTCTTTATTGTATGTTTGTTTTGGTATAGGCATTTCGCTAGATGCACTATTCACATTGATTGATCCCTCCCTAAATGTAAATTTAGTTAATATAGGTGTTTTTGATATAGTAATGAATTAAAATATCTATTTTATAGATTTAATGGTAATGGTTCAAATTGTATACTTAAAAATAGCCCATTTTAGGAATAATTTAATTAATAAAACGTATTATTTTACTTGATATATAATATAAACACTTAATAATAAAAAATATAAAATAAATCAAAAATTAAACAATATAAAATCTAATTTTACATAATAAATTTATATTTTAAATTCATTATGTTAAAAGTTATATCATTATTTTTTAGGTTGTAGAACATACACAAAAAAAAGAAAATGTTATAACTATTGAATGAGTAAGAATATTTTAGTACATATTAATTATATCACATTTATATAAAAATAACTGTTGTTAGAATATGTAATTATTGTAAAAAAATATTTATGAGTTTATTTGGATGATGAATTTAAGGAAAAATTAGTAAGAAGACGATAACAGCTATGTTGAAGACTAGAATCATCTCTTAGAGAGTAACTTGGAAATGATGGATGATAATCATTCATGTGACTTGAGGTTCTGAAACATGAGTGATTTTTTGGGGGATAATTTTAAAATGTATAATGATGAAACAAATGAAAATGTGTGGTTGTGTTGTGTAGACTAAGGGTCTGTTTATATGTGAGCATGAGTTTAATTTTTGTAAAAACTATTCATCAATTAAGAAGGATTGAAATATCACAAGGAATATAGATCCAATGTGAAATAAAAAAGTAATATTGGGTATTTTATGGTAACTAATGTCTTAATAATCTAACTTGTAAAATATATTTTAAGATATTATAGGTATCTTACCCATTTTAAAACCATATTACACCATTATACATTTACCATGGTACCTCAATATTTACCTCAATAAATTATTTTTATTCAAAAAAATGAATCATGGAATGTTAATTAATTTTATAATTATGATTAATTATATTAAAATATATTTTATTATATTTCATTTACATAAGTGATAAAAATTGTTTTATTACATTGACACACAACACTGATAAATCAATTTTTATAAAAATGTATTTTAAATAATAAAGACTATTTTATTGTTATTTCATGACTACTGATAACCCTTATACGATTATTATATTATTATAATATATATATATAATTACTTGAAAAAAATGTGTTATTGACAAAAAATTATTTTAATCAGATCTCATTAATTTATTTATCATATTGTAATTAAATTTGACGAATTCACTAGGTCGTGAATACATTTTTTTAAAAATTTTAAAGACATAAAATTAGTTATTAGTAATACAAAATATGTAATTAAAATAAATATTTTTATAACAATTCATTTTAATTAATCTTATATTTTTTATTTTATTACATTATTATTAATTTCGTGAAAATTACATTTTTTTATATTTGTTACCAACACTTAAAAAACGTCAGTGTATTCATTTGATATAGGTATATACAATGACCATATACCAAAAACATATATAAAAAATGTTAATATATCCAATGACCATATATTTACCAATCACATCATATTCATTTATATAATATTATATACAAATCTATAATCAATCATCTTATTCATTTACATTAGTCCCAAAATGTCTATTATATTTTTAGTTTTTTTCATTATTTCTATAGTTATAATTAGGGGTATTATATTGAAATATTTCCACTATGATGAGGTAGATAGAATAATAGTCATTTTAATTATTTTTGATTTTATTGATCTTGATGTTTTTGTAATGACGTTTTGTCTTAAACTGTAATAATAAATTTATTTAATCTTATACTCGTATGTTTTATCTTAATATAATATATTGTGGTTTATTTCACTATATATATATATGTTAAACAATATAATTACATTTTAATTGAAAATAAAATATAGCAGGAACACATCTTTAAAATTATATACATAATACAATTTCATCTAAATTCACCATTAAGAATATAATAATGGGGAATGTTAATGAGTTTTCAACATTTTTGTTTATGGAATATATAGTTTTGATAACCACCCACAATGCATAATTAATTCTAGTGGGTAATCAAGCATATAATTTATTTATTCTATATCATTTATAGACTAATTACCCTAGACTAGTTTATGTTTGATAGTTTATAATGGAAGAATTTATCTTTGAATTATTAAAGGATTGAATTAATTAGACTAAATATTGCTGAGTATATAAATATTTATTATGGAAAAAATATTCAAATAAAACCTAAAATTAAAAATCCCATTGTTAGATATGTAAATTAATAAATGTGTAAAAATATTAAACAAAAATAATAATGAAAAACCTTTATTTTTTTGAAAAAATAATTTTCTAAAATGAATTTCTCTTCCTATGATAATAAGCATTATTTCTATGTCATGTTATGGAGTATAAAAAATAACTGAGTGTTGATGTGATTTCAAAATTTAGTGAATATTCGTTAAAAAAATGTGTACAAAATTTTATACTCTCATCCTTCGACTAATATAAAACAACCCTTTTGTGATTATCCACAAATAGAAGAAAAAAACCCTACCAAGAAGGAATTGAAAATCATAAGAAGCCTGTGATGAATAGAAAAAATGAAATAAAAACATACTGTAATGGAAAAATGATAGATATTAATTTAATTAATGATCTTATATAATAAATAAACATATATTTTAATAATGGATATAAAATATATAAATAATCTATGATAATTTTGAAATGATCCAATATTAATTCTAAAATTCAACAGACACATAATATATATAGGAACAATAAACCATGATATATAGGCTCCTAAATTATCCATTTTAGGGTCCTATCGAAGAACATATATCTCTCTATTAAAAAAATATCTTAAAATTCCATTTTCTATATATCTGTTATTTTAAATATACATAAAGATAATAATAGTGAGCAAGACATCCCCATGGTAGATGAAAAAAATATTGGAAAATGATATAAACTATTACATCCTGTAATTCTATTAAAATAGATTCTCAGTCCCAAAAATGTCATGAATAAAATACTTACAACATTTAACATGTCATGGTCTACCTGGTGAAGCGTTTTCTCCTACCTCGGTTAAGGTACATATGTGTATTTCTGGATTTCTAAGTACTAGACATAGAAATGACTTGGTCATCAAGGTTGAGCTCCCTATTATGGTGTTTGAGAATCATTTTTAGAACTACATTTGTTCCACAAATACATCTATGTAGCATTATAATCCAATTAACATTTTTTATGAACACCAATTGTATTTCATATGTACGTCATGGGTTATTTTTTGGAGGTTTATTCATTCTTCTAAAATACTCCATCAAGGCTTCAATGTGAAATTATTACCCAAATATAATTAATATTAAAATAAATAAAAAATATACAGTATTGTTTACTCATAAAACCATAATGAATCTTTTTTATAAAAATGTGGTATCAAAACACCCCACACATAAGCTTTTTATTATTCATAGGAAAAATAACATAATAAATACTTCTAATTAATTATTAGCTAATATAAAGATGAAATTAGATACAATAATTATAATAAATAAATAAATTCATTAAAGAACACTAAATTTCAATGTAATCATATTTTTTAGCATTAATTTGATGAATTTTTTCTAAATTTTCATTCTAATACCTCTTTCCTTCCACATTTATATTTCATCCATAACTCAGATGGACATTCCCATGAATTGATCATTATTTTGATAAAACATTTTACTCATCACTCTAGATCAATGTAAATTACTATTATTATGAATCCCATGTTTGCTAAAATTATTTATAATCGTTCAAAGAATAAATTTTTTTACTTTAGAGTAATTAATCCTCATTAATCAAGAATTCATGAATATGAATTTCATAGAGGTTGATGGTGGTAGTTCAAAATATAGAAGTTTACAGAAAAGGATTGAAAACAGTTGATCTAATATATAATCAAACATAATTTTTATATATTAAATAATAATGAAAATATCTTCTCATACCATCCTTCAGAAAACATATATTAATATCATTCTCTTATTATATTAGTTGTTTTTATCATGATCAGTAAAAATAATAATGTAATTATTTTTCATTCATTCTAAAATTTTCTTCATTTTTAATGGATATTTAATAAGGTAAAAGTTGAGTCCACATTCATGTACCATTTTTTGGTCTCAATGTAATTTAATATACAATTTGTTTATCAAGCTCATAGGTTGATTATGGGTGATCCTTAAATTTAAAATATAAAATTTATTAGTCCAATTTTTCTTCAATATATAGTGGAAACAAGTAATCAAATTATAAATTGGAATGAAATTAATTTCTGAACCAAATGTGTAGACTATATAGAATTTCATTGAATGAAATTAAATCCTTGTAGATCCACTTTCCCTAGTCTAATGAGATATTTTCAAAAGAAAACTCACACACTTATAACACACAATATATGATTGGAATGATAATTATTTTTTCATGTGGCATCAATAAATGTTATTCTTAGTGATATAAGATTAAAATATTGTCATACATATTATACATCTAATGAGAAAATAATTAAAAAATATCCTCCATCCCTGAAATTTGGTAATAGAAAACTCATTCTTTGATATGGTGAACCATCATGTTCTAAGATTTATTCATATCATATGTTCATTCAAGTGATTTGTTATTAAAAGGATTAAAAAAATATATTAGATAACCTATTTTAATGGGAATTAAAAATTTGGGAAATCACATATCACATGAATACCTTATTATTATCCAAGTAATGTTAGTATTAGAAAATTAAAATTGGGGTGGGAATTCTACAACCATATTATAACCATGAAACAACCAACTACCTTAATCACAATTATTAATTATTATGAACTACTTTGTATACTAAAAAATTTGTTCTAAATTACCAGAAGTAAAAATAATGTCCCCTGAGGGAAATTCTTCATAATACAATGATGATAAGAAAATAAGGTCTAGTGTGTCTAACCCATCACCCCACCCATAATATAAAAACCATTACTCATTATATGATATCAATGTATGGTAATTAAATTAAATTGTTTAATTAAAACTAAAATAAGGTGCTAAAGTATATTAAAGGGTACTTGAAAATTATAGGCTCATACACAATAAATTGATGTTGAATTTATATTCACATAATTTCATTAAATTCCAAATATTAATAGTTCAAAAAAATTATAATGTATTATATGTCAAATAATTTAAAAATAATAATATATGAATAAATAAATTAGTATCACCCAAAAATGGTATCCTTATATTTCATAATGTATGTTGTGAACATACAGTTGAATAAGGTAAAAATGAAAGGAAATAAAATTAATGTTAACACATAATTTGAAAGATAAATATTGAGATTGAAATATCCTAAGTATCCTTAGTGTCACCTTGATCTCTAACATTAATCGCCTCCTCGACTAATGAAGTTCCACATGGTAAGAAAGAAATTTTGGGTTTCATTCTAATAAACTATGCATGTAAACCATGTAAAAATTTCATAAATATATTTTATTAACAACCTCAAGACTAACAATTTGTAATTGTGTGGTATGTAACATTAGAGGGATTAATAGGGAATGATAACTTGGTTCAGAGACCACCTATGTACATTGTGGTGGTATAATTATATGTATTGTTAGTGGTATACTAGAAATAAATATTATAATGGTCATGAAACCCATTGAAATAAATAATATAAATGAAAGTATAATTAAATGAAAGTGTATACAAGATTAGGTGTCTCAAGGATAGGGGAATTGGACTCATTAATATAGTGAAATTCATTTTTTTTGTTGATGACTATATCAATCCTAAGGAATCAGATATTATTCCTTTAGAAGGATATCAGAATCATTACACTATTCAATATTTATATTTTTATCTAACTTTTCATTTTTTTCATATAGAGGAGCCATCTTAGCTATTCCATTATCGTTATTCTATTACATAAGATTATAATTTTCAGTTGGATCTTGATAGTGGAGGGTATTATATATTCTCATTCCCTAAACAATGATATGATCTTATACTATATTTCTTAGGTAGCCTAAGAATATTACCACCTGATAAAATGGATGTGGACATAACTATGGAATAGTTAATCTATCAAATTAGTTTAAAATGATAAACATAAGTGGAAATTGAAATTGTGTCGGATTGGTTTGGAAGCAAGGTTACTATTTTTGAGAAGTATGGGTGGATATTGGAATATTGGTTATACATAATTTAATGGTATAAACCATGAGACATTGATGGTCTAGTGTGTTTGATTATATTGAATAAGTTACTTTTGGGGATAAAATTTCTATGATGAATCAAAATCATTTTTTTATTTGAAATTCACCATGACATTTCCATTGATGATTTCTTGAAAGTTCAAATTTCTAATAGGGGGAAATAGTGAACATATATGGTGCGTGTATATTTGATTTCAATATTTTTGAACTAAAAAATGCACTAAATAATGGGATAGATAATACATTATCAAGGTTTAAAATTTTTGAGTATTGAAATATAAAATTAAATTTGAACATTGTTAGCGAGATTCACATTTTTTGAATAAATGTGGCTAAGGATTGAAAGGGGAAATTGACCAATGGATTTGACAATTACCTGTTGGATGTTGTTTTGGATGGTAAAAATCCATCTTCACTACAAAAAATGGGGAATCCTGATGTTTAGGTCATCCTATTTAGTGAATCCTTTGAGATAGATAAAGTGTTATGGGGTGATATGTTATTTTAAAAAAATAAATAATTATTTTAAAAACAATTGGTAATATTTTTTAGCATATTATTACGAATATCTTGAAATATTTTATATCATTAAGGATGTATGAATTTTTAGGCAAATACATTCTATATCATTTTGGTTACAAATTATACCATGCTAAGGAGATATAAAAATTGCATTCCTGATTATGCTCAAACAGAGATTAAATAACAGGGCAGGTGATAACCTGTTATATGAAATTAGAAATTGTGTTTATGACATATAGGCCCATGGATGTTGTTTTTTTGATTTAGTGAATGAAAAAATGGATAGGGATAAAGTGGATTTAAATTAAAAAATCATGGTTTGGTCAAAGGGTCTTGGGATTTAGTCTTTAAAACTAAAATGGTATTCAAACATTCATAATAGTGTAGTGGTACATATATTGATATTGAAATAGATATGGTTTCTTAACCCATGATTACTATTCTACTCCTAATAACATTTAATCTTATCGACTCTATGGGAATTAGTGAATTAGGTCGTTGCAGATTATCGTGATATAAATTTCTCATATTTTATAACATTCAAAATGATTATTTAATTTAAACTAGCCTTATAATGAATTTTAGTTATTAAATGTAGTTTATAAGACTATGTCCTAAAATATACTAGAAGGTAAATTCATAAAAACACATAACTTGAAAATGAAAAATCCTAAACAAATCCATAAAAAAGTACTTTTTATATTTTTTTGAACATATGCATAACTTTTGAAAAAAATTTCATTTTTTATTATTTTGGTCTATAAATTACATTTTATGTTCAATTACATTTAATATATAAAATCGTTATATAATGTAAATTGACCATGTATAACTCTAATCAATATTCATCCACCCTGAAAAGGGTTAAAACTCGATTTAGATGACAATATATCAATGTTTAATGAAATAAATCACTATTATGGGTCTTAAAAAATGTGAATCTAGTTAACATGGAATAAATATCAATTGTGAGTAAAATAATTAAACTTTAATCAAGTTTTAATTTTCATTTTTGTTTATTTTATTATCCAATTTCATTTTTCTATCTCTGTGTGTCATTGAATCTTCCTATTCATATCCCCTAATATATTATAATTTAGTAGAATGTAATATCATCCTACTCTCAACATTGAATAATTCCATATTATCACTCGTCACACCCTAATATGATCATTTTTTGGGAACCACTATTAATTGGAATTGAATCACAATGATAATCCTAAATTGGTTCATAGTAATTGGTGTTTAAAAAATTACATATCTTCTCATAATAATATCTTAATCTTATCAAACTAATCTTTACATCTTGAACTCGAGTGTTTATATTGAATAATCTTAATCCCTTGGTTAGATAACTCTAATTTCACACTTGTTAATTGGTACTATATGGTGCTAGTATTTTATCAAATTCTATAATTTTCACAAATTTCACTAAAAGTGTGTTTACTAATGTGGGAATTCCAATCACTTATGAGTTACCATGTAACTAAAAATTAAAAAAATATTATCTAAATAATTTTATGATCACATTATATATGATATTTAATATATATTCATCTTACACCAATTTTGATGTGTAATCTACATAAAAACATTTGTATGTGCTATAATGGGATATTTGGTAGGGAACCATAAAATCAATACCATACAAATCAAACACATCAAATTATTAAATTGGGATTGGTGTAATTTTATTGATATTAATTTTTTTATATATCATTATAATCAGTAAAAAATATTCACAATTCATTCATCATTATAAAGGCTACGATAACAAAATCAACATTGAAATATCTGGAAAACTATTCTATATTGGTCATGGTGTGTATAGAACTGACCCCTATTGCCTATATCCAGTTACTTATTTTATTACATTGAAATGATTACAAGAAAATTTTTATCCTGAAAGAATAAATAAGTTTAGTTGTTTTGAAAAACTAGATACATTCATATGTTCAACATTACAACATGAAATGAAATAAAATATTTAAAATCCATTATAACATGCATAACCCCTATGTAACCCCTATAGGTCATTCATAATTTATTTCTTCACATCTTGGGAAAATAAAACACAAGAAAGGGGTGGTCTCAAATTCTTAGAAAGGGGAATAAATATAGTGGAAGATATTATAATCATAAACATTACACATAGTGAGTAACTAAAAATACAGGCCTTTGAAAATGTACATGAACATAATATAGTAGGAATACTGGATGAATAAATAATTCCATCACAATTCATAAACATGAGTATTCTATAAGATTAATATCCTCATCGACTATCAATTTTCATAATGATGGAAATGAATAATTCTATAAATTTTTAAATATACCATCAATTCCTCAACCAAGACATATGAAAATGATTAAATCCCCAACCAAAACCATATCTGGAAAATGGAAAGGCCTCAACCAAGTCCGAATCTATTTTGTCTCATGGGAACCACTAAGGAATATAGAGTCCATAGATGGTCCCAAAAATCACATAATAAGTCCAATTGATTCTTTATATGTATAGTTATTAATATAGACAACATATATATTCATATTGAAATTATCATATAAAATATAAATAAATTTCCCAAAACATAAATAGTAACCATTCGGAGTAATATGGGGAATTACCTTAGAAAGAACATCCATAGTCAACCTAATCAGAAATGATTAATTACAATTTGGTAGATTATATCATAAATTATTATTCCCAATTATACATAATAACCAAGAATTGTGTTGAATCAAATGAAAATACTCATAATAATAATGGAGTAATTCTTGAAAGAAATAGTCTTTTACTTTGAAAAGTAAGAGATAATTTTGAAAAATAATTCTCTCAAACAATAGGTAATATAATATAGTTTTTAATAAAAAAATTTATTGATTTTTTAAAAATAAGGGTGACTAAAAACAGACTATATATTGTACTTGAACATAGGTAATAATTTTAGATGTTCCCTTGAATTGGGCTTGTATTTCAAGAAGAATTTTTGAAATATGCTTTTCAAAGAAAGTAAATAAACATAATAGAAAAAACTGATTTTTTTTGTTACAAATTAATAGAAAATTAATATATAATTTATTAGTAATACACAATAATAATTAATAATTTAATCGATGTATATAGAGAATATAAGAATCCTGAATGAAAATACTGGTTTAGGTAGAAAATCATTGTCACTTTGAAATAAATCAAATCAGATGCCCAATAATTTCAAATTATAAAATGATACATTGAATACCATGAAAATAAATAGATTATCGATATGATAGATCAATGGGAAGTATACATACACCATACTCAAATAATAGTAGTGATTAAGGAATATCTCACAAAATGGATGTGAGAAGTGGAAAACCCATACATTTTATCAGCATGTATTCTGAAAACTAACTTAATGTGAAAAATAATCAATTAATATTGATTAATTTGTAATTCCAGAATCATATATACTGGTAATTTATTTATAATATGATTATTAATTTATTTTTTGGATTTAATATGAGTTAAGAGATTTAATATCATCATTTGGGAGATCAAGTTTTCATAGTTTTCTTGATTGGTTCGCTTGTATAAGATTATGAAAGTTCGTGTAAAATGGAAATTTAACTCTTGAATTGATGTTATGAGTTATTAATTATCATATATTTGTTTAAATTATCATTTAAATATCATTGTATTTTTGGAGAGAATGAATCAATATCTAAAATTTTCATGATAAATGTTTGGATAAATTTAGAGGTTTTTTAATCACCATGATCTATTTTTTTATAATTTAATAACATGTGTAAAAAAAGATTCTAGTACATTAATTATGATATATTAAATATATTATTATCTTCTTCACCCCTATAAATTGTTCCATGACCAGAATTGAATATGGTTAATGAAATTGAGAACCAGTCATCCTTGAATGAGATAAATTACACATCATAGATGGTTTTTCAATTTTAAATATAGGAGGAGGAGGAAAGAGAGACAATGATGATATATTCCATTATAGTAATAAAATACCATTACATGTAGGGTAATTGAATGATCATATACTTTTAATTAGTTGACATTAGGAGAGAAATAAATAAAGAAACATGGGAAATAAATATAAAGACTGAGGATGAGAGGTTTACCTCTTGAGTACTCCTCCTTCATAACATTCTTAAGGCCTTTGGTGTTTCCCTTTTGGTGAGGTAATGATGTATTTCACATGGGTTAAGGGTATTGGAAAGTGTATTTGTTATAACATAGGAAATGCTCAATTTTTGAGTGGTGTGAGAGGAAGAAAGGGTGGGGTGGGTTTTATAGTGGTGGGGTTAAGTTGTTTCTGAATATCATTTTAATTATTTTAATATTTTTCTTTAAAAAAAGAGTGTTGATTATTGTTACAAAAAAAATTAATATTTTAATGGTAGTTTTAACCAATTCTTCTTACATCAGCATCATATCACCTATGACTCAACAAATCATATATTTGTCATTTATTGTAAATTTCAATATTTTACTATTCACTAAATATTCATGTATTTTAGAAAAATACCAAAAATTCACTCTTACTATTTATATATTCGTATTAGTTAAATATGGAATCCATTTAATCAAAATAAATTTATAAATATGTTAAGTATATTTTTTAATTAAAAACATTATTTAATTGAAAAATAAATATTAAATTTATGAATGATTTTATAATACCTTTAAAAATTAAGTGAAGTATCATAAAATTATCATAATATCATAGAGAAACAAAATATTTATTTATGAACATATTTTGTAAAAATAACTTCTATTTTAAATATTTGTATTAATATTAATTTAATATTTATTACATTAAATAATACTCAAAAATAATTATTAATTTTTTAAACATTCACTCTCATTAATGAGGTGTCGAGATTTTATTTTAACATTCATGGGTGATTTTAGTATTCATAAGGGTTATATTACTAATCATGAGTGTATATTACTAATAATAAGGGTTAGTTACTATTCACTAAAAATTTTGTTGATCATATCATACTCAAAACATCTCACTGATTGTAACTGTGTATGCCAGTTTTTTGAAATTTAAATCACAAAAGTGGAAGAATTAGGCTCATTGGATAGGTTATAACAATGTTTTGTTTCAAAGAGAATAAGTGTTTTCATTCATTAAGTAATAAACTAATTTTTAAATTTTTGGGTTGTTATAATCTCTCCACCTTAAAAAAATCCTAGAATGTCCAAAATGTTACATCATAAAAAGATTTGGGTAGTTCTCCATCATATGCATTATAGGATCCCATGTTGCTTCTTAAAATTTAGGATTCTTCTAATGTACCTTCACCAGTGATATCTTTTGATTTCTCAACACATAATTCATAGTGACTAGAATTATGATAGTCTCTTCAAATAATTATAAGTCCATTTTCAATTCTATACCTTCATAAGTGAGGACATGTATTGGGTCTAGCATGTACATTATCAATAATGAAACATGGAACACATTAAATACTTTACTCTGGCTAGGTTTCATTTCTATATGATAAAACATAGATCCAATTATCTATATAAGTTCAAATGTTCAAGTATATCTAGGGCCCAGTTTCCCTTTCGTCCAAAATCATATAAAATCCTTCCACAGAGAAACATTCATGAAAATGTGGTCACCCACTTGAAATTCCAAATCCTTCATTTGATTATCAGCATGGCACTTTTTACCACATAGAGGTCTTTTTATTTGGGTTTGAATAGTCTTCACCTTTGTTTTTTTCTCTACAATCTCTGGTCCCACAAACATCCATTCACCTAATTCATCCCATCAGGTTGGTGTATGGAATATATTTTTGTACCATGCATCACATAGTTCCATTTGAATTCTATAGTAGAAACTATTATTGTTGGAAAACTCCACCAAATGTAAATAATGATCCCACATAACATGAATATCATGTGAGCAAGATCACAACATGTCATGTAAAATTTGGATAATCTTTAATGATTTCCTGTATGTTTGGGGTGGTAAGAAATAATCTAGTGAAGCTCGGTGTCCAATGATTTCTAAATAATTTTCTATTATTTCATTTAAAATCAAGGATCATGATTAGACACTATTGAAAGAGTTTCCAAATGATTTCATTAAACTCATTGATATAGAGTCTTTTTTGGTACACCAATGAAAAATCATCACTTATAGCGTGGAAATGTGCATATTTCATAAGTTGATAAAAATTACCCATATTGGAACATTATATCTTGGAATTTTTGCTAATCTTGTGTTAAAATCCAAAGTGATGACATACCATTTCCATGTAGGAATATCTTTGGGTTTCATGACTACTCTAGGATGTTTTCATTTTACATTCACTTGTTGAAAGACAAAACATCATCATACATAATCAGAAACATCTAATAATATTTTTTGGGAAGCCAATATACAATGTAATGTAATTTTGCATTCATTGATAATTCCCATATCCATCCTTACAAGATCCATTTACATAGGATCTATTTCAATAATCAAATTTTTTAAGACTCTATGTTCCTTTATTATTAGTGAATCAGCTACCATATTTTCCCTTCCTAGGTTATAGTGTATTTAACAATCAAAATCAATGACTAGTTCGATCCATCTTCTTTTCTTCATGTTGAGTTATTTCATTAAGAAGAAACGACAAAAAATTCATTAAGATATTTGTTGAAAACTATATTCATTAGATCTATGGAAATAGAGGGTGTATTAGTTTGTCTAAAAGGAATTACTGTTAACTCGTATTGCCCATGGCTAGTTTAAAATGTTATATGTGAAATATAATCCTTCCTCATATAAAAATGATGATATCTAGATGGATGGTCAATCTTTGAAAAATAATGATCTCCATGAAGTTGATCAAATAAATAATCAATTTGAGGTTGTAGATACATGTTCTATATTGTAAAAGCATTGATAATTGTTTATTCAATTAACAACCTCATTGATTTTCCATTATTCATAAATAAATGATTAGGGGAACCCCATGGAGAAAAAATAGGGATGATAAATCCAGTATCACTCAATTCTTCTAGTTGTTTCTTCAAATATACTATTTCAAAAGTGGATATTCTATATGATTTCATTGATATTGGCGTTGAACCAAAAAATAAATCAAGGAAGAACTCAACTTCCCACTCTTGAGGATTTCTATGTATATCCTTCTGAAAAACATCAATATATTCTTACATAATAGGTACACTCTAAATTTGAAAATTTCCTTCCCAAACGATAGATATTTCCTTCTAACCTTCACTGCGAAATTCATTTTGTAGAACAACTAAGGATGGATCTTGATAAGAATTAAATGGTGATGATTATTCCTTGAAGATAATAGATTCTACATTTTCTTCAAAACCCATAATTTCATTCTTCTTTCAATATATTTTCACATAATATTCTGAGAGACGATACAAGGTATGGAATAAGTCAATATCCACCATTGGTATGATGATAAAATTAGTAGATAAAAAATATTTATAGGCCATAACAAGGACTTATGAACACATTTTTTTTTGTAATTATACACTCCTTATGGGTTTTTACTAACAACACCCATATTAGAGAGAAATAGAAAAATTAAATCCTTAAAGAAAACTGGGAACATTTGATGGAATTAGATGATCTTAAATCCAATAATGTATTGGCCAAGGTAGAGGAATATATTATTGTACCTTCCACCACATAATTAGGAACTTTAACTTGAACAGTTCTGATCTTATAATCCTTTTCTTTCTCCCTTGGCATTTTTTGAGGCATTTTTCCTTGATTATATGACAAATAATTAGCATAGTGTCCCATATCCCTAAAATTATAGCATTTTACACTGATAGATTCGTTTATACACTTTCAATCACTAACATGATAACCTTCTTATCAAAACATATAGCACAATATTTTTCCTTTTCGTTAGGTAATAGGGTTATTCGATCTGTAAGTATCGCATGTTGGAAAATTCTTTTTTTTATTTTTTCCTTTATCATTTTTATCCTCTTCCACCCTATTCCTCTCTTTTTTCCCATAATGTTCTATGAATTTTCGAATTATTTCTCCTTCAAGATTACAAATGAGAAAAAAATCTTCATAAGATGAGAAAAATTGGGAGGAAAGTTCCCATAGAGGGAATGGTTTTAATCCATCAAATAATTGATTAATGTTACACATTTTATAATGGATGTATTGCAAGACATGTCTTGTTATCCTTGTGAAGTTATCTATGTACTTTGCAAAATTCTTATTAACTTTTTTTCCCAGATTAAGAAATTATCTTTCGATATATTCTCAGTATGTCATGGGGGAAGTATTTTTCAATGAAGTATTCCATAAAATAACTCCATTTTAAATATAATATTTTTTCTTCCTCCTTAGTATTTCGAATTAAGGACCACCACTGATCCGCATCTCCAAAATGATAAAAAAACTCCAATGAAAAATGTCTCTTGTTTGTCACATCCCAAAGTAATAAATGTCATCTCTAAAGAACATATCCTCTGCTCCGCTACGAATGGTATTGTAGTCCTGAAGAATGATGGAATCTGTTGACACATAATGAAATTTGTCAATTTTCTTTCACATTGAAGATCTAGATTCTCTCTTGGGGTATGGTGTTTGTTCATAGTCTAACTCCAAAATCCTTGCATAGTTATTAGTTTCTCATAACCAGTCATAGCACCAGTGAAAAAATCACAATCTTTCATTAGTGGGAAATCCCATCATGGGATACGAGCATTCATGCGGTTTCCATTACATCGACAAGGTTCCATTTATAAACAATGTAATACATTATATTAAGCTATGAATCACAATGTATAACATCAACTTAGAAAAATAAATATCATAAATTGAAATCGTATCCATAACTAATCTCATAATAATAAAAATGGTTACATTGAAAAAAAATCCAAATTTAATTCCTTTATAATGTTTTGTAAAATAATGTGAATAATCCCAAGCATATCCATTAGAAGTGTGATACTAGTGTAATTGTATGCCTCGTTTTCATGTACCAGGATACCTCAAGTGAAGCCCACAACTCCTTGTTAGAGATATAACTCTAAGGTATTTCACTACCAGAACCACATCCACATGTACTATCCAGATATGGATGTATTTTCTAGGGAGATCAAAATAATGTATTCCTTACCACAATAATATGATGTTCTTGCATGTTTAAATAAAAATAATACCATATGTTTAATTCTGTAATATATGTTTTCTAAATCTAGTTTCAATTTTTTATATTAAACTTCCTTTAATAACAACTGTAAAGGCTTGCCCCTTATTTCATAGAGCCAGTGCCTTATTTCAATAAATTGGAATGATTAAATGAATATTGTATCCTGATGGAATGAATTATTTTAGTATTTTTGAAAAGACAAGATACATTCATTGGTTCAGTATGACAACTTTAAATGGAATACAATATGGAAAATCCTTTGAAACATCCATAACTCATAGGATACCTAGCAGGTGATTCATAATTTACTTCATCGCATTCTGGGAAAGTAATACATAATAAAGGGATGAGCTCAAATGCACAGTAAGGGTACAAAATAAAATGAAATATATTATAAACATAATCCTAAGTCATGGTGAATAACTAAAAACTAATTCCATTAAAAATAAACATGAAAACAATATGGCAGGAATAAGGGATGAATAAATAATTCCTTAATATTGTAAAAAGTCATATATTATAATAGTCGAATAACCTCATAGACTTTCAATTTTCATAATGTTAGAAATTTATAATGTTATAAATTCATAAATTTATCGTCAAATCCTCAGCCAAGTCATATGAAAATGATTAAGTCCTTGAACAAAACCATATCTAAAAATATGCATGGCCTCGGCTATGTCCATGTCATTTTTTTCACATGAGGCATGCCGATGAATCAAGAGGATTGAACAGCCCCAACCGCAACATATTGAGTCTAATTCATTCTTAATATTAATTTTTATAACCATAAACAACATATAAATTCATATTGATTCTATCATATGATATGTAAATAAATGTCTTCAAACATAAACTCTTAACATTCAGAGTAATATGGTGACTGGTTTAAAGATAGAACATCCATAGTCAAACTAATAATAAAGAATTCAATTAATGATTTTAGATTATATCAAATTAAATTATTCCATATTATTCATAATAATAATTATGAATTTTTTAAATATATTAAAATACCTTTATAAAATAATCAAGTAATTATTGAAATAAATACACATTTACTTTGAATAGAATAACTACTTTGCAAAAATCATTGTATAAAACCGGGTGTGAAATAATATAGTTTTTAATATCTGAATGATTGATTTTATAAAAATAATGGTGGAAAAAATGTATTAAAGAGTGTACATGATCATTTATAAGAATTCAAGAAGTTCCATTGAATCGGGCTTCTATTTCTGGACGAATTTTTGGAAGATCATTTTAAAACATGTAACTCCCCATAATTGAAAAAAAGGAATCTAGTTGTTACACATACATATAATATTCACATAAAATTTATGATATGTAAAAATGAATAAATAATAATTTCATTAAGGTATGTAGGGAATAATAGTAACACAAATGAAAATAGATGTTTGGGTAAAAAGTTCTTAACACTTTGTAATCAATCTATTGATATGCTCCTAAATTAATAATATTGAAATGATATAATTAATACCATGGAAATAAATATATTAATGATAAGATACATCAATGGTTATTATATATACACCATACTCAACTACACGCAGTGGATAAGAAATATCTCACAAAAATTGAAATTTAATGAGGACAACACTTACATTATGTATGAATATATTCTGCAATTGATTCTAATATCCTAAATAATAAAATTAGAATCAATAATTAATAATTATAGAACCTTATATACTTGTAATTTAATAATTATTAGTTTTTTATGTTCTTTTATATCCCTTTATTTGGGTTAAAATATCCAATTTCATTATTAGGGAGGGAATATTTTCATAGATTTAATGATCAGTTTTCTTTTATAGGTGAATGGATGTTCGTGTAAAATAGAAATTAAAATATATAATTGAAGTTAAAATATTTTAATGAACCTAATGAAGGCTAAATCGACATATAGATTTTTTATTATAATTTTTAGAGATTATAAATCAATAGATATAATATTAATGATAAACACTTGGATTAATTTGGGGGTGTTTTCGATCACCACGAACTCATTCTGTTTTATATATTAACACCATGTGTGAAAAATTATTCCAAAAAGTTATTTCAGAAATATTACATATATTATGATATTGTAAAACCATAAAAACGGTTTTATGACCAGAATTTAATAGGATAATATAAATTCCAAACCCGGCATCCCAAAATGTGATAAAATAATACATCACGGATGGTGTTTCCATTTTTAAAATAAGAAGAGGGGGAAAGAGAGGTGATGATGAGATATTAAATTATCCTAATAATATATTATTAAATTTATGGTACTGAAATTATAAAATAATTTGGACTAGGTAGGTGAGGATAGATAAACAAAATAATGGAACATATAAAATAAATTGAAAGAAAAATGAATAGTTGTTTACCTCTTGAGTGATCCTCCTTACAAACCTCCTTTATGCCTTTTGTTTTTGAGTTTCTGTGAGACCAAAACGACTTGGATATGGTATTGGGTCTTGGGAATATTATTTTTCATAACATAGGAAATTATCAAGGTTTGAGTGTTCTGATAGGAAGAGGGTGTGGTGGGTGGTTTTATAGTGGAGGAGATGAGTGGGTTTTGAATATCCTATTGATTATTTTATTATTTTTCTCAATACAGGAAAAAACATTGATTATTGTGACCATAAATAATTATAAGTGGATGTGGGTTTGATCCAAGTGTTCTTAAGTCATCTGTACATCACCTATGACTCAATAGATAATGTATTTAACATTTTTCGTAAATTACCATAATGTTATTTTCACAAACAATTTAGGTATTTTAGAAAAATCCCAAAAAATTTACCCTAAAACATTTTCAGTGATTAGAATTAAAATAAGGACTTTATTTTATCAAAATAATTTTCTAAATATGTCAAGTAAAATTTTAAAATAAAGTCATTTTTTACCAGAAAAATACATATTAAATTTAAAACAGATTTTATAATACATTAAAAAATTAAATGAGGTCCCATAAAATTTCCATATGATCATAGGAAAAAATATTTATTTAGTAATAAATGTTTTCAAATAAATTTTATTTTATGTCAATTTATTTTTTGTAATTATATATTTATTACTCAGAAAATTACTAACACTTTATTATTAATTTTTAAAACCCTCACTGTCATTTATAAGGTTAATAGATTGTATTTATAGATTCTAGGTTGATGTTACTATTCATAAGGTTTATACTTATATTAATTAGTGTAAATTACTATTTATAATGATATGTTATTATTCACAAAAAATGTAAGTTGATCACATCAAACTCTAAATATCTTACTGGTAAAAACTATGTATGTTATTTTTTTGAAATTAAATTCACATAAGTGGAAAAATTATGTTCACTAGCTAGGTTATAAAAAGTGTTGTTTCATATATACCCAATGTTTTCATGCATTCACTATTAAGTTTTTAAGTAAATTATTGGGGTTTTACATGGTGTCCCCTGGTTGGTGATGAATAGAAAAATTATTGAGCTCAATCCAACAATAATTTGGGAATATAGCATTTAATTATTTCATTCCCATATATTTAAATAATTATGTATTTCCATAAAATTTCTTTCTTATATTAGTAAGAAATATTTTCAATTAATTAAATGTTTTATAAGTGTAAATTTTTCAATTTTCATAGCAGTTGTCAATAGTAATGAACTAGGTATGTTATTATAAATTGGTAAAAAAAATGGTGTTTACCTTTTTAAATTCATATTAATATATATATCCTCCTCTTATTTGACATTTTTCAATGTAATATCAATAGATTAAAAATAACTACATTATTGGAGACCTTTTTTCCTATGATTATTATATAAATCCCTTATCGAAAAAGTATCAAACATATTATTCATCTCATAGAACCCTTTTATTTTATAAGAGACCTCAAAACACCAATAATTGTGTTCAAAATTAACTTATAGAAAAACAAATATGATATAATCTGGTCAAAATCAAAGTCCACTTTATGAATTGTTTTCCCTTGATAGTAAATTTGAGTTGGTATTTATTTATAATGTGAGTTTCATAATATATAGTGAAAAAAATACTGTCAACAACTATCCCATGTCTACTCTTATAAAATATCACTTCTATCACACTTCAGTATAAAATATTTTCAAAAATTAGAAAAAAAATATATTCGTATACTCTCCAAATTTTTTATCAAATTTAAAATTAACATATTTCAAAATAAATTCATGTTTAAAGAAAAATTATTAAAAAATTTATACTCATGTTCCCTGTTATGAATGAAAATTATATTAAGATTTCACATTAATATAACAGATATGTAATATGAAATCAAATCTATTTCACTATTTTTGGCTATGATTTTCCTATTTTTAATTTTATCCTAAATAAACAAAATCTGTTTCATTATATCAATATTTTATGAACTACAAAAATTAATCAATTTAATATATTTTATCATATTTTATAATTTTTAACCATGTATTTTCATTTAATCTTTTAAGAGCTAATTCATTATTTTATAGGCACACCTCAAATAAGCATCCCAAAACTGAGAAATATTCCATTAAAATATCAATAAATTCATCTTCCATGTTAGGAAAAAAAATTCAATTAACCATGGAAAGGTTTCAGGAAAATAGCACAATTTAAATGATTTGAGACGATATGATAATGATCTATATTAGTAGAAAAATGTAGTATTATCATTGTGAGGTCGATTTATTAATATTTGGTAATAATTAGATATTATAGATATGTAATCGTAATTGTCTCCTATGGGAAAAACATCATGTGTTGGATTCATGAATGTAGTTGGAATGTGTCCATCCCTTTTAGAATTTATTATATTCCAATAGCCCACATATACCCTTCATTACATCAATTTTATTAAAATAATAAGCTCATTTTCATTGGTTTTTATTTCTGTCAAGCCACCTTTGTTTTCTATGACTAACAACAGTATCACCTATAGGATTGAAAGATTATATTAGATTATAAAATACATGAGTGGGTGAATTATATGTTTAATAATATATTTTTTATCCTCAAGAAAATATATATTTAATAATGTTAAAAAAGATTGATTCCCAAACCTTATTCCATTACTAACAAAGAAACTAACTTTCCTAGGATCTGATAATATGGATCTGTGAAAGAAATTTATAACAATTTAACTAAAGTAATGATTCTACCTTAAAGATAATGTAGTCTTATTTATTAGAGTATACAAGTATACAAATGTGAATGAAAATTACACTTCCTATCAATAAAAAAATGAATCAGAATTAAAACATGTAAGAAACTATGAAAAGT
The DNA here is from genome assembly GCA_963277665.1 of Viscum album. NCBI lineage: Eukaryota > Viridiplantae > Streptophyta > Magnoliopsida > Santalales > Viscaceae > Viscum > Viscum album. The sequence goes on from OY728143.1 coordinate 228,666,931, forward strand.
ATAATAAATAGTTTTACACAAAGATAAGGGTATCCAATGACCATGGATAATGGTACCATGATTTATACATTCAAGAATGTCTATCTTCATCACACCAGGGTAATCCCTCGATACACAGATCAGAATCTGTCTTTCTATCCCTACAGGCCTTCGATCACTTAGGTGATCATCAACTCTATCCTCTTATTACTGAAAGACCTCAATTTATCAATGACAATATGATTCGCAAAAGGCATGTCGAATAAGATATTCCCAAATTGATGAATTTGTTCACAACATTTACACAAGTATTGTTTTAGGTGTGATATCATATATTATTACTTCATTCAAGAGTTCAACTGTATCAATGAAAACTCTTACAAAAAAATTGTCTCTAGAATTCAGCATTGATCTCTACCAAATGGTTGGGTATTTATAGGAAATGGATTCCAATGGTCGACTTCCTCTTCAAATGTTTATATTTTTTCATAAATTTAGGTGACACATATAGTAGTGGAACTTAGGAAATGATTAGGTTAAAACAAATTAGAGGACATTGTTTTATATAAAAAACTCTGAAAAAATTACCATTATTATGAAATATTGAAACATTTATTATCTGATAAAATAAAACATTACTTTAGGGAAAATAGGTAACTGTAAGAAATTATTTTAACAATATTATTAATATAATTAATAAATTGGATTCTTAATTTTTAGACATTTGGATTCTGAAATAATAATGAATTGGATTCTGATTACCGAAGAAGTCCGAGTCTGATTTCTAAAGAAATCTATGTCAGATTTTTGAAGAAATAGGAGTCTAATTTCGAAACGAATCGGAGTATCATTTTAGAAGAAATATGTGTTTGATTTTAGAATAAATCAAAGTATGATTTCAAAGGATATCAGAGTCGTATTTTAGATTATATCTGATTATGATTTCAGAATAAATCAGAGATGGATTTCAGAATAAAAAAGTATTCTGATTTCAGTACAAATTAGAGTCTCATTTCTGATGAAATGAGAGATTGATTTCCATGGAAATTAGATTTTTACATCCAAAGAAATCAGAGTATGATTTCGGGAGAAATCAGAGTCACAATTATTGTAAAATTTATTCCTTAAGAACTCTAAGGTTATGAGATAGATAAAGATCTTTTTTTTTGTAATGATAATATTGATATATTTAGTATGGAAAAAATTATATAAGACATTCAAAACCATGGGTACATTCAAAAACATTTTTAGAAAAACACAATTTACCTTTAGAGACCATTTCTTAGAGAATGGTTATTTTCCATATGAAAATGTATTTGTGATTTTCCAAATATAAATGAATATAAAAGTCATGAGGGATCTTATTTACTCAACTATTTCCCCCTTTTTGGAAATATTATTCAAATTTTTTAAAAATAATATAAGGGCTAATGCTTTCATTTTTTAAATTAAATGAAATAATTATCTCCATTTGAATTTATGACTTATGGTGAAAACGAAAAACTCCCCCTTAGGTTTTGAAATTTTACAGAATAGTATTTATAAAATTATTTGAGATGTTACTCTTCCTTACATAATAATATATTCTATAAGTAATATCCCCCTTAGGCGAGCATTCTCTTCATTTAAATTAATATTATTTTTTTATCATTATATGATCCGCCTTTTGATTTTAAAAAAATGATTCAATGGAAAGAAGAAAATTTAACTCAATGTTTATTAATGTACAAAATTCAATAAAAATATAGAAAATTTAATTGAGATGAAGAAATTTGTTACAAAGAAAAATACATCAAAAGATGTCAGTTTAAGAAATTCATTCATCCTTCTTTTTCTTCATTGGAATCAGTTTTTTCAATGGATACTCAAGCTTCTTAAATTATATATAATCATCTTCAAACTCATTATTAAATTGTTCTTAATTCATATTTTTACATTCATGATCATTGATTCAATCATATTGGGACATGAGAATTTCGCTTGGAGACTTTATCACATCATCTATTGTTTTTATGGTTTTTCATCCATTTAATCCCTATTTTTTATTTCCCTTTTCATATTTAAGGAAATAGAATTAAGCTACCCATTCAGATTGTTATTTTCCAATTGGAGACTATCTTTCTATTCTTATATCTTTTCAGAAATACATATTTAAAGGCTCTTTATCCAATCTGCAGAATTATAACATTAATTTTTCACTAAATCAGTGAAATCATCCAAAATTTTAACTAATATATCATTAATTTGGACCATTTAGTTATTTCATTTCATGATCTCTTATGTGAATAACTACTGATCTGGGAAGTCTTGAATTCATCATGATGTTTATAAACATTTCCATAAAAATATTTGTTGAATCTGACATCTGATTTTAAATTTCATGAAGTAGATGACATCTAGAATCAACACTTGAAATGAAATGAATGGAATTTACAATCTTCATCATGGAGTGAATCAAAAAAAAATCAGGTCCTAATGATGGTGAAGACTCTGAAACAGTTTCCTTTGATGGAGAGAGTACTTTATCTTTCTCATCTTTTATCCTCATAGATGTTCCATAAAAGTCCTTCTTTGATTTTGCAACCACTACTTTATTTGGAGAATCTATAAAAACATTATTACCTTTCTCAGGTTTAGAGATTTCCTTCTCAACATTATGAGTCTCATGCTCACTATCATTAACATGAACAATTTTATCATCATAAACATTAAATAAATTATCAAAAAATTCATCCAATATTTCCTAACCAGTCTTGTCATCAACATATTTATCAATATCATCATTACTAATCTCATCATCAGGGGGTTTATCAACCTCATCCTGAGCATCATCATTATTAGGAAAAGTCTTTCCTTATAAACATATCTTGATGGATTCATCTTCGGATGTTCTTATAAATATCTTTTCAAAATGGCTCTCCTTCTCCTGATATTCTTCCACCATTCTTATAATATCGTCAATTTATTATTCCTCTTCCTCTTATACTTATTTTTCTTCAACTATAGGTTCCAAATTTGAAATATCATTCTTTAACATATCTGAAACTAAAGTCTCAGTAGGCAGTAGTTCTTGTAAGAAATATTTTGGTACCTAAACGTGTTCCGATTCATTATTGGTATCTCTAAGAAATTATTAGATAATTTTAGCCTATGTATTCTTACTCTAAAACATATTCTCTTTGCCTTTCCAGCCACGCTCTTCGGATCCTGGTATTTTTAATGCCTTATCCTTGGTAGGGACTAACCCAGAATCTGTATCTCCTTTCTTCGTCTTCTTCTTGAGATCTCTTCATTTAGCAACCACTTCATTAGAATAATACTATTTTTTCTTAGGATATAGTAGAGAAGATACCTTTTCATTAGCTGGTATATTTTATTGAGGTTCCTCCTCTTTACATTTTCTATTCTTAGAGGGTGTTTTGGAGCATTATTCAACTCCTCTTTTTTTTCTGAAAACATGATCTTATTTTTCCAAAAGTTCCAAGAACTTTTCTGACTTATCACTGAATCCAATCTTTATCCTTATTAGTGTGTCATCACATAACTACATTATCTAGAATGGTATAGTCTTTGAAACTCTTTGGAATTTGAAATATTTTAAGCAATATACCATAATATTTAGAAAGAACATAGGGTACATCTTCATATGAGACATAATGGTTATATTCATAATGTGGATGATCATTAAGAGAATATAGTTGATGAGATTTTTCTTCCTTACATATCCTAAGAAATACATCATGAAGATATCACAAATATTAATAGAATTCTTCTCTCCCTTGATCAGAATCAGAAAACCATATATCTAAAGAGCTAGAAATTTGAGGTTCGGATATTGATGGGCGATCATCGGTGTGTTCATTCCCATAATCCCAAATAACTCAATAGACTTATCATTCTTAAAATAACCTTCCTCATCAAGAAACATGTAAGATTAAAATATTTCTTCTCCATTGTATGGAATATCCATGATACAAGCATCCATGAAGAATGAAAAGGTATATTTCCTTCTATAACTCTTAAACGAAAACATCTATCTTCCTCAATGTTCATATAAATGAACTATATCATAGAATTATATAAGAATATCATGCTATAGTAGATCCAGATTTGTCACCATAGCTATGAAAATACTTTCCCATACATTATTCTTTATGATATTTGAAATCAATGACAAATACTTTTCAATGAAATTTGGGTTCAGAAATATTTCCCTAAAAATTATCCAATCCTTCAGTTCCATATTGTATGCCTTCAGAGTATACGAGGAAACATAAAGAGCTATTAAGGGTTGAAGAGAATCTGAAAACTGATTGGCAACATTGAACATTGGCAGAGCTTTGGAACCAAACATTTTATAAAATTGATGTGGGATATGAATAGAGGGGTCCATTATATATACATCGTAGTGACGATTCGTATTCCTAAATCAATCCAATTATTTATATTATCTTGATATGATCTAATGTTTAATATCAAGGCATAAATGGATTTTTGTTCTAAACATTTGTGGTTATAAGGAAAAAATTTATTTAAGTAATGTGAATCCGATAAGGTTTTATTAAAAAAATTATTTAAATACCAAAAAACAATGAATGAAATTATGAGGATATATAGAAGTAAATAGAACATATGATATGAATAGAATTATTTGTTTGTATTGATAAGGTTCTTGTTATAAAACATAGATTCTGGAAATATTTTTAGGGAAAGAAAACATGTTAGGGTCCAAAAAAATTATTAGGGAAAGATAACTATCTTAGTTTTGAAAATAATAATGTCTAAAAGGAAATATAAAAGAGTAAACTTATGTACTCCTCCGATCATACCTAACTCTAGGGTCTTGTTTAAGGACATATAAAGGATTGGTATGTTTATAAACATTTTTAGGATAATTTTTGTTTTCAAAACTATGTGGTTATTCAACATAAACTTCCTTTTCAACATATATGTTAAAGAAATCACAGATCACATCCATTTGAAAATGATTAAAATTAATGAATGCTCCAAAGGTTAAGATAATTCAAATATATTCAAATCTCTCTACTAGAGCATAGTTTTCTTTAAATTGTATTACATCTTGTTGATTATAACCTTTAAAAAATAATCAATATTTAAAAAATGATTCTATTTACATCACATTTATTTCAGAAGACCCACATTCTTCCAATTATAGATGTTTCCTTTGGTCTTTCAACAAAGGTCCAAACTTTTTTTATTTTGAATTTTTATTTTTCATATTCTATAGTTTTAATGAATCACTATTACTTAAAGCTTCATTAGTGCTTTTAAATTCAAATTAGGAATGAAATTCTATATTCTATACTTAATTTATTATTTATCTTCTAATACTTATAGGATTATTTAAATTAACAATGATAATTCCATAGGTATTATTTTTAGGAAACTACTGATTTTGGTTTTGTAAACCTGTTCATCAACTTAAGGTAAGAAATATTCTAGGGTAAATAATTCAGAACCTTTATCATGTGTATTTTCCATATTATAAGAATCATCCCTCAAAGGTAGGTAATTAGTTTTTGAGAAAACATCTAAATATATAGGTTGAGGATGTTTAAAAATAAAATGATTGGTTTCATCGAACGTAACATGTACTATTTCTTTAACCGTATATGAATATTTGTTAAAAATACCATAACCCTTAAAATTAGTGGAATAAATTATGAAAATTCCTTCATCAGATATGGGTAAAAATTTATTTAAGTTATCTTTAGTATTCAATATGTATACATTTCATTAAAAAACATTAAAGTGTGAAACTATAGGTTTGCAACTAGTCTATAACTCATGTGCTGTTTTATTATGAAAGGTCCTAATTAAAACATGATTTATAGAATAACTGGAACTACTTATAGATTCATCCCAAAATTGTTTAAAAATAAAATATTCACTCAAGATGGTTATATTTATCTCTTGCAAAATTTGGTTTCTTCCTTAAACAACTCCATTTTGTTTAGGTGTTCATGGAGATGAGAAGTTATGGGTAATTCCTCTCTTATTATAAAATGTTTCAAAATGTGAATTTTCAAATTCTCCTCCATGATCACTACAGATAGTTTCCAAAGTATTTTTTTTATCATTTTTACCATTGTCTGAAAATTGTTTAAAATAAAAAAAGGTTTAGTATTTTCTTCATAGTAAATAGTCCCAAGTAATTATAGTGAAATTATCAACTAAAAAAATACATAGTATTGACGTCCAATACATCCAGTTCAGTTTGCACTGAAAACATCCAAATGCACTAGATGTATTTCAGCAGCAGTTGTGACTTAAATAATTTATTTAAAGTGTAAATTTTATTTCTTTCCATAATAACAAGGATAATAAACTTTTGAAGACATAAATCTATGCTCTATTATATCCCTGATAGGTTTTTTCATTGAGAGTTTTCATAGGACAGTCTATTCTGATATGACCTACCTTCATGCATTCATAACATGTCAATTTGGAATCAATATTTTCCTTTATGTATTTCATCTTCTATCAATATATTTATGTTTCCTTCCAAAAATATTTTTCATTTTTCACAGTAAATTGGAAATTTTATTCTCGAAATGATCACTACAACTTGAATCATATATAAATGTATCATTTTTTGATTTTGAACATGTAAATCTTTCAGGAGACATAGATTTTATATGATTTGAGGTAGGAGTGAATGAAACGCGACCATTACCTTTCATTTTTTTATTGATCTATGCATATCTCTTCATTATAGTTTCATGCTGTAGAAGAGTCCCAAAGAAATCATCAAGAGTGACGTTTGAAACTATCATATTCTCATCATTTTTTTTCTTTTGGAATCCCACTGATTAGACATAATATATATTATCTTATCTATAATAATCTCATCATCAATCTTATCTCCCACATAGACTGAAGGATGTTTACAAAAGTTATAAACCATTGTTAAAATGTGCATACATGTTTTACATAAGGAAACATAAAAACATGGTATTCAAATATAATCATTGCTCATCTTTTTTCATTGACCTTGGAATTTCCAAATGTGTAGCTTATAATTTCATAAAATTGAAATTAGAATCTTTAGAAGATGAAATTAGGCTGTAGATATTTCTAGTCATAGAACTTAATAAAGTATAGAATACCTTATATTTATGTTGATACACTTTTTTTCATGATTGTTTAATTGTTTAATTTCCTTTTCTAGAATCGTGTAGTCTCTAGTTAACATAATAGAGTCATTAACACTAGTATTGATAATAAAAGTCTTCATTCATTATCTCCCATATTCATAGTCATTTCCATCCAGTATTGGTGTCTTGGTATGATTTAGATTATTTATAGAACCAAAATCTATTCCTGCCATTCTATAATAAAAAAAATATTTCCCATAAAATGGATTAATATATAATGTTTATAAAAAAATAAAATATAATAAAAATCATATGAAAATATTGAACAAGTAATATTCCAAAAGAAAAGATGAGAAAGAAAAACATATATAAAAGAATAACTATTTTAGAGACAAACTCAGATACTAATTGTAAGATCAAAATAGGTTATGAGATGCTCAATTACAATAGGGGTTAATTGAAAGACTTAAATCATTATTTTTATCCAAAAATATATATATTTTTAACAAAGATAAGAAAATGGATTCATAAACACTCTTTATTTATTCACAATGAAACTAATTTTCTTATGATCTCATAAAAAGTATTTTATAAAGAATCGTAATACATGTTTACGTAGGGAATGATTCTACATTAATGAATATATTATCTTATTTGTCAGATTATATATGTTTTGGAAGGTCTATAAAGCTTATACTTCCGATGTTAAACAAAATGCAATAGATTTTAAACATTTATCGAAACAGGAAAAGTATAAAAAATATTTCAACCCAAAGAGAAGGGTATCAAACTGCCTTTTATAAAGGTTCGTTTACTTTTACATTCATTAATGATTGGCTTACCAACACTAGGGTAACGCATGTTATGAAGATCAGAATCTCTCTTACAATCCTCGTAAGCCCTCTATCACTAATTTGATCAACACATCAATCTTCCAATCTCTGGAAAACATCGATTGATCAACAATAATCGGTGTCATAGTAGGTAGGTTAAAAAAGATGTTCTCATATTGAACAAGTTGCTTAAATAATTCGCACAAGATATGTTTCATTAGAGCTCTCAAATATTATCATTTCATTCCAGATTTTAAGTCTCTTGAAAAAAACTCTAAAAGAAAAATTACCTCACAATAATTCATCATTGGTCTCATTAAAATGGTTTTTTATTTATAGTAATGGATTCCAACAGTCAACTTCCACCTCCAAAGGTCATATTTTCCACTAAAATTTTGCGGGACCGGTACAAGTGGCACTTGGGCTACGGTTAGGTTAAAATAGATTGAACGAAATCATTTCATATAATAAACTGTGAGTAATAGTATGATGGATAAGAAACATTGAATCATTTTGGATTTAAAAAAATGAAACGTTACTTTTGGGAAATAAAGAAATTATAAAAAAGGAATTCAATCATATTCATAAGGTAATAAAAAATTGGGGTCTCAATTTATTGAAAATAATATTATAAATCATAGAGAATTGAATTATGATTTCTGAGGAATTCGATGTCTTATTTCCCAAAAAATCGGAGTCTGATTTCATAAGAAATTAGGGTCTGATTTTAGATGAAATTGGTGTCTAATTTTAATAGAAATCAGAGTCCTGTTTTATAAGAAATCAGAATTTTTTTCATAAAAATTTAGAATATGAGTTCAGAAGAGATAATAGTTTGATTTCCAATGAAATATGAGTATGATTTCACATGAACTGAGAGCCAGATATTCCATGAAATTATTGCCTATTTTTTGGAGAAATAAAAGTCTAATTTCCAAATAAATCAGAGTATGATTTCTAGATAAACATGATCTATATTTCCTAAGATATCAGAGTCACAATTCTGGGAAAATCGATTTCTAAGAAAATGTAAGGTTCTGTGTAAGATAAGTATCACTTTTTTGTTATAAAGATAAAATGGTTAGATTTAGTTAGAAAAACATTAGATAAACCATTGAAAAACTTGGGAAATATCAAAATTATTTGTAGATAAATAAAATTATCATTTAGTGAAAAATTCAAAGAGAAATATAATTTTCCGTAAGAAAATGTGTTTTTTATTTTTAAAACATTAAGGAATGGAAAAGTCATATGGAACATATTGACTATTAACTACCATTCCTTTTTTATTTATCAAGACTAGCAATAGTCTCACCCATTTCCAATCATATATCATATATTTAAAAAATATGTCAAGAATTATAAAAACCCTTTTTTCCACCTCCAATATTGGTTTTTAAAACATCCTCTGTGATTTTTGGCTTACTATATTTTCCTCTAATAATGGTATGCGTCTAAAAAATTGGTGTTGCTATATTTAATGTTTTAAATACCTATTTTGATTATGTGTATCCATTCCTTAAATACTTGAATCAAATTTAACCATTATTTAGAATTAATTCTATATTGAGAATAACTGGTATGACACTTTTTTACTAGTGAATGGAATCCTCATTATGGTAGTAAACAACTTCAAATCATGAAATGGTTTTTTGATGATTGAAGATAACCATATTGAGTTGGAATCTATCAATATAATTTCTTTTCACTTTTACCTTCATAATTATGTCATTGTATTCAAATTTACATTCTTTATATCCATAATATCATCAATGAGTTTCACCATATTTCCCTATTTCTCTTATTATATAAAAATTATAAATTGGTGGTATTTTGTTGAAAATATTGAATTTTATTAATTTAAATGTATTTATTTTTTTTAATACCTTACTGGTATCAAAAGATATATTCTTATCAGCAAATATTATTGTCCATAATCCTTTATTTAAATTGATCTCATATTTTAAAATTTATTGGAGTGGTATCCCATGTTTAATGGGAACGTCCCCATTTTATTATGACATGAAAATAAAAATGGATGTGAGGGAATATGATTTTCCACACCAAGATAACAATGTATTCAATAATTACATTTATGGAAATCATTGATATATCCAAATTTTCCAATGACACTATTTTTGGATTGTGTTTAATTTTATATATTTAATATAGCACTCCCAGTATCACGTAACTAGGGATTTATTTATGTATTTTAACTAAATAATGTGTTTGGGTTATTTTTTGGAAGGATTCGAGACCTTTTGGAATGTTTTTGATGTTATTCTATTGGTGTATGGTTTTAGAATGTTTTTGGAAAACTATGAAACTCCCACTAGAAACCATTCATAATGAGACAAGGGCTAAGGGGAAGGAGCACCGGCTGCGCATAGTTATCCCAAATTATCTGGAAGCCCATGAGATTTATTATAACATGAGATAGTTGTATATATAATTCATAGTTCCCAATTTTTAAACAGTATGACACATCCTTGTGTGGAACAACAATTGAGGCAATATCTAACCAACGATTAACGCACGTTATTCCTAACAGTGTGACAAACAATTCACTGTATAAAAAAGAGATCCAAAAAAGTGGATCTATATTGGTTTAATATTTAAATGACTTTTTTTCAAAAAAATGTTTTCATCTAATGTGTTTTCCCTGTCAATGGTTAGAGAACCTCTCCCCATCATTTAGTAAATGATCTGGAGGCGTTCTTTAATGTTTTGAAGAAATATTCTGGTGGTATGTTTCCGTTCATTGTAGTTCTTATTGATATTTCAAAGATATTATTATCTATTTTACTAGTTCATATATATATATTTCCAATATGGATATATATTCTTTTTTGGATGAAAACTATTATTATATTTGGATTTTTGTTGATAGGGGAGGAGATCTAAGATGGGATTTTTGAAGATTCCCCCTTGTTTCATGGTGTTTTTCGGTATCGTTCTTCATTATCTTCATAATTCACAATGTTGGTGGATTCAATATCGACTCCACAATTTAAAACATGATGTATTAGTAACAAATTTTTTTCATGACTTTTTTTGGAGAAGAAATTGTTGTTCAATGAACAATAAAACCCACATTAGTGATGGCTTATGATTTTTTTGTGGACTTGTGGAGTTTTTTGAAATTTTTTGTGCAATGATATTTAATTTCCGGATTTCAGTGTTTGAATTTAGAAATGTTTACTTTCTAGATATTTGTAACATGGAAAAAAATTTATTTTTTAAATAAAATTATTTTTTTACTGAAAATATTAAATTTGTTTGTTGCAAATTAGTTTCAATAAAAGTTCGTTTTTTTTAAAATGTTTTTTTATGTGGGTTTTTGAAATAATGGTTGTGTTTGTTCATGTGATTTCTAGAGTAATAAGGTTATGTAGTATCCCCCATAATTTTTTGGTTTGATAAGGGTCTGGTAAATCCCACATTAAATGGTTCATTATGTGAAATCTTTAAGAAAGGATGACTTGCCACTTGTGAGTATAGGGATATCCAGGTTTCGTGAATAGTCGGTCCTATGGATATATTGAATTGAATGGATTATGCTAAATGAAACTTCTAAAAAATGTTTTTAATCATTTTTTGGATTCTTTCATTGAAAAAATGGACTTTATTTGAAACAGTTTGATATGATAATTGATTATATTTTGATATAAAATATTTTCTGAAATTTCATTATATAAACTATTTTAGGTATTTGTGCTCCCATGTTCTATCATAGTGGTGCGAGATGGTATATCCTTCGAGGAAATACGCTGAGTTTCGTTACTCACTGATACTATTGAACTTTTTTCCTTTTATAGATATATTTCATTGGGACATGGGATAATGTAATGTATCACACTACTTGAGTGGTGCTTCGTGATAAATGGCTTGGAGTAGACGTTGGTGCTTGGATTTGGGGTCTTTCAAGTCATGATTTTTTATAGTTTTATCTTATTTTTTTTACTTGATATGGTAGTCTTCAATTGCGGTACTTGGTTATAGTTTGATTTTGATAAATGAAATGATGACATGTCTTTCATTGTAATCCTGAATAATGTAGTGGTTATCATTATTTTGTCTTTTTTGGTTAGTTTTTTTTTCATAATGGAAAAATATTACGAAAAGTGTATTGAACCCTTCAACATATATTCCTATTCATTATCATCTTGGGGATGTCGCTTAAGGCTAAGTAACATCCTATTTCATTCTCAAGCCCATGTGGAGGGGAAGCATGTCACAAGTTGTATCATCTTGTTCAGTACATGACTAATAAGCGGTCATCAAATTTTTTGGGCTTAGAGATGAAATTCATTCTTGTCTATTCACTTTGTTTGTTTCGTAATAATGAGTATGATATTTGGGACATTAAATGTGGAGCATAAAAATACATAGCGAACAATTTTATGTTGAACTTCTAGTTATCAGGGAGTTTGGTTCATAGGTTTTTAGAGAGACGTAAAGGATTATGAGTCACATTGTCATCATATTAAAAAATGAGATGATCATGACAAACATTACAATAATGAATTCCCACTAGTATTATATATTTCATTTCGAGTAATGATTTATGATTTTGGTGTGAAAATGCTTATTTTTTAATAATTTTGAAATTAATTTCAAATCCGATATTTTGGAAAAGATAATATTTGTTTTATTTTTAAAATTGAATTATTTTCAATGAATGTAGATATTTTTCAAAAATGGATGAACCAATGAATTATTGATTTTGGAATGAAATGTTGTGGTAATTTTATGGGGTAAAATTTAAATTTTTTAAGGCATTCAGTTTTAAATGACTTAGATTTATGACGTTGTAGTGTTTGTAGACAGTGGCTCCATGTAGGCATCATAGAGATAAACCTGAAGTAACTAATGAGAATGTGTATGCACATAAGTAATAACAAAACCAAGAGTTGTTTTAGAGTATCATCTAGTCATTTTAGTCTATGGATAGATGGAACTTGTTGGATGGAACAAGGAATGTGGTTCATTCCATAAATTTTTAAAAGAATAACCCACACATTTTTTAGGGTTTTTTGGAACCATAGAAGGTAGAGCTGTGGCCAAACATGATGAATCATATCTTTGATTTTATCGACACACCATCAAAGATTAAAGTCAGGGTCGAAACATACGTGATATAAGTTTTCACAAGATACTTGTGGGATTTCAAAATTCAGGAAAAATTTGGCCAAGAACACCCATAAGAGGGGTTTGAAGAATTATTTAATAAACCATTAAATCATCTAATGTTAAGAATGAAAAAAATGAAGGAATTATTCATATTGAAATATAAAAATCCCTCTATCGTGATGTTTGGAGATAAATTCCTGAATTTAGTGTGATTTTCACCTAAGGTTAGGTCTGCTGCTTCTATAAAAGGATACATCTTTTAACATGGGCAGATAATCGAGATACGTTCGAAAATTTTTGTTCTCTATATTTTAGATTATACATACATGTTCCAAAGAGTAAAGTTATCTGGATGTGTTATCTTAGGATCTATGGGAGGAAGAGTTATGTTGATACGTATGGGAAATAGTGGGATCTCCAATTATATGTGCAAGATGAAAAGGGAAACTAATTTCAAGGTGATAGTATGAATCAAAATCATATTATTGGATCTTTGTATCATCCTCCCAATATAAAGAGCCAGATTTGATGTTTTCAAAGTGGTTTCATCGACCACATGAATGGAAAGTCTACAGATCCACCAATAGCAAAGAAAAACTACAATAAGACTGGGCATCATCAGTGATATTATCATAGTGATCCAAGTTCATGTGTTTAGGACACTTCTCAAAAGTCACAATAACTATATGCTTCGAAAGGAAAAGAGGAGAAAAATAACTCTCATTAGTAGAAAAAGTATATCCATAGTGATTCTATATATACCATGATTCCTTAGGCAGTGCAATCTCATCACGGAAACAAGGAACGATGTGTAGCAATAAAGAAATTTTTTGGAGATAAGCAGGTTATTATTGTTTATTAGAGTTGACCATCAATCGTGAGTGGTACGATTCAGTTCAATCCAACCCTTATGTTGGTTTTGTTTAATTTGGGTTCTTACCATTACATTATTGCTTTCCAAATGGTTGTTTTGATGAGTTTAAAAGTTGATATGATTCCTTCTATGATAATAATTGAAACTCCACTTGGTTAAAGAGAGAGTGGATCCTTCCTGTGTAGATATTGTTTGATATCCATTGATGGGGTAGTGCTAAAATGGAATTTTTGGGCATGTGATGCGTTTTTTTGATATCATCCTGTGTAATGATTAGTTTACTATTTGCAAGGCTCGTGGCTACTATTATACCCAATGTTTCTATTTCAAGACCAGCGATGGTGTCATTCATCTCTTTCGAGGATATGGGAATCTAAAGGTGGGAATATCATGCCTATTTTCACAAGAAGTTGGAGCGATATCATATCAGTTGGTAGTGTATTCATTGGAATTGATGTGCGGTATTGAGAATAATAGTTTTCCATCAGTGGTTTATCAGTTTCTAGATGTGTTCCTTAAATATATCACAAGGATTCATCTTATAAATGAAGTGGAGTTTATGATTGATCTCTATTCAAGGAAAAATACTATTTCTCTTCAATATATTTAAATATAAAAAATTTAGTAAATTGAAATAGAGGTTGGATGAGCTAGAAATAAATGGTTTCATTCATCTAACCATGTCTCTATAGGTATTTGAAATATTTTCATTAAATATGGTTGATGGAGCTCATATATTGTGTGTGGATTGCAAAAGATTAACCACGTTCTAATAAATAATTGATATATGTTTCTACTTGTTAATGATCTAGTCAATCAATTGAGGGGAACTTTGTGGTTCTCCAAAATTGAATTGCTGGAAGAATATCACTAATTGTAAGTTCATAAGGATGTTATAAATAAGACATATTCTAGAAGTAGATATAGTCATTGTGAATTTTCGGGGAAGCCTTTCAGTCTTACTAATGAACCAGAAGACTTTATGGATTTGATTAAACATATATTTCAATGATATCTGTTTTGATTTGCTATTTTTCTTTCTAGATGAAATACCGTTGTATTCAATGAATTGGGATGAGTGTGAATAACACATGCAGACAATGTTTGGAATATTAAGGGATCATCGTTTATATTCCAAACTATCAATGTGTTGTTTTTTGTTATAAGAAGTATGCTTTCCGGTCTGGGTAATTTCAAAAAATGTGTTTATGTAGATCCAAAAACATATAGGTAATTATCTATTGGAAATTTCCAAATAATTTATTCATGATAAAAAATTACTTTGGCCTAGCTTGTTATTAGAAAAAAATCTTGATTTTTCTTATTTATATTTTCCCTTAATAGCTTGGAAAATGAATAATCCTCTATTCTAATGTAATGTGGATTATGAGATGCTTTTTCAAGAGTTTATGGTTTTCTGCAACTTTTCACCAATCATTATTTTTTGGGAATTAGGGAAATTGTATGTGGAGTATTGTGATAATTATTGATCATGTTTGGGATGTTTTATAATGATGATAGATCATGTAACTTCTTATAACTCAAAGAAGTTACAGTTTAATGTGAAGAAGAACCGAAAACATGATTTGGTGGTAGCTTTTGTAGTCTATGATTTATATTAATAAAAATATTATATCATTGGTGGGAAATTTATTATGTTCAGATATCATAAAAAATTGAATAAAATTGATTTAAATTGGTATTTTAACTTTATACAAAGAAGATAGAATATTTATCTCTAAATGTTTTACTTTTACTTTATGTGTACACTGGGAAATGTAAATCTGGTGGAGGATACATTAAGTATGAAGGAATATGCTTAGATGGAAAAAGATAAAACAGATAAGTGGTAGATGATATTGGTCCTAGCCAACATGAACATGGAATTTGAATATTAGGTGATGTTCTGGTTGTCATTCCACTTTTATTGATTCTTCATCTGAAAAAGATAGTTATAGAAGTAGAGAAATATGATTCAGATTATGTGGTGCTGAGGTCAAAACTCAATGGTGGTGTGAATATTGAGGGTTGAATGATGTATGGGAGTTTAGTATTATGGTTCAATAAAATTTATTGACATACGTATGTCTTGTTAGAATCAATTTATTCATTCGCACCACTATTTGAGATATGTTGTTATTTATACAATATAGAAAATTTATAAGACATCAAGAGAACAATTTTGGTGGGTTGGTATGAAAATTAATGTGGTTGACTTTATTTTTAGATGCATAAAACGTCATTAGGTTGAGACAAAGATTCAGATAATATTAGGTATATTTAAATATTTAACTATTCCTATTTTGATTTTGGATAAGATAGATATGGATTTTGTAATAGGACTCCTTGGAATCGTTGGGAAATATGATTTTATATGGGTGATATTGGATCAACCCACCAAGTTAACTCATTAAATTACAATTAATGAATTTCATATATTGAAGGAAATATCAAAAATGAATAACCAAGAAGTGGTAAATAGGCACATCATTCCAATTTTGATAGTACCAAATAGATATATAAGGTTTATGACTCATTTTGGTAAATCCTTATAAAAATATTTTGGGACTAGTTGACCAAGTGTACAATGTATCCCCCTCTGATGGATGGGAAATATTAAACGATGATACAAATTATGGAAGACATGTTGTGGGATTATATACTAGATGTTTGTGGCACATGGGTAGAGAATGAATCTATAGGGGATTTATCATATGACTACAATTAACAATCCTCGGTACTTATGTCTCCTTTGAAATTGTTATATGTCCATCCTTGTCATTCTCTACATTGTAGCAAAGATATAGGTGAAACTTCACTATTTTTCCTTATCCTTCTCTAAAAGATAATTGAGATGATTTTGTAGAGTATGTGACAAATGGAGATGGATAAGAGTTCTCAGAAATCTTATGTGGATCATCTTATACCTACATTTTTGTTCGAGGTTAGTGATCATGTGTTATTAATAATCTATCAAAGACTTGTGCATTAAAATTTTGGGAATCATGGAAAGTATTCACCATGATACATATACCCTTTTGAGATATTGGAATGGGTCGGTACGGTGGAATATCAGTTGTTATTTCCACCACAGTTCGGTGTTTTTAATTATGTGTTTCACGTATCTCAATTGAAAATGTATCAGGCTAATCTGGACCGTGAGGTTGGATGGGATCATTTTGAACTAAAATCAGATTCTTCATTAGTGAAATTATCAGTGTGGGTTTTAGATAGATAAGATAAATTATTTCATGGAAAAATATTTAGTCTACTATTGGTTTCTTATAATTGTGGTCCAATTTTGGATGAGACTATGAAATTTGTGAAAAAAATTAAATAGAAATGGACAAATGACATTCAGGTAAATGATAGTTTCCTACATTTTGGAGAAGGAAAACCTAATGGTAAGGATAATTTAAAATCATTGGTTTTTATTTTGTAATAATCTATTTTTTTATTCTTTGTATATTAGGATATTATATTACGTTTGAGAATGATTGGGGAACTTTTGAAATGTATTTGGGGTTCTTATACAGGTGTACGTGTTGATCATGGTTTGGGAATGCAATGAAAATCCTAGTGGAATTTGTACATATTGACACATAGGTTAAGGGGAAGGTTCATGAGATGCACAAGGATTTTCCAAACTATTCATATGCCTAGGAGAAATCGTTCAACTTGACACTGTGGGATATCTCATTGTGGGCGAATAGTTTTGAAATTGTGTGAGCCAACCATGCAATACAACTATGAAAGGTTCTACCTCGATGTAGTAGGTGGCATACAGTTAATGAATGGTTTGAAAACAAAAAAAATATGGATCTAATATAGTTTAATTTTATAATTCCTTTTTTATTTCACAATGGAAATAGCTCTGGATTTTTGCCTCTCAACGGTTGTGGAACCACTCTCATTATTATGGATGTGATTCAAATGTGTTCTATAGATTTTTGAAGCCATATTCTCATATTATGTCTTCACTCATTGTTTTTACTATTGTGTTTTAGAGGTATTTTGATCTATATCTCTTAGTTCTTATACCTACATCTATTATGGATAGATATTAGATAGTACAACCTTAGAGGATTAGATTTGGTTTTTTATTGGGAAAGATATATAAAAGGGGTTTTTAGATATTCAATCCGATTTCATGGACGTTTTCTATGAATTTCTTCATTATCATTGTAATTACAGAGGTTGTTGGCTTCATTATTGACTCTTATTTTTATAATTATAAGGCTATGTTTCAAATTTATTGTCATTATTGGATTTGGATTTGAAATATTTGTGCGAAGCATAGTAGAACCCTCTTTAGTAATTGTTGATGATTAATTTGTGGGATTGTCAAACTGGGTTAAATTGGATGCGCAATGTGTGTTTCTTTATGGATTTTGAAATATGTATTTTAAAATGTGTGTTTTTTATATTTTGGTATTATAATTAAATTGTGATGTTTTCGATAAAAATAGGGTTTTATTGAAATGTAATGAATAGTTTTTTTTGAAATTTTGTTTTATTAAAAGGTTGTTTTATTTAAATTGTTGTATTGGAATTAGGGTTTGGCATTATAGTTGTTTATGTACATGTGCATTCAGGAAGGATAAGGGTAAGGGAGTCTCCAACATCCTTAGTGGGATTAATAATGTTTATGGATAGACCCCTTCAAATGTTTCATTATGTGAATCCATAGTGAAAGGTTGACTCAGCATTCATGAGTAAATGGAAGTCCATGTTTCATTCATGGATGGTCATATGGATATGTGGGATGGAATGGATTGTGACAATTGGAACTTGTGAAAATGCTTTTTAAGAATTGTTTTTTTCAATGATAAACCATCTTTGGTTGGAAAACTATTTTATATGATAATTATATATATTAAGATATAAATAGTTTTTAGATATTATTTTATATGATGTGATTTATTTATATGTGATAACATGTGGTATAATATTGTTGTGAGGAGGGATGTCATTGGAGATAATATAATGGGTTTCATTACAGCCCCATTATTTTAAACTTTGGATCTTTTTCAGATGTTTATTATTAGTACATAGAAAAAGGAAAAGTATCACACTTCTCAAATGGTCATTAATGTTACCTGTAATGGAGTTGTAGTTGCGGCTTAGAGTTGGTGTCTTTGCAGTATTGATATTTGATAGTATTATCTTCAACTATGTAGTTTGATATTGTAGTC
Source organism: Viscum album (assembly GCA_963277665.1). Lineage (NCBI taxonomy): Eukaryota > Viridiplantae > Streptophyta > Magnoliopsida > Santalales > Viscaceae > Viscum > Viscum album. The sequence goes on from OY728143.1 coordinate 228,686,063, forward strand.
TTCTAATCAGTATGTTTTTTAGTTTTACTTTTATAAATGAAATATTGAGTAGTTTTTAATGGTTATCATGCATCATATTGTGTTTCCAATTATTAGGTATTATTTTATTAGTGGTTTTTTCTTAAGGGGAAACCAATAACTACTTTTACTGAATCCCTTCGCCATTTTTATCTAGCCATTGGAGTCATGGGGATATCGCTTATAGACCAGTATTTCCCTCGTACTTTCTGAAGCTAATGAACCAGGGAATGATGTATCATTTAAAAACACTTAGGGGAATTATATTTACACTTTCTCCTATATCGAAAACTTCCATCAAAATTATGCATGAACCAATAGTTCATGGGATGAACGAACTACCAATATCTATTATATTTAGAAGAAATATCCATTTAATTTCTATTTATAATTATTTACTAATAAATAATATTAAAATATCCTAAAAATCACTTTTCTTATGTTATAAAATTTCAATTCATTTCACATACATATATCTGAGAGATAACTTCATCCATGGAAGGTAATATATAGGTATATTAAATTTAATTGAAACTTCTAGTTTTGACTCTATCTATCCATTCACTCTTCCTCTTTAAAAAATAAAATAAGGATTATAAGACTAAAATATGTAATATCATCCTTCTTATCCTTTTTATTATCTCCTTCATTTTATTAAAAATTACCACTATCCATATTTATAATATAACTATCATCCATTCTATCATATTTCATTTTATATATTCTCACTCTCCAATAATTCATAATTTCAATGTGTTCCTATATAATTCACACACTACAAAGATTCACATCCTTAACCTTCATCTATTTTTGTTTCTTCATATTTCATAAAAGTGTACAAGAAAATGTCTCCAAAAAAGATCAATCTATTTTACACACATAGTGATCAAGGATTTATATAGTGTATTTATAATTCATCAATGTGTTATTGATGGTTTTTCATCGACTGAAAAAAAAATCATGATGTAATTAACCTTGTCGTTGATAGATTTTTTGGGGGCTTAAATTGGTTTCTATCTCAATAATTGTCATGGTGGGTAATTAAATTGATTTCAACAAATGGATTATATTTTAATTCTCTCTTTATTTCTCATTTTTTGTATATTTTGATAGTCATTATTTTATGTTTATGATTAGACTCCATACTATTGGTTATTATTCTAATTTGTTTATGGATTGGAATAAACCAATGCATTTTTTAAAGGGTTTTTGAAATAATCAGGATCTTGATTATAGCTCAAATATTTGTAATACAAGAGGTAGTTTCCAATTAAACCATCCATATATTATAATTACACATGTTGTCCTTCATTAATTTCAATGTCTGCTGACATGTATTTGGTTTTTTGTTCTGAATATTTTTTGAGGAGTTTTGTAATGAGATATGATATTATCAATCATCACTATAAAAACATAATTCTTTTTGAAAATAATATTATTACCACATCATTATGATTTCATTACATTGTTGGGACACTATTAGTCCTCCATAAACTATAATTTTTTAGTATTCTTATAATGAAGTTATTCTTCACCATCAGGAATATTCATCATTTAATCATTGTTAGTTGAGGCCTGGATCACATCTCATAATTCATGTTATAAAACCTATATGAAAATTTTCAATTATTGAAAATAAGGTATCATGAAATAATAATATATTTAACAACCCTTTGATTTTTTTTGATGCATTAAATATAAATACATCAAAAACTTGTTAAAACATTTGTATTTAAATAAATAGATTCGACATTGTCACCTATAGAATGTCTTTTAATATGAGTCATTTTGTAATATCATAATATTATTTAAATTTAAAAATATAAATTGAAAATTTAATACATATTTTACCAAATATATTAGTGATAACTATAGAGACCCAATAATATGAAACATAATGTCACTAAATTTTTCAATAAAACATAACAAGTTTTATACAAGTTGTAAATATTTATTTAGGATTTTTTTCATGCTTCCAAATTATAACATATTTTGGATCATAAAAATAAGACATGGTTTGACCAAGTAAGTGAACAAATGGATTGGATGATTAATAATTATTAGTGAATCACTATCAATATACTACATAGAATAGTATATGATTATTTCACCATAGGATACTTTTTGTTTCATGTATTAATGCTCCTCATTATAGAATTTAACATTAGATATATCAACTATAGTGATGTCACCATGTTCTTCCATATATTATCACCATTATGAAAAGAAAAAACCTCTAAATATTAAGATTATTTTCCATTGGTTACTATAAATAAATAGTTATCTATTAAAATATCAATGTCTTAATCGTGAACTAAAAAAATATCATAATAAAAATAATAGCAAACCAAATATACAAATAAGACTATAATTAAACACCAAGGAGGGTATGAATACACATAAAAAAATCAATGTGATTATTGGATCTCAATTTGACAATATTCTATAGTGAAAATATTACGAAATTTTTCCATATAATAATAATGTTTAATTCTATCAAATTTTCAATCATAGGAATTTAAATGTGATCAATCGTGTATTCATTTTTTTTGTAATTTTTTAAAATCCACTTTGACATTTAGTGGGAACCTCTCATTATACATATAAAAAAATCAAAACATTCAAAGTCTAAATTTAAAAAAGATTATCGATTCACATTCAAAAAATAAACTGAAATCACCCAAAAAATGATATAAAATTTGAATTTCAATATCGATCCCTACCCCGCCAACCATTAGGACACAAGATATTGTTCCAACAACCCCCACATTAATTTAAATTTAGTCTAAAAAATCCAATGAATTATTTTCCCCATGAACAGTTCAACAAAAATATCATCATGTTCCCTTCCTCAACACGCAAATGACCACAACCATCCACCACAAGAATATAAAAGCATAACATTTTCCATAAAATAATAAAATAAATGATCTATAAAAAATCATCATGGAGAAACCAAATGAATCCTCTAATTTCAAAAAACGAGAATATTCATATTCCAGTTGAATATTCTGTAAAGTAATTAGCAAATCAAACAAACCCACATAATACCCCATTTGGATTCAAAAAAACTATACCGACTAGAAAGGGGGAGACAGACCTTGGATTATGGGAAGATTCGGAGAAGCTGAAACACTCAACAGTTAAACACTATTACATAAGAACCTCCTCACTTCCATGGGGAAATATCAAAACAAAAGAAACCAGCATTATAGATATTGAACAATCATTACTAATAAGAGATATGGAAATTCTTTTCTATGATCAATCCAATGAGAAAAATATTAAAACAATATGGTCATTAAAGTGGTTTTTTGTTAACCCAAATACACTAAAAAATGATATCTAATGAAAAAATTAACTTAATTGGATTATATATAATCTGGTAAGGTAGAATCAAGCGCTCTATTTACATGGAAGGTTTACAAAGAATAGATTATAATTTTTTCATGGATTGGTTGAATCATTTTGAAGAAATATTCTTATAAAGTTACAGATTCTAATGGTGAAGTCAATATTTTAAACATAATCAAATATAAATCCTATTTTTTAGAATTATATTAATTTAAGTGCATAAATCTCATTCTGAAATAAAGATGAATACCCTAAGATACTATTGATTTCTCGATTTTCGCATCCACCACAATGGTTTTCCAATAGTAATAATAATTTATATATGATTAAAGAAGGAATAAGATAAGTATACTTTTAAAAAATTTATTATAATATAAAATTACTATTTTGAAAATAAATTTTTAAAGTATTTTAAGAAAACATATTTCCACTATCAATACCATAACCCTTAAGTGACTAGAATTTAATAGATTAATAATTTCCCTCTATTATTAAATGTATAATACTATGAAATGATTGATGAAAATATTATAATAAAATATAATGATCTTTAAATAAGAATTATCTTACACGGACTAATGACCAAATAAATAAAAGTAACTCCTTGGAAAAAAATGGTTATAAATAATTCAATGAAACTAAATAAATTTTGGACTACAACCAATAGTGATTTTAAAAGATGATACAATCCTAATACATGTTAATAAAATATATCATGGAATAAAGGCTCTTATAATGACCATAATGGGGTCTTATATATGGATAAATACTTGTTGTCGCACCCATGGAAACATTAAAAAAATCCTTATATACAAAATTTTTCCAAAATATGACACTAAAATGGTCGTAGTTAGCTAAATTCCCCCTTAATGGATGATTTTTTAAATTTATAGGATACCTGATTAATATGACCACGTATTCATAAAAATTGTCCAATTATATAAATATAATAAATATACATGCCATGTTATAACACATGTTTTTTTATTCCTAGTGAAATGTGTTCTCCATCATTATTATTGGTTCTTATGATTTTTAATAACTTCTAATGAGTGGAATTTAAAAGAACATGTATTATAATTTTCATCACTCTATAATGGTTTTTGAAAATCCCTATAAAAATTAGTTCATGCTACTAAAATATTCACATGAATCCAATCCCTTTTTTCCTAGTATTTAATATCATAAGGCGAATTTCCATTGAAATCCATTGTAATTTAAGATTAGTGGTTTCACCGTTCTTCTAAAATACTCTTTTTTATCATCAACATGCATTTATAAAAAAAATTCATTTTTTTTAAAAATCAATCTATTATGCTCAACAATGTATTATCATGTTAAATTAATGGGTTTTTATTGAAAATGAGGTATCTATTTATCAAAAAAATAGATATATACATAGGTTTGGATCCATATATGTTCTTTGAATATTTGGGTGAATTTCATGAATCTACAATGTTTCCATTCACCTAAATATTATTTAATTAACTAGAATGATTAATTAATAGGTCTCCCTATAATTTCTATCTTAACACCGAAGTTAGGGGTTAAATGAAGTCTATATACCCTAAAAATTTTAGAGAGAGATAGTGTATGTGTCAATTGGAGGGTACTTGATTCTACTACCCTTTAACATGCGTCCTATATGTATGTGTTTAGAATATTTTTTCCATCCCCCTTTATCCCACACAATAGTGTGACACACATTTAATGGAAATAAAATGAGCCTAAAATAGTTTCAAATAGTTATAGAAATCAAATAATTTATATCCTAATTGATGAACATAATGAAATTTTCAAATTCCATAAATATAAAAAATTTTAAAATTTCACTTTAGATCAACCTCAAAAATACTTATTTCATATAACCATTAATTCAACTTAAAGAATGTCAAATCAGTATATTATAGATAATAAATATAAATGGAGTTTCTATATCAATTATTAATCAATGTATTATTTTACATCATCTATAAAATGGGAAGGTAAGATAATTGAAAAATGTCTTTATCATCTCCAATGATAGTTTAATGATTTGTAAAATATTAATGTAAATAAGCTCAAAAACAATTAAGGAGGCATATATGAGGATGAATATTACTCTAAAAAATCCATCTATCCCAAGAGATAGTGAAAGATATTTATATATATTATTATTATCCATTGATTATAATTTTAACATGAATAATTCAGTATTACCATGGATTATTTATTAAATATATATTTCCGTTACATTAAAAAATGAGATGAAAATTATTTTTTTTACTAATGAGGATGTATAAAAATGTATTTAATATGAAATAAAGATAGGATATTGTACCCATTGATGGAAGTATGGAAAATCACCAGTAAACTCTAATAAATTCTTGGATTATGATACATTCACTTATATTTAATGAAACCTTTGATGTACAAGAAACTAGTTCATCATTATTTCTTAAGTATTTTGATATAGAAATATACAGAACATTAAAAATGGTAAAAATGATAATGAAACTAATAAAATAATAAGTGGTGACTTTATTTTTATTGGTTTATATATAATGAATAATTCATTGATTTCAAATTGAACTATAGGATATGATTAAAATACAACAGTAATGATTCATATCAAATTTCATATAACCACTCAACTTATGAACGAGTTTATTTGGTGGTAGGTCACCATGAAATAGTGGATGAAACGATCCATATTTCCTTATATGAGGTGGATAAGTCATGTTTCCAAATTCATAATGGTATCCCAAATATGATAAGGAGGGGGCCTTGATAGTAAGTCCTTTATGACATGAGGATGAGGTTTTTACATATAGTTTAAACCCTATAGTATACTATATTTTTTTCTGTGAGGTCCCAATCATTCTTTCAAGTGAATAATATCTTATAATGAACGTTTCTATTGATTATAGTTCCCATACAACTTTTCTATCAAAAAAATTTAAATGATGAAATCTTTCGTGGATGCCATTTTTATATTGAATCATTGGTTGATACATAGTTAGTTTCCCATAAAGGTTTTTTATCAAGCTCCAATACTTCATTAGTTTAGTATAGTTTTCCTTACATTATGGTATGAATATTTTTATAAATATAATGGTTCATCCTATTGGAATTTAGCTGTATAAAACTTTAATAGATGTGGAAATAATATTATCTCAAGATAGGGATATATATATATATATGATTATTACCAACTCTGTGGAAATGAATTTAGTAATGGGGAATGATTATTATTATATGTATATAATGGTTTATACTCAATCCATACATAAGTTAGTTATTGATGTCATTCATTATAATTTCTAATTAGAGGGAAAGTATGATAATGGATCATTGGTTTTTTTACTATTTATTATTTCGTTCATATTATTTTTTTTTTCTATTTTCATTAAAAAACATCAATAAGTATGAATCAAATTTATAGTTAAAGGAAAGGTACAGAAATCTGGTCGATATGTAAAATTATGTCACTAATAATGTGGTAGATGGGATAAATTATTGTTTGTGAGGATACTATAAAAAATTAAATGATAAATAAATCTCCCATTAAAAATTATCTCAGGAATCAGAACACTCTCATACTTTTGGTGTATTATATTTTAAAATAATAAATTTACTCCTCAAACCATTAAAACAAAGATGAGGGTAAAATATTGGAATGTAAGGATTTTTATCTAGATTCATGACATTATTTTGTTTTTATTATTAAATCATTTTTTAGTTTTTCATTCTCTTCCCCAGATTGTGGGAGGGTTATTTTTTTATATATAGCTTCCCATTTCCCCATCATAGATTTTTTTACATACTAAATGGTGGATTCACTCACATACATTGTATTTGTGTATATATCGATTCATTCATCCTGATTATGAAGTCTTATTGTGATGGTTTTGGTGTCATTTATTAGTGTATTTTTTATTTTTTGTAGTCTATGAGCCTTTTTTCCTTTATTCTTTTGACTACATATGTTTCCATGTAACTTATCACTCTTAATAAATAAATTATTTAATTATTTATAAGAAATAAATGATTACATCCAATATTTTCATTATTTTTATTCCAAAAACTGACTAGTCTAATAAAATAAAAATTATATAATCGAACAATAATTAAAAACTCTAATGAAATAATTAATCAATAATAAAAAAAGTAAATACATTTTCTTATAATAATTTAAATAATATATTAAATTAATTATTAAAAAAATAAATGATTTGTAACTAATAATTCCCCACATATGTTTCCTTGTACTCATAGACAAGAAAATTTCAGAAATTTATCTTGGAATATTTCAGGTTAAAATACCTATTATGTAAATAGTATCTCATGAATTTTACTTGTGACATTACATCCATTTTTTCTATATTGCCAAACATTTTCTATTAAAAAAAATTTATTTCCCACTTTTTTTACCCACATATTCTATTTTATAATTTCCTTCACTGAAAATATTCTATTATCACACATCTTTTATTTAAAAAGTTTTTTGCAAATACCTACAATTTTGAATATTTGGACATTGGTTTATTTGACCCGAGAACCTCTAATAGTTAGGTCATTAAATTATTTCAATCATAGATTATTCTGTGTATGCTATTTTTTTGGTAGACATTACCATATATTTTGATTATTATGTTTTAAGTGTGAGGATTGGCTTTATAGAAAGTTAAAATCATGGTTTCTATTTATTCAATATGTTCTGTAATTATCACCCATACCACAATCAATGATTTATATAAATTTTATTCCATGATGTATATAGATATTAACATTTCAATAAGTATTAAGGGAATTATAATTATTTCCACCCCCCCCCCCCTCCTAAATTATTTTTTGTATTCATTATGATCATAAATTTTCCCTTGCCATTAGAGGAATAATTTTAAAGTGTCATGAGTGAGTTTAATGAATCTATATTTGACTCAATATGTAAAATAATAATAAAATTTCACATTTTAAACCACATATCATGATATGATATTAATCACTCTATGGTATATTCAAAAAATAAATTTAGAGGTTACATAGATATGTTGTTATTTATAATTTTTCCTCTTTTTTTATATTATTTATTTCATATTTTATGATAAATCACTATCATACATGACATAGAATATGTCCAAAGTGATTGTTGTGGATTTTGAAATTTGAAACTCACACTATGGATTAGGTGATCACACTATAAAGGGATATCAAAATGATTTTAGAGATTAATTTTATTTGATGATTTCTCCAAAAAAATTAATGGTAGACTATGAATGGTGTTTGATCATATTATCATATTCTTTCATGATTCATAACCTCCATATTGAGAAGGAATACCACAACAAAACATGTAAAGAGATATGATGGTTTGTGGGATGAAATCAAATTCCATGATATGACCTATTTCATAGATGAATAAAATTACAATATAACTTGGACACATTTCCATGAAGATGAAGATCACTATAGGAATTATGTTGTCTATATAAATGTAAAAAATAAGGTTGAATGGAATTTTATTATTGGTTTTTTGTTTGGTATGAATCCTGTTTTTACTATTTCGAATATTTATGATGATGAGGTATTAAGAATCAATTCAAGGTACGTATTTTAGTTAAAAAAATATTGATGTTATCCTTAGTTTGAATTTAAAAAATTAAATTCAATTATCCATTGGATAAAGATGATGATGTTGGGTAGAAAAAAAAATTATATATTGAATACAAGGAATGAATATTGATGACCACATAGAGAAGAATATCTCTAAATATCTTGATTTTAGAAGAGCATATCATTAGAAATAATTAATTAAAAGGAGAGAATATAAATAATTAATTATTATAAATAATATTAGTGATATGTAAAATAAAAATACATCATTTATAACATCCTTTATATTTAGTGTCTGTTATTTTACTAGAAAAATTTTCAGTTAGACCTGTCTGTCAATTATATCTTTTATCTATATTTAATCATATATGTGTAATCGATAAAGAGGCTATAGAACATGGATGAGTAGTAAGAACTTCAGGAAGCATATAATCAAATACTAGTGATGTAGTGGTTGATTATAATATCAACTCATAAATGATTTATTCCCTAATGATGTACCCATTTTTCAGCGAACCAAGTAAAATCATGTTTGATTCTCTTTTTATATTGTATATAATTTTGATTAAAAATCATATTTATGGAATACTTTTCAATTAAATGAAATCATATAATTTTTATAAAGAAAATTTAAAAATTAATGTTACCCTATGTTTCCCATATTAAGGTGTTCCGTGGAACGACATGGGTATAATATATGGTATTATATAAAATAGCTATGTATTGAATCCCTTAAAATTAAACAACATTCATAGAGAACATTTTTAAAGAAAAAAGAGCCATCTTATTTGATATACACATTTATTACTTGTTTTAGAAAATAATGAAATCACAAATGAGATCTCTCATAGAAAATATACACATTATTATAAGTCCTCTAATACATGAATGTGATCCAACTTGAATATCAATAAAATTTATTTATAAGATGTTTCTAAAAAATTATTTTCTATAATGAAAATGTTTATTGGGAGTGATTTATATCCAAATATATCGGTCAGTGATGGATTGTCTCATAATGAAATGAAATTTAGATAAATATTATAATATCAAGAATAGTAATATAAAATAAAATGAGTAAATTCATTAGGTTTTAAAAAATAAATATAGTGACTTAAATATATATATTCTAGTGAACATGTATATTTTTATTAATCTTTGTTACTGATTTTTTTGGTGTCATTTGTGGTCTTAGTCAATATTGAAAGGATTCATATATTTTAAATAATAATTTATGAATATTAACAACTATGTATAATTAAAAGGCTTCATCACCTAATGAAATGAATATTGGAAGGCGATATAGTTAATGTATAGAGAAAAAATGTATCATATAAGCTCATGATGATGGGATGAAATATAAAAAAACCAAAAATATATTGTTGATGAATAAGTTCAAATAGAAGTAATTATTGATCTTTAAGAAGAATCATATGTTTCACATGATTATGTTTATTTATAAATAATGAGTAACATGGAAATTGGAGAAATGTTTTAGGAGAATTTTTTTTATAATCATAAACCTAAAATGGATTATATAGTAAAATTTCATTGATTATTGTGAAAAAATAACAATAAATATAAATAATTTTTAAAATATTTCTATAATATTAACAAACAGACTATGATAATTGATTCTCTTAGTACATCCTTCAATGATAATGTAAATAAAATTTAAATTTTAGAGGTAGAATTTATATCCTAAAGAAATGAACGTTAGTTAAAAACTAAAATAGTTGCAACAAAATATAATATTTTTTTAATAAATTATGTAATGATTTTTAGGATGAGTGGTTAGATAGTAGAACAAAAATATTTTATAAAACTATATATACAAAAACATAATTTAGTATAAGTAAAACTATTATTGTATATTATGGTGAAATATAAAAAAGAATTTAGCTTTTCTGAAAATTATATGGATTAATATTTTAGGATAATGGTCTCAGTAACTATGATGTTATCAAAACAAATTAATCAAAATGATGATATAAGTGTAAAATTAGTGGTAAAAAATATTTCCATACACGGGGTTTCAATTTATTTATTTATTATGTCACAATAATTCCTTTTGTTATGAAACATATATTTAATGAATATGGAATAAATTGGATGTTTAAAGGGGTACTTGGAACATATTAATTATGTCAGATTTTAAATTAATAATATGGTTCATATTTAAATTCCCCAAACACTTGTAATGAAGTAGTATATCACCAAAACCGAATATGATGATTTTCATATGGGAGTAAAATTAGATTTCATAAAATGAATTTTTTAGTTGGATTAATGAAAATATTTTATACCATGAATGCTGAAGAGATTGATTTGATTTCTTATGGAAATGAAAATGGGAATATATCCTCACCTATCTCAAAAAATTTTAAATTTAATTAATATAAAAGAAAAATATGGAAAGGAAAGAAGGTAAAAAATTTCTCTCGAATCATCAATGAATTTTATAGCATTGATTTTTTAGAACAGGTGTTCATCTCATGTCATAGGAAATATGATTTTATTTAAAACAGTTAAATAAATATGGGATATTACCATTTTTTTTAAAATTTATTTTGTGTTGAGAAATAAAGGTTGTGAAAATAACCTGTTGGGTTGTGGGAATTGATAAATATATATGTTCATTATTTTTATAATGATTTAATAATTATTTATCATTTTGAAAACATTAGGTCATACATTTGGATGTTAAATTTAATTGGAAAGTGTGAAATATTAAATAAATGTATTTAATCATTTAAATCAAATATATAGATCGAATGAAAATTTATATTAGTAATGAAACAAAGATAATATATCTCTTCCTTCAATTGAAGAAGTAAATACTCTTTTACACGACAGGTTTGGATAAATTAATCCATAATGTGTGGAGAAAGTTTAGGAGTTAGGAATTATAGTTAATATTACTTTGATAAAGATAAAAAATTTAATTTTTATGAATCTTGTTTTTGTGGAAATATGGTTTTGGATCCTTATCCTCCAAAAAATAAGATATCATATTGTTTTCTAAATTAGGGTCAAATTATGTGTTCCATTTAATTAGTCAAGTAGTGATATATTATAAATCCTATATTTTCTTCGTTTTTATGATTATATCATGATGTAATGTTGTATAATTATGTGATGAATATTTAAAAGACAAGTGTGTTTGTAAATATTCCACAAAAAAAGAATTAAATGAATTGACATAAACCATATTTATAATGTGATAAGATAAAATAAATCAATTCACATCCAATTATGATGAGAATTACAATGCTTAAAATTGTATTAAATAAAAAAATTATAAGTAATAACTCCCAAATATGATTGGATTTTGAGAAAAAGATATTGTATATTAAACAAATCTAGAAATAAAATCTATAATAGAATGATTAATTTCATAAAATTTCAGGAATGAGGATGATAAATTATATGTGTACACATTTAATAAATCATTTATTATCCCAAAATATACAATGATCCCATATGATATGTGGAATGAATGGAATCCCATATTGGAGGATTTTACGGTGTTTAGAACCAAATTAATTATATGAAATAGTGATGCTTATCATTGTATGTATAATGATATAGAATATGAAGCTATATTTTCATGCTATATGATAATGATTAAATATTATCTTTAATTCAATAATGATCGTAATAATATTAATGAAAAAAGATATTTCAAGGGGACAAAAATGTTGCCAAATAATTTTTTTTGAAAATATTTAATTTTAGATGAGTTCTCTAAAGTGGAAGAGGATGTATATGATTTGGTAGAATCTCAAAATTTACATATTTATGATTATTCTAAAGATAAAAATATGGAATAACAATGAATAGATGAGAGTTAACCTCAATCTTGTAATGAACTGGACCAATTTGATTTGGGAAATAATGTAGTTGAAAAATATAATCCAATAATGATATAGAATATGATAAAAAAATATAATTATGATATATTATCTGAAATTTAAATAACATCATTTGAATTTAAAATTGATGATTCTTCATGATTGAAATTCATGTATATGTTGTCATATCATATTGACAAAGTTCATAATTTTTATCATGTCGATTGACTACACATTAAAAAAATTAGTTAAAAGTTAATATTCGTGAATTAGAGGGATGTAAATGTATGAGTCATCTAGAAAAATTATATTATAGTTTTTAAATGTCATTCTAGATTACAGGTAAGTAATTTTTATGTGACATTTTACTCATCCACAACAATTGAGGTTATTTATCTTTTATTAAGAAGATATGTTGAATGAATATGGAAAATATATCAACTTGATTTAAAGTATTTGTTTCTAATTAGGTTCTTGAATGATGACGTTTATATTGACATATGATTTATTTTAAAATTAATATTATAAGCTATATAGTTTGAAGAATTATTTTTATAGCCTAAATAATGAACCACATATCTAGTATACATAACTAAATTTATTATTTATAATACTTGGATTTAAGAGAGGATAGAATGATGACAACCTATTGTGAATATTACTTAATATGATTTTCTTAGATTGATGATTTATATTGATGAAATAATCATTTGAGGCAACAAACATAAATTATGTGATATTTTCCATCATATTTTCATTTTATAATTTTATATTTCATTAATTAGAGAGTTGAATTACTTGACAATCCAAAATATTCATCATGGGGAAGAGATGGTATTTATCTAAATGTATAAATATGAAAAATGAGTGTTGATGAAAATTTGGATAGATGATTTCAAGCCAATTTCAACTCTAATAGTCGTTAGAGCTTAACTAAGAAAATATGAATAAAAATTTGATTTATATTAAAATATTTATAAAAGAATCTCTCGAAACATACTCTACCATACTATGAGTGGGAATAAAATTATATAATGTGTGTTTGGTAGAACATTTTAAAAAAATTACTATGATTGGGATCCTCAAAGAAATTTTGAAGCATAGAAGGTACATATATGGAATACTAAAATCTTGATTGGAGTTAAAAGGTGAAACATATAAAGAATTATCAACATATTATGACTAAAATATGGACAGTAAAATTAGGGAATGATGATCTACTAGTAGTGGATCATTCTATACTTGAATAAATTATGTTGTACAGTTGAGTAATAGAGAATATGTTTTTAGAAAAAAATAGTATATATAAGTTAAAAATAATATACACATTTATTATGAATTATGTTGTGGTTAAAAGATATAAATGAATTTGGGAAACCAATTCAGATTAATTATTATGAAAAAAAAGTGATAGAGAGTTGACTATTTATATTGTATAACAATGTCTCATTAATAATAATTGAATATGTTATCATTTCATTAATAATATTATAATATCCTCATCCTATAAAGGTTCAAATTCTAATATCCTTATTGTATTAAATTTTATATTTTCTTTTATTATAGGCATTAATATTTTTTGGATATTGACTGATATATCAACATTTTATGAAAGGATAGTAGTAGTAAAATTGAACAGATGGCATAAAAAAGGAAAATATTATAGCATTTTGTTACATCTCTTGTTTAGTACACTGTTATTGGACTCACATAATGATAAAGAATAATTGAAAAAAAATCTTGCATGTGTACTGGTGATATTTTTTAGAATTCCATGATAATTATTTTAATTTAATTAGTTGATATCTTTTTATTTTATTGTAGACAGGGAAGTGTGATTATAAATTATTGTAGGACTACATCTATTGTGAATAGAAAATCAATGGTGTTAATGGTTGAATAATCATTTCAATATATTGATATTGATATCAAAAACAAACTGGGGATACTATTTAAAACAGAGGTTTTAAAATTAGGATTAAGTTAATTTAATGTTGTAAAGAGTAATCGTGATATATAATGAAGAATTTTAAATTGATATTAAAAGTAGTATAAAAAATAAAATTCACTCTACAAACCATGTATCATATTGCGAGGATAAACATCATAGTGTTCATTCATTATATGAGTTTATAGGTCATGATGCTATTATATTTTTTATAATGTTCCTTTTTATTCAATATTTTGAAATTTCATGGATAACAACATATCCTTATTGATGAACTATAAAGGATGTAAAAATTATTAATTTTTGGTTCTAGAGATGAAAAACTCACAATGTGAAAGGAGTGATCATGATAATAAAAGAGAATGATTATATTTTAGATATTTTAAATAATTTATCCTCCCTTCATGAAAGCTATCCAAGCCACAAATGTATAGTAGGGTTAAATTCGGGGATCTAAATGTTTGAGAAGATCAATGCTAAAAATTAAAAAAAATCTAAAACATGTTTATAAATAAAATGGTTAGTACCAAGAATGTTTATTTCATATTATACATTATTATTTAGTTAAAATATTCAATAATAAATACATTGCATTTATGTAAAGAAGCATCAAACCATTATCTGATTTATGTTGTCTATAAAATTTAAAGAGAGATTATTATTTGGTAGTTTTTTTTGTTTTGGTAGTTATTTATACAAACAATAACAAACATTTAATAGTTATAATATGAATATAATATAATAATTAAAAACATTATGAGTCCAAATTGAATGTTTTTACATTAATTTTTTTATTTATAATTCAAACAGTCATTGGATATAGTTGATTCTTCTTTAATGTAGGAAAATACTTTTAAATAATAATTTAAGGATAGAATATTGAAGATTATAAATAAAATAGTATCATTGAATATCATTATATGAGATGAAAAATATGTGAGAAAAAAATACATTTAAGGTAAGGATTTAATGAGATTATTTATGTGTATATTACTGAATTTATAAAATAGATGAATAAATATTAATATTTTAAAACCATGTTGTTTGGTAGAAATTCATTGATTAGAAAGAATTTTAGTTTGACATGTGTGTTGATCAAATGTGGTATCTCTATGGAAATTGTTTGGTTTAATAGAGGAATATTTGTGTGATTTGAATGAGTATTAAAGTTTTTATAAATATTGTATTGAAATATTGCTATTGTAGTATTTAATTGGAATATCAGTACATCATTTATATATTCTCTTTGGATGTAACCTCTTATTAGTTAAACAAAAAACATGGTTTCCTAGTACTATACAATTTGAAATATGATTTTGATTAGGAAGTAGATTCTTGTAATTGAAGCCAATAAATATACAATAAAAAACATCCATTGAAATGAATAAATATTACCATAATGTAATTCACCCAAACTACTAGGGAACGTAGAAAGACCACTAAGGCATAACAATATTTTTAATCATCAATTTGTACTCCTTTTCTAAAATAAAGAAAAAGTCACTTAAATATTTCATATCATGACCTCAATCCCCTATAATCTTTTTAGGTCACAAAATAAAGAAGATGATCTCAATGGGGTGAATATTACATTATAAAATATTAATGTGATGAATTAAATCTCATACCTATTTAGTACATTTACTCAGCCTAAACATGTATTAAAAATATATATAGTAGAAAATTATGAGATAACACATGAAATTATATTATAGTATCATTTTATGGGAAATAATTTCTTCCCTAACACGTCTATACATTTAAAAAATCTATTAAAAACTGATATTGTGGATTATAACCCGACATAAACTACCTTTTGCAGGGCTGTATTTTCTATATATATAATTACATTTTAATGAGTAGTAAATTAGCTAATTTTTTTTCATGATGATATAACCTATCCCTAGTATAGAATATTGGATTCATGAATTTAAGAACAAATATATATAATCTGAGAGTCACAATCCGATGAGATAATTATTCTCAATAACAAAGAATAATTCAATGTCTAAAAACGATAATGAAAAAAATATTATAACATAACTAGATATAATTATATAGATAAAGTTAAAAATAAAGATGACGCACATTATTTGTTTCCTGGGAATTTCTCTTCCAGGAATTAGTAGAATTCATAGAACATTAGGTTCCCCTTTAAGGTATTTCTAAAAGATGAAACTTTATTCACATATAATCACATGGAAATTGTATTTATCATTGAATCTCAAAAAACATGTATGTACGAATGTTTCCATCAATTTTTGTTACCATTAATATATTATCATTTGTATCATGTCCTTTGAATAAGTCTCAATCCCTATTGAATAATACTAAATAATAACTAAAAAACCATGAAAATAGTTGGATAATTTATAATAATTGAAAATAATTACATTTACAAATATATTATCTTTTAGTAATAATAATATTAATTTAAAAAACAAAATAAAAATTCAAATTAATTTCCATTCATCGTTATATAGTATAAAATATCTTCATATTGATCTGTTATTGGAATACCATATATATCCCATCATTTACTTCCCTAAAATAAGAATATAAATTTTAAAAAACATTCGATTATAAGATGATATAAAATAGAAATATAAATTCATAAATTCACAATTAAAATATATATTTTACATTGAATATATTTATTATAATTAAATAATAAATTTTTAGCATAAAAAATAAAGACATCCGTCGAGGAAAATAAATTCAAACTATTGAAACATAACATTATAGATATATACCTCAATCCATTTAACAATTACATAAAAACATAATATTGTATATATGTGATTTATATTAACTTTATAAACAATTTAAAAAAATTAATCATTAACTAAAATGATGAGGAAAATGAAATGATTAAAAAATACACACAATTGAGTAATCTAAAAAATTTGTATTCCATTATAAAAAATAATGTCATGGATTGACCTTGAGAGTAGACATACTATGTTGTTTGGAAATACATTCAAATAAACTATCATTCATGTTTAATTATCAATGAGGTATTGGCTGCCTATACCTTTTATCAATTAAGTTATAAAATGATTGACTTTGTGTATTTGACTACATTAGAATAGAACTAATTGTGAGAAAAAAATGAAATATGCCATAAAAACTGTGTTGATAGAAAATTCAAGACACATTGTGACATTGAAGCTACTATAAGACTAAGTGACAATTTATTATGTAAAATTACTATGAAATTAAGGAAACAAATCTACCATGATACTTAAGTGTATGGCATGTCATTTTTCCTCGAGAAGAAGAAAATGATAAAAAAAAATATAAAAAATGATTTTGGAATCCTTTAAAAAATATTTGTGCATAATAACCACAAAAATGATAAAATGAATATTATATACAATATACAGTGATAAAAATGAAATTATAAATCACAAAAACCAATAATAAGTAACAAAAACTCCATTTTTCATAAAAAAAATCTAAAATAAGATTTTTCAAAATTATCATATTTTTTAAATTTTTCAACATGAAAATTAAAAAATCACAGTCAACAAAAACATATATAAAAAAATCTAGTATAAATAGAAAAACTATAATTACAATATTTTGAATCACACTAAAAGGGCGTCAATAATTTTGTTATTGAAGAAATAACAAGAGTATATGTATTATTTTCAACTTAAAAGGCTGAAATGAGTAGCACAGATATATGGGGAGGAGGCTGTTAGATCCTATAAATCATGTCACCCACAATAAGTCAAGAGGTATCATAACCCTAATAATTTCACACAGCTAGAATATGCATTATATGTGATCTGATAATGATCACTAAATTCCACTTTTGTGAATCCTTATAATAATACAAAGCCACATTAGACTACCTACTTCATAATGAGAAGACCTTCTAAAAAGTAATCCTGATTATACAACCCTTAATCATATAAGTTACTTAAATAATGAAGTAATTTAATAGATAGATGCCATAAAATCTCAAAAATACACTGATAAAATAAAATCTATAAAAAGGAGCAGGCTTAATTTGATGGATGTTATGATTATTTTCACATAAAGGGTTTATGCAGCTCAAAATATCAGTTAAATGATCTCACAAGACCTCTAGAGGCATGTTATCATGTATAATGAAAATCATTTGTATTTTCCACCTTTATCTTGGGAAGGTCCTTATAAATATCCATTCATACATGTGACACACCATCATATCCATAGAAAATAGGATAAACCATCCATTAAAATTCTCACATGTCATCGGGAGCTCTAGTATGAATCATGTGAAGCTATAATGGACAACCAATGGGAAATGGAAAATATCATAGACAATAGTAGATTAAAATATGGAAACGTTATCTGCTTCATGTGAAAGGAAGTTGTGACATTTTTCATTTTATATGTGTATGATGTCTGCATGTTCATTCCATTGATCATGAAAAATCCCAACTGACATATTTTCTTTTTCAGGTGAAATCTGGTAGAAATTACACTTCCATCATGTGAAGGATCTCAAAACTGTTTGTTTGATCATGTGACACCCTGATACAAAATAAATTGGTGGTAGAGATAGTCATTATAAATTTATTTTTAAAAATTAATATGCCCTTTTATAAAAGAGGGTTATGGGTTTTTCAATGATAATCCCTTATGAAGAGGAAATGTGATCTCATAGAGGGACCTATAACTCTATCCATGTTTGATGGTAAAGCTTCGGAAAATGGTTTACCAAATAGTAAACACATCATGTAATGTTATCCTAATATTTCTAAGGCCCTTTTACATGTAAATTTGATTAAGAAAAATCCATTTTAAATACAACACATCTAATAGATAAGATGATGATTGAGTGGTGTCACAGTCACTTGTTATCACATGACACGAAAATTATGAAATTGATTACATGGGGTAGTTTCACAAGAAATTTGTGATCCTGCACTAACTCAAAACCATATCTAAAATATATAATCCACCAAAAGTAGTATTGATATGAGGTGGAGGGACTTATAAATTTATCCCCCAAAACTAGATAAATACATACACACAAGGAGTTATAGATGTGAGATTATATTCCTTATATTGTAATTCAAAGTAATCGCAATGTCCTTCAACAAGGTAAAGATGTATAATGACATAAGGTATTACGCAGAATAAAGATATGGTTTAGGTGATCAACCTATCGATCACATAAAGGTATATCAGTGCACTGTCTAGATTACGCAATGTTGTTTTTGTGTCCTGACTTGGTCTCATGAGGTCTCAACAATAAAATTCCTAACTAAAATTAAGGAACATATGTTATAGTATCTAAAAAAATATGGATGCCTTATGAGAAGAATGATATAGATATTTTGACATGACAATGTTGTCCACATTTTGTGACCTACTCATTAGTCAAGTGATTTCTCCCTCAAAATCCATTCAAATCATGTAGAAGTAATCAAAAATTTCATCCATGTTGTGTGAGGTCCTAAATGGATATTATCCATGTTTAATGAAGTCCTCGTGAAATTTCATCGTACCACACAAAGACCTTTAGACATTAAATCCTAGTCATATAGATTCCTCAGTATATATATTCCTCATCACATGAATTTCTTATGAAATATTGACCAATACATTTGAAGTCCTATATACATGTTATGTTTGATCACATGAAACCCTTGTACATGTCTACATCAATCTTGTCAATTATAATTGGAAAATTTTACATGATAATGTGATGAAAACATGAAAAATAATCATGCATTTTTGAAGACATAACAAACATGTTAGATTTAATCATACAAATATACATGTACATGTAAACATTTTTATGTGGTAGATCCCATGGTAAGTCAGCTGGACCACAAGGAAATACTCAAACATGTCCTCTAGAAAACAAGTACATGCCAGACATATACTCAGGACATGTCATATAGACACTTAGGAGATGTCTTCAAAATACTCTGGACATGCCTGGTGGAAACCCCAACCATTTAAACTATGTCAATAATTTGTAAATGGGCATGTTCCCTCGACAATTGTAAACCCAAAACCATGAGTAATTTGTTGGGAATTCCACATTCATATGGGATTTTACAATAATGGGTTAGTAATGGGTACTTATGATATCGTATTATGGGATCCTATGGACATCCAAACATAATCAACTGGTAACACGTTTTTCCTACTCTATATACATCGTATCTAATGGATCAAATATATTTTTACGACCATTCATCTTGATGAGTTTTCCATCATATATCATACATTCAAACCTAGTGGACATAAACTCTTTTACATCCTTATCAATATTCCTCATCAAACAGTGTATTGAGAATACAATTAAACAATAAGGTTCCTAACTTCTGTTATATGTAGGATATGTAGGATTCATTTTTATGGATTGAGATCCATATCAAACACCCCATTAGGGATTCCCCATTTCATAAATCTTGTATACATATATTGTGCAGCTGATCACTTGATACCTATTGTTTCTTGCACCATGAATGGCACATGTGGGATTAGGTATTTGAAGTGATCATATCACTAGAATAATAAATTACCCCCATACATAGAATCCTCACTATGTAAGCCTCATTCAATGACCTCATATGATTTCCACTATATAATTTTATCCTCTTCAGAGTGAGTACTGAAGGAATTCGTATATTGGTATTCTCTAGGGAAGTAACCCTCATATAAATTTTTTACCTATCACTTCCCATAAATAGATTGATGTCAAATCAAACTAAAAATACTCCAATTCTTACTGCAATCATGATTTGTAGGATAGCATATTAAGGCTCTCTATCCCTACCTAGTTCCCATGTGACCTCACATATGTCCATTTGGTGTGATGTTAAACTACATAGCTTAAATCAAATAAACTACTTGGGTTTTGATTATCAATACCAATTGGGTATGTATAAAAACTCATGAAGGTTCAATCCCATATTAAAAACAAAAATCACATCATTTAATAGTGTTAATGACTAAAGTTTCTATTTATATGGATTTAAAATATAAGCAGTTATCAAACAGTTAGTAATAATGTTAAACTAACAAAAAATATGGTTATATATTGATGGTCTCATTAAAATACCACCCTTTACATGGTGAAGGATTTTAACCATGATAATTTTATTTGGTTAACAATTACCATTTTTATATTTGGAAGAGATACATTAAAATGTCATAAATATATATGAGATTCCTGTAATTTGAAATAAATCCCTCAAAAAGCATGTGATGATCCCATCCTCCCATCATCTCAGATAATGTGTATTTCTATGTGTGTTCGGTCTTCATAAACCATATATAAAATTCCATCAAAAAGGAATCGTGTACCATGACATAGAAGTGGGTTCTATTAGGTGTTTACATTAGAGATAAAAATGGTAAACACAATCTGATTGATTGTGTAACAATACTTGTTACCCCAAAAATAATTTTTCATCCCCCATTCATAAAACCATAAAAAATGAGGAATCCATCATGGAATAATATAATGATACATAACTAAATTATTATAGGTATCATGAATCTTGATTCTTAATACTTGGGATCCATATCACTATGATGGAAAGAAAAATTGGAAACCTGATGTGAATCTCACAAATAATTAAAATTATTGGGTGACCACACGTTAGAGACTGATTTTTCATCCCCTATAAATACTAATGTGCTATTGCCGACATGGCATACCTTAATAATAAAACACAACTACTGTTCCTATGAAATATTCCATTCTCATAGTGAAAATTCTATGTGAGAAAGATAAATGAACTTGGTACAATAATTTACCTATCCATATATGATCTATAATGTCTCACAATTTTGAAGATCCCCTTATCAGTGAACTTATTACTTGTTGGAATTGTTACTACATATACAACTCTCATATACATCTTGAATCGAGACTATGCCTTCATAATGATAATGTATGAGATCCTCAACTATAATAGTAACATATGGGGGTAAATTGAAACCTCACAACCCTAATGAATTCATCTTTGAGTGGATAACATGATGGTTCAAGAATACCACTAACATAGTACAATCATGTCCCTTGACACTACAAGTAGAGGACTCTATATATGGGTGTGGACTAGTCTATCTCATTAAAGAAATGATTCAATGAAACTAGTGATACCTATCACTCCCACTAATCATATTAGAATCTGATTCCCATACCATCAAAATCATAATCATCTATATGATAGTTGAAGGTTCCGGGCGCAGCGGAAGTGCGTGGGTGGATGTGCCCACTTGGCTTTTTGTCATTAGCAATGATCAATCCGGGATCAATACGACGATAAACGCCAGTCTCCACGGATCGAATCACAGAAAAAGACAAAGAAGATGGTTTTTCCCGGAACCACAAACAAGGATCGTTACAGGTTGATTATAATTAATTTAATTAATTATAAAGAAATACCTTTTGGGTGTTCTTTCTTCGTTGATGTTCTCAATCACGTTGTCAATGTGATCCGTCGTTGCGTCGCAGAAGCCAAGTGTAGACTCCCTCTAGCGGTGATCCACACGTGTACCTCGTATCACTGGACGTCGCCAAAAGATTCTCCGGGTGCTAGCGTGGAGAAGCCTTTGCTTGCGTTGTCCGCCTTAGATTGTCTTGATCCGATGGAAGAGGATCTCTCTCGGTCGTGAGAGTGTTCTTGGAGGAAGAGGTTCTTTCGGCCTTGAAAGAATTCTCCAGAGATGTTGTGCACAACGATTCTCTTGTATCAGAAAAGAGTTGGGGTTGTGAGGATATTTATAATCGGGTGTGTGGGGTTATAGAGTTATGACAATAAATAAACGCGTTACGCGTTTTATTTATTTCATTGACTCTTTATTTAAAACCCCATGTCGAATAAATAATTCCTTGACATGCGCCCACGCTGATTATAATAAATATCATTTAAAACAATATTATATCCTCAAAATCCCAACTAAAAAAAACTACACGGAGTGTATTAATAAATACACGGCGTGTACCTGTTTTTCTTTGAAAACTACATGGTGTGTACATTAAATGTACACGGCGTGTATATCTTGTTTTCATTTATTCATTTCCTTTCCGAAATAAAACTACACGGCATGTAATAATAATACACGACGTGTACTTGTTTTATTTTCTTTTTCCTCCATCATTTAAAACAACTTAGGCTTCCTTGAATAATTATTAAACCATGTACGAGAATAATCTTTATTCAACTTGAGATACTTAGATACACTTAGTGTGTGACCCTCTTGGCCTCTTTCTCGTTGGCATTAGGCGGGCTTGCCTAAAGTCCAAGATTACTGTCTAGCAACGGGTCAAGGCACCCAAGAGAAAGAAGTTGACGCCGCATTGACGTATCACCTCATACGAGCGCTTACTGTGTAATTTAATCCCTTTGTCTCAATATCTCATCAAGCAGGTTTCATGGCAGTGTCATAAACTTATATGCTTGATATGTCGTTCTTTGACTACCTGAAATAAACTCATCGTTTACACCATGGCCATGGAATTTAATGCGACAGTTCTATTTCAATCAAAGGGCCGGGATATCAACTTCCATAAATGGAAGGGAAAAATCCTTCCTTGACTTATCCATTAACAACATGTCACTCGTGACGCACCCAACGTACCCTACTTCCCGCCAACTATCTGTGTGACAGTTTTCGTCAGTAAATCTAAGTGCGCGAGTCATGACATTAGTTAATGATAATCTTCCAGTCCAAGGACCATTACACACGCTCGTAGATAGCAATATCCGATGACACCAAGACATGCAGAATTACTACTGGCGGGTCTATTCTCATAATCTCCCATCTTGGAGATTACCAAGTGCGAACTCCATGAGAGAGAGTCTCGTCTTCTTATGAGTACTCGAACATGACGGTCTGTATACTATGTGTCCTATCATAGTATGTCATCCAACCGCAGAACTTTATTTAAGAATATTGTTATAGCATTTCAAGGTTCTCATCATAGCGGGGATCAGCTATGACCTTATTAATGCAACAAATATTTCAGGACATTATTATATTATAGTCATGCAGAACAATGAACAATATATAATAAGTGAACATTTATGTAATCAAAGTACAAAACAGTTGGTTCTGAGGACACCAACCCTTACAAACTCCCACTTGGACTAGAGCCAACTGCCTACGACTTTTAGTTCGCTAGACCTCACATGATGATCATGTTTCTGCTGAGTCAAGGCTTTAGTCAATGGGTCCGCCACGTTGTCTTCCGTGGAAATACTGCTCACTGCAACTTCACCTCTCTGAGAAAAATCCCTCAAGAGATGATACTTCCGAAGTATGTGCTTTGTCCGCTGATGTGACCTTGTCTCTTTTGCAAGTGCCACCGCTGCAGTATTATCACAATAGAGTGTGATAAGATCTTTACTGCTCGGTACAACATCCAGCTCTTGGACGAAGCTTCGCATCCATACTGCTTCTTTAGCTGCCTCAGAAGATGCGATATACTCGGACTCCGCTGTAGAATCTGCCACCACACTTTGTTTTGAGCTCTTCCAGCTCACTGCACCTCCATTCAAACTGAAGATGTATCCAGTCTGCGACTTCATGTCATCTTGATCAGTCTGGAAACTAGCATCTACATGTCCTCTGATGACTAGTTCCTCATCTCCTCCATAAACCAAGAACATATCCCTAGTACGCCTCAGATACTTAAGGATAGTCTTGACTGCCATCCAATGGCGGTCTCCTGGATCAGCTTGATATCTGCCTACCACACTTAATGCATAAGAAACATCTAGCCTTGTACATAGCATAGCATACATGACTGACCCAATCGCGGATGCATAAGGGATCCTTGCCATTCTCTTTCTTTCCTCATGTGTCTGAGGACACATTTTCTTGGAAAGATGAATGCCATGTGACACTGGCAACAATCCCCTCTTGGACTGTTCCATACTGAATCTCTTCAGTATCTTGTCAATGTATGTACTTTGACTTAGGCCCAACATTTTCTTGGATCTATCACGATGGATCTTGATCCCAAGAATATATGCCGCCTCGCCCAAGTCTTTCATGGAGAAGCATTTATTCAACCATGTCTTAACTGACTGTAAGACAGGTACTTCGTTTCCAATTAGCAATATGTCATCGACATATACTATTAGGAAAACGACTGCACTTCCACTAAACCTTTTGTAGACACAAGGCTCACATTCGTTCTTAACAAAGCCAAATTCTGTAACAGCTTCATCAAAACGAATGTTCCATGACCTTGATGCTTGCTTTAATCCATAAATGGATTTTTGCAACATGCATACCTTGTTGGCATCCTTTGAAGTCACAAACCCTTCAGGTTGTGTCATGTAGACATCTTCCTGGAGGTTCCCGTTAAGGAAAGCTGTTTTGACATCCATTTGCCAAATTTCATAGTCATGGTAAGTAGCAATGGCCAATAGGATTCTGATAGACTTCAGCATTGCAACCGGTGAAAAGGTTTCATCGTAGTCAATTCCTTGACGCTGTCTACAACCTTTTGCAACCAGTCGTGCCTTGTAGGTGCTGACTTGCCCCTCCATGTCCAGTTTATTCTTGAATACCCATTTATTACCAATAGGCTTTACATCAACTGGAGGATCTACCAAAATCCAGACTTGGTTTTGGTACATGGAATCCATTTCAGAATTCATGGCTTCTTGCCACTTGGCAACGTCTGTGCCTTCAAATGCTTCCTTGTAGGTAAGAGGATCATCATTGTCAACCAATAATGAGTCACCATCCTCAGTGACAAGAAAACCATATCGTTCTGGTTCTCTCACCTCTCTCGTGCTCCTACGCAGTTCTTGTGTCTCTGGAACAGATTGTTCTTCCATGGGGCTTTGTGGAATCTGTTCTTATACCAACTCATGTGTATCTTGAGCCTCGACTTCATCGAAGTCTATCTCGCTCCCACTATCTCTTCTGGAGATGTGCTCCCTCTCAAGGAATATGGCGTGTCTTGCCACTGTAACCTTTTTGTCTGAGGGGTTGTATAGGTAATATCCCCTTGTTTCCTTGGGATATCCTATAAAGATACACTTTGTGCCTCGGGGTGCAAGTTTGTTACCTGAAGAGGCCTTAACAAATGCTTCGCTACCCCACACGTTTAAATTCGATAACATGGCTTTGCGTCCACTCCATAACTCGTATGGAATACCATTTATCGATTTAGTTGGTACTTGGTTTAATATGTGTGCTGCTGTTTGTAATGCATATCCCCAAAAGGATAATGGAAGACTCGCATGACTCA
The DNA here is from genome assembly GCA_963277665.1 of Viscum album. Classification (NCBI taxonomy): domain Eukaryota; kingdom Viridiplantae; phylum Streptophyta; class Magnoliopsida; order Santalales; family Viscaceae; genus Viscum; species Viscum album. The sequence goes on from OY728143.1 coordinate 228,713,067, forward strand.
TCATTGATCTCACCATGTCCAACAGGGTGCGGTTCCTCCTTTCACTTACACCATTCCACTGCGGTGTGTAAGGAGGAGTGAGTTGAGATAGAATCCCAAACTCCCGTAAGAAATCAATGAAGTCTTGATTAAGATATTCTCCTCCTCTGTCTGAGCGGTGTTTCTTAATCTTCTTACCAAGAGGGTTCTCAACTTCATTCTTGTATTCTTTGAACCAATCAAAAGAATCTGACTTATACCTCATTAAATAGATATATCCATATCTACTAAAATCATCAGTAAAAGTTATGAAGTACGAGAACCCACCCCTTGCTTCAACTGGAAATGGTCCACACACATCTGTGTGAACTAATTCTAGAAGCTCTTTAGCTCTTTCACCTTTCCCACTAAATGGGGCTTTGGTCATTTTGCCTTGTAGACACGCATGACATACACCAAGTGGTTTTAGTTCGAAAGAATCTAAATACCCATCTTGATGTAATTTTGTCAAACGTTTCTCATTGACATGACCTAGCCGGTGATGCCAAAGTTGGGTGTGGTATGAGTCATGTAAATTAACTTTGTTATCAATTGCCATTACTTGGTTTGTGTAGTCTAACACATAAAGGCCGTTATATAAATGTGCCCTACCAAAACAAATGCTATCTTTATAAAAGTAGCAACATTCATTTCCAAACTTGAATATGAATCCATCAGTATCTAATCTGGATACTGAAATAATGTTTTTGGTTACAGAGGGTACATAATAACATCCTTTCAAAACCAAGAACATCCCGGTAGGCAATGTGAGGTGGTAGTCCCCGACAGCTACAACAGCAAGTCTGGCTCCGTTGGCTGCTCGTAGATCTATCTCCCCTCGATCAATCTTCCTGAATCTACTTGGTTCCTGTATTTGGATACAGATGTGAGCACCACAAGCAGTATCTAATACCCAATTAGTAAAAACAGATAGATTGCATTCGATAACAAACGCACCTGGAGCTTCCCCTTGCTTCCTCGGCTGGGTGCAATTTTTCTTCCAGTGACCCTTCTTGCCACATGCGAAACAAACAACATCTTGTTCCTTTGCCTCCCCTTTGATCTTCCTTTTCTTGGAAGGCCTTGAAGAAGCTTTGGGCTTAAAGCTCTTCGCCTTCCCTTTCCTTTTATTCACCATAAGGACAGAAGGTTTTTCACGCTTCATGTCATTGTCCACTTGGCGAATGAGGATAAGAAGATCAGATAGAGACTTCTCAATATTGTTCATGTTGAAATTAACAACAATGTTTGAGAAGATCTGGGGGAGTGATGCGAGAATGAGATCGGTACCCAGTTCTTCAGGGAGTTTAAACCCTAGAACCTCCAAGCGCTCAATGTAGCCAATGAGCTTGACTACATGAGGCCCAGCTGGGGCACCCTCTCCAAGCTTGCTCTGAAACAGAGCCTTGGAGATCTCAAACCTTTCCTGTCTTGCTCTCTCCTGGTATAAACCACGGAGGTGCTCGAGCATGCTGTAGGCATCCATGTCTTCATGAGACTTCATGAGCTCACTAGACATAGATGACAGCATCAAACATTGAACGTCGAGAGCATCGTTCAAATGTTGATCATAGACTAGGAAATCTTCATCACTTGCCCCTGGGGCAGGAGAATCAGGAAGTGAGGACTCCAGCACATAAAACATCCGTTCATGGCGTAGGATAACCCGAAGGCGCCTAAACCATTCCTGAAAGTTACTGCCGGTGAGGATGTTGTCTTTATCCAGAATTGATCGCAGAGAAAATGTGGTTGATGTGTTTGTCATTTTGATTCTACAATTTAAAAGAGCAGATTCATCAGTACTTTCTTGATTACATTTTATGAGAAATAATAAATTTTATTAAGTCTCCCACTATTTTATAAATTCCCAATGGCCCTCACCATCGAACTCGGAATGTCCAGTTGCATTGACATTCTAATGGCAAGGATCCATATTTCCCTTCGCATAACCCCAACAAGTGTTGTTCAAGCTATTTAAAGGTATTTAGGTAGGCGGGTCTTTGCCAACTGTGAGCTTACAGTTCCTTGATCTGTTCAGTGGACTCCCCAATCCTGAAATCCTGACTTGGATTTCCTCAACTCTTGCCTCCAATATTACATCAAGTCTAGCAAGGGCTACTTCTCTTGATGTAATATGGTTAAGTCAACCCGAAACCTTTCATAAGGTCTTCCTTTATAAAAGTAAGTGTCCCAACAAGGGTTGGTCAAACACATAGTTTTATTGAGTCTTTCCCTTAATCAAGTAACGGAAGGCTTGGTCTGACTTAATATGGTATTTGAGGGATTTTATTCTTTATGCGTATCTTTGCATTATCACATGCTTGTTAATATTAAGTGATGCTTGCTTAAGTGATTAACCATGTTCCGATAATGTATACGCATAGACCGGTTTTTATTTTATTCCATCTTTGCATGCTTGTTCATTTTATTAATTATGTGATCGCGACAACACATGCATAATATATAAACCATGCAATCAGACAGAAATAAAATAAGATGGCATGATCATGAGCTTCTATTTGGTTAGCTTATCTAGCGGTTTTGATAAGCTTACCCTGACCTAGGGAAAACACCTTGAACCTGATGGTTCATGTTTTGCAGCTCCCACCTGTCCACCTTTGTACCTTCTTGTGTCGGTTTCGCCTTGGCTTCGGGATTTGAACCGTCTCCTCTGGCTTGGGAGATCCTCCATTACATGGGTTTACATTAAAGAAACCATGGGCACGCAGGCCCTACATTTTATTGGAAGAAGGCTCGCAGGGCAACAAATTTAAATTAAATAAATTTAAATGAAACCATACACATACAAAGGGTCTTTGGTCTAGCTCATGATCATCCATAGTATGCAACGACATTTACGCATATTTAGAATTCAAATTCTTTTAATCGTTTTATTTAAGATAAGACGCGCTCAAATTCAATTAACTATGATCTTATAATTAATCAATTCTTTATCTTAAATTCCTTTCTGAATTTCCTTGAGATTCTTCTCATCCATATTCCTTGTACGGGTCTTTGTACATTGGAGGAAACCTGGTGAAATTCCATTTCTGGAAAGTACACGGCGTGTAGTTTATAATTACACGGCGTGTATTTTTCTTTTCACCCTTTGTCCAAAGTACACGCCGGGGCTTTGGCGTGTTTTTCTGTACTTTGGAAATTTTAGAGTACATGGCATGTAGATGAATCATACACGGCGTGTACTTCCTTGTTACGCAGTAACCGGCCTGGCGATCCCGTATACGCGGTACACGACTTATCTTTGTACACGGTTTCACCTGGGTCGGAACGGACTACACGGCGTGTTGTTCCAACATACACGTCGTGTATTCCGGTTTCCACGCGCCGTTCTATTCTGGTCAACACGGCGTGATTAAAACTTAGGCATAATCAATTCACACGACGTGGTTTGGCGGACCAGTGCCGGTTCGTTGAACCTAAGTACACGGTGTGTAGTTTTAATTACACGCCGTGTAATCCCGTGTTGTACAGACAGAAAGAGCGGCTCCTCCGGATGAGTTCCTCGTTTTTATTTTAATCAAAATTAAAATTAAAAGGTCGTTTCTGTTATATGAATCGAGAAACGAAGGAGGAAGAATAGATCTCGTTAATTCAGATTTATAGAACGATTTATTTCGAATTGAATCAAATATGAATGCGTAAATTATCAACGAAAATTAAATAACTATAATCAACGTTGTAACCTCCCTCTGATACCATTTGAAGGTTCCGGGCGCAGCGGAAGCGCGTGGGTGGATGTGCCCACTTGGCTTTTTGTCATTAGCAATGATCAATCCGGGATCAATACGACGATAAACGCCAGTCTCCACGGATCGAATCACAGAAAAAGACAAAGAAGATGGTTTTTCCCGGAACCACAAACAAGGATCGTTACAGGTTGATTATAATTAATTTAATTAATTATAAAGAAATACCTTTTGGGTGTTCTTTCTTCGTTGATGTTCTCAATCACGTTGTCAATGTGATCCGTCGTTGCGTCGCAGAAGCCAAGTGTAGACTCCCTCTAGCGGTGATCCACACGTGTACCTCGTATCACTGGACGTCGCCAAAAGATTCTCCGGGTGCTAGCGTGGAGAAGCCTTTGCTTGCGTTGTCCGCCTTAGATTGTCTTGATCCGATGGAAGAGGATCTCTCTCGGTCGTGAGAGTGTTCTTGGAGGAGGAGGTTCTTTCGGCCTTGAAAGAATTCTCCAGAGATGTTGTGCACAACGATTCTCTTGTATCAGAAAAGAGTTGGGGTTGTGAGGATATTTATAATCGGGTGTGTGGGGTTATAGAGTTATGACAATAAATAAACGCGTTACGCGTTTTATTTATTTCATTGACTCTTTATTTAAAACCCCATGTCGAATAAATAATTCCTTGACATGCGCCCACGCTGATTATAATAAATATCATTTAAAACAATATTATATCCTCAAAATCCCAACTAAAAAAAACTACACGGAGTGTATTAATAAATACATGGCGTGTACTTGTTTTTCTTTGAAAACTACATGGTGTGTACATTAAATGTACACGGCGTGTATATCTTGTTTTCATTTATTCATTTCCTTTCTGAAATAAAACTACACGGCATGTAATAATAATACACGACGTGTACTTGTTTTATTTTCTTTTTCCTCCATCATTTAAAACAACTTAGGCTTCCTTGAATAATTATTAAACCATGTACGAGAATAATCTTTATTCAACTTGAGATACTTCGATACACTTAGTGTGTGACCCTCTTGGCCTCTTTCTCGTTGGCATTAGGCGGGCTTGCCTAAAGTCCAAGATTACTGTCTAGCAACGGGTCAAGGCACCCAAGAGAAAGAAGTTGACGCCGCATTGACGTATCACCTCATACGAGCGCTTACTGTGTAATTTAATCCCTTTGTCTCAATATCTCATCAAGCAGGTTTCATGGCAGTGTCATAAACCTATATGCTTGATATGTCGTTCTTTGACTACCTGAAATAAACTCATCGTTTACACCATGGCCATGGAATTTAATGCGACAGTTCTATTTCAATCAAAGGGCCGAGATATCAACTTCCATAAATGGAAGGGACAAATCCTTCCTTGACTTATCCATTAACAACATGTCACTCGTGACGCACCCAACATACCCTACTTCCCGCCAACTATCTGCGTGACAGTTTTCGTCAGTAAATCTAAGTGCGCGAGTCATGACATGAGTTAATGATAATCTTCCAGTCCAAGGACCATTACACACGCTCGTAGATAGCAATATCCGATGACACCAAGACATGCAGAATTACTACTAGCGGGTCTATTCTCATAATCTCCCATCTTGGAGATTACCAAGTGTGAACTCCATGAGAGAGAGTCTCGTCTTCTTATGAGTACTCGCACATGACGGTCTGTATACTATGTGTCCTATCATAGTATGTCATCCAACCGCAGAACTTTATTTAAGAATATTGTTATAGCATTTCAAGGTTCTCATCATAGCGGGGATCTGCTATGACCTTATTAATGCAACAAATATTTCAGGACATTATTATATTATAGTCATGCAGAACAATGAACAATATATAATAAGTGAACATTTATGTAATCAAAGTACAAAACAGTTGGTTCTGAGGACACCAACCCTTACAATAGTAAGGTGCATCATGGAGAAAAATATGGTGCCATCCGAGTTCTAAAACAGAACTATAGGGATCTATTAATCCTCCATCAACAAGTTCATCCTATCGATGCCCCTCAATAACCTACGGAGTGAGGCACCCAAAAAATATCCACCCTGGACAATGTTGCATGGGATCATTGATCGACATGATAAAGAGAAACATGAGTGGAATCATATTCCTTCTTCCACTAACGAATAATTTCTGTATATTTCGGTAGTAGGAAGTGGGAATTATCCTAACCCTACACACTCAGATCATATTTTCACGCATATTATTGTAAGAAGGATTGGGCAGAAACATATTCCTTCAATTATAAGTGAATCACAAAGGCTTATATAGTTGGAACAAGAAGTATAGAGGTATAATTATATCCCTTCTCAAATAGATGATATAATTTATGATATCATAGAATCAAAGGATTTTCATTCCTATTGTCACGAACAGAATCTGGTCGCCGCCAAAACCGGCACCCGACCTAGCCTGTGACAAGGCCCGAAGGGATTTCCTGATTCCCATGGGCTGGCATAAGTTCCTGGGTATCATATAATAATAATTGGGAACAATTTACCCGATTTTATTAACATTAAACAACAAACAAACTCGATAAAACAAATCTGGATTTTGTAACTAAAACCGTCTATTAAAAAATTTCATAACTGAATTACATAAGTTAAAAATATGTTTAAATACCATTAAAAAGGTACAAAACCAAATAAGGATATCCCAAGAACCTCCACATGGAAAGAGGAACCGCCCTCATGCCATCTCCACGACACTACAACCTAATGGACAACTAAAAACCTGAACCAGTGGAATAAAACCTGTACCCAAACCTGTGACATAAAATAAGCATGTCTACTTACCCCCAAAGGTGTAAGTAGGGTGTGAGAGAAAGACCAGTAGGATACCCCCTCTATGATATTCCATGTGATAAACATTTCATGACAAAAATCATTGCATGTTTTGTGAATAAGAAATGCTAGTTAAAATTTTCTAAATGATGCAATAATAAATGAAAATAGTTTTCTTGTGGGATAATTTTAAAGGACAAACAATTTTAAAATAAATAACAAAGCTACTGAATTTTCCAGTAAACAACATCGTATACCGACGATAAGTAAAAAGGTTCCAATGAGCACAAGTAATAAGAAATAACCCCTAGGCACGAGCTAGCTGTGGGTCCCAGGTACCTCGTATCTCGGTGAGAGTAACCACAAAAAATATTCATTCCCGTACACGAGCCACTAGTAGGGATCATACCCATAACCTAGTTGTACCAAATAATCATCATCATTATTTAGTTAGAGTTGTAATTGTCAATCTTGCTAAGTGAAACTGAGGCCAAACCCCATGGATTCACTAGCATACTAGTACACGTCCACCCACCTAGATACCCGGGTTTTCCATTTGTGCTCAAACAAGTTCAACAATCCAAGAAGTATAGTTTTCACATGAAAATATCACTTCCACATAAAACATTAACCAAACAGTCCCATGTACATCACACAAGTCAGAAATTCCACTTTTCATTCAAATGCATTTTGAAATCAAACTCACACCAAAATTGCCTACAACACTTTTCACATTTATTTAACACTTCCAAAAATCCTTTAAACGATTTTATAAAACCATTACAAGATATTCAACTCACATAACATCCCACACACATGTCACATAATACCGTTATCACCTTAACAATTAATTTTATCAATAAACTAACACGAAACATCCCACACCTCTGTTTCGCACACAAAACACAATTTAGTAAAACATTTCGGCAATTTATAAAACATTCTAAAAATGTTTTACATCGCAAATCACCACTTCACCATTAAAACCCCACATTAGGTGAACACACTCACACAAATAGTACATATACACCCTTTCCCATCTTTGTTTAACCAAATAAAATATTTTCAATTTTTATTAAACAAACCCAAGAGGTATAACCATTGTTTTCACACTAAACCAATTTTAAACCCCTCATTCAAAACCAAAATCATACCAATAACAATCCAAAACAGAATTTTCAGCCCTAAAACAATTATTAAACCACCCAATGTGTGATAAAAATACATCAAATAATACCACAAAGATACAAATGAAAAACACACGTTTTCATAAATCACCTTCAAAAAGTAAAACACGGTTTTACACCTTAAACTCATTCAAAAGCCTCTTTTCAAGGCCCACATGATAATAAATAATTACCAAACAAGAATTGGAAGCCCCTTTTATGACTAATAAATCACTTTCATATGTTATATACTAAACCCAAACATTACCCCAAGAGTCACACATGAAAAGTACCCAATTTCAAGCTAAAATACAACTCAAAATTAAATGTCTAACCAAATTCATCAAAAACAGTTTTCACACCACAAAAAAACAGATTATAATCATACTAAATTAATAAACCAAGCAAGAAAACTCATCATAAAATGGTTACACATAGAATAACCTAACTTTTGAGTCGAAACCCTCAAAACATGGTGCGAAACCTTAAGCGCACCACCGCCGCACCACAAGGAATATAAAGCCAGACCTAGACCACCAAAAATTGACCCAAAATATAACAAATCAAACTTTAGGATCTAACCCTATCTTTTGGACATTTTAGAAGATAATGAAAGAGGGAGGAAACCCTAAGGAGAATGAAAAATTGAAGAGAGAAACACTTACTTAAAACAATCTTGAATAAAATGACCCAAAATCCAACAGAATATGAATTTGAAAACATCCAACCATTCAAGGGAAGTTCTAACAAGGATTATGAGATCATGTAGGAATTGTAATGGGGGAAAAGAGTAAGAATTGAGAGAGTTATGATGGAAATAACTTACCTCCTCAAATCTGCCCGATTTTAGAAACCCTAATAATTTCATCACTCCATCGCGATGCAAACGAGCTCCAAATAGGGGGTAAAGGAATGGGAGAGCGCCTGGGATTCTTAGGGTCGAGGGGGAGGTGGAATCATCGACAAAACGCAAATATTGAAAGAGATATTAAATAGTTAAAATTTATTTTTAATGGAGAAAATGGTCTTTCGGGCAGGCCCAATTCCTTAAATAAAAACTCATATCCACCATGATTATGGATTTATAAAGGCTCAAAATTAAAATTTGGTGTAAATATATCAGGGAAGGACATTAAGGAGTTAGAATGACTGAAAAATATTAAAAAATGAAAAGGTTATAAAAGAAACAAAATTTATTTTTAAATCTGGAATTGGGCTCACGGTTTGGCCCAATTCATGAAAACTCACATATTCTCCATAAATCCTTTGGAAACCCCCAAAACAAAGCATTAATGGAAATTAAAATAAAAATACATTTAAAATAATCTATTTATGTGACAATTCTCCCCACCATGAAAACTTTCCACCCCAGAAATCACATCATGGCCAAAGCAACAACCAAACCCAACTGAGAAACCAAGAGGTACTCTCTTGCCAGGTTTCTCCCCCAAAGGCCAAAACACCTCTAGTGATTAGTGAAGGAAGGAATACTCTCACAAACGTAACTTACAACACTTTACTGAATCAATCAAGAACATTCATACTTTATCCCAAAATAAAACTCCTCATACACTATCTGAAAAAGACTCAAGAAATTCGCCCAAACAAACATCAACTTCGAACAATGTTACATTTACCTTACATTAACTAAACCATTGGGCGCTCTCATGTCCCAACGTTTACTCAAGAAACATGTTGGTATCTAGATAGCTCCGAACGAGACTATCTACACTAATCCAAGACCATGGAAAAATCTATGTTACCGGTACGGGGGGACACAAATACGCTCCCCACCATAAGAGACAACAAATATTTTTTTTCTTTTCTTCCGAGACAGAATCAAGAGACTAACAGGGGGAGGCCTAAATGGACTCACTGGTAAAATGGATATAAATCCCTCATAAATTTACAAAATATCTTATATAAGACTCATAGTTGGTCTCCCCACCATTTTAACTAACCATCTTAACCAACCAGCACTGGCCGGTAAAGAAAGACCTCAAGATTTAAAGAGTTGGGGCGACCAAATGGTTAGTTTGCACGGTTTGGGAAACCATACACTAATAGTGGGGATACATCTATCCACATGGTTTTCTGGGGCATGGTCACTATTAACAAAGTGAAAACCATGTTCTCAAATAGTCTAGACAAACTTCAATACTTTCTCCAAATGCTCAGTGGAAACCAAAGGGGGAGGGAATAACATTGGGTGATGACATGGGAACATGGCCCTCCACCTATTTCCACCGAACATGGACAATAGAAGAAATATTATGACACCATAGGTTTAAACTATTTCTAAATTTCATTCTAAGGATATGACTTTGTACAAGGGTTTAAACAACCCTGTGATTTCCCCTTACTACGAGCCAGCTTCTCTCCGGGACCTATGGCTGGAGTTCAAATGATAGAAGCATCTTCGGCCTCGCAGTTATGCATTTTAAACCCCATGAATGATAATTATTCTTTCTGTGCAACCAACAACTACAACGTAATCCCAAATAAGTTTTCCAGACATAACAAATTCCAAACTCACTTTACCTGATCCCGATATTTCACTGAAACAAGGGCTATGAAGATGCATACACATCACACCTTGTTTCTTTAGGTGAGAAACAATATAAGTAAAGAACACATACACTCACCTTCCTCTAAATGGAATATTTTTATGTTTTTTCAAGCGAGAAATTAGTCCAACATAATAGGGACTCTCAGAGGATTTCATGACATTCACCTATACGGTCAATCAAGCACATGACATCATAATGCATCACTGAACATAACCATTGCCACTGATATAAACAATGCCTGGAGAGGGACCTTATACAACATCCCCAAACAACACACAATTCTAGAAAGTGGATACAATATCCTATCATGACCATATTTCTCACACCAGTGGTTTAACATGAACTCATGCTTCATAGAAACTTTGAAGAACCAAAAGTTCCTCTTAGACACCATCGAGACACTCATCCACACTAACAACCCTAGACCACATCCACCTTCGACAAATCAGGAAACTTAAGAAACTACGGTCTCTTTCAACCTTCCAGGAGAACTCTTTCATTACAAGAGGATCTAAAAATCAAAGAAAGGAATTGGTGTAAACTAAATCTACAGATCTCGAGAAAAAAAATATTCCTTATATTGATTAGCTGGAGGATTTTCAAATGGAAAAACAATCTGGGTTGCACTTCAGTTATGCATTAACCCTCAAAGGGGGCGTACCTTATCCAACGAGAGAACCCAACGACCCAACCAAGATGGTATATTGGTAAAAACATGCCACAAAACAGATCCAAACACATTAATGGAACCACCATAAATATGTCTCAAAACATATCTCATAGGATACTACTAACCGGTCCTTCTACCCACCTTACCGACCAAACACAAACCCAAAACACAGTTTGAGCAATAGGGGTTCTTGGACTCAAAACATCCCACAACATCTACATTTTCCAAAAACACATAATATAAACCATCCGAAACAATTAATCAAGACATCATGTTTCTCATTAAAAACATTTCTTTGAAAACAAATGGTTCAGTAGTTAGCGCATCCACCAATGGTACCCTATGGGCCTTACACATGCATGTATCTATGCCACACAGGGCACCCTCCTCATATCCATCCCGACACTCATCCAGTCATGTCATCAAATATCCATCTTCCCATATAACCCCATGCATGTGGTTTCTCACGAAAATACCAAAGGTTTAAACAAAAATTATTTCCACTTTTCAAAACCAAAACGGTCAACCAACACATCCTTTTTCTCAAAACTGCTAACCATGAGATCAAAATCCCAACTCACATCTTACAAATTTTTTCAAAAATACACAACCATTTAGAAAATAACTCACTTTCAAGATATTCACATCAATTTAAAAACATATCATCCCATTAAAACACACTTTTATTGTTTAGAAAACTCTATTGGAAACTCTTTTCAAAACCAACTTCAATATAGTTACTGCTTTCAAAAGAGGTGTAAGCATACCATTTTCTATTTCAAAACAATTCTGAAAATTCAATTCCTCCATTTCATAAACCAAACCATTCCCTATTTATTTAAAAATCATTTCACAATATATTTATGCTTCTTAAAACCACGCCACTTTAAACCCAAAGTTATAAGATATCAAAACTAAAGCACAAAACAATGCCAGAGGAAACTAGTTTCAGTGGGTGACTTGGACATATGGTTGTCAGCCACATTCCAATCACTTCAACTTCACAGAGAGTGTTCTAGAAAATATCCCTGGCTCCACATGGCTAACCAAACCCTGTGAGCCAACTGAGACCATTAACCCAACTCTCTTTTCATTTCCCCTAATCATCATCAGACCAAGAAAACCAAAAGACATAGATAAATTCTGACTTCCCCTGGTGACATGAATCCCTTCATGAGGTGTGGTGATCAATCACACTACCCATAACCATAATTTCATGTCCAGACAATCTTAACTCTAGACTATCCTGACTATTTCCCAAATAACATAACTCAAATAGAGCGAACCTCCTCTGATACCATTTTCTCACGAACCGAATCTGGTCACCGTCAAAACCGGCACATGACCCAGCCAGTGACAAGGCCCGAAGGGAGTTCCTGATCCCCACGGGGTAGCACTAGTGTCTGGGTATCATATAATGATAATTGGGAATGATTTACCCGATTTTATAAACATTAAACAACAAACAAACTCGATAAAACAAATCTGGATTTTTCAACTAAAACCGTCTTTTAAAAAAAATTAGAATAGAATTACATAAGTTAAAACTATGTTTAAATACCATTAAAAAGGTACAAAACCAAATAAGGACAGTCCAAGAACCTCCACATGGAAAGAGGCACCGCCCTCATGCCATCTCCATGACACTTCAACCCAATGGACAACTAAAAACCTGAAACAATGGAATAAAACCTGTACCCAAACCTGTGACATAAAATAAGCAAGTCTACTTACACCCAAATGTGTAAGTAGGGTGCGAGATAAAGCCTAGTAGGATACCACCTCTAAGATATTCCATGTGATAAATATTTCATCACAAAAATCATTGCAAGTTTTTTGAATATGAAATGCTAGTTACAATTTTCTAAAGGATGCAATAATAAATGAAAACAGTTTTCATGTGGGATAATTTTAATGGACAAACAATTTTTAAATAAATAACAAAGCTACTGAATATTCTAGGCAACAACACTGTATACCAACGGTAAGTAAAAAGGATATAATGAGCACAAGTAACAAGAAATAACCCCTAGGCACTAGCTAGATGTGGGTCCCAGTTACCTCATCTCTCAGTGAGAGTAACCACAAAAAATATTTTTTACCATGCACGAGACACTAGTAGGGATCATACCCATATCCTAGTGGTCCCCAATCATCATCATCATAGTATAGTTAGAGTTTTAAGCGTCAATATTTCTAAGTAAAACTGAGGCCAAACCCCACAGATTCACTAGCATACTAGTACACGTCCACCCACCTAGATACTCGGGTTTTCCCTTTGTGCTCAAATAAGTTCAACAATCCAAGAAATATAGTTTTCATTTGAAAATATCACTTTCACATCAGAAATTAACCAAACATCCCCATGTACATCACACAAGTCAAAAATTCCACTTTTCTTTTAAATTTATTTTGAAATCAAACTCACACCAAAATTTCCTACAACACTTTTCACATTTCATTAACACTTCCACAAATCCATAAAACGATTTTATAAAACCATTACAAGATATTCAACACACATAACAGCCCACACACATGTCACATAATATCCTTCTCACCTTCACAATTCATTTTATCAATAAACTCACACGAAACATCCCACACCCTTGTTTCACACACAAAACACAATTTAGTAAAACATTTCGGCAATTTATAAAACATTAAAAAAATGTTTGACATCTCAAATCACAACTTTACCATTCAAAAACCCACATTAGGTGAACACACTCACCCAAATAGTACATATATACCCTTTCCCAACTTTGTTTAACCAAATAAAACATTTTCAATTTTTATAAAACAAACCCAAAAGGTATAACCATTGTTTGCACACTAAACCCATTTCAAACCCCTCATTAAAAACCAAAATCATACCAATAATAGTAAAAAACAGAATTTTCAGCCCTAAAACAATTATTAAACCACCCAAAAGTGTTATAAAAATACATCAAATAATATCACAAAGATACACATGAAAAACACACGTTTTCATAAATCACCTTCAAGAAGTACAACACATTTTTACACCATAATCTCATTCAAAAACCACTTTTCAAGGCCCACATGATAATAAGTAATTACAAAACCCTAATTGGCAGCCCCTTTCAAGTCTAATAAATCACTTTCATATGTTATAAACTAAACCCAAACATTGCCCCAAGAGTCTCACATGAAAAGTACCCAATTTCAAGCTAAAATAAAACTAAAAATTAAATGTCTAACCAAATTCATCAAAAACAGTTTTCACACCACAAAAAACATATTATAAAGATACTAAATTAATAAACCAAGCAAGAAAACTCATCATAAAATGGTTACACATGAAATCACCTACCTTTTGAGTCGAAACCCTAAAAACATGGTGCGAAACCTTAAGCGCACCACCGCTGCACCACAAGAAATATAAATCCAGACCTAGACCACCAAAAGTTGACCCAAAATATACCAAATCAGAACTTAGTATCGAACCCTATCTTCTGTACATTTTAGACCATAATTAAAGAGGGAGGAAACCCTAAAAAGATTGAAAAATTGAAGAGAGAAACACTTACTCAAAACAATCTTGAATAAAACGACACGAAATCCACCATAATCTGAATTTGAAAATATACAACCATTCAAGGGAAGTTAGAACAAGGATTATGAGATCATGTAGGAACTGGAATGGGGGAAAAGAGTAAGAATTGAGAGAGTTATGATGGAAATAACTTTCCTCTTAAAATCTGCCCGATTTTAGAAACCCTACTAATTTTAGCACTCCATCACGATGCAAACGAGCTCCAAATAGGGGGTAAATGAATGGGAGCGCACCTGGGCTTCTTAGGGTCGAGGGGGAGGTGGAATCATCGAAAAAATGCAAATATTGAACGAGATATTAAATAAATAAAATTATTTTTAATGCAGAAAAAGGGCTTTCGGGCAGGCTCAATTCCTTAAATAAAAACTCATATCCACCATGATTATGGATTTATAAAGGCTCCAAATTTAAATTTGGTGTAAATATATCAGGGAAGTAAATTTAGGAGTTGGAATGAGTGAAAAATATTAAAAAATGAAAAATTTATAAAAGTAACAAAATGTATTTTTAAATCTGGAATTGGGCTCACGGTTTGGCTCAATTCATGAAAACTCACTTATTCTCCATAAAACCTTTGGAAACCCCCAAAACAAAACATTAATGGAAATTAAAATAAAAATAAATTTAAAATAATCTATGTATGTGACAACTATATTACTTCATCTACATTATTAAACGGTCACAACATTGTAGCTACAACTGAAGAGCCATTTTATTATATTTCGAGTCTAGCATAGTTGTAGGGATTTGAATATATCCCTTTACCAATTTCTAGAAACAAATATCACAAAGATCTATATAAATCGGTGGGTTCTTTGGAGAAAGTGAAAATTCATACTCCGACATAGGAGGATTACCTGAATATAATAATAATTAAAGAGGCATATGACCAGGCTTATGTCCTCATTCCAATTATGTCTCACAAACTCAGAATGGGACTTTCCTCAAGACTAGAAAACATTCTAGCTAAAAATGTCTATAAATGTACTATAATGGGATAGGAATAGGATCATATACACATTTCAATTTAGGATCACTAGCTCATTTTGGAACATTCCTTAAGATAGGTGAACATTCCTATAAAAAAGTCCATTGGTATTTCTAATAGAACATGAATGGGATCATATCCCAAGTCCAACAATTTTTATTCAGTAAAATATTAAAAACACATAATATAATGTTAATATATCAACAAATAAATCTACTCAACATATTTCTATTTATTAAAAATCCTAGGACCATATATTTACTTCAAATTATGAATGATAGTACTAGAATCCTTTATAGTCTATAAAGGATGTGGATTATATCCCTTTTCTCTTTCTGAAGATCTGTTCACATTTGTGAATAGGTAATTCGTGTTTTTACAAGGATCATTCTTTAAAATAATCTTGAATTTATTTTTATATTCTATAATCAACATATAATAAGGATCATATTCCCACTGATAATATAAATTTCACCAGCATACTCTGACATCTTCTTAGAAGTACGCTTATATCCCCGTAGTACTATATGGTTACCATCATATTCTAGGAACTATATTTTTCTAAGACTATTTCTATGTTCAAACATAAAAGGGATGTTATTATTTTCCATGAACGATGAATAATGAGGATCATATCCCTAATTTTCACAATTACAGTGTCCATGAGGATGTATGATTTATATCTATAACATGTGAAGGGTTCATCGACTCTTCAATACAAGAAGATGGTGTTCCCTATCTTTGATATTCCTCCATGATTTAGTAAAGATATGGATAATGGTGAATCTTATCTATTTGAACATCATGGAAAACATCCCCATGGTAATATCTCTCCCAAACAAGGAAGTCTTCCACATTCATAGAATCCCGCATGTAGAGTGTATCCCAAAAATTGACACCTTATTATAGTGATGTGCTTGAAACCCTGGAATAAATCATAATTAGTACCCCACCAACATTCTTTTTCACTTCACCATAGTTAGCAAGAATATAAGAGATTCAACATATATGGTTTTAACATTTTAAAACATATTATTATTTTAATAAGAGGCTGAAATATAGATATGGAAATAGTTATATGGATAAACCTCCTAACAATGTTTTTTTGTATCACCACTTCCAACCATGAAATCACAGATGAGTTAGATATGGATTTTATGTCTTACTTATGCAAAATAAAGTGGGTGACTCATCAACAGTTTAAGTCATGAAACCCCCTCTCAACGATATGAGGGTAATACCTAGATAAGAAATACACTATGTTTTCATAAGGATATGATTATGTTCTCTGTATCCTAGAACCCATAGATGGAAGATTATGACAAGCAGTAATGATGTGTTTGTCTCAGTACCATAATACATCTTTTGGACTATTTTATAGAGCCTCATAAGATGTACCTATGTGATGATGAAAAAATGATGATAATTTCACATCAAAATGTCCTAAAAAAACAAAATATCAATTGATACAACATTCTACATTGTTATAACCATAGTAAAAATTATTGGACTAGGTATTCATGTGCATGTTTTCTAATATTGTAAGATTGCCTCATTATTAATGAGATAATATTTCATGAACGGAGGGAGAGGGTAGCCAACTGAATCCTAATATTGGACCCTCAAAAAAATACAGAACTACTTTTACACACAGAAGCTGATTAATTAGACTACCCAACACATTCCCAAATAAAATGACTCCCATCATATGCATTCATTGAACAGGGCTCGTATATGAGCCGAATTATGAAAAATAAAATGGTTTTTACTAGAATCATCCATTGATTCCATATGTGAATCAACCCATCCTAGAGGTCAAGGGGAATTTCACCACCACACCCAAACTATGGCTAATCAAACCCTAAGACGATCTATGAAATATCATAGTTGACTGCAATCCAACCCCATCATATTTGGTTGGGGGAGTTTTTGTCTTATTTTCAACCACTAGTTTCATCACACCACTAGAGATTCCTCAAAAAATTATATGTGGTTCCAGATCAACCCTACCAAAAAGAATATGGGAATTCATAACTAAAGTTCAATATCATTAGCAATCATATCCTTTATTGGAATCATCAAATCCTCATCAACCTGATCCGAAGGTGCCAACAGTGGACACGAAATTTCTCTAGCATACTGGGATGAGGTAAATTTTATCATTATCCTCACCCCATTAAAAATAATTCTTTTATTGTATGGTAGAAAAATAGTGTGGGTCAAAATCCCATATATTCATCCCACCATAAGATAAAGATTTTCTATTTGGGTACCATTTGGCAAGAATGACTAGAACCTCCCTTCTCTATTCACATACCGAGACTAGAGGAAAAAACAAGAAAGGTAATCAAAACCAATATAGTGAAAAATCCAAAATGGCCTACTATGTCTATGGGGTTAGAGAAATGGTCTATAATTAAATACTAGTGGGAGGGTTCAATGTTATATAATCACAATATTCTATAGGGATTAATGGGATAAATACTATTTCATAATAGATATCAGTAAATATAATCAACTTAAATCATGACAATGATGTGTTAAATATATAAATGTATATTGATAAAAATAAGAAACAATTCCTCATGAGGTGTGAGATCAAGATGAAAGAACTGGGGTCATTTGTATGTGTAATGAAAAATGTATCAACAAAATAGAAATAATGAATAGTGAATTTCTCACACCTTTGTAGAACACTACCATAGAAAATGGGAATGGTGAGGCAACGTCTCCCCCACCACCTAGTGGAGCCAAAAATCAGTCAAATGATCTAGGTATATCACAAGATGGGATGGAGATAACTAATATCATATTTCCTAACTACCAACAGGCCAGGAGAAACATTCCCACATGGTATCATGTTCAAATAATAGTGTATATCCCTCCACTTGTTTATCAATAAAAGTATAATAATCCTAAAATATCATCATTTTATCATGAGGACAACTCTATATCTAGGTATCAGATACAAATAAATGAGGAATATGAGTATTATCAAAACATTCCACTATTATAGTGACAATCATACTCCCACAAGGGCGATCAATTAGTCCTATAACAAATTGATAATATGAGTGGTATGAAAATAGATCCACCTCATTGATCAATTATCACTCCCTATCAATGTGATGTGTTCCATATAAATCTTTATTAAAGAATACATGAATCCAATGATACCCTGGCTACTTGAATAGAATACATGGAAGGGTGTAAGACACATGTGAAACTCAAGAATAATCCATACCCATAATGGTTGGTGAAACATTACCCCTGCCATATTTTGAAAAACTGGTCTTCTCATCTTTTGATGGTGTGGGTGATATAGAATAGAATTTCACCCACTTCTTGTCCTCATGCAGCCTGATGATAGTCCCTCAAAATCAATAGGAGGTGATCCCATAAATGTGTTTTGAATAGACTCTAATTAGGAAATAATTTATATGGAACAATATCCTTCTAGAAATATGTATTTGGGGGATGGGATTGACTTCATCAAAAATTCCATTATATGTTCACCTTTGCATTAAGGAAACATACAATTATCAAACTCAAAAATAAAAAAATAGAGAGGGGTTTTTATATAATATCCGGATAGAAATGTTTTACATATTTTCTTAGTAACCATCTCTCACAATGGAAATTATTGGATGGTTATGCTGAAAATCATTAGGATGACCTGCAAACACCATTGATCATGATGAAGTATCAAAGAAGATTTGGGGAATTTTCATTAATGGTAGAACCCATAGAATATTACATTATGAGGACATGGTATAAATCTAATCACATTCCCTCAGTATAGGGAAAAATATTATTAAGGAATATATTGTTTTTGTTACATTTAGACCCATAGTATTTACCGTTATTGAACCCATAATGGATCCAAATCATCATGCTTCTCTCATCAGGTTGTAGTGGAAAAAATATCACCCTCGAGCAGAAGAAAAAAAATATATCATGGTTACCTGTCATTTGAGGAATATTTGAATAAATCACATTCTTTTTGAAATAAGTAGGTATTTGGTTACATCCTTACATCGATGTAAAATTTCATAATCCTGTTTCTATATAGCTAGATACCGAAATTTTTCAACATCATAGATAATCTTGACTACTAGTCATTACATTGGTGATTGGGTCACAAAATCATGTACTTATTCTCTTCAATTATTTCCTTTATAGAATGGTGTCATTTATATAGGATATACAAGAGAAGATCCCTGAATATGTTTCCTATATAACTATTACATTATCAATAGAATAGAGTGACTATAAATAATTTCGGTACCAAAATATGTAGATGATAAATAATTGGATAAATCAAAAGATAGTTAATCAATTTGATGAATCCTTGAGATCACAGTTTCACAAACTAAAAAATATCTTAGTTCCCAGTGTTGAATCATTCAATATGAATCCCATAGGCATAATAAATCAGAAAACATAAGAAATGACATAATAGAAAGATTTATATCTTACTCCAACCAAATCGTTCACTCTTTCATACTTAATTCCTTCAACATTTGTATAAGGATAACCAACCCAAAAAAGCAGAACCCACATCAGATGAAGAGCTCATTGATAATATATTTCACATAATAAATCAAGTCTCTAATAAAAAACACGCTGCTGAATGTAAGATACCCATACCTTACCAGGGCATTGGAGGGTGATGTTTCTGTAGATGAGGATTCTAGGGATGATGCAGTCATTATTGAAAAAAAATTTGTCAAATCCCTACGGAATCCATATATTCAACTGTAATCCAAGGGAGGGAACTCAAGTAACACCAATAAAAATGGATATAACATAGATACCTCTATTGGTCATTAATTCCAAGCCACATTATATCAAACTACATGACCACATCCCAGTCAAATTTTTTTAAATATTATGAAACATCATATTCTCTTGACATTAATATTCATAACAACATATCTTAAGGTTGAAAAAACCATTTCTTATGATGACATCATATTCAAGAATCATATATTTTATCCCTTAACCTTGAAAGAGGTTCAATACATGCTATCATAGACTTTATGTTTCTTGAAATCTACATGAATATTACATTCTCCATGAACCAACATCATATCATTAATGTTTGAGTTAATACCAACCAATTGCTGGAGATGTTATCCTTCTCTTGGATCCCCAGGGACCTTGTATTACCTTTTATAGTTCTCCCATATAGGAAAATAGTAATAATGACCGTGTAATCCAAATGGAACCTTATAGTATTCGTTATAGGGTGAATCAATGTTAAACAGATTGTTCCTACAGGAAGGTTTAACCAACAGGATATTCCCATGTTATTCCCCGAAGCTACATTCCATACTATGTAGAATATAGAAATAACGATTATCTAATGAATGACATGTACCTACCATTTTTGACCTCTTGTTATCATATATATCATCAGGCTCTTATTTACACATTCCATGACCCAACAACAAAACCATATTTTGATACACTAAATTTAACACATTTGTGCACCATACCAATTGTCAAAGAAAAATTATGACATCATATTTTTGAACCATTAAATTCTGTGGCATGAATCCTATATGAAGAAAAAATATTAAATGTTATTATATCCTATTTGTTATACAACCTATTGGAATGACATTAAAATTCATGACATATAGACCATACTTTATGACATAAAATTTAAATGATTGGCCTATCCAATCCATCAATCTATGATAGTGATGATTTTTTTTCCTCTATAAATAAATGAAAAATGGAATTTACCAATAACTATGTATGATCTTGATCAATGTATATGACACTTTAATAGACCATGATGTCAAGATTCCCTATGGGAACATAATATAATTCCACTCTCCCATTCATAAAAGTTAGATCTATAAGGTGTTATCTCTATAATGGAGCGGATTAAAACAACATTACTTCCATTTTAATAGACATCAAGAAACCAAGGGAAGCCCAATTATAAATATTTTATGTAACTATATTTAAACATGGATAAGTCATGCAGTCTCACATTTCCTATGTCTGAGTCATGAATATAAATTCCTTTCTTAGGCATGAGATAAATAAATTCAAGAAGGGATAAAACATTTGGGTACCCATAAAAAGTGCAGGGATAAAAGTTATTTCAAACATCAAAATCAAACATGCCATTGAAATATTTACCCATGGATAACATTAAAAATATCATGTTAGCACTTATTTATTTACTATATGATTTAAAAATGAAAGGAATAAATCCTCTTCACATACATTAAACTAGATGATGAATATTTCCCCAGTACAAGATACTAAACGATGAAACCCACACCCATACTTAAATCTTATAAAAGTTCCATAAGAGACTAAACATGGTCAACCAGATTACATGGTTCTTCAATTATCATTCTGATCAACTCAATACATAAACCACACTTAATGTATTGAGTGTCATTAATAATCATGAGCCTTCACAGCCCTTGGAAAATGAAACCAACTTTAAATGGACTGTTTTAATGATGATTCATGTTTTCCCCTATATACTATATATAATCTCCAATACATCGACAAAATATTTATTTTCCCTACAAAAATCCATTATGATCCCAATGGTCCCTAACATCTTCAAAACGGATATTTTAAGTATAAGTTAATTCAAGATTATCCACATCATGGTTGTACCATATTATTTCTCACGAATTTTTAAACATGATATGTGATTTAGAAAATTCCCATCATCAATTTGAGGAGGTTTTGAAGAACTTATATCATTGGTAATCTTAATTAAGCTATTATATAATTCTCCCATGGAACTAATACCACATGAATCATGTCCATAAACTAAATTCACTTTCATAAAAGATGCAAGAAGTTAAAAATTATCCATTGATGGTCTAAATTGTAAGGCCCCAAATTGATAGTGAAAGAGGCATAATTCATTTGGATTAGACCTTCCTTAGGAAGTATACGAAAAATTCAAGTCATTGATCTCAAAAATTATCACCTCTAGTGTTTTGTAAAATTATAGGGAATAAATAAGAAATCTTATGACTCATAGATCCACCATGTAGCCAGAGAAAATTCAAATCAATGGTCATTGCGCCCCCTAGTCTAGGAAAAATATAGGGAAATGATTTATCACATCACCTCATTAGGATTAATTGTTTGTTAAGTGAAAAAATAACTTTATGTATTCACCAAACCTTGTAAAATATTTTCTTCCACAAATCATCTTCATATATTTGATACTTGAGTTGATAAAAACCTATTCCTTGAGTTGAAATTCTTCTACTAAAATTCCATGCACATTGGTTTAAGATCATAGGTTTTCATGTGAGGTATATGTACTCTGTAAAAATTCATATTTATGGCCTAATTTTAATACATTTGTGGTCATGAGAGTATCATGGGTGTTAGGGTCTTCTTCAGATCCCTTAACCCGCATTTTAAAGAAATTATGTAGATCGTACAGCTAGTAAAAACAATGTAGGCTAGACCCCATGTCTTATATTAATCATGTTAGGAAAGGTAGTGGGGTGATACTTGCAAAATATTTCAGAAAACACGTGGATAAAAGTTCAAGCTTGGGTGTGGGAACCTCTAATTTTTAACAAATTTTTCATGAATTATGTTCCCAAGTCTAGTCAATCCGTGTGTAGTGATTGTGTGGGTGACCCATTAGCGCAGTAGAGGGTGTGAAGTTGGAACATAGTTCGTCCACCTTTGCAACCAAGGTTTGTAGGACAAAATGATCAAATTTACCTTGAAATATATTTAACCTCAGTATGTATATACTTTTCTTTGTTGGACAATAGGGGGCATGGGATCATTTCATTGAATTCAAATTATAGCCTTTGATCACGTTCTTCAATCTTATCTCAAATTCGAATGTTTTTAGTCTCATTGGATCTAGGATGATGAGTACTAAATTCTATTTGTGTCACACTTTGTTTGAATTTGGAAAAAATGTTATTTAGTTGAAAGATAGTTTTCCCTATTTCCATAATCAATATTTTTATTCATTTTTATCTTTATCTTAGTCAAATCGGATGTTGGTAATATATGAGAAACTTAATACATACCTATGGTAGTTTTTCATACTTTTCCTTTGTGGTTTGGTCCTTTATAGATATAGTTTTTGATGTTCATCCCAAAGGGAATTTAGATGATGCCCCAAAAATTAAAATATTAGTTGAATTAAAAGATATAAAAGATGTTTGGGATTCCAATTAGTTACATTTAGATGTGTTGGAGGTTTTTTTCCAAACCAATTCCACCAATGGGGTGATCCATGTGAATTGAATTTTTCTTTTCATTTGGTAAACCACAATTGGGTTCAGTTATTTCTTTCCAAGTTAGATGATTCCATTTAACAAATTAATTAGATTGAATTTGTTGAATATGATAAGGTTTCTACCCTTTACATGTGTAAACATAATGTTATTTGATTGAATAGCATGAATGGATTGTTTATAAATTTAGTAAATGAGTGGCTAAACTCATTTATTGTGAATGATATGGTATTTTTTAATGAGTGGTTGAAATCATACTCTAATATTGTAATTTAATTGATTTATTAATGATTTCAAAGGGGGGAATGGGTGTGTCACACTATGGGTCATGATAGTTGTACAGATTTCCTTAAACTTCTATAAATGGTTTAATATTATATGGGATTCCTTGAGCCTTGATACCCATTGGATCTGGTTTTCTGGGCTCATAATGGACATGGTGTGTTGACATGATTCATGGTATCTAACTCTAGAAAAATTGAGTTTCCATAAGGATGCTCATAGAACATGACATGGATTCTATAGTCCACTATATCATAGATAATTCCTTTGTGGGTCTGAAATTTTTGATTATATAGTATAACCATGGTAAATTTTATATGGTAGTTAATATGTCTTGTGTGTGGTAGATATGAGATACATGTTATACATAAATTTGGAGGTGATAATATATATTGTTAATATGACATTTCTATGGTGGTTATTTCCAATTTTGTATATAGATACCTTCTGATAAGAACTTGACACTTGTTTTGTATGAATACTTGTATGGTTGTATAGGACCTCTTTCTTGGTTACTTTTTCCATGGAAACATTACTTGTATTACTAATATAATTTTTATATTAGGCTTCATGATTTATCATTTATTGGATATTTAGGAATTTTTATAGGATCCTTAGGTGGTGACCGATTGGGATTTCCTCTCACAACATTCTTGGTCCACCGTTGGGTACCTTGATAGGATATTAGGATGTCGGTAGGGACCAAGGATAGTGATCCTTGTTCGATGTGTGAATTTATCGAATTTGTAGGAGTAGGGTAGCATGAGACAATGCTAAGGTAAATGATGTTTTCAAGATATAGTTCTTTTTGGTATGTTTGGTATTTTGATACATGTATTGTTTTTATTCCATGGATACCTATTTTAATAAATTTGTAGACACATCAAATTATCATCATTGTATATAGGATTACTTTTGGAATTTTATTATATATCTATAATCTTGATGTTTATCTATTGTATAATTCAATTACTACATCCTCTACTGTTCATATTATTAATATAGTTTTTTACACCAAGATAAGTGGGAATAGTATCCCCACAAGCACACCCAAGGCCCTCACTTTTAGTCGATAACCTCTACCATTTTAAAAGATGTGCTTGAGGCCCTTTAAAAAACAAGGATCCAATAACATTTTTGTGGAATTAATGTCTAGGAAGTTAAAAATTGTTATCAGATATGTTTTTATTTTCATTCCCTTAAATTTATATAGATTATAAAGTTGATTAGAGATAAATGAAATTTGGTAATGAGTTGTGTGTTGGAGTATCTTTCCCACGTATAGGAAAATTCCATATTTCCTCAAATAAAAATTAATTTTTTATATATTTTTGTTATTACTATTTATTTGATTCCATAATTGGATGAAGTGATGTAATTTTGATTTTTTCATTTATATGATGGGGGCTCTATTTCTTAAACCTGGTCAGAAGAATATCTTCCATCTCTTTCATTATTCTAGGTACATTATAGGAATCAAATTCCATGATTCTTTCATTCCATAATGGATACATTGATTGATTCTATGATGTCGTAATATGTTTAATGATATATATATGTGTGTGTGTGTGTGTGTTATTGTGATAGGTATTTACTATATGGGCTTTAGACTCATGGTTTTCATGTAGAGTTCATATTATAAACTACTTAATGGTTTCTTGATTAGGATATATCGTAGACCCTAAGCAGGAAATTCTGACATGTTGAGTCGTGGACCATGGGTTTCATGGGCTATAATGTGTTATGGTGTAGATTTCATAGATGTCAAGTTTTGGTTCATGAGAAATATGGACCCTTGTTGATAGAAAATGGTGAACAATTTCGATCAACCATTCAAAGAAATGTTACATTGTTATGAAATCAAATGAAAATTGAAAATTATGAAATATAGACTTGACCTTGACACAAATTTTTAGTTTGTAGTAGGTAATGTCTCTATTGAATTTTATGTCTCGTTATTTCTACCATTCCTTGAATTAGGAGATATTATTGTGGTATATACTATTTAATGTAATGTCTTGTCATGTCTTATGCAATTATATGTGAACATTGATATTGTAATGACCCAATAATTTATCAATGGAATTAATTTATTCTAATTATTTCATATAATCACATGAAATCAAAACACAACTAAATACTATGTACTATGGGACATTTAAACATAACATTTTCATTCTTATGATTTGAATTTTGAAAATCCGACATACATGGTTGTAATCAGTAAGTTGTTTGGAGTGTGATAGAATAAACATACTTTTGGGTTAATTGTAACGTAATCTTATGAATAATAACCTACCCTTATGAATAGTAATATGACCTTTATGAATACTAAATCATCCAAAATAATTGTAAACACACCCATGAATGTATAAATAAAATTTGGGCATCTTATAGGTGATAATATGAACAATCTAAAAGTAATGTTATTTTTATAAGTCATAAATAATAAATTAAAATTATTTAATTAATTTGACATAATTTTTATTTTCCTAAGTGGTGATCATAAATTAAAAATTTTATATCTTCTAGATTTAAAATAAATTTATATGATCTTATGTAATTTTTCAATGCATTATAATATCATTCATAGTTTTAAAATGGGTATTTTTCATGTAAAATATTATTTTAATTAACAATAAATCTAATAATAATTAGAATATTATATTTGAAAATGGATTTTATTTTTCATATATAAATTTTGAGAAAATGATTAGGGCTAATTTTTGTGATTTTTATAAAATACATGAATTTTTGACAAATAGTGAAATACTGTAATTTACCATTTATATATATTATAATGTAAATGGAGCATTTCAAGCATCATGGGGGATATAATATACAATATTTAAAATTTACATGCACTTAATACTATTTTTGGACATGGAATAACCACTATTTCTTGTATTATGGAAAAATAATATACTAAGGATTAAAATATTATGAAAATCCTCCTCACATACACTATAAAAACCACCCACACTCCCCTCTTCTCTTTACTCATCTCAACCTTGTTAACTGACTAAATTCTGCTCAAATATCTCCCCTATCATCTCCACCATGTCCAAAAGCCCAAATTATCTTCAAAAGGCCAAATCCTCTCTCATTAAGAGGATCTCATGGAATATTATTTCAATAGGTAAATTCCTCTTTTCAATTATTTTACTTTCATTACAAGTTCTTTTTTTTTCTTTTATATCCTTACCCCTACTATAACAAATTTTGTAACAAATACATTAAATGTCATTTAATAGAATTTTTTTATGATAATGGAATAAATTATTACCATATATCCTTTAGTCTTATTTTATACTTGTAGTAAAGACACCATATTATATGTGTTAATTTACCACATTTAAGGATGATGGGTTTTCAATTTCATTTAAAATCTTAATTTCATGTAATTAAACCATATATGATATGGTTGAAAATGATTATTATGTAATATGTCATATTTAAGGTTCTAAAATATTTTTTTACACATGATATTAAATTATAATTCAAAATGAGTTTGTGGTGACAAAAAAACTCCAATAAACCCCAAAGGTTATCACTGATGTTTTATATAAAGATTCCATATCACTCTAAGTAACAAAATTAAATTTATAACCATGTAAACTTGTATATTATTAATAATAAAATATAAATCCAATTTTTTACAACCATCCCCATTTTATATTATTTTCCATTCATGAAATTAAATAAATCAATCGTAAAAACCAAGAAAACAAATTTACCCGAACAGTGACACTGAACCACTTAACCCATAAAAATGTTAATAAATGAAATTAAAAAGGATATAATAAATCTTTTAAATATTTAATAGGATATGGAAATATTAATTAATATACATACTATTATTTTTATGTTCATTAACAACATGTGGAGAACATCATCAGACTTAAGGTAAGGGATCCCCTCTATTCCACTTTTATTCCAGAATGTCCTCTATGTTATGCCATTTTATGTGAAATCCCTAATTATGGGATATAACTTAAAACCACTTCCATACATCCATAATTATTAATAAGTGATTTTAAAACCCTTTATATCTCAATAATCTCTCTTAATTACACCTGATACCATACCAATAATCCATAATGGATTCTACCCGAACCTCCGTTGTTGTTTCAGTTTTCATTATATTCTTCATACCAAAATGAATTTATATTATATTTTTATGTGAATATTATAAAAGGTATTTAATTGTAGAAAAATTGTTTATTATTTCAATTTCATCCTTATCATTTGGGGATATATATGTTTTAATTGATTCAATCCTCAATACTTCCCGATAAGCAATCCAGTTTTGAGTGAACTTCCCAAATTAATACATTATCTAAAGTTCACTATATCTTTTTTTCAGCCACAATTGTCTTTATGAAATCTGCCTTTTTTATTATAGAGACAATCATGGTTATCTTCTTGAAATATATAAAAGATTTTCCCTTTTCTATTTTAAATTCCCTATAGTATTTTCCTTAAAACAACAACAAAAATTAATGATAAAATTTATTATACTAATCATACATGTTATCACTTCTACCTGAAATCACATACCATTATACATGAATATTTTACCTCATAAATTTATATGTATGGTTCAGTTCCACTCATTCATGGAAACTTTTATGATACAACGATTTGATATTCTTTATGACACGATTGTTGTACCCTACTCTTTCTACGTGTAAACTGTGTTTTTATGTAAGATATATTATGTTTGATTATTTATATGGAAAAACTATTCATGAAATGTTAATATGGGTGTTCTTAGATAGATCTCCAATGCATTGGGTAATGGTGAGTCTGATTAGATGTTATGTGATACGGTCTTAGCAGTTAGACATATCTTTTGCTACCATGTGCAACAATCATGGAGGTTAGCCTTAGACTCTGCGACCATGTGAAGTGGTCTTGGAGGTTACCATTGACTCATAAAAATTTCATGTTTTATCTTTCTTCCAAATTATTATGAATACATGTTAATATGATTCCATGTTTATATGTTATGATTCCATATGATACATGCATTTTTATATCATCATGAAATGCATCCAATCCCATGTGCTTATGCTTTGTTATTATGGTTATTCCCTTACTGTGTTATTTATATTATCCATTTGTTCATGTGTTCCATAGGGTATCATATGTAGATGTTTGAGTGAAATTTATGTCAAGAGATCAATTTGAATATTAAAAAAAGAAACTTTTTAATTACTTCCATCATTTCAGTTTTATGAACTTAGTATTCCAAGGCAATAGACATTATGATCCTCGGATTGTACTATGATGTATAATTATTCTTAAAATAATATAATGTTATATTTGAAAGGATAGATTAAATATAGTTCATTTTAGAGTATTGCGTAGTTAATTTTTGAGATAAGGAATATAAAACATTAGTATGAACCTTATAGATGACTATAATTATAAGAAAACACCACTAAATTCTGGTATTTATAGAGTTAATAGTTTACAAAGAAAATACATCCCTTTTTGGATACAAATAGGTAGCGGTGGCTCTGGAAAAAATGTATCTAGGGGTAAAATCCAAAAACACCAAATTGAGCTAGGCATGAATGGGAACTGGTGCATGATAACTGGCCTTGCCACACTCTTTGTTTGACACTCTCAGGGGATATCCTTTTTTAAATTCACAACTTAGTTCAAATAATTATTATGTGAATAATAAAATCCTATAACAATATATGTTATGAAATAGATTGAGGATAACATAGATAGAAACATATAGAATCCCAAGTCAATATATACTTATACTTTACAAGTTTATCCTCTAATGTTCATTGTTTTCTTTTTATTCTCAATAGATAAGTATTGAACCCCTCTAATTGTAAATTATTTTTCTCAGTTATTGGATGGAAATAGTAGAACACGTTCCAATAATCAATGAGATAGTTAATGTGATGATTTCCCAAATGATATGGTGAATATTATGGGAGCAGGCGCTCAAAATTTCATGACAGTACTTGCTCAACTGGATCAAGTTATGAATAAAAACTTGAATCATGTGAAAAACCCTCCTCTTCCAAAGAAATAGAATGTTTCCATTGAATATTTCATGTGCAAAAGGCCTATAATATTTAGATGATCCTATGATCCCTTCATCGTAGAATTATGGATTAACTCCATTTAAATGATATTCTTTTTCCTCCCATGCTCCAAAGAATTGAATTTAATATTAGAGATATATATTTTTTAAAAGGATGATGATCAGTGGTGTACATTGATCATGAATAGAAGTCCCTATGAGAAAATTTATTCCATTGATTGGGAGGAATTCAAGATAATTTTTTTCAGAATTTATATTCCCTGAACCCTTTGTCTCAAGATAGAAAGATAGTTCCTCAGACTCATGATGAAGGAAGATGAGTAAGTTGAGGCATATGAAGAAAACATTACAAGCCTTTCAAGGTACACCTATGTATTTTTCATGAATAGATAATACAAGGTGGATCACTTCATTAGCGTACTAAAGATTAGTATACATAATGTGTTGGCGATTCGAGAGTTCAATAACTTTGAGGATATTTTCTATTATTCCCTTATGAATGAAATAGAGATCAGAAACTCGTAGTGGTATCCTGATTCCAGTTACAAAAAGGGGATAATGTATTCTCATGTGGGAAGTTCCGAAAATAAATTCTATTATTGGATGAGGCTCAATCATCCCACATTTAAAAATTGTTGGAAGAAGCTTCTTGGGGACTATATAAAGGGAACCAGAAATTTCGTAAAGTATTGAAAGTTGGGACATCCAACTAAACATTGCAGAAGAGATAAGATAAATCCCATGGATGAATAATGGAAGGTTAATATTAACACTCAACCGATATTGTAGTGTTACAACATCATGGAACATGAGAATTATGTGAAAAATTCCTCTAAGATGAGTGTTGTTGGAGGAAATCAACAACAACCTCCAAGGGAACAAGGAAGGGATTTTTTTATCACTTATACAAAGGTGGATCCATACAATGATGTTGTAACACATATGCTAGTTATACATTCAAGAATAGGGACTGTACTATTTGATTCATGTTTTACACATTCTTTAATAACATTCAGATTTGGTATAACTATTCAAATTTCACCTCAATACCTGGAGGATAAGTTATCTGTGAGAACAGAAAATGTTAAAAAATTTAGTTCCATGGTTTATAACTCTTCCCCAGTAAATGTTTTAGGACTGAAACTCCCAAAAAATCTCTCCACACATCCTTTAGTGGATTTCGATGTTATTTTTGGCATGGACTTTCTATCTTTCTACAAATACTAAATCAAATATCAGAAAAGGGATATCACTCTTCCCATCGTGAAGTAGAATCCAATTCATTACAAGTTTGAGAAAGATGAATCTCCTTTAAACTCATTGTCTCATGTGTGGATATTAATTCCTTATGAGAAACCATGTCTAGCTCAAATGATTGAGACAATGGAGAGAATCATGCTTGAAGACATGCACATCATGAGGGATTACAATAATTTATTCCCTAAAGAGTTTACTGGTCTTCCTCCTAATCAAGAGGTTGAGTTCTAAATTGATCGTATTCATAGATCTATACCGATTTCAAAGACAACTTATATAATGGAAACCATTGAGTTAGAAGAGATTAAAAAGAAGTTACCGAAGAATCTGGACAAGGTTTTTATACGCCCAATTGCTTCACCATTGGGAGAACCAATTCTCTTCATGAAGAAGAAGGAAGGTTCAATTTTCCACTTCATTGATTGTCGTGAGATCAATAAATTCTTCATAAAGAACATGTATCCTCTACTAGGTATAGATAACATGTTCAATCAGGTTTGAGGGGTTAGTTATTTCTATAATGTGGACCTTCAGTCAGGATATCACCAATTAAATGTTAGGAGTGAAGGTATTCCCAATACTGCCTTTCGAACAAGGTATGTACACTATGAGTTCAAATTTATTCCCTTAAGACTCAATAATAATCCCAAAATTTTAATGGATTTAATGAATAGTCTTTTAGATATTACCTTGACAAATTAGTGGTAGTCTTTATCAAGGATATTATTATATACTCCATGAGCAAGGTGGAACTTGCGGATTATTTCAATACTATGTTAAAGACATTCCAAAGGGAGAAGCTATATGCAATATATAGTAAATGTGTGTTTTGGATGGAGGAAATATCATTATTTAGGCATGTTATCGCAAACAGAGGGATATTTGTGGACCCTTCAAAGAAAAATTCGATTGAAGAGGAGGCCATGACGATATCTGTAGCAGAGATCCACAACATTTTGTGTCTAGCTGGGTATTATTTACAATTTGTGAAAAAATTATCATGATTTTCAAACCCACTTTCCAAGTTGATATGGAAGGGAATAAAGATTTTTGGACTCAAGAATGTGAAGAATATTTTTAGGAGTTGAATAATAGTCTAATCACTACCACAGTGCTCACATTATCAAAAAGTTGAGGAATATTTGTTGTGTATAGTGATGATCTAATGAAATGGATTGGCTGTGTGTGGAACAAAAATGATAAATTAATATCCTACCCATCAAGGAAGCTAATAAAGAATGACCAAAACTATTTTATGCATAATCTTTAGTTAGAGATTGCGATTATAGAATTGATAATATGGTGTAATTATATCATTGGGGAGAAGTGCGAGTTATGTACAAATCACAAGAGTCGCAAATATATATTCAAAAAAATAGCTTAGTTTGAACCATTGAAGATTGATATATCTTATCAATGTTTATGACATCTAAATCCACTAAAATATCGGTATGTTAAATAATGTGGAAGATACTCTATGTAGAAAAGATCTTACATATTTTTCAATGATGATAAACAAAAGTGATCTGATATTATTAGATTTGCATAGGATGGACATGGGAATCATTATGGGAGGAATATCATAAATCCTTTCCCAATTGATTGCTCAACCATCACTCATGATGAAAATATAGGATGCCCAAAGAAAGGATGCGAAAATTTCAAAAAGGGTGGATGCTATTAGAAATAGAAAATCATCAGATTTCATGATTGATGATGAACGAGTTATACGATTTGGGTATTGATTATGGGTACCATTCGATCTAGAGATAAAGAAGTAGATTTTTAATGACACACACAGATGAACCTTTTATATTCTCCTATGGAGAACAAATATTTATCAAGATATCTATGTGAAGTTTTGTTGGGACAATATAATGATGGAAATTGATTAGTATACATAAAAGTACCTGGTATGTCAACAAGTGAATGCTAAAACAAAAAGGTATAAGGGGATGATTAAACAACTACCCATACCATCATGAAAGTGGGAGAACACAACCATGGAAATTATCACTAGACAACTAATGAAATCTATAGGGAACAATGAAATATTGGTAAATTTGGATCATCTTACAAATATTTCTCAATTTATCTCAATTTGAGAGGACTTATGATTGGATAAAATTTCACCGTTTTATATCAAAGAGGTGTCCAGTCTACATGGAGTACAACTATCTACTATATCTGATCATGAACTGAGATTCACTTATAATTTCAAGAAAATAACCAACTTGCTCTTAGCACTGAATTGGACTTCTATATGGCCAATCATCCTCAAACTGATGGATAATCTGATAGATATATTTAGATAATAATTTTTTTTGAGATCATGTTTTTTGGACTTAAAAGGAGGATGGGACAAACAACATCCATTAGTTAAATTCTCCTACAAAAAGTGTTTCCACATGAGTATCTGAATGGAACAATACGAAGCCCTCTATGGGAATAGGTGTAGAACACCAATGTGTTGGGATGAAGTCTGGGGGTAGAAGCATCTAGGACCTGAAATTGTTGGAGAAATGTTTTAGAAGGTGAAACCCATTCATCATCACATCATGGAATCCCAAAATCGACAAAAGGGTTATGTACATAATATCCGATGAGACCTTGAGTTCAATGTGGGAGGCATTGTATTTCTAGGCTTATGTCTATTGAATACGTTCATGAGGTTAGGGAAGAAAGGACTGTTATGTGCCAAGAACATCATCCCCGTAGATATTATTTATCGTGTCAGTTTTGTGGATACGAACAAAAACTTCATCATACAATGTCTATAATACATGTTTCTTTCCATGTATCCCTATTATAGTTGTTCATAACAGTTCCATCACATGTACAGTTTTCATAGGTGGTATATTTGGAGGATGATCTTTCATACAAGGAGCAGACCATGAAGATCATGGATCATTGAGATAATGTTCTACGTAATAATACTATTCTCTATGTCAATGTATTGTGGACGAACTATAATTATGAAGATGCAACATAGAAATTGGAGGATGCAATGAAGGAAATGTAACAAAACCTGATTATGTGTTTGAATGTCAAATCAATTTTTAGGGGGGAAATTTCATAAGGGGGAATAATGTAACCACCCAATGTTATATCCATGGAATTACCTTCTTATAATTATGTAATATAATCACATGAAATCACAACAAAATAAACTACTAAGTACTATGTGACTTTTAAATATAATATTGTCACTTCTATTATTTGAATTTTGAAAATTTGACACAAATGGTTGTGATCAATAAAATTTTTGGTGTCCAATACCACAAACTTCATTGTTGGTGAATAGTATCCCACCTTTATGAATAATAACTTACTCTTATGAAAAGTAATATGACCCTTATGAAACATTAATCATCTAGAAGAATAGTAACATCACCCATGAATGTATATATAAATATTAGGCATATAATAAGTGATAATATTCCCATAGTATAAGTATTAGTATCTTTAT
Organism: Viscum album; assembly: GCA_963277665.1. Lineage (NCBI taxonomy): Eukaryota > Viridiplantae > Streptophyta > Magnoliopsida > Santalales > Viscaceae > Viscum > Viscum album. The sequence continues at coordinate 228,747,914 of OY728143.1, forward strand.
AAGACTTATATCATTAATTAAAATTAATAAATTAATTAAAATGAAAACATATTTTTCTGAAGGTGTTCATCAATTAAAAATTTTGTATCTTCTGTTTTTATGATAAATGTATATGTCCTTTTTCAATTTTTGGAAGAATTATAATATTAGTCATAGTTTTAAAGCTTGTATTTTCATGTAAATTATTGTCCTAATTAAAAATTAAATTAATTATATTAATAAACTTATTTGTTAAAAATGGATTTCATTTTTGGATTCTACACATCAACAAATGGTTAGGTAAAATTTTTGGTAATTTTATAAACTACTAAATTTTTTTGATGAATAGTGAAATATGGTAATTTACGGTATATATAAATTATAAGATAAATAGACTATTCCATGAATCATGGAAGAGGTAAGAAACCATTGTTCAAATTCATATCGACTGATTACTAATTTTAGTCATGGAATCATCACTATTTTTTGTCGTCTGAAATAATAATAACCTATTGAGTAAAATAATACGAAAATCGTCCTCTCCTCCACTACAAAAAATACCCACACTCCACTCTTCTCTTCACTCCTCTCAAACATGTACCTTGCCAAAATTCTATCTAAATATTTCCCCAAGATCCTACCCCACGTAGAGTATCCCTTATTCTCTTCAAAAAAATAAATCCTATATCCTTAATAGGCTCTCAAGGAAGATTATTTCAAGAGATAAATTAATCCTTTCAATTCATTTACTTTCATTTCATATTATTTTGTATTTTTTTTCAATCCATACCTCTCCTCATACATATTTTATGAAAAACCCATTACCTTACATGTAATGTATTTTTTTTATGATAATGGAAAAAGTTATTACAATATCCCCTATAATTTTATTTTTTACTAGTACTGAAGACACCATCCGAGATTTGTTAATTTTCCACATTCAAGGACAATGGGTTTTCAATTTCTTTTACTATCATCCAATATGATCATGAAAATGATTTTGTTATGGATTAAATAGATTATTGTGTTATATATCATATTAAAGGATCTACAATATTTTTTACACCTGATATTAAATTATAATACAAAATGAGTTCGTAGTGATCAAAACCTGCCAATAAACACATAAAGATATCACTAAAGATTTATATAATGAATCCAGATTACTCATAGTAAACACATTAAAATTAAAAATATGTAACCTTATATATGTTCAATAATAAAATATAACTCAAATTCTACACAACTATCCAAATTTTACATGTTTTTTCATTCATGAAAATAAGTAAAATGGTCGTAAAAATCAAGAAAACAAATGGAAACGAACAATGAAATTGAACCTCATAACCAATAAAAAAGACATGAATGAATACTAAAAGGTTATAATGAATCATTTAAACATTTAATAGGTTCATGAATTATTTATTGATGAACCTAATTTTATTATTCAGGTCAATAATAACAAGTAGAGAACAACATCAGTCTTAATGTAGGGGATCTTCTATATTCCACTTTTATTCAAAATGTCATATATTTTATGCCCTTTTATGTGTTATCCATAATGATGGGGTATGTTTTAGAACCTTCAAATTACTTCCATCATGATGTTTAAGTGTTGAGAAACCCCTTTCTCTCTAATTATCCCTTCTTAAGTACATTTGATACTATGATGATAATTTCTAAAGTATTCTACATCAGCCTCCATTATTCCTTCGGGTTTCCTTATCTTCCCCTTACCAAAATGAAGATTTCTTATCTTTTTATGTGAATATTCAAAATGATGTGTACATGTACAAAATTTAATTTTCATGAACACTTAATCCTTCTCTTTTGGGGATATATATGTTTTTATGTGATTCCCTAATAAATACTTCCAGATAAGAAAACATGTTTTAATGGAACTTTCATAATTTTCACATGAAAACAAGGGAACTCTTTTATCTTTTTTAAGCCAGTATTGTTTTAATAAGATATGTAATTTTTATTATGAAAATCTTTTTTATTCAGTTCTATTTTAATACAGAGGATTTTTTCCTTTTCCATTTTAAATTATCTATAGTATTTTCCTTAATACTGTCTAAAAATGTTTTAATGATAAAATTTCATAAATACTTTTCGTACATGTTTTCTATTCTACATGAAATAACATACCATGATACATTCCAATTTTACCATATTAATTTCATTATATGTTTTATTTCTTTTTTTTATTCACACCATTAAGATATGAATGAAATTTATGCTTTATGACACGATTGTGGTACCCAATTTGTTCCTTGGGTAACCCTTTTGTTTATGTAAGATTGATTATGTATGATTCCTTATGTATAAAATATATTCAGGAAAAGTTTTGATGGTTGTGCCCAGATATTTCCCTAATGCATTGGGTAATGTTCATTCTCATGAATCATTATATGATACTTTCTTAGTGGTTAGCCTTGTCTTGTGCTGCCATTTGTGAAGGTCTTGGCAGTTTGCCTTGGATTATTCTTCCATGTAAAATGGTCTTTGCAATTATCCATGAATTATTCTATAATCATGTTTTATATTTCTTCCAAATTATTATAACCCCATTTTTATATGATTCCATGTTTTTATGTTATGATTCCATATGATGCATTCCTTTTTATATCATCATGTAATGCCTCATATCCCATATGTTAATGCTTTGTTCTTATGGTGATTCCTTTACTAGTCTATTTAGCTCATCCCTCTGTTCATGTGTTCTCTAGGGTAAAATATTCAGATCTCTGAATATAATGGAATTTATGTGTCAAATATAAGCTATCAATAATGATATGTTTTATTTAGTTCCATGTTTTCAGTTGTATATACCTTGTCTTCCAGGACACTATACTTTACAACCCTTAGCTTGTACTCTAATTTGTAATTGTACTTAAAATCATGTAATGTTATTTTTAAAATGCTAGGGTCACTATAGATATCTCAATTTATGAGAAATATTTTTGGAATTAGGGATACATGCCCCCATGATGACCTATAGTCATATGAGAATAGGGTGGAAAAGACCATGCTACGAAGAAGGGGGGACATGGGATACCAATGGATCATACTATAGTACCATTTGTGGAAAAAAAGTTTTATTAGTCATATGTGTTAATATGTAGTTCCATAATGGGTTTTTTCACTTCATGAAGTCATTTCATGGTGAATAGAATCCCACCATGTCTATGGAAGAGGTAATACATTTCTTATAGTAGTAGAATCATCCCATGTTATTCGGGGATGGTAGTTCACATGCTTCTAAACTATGGAATGAGACTATGTGATCGATCTTATAAAACCCAGATGCATATCCTAAAAAGATTTTGAAGCTCACAACATATATTCTTTAAGTAGAAACAAATCACTGGTGGAGTGTTTTGTACTCGGATAGCAAGATGTGGGATATGGTCTTGGATAATTTCCAAACTCTGTTATATGTCATATTCTACACCTAAACACTATGTATAGAGTGGGATATAGTGTTAATGTGTCTAGATTAGTCTTCTATGAAGGTTATGGAATACTTAAAAATCTACACATATTGTAAATTCCTTGCATGGGCATACCGTTGTGATGAGGTATAGAAGGTGATATTATTTGAGGAAGTTATCTGGATTTCTATTTTATCTTAGGTCAATGAGTTCAAGTTCATGATGAATACTATGATATTAAATTATTTACTAATTACATGATATTCAAGGATTCAAATTAAATGAGTACCTTCCAAGCCACTAGTGGTGCTAGTATAGTTTTTTATCATCCATGTAGAAGATGGGGACAACTGAGAAATTATAACAATCATGAACTAATTGAGATCCATTATTGAGTAAGGATGTCCCACATGCAACGTTTCTACAAGACATTCCATCAAGTAGTGAGTGGTAGGGGTCATCATTAGCACTAGGTTTGGGATTGGGTTTCACAGCTCCACATCAAGTAGGGAGCTGGAGTAGTACATCTCAATTAGGCTATAATGGTGGGGGTCATGGTTGAGGCAATCAGACAGTAGTAATATTAAGACATGAGAATCGACCTACTCAGGGTAGTGAGGTTGTGTCACTAGGTTACAATTTAGGTAATATATATTCTTTAGAGCCTACAACCTCAGTGCATAGTTCCACAACATCTATAGTGATAGTTATGATCTTAGTGGACTCAAATATTGTATCTTTTCTTTATGATATAGATTCATCTTGTAGTTTTATATCTTAACCTATTTTGTGGATCCTTGGGGTCATTGTTCAGCTTTCTGATTCCATGATGACTCTTGAAACATTATTAGGGATAAGAAATGAGGATGTAGGTTAGTGCAAAGAGTTACCCCATTATGTGGGTGTATATAACATTTTATGTATTATTTTCATTGTTGAGATGATATGGTGTAATATCATACTCTAGATTGAAATTCTATTATCATATTACAAATTCATTGATTACTATCACTGATCAGTGACTTTAACGTTAGGAAAGGGACCAATTTATGTTCACAATGGTTAATAGGATTTCCATGTGGGAAAAGATGGACCACAACATCATTGGCTAGGAAGAATGACATCTTGTATTTCTATATTGTGTCTGGATAATTAGAGAGTGAATCAGTATGAAATTCCTACAAATGATGATAATTTTTGATAAATTATCAAATAAGAATTTTTTTTGTTTACCTACGGTGTGATTGGTTGAGTAGTTCATCGTGGTTTCCATGATCTTCAACAATATACATTACACCTTACAAGATGGATTAAATGGAACATCAGGAGTACAAGATGAATCTAGAGTATTTGGAGGAAATGGGTTTTATATGACACAATACTTATTTCATGGTTTTACCAGTCCTTTTTGGTGAAAATTGATGATGGTCCCCATTGGCTATGAGTAGAATATAAGAAACTGAATTATTTGATCGTTAAGAACTAGTATCCCATTCAATGGATAGATAATTTTTTCAACCATCTTGGAGGTTCATAGGTGTTCATGAAAATTGATTTCAGGTGCGAATACCATCAGGTATGTGTTTACCTATATACACACATGCCAAAAATTTCTATTGTAGTTATTAATTTTTTATTATCTGGTTATGTAGTTCTGCCTCACGAACATGCCACCAGTTTTCAAGGTGGTGATAAAATGAGTTATGTATCATAATTTGTATTTTCTTACAGTGGTTTTCATGGATGATACGATAGCGTATTCTCAAAATCAAAACATTCATCCCAAACATCTTAAAATCAATTTAGAGGCACTAAGAGGGTATTAGTTATATGATAAGATCACAAAGTGCAGCTTATTAATATATAATATTCAGTTTCTGATTTATATTTTCTCTAAGAATAGAGTATTGGATAACCAATAGAAGTTGAGAGTTGTAGTTTAATTAGAAAATACCAAGAACCCTTTTGAAATAATGTGTTTCATGGAGAAATATAAATATTATCACAGTTTCATAGAGGAATTCTCACAACTATAAGTGTTGTTGATGGGTTTCAATAAGAAGGGAGTTATGTTTTTAAAAAATATATATGTGACACAACCATTAAGATGATTAATGGGAAACTAACATCATCTACATTCATGATTCATCCAAAGAAGGGATGATTAAACATTTTGTATTGTGATGCATCATATATTGGTCTTGGATATGTTCTGATGTAGGGATACAGAATCATGGTGTACGTGTATTGGCAGCATATTCCACATGATAGGAACTACTAGACACATGTTCATACATTATATGTACATGTTATTACTTTGATCTATTGGAGACAACCAATATTAAGAGAGAATTTTGTGATGTAAAAGGACATGAAATTCCTTATATACATATTTACTCAGTGTGATATGGATCAGGGGGAGTGAAAGTTGGTTTATTAACTATAGTATTTCAACATTGTTATTTCCTATAATCCAAGAAAAGTAAATGCATCGGCAAATTCACTATGTATTAAGACCATGATATTGGCAGTTTAATAGGATAGTAGTTTGTGGAAACATATATATTTATTATATTAGATACAATTAGATGTTCATGACTATTAGGGGAAGGATTATCTTTCATTATTAGTTGTGACCTCTACCCTACTCAATAGAGTGTGGATGAGGATGCTATCGGATTCTGAGGACCTATTACTATGGGATATTAGGGTTGGTGAGGACCCACTTCCTGGTTGGACCATATATGAGGATGAGATTTTTGTATCCATGGTGACCTATGGTATTCAGAGAACATATGGTAGGATATGATGTTAGAGTTTCAGTACATTGTTTTTGTAGTGCATCCGAGTGTAACCAAGATGTATCAGGACATAAACAGTTATTACAGGTGGTCATGATGAAATCTGAGGTACGTGGTTTTACTGCGAGGTGTTCCACCTATCAAAAGGATAATGTGGAACAACAGTGAACAAACTGAATTTTACCATTGTTACCTATTATAGAGTGGAAATTATATAATGATGTGACAAATTTCAAGACTAGATTTAAGAGGTAAAATTGAGGTACTATTGTTGTTTGTGTTATTTTCGAAGGTATCTTGAAGGATTAACATTTCATACTGATCAGTGATGCCTTATGTTTTGATGAACATATAAGGTTTTATATCTTTGAGATAGTAAATCATCATGGGGTTCTTCACACTATCATTTTGGATAGGTATGATTGGGCTACAAATCAATTAAAGAATATTTATCATTGGTTTTTGGATACACAAGTTCATTTGAGAAAGTAATACCACCCTCAGAATGGTGGAAAATCATAGCATATAATACCGGTGCTTGAGGATATTCTGTGAGAATGCGTCATTGATTTAGATGTCTCTTAAGAGAGGAATATATACCTAGTTGAGTTCTCATGATAATACAATAATGACATAACCTTATGGGTTTTTTACAATAGGACACTATGATCATCTCTGTGATGGATGGAAGCAGCTATGGTAGCTTTATTGTTCCCAAATCTCATGCAGAAGACTTTTCAACTGGTATAGTTGATCAAAAATCACATGAATACTGCAGAATTTTGATAAAAATCATACTCTAATATCCATTTATGAACTCTATAGTTTTAGGTTGGGGCAGTTATTTTTACAAATCTCACCAAGGCTGGGACACAAACAAATCAAAAGATAGGGAAAACTTTCACCATGATATGTCAGTTTGTTCGAGATTTTAATGAGAGCTAGGCTGGTAACCAATAGGTTGTAGTTACCTATGAGGTACAGGGCCATGAACGATGTATTCCATGAATCTGAAGTTTTCCTTTATCACACTTACCCATACCACATTTTACAACATGATGAGGAGGTGTTAAATTTTGATCCATCCTTTGAAGAGTATCCAATTCATATCATTGATAGGATAATTAAGGTCCTTTGAGTTCGTTCATTTCCTCTAGCATACGGGTTATGGAAGCAAAGTTGTTCACAAGATGAGACATGCAATCGGGAGGCTTGACTATGTGCTCAGTGGTTAGATCTATTCTCAAAAGAAACATGAATACCCCTAAGAGGGATATTCTGTGGTGAATTGGTTTATTGGGGGAAGATTATAAGATCCTGGGTTTTGATAGGTGGTATGGATATTTATTGTTTTTGGTTTAAATTATTATTGACAGACTAAAGTGAATACCCTTTAAAGAAATTTTGGTATCAGTGGTGTTTGGTAATTCTTCGAAGCTATGAACCTGACTTATTTTCATAAAATATGTCGGCCGCATTGTTACTAGAAACCATATGGTGCAGGTTATAGGAGTATAACAAACCATACAAGGATATAAAGTGGGGCTATAAAGGCTACATGATATGATAAAATCAAGAGAATAGAGACATCCACTCATTCAGCAGTACATGTATTTTTTAACTGAGGTGTTTCCCATGGGTTTCTGTCATTTACATGTGTTAGCATGATGTTGTTTGATTGAATTGATTTAATAGATTATTTATAAATTGTACAAATGATTAGGTAAACTCATTGAATTTGAATGGTATGGAATTGTTTTATGAGTGACTAATCTCATGGTATGAAATGGTAATTGAATTTTCTGTTGAATGATTTAAAAATACCCCATGTGTGTCATACACCATGGGTCATGATTTTGGAAGAGAATTATATGCACTTGTATGCTCCTTGGTTTCTAATTCCCTAAGATTATAGGGGCCTTTCCACCCTTAGGAATCAATTTTTTTGTTCTTGAGGTTGACATGGTCTTTTGACATGCTCCGTGGACTCCAGTTCAAGAACAACCGAGTTTCCACCAAGATTCTCCTTGGACTCAAAAAGGATGAATTAGTACACTATAACTTGGATCCTACAATGCAGGGTCTAAAAATTAATATTTTATGGTACTACCATGTTTAATGTGATATTCATGGCAATACGGCTTGGTCATGGTTGTTATGAGATAAAATTTATATGGAATGTCCATAGTTATATTATTTATTATGTATAAGGAATTGTGATGGTAGTTATATCTTTTTTCTATAGATATTTATTATGATAGGTGTTTTAATATTGTTCTGTAGGGAGCCATGTATGTCTTTACCAAATCAATTTATTGGTATGTTTTTTTACTAGGTAACTATACTTGTATTAATAACATTATTTTTATATTATGACATATTCATTATATTATATTTCATAGCCAATGTATGTTATAGATTTATTAGGTGGTTAGCTACTGATATTGTATCTCAAACCCTATTCAGGCCATCATTGGGCAGTCGAATAGGCTATTTGGATGTAGTTAGTGATTGTTTAAATTGATCACAATTTGATTCTTGAATATCTACCTTGGTTAGGAGTGTGGGAGGATGGGAAAAATATGAGGATCGTAAATCTATCATGAGGTAGTTTTTGGGGTCTTTTTTTTTATTTTAATATTTTATTGTACTAATGCCCTATAAACCTTTTTTCGACACATGAAATATTCATCATTGTATGTGGGATTACATTTGGAATTTCATTTATGTTTCTATCATCTTGATGGTTGTATAGTTTCTATTCGATTTACCGTCACCACTATTTTTCATATAATTACTACCATTGTCTTACATTCTGATAAGAGGACTTCGTATTCTAATAGAAAAACACACGTCCCTCACTGCTAGTCAATAGTCTCTATAATTTGGGGGATGTACTTGAGGCCATGTGACTCACCAAGATCTGGGAACCATTTAGTGGAATCTTGATCTAGGACATTACACTTGGGGTCCCCTTCTCTTCGTTATACTATATAGAATACTAGTAACAATGACTGATTAATACAAAGGTAAAAAACTAGTATACAATATTTAATAACTAACTTGCTCAATTTTTTTACATAGCGTATATTTTTTTGTGGAGGGAAGACCCACCCCCCCCCCCCCTCCTTAAACCTGGGATCTATTCTCATGTTTACTTGTGATACTGGATTCCTATATTACTAATGGTCAACTTGTATCCACTAGCCCAAATTTCTTTTGAATATTATATTCCAAAAAGCATATTTTAAATCTCTAAAATGGATTATTCAGTTAGATTCTATATCATTTATGTTAGGTCACCTTGTATTGGACATATTCTCAAAGAGGTTGTGTAATATTTCACTCAAAAATAATTTATTACCCATATCCCACAACATCATTCTAGAATTTCAAAAGACCATGTCAACCTCAAGTGTCCCAAAATCCTCCATTTATATATCTATTACCCATATCCCACAACATCATTCTAGAATTTCAATATTCATAAATATTCAAAGAACCTTGTAAAAGTGTACGGACACACTCTACTTGACAATAAATGTATGCCATGTGGACTAGAGCATAATGGACCTTAAACCATTAAATATAGGTGTTTCTTACATGAAATAAATGATCTTCAATCCTTGGTATCCTGAAAAATATCGTAGTAGAACTTAATATAACAAAGTGATTTATGATCATACAGGGCATGTCTTCAAAATATGATTACAATTGATTCAAAATTTTATGGTAATATTTATACCACAAATATTAAAACTATTGAATTTAATTTAGAGTACTTATTGTTTCACTACCATAAATCAAAATAAATTTCATAAAGGATGTAGTGTGTCATGAAACATCATAGATAGTCATCTTTCGTGTTTTTTATAAGATAAAATTGTTACAGAACTGTTCAAGAACATCCATTACTTAAAATATTAATTAAGAATACAATGTATCAGAACAATTCATGGACACACTTTCTTCATGATCCCATCATGGTTGTAGGGTTCATTAACCCTTCATGATTACACATAATTCACTACAATAAAGAGATGGACTGATCGAAATGATCCAATACTACTGAAACAGATATTCTGAGATAAAAGGAAATAAAGTACCACAACAGAATGATTGAGATAAAATATCCTAAACAAAAAAATTTATAGTCCACAAAAAATGATGTTAACCTATAATAAAAATGTCCCAATCAAGGATGTCGTAAGCTTAGAAAGAGATATTTCATGTTAAAAACCCTAAACAATAATATTAGAAAATTCGTGCTAAAAGACCCATATAATATGAAATAGATGGTCCATGCTAGAAAACTCAAATATATATATATATATATTTGATAATGTTTTAAGACCATAATTTTACAATTTTAAGAGATGAAATTCATTCCATGTTGAAAAATATGATAGTGAACCTAATGAAAAAGACATGTATTTTCTCACTGGATAAGAAATTTGTGTTTTTCAATATATACTGATCACTCATGAAAAGTATAAATTATAATATATTTCCTTTTTAGAATACCTAAATTGAAACCTGAGAGATGTCAATGTCTACACCCACTAGTCATTCTTTATGAGAATAAGAGGAAAATGTTTGAGAAATAGGAAAAAGAGATACAAATCATATAGAGAAAATTATTTTTCAATGGAGAAAATAAATATATGTTTTCTAAGTTGACTGAATTTGGTTGAAATCGGATTACTCTCTCCTTCAGACTTATATTCACCCATGTTATCATTTTATACCTAGAGATCCCATGAATAATGGAGAAGATACATCAATGGGTAATGTCATTCTCAAAGTCATTCATGATCAATCAACATGAAAAATATGTTATGTTTCCGACATTAAAATCCAAGAAATTTGGATTACAAGGTCTTACTCAAAGGACAAGTACCATTGATGATCTATATGATACCAAGTCAATGAAATTCTAATTATATCTTGAATGAATTTAAAGGTAAGATATGGAATGTGATGTACTAAATATATTTTCAATGATAATGTGGAAAGGAAGGAAGAATATCCACATTCTATAGTATCTCTATGGTTCCATTTAAAAATAGTATTCATGGAATTACAATAACATAATTCAACTATGTTTTCAATATCAACAAGAGTCTGGAGATAGGAGTTGATTTAGCAATGACAACTCTTCACCAATTTTATAAGTGTGAGATAATAATTCTGATTACATAGAATGATGTTAACACATACATGTTATTATCACTTATAATTATGATTTCTACACAGTTAAGTTATCCATTTAGATATGTAGCAGTGAGACCTCTTAATGTCTCTACTAGAGAACCTCTGATGCTTTTCTTTTTAATTAAACCAATGGAGTCTTTTGATATAAACATTGAATGTCCCTATAAATTTAATAAAATTATTAGCAAGACTTGAAAAAATGTATCATTATATCATATAATTGCTGGTAGGTGAATAAATGTACTTATATCTCATGAATGTGAAGGAGAAGGATCTCTTTGTGGTCATGAATGTTCTCCAAGTAAGTCCCACAAATAGGTTTTTGGATTTTCTTCCAAATTAGCCATAATGTTTCATATACATTGACGGAGGGATCATCTAAACCTATGAGGATGCAAGATAATCAGCCTTAGTTACTTATCTCCCAATCCGAATTTCATTTTTCACACACACAAGAGGGACTGCATCTTTTAGAAACCATGTAATTCTAAAGTGAGGTTCATCACTATTCAAAGATACCATAATTGGGGGATTCTCTAAGTATAATATAAATATACATTACTTATATATGTAAAGGTCTCAGAGAAGTGTATGTATTTTCCCCCTAATGAATGAGTATATTAAATATACATCATATGTTTTCTTAATCTAAAGTCTAGGCTTTTTCCTATTATAGGAAGATAAGTGCATTGATAGAATGAAGATTGATATCAACATTTTTATCTTCACGCTTCAATATAATCCAAATTTGATAATTATTATTGGATGATGTTCTCCATTCATGAAGGTTAAGGTATGTGTTAAAACATTATAAATATTTAAAAACTAACAAGAAAATCAGTGTGGTGTATGCAGCTCACAAAAAATAAGCTTTTCAATGTGTGTTGTAAGAAACTCATCCAGAGAGAGAATTTAAATAAACAATAATTGAGAGATCCACTTAAATCGGCAATCATTATATAGATTATTAAAGGATAGGTTATGAAGATTAAATATTCATAATGGGTCTACAAATCAATAAACACAATTGGACATAATGTCATTATCTTGGCCTATGAAATGTTTAATATCATAGTAAAAACTAATGCAAGATGGATACTAGTAGTTTTAAGTTATTTTTAACACTTGAAATCATCTTCCATCATATCATGAACAATCCTATCGGGGACTAGAAAGCTAGTAGGATATCGAACCACAACTTCCCCAAGCATGACTGTATAGGCCAAGGGTTGGAGACCAGTGCTGGAAGGCCTTAATAAAATTTGGTTCCTTTTCGTAATTAAACAATATGTATGCACCATAAACATTATAAAGTGAAAGGGACTAAAAATAAAAAACTGAAACATCTAGAGTAAAATAAATTCATGTAACAAACTCTTGGTAAATAAAAATGTGTATGACTATGAAATTTGAAAAGTAAATGGGAAAATACAAGCCCGTCTAGAATAGATGTCCCATCCTGACAATATCAATAAAAATACTGAGAGATCCTTTATCTAGATCTCTAAACCTTGACCACCGTATGTGGTAAAATTTACTCGGGAATCCATATGTTTCTATTAAATCACCACCACCATATCTGTTTTCTTCTAAGACACAACATGTGTAGTTAATTCTAATTCATGGATGAGTATTTTCATACCCAAAAAGATACCCCCAAAACACGAGTGGGGTCAATAAGAGAGCCGAACGAATTTATCACCTCAACCCCAAAGAATGTGTGAAAAATATTCCCAATTACTACATATATATATATAGAATTGTTAAAGAATCCAATATGGGAAGTAAATAGGATCTTAATATCATAGACCCTACAAGGAATGAGTATCCCTACAGCACAAGGGGCTATCCATACATGTACAGTAGGGAGGAACCAAAAACATTCCATGTTTCCACATAATTGAATCGAACAATCTCTCAGTAGAGGACCAACACCCTAGTGAATTAGAGGGGTCCAATATAGTAGGTATAAGACCAACTATCTAGTCCAACAAGGTAATTCTAATCAGTAGGTTGGTAGACAAACCATGCCATAGTCTGTGAGGAGGGTACCACTCTATAGATAGATAGGGGACCTAAGTCCATGTACATTAGGGGGTTCCATTTAGTAGACTGATAGAGGAACCATTCCAAATTCTATCATTGTGATACCACTAATTATATTGATGACTTTCACCCTAGTCCATTAGGGGGTACCACTCTATAGGTAGATGACCCACACCTGAGTTATTCAAGGGTACCAAATATATGTAGACAACACATGCCTTAATATATTAAGGGGTATGGCTCATGTCTCTCTCTAAAGATCTTACTAGATCACTTCCATCATCAACTGTCACCTAAAGAATCATTGCACTCTGAACATGTCATATTGCTTCAAAAATCCATTAATATAGCCACCATAATGATCTATATGGAATTCACCTTAGGAATGATAACTCATGGACAAAAATATATGTCATAATGAAATAGATGTGACATGTAGAAGTTGTAGGGAGATGTAGAAAAATGTATGGGGACCACACAACATGTGACGACACTAATATTCATCGATTTATCATCTATATTTCATGGATTATTATCTATATAGTAATAAATGTATTTCGGGTAAGACACGACATGTTTGGGTCACCTAGGGCTTTCCCATTATCTCCGGGTTGTGGTCGTGTGCCCTAGTCACATGTTACTACCCATGGTTTGGATAACACCCAATGATTTTGTGAATTATTATTCTTTATGAAATTTAACAATTGTGATACTTTTCATTCCACATTACATTCAATATAGATAATTTTATTTTGAACCACTATGTTTGTCTTGATTTATATGCAACACAAAGTTAGTCATGCACTACACACAACATAAATTTTATAATTACAAAATAGAACCAAGATGCTATCTTGAAACATGGAATACAATACACTCCACATCAACCTATCTTATGAAATATGAATCACAAACTAGGAGTATATTATATGTTACTCTGAGTTTCCATGAAACCTTATTTTTTTATTCATATTTAAATGGGATAATTTTTATATATCAATTAAACATAGTAATGTCAATAATGATAACTACTTATATTTTTTTTAAATTTCTATTCTATAAATAACACTTTTTTTATAATGAATGATATATTTTTGGAAAATTCCTTATATGCAGAAAAATGATTTTTCTCAAATGAACTGCTTTTAATGAAATTCTGTAGAAAATAAATAATCTTATTTTATACACATATAGAAATTTAATTTGATAAAATAAACATTAATTGTTTAATAAAAAAATTGAAAAATATCTTAGGGGGGTTTTTTGAATTTTTCTTGACAAACATCATTTTTTGATAAATATTGTAAAATACAGGATGTTAATTAAAAATTGTTTTTCATCTAATTTATTTATATGGTTAAATTATATTTTAAAATAAAATAAAATTATAATTGGATAAAATTATTATGAATTAATCAAATTTAGGTCATTCTAATTAAATATACATTGATATTGTGTATAAAAACTAACAATATTTTAGACGTTTTTACTTTAAAAACCAGCAGTGTCATCCTATTAGTGGGATTAAATTTATATAAATTTCAAAAAATTATGTGATTATAAATATAAAAAATTTATTCCATATTTTTAATAATAATAATTTCTAATTTCTAATAAGTTAAATATCTTTTTCAGAAAATATTTGGGAAAGTGAATAAAAGTAATTGCAACAGTTAAGAGAAAAAATTTTGTTAATAACGTACATAACCATAAATATACGACTAAAAACGCCCTAGAACCTTGTCTAACACCCCTTTAATATAAATTATTCACAAATTCACTTTTAATATTGTGTTTTATTTAATTTATATGACTTTTTTAGGTAAAACTTTGGTACACCTAACTTGTTTTCAAAAATACCAATTATGTCCTTTCCCTTCCGTGTAAAAACGCACCTACTCGCCCTCTTCATCACACCTCTAAAACCCCATAGGTTCTTCCTAGATCCTCCCAATAAAATTCCCTACCTCCCAAAATTTCTCCTATAATTATTTTCATGGGAATAAGGAAATCCAAGGAAGCCTTTTGGCACTATGTAAAGGGAGTTACCAGATTATGAGGTAATGTATTCTCTCATGCTCCATTCTTTTATTTTACCTCTCCACACTCAATTATATTTATTAAATGATTTATAAGAAAAAAATTATATTAAATATAATATAATATTTTATTTATAATGGTTCATCCTACACATACACAAACATCCATCTAATGTGTAACAAACATATTGTTTATGGGTATGAAAAACTACCACATGACTAAAAGATGATTGTTAATTTTTCCATTGCCACATATCACAGTGGAAATTATGATGCAAACTATATTTATATATGTAATATATTATTTTCATTATTTCCTTAATCATTTTTATTTCTTTTACAACACATAGCATTTTTCATTCCATTTTTCATAAATTTGATATTGTCTAATGAGGAAGTGTGGGATACTTCCCCCTCAAAGCTATATGATTCATTTACACACTACATTGAATGTATTATGCTAGGGTTTATAAAAATTATATGATATATACAATATAATAATTATACTAGAAAAAATATAAATATTCATATATTTCTTTTACTTTTTTCTATCAATATGAAAATTAAACAGAAATAGCGTTCACGCGTACATATGACCTTATGTCTCCATGAATGGGGAATTCAATTTCAGAAATCTATATTATATGAATTATAATGAAAATAAGTTATATTTATATCATTATTTACAATATTTAAATCATTATATATTTATAATTTCTTATGATATTAAAAATTAAGACACATGTGAAGAATAAAGAGAATATTACACGGTGTGAAAACATAAAATCGGATTGTTAACAAAGCAGGTAATATATGGTCATAGTCAAACCATATATTCTATATGTTATAAAAATATAGTATATATAAACATAGATAATAAATTTATATAACTTAAAAACGTGTTTTTTACAAGTATGATGTGAGTCAATACATAATGTAATTGGATTTCATCTTACTCTTTATTTCGGTGATATTCGTTCTTTATTCACCACACATTACTATTGTTTTATCAATATAAAACCAATGGATGTAATAAATAATTCATAAATTTAATTTTATGGGTATTTACATATCAATTATATGATATTTATTTAATGGTTTTAATGTTTCAAAAGATAGAAAATTGGTTAAATTATTTTGTCTATATTTTCCTTGTTTGAGATTCTAGTATTACTATAGGCCTAAATTCAGTTTGATGTGTATATAATTTCATTTTACAAGATATATCACAAGTATTCATATTTTAATGATATTTTAATCTTCATTTAATGTGCATTTCCTATGTAGAGGGTATTTTCTAAAGTTAACATGTGATGTGAGTTTGATGAAAAAATATCATCACTTTTCAATACTTTTTATGTTTATACTCCCATTGATTAAATCATATAACCCATGTCTCACGAATATTCATGAATTTTTTTATACTATAGTTATTCAAGATTAATTCATGTGCAGGTAAAAATTTACTACTTTTTGGTATATATGATAGTTAAAAAAAATTATGTAATCCCGGCATTTCCGTCTCTTCAATCAGAAATCTATATTCCATAAATCCATGTTTTCTAAAAGGGGTTTCCCTAAATATTGTACATTTATCCTATAATTATTAAAATACAATATATCCATTTAATATTTTAACAATACCTTCAATGGAATCTTAATTTCTCTTACTAGATAATGAATTTTTATAATATTTTTACCATGCCAAAGTAAAGAATTTTTTTCCTTGTATGAAATGTACTTATTTTCTTGAGGTCGATTCATTAAATCTCCCATTGTATTTTTAAAAACATATCAATAAATAAAAATTTTTAAATGTAATTTTCATGGGAAATTTTTTCCAATTTCTATTCAAGATTTCTAATTAGGTTTTAAAAAATAATTGTATTTCAAATGGTTTTACGCCTTATTTATATGTTTTCAATGTTTTTTTAATGATATGGTTTTCAAAAAACATTCATGATTCTTCATATTTATTCCTGAAATATATATTAAAAACTTTTCCTATATTTCCCTATAAGTATTTAAAATTTTTTCAATGATAATAAAATTTAAATTTATTTGAATCCTATTTTATAAGTTTTTAATAAAAAATATGTTCAAAATTATTTCTAGTAATATTTATAATTATTAATGATATTTTCTACAAAAATGATTTTCAAATGTTTTTATTCAGTAAAAATATTTTTTCAAATAAAAAGCTAAATTTTCACAAAGAAGTTTTTTTAAATATATTTTAAAATTATTTTTTGTCAAAGATGGCATCTATTGATGTAAGTCATTCCCTTATGGGAAATGACGTAAACATTTCATTCATATTATTTCTATGAATGGGACCTCCTTAATCGAATGTTATTCAACAAATATGTTTCTCTTTGATTGGGTTTTCTTTTGATGAAATTATTATGAAACCTGTACATTTTTCCATAGGTTAGGATATTTTTACATGTTTATGATACCCATTTCAATGCATAGTCTATGATATGATCGTTTATTATTTTTTGGAAAGTGTTTGTAATATATAATTATGATATGGGTGAAACCCATATCTCCCTCCACTAAATTGGGTAATGATTTATATATAATGAGATTGACATTATTGAAATGATAAATGATCTCGGTATTGTAATACACATATGAAACAATGAGTGAACTCAGTTCTGTAAAACAATTCTGGAATGAAGAGTGATCTCAGTTCAGTAATATAGGGCTGGAAGGTGGAGTGAAATTAGTTTCGTAATAAAAAACTAGAACCATGCTTGAACTTAGTTCAGTACAGAAAATTTTCCACCAATAATTCCTTGACAGCAATGCCTGGACAAATACGAAACCCATTATATATGTTGTATTTCTTCTACTATTACATGTTTTATTCTTATGATATGATTTCCAAAAAAATTTCCCTCATTTCATTATAATGCATGACTCAAAAACTATAATGAATAATGCCAGGATTTGAGTATGTTATCTTTGATATGCAGGGTATGATCTTCTCTTTTAATGATGATGTTCTCACAACATTATGCTCGTGATTATTCATACATAGATCTATTTTCTACCCTTACTGAACATTTTATTTCACAAAATTTTCTATTTCCTTCCTCATTTTATGAAGATATTTAACAATTTTGATGTATTTAAGAAGGGTGATAGTCATGAAAAACCTATTTCAAGATAATGTAGCTCATTTATATACCAATTTTTATCTTTCCATTTTTTTAAAGGCACTAGACTAGTACAGTCATTAGGCATCTACTTTAATATTTGTTTAGTATTCATAAAAATTTATGTAATGTCTATGTATGAAAAGTAAGGGTCCCTATAGTTTGTATTAAAGGAAATTTTTATTTAATCATTGGAATCTAGGATGAGAAAACCTTATTGAGAACCATAAGGACATGTCTAAGGATAAGTATGAGGATAAGGAATAGTGTTGGAAAATTTCTTCCAATATTGGTAAAGGATAGAGTTAGTGAAATCCTATAAATAAATATCTATCTAGATACTACAACTAAATTTGGATCTTCCACAATTATACCTATGGTCAACAACTCCGATAAGATATTCTTGGCTTGACTGTAGGTAATGTAGTACTTGATAGTGGGCCTTTCTTCACACAAGGTTTGACACTCCCAAGTTATTTTCTTTTGGAATTGAAAAACTCTTCACGAACCATCATGGATGATTTAAATATATGTTTTCTATGAATAATATAGGATGAACCTAGAGTGTAATTGGTAAATTAAGTTGTTATAATTGAAACTCATATATGAAATTCTTTTCATGACTATGTGGTTTTATTCTATGATAAGTAATGCCCACACTCATCTTCTAGTTTTATCCAATGGAGAGAAATAGAAGAAACAATATTAACATTGAATGTGGTGGGAAATTTTCTAATGATTAGTCAAGTGGGATGATCACATGGGTGAAATATGTTGTGATAATTCCAAATCAGTTTTCAAGGAACTTGTTTCAAAATGTTTACTTTAACCTACTCTAAGACTCACCAATGATGTGAAAGAAAGAGGTCTCTGAGATTTTGGGTAATAGATACCATAAAGGATAGAAGATTTTGTTCTCTTTTATGTAATGAATGTGGAAATAATCACCTAATATAATATTGTAGAGTAATATGAATATGTTTTGACTATGGAAAAGAACATAAGTAAAGTGACTCCAAGGGAAAATTGATGAGTTCGGTTAACAAAATGTATGTGAATATCGTCCTACATATGTCTTTATCGAAGGGTAATTGTTTTATGTGTGTATTAAATTTTCATTATGTAACTCAATGTCCGAAGAGGAAACCTCATAAAGAGAATCAGCTAGGTGGTGTGAGTAATGGTTACATAATGGATAATGATGAGACTACATATAAAATATGAAAGGAAAGAGGTATTGGTTAATAGGATGATGTATCATTTTTAATGGTATAATAATTTAATGTATTAATAAATGATCTTTACTATTTCAATTCTAGAAATATGATATATTAAATGTGATATATATATATAAGGATTGTTAATGGTTTCTGTTTGGATCTGATGGACTAGAATAGTTATTTAATGGCCTAGTGATGTCTATAGAAAACACTTTATTATTGTAAATATGATCTATAATATGTTCCGTATGTTATGATATTTTTTCTATAATGATATATGAGATATACATATGTAAATTGCATGGTACTAATTACATTGGAACTCATTAAGGTCACATTTCCAAGTATTTCATACAATCATGGATATATATTATATCTTCTCTGATTTATGAAATATATCCCATAATCTATGGAATAAGGAATAATTCTTGTTTTCGGGAAGTATTTATGTTTATTTATGTGGTTACCAAGTTCCCAGATAATTTTCCATGAGGGTATTCACATATTTGTAATGTTACAACCATGGTCTATTTTCTAATATAGGGGGGATCGATGTTTAGATTATCTTATGACTTTATTTCAGTGTTTTGGGATTTTCATCATTTAGAGTGGTTATAAGAATAACCATTCATGAAAAGTATATCTTAAACAATGGATGAAAAAAATTTGTATTGAGATTGTATTGAAATCCTTATTTAAAAGCTTATTTAGTGATTAACCATATTTTAAGGATTTCAACCATATTTTATAAGTTATATTAGGGTGTTTTTAGAAAATGACATTATGTATATTGGGTGACATCGAATAATGTCTAGAAAGACTGTGGGTATTTAACCCCTGGCCAAAGGATGATAAGGTTTTAACACCAATTACTGGCCTATGCGATGACTTGGTTAATTTATAATTATTTTTTATAAATAATTATTCATGATGTAATAATAGTACTATTTTTTTATTTAGATATTAATTTATTAACCATAATTATTTTTAATTATAGTAGTAAATTTCAATCATTTATAGGCCATAATATTTGATAAAGTTTATTTTAGTTCTTTAGGTATCAATGTTAATTTTCAATCACCCTTTTTGTCACGACCCATCCTCGGGGCCCGTGCCGTGACTACCCCAAGCCCACCTTCCATAGGCCAGGGGCTGGAAACTAGCACCAAGGCATAAATCCCGGAAAAAGGGAAGGAATTGCCTTTGTAATGTAACCAACAAACACCACATAGTAAGAAGGCAGAAGTAAACACTATGTAAAAACTTGTACAACAGTAAGTGCGGAAGTAAGTGGGCCAGAATACAAACCCAAACTGAAAGTAAAGTACAACTCAAAAGGGTAAACCGCAACTGAAAAGTAAAGCCACAACGTCGAGCCATCCACTGGAAGTCCCAGCAGAAGGGTGGGTACAGATAGCCTCCACTGCTCCTCGGGTCCAGCCGACCGCTCCGAGTACGTCCCACCCAGTGGTCCACCTCCAGGTACCGTCCTGCTCCGCAAGCCTCCACCACGATCAGCGATGTCCGTCATCTGCAACCAACACAATGTAGTGCGGGCATAGCCCATGCAAGGGTGAGTATAATCTACTCAGTAGGGACCCCGAGACCCCCGAAGGTCTCCCAGAATCCACAAATGATAAACCACAAGGAAAGATACAATCACGAAGTAACATCCGACACGGCTTAGGTATATGCCCATACATATACCTAAGTCATCAATTCTCGCTCGGCTCCAACATCCTAGCTCAAGTACAACCCAGTCCACACAGGAAGGCAAAACGTAAATCCACACAAGATAGCACAACACAATCCAAAAAGGAATGTAAAACAAAATTCAGCTCACACAGGTATACTTCTTCATATGATGATAAAGATGACCAGATATTTCCAATGATTCATCTAAGTCATCGGACCCACAAAGGATCGATAGGTACTAACCCCCTCAATGACCCACAAAGGATATGACCCACAAAGGATCGATAGGTAACTAACCCCCGCAATGACCCACAAAGAATCTGACCCACAAAGGATTGAAAGGTAACTAACCCCAGCAATGACCCACACAGGATCGGACCCACACAGGATCTGTAGGCGCTGGCCCACACAGGACTGGTGAGCGCTGACCCACATAGGATCAGACCCACACAGGATCGGTAGCACTGACCCACAAAGGATCGCTGAGTGTTGTAGTCATCACCGCCGAATCCACTGAGGATCTCTGCACAGTCGTCGTCGTCACAGTAGCAGTCGCAACCAGCTCTAGGGTTCCCGCACACAGCAAGCTCGTTCGGGAGGGTCCCCTCCATGAGCCGAGAGGCTGATACATCAAATGACACATATTCCAGATTTTTTGTATCCAAAAGTTCCGTATCGTCAACAGGAACTCAACGTCGCAGACGGCGCGTTAATCGGACGCCCGGTCTGAGAGTTATTGGCTTTTTCATCCCAGGGCCCCGGTTGGTTTTTAAGGAAAAACCAACCCGACCATACTCCACCTGCGTCCAAACCTCAGGCGGAGTATTTCAAAAGATCCTTCTCACCTAGAGGAATTCAACAAAGTCGACGGCACGTCAATCAGACGTCTGAATCTCAAGATATGAGTGTTTCCGCTCCGAGGGCCTGGTTGGTTTCGTGTACGAACCAACCCGGCCGAACCCAAAGTAATCTGAAACCTTGAGTGTGATATACCGAAATGATCGTCTCGATCCAAGGATCGTATTTCCACTTACATAGCGTCGTTCGGAGGCCCGTATCGCAAATTATGATCAAAAGACCAAAAAGGTCTGGAAATGAGAGTCTGGGCCCGGACCGACCCGGCCCGACCCCCCCCCCCCCCCCCCCCCCGCCCACGGGGTCGGCCCGACCCGGGTCCGGGTCTGACCCGGTTGGGCGCGACCCGACCAACGGGTCGGCTCGGCCCGGCTCGGCCGAGCGGCAGAGAAAGGGAAGCCGCGGGGCGTGTTGTCCCCGCAGGAAGAGAAGCTGTGGCCCTGCGTGGGGCCGCACTTGGTCTGCGGACGCGGAAGAGCCATGTCTCGTGTCTCGCCAGACCCACGCGGTCGCGGGGCTGGTCGGCTGCCGCCTCTGTGGCGGCTCCATCCGGTGGCGCGCCAGGGCACCGCTGCCTCCGGCTGCCGGCGCCCCGCACCACCGGTGGAGTCCACGGGCCACCAGAGTTGCTCCGGTGGTCCGATTCCATTTCCGTCTGCGCCATAGCTCCTCCCGGGTACCGTTCTTCACTACGGAATCAAAAAAACGTCTCTGCGACCCGTTTTGTCGCCGTCCGCCGTTCCGCACACCAAGAACAAAGGGGGGTGGGTTCGGACTTGTTCGTTGGTCCGCACCCACCGCATTAGCAGTCTGAAACAATACCATAAAATCCCAGAAATTGATGAACCACAACCAGCAATAATAATCCACAGACCAACTTGTTAATTGGTTGGTCCTCGTTCTTGCCTTGGAGGAAAACAAACATGGGTAAAACATTTTCAAAATGACCCCTACCTCTTAGCTGTCATCAGACGAGTGTGAGTACGTTGCGGAATTGACTGTCGCGGTAGGAGGTGATCGTCGCATCGCAGAAGGGCGTCGCGTCGACGATCTCCGAGGGTTAAAGAAACACACGGATATAATTATAACAATTAAATCCATGTTGAGGATAAAAAACACAACGGAATTAAAAGTACCGCAATCTCTTACCTCAACGGACGATCGAAGATTTGTCGCGGAAGAAGCGTCACGGAGGGAGAATCGTCGGCGTCACGTCATCGATCTCCAGGGGCCTGGCGTTCTTTGTCGCCCTTCGTCGGAGGCCGGCGTTCTTCGCGTTCTTCGTGTTCTTCGCGTTCTTCGCATTCTTCGCGAAGGAGGAGGGAGATCTTTAGAGATTTTCCAAAGGATTAACACAACATTCAAGAAGAATGTGTGTTGGCCTTATTTTATTAACATGCCAAAAAATTGAAAACGTGTTAAGAGACGAACAAAATTATTTCATAGAATTAATTTAAACGAATAAACCGCCCAATTAATAGGAGCGTTTAAGAGTTTAGAAAACGTGTCAGCTGACTTTCTTTTAATAGGGGTTTTTGGGGGTGCGTTACTTAGAGGAAAAGAAACGGTGGGGCGCGTGCGGTCCCCACCTCACAAATATCCTACCAAGAGGGTAGGATATTTTGAATTTCACCCTATCCGCTTTAACTCATCTTAAGCAGCTATAAGTGGCTTTAAGCAGCTTTAAGTGAAATAAAATAAAGTTTGTCGTACCACATTATTTTATTTCTTAACTTAAAGCCCAATAATTTAAAACCACACCCGAGCAAACGCAACTCCGGAAGAGGCGTTTCTATGAAATTACCGGTGCTGCGATTCCATCGGTGCCCTCAGAATTCAATTCCGAGCACCGGTTCAAAAGTTATAAAAACCCACTCGTCCGTTCACTAAACGTACCCGAGCCAAACTTCGGAAAATGATTCCGGGTACACCGGGCCTCGGAATCAGGTGCCGTCTGAAACTACGTTCTTGTAAAATTCCAAAGAAAATTAGGAAAAAATTTCCTTGAAATTTACGGGTCTTTAAATCACTCCCACCTCAGGGCTTTACGTCCCCGTAAAGATACATCCAAATATAGGGAAACAAAAGTTGGTACTGAGCATGCATCTGAGCCTCCCGCTCCCAAGTTCTCTCCTGGAGGTTCCCGTGCTGCCATCTGATGTGCACTAGAGGAATCCACCATCCATGTAGGACCCACTCCAATCGATCCTCGATCTCCACCGGGATCTCCGCAAAAGTTGCCCCATCATCAACGTCCAGCTCCCCATGGTCAATGATGTGTGTCGGGTCATGCACGTATCTACTCAGATAAGATACGTGGAAGACGTCATGCACCCGGTGCAACTGAGGTGGTAGAGCCAGGCGATAAGCCACCTCGCCAATCCTGCTAAGGACCTGGAATGGTCTGATGAAGTGTGGAGACAACTTGTCGCCTCAGCCAAATCTCTGTAATCCACATCGAGGTGAGACACGCAAGAAGACGTGGTCGCCATCCTCGAACTCTAGTGGCCTCCTCCTCCTGTCAGCATAAGACTTATGTCGGCTCTGAGCTGTCCTCATCCACTCCTGGATGACCTGGACCTTCTCTGTCGTGGCCCGGGCCATCTCTGGTCCAACAAGTGTTGACTCCCCAGGGTCTGTCCAGCACAACGAAGATCTGCAAGGTCTGCCGTACAACACCTCGTATGGTGTAATCCCGAAGGTGGAGTGGTAGATGTTGTTGTATGCAAACTCCACCAAGGGTAGGTGGTCCTACCAGCTGCGAACAAAGTCGAGGACACATGCGCGGAGCATGTCCTCGAGAGTCTGATTGGTCCTCTCCGTATGACCATCCTTCTGAGGGTGAAAGGCGGTGCTCAGACGTAGCTGCGTCCTGAACGCCTCCTGCAACCCCTTCCAAAGCCGGGAAGTAAGGCGAGCATATCGATTGGAGACGATAGATGATGGCACAACGTGAAGCCGTACAATCTCCTGAACGTAGAGACGCCCCAAGCTCTCCACTGAGCCCTGCTCTCTGATGGGTAAGAAGTGAGCCGACTTGGTGAGTCGATCGACAATCACCCAAATGTAGTCGTGACCTCTAGAAGTGCGTGGAAGTCCAGTCACAAAGTCCATATATATCTCATCCCACTTCCACTATGGGACCTCCAAGGGCTGTACCAAGCCTACTGGTACCTAGTGCTCTTCCTTCACCTGTTGGCAGGTGAGGCATCGAGAAACAAAATCTGCCACAGCCTTCTTCATGCCCGGCCACCAGTGCTGTCGTCTGAGATCCTGGTACATCTTCGCCACTCCAGGATGTACCGCCAAAGGAGAAGTGTGAAACTCTCTCAGCACCTCCTCTCATAAAGAAACTGGTACCAAGGTACGTCCTCTGAAAAGGATATCATGCTCTTCTCCAAAGGAGAAGCCATCAGGTGTGTGTCCTGAGTATATTTGTGCACGCCGCGTCTCCCAGTCAGCGTCCCCACGTTGTGCCTCTCTGACCCGCTGCAGTAGTGGAGGGGTGATTGTGAGAGACTGAAGGAAGGCTGCTCCATCTTTATCCACGAAGGATATCTGCAAAGCAGCTAGCTGCTCTGTCACCTCCTCAAGTAGCTGAATTCCCTTCCTCCTACTGAGAGCATCGGCTACCACGTTCCCCTTCCGAGGAGTATAGACTATCTCAAAGTCATAGTCCTAGAGGAACTCGGTCCATCGCCATTTTCTCAGGTTCAGGTCCTTCTGAGAGAAGATTTACCTGAGACTCTGATGGTCAGAAAAGACTGTAAAGCGCTCACCCATCAGATAATGTTGCCATGTCTTCAGAGCGAAGACCACTGCTGCTAACTCCAGGTCATGGGTAGCGTAGTTCTGCTCATGCGGCCTCAACTGACGTGATCCATAGGCGATCACGGCCATCTCCTGCATCAAGACACATCTGAGTCCAGTCCCTGATGCATCGCAGTAGACTACGTACCCTACTCCCTCCTCAGGCAAACTCAAGATAGGTGCGCTGGTCAATCTCTGTCTCAGCTCCTGGAAGCTCTGCTGACATCTGTCTGACCACACAATGTGTTTCCCCTTCTTCGTCAAAGCTGAGAGTGGTCCTGCAACTCTGGAGACATCTGGAACAAATCTTCGATAGTATCCAGCTAGTCCCAAGAAACTCTGCACCTCTGTCATGCTCTTGGGTGGCTCCCAAGCTAGCATTTCCTCAATCATCGTAGGATCCACTGCAACTCCCACCTCAGAGATGACGTGTCCCATGAAGTGGACCCCTCGTATCCAGAACTGACACTTCGAGAGCTTTCTATAAATCTGGTGCTCTCGGAGTGTGTCTAGTATAACCCGTAAGTGGTAGGCGTGCTCCTCCTCAGTCGTCGAGTATATCAAAATGTCGTCGATGAAGACTACGACAAATCGATCGAGGTATGGCAGAAAGATCTTGTTCATGAGTCCCATGAACACTAATGGGGCATTGGTTATGCCAAATGGCATAACCAAGAACTCATAGTGGCCATACCGACACCTGAAGGTCGTCTTCTGCACGTCCTCGTCTCGAACTCTGAGCTGATGATAGCCTGACCTGAGGTCTATCTTCGAGAACCACCGTGCTCCCTTGAGCTGATCGAAGAGGTCATCAATACACGGTAGCAGATACTTGTTCCTCACTGTCACTTGGTTCAGGCGATGATAGTCGAAACACAGTCACAAGCTCCCGTACGCCTTCTTGGTGAACAAAATAGGGGAAGCCCAGGGTGAAACACTAGGTCGGATGAACCCCTTGCCCTGCAAGTCCTCCAACTGTACCCGCAGCTCTCGAAGCACGGCGGGGGCCATCCAATATACTAGGGTCGATATCGGGGTTGTCCCGGGGTACAGGTCAATATAAAAGTCTACCTCTCTGCCAGGAGGTAGCCCTGGAACGTCGTCGGGAAAGTCGTCCGCGTACTGATCCACCACTACAGGAAAACTAGGA
Organism: Viscum album; assembly: GCA_963277665.1. NCBI lineage: Eukaryota > Viridiplantae > Streptophyta > Magnoliopsida > Santalales > Viscaceae > Viscum > Viscum album. The sequence continues at coordinate 228,775,324 of OY728143.1, forward strand.
CTCCTCATGTCAACTGCTCTTAGGATGAGGCTAGCCAACTGATGAGTGATGGGTTGTCCTCTCCTCTGCAGAATTCCATCCTGTGCTGCGAAGGCTCCCTTCTCACCGGTGAAGGTGAACCTTCTCCCGTCGGTGCGTACACATCGCACCTTGCGCCTAATACAGTCAATATGTGCATTGACCGTAGACAACCAATCCATGCCCAAGATGACGTCGTAAGTCCTTGACGCCGCTACAAGAATATCCCAGCCGCAGCTCTCGCCTCCTAGAGTAAGCTCACACTGCCGTCACCAGTGCGTAATCGTCGAGTCTGCTCCGGTAGGAGTCTCTAGCCATAAGGATCGAGCCAACAGCTCTGTCAGAATCTTCGAGCTCTGAAAAAGGGAAGCGGCTATGAAAGAGTAACTCGCTCCTGTGTCTATAAGAACTACAGCAAGGGTGGAATAGACATAGATAGTACCTCGAATCATCTCGGGCATGCCGTGGTCGTAGGCCTCTGCTGCCTGGAGTTGTGTCTGTCTCTTCCCGCCAGCTCCCTGTGGCAGGGGTGGACATCTTGGTGGTGGTGGTGGTAAAGCCTCAAAGTGTCGCCCACCACCTGCTGTACGGGAAGCTCCTCTGCCTCGTCCGCCTGCTCCATGAGGACGGCCATGGCCGACCCTCTTCCTCTACATCGGTAGTCCCTCAACTGTCTGCTGCTCCTCGGCACCACGAGTCGGGCACTCACGAGCCATGTGGCCCTGCCCGCTGCATGAGTAGCACTGCCTGCCTCTCAAATGACTGGCTCCGCGCTGTGTGCCCCACACTGCTGAGCCAGTGTCCTGAGGTCGTCTGCCTGAGGGTCTGGTTTTCCTTGAAAAATGAGTCATTCGTCGAATGCCTGCTGCAATAGACTCTGCTACGTGCCTCCCTGCGGGGGGCCTCGGCGCTGGTGTAGACTCAGCAAGAAAGCTCTCGATCAAAAGGGCTCGCTCCAGTACTCTTGTCTGAGTCGGAATGCTGAGGGAGATCAGCAATTCCCTGATCTCGTGTCTCAATCCCTGATCAAAGGTCCGGGCCCGGAAGAATGGGTCACGTACCATGTCTGTCGAGTAGCGCGAGAGATCGGTAAATCTCGCCGAGTACTGGGCGACCGTCATGCTGCCCTGCCGCAGCTGAAGAAGCTCCTGAATGCACACTGCACGGAGGGTGGCTGGGTCCGAGCAGAAGTGGCTCTGAAAGTCCGTCCAAAGAAGAGATGCATCATCGTGCACCTAGAGCATCAAGATCCACCATCGTCCCGCTGCTGCGTGCAGTAGGCTCGATGTGAGGATCACCATGAGGTCTGCTGGTGTCCTCACTAACCGAAAAACACGTACCACTGCCTCCAGCCAGTCCTCGGCTGCCTGGGGGTCCGTCTCCCCGCGGAACCTGGGCGGTCGCTGGCGCTGGAACTCATGCAGTGCACTGAGGCAACGTGCATCGTCAGCGGCTGGGGCTGGAAGCATCGGTGGCTCGGCGGGTAGAGCTACCACTGGTGCCACTTCTGACAAGGGGCCCTGCACCGAGGCCTCGTTGCTCGGTGGGCTATCGTCACGCTCGAATCTCAGAACCCTAGCTGGCTATCATCGTGGGGAAATCCTTAAAAGGGAACATGTGGACCACGGTCAGAACAGTATACCTGGTGAGATGATACAAAGTAATCACAAAGAAAACGTGAAACACACATGAAATCAATGTTTTCGTGCATTAAGTCGGAAATTAGAAGTCAGGGTCCTGGTGTACGGATACGTCGGACGCCGCACCAACACTGGACTCCCTGGACTAATAACCACACCCAATACGCTAAACACTATTGCTTCACATAGAAAAAGTTCAGAGTCTGTGGTAGAACCGAACTCCTCTGATACCAATTTTTCACGACCCGTCCTCGGGGCCCGTGACGTGACTACCCCAAGCCCGCCTTCCATAGGACAGGGGCTGGAGACTAGCACCAATGCGTAAATCACGGAAAAAGGGAAGGCATTGCCTTTGTAAAGTAACCAAAAAACACCACAGAGTAAACAGGCAGATGTAAACACTAAGTAAAAACTGGTACAACATTAAGTTCAGAAGTAAGTGGGCCAGAATAAAAACCCAAATTGAAAGTAATGTACAACTCGAAACGGTAAACAGCAACTGAAAAGTAATGCCGCAACGTCGAGCCGTCCACTAGAAGTCCCACCTGAAGGGTGGGTATAGATAGCCTCCACGGCTCCTTGGGTCCAGCCGACCGCTCCAAGTACGTCCCACCCAGTGGTCCACCTCCAGGTACCGTCCTACTCCGCAGGCCTCCACCACAATCAGCGTTGTCTGTCGTCTGCAACCAACACAATGTAGTGCGGGCATAGCCCGTGCAGGGGTGAGTATAAGCTACTCAGTAGGGACCCCAAGAACCCCGAAGGTCTCCCAGAATCCACAAAGGATAAACCACAAGGAAAGATACAATCATGATGTAACATCAGACATGGCTTAGGTATATGCCCATACATTTACCTAAGTCATCAATTCTCGCTCGGCTCCAACATCCGAGCTCAAGTACAACCCAGTCCACACAGGAAGGCAAAACGTAAATCCACAGAGGATCACACAACACACTCCGCAAAGGAAAGAAAAACAGGATTCATCTCACACAGGTATACTTCTTCATATGATGATAAAGATGACCAGATATTGCCACTGATTCAACTAAGCTGTCGGGCCCACAAAAGATCGATAGTTACTAACCCCCGCAATGACCCACAAAGGATCTGACCCACAAAGGATCGATAGGTAACTAACCCCCGCAATGACCCACAAAGGATCTGACCCACAAAGGATCGATAGGTAACTAACCCCCATAATGACCCGCACAGGATCGGACCCACACAGGATCTGTAAGAGCTGGCCCACACAGGACCGCTGAGCGCTGACCCACACAGGATCAGTAGCACTGACCCACAAAGGATCGCTGAGTGTTGTAGTCGTCGCTGCCGAATCCACTGAGGATCTCTACACAGTCGTCGTCATCGTCACAATAGCAGTCACAACAATCTCTAGGGTTCCCGCACACAGCAAGCTCGTTCGGGAGGGTCCGCTCCACGAGCTGAGAGGCTGATACATCAACTGACACATATTCCAGAGTTGATGTATCCAAAAGTTCTGTATCGTCAACACGAACTCAACGTCGCAGACGGTGCGTCAATCAGACGCCCGGTCTGAGAGTTATTGGCTTTTTCGTCCCAGGGGCCCAATTGGTTTTTAAGGCAAAACCAACTCGACCGTACTCCACCTGCGTCCAAACCTCAGGCAGAGTATGCCAAAAGATCCGTCTCACCTAGAGGAATTCAACAATGTCGACGACACGTCAATCGGACGTCCGAAGCTCCAGATATGAGCGTTTCCGCTCCGAGGGCCCGATTGGTTTCGTGTACGAACCAACCCGGCCGAACCTAAAGTATTCTGAAACCTTGAGTGTGATATACCAAAACGACCATATCGATCCAAGGATCGCATCTCTGCTGACGGCGCGTCGTTCGGAGGCCCGTATCTCAAGTTATGAGCAAAATACCGAAAAGGTCCGGAAATGGGGGTCTGGGCCCGGACCGACCCGGCCCGACCCGGGTCGGGGTCCGACCCGGTTGGGCGCGACCCGGACCAGCCAGGGCAGCCCGGCCCGGCCTGGGCACGACCCGGCCAACAGGTTGGCTCAGCTCGGCTCGGCCGAGCGGCCGAGCCAGGGATGCCGAGGGGCGTGCTGTCCCCCCGGGAAGAGGAGTCGCGGCCCCATGTGGGGTCGCGCTTGGTCAGCGGACGCGGCAGAGCCACATCCCGTGTCTTGCCAACCCCATGCGGTCGCGGGCCTGTTTGGTCGCCACCACCGCACCGGCGCCCTTTGCTACCGGTGGAGTCTGCGGGCCACCGGAGTTGCTCCGGTGGTCCGATTCCATTTCTGTCTGCATCGTAGCTCCTCCCGGGTCCCGTTCTTCACTGCGGAATAAACAAATCGTCTCTGCGACCCATTTTGTCTTCATCTACCGTTCCACACACTAAGAACAAAGGGAGGTGGGTTCGAACTTGTTCATTGGTCTGCACCCACCACGTTAGCGGTTTGAAACAACACCATAAACTCCCAGCAATTGATAAACCACGACCCGCAATAATAATCTGCGGACCAACTCGTTAATTGGTTGGTTCACGTTCTTGCCTTGGAGGAAAACAAACATGGGTAAAACATTTTCAAAACGACCCCTACCTCGTATCTGTCGTTGGATGAGTGCGAGTATGTCGCGGAATTGACCGTCGCGATAGGAGGCGATCGTCACGTCGCGGAAGGGTGTGAAGTCGTCGCGGAAGGGCGTCGCGTCGACGATCTCCGAGGGTTAAAGAAACACACGGATTTAATTATAACAATTAAATCCATGTCGAGGATAAAAACCACAATGGAATTAAAAGGACCGCAATCTCTTACCTCAATGGATGATCGATGATTTGTCGTGGAAGAAGCGTCGCGGAGGGAGAATCGTCGGTGTCACGTTGTCGATCACCGGGGGCCTGGCGTTCTTCGTCGCCCTTCATCAGAGGCCGGAATTCTTCGCGTTCTTCACGTTCTTTGCGTTCTTCGCGAAGGAGGAGGAAGATATTTAGAGATTCTCTAAAGGTTTAACACAACATTCAAGAAGAAGGTGTGTTGGTCTTATTTTATTAACATGCCAACAAATTGAAAATGTGTTAAGAAACAAACAAAATTAATTCATAGAATTAATTTCAACAAATAAACCGCCCAATTAATAGGAGAGTTTAAGAGTTTAGAAAATGCGTTAGTTGACTTTCATTTAATAGTGGTTTTTGCGGGTGCGTTACTTTGCGGAAAAGAAACGGTGGGGCTCGTGTGGGCCCCACCTCACAAATATCCTACCAAGAGGGTAGGATATTTTGAATTTCACCCTATCTTCTTTAACTCAGCTTAAGGAGCTTTAAGTGGATTTAAGCGGCTTTAAGTGAAATATAATAAAGTTTGTCGTACCAAATTATTTTATTTATTATCTTAAAGCCCAAAAATTTAAAACCACACCCGAGAAAATGCAACTCCGGAAGAGGCATTTTAAGCAATTATCGCTGCTGTGATTCCATCGGTGCCCTCGGAATTCAATTCCGAGCATTTGTTCAAAAGTTAGAAAAACCCGCTCGTCCATTCACTGAACGTACCCAAGCCAAACTTCGGAAAATGTTTCCATGCACACCAGACCTCGGAATCAGGTGCCATCTGAAACTGCGTTCTTGTAAAATTCCAAAGAAAATTAAGAAAAAAATTTCCTTGAAATTTACGGGTCTTTTCACTTTTCTTAAACTAATGGATGAATTTGAAGTAATTAAAATCACAAAAAAATAATGAAACATTGTTTATAAATATATATCTAGTTACTATATTTCCATTCATTCTTGGTAAATTTAAATTACTGAATAATTTGATAATGGTAAAAAATTATTTTTTTAATACCTTCTTTTTTTTGAACTGATGGCCATATAAAATATCTCCGATTTATGACATTGGCGCCCTCAAAATTCCATTAATCATTTACTTAATTGTGATTTGTATCCTATATCACTACCTATAAATATTTATGATTAAACTCCATGTACAATTTTCACTCCCAATATGTGGTCTCCTATGATAAAACCTAGTAATATGTTACTTTGGTCACTATGGTTCCATCTTTCCCTTTTTAGTGAATTTTTAGTATCCATTTTTACAATGTGGGTTTTTAAGAATGAAACATTCATTTATCAATCCCTTGAAAACCCAAATAAAGTTTTAGGGTGAAATTCATTTTATACGGGGTAGAATGTAACACCACGATATTTTTTGAATTGTTTTTCAAATTAATTTACCCTTTTTTTTATAATTCACGTAACATTGAAACTATTTTATTTTATATTAACGAACTATGTTTGGATTTCATATTATGAAACACCATGTTAATCACACTCAATACACAACATAAATTATAGTTTGAAAAAATAGAATAGTGATGTTGGAATGAAACATGGAATACTTTACACACAACTCCAACTTGGTGGATGCAACATGCAACACCGACATGGCATACATTACATCCAACACAGAGTTTCTATCAAATTTATTATTATTATTATAATTATTTAAATGATATAATTATAATATAGAAATAAAAAATAGTAATATTAATAGTGAAAAGTACTTCAAAATTTTTTTAATGGTTTTATATAAATAAAACATATGGATGATGAAAAATATATTTTCTTGTAAAGCCAATATATGATTAAAAATACTATTTTTTCAATTGAAATACATATAATGATCATATATGAAAAAGAATAAATATAATTATAGAAAAATTATGAAAAATTAATTTGATAAAATAAATCTCATTTTTTAACTGTAGAATTATTAAATTATATTATGAGGAATTTGAGTGATTTTTGTTAGAAAAATCAATTTCGGATGAATATTGAAAAATATCGGATCAGAATTTAAAACATCATTTTAATGAATTTTATTTATAAGGATAAATTATATTTTAAATAGGATTAAATGATTAATGGGATAATATTTGTATTAATTTATCTAATACAGGTCATTGGAATCAATTTTACATTGAAATTGAGTATAAAAACGTAGCAAATGTTTAGGCGTTCTTTTTTATAAACCTGTAATGTCGTCCCATTTGTGCGATTCCATTTTAATTAGTTTTTCCTCATCTATTAATAGAATTTTAAAATATTAATTCCCTTTTTGGAATCAAAATATTTTTTCATTTACAATTTTTTCAATATTGCTTTTGAACAAAAACATTAGTGAAAGTGATTAAAATTAATTAAAACTTTTAAGAAAATAATTATGTTATTAAAGTAAAAATGCACAAGTTTAACAACAAAAATTACCTAGAATCATGTAAAAATAAAATTTTATGTCCCTTATTCTTCCACTAACCTTTTATTCATTAGTTTTATTTGTTTTTATGACTATTTTTAGTTAAAAACTTGTCTAAACCAAGCATGTTTTAAAAAATTCCATATTTTTCATTTCCCTTCACAATAAAAGGCACCCATATATCCCTCTTCATAAAACAACCCAATCCTCTTAGGTTATGACAATATCTACCCAATTCAGTTCCCAGAATCCCTAAAATTCTCCTATAATCATTACCTTGGTAAAAAGGTAATCTATGGAAGTCTTTTGGCACAAACCAGTAGGAGTTACCCGATTAAGAGGTATCATATTCTCTCAATATCCAATCATTTCTTTCTCCAAACCCTCTCATAAAATTAGTATGTTATTTTATAAAAACATGAATAAAATAAATATACTATAATTTTTTATGCTATATCTTCTAGATGTACATACACATACATCCATTAATGTGTAAGAAAACATATTGTTTATGTATACAGAGAACTACTGTCTCACTAAATCACAATTGTTCATTTTTCACGTACCATCTCTCATAGTAGAAATTATTATTGAAGATATTTTTGTTTATGTAACATATTATAATTATAAATTTTTTATACTTATTTATTCATTCTTCAAAAAATACATTTTATCTTTCCATTTTCAGTAAATATTATAATTTTGTTTGAGGATGTGTCGATTATCGCCCCCTCAATGAAATGCGACATGTTCACACACAACATTCGATGTATTAAGGATGTGTTTAGTATAGTTATTTCATATATATGATATTAAAAATCTAAATTAATAATATATATATATATATAAACCAATTCCTTTTACATTCATTCACTCAAAAAGATAATTAAATGAAGATAACATTCGTGCATACGTACGGACTACCGTCTCCATGAATGGTGTATGGTATATCATACTTCTATATTATTTGGATTATGACAAAAAAATTATTTATATTTATATTTTATTTTTTAAATTCTTGAAATCATGATAAATGTTTAAGGACCCAAATATTAAAATTTATGACACATGCAAAGAATATAGTGAATATTACCCGACGTGAAAACATAACATAGAATTGTTACCAAGAGGGTAATATAAGGTCATAGTCAAACAATATATGGTATTTGATATAGGAATATGGTTTCATAAATATTTATAATAAATTTACATTTATTATAAAGAAGTTCCATTCATGTATGAAGAGATTCATGATGCAGGGTAAGGGGATTTCGTCTCACTATTAATTTCTTTGAGAGACATGCTTTATTCACCACCCATAATTTTGTTTGATGAGTATATATCCAATGGATGTGTTAAAATGTTTTTATAGATTAATTTATGGGTATTTAAATATCCATTCTATGAATTTTATTTAATGGGTTTTATGTTTCAAAAGTTACCAAATCGGTAAAATAGTTTTGTCTCAATATGCCTTTTTGACCGACTGAATGTTATTTTTATTATTGTTTTTGAAAAATTACAAGGTAAAAACCATTAAAGTAGGGATAAGGTGGTGATGAAAAAGGGAATTCTAATTAAATACCCTTCTATACTCAATTGGGAGAGATTATAAACTAGAATAAATCATAAATTCCTCTTCATGTCTACCCATATGAGCCAGCGAGTCCGTTGCAAAGTTATTCTTCCTCAAATTGTGGTGGACCATCCAGCCTTGATTATTGTCCCCATTCATATATGAATAAGGTATATCAACTCCCAATTAATCCCATTATTTCCCTATAAAGCCTTCACAAGTACATCTGAGTAGGATTCGATCGCAGAAACCTATATGCTCTACCTCTTACATACCATCAGACCTGAGAGAAGTGCCCAAACATCCACATCCAAGGAGTTTCCCGGATAGTAAAATGCATTGAAACCCAAGTGAACTGAGCCCCAGGAATCATAAAGAACCCCACCACCCCTCATATACCCCTCTATAAAGGAATCCTCCATGTTCATTTCAAGTCCTATACTAGGAGGATTCCATCTAACCAAACGGTCGCTCACCCTTTGCTCAATCGAGGGTTGTTTAAAGAAGGTTGCATATCATAAGAAATGTTTTCCCCCATTTAAAAAAAAATCAAACAAGATGATGATTGATCTTATGTAAATATTCATGAATAAAAGTGAGTGGCTGGATCCCATCGGGACATGGTTGCGAGCCTCCCATATGGTCTAACATATTGACACAAGAATGACAGTCCGAGCTGTATGCTCCATGATTCAGTTCTCAGATCTGTGAAACTAGGACGAAAAGAACCCCTATAAGGACAAGGAATCACTATCGATTCATGAATTATGGGTGTATAAGGAAAAAAGGTAATTGTTCAAGTTACTATATAAAACAATGGAGTGTCATTTCAGCCTTAGGGTTCACACAATAGTAGCAGTGGGAAGCCATGGAGATTCCCTTCATTTGAATGTTATCTTCCGTTGGGGTTACCTTATTTTTGATCTGCTGAAAATTAATGTTCATTATAGTAGGAAGATCACTGCACTATACCATTGGCACCCATGCATTTGAAACATTCTCTATATTTAAGTAGATCCTATAATACCAGATGTTGAACCTGCCCAAACTCGATCAGGTGAAGTAGCATTTGACTGGATCGTCACTCATAACAGTCCATTTGAAGGTTACCATGTTTCTTGGATTCAGTGACGCATTAATGAAATCATACTGAACACTTTCTTCACTAGAGGAGATGTATGGGGTGGGATAGGGTGGGTAAGCCAGCTTTTCCCCAGACCTTTTTTAATCCAATAAGTTAATCACTTTTTTCCAATAACCTACCGCGTGTAACCGAACAGTACCAAAATAGGGGAAAACACACAATACGCCAATCAGATACATCGGGATATCCTGACCCCTCCCATTGTAAACCATAGTGTTCCTTAAAAAACCATGCCCATAGATACTCCCCAGTGATTATCTCCCTGGCTAACAGGGCATCCATTCCCAAGATGGTTTCATTGATATCCAAAAATTCAACACCCCCTTCAACAACTGGGATAGCCATGCGATGCCAAGAATCCCAGTGACTGCGCCCAACATACTTCACATCCCACATGACAGTGTTACAAATTCTCTCAATTTTAACAAACATTCATTTAGGGGGTTTAATGATGAAGAATATATGTATAGCAATAGAAGTTAAAACACTATTGATCAGCATAACCCACCCTCAAAACAACAACAACATGTTCTTCTAACTGAAGATCCTTCCCAGTATCCGATCAAGGATATTTTCGAAGTGATGTTCTTTGATGCGGCCAAATGAAACAAGAACACAGAAATATAGTATTGGTAATTGTTTTTTATGAAAACTGAAGAATAATTGATTGCCTCTAAACTTACTACCTAAGAATTTGTATGAAATGAATATGCAACTTTCCTACCTAGGAATTTGTATGAACTGAATATGCATGTTTTTGAGGTGTTGATACATTTTTCACTCAGTCGACTGTATGTAGACATAATATCCATGATATGAAGTAGTTACATGAACCTTCCATTATTGAAAATCATCACATTATAAGAAAACATACTATGGGAACTAACATCCATACCATGCTGACAACAAAATGGTTTCATCCTTTCCTCCTCCAAAAATCAATTAAGGTTCTCGTGATAGTGAATCTTGGGCCAAGATAAAGATGTTTGGGGACAATAGATCCCCTGATAGACACCCCAAAACAATTTAATGTGTTCCAAACACTTCCCCATTAATTATTCAGAAATCCAAGGATGGGAGTAACACCTAAAATAGATGTCAAAAAACCACTCCCTGAACCCAAACCTCTGCAAAACACAAATGGTGAAACTCTATTCAACATTGTAGTATGCCTTGTTCATATAAACATGGAAGATGACATTGGATCCCACTAAATTATTGTGAAGATCATTCACAAGTTCATTAGAAATGTCAAATGCCCCTTGAATACTCCAACCCTATATAAACTCATTCTATTCCATAAAATCCAACTTTTTAATGATGCCACACAGACTTCTTGAGATAATCATGGAAGAATCTTATAGGATACATTGGAGAGTCTAATAAGAAGATATTTCCTAACGAGAGAACGATTCTTTATCATTGTAATAAGAATAAGTCTCAAAGATAAAATGCAATTATCAAAATCCACACTACACAAAACATATTGCACTTCTTCCACACACTGAGTTCCAACCACATCCCATGTTTACACATAAAAGGATACTGGGAAGCCATCCGGTCCGGGTACACTATCCTTGGGAATTCACATAACGGGCCCCTTTATCACACTCTCTATTGGTAATGTTGTAAGGGATGTATTGTAATACTCCTCCAAAAGTTTTGGAAGGCATCTCAAGAAGACATCACCATCTGTTGTTCCTAATCAATGTTAGAGGATGCCTCCCCTGACATTAGGCCTTCAAAGTGTTCCAATTCCATTTTCCATCAATATCCACATCTGATGTGAAGGACTCATTTCCAAGGATCAGATTTATCATTATGATCATCTAATTCTTCATGAATGCATAAAATAATTTTTTTTATGATCTCCTTACATTATCCATCTAAAACGAGAGATTTGTCTATAAATTCCCTTATTTTCTAAGTGATTTTCAACAAGAGAAGTCTGGTTATCAGAGAGGGTTATGATGGTGTATTTGTCATAGGCATTTTTTAGAGATTATTCCATGTTATGAAACTTAGACAAGAAGTTTTCCACCCTATCCAAATCTTCGGGAATATTAGATATCCATATTCTAATTTTCTTTTTGAGTTGCTTGAGGTGGTTCACCAAGCCACCCTAGGAACTTCTACCAACCTCATGATTCCAGGTCTCCTTCGGAAACTGGATAAAGGAGGCATCCAGTGCCAGGTGCTGGAAAAGATATAGATTGTACTAACCACTAGATCATGCCTGATATCCCCAAGAAGTGGAGCATGGTCTAAAAGTGAACCTATAATATGGGTAATAGCTTTGTTAGATAATAAGTCGAAACCCTGAATGTTCGCACGATATCTATCTAGGAGGATCCTGATGTGGTTTGTTCCCCTATGATTATTGAACCAAGTGTACCTGGGTCTTGAGAACCCCAAATCCAGAATCCCGGCAACCACCATGAAACCCTAAAAATCATTCATTCCTCTTTGAATTATGATATATCCCCCTCTTCTCTCTGATAAGTCTGATATAGAGCTGATATCACAGCCAATGAACCATGTGAATGGACCTAGTTAGAAAGCCTTTGGGTGACATCGTAATTCCATACTCAAGGGTGATTCATTACAAGCGTAGACTAAGGTAAACAAGCCCTAGAACCCTCCGAATGTGATCTTCATATTGATGCACTATGGAATGAGGCTCACAACAACCACTGAGAGATTTTTCTTCCTACATATCTAAATATTTTAATTGTCAGGGCTTGCATGAATAACATTCAGAAAACCCATTTTCATGGCCAACCATGAGACCTTTCTTTGATTCATCTTAATTTAATGAATATAGACATGAGAAGAGTTGTGTTTCATGGATTCCATGGCAACAAAAGAACCCTTGTCTTTGGCCCCCAAGCCTCGTTCATTCCATATGATAAGTGAGAGAATCATAATAATCCAATTAGAGCATTATCCCTCAAAGGGAGTTATAGAGGTAGAGAAGTGAAAAAACATGTCTCATTTGATGTCGAGCGGGTGATGAGTCCTGATGCACCAATATCTCAGACATACCGCTTTTGAAATTGAACAAAATTATTGAATCAACCATCTGTGTCTTCTAAATGTGGCCTCCTTTTGGTAAGAGGGTACCCCTGAGAGCATTACACCAAATCACCATGCATCGAGGACACCAAAATGATTTGGTTGGGGGATAGATGAGAAAAATAAAACTTCTTCTAGGCACCATGATCCATACGAACAAGCCTCATCGGCCCTTCTACTGTGTGAGCTAGTTTAATCACCAGGGAACATTGGAGAAGCTTTAGAGAAAGCTGGGAAAGGGTTAAAATAGGTGAAGGGGGAGGCTAAAACAATTTTGCAGGACCCATTAGAAAACATGACATGTAGAAACCTGAATCGTGTTTAACCATGGAGTCTTCCCCAAGTTGAGACACGATTGAGTATTCCTATCCAGGAGAGTTTGGCCTAAGTTACCAGATGATCGCGTCCGTAGTTTCCGAAGGAGGTGCCGGAAAGTCATTGACATGGTCAAAGGGATCCCCCAGATTCTTGGACACTATAACATGAAGACCATCAAGAGGATTTGAATATGAAATAGGTCTTTCAATGTTAACTACACCTTCCATCTTCCCCACCAAGCCGAGTAGCCCCTGGCCCGGATCGCCTTGGGAACCAAAGTGTGAAGGGCCTGCCTCTACCAGCCTTCTTCGGTAGTAAGCCTCTACATGGCCATGAAAACCAAAAAGAACAAAATACCAAGGTAGATGCTAGAAGAAGATATGTTTCAACTAACTGAAACCTACAAACAACTTCAATAGAACACGAGAGGGACATATAACCGAGATATACCACTCCACAAATATGTGGGGGATGTCTTCCACCTTAAGGAACTTGTTGTTATCATCTTCATAAATAAATGAGCCAAACAAGCCTCCCATAGCCATTTGGATCGATGGGCTATTGAAGGGGAAGGGGAGACCCAACAGGGTGAGACAAACAATAGTTATTTAAGACTCATGAACAAAGTGAAAATCCCACAACCACTATGTTAGTGAGAATTGAATGGATCCAAACATCCAATACCCACATGTCCATGCCACCATAATTTCCTCTCCAGAAGTCTGGTGAATACAAATAGACACCCTAGAGAGCTCAGAAGCTGCCACGGGCTATAGAAGATCCCTGAAATCCACATAACTCCTTAAGCAACCCATAGAGGGTTTACTGCATCCGATGTGGGCCGACAAAGAGAAGTCCAAAAAAAACTGCCTTCTGGAGAACATGAGCTGAATGGTCACCCATAGGGATCCCCTCCACCTGTATGGGAGCCATGTATTCCAGCACAATTGGCTAGATGCTCAACATGCCTACCATGGGTGCATAAGCCATTCCCCCTTCGAGAATAGGATAAGACAATGCACTATAAAGAACATCCTTTAACAAAGCCCTGAGGATCACCCTACCCGAAGCCCTATCCCATTCCGTCCTCGAAGGGGAAGCCCACTCCACTTTTAAACACTGTATATGATTTTTCTCACATTGATGAAATAATATAACCCATCCCTCATGAAAATTCATGAATATTATTCTAATCTAGTTATTCAAGATATATTTATGAATTGGTACCATTTTTCTACTCTCTAGTACATGGTATAGTTCAGAATGTGTTTTTATGAGAGCCCAACTTTACCCTCTCTTCATTTGTAACTCTATGTTCTATCAAAAAATTGTTTTCTAAATTGTACTTCCAATAATATTTTACCACTGTACTATAACCATTAAAATTCATTAATACCCTTTTCTTCTTCTACAAGTCTCTTAAAAGGAATCCCAATATAACTTTTCGAGAATGGAGTTTTTATTAACTATTTACCACGCCAATGGAATGTTCTTTTTACTTCGTTTGACATGTACATATATAATGTTATGAATTCATTGAATTATCCATTTCATTTTTAGAAAGGTAATTTATATGAATTTTATTAAATATAATTTCCATTGAAACTTATTTTAAAACATTTTTCATGAATGGTCTATATGTTTTCAAGTATATTGGTTTTCAAAATGATTGAATGACACAATTATATGTTGTCAATGTATCTATAAAGTAATAGTTTTCAAAAAAATCTAAATTCAATCATTTTCTTCAAGTAAAAATGTTTTGATAACATTTTTAGGATTTATTTATATGTTATCATTGTTTTTAAAGAATGTTTTTTTCAAAATTGTTAGAATCATATTTTATATGTTATTGAGGAAAAATGGTTTTCAAAATAGTTTCAAGTATTCATTCTAAATTTTAATATTATTTTGTAGGAAAATTTTTTTTAAATGGTTTTATGTATTAAAATTACTTTATCATCGAATAAAGGATATTTTCCTCCAAAAATTATTTTGAATGATATATAAAAAAATTCCAGATAAGATGGAATACATTGATGTACCTCATTCACTACTAAGAAATGAATTAATGGATCCATTCATAATATTTCTTCGAATGGGTTATGATTATTTTCATGATCTTTATAAAATCCATTTTTCATTCAGAGGATATGATTTTCATGAAATGATTTTGAATCATGTATATTAATCTATATGTTATTATATGTTTACATGATTATGAAACCAATTTCATTTCATGGGGTATGAAATGATTGTTTATGTTTTTTTGGAACATGTGTGTATGATTTCATTGTTAGGTGTGTGAAAATTATATCTCCCTCCAATTCATTGGCTAATGATTTATATATCATGATATGGTCATGAATTAAATGAGAAATGAACCCAGCTTAGGGATACATGGTTGGAACGAGGAGTGAACAAGGTTCAGTAATATAGGGATGGAATGGGGGTGAACTTGGTTTAGTTATATAGGGATAGAATAATGAATAAACTGTAATATTAATATTAGACTTGAATTGGGTGTGAAAGTAGTTCAATAATGGACTTTTTTCACTATGATGTTCTTGGTTGCAATTCCTTGACTATCAATAAAATCATTATATGTGATTATGTTTTTACCACAATTCCATGTTCTCTTCCAATGTTATGAATTCATGAATTATGTTCCTTATTTCATTATGATTCAATCCTTATGAACCCTTGATTTGTATTCCTTGATTCATGTATATGATTTTTGATATGCATGATATGATCTTCACTTTTCATGATAATCTTATAATGCCCTTATTCTCTAGATTATTTTCTCATATCACTTTTTTTTTCTAACATAGCATTTGATATCCCCATTCTTATGTTTCCTTCCATTGGTTATGATGATAACTATTATTTTTTATTTTTCTAACAAGGTTTAGACTAAATAAGAAACTAGTGGGGGATAATGTAGTTTATTTATATTCCAGTGTTTAAGTTTCCATGTATGCCAATGTAATGGACCAGTAAGGCTTTTGAGTATCCATCCATCCATCCAATGGACTGAAAACCTGTAGTTTTTATTGATCTTTGATAATCCACCTTTTAAGGGGTGATTTGTAACCCTTACAATGCCCATAGGAATAAGTATTACATGGCACTTTAGGTCGTAGAGGAATTCATTTCCCGTAGGCTTCAAACATTACATACAACCCTGAAAAACTACTTAGAACTGTTCCTCCCAGCATCTTCATTGTGAAATCAGATCTCCACCTATGCATGGCTGTTCGGATAGGCTATCCATTGCATGCATAGGCTTGTCCCTATGGCAGATTCCATACCCTATCATTTATGCTATATGTGAATCTTATGATGTGGTGAGAGGTCTTTTCTCATCCTCTTATAGATCTTGTTCCTTGTAGGTTTTCTTGTTTTCATCTGCACTAAAGGTGGTCTGAAGGCTTTGAGGTGGCCCGATGTCTTGGGTGGCCCGAAGGCCTTAACGGACCCTAGGACCAAATCGGTGGCCCAAAGGCCCAAACGGGAGAAAATTTCCAACTACTACAGTGTCAAACAATTCCAAACATTGGTTGTTATTGTAAAAATACAATACTTCTTATTGTAATACTACAGTACCCAAAATTTGTCCCTCCTCCTGGATTTGATCCCGGGTCGCCTGGATGCACTTAAGAGTCCTCACTAACTGGGCAGAGGCACATGTGCTAAGGCATTTGGGTGTATATTTGTATAATTTTTTATGTATTCTGTAAGGGTTATGTAATGTCTACATATGAAAAGTGATGGTCTCTATAGTTGTACTACAAGTTTTCAAGTCTATGAATTTCCATGGAACATTTCAGGACACGAGCACTATGCCATATAGTGTGTGGGGGTCCCACAATATGTGTGATATTTATCACACCTAAAAGAACCTATCCACCATAACCATGCATCAACATGGTGTGTGTTCATCAGACAACATAGTGTGTAGTTACGTTTTCAAAGATCCCACAGAATCCTCATATGGTTTTCATATCAACATTCTACATCAAAAAATCATTCTATTTCTCACATTAAATATATGAAAACGTCCTCTTGTAGTTAATAATAGAACTTTGGTGGACATTAAATGGTTTTTGGATCCTCCACTAAGAGCCCACACATGCCTCATGCACTTCTTATCACTTCCACGTATTCCTAGATCCCAAATCCAAGAAATTCATCACTTATATCACAATATATATCCTAATATATCCTTAAAATTAAATTTAGTTTATGAAACATGAATCTATTATATATCAAAGGGTTCCACTTCACCCAAATATGCATGAAAATGTCAAATCATGATATTATATGTCAAAGATTCATAATGAAATGAACGTTGGAGGAAAGAAACATATCTAAGTCGATAATCATCCTTAGGAAAATATACATATCCAATGACTTCATGTGGGGAATCCATGGTGAGAAAAATTTAATAACAATGTCTAATAAACTAAATAATAATTTATTCATCATTAGGTCTCATGTGATGGTCGGGAATTTCAAATAAATCAAAGATGATTCATGATTCATGATCAATTAATTAAAACTATGTAATAAACCAAAAAAATGCATTCCCTACATATATTTTGGATCATTATTTGGGGATGAAACCCAATATAAATGATTGGGATGATCTGTTGTGTTCACTATCCGTCAAACAAACATCAAACGTTTTGAGTCATCATCCGATCACAATTCCCCAATGAATAATATAGGAATTCTCCTCTTAAAGATCTCATGATTATGCTGTTAACCCTATCTATTCACCATAAGAGACATATATAGTAGAGATCTGGTCATCATAATAAAATTAATTAATTAAATATATTTATTAATAAATTTTATAAATGAACATTCCCCTGGTTCCCTAATTTTAAGGCCCATCACAGACCAACATAAGGTTGAATCAAGGGTAAACCGTATGCTCCATCTTCAACCGTGATCTGAGATTTTTTTTTCATTATTATATTCAAGATATTTTTCATTATTACTAAAAAACAAAATGTTCATTAAAAAATATATATTTAGTATTTTTAGGAAATTAATTCCAGGCTCATCAGGCTTCAAAATAACATGTCCTCTTAGCACCTAGTTTCGAAAATATTTCAGAATATTTTTTAAATACATACAAGAGATAAATAGAATCCCTACAATTTACCTCCTTCTTATTTACATCCCCAAATAGAACAAACATAAAAAAATTTGTGATACTAAGCCTACATCAGGCTCTCCCACACCCAGATGATCAATTTCCTCCTCTCATTATTCCCCTACACATGAACTGTGATAATGGTACATCCTCATAGGATTGTCCCCTATAGGTCCTCCATCAGTAGTAGATACTCTTTGAAGGTGGATCAATCATCTAACACTAGATCCTCGTGGTTAATAATGTGTGTGGTATTAGGAATGAATCTTTTTAGCTATGACACATGGAAGGCATCCTGCACTTTCACCCACTATGGTGGTAAGGCTAGTCGATATGTAACATCGATAACCCTTTGAATGATCTCTAATGACCTGATGAGACTTGATGATTTCATGATTCCCTTTTATAATTACAAAAATCATTATTGTCAACTAAATTCATGAAAATATCATCTACCTACTAAATCTCTATGTATAACACCCCTTGATTTCATAGTACGTTATTTCTTCAAAATAATTCAAAAACATGCACTACACGCAACACCGAGTTTTAGCACACCATGACTTACCAAACTACCCGTTCAAAAGTAGTTATGAATATTATTAACTAAATTTTTAACTTTATATAATCTTTATCATTTTAGAATCCAGATTATGAGTTTCTTAGACATAATCTAAGAACAAATACAACTTTTCAGATAAAGGAAGTATTTTTCAAAAATTGCAATTTTACCGCCTTTTAATGGAGAATCCTTTTTAAATACAATATTTGAATCTTTTATATATTCAATTTGTCAAAATAAACTTTTTCTTTAGAATCAGGACCATAGAATATAGTTTCAATAAAGTTTTGGTGTTTTTCTGATAACATTCATATTTGGGTGAATAGTGAAAAATACTATATTTTAACTAAAAACAACATTTTTAATCAAAATAATTTATAGTGTTAATTTATAAGTTTTAATGGTTTGGAAGTATAAATATATTATATTTTTACCATTATATCCAATGATGTTCATTGTAAGTAATTTCACTTTCAAATTGGAAATAAACAAGTGTCAAAATTTTGATAGTTATTATTTCTTAAAAATACACCTTTTGGTTTTGACAGCGGGAATTAATATTAAATTAATAAATTAAAATTCTATTTTTGAATTTGGTAAAATATAAATCATTATTGAATTAATAATATCAAATGTAGCTTAGGGTAAATTTTTGGTATTTTTCTGAAAACTTTTAATTTTTGATGAATAGTGAAAAACACTAAGTTATAGTTAAAACCGAATTTTTAATTAAGTAATTATTTGTTTTATTTAAATTTATTTTTGGTAAACATAGATATATAATACAAATAAAAGTTCAATGTAATTCATTATAGTCATTTTATAATAATTTTAGATATATAAAAAGTTTATTGAACTTTCCACCGTCGTTTACCCACCTCCTAGGAGAATTTGTAAATTCACATAAAACATAATTTTACCGCTAATGTGAGTTGAATTTTATAAATCCAAGAGACATGGTTAATATCAAGGAGTTAAATTTTTCTCAATAAGATAAAAATAATTTTTGATGAATAGTAGCTTTTTACTTTTATTTAACACGGTTAAATGTAAATAGGGTAATTGAGGGTAAAAATGATATTATTATTACCCTAACACATGTACTAATTCTATTGTATAAGTTTAATTTGACAAAAAAACCTTAGAAATAAAATATGACCCTTTAGGTCTACTTGTATTAGATTAGGACATTTATTATTATTTAATTTAAAGAAGAGTTAAAAGTGTTAAATTCAATGATTATTAACTAAACCATTTTTAATATAGGGTTATACATAATATAAATTCTACTATAAATATTAATTAGTAAGATAAAGATATTTTCTACATCATGGTATTTTATTTTTAATTTTTAGTCAGTAAATAATTAAATTTATTTATGACACAATGATGATGCATTAATTACCATATTAATGAAAGAATCAAATAAATGGTATTATAAATATTAAAATAAATATAATTTCAATGTTTTTATGACATCCACTAACTTTCCAGGTGAATATGACATGTTATGTATGATTCAATGTATCTCTTTCTAAGTAATCAATTTTTGATGACTTTCAAAAAAACAAAATATCAAATAGTGTCAAAATTGACATAAATTAATATTTAAAAAAAATACTATATTATTGGTTGATATAATATTCATAAAAATTTAAGGTTCGGCCAAATGGCTTAGATAATATTATATATGTAATTAGTGATCCACATGAGGTTCTCTTGGACGTTTAGAGTATGTTTGTTAACCATATATACTAAGAATACATGAAGACACGGTCGAAGTTAAACTATATAGCTAAGAGTTAAATCTAAATGATAAGGTTAAAATGGTAACCTAAACTTGTCTAAAATTTATTGGTTGAGAGTATTTAGACTCATAACCACCTAAGGATATAAATAAATTCATTTTTAACAATTATATACAGAATATGATTGTATAATATATTAAAACATTAATCTTTTCCTAAAGTGACCCTCACCCCTCTTATAAAAGGGAACTTCCCCTTATCTCAAAATCACACCTCCAAATCCATTTGGCTCGGCAAAAACCTCCTCCAATATCCTCCCAAGTTCCCTCATTTCAACCTAGAGGCATTATTTTGATCAGAAAGCCAACCTAAAGAGCCCTTTTCAGCAAATCAAAAGGAAGAACCCGAAGAAGAGCTAATGATTTGACCACCCTCTTTCAAGTTCCTTTCTTCTTCCACTTCTTATTTATTTGTTATTTCAATTATAAAATAATAAATCTAGTATATTATATATACTGTTATTTTATTATAAATATTTCACAACTATATTCATTATTATATCCATCTTTTGAAAGATAATGTCACCATGCGAGCGTGCGTACGACATACCGTCTCCACGCTGTGGGGTAATTTGTTATTCAACACTATGTTATTTAGATGGATATAATGATGAGTAATATGTATATAAAAATGAAAATAACATGATAATTTCTCTGTAAAATCAATATACCATCCAATTCCACACCTTTAAGTAAATGATATTGTCACTCGTGCATACGTACAGATTATTGTCTCCACGACGCGATGAGATTCATTTCCACATTCACCATTCATCGATGATTATAAAAATATATATTACTAATATTTATTGTAATATATGACATAATAATGATACTAGATATATATATATATCTGTGTGTGTGTACTTACATATATTTTATTTACTTAGTTCCGTTCAATACGTTATGAAAACGAAAACAGCGTTTATGCGTACGTACGGACTACAGTCTCCATAAACAGTGTTTTTCATTTCATATATATGTCTATTATACATATTTATATTCTAAATATATATCATATAAAAATCTTGTTTTATATTCTGGGTGTATTTAAATCATGATCTAAGTGATACAATCAAGAGTAACAAGTTAAAACACGTACGATAAAAACAGCGATTATTACCTGAAATGTTAATTTAACATGGAAATTATTATTACTTGTGTAGTATAAAATCATAAATAAATAATGTATGATATCATAAATATTAATATGGTTCTCGTATAATATAATAACAAACTACAGTCTTCATACAGGAGGATAAACGTGCCCTCGACTAAACGAATGTTCAAGGTAAGGGGTTTTCAACTCACTCCTAATTCCCATGAGATTCATGCTTTATTGACACTATTACCTTTTTTGTGGTATATGTACTGCCAATAATTGTATTATTTGTGTAATAAACTTTAATATTTGTGTATTTACATAATAATTTTATGATAATTCTTTAATGGGGTGTATGTTTCGTATGTTACAAAATTAGTAATGGTTATTTCCTCAATCTCATTATTACCCGATATTGTTTATGTATTAGTATTTTATGGGACATATCTATTATCCATGTCCATATTTCATAAAAATATTTTCAAAGGGAATATTGTAAGGTTTTATGGGATGGTCTATTTTACTGGATCATCATTTTAAATGTTTTCAAAATTTATGTTTCTAAACCCTTTTAATTAATGTCCATGTTCTCAAAATGATTTCAAGGATTTATTTATATGGACATGAATGTTTTGAAATGATAATTAATTCCAAAAGTTTCAAAGTGGTATGGGAAACATTTATTCAAAAATATATTCTAAATTAATTCCTTTATAAATTTTGAATCTTTTAAACGATTTCATCAAAAAGGAGTATTTCTCTCAAAGAACTTTACTGGTCATTTTCATCTATTTCAACATCCTTTGATGTATTTTAAACTTGTTTGAAGATGATTTATTATGATAAAATCTTCCATTTTGTATTGAATGAGTTATGTTATATTTGAATATGAATGTGATATTTTTATACCATTCATTGTTTATGGATAAAGTATTGACATTTCGTATTCTAGTTTTAATAAGAATGTTTATGTTATGTTTAAACCTTTGAATATGAGGAATGCATTGGACTTAGTAAGTGACGGGTGTTGCCCGCTATAGCTCCTCGATGCATCGGTAGGTCTTATTAGACAAACTAGTGTCTTTTCATAAGTCCTTGACCAAATCTTATTTGTAGTCTTGGAAAAAGTCCTTGACTATGTGGTTATGATAGTCTGACATTATGCATTCCATCAATATGAAAGTGGTTAGTGATATTTCATGTGATTATTAGACTAGTAGAATATGCATGTGAATAAGAAAATTGAATTACTTAATTTTATTTTTTCCATATTATGCTAAATTTCATTTTTAAAAGACTTTTGTTTTAATTATACATTTCCTTAAATGATTATGCTTATTTTTGAAAGTTTCCTCTATATTGTTATCCTTACTGAGCATCTGACCCCACCCCTTTCTATGTTTTATTTTTCCCAGGATTCCAAGAGGTTTAATGTGATTTATATATAGGGTTAAGCCAAGGAAATAATGGAGTTAATAAAGTATTATTTATGTTGTTTTGTATGTTATAAAGTGTAATTTATCATTCATCTATGTAATCTATTTTCCAAGACTGCTAAACCAATCGGTCCTTCGGGACTTGATTCCTTGTAATCATTTCAATGTATTAAAATAATGCACCGACTCTAGGAAACTGGGGTCGGGGCGTTACACTAAGGGTTTATGATGTTGATCTGCAAAATATTTCTGCCCACATTGGGTTGTCCTCAACCGCATTCAGATCACCTAGACTTTCTTTATCATCACCTACACCATCCATAGTCCAACAAGGGATACCTTACCAATCACATTATAGCATAAGGATGACCAAAAGGGTCTCATGAATAGTTCTATGAAAGATTCCATGAATATAGTATAGTGCTATCTATAATTATAAGAAAAATCAAACAATGTTAACAGATCCTCCATGTTCTGGAGAACTATAACATGAAATCCCTAAGCATATCCACAATCACCAAGATTATGTGCTCAGTATGAGAATAATTCTAGATTTAAAAGTTTTACTCATCATCCTACGGGTCCGGAATTCATTCTTGATGCCTCACTAGAACTATTACACAATATGAGAAAACTATTATAGACAATCCTTGAAGGATCTCCATGAAGGTGTATTGGGTCCTCCATATAGAACTTCCCCAAATGCTCAACCAAAATATTCTCAATAATTACTTGGAAGTTAAACAACTTGGTGTGTAAACCAACTACTAAATAGATGGCTTGCAGAATTCTAACTACCTGCAAAAGGAATTTCACAACTTCCATGGATATGTAATCCCACTTTCCACTTAATATTCTTAAGAGGCTCTAACAAACCGATAAGAATCTAGTGATATTCTTTCACCTAATTACTTGTGACACACTGAGGGATTAAATAATTCCTACTCCTCCTTATCCAGTACCATTAAAAGAGACATTGAAGTTCCCTATACATATTCCCTACAATGGTATTCTCAACAAATGAAAATGTGTGTAACTCTCTCAAAACCTCCCCTCACATATTAATAACAACTTACATCCATCCATTTAAAATAATAACATGATGAAATCCATTATAGAAACTATATTGTGAATCCACTAAGGATATACAGTCATGTAATGCCTCACAGTCAATGTCTCACATATTTAGACTCCCTCACACACTAATGTATTGAACGATTCATCCCCAAAGGTAGAATAAATGTTTCTCCCTCCTCCTAAACTAGGGTCCATTACAAGGAATATAACTTCCCATATGACTCCCTCACCATGAGAGAATGAGACTTACTAGTATGGGAAATTTCATCCATGTTTCCATTCCCATGAGTATAGATTTTTTCAATGTCGTAGTTCTTCAGGAACTCCAACTAGCACCTTTTTATCTGGTTCATATCTCTCTGTCTACATGTATACATTAGACATTGACGGTATATGCAAACAATATAAATTTTTCCCATAAGATAGATCCACTGTAACTTCAGGGAGAGTACTATAACTTTCAACTCTATCTAATGAGTTCTGTAGTTATTTCGATGGGGTATCATCTTCTTCGACACATATGTGGTCACTACCGACATCTTCATCACATATCGTAGAGTCCAGCTCTAATTTCATCACAGTCTACAATGTACTCTATAACATCCTATGTTATTCTCAAAATATAATCACTTATTAGCATCACTGATAACTACAAAAATTCCCTTTGGAACTGCTCAGTCAAAGTAAATTGTTAAAATTTACACAAAAAAGGAGTCAAAGGGGATCCAATCCTAGATATTTCAGTTACTAACCTACTTTGTGTACCCTTTATGTCCATGAAAACACTCCACCTTTTAAAAGCTCTTGGGAGGATCCTATGAAATTGCTACATCGATATTCACTAGGTCCAGTTATGATCCAGGATAAAAAAGGGCATGCCCAGAAATGTAAACATAATGGTTCCAATACTAGCACTTTGATAGCTTATAATTTATATGTTTCTCTAGAACCAAGTATAAGACCAACATCAAATTCTCTACATACTCATAAAATTTCGCAGAGTAGATGGGTATTTCATCGATGAAGAAAACAATATATCAGTCCATGTATAGCTGCAAAAGTCTATCCATTAGGAACATAAACACAATAGTGGAATTCATCTTGCTGAAATTAGTCACATGTAAAACATAGTGTCTATCGAAACATCAGAAATGTTTCATTGAAATATCAAAATCTTAAACATGGAACTGGTGGTAGTCCACCTAAGATCATTCTTCAAGAACCATCTCGTGCTACACAACTAATCCCAAAATCCTTCAATCCCTATAAAAGTTCAATTATTCAATATCATGAGTCAGTTCAAGGGATTATAATCAATATAAATTTTCAATCTATATTCCTCCAGTTTAATTAACCAAAATATCGATACCTAGGGTGATACAATGGGTTTGATAAAAACCATCTCTCTATGTACCTCTAACAGCACCCTCTACATCTCGATATTCTTAGGGTCCCACAAATAATTCACAGAAGATATTGTAGTGGTTTATTCATAAAAGTTATTGAAAAACCCCCATATAGAACCATGGAGGTAGTTCAAGAATGTCCTTTGTAAATGTATCTATATAATCCTCCACAACTAAAAGAATATAAAATGATTGATGTTTCATATACACTAATGGTTAAACTAACCGACTGATGGGTGATGGGATTCAGATTCCTGTTCACATGAACCACTCATTCCCTCATCAAATATCTCCCACTCATAAATAATAAAATCATCTCATATGTACAAAGGAATATAACATTTTAGTAGTTATATTTGATCTATTCTTGAAATATATAAAACCAATGCAGACCAATGATGATGTCAAAACATCTCATCATGAAAATCAAGTGTTTCAACAAGAATCTCTATTCACCATGTATTTTCCCAAACCACATATAGATATGTGATATTAAAGAAGCATTCACTATAGAATCATCAAGGTAGTTATATGGGTTAAATTTTATACTAGAATCCCTATCACTCACACTAAGAGTAAGGGTTTAAAGGAATGACGCACACCTATTCCTACATGTACTGAAGTAAGAGTATAACAAACAAAAATCATACCTCTAATAATATCATGATCTACTGGGTTAAGAGCCTCCATACAATGCGGCTTCCAATTTTCCCTACTACTGGCACCATAATACAGGCGTTGGACCCCTGGTGGTTTTGGTGAAATGAGCTGATAACTTCGCCAAACACAAGTAGATCCTACTATAAGAGCCCCACTTACTTGTCTGCCACCTCCACCACCCTAGGTGACACCCTAGACACACCTAGGAGATCCATGATCATTGATATGGTTTTTATATGGTGGCTCATCCACTATCTAACTGCCATCATCGTCATATCACATTATGAAATAATTTTTCTTTGTGACCTCACCCATCATATGCATAACATCGTACCTCTCTGGGCTGTCATGATCCTCTTTGAAGACCTTGTTCTATTTGATCATTTATGTGATTCCATCCATGAGGGTATATCATATGACATGACCATGAAAACTGCTATCTACTAGTTGTTGTAGAAACTCATCCTTATGGTTCCTACTTCTAACTCTTTCTACATGGAGTCCCTCGAATAGAAATCTCTTCATCACCAACACCGATTCTAGAAATCTAGAATATGAGTAAATTATGAAGGGTACTGCAATTTCATTGATGTATATATAGATACCATGATCAAACATCCACTCCTAAAATTAACCATATCAAATAATATTGAAGGAGTTCAATGTAAGGTTACTGAACCTTGCATCATACTCCCAAATATACATCTATCCCTAGTAGTTATCTAATATCTATTAAATATGAACTAAGCTTAAGAACGAGGGGTATTATTTTACATGAAACATATAATGGAAGTTGGAATATGGGAATATCAACCCATTATTCATCTGTGTAACTAAACTCATCCAACTCTCGCATTCATCATGGAAAATTATGGCTTACAGTGAAACATTATAATCTATCGGTGTCTCAAATCCACCAAATCTCAATGACTCAAATCACAGACTCAATCAATCTACTACTACATGGTGATATTTAACACCATATAACACCAGTGGACTATAGTGATAAAAATTATAGAGTGAACTAATCCATCATGTATCCACATCCTTCTATGCTTGTATAATATTCTACATGACATGTGGGGAAGGTTTTACCTTCTCAGATTGGGTAAAGATATCAGACGATTTCCCATAGACTAATGCCTTATCACTCATCATATTATCATTATAATCTTTAATTTGTAACCATGGTGGTTGCCTTTGTGGAGGCGTCATGAAAATTTAATCAAGGCATACTGCTGTCTATTAGAATATATATATATTTATATCTATAGATAAATGAAGAATTAAATACAAAGGGTCCAGTCATGTATGATGAAAATTTAATGGATCCTTACAACTAATTTATTATAATGATGATTCAATATGCTGGTAGTTAGATTCTGCAGGAATGGATTCAGCAACCATCATAACAATAATGGGTTCCCTGTCCTAAAATCAAAAATCAAATCACTTGGAAATTGTTTCCATAAGCTCCAAACCAAACCTCCCAAGGGTAAAAACCTACAAACACAATACTGATGTTGAACAAACTCTAATATCATTATTTCATGACCCAACCCACTAGGGTCCACCTAGCTAGCAAAGAACAAAGCCGAAATGACCCCTTTCCTGACTGCGTAGGATAAATGTTGGTGACTAGCACCCAAAGGCATAACTAAAATTGGATCATCGTAGATGGTAAATACAAGAGTATAAAAGTTCCATATGTAAATTAAAGGTTAAAAATACATGTAAAACCATAAAATATATCTCACTATTACAATATTTGGA
This sequence comes from Viscum album, assembly GCA_963277665.1. NCBI lineage: Eukaryota > Viridiplantae > Streptophyta > Magnoliopsida > Santalales > Viscaceae > Viscum > Viscum album. The sequence continues at coordinate 228,803,337 of OY728143.1, forward strand.
AAACGGTTTGGAGGTCCTAGCTCAGTATATCCAATCCTCGACCTCTGTAGTTGGTAAAATTGTTCTTGGTATCCATACACTCTTTTAAAATCACTGGTGGCATATCTGTTATCTGTATAACAGATGACATGTGCTGGAAAATCCCATGCAAGGGTGAGTATATATGTATCTATTAGTATGTGCCAAAAACTGTAGTGGGATAAACAAGAGAATAAATAGAATATTTCATCCCATCCCCAATTCAAGATGGAAAATAAAACACAACAATAAGAAATATATATTCTCCTAAATGAATCTCTGATGAGGGATATAGGGGATCTTCATCTCAAATCACAACTCATGTAAGAGACTTCCAATGGATGAAAAAGTCATTGAACAATTCCTATCCTATTATGTGTCTGACTAAAAAGTTAACTGTGTAGAGTACCCATAACTCTCTACTATCTCACATAAATGAGGAGGAACAATATCCTTGTATAGGATCCATAGTCTATCTACTAGTAGGGTTCCACTCTGTAGGTAGAAGACCGAAACCACAATCAATTAGGGTTGTACCACTTAGTATGAAAAGAAGGGACCCCCACCCCAGTCTTTCTTGGGGCATACCACTCAGTACATAGATGCAAGACCCCTGCCCTGTGTTATAAGGTGGTACCACTCAGTATATAAATAGAGGATCAAAGACATATTCAACCGAGGGGGAACCTCTTAGTTGGTAGATAACCCACTCCTAAGTCCATTCGATAAAAAAACATAGTTGGAAGAGGCCTCACACCCTAGTCCATAAAGGGGTAACACTCATTATATATTAATCCCATGACATATTATATCAAGGGGTACCACCTAGGACTCTTCCAATGATCCTTCCGAAGGACTGTCATCATCGAGCATCACCTGAAGAACAATCCCACTAGGATAATCACTCATCGTATCTCAAAAACAACTATGAATGACACAATCATGTTTACATGAAAAAATAAAGAAAAAAAGAAACCTAACCTGAAAAAATATGTCCAAATTAATCGGATATGTGACTTAGTAGATTTAGAGGAAATTAAATGGTGTTTAGGGGATCCAAATTGTGTGTGGACCTTCCTGACATCATAGCAATTTCATCTCTTGTAGAGGGCCTTTGGGACATGTAGTACTACATGGAATGTAAACACACAATAATCTATGTATCAACCAATTGTGGCCTACCATTTCTCTTCTGGTCATTCCCATGTATATTTTTCATGTACCACTGCATGAACTATGCATGGTTGTGTCCATTTCCATGTACCCTCATAGTATATGACAGCCCACCAGTACTAAGTCACATTGTGTTGGGGGGGTCTCCCTTGGATTTTGATATTTAACTCACCCTAAAACCCTAAAAATTATATCTAATGGAATACATGGTATTTGTTCTTCTGACTTGAAAACATGTACTCAACTATGAAATACACTCATTGAGTACCTTATATCAGGGTATAACTCCTCTAGTAGTTAATTCTGGCCTTCTAGTGGATATAATTCAGAGCTCTAATCTTCCGCTTGAATCCCACATGTGCCTCACACACTTCATGTCACTGCAACTAGTTCCAAGGGATTCATCACCCATATCATTAATTCTATCCTAATATATCCATGAATTAAAAATCATTTCATTTAATTTAGATTCTTCACAAATCATAGTTTTCTTCACACTTGAACCCACCTAAAAAAATTAAAATCACGACTATATAGTCCAATGAAAATGAGTGTGAAGAACGATGGGGGAAATCGGCATCAAAAATGAGATATTCATCATTTTCATAATGTCCTCAAGCAAATATTTTTGGTATATAGGTTAAAATACAATGAATATTATTATATTATAAAAATAATATGATATTTATTCCTCAACGTGGCTGATGCGAAGGATTCCAATTTCCACGAAAACAATAATGATTCTAGAATCATGCTTGATTAATTAAAATGATAGTTGAAGCCAACAATAGATGGGACATGGATCATTATTGATCTCTTTTTGGAAACAGAACACAATCTTTAGTGATGGGAAGATTCACTTTGTTTGTAATGAAAATAATATTGATGAAATTATGTCATTGTTATTGAATAAATTAATTAATTAATTTAATTATTTAATTTACTTAATATACCTATAAATTGTTTGAAAATACAAACATAGAGTTATTAAAAAACTATGTCTTTCATATGGTAAACCTAACACTCTGTAATCTACCGTTGTATAACTTTTATTAATCAAGTATAAATTAATTTTTTTCACTATTTATATAAAAAATCTCACATGTGTAAAAAATACAATTAATATTATTATGAAATTAATAATGAAATATCTAGGATTTAGAGTCACATTTCATCTCAGCACATGGCTCTGAAAATATTTCTTAATATATATTAATGTATTAGATGGAATAAATGGAGACTCTACATATATTCTAGAACAATAGTATGAAATTAAAACAACTTTGGTAGGGGATGTTTTGTATTTGGATATGTCTATGGAGATAAATATGATAAATAATCGGCAGAACTAGATTAAAATGACCCCCCTCTCCAAATTGAACTTCCATCTCCAATGTACCAAATCAAATTCCCAAGAAGACATCCCCATCATGGAGAATCCATAAATTAATAAAAATATCCAAAAACCCCCACTTAGGAAAGTCTGGGGGATACCATTTATCTCACTCGGTAGCCTCATTAGGAATGTTATACAACTTCCATAATGGCCCAATAACATCCTATATTTTCTCGAGCTTGTTGAGAATGAAATTGATGGGGTAATATAGTGGTCACGTGATTCCCACTATAATAATGAAATTTGATATTCCACATTGGGAAGGTAACAAGTGAGTATGGGATTTTCTTAATTTTTATCATCTACTTCTTAACAGTCAGAATGCCTCATCCAAAGGTTTTTGTTTATTTAGTATCATGCCAAATTCCCACTACCTGATGGAATTCATCATACGTCACCCAATGAGGAGTTATCCATACCAAACAATAAATATCATATAGGTTTATCTGTACTTCACCTTAAGATAAATGATAGGAGTTAGTACTCGGTGACCAATGGCTTACCATCTATATTAATAGTTAACATTGACTCTATATAATAAAAAATGAAATATATATCTTCTCATATGTTAGGATAGACAATATATGATTACAAAATTATTAAAAAAATATTCATAACCCTAAATGATCATTTAAATTCATTAGATATTTTACTATTTATACCAAAAAAAATTCATACATAAATATTACAACATTTTTTAGATAAAAATGGTAGATATAGAAATCCATGATCAAAAGTTTTGTTTCTCGAGATAATTTTGATCAAACATATATTGTACATATAAATATGTATGAATTTATTTATATCCCTCTTTGTTATCCTTATAAGTTCTCATTTTATCCCTAGTAAATGTAATCACCTGAGTATATAAATTAATAAAATGGGTGAGCTAAAATCCTAGTAAGAGGATGAATAAGGGACATGAATCAATACTGCATGTGTTAAAATTATCATACTCATATCATAAGAATATGATCATAATCAATATCATGACGGAAACATATGATAATGTCAGAGAATTTTGTTATGCATAAAAATGAAATACTATTTTATAGTTTTCGAATACCACACATTGTTGTGAATAATTATAGCATCATAATCACGCATACCATGAGTGCATAATCAAAACATCACCCTTATGAAAAAAGCTAGCATAATGTTCAAAATATTACACATTATATCATGATATACATCACATTAATCAATGTTTTAGGGGGATATATAATTTCATCCCCACCAATCACATAATAATATTTACATAAGAATACATGCCACATCGAATGTATAAAAATTGTACTCATCAAATAACCAATGGAAATGAATTGTTGGCATAAGGACATAATAAGCATACATTCATGAATAAAATTTGGATTTACCAAATAAAAAAGGTATATCTTACATTTTAATAAAATATAATTGTTCATTGGATATGAAACAACATATGAAGAGTTGAATAAAAATTGTAACAAAATGTATTTTTTAAAAAATAATATTTAATTTTCCCAAAAAATCAGTGTGGATACATGTATATCAATGAAATAAATTGGAATAGTAATGAAATTATATTTAAGGATTATTAATGGAATATTTTTATTAAATATATGTGAAAGAGGTAAACTCAAAAGAAAGGGAGTTGGGTTTGAGAAATCCCAAACATTAATTCTCTATTTTTTTGTCGCTTTTGGGCCTCCTGAATAATAAACATGGAAATACTAAGAAATTGATCCAAAAGTAAATTATTTTATATTTTATCACTATTTAAAAATTTTAGTAATTTAATTATATTTCATAATTTCCATGGTTATAGGTTAGTCATTTTTATATCATGTTTTTTTAAAATTTCACCGCTTTTCATCGATTTCCTTATTTTCTTCAATTTCGACATTTTCATCAATTTAATTTATACAATAGTATAATTTGATAAATAAGTATATATTAAATATAATTACATATTTATATATAATATATAATCATATCATCTATCCATGATGATGGTTATAAGTGTTTATATGTAAATATATCCATATGTGGTTAAGTTATGTTTGATGGGACTTTAAGAAGATAGTAGGAAAGGGTTGGATTAAATGTATATATATTGTAAATATTATATTTCTAGTATGTTAAAAAAAATTGATTTAATTATAAACTAACTAATAATTAAACTTGGAAGGTTTTTTGTTAAATGGGAAGTGAAAAAATAACATGATTAATAATAATATATAAAAAAGATAAGTATTGATCGAAACCTACATAATCCTCGGGGCCACTTCCCTTGAAAGAAATTGAAATCCTATGATATTTATAATTTGATAACTCCATAAACTCATTTTGTATTTTAAGGGTATTTTGTAGAAGAATTTTGAAATAGTTTATGAATTTTAATTAAGTTGATTAGTGTTTTTCAAATGGGATGGTGAGGGGTTTTTTTACAGTTGAGGAGGGTAAATTTTATAAATATAATAATAAATAAAGTAATATGCCAAAGGTAAAACTTGTAATACAAAATTTTACACAATATATGTCATATATAAATATAATTTAATATATATTAATAAAAAAAATTAAAATTTGAATCAATTATTTTATAAAATTGGAATATGTAATATACCAAAACCATTTCTTTTAAGGGATTTCTTTTGACTTTTTGATTTTGAAAATGATTTTTAGGTTGTGGAATTTTGGATTAATTTTATTTTTATGACAAATTTTGGAAATTAATTATTTCATGTCCTAACCTAAAGTTGAAGAGAAAATTTTCTCAACATTATCTCAGGAATGTTGTACTTTAAAATAGATTGTTTATGTGGAAAACTGGATTTTTACTATTCACAAAAAATTGATATTTTTTTGAAAATGATGAAAAAACAACACTTGTAAAATTTCATCATACTAATTTAAAAATGATATTAATCTAATAAAAATAAATTTAAATCATGGGTAATTTGGGCATTAAATATTAAAATTTTGTTTCTTAAAAAATACATTAAAATAAAAATTATTGAAAAAGTGCCTATATATTCATTTAGTTTTTGCGACATGATATTTATTTTTTTGGAATATGAATTTGAATATTTACTTAAACTAATCAGTATAAATATTATTTATATCCCATGTCCTTATTTTTTGTTAAAATTATTATTTCACATTAATGAGACTATTCTCGATTATCAGGTTACTATTCCAAATGGTCAGGTCACTATAACAATAGTCACATTACTATTACAATGGTCACATTACCTCTTGTAAATACAATGTAATTACATCGCTTAAAATTAATTTAAATTCCATCAACATATTGTATTTTTATTTTTTATAATGTTTTTTGGTTTAAAAATATTTTTCTTCATTTATATAGTTTTGGTTGTTGGGGCGATAATTCTAGAAGATTGGGGTGATCTAAATTTTCCTATTTGAGATTTTCAATATTATTATTTTTCAATTGTAATATTTGGAATTTGAATTTTTTTAATCGTTCAATAATGTAATTATTTTTATTAGTGATAGAATTTTCTTTTGGTTTCTATATAAAATTTATCAGTTTAATATAATATAATATAATACGACTCATATTTAATCTGGTGAAAATTGTTACTAATAATCACTAGGTCATTATAGTTACACTGAGGGTACATGTCCCACTTTTAACTCCATCCATATCATGAATTGTTCAAATAGGATACATGTGTGTTTCAGTAACTCTAACAGATCATTGGATTGGTCATATCATGCTAATGTTTTCCAAATGGGGAGTTGGAAAACATTTAGGAAAACATCCATAGTTGTTCCATGATTAGTTTATGGTATTCCAAAGTCGTCACTTCAAAGTAATCGAGAGAAAATGAAAACTGGTTTGATGGAATTTAATGTTCATGAGAAGTAATGGATGTATAATCTAGAGGAATAAACATATAAAAATGTTGTTTGTATGACATAAAGTAATTTGGAATTTCTATAAAATGAATCATCTTGAATACAACATTTAAAAAAACTAGTCCTATGGGTTGTCATTATGATTCCCAACAATCGTAGCCCTTCAAAAAGACACATTAGGAAAAATCATCATACTGGAATCCATCTAAACTAGATTATGAAACATAAATGGGAAGGTGATCCATCCTAAAAAGGGGAATCAGTTAAATGAAATTTATAACATGGGTTTCATCACGTGAGTTATGTGACCTATTCAAGTGTTTGAGATCATCTGAACCACTATGATTCTGCAGAACCACTTGACCATGTAATGACTCATGTTCTTATGATCTGATTTTATGAATTTTGATCATAGGTCCATATAAATTTCAAGTGATTATAAAAATGATAATGTGATCATGTGAAAAAATAATAATGAGACCATGAGAAAAATATAAGACAACTACATAATCAATGACATGAAATATAGAATGGGGAAATTAACGATGATTTATTCACGTGTCAATTAATCAAGTCATTAAAACAAAATGATAATATAGATATATTTCATAATAGAGACTCGTGAATGGTTCACTCGATAGAGTTTAAGTGGAGTGTTCTTATGAAGTAGCCACACAAGAGAGGAGATTTCTAAAGCTCTGTACCATTGAGTTATTAGTGGAATGAACATTACCTCACTCCCCTAATTATTTATCACCCCACAGAATACCAAAGTTCACAAAAAAGTCATAAATCCACTTCGATCACTAATAGAATGCATCCTAAAAACCCTAGTCTACTGTTTAGATTCTTCAATACTAAGACCTCATCCTTTTAGACCTCACTTCATAGGTGGATTTTGAAATCTACCAACTGAGAATCAATAATATTATCTTTTAAAAAATATCCTATTCATAGGTATTATCTTCTCTTCAAATATTAGAAAGGGGAAACATGACTACATTAAGATGTGCTGGTTTTATCATGTGAATAACCTAAACCCCAAGAAGACATATGGTCAAAAGACTGTAGGAATGTCTCATGGCTAGATTATGAGATATATATTATTTTATAATGTTCACATTAATCCAATTAAGTGAATCCTTATGATCATAAAAAGGCACATTAGAAAACCTTCTTTATCACACAAGTACCTTTCATATATCTTTTTAATTATATGATCTTTCATAAAATGAGTTCTTCTAATCATGATAGATGAAAACCAACCATTTTCTGAAAATCACTCAAATCCCCTTATAAAATAAATTATGAAAAGGTTGTAAGATTCAAGTTATGGAAGTTATTTTGATTTACATTAGAAGGTCTTATACAACTCAAGTGATCAGTTCAATAATCACATGAGTTCCCAAGCGGTATGTTAGTCCTTCCTCATGAAAGTATTTTGCTATATCACCATAAACATGTGAAGTACCTAGAACACATACATTATTCCATATGATTCCATTTTAGATCCAACAAAAACTGGAGACACCATCAATAATGATTATCAGTTTTCATCATGAGATCCAGTAATTATCATGCAATGTCATGACATAAAACCAGTTGGATAAATTCATTGTTCTTGTAAATTAGAATATAAAAATCCAATAATATAATAATATAAACATGTACTAATAAAAATACAACATTTTCATTATTTATTGAAAAAATAACATTCAAATATTTTGATAAACAAGGGTCATTAAATTATCTCCCTTTAAAATAATTATAACCTCATAATTTAAATCATCTAATGTAAGTAAAATTTTTTATTTAAGGAAGAATAAATATTTTTATAAATATTTTCATGATATGGATACATAACTCTAATTTAAATAATAAATTATATGTAAATAATTCAGGATTTTTCACTCTCTAAAATGTTAATAAACAATATCATTCACAGTGAACCCCTAAAATTCAAAAATATTATCTCATACACACAAGGTATATAATATTAAGTGACACAACTCAATCATAAAATATTTATTATATTAATTACATATATTATTTTTCACTTCTATGTTTCATTTCTGGCAGGTATGGGATTCAATTTTACAGCTTTCAAGTGAAAAAGGATAATTTGCATGGCTTGCAGATGGTTAAGAGTAACTATGTGGAAATCATTCATGACGTCATGTCCTTATAAAATTTTGGTTTTTCATGATAAGAGAATGGTTTTCTCAAACATTCATCTACCAAGGGGTATCCATGCAAGTCCGTCTGGCATATGGAGTGGCCAATGCACGATTGGTGCATAATTTTCAAAACCTTGAGCAAACCATGCAGGATGCCCGATTATATAACAATTTAGGTTTTTCATTTATTTTTTTATTTTTTATTTCTCCCCTTTTTATACAATATAAATTATTTTCTTTTCATCATCCTTTGAGTTCATGATGGAACCCCCTCAATTCATCCATTATCTGTGTGTGCCACCCTCCACCTTAGCCCACCTCTCTATGAAATTTTCTCTAGGATTTCTGGAAAATCCTGAGTCATCACCTAATGGTGTGGTCTCCACATCCATCATTTTTTCACACACAAAATATTTTTCTCTCTATGTATCCCCCTTTACTCAACTAAACACTAGGGTTTTTGTGGGACTATTTTTTATTATTATCATCTTATTATGGAATGTGATGGGTCTCCTAGGACATCATCTCAAATGTTTTGGCATCCTCCGCCGAAGGAGAAGCAGTTATGATCATTTTGGTATGCCATCCATGAATTTCATGAATCTTTTCCTCCAATATTCAATGTTTCTCAATTTATAATTTATGGATATGTGATTTTAGAGTTTACATTATTTTTCATTAGTTTGTTTTGGACCATCATTCATGATGGTGACTAATCCACATATGCATTGATAATATGTGTGTGTGTGTGTGTGTCTGACATATTAAAACAAACTACTATATGAGTAGGGGAATATGTACAATTATTCAAGGGTTATAAATATGTATTTATTTATATATAAATTTATGTGCATTTAATCATATTAGGAAGATTTTATTTTCTATCATCGAAAGTAGCACACCATAAATTATTGGTTGGATTCCCTATTCCTAGTCCTTTAATATGATTTCCACAACTTCTTGATTGTTATAAAAATAGGTTTATGTTTTTATATATAATTAATATACTTTAAAAAATGGTCACTTTTGGATAAATGGGTTTTAGAAAGATATCTATGGGTTTTCATTTATATTTATGTATATAACATGTTTTATGAATTGTTAATTACCCTTTAAATTATGAAATTTGGTGTGGGATGTTAGTTTTAATTTATAAATTGACCTTGGTTTGTGACATGGATAAAATTTTATGGATTTATTCTTTCGTGTAAACCCTTGTGATTTATTGTTTAGGATCCATGTGTTTCATCTACTAAAACTATTGTCTTGTTGACAGTTTACAATTGACAATCCACTAGTTGAAGGAACATCAATAGGTTCTTGGGGTGAACCTATGTATTGGAAGACAAATGAATATATAATTATAAATAAATGTCTATTTTAAGCCTTGGATATTAAAAACAACACCTCACCTTCTTATTGCTCTTACCAAGATCTATTTTTTAATTAAAATAGAAATTTTAAAACAACTTGGGTTCTGAAATGGTTTATTAGTTATGAAATTATTTCAAATATGGTTAGAACTGTGTTTTCTAAATAAAGGCCTATATATAACCATGAAGTGTTTTTTAGTAACTATTGGATATAAAGGCCTATTTACCACCTTTTTAACATGTTCTATGTTTTCAACCTTGTTTTGGAATTGATTTCAAATTTTTTTGTATCTGAACTTTTATGGCATGGTAATTAAGTTGAGTAATTTTATTATATTGTTTAAAACCCACGTTATGTGATGGTTTGGTTGGTACATGAGCATGAAATGATGTGAGAATAGAGCCTCAATTTTGGGCCCTCTGAGGATAGGATCATCACTTAAGTGGGGTCTATGTTTGGGCTACGGATGCAGGGTGGTTGCGAGATTCAATTTGATCCATGTGTGTGAGGACCTCCTCATTCACCATGTATTATAATAATGGGATTCCTTGGAATCATCTAGAGGTTCAGGGGATGGTTGGTTATCAACCCAGATTAGATAGGTTGGTAACCCCTAGATTTGTATATAGGCCTAGTGGGACATGCAAATGGATTGGCTAAATTAGAGAATCCAGTTAATTAATTACAATGGAGAAGCACCATAGCATGCATGTATGTCTAAACTAAGTAGATCAAGGGATTTCTTCATGATATGTTTATAAAATTCTCTTGAATACAATTTTATATTTTTCTATTTCATTTTTGTTAATATTGGGAACTTGAAACCATGAATCCCTTTTATTTTAATTCCATATTGAAATACATTATCTCACACTAAATATCTTTTAATGAAGTTTAATGAAATTACATTTCATGATTTGGTAATTTTTTTGAAATGAAATAAAAAAACTATTTTCATAAAAATATAATCATATTCCATATTTTAAAAAATAATGTAAAAAATTTTATATATATATTTTTTTATGACTATAAAAAATTAATTTCACATTAAAGGTAAGGAAAATGGTGTTTTTTATCATTGGAATCCCTACTAAGAATCCTGGTTCTAATGCGTAATCAATCATTTTGCAATTAGATTCTTAAAATTTTGTATCTCTCTTTATGTGATAATGGTTCTGAGATGGATTTCTACCCATGAGGTCATGGGGAGGTATTTGAACCTATTTAGTTTTATTTCTTTTTCTGATGCTAGTTTTTGGTTTTATTATTAAATATTTAGTAAGGTATTAGTTGATTGATGGGTTAAATCATTCCCAATTTTACTATTTTTTATTCCTGATACGGGTTTCCATCCTTAGAGGATCGTGAATTCATCTTAGGCCATGTCTTGGGCCTTCTTGGATTACCGATTCAGGGTTTACTAAAGTTGGTTGATGAAAAAATAGTATCATAGGATTCACTATTTATTTATGGTGTCAGGTATGTTAGAGATAGGACTATTAGGACTCAATAGGTGGGTATGGTAAGAGCATCCTAAACTATTTCAAATTATGATCATTGAGATCCCTTGGGTGGTTCTGGATTTTATTACATTTTTTGAATTTTGTATGACCAAGGTAGTGAGTGAGTATTTCATTGTGGGTTTACAAGGAGTAGAGTCCCATGTAGTTCCTAATATTACAATTTGATACACTATTAGAGGTTGCTCTTTACATAGGGTATTGTCTACTAAACCACGTAGCTAGTTAATGCAAGACCACTAGATTCACATCCATGTGATTTAGTGCCAATGATGATTTTGGTATTTTTTTATGTTGTGAGGGGGATTTCAAAGGAATATTGTATTTAAAGGTGAAAAATGGTTTCTAAAATTTAAATTATTCATATAATGGATTTCTTATAATGGAATATGTGATTTCAAAAAAAATTGGATGTTGTTTTGGAAATTATTTTTTGATTTTGGAAATACTTTTTTGGAATTTGAAATTAATTTTTCTTAAGAATGTAAAAATGTGTTTATTTAATGATTCAGAGATACTAAAAATTGGTTTTTAATTTCTTATTTATCTTGAATGATATATTATAGAAATTATTTGATTTGAATTGAAACTTGGTATTTCTAAGAATGGTGACATATATGTATATACCCTTGTGAAATGTTGATAATTAGTGGTATGTGTCAATTGGTTCTAGAGCAAGAACAATGATATGTGTATGTGGGACTTCATTCAATACTAATAGGCTATATTTAATTTTTATTGTTGGATGATTTAAAAAAATAGGATTTCAATGTTTTCAAAAGTCTGTGATAAATTGTTTATGTATTTCCTTTTGTTTACGGAATACTCTTTTGTGGTCTCATGGTTTTGGCATGATGAATATGAGGTTGGAACTTAGATTTAGATTTTGGATTTGCTCTGTGATTGAAGTGTAAAATTATTGTTTGTGATATTTTTTTATTTGGATTTGTGTATCTTATTTTTTACTATCTCAAAAAATTCTTAGTAAAGAGTAGAAGATTGGAAACTAGGATTTTTTCTTCATGTTTTGGTGAAGGTTGGTTTTGGTAATAGGTGTTTTTAATCATGTAGACGTTTGAAATTGTCAAAACTCAAGTGGTCACTTTTCTTGAAAAAACATGAATATTAATTTCTCTGAGTATTCCCATTGATGGCTTAACATAGAATTTAAATTTAGTGGTATACCATAGAATTTCTTGAATTTGAACCACACTTTTTTCTTATTCGTTTTCTACCCACCATCATTATCTAAAAAAAGAAGAATGTCTCATTTTTAGTTGTCTATGAAAATATGAATCATTAATCATGGTCACTTGGGTCATCTGAAGGGTGGATGAATTTCACAATACCAAAATGGGAAGTTTTAGTTTAAGATCATATATCCTGACTAGAGGTGAGAATATGCTTCAAGACATCATGGATCCAGCCATAGTTTCTGATGTGAAGCTCTTCAAGAGATCAAGAATCATTGTGGGTGTCGGTAACCATAGTTTATCTCTTTTCTCCATTTTTGGGAAGTTGGATTTTTAAATGTTCTTGTGGAATAAGTCCTTGTCATTGTTATGTTATTCTTGTTGTAAAAATCAAGGGGGTCATAATTGAAAACAATTCAAGTGGTTTTGACATTGTGGTTGTGATATATTGATTTTTGGTTCATTCTTGTTATCTTTTACTTCTCAATATTGGATTTGTATTTATCTTATGCTCAATTTGTAGATGATAATATTTTGTGGAAATGGTGACTTATGGTTTGGTATGATTCTATGTTTGAGTTTATTTTATTGGGTTTAACTTGTGTCAGGGGTTTCTTGATTGGGTTGGGAGTTCCTTGTTCTAGTGTTGGTTAGTTAATGTTGGTTTCTTATGTTATAGAGACCCAAAATGTATCTACTTGATTGTGGTTTTCCATATATATTGTCTGGTGTGACTCAATATGTTAAATGAGTCACCATTAGGTTGTGGTTTTATTCTATTTTGTTCCATTTCGAGTTCATGTTTTTTTCATCATACGGCCGGTTGACATTATAGGGGAAGAAAGTGTTTTTTATTTGGATAATTGTCCCAACACAAACTTAAAATATAAATCATATATTGTTGGTTTAGAATTCGTTGCCTCAATTTTTTTTACGGGTTGGTATGGGTTTAAATTTGGAAATTTTCAAGCGGTAAGTGGTCATTTTCATTGGTTGTGCACAGTAAGGTGTAGACATGAAGAAACCATGTGTGAGGGATTATCCTCAAAAATGTGAAAGTTGGTATGGTTGTAGTATAATTTAATCAATTGTACATATTCCGAAAAGTAACTACGAGAGGGTTTCTATCCTAGGAAGTGGGTAATGCATGTTTTCCACATGGTTTGGTAAACTGTGGGAAAAATATAAGGGTTTCCAATGTTTTTTTAAAATTAAATTTTTATTTTATTTTTTAGTTCTTTTTTTATCACCTCTATTTCTTTCCTTTCATTTTATCCACCATAGTGTCACACAACGACTCCCTCCTTCTTGCCTCTCTTAGTATTATGTGGATCCATCCTCCCTGAGACCACCTCTCCACACAATTGATTCCAAGATATTAGGAATATACCTGGTCATAACCTAAAGGTATTGTCTCAACCTCCCTCATTCTCACTCAATCCTAAAAATTTTCTTCTCTGCATCTCCCATTTCACTGGACCAAAAAATATGTTTTTGAGTGGGATGATTTTATTTTTGGACTCCCTTCTTAATTGGGTTTTCAATGGGTCTCTTGGGACTTCCATCAAGTGTTTTGGAATACACCACCAATAGTGTTGCATTTCATTCTATTTTTTTCATCCCACCCTTAGTTGTGGGTATTGTTTTCCTCCATTCATCAACATTTATCAATTTCTATTTAAGGGTTTTTTTATTTCAAATTTCTCTATATTTTTCATTCGTGTGTTTTGGACCATCATTCATGAGGGTGACCAGCATGCATATTCATGGGTAAGGGATATATATATATGGGCTGTATTAATAGATTCCCCAATTGGGAGGGAAATATGTATAATGGAGGTATGATTATATGTGTGTGTGTGTGTCTATAAATGCATGTTTGTATAACCATGAAGGGAATATTCAAGTTGACTTCATTAATGGAATAATTACATGCGTTTGAGGTAGGTATCCATTTTCCAAACCCTTTAAACTGAATTCTATAACTTCTTAATTTTTTTTAAAATATGTTAAGGTTGTTACATATAAATCATATACTATGAAATTATGTTGTGTCATTTTAGTGGAAAATGATTGTAAAGAGGATTTTTTGTTTCTCTTATATATATATGTACATAAAGTGTTTGATATATCTGAATTTACTTTTTGAAAAGTTATATTATGTGTTATTTTCTGTGTTGGTCTTTATATTGGTCATTGTAGTTAGTTTTTATATATAAATTTAGCTCGGTATCAATCATGGGTTCCTTGTTATAAATTTATGCCTGTGTGTAAAACCTTGTGAGTAATTTTTGAGGCTCCATGTATTTCATCAATGAGAAATCATGGATTTTTCATAAGTTATTTTAGATAGTCGATTGGATGTAGGAATATACATGGGTTCATGGGTTCCACCTATGGAATTGTATAGAAATTAAAATGGCATTCCATAGAATAGTTTTTTATTACTTGTAATTTGAAAAGACCGCCACCTCTTATTATTCATCTTATACTTCCCTCGTTATCCTTTATATAGTTCTTTTTTAAACCCCTTATATTATAAAATGGTTTATTGGATAGGAAAATTTTTCATATACGGTTTCAAAGGTGTTTTCTAATGAATCGCTTCTTTAGCATCATGAATCTTGGCTAGAGTAACTAGTTGATATAAAGTCATGTTTGGGTCATTTTTAGCATGTTGTATGTTTTTGAACTAGTTTTGGTTGTTTGAAATGGACATGGATTTGAATGGTTATGGCCTAATTAGTACAATGAGTTATTTTAGAATCTGTGTTAAATGTAAAGTGGTGTTTGGTCCTGGTAAGAACATCTTCTTGACACAATGTTAGATGAGATCATCTGTGGTGGGTTCTGGAAGGAGAGGGATATTCCATAGGTGGTATCACTGTTTGGCTGTGATACACATGGTGGTAATGGGTTTCCATTTGATATACTCATATGGGGACCTCCCTATTAACCATGTACTATTTTCATGGTATTATTGGGCATCATATTGAAGTATTAGTGATAGTATCTTATCAACCCATATTAGAGGATTTGGTACCCCCGAGACTAGCTAAGATGCTATGTAGGATATGAATCTTGTTTTCCTAGTTTATAGAGTCCAATTGGTTATATAATATAGAGATACACCATACACTAGTAGGTGAGTCTAAATAGAGTAAATACAATTATTTCTTCTAGTTATATTTAGGAAATTCATATGACTACCTATTTATATTTTTCTATTTCACTTTTGGTACTTGATCCAATGACACCATTGCATTTAATTCCACATTAAAATACATGACCCAACAGTAATTATCTATTAATTGAATTTATTGATATGATGATTCATGTTATGGAAATAAATTTCAAAATGAAATGGAAATAATTATTTTTCATAAAAAAGTAATCATATTGCCTATTTGTTAATAGAATGGAAAAAAATATTCTTACATATCATATTTTGAAATTAAAAAGAGTGGATTAACTTTATTGTTGTGGCATATGTAGTTTTTCATCCTTGTTATCCCACCTGATCATCTCTATTCTCATGCATACTCTATCATTTCAGTTTCAGCTTCTTCTAATTATTGATCGCTCTCGCAGAATGAGGGGTTCTATGATTGGTGGTGACCGATGAGGTATCGTGGAGTTATGTCTAGAAATTTAGTATTAATTGTTTTCCACTTTCAGTTTTTTATGATATTTTTTTATTTATTAAGTAGTATTTTGATGAGATAAATCATTCCCAATTGAAATAATTTTATGTATGAAACTAGTTTTGAGATTGGGAGGATAGAGAATGCCTCTCATGCCATATCACGGGCCCTCTTGGGTAAATAGTACAAGATTGACTATGGATGGTTCTTGACATTATGATTCACCTAAAATCTAATAAAACATGAAAATTATTCCCATATCTTTTAAATTGTCATCAAAATTAATGTTTTAAATGTTCTATAATCCTTTACCTTGAAACAAAACATAATGTCTAAGACCCGTGATCCCAGATCTGATTAAATTCACACTATAATGTATATTAACAATAAAATATTTAATGTCACATACAAAAATATAGATCAAGGGTCATTTAGGTTTTGATATTTATATAAGTTTGAAATAAGTAAAAATACCTACAAAACTCAAATATATATATTTTTATTTTGAATATAATCTAAATAAGTATAATACCACCTATACTCTATCTAATATTCATTGTTAATACCTAAATTTTAATTATCACATATTCAACAAAAAACCTTGTTGAAATTTTTTAAAAATCATGGTGAGAAAATGACTCAGTATGGGGATATCAAAATTGGAATGTCCACTCTATTAAAAAATATTAAAATCATGATTTGAAATTAATTCCTTAATAATTGAAACATAATTTTAAATAAAACAACATTTATCATAATATATAATACCTAATTTTCAAAAATATTCATAAAGTGTTACCAAAAGAATGATAATATTTAAGAACATTTTTCTTCAAATAACATTGAAAAAAATTATGATAACAACCCCTGAATATAAATTGCATATTTTTTATATATATAATATAAATACTGTTGGTGTACTTGGAAATATCTAATTAAAAAACTATAGTGATTTCACAAAAAAAATACCTCACATGATCGGGAAAAAAATGTGTGGTCATATTGAACAATGATGGATGTATAAGGCCTACATGTTTTGATGTTTTGGGTTCAATATGCATATTATAACCCAGATTGAAAATTACAAGCATTGATTTTTAGCAAATAATTTTCATGGTGTCATTTTTTTATTAGAGTTCTCAATCACATATTTTTAGAGAAGTACTAGAAAGGATACATGTATATAATATCATATATACAAAATATTGATTATATATAATTTGGAAACAACAAAAACATCATGATAATAAAAAGTTTCAAAACATAAATGGACATGAAATATGAATACTTAATAGAAGGCCATAAAATAATTAAGATATAGGCTACATTACAGGATATTGAAAAATTATAACTATCTCAATAAAAAATGATTTTAAAACAACAATAGTATGTTTTTATAAACACTCTAATAATAAATTATATATAAGATCCTAAAATAAAAAATTTGAAATAATTAACCCATTATTAATATTTTAAAAACATTTCCAACAAAAATTTATAAAATGAAAATTTTATAACAATCATTAGAATACTTTATAGAATAACCCCCTTACATAAAATAAATTCATAATTCTAATAACTAAATTAAAAAAAAAATAAATACATTAAATTATAAACTGAAAACATCTAAATTAATTATATTTTAAGGTGGTATTTATTATAAATGTATATTGGAATGATTTTTCATGATTTGATAACATGAGGATCCAAATTACCAGTATTGAAAACTAGATTATTTTTAAATAAATATTCACTTAATATGATGTATTATTCGGTAAAAAATAAAAAAAATGTTCAAATGAAATGAAACATTTTCTGGAAATTTTGCAACATCCCTACACTTCTGAATAGTTAAATTTAATGAAATCTGGTGATAGTGGTGTCTTGGGAGTGTTTTGAGGAAGTTTGAGGTTAAAAGGATCGGTGTAGATAAAAAATGGATATGGGGATAATTCTACACTGTGGATGCTTTACCAATTCCATATATGAGAGTGGCTTTATAATATAGAGGCTACATACTGATAAGAAGAAAATATGGGGTTTTGGGGTTGATATATTTTTGCATTGTTGTGGTGTTGATAGAGAGGCTGCAGTATGTGCCCTTAGGGTAGACATTGTTAGTTATCCAAAATGAAGGATGCCTCTGGGGTGGTCCCCTCACTATGGATTGGATTATAGGAGGAGTTACTGATGTGTTACTTCAAAAAAAAATATCGGGGATAAGATGTGGTAGTTTTCCTGGATGTTGAATCATAAAACATGGTGATTTGTCCTTAAAGGTTTTCCATTATTCAATTTTATCACATATACTGCATGGACCACGTAGTGCTTCTCAAATGAGGATTTTTTTACCTTTATTATAGTTTGGTACATTAATATGTGGGTGGTCCTTATATTTATCAATTCTAATATATTCAGTAGACGTCGGTTGAACCATGGTCGTATATCCTCTTGACTACATATAAATCTTGAAAACCCTCAAAACCCACCATTCATCCAGATGTTCAATGTTATGTCGAGAAATACAAGTGGATTAATAGGAGTTCCTTTATTAAATATTTATTTTCATTTATCCATATCCATGAGGGATTGATCTATAGTGGTTTTATGTGTGTCCCCCCATTTCATATCCATGTTTTATCACCCTTCATCATCTAGAGAAGGCTTTTGTCTATGGAACTATTTGATTTAGAGATTTATTGGTAATGTAATGATGTGAGCTATTGTTTTATTGGTGGATGGATGTGTTTTAAATTATTTTAGTGATCATTTGATTCCCCCACTTGTTCCAAACAAGGGAGGTCATTAAAAAATATTAGTTTGATGAAGGATTTCCTTCATAGATATTTATGTTATATTTATAGAAGGGGTCATTCTTTTTTTATTGTTTGAAAATTTATTACTAACCATACTAATTATATTAATTAGTTTGTTTAATTTAAATTTATGTGAAATGGGAATGAATCCAATATTTTATATTTGTTTATGTTATTTTTATTGATTTTATACGTTCATGATTCCTTACTAAAAACCAAATCCATTGGGGTTTTTTTATGTTGTGGTGAGTTTTTATGGTACTATTGTTGTTAGCCAATAGGTTAGTCTTTTTTTTGACTAATTTATATGTGCATTGTATCTTCATTTTGATATCCACATACATCCCACCCATCTAATGAACCATTTTCCAACACCAACATATTTTAGAGGTGTTTTCTTAAAATCATGATGGTGAGGATGGAGGGATGGATACCACCTCTTCCCCATTGTCTATTCCATCCAGGTTTGATATACGTAAGATGTGGAAGACAAAAGTTAGAAGGACACTATTATTGATAAAATGATGACATGATGAGGTGGTTATGGATGGGGGTCATTCATGGTAAGAGGAGTAAATAGGTTGATTTATTTTAGTATAATGCTACCCTATTATTCATGTTATCATAGTGATGTGTTTTTATGTGATGAATCACATGTATTCGAGTGAGACATGTTCTGATATCCCGTGATATTTTTTGAAATATGTGGTATAAGAAACCATGTGATTTGGATGAAGATTTGATATGATAGAAGTAGTGTATGTGACTAATATTTGATGTGGTTGACTTGGTGTTATTATTTAGGATTATTTAGAAGAGATGGGAGAATCGAGGAGTGTTACATTTGACTATGGGAGTATAAATTCAATTGGGATGTGGTGCGTGTTACATTTTATTGATATTAATATTATTAATTTATTTTTCATAGAGGTTATATTTGGTGATTTTTACTTTTTGAGGATGAGATTGGATAGTTTACCTACTTAGGTGGTATTGGTTAAACAGTTTGATCATAGGTATATTTGTATTCTCTTTTCACATGTGCAAAAAATAGTTTTCACATCATCCTATTAAGTATACAAGTCCTCTTACCCAATATATATATATATGTATATATATTATTTTTTAGGTTTCAAGGATTACTATGTATATCATGCTATATTTTACTATCTCAGATATCATATTTTTCTTCTAGGTGACAACCTTTTAAAATTCTACTAGGTATTTTTTTTGGATACTAGAGTATTTTTCATATATTAATAATGAATAGTATTATGGTTTTGGGTTCCTTTAATTTTTCTATATCTTTAATTATCATGATAGTTGATAAGTTATCTCCAAATGAAATTATTTATAGAGTTTATGGACCCCCATTTTGATATTTTAATAGCCTCTAGTATTTTCATGTAACCAAGGAGTACTTGAGGTGGGACTTGGGGGGTCATCGTATCTATTTATTCACTACCAGTCTGGGAGATGTACCCTTGGATGGAGTGGTCTATAATAGATTGGTATCAACATTTTTTATTTAATGATTGGATAGAGATTGTAGTTATAAGCAATGATATTATCAGGGGTTAGTACTGTAATCGTGTCTATCGATCCATGTACATAACATAGGCTATGGAATATGGGCTAGGAAATGGGATTTTTAGGGCCTCCATGGTCTAATGTAATGACTTTGTGCCTCGTGAATGACCAATTGTGGATATTCCCCATGGAGGTTAGATACCTAGGAAAGGTATATCCATCATGGTTACTTCAATTAATACTTGACTATGGTGATCCTTTGATTTTAAAATGAATTTAATGAATGTTAATTAAATTCCATCTAACCAGTCTAAGGACATCCTTTTTTACCTATTGTGTTATTGTTCCTGGATTTCATCAACATGTGGTTTAGGCTTGTGTGTTCTAATGAGAAGACCTATTTTATTTCTAGAAGGTTTACCTAGTTGAGGAGGAGCATCAGTGGAAGAGGATTCATTTCCATAATGTATAAGTCTTGTGAAGTATTTGAGAGAATCCTCGCTAGTCAATATATATTGATGTATTTATAGGATCTTGAGATTACCATCAGATTTCTATAAGACCGATCTCCATTCCTATTTCAGATAGTAGTTATTCATATGCATGAATGTGTGCATTAGTTGTGGATATTTTAATTTGGTGAGTATAAGGAGAAAAGAAATCATGGGATGCCAGTCAAAAATATTTCTCAGATGAGTTCCTATAATTGAACATGAAGGTAGTGAAGAGGCACCAACTTCTCTCTCTTTAGATAGGTAGTATGTCTATAAAAGGTCATGGGATCAAGTTGATGGATATTTTATGTTCCATCCACAATATTTTTACTAACGAGGAGTCTCAATCATGAAAAAATGAGGTGGAAATGTTACCTTTTATTAGGTATACATTTACTCATACATTTGCCACATACATTGATGTTCAGAAGAAGGAGGATGTGATCATTAATATGAACTCACGATAAGGATTTTATGAGTGGGGAAACCACAAGTTTCCTCAAGAATATGATTTTATGGTGGAGTTTCTTATGAAACATGGTCATTTTGGTTTCGACCTATATGGAGTCGACCATAGCAACTTCCATTCCATCCTTTTGGGGACCATTTCTTTCCTAATTATCTTATGGGATTGGGAAAGTGTTTGCATTATTTTTTTATATGGTTATCTTCATTGTGAATTACCCATTGTAATTGGAGCTCAACATGATGATAGTAGTATGGTTCAACTTCATCCATATTTGCACCTACCAGCAAGTCCATTTCAAAAGTAGGGAAAAAAACTCATTCTCCCTCAAGAGGATATAGACTATCATAGTCCTATGCATAGACATTGAGGTGGTCTAGTAGTGAAACATGGAGGATTTAAATGGATATTTTGAGGATAGAGAGGTAACTGTTACAGATGGGCCATCCATTATTCATGGTGGATTCAACTCCTCACCTACCCTTTCTATTTTTCTTTTTTGGATTTCTGATATTCTCACTATTTTGTTTTAACCAATAAACTCTGTATTATAGTACTTGATTTAGAGATGATTTTCATGACCAATTAGTTTACCAGGCCAGTAAGAGGCTATACCATCTTGTTTGATGAGCTCTAGGGAAGTAAAATGATGATGGGAAAATAATAATCTTTTGTGTGGCTATTTTTGTTGTATATAGTTCCATAAAGTATCATCCCTTTCAATAAGTAGATTTTTTTTTATTGATTACTTGAAAATTAAGGTTTCATTCTCACATTTCGTTGATCAGCATGTGGTTTTGATTGTTGAGAAGGGTAATAGATGTAAGGATAAAATTAATTCATAGGTGAATTAGTTATCTATAGAGATACTAAACTTAAAGATTATTAGGGTTCCTATGGTCATAAAATATTTTATATACACCTTTTCAATGGTGGAATCATTACTACCCCTTTGATGTTATGTCATGATCAGGAGAAAATTTCATCTTGACGCTTCTCCAATCATAATGATCCTTATAAGAGTAATCCCTATCTATTGTGGGAGTTGATATTTTAGTTAGATTACTAGATGCATAAGGGTTTCATATGGCTCCATGTTTCACTGTGGGGTTCTCTAGGGTTATTCACGATGAAATAGAATGGTATTTTTAGGTTATTTATAGAATACTTGATGAAAATAATGTGATGATCAAGAATACCTAATATACTCTAAGTATTGAAGTTATTTTATTATAGATTAAAGAATTTGGAATTGTTCTATAACATAAATATCTGGTATGGAATACATTTGCATAGGGTGAATGTTAATGATATCGTAGAGGCTTCCCTCAAGTGCATGTATGGGAACATTGAGTTTTTTTTACACCTTTCACTGTGGAAAATTGAGCAGCTATGATCATCAGGATCATGAACGCCACATTCCATTAGTTATTGGAATATGTCATAGTAAAGTTAATTGATGATATATAAATCATATATAATTCATAGAATGAGTTTGAACATCAGGTTAAATCTTTTTCATAGGTCCGTCGACAGAAACTACTCCATTGAAAAACATACAACTAAATGTTTTTTTACTTTGGATGAGAATTTTAATTTGGCATGTGGTGTCCCAATATGGTTTAGTAATGGTCCCATCATAGATCCTGGTATTTTTTTCCTTGGAACCATCCTATATTCCATATGTGTATTATAGGAACCTCCATCTCATGGGATACAATGGATGGTTAATGTCTAATTTCTCATATATTTGTGACCCCATTGATATATTTTACAAGAAATGAGTAGGATATTATCTCGAATGAATAGTGTTAGGAAACATTTTACTACCTTAAGGGGTGTTTTATTGTTGATATAGTTCATTAGTTTCCATAGGAGGGGAGATATTTGAGATTTTCTTCCACACATCCTCTCTAGGTTTTTCTTGCATCTTGATGAAAAATAAGGTAATGTGCTCTTATGGTTGTAGTGTTTACACCACAAATAGTGTAACTAGGTCACCCATGATCAAGATCTAGAATCATTTGTTGTTATCTTTACATTATGGTGGTATTACATCATTGGATAATGCATTATGGTTGTCACTGATAACAGGTGTTTTTTGAATGTATTTTCTTAGCATGACCAAGATATAATAAAATACTATTAGATTCAGGATCAAAAAAATTATGAGATTAAAATCCCCTACAACACATGAATAGAGAATATTGGGTATGAAAATTTTATTAAGAAGTCATGAATAGTTATTGTACAAGATTCTAGGGATTCATGGAGGTTTATTGAGGAGTTGGTAGCCCAATACTTGGATAAAGGTGTTGTCTATGGTAGTGGTATTATATTTTCAATGAGAGTGATATTTTCACTAATATGGTAGGAGGAAGAGTATCATTGGGTAGACTCATAGGTGGAGGAGATTCAAGACCATTTTTATGGTGATGCTTTATAGGGATGGTCAGAGGTGAGTCATAACTAGATGGTCATTCATAAGATATTATTCATTTCAATAGTGTTTCACTAATGAGTCCATAATGAGTTTCATATATAACCATTAGTTGGGAAACCTAGGGTGGCTAGGATGTACCATGGTCCAACGACAATGTTTTAGTGTCCTTGTTTAAAATGACAAGTGGTAGTGTTTTTGGCATGATGTCTGGTATTCTAGTAGGTGTAGGATGAGATATATGTGTACATGGATGATGGATGCAGCCATTAGATATTGTTGTCTGGATGTGTGACTACATATTTATGAACGTTATCATAGAGTTTCCCATGGGTCATGGAGGATGTGATTCAATAAATGTAATCTTATATCAATTGATGAATCAATATCTATTATTAGAGGTTTGATAGAGAAGAACAATGAATTTAATGTTGAGGAGGTATGTGTATGTGGATGTGTGGAATCATGGGGTCATGAGGAACACTATCTATGTTCATGATTCTTGTTTTACCTCATGGGTATATAGATTATTGTACGATACTTTTTAAACTCTATTGTTCCATATAAATAATTTTAATCATAATATGGATGGGATGATTGAAATGATCCTCCAAACATTGGGGGATATGTTCTGGTAATATATCATGGAATTTAGTGGGTCCTTGGAAAGACATGTTTCCATTATTTGTGTTCTTTTATAATAATATCTGTAATTAATCCATCAATATTTCTTCTTTTTACTAATTTTCTGTGAAAAAATATAGTTCTTTTTAGTAATAGGTAATGGTTATAATTCTATCAACTATTAGAAACAAAGTGGTGAAGATCATGATAAAGAAGGTTCGTGTGTTTTTGGGAGAATTTTTGTGTCCAGGATGGGTATAAGCCTTATGTTGATTGTAGGATCATACCCAGAGATTTTTATGTTGGGGACCCTAGGTTCTTGATGGATTCCTCTATAAGTGGGTAGTGTATTTTTTAATGGGATAATATTTATAATAATGACCCGAACTCTGGTAAATAAAATTTCCATTGTCAGGGAATTAAATTCCTTATTATCTATTATAGTTCTAGAAAACAAATTCACTTCATTAGTTTTATTATATTCTAATTTATTTAAAATACCTTTATGCCTCATAACAATTAATAATATATCAGTTGAATATTTATCAGATCATTAGTATAAATACAGGGTTTTAACAAATCCAATTGACACATAAAAACACAGTGATGTCCTCAACAAGTATGATCATACCCTATAAAAATCATTAACATAAGCTTTCAAGGGAGATAACGTCACTAGTATATACCCTTGACCAACCCTGAGATGATATCCAACAACATAATCATGGGAAAACAATTTATGGGAAAAGTTAAAGCTCATCGAGATCACGACCCAAACCATTTATTTCTTACCACCTCATGAATGTCTCACCGTCGAGCACCTTACTGTTGGGGAATTTTCGGGTGAAATAAAGGTCTAGGAGTGAAGACATGAATAATGTGAATACGGATATTTTATATAATAATGAATTTATTTTCATCTTCATATTGTTAATTTAAATAAAATATAGTAAAACAAAAATAGTACTTACCGACAATATTAAAATGATTAAGGATTTTTTTTTTGATGAATTAATTGATTATTATAACTAATATTTTCTAGAAGATATCATTATTAAATAATTTTTATTAAATATAAATGATCATATTATTTTTATGATGTGAATTGTAATTTTCATAATTGTTAGAAAGCTGTTATAGTTAAAAACCCAACATTTCACAATAAATGTCGATTATATTTTTTATGTAAAAATTCATATATTTAGAAAATTATTTTTACTAAAATGAATATTATATTTTGAATCTTCATGTTGAATTTATCCTATTTTGATTTTTTCATTATTTTCTAAGGTAGTCATATATTTAGGTAAAAATTAAATACTGTAAAAATATATGATGTCTATTATGACATCATAATGAATAGAAAATAATGTAATAAATAATATAAATGGTATCCATGACTAGTTATTTTTTCTACCTTTTAAATAATATATTTTTATGTTTATTTTATTAATCTTATAATGAATTTTTTAATCCTCTAAAACCCATGATATATTTTAATGATTTAAAATCATATCATAAAGTATATGACTCACTTCTGTATCAATAAAGATAATATTTTAATAAGTGTAGACAT
Organism: Viscum album; assembly: GCA_963277665.1. Classification (NCBI taxonomy): domain Eukaryota; kingdom Viridiplantae; phylum Streptophyta; class Magnoliopsida; order Santalales; family Viscaceae; genus Viscum; species Viscum album. The sequence goes on from OY728143.1 coordinate 228,829,648, forward strand.
TTTCCTAATAAAATAAAAAAAGAAACCCTCGTTGGTAGAAACCATTAATAAAAACCAATGGGGATGATTTTGGTTTTTCTTATATTATTATATAGAGTCAAAAACCAACATTTGGGAAATAATAGAAAATTTCCCTCTAATTTCCTATATAAAGTCACTAATTCTTGATATTCACTTCACTAAAAACCCATGGAGATCATCCTTACTATGACCTACCATCAATAGTGTCCTGCTAATGTTTCATGAAACATCTCGGATACCTTGTAACCGAAATACCAGAGTAGACACTAACATTTCGTAATGGTATTTCTCAATCCCCACAGGTTGGGGACTAGCACAAGACATCATTCATGATAATGATTTGAATAATTTTCTAGCATAAACAATGGAAGAAACATTAAGAATTCTATAAGATCAAAATATAAATTCATACAGATAATGGTACATGAATTAAAAAAGGTATATAAATCCAGATTAAATTTATAAATTACCATATACATAAAGTTAAACAACCCATGTCCCCAAAAAACAACACTCTATGCTCAATGAGTCAACAATAACTGCCACCTAAAAGTGGTTCTTTCCACATTTGAAAACCTAGAATAAGTAAATCAATAAAATTCCTGATGGAAAATATTGGGTGTGAGGTAAAATACTAGTACAGTCTCACCATGTGTTTCATAATAAATTTCCAAAACAATTAACCAAATAATGAATCATTTTTAAATAAAACATTAATGAAATTACAATATAATATTTAAAACAAATATTTCATTTTATTTAATTTTTTGGAAACATCCTAAACAATGTATTATTAATTGTTTTATATAAAATAGATTAAATTAAATCACATGGTATCAGTAAAGAAGAAAAAAATAATAATTGAATATATATCAATGTATTCAAAAATGAGTAACATGGACATCTTCAAATAGGTTCTCCAGTTCCAGGTTTTCTGATCCTCAGACAATAATATATTGATAAAAGCATGTGTATACATGTCTCTTCGGCCATAGACAGTCTTTGACATCCAATATCATACTATGGATAATATCTACTTATAAGTTTATATTAGATTGGTAAAGATTCATTCATTTGTTATTGAAATTTCAACATTACATTTTTGTCCCTAAATACTCAATAAATACTATAGATTTCATGTTCTCAATTAATATTTAATAATTGAAAAATTAATTTAAAAATTAAAAAAATAAAATTTCCCTATTTAAATTTCAATATGACAATTTCACTTAAAAACCCAATATATATTTTTTTATTCCATTCTGGCATTTCCTTGGAGAAAACCATTCCATGTTTCTAATCCAAATTGTTTAATCCACATTTCTCTAATATAGATTTCTAATCAATTTTTTCAAATAATTTTCATAATTTCATCAAATATAAATCACACCCCAAATCACTATAATTGGGGGATTACCCGAATTTCTCATGGAAAATCAATTTCAAATCCCATGTACCACTGATTAATATGTAAAAAATTTAAGTCAACATAAATATAAAATAATAGAGAATGTCACTGTTAAATTTATTTGATAATATTTTGTGTAACTACCAACCATAGATCACAGGATCACATAACACAATATCTAAGATGGGAAACTCCAATGAAGAACGTCGACAATTGAGATACTAGAAAAAAACTAGATTAAAGATCTAAAACATATGAGTATTTATCTCTCAAAAAGATGAATATGTAACAAAAACTAAGGAGGAAATAGGTAGATATTAATATAGAGAAAGAAGAAAAGATTCACATAATGGAAGGAGTTCAAAAATAAATATCCACAATTCATTCCTCCATGAAAGAAGTTTGTATGTTCCAAAAAAGGCCTTTCAGAGCATTCATAATCGTGGAAATCATGATATGAGGAGTTATGGATTAGGGGGAGGTAAAAAGTGGGTTCATGAGTTTCTTAACAATTTACAGAATAACAAAAACCCACATACATGTTTATATTGGATGTTCCATAAGTTTTTTTAAATGGTTCTCCCTAATCATGTGCCCCTATAAATGGGTGCACAATTTTTACTTGGTGGCTAGACAGTTTATCAAATATTACACAAACTACATAGACACTTTGTTATTCTTTTTCCATTGGTTTCACTAGCAGGGTGCATGGTTTCGGAAAATAATGTGCCATCCATGCACATACAATGAGCCTTGTGAAAATTTTAAAAATTATATCTAAGAACCCCTAATAAATCCCCAACAAATGAAAGTTCAAAACTGAGTCATGGATTAACTAAAAATTGTCATATGATGTTACAAACACCCAAACATATAATTTTTCTATCCCAAGAAATCATATCAAGAAGTCTCTATGTCAAAAACATGAGGTAACTACTCTATCATCTGTTCCTCTCTCTCCCATGTCTCATGACTATCATAATCTTTCTTCCATGAAACTCATCCCAAATTTAAATTCCTCCCATGAAGTACCTTGGTTTTAGAACCAACTATCACGATTGGATGCTCAATCATGAATAAATCAATTTTAATATCAAGATCAATATAGCACATAACATGTGATGTATCTAAAATATATCTTCATATCTGGAAAACATGGAACACATTATGTATCAATTTCAACTTTTATGGATTTGACAAGACACTATCCTAACCAAATCAACATACTAAAAGGGTCCCACAAGATAGGGATCAATCATATCATGAGTCCCATGGATCGATAAAAAAATGTGGTGAAACATTCAAGAACATCGGGTCACCAACTAAAAAATACCATTCACTATAGTGAATATCAGCAAAAGATATATACTAGCTATATGCCATATACATTCTTTTTATGGATAAAATGAATTTTTTTTGTTAGGTCCTGAACCATGTTTTTTCCAATGAAGTAACTTTAATAGATCACTGACCAACACAATTGATATTTACAATACCGACTATACATGTCCACAAAAAGATTCATTATAATATTATACTGTTAATGATTTCAATAAGAAAACTCAACTTGTTACAAATTTTCATCCCAAACTCCACTAAATTTAAGAATGTATAAATGAATCAAATCACCATGAATATAAATAGTTCTCTCTATCTCTCCGTATAATTATTGATGGAATTCGATACTCAAAAAAAACATAGATCCCAATGACCCGTGAAGGCCTCCCGAAAAGTAATATGTAAAATGTTGATCTCTATTATAGACTATAGAAGATTGAACTTCCTGAAAATTAAATATCACTTTCCCATATATTTTTCACAATTCCTCGTAATTGGTCATATATGAATGGGTTTGGAGTGAGCTATTTTAATCAACTGATTGATCAGAACCCATATCAAATTCTTCTTTTTATGGGTACATACAGACCATACCACACATTCCATAGAGATCTCACCCAACTTCCATGTCAGTAGTAGAAGTTGCTGAAGGAAATTTGAATGCCTCTAGTGATCTTCCTTAACCTATTAGAACATATAAAAATGTGTGACAAAATCATTTATGCCCCATCTCTTACCTGGAAACTAGAATTGATGTTGCATATCGTAGAACAACTTCATGGTCCCCAAGTTCACTTCCCACTGGGAATTATTGAAATCCCCCATCTGAACATTTCTCACTGAAAAGAAAAAAATGTACCTATTTTAGAAACAAAGGATACCCTACATGTACAATGAAAACTATATAATGGTCTCCCCACTATAAAGAGATTTCATAACTCCAATGTATTCATCATTTAGAATTTTTTTTAAAAGAATCATATCCAAAAGAGTAGTAAACAATTGAACCCAAGACAAAACAAACTCATCCCTAAGTACATAGACTCCAAAATTCCACATTGAAAGATGTGCAATTAAGATTAACTCTTCTGGTGATTCTTTCAGAAACTAGGATAGAAGTTTCCAGATCAAAACAATAGAAATGTTATTTTATTTGCCTAAGGTATTGGCATTGAAAAAATAAATTTGTTGTAGGTATTCCACCCAAAGACATAGGAATATATTTTTTTAATAAAATATATATCTCATGATCTTGTGGTCTAAAAACTTGGTAAAATATTCTATAAAAATTTAATGCCGCAAACACTTAATTCTATGCATCAGTGCTACGAGGTCATGGTTGTGGGAAAGATAATTATTCTGATGTGGCCCAATCCACAAAGATCCATATTCAATGACATAATTACCCTATATAAGAACACCAAAAAAATAAAACATGATGTATCATAGAAAAAACATATACCTACCCACCTCTAGATGATTCAACACCATTGTAGTAGTCAAAATATGTTTTATCTCACTAAATAACTCCTACCATTGTCATCCAAAGTGAATATTACTAATTTATAATTTTGAGTAGTTGTTGGAGGATCCAACATCAAGAAATATTTTTATTTAACAATAATAATATACATCTAAAACTAACATGCTTCAAATATATAAATATTTTATTATTTCTCTATAGTCATAACAGACTCCACCTTCTTATGATCATCTGATACAAATTTTATAGACACCAAGTGTCCCAAGAAAAGAACTTACCAAAAATAGAAATCAAATTCTGATATCATGGAAATAGTTTGGTGACTTATATAAAATTTAATAACTGCTCATGAATGATCCACATCATCCTCCTTAGAAAGAGTGTAAATGATGATGTCATCAAAAAGTATAACCGGAAATATATCAATATACTTATGAAATATCCGGATCATTAAATCTATACGGAATGAAAGAGCAGTGGTTGGACCAAATGTGATGAGAAGGTATTCATAATGGACATGAATACTTCAAATGGCAGTTTTCTAAATTTAAAATTATATTATTCTCAACTGGTCATAAATGAATCTAAGATCATTATTTAAAAACAACATCATCCATTTTAACTAGTCAAACTGATCATCAATATTTGGAAATAGATATTTTATATAGTTACTTGATTGTGTTTTTTGATAATTAACACAAATGAAATCTGATCCATTATATTTCATAGAAAATAAAATAGGTGTTGCACCAGGTGGCACACTCACACTTAAAAATAAATTATCCATAATTTCATCCAAAGGTGTCTTAATCTCTTTCATTTCAGCTATTTAAATATTGTATGATGGAATAGATACTAGTATAGTGCTATGTAATAGATCAATTGAGAACTCTACCTCCCTTAAGTGTGGAAATCACGAGAATTAGAAATTAAAAATGTTAAGAAATTTGATAAAAATGCGAAGGAGATCATCGATCAAAGATTATCTCTCCAGATTGAAGGAAAAAAACTGGTTTTACTTTCCCCACCAATGTATAAGATATTACATCTCTACTCAATCATGTGTCACATTCTCCTTAAAAGATATGAAAACCCCATATAGTGTAGTAATAACGACCTGTTAAAGATAACAATCAATTCATGATTTATTAGAAACCATACATATCATCCTATATATGATGTCAATAGGATTAATATTTAGAACCAAAAAGGACTACATAAGACTAATATTTAATAAAAAGAAGACACAAGCATGACAAAGAAGACCTTATTCTCTCTTTTTTAGAAGGGTTTTGTTATATATATATTATGATAAAATCCATGTAATAACGATTTAGTATATTTCCAATATGGGTTCATATAAATGAATTAGATGAAATGTTGTCAAATAAAGAAGTCATTAAGGACAATTCATAATGATGGTACCTCTCACAGTAGTTGTACATGTGTCTTTTTTCTTTGGATACTATTCCTCTATATGGAGATGCATTATTTCAGATTCTTGAAGTTAGAACATGTATGTTCATGAAGCCTCTGATTGAATAATTTTAATTTTTAGCACTAATGATCATGTGACCCTACGAGGAGCATATTAGATATGATATAACTTCTACAGGTTACCTAATTTTATGTAAGAACAACATATACTGGGTTCCTTGGTGTAAACCTTTTTCAAGAGACAGTGAATGCTTGAACCATAGAAAATCAACTAGACTCTGGAAAAAAGTATTGGATGTCCCTAAACCACCAAATATTGAGAACCAACATGAGAATCAAAACACATCATAATTCCTTTGATGGAACTCCAAGAACATCAATGAGGATAAAAGGAACTCTCGTGAACCCTGACATACCAGTCAATTCAATTTCAACCATCAAGTCTCTATCCATTACATACACATAACAATATATCTTCATCAATACATTATGTGAATTAATATCAGATTGAAGTCCCATGTCAGACCATTCAGTCTTAATATTCTCATTCAATACAATCTCTGGTGAAATCTTCACATGATTAGAAAATTGATTTGTATATTCAACTATGTTATCATTATCTTTCTCAAGTTTTAAAAACTATATGGCCTTCACCAACACCATCGACTATGGAGGGAACTATTCAGTGATATGATCTTTACTTTTCATCCACATGAAGACCACATGCTACTTCACCATCACCGTCATGTCCCACCATCCCATTATAGGTCTCTATTATGTGAATGGGGTACACATCACATTGATATAGTCATGTATTTCAAATATATCAATTAAAATTTCAACACACCTCAACAAATTCATAGCCTCATGAGTATTTTTTGAAACTTGGAAGATTGGTGGCTATTGGAAATGGAATTATTGAACATGAATGATGAATTCATCCCACTATGTTTCCACAAAAATAGTCATAATAGGAATGGGTGTAGGTTCTTATCCCATAGATTGGACAACATGCTTAATAACTTCAACTAGATTTTGGTCTATGGGAGGATATTATTTCTATGGCTCATCAGAATATTACTTCTAGATTTGATTCACATTTCTTCTCAATGGTATGGTTCTACACAGTAGTAGCATGAAATAGAAGATATCATAATGTTTACTCATATTGACACTCAAACAAGTGAAAAAAACAAATTAATCCCAATATATAAGATAAAAAGTTTTTTATTTTAACTACCCAAAATTAAATTATGAAAAATAAAAAAAATAATCATAAAGTATTCTCCAAACCACCCATGGTGAATTAATGATATTTATGAAATGATATGGACAAAAAATCACTCTCAACTACATCCTAATTCCCAACAGGATACATAAATTCATACTAACATCAATACATTATGCATAACCTACACCTTTGATAGAACATCTTAATGATCCATCCTAGATAACCTAGTACCCAGATACCTGATATCGAAGTGAAATGGATTGTAGAGCATTCCTAATCCCAAATGGTTAGAGACTAGAAAACTACATCAAACCAGATAAATATGGGAATAGTTTTTCAATATAAAAATATGATGTTAGAGAAAAATTTTATTCTAATTAAAAATAAAACTCCCTAGACATAATTTTATCGATGATAAATAGGTATACAAAACCTAATGTACCATCAGAAAGTACCTGAATGTTAAAATATAAAAAACACAAGTCGAAATAGACATAATACACAAAGAATAAAGAGTTAACAAAATAATTCACCTCCATCTAGCGCATTCCCCTTACCCAAACCTATAAGAAGGGAAACTAAAAATTTCCAATGTAAAATGTAAGGTATGATTTAAAAGAAAAACATGGTCTCACTATGTGTTCCACTATAATATGCCACAATAATTAACAAAATAATTCTTTTAATTTTAATAAAACATTCATGGAAGTGAAACATTATATTTAAAACCAATCATTAGTTCATTTTAATTGATAGAAACATTTTAACCATTGTAATAATAAGAAATTCATATAAAACATTTTATAAAAATTTACATGGAATATATAAAGAATTTTTTGAAAAAAATGGAATACATATCAACATAGTAACAAATGATAAAAATGGTCATCTTCCAAGGGGTACGATAGATCTTTATTTTAGGATCCTCACAAACACATATAGTTATAATGGATGTGTTCACAGACGTTCTTTCAACCCTAGTCGAAGGGGACCGACCCACATTTTATTGAGGATAAGATCAACCAATATGAATATGTTAGAATTTTAAAGCATCCATACTTTGATAAATAAATTTAATACTAGAAGTTTTTCCCGAATTACTCTCTAACTACAAAGGATTTCAAGTTATCAAATAAAAATCGATAATGGGAAAATAATTTTAAAACATTTGAAAATACAAAGTCCCCATTTCCTATTTCAATAAGACAATTTGACTTTAAAAATTGAAAGGTATTTTTTAATAAATTCATTCCATTTTGTATAAAATAATCCAGATTTCATATGTGATTATTTCAATCCATTTATGTCAAAAATGAATTAACAAAAAAAATATTACAATTCAGTTTGAAAATTCCAAAAAATCCTTATCATAACCATATGCACCTAGAATTGAGGGTTTTCCCAAATTTTACATTCCAAATCATTATCAACAGTACATTGACACTGAATGTTGTTTTCACACTTTAAATTGAAAAAAAAATACAAAACTATAAAACAATTAAAGGTTAAATTATATATCCAAAAATATATGGAACCACCTACCATAGATCATGGAATCACAGAACACAACACCAACAATGGGAAACTCTAATGAATAATTTATGAAATAGAGATCAAAGAATCGAAACTATATTCAATATCTAAAAATAATAATTTTATAACTCTAAACAATAATAAGGTATAACAAACCCTATTATGGAGATAATACTAGATTAGGGGGAGACTAAGATAAGAAGATCGACATACCTATAAAAGATCAAATGTTATTTGATGTGCTTTGATCAACCTTGAAATGGGAATGGTTGAGCTAAAACAGTCCTTTAGATCCTTTTAAACATTTTAAATTCTAATACAGGGAGTTTAGGTTGTGTTGGAGGTAGAAACAGTGTTTTGGAATATTTTAACAATTTTTTTAATAATGTAAACACACAAGAACATATTTCTATATAGGACTACATGGTTTGGAAAATCATTCACCCTAAACATATTCTCTTCTAAAGGGGTGGGCGGTTTATACGAGGTTGGTGTATGGTTTTTCAACCTTTTTTCGAACCATATAAATTATCAATATATGGGTTTGTAATGTTTTCACAAACATGATGCATATTTTTGGGAAATTTGTGCATTAACATTACATAACCCTATATCATGAAAAAAAATTAAAAACATCTCTCAGAGCACCCTTAAAAATTTTCCCAAGAAAACCTAAATAAATAAAAACATATTACACAATGTTATGTTTCAAAGGATATAATAACAACTTTGAAGGGGTGGCTGAATCAGTTTTCATTTTTTATAAGGTTCAAAACATTTTGAAACATAACCCCTAAAACTAGTAAAGATTTATTTCCTTATCAACATTTAATAAATAGTCCTACATTAAAAAATTAGGAAAAAAATTAAATAAGACAATATTTATAAGTTTAATCCTACATGTTAGAACCTAAATCCTTCCCATATCCACTCATGTGAGTCTATACAAATCCACTATTAAGATGAAGTGAATAAAACTTGTTTGAACTCATGATAGACACCTTTTATCTCATGATAGTAATCATTATATTGAATCCTATAAGTTTATAATCGTTTCTTATCAAAACTTTATGACATAAAATTATAATTTATTTTTTAAATCTAGTCCACAACTTCTCTATTTGAATCCTCAGTCGGATTTGGATGAATCTGATTTTCTCAATCCAATGATGCTGGATTCTAGATTTGATTTTCTGTATACAATGATGCAGAATTATTGACCAGATTTTCTCATTACAATGATGCTAGATTCTAGATCAAATTCTATGAATACAATGATTCCAGATTCAGGATCCCATATTATCAACATAATGATTCTAGAATATACATTTGTTTTTATCAGAATGTCGGATCCAATTTTTTTAGAATGTTGGATCAAATGTTTCTTATATAGTTGGATACAATATTTCCATAATAGAGGCATTTATTTTTTCAAATGGTAGATTCGATTTTTTGTAGGATTATGTAAAACTTAAAATCTAAAAGAATTCTCAATACAATTATTCCTAAATTAGATGAAACTTCATTATCAATTTCTCATCCACTCTGCCTTTTGTGTGTATATAGAAAGTGGTGAATGTAAAAATTATTTGAGGATGTATTTTTAGGTGAAACAGAAGAAAAATGTGGTAAAAATGGAATCTTTCCAAACTTCCTAAAATCTCAAAATCTATGAAAATATCAATCATTTTAAATATTATCGTTGACTTCTTCAAACCTCCTTAGATTCTCCTAGATTCAAGTAAAGTTTGAATTCACATCGGACAACCTCAATTGATTATACCATTCACATCTCATTACGATCTATTTCCTTCTCATCTTCATTATTATATTTTTATATTCCTTGATATGATTGTCAGTATCCCTTACTCATTCCATCTAGTTTTGATCTATCATGGCATGATCATTTTCCACCTGAGTATGAGTATGATCTTCATGGGTATGAAATTATTATTATTCTTCTGATGGATAATCGGATATTATAGTAATATATTTTGATAGTCATCAATATGATTTCAATCTCATTATGAATGAATTCTCGTTAAGTTAAAATTACCATTAAAATGGATTTATCATTACTATAAAATTCCTATTATGATAGAATTGACTTCATGAATAAATTCACATTACAATGGAATTATCCATATGATATAATTCCCATTACAATAGAGTTATCATTACAATGAAATTACTATTTCGATATAATTCTTATTATGATTATATTCTGATTTTGATGGAATTTTTCACCATATAATTGTTTATTTACAAAAACCACTCCACCTTTTTTCAAAATATTTTTTCTTGAATGTTTTCATGATTATGATAAGATCTTGATAAACATGGATTAATCTGATTTTGTTTTAGAATTAATGAAAACATTATAACTCCAAAAATAAAATTCTTGTATCAATACACTTCAACAATTTCATTTTTTCATCGGTTACTACAATCATAGACTCCCATAAAACAATATATTATGCCACAAATTCATTTTTTACAATTAATTGAATAAAATGAAGATGGATATAATTACCAAAAAACAAAACATTCTAATACAATATTTTGAATATTCAATAAAAAATAATCAATTTTAAAAACATTTATCACAATGATACTTCAATCTATCCCATCGGATTTGTTGAAAACACTCATTAACAGCTTATCCTACTCTCATAATTTATTCAAAACATGGATTTATTTATTTTTATCAATACAAATTCTTTTTCAAAATAGACTGTCTTCAAACCACACAACAGGATAATGTAATGTTTTTGTTGGAATTCCAACCCTCAGTGGAAATCAGATTTTTTGTTTATGTAAAGATAAACATTCCCCTCTTTTATTTTCACACATTCCTTTTATGTGCACAATTATTTCCATTATCAATTATTTTTCCCTCACTATTCTTTTTCTCTCCCAAATTATATGTTAACCACATCTTCATATTCATAAAAAACATATAAGTAATAATATAATACAAAGTATAAATTTTTTATTTTATCCCCCCTTTGTTAGAATAATCCAAAGAATTGTGGGGGATCTTCCGTATCTAGTATATGAAGTCATGTGAGGAGACTAAATATGAATTTACATCTAAAATAAAAAAACTATTCCTTCAGCATTCCTTTTTTAATGATATTATAAACCTGACACTTTCTTAAAATGAATTGTAGAAAAATATCTCTAGGAGAGACATTCCCTTTTATAAATTGAATGTTTATAATAATTTTTTTTGATCTTAAATGTTGGATAGGATTAACAGAAATATGATTTTCGCTCTAATTATCAAAAAATATCCTCAATGGTTTAGAAACATATAATTTCATATATTTGAGATGAAAATTTATCCATAAAAATTGACTACAATCTTGAGTAACTAAAACATATTTGAATTCACATGTTCTCAATGTTACTATGCTTTGTATCATTCTATGTCAACTTACACAACATTCACCCAATAAAAATGTTCATCTTGAGGATGATTTTCTATCATTACAATCTACATCCCAATAATAATTATTATAACCATGAAACTTCATCACACTAATTCTTTTTTATAACAACCCATGTGATGTTGTTCACTTTACATATCATAGTATCCTCTTTTCTACAGTAATATGTGATTCTTTCATATTACATTGATACCAGGAACATAATGTCCCAGTATAAATAATATCAATCCTTGAAGTTTTAAGGTAAAGAATAATTCCTATCATCTTTTGAAAATCGTTCCGATTTACCCTTATTATATATTCATCATTAATCAACATTATACACACTAGAGTAGGAATTGAAACATCCTTGGATTCAGCCATCAAAATCATATCTAATAAATTTCTTAGAATACTTTTTTTATATAAGAAAATATATTTTTCTTTTTGTTAAACATGTAGGCCAAGGAAGAAATTTAATTCTCAAAACATTTAAATTTCAAACCTCTTTTACATTTCATCATCAAATTTTAGGCATCTCTTTTCTTAATCCCTATAAAAAATTATACCGTCCATATAAACAATTACAGTTAATGTTTTGGAGTCAAAAACTTTCACATACAATATTCTATCTACTTTTCTATTAGAAAAGTTCATCATTAACAAACAATTGTCGATATTCATATACAAATCACTTGGAGATTAATTCATCCCATATAATTCATTATTAAATTTACATAAATTTTCTTAATTCTAATCAAGTGGAAACCCATAAGGTTACTGAATGTAAAATTCTTCCTCAGTAACATCTTTTATGAAATCTGACCTTATATGCATCTGATAAACTATGTAATTCTAATGAGTATCCACTACAAGAATCATTTTAATAGTGTCAAGACTTGAAATAGGGGAAAATATTTCCTTAAAATACAAAAATTCCACCTATACATAACCTTTACAAACAAGTCTTACATTTTATCATCAGACTTCTCCCTGCCCATTTATTTTTTTTCTATAAACCCACATGATTATGATAACATTTCTATTTTATTGGCTTTGAAAAAGATACCATAATTCCTTCTTCTCAATCTGATCAAACTCTTCATTCAAAACATACAACAATTATTTACAATGAATACCCTCTAAACTTATTCTGGATCATCTTTTGAGATATGTGAAGTCTTCTTTTCTAATCTCAATTTTCTTCTAGTTTGAACAGGAGCTTTAAGTTTCCAAAAAATGTTTTCGATTCAAAATTATTTTGTAAGGTAGTAAATATCAAGGTTTCTCTCTCAACATCACTTTCCACACCATATGACTCATTTGAATATTGATGATTATGTTTTGGATAGCATTCAATTTTGTTGGAATTCTCTAGTGTATCATCTTCAGCATTCTCAACAACGTTTTCATGGAACATTGATTTTCAATTAACTTCACATTATATAATTTCACTAACTTTTTTAAATGTTTTATCGAACCTTTTTAGCTCCCCCATTTGGGCAATAAACTATGAATTGTACTTACTCAAATTTCTCACCTAATGTTCCAAAATTCGGATTTTTTAATTTCAATAAATCGTGGTATTCCAAAAAAATGATGTATTTTAATGGTGTTTTTTGTTGTACCACATTTAATAATGTCCCATGTTGGTTTCCATTCTAAACTATAATCTATTTTGAACTTGTACATTAGTACTAACAGTTTATCTTCAAATGAATTTTGAATATTTTTATTCTGTTAACATAATTCTTCCCATTTACACCAAGAATATATTCTTTCGTTCTGCTACTCTATTTTTTCTGAGTATACAGAGCGTTATTTTGATGTTTTATACCATGATTTGTAAGATATGATTAAAACGTATTGTCTGTAAATTCAGCACCATTATATGTTCTCAGCTTATTTATGAAAACCCTTAATTCATTCTCAACATCTATTTTGATGAATTTGAACATTCAAATATCCTCTGACTTGGGCTTCCTAAACTTGTTATTTGTCATCCATGTGAAATCATTAATAAAATCAATGAAGTACAAGTCACATATTTTCTATTTATTTATTATACGTCCCCATAAAATCAGAAAGAATAATCTCAAGTGGGCGAGTAGATTTAATCTCAACTAATTTATGTCTTTTTTAGATCTCATTCCATTTGGAAGGTAATACAATCATCTTTATATATTAATTTAAATTTAGGAAAAATTTTGAATGTATAAAATTTAAATGTTTATTCCGTTTTTTATGCCCCAGGTGTCCATATATTCAGTTCCACAAGTTTTTTTATCTTCAGCACTCATGTAATATGATTTATTAAATTATCTTATTTGAATGAGATTCCAAATGGGTCATTCTATATTTTTAATGTCTTTTTCATATATCATACTTTTGATGATACAAGATTCAATTCAAAAGATTACTTATTTTCCATCATCACCAAAATGACTTACATGATGTATGTTATTTTTTATCCCATCAATCAATTTAAATCCTTAGATTTAAATTTATCTACTTCAATCGTGTTCATACTGATTCCTTTGATTTATAAATAACTTTCATTTCCAAAAGTATGTTCTCCTCCATCATGAGATTGAACATGTTTCTATATTTTCATATTATCATTTATATGTGATGAAAAACAATTATTATATATTCATGGTTTTTACAATATACTTTCTTTCAAAGTTGTCTCAACATCAAAATCTATTTCCATAACCTTATTTTTCATAATTCATTTCATTTAATTCAAAATAAACTTATTATGGACGGTGCATCATACATATTTTGGCTTGATGACGATACTAATCACATATTGAAAAAACAACATCATGTCAATCAAATTTATTCTTTGTTGGAATGTTTCTAACATCTTGAGAATTCCACATTCCATGTTTATGTTTGTTGTTGGAGTTTTTCAATCTTCTTTCACTTTTTTTACAATTTACCTAACAGTCATCTCAGTAAAGATATGTTGTGCCAAAAATTGTAATATTTATTCTTAATGATTCTAAAACACCAGAAATAGCCTTTAAATATTTATTTTCTATTCAAGAAAAATATTTCTCTATATAAACTTTTTTGTGGTTGGTAACTTCTTTCAACTATAATATACACAAGATGTGGACAATTAGTTATTTTTTGCATGTATTCTACTTTGGTTGATTTGATCAGTTTATTACATGATTTTCATACCCAATCCTTCCTAATACATTTTCCAGAACCTAGAATGACAATGAATTAGATGGAACATTATTTTTTATAAGAGAAGATTCCACCCAATTCTCGTTTTGATCCTTCCTAGAAAATTTAAAAGCATCACCTTTTACATCCAATTATTTGTTAAAGTTTTTATTCATGTTCATCAATTTTCATTCTTGATCATGAAGTCTTAATTCAATATAATTAACTTATTCATCCATAGATACCACATTCTTTCTAAGATATTCAATCATCATTCCCTATTCATAAATTTTATATTTGTAACATGAAATATCCTTGATGTATTATTCCCCCTTATTGATAACTTATTTTCTTCCATAGGAAACTTATTGAAAATATGTCCTTATAACTACAATTTATTTCATGAGAATTTTGTCTTACTCAAGATAATAAAAATGTTCTATTATGTGATGATACCCTCTATTAGATTATTCACCACATTCTTCACTCTATTAGGAATCATTTATTTTCTCAACTTTTTCAATTATGGTTCAGAATAATATGGAACATTCATCTTTAGATGAATTGTTTTGGGCTATGTCTGATTCAACATTCTTAATCAACATATTTATTTTATTTCCTATAAACTTATTATTGTATCTATTGGAATAATGTTTTTCATAATCATTTTTGTTTCACTTCTAACATTTATTTCTTTTATTGAAATCATCCCCATATTATCCAACATTTTTCATGGGGAAATTCATAGCAATGTGTTTGAGGATGTAGAATTCTCAATACAATTATTCTTCAATTAGATGATAATATTACCTTCTATTTATCTAGTGCTCCACATTTCTTGTGTATGTGTAAAGTTGAGAATGGAATAATGATATGAATAATTATTTCTATGTTAATCAAAAAACAAAGTTGGGATACATGGAAATTCTCTCTACATCCTCACATATCAAAATCTTAGAAAATATCTCACATAAAAACGACATATTTTAGTTTTTAATACTATAATAGATTTCAATGTGATTAATTCTTAATTAAAATTCATGTTTGGCCACCCCAATCCTTAATAGCTTTCTCAACTCATTATAATCTCTATATTTCTCAGCATCATTTTGATATTTTGATTGTCCGAGATATGATTGTTTGTATCCCTTCCTCTATCCATCTGGTTCTGATCATTTTGGATGTGAACATTTTTCTCCTAACTCTATATATAATAATCCAAGATATGAAGAGTATTTATACCTCTTATGAATGATTAGATGCTACAATAATTGATGTTGATCGGCCACAATATGATGTGAATCCCATTACAATGAAATTCTCATTGCAATGCAATTACCACTCTAATGGAATTATCATTACGATCAAATTACCATTACAGTGTAATTATCTTTATGATGGAGTTCTCATTAAGATGAAATTATCATTGATATCAAATTAATATTATGATGGAATTCTCATTGCGATGAAATTTCAATTATGATGGAATTCACATTACGAGGATATTACCATTATGATGGAATTCATCACTCTACAATTTTTAATTTCATAAAATCTCTCAAATGGTTCTTCAAAATCATTGACCATGAATATTTTCATAATTTGTGGCATCTTATTGATCAGAAAAGAATTGTCTGATTTGTTTTTATAATGTATTAAAACTTTTGACTACTAAATTTACACTGTTATTTCAAAACACTTTAGTAACTTGGTTATTTATTTGATAAAAGAAAATATATACTCCCAAATAAATTCGACCTTCGATTCTTTTGGATCTGATGAACAAAATAAAATGTAGATGTATCTGCTTCATGAAAGACAAAAAAATTGATACAAAATGTTTAGAAATCTACAAATACAAAAACATTGTTAAAACAATTTATCCCAAAGGTACCCCACAAGCTTCCCCAAAGCTCTCAATAATATCCTCCCAAGAATTTGGAATTTACAACACAAGGTAAGGGATATTGTAATGGAAGATACCTCTCTGGTCCATTCCATTGCTGAAATCTGGTGTTTGAGGTGTTTCTAGGGGTCATGGTGACATATCCCCCACACTTTTCCAAATTTCTAGTTATGTGAACAGTTCCATCAGTGAGTTCGATGTGAACAGTTCCATCGATGAGGTCAATGTGAACAGTTCCATCGGTGAGGATGATGTGAATTGTTTCATCAGTGAGGTCAGTTTCAATAGTTCCATTGGTGAGTTTGAGGTGAACAGTTCCACTAGTGAGGTCGATACGAATAGTTCCATTGGTGAGGTCGTTGTGAACAGTTCCATCGGTGAGGCTGAGGTGAATTGTTTCATCGGTGAGGTCGATGAGAACAATTCCATCGGTGAGGTTGATGTGAATTGTTCCATTGGTGAGGTTGATGGTAACAGTTCATCGGTGAGGTTGTGGTGAATAGTTCCATCAGTGAGGTCGATGAGAACATTTCCATCAGGGAGGTCGATGTAAAATGATCCATCCGTGAGGTCAACATGAACTATTACATCCGCGTGGTTGACGTGAACAGTTCCATTGGTGAGGTTGAGGTGAACAGTATCATCGGTATCCTCTTTCCATTTCCAAATTTGATATTCATGAATAGTGTTTCTAGAATGGTGAGGTTCCAATGGTAGCCTCCCTGCAAAATTTTGATTCATGAACAGTGTTCCCAGAATGGTGAAGTTCCAATGGAGAGGTTTCAATGATGAGGTTCATGATCAATATTTCCGGAATGGTGAGGTTTCAACGGTGATGTTCAGGAACAGTGTTCCCAAAACAGTGAGGTTCCAATGGAGAAGTTTCAAATGTGATGTTAATGAACAATGTTTTTCCTTTTCCAAATTTCAAGTATGTGAATAGTGCTTCCACCTTCCTACAGTTTCGACCCTTTAACATTTACTTTGATGTAAAAGCCTCATTTTAAGGTCAATAGGGTTGATTAAAAGTCCATAACTCCTATATTCATTTTCCTAGGTCTATGGATGCTTTCACTTGGTCAACCTGTGTGGTTCAATGCGATCCTCTTTTAATGTAAAATCATGCCCATCTTAAACCACAACACCGTTAAATCTTCTAAAGGGATGATATATCTTCCTCCCTAGTTCTTTCTCCTTGTTCTCAGCCATGAGATGCTCGATCATTTCATTCCATCCCGTAGGAATTTCAGAATAAATCCTTCCACCAAAGATTAGTTCCACTGAGTTTTGATGCAACCAAGTAGTATCGATCAATATTCGATATATGGTATGATCTTTTTTCATTATTTTGGGTTCATCTCCTTGTGCTTCTCCTTTCCCTTTTATGTAATTTTACTCCCATGTTCTTAATGGTATTTTATTGGGTGTTGGCTGATGTGGTGGTGTCACAACATCCTCAGGTGGTTATAATTGTCACAGGGCAGGGGATCGTAACCCATTGTGTGGCTCGTTCTCATATAAAGAACGTCATGAACTAGTTGAGGTAGGGGATTCATTGTTTCTCTATTATTTTATGTGAAACTTTATAGTTAGTATGTTTTATCCCACTAGATCACAATGGAATTTTCCTAATAAATATTTGAACAGGATAAATAAATTGATATCGATTGTATGTCATTTCCTCTTATTTTGCATGATAGTTTGATATCTATGATTGCTTTGTGGAGCTTTTCATTATTGATGGAAAATGGTAAAGAATGTAAAGCCTGAATTAACTGATAATTTTTTTTTAATGATAAATAGGCATGTTAATGAATCTGGTTATTCTTGTTGTAATTTGATTTAATAAAATTGGTGTTGTAAATAGGTTTAATTATTTGTGATAGCTTATTGTTTTGAATTCCTGGCGTTGAACCCTATGTATAATAAATCGGTTAATCCAAGAAGAATTAAATTTCTAGTAGTTTGATATAAGATAATTCCTTATAGGATTTTGAGTTATCCTCTTTCTTTTTTAAGGGCCAAGAGCCCAATTTATATGATGGTAGTTTTCCTACTGCTTGAGTTGTGGTGTGAGCTAGGAAGGCTATTGCAATATATTGGGGCAGGGAGGCCTATTGGTTATGGCAGTAGTTGATGCCTAGAGGGGTGATATGCATCAATTTATGCATGTGGATATTGGGGAGGACACTTTTTATGATAGAATGGATTGGATGTGAATGTTTGGATTCTTTCTGATTCATATTGGTTGTTTATCTACTTTATTTTCTCCACTACTAAAGTCAGATGGTCTGGATTACCATTCTTATGAAAGGAGAGAAGACAATTGGGGTATGCCACGTGCCTTCCTTGATTAGCTTCTCAAGGGAGGATGGGACTATGCTATTTCTATAGGCGGCAAAGAATCGATGGGAAGTTCATTTACTCACTGTGTTGAGCCCCCTTGTGTTTAGTAGCATAGAATGTTTTTCTATAATTCCCGGGAATATGGGAATTTAATGATGTAAATATATAATTAAATAATTTATGTTAACCCATGGGTTTGGATATTTCTAGGATGCAATGCTAAGGACAACACACTTTGGGTGTGATGATAATGAAATATAATGTGGAATTGTTAATGGTTAATTAATGTTTAAAGAATTAATTAACATGAAGAGAAATAGAAAAAAAATGGAATGATGTAATGTATTAAATCTCTTTAAATTTTTGGGTTCATATAGGATACCTAGTCTTAATGTGGAAGATAGGAGTCCGAGAGACGTTAGCTACATTTGAGTCTAAGACTAGGTATTTTCCATAGTGTGGTTGTGAGCTATAATATATTTTTTACACTTTGTGTTTGAAAACACAACTCCACCTCGTCAGTTACGGAAACTGACACACCCTAGATTCTAAGTCCTCAGAGTGTTTTCCCCAACATTTTGGTGGGAGAATGGATGGATGACTACCCCATTTGGCCCCACCCTCTTCTCTTGGTAGTTACATGTGATGGTAGGAACAATGGTTAGTTTTGTAAAGACCCGTAAAATTCAAGGGAAATTTTTTTCTTAATTTTCTTTGGAATTTGACAAGAGCGCGGTTTCTGACGGCACCGGATTCCGAGGCCCGGTGTGCCCAGAATCAATTTCTGAAGTTTGGCTCGGGTACGTTCAGTGAACAAACGAGCGAGAATTTCTAACTTTTGAACCGGTGCTCGGAATCGAATTCCGAGGGCACCGATGAACCCGCAGCGCCGGTAATTGCTTAGGAACGCCTTTTCTGGAGTTGCGTTTGGTTAGGAGGAGTTGTTTTAAAAAAAAAGTGGTTAAATGAAGAATGAAATAAAAATTTGTGTTACAATTTTTATTTCATATCTATGTGGTTTAACCCTAAGTGGGGGAAGTTGGTGTGGGACCCATGAGCTCCTAACTACCCACTTAAGGATAAATGTGAGGTGGGGCCCATACGAGCCCCCAACCTTTCACTTTCCCTAACTCACATAAACTGCCATCTTTAATTGAGTAACTCTCCCTCATTTATTTTTTTTGACAACCCTTGTTATTAATAAGGTGTTTTAAGTTTGAATTTAAAAAGTTAAATCGCATGGCTTGAGTTATAAAAATATGATGGGTCTTATTTTTATTGGGTTGGAAGCTTACTGTGTTAGGAGGTGTTGAGGGAGAGGTCTCCACTTGACGAGAAATCTACCCTCGACGAAGAACGTGAAGGACATCTCCAAACATGGAACAACGTCTTCTCGACGAAGAATGTCATTTCCAAAGATGAACATGAAGTTTTCAACGTCGATATCTTCTTGGATGCCTCCTTCCCACTCCTTCCGGAATAAAGAAGCGAGCACCATTCACGAAGAACGCCGACGTCGTCAACGGCTTCTCTTATCCGATGTCGACGAAACGCCGCCGCTATTCCGCGACATCGTCAACACATAACGAAAAGCGAAGTAGGGGTTCTTGAGTTCGTTGTTTACTTTTTATTTTGGCATTCCTCAAATTTTTCTAAGCCAATTGATAACAAACTAACGGGAGAAGGCCGGACCGCACGAACACGGCCGACCCTCCTCCCATCGGGGTTTTAGTATTATTGTGGATTGAAATGGGGTAACGCGGGGCCATTGCAACGCGCGGAAAAGAAATAATTAAGGCTGGTTTGGGTCACGATGAATAAACGCAGCGCTATAATGCTGCGCCACTGAAATCGGATGAGACCGCGGCTGGAGTCGGGCCGCGGCGGAGGGGCGCGGCGCCGTCACGCTGCGCAAATCGTAAGGGCCGAGCAAGAAGGGGCGGCCGGAAAACCGGCCGCCGGCGTCCAGGAGAGCCGCGGCCATCAGGCCGCGGCATAGTAATGGAATGCGGCCGGCCGTGCCGGCCGCCGGCTTACAAAGGAAGCGGGACTCGCAGGTCCCGCGTGTGATGAAAACGGCCGGCTTAAAGCCGGTCGTGATCCATTAAATCCGGGGGATTAAAACCCCCGGTAGCCAATGAGTCAGCCCCCCACGTGCGGTGGGGGCCGTTTAAAAAAAATATAAGGGCACGGCATATTGCCGCGGCGCCCCGCCGTTTCACACACTCGGCCGGACGGCCGAGCTTCCTCCGGCCACGCGGCCAGGCAGTGCCGCACAGGCCGAACCGGGCCGGGTCGCCGGGCCGCCGGACCGGGTTGGGCCGCCGGGCCGGGCTGGGTCGCGCCTGCCGGGCCGGGTCGCGCCGGGCCGGGTCGACCCGGACCAGGGTCGGCTCGACCCAGTTCGGGCCGACCCAGGGGGGGTCGGGCCGGGTCGGTCCGGACCCGGACCCCCCCGTTTTCGGATCATTTCAGTCAAATACTCATAACTTGAGCTACGGACCTCCGATTGACGAACTGTCTGCGGAAATGCGATCCTTGGATCGAGACGGTCATTTCTGTATATCGCACTCAATGTTTCGGAATACTTTGAGTTCGGCCGGGTTGGTTCGTTCACAAAACCAACCGGGCCTTCGGAGCGGAAACGCTCATATCTTGAGCTACGGACGTCCGATTGACGTGTCGTCAGCTTTGTTGTGTTCCTCTTAGTGAGGCAGATCTTTTGGCATACTCCGCCCGAGGTTTTCACGCAGGTGGAGTACGGTAGGGTTGGTTTTTCCTTAAAAACCAACCGGGCCCCGGGGACGAAAATGCCAATAACTCTCAGACCGGGCGTCCGATCGACGCGCCGTCTGTTGCGTTGAGTTCTTGTTGACGATACGGAACTTTTGGATACATCAACTCTAGACTTTGTGACAGTTGATGTATCAGCCTCTCGGCTCGTGGAGCGGACACTTCCGAACGAGCTTGCTGTGTGCGGGAACCCTAGTGCTGGCTGCGTTTGTTACAGCGACTGTGACTGCTACTGCTATTGCTACTGCTACTGCTACTGCTACTGTGACTGCGAGGACGACAGTACAGAGATCCTGTGTGGATTCGATGACGACGACTACTGCTCTCAACGATCCTACGTGGATCAGTGCTATAGGTCCTGTGTGGGCCCGATCCTGTGTGGGTCCCATCCTGTGTGGGTCTTTGCGCTCAGCGGTCCTGTGTGAACCAGCGCCTAGAGATCCTGTGTGGGTCCGATCCTGTGTGGGTTTTTGCGCTCAGCGGTCCTGTGTGAACCAGTTCCTACAAGTCCTACGTGGGCCCGATCCTGTGTGGGTCTTTTACGGGGGTTAGTTACCTATCGATCCTTCGTGGGTCCGACGACTTAGATGGATCAGAGATCATCTTTATCGTCTTTTGAAGAAGTATACATGTGTGAGCTGAATCCTGTTGCTTTCCTATGTGGATTGTGTTGTGTTATCCTGTGTGGATTACGTTTTTCTTTCCTGTGTGGAATACGTTTACTTTCCTGTGTGGACTGAGCTGTACTTGGGCTCAGAGGTTGGAGCGTATTTGAAATTGATGACTTAGGTATATGTATGGGCATATACCTAAGCAGTGTCAGTTGTTACTTTGTGTTTGTGTCTTTCTTTTTGGATTATCCTTTATGGATTTTGTGAGACCTATGGGGGTATCGGGGTCCCTACTGAGTAGCTTATACTCACCCCTGCACGGGCTATGCCCGCACTACGTTGTGTTGGCTGCAGACGACGGACAGCGTTGATCTTGGTTGAGGCTTGTAGAGAAGGACCGTACCTGGACGTGGACCACTGGGCGGGACGTGTTCGGAGCGGACGACGGGACCCGTGGAGCAGTGGAGCTATCTGTACCCACCCTTCAGGTGGGATCTCCAGTGGACAGCTCGGTGTAGCGGCTTTTACTTACAGTTTCTGTTTTCCCTTTCGAGTTGTACTTTACTTTCAGTTTGGGTTTGTATACTGGCCCATTTACTTTTCCGCACTTTCAGTTGTACTCTGTTTTTACTTAGTGTTTACTTTCCGCTTTCTTACTCTGTGGTGTTTGTTTACTTTACAAAGGAAATGCCTTCCCTTTTTACCGGAATTTACGCCTTGGTGCTAGTCGCCAGCCCCTGGCCTATGGAAGGCGGGCTTGGGGTAGTCACGGCACGGACCCCGAGGGCGGGTCGTGACAAATTGGTATCAGAGGAGTTCGGTTCTACCGCGAACTCTGATATTTTCTATGTGAAGCAATAATGTTTAGCGTATTGAGTGTGGTTATCAGTCCAGGGAGTCCAGTGTTGGTGCAGCGGCCGACGTATCCGTACACCAACACCCTGACTTCTGATTTCCGACATAATGCACGAAAACATTGATTGCGTGTGTGTTTCAAAGTTTTCTTTGTGATTACTTATGTCAGCTCACTAGGTATACTGTTTGACCGTGGCGCACCTGTTTCCTATTCAGGATGGCCCCACAACGGCAGCCAGCTAGGGTTCCGAGAGTCGAGTGTGACGAAAGCCCACCGAGCGATGATGCCTCGGTGCAGGGCCCTTTGTCAGCAGTGGCACCGGCGGTAGCATTACCCGCTGAGCCCCCGATGCTTCCAGCGCCAGCCACTGATGATTCACGTCGTCTCAGCGCACTGCATGAGTTTCAGTGCCAGCGACCGCCCAGGTTTTGTGGGGAGACGGATCCCCAAGCAGCCGAGGACTGGCTGGAGGCAGTGGTACGTGTGTTTAGGCTAGTGAGGACACCAGCAGACCACATGGTGATCCTCGCTGCGAGCCTACTACAGGCAGCAGTAGGACGATGGTGGAGCTTGATGCTCCAGGTGCACGATGAGGCATCTCAACTTTGGAAAGACTTTGAGAACCTCTTCCGCTCGGAGTTCGTCCCAGCCACCCTTCGTGCGGTGCGTATCCAAGAGCTTCTACCACTACGGCACGACAGCATGACGGTCGCTCAGTACTCGGTGAGATTTACTGATCTCTCGCGCTACTCGACCGACATGGTACGAGACCCATTCTTCCGGGCCCGGACCTTCGAGCAGGGTTTGAGACACGAGATCAGGGCATCGCTGATCTCCCTCAGCATACCGACTCAGACATGAGTACTGGAGCGGGCCCTTCTGATCGAGAGCTTCCTTGCTGAGTCTATACCAGCGCAGCAACCCACCGCAGGGCGGCACGTGCCAGAGTCATCTGCAGCAGGCAGTCGATGGATGACTCAGGGGTCCAGACAGACCAGACCTTCAGGCAGACGACCTCAGGACAGTAGCTCAGCAGTGCGGGGCACACAGCGCGGAGCCAGTCTTTCGAGTGCAAGACAGTGCTATGCATGCGGCGGGCAAGGCCACATGGCTCGTGACTGCCCGACCCGCCATACAGAGGAGCAGCAGACGGTTGAGGAACCACCTAGGCAGAGGCAGAGGTTCGACCGTGGAAGTCTGCAGGGAGGAGGCGGATGAGGCAGAGGAGCTGGCCGAGCAGCAGGTGGTGGGTGAAGTTTTGAGGCTCTACCACCACCACCACCAGGAGGTCCACCCCGACCTCAGGGGAGAGCACAGCTTCAGGCAGCTGAAGTTTACGATCATGGAGCTCCGGAAGCGGGTGGACTAGTGCGGGACTAGCTCCAGGCATAGAGGCCTTTGCCCATAATTCCTCTAGCTTCGTATTTTGTGTTGCTTTGTGACCTTGTACTTTAAGTTGAAGTAATAAAAGACACTTGCCTTGGTGACTTTTGTTTTCTTGTCTTTTGTTTGTTTTTACTAAGAGGTGCCGGTTAAAAACTGTTGACTTGACCCTCACTTGTGAGATTCATACTGGAGGAAACCCAGTGACCACACACTGATGCCGACAGTGTGACTCAACTCTTGGAGGCGAGAGTAATGGTTGGATCTCTTGGTAGCAGCGTCGAGGCCTTACGACGTCATCCATGCCATGAATTAACTAATCATGACGTGATTGACTGTTTTAGGCAAGGAACGTGGTTCATCCAGGGGATGAGACCAGATTTCACTTTTCGGCAAAGGAGAAATCTTTGCAGCTAGCCTCTTTGCAGAAATCCTTTGTGGATAGAGATGGAGCAGCCTTCCTCCAGTCTCTCACAGTCACCCCTCCTCTACTACAGCAGGTCAGAGAGGCACAGCGTGAGGACGCTGACTGTGAGACACGGCGTGCATAGATATCCTCGGGACAGACATCTAATGGTTTCTCCCTTGGAGCAGAGCACGACATCCTTTTCAAATGGCGTACCATGGTACCAGTCGCTTTGCGAGAGGAAGTGCTGAGAGAGTTTCACACTTCTCCTTTGGCGGTACATCCTGGAGTGGTGAAGATGTACCAGGACCTCAGACGACAGCACTGGTGTCCGGGCATGAAGAAGGTTGTAGCAGAGTTCGTTTCTCGATGCCTCACCTGCCAACACGTGAAGGCAGAGAATCAGGTACCAGCAGGCTTGGTACAGCCCTTGGAGGTTCCAAAGTGGAAGTGGGACGGCATATCTATGGACTTCGTGACTAGACTTCCACGCACTTCCAGAGGTCACGACTCCATCTGGGTGATTGTTGACCGAATCACCAAGTCGGCACACTTCTTACCCATCAGAGAGCAGGGCTCAGTGGAGAACTTGGGATGTCTCTACATTCAGGAGATTGTGCGGCTCCACGGTGTGCCATCATCTATCGTCTCCGATCGAGATGCTCTCTTTACTTCCCGGCTTTGGAAGGGGTTACAGGAGGCGTTTGGGACGCAGCTACGTCTGAGCACAGCCTTTCACCCTCAGACGGATGGTCAGACGGAGAGGACCATTCAGACTCTCGAGGACATGCTCCGCGCATGTGTCCTCGACTTTGGTCGTAACTGGGAGGACCACCTACCCTTGGTGGAGTTTGCGTACAACAACAGCTACCACTACACCATCGGGATGGCACCGTACGAGGCATTGTACGGCTGACCTTGTAGATCTCCTTTGTGCTCGACAGACCCTGGGGAGTCAGCACTTGTGGGACTGGAGATGGTCCAGGCCACAACAGAGAAGGTCCAGGTCATCCAGGAGCGGATGAGGACAGCTCAGAGCCGGAAGAAGTCATATGCTGACAGGAGGCGGAGGCCACTGGAGTTCGGGGATGGCGACCACGTCTTCTTGCGGGTCTCACCTCGACGTGGTTTTCGGAGATTTGGCCGAGGCGGCAAGTTATCTCTGCGCTTCATCGGACCCTTCCAGGTCCTCAGCAGGGTTGGTGAGGTGACTTATCGCCTGGCTCTGCCACCTCAGTTGCACCGGGTGCACGACGTCTTCCACGTATTCCAGCTGAGGAGATACGTGCACGACCCGACGCACATCATTGACCATGGGGAGCTTGACGTTGTCGATGGGGCG
Source organism: Viscum album (assembly GCA_963277665.1). Taxonomy (NCBI): domain Eukaryota; kingdom Viridiplantae; phylum Streptophyta; class Magnoliopsida; order Santalales; family Viscaceae; genus Viscum; species Viscum album. The sequence continues at coordinate 228,856,353 of OY728143.1, forward strand.
ACTTTTATGGAGGTCCTGGTGGAGATAGAGGATCGACAGGAGTGGGTCCTATGTGGGCGATCGATTCCTCTTGTGCGCATCAGATGGCATCACGGGAATCTCTAGGAGAGCACAAGGGAGCGGGAGGCTCAGATGCGTGCTCAGTACCCTCATTTGTTTCCCTAGTTTTTGATGTATCTTTACGGGGACGTAAAGCCCTGAGGTGGGAGTAATGTAAAGACCCGTAAAATTCAAGGAAATTTTTTTCTTAATTTTCTTTGGAATTTTACAAGAGCGCGGTTTCTGACGGCACCTGATTCCGAGACCCGGTGTGCCCGAAATCAATTTCCGAAGTTTGGCTCGGGTACGTTCAGTGAACAAACGAGCGAGAATTTCTAACTTTTGAACCGGTGCTTGGAATCGAATTCTGAGGGCACCGATGAACCCGTAGTGCCGTTAATTGCTCAGGAACGCCTTTTCTGGAGTTGTGTTTGGTTAGGAGGAGTTGTTTTAAAGAAAACTAGTTAAATGAAGAATGAAATAAAAATTTGTGTTACAATTTTTATTTCATATCTATGTGGTTTAACCCTAAGTGGGGGAAGTTGGGGTGGGACCCATGAGCTCCTAACTACCCACTTAAGGATAAATGTGAGGTGGGGCCCATACGAGCCCCCAACCATTCACTTTCCCTAACTCACATAAACTCCCATATTTAATTGAGTAAATCTCCCTCATTTATTTTTTTTGACAACCCTTGTTATTAATTAGGTGTTTTAAGATTGAATTTAAAAAGTTAAATCACATGGCTTGAGTTATAAAAATAAGATGGGTCTTAATTTTATTGGGTTGGAAGCTTGCTGTGTTAGGAGGTGTTGAGGGAGAGGTCTCCACTTGAAGAGAAATCTACCCCGACAAAGAACGTGAAGGACATCTCCAAACATGGAACAACGTCTTCTCGACGAAGAATGTCATTTCCAAAGATGAATGTGAAGTTTCCAACGTCGATCTCTTCTTGGATGCCTCCTTCCCACTCCTTCCGGAATAAAGAAGCGAGCGCCATTCACAAAGAACGCCGACGTCGTCAACGGCTTCTCTTTTCCGATGTCGACGAAACGCCGCCGCTATTCTGCGACTTCGTCAACACATAACGGAAAGCGAAGTAGGGGTTCTTGAGTTCGTTGTTTACTTTTTATTTTGGCATTCCTCAAATTTTTCTAAGCCAATTGATAACAAACTAACGGGAGAAGGCCGGACCGCACGAACACGGCCGACCCTCCTCCCATCGTGGTTTAGTTTTATTGTGGATTGAAACGGGGTAACGCGGCGCCATTGCAATGCACGGAAAAGAAATAATTAAGGCTGGTTTGGGTCACGACGAATAAACGCGGCGCTATAATGCTGCGCCACTGAAATCGGATGAGATCGCGGCCGGAGTCGGGCCGCGGCGGAGGGGCGCGGCGCCGTCATGCTGCGCAAATCGTAAGGGCCGAGCAAGAAGGGGCGGCCGGAAAATCGATAGCCGGTGGATAAGGAGGAGTCGCGGCACTTCGGCCGTGGCGGAGAAACCAGGGGCGGCGCCGGCGTCCAGGAGAGCCGCAGCCATCAGGCCACGGCATAGTAATGGAATGCGGCCGGCCGTGCCGGCCGCCGGCTTACAAAGGAAGCGGGACCCGCAGGTCCCGCGTGTGATGAAAACGGCCGGCTTAAAGCCGGTCGTGATCCATTAAATCCGGGTGATTGAAACCCCCGGTAGCCAATGAGTCAGCCCCCCACGTGCGGTGGGGTCCGTTTAAATAAAATATAAGGGCGCGACATATTGCCGCCCCCCCCCCCCCCGTTTCACACACTCGGCCGGACGGCCGAACTTCCTCTGGCCACGCGGCCAGGCAGTGCCGCGCAGGCCGAACCGGGCCGGTAGCCGGGCCGCCGGACCGGGTTGGGCCGCCGGGCCGGGCTGGGTCGACCCAGACCCGGTTCGGGCCGACCCATGGGGGTCGGGCCGGGTCGTTCCGGACCCGAACCCCCCCGTTTTCGGATCATTTCAGTCAAATACTCATAACTTGAGCTACGGACCTCCGATTGACGAACCGTCAGCGGAAACGCGATCCTTGGATCGAGACGGTCGTTTCGGTATATCGCACCCAAATTTTTGGAATACTTTGAGTTCGGCCGGGTTGGTTCGTTCACGAAACCAACTGGGCCTTCGGAGCGGAAACGCTCATATCTTGAGTTACAGACGTCCGATTGACGTGCCGTCAGCTTTGTTGTGTTCTTCTTAGTGAGACAGATCTTTTGGCGTACTATGCCCGAGGTTTGGACGCAGGTGGAGTACGGTCGGGTGGGTTTTTCCCTAAAAACCAACCGGGCCCCGGGGACGAAAATGCCAATAACTCTCAGACCGGGCGTCCGATCGACGCGTCGTCTGTTGCGTTGAGTTCCTGTTGACGATACGGAACTTTTGGATACATCAACTCTGGACTTTGTGACAGTTGATGTATCAGCCTCTCGGCTCGTGGAGCGGACACTTCCGAACGAGCTTGTTGTGTGCGAGTACCCTAGTGCTGGCTGCGTTTGTTACAGCGACTGTGACTGCTACTGCTATTGCTACTGCTACTGCTACTGCTACTGTGAATGCGACGACGACAGTACAGAGATCCTGTGTGGATTCGACGACGACGACTACTGCACTCAGCGATCCTACGTGGATCAGTGCTACAGGTCCTGTGTGGGCCCGATCCTGTGTGGGTCTGATCCTGTGTGGGTCTTTACGCTCAGCGGTCCTGTGTGAACCAGCGCCTACAGATCCTGTGTGGGTCCGATCCTGTGTGGGTCTTTGCGCTCAGCGGTCCTGTGTGAACCAGTGCCTACAGGTCCTACGTGGGCCCGATCCTGTGTGGGTCTTTTGCGGGGGTTAGTTACCTATCGATCCTTCGTGGGTCAGACGACTTAGATGGATTAGAGATCATCTTTATCGTCTTTTGAAGAAGTATACCTATGTGAGCTGAATCCTGTTGCTTTACTATGTGGATTGTGTTGTGCTATCCTGTGTGGATTACGTTTTGCTTTCCTGTGTGGAATACGTTTACTTTCCTGTGTGGACTGAGTTGCACTTGGGCTCGGAGGTTGGAGCGTATTTGAAATTGATGACTTAGGTATATGTATGGGCATATACCTAAGCAGTGTCATTTGTTACTTTGTGTTTGTATCTTCCTTTGTGGATTATCCTTTGTGGATTTTGTGAGACCTTCGGGGGTCTCGGGGTCCCTACTGAGTAGATTATACTCACCCCTGCACGGGCTATGCCTGCACTACGTTGTGTTGGTTGCAGATGACAGACAGTGTTGATCTTGGCTGAGGCTTGCAGAGCAGGACGGTACCTGGACGTGGACCACTGGGCGGGACGTTTTCGGAGCGGACGACGGGACCCGTGGAGTAGTGGAGCTATCTGTACCCACCCTTCAGGTGGGATCTCCAGTGGACAGCTCGGTGTAGCGGCTTTTACTTACAGTTTCTGTTTTCCCTTTCGAGTTGTACTTTACTTTCAGTTTGGGTTTGTATACTGGCCCATTTACTTTTCCGCACTTTCATTTGTACTCTGTTTTTACTTAGTGTTTACTTTCCGCTTGCTTACTCTGTGGCGTTTTTTTACTTTACAAAGGCAATGCCTTCCCTTTTTACCGGAATTTACGCCTTGGTGCTAGTCGCCAGCCCCTGGCCTATGGAAGGCGGGCTTGGGGTAGTCACGGCACGGACCCCGAGGGCGGGTCCTGACAAGTTTTACCCATATTTGTGTGTAGATGGTTGTAATGGCTTGAGGTATAATACACAATGTATGATAAACGTTAGGCGAGCTATGGTGGATCCCATAAACAACCTATCTCTTGGGTTATATGGATGTGGTTGTTTTATTGCATGAGTTTCATGTTGTGGTGCTTCGTCCAGGTCTTTGTGGGAAAACCTTTTTGGCGAGAGATTCTTTGGACGTGCGACATTGGGGAAAAGAGGAAAACCGATGGGGAATTAGTTGTGGGGTACCCTAGATATAAATTTTTATATAATACACTATTATATGCCTTACTTGGTGAGAGTAGACTTAAGGATGCTATGAACATAGAATACATGTTTAAATGATGAGTTAGTTTCACCTATTGTTCATTGTGCATTAGCTTTCTTTATTTACATTTGCAGGAGAGGCTTCGGGGAGGATCCTACTGAGTATAATTTTATACTTAGCCTTTGTCTATATAAACTATTTTTCAAGTCACATTGGGATGGTTGGAGATCATGCTATTTTCTACTAGCTTAGGGTTGCAGGAGCTGTTTGGGCTTGTGGTTGTTGCTATTTTTACCTTCCTTTTGAATTTGAAATTTTATCCTGTCCGTTATAGTAGTTTTGCAGGACATTACATAAGTCTGCTTTGGATTTCATTTATATTGTTGTATGACATGGATTTGGTGGGTTTCTTCCTTATCTATATCTTTCTCATGTGTTCTCTAAAAGGTTAATGCCTCCCAACTGTGTGTTAACTACACCCTTGGTGAGATTCGTCAACCCAGGGCCTACTGGAGGCATGAATCGGTGGTCATTATCTCCCTTCTCACATTTTCGGCCTAGGAGGTGTTCACCTTGTGGCGAGGGGTTCATGAAAAGTGGTATCAGAGGCCTGGTTAAGGGATAGGATATAGTTTGGTGTTAGGAATAGGTTAGGTTGCACGGGTCGTTAGGGAAACAATGTCATTAATTATTATCAAGTGACGTAAACACTGGAGGCCGACTGAGACATAGGATTTTGGGTCCCCCTATGATCTGATGTGCGATCCTTAATTTTAAAATAGAAACTAATAAAATTGATACTAGTTTTAGGGTAGAGACCTAGGAAAGGATCATGAAAAATTCTTCTTGGCACCTCTGTTTGAATGGGTACACCTTGGGATAGGTTAACCTAAAATGAATAAAAGAATACAATTATCAAATTAATGATAAGTCTTCCATATTCCAGGTTTGGGAGCTCTAACATTTTATTTATTTTTCAGGTATTTCTCTAGGTCGACGTCCTCATCAGGATCACATAAAATATGTCTAGCAGTCTATGCCAGCAGATCCCTACAGTGTAGAGGCCGATGACTACGACACATGGAGTATGACACACTGAGAGTTTCAGCACCATAGTCTATAGAAGTACAAGGGCTCTATTTAAGATGTAGTCACCAAATACTGGTTGGAGGAGGTCGATATAGGCTTCAGTTTGATCTGTTCTAAGAGAGACCACAGGGTGTCGTTGGATGTGACGATGTTGTGTTGAGTAGTGAGGTAGTGGTGGTTCTTGTTGCTTGGTGATTGGAATGATTCAATGATCTCATGGTAGAAGTTATGAGATAAGTTTAGAGTCTATATTATTTCTTCAATCTTGATGGCGTCTAGTTTCCAAGAGCTTCTTACCCTTTGACAGATTAGGTACGATGTTCCAGAGTTTGGAATCCATTTCAACCGCCTTTTAACACATGCTTCAGACCTATCATTAGTTGGGGAGCGTAAGATAAGGCATTTCGGGGAGGCTCTACATCCAGAGATCCAATGCATGGTCGCCCCATTTTTTCTGAAGACATATCCTAAAGTATTGGCGAGGGCGGAGGTCAACGAGAGGAAATTGTATAGAACCAGATCATCACGATATGGGAGTCATCATGATTCATCATGAAGTAGAGCTGTAACAACCCGATATTTTATGATAAGTATTATTTTTCATTTATTTTATGTCACGTTTTTTATGCTACATCAAGACTATCTTGTGCTATACGCCACACTGTATTAGCTTGAAGTATACGTAACACTATTCTTAGATTGTGTTACACACAATTTCAAGTTCATTTTATAATAGTCATTCTACGCAACATTGAGTATATATATATATATATATATATTCAATGTATAAATGAAATATGGTTTCATTCTGTTATATGAAACAGTGATGGATTCTTGCATAACCCGCAACCCTGACTTGGCTTGCATTACACGCAATCACCACTTTCCTCGATAGCGTGTGTTGTACGCAATATCAGGTTTCACTAAACAATGATATATGGTTATAATATTATTATGAACTAGCCATTATGAATATTATTAAATATATTTTGAATTTTATAACATTATTATTTCATCTTACACATTTTCTAGAACATGGTATGTGAACCAAATAAAATTTTCGGGTAAAATTAGTATTTTTCAAAAAATGTAGTTTTACCACCTTTTGATGGTGCACCCACTTTAAATATTGTTTTTGACATGTTTATAAGTTCAATTTTAAAAAATAAAATTCTTCTTTTTAATCAGGATATAAAAATTTACATTGGATAAAGTTTTGATATTTTTTTGATAACTTTTATATTTTAATGTATAGTAAAACACACTATATTTTAATTAAAAACAAATTTTTTCATTGTAATAATTTATATGGTTAAATTATATAAATTAATGGTTTTAAAGTATAAATAGAATATATTTATACCATTTAATATAATGTAAGTCATTATCATTGATTTTACCTTGAATTCGAATGTTAAATCAATTCAATCTTTTGCAATGTTTTAAACAAAAACTCATTTTCTTTCGACAATAGGACTAATTTTAATTTAATTTCTGAAACTTTTTTGTATTGAATTTGGAAAAATGGATTCCATATTTGGAATCAGTGGGTCAAAATTATGTTAATACGCTACTTTTTATTTTTTGGGCAGTATGAATAGTAACAACGGTAAATTTTATTTACCATAATTAAAGGTAAATCATGTAATTAAGGGTAAATATAAGATTATAAAATTAACCAAACACCTGCCAAAATCCTATTGGATGACTAAAAGTCGACGCGTATCACCTAAGGGTTGGATTAGATTCATTTAATGGACTTTTTTCCATGAAAATAATTTAATTATTATTAAAACCAAAGAAAGTGACAACATGTCACTTTCTTAAATATTATAAGTATAATAATTTTAATTTAGTGATAAACTTAATGAAACATCAAACATGAATAGTATCTAGAAATATAATACAATTATCTATATCATATGAATTTATTTATGATTTTTAGGGATTAAATAATTATCATTAATTATGACACAGTAGTGATGTTGAAATTATTTTATTAATTAAAATATCAAATAAATGGTTTTAAAAATACTAAAATAAATATTATATGAACTATTTAATGTGATCCACTAATTTTTAGGTTAATATTACATGTTATTATTGATTTAATTAACTTTTTTTGAACTAATCATTCTGATATGATTTTCAAAAAAATCTATTACCAAATAGTGTCAAAGTTGACATAAAATAGTTATTAAAACAAATATTGTATTATTAATTGTTATTTTATTCCTAAAAATCTAAGGTTCAGAAAAATGACTAAGATAAGGTTATATATATTAATAATAAAGAACTTGGGGTTCGTTTGTCTTGTTATAGTATGTTAATTAACCTTATAGAGTAAGAAAACAAGAAGACGCGATAAATGTAAAATTATTTAACGTAAAGTTAAATCTAAATGATAAGGTTAAAATAGAAATCTAAACTTTTCTAAATTCTATTATATGAGATTATTTCGACCCATACCCACCTTATCTTTGAAACAAATCAATTTAGAGCTATTATAAACCGAATATGACTTTATTATTAAATAATATTTTGAGTTTTTCCAAAGGTGCCCCTCTCCTCCCTTATAAAAAGGGCACCCATTCCCTCTTCTCTTCACACCCTTTTGAGCTTGAAGCTCGTCCAAACCCTACCCATTTCCATTCTCAATTTCCCTAGCAACATACTATAGTTCCTGGTCTTCTCAAAAGACCAGTTTTAGTACCCTAAAAGGAGGATTCAAAGAGGCGTGTCAAAGAAGAGGTAATAGCTGTTATTTATTATTTCAATTTTATTTCTTATTAAACTTATTCTTATTTAGTTGTTTCATTATATTGTAATAACATAAGTATCAATAATATACTAATATGTTATTATAAATATGAAGCAACCCCGTTTCACCTTCTATCCATCCTACATAAAACGAAATCATCGTGCATGCGTACGTACGGAATACCGTCTCCACACCATGGTGTAATCTATTTTTCCACCAACACCTTACATGGATGGGTATAATGGTGTAAAGAATAACTATATATGGTTATTATAACATCATACTGATTCTGATATATTATACCATCCAATCCAATTCTATTCAATAATTATGGGAACGATGTCATCGCTCGTGCGTACGTACGGATTACCATCTCCACGACGCGATGAGATTCATTCTCCATGTTAACCATACATGAATGATTATAAAGTTTATATAATGAATAATAATGAAATATATGAAATAATAATGCTATTGGATTTATGTATATATATATATATGTATTTCATCTATTTAGTTTCAATCAATTCAATAAGGAACCGAAAACAACGATCATGCGTACGTACGGCCTACCGTCTCCATGAACGGTGTATTTCATTCCTTTTATCGATCTATAATATATATGTATATGATAAATATATATTATATATAAATCATTTTTTACATTCTGGAATTATGTAAATCAGGATATAAGTAATAATATCAGGAATGACAAGTCGAATCACATACGATAAATGAAATGACTTTACCCAAAACGCTGCTTTAACATGGAATTTACAAAATAACGGGTAATATAAAGACATAAGTGAAACATATATGATATAATAACAATGAATATGATTATTTAATAAGTAAATGACATTATTTAAATCATTATACAGGATGTTTGGATCCATACGAAGCATATCGGACCTAAGGTAAGGGATAATTATTCCAATCTCATACTTATCTGAGATTGTTTATTTGTAAGTATTTACTGGGGTTATGATTATTATCCATTTCCATATGTTCTCAAAATGTTTTCATAAAATGTTTAATTTTCATCCATTTATGTTTAAAGTCATTTTTACCCATTTCTACTTTTACCACATCGTATGGAAGGAATCTTTATTTTGTATACCATATGAGGTACTTTTTGACATTTCTGACAAAAGTACGAGAAGAATGTTATTTTTAACTTATACAGCGTGAATAGATTTTTACGATTTTATAAACCCTTATTTTCATGATGATTCCTCCAAAATATTTCATTAATATTTTCAACAAAATCACTTTCTTTTAAAATTGCTTGACGTTTTGTGAAAAGAAATTGATTTTGAAGAAGAAAGGACATTTTTCTCAAGAATTCATTTCAAGTGTTTTATCAAAAATATCTTCCATCTAAAATGACATTATTTAATATGTTTATGTTTAAAGTATAATGTCTCCATTATTTACATGGTTTGATTCTTCTTATTATGAAATGATATCCATTTTTTTATATGGATTATGTTATGATGACATGATGTTTAAGAATCACATTCTATTACATGGGTTATGCTATGATGTATGATTTATGATTTTGTGGAACATGAAAGAATGATTTCATTATGAGATGGGTGGGACCTATATATCCCTCCAAGGCATTGGGTAATGATTTATATCTCATGAGATAGACATGGCTGGAATGGTAAGTTAATCTGGTTCAGTGTTACAGGACTAAAACAAGGAGTGAACTCGATTCAGAAAGGGACTTTGTCCACTAAGATGGTCTTGGGATCAATTCCTTGGATACTATGGAAATTATATCATATACTTAATGGTTTCCACAATTACATGTTTTATTCCCATGCTAATTTATCATATTTAATGTTTCTTCATGATCAATGCTTTATATACTTCCATGTTTTATGTCATTGCTCAAGATTTTGATGTTTAGATTTTATGCTCATGTTTTTTACATTCAAATGTCTAAGGATTTTTTTATGTTCTCTATTCTTACCCTTACTGAGAATTTGAGCTCACCCTTTATATGATTTATTTTTCCCAGGATTTAAAGAAAGGTTTTAGGTAAGAAAACAAAATGGGAAGATCATTAATGGAGATGTTGAAGATCTTTCACCACGATTAGAAGATTATAATATGAGTTTCCAAAGACACTAAACTATTAAGATCCTTCTGTGTCTGTTTTTGTTATGTATTAAGTATTCTGAAAAAGTAATGTAATTTCCATGTACGTCATGCTTCGGGAATCTACAAGAGCAGTTGTCTGGGGTTACTGGTTTTTTGGTATGAACAGTTTCTGTTTGGCCTGGGTTAGGTCCCAGCCCTCAGCATCTCATTTCTATGGGGGTTGCAGCTCTCAAGCCTATTCCAAGGGATCAGATGATTTTTTTTCTTGTGGTGGTTGAGATCATCAGAACTTAGAGTTCTCGACCTTTTAGAGTAGTCATTGTGCACCACTTGTTTCATTCGAGGTTCCTCATTTGGGGTAGTTCCCGCCAAGGAAGCAGTAGTAGGTTGCACCAGCATTAGATTAGTAGAGGGTAGATGGGGCAGGTCGAGGATAGCCCCATGATGCTCTCCGTCTTCAGATAGCAGAGCACAACCATGGTAGTGGTCATCATTAGGGTCAGATAGGCTGTGGAGGAGGTCGTGGTCAGCTACATACTTTAGTGTTTCCAGCTCCAGGCGAGCTAGTTGTCGTTCGAGATACCCTTTTCTTGTTTTATACCATTCTATATGCCATGTTTGATTCAAGAGTGACACACTCCTTCATATCACCTACCCTCATTCATGCCTTGGGACTTGATGTAGAGAGGAGTCTAGTGCCCTTGGAGTTGACTAGGCCTGTTGGAGGTCGATCTGACTTATTTGATTGATGTAAAGACTGGGATATAGTGTTGGGGAATCACCACTCATGGGTATTTTTTCTATGTTGAAGAATACAACCATAGGATTTCATCCTTGTCGTGGATTGGTTGTATTCACTGCAGGCTGTCATGGATTGATTTAGGAGGTAGGTTGTGTTCTTTGATGCAGATGGAGAGCTAGTGGTGTTTGTTGGTGAGCCAGACCCTCAGATGGGCCAGAGGTGTGTTCTGTCCTTATAATCCATGATAGCTGACCTGATACTGAGTTCATCATAGGTTAAGCAGTGTTCATTTCCTTGGGTTGTAGAGGAGTACCCTGATGTCTTCCTAGATGAGGTTTTAGCATTACCCCCTTGATGAGAGATCAGGTTTGGGATAGACCTACAACTATAAGCATATCTTATCTCCATTTATCCATATAGGAATGCCCCTTATGAGTTATGAGAGCTATGTATACAACATGTTGGTCTCTTAATGTGTGGTATGGTACGACTGGGTGTGTCACCGTGGGGTGTACCATTTTTGGTTCTCAAAGATTGACTTGCGGTCAGGATATCATCAAATGCATCTGAAGGATGAAGATATCCCGAAGACTGATTTCTATTGTCATCACGGTCATTATGTGTTTGTTGTAATATCATTTGGAAAGACAAATTCTCCAGCTAGGTTCTTTAGATTGATGAACGTTGTATCCCGTGAGTTCCTGGAAATGTTCATGGTGGTTTTCATCGACGATATCCTTGTGTACTCCTCGTCTAAGGAGGAGAATGAAGAGTATCTACAAGCTGTCTTTGGAGTTCTTCATCAACATCATCTATTTGGTTAGTTGTCGAAGTGTGATTTTTGGGCTCGAGAAGTCCGTTTCTTGGGGCATGTTATGTCCCATAAGGGAGTAGTTTTGGATCCATTGATGATAGGAGATGTTTTGTCCTGAGCAGCCCCCAAGATGGTGTCAGAGATTTGAAGTTTCATTGGTCTTGTAGGCTACTACAGGAAGTTCGTAGCTGATTCCTCTCGAGTCGTGACTCCTCTTAAAACTTTGACCTAGAAGGATCATGCATTAAAATGGACTAATCATTGGCATGAAGCTTTCTATTGTCTAAAGGAGAATTTATTAAATGCTCCAGTTTTTTGTCATCTAGCTGAGGGAGTTCAATATGATGTTTTCTGCATTGATTCACATCTGAGGTTAGGATGTGTTCTAATATAGCAAAAATTAGTTGTTTCTTATGGGTCTTAGCAGTTGAATCCCCATGAAAGTAACTATGCCACCCATGATCTTGAGTTTCCTTCTTTGGTGTTTGCCTATATGTTTTGGAGACATTACCTCATTGGAAAGTTCTTTATGGTATTTACTGATCATAAGAGTTTGAGGTATGTTTCTTCTATCATGACTTGAACATACTACATCGTCGGTGGAAGGAGTTATTATAGGAATATGACTTCAAAATATCGTATAGACATTATAAGGGGAATGTTCTAGCTAATGCAGTGAGTCGAATGTCATGTAGTGATGCAGTGCATGAATCTGTTGACTCGTCGAGAGTTATGGAAGAACTGTCAGCATTTAATCTTGATATGGGAGAATTTTGGGTCAGAGGTTATCTTTTTTAGATGAGGGTGTATTCATCTCCAGTGTAGCAGGTGGAAATGTCCCAATTGGGGGATCTAGAGGTGGAGGTCTGGAGAGACTGAGTTGTTTGTGGCGAGGCCCCTGATGGTTGGTCTGAGGATGAACAACACCGAGTGTTATATCACGAAATGCTTTTTGCTCCTTTTTCCCATGTGTGATACAGTTCTTAGAGAGTTCAATAGTTCACCTTTACTGGTGCATATTGGGATGACAATGATGTACCAAGCCTTGAGAAGCCATTTTTGGTGGCCTGGGTGGAAGCATGCGGTTGCGGATTTTGTGTCTTGATGTTTGGTTTTCATGAAGGTGAAGTCCCAAAACAGTGTTCCTGTTTGTTTTCACCATCCATTATATGTTCCTCATTTGATGTGGCAGGACCTCTAAATGGACTTTGTTACTTTTTTTCCTCGGGCTCATGGAGGACGTGATGATATTTGGGTGGTAGTAGATCATTTAACAAAACCATCTAACTTCATAACAATCAAGGAGTCATTCTTAGTGGATGTTTTGTCGAGGAAGTATCTGGAGGAGGTGGTGAGACTTGATGGAGTTCCAACGAAGATCATTTCCGATGGAGATCCTCATTATACCTCTAAGGTGTATAGATTTCTCCAACATGATTTTGGTTTTGAGTTATGCCATATCAATGCTTTTCATCCACAAATGGACAGTCAGACCGAGCAGACCATCCAGACTCTTTAAGACTTGTTACGCACTTGTGTTCTGGAATTTAGAGGTTTGTGGATGAGGTAATTACCCTTGATCGAGTTCTCTTACAACAATAGTTTTCACTCAAACATCAGTATGGATCCATTTGAAGCCTTGTATGGTCGTCCTTTCTGTTCTCCGTTGTGCTGGACTGGGTTCAGAGAGTCAGCAATTCTCGGTCCGAAACTAGTGCAAAATAAAATTGAGATGGTTTAGGAGATTTTTGATTTGATGAAGACAGTGTAGTATCATCAGAAATCATCCGTCGATCAATGGTGGAGACCCTTAGAGTGTGATTTTGGGGATCACATGTTTCTGAAGGCGACTCCCCATCGTGGTCAATGAAGGTTTTGTTGTGGGAGTAAGCATTCTCCCTAGTTTTCTAGGACTTTCGAGGTCGTATCTTGTTTTGGAGCTATGGCGTATCAAGTACCACTTCCCCCACAGATGATCCAAATACAAGATGTTTTTCATGTTTCACAGCTTCGTCGTTATCTTCATGATGACTCTCACGTCATAAAGTAGGGAGAGAACGATGTTGTTGATGATGCGACCATTTAGGATCAACCTGTGGGGATCCAAGACCACAAAAGATGGTGTTTCTTGAATATTTTATCCCCTTTGTTCGTTTCTACTGGTGACATAGTGGCATAGAGGATAGGTCATGGGAACGGGAGCCATAGATATGTGCTCAGTACCCAGATTTGTTTGATGTTTAACTCTATTCATGTAACGATGTCCAATTTGTGGTTTTAGATATTTCGTGTTTATGAGTTGGATCTCATTGGATATTTCTTGTGGATATCTCTCTTTTGAGATGTATCTTGATGGGTGGTTGTTCAAAATACTTTTCTATTCCCTTTTAGGTTGGTTTTAAATTCTCGAGGACGGGAATGTTTTGAGAGGTATCTAATGTAATGGCCCAGACTTCTCTGGTCCATTCCATTGCTGAAATTTGGTGTTTGGGCTGTTTCAGGAGGTCAAGGTGACATATCCCCAACACTTATCCAAATTTCTAGTTATGTGAAAAATTCCATCTGTGAGTTCGAAGTGAACAGTTCCATCTGTGAGGTTTATGTGAACAGTTCCATCAGTGAGGTCTATGTCAAGATTTCCATCATTGAGGTCGATGTGAACAGTTCCATCGGTGAGGTGGAGGTGACAGTTCCATCGGTGAGGTCGATGTGAATAGTTCCATTGGTGAGGGTGATGTGAACTGTTCACTCGGTGTGGTCAAGGTGAACACTTCCATCGGTGAGGTCGATGTGAACAGTCCCATCAGTGAAGTCGATCTGAAGAGTTCCATCAGCGAGTTCGATGTGAATAGTTCATCGGTGAGGATGAGGTGAACAGTTTCATCAGTGAGTTCGATGTGAACAGTTCCATCGTAGAGGTCAGTTTGAACAGTTCCATCTCTATGGTTAATGTGAACAGTTCCATAGGTGAGTTTGAGGTGAACAGTGTCTTCCCTAGCCTCTTTCTTTTTCATAATTTCATGTTCATAAATAGTGATTCCAGAACGGTGAGGTTCCAATGGTAGCCACTTTCCTTTTCCAAATTTTTAGTTCATGAATATTGTTTCCTGGATGGTGAGGTTCTAATGATGAAGTTTCAATGGTGAGGTTCATGAATAGTTTATCCAGAACAGTAAGGTTCCAACGGTGAGGTTCATGAACAATGTTTTTCTCTTTCCAAATTTCAAGTTCATGAACAGTTTTTGATGGTGTATTAATGTTATCTATATTGAAAGCTTAATAATATTAATATTAATATTTTTTAGAATACATAATAAATTTTCATCTTATTATTGTTGGTTGAAAAAAAAAATTATACAATGAAACACAAATTGTTTTTTTGTAATATTAAAATTCCATTCAGTAATTTATTTTGATGAATTATTGGAGTTTTTAGATAAATAATTTTTTAAAAAATAATTTTATCATTTAATTTAAATTGAATAAAAATGATCATATAATTATTATGATATCAATTATAATATATATAAGGGTTTTCAAACTATTGTTGTTAAAAAAATTCTTTGTAGATTTCATTTATATTTTGAAATTAAGAAAAATATATTAAAAACTTATTTTGACTAAATGAAGGTTATTTTTGGAATCATCACATCAGAATTCTCCTATGGTGAATTTTTCATAATTAGTTGAGATAGTATAATGTTCGAGTAAAAAATTAAATATAGTATAAATATACATTGTGTATTATATTATCATAAGGACACAAAAATTATTTAATATACATTATATCTAGAATCAAAAAAATAGATCTATTTCACCTTTAAAATAATGAAATATTAGTATTATTTGACTAATTTTATAAATCCTTTATGAATCATCCAAAACCTATATTGTATTTAATGGGTTTAAATTCATTTATTAAAGAAATTACACACTTATACATCAACAAGGGTACTATTTTAATATGATAGATTATTGTCCTTGTAAAATAATGAAAACAACCCAACATTAGAAGATATCATCTATGAAAACTAGGGTATGGTTTGTGGGTTTGATTAGTTTATTTTTTTAATTTGTATACCTAATTTTTAATATAAAAAAAATTCTCCACTCATTCCTTATAGATACACACACAAGAGCCCATTTTTCTCCACTCAAAACCATGGAGAACACCCATTCTCTTCACTACCCTCCACAGAGTCATCCGAATGTTACCCCGAGCTATCAAAACCCTCATGAATTTGGAATCAACAACTCATGGTAAGATATCCTCCCCTTCTCCTATTTATTTGTGCATTATCATTTTATTATGTATTTCGTCTAAAATTAATAATGTTTGGATATGTTCTTATATATACCCCATTATACCCTTTTTTATTTATAAATATTGATATTTTCATTTCAGTCTCATTAATCTCAACCTTGAACATTTATACAGTGCCATTATGCAGGTGAAAATTCAGCGGGATTTTCCATTCCAAAAAATGGATTAGTAAATACTCATACCATTTCTTATCAAGGGTTTTATCCATTATGAACATATACTTCTTCGAAGGGGAACTTATATGTATTTATTCCACACACCCTATTCACAAAATAAATTTTTATGATAAATGATTCATTGATATCTGATCTATGTGGAACACATACGCATGTGAATGATATGAAAGTGATGGGTGCGCCCAGAAAAATATAGCGCTCCAATGCATTAGGTACTATTTTATTATCACAAGATGTCATTAAAGGGATTAGGGTGTGAAACTAATTCATCACTTGACATTTTCCATCATAATTTATTGACAGTTCTCCTTAACCAATGTTAATGACTCCATGTTTTATATTGTTCCCACATTTCTCATGTGGAATATATGTTATCATTATATATCATTCCCCATTGTTCATTTTTCTGATTATCACCCCTTTAATGTCTCATTTATATTCATATTATATAAAATTTATTAAATTCATCATTTTATACCATGTTTATTCCCTTTATGGGATTTATATGTCACCCATTTCATATGTATGTCCCCCCATATACCCCATACACTTTTATGTATGATGGAATAATATGGGAATATGGATGAAGTGTTTAATAATGGTGATGTATTCCCTATTTTAGGTTGTTATTTAATGTAACTAATTCCCAAATAGAGTACACTACTTAATCATTTGGGTCATTTTACGTTTATTTTTATGTAATAAATCCGGAATTAATATGTAGTAAGGAAAAGGGTTATAATATTTCTCACCACTTCAAGGATCCATTATAGGTTTTAGAGAACATTGAAATGATGGTGTACTAGTTCTTTAATCTACTATAGTTTGATAGGATCCATGATATCATCCACATGTTAGTGCTTGATCAGTATCATCATGATTAATCCCATTCCATTGACTATAGAAACTTGTATGTTGAGGATGATGTGACATTCATTAAGTTTCTATTAGAGATCAAGGATCATTAAACGTAGATGTTTCATAAAAATACAATTCACTTGTTTGACATGTTTTGGATGAATACTATCCTAGAGGAGAGTTCTTGGGAGTGTAAGATGTAGATGCATAGACAATACTCCAATGTTGTCTTGATTCTTTTTACATTTTTGTTTCTATTTTGATGTTATGTTTGGAACTCATTGGTTTATAAAATGATACATTTCCCAAGATATAAAATTTTTAATGATTTCAATATATGTAGAGGGGAAACCAATATCCTAATCAAGTAATTTTATATTATGACTATAGATCTCACCTGTTTTGATAATCCCAATTATTCATTCACATACTTTGATAATCCCAAATAAATGTTTATCTATATATTAATTCTTTCAATCTATGACATTTTATTATCCTGTTGATAATAATATTAAAATAGTCTTTGAAATATTTTAATCAATTTTTATCTATGTTTATATGAATTTTGAAATCATTCTAACTCAATCGGATATGTTTTGAATAAATCAGATAAGTGTTAAGTCACAGATATGCTTATAGCCACTGATACAGATCTATCGGTACTTAGTCTACCGATAGACATAGTCATCAATGAGAAATGGCCACTGATACGCAGAGATACCAGTATGTATAAGTCCACTGGTAAGCACATGTCACTGATAGATAAAGTCTATTGATACAAACAGCTACCGATAGAAGCTGAGCTACTGATAAAACAAGTCTGCCGGTAAGCATAAGTCAACTGGTATACACTTAATCACTAGTACAGAACGGAGCTACCGGTATGCACAAGCTACAGATACAATATCTACTGATAAGTATATTTACCTATATAGACATTCACTGATACACCAAGATACTGATACAAGCGAGTTACTACTAGATAAAATGAGCTACTGATAGAAGCAAAGCTACTGATAGAATGAGTCACCGGTATAAAGAGCTACTGATACACTGACTAACTGCTACCGAAACAAGGAGCTACCTGTACAAGATCAAAGAACTATTTATAGGAGCTCACAGCTATACAAAGTCCACTGTTACATATCTACCAACAAAAGGATACTGACGAGAGACTTACCAGTCACTGATTCCTATACTCTACTTTCGTCAATATTATTTATTTATTCAGCAACGGTAATATTTTATTATTTTAATGCAATTAATGTTATTTAATGATAGTTGTTGGCATGTCAGGGAACTATACCTCATACCTGTAAAAAGGTAATCATTCCCATTGTCAGAGCTAAAAGCTATAAAAGGAAGGACAAAGGTCGGACATAAACTTATATGAAAACGGTGTAGTATACATGCACAAAAAGGGGGAAAGAGTGATGTAATGTGGTGCATACAGAAAGACTACATCCATACTCGAAGAACACTAGAAATACACGAAGCGGTTCATACAAGAAGAGAAAAAAATTGAACTTCAGTCAAGGAGTGGAGAACTACAACGAGATGCTCATAAACTCAATCTAATCAAGCAGATCCTGAAAACCAAGGAAGCAGACGACACTCTATTTTCCAAAAAAAACCCAGAGAAGGACTCAGAATCATTTCTAACAAATCCAAAGGAGTCTGGAGCTTCACTTCAAATCACTAGAGCATTCTAAACTCATATCTACTCTCTTAGTGATTCATTTATTTACATTTCGATCAGTGTGTGTGCTCTGTATATTTTATACTCAAACTGTCTCTTGTGCTAAACTGGAGGATCTCTAAATCCTCACACAAACCTTCCATAACTCTTTTGAATCCCACTGTTGATAGTGGTGGAGGTAAAGTAAGACCTGGACAACCTGTTTGTTGTTGTTTTTTTCCCACGTAGAACTGTGGTAGAGGTCTTAGTACCTAGATAGTCTTTGCACTGTTTTTTACCCCGATCTAGGGTGTGGATAAAATTTATATAAATTGTTTGAGAGGACTATGTCTCGGATTGAGACTGAACCTCTTGGTTATATCTTTTTTGCATCTTAGATTAATTCTAAAGTATACTATATATATTGTTTTCTGCTTCTAATTACTTTAAAATACAATTTTATTAAAGTTACTTTGATAGTTAAATTATCAAATGTTTATACTTATTATGAATGAGTAACTTAGTTTCAAAAGTTAATTTAATCTTCTGATTAAATTAACTGAGACCTAATCAATCTACGAGAAACTAATTGAACATTAAAAATCTATATAAATTCACTACAATTTAACTTAGTTTTTAAATTCGGGGATTTTAAGAGAAATTTTTTTACCAGAAATTTTATTTGGAACTCAATTTACCCCCCTCTTGAGTATCCACTCCGACCAACATTTGGCATCAATGGTTGTCTATTTTAAAGGTTTTCGAAACACTCTTTTTTTCAACTGTGATTTTAGTTGTATCTTAATGATCTTAAATTTCTGTTAGTTCTAAATTTTTTCTCTTCAAATATATTTTCTAAACTTGAATTATGGATAATAGATTAGAAGGTGATTCCACCAACATGCCACCCTTCATTAATGGTACAAATTTTGCCCAATGGAAACTTCAAATGAAAATTCACTTAGAGAGTATGGCTTTCGACATATGGACTGCTATAGAGACTCAATATAATATTCCAGAAACTGATAGAACTACTTGGGATGAACCTAAGAAAAATGTTTACAATAATAACAGTAAATCAATGAATGCTTTGTACTGTGCTTTAGGTGATGAGAAATTTAATAGAATATCCGCCTGTAAAACTGCTTATGAAATCTGGGATACTTTGTATATTTACCATGAGGTAACAACCAATGTTAAAGAAATGAGAATGAACACATATACTATTAAAGATGATAATTTTGAAATGAATCCTGATGAACCTATTTCTAACATGTATCTCAGGTTCAATGAGATTGACAACACTATGAGCTCTCTTGGTAAATTTGTTCCTGCAAAAGAACATGTCATGGGGATATTAAGATGTCTGCCAGAAAGATGGAGAGGCACATCTATTTCCATAAGAGAATCGTGAGACATCAGAAAATTTCCTGTTAAAGAATTAATGGGTAAGCTCATGATGTATAAGGAAGATCTGAAGGTCAAAAAAGAAGAAGATAATGAACAAAAGAGGAAGTCAGCAGCATTTAAATCTATTGTCTCAAAGAGTAAAGACAAGGGAAAAATTCAAAGTGATAGTGATAGTTGAAGTAGTGATGAGAGTGCATCTGATAGTGATGCAGAGATGGCTCAAATAGCCAGAAGAATTAAGAAGTTCTACTTGAAGAATAAATTCTTCATAACATCAAATTACAATGTAAAATATGATAACAATGGTCATTGGAAGAGGGATTGGAAGTAGACTGATAAATGTGATGAAATTGTTTTCTATGAATGCAAAAGGAAAGGACATATAAAAGCAGACTGTCCAAAATTGAAGTTCAAAAAGAAACTTGACTACAAGGATAATAAGTATAAGAAATCTATGAAAGTAACTAAGAGTGCTTCAGAACATAGTTCAACTGATTCTGATTCTACTCAAGATGAAAAATCTCAAAAAGCTAACATGTGTTTCCTGATAAACACATCTGAGGTAACAATGGATAATCGTGCTTTAAATTCATGTTATTATGGAGTTTATTCTGATTCAAAATCTGAAAATATGTCTAGTGAAGAGTTATTTGAATACTGTAATATGCTATAAGAAACATTCAATGAGATTAATGACAATTATAAAACCTTAATTAAATCGCATTCTCTAACCAGTTCTGTTAAATCCTCCCTTGATATAGAAAAGGAATAGAATTCTCAATTACTTAATGAGAATACTGAACTGAAATTGTCTAAGGAGAAATTAAGGAAGGACATAGAAAAAATCACAAATGGAAAAGATACACTTACTCAAATGATAGGAAAACAAGTGGAACCAAAATATACCAGTGGAATAGGCTATCAGCCTGGACAAAGACAGTTTACTAAAACTAGATTTATTTCTAAATCTGGACAGAATGATACTAGTTCTAGTTCTGGAAATTCATATGCTTCAACTAGTTATTCATAAGGTTATAGATCAAATAAAGTATATCTTTCAAAATCTATAAATTCTTTAAATTATTTGAGATCCATAAGACAAATCTGGGTAACTAAAGCTTTGATGGCTATCCTGTCTGGACCCACGAAAATCTGGGTACCAAAATCATTTTCTATTTAAACATGTTTTGTTGGAAACATTCTTGAAGAGTTCTCATAAGAAGGTATGGTACATGGATAGTGGATGTTCAAGGAATATGACTGGATATTACTCATGCTTCAAGAGTTTAATCAAAGTTTATGCAGGCCATGTCACCTTTGGTGATAACTCTAAAGGAAAAATCATCGGTCTAGTCCATATTGGTAACAATGAATCAGTTTTAATTTCCAATGTTTTATTTGTGGATGGACTTAAATATAATTTGTTGAGTATTTCTCAGCTGTGTGATGATGGTTTCAATAATAAATTTGAAAATTATTCTTGTAATTTTATTAACTGTAAAAATGTTTTAGTATTTCCTGCTTTGCGAAATGTAAATTTTTATGCTGTTGATTTGAATTCTTTAGCTAAAAAAACTTTACTTGCTTAAATGATTTTCATAAAGAGTTATGGATTTGGCATAGAAGATTAAGAGATTGCAACATCCATTCACATAGAAAACTTGCTAGGAACAACATAGTTAGAGACCTACCTAAACTATAGTTCCCAACAAAAAATGTTTTTAATCCCTGCCAAAAGGGAAAGCAACATAAAGTTTCTTTTAAATCAATGAAAGAAGTTTCAACTTCTCAACCTCTCGTGTTGTTTCACATGGACTTTTTTGGACCTTCTAGAGTTTATAGTTTAAACGGGAAGCACTACGTCTATGTATTAGTAGATGACTTTTATAGATATACTTGTGTATACTTCTTATCTCACAAAAGTGAATCTTGTTCTTACTTTATTAAATACTCCAATTATGTAGAGAACCTTATTGGACTGAAGATTAAGACCCTTAGAAGTGATCATAGTCGTGAGTATGAAAATAATGAGTTTGAATCTTATTCCTCACACAATAGCTATAGTCACAACTATTCTTCCCCTAAAACACCTCAGCAGAATGGTGTAGTAGAAAGAAGAAATATAACCCTTCAAGAAATTGCAAGGACCATGCATAATGAGTATGACCTGCCAATTTATTTTTGGGCTAAAGATGTCAACACATCTTTCTATATCATCAATAGAGTTTTGATTAGACCCGTTCTTAGGTATAACCCTTATGAGTTGTGGAATAATATAATGCCTAAAGTTAATTACTTCAGATTTTTTTGGTTTCAAAGTCTTCATTCTCAATACAAATGATAATCTTGACAAGTTTTCATCCAAAGGTGATGAAGGAATTTTTCTCGGTTATTCTTTAACTAGAAAATTCTATAGAGTTTTCAATAAAAGAACCAAATGTGTTGAATAATCTGTTCATATCAATTTTGATGAAACTGATCCACATGAACCCAAATCATCCATTAAAAATCATGAAGAAGACTTGTCTACTCTGGACCTGAATGATAAAACCAATGAACCTGTTGTAAAGACATCCACATCTTGACATATTCTAGAATCTGCTTCTATTGATCCAGAACGTAGAGATGAGCTTAAAATTTCTAGTACTACCTTTACTAGATCAACTAGGATTCTAAAGAATCATCCTTTAGATGTTGTTGATGGTAATCTTGATAGAGGGACACATACTAGAGCTTCTCTAAGAAACAAGGTTGAACATCAAGCCTTTCTTTCACAACTAGAACTTAAAAATATCAACGATGCAATCAATGTTGAATTTTGGGTAATGGCTATGCAAGAATAATTAAATCAATTTCAAAGAAACAAATTATGGGAATTAGTAGAGAGACCAAAGGAAACTTTGACAATAGGCACTAAATGGGTTTTTAGAAACAAAGTTGATGAGTCTAGAATTATATTTAGAAACAAAACAAGGCTAGTTTATTAAGGTTATAGTCAAGTGGATGATATAGAATATGAGGAAACCATTTCCCCTGAAGCTAGATTAGAATCTATTAGGAGACTACATGCCTATGCTGCTCATCTGAATTTCAAGATATATCAAATGGATATTAAAAGTGATTTTCTAAATTGTTTTATAATTGAAGATTTTTTTTGAACAACCACCTGTATTTACTAACCTCATTTCCAAAATAATGTTTTTAATCCTTCTAAAGCTTTATATGGTTTAAAACAAGCTCTGAGAGCTTGTTATTATAGACTTATTAATTTTCTTATTTCAAAAGGTTTTACTAATGGGATTGAAGACCCAACTCTTTTTATTAAAAGAATTTAAAAAGATTTTTTGATAGTAAAAATCTATGTTGATGATATTATTTTTGGATCATCTAAATATTATTTATGTACTAACTTTTCAAAGAGTATTAAAAATGAATTTGAAATGAGTTTAATGGGAGATCTCAAATATTTTCTTGGATTTCAAGTATTTCAAAATGAAAATGGTATTATTTTGAATTAAATTAAATAAAAAAAGGATCTTTTAAAACGTTTTGGTTTGGATAGTATTAAGGAAAGTGATACTCTTATGAGTATGGTCTATAAATTGGATGCAGATGAAACTGGGAAACCTGTGGATCAAACAAATTACAGAGGTATGATTGGAAGCTTACTTTACCTTACTATTAGTCAACCAGATATTATGTTTAGTGTGTGTATGTGTGCAAGATTTCAAGCTAATCCAAAAGAATCTCATTTACTAGCTGTTAAATGAGTTTTCAAATATCTTAGACATACTGTAAATTTAGGTTTGTTTTATCCAAAAGGACAATCATTTAAATTAATGAGTTATTCAGATGCTGACTATGTTGGTTGCATGTTGGATAGAAAAATCACATCTGGAACATGTCATTTATTTGGAAAATCCATAGTATCTTGGTGTAGTAAGAAATAGAATTCATTTTCTTTGTCCACTGCTAAAGAAGAGTATATAGATGTTGGTAGTTGCTGTGCACAAATTCTGTGGATGAAAGAAACTCTTTTGGACTATTGATATGAATTTATACATGTCTCAATAAACTATAGAAACACTAGTGAAATTAATATCTCTAAGAATCCTATGTCTCACTCTAGGCCAACCACATTGATATAAGGCACCATTTCTTAAGAGATCATTACCAAAAGGGTGATATTACTCTTGAATTTATAGGTATTGAACATCAATTAGCTGATATTTTCACCAAACCATTAAGTTCGTATAGGTTATGTTACATTAGTCCTAAGTTAGGAATGATTAACCTTGACCATTAGAAACCTCACTGTTATACCTCACCGGTATGAAACCTCACTATTATACCTCACCTGTATGAAACCTCACTGTTATACCTCACTGTTATGAAACCACACTGTTATACCTCACCGGTATGAAACCTCACTGTTATACCTCAAGAGTATGGAACCTCACTATTATACCTCACCGGTATGAAACCTAACTGTTATACCTCTCCACTATGGACCTCAACGTTAGCGCACATCACTGATAGATAAACCTCGCTATTAGGAATTCTCACCGGTATACCCTATCGTTAAGTATGCGATGTTTTAAACTTATGTCTGCCGCCAGAATCTGTATCATTTATACTTTACTTATTTTATTTTAATTATTTATTTTACGATTTCTAAATGATAAAACAAAGTCATAGTTACTTCTCAATCCACCAAACCTTTCCTTTACGCTCAAGCCTTAGCCCGTGAATCTCTCGAAAACCCTAACTTCCTCAAAACAGAGATGGAAAAAACCAAACTGACTACTGATAGAGATTACATTGATGAGCCGAATGAGAAGAAGCAGAAGATAGAGCCAGAAGAAAGTAGCAGTGTCAGTAGAACAATTTCGGGGAGGCGACCAGTGAACCCGAATTTACATAACAGAGCTATTGTAATCGAGAGAGAGAAATGCATGGAATGGCTTAGAAGATCATTAGTTCTCGAGGTGCTGGAAGATAAGAAGTGGATAGAATGCTTCTCAAATAATAATGGCCCCTATGATCCGAATCTAGTAAAATAGTTCTATGAGTTTGTGAGTTTTGAGAAATCAGAAGATAAGAACCGAATGATTTTATTTGTGAATGGAAAGGAAATATCTTTTTCATCTGTTGAGTGGGATGAGTCCCTGATAGTACCACATGAAATATTTTATGGTTATTCATCGAAGACAGTACCACCTACCAGTGATATTTTTGATTATGAGACTACCTTATAAGAGCTCACTGGTAGTGGTGAGAAAAGAAAGGTGGTGGCTGGTGAAATGAATGGAGAGAACAGATTATTGTTCAAGTTTGTGTAACATGTGCTAAGCCCAAGAAGAGGGGACTTTGTGAATTTATTATATCAATATATCTATCTATTACATATTTTGATACATGGTGTGAAAGTGAATCTGTGCAGGTTTCTAATTATTCAAATGGAGGATATGACCAGACATAAATAAAAGACTGATGCTTTTTTCATTTCCAAGTTGATTTCTATCATGATTAAAGTGAAGGGGGTAGCTGAGTCTCGAGATGAGATAGTGGTAGTAAGGAATATTTTTTGTATCACAAAAACAGTTTGAAAATATATGAAGATAAACTAGAATCCATGGATATGAGAGTGGGTTAATGAGGATGAGAGGCTATATGATAAGTTTAATCCTATGGATCATCCTTCAAGGCCTAGGGATGTAAGTGATCCTGGTCTAGGACCTGATGAAGAAGAGACACAGTATAGTGATGATTCAGAAGATGAAGATTCCTCCATAGAAAATGGACGAGATCTTGACATGCCTCCTAGACCATCTAATGATGTTGTGTCACAAGAAAAGGATAGTGCTTTTAACCTACCTAGCACTGAAACTATTTTGGGTGTATGCAATAAAGAAGCACTTATGGATGAGGAAGACTAGCAGAGAGCATATTAAGAAGAGGCTTCTTGAGAAAATGATGAAGAAGTTCATGCATGTAAAGCATCTATGTCCGTCATCTTGAGCCTTAGTTAACTGATTGGACATTCCCTAGTGCATGCTGAGAAATTTGATGAAGTTGATAGACCTATACCATTATTGAGGAACCTCCTACTATTGCAGAAATGGAGATGGTTGTGCAAGATTCTTCTAAGGAAGAAAGAGTTTTTGATGATGTCATTGCTGTACAAGAGAATGCACCAGTTGAGGGGGAGAATCCAACTATATTTGGCAATGTTTCAGTGGCTGTTGAGTTTGAAGATTGGGCAGAGGACCTAGGGTTTGTAGTTTGTGGATTGGATTACCCAGATTTTGATAATGAGACATCCCTTCAGAGGCCAAAAATCAATTATGATATTCAGTCTGAGATATTACCAGAATATGTGGTAAGAATATATGATCTAGATAAGCTCAAGTCTGATCTCAAAATCAGTTTTGTGGAAGAAATAAGGAAAATGGAAGCATCATTGGTGTCATCTATTCAATCGATTATGAATGACTATGTGGCAAGTATTGTATCCTAAAGAGTTCATGTTATTAGTTTCACCTGCTGATATGACCACCAGGGATGACTTAGCAGCCTTAAAAGATGATCTAAAATAGTATTTGAGTGCTTCTGTTTCTTGAGTTAAGGAATCACTATGTTAATGATATGAGCAATTTGGAACAGTTTTTTGAACTCTCTCTTGGTTGTAATATATCAACCTTTGTGGAAGAGATAGTAGATGAAGTCACAGCTTTCCAGAATCAGATATCTAGCTTTGAAAAGGATGTTGAAGTTCTAAAGAAATCAGTTGACTCTCTCGAATCCTATATGAGTTCAAAATCTCAAGTTGACAAGGATTTGGCCTATGTGAAGAGTGTGGTGAGACAGATGGTCTCATTTTTTGAAGGCTTTAAAAATAATGTGGAGAATCAAATCGGTGCCCAAGATTCTGCAGTGAAAAATCTTATTAGTGGTCTAACTAAGAGTTTCAAGGAAACTGTAACCTTCTCTCTTGGTTCTC
Source organism: Viscum album (assembly GCA_963277665.1). Taxonomy (NCBI): domain Eukaryota; kingdom Viridiplantae; phylum Streptophyta; class Magnoliopsida; order Santalales; family Viscaceae; genus Viscum; species Viscum album. The sequence continues at coordinate 228,883,353 of OY728143.1, forward strand.
TTGTTTTCAGACCTTCTATGGATTTGGATCAGATTAGAACTTTGATGAAGGAGGAGATTGGTTCAGTATCAACCAGTGGCTCTGTGGACTCATCTGATCTGACCAAAGTGGTGACTTCTACTAGAGATACCACTAGAGATATTATGAAGATTGTTCAAGACTATATGACAAAGGCTTTTTCTTCTTAGAAATAAGTGAAAGACAAGGTAGATTACTATTTTCAGAGGTTTTACACCAAGCATCAAATAAATAATCATTTCAAGATTATGTTAGAAAACATGAAGCTACCACCAGTCAATCAAGCCTTCAGAGAACAAGTCAGCAACCTTAGGGAGTTGACCCATGCACTGGAAAAATTCATGGAAAACAAGGATGATTTCATTTCTGCTATGGAAAGAGGAGGAGGAATAATTATGGATTTCAGAAACCTCTTGTTTCCCATCCTTCATGTTGATGATCGACCAGTTATTATACCTCCAGCTTTACCTGCCTCTGCCTCTACTACTTCTCCTACTCAGATGACTCCATCCCAAGCAATCTGAAGCCTTAATCCTATGATAACATAGAGAGCTACATAGTACAGACCAATAACAGTTTCGGTAGCTCAGCCTCCTCTGATCATTTCTAGTGTTCCTAAGCCTCCACCTGCATCCACCACACCTGAATCCTCTTCTGATCCCAAAGGGAAATGTCATTTGGAGGATGTGGATTGATCAGTTTCTAGGATTTTTAATAGGAATCACCTGTATTTCTTTTGGTTTTATTTTTTTATTTCATTGTACCAGTTCTCTCCAAGAAATATATATGATCTTACTTTCTTTTACCCACTGTTAATTATCTTATCCTGTATTTTCTTCTTGTCCCACTTTTTTATTATCACAAAGGGGGAGAAATACTATCTAAGGATACTATCTAAGGGAAAAATCTCTAGGGGAGAAATAATATCATTTATGACAAAGGGGGAGTAATCCTATCTTTTATGAGCTTAATTCATTTACCTCGGGTACATTTGTTTTATATTTTACCTTTAGTACATGTGTTTTATAATATATTGTTTTCTATGATACAATTGTATTTAATGAAATATTCTATAATACATTACTGATTATTTTGGGATTATAATATCATAACATGTGATTATCAAAAAGGGGGTGATTTTTTACCTCACCTATTTTGATAATCCCAATTATGCTTTCACATACATTGATAATCCGAAATAAATGTTTATCTGTATATCAATTCTTTCAATCTATGACATTCTATTATCAAGTTGATAATAATATTAAAATAATCTTTGAAATATGTTAATTAGTTGTTATCTATGTTTATTTGAATTTTGAAATCATTCTGACTCAATCGAATTTGTTTTATATAAAGCAGATAAGTGTTAAGTCACTGATATGCTTACAGCCACTGATACAGATCTACCGGTAATTAGTCTACCGATAGACATAGTTACTGATGAGAAAAGGTCACAGATACATAGAGCTACCAGAATGTATAAGTCCACCGGTAAGCACATGTCACTAATAGATCAAGTCTACCGATATAGACAGTTACCGATAGAAGTTGAGCTACCGATAGAACAAGTCTGCCGGTATGCATAAGTCTACTGGTATACACTTAATCAATGGTATAGAACAGAGCTACCAGTCTGCACAAGCTACCAATACAAAGTCTACTGATATGTATAGTTACTGATACAGACAGTCACTGATACACCAAGATACCGATACAAGTGAGTTACTGCTAGACAAAATGAGCTACCAATAAAAGCAATGCTATCGATGGAATGAGTCACTGGTACATAGTGATACTGATACACAGAGTAACTGCAACCGATACAAGGAGATACCGGTACAAGATCAAAGAGCTACCGATAGGAGCTCACTGCTATACAAAATCCACCAATACATATCTACTGACAGAAGGATACTTATTAAAGATTTACCAGTCACTGATTCCTAAACTCTACTTTTGTCTATATTATTTATTTATTAAGAAATGGTCATATTTGATGATTTTGATGCAATTAATGTTATTTAATGATAGTTGTTGGCATGTCAGAGAACCATACCTCATACCTGTAAAAAGGTAATCTTTCCCATTGCCGGAGCTAAAAGTAATAAAAGGAAGGAAAAAGGTCGGGCATAAACATATATGAAAAGGGAGTAGTATACATGCACAAAAAGGGAAAAAGAGTGTTGTAAAGTGGTGCATACAGAAAGACTACATCCATAATTGAATAACACTGTACATACATGAAGAGATTCGTACAAGAAGAGAACACAAATAGAACTTCAGTCAATGAGTGAAGAACTTCAATGATCTGCTCATACACTCAAGATGATCAAGCTGAACCTAAAAACCAAGGAAGAAAATGACACATTGTTTTCCAAAACAAAAACTATAGAAGGTATCAAAAGCATTTCTGACAAATCAAAAGGAGTCCAGAGCTACACTTCAAATCACTAGAGCATTCTAAACTCATATCTACTATCTTTATGATTATTTTATTTACATTTCGAGCAGTGTGTGTGCTCTGTATATTTTATACTCACACTGTCTACTTTACTAAAAAGGAGGATATCTAAATCCTCACACAAACCTTCCAGAACTCATTTGTATCCCACTGTGGATAGTGTTGGAGGTCAAGTAAGACCTAGATAGCCAGTGTGCTGTTGTTTTTTTCTTCACGTAGAACTGTGGTAGATGTCTTAGTACCTGGACAGTCTTTTCACTGTTGTTTACCCTGATCCAGGGTGTGGAACAAATTTATATAAATTGTTTGAGAGGAATAAGTCTCGGAATGAGACTAAACCTCTTGGTTATATCTATTGTGCATCTTAGATTAAGTCTAAATTATACAATATATATTATTTTCCGCTTTTAATTAATTTGAAATACAATTTGTTTTATTGTTACTTTGATAGTTAAATTAGAAATTGTTTATACTTATTGTGAACTAGTAAGTTAATTTAAAAAGTTAATTTTATCTTCTGAATAAATTATCTGGGACCCTATCAATCTTTGAGAAACTAATTGAACATTTACCATCTATATAAATTCACTACAGTTTAGCTTTGTTTTTAAATTGGTGGATTTTAGGAGCAAATTTTAACAGAAATTGTATTTGGAACTCAATTCACCCCCTCTTGAGTATCCACTCCAACCAACAATGACAAATCTTATAATAGTTTAGGTGAGTCATGAATACTAAAATTAAATAATATATTGATAAACAAGGTGGAATGCGTCGATTTATGTTCTTGATGACTTGTTGAGTGGTGGTTGGGACAGTTTTTTTCTTGGACTATATGGTTTTCTATATGTATATGTTAATGGGAGGTGGATTGTGATTTTTGTAAAATGATGTAGTGATATGGGTGTGTTTTTTGTTTTATTAATCTTCTTTCCTTCATTTAGAATGTTCGGTTGGAGGTAGTGTTTTGTGTGTAATATGATCTTAGGGACATTTCTCATGGAATGGGTTTTCATAACCTTCCCTTTCCATTTTGTATTAGTTTTTATTCAATAGGACTGTATATTTTTATTGTTATCTAATGTAACTGTTCATACTAACTAATTTGTTACTTTATGGGAGTTCTATTGATGGAGGTGTCTGAGTGATGCTTTTTGGATGATGTTTGGTAAATGTGGTGTAGTTGAAAATTTTATTTGAGAAGAGTTTTGTGGTGTGGAGTCATGAAAAACACTATGGAGAAGAGTAGTTGTAGAAGGTAGTGAACAACTATTATGTAAAGGAATGATTGAGAATTTTTAGTTATTCTTCCATATTTTTTCATTTATTTGGTTTGGAAATAGATACCTTAGTGTGGATCCATCAATCGGGGTTTTAAAAATCCCTATGATTTTGTGAATTATTTTCTGGAATTAAATTATATTTTTGATATTCTTATTTTCATTTGAATGTTCAAATATATCATTATATATATATATAAACTATGTCAAACATTCCTTACCGATAGCACCGAAAGAGATTTAATTTCATGAAATAATTACATGGCTTGTACTACACACAATACCTACTTGGAATGCGCTACACAAAACATCAACTTGATGTACATTACACACATCATTGAGTATCTGTGAAGAATTGTGTTATTATAATTATTATTATTTGAAATGATTTATGTATAACATGTTCATTAGACATACTGATATGAATATTAATAACTACTTTTCAAATAGTTTTTATTATGGTTTTATAGAAATAAAACATATGTATAATGAAATAATTAATTTGTGGTAATGTTATTTGTATGTTTAAAAATATCATTTTCTCCAATAAAGAGTTTTTAATAATAAAATATATTTTAGACAAATTTGGAAATTTTATTTTTAAAACTAAACTTTATTTTTTAATTTCTAATGTAAAAAATTTATAAGGGTTAATTATATGGGTATTTCATGAAACTTCATTTTTTTATAAATATTTAAAAATACTATATTTAATTTAAAATTTGATTTTTCTTTTAAATAAATTTCAAGGATAGATTAAAATTTTAATTTATTTAAGGTTATATAAGATAAATGATACATATATTAATAATATTTATTTTATTACAATAAATTTCACAATGAAATTGAATTTATAAACTTAATAAAAATATGAACATCTTTGTAATTTAAAGACCCGTAATTTTTCCTCCTCTGTGAAATTTCCAATAATATTAATTTTTTCACTTCTGTGATATGAATTTTGAAAATTGGATATAAAAAATTGAAATCATTATAAAAATTGGAATGTAATTTGATCATGTTTATATTTTAACTGAATTTATTAGTAAAAGTGATTAGAATTAATCCCAATGAATAAGGTAAAATTAAGAGTAATTAGAGACCAAATCATAATATCATAGGCTCAAATGACCTAGAAATTTTTCCAAAAACCATTTTTTGTAGATTATATATCTAAAAAAATTCCATTATTTATTTATAATTATTTTTAATGATTTGTTTGAAAATAAGAACATGTGTGCACCTATCATTTTTTTAGAAATTATATGTCAGCCCATTTCCTTCAATATAAACGGACACCACATCGCCAACTTCATCAAACCTCTAAAGCCTCTTATGTTTGGCCAATATATCCCCAATATAATTGAAAGAAATATTAAACTCCTCATATATTCATTCCCTTGGGAGTAAGGAAATTCATGGAATCCTTTTGGCACAAACCCAAAAGAGTAACCTAATTAAGAGGTAACATCTTCTCTCATGTCCTTTATTTTATTTTCATTCAACACCCCCTAAAATTTATTATTTACATGATTTTATTAAACCACTAGTATATTCTATATACTAGGATTTTTTATGAAAATCATTCAACCTACACTTACACACACCTCTGTCTAATGGATGATGAACATAATATTTATGTGTATGGTTAACTACCGCCTCAGTAAACGATCATTGTCCAATTTTCCTTACTTAATATCATTGTGTCAATTGTGATAAAAAAAGATTTATATATGTCATATATTTTATATTATATCTATTTATTATTTTGTGTTAGTTTTTTATACACATATCATTTTTCTTTCCATTTAGTGGTAATAAAAGAATTTTATTTGAGGAAATGTGGACTACCGCCCCCTCATTGCAGTATGGGATACATTCATTCAATAAATGGATATTATTATGTATGGTTTTAGTGAATATATAATACATATTTGATATTATAAATTTAATTTAATAGCGATACATATATATACATATATACATATATGTCTATTACTTTCATTCCTTCATCAGGATAATCAAATGTAAATAGCATTCATGCATATGTGAGACCTATTATCTATATGAATGGGGCAATTAGTTTCATACATATATATTATATAGATTATTAAAATACATTTATATTGTATATAAATAATATTTTTATCATTTTTTACATTCATTAATACATTATATAATGTATATATACCAAATATATAACAAATTGAAACACATGTGAAGAATGAGGAGAATATTACCTGAAGTGAAACCATTATGTAAGATTGTTAAAAAGTGGGTAATATAAGTTAAAAATAAAATAATATATATAATATTATTGTTATTTAAAAGAGGTATAATAAATTTATATTTATTATACATTTGGGTTCATTGAGTTTGACGAGTGTCAACACAAAAGGTAAGGGGATTTCATCTCACTTTTTATTTCAGAGACATACATGACTTATTCACCACCCATTAGTTTTGTGTGATGTGTATAATTACCATGTATGTATTGAATTATTAATATAATTAATTTTATATGTATTTAAATATATATTATAGTATCATAATTAAATTTGGTTAATGATTCAAAAGCTTCCAAATTAGTTTGACAGTTTTGTCTCAATTTTTCATTCATTGAGACACATGTTTAATTGTGAAACTAAATTCTTTTTGGATGTTTATATATGTCCAATTGACATTTTATATAATGAATATAATTGTTTTCATGACATTTTATGCTTCATTTAATTTCTCATACATTCATGGAGATTTTGATCTCATATTACCATTTTATACGAGTTTATTAAAACAACCTCATGACCTTTAGAGATTGTTAATCATTATGAATTATTTGATGAAATATTATCATGCCTCTCTAAAGAAACTTCCTGATTTTTATTATCATATATATATATATAATCATGTATTGGTACCATTTTTATACTCATTGTTACATAAAATATTTAAGAAAGTGTTTGTAGGAAATCATGACATTACCCCTTCTTCGGTCAGAAATCTATGTTATTTCAAGAGAAAGTTTTATAAAAAGGGCCTCTATGTATATTATAATAATCTTAAATGTTAATTAAAATAAATTTATACCATTTTTTACGAATATATTCAAATTTAATATTCTTATCACTTTCTGAACATGTAATTTTTTGATCCTTTTTATAGTACAAAAGGAATATTATTTTTTTCCTTGTACAACATTTGTGGATTTATCAATCGTCAATCCTTTTAAGAAATACTTTTATATTTAAATTATAATTTTTAAAATTATGGTTTTTAAAATAAATATTCAGATAAATGTTTTTCAAAATTATTTCAAGCTTCTTTTATATGTTTTTAAAGAAAATAATTTTAAAATGATTTCAAGCTTCATTTTATGTTTTAAATGTAAATTGTTTTAAAAAAATTGTAATGTTTATTTTATATTTTTTTGAATAATATTGTTTTCAAAATGTTTTCATGACTTACTTATATGTTTTTAATTTATTTTCAATCTATTGGTATTCAAAAAAAATTCAGGCCTCTTCCAATTTTAATTGGTCAAAAGGTTTTCAAAAAATTTAAATATTATATTTAAGAGTTTTCAAATTATTTTAAATAAAATGGTTTTCAAAAAAAAATTCAACATTAATTCATATTTTTTTTTGTGAAAAAAATTGCATAAAAAATAAATAATTTATTATATTAATTAAATGTTTTTTTAAAAAATGGTTTATAAAATGTATTGAATATTATTTATATGTTTTCATGGAAAATTGATAACAAAATTATTTCAATTCCTATTTTTATGTTTTCAGGGTATTTTTTTATAAATAATATTTCCAATGATCTTATATATTAAAAATTATTTTTCCAATAAAAATAATATATTCCTTAAAAATGTTTTTGAAATATATTTCAAAATTATTTTCAATCAATGTTGACATAGATTGATGTTAATTATTCCCTTCTAGGAAAAGAAATAATTGTCTCCTTCAAATTATATCTATTAGGGTTATTCATAATGTCATGGACATTATGGAACCTATTTATCTTTTATAGGCATTATGTACAAGAAATGTGTTTCTCTTTCATGAGTTATTCTTCTTATGAAATGATTATAAAAGATAACTTTTATCATATGATAATACAAGATTACATGTTTATAATAGCCATTTCATTTTGTTGGCTCGTTATTGTCTTCTGTCACATGTATGTATTATTTAACTATGATATTTTTTTTGATCTATATATTACTCCAATGAATTGGTTGAATATTTATATCTAATTAGATAGAGTATCATGTTCTTGTGAATGAATATCACCCACTAAGATGGCTAGGGGAGTAAAACATTACTACATATATGTTATGAAGAGTGATCTCATTCTACTAAGATGAATATGGGAGTGAACCAAGACATCAATGATGTTATGGGGAGAGAACCCATACTACCAAGATGTTATTTGAAGTGCTTCCCTATATACTACAGAAATCATTTTATATGATGACTTGTCAACCCCAATCACATGTTTGATTCATGTTCTATGATTTCATGGATAATATTGATTATCAATGTATGATTCCTATTAATCAAACATCCATGATTTATGCCATTATTCACATATATGATCATTGATATACATGTTATGTTCTTATATTATCCTAATCATGTTCTTATAACCTTATTCTCTTGATTATGATTACATATCACTATTATTTACCCTTATTGATCATTTGAACTCAACCATTTGTTATGATTCCATTCCCTAGGTAATGAATAAATATTTTAGGTAGAAGTACTAATGGTGATGATATGTATGGGATATGTTGAAGCTATTTCACCAGGATAGATGGTTTTGTTTCAATTATTCTAATGAAACAAAACAATTATTATCCTTGGGCAGGTATTTTGGTAATGTACTGAATATTCATCTAAAATGATGCAATATCTATGTATGTGAATCTTGTATATCTATAGTTGATATAAAAGAAAATAATTAGTCAACATTTGGAAACGAGTATGAGAAAACATTAGTGATATCCTTAGGTATATTTCTATGGATATGTTTAGGGATGTGTCCATGGATAATTATAATGATGAGTTAACATTTAAGAAAATGTCCTGGAATTTTGTTAATGGGTAGAGTGAGTGGTATCTGAAAATACATCCATATCAGGATAATAAAAGTGGATGATTCTTTGTAATAGATTTTCCTAGGGGTAACAGCTCTGACAAGATATTCTGGGCCTAACTTAGTGTAATATGGTATATGATAACGATCCTCACAACACACCTAGTTTGACAATAAGGGGAATATTCATTCGAAATTCAAAAAACCCTTAAATAAACATCATAAAGGATTTAAATACATGTTGGAAACAAATAACCGAAGATGAGCATAGGGTGTCATATATTATGGAAGGTGTGAAGATTTAGACATCCATTGAGTAAATATTTTTATTAATATATTGTTTATATATATGATAAGTAAGGCTCAAATTTTGATTTGTGTTGTATTCAATCGAATGAACCTGAAGGAATATGCATAATGTTGAATTTAATTGATGAATTTGTTTTTAAAAATCATGTGGGATGATCACTAGAGTAAAATATGTAGTGATAATTCCCAATTTTTTCTCACAAAACATTATTAACATCATGTACCATAAACAACTCTCAGACTCCCATTATTAGAGAATGAAGGAGTTTGCTGAGAGTTTGGGTAATGGAGTCAAAGGAGGAAATAGGATTCGAATTTCATTGTGTCAATAATGTGGAAAGAATCACCAATGTGCTATATTATTGAAATAAAAATATGTTTAGATCATTGAAAATAAGGACACAAAGCAATTGATTTCAATGGAAAACTAAAGAGTTTGAATAACAAAATGTATGAGAATATTGTCCTCCCAAATTCATCATCCAAAGTTCAGTATTTTAAGTGTGGGTTAAATGGTCATTATGAAACTCAATTTCCCAAGATAAAGGCTATAGAAGGGAACCTGAAATGTGGTGTGAGTTATGGTTACATTGCTGATAATGATGAGACTAGTGATGATATGTGAAAGGAAATGGGTATTATATAATAGGATGAGGTATCCATGATAATTTATTAAGGATTAAGTGGAATGATAATATATTTTATAAATTTGGATTCAAGAAGAATGTTATATGAAAGTAAAAATATATAAGGATTGTTCAGTTTATGTTGTTTTATTTGGATATATAAGAACACGTCAAATAGTTTGAATGGAATAGAAAAGTGAAATAATGTAAAGCTGATGTCCATGTAAAACACATGATTAAGGGATAGTTAACCCTCAATTTGTTCTTTATGTTATTATAATATTTTTTAATAATGATATTATTTATTTTAATATGTAAATTAGAAGGTACATTTTACCTTGGAACTAATTAATTACATATTGATCAGTAGTTCATGCTATCATGGATTATGTTTTGAACTGATTGGATTTATGGAAAATATCAAGAAATATATGGAATATGGAAGAATAAATTTTTCTTAGAAGCGTTCATGGTAATTCAGGTTTTTACTATGATCTATGATAATTTAACAAGAGTGTATCCACATATTTCTAATGTGACAATGAAGACCTACATTGAGATATAAGGTGGATCAATGTTTTGCTGGTTTTGTGAATTTATTTCTAGGGTTTTGTATTTTCATCTTTAATATTGTTTATAAGGTTATTTATTAATGAAAAAATAAGTTAAACATCATAGGATTAATTTATTTCATGAATTTTTATTGAAAACATAAGTTAAAATTCTATTTAGTGATTAACCATATTTTTAGGATGACCATCATAATTTAGAAATTTGAATAGTATGGTTTTATAAAAGGAAATCATGTATTCTAGGTGAAAACCGATCATGTCTGTCAAGGCCACATGTCTTGAAGCCACACCCAAATGATGATTACGATTCCAAGACTACCACTGGCCTATGCAATGTTTGGGTTAATGTATAGTTATTTTTGAAAAATATTTATTTATGATAAAATAGTATTTTTACATTTTATGTTTAGATATTAATTTATTATCCATATTCATTTTGATGGAATCTTATAAATATATAGATATGCATTACATGCTTTTATGGGCCTTATCTTTTTTTAATAGTGTTTTTTAGCACTTTAGGAAAAAAGTTAATTGTTGGATGTCCATTACATGAAGTAATGAATGAATTGGAATTTTATAAAAGAAAAATTAAAGAATGAAAAACAATTATAGTTAAATTTCAAGTAAGTATATTTCCTTAAATTCTGGGTCAATTAAATAAAATATCAATTTTAGGTTGATGATCAAAATAAATTTTTTCCCATAATACCATAATTCTGTTGAACTGATGGCCTTTTAAATCATCATAGATTTATGAATTTTAGGACACCAACTATTCATTGGTCATTCATTGGTTTCTGATTGAGGACATCAATAACTTCCTATATAAATTTACTCTTTCCCTCCATGTCAAATATTCACTCCCAAAACACTGTTTTAGTATATGGAATACCATTTATTTGATTTTTGGGTAACTATTATGGTAACAACATTCCCTTTTAATGGATGTTTTCATATTCATTTTTATGATGTGGGTTTCTATGAATGAAACATTCTAGTATTAAACCTCTAATAACCCAAAATAATTTTTTGGGAGAAAAATATTTTAGGGGAGGTAGAGTGTAACACCTTGAGATTTTGGGATATTTGTTTTCAAAATAATTTATCTATTTGATATTTTTAATTTAATGTGACACTAGAAAAAATTCTTTATATATATATAACACTATTTAAAACATTACATTATCATGACACCAACTATTCTTATTATATATGTAATACTGACTTGTCTTGTGCAACACACAATACTGACTTGGGTTGTGATACATGGAGCACCAACATGGTGTACATTACATGAAACACAGAGTTTCAAAGAAGCGTCATTTTATTATAGTTATAATCATTTAAAATGATATAGGTATAAACTAGCCATCAAACATAGTGATATTAATATTAAAAATAAATTTTAAATTTTGTCCTTATAATGGTTTTATAGAAATAAAAAATATTGATACCATAAGATATAATTTTTTTGGTAAAGTCCAATTTATGTTTAAAATTATTGTTTTCTCAAATGAACCAATTTTAATAATAAAATAATTTTACATTAATTTAGAAATGTAATTTTATAAAATAATATTTCTTTTGTAATTCATAATGTCTAAATTAGCTTAAGGATAATTTTTGGGATTTTTCTGAGAAGAATAATTTTTGATGAATAGTGATTGTTAGTTCTTTTATGATAAAAACTACATTTTTGTTTAAATAATTATTAAGATTATATTATATTTTAAATAAATTTTAAGGTCCATTTTTATCAATTATTCCAGTATTAATATATTTAGGTCATTATAATCAATTCAACAATGAAATTGAATATAAAAACATTATAATAATTAGATCATCTTTCTAGTTCAAAGATCTGTAATATCATCATGTCTGTTATATTAGCATTAATTTTAATTTTTTCAATTCTATGAGATGAATTTAAAAATCCTATATAATCTAGTTTAATAAGTGTAATATTTTTCTGCAAATTGGATCATGTTTATTTTTAACAAAATGATTAGTAAATGTGATTTCACCAATCACTATGATTAATTTCTAATTAATCATAAATAGAGAATAAACCCTAATCTTAGGGGCCCATATGAACTAACCACCTATTAAAACCCCATTTTATATCCATTATTCTTCCATAAAACCTTAATTATTTATTTATGATTCTTTTTTTGGAATATTTTTAGGTATTAAAACATGTAAACAAAACATGTTTTCCAAACTTCAAAGTGATTCATTTTCCCTCCCTAAAAATGGCCACCACCTCTCCCACTTCCAAAAACCTCCATAACCTCTTATTTCCGTCCAAAATTGGCCCAATATACTTTCCCAAAATCATAACTTCTTATTTGAATCCTTACCATAATAATAATTCCATCCAAGGATGCCTTTTTGAAAATACCAAATGAGTAACTCGATTATGAAGTAACGAATTCTATAAAGACATTTATTTTAATTTATTTCTCCACCATCTCCACATTATTATTTCCATTCATGAATAACAACACCAGTATCATTATTTAACATGAATTATTTTGTTAAAATATTTCAAAGAAAATTTAAACAGAAGTTGATATAATGTATAATGAATATACAATATATGTGAACAGTGAACTTCAGCCTCACTAAACTATGATTGCTCAAGTATCCTTACAACATCTCATGGAGTACACTATGATAGAAACTGTTTAAATATATGTTATATATTATATTTTTTATATCATAAATCTTTTTTATTCCTTTTACAATACATATTTTTTTCGTGATATATAATTATTATATAATATCATAAATCTACTTTAATAATGACACACACACACACATATATATATATATGTGTGTGTGTGTGTGTCTATCACATTCTTTTTTCAAAATGAATGTTAAATAGAATTTATGTTCTTGCATTCATATGGATTACCCTCTACTTGAATGGTGTATTCCATTTTATACATATATATACCATAGATCATTATAATACAAATATACATTATAAAAATTATATTAATATCTTTTTTTAAATTCATGAAATCATAATATGAAGTATAAATTCTAAATATATAACAAATTTTGACACATGCAATAAATAAAACAAATATTAACCGAAGTGAAACCATAATATATGATTGTAAGCTAGAGGGAATTAAAAATTCAAAATCAACCCATATATTTAATAATATATTTCTATGATTTATATAAAATAAATTTATATTTATTATAAAGATTTTTTGAATGATTACGACGAGAGTCAATAGACAAGGTTAGGGGATTTCATCTCACTTTTCATTTCTGTAAGAGACATGTAGTATTCACGAAGCATTTCTTTTTTTGGCATCTATACTTCCCATTGATGAATCTAATTATTATTATAATTAATGTTATTTTATTAAAATATAAATTCTGTGATATTAAATTCTTGGGGTTAATGTTTTAAAATCTCCCATAACGGCAAGCCAGTTTTGTTTGTGTTTTCAATCATTGAGACACATGATTCAATATGCACCTACATTATTTTTTAAGGTATATATACTTCTATTTGACATGTTATCTATAAAATACAATTATTTTCATGAAATTTTCTGAAACCTATTATTTCCATTTCTTACATGGAAATTATGATCCCATGTTACCATGTTATAAGATTTTATTGAATAGATTTCATCGTATTTTTAAATTATTTATGTTTATACTTCCTTTTAATAAGTTGTATGATACATATCTAATGAAAATTAATTATTTTTATTATACTATGGATATACATAATTTAAACATATATTGGTAAAAAAATTATTCTCTTTAGTACATAATATGTTTGAGAATGTGTTTTTTGGAAATCTCGATATTAACCACTCTTTGGTCCGAAATCTATGTTCTGTCAAAACCCTGTATTATAAACATGGTTTTTGAGTATATTAATCTAATCACCTATGATCATTAAAAATAAATTTAACCATTTTGTTATTTATCTAGTCTCTTCAATGGAATCCTCTTGTATCTTTTTATATAATTCATTTTCAACTGTTTCTTAGTGCAAAAAGAATATTTTTTTACCCTATAGAACATGTATGGATTTTTCTGTCATTAATAATTTATGCATTACATTAATTTTTAATTATTAATTTTTAAAATATATATTTTAAATGATTTTTTTCAGTGAAATGGTTTTCAAAATGTTTTCAAGAATATTTTATACCATTTCAAAGAAAATAAATTTCAACATTTTCTCAAGATTCTTTTATTAGTTTTAAAATAAAATGGTTTTCAATATGACTTAAATAATATTTTATATGTTTTTATGGGGAATTTTTTTCAAACTAATTTATATCCTTATTAGTAAGTTTCTTATGTATTTTTAATGAATTGTATTCAAACAAATTCAAGATTATGTCATATGTTTTCATGTGAAAAGGGTTCCCAAACATTTTCAACATTTACTTATAATTTTTAATGAATTTTAAATAAAATGGTATTAAAAAAAATATCCATATTATTTCTTGTTGTTTCACATAAAAAGGGTTTCAAAGAATTTGAAATATTTCATTATATTTTTTCATTGTGTTTTCAATGAAAAATGATTTCCAAAAGTAGTGATGCTTATTTTATAGGTTTTTAAGGGAAAGGTTTTAAAAATTATATGATGTATTATTTATATGTTTTGAAGGTATTTTTTATGAATAATATTTTTAAATGATTTTATTTATTCAAAATAATTTTTCAAAAAAATAATTTATATATTCCTTAAGAAATGTTTTTGAGTGATATTTAAAAATTATTTTCCATCTAAGATGACTTCTTTTGATGTTTCTTATTACATTATAGGAAATGATCTAATTATTCCATTCTTATTATTTCTAAGAATGGTTTATTTTTAATTTCTTGGTATTAATGAAAACAATTTCTCTTCTATGAGTAATCTATTTATGAAATATGTTTCCCTTTCATGTGTGATGTTTTTGATGAAATAAATATGAAACCTTATTTTATTCAATATGTAATGATATGACTATATGTTTATAATACCCATTTCATTTCCTGGGTTATTTATGATCTTGTGGAACACGTATGTATAATTTCACTATGATATTGGTGGGATATAAATTTCAATCCAAGGAATTGGGTAATTATTTACATCTCGTGAGATAGAATATGAGAGTATTGGGAATGATCTACGACTACTAAGATGCCCATGGGATGAACTATGACTACCAAGATTGTGTGGGGAGTAAACTCATGATACTTATATGTCCATGGGAGTGAACAATGACAAAAAAAATGATATAGGTAGGGAACCCATAATACTAAGATGGTCTTGGTGGTGATGCACTGGTTAATATGGATACCATATTATATGATTGCGTGTCTACAAAAATTCCATGTTTTATTCATAAATTTTTCATTCATGGATTACGATCTTTATATCCTTATGATTCATGTATTATGACTGTCCAAACATTATTCCACGATTCATGTGCATGATCTTTGATATGTAGGGTGTGATCTTCTATTTTCATGATCATTTTCTCAAAACCATATACTGATGATTATGTGTACATATCTCCATTATTTACCCTTACTATGAATTTCTGATCACCCCATTCTAAAGTTTCCATTACATAGGTTGTGAAGAATTGTTTTTGGTAGAATTATTAATGGATGACATATTGATGGGATATGATGATGATATATCACAATGATATAATATTTTGTTTCAAAATTTCCAAACACTCTAAACTATTAGGTTCCACATGCATGTATTTCTGTAATACAATAAAATATTCATCTAAAAAGATGAAATATCCATGTTTGTTATGCTTGTGTCCCTGTAGGATTGATGGCTCTAAAAAATCAATACTTGTTGGGTAATTTTCACTTAGTTATAGTGTGGATTCCTAGAGGGGTGATTGTTTGGTTCTTCCACTTTTATCATATCTAGTCAATGGAGAAGGGTTATGGAGTGGGGCATTTCATATTTTATTATACATACCATGTTGTGGTTCCTCTAACATCATATTCATTTTCATAACGTTATTATCTACAATATAGAAAATAGTGCACTTTTTATATGTGACATTTACCATCATTAATTTATCATAGTCCCTTACATTGAATTATGATCCTTCCCTTTTTCAATATTGTTGCACCATGGTGATTTCAACTACACCATAGTCTAATTTCATACAAACTACCTATAAAATTACAAAACCCTATGAAATCATCCATTATTCCATTTATTATCATTGTTATAGGGGTAACTCATGTGTGCCTCTAGGAGGTATCTATGACTATTTTTATTAGATTTTAACCTTAACCATGGGAGATCAATCCTAAGTGGTGTTAACATATTTCCCATATTTTTTCTTTAATTTATTCTCCATGTTATTCATCTAGAGAATTCATATTTCAAGGGAGATGTAGGGTATAGATATTCATTAGTATGGGAATGATGTATAATTTTTTTCTATATTTTTTACAGTGTATTCATTCATTGTGGTTCTCAATGGTTTCCTCCATCTAATACAAACCTTGTGTAGTGATTCATAAGTCGTTGTTTGAGGTATAGTAACCTTAACCCCCCTTTTAGTTTTACATGATGGAGGGATCATTATTTTTTTAATAATTTATAAATATATAATGAATCAACCTAAAAATGATAGTGAATTAGATTAATTGAATTTTAAAGGGAAGGGTATTAAAACAGATGTTTTAAATCTTCTGATGTTAATGATATTGAGTTTATAAATGCTTGATGACATGCTAAAAATTATGACCATTTTGGGATTTTTTGGTGTTTTTACTGAATTTATTTGTAATACCTTATTATTTGATATTTTGATATCACCATGAATGAAAATTACTAGCAATATATATCATTATAATAAATTTATTTCCCATATAATTTATGGTTTGGGTTGTAATACACTTCAAAAGTAAGGAAGGTGTTTATTTCATTGAAATCAATTACCAAAAAATGATATTTAGGAGAAAAAACAATGATTTCTCAAAACAAGACCCCCTTACCTCAAACGTCTTTCCAAACACTATAATTATTAATCGTCATCAAATTATTTCACTACTATTGAAATAACTTCTAAAAATGCAAGAAGAACAACATCAACAATGATAATAATCACCATTAATGTAAGCATTGTTAAAAGGGGGTCCATTTTATTAGCACTAAAACAAGAACTGATAATGTTACCTTTTATAAGTTCTATAAAAATGAAAATAATAACAGTCATTATCAGTGCAAAAATATAAATATATGATAAATTTTAAAATAATATTCTTTAAACATCTAAAAAATAAAACTAAATTAGAGGCGGAGACCACCCCATTTAACAATCCTCGAAGACCGCTTAAACAGTTCTAGGTGCCCCAGTAGTCTTAAAACCTCCCAGTAATAGTGCTAGGTGCACCCCATTTAACTGCACATGTCACCGTCTTTAGTAGTGCTAGGAAACCCTTCACTGAACCACGCACCCCTGCCTCCCTGTGGATTTGAACTTGATACCTCTCCCTTACATATTTGAACCCTTACCACTCCTCCATGTTACTTTTTTCCATTTAATTATATATATATTAATATTATATATATATATATATATCTAATTATATTTTAATCCATATATTTATTCGCATATTCATATATATTTATGTGATTATTATTAAATACATTTATAAAATATGTTGTGTTGGTGTGTGTTTATAAATAAATACATACATATATAAAATATGCATATATATATATTATACATGTCTATCCATAATCATAATTATAAGTATTATTATTTGTTTACATATATTATATATTAATATTTATACACATATTTTTGAATATATAGAAAATACATATCAATTTGTTAATATAGTCACACATTATAGTGACCCTACCTTTTCTTACATTACTATTACATAATTTTAAAGGTAAATGATACTATAGTATTACTCAAAGAGGATCCAATGGTTTAGTGTCTTGGTAAAACTAGGACCATACATAGCAATTACAACATCAATCATATACATTTATTTAATTTCTTCTTCTCTTGATTTTATTGGCACTTGACCTCTCCTTAGTACATGTAGCCACCAGAGGATATACATAAAAATGGGTGAGATAAAAGCCCAGTAAGAGTATAGATAATAATAATATAGCATGGGGTGAGCATAATCATGACATAGGGAAATGATCATGAAAATGAGAGGAGCATAAATAAAAGAGTTGAAATGTGGCAATGCATAAAAATGAAACATCATGTCTCAGTGGTTAACTACAACACATACTTGTGAACCAAGATTGCATCTCGTTCAAACATAATTTCACATTTACTCATGAGATTCATCACTTTAACCAATGTAATGGAGTGTTGTATAATTCAAGGCGCACCCATCACATTTAAACATTCATATTGTGCTATATAATTATGGGTGCACCCGTCACATCATAACATTATCATTTATCATGCATGACACAATGAACATATAACATAAATGAACATAACTAACCCATGAAATTTAATGGGTTTCATCTCATAAGAACACACTCATAAACATTGGGTTCCCATTATAACGATGGAATAACATATATGTTGCAGGAATCGTTAATCATGAATGAGACGTAAAAGGTGTGTTCTTAATAGAAGAGTTCTTTTGGAAAACATTTGGTATGACATAAAAACCAGGGAAAAACATGTATATCCCAGAAAATGAAAGAAAATGACAATTAAATGATCTTTAAAGAGTAACCATATCACAAATAGAGTGAAATAGGGAGAACCCGATGAAAGAAAATTGGGTTCGAGATTTTCCCCTTACCTTGAATCCCAATGCTTCCTTCTCTTTAATGTCCAGTATAATGACATTATATTCATTAATTAGAAATTAAATAACATTTTATACATTAATAGGGTTCATTATGGTTTCATTATGTCATATTATATTTCTTTGGATGACTTATAGAGTTTAAAAACATTGTTCGGGGATGTTCGTTTTTAGGATTTTTCTTGGGTGGTTCACTTGTATTTATAAATTGAATTTTAGGTAGAACATGGGTAAACATCCAGAACTAATATTAAATTTTATTATTGAAATTACTGAATTTAAAATGATCTTATAATGAATCATATTATATCCATGTGAATGAATCATTAGATGATAATTAAATGATTATTATTTGGGTTAATTTGGGCTCTTTTTCGATCACAATGAACTTGTTTTAATTTATCACTTAGTAATATGGCCATAAGTTATTTCCATAACATTAAATAGGAAATAATACATATAAAAATTCGGTTTCAACCATAAAAATGGTTTCATGACCATATCTAATGGTAGAAATGGAAGAAAAAATCTTGTCGTTCTTGAAGGTGATAAATTAATACCTCACGAACAATGTTCTCTTTAATAAAATAAAAGAAAGAGGGAAAGGGGGTTGGATGATATAATATCCCATTAGCATCATAACATTACACTATACGTATAATAATATAGTTAAAATACAATTTGGATGTAGATAGGTGGGGAGAGATCAAGAAATGAACTTGAACTTGAAAGGAAATTAAAGGAGAAGAGGGAGAGAAATTATCTCTTAAATCCTCCTCTTGAGATTCTCCTTAAAAAAGCTAGGCTTGGTCTTTTGATGAGACCATAAGCACTTGAACGTAAGAAAGGGGATATGGAAGATGTTTGGGAAGATTTTAGAGACGGATTGGAGCTGGATAGGTGTGAGGAAATGAGGGTGTGAAGGGTGGTTTTTATAGTTGAGGGGAGAGGGGTTTCCTAAATATAAAAATCATTAGTTTATTAATTTCTCCTAATAAAATGAATAGTGAGTCTTGAATGACCAATAATAGTAATTTTATCATGTGATCCCAAACCAATTAGGCTTACATCAGCATAACATTACACATGACTCTATAATTAGCTTATTTAGCTTATTTTTGTAAATTACGGTATTTCACTATTCATAAAAAATTCAAGTATTTCAGGAAAATCCCAAAATTTACCCCAACCATTTTTCGATGTTTAGAATCCAAAAAATTAAGGAGATTTTTCAAAAATAACTTTCTAAATATGATTAATTTAATATTTAAATAAAATCATGGTTTATTACTACAAACAGTTCTAAAACATTCATTTACTTATTCTAAAATATAGGTACATCATAATTTCACTTGAATATTATTTTTATACTATCATAGGTAAGGTTACTAATAATTATGGTATATCACTATTCATAAGGTTATGTTACTATTCATAAGGGTAGGTTAATATTCACCAAAAATTATTTTTGTTTTATTAGACTCTAAAAATCATCTTGAACACAACTGTGTATGTCAGATTTTCAAAATTCCAAACACAGAAGTGAAAGACTTATGTTTAGAGGTCACTTATCACGTAATAGTACATTATGTTTTGTTTTCATATTATTTTATGACATAATTATAAGAAGGGTATTTCCATTTTAAAACTGTGGGTCGTTACATTCTTCCCCCCTTAATAAATTTCGCCCCTGAAAGTTCACTTTACACAAACAGGTGAGGGTGATTGTCCTTCATTGCATCTTCTAGTTCCCAAGTTGCTTCCTCAAACTTATGGTTCCTCCACAACACTTTGAAAAGATGGTTTGTCTTGTTGTGTAGAACCTTATCTCTCCGATCTAGAATCTTTACCAACTGCTCCTCATAGGAGAGATCATCTTCCAGCTGCACCACCTCTGAGTTTAGTACATCTGAGGGACCAGGTATGTACTTTCAGAAGAGGGATACGTGAAAAACATCATGAACTCGAGCCATATTTGGTGGAAGTTCAATCTGATAGGCCACAGAACCTATGCGGTCAAGTATCTCAAAGGGGCCAACATACATTTTGATTAGCTTCCCTTTTATCCTGAATCGCATGAATCTCTTCAATGGAGATATTCGAAGGAAGACTTTATCTCCAACGTCGAAGTACAGGTCCCTTCGACAGTTGTCATCATAGCTCTTTTGCGGACTTTGATAAGCATTGATGTGTTTGTGGATGACTTGAACCTTCTCTTTTTTCTCTTGAACATGATCAGGTCCAAGTAGCTTTCATTCTCCAACTTCATCCCAATAGATTGGAGTTCTACATTGCTTTCCATACAGATATTCATATAATGTCATCTGAATACTTGATAGGAAGCTATTTTTTATGAGAACTCAACCAATGGGAGATGCAGATCCCATCCACCTTTGAATTCTAGAGAGCAGGCTCTAAGAATATCTTCAAGCCACTAAATAGTTCTTTCAGACTGGCCATCAGTTTGGGGGTGTTAGGTCATGATGAAATTTAATTCAGTACTCAAATAATGTTGAAGGATCCTCTAGAATTTAGATGTGAAACTTGGATCATGGTTAGAGACAATTGAGAGTGGAACACCATATAGACTCCCCAATTCCTCCACATATATATTTGTAAGTTGTTCAAGTGAGATATCTTCCTGAATACTGATAAAATGGGCAGTCTTAGTGAGTCGGTCAACCACAACCCATATCGCATTATTTCCCTTTGACGTCTTCGAGAGACCTGTGACAATGTCCACAGTAACCTTTTCCCATTTCCATATGGGTATAGGCGATGGTTGCATCATACCTTTGGACTTTTTTCACTTAGCTTTACCAGGCTGACATACCAAGCACCTTGATATATATTCTGCAGTCCTCTTCTTCATGTTACCCCACTAGAAGTGTTCTTGGAGATCACAGTATATTTTTGTACTCCCAGGATGGATAGAGAATGTTGAGCTCTGTGCATTATCCAATATCTCTTTATTTATCCCAGTTTATAAAGGCACACAAAGTCGCATTCCAAACCAAATCACATCATCATCTTCGATATAGAACACTTGCAGCTCCTCTTCCTTTAATGCATTCACCCTCTTTTGTATCTCCACATCATCCCTTCGTGCATACTTAATCTTTTCCTGGATGGATGTTTGCACAATCATTTGGGAAAGGTAGGATGTATCCCCTTCCGTTATGATTTCCAAATCCAACCTTTACATATCTAGGAATATAGTGTCTTTCTCAACCCACAACATAGATAGAGTAGAAGGATTATTTCAACTTAGAGAATCAACTAACTTGTTTTCCTTTCCAGGATGATAGTGAATAGATCAATCGCAATCCTTGATTAGCTCTAACCATCTCCTTTGATGCATGTTGAGATCCTTTTGTGTGAATATATACATTAGGCTCTTGTGCTCTCTGTATATGTCACACTTCTCACCATAAAGGTAGTGCCACCGGATTTTCAAGGCAACAAATCATAGCTGTCAGCTCTGGATCATGCATCGTTTAGTTATGCTCAAGGATATTCAACTATCGTGAGGCATAGGCTATCACATTGTCATTTTTCAAGAGTACACAACCCAATACATTCTTTGAAGAGTCACTGTATATAACAAAACTTCCTCCACTTTTTGGTAGTGTGAGTACATGTGTAGTGATCAGCCTTCTCTTTTTCTCTTTGAGGCTTCCCTCACATTCTTCCATCCAAACATACTTTACCCCTTTCCTTGTTATCTTAGTTAGCGGGCTTGAAAATCATGAGAAGTTTCTCAAAAAATGTCGGTAGTACCCAACTAATCCAAGAAAACTACAGATTTTTGTGACAATAGAGGGCTTGTTCCATTCCTCAATCACCTTTGTTTTTTAAGGATCCACAAAAATTCCCTCGCATGTGATCACATGTCCCAAGAATGTGACTTGTTTCATCCAAAATTCACACATGCTGATCTTGGCGTACAACTTCTCCTTTATCAAAGTCGCCAATATAAGTCTTTTATATTCTCTATGTTCCTCCTTTCTCATGGAGTATATGAGAATATCATCAATAAACACTATCACAAATTTTTCATGGTAATGTCTAAAGACTCTATTCATAAAATACATGATGATTGCAGGGGAATTAGTTAGTCCGAAGGGCATCACCAAAAACTCATAGTGCAAATACCTTGTACGGAATGCAGTCTTCTGAATATCTTTCTTCTTCTCCTTTACCTGATGATATCCAGAACGAGGATCCACCTTTGAAAAGTATTGAGCTCCTCTTAACTGGTCGAACAAGTCATCAATCATTGGAAGAGGATACTTGTTCTTTATGGTGATCTTGTTGAGTTCTCAATAATCGATACACAGCCACATTGTTTTATCATTCTTCCTCACAAAGAGCACTGGTGAACCCCAAAGTGATTCCCTTGGTCATGTGAACCCTTTGTCCAGATTCTCTTGCAGCTGCTTCTTTAACTCCTCCAGTTCGATAAGAGCCACCCTATTGGGACACATCGAGATAGAAGTAGCTCTAGGTATGAGTTAAATTGAGAACTCTACCTCACAATCCAGAGGAATTCTGGGTAACTCATTGAGAAATACATCATTGTATTCCCTCAGAATGGGAATTTCCTCAAGGTTGGCACTTTCCTTCAACTCAATCATTTGGGCGAGGTATGCTTCTTCATAGGAAATCAAAATCGACACCATTGAAGGATTTTTCAATGGAGATTCATGATCATCCTTGAATTTGTAGAGGAGAGTGGGATGGTTTGGAATATGAAAAGAGGTTTCCTTTTCTCGATAGTTGATATGTTCACTATAAAACAAGAGCCAATCCATTCCCATTATAGCACTGAATTCCACCAAGGAAAGTTTTACGATATTTTCTTAAAGAGTCTTCAAATATACACCAACAAGAGAGGAGTCAAACACTTGGGTTGCAATTATTGCACCACTTGGTGTTTTTACAGACATCTCTACTTCAAGGTTTCAAGGATTTGATTCTATAGTTCTAGCAAACTTTCAAGATATAAAGGAATGCGTAGAACCAGAATCATGTAAGACTTTTTCCATTATAGAGTGAATAGGAAGTGTACCTTTTATGACTTCATTATCTTGCTCCACCTCCACAGTAGTGATGGCATAAGCCTTACCTTGTTACTTTGGCTTTGGTGGATGCTGACGTTGATTACCCTTGAGAACTCTAGGTTTAGTGCACAGATTTGCATAGTGTCCTAGCTCCCTACAGTTCTAGCATTGAACCATGAGTGGTTCTCTCCTTTATTATGCCACATTCTCTTTACTTTTTGTGTCTTTTCGACACTCATGAGCACAGTTTCCTTCTTCCCCACATTTAAATAACATCCCCATCTCTTCGAGGCAATTCCCATGGTGCAACATCCCACATTTCTGGCATGTGGGTCATTGAGTTTTCTTCCCACTTTTGTCATTAGATCCTCCACCATGAAACTCCATCTTTAGTTTCTTATCCCCATATCCATGGGACTATTCTCCAAACTCCATCTCCACATGGAGAGCACATCGAACCACTTCTTCATAACTCCCAAAGTCTTGAATTTCAAGAGGCTTTCGAAGGTGTGGTTTTAATCCACTAAATAATCTATCAATTTTACTATCATTATTGATAACAAAACCCAAATCGTACCTTGAAATCCATGTGAAATACTCTTCATTGGTTGTGACAAATTCTCTTTCTTTTTTCTTGAACTCTATGAATTCTCTCTCTATCTTCATACGAAGAGTTTGTGGGAAATACTTGTTAAGAAACATTATCTTAAAGTCTTCTTGTTCCATCACTTATATTTCCTCCCTTGGCATGGTGTTCTTAGTCAAAGCCCACCATTGATTGGCCACTCCATCTAGACGATAAACAGATAGAGTCACATTCTCCATCTCAAAACAGTGAAGCAAAAAAAAGATCTTCTCCATAGAGTTGACCCATTGTTCCGTAACTAGTGGATTAGAAGATCCACTAAATGTCAGTGTTCATTGCCGCATAAAACAATCAACAGGCAGTTGCTCCCTCTTTGTTGAAGGAGTACGTTCCCCATTATTATGGTTATTATTCATAACCTGGGATAATTGGGTAAGAATCTCCATAAAGTTTTGAACTCCACCTCCCAAGTCATTGGGGATGTCATTCGGGCAATCATTGCATTGGCCATCGCACGAGCCGTTGGCCTCATTTCTCCTTGTTCCCACCATTTTCAAAAATAGAAAAGTGTAGAACAAAACATAAGTAAACAATTCATGAATAACTTATTCATTTCCAAAATTTATACCAAAAACATAACATATGTTATCCCTATGTAAATATTCTTGTGTGTATATTTGTTCTTAGTCTCATGCTATAGGTTTTCTCTAAGGTTCATTAATCTTAATTCCCAAATTAACTAAACCTTTCCTCTGATACCAACTATAGAGACCCAGCCTTTTCTTACATTACTATTACATCATTTTAAATGTAAACAACATTATATTATTACACATAGTGGATCCAACGGTTTAGTGTCTTGGGAAAACTAGGACCATACATAGAAATTACAACATCAAGCATAAGCATTTATTTAATTTCTTCTTCTCTAGCTTCTTATTAGCACTACACCTTTCCTTAGTACATGTAGCCACCTAAGGATATACATAAAAATGGGTGAGATAAAAACCCAGTAAGAGTATAGATAAGTAGAATATATCATGGGGTGAGCATAATCATGACATAGGAAAAAGATCATTGACATGGGAGGTGCATAAATAAAAGACTTGAAATGTGGAAATGCATAAAAATGATACATCATGTCTTACTAGATAAATACCACACATACTTGTGAACCAAGATAGCATCTTTTTTAAACATCATTTCAAATTTACTCGTGAGATTCATCACTTTACCGAATGCATTGGAGCGCTGTATAATTCCATGCGCACCTGTCACATTTAACCATTCATATTACGCTATATAATTTCGGGCGCACCCGTCACATCATAACATTATCATTTATCATGCATGCCACAATGAACATATTACATAAATGAACATAACTATCCCATGAAAAAGAATGGGTTTCATCTCATGAAAACACATTCATAGACATTGGGTTCCCAAAAGAAAGAGGGAATAACATATATGATACAAGAACCGTCAATCTTGAATGAGAAGTAAAAGGTGTGTTCCTAAAAGACGAATTCTTTTGGAAAACATTTTGTTTGACATAAAAAATAGGGACATACATGTATATCCCAGAAAAGGAAATAAAATGATTAAGAAATGATCTTTAACGAGTAACCATATCAAAAATGGAGTGAAAGAGGGAGAACCCGAATAACGAAAATTGGGTTCGAGATTTTCCGCTTACCTTGTATCTGAATGATTCCTTCTATTTAATGTACTATATAATGATTTTATATTCATTAATTAGAAATTAAAAAACATTTTAAACATTAATAGGGTTCATTATGGTTTCATTATGTAGTTTTATCTTCTTTTGGATGACTTATATAATTTAAAAACATTTTTCGGAGATGTTTGTTTTTATGATTTTTCTTGGGTGGTTCACTTCTATTCATAAATTGAAGTTAGAGTAAAACATGGGTAAACATATAGAACTAATATTATATGTTATTAATACAATTACAGATTTTAAAATGATATTATAATGAATCATAATATATCCATGTTGGTGAATCATTAGATAAGAATTAAATGGTGATTATTTGGGTTAATTTGGGCGGTTTTTCGATCACAGTGAACTTGTTTTAATTTATCACTTTGTAATATGGACATAAGTTATTTCCTGAACATTAAATAGGAAATAATACATATAAAAAATTCTATTTCAACAATAAAAATGGTTTCATGACCAGATCAGAAGGTAGAAATGGAAGAAGAAAGCATGTCGTTCTTGAAGGTGATAAATTAACACCTCATGAACAACGTTCTCTTTAATAAAATAAATGGAAGAGGGAAAGGGTTTTGGATGATATAATATCCCATTATAATCATAAAATTCCAGTATATCTATAATACTAGAGTTACAATACCATTTGGATGATGATAGGTTGGGAGAGATCAAGAAATGAACTTGACGTTCAAAGGAAATTAATGGAGAAGAGGGAGAGAAATTACCTCTTTAATACTCCTCTTGATATTCTACTTAAGGAAGATAGGATTTGTCTTTTGATGAGACCAGAAACTCTTGAACGTCGGAAAGAGGATAGGGAAGATGTTTTGGCAGAGTTTATAGAAGGCTTAGAGCTTGAGAGGTGTGAGGAAATGAGGGTGTGAAGGGTGGTTTTTATAGTGGAGGAGAGAGGGGTTTCCTTAATATAAAATTCATTAGTTTATTAATTTCCCCTAAGACAAATAATAGTGAGTCTTGAATGACTAACAATAGTAATTTTATCATGTGATCCTGAACCAAGTGGGCTTACATCAGCATAACATCACACATGACTCAAAATTCGCCTATTTAGCTTATTTTTGTAAATTACGGTATTTCACTATCATCAGGAATTCATGTATTTCATGAAATTCCCAAAAATTTACCCCACCCAATTTTCTATGTGTAGAATCCAGAAATGAAGTCCATTTTTCATAAATTATTTTATAAATATGATTAATTTAATAATTAATTAAAATCATTTTTTATTACTAAAAAACAGTTTGAAAACATTCATTTACTTATTCTAAAATATAGGTACATCATACTTTCACTTGAATATTATTTTTATACTATCATAGGTAAGTTTACTATTAATTCGGGTATATCACTATTTATAAGGGTATGTTACTATTAATAAGGGTTAGTTACTATTCAACAAAAAATATTTTTTTTATTAGACTCCAAAAATCATCTTGAACACAACCGTGTATGTCAGATTTTCAAAATTCCAAACATAGAAGTAAAAATCTTAGGTTTAAAGGTCACTTATGACTGATTAGATAATTATTTTGTGTTTTCATGTTATTTAATGACATAATTATAAGAAGGGAATTTCCATTGAAAAAATTTGGGTCCTTACACACATAAATAACCACACACACTCACTCATTATATAGGTATATAGATATTAATATATTTTTATTTTATATAAAATTGATATTATTTTTTATTTCTATATGGATCATATATTCATAATTCTATTTTATATCTAAATATTACTACATGATTATTTAAAAAATTAAATATTTATTTTAAAATATATACAAGTATTTATATATGTGTATATACATAATTATTGATAATAGTAAATTATGAAAAATAACCAAATTGGAATCTAATAACATATTTATGAGTGTAATACTTGAAAATAAATGGTGTGGCTATCGAATAAAGTAAATAATACCAACTAAAATGAGGTGATATTCCATCGAATGTTTAAAAATTGCGATATCCCAACAAAAACTCATTTTCAACACCCTTCTAAGCATTTCTTCTTTAAAAATGTTGATCATGGATTCTTCCCCCTCAGTAATGAATAATTCCCATTAGATTATTCAATTAGATATTTAGTAGAGCTCAGATGGACAATTTGATCAAAAAAAATCATGTTTTGAATATTGATATATGTTTCCTTCTTATTTAAAAACTTTTATTAAGTTTTTTATATATTTATTATCTTCATATTGTATTTAAATAACTATTACTCAATAATAATTAGAAAATTATTATTTAGTATTAGTTTTAAAATTAATTTATAATCCATTTTTTTTTCACAAAACATAATTAATGTTAAGTGTAAATGCATATTTAGGCTTATATAAATCATATTTAGAAAAATATAATATATATATATGTATGAATATAAATATATATTTATATTAATATATTATTTATAATGACTTGTAAATTTTATTATGAATGTACCCTTTATCAGTGCTAGTAAACAAGTTATGATAAATACTCCACTTTATAAGTGCTACTAAAAACGTTTATTAAGTGGGTAATTATAAAAATAGTAAATAATGTGTTGATAAAGAAGGTAACATTATCATATCTAAAAATGTACTTATAATTTGGTTCATTTAAGAATGATTTTTAGCGTCTTTAAAAGACTATTTTTCCAGTGTTTTTTTGTAGTGCTGATAAAGGTACCCACTTATTAGTGCGTTTTAGCACTACTAAAGTGTGGTGCTGCATAAATAGATTTAAATGGTACTAGATCAATCACACAGTTTTTCCTTCCTCACACTCCCTTAATTTTAGTTTGAAATAAGTAAACTCTATATATTTTAAAATAAACATAGTACAATGTGGTTTAACGAATACCGGAGGTGAGGGATTTTATATAGAACATACAGAATATTTTTTATATATATTATTCTAGGAATACTACATATAGAATTTTTTGGGATGTGTGGAGACCATATAATGAGAACTACATCATTTTCTATTGATATTAGGATAATCAAAACAAAGTTTACCCCTATTCGCATCGTTATCCTATATGATATAGAAATAAAATATGTATATATAATAATAATAAATACCTTCAATTATTTTCTATATGAGTTAGATAATGGGTTAACCCCTATCATCATGTGTTACATAATTCATATGTGGTCCTTCCTTGGGTTTTTTTCCAAATTATTTAACAGAATGTGGATAATTTTGTGGATTTCTTCAACTTTAAGGATGTATTTTAATAAAATATAAGTGAATTAAATAGTCTTTGGGAAGAGGAAAACTGAGCTATACAAATAACATGGTGGGTTTCATGATTCAATCATGGTGCATGTGATGATTAATTCAGTTATGATGAGTAGGGAATGATTTGGAGGCATTGGTGTAGTGATGATTGAAGTTAGTCATTTAGCCTACTTTGCAAGGTGAAAGGTGACGATAGAATTGTTTTTACTCTATGATGTGTGGGATGATTGGGTTGAAATTTAGTTACAATTAATTATGAGTATAGGGGATTATAATGCATGTGGATAGGCACTGGGGTATGCGGTTATGGGATTGGGTTACTTTAGGGAGGTAAAAGTGGGTGACCAATGGGCTTGAGTGACGTCTTTGGGAAGAATACACCCATTTTGGTTCATTTTTCGGTCCATTATTCATTATTTTTAATTGATTTTTTTCTTTTTTTGGAACACACACATATATAAATATTTTTTTATATTCAAATATCAGTTTTGTGTAGAAATACTATGTTTATATTTATACTAAATATTTTTTAATCCATTTATAGTTTATACTCAATTTTTATAATCTCAATCATTTATTCATCTATATATTTGTGTGAGTTATGTATCCTTTTTAATTAATTATTCATCCAATAATATATATATATATATATATATTTTATAACTTCAAGGTATTCCCATTTTAATTTACCACAAACTATTTTTCCATCCTATATATTAAAATGACTATAAATATATTATTAATACCTAATATAATTTTATTTATAATATCCTTATCATTACATAAGCAATAAATTATTCATAAAGTAATTTTTTTTGAAATTATTATAACTATCTTATAAAATTTTCCATAAAACTAAACATTGTTTGTCATATTAATTGTATATCCCAAATTGTGATTAATATTTTATACATCTTAATATTTATTAAAGAATTACCACTTCCATTTTATGTATTAATTTAATTAATAATTTTATAATTTATAATAATTATATAATCTTATAATTAATTTGACCTTGTGAATATATTATCAAATTTATATCAAATTTTATTATACTATTTTTATCATTAATATTTATTTACATTTAGTAAATAATTAAGAATTTATTTTACTTATATAATGTTTATAGGTTTCCAATTAACTACAAAATTTTTTAATTAAACACCAAATATAATCTGAGCCTAAAAAATTATGTAATACTAATATTATTTATTGAATAAAAAAAACTAAAATATTTTTAAATACCAGGTTAATTTCAATTAAAATATAACTTTTCAAAAATATAAGAATTTCCAAATTGAACATTTACCAATAATAAGAAGAAATTTAAAACCATTTAAATAATTAAAATATACAGAAAGTTTATAGATTCAATTATACAAATAAAGAAAAAAGTTTCAAAATATATACCTTCATCTTGATAATAACATTAGGATACAAGTCAAAAATTATTATTAAATTTTTTCTAGATTTATCCATTTTTTCACTAAAGATCTATTTATCTCCAACATCATTTTTATCTATAATGGTTTCATGTAAAATTTAAATATTATTTACAGAAAATCGATTATGATAATATTTCAAGAAATATAAACCAACTAACACCCAATAAATAATCAAAAAACATCATTTTTAACACATTTATAAATAATAGTTGATTTTTATAAATAAAATCCAAAGAAATTTTCTTCTCTTTTATTATTAGAATCAATATTAACAATCATTTTATCAGATGGAAGATCTCTATTACCATGCCTTGATTTACAACCAGAATGAGATGGAATTAATTATACATTAATAGTCACATTATAATCTTGAGTCATTTATTTTACTAAATTACTTTTATTAACTCTTCTAGAGACGACTAAAAATTGAAATAATGTTTTAAATAATCATCAATAAATATAATATGGATCAATTGTTCTACAAAAATAGTTTTTATTATTATAAATACTATAAGATTATATTTTATTTGAGTGCCTAATAAAAATTTCATCATCACTTTTAGAATAAAATTTATCTAAATTATCAATAATATTTAAAATAAAAAATTTTCTATAAAACAGTTGGTATGAACCAACATTAGTTTTCTTATTATTAATTAATTTATGTTGTTATTCTTAAAATGTTTTAATTAAAATTATTTTTAAAATTTAACATTCTATATTTATTGATTTATTCCAAAAGTAATTTATAAAATTAGAATTATTTTACAATATTTTACCAAATTCAATAATAGTTCAATTTTTTAATTATATAAAACCATTTTTTAGTGGTGTTCCAAGAGTATAAAATGATGAAAAAAACTATTTTATTAAAAAATATTCAAAATAATGGTTAATGTATTATCATCCATTATAACTTCTATTATAAATATGTAAATAGACTTTTTTATATTGAACCAATTTATAAATAGAAATAAATTTACAAAAAGGATCTCATTTAATAGATATAAAATAATTCCTTGTAAATTTACTTAAATCATGAAAAATCAAAAAACATATTTCATTCTTGATGAACTGTAAATACGAATTGGAATAAATAAATCAATGTGAATGAGTTATAATATTATTTTATATCTAATCTCATTTGGATATTAAAAAAGTATTATATTATTTTTTTCTTTTTTAAATATTATCAAAAATAATATTCTTACAGATTTTTAAATCGTCAAGCTATGACACTATTCCATTATTTGAAAGTATTTTTAATAGTCCAAAGTTCACCAGACCATACCTATAATTTAATAACATATCATTTATTTCTATATCATTAGGACACTCAATGATATGGATATTAATCTAAAAATATCAATAAAATAAATAGTCTTTGTTATATTAGAATAAATTAAAATAGATTCGTTTTTTGGAAACTAAATGTTTATTATCATCAAATGTAACAATAATATCATATTTTCATAAATAATTAGGACTATATATGTTATGTTTCAAATCATAAACGTTAAATACATTAAAATCAACCAATAGATATACCTAATTCACTGAATCCTTGAGCCATTCCTTATAAGTTATCACCAAATGTCATAGTGGAAACATCACATTGATTATAAGATATAAAAATTTAGGAATTTATTTTTATATGTTGGGTGTATATTTATTATAGGTACCATGTATCTTTGACATTTAGGATGAACACTTCATAAAAAGATTAAAAAATTCAAAAAAATAGTACTCATGAAATATTCGGTCAAATTCAGATAATATTATAATTATTAAGGTAACCAAAAAAATTATACATGTTCAAATGAGTAATAAAAAGTTAAATTTTTAGATATAATTTTTTCATCTCGAATGACTAAAGAACTCCTAATGAATATTCATTTGAATAATTATATTTACATCTATATCAAAAGTATTTAATATTAGATATAGTTTTTAAGAACTCTTAATAAATAATGATTTATATGTACATGGTGTTTTTTATTATATTTAGATCGACTTTATATTTATTTGGGGTTATCAATGTAAAAATTTTATCTATCATATTATTACCAGGAAATTATATAGATAAAGTAGCATTTCGAAAAATTGTATTGTTATTCATTTTTTCATTCTCTTTATGATTATTCTCTAAATTAATTACTATATATTCATATAAATATTAAAAGGTATGGAATCTATACACCATCAAGGATATGGATTATATATTTTTATAATAATAACATTTGCTTGCCTGGTGAATAAAAGGACAGAAATTCATAATATATAATAATGATAGAGGTAGTCAAATAATTTGGTGTATCTATGATTGATTTCATATAAATCTATAAGACATTTCTAAATTCCCACCACAAACTATAAAACACATGACCCATTATTTATTAGATGAATCACATTGGATTCCCCAAACCAAATAATCAGGGACCAATGATGGATTATTTTTCTATTCCAGTAAATGGATAAAGGAAAAAAAATCATGAATTAGGTTTATTCATCCTGAATGACTATTATTCATGTCTTTTATAAAGAATTCTCCTAGAAAGACAAAAAAATTGTGAATGTTGATTTCAAAACATCACTTTACAACCAATGCACTACAAGATTCAATAATATGGGACTAACATATGAGATCAGTAAACATTATTGTCAACTTCATAAAAAATTAGATGAATAAAAATATTTTCTATTATATCTCAAGTGAAATCCTCATGAATAAAATAATTTTAATAAATAACGCGTGGATTGATTGGGATCAATAACAATGTGTATGATGTAGTTGGATAAAAACATGACCTGAATTTATGATTTTATTAGAGATTGAAATTTTTTTTAATATAAACATTAATGTGGAGGATTGCTGTCATTCTATTAATATAAATGAAACTAAAACCCTTGTGGTTCTTCATTTCACAAATAATATTGTTGTCCTAAATCAGGATTTGATGGATGGATCCAACTATTTATAATGTAATGAAATGTTCTTTAGGAATATCCCATGGTATAATGGTTCCTAGGAAAACCACGTGTTGGAATCTATACCAATTTAAGAATAATTCATGGAGGATTTCATGAAAATCAACCACAAATATAGATTTAGTTATGATGGGTTTCCAGGTTCATTCTATTGACCTTCATAAGAACTAAACACATAAATTTCCATTAATTCATTCCTTGAATTCTTAAATTGAGGGACACCCCTAGATTCACCCATTCAACTAACCTTATCCTAAATATATTGAGATGTAATCTCAATGGATTTGGTGAATTATTATCTATTAGTCTCTAAATTTTTCATTATAATGTTCTTGATACATTAATAAAAAAGAGGATATCTCCTCACTTGGGAATAGAAAATTATTGATGATAAATCATGACTTTCTAAATGGTAGGAGAATCATATGAGATATCTTCTCATAACAATAATTCATATATAATCCTCATATGAATGTTATCTTCTCCAAAAAAAGATTAAAATTTATATCAAAATGGATCATTATATGATGTATTATAGCATTATTTGATAGTTTTTAAGGAGTTTTAGATTTTTGAGTGTGTAAGTGACCACTTATATAGATGCTTATCCTCAACACTGTTTTCACACCCTCGAATTTGATGGAGTTGAATATTTATGAAATCTATTTTAGGTCTTCATTTGTGAGACCCTCTCTCACCAACTTTATTTATTATGGACCAATATGTACATATGAAAAAAAATAAAAGGGGATATCCAATGGGTTGGTTCATCCTTTTAGAGGATGACATGGTCTCAACATAATATCACACTTATATTTTAGAGATTATATTTTTTTGATCTCTACATTTTTAAGAAACTCAATTAAAAAAAATAAAGATGTTGTTTAATAAATATAAAATTATAGTAATTCTAAATATCAATGTTAAAAAATGGTATTTATGGTTGAATATTTTAGGGAAAAAGCATCCCAGATCACATAGAGGATGTTGGGAAAATCTAAAATGAAATTTTATATGGATTATCGAGGGATTCTCATTTTAGTGAATTATTTATATTCATTATTATTATGTTATAAGAAAAAATATCTTGGGGGATCATAAACCTGAAGGGTTACATCCTATCTTTTGGATGTTGAATCACATCCATAAATATCATGTTTTATTTAATTCCATAACATTGTATCTGAGTACTAGTTCTTCAAAATATGTCATTAGAAATATTAAAATATCCTTAAATATCTCAAAATGTTATTCTCATTTTAATTTTCAGTCTCAGTGGGCCATATTTTGTAAAATAGACAATGAAATTTAAAAAAACCTTCTTGAATAATGTCATTTATATGGAAATATGCTTACCCAGCATTCCATGCTCTCATTGCAGATGGTTTTAGAGAACTTGCACTGAGGTTGAGTTTTATGGAAGAAATATGGAATCTTCAATGTTAGCCAGAGTAATGGATTAAGAAGATAATATACATGATGTAGTCTGGATATTTTATTGAATTGATCATTGATAATTACTTTTTTATTAGTGTTAGAGGTAATATTATCATTTAGTCAGACAACATAGTGGATTGTCCCCTATTCTTATATGGTTTCATAACACCGTCTATCAGATTTAGAAGGACCGTATAATACCCCATAATATTTGATTTGGTTATAAATTTTGAATAGAAATATTTTCATTTTTTTAGCTAATAGATGATCGTAACAACAACATCTTCATTACAACTCCTTTTGGGTTCTTCTTAGAGACATACTTCTATAAATTTATCACTATTCAATAGAAATTTTATGCATGGGATATTAATAATTGGTGTAACTACATTCTAATAAAATATAACTTTTCATATTGGATCCGAGAAAATTGGGATCTTCACATATATATGTGTGTGTGTTCAATGTTATGGAATTCGACTAATATAAAAAATGACAATTTTGTAAAATAAGAAAAAAAGAGTCTCTACTTTACCTATTTGTTAAACAGGTTTTATTATTCTATTTTTGAACCATCCTATGAAGAATAGTTTCTAATAAGTATTTCTATGACACTATGGATGAGTATATAGATTCTTAATTAAATTTCGATTTATATGGACTATTAAATTACTAGGTCTGATTCATTATTATTTCTCTATGTTATTTTACGATCTTGGACATACACAATATTATTATCCACTATAGATCAATTATTAATGTTATGTATTTAAAAAATGATCACCTATAAAATTTATCCTCTTTTACGATGTTATGAAAGAACTCTACATTTCAATATATCCATGTACACTAGATCTACTTGTTTCTATCAATTTACCATGCATTCAACATGGGGAAAAATGGGATATGTGTGCTTTATATGGATCTAAGCTAGGGGTTCAAACTCGATAAAAATGGTTCATGTTCTCAGAGTAACTTTTATGGTGATGGTCTTTATTGAAACGATTGAGGCTCACTAATCATGGACTATTTTTATTTCTATATGGAAGGAGGCTCTATTATTTGGATCTCAATCAATGTTATCTTGTAATAATCAATAAAGGGATGATAATATCATTTATTCCATTGTAGATTATAATTCTTCTATGTTGTCTAATACTATTCTTGATATATCTTATAGACCTTTAATCATATCCAATATTATAAATACTTTTTAGAGTTTCCTAAATACAATAGTTCATATTTCAAATTCTCTGAATGATAGGAATAAGGCAATTGATTTAATTTTTTTCGATGATTATCAAAAATAAATATGAACAAATTTTTTGAATACTGGTTACCTCTCATTTGACTTTGTTATAATAATATAATAGGGTTTCCATTGGATCCAACCCATTTTCCAGATTAAAATTGTTTTCTTATTTATCCTTTTCTTCCATATATTTATAATAAAATAATCAACATTCTATCTAGAAATCATGAAAAGTTTAACAATTATATTTTTACTTCTAGTTTCATCAACTGAATCTGATTCCTCTATTATTGTCTATCGTACCTTAAAAATAATTTTTTCTGTTTAAATTTATTACATTATACTGTTAATGGATTTATATACTTTTCTTTGATAATATAAATTTCTATTAATTCTAAAGTAATAAGTCATTAGTTTGAAAATTCCATTTTAATCAGTTATTCCTTTCTACTTTTGATCATCCTTTAGATTATCCTTTTTAGAAAATAAATATTATCATATAGTTATTTTCATTAATATTTGAACACATTTGGAGTAATTTTATGTT
Organism: Viscum album; assembly: GCA_963277665.1. Classification (NCBI taxonomy): domain Eukaryota; kingdom Viridiplantae; phylum Streptophyta; class Magnoliopsida; order Santalales; family Viscaceae; genus Viscum; species Viscum album. The sequence continues at coordinate 228,920,859 of OY728143.1, forward strand.
TCATTATCAATGGTCTATGAATCAGAATATATAGTGATAGTGAAAAATTTTATATTTGATTTATATGAATGATCCTTATTTTTTAAAGTCTACAATTCAGTGATATTATTTCTCCATAGATAATATTGATGTAACAAACCAACAAGTTCATCAAACATATATTATGTAATGATCTATCATTCCTTAATTATGGTGTTCTTCATTTGAATCTTATTTAGCAAAGTTCTTAGGAATCCTTCAATAGTAACGGGATTCTCCAATGATTTTATAATAGAATACACCTAATAAAAAATTCTTATGAATTAACAAGATAATTAGAGAAAACATTAATCACTACCAATTTTTTATTAATTATAATCTTCTAAATACTAGTTAATTATTGTTTGAATCAAAATATATGATCCATGGTATATAACATGAAAAACTATTACAATAGCATGATTTTTCTTATAAGAAGATACAATACTATGAATTTGTTTAATATAAAAATATATAACCAATATAATATTTATATTCAATAAATACATAGTAGAATTATTTCCAATAATATACTCCTATTGATAATCAGTTAAGTTATATATTTTCCCAATCATATTTCAGTGATCAATGATTAGTTTCTTGGGGTATCCATATATTCTGGATTGCGATTAAAATATTATCATTTCCCACAAAAATTTACTATCTTATACGGTTTCCTTCCTTTTTATGTTCAACAGGACTACACTATAGTTATTTAGGTGACATCATAGCCTTATGTCATCCAAAATTTAAATCATATCCCAAAACCCTTTCAACCATGACATTATTCCTATTATTCTCTTGGTTATAGGGTGACCCATGTGTTTTACAGGGACGTATTTCAGACAATATTTATTGGGTTTCAACAACTTCATTTGAATATATATCCAGGGTGATTTTAAGTGAGTTTCCCACTTTTTTATTAATTATTTTCACAATTTTATTCATTTGATGAATGTTTGAATCATGGGAAATATTCTTTTTGGTTATTCTTTGGTATGAGAATTATGTGGGATGTTGGTATCTCATTTTTTTAAATGTTTTCGGTCAATCTATTTCTCAAAGTTATTCTCCCTCTAATTCCAAATTTTACCAATGATTCATAAATCATTCTATGAGGTAGGGTATACTTATTCCCCCTTAATGTAGTATGTTCTGTAGATATCATCCTTTTTAATCATTTGGGAATTTATAATGCACCAGACAATGGATAATAGTGAATTTGAATAATTGAAAGTGAAGTTTAAGTGTATCAAAACAAATGTTTTATATATTTTGATGTTATTATTGTAGAGTGTATACATGTTCTAGGAATTTATAAAAATCAAGAACATTATGGGATTTTTTGGTGTTATTGACAACATGATTACGAAATCATTATTGTGTTATTTTTTTATATCACCTTGAATGGAATTATATTTCAAAATATATCATTTTAACAAATGGGTTTCCCTATATTTTTTTATTTTTTTATTATCCCCTTAAAAAGTAAATAAAATGATTATAAAATTGAAATGAATTTTATAAATACTAGTAAGTGGGTGAAAAAATTGATTTCTCAAAATGGAACCCCATTAAGTTAGACATATTTCCAAACTCTATATGTCTTATTCTTCAAGAATGTATCACTTTAACACTATTATTACTATATCAAAATCTCTTAATTTCTACCTGAAACAAATAAAATATTCACTTTTCAAAAGGAACGTAGTAGAATGTTGATTGATGAATACAGTTAGGGACTGAATTTATATAGAATAGACTCAATATGTTTCTATATATATTATTATGAGAATATTATTTAAATCATGTTTAGGATACATCAAGACTCTCATATAAGAACTACATTATTTTCTCTCGATATTTGGATCACAAAAACCAAGTTCATCCATATTCTCACTATTATTGCATATGAGATGCAATACAATTAAGTATATATATATATATATATAATAAATAACTTCGAATAGTGTCTATAGAAGGAAGATAATTTGATATCCCATATCTTCATGTGTTATATGATTCCTCTATGGTTCCTCCATGCCTGTTTTCCTTTACATCCAAAACAAAATGCAGAAGGCTTTGTAGATTAATTCCACTATATGAAGGAATTTTCATAGTGTGTGAGTTAAAAAAAATTGTATTTGGTAAGATAAAAATAGTGCTACACTAATCACTATGTGGGTTTCCTGATGATGTCATTATGAAGGTGAAGACAAATTCAGTCATGTCCAGCAGGGAATTAGTTAGAGCCTACGGTGTGGTGACGATGGATATCAGTTAGTGGGGCTACATCACATGGTCAAAGGAGATTATGGATGTGTTTTTATTCTATGGAGTGGGGTAATATGATGATAAATTTTCTTTATAATAAATAATTAATTTGGAGGAAGATAATTTCATTGGCTGGGTATCCGGGTATATGGTTGTGTGATTGTGTTTTGTGGGGGGGGGTGATGGCATCTGACCAGCAGCCTCAGGCAACATCTCTTGGGAGGAATAAACCCTATTAATCCATTTCATTATTTCCATTAATCATTAATTTTCATTTTTAATGTAACATATATATACACGCACACATACCATTATATGTATAAATATTAGTATTGTGTAGAATTATTATATTTAGATTTATGGTGTATATTTATTAAATATAAATATAGTTCATAGACATTTTTATAATCTTAAACATCTAATCCACTATATATATATATATATTATGTATCATATTTAATTAAATATTCATCTCAAAATATATTTATGTTTATATATATTTTAATATATAAAACCAAATTATGCCTAGTTTAAATTTACTCATACTATTTAGACATCCTATAAATTAATAAAAAGAAAAATTTTATATTGATTCCATATATATTTTTAATTATTATCTGAATATCATTTCATAGTTAATAAATTGTTCAGACATTAATTTTTTTTTATTTTTTTATTTTTTGAATATATTATAACTATCTTATAAATGTTTACTTAAAACTAAATGTTTTTAATGTCTTACTTACATTTCCCAATTTGGATTTAATATCTTATAATTCATAATAAATATCACATAATTCATTCTTTTATTTATGTATTCTTTGAATTAATAATTATTTATTTAATAATACTTGTATTCTAATATAACTATAGTTTCCTTATGAACATATTATAAATTTTTAATCTTTTATTATTATATTCATTTAATCATTCATATTTATTTATATTTAGAAAATAATTGTGAATTATTTTTATTAATATAATACTTATTGATTTCTAATTAACTATTTATTTTCAATTAAAATAAACACCCAATAAAATCTGACCATGTAAAATAATATAATATTTACATTATTTTCTGAATCAAAAACATGAAAATATATTAAAAAATCGTGTTCGTTTAAAATAAAATATTTTTTAGTAATAAATTAATTTAATAAAAAACATTTAACAGTCATTTGAAATAATTTGAAACCATTAAAAGGATTAAAACATATGAAAATTATATATATTCAATTCTACATGTATTTAAAAATGGTTTTTAAAAATATTTATCTTTTTCATGATAATAAAATTGAGAAAAAATTCCAGATTTATAATTAACAACTTCACAAGATTTCCCCATTTTCTTCATTCAGATATTTTTAGTTCTAAGAACATGCTAATGAATATGTGGTTTAGTAAATTACTAAAATTATTTTTAGAATATTGTTCGAGTTGATTTTCTTAAAAAAAAACAAACAAAAATAACTAAAATAATCAAAAAATATCATTTCAAACCCAATAAGAAATGTTGTTTAATTTTGATAAAAAATTGAAAACGATTCATTTTAATTATAGAATTAACATTAATTTTTTTTCAAATGGGTGTTTTCTATAAACATTCCTTGATTTAAGATTATAATTATATGGGGTTTATTATCCCTTAATAGTTACATCATTATCTTGTGGTTTTTCTTCAATTATATTACAATAATTAAATTCTTCTAGAAAAGACTCAAAATCTAAATCCATTTTTAAATTATCATTTTCAAACATAACCTAGATTGATTCTTAAATAACCAAAGTTTTTAATTTCAAAAACTATTAGATTTTATTTTATAAAAACACCAAATAAAAATTCTGTCATTATTTTAAGAATAAAATTTATCTAATTTATCCTTTATATTTATAATAAAAACAATTCTCCCAAAAAATATGTATGAACCAACAATAGTTTTCTTACCATTAATCAATTCATTGAGATATATTTTTAAAAGGTAAACTTAAATCACTTTTTTAAATTTTAACTATATATATTAATGGATTTATCCAAAACAATTCTATGTACATTATATTCATTTTATATTATTCAACCAAATTCTATAATATTTCAATTTTTAATTATGTTAAACTATTATTAGTGGCGTTCCTGGAGAAAAAAATGATGAAAAAGACAATTTTCATCTATAATATAAAAATTAATGATTCTTAAAATCCCCTCGATTATGAATTATATTTTAAATAATTAGAAAAAAATTAATATTGAACCTATTTAAAAAAAATAAAAACCTAATTATCACATATACTAGGTTGAAAATAACTCCACATAAATCTAATAAAATCATTATAAAATCATGGAATCATATTTCATTCCTTATAAACTATAAATATGAATATAAATAAATAAAACCATGTTAATGAATTCAAATGGTATTATAAATCTAGTTTCATTAGAGTTTTAAAAAAATTTCTTTTTAAAAATGTATCAAAATAAATTCAGACTAATTATATAGTGAGAAAGCTACAATACTACTTCTTTATTTGAAAATATGTGTAATAGTTAAATTTTCGCATGCCCAAGCCTCGGATTGCATGAAATATCATCATTTTTTATATCATTGAGACACACAACATTCTAAATAGTTAACTAAAAAATTTAAATTGCATAAATATTATAATTCCCAAAAGATTAAAATAAAATATATTTATTTTTTGGAAACTAAATGTTTATTATCTCCAATTATAAAAATCATTACATCCATTAATAAATAAGAAAAACTAAATAAGATTTGATTTGATCCATTAATGATTAATACATAAAAATTTAAAAAATGTCAGATATAGCTAATTTATTAAATCATTGAACCATTCATTCTGAATTATTAACATAGATCATAATTCCAAAATTTCATTGTTTATAAGATATAAAAAATGGTGAATTTAAATTTCTGTGTTTGTATTATATTATTTACATTTACCATGTATCATTAAAATTATTATGGAACAATTCATATTAGTAATAAAAAATTTAAAACGGATGTACCCGTTCAATATTGGATAAATCGAGATAGTATTAGAATTCCAAAGGTATCCAAATTTAATCTAAAAAATATTCAAGGGTAATATAGAAGTTAAATTTTTGGAACAAATTTTTTGGACCCAAATAATGAGGAACTCTCAATGAACATTCATTAGAGTAATTCCATTTAAATCTATCTTAAATTCATGTAACAGTAGATATAACACCTTAATTACTCTTAACAAATAAAGTTATATATATCCTTAATATTTTTATTATAAAAAACCACTTCTATATTTGTTTCGTTTCATTAATGACATCATTTTATCAAACATTTCATGACAATGAACTAATGTAGACAAATTTTATTTTCAAATTATGGTACCTAAATTCATATTTTCATTCTATTATTGAGTAGTCTCTATATTATATGAAATATTTTCATTTGATTAGAAAGAGGGGGGGTTTATACTCCGTAATTGATATGGATTATATTTTTAATCTCAAAAAATAATTATATAATTTTTAATAACGTGGTAGAAATTCACCAGGTAAAATAATGAGAGAGGTAGTTACATGATTTATAGTAAGTATGACTAATTCATGATAAATATATACACATTATCAAACACCTATCCCATTATCTAATAGATAATTCACATATTTCTCAACATACCTAAGTATAAGTGACTAATTAATGATGATTTTTCTATTCCAGTAAGTGGATAAATGAAAAAACAACATGAAATCATATAATTCATCTTGCATGACTACTAATCAAGTTTTCCCGTGACCTATTCTCTAGAAAAAAACACAAAATTATAAAATGTGATATCCTAATATCACTTAACATCCGCTCCATTATATAAATCAGTAATATGCGATTGCCATATGAGATAAGTAGATATTATAGTCATATTGATTAAAATTCAGATTATGAAGAATCCTATGTACTATATCTCAAGTGAACTATTCATTAATATAATAAAATCAATGAAGAACGTGTGGTATTATTGACATCTAGATCAATGTGGAAGAGTGACAGGGATAAATACAACACATGACTTTATGATTTTATTTGTGGGTATATATTTTGGTAATATAATTTTTTGTGTTTGAGATGACCCTCATTCTAGTGATATAAATTAAACTAAAACCCTTGTAGTTCCATATTAGAAAAATATGATTTTTGTCCAAAATAAGGTGATTAGAGAGGGATCCAACATGGTTAAATGTAATGAAAATATTATCAAGAACAACTCGAGGTCATTTGGTTCCTATTAAACCCACTTGTTGGAGTTTATACCCATTTAATAAGAGGACACTGAGGCTTTCATGTGAATCATCCCAATAAATATCATTGTACCTAATTTTTTTTAGGTTCCTTATACAAACCATCATATGAAGTAATCAAATATATTTTCATTAATGCATTCCTTGACTTTTTATAAAAATACGGACACCCCTTCAGTCACCCATTCTGATGCCCTTATCCTTATTCATAAGAGAAGTATTACTAATGGATTTGGACAATGGATAACTATAAATATTTGTAATTTTCATTATAATTTTATTAACATAGTCACAAAAAAAGGGTCTCTCATCCCAAGGCTATCCAAAAATCTTGATGAAAAACAAGGACACATCAATGGTCGGATAATTCAACGAGCTATCATCTTGGGAAAATTAATGAAATCTGATTTATATAAAATACATTTCTCCCAAATAATGATTAAGATTGATATCAAAATTTCTAATGTTATGATGTATTGTAACATTGAACTAAAATTTATAAGTAAGTGTGGTTTTTGGAGTGTGTAAATGAACACTTATTTCGATTTTTCTCAACCCCACGATTTACAATCTCTTTAATTTGACGGATATACATACTTATGAAATCTATTTCAGTTTATCATTAGTGAGAGCCTCTCATGGAGAGCTTATTTATTATGGAAAAATTATACATATCGGAAAAAACAAATAGGCATATCCAATGGGTTGGTTCATCCTTTTAGTGGCTAAGACAGTTTCATTGAAATATTATACTAAATTTTTAGATATTATATTATTTTTGTTCAATAATTGATTAAGAAACTGAATTAAAACATTAGGATTTTGTTAAATGAATATATTAGTATAATAATTATATATATATGAAAAAAATTGTTTGCATTATTGAATATTCCATGAGAAAATGTTCCAATATAATTATGTGGAGGCCGATTAAGCCTAAAATAAATTTTTATATGTATAATTGGGGATTCTCATTATAATGTATGATTTTAGATTCATTATTTTTAATTAATTAGATCTATGATCATGGGGATGATCAAAAACTTAAAGTTTTAAATCCTATCATTTAGATGCCAAATCACGTCAATAAATAACATATTATATTTTATTCCATTACAAGACCTCCTAGTATCTGATGCTTCAAAATATTTCATTAGAAATATTTAAAAAACCATAATAGCCTTATATTATATTATCATTAACAGGTTTAGTATCATTGGTCCATGATTTCTAAAATGGAAAAATAAATTTAATAAAGTGGTTTTGAACAATTTCATATATATATCAATATATGCTTACCATGCATTCCAAGATCACATGCGACAGGATTTTAGGGAACTCACTAAAAGGTCTAATTATTTGTTAAAATATGGAAGTTATTCTACCAGCTCGACTGAGGGGTAAACATTAGCTCATACTTTTTGTAGTCTCCCTGTTTTATTATAATTATCATTGATAATTCATGTTGTATTGGATGTTGAGGTAATATTATCTTTTATTTAGATAACAAGGTGTATAGTCCCTTATTCTTCCATGATTTCCCAAGTACAATAATTAGATTTATAATGACAATATATTACCCTATTTTTATGTATGTAGTTCTAAATTATGAGAAGAAAAACATTCAATTTATTAATTTAGTTAATAGATGATCCTCACTACTTCATCTTCATTACCTCTCCTTCTAGGTTCTTCTTCGAGTCTTCCTTCAATAAAATAATGTTTTTTCAATAGCACATTGATGATTATGATAGTGATCTATTGTATAATGTGATTATTATAAAATATAACCTTATTAATTGATACACAAGAATTAGGCTATTCATTTGAATATATATTTTAAATGTTAGGGTACCCAACAAACGTACAAATATTAATGTTGAGAAAATTTAAAAATCATTGTATCTTCTTGCCCTATTTTGTAAATGGGATTGATTATGGAATTTATAATCCATGCTAATAAGTATCATGAGTAATAAACGTTTCTAGGATATTTCAGATTCCTTTCTAGATTCTTGCATCAACATCCATGTGTGTGGTGATTTGAATTCCCTTGGTGGGTGAATTCTAATTTCTATATGTTATTTTTTGATCTATGACATACATAATATTATTATCTATCATGGATCAATTAATAAGGTTATTCATTTTATAAAATGAAAAGCTATAAAAGGTATCCTCTATTATCTTATTATACATGTAGAATATTATCCCTTATACCCACGTCCAACAAATCTACTGGTTTCTATCAATTTGGCATGAAGTCAATATGTTCCATAATGCGACCTATGTTTTTCATATGGTTCCAAGATATGGGTTCAATCTCAATATAGAATATTTAGGTTCTCATGGTATCATGCATGGATGTGACCTTTTTCATGACTATATAGGCCCATCAATCATGGAATATATGTATTTCAATAATAAATTAGGCACTTTTCTTTGGAATCTCACTCCATGGTTACATGTAAAAATAACTAAAGGACCAATAATACAGTTTATTCCCCTATTTTTAACAGTTCATCTATATTATATATATATATTATGGATCTTTTTTATACACCATGGATAATATATAATATTAAATTATTTTTCTGTTTACGCTATATCCAAAAGTTAATATTACAAACACTCGTAAGGAATGAAAAAAGGGAGTTGATTTAATAATTTTAAAAGGTGAACAATAGAGTTGTTTACAAATTTTTCAAGTATTGGTTCCCACATATTATACATTATTAACCTAAACTATTTGGATATCTATGGGAACAATGACATTTACCTCCTAAAATAGTTTTTAATCATTTTACTCAACATCCTGATTTTAAAAATAAAATAATCAACATGTTATGACAACAACAAGAAAAGTATGACCATTTGTTTTTTAACTTCCATTTTCATCACCAGAATATGATTCCTCTATGGAACAATATCATACCATAAAAATGTTTTATCAATTTTCATAAATTATATTAATTTTCAATCATCATTTATTTTTTTCTTTAAAATTTTATATTTCTACCTTTTTTACACTCAAAATAGATTAGTTAAAAAACATAATTACAGTCAATTTCACCTTTCTCGTTTCGGACATCCTAGAGATTATCCCTTTAATATAATTTCTTGAATCCCATTTTTTCACCATTTTATAAACACTATTTCAATAATATTATGATTCCTTATTAATTTCCACTGATTTATCATATTAAGAGTTAGTGAAAATTTTTATATTCTATTTAATTGAATTAAATTTATTTTCTAAAGTCTCTAATTTAGTGATGTTCTTCATCCATAGTATGTATTGTTGTAGTAAAATAATGAGTTCATCCAATGTATATTCTTAAATGTTTTATCTTTTACATATTACTGAATTATTCATATGAATCTTACTCATAGATCTCTTTAGAATCAATAAATAGTAACAAGATTCAACATTGATTTTATTAGGGAATTCACCCAAATAAAAATTCTATGGAATCAACAGAATAATTAGATAAGTCATTAATCAATACACATATTTTATTCTTTATAATCATCTCAATACTTTCTAATCATATTTCTCATCATAATATATAATCCATGGTTTATAAATTAAATGTTTTCATAATATAAATAGTTGCCTTATAATATGATACAATCCTAAAAACATTATTTTAATATCAAAATATAAAATCGTCATTATTTTTCAATTCAAAACATACTTATTGTAATCATTTTGTATCATATAAATATGGTGATAAGGACATAAATTATAGTATTTTTATATCATATTCTACTGATAAATGTTGAGTTTCTTGGGGTATTCCATTATTCTATATAGTAAGTAAAAAATAACAATTTCTAGAAATATGTATTGTCTTTTATGGTTTCCATCAATTTTTTATGTTCAATAGTAAATCACCATAGAGATTTAAGATACATCAAAGTCTTATTTCATCCAGAACACATATCAAATCCAAAAACCCTTCGAAGCCAACCTTTTTTCATATATTCTCTTGTTTATATAGTGACCCATTTCAATAACTAGTATGTCATTCAGCCACTAGTTTTATGATTTCAGCTTTGACCTTATAATATCGATCATTGGTGGGGTTATGTGAGTTTTACTCTTTTACCATAATTATTCTCTCAATGTTATTCATCCAGAGAATATATATACCATGGGAAATGTTGGTTTTGGCGATTCACTCAGTTGGGAGTGATGATGGGATTTTTTTTATAGTTTCATTAAGGTGTTCTCATTCATTGTGGTTCTTAATGGATATCTCCCTATAATCCCAAACTTGTGAAGTGATTTTTTTATTCTTTGTTTGATGTAGTGTATCCCTCTACTCTATTATATATATTTGTGATGGAAATATCATTTTTTATCCTTTGTTAAGACATATTGCACCTGTCTAATGAATTTGGTGAATTAATTTAATTAAAAGTTTAGGGGAACGGTATTCAAATAAATTCTGTACCTATTTTGTGGTAATTTTTATTGATTTTATACATGAGTTATGCATTGGTAAAACTCACAACCTTTGGGAGATTTGTAGGTATTATTACTAACATAATTTTGAAATCATTATTATCTGATATTTTAATATCTGCATGAATGAAATTGTCTAGGAACATATATATTTCTAATAAATTGGATTCCCCAATAAATTATGTTTCTTGTGTCAATTCCCATGAAAAGTAAATAAAATGACTATTTATTTGAAATCAATTTCACTAAAAAATATAATTATTAGAAAAATATTTCATATATCAAAACATAATTAATTTACATCATACATAATTAAAAACTCTAAAGGACATATTCATCATGAATATAATTTCATAAATATATTATTCTTATAACACACTCTCCTAATTTTTATTTTGAACAATAAAATTTCATCTTTTCAAAATAATCTTAGTATAATTTTGTTCAATGAATACTATAAGTTACGGATTTTATATAGTTGACAGTCAATATATTTTATACATTAATTATTCCATGATTATTATTTATTTCCTTTTCCTCTAGGGTATAGCTTAGTGGTATCTTCCCTTGTGGGTCTTGTTGAGGCCTCGAGTTCGATTCTTCCCAAGTACATCTCTGTATTGTTTGTTTCCTTCTTTTCATTAAAATATAGCGCATTTCCTATATTGAAGTGAGGTTTCATCCTCAAAAATTATAATTTATAGAAAGTTTTTGGATGTGTGGTGACCCTTTAATGTTGACTTCACCATTTTCTTTTGGATACAAGGAAAACTAAAATAGTGTTCAACCATATTGGAACTATTTTTTCATATGAGATGCCTCACATATAAGTATGTATTAATATATAACATAATAAATACCAATAAATAGTTATTTTGGGAGGCTTATAGTTGGGTAACCCTTATCCTTGCGTATTATATGATTTTAAGTCCATCTAAATATGTTTTTCATTACCACCAAACAAAATAAAAAGAATTTTTTGGATTTCACCCACTTCACAAAGGTGTTTCCACAAAGAGGCAGTGAATAAATTTATCACTGGGAAGAGGAAATCATGGATACATCGATAAATAGGTGTATTTCGTGATGAAATCATAGTGTAGGTAATGATGATTTTAGTCATGTCATGTAGGGAATGAGATGGAGGAACCAACAGAGAGACAACAGAAGTCAGTTGGTGGGACTACATCAGAATGTGGAATGAGACAATGGATGTGTTATGTCTATACAAGGGTATGGAAATGATTATTAATGTTATATACATGTATATTTGAGGATGAATGAGCATAATGTTGGTGCACATGTGACAGGGTAAGTGGTTTTGGGGATGGGTTTAATGGGGAGGTGACGGAAGGTGACCTCTATGTGAAGAAGACACCCCATATTTTGCAATTTTTATGTTTCCTTTCATCATTATTTTTAATTTATTTTTATATTTTTATGTAAAATATATATATATATATATATATTAGTTTTTTGTAGAATTACTATATATATTTATATTTAATATTTATTAAATTCAAATGTATCCCATAATAAATATTTACAATCATTTAACTATGATCAACTATGTATATATATATATTAGGAATCAAAATTAATTAAATATTAATCTCACAATATATATATATATATATATTAATTTATAACACTAATGTATGCCCATTTGAACTAACACATGCCATTTAGTCATCATGTAAATTAATACCAATGTATATTTTATTTTAATACCATATATAATATTATGTATAATCTACAAATCATTTCATATGTAATAAATTATTCATATAGTAATTAATTGTTATTATTTTTTGAAAATACTACAACTATATAATAGACATTAACATAAAACTAAATATTTATCTTCATATTAATTGTATTTCCAAAATTGTTTTGAAATTTTAAATATCATTCTACTTATTTTATCAATATAAAATTTCTTTTATGTATTCATTGAATTAATAATTTTATATTCATAATAATTATAGTTTTTATAAATATAGTTACCTTATAGACATATTATAAAATTTCTAAAACTTATTATGGTATTGTGTTTCGTATTCATATTTAATTATAGTCATGCAAACATTATGAATTATTTTTATTAATATAATAGATTAATGTTTTCAATTAACTACCTATTTATTAAAAAAATGGTTCACAAAATAAAATCTGATAATGTAACAAAAAAATGTAATATTTACATTGTATATTTAAATAGAAAAACTATTTTTTTATTAAAAAACTATGGTAATTACAATTAAAATATACATTTTAGGAAATAAAATAAATTAAAAAAACATTCACCAACCAATAAAAATAATTTAAAACCATTAAAATTTGTACAAACTAGAAAAATATTATAGATCTAATTCTTGAAACATTCAAAAATTTCGTCTCAAAATATATAATTTAATCATGATAATAAAATTGAGCTAGAAGTTGATATTTAATATTAACAATTTTACCAGGATTATCCATTATATTTGTAATGATCTATTCAGTTCTAATAATAGTTTTATCTATAAGTGGTTAATGTAAATTCAAAACAATATTTATTAAATTTATATTATGTTGATCTTTCTTAAAAAGAAACCGACTAATAACACTTAAATACTCAAAAATCTAATTTTCAACCCATTTACAAATAGTATTTGAATTTTCTTAAAAATACAAAACTTGATTTTAGTTTTTAATACCAGAGTCAACAATAAAAATTATATTTTCAGAGGGGTTGTCTATATGAACATTCCATTATATTGGATTATAATGAGATAGATTTAGTAATACCATAATGGTTACATCATTATCATAAGGGTTTTCATTAACTAAATTGATTTTATTAAACTCATCTGGAAAAGAGTTAACATTTAAAACCCATTTTTAGATTATCATCAACATACAAGACATGGATCAATTCATCTACAACTATAGTTCTTTTATTATAAACACTAGGAGATTTAATTTTGTTAGAACACCCCAGATAAATTCCATCATCACTATTAGAATAATATTTATCTGAATTATTCATAATATTTAAAATAAAAACATTTTTCCAAAAAAATGTTCTATACAATGATAGTTTTGGTACCATTAAACAAATCATTTAATTATATTTTAAAAAGGTCTAATTAAAACACTTTATAAATTATAATGACCAATATTTATATATTTTTCCCAAAAATATGTCAGTGAAATATATTAATTTTACATCATTCTACCATATTATCAAATAGTTAGATTTTTCAATTATATTATACCAGTTTGTAGTAGTGTTCCACAAGTGGAAAATGATGAAAATATCTATTTTCTGCAATAATATTTTCAAAATAATGATTTCAAAATTCACCTCTATTATTAATTCTAATGGAAATAATTAAATAATCATTTTTATTATGAACCAATTTATAATATGAAATAAATTTTCAAAAACTATAAATTTTATTAGATAAAAAATAATTTCATGTAAATCAACTAGAATCATGAACAATCAAGAAAACTTATTTCATTATATATAAACTATAAATAGTTTTAGAACTAAATAAATACATTTCAACAGGTTATATTGGTATAATGGATCAAATTTTATTAATATATTTAAAACATATTGTATCCTTTTTACATTTTTAAAAAGTGTCACAAAGAGTATTCTTACATAATATTAAATCCTCATGTTAAGGCACTAGTCCTTTATTTGACTGTTTGTGTAATAGTCAAAACATCACATGCCTATGCCATTGATGCCACAACATACCCTCTATTTATATAGGAATAAGAAACTCAATATTCAGGATAGTTAACAAAGAAATATCAATAGAATAAATATTCCTATTACTATTAGCGTAAAATAAAATATAATCATATTTTGGAAACTAAATATTCATTATATTCAATGTAACACTTATTCCATAATTTTATAATTAAAAAATACTACAGAAGTTATGTTTTAATACATAAATGTGTAATACATTAAATGATTGATAGATATACCAAATTTTGTAAATCCATGAACATTTTATTCTTATTTTTTAAAAAATATTAATGTTTCACCATTGTAACACCTCAAGATTATGTGGATTATTTTTTTTGGAATTACTTTATCCTTTTTGATATTTTTCATTTCAAGAAACACTTAAAATAATTTATTTTATATTATGGAAATTAGTTTTTATTCATTTATATGCAACACAAAGTTAATTATGCACTACATGAAACATAAATTTTTGCTTTCTCTACCAGTAACATCATGGTTAGCTTGCATTACATGCAACAATGACTTCCCTCGATGGCTTGTGTAATAAACAAGACCTTTTTTCACCAAACAATAATATATTATTAAATTGTTATTATTTAATATAATAAGATATATCCTATCTTTAAAATTAATGGTTATAAAAAGTATTATTTTTTCAAAAATATATGGTTCACCCAAATATAAGACAAATTCATTGGTTATCAATTAATTATAAATTAATATGAAATCTTGTTGAATGTAAATGAAAATATTATTTTTTGTATAATCAAAAACATATTTTACCAAATTAAATTAAATTATTTATCATTATTATGTGATATTAATGTAATATATATGTTATATATTCAAAACAAATTGACATTTTTTCAACAGATTTTATTGACATGAGATAAGAATAGACTCAATTTTATTCTTAAGAGCCTATGTTTTTATTGAAGAATTAGTATATTTTATTAATGGATAACCAATTATAAATTATTTTTGGACTTTTATGGATTACTTATGTCAATATGAACTTCATATTTGAAATAAAAAGATAAAAATAAGGTTAGGGTATAATTTAGGTATTTTTATGTGATGTTTCATTTTACATGAATAGTGAAAAATACTAATGTTTAATCAAAAAAATCATTTGAATATAATTCATTTATAAGGATATATTACAATTAATTTTTTTAAATGTTGACTAGATAATGTTTGTGTCAATTAATCCGATTTATGTCATTGAAACCAATTTCACTTTTATATCAGATATAAAAACGTATCAAACTTTTTAATGTTTTACAATAAAAACCTGCATTGTCAACTCGACTATGTGATTAGATTAAAATCATTTTCTTATACTTATGTGATTAAAATTTGGATAAATGGATTATATATTTGGAATCAGAATAATTTATAATGTCTAATATATCCAATTTTTTTTTTTGAAAAAAAAACGATCGGTGAAGTTAAATAATCATAATTACAACAATTAAGGTAAAATTAAGCTTAACTAATGAACAAATCTCAAACATAATGGCCTAAATGACAAAGAAGCTTGTAAAATATTTATTTAATGGACATATATAGACACTATAATCAAATTTATCACTTTTTAGCATTATTTTATCCCCTTTTCATTGGACAAATATGGGAGGAATTCCCTTTTCCAGAATTTACCAGAATACCACTCCTCTAGTATAAAAATTCCTCCCCTCCTCCCAATTACACACTCCTATGAATACTAATTTTATTATTAAATATATTACTAAATATATCCTAAAAATCACTAATGCACTCTTTTATGCATGCCTTTTTCATAAATCCTTCCACGTATTCTCTTTAGTGCGAAACAAAAGGAGTTGCCTGATTAAAAGGTAACACCCCACCCCCTCAATATCATTTTGTTTATTTCATTTCTCCACCTTCTAAATTCATATTATTCCATGTTTGTATGAAAAAAATTTTCATCAATAAAATATTATTTTTTGGTGGTTATATTTATACTTACACTTACTCACACTTCCATCTAATGGATAATGAATATACAGTTTATGTGTATGATGACTTACCACCTCTCTAAATGTTGTTTCAATATTTTTCCATTAATTCCACTCATGCTATAAATTATTATTGAAAATATGTTTATATATGTTATATATTATATTTATTATATATTTAATATTTTTTAATCTTTTTACCACACATATATTTATACATTACATTTTCTATAAATATGATAATTTGTTTTGAGGATGTTTGGACTAAAACCCCCTCAATGAATTGTGATATATTCACACACTACATTAAGTGTATTAAGGATGTTTTAGGGAACATATATGACAAAAATGATACAAAAATTATATTGAAGTAATTATATATATACACATATATATTCATATACGTCACATACCATGTTTCTTTAATATGACAATTAAACAGAAAACGTGTTCATGCGTACGTACATCCTACCATATCCATGAACATTTTATTCTATATCATACTTATAAATTCAACAAATAATTATAATAAAAATATATTGAATATATATTTTATTTATTTCTTGTTATGTATTTTGGATATCATGATATAAATATTAAGGCTAGATATATAACAAATTTAGACATATGTAGAAAAAAATTGAATATTACTCGAAGCAAGACCTTAACATTACATTATTAAAAAGATATTAATATAAATTCTTGTTCAAAAGATATATGATATTAGATATAATAATAAGTTTTTTTGATATATTTTTGATAAATTTATATTTATTATTCATGATATTTGAATGAGTACAATGAGAGTAAAGAGACAAGGTATGGGAATTTGATCTTAGTTTTTATTTCCAGGAGATTCATGATTTATTCCCCACCCACTCTTTTTATTTAGTTTATATACCACCCATTATTGTATTCTATTATTATTATAATTATAATTATATTTAATGAAATATATATTTTATGATTTTTCTTTAATGAGATTCTTGTCCAAAATGTAACTAAATCAACAAAGTAATTGTTTCTCCATTTTCAATACATGTGACACAATTCATGTTATGAACCTATATTCTTCTATGAGGTTTATATAATATATTTAATGTCTTATATCATGAATCTCTTTGACTTCATGATATTTTAATCATCATTTAATTCTATTTTTTACATGGGGGATAGATCAAATTTATGAAGTGCTAAGAGTTTTTGTAAATAATATCATAGATATTTCGAGATTGTTTATGATTATGCTTCCTATAATGAGATCTTATTATCTATTTCTAATGAAAATTCGTGAATTTTCTTCTCCTATAGTTAATTAATGTTTTTTCATGTATTGGTATCATTTTTTGACTCTTTGCTTAATAATATAGATAACAAAGTGTTTTATTAAATCCTCAATTTACTGACTCTTCGGTTGGAAATTATTATTCCATTAAAACGTCGTTTTTAAAAAGGGTATCTATGAATATTATTATATTATTTGATAATCATCAAAAATAAATTCTCTTTTTTACTAATTTTTTAATTGGAATATTATTTTCCCTTCCTAAATAAGTCATTTTTTAAAAATTTACTATGAAAAAATAATATTATTCTTACATTTTATGGAATTTACATACTTACATGACATCATTTTTTTCAATATTCTATTGTGTGTTTAAAAGTTAAATTTGTATGATTTTATTTAAATTAATTTTTAATGAAATGGTTTCCATAAAAACCTAATTTATGGGGTTTCAATGTATTTTCCAAGGAAAATTGTTTTCACAATGGTTTCAAGATTCACTATACATTTTCAAGGAAAATGGTTTTCAAATTAATTTTAATCCTTATTTATATGTTCGCAACGTATTTTCAAATAAATTGTTTTTAAAATATTTTTAATATCTTCATAGATGTTTTCAAATAAAATGGATTCCAAAAGGATTTAAAATCTTTATTTATAATATTTCAATATTATTTTCATGAAATTAGTTTTCAAAATGTTTTTATGTCATAAAGAGAATTTTTCCAATAAAAATATATATTTTCCTAAATTACAGTTTTCAAAATATCATCCCATGTTATTTTCCATCTATGTTGGCATTTATTGTTGTTACTCATTCTCTTATAGAAACTGATTGAATTTTCAAATTCATGTCCTTTTATGAATTTTTTATGTTGTTCTGGAATTATGTTTATAAAACCCATTTTCCTACATGATTTATATGTTTATGAAACATGTTTCTCATTCAAAGGTTATATTTTTATGAAACATGCTTCTTATCATGGGTTATGATTTATTTAATGGTTTTAAAACGTATATATTTTACCCATCTTACAATGTGATGAAATGTTAATTATACCCATTTCATTTCATGAGATATTATTTGATATTTATAGAGCCCATCTATTTTCATAGTTAATGATATTAAAAAAAATTTGGAACATTCTTGTATGATTTCATTGTGTAACATATGGGACCTATATCTCCTTATAATATATTTTGGTAATTATGGATGAATCTTGAGTAGGCATTTTATGTGTGAACTGGATGACCTTTTCATAATGGTATGTATGATCTTGGTTTTATGTCCATATGTTTTTGAGTGTACCTGATAACATGTTCACAATGTAATGAGTGAACCATATTATTTTTTCATAATGTTATTCAAGAACATGATTGCATTTCTATAATGTTATATGTGAACCAGATGTCATGTTCAAAACATTATGGGTGGACATAGTTTCATGTCCATAAAATATGGGAGGGCATGATTTTTGTCCTTAACAATACGTATGAACATTTTTATACTTAAACTTCTTCACAATGATATATGTTGATGTGTTTGTAAAAATTTGATGTCTTCTTCCTATGTTATGTTCTCATGTATTATACTCTTGATTTCCTCATGATTAACATCATATGATCTACAAATAATTATTCCATTATTAATTTTTATGATCTTTGTTATGTAGAGTATGATCCTCTGATTATCATGATCATTATTATACCCATATGTTCATGATATGAATACAAATTTCCTTTATTTACCCTTACTGAGAATTTAAGGTCACCTCTTTGTTATGTTTCATTTCCCCTAGTTCTCAACAATGGTTTTTAATTAGAATTGAAAATGGTGAAGAAATTTTCGTGAAACATTGAATAACTTTCACCGAGAAAAAAGGTTATTTTGTTCCATGTTTCCAATGGTACTAATCTAATATGTTATTTGCGAATCTATTTGTATAATGTTTTTTGTAGTATTTCGTAAAAGTGATTGACTATTTATGCAATAAAAGAAAGGGTCAAAATGGTTGGTATTAGAAGAAATGGTTTAGTTATCCTTTGGAAACTATGTTTTGGATACTTTAGAAATATCCTTAGGAATAATGATAATGATATGTATTGTGATGTCTCTATAGATGAGTATAACAATGACATGGCATTTTGAAAAAATTCATGTAATTTTGGTAAAGGGTAGATTGAGTTGTTTCCCAAAAATACATCACATTATAGAAATTAAATTTGATGTGTCTTTGGAATTTATTTACATAGGGATCACAACTCTGACAAGATGTCATGTCCTTGTCTCAGGGTAATCTAGGTCATGAAAATGGGCCTTGTTGCACACTAGGTTTGACTCTCCCAGGGGATCTACTTTGGGAATTCAAAAAACTCTTCAAAAACCATCCTTATGGAATTAAATATAAATATCCCATGAATACCCTAGAGTAACTATAATGGTTCATATAATAATGATTTAGGATCCATAATCATGGCATCTTATAAGTACTTTTTTAGGATTATATGATCTCCCATTTTGATAAATATTTCACAATATATACATTCTTATTTTATTCAATGGAGATAATTATAAGGAACATGGTTAACATTTAATGATTTATATGTATAAGAATTATGAAAATCAATTTTCTAGTTGGAAATCACATAATTATTACCATGATGGTTTTATCGGTATTGGTTATACTTCTGAAGATAGAGTGACATCAAATGACATGTGAATGATATGTGATGATCTTCTAGTATTGTTTACATTAAACATAATAATAATGACTAGATTTAGGTTTATGAACCATAATACTAGATTAATATTTTATTTTGTAGAAATGTGGTATTAAGGAATAATTTGATGAAGACTGAGTAATGGTTTAAGAATAAAGTTGGGTCAATGAAGGACATATGTTTTCCAATTCAATGATTATGTAATATAAATCATGAAATATATAAATGTTAAAGTATATTTTTTTATTAAGGAGGGAAATTGATATGATTAATGGTGATGAAGACCTAGAAAATTAATAGTTTGAATAAGGGAAGGTAACCTTTAATGTGATCATGAAGTTGCGAAAATTATGTTTCGCTTGGATAAAGGGATGATTGATTTGGATAAAGTAAATTGTATAACACTTGTTACCCTGGATATGATTATTGATTTGTTGAAAAGTATTATATGCCATCATAGTATATGTTTAAAACTTATTAGTTTAAAGGAATACATACAATAATATTTTTAATATGGAATAATGCATATTGTCCAAAAGGATTTATGTAAATTAAGATTGTTACCCTATTTTGACGGAATATGTGATTAGGGTATTCACATGTTTGGGACTTGAAACCATGGGGTACTATGTGATATATGGGTGATTAATGTAAATATGATTTCATGGGTTTCTTTTTAATGTTTGTAATTTCATATTTTAGAAGGGATATATGGTTAATAATTCATGAAATGCTTAAGTCATGCATCAGAGGAAGTATTTATGTATTAAGATAGTATTTAAAACCTTGGTAAAACAGTTATTTATTAAATAACATTATTAGAAGGGTTTAAACTATATTTATTTTGGAAATTATATTACTATGGTTTTAGATAAGGATTTCATGTTTTCCATCTAAAAACAATAAATTCAAGAAAGTCCAAGGGTCTTGAACCCATTACTAATGGAATGTGAGGGTTTCATGCATACCACTGGCCTATGTGATGTCCATGTAAATGTATAAATACTTTTGATGAAGAAATAGTAATGATGAACTAGTATAGATAATTTTTATGTATATATTTGAATGTTTTAACTATATTTATTTTTTAGAATAATTATAGACAAATGGTTATTATTTATATTGTTTTATCATCCTAATGATCTGCTAAAAGTTTAATTTTGTACATCAAGCATCATAGTTAATTTTGGACCTTCATTCCTTGGAGTGATGGATGATTTAGAAATAGATAAAAGCACAAATAACTAATTTTCTTTAGAAATATATCAAGTTAATATATTTATTTATATTCTTGGTTAATAAAATAATTATTCAATGTTATTATAATGATAAAAAATATTGTGTGTTCCTAATACTGTAATTTTTTTTGAACTGATGGACTTTAAGATGATCACAGATTAATGAGTTTGAGGCCATCAACTTTTCATTGATATTTAAATTATTTTTTATAGATTAAATATATTACTCCCTGTAGATATTAATTCTTTTCCTCCATGACCATTATTCACTCCCAACCTATGTTTTCATATTTAGAATCCTACTTATATGTTACATTGGGTAATCGTTATGGTTCTAACATTCTTTTTTTATAAATGGTTTTAGTATTAATTTTTACACTATGGGTCTCTATAATTGAAAATTTAAAATATAAATCCTTTAATAACCCTACTGAATTTAAAGGGATAAATTCATTTTATGGGGTGCAGAATGTAACACCCCGAGATTTTTTGAATTATTTATTTCAAATTAATTTAATCTTTTAATAATTTTAATTTTTCACAGTACTGAAAATAATTTATTTTATATTAATGAAATATGTTTGGATTTAGTTATACACAACAAAAAGTTAATTTTACACTACATGCAATAAAATTTTTAACATTCCCTATGTGGAACAACTAGGTTTGCTCGTGTTACTTGCGGAGATGAATTTCATTGATGGCTTGCATAACACACAAGTCCGTGGTTGAGAAAATCATAATATAATATTAAAAAGATTTTATTTAATATAATAAAATATAAAATAGCCATAAAATTATCCATTTTGAATAATATTAACTAAATAGTGAAAATATTTAGCTTACAGAAATATAAAATGAATTTATCGGATAACGATTTACATGAATTTAATATAAAGACATATTGAATATAAACAAAAATGTTTATATTTATATGGACACAAATGTATTTTACCATATGAAATTAATTTAATTGTAATTAGTGATTTATATTAATATAATATATATGTTATATATTAATTAAAATATTTTAATTATTTATCAAATTGATTTGATAGATATAATATTAGAACAAACATAATTTAATTGTTGAAAACCTATATTTTTTTAAGGTATTTTTAACGCCATTTAATGAAGGCCCCATTTTCGATAAAATTTCAGATAATTTTATTGATTATATACGTAAAAATAACCTTAATAATTGATATAGATAAATAAAAATTTGGTTAGGGTATATTTCAGGTATTTTCTGTGAAGTATCATATATTAAGGAATAGTGACAAATAATAAAATATAATTAAAACTAATTTTAAATCTAATATATTATATTGTAAAATTAAATTCTAAATTGGTTTATATGTTTAATTAGATAATATTTTTAACAATTATATAATTTAGATAGTTTTATACAATCTCCCATTAAAATTGGGTATAAAAACATTAAATCATTTGAACATTTTTACTATAAAAATCTGCGTTGTCGACAAGACTACAGGATTAAATTTACATTAATTTCTACCTCATATGTGATTATAATTCAGAAAAAATGATTCCAAATTTGGAATAAGTATAATTTATAATTTCATAGAAGTTGAATTTCTTTTTCAACCGATATTATTAGTGAAATTAATTAAAATTTATCACATCGATTTTGGTAGAATTATGATTAACCCTCGAATAAACCTTATTCTTATTGGACTAAATGACCTATAAACATGTCCAAAAACCATTTTTTCTATATTTAGATCCTATATAAATAGTCATAGGCTTATAAAAGTTATTAGATCCATATTCCATCGGAAAACTTGGTTTTAATTCCCATTACCAAAATATAAGAGTATCACTCATCCCCACTAAAAATTGGTATCCCCTACTCCCACTTCCTCAATCATCTTAGGACACTTTTTCTCAGAAATTATATTCAAAATTAGATACTAAAAATACATAAATTCCACCTAGTATCCACCCTTTGGTAATAAATCATTCCATGGAATCCATTTGGCGGAAACCAAAATGAGTTACCCAATTAAGAGGTAACACCCTCCCTCAAGATCATTTATTATATTTTATTTATCCACCACTTAAATTAAACTTATTCTATTATTATATTCCAACAATAGTATAATAAATATATTATAATTGATTTATAATATTTTTTATACCTAATATTACACACACATCCATATAATGGAAAAATACATTTTATTCATGTGTACAAGGAACTACTGCCTCACTAAACAATGATTATTAATTTTTTCTTTATCACCTCTCATGGTGGAAATAATGATAGAAACTATATTTACATATGTTATATTTTATATTTTATATTTATTTTTGCTTATGTAATTTTTTTATCACACATAACATTAATCTTTCCATTTGGTGTAAATATGATAATTTCATTTGGGGAAGTGTGGACTATTGCCCACTCAAAGCGATGTGATTTGTTTACACACTACACGGAATATATTAATGATGTGTTTCGTAAACATATATGTTATATTTGATATAATAATAATATTTTAATATTTATATATATTCATATATGTTACTTACCTTATCTCATTCAATACGACTATTAAATGGAAATAGTGTTTATTTTTTTGTACAGCCTATCGTCCCCATGAATAGTGAATTAAATTTCTTACATATATGTTATATTGATTATTATAATAAAAATATAATAAATATAAATGATATTTAAATAATTTATTATATTATTTAAATGAATATATATCCATAAGGAATAATGACATAACAAATTTAGAGACATTCAAAAAATTGAATATTACACGAAGGGTATCCTTAACATGGAATTATTAAAAAGAGGGTCATATAATGTCATAATAAAAATATATATGGTATTATATTTATGTTTTTTATTCATTGATATATGTAAAATAAATTTATATTTATTATATAGGTTCTTTTTATGAGTACGATGAGATTCTTGACGCAAAGTAAGAGAATTTCATCTAAATTTTTATTTTTATAAGAAACAATATTTATTCACCACACATTTCTTTTGAATGGTATGAATAATTCCCAAAGATATATTAAATTAATATTTTAAATAATATTATTTTTATATATATATAAATTTTATTATATTATATTCATTGTATTTATGTTTCAAAATTTACCAAATCAGTAAAGTAATATTTTCTCAATTTTCCTTCTTGGAGAAACGTTCTATGTTATGATCCTATATTTTTCAATGTGTTTTACCTAATTCCTTTAAAATTATATCTTATAAATATAATTATTTTAATTATATTCAATTAATAATATAATTTCATTTTTTACATGGGGTGTATGGTTCAAATTTAACATGTGGTAAGAATTTATTGATGTAATCTCATCTCTTTTCAAGTTTTCTAATGTTTATGTCTCCTTTAATGAAATACTATAAATTATATCTCCATAACATGATTCAAATTTCTTATCCTCTAGTTATACATGGTTTAATCATGTATTTGTATAATTTCTCTACTATTAGGTACCATTTTCTACTATTTTTTGAACTGACAAGATGAGAATATGTTTGTAAGAATTCCTGAGTTTACCCTCTCTTTAATAAATTTTTTTTGATCCTTCAAATCCTTGTACTCTAAAAAATTTCCTTAAGAATATTATAATATTCTCTGATAACTGTTAAAAAAATTCCATTTTTTTCTTTTACCATTGTTTTCAATGAAATTTTTTGTCTCTTTTCAAATAAGGTATTTTTCTAACCATTAACCATTAAAAGTATTGTTCTTTCTAAAAATTTGGAATGAATAGATTTACCTGCCATCATTTCTATATAGAATTTTTTTCATGATTAAAATATTACTTTTTATTAAAATATTCATAAATTCAAT
Source organism: Viscum album (assembly GCA_963277665.1). Taxonomy (NCBI): domain Eukaryota; kingdom Viridiplantae; phylum Streptophyta; class Magnoliopsida; order Santalales; family Viscaceae; genus Viscum; species Viscum album. The sequence goes on from OY728143.1 coordinate 228,946,759, forward strand.
TTTCAAGGAAATAGTTTTCAAAACATTTTCACAATTTTTATGCATTAAAAAAATTCAAGGAAAATTGATTTCAATATTTTTTTAGGATTCAATATAAATTTTCATCGAAATTTGTATTAAAATGATTTTCAATCCTTATTTATAATTTTTAAAACTATTTCAAATGAAATTGTTTTCAATGAAAATTCAATCTCTTTTTATATGTATGAATATAAAAGGAATTCTAGATGTTTTGAAAATATTTCTTTATATGGTTTCATGTTTATTTTGAAGAAAATGTTATTCAAAATTTTTTATGGTTTAAAGAGCATTTTTTATAGATTAAAGGATATTTTCCTCAAGAATTTTTTTTCAAAATATCTTTCCAAGGTATTTTCCATCTAATATAGAATCCATAGATGTTACACATTCAATTATAGTAAATGATTCAAAGGGTCCATTCATATCCCTTTATGGATGGGTTAGGTTTTGAGGGAATAATTTTTGGGAAACCCATTATCATTTATGGGTTATTTGTTTTTGAGACCAATTTCTCCTTCATGGGTTATATATTTATATAACCTACTTATTTCAGGGGTTATTATTTGATAAAATGGTTATAAAGCATATGTATTTCCATATGATTTAATTTGGTAAAAATTTAATAATACCTACTTCATTTCATGGGTTTTTATTTTATGTTCATAGATCCCATCTTTATCCATGGGGTATGATATGATGAAATTTTTGTGGAACATTCATTTATGAATTCATTATGTTATAGGTGGGACTGATATCTCTCTCCAATTCATTGGGTAAATATGGATGACTCATTTGTATAAATTTTATGTGTAATCCCTATTTCAGGTTCCCAATGTTATGCATGGACCTGGTTAAATGTCAATAAGTTTATGTGTGTACCAGATTACATGTTCACAAGGTTATGAGTAACCCTTATTATATGTTCCCAATGTTATGTGTGAACCTGATTTCATATTAAAAATAATATGTGTGAACTTGATTTCATGTTCACAATATTACGCATGGACCCAGTTTTATGACCATAAGTATACGAGAGGGTTTGATTTTAGGTCGTTAACTCAATATGTGGAACAATTTATACTTATACATGTTCACTATGTTATATGATGATGTGTTTTTCACCATTCAATGTCTTATTCCAACGTTAATGTTTTATGTCATATGCTCTATATTTTATTGTGATTCATGTATTTTGAACTACCCACCATTATTACATGATTTATGTTTATGATATTTCATATATAGGGTATGACCTTATAATTATCCTAACCATGTTATTATACCATTATGTTCATGATATGCAAACACATTTCCTTTATTTAACATTTTTCAGCATTTGGGGTAACCCCATGCTTATGCTTCGTTTCTATGGGTCATGATTAAAGGTTTATAATTTGAAACACTACAGGGTAATATCATTGTTGGAAACATTGAAAATATTTAATAAGGATAGAATATTTTCGTTCCATGATTCCAAAGGCACTAAACTAATTTAGTATTTTGGAATCTTTTATTATAAATGATTTATGTATTCTTCAAAAGTTTTCTGATGTTAATGTTTGAAAACTAAAGGAAACATTGACTATAACATTGATTATATGATATAAAAATTGATGAATTTATATTTATTAGTTTGGAATATATTTTGTACAGGTACAATATATCATTGATATTCATAAAAATCACTTTATAAAAATATTATTAAGTTCAAAAAAGGATCCCGTGAAATATTGGGTCAAATCGACTTAGTATTAAAACACATAAGGCATCCAAAAACAATTTATACATTTATTCATGTGTAATATAAAAGTAAATGTTTTGGAAACAAATGTTTTAGCCCTAAGAACTAGGAAACAATAAATGAACATTAACCATATTAATTCTATTTAAATCCATATCAAACACATTTAGAATTAGATATAATTACTTAGGATCACATAAAAACAATGATATATATATATATCCAAGGTATTTTTTATTATGACCAAATAAACATCTATATTTATTATTTCATCAATTAATTGATTTTATCAATCATTTCATGACTACGAACTAATATAAACAAATTATCATTTCAATATATGGTATCTTTTTTTTCATTCTATTTTCTAGTAGTCTCTAAATTTGTATAATATTTTCTTTTTAATATGAACCAAGAGGGTTCTATACTCTCTAAAGGATATGGATTATAAATGTTTTCTCTCCCACAAAAATCTATATAACATAAGAATCAATGGGGAGAAATTGACATGTTATAATAATGATATAGGTAGTCACATATTTTTGAGAATGTATAACTAATTCATGAGAAATATTTATGCCCATTTTAAATTCATAAATTCATTTATCAGACACCTGATCCAATATCTATCATAACATTATCATTTTCTTAATCAAATCTAAGCTTCAATGACAAATACATGAATATTTGTTTGTTAAAATTGATGGATAAATGAAGAAAACATCTTGAATCTAATTTCATCATTTTTAATAAAAAAAATACTAGTTTATTCATCGACTATTCTTCTGAAAAAAATACAATATTATGAAAAGTGATATCATAAATTCGCATAAAAAACAATCCACAGTGGACATCTGAAATATTGGACTTCCAGATAAGATCGGTAAACATTATAGTCTATTTCTAGAACATTTTTATGAGGAAATCGCATTTCTAAAATCACTCAAGTGAAATATTCTTAATAGAGTATAATAAATTAAGATAATATTTCTTGAGTGAGATCAAGATCATTGAGGACATCGGAGGGTGGTAAAAACATTGCATCCATCTATTATTTTATTTGGTATTATTTTTTTCGGTAATCTAAACATTAATTGTGACGATAACTATAATTCTAGTGATATAAATAATATTATCCCATTATAGTTTTGTATTTCATTGATATTATTACAGAAAAAACCCAGGTGTTGATAGAGGAATCCAACATAGTAGAATGTAATGAAATGTTCTTTAGGAAAATCCCATGTTATGCTACTTCCCATGAAATCCATTTATTAAAATATATATCCATTTATGAAGAAGTCAAGGTAGATTTCAAGAGAATAAAACAAAATCATATCTTTATTCCTAATGAGTATCTTGACCCATTGAACTAACCATTATAGGAACTAGTAAAATATTGTTTCATTAAGTATATCCTTGATTTTTTTAAAAGAGACACCCATAGAGTTACCCATCACACTACCCTTATCCCTACAACTATGAGAAGTAATCCAAATGGATCTGGTAAATTATGATATATCAGTCCATTTAATATTCATTGTATTGTTCTTATTAAAATAATAAATAAAAGGATCTCTCATCACAAGGGTATCCAAAATTCGTGATGAGAAAGATAACTTCTTCAGTGGTAATATAATCTAAGGACCTATCATCTGGGAATAGGAAATAATATTCCAACTTGATAAAAAGTATCTTATGTATAACATAATGATTAAATTTGATATCAAAATGTCCAATGATAAGATGGATGGTATCATTATTAGAAAATTTATATTGTAGTGTGGTCTTTTTGAGTGGGTAGGTGACAACTTATTTTGATGCTTCTCACCACCATGGTTTAAAATATCTCTAATTGGAATGATATGTGTATTTATTAAATCTATTTCATTTCATAATTTTTTAGACCTTCTCTTATTGATATTATAACTTATGTACAAATGTTATCCTATCAAAAATAATGAATGGAGAATATCCAATGGGTTGGTTTTTCTTTTTAGAGGTTGACAAAGTTTCAAAGGAATATCACACCTCTTTTTAGAGGTAGTATTTTTTTCATTAATAGTATGATAAACATGATTTAATTAATTTTGTTGTTATTTAATGAATATATATGTATACGCAAGCTAGATATAAATGTCAAAAAAATTATATGGATGAATATTTCCGGAGAAAATGTTCCAAGATCATTTAGTGGAGGTTGTGCAACATTAAAAGGATATTTTATATGGATTATTGGAGGATTATTTTTCTAAATTATGATTTTAGATTAAATATTTTTAAGTCACTATAAAATATATCTTAGGTATGGTAACAAAATTTAATAGTTACTTCCTAACTTTTACAGGTCGAGTCATATCGATAAATAGAATTTTTTATGGTATAACATTACTAGTTCGCCAATTATCTAATTCCCCAAAATATGTCTCTAGAGATATTAATAAAATTATCAATAGATTTTTATGATATTATCCTTATGATTGTTAGTATCCAATATCCATGTGTATTAAAATGTAAAAATAAATTTAATAAAGGGGTTAAAAAATTCATATATTTGGAAATATTCTTACCATATATTCCATGTTCTCTTTGGATATTATTTTTGAGACCTCTCTAAGAGGTCAATGTATTCGGTAAAAACATGGAAGTTACACTCTTTTATTGAGTGAGGGATCAAGATGATATAATAATGTTTGTAGTCTCCATATTCATTGTAATGATCATTACTAATTTATATTGGATTAGGGGTGGAGGAAATATTATCATTTTGTTAGAAAAAAATGGTGGGTACTTTATCCTTCTTCCATGGTTCCCCAACTGTAAACATTATCTTTATATTGATCAACTATTACCCCATGTTTTTGTAACTAGTTCTTAATGATTATATGAAATTTATTTAGTATTAAATTTATTTAAAATATTATCCTAACTACTTCATATTCATTCCCTCCCCTTTGGGTTCTTCTCAAAGTCTTATGATACTTCACATACTTGGATGCCACTTAATAGGTATCCCAAGCCTGATGGGCCAGAGGGTCTCATGCTTATCTATGGAAAGGAGATAGGAAACCAACTAGCAGTGAGGGCCTGATGTGTTTCTATGGGGAGACTATGACCTCATTACTCGAGTGTGGAACAACATATTATTATAAAATTATTAGGGGTATGTACTAAATGAAATTTAATACGATTAACAAATATAAGATGAGAAACATACTTACGAATAATAAATAAGAACAACATATAATGATATAATTAAGCATATGATGATATGCCACATATCTATAAAGCTGAAAACAGTAATACAAAGGAGTAGACAATACAAGATATTCAAAAGTAAAAAAAAAAAGAATTCAAAAAACATTCCCTAGCTTCTAGAGCTCTAGCTCTGTCATCTCCTTCAAGTTCCATCTTATGAAATTAAGAAATCATGTTTATGGAGAGATACACTTAACTTTTTCATCATTGACATACATGGAGTCTTCATGGGTTCCAATGGAGTCCCAGATTGAGTGTGATATAAATATCAGTTGGAAATGAAAAACAACATATATAACATCCTATTTGTGTTATACAAGTTGAATTAGTGTGAAGCCTAAATATATAAATGTAAACTAGTACATAATGTAAATAAAAAGTACCTTCTTCATCCCTTTGCTGGGGTATAAACATTTGACTAGTTTTCTAATAAATTAAGTTTTAGTTTTTATAATAATTACATGTGAGGTAAAACTAGTACCCACGTCACAAAATGATTTTATACTTAGGGATGCATGTTATAACAAAGAATCTTGATGAATTTTATAATTATATTGTTCCAAGGTAATAATAAAGTTAAACTTGACCTTAGGGGTCTCCCACTCAATTGTAACTAGATCATGGTTTAGGGATAATTGTGTAATAGAAGGATCATCATGCACAAATTTCCATATTATTGAATCAAACTAAGTCTGAGGAAAACATCCTAGGTAAAAAATATAAGAAATGGATAGGCCAAATTATTTAACCAAGGATCCTCATGTATGTAGAAGCCATTATAGAACCATGGAGTGTATCAAATCCATCTTATAATTTTAAAGGAGGAATTATATGGTTTTATACTGGGCATCCAATAATCGATGAAAATCAGGATCTTCAGTGGGTCCCACACTTGGTCATTGGGAACCTTAATTGGCATGACGTCCATGAGTTCTCATGTAATTCCAGTAGGATTTCAAAATAAAACTTGATTATGAACACCCTTATAATTATGTAAAGGTACATATATAATTTGGGACCTTAAAACTAATTCATTTAACAATTAAGTACAAGTAATAGTCAAACCATTTAATAAGTTCATTTGATTCAATCCTTTAATTTTATTAGTGTAACAAGGCCTAAGGTCATGCAACCAATGAATTAATTTCATATTAGTCATTAATATTTAATATGATTCCCTATAATACCTTCCATCAGACATGGAACTGTGTTTTTTAGATGTGTAACCAATCCATTCGATCCCAATTCATCAAGCTAAGTCATATTTAGAAAATAAATTTTCCAACATTCCATTTAAAAATCATTAATCAAATTTAATCAATCACCTTAGGTAGGTCAAGTGACACAATATACACAATAGATAGTAAAATAAAATTCATTATTCATTTGATTATATGAGGACTACCGTTATTTGTGTTAATTATAGGGACACCAGAACAATGTTCGAGATGAAATTTTCCAACAAATAAATCCCAAATTTTTCAATAAACCTACATGGGGTTATTTAGGGTATAGAAATAACCACCATATAAGGATAACATATTTATATAGAGGATTAAATAATATGTCTAATGAAAATAATAACTTTATATAAATTAAATAGGTTACCCATGATGAAATCGAGGAGCACGAAGGACAATTTATAAAAAAATACTTAATGGATTTCTTATAAAACACATACCATGTAATCGTATGATAGTTTTATTATGGTAATAGCCACTAGATTGTCCTAGATTTAAAGATATCTGATGAAAAAATAAATTTCCTAAAATTGGTACTTATATGATGCAAATCTAAATAGTGTCCGTGATAGGAAGAAGAATGAAGAAAGATTTATAAGGTACTGAGATGTTATCAGTTGGGATGCAATGTTATGAATGGTGATAGAATTAGACATCAGTAGATGATCCACGATAAAAAAAATTAGCTTTTATGGATTCTATCTTGAAAATAGTGAAAATAGTTGTGGTAGTCCAATGGAAATGTAACAACAAAGAAGGGTATGTTCTAAAATATAAATTAAGGGAAAATCATAAATTCACCAAAAAAATAGCCATTACGTAGTTTGGAAGCATGTTCTTCCAAAAATTGTGCCAACTATTCACAATCTGCTATAGGGAATGGGTACCCCCACTTTTTGGTTTAATGGTTACGGAAACTATGCACAAATCGTGAAAAACATCACTGGAATTTTATCTGCAGTTTTCGCATGGCCATACATCCCCTAAAACATAGTTATGGAAAACCATGTGCCCTACTCCCACCCACTATCCAACCTAACATGGTTAAAACTTACCAAGTTTCCTACCCTTCATAATTTCGTTTAATAGTGTAATAATCCATCTTCTTCAAAAAATATAGCTTCCAACTCCAAAAAATCCTAGGGAAACCCCTTTGACAGACATGAACTCATTTGGCATCCGTATTAGGTACAACAAAAGAAAATTACTCTATCTTTTAAAGGAGCCATATCTGAGTTACTAATTGGTTTCTTATAATCATCCCCTCTTAAAGGAACTCATCCACATGTTCACCTTTCAAGGGTAGAAAAAATATATAAGAAAAACCTTTGATAATAGGAAAATATATTGGTATCCCACTCCCAATTCTCATTCTATGCACATCCATTCTACCATATAACCCGTAATTAGGGGACAAAACCAGGCTCAGAGATCATCTGTGATCCATTAAATAATGTTTATAGTATACTCTAAAAATAAAGCATCAACATCTACCTCAACTTACCCATTATCAAAATGTGAGACAGTTTAGCATGATACTAAGAAGCTGTGAGAAATAGAGATTTTTTTCATGTCATTATATCTATGAAAAAGTAGAAACCGATAGGATATTGGAGAAACTCTACCTAGATTCTCAAATAGAAAAACATAATGAGGTAACAGCTTCCCTTTCCTCTATAACCATATATTACCTAGCCTGAGTGATACCCATAGGAAAAAATGTTCACCGACATCAAACTCCATTGGTTGTCAATGTCATTCGACATACAATTTTTTTCTAGACAGAATTGTGTAAATATACAACCTAATCAACTTAATCTTCTCCAATTCTCCCACATGAGACTTGGTCCTATTAGGGTTTCCTCTTCTACCTCTATCAAGAACAATGTTTAATGGAACTACCTATCACACAACGCCTTAAACAGATAAAAATGAGTTGTCTCTTAAATTATGTTGCTATAGGCGAACATTATGAGAGGGATATACTTCTCCCAAGAACCATATAAGTTAGTGAAACATGATCATAGAATTTTCACTAAAACCAATATCATCTATTTCAATGTTTTATTAGTCTAAGGGTTAAATGATGTACTCAAAAGTAGTTATGTAACCATATCCTTATTCAAGACCTACCTGAACCATGATGTAATGAAATAATCCCTGTTTTAATTGATATTATGAGGGACCCATGTACTCATATGATGTCAAAAATATAGAAAACTCATATCCCTTCAACTGATAATGTCTCCCGTATTGGATGGAACTGGGCTACATTTATCAATCAGTTAATAAAAACCCATACATTTTCACTACCTCTAGGAAACATCGGTAAACCAACTATAGTGTTCCTGGAATCATTAATAAATTTATATTTTGAGATAGAAATAGGTTGTAACAAGCATTAAGTTTTCTTGTTTTATGCCTTTACCTGCTAATTTTTTTATCCTATTTTTTTAAAGACTATTGTTTTATGTTTCATACTAGGCCACCAATACTAGCATCACATATCTCGATACATTTTCGAGATTCCAGGATGAACTACCCACTATGAAGATATTTACCCACACATACAATACTGTCTCATATTTTTAAGAACCCATAAATGTACATGATTATGTAGATTTCATATATATCCTCAGACTAGTCCAGTAGTGAGTCATATCCTGAAATTCTCTCATACAGAAAGAAGCCCCTAAGATCTGAAATTTTTTTATCTTCACCTTCACTTGGAGGGAACAGGTAAATTTCAATGTTGAGACAAATGTATTCTCATGATTTTCATGAAAGTCCAAATGTATCTCAAGGAATATGGGCATAAATTTACATTCATAATTTGCTTTACGTAAGGCCTATTCCTGAGTTTTCAGGATCCTCACAAGAGTGATTATATTTCACTTTCTAGCGATATAAGAAAGCATGAAATTAAAGGAATTGTGATATTAAACCCAACATCATTGTCTGAGTTTTAATTAACTCTATGTAAAGATGTATTTGAGGCTCTTGTGGTCTGTATACATGAAAATGTGCTAACCCACTAGATAATTTCTCTAGCAACATAAGACATGGGAAACTACATATAGCTAAAGGTCATGCATTAGGTAGTTTCTATCATGATTCCTCAACTAGAAATATCCCAACATAACAAATTTGTCCTCCATCATCTTCACTACTCATATAACAATGTATGATGCATCACAAAAAAAAATATATAGCCTCTTCTAGGATCTAGAAGAATCAGAATAGGAACCAATACAATCCTCCCATTTATTCTCATGATGGAATTCATCACACATTATTGGACCACATGAACATGACAACCTTCTCTGAAAGACAAGTAATAGATGAATCATGTTGTGAGATGAATTGTATAAAATGCATTTAATATACACAAAAACCTAAGAAAATATTTATATCAAATAGGTTCTTAGGATGTTACCAGGAAACCACATCACTAACCTTCTCAATATAAATATATAGTACTGATTCTGAGATAATATGACCCATGAATTGACTATTATCAATCTGTGGGAGGCACTTAGGAAGCATGGAATAAAGATTATTCTCTCTTGGTGTACTATGAATGATATCAAGGTAGATACCATGTCTCTAAGAGTATATGAATAAACTATGATTTCATCTAAAATTCTATGAAAAATGAATACACATAGAGATAGAACACCCTATTGATCAAATACAAGAATGTTTTTGGCACATTAGTAAGATAGAATGAAATACAAATGTACCCATACAACATATACCAACTACAAAAATGTGTACATGTTATGTCTGATGGCCTGACTCACTCTTGATGTCAACCTGATCTTAGTTCAATCTTAAAAAAACTCTAAATCTCTTCAGAGCTCATTAAAGAGATCAAATATATGAGTTAATCCATATCGTTTCTTTATAGTAAGTTGGTTTAACCATCTATAATCCATTCAATGATGAAGGGTCCCCTTCTATATTCTAGTAAAAAGGATCATTAAACCCTAAGAAGAAGTATTATGTCATATAAAAACATTGTCCAACAAATCATCCAATGTTATCTTAAGCTACTGGATCTATATAGGTTTCATATTGTACCTAAGAATAGAAATTGTAGATGCTCTTGAAACAAGATTGATTATAAAATTCACCTATCTCTCAGTAGGTAAATCCTTAAATTAATTGCCAAAGGAAATCAATGAAACAATTTATTATCAGTGGAAATTAATCATGATATAATCCCTGATACTCCATGAATAGATTAGTTATCTGGGAGTTCACTCCCACATTACCAATTCTATGGTCCATATCAACTAGAAAATACATCCCAATAATCATTTTTTATATGACTACTACCCTCTGCTGATGTAAAGAAAACATTGTGGTGATAACCGTCTATAAAGGTGTGATACATAACCCACAAATTCATCCAAATAATGACATTGTACCCATTAATCTAGTGAAGAAAGAGGGACCATAAGAAATGATAACTACCTACCTCAATGGGAAAACTGGTACATTGGTGTATTCTCTATGACTGTACTAACAACAGTATTTCTAGGGTAATTACACTATAGTAATAAATTCTTTCTATCCTGATAATTCACATCATAGATAAGGAGATGATGTTTTTTTGAATCTACTATATCAAATAAAATAGATACTATAGAGTAATATTCTATAATATTATATCATACATTATATGTTCCCATAGACCAATCCCTAGTTATCTACTATAGTTCATGTAAATGACTGGATCTATGGCCTTGTGAAACATCTATACTACCACAATCAAGACTTCTCTTCTAGCACTGCTGGTGATATAGAGACTCGACACTATAGCGGAGACATCTTCCTCGGCCCATCATTTAGATTCTTCTGTAACCCACCACCTAAAATGAAATAAAATAACCTTCTGTTGAAGGTAGAGCTAGTGCAAAACAAATTAAACTTTAAGCTAATGGAATAGCCTAACAGAATCTATAGAGGATTACCTCTCACTACAAGACCAAAACACCAAATGGTCTCTATCACACCGAAGTGTCAGATTTCCTATCATTCACACTGGTGGAACACCATTTATATATAGATAATCGTACAATGGCTTCCACTTCCCTAATTAGAAACCTCAAGAGATCACATTCTACTACTATAACTACTACCATCATAACTCATCACTAATCCACTTTTCTTTGTACTATCATCATCACTCACATTGCACTCAGTGATAAGATCCTGGAAGGCTATTTTAGAGAAACTATGGTGGAAAAATGCATTCACCTAAGTATAGATGGAATTCTAAATCCCATCCTCGAAGCATCCATTACTGGAAAGAATATATTTTATAAGAATTGGTTCAATGAACTATAACATAGAGAAACGTACATAATATTACATAACGGATTCAACCCCCATATTGAGATTCATGAACTCTTTTGATTGGTCATCTCTAAACTTTTGAGGAATGAATTTCTCATATAAGATAGTTGGGAAGTATGACCATACCAAGCCATGATGGTGACTATCCAGGGTAATCACATCTCACCATCTCTTGAATGAATCATAGAACATATATATATATATATATATAAACCCTCTTTCCTAGAGTAAACTCATGATTTTCAATGATATAAAGAGTTTCTTTCATCTAGGACTCAGTAGCCTATGGACCAATATCCCTCGATATGGTAGGAAAATTATACTGATGTAAGTCAAGGATCAAACAATTCATCATAGGCACATGTTAAGGAGCACTATGTGAGGACTACATAAGATGTTTGAAGCTATCAAGAAGCCCATAGTTAGTGCCCAGATCAGGTGCAATAGGTTATTCCTCAAGTAGCACTCTTGTCGGTAATATTGTTGGCTCAGGTCCCACAACTTCTAAAGTATGGTCCTCACCACACACTTGGTGCATGATAAGAGGACGTCATTGTGGAATTGGTATAAAAATTCCCAGAACATTTTTTAGAACAATATTTAATGTCATATATATCAACAATAGTGCTAGGTAATCCTAAAACAATCTCACTACTATATGATAATGCATGTAATAATGCTACATTCCCTCAAATATTTAGGGAAAATATAAGTTAAGATCCCCAACTAGAAGAATAATTAACAACACCACACAAAATGTGTGTCATCCAATGGTAAAATGAAATAAACTGCAATAATTATAAATAGAACAACAATTATAATCTAGGAACTTTAGCATTTAACTTGAACATGGGTTATCGATGCCCAAGAACAACTGATAACCAAGGTCCAAGTTCTCTGAATATCCAATATATTATCTCTAAATAGTAAGGAATGAATATAATGAATAAGATCCCACGTTGTGACAACCCAGATTTGGATTGCACTTAGACGGTTCCCTGAGCTCAGTTTCCGCATGGCCTCAAGAGAATCTCCCCAAATTCCAGAGGATTCCCAATAGTAGAGAGTAGATGAGGTGTGTATGTGGGGATAATATTCCCTCATTACTATAGTGTAGCATAATAGATAAGTATAATATAATAGGAAGCATGTAGTGGATGAAATGAAATATGATAAACAGATGGCGCAATATAGTCATAAAAAAGGAAAAAATAATAGTGATATAAAAAATGATGATGATATAACATGTATATATAAATAGTGAATACATGGATACAATTATATAACAAAAACATTCTATCTAAAAGTTTAAAAAAGGAATCTAAAAACTATCCCTAGTATACCAATCTTCATCTTGGATAGCTACCACCAGCTCCATCCTATGAAATCAAAAAAATGTGACGGAAGCGATATTATTCACTTTTTCAACACATGTATACTTGTAATATATATCTATTCTAATGAAAATCTAAATAGGGTGTGAGATAAATTCTAATAGGCCACCACCAATGAAGTTCATGGAATCATGTTCGTGCATCCAAACATGCATATATAAAAGTAAAGTATCATAGTAATGTAAATACATAAGTACATACTTAATCCCTTGGAAAGTGTTTGGATATGTAAGTAGTTCATTAATTAATTATGTTCCCATTTATATAAGAATTCCAAGTCATTTAAAACCAGCACATAAATATTGGAATGATAGTACAATGAAGGATCCATGTTGTAATAAGAAATCCTTATGACAATAATAATTAATTATTTCTATGGTAATTACCAGGGAAATCATGACCTGAAGGGTCTCTAACTCAGTATTAACTATATCTAAATGGTATTATAATCCAAGGAGAATTAGCCATGTAATTCCAAAATAATTCATCCAACCGAGTCTAAGGAAAACATCCAAGGTAAAATGGGATAAGCTATGGCTTGTCCTAATGATGCAACCAAGTAACCTCATATAAATAGAGTCCATATTGGATCTAATGAGTATATACATTTCATACTATAATAGTAATAGAGGGAGCCTATGGTTTCATACTGGGTATCCACTAATAAAAATGTATTGGGTTCCATTGTGGGTCTCATATTTGGAAACTAACATCCATGAATTGGAATGGAATCCCCAAGTACTCATGGAATTCCTTTAGGAATAAAAAAAATCGATCCTTACCACCCCGTTAATGATGTCACGTTCTGTATATAGTTAGGCCTCATACCAAGAAAATTCATCTAAAAGTTAAGGTCAACATATAGTAAAATCATTTAACAAGTACATTTGATTCATTAATTTCTTATCATTTTTGTGACATGGCCAAGGGGCATGCATCCAATTAAGTAACATTATTTTAGCCCAAAACATTTAATATGGTTCACTCGGACACATTCCATTAGTCATGGACTAGGTTTCGACATATGTGGACCCATTACATTCAATCAAAATTCATTTGTCCAAGTCTTATATATATAACATACATGCCATCTTACTATATAACATTGATTAATCAAATTAACACACTAATCATAGGTGGGTCAAGTGATAGTAGCATACTGAAGAGATAGTAAAATATAATTTAATAGTTATTTCATCAAGTGAGTCATACCATTAGAAGTGTTAAGACTAGTCACACCAAAACAGTGACTTATATGAACATGTTAAAATACTAAATCTTAAATGTTGAAATCTCCCTACAAGGGGTGTTCAATGTTGTGGATGTAACCTCCGTTGATAAATATAATATTTTAAAAGGGTATTATAATATGGTTATAATGAATATATGAAATTATTATAAATTAAATAGGTCATTTTGGATGAAATGCTCACATAAGAATGACAATTTATAAAATGATGAATCATAGGGGAAGAGTTATAGACCACATATAACATACTCATATGTAGCTCCTCATCCAATATTAGCCTCAAATTTTTTATGGATTCGAAGAGAACAAAATAATGGATGAATACTCTAAAAATTGATCATATGATCCTACATCGAAAAACCCACCTCAATAGGAAGTATAATGATGGAATATTAACAATGAATCAATATCCTAATGTCATCGATCCAATGAGATGAATAATAATGAAATTGGAATTTGGGTGGTGGGATGGGGATAAAAATATAGGACATATAGATTTAGGTTTCAAAAGGGAGAAAATAAGGGTGGATATCTAATAGTAATGAAATATGAAAGAATGGATTGTTTTAAAATATAACATTATGAAAAAAATCATGAATTCACCAAAAATAGACTCTACATGGTTTGGCAGTAAAGTTTTCCAAAGTGTACACCAACCATGAACAATCCTTTATAGGGAAGGGGAAACCACACTTTTAGGACTCATGGTTAGGGAAACTGTATGACAATCATGAAAAAAACCTATGCAATTTTTTCTTTAATTTTCACATGGTCATGTTGCCCCTATCCCATAGTTAGGGAAAACAATGCAGCCTAATCGAGTTCATTGTCCATCCCCGCATTTTTAAACACAACCATGAGGCCTTTCTTTCATGGTCTTTTTATTATAGTGAAACATTCCCTTGTATCCCAAAAATATGGGTTTTAGTCTCCTAATAAGAACCAGTCACCCTTGAGACACTTATGAACTCATTGGTCATCCGTATTAGGTCCAAACCGAAATTATACCAAAATCTAAAGGACCCTTACATGAGTGAAAAAATAAGGTTAATATATCTTCCTTATATAAACAAATCCTTGTTCAATAGAAATTTCGTGACCCAAGCCATGCTGAGGCTCGAGCCACAACTACCTCAAGCCCACCTACATTGGATAGGGGTCGTGACAAGCGGCGAAGGAAAAAAACACGGGGAGGCCTTTACCTAATAACCTATGCATATAAAAACATCCACTCAATGCAAATGTGTAGAGGGAAATGAGTAAAACTTTTTAATATGTTGTAAAGAAACAAACAAGAATGGACTACTAAACAGTACAAATACAGTAACTTAAACTGATGGGTAAATTGGAAAGCATACATGCCCAACTAGAGGAGTGTATCAACCTGATAGAAAATGGTAAATGTACAATAGATGGAAGATCCCAACTATTGTAATCCCAGGATTTGACAACCATATGTGGTCTAAGATCATGTATCCAAGATTTCCTCTAATGTTCCAAACAAACATGTTCACCATCTATATAAGGAATGATATGTGATGGAAAATCCAATGCGGGGGTGAGTATAATCACACCCAATTGGACACCCAGAAAAGGTGAATGGGGAGCAGTAAGAGATTCATTGAAGTTGAAAGTAGTAGATAGAACAAAGTACATTAATAGAGTGCAAATAAACCCAAAAAATGTGTGAAGTAAAATCATCCAAAATAAAAATGATCTAGAAATGGTGAGAAGGTGAACTTCTCAACAAGTCTTTTATACCTATAAACCAATAGTTGACTCATCCATCCATGAAAATCTAGACAGGGAATGAATGTGGAACACCTCGCAGGTCCTCACCTCTCATAGAATTAGTGTAACTGAAACCCAAGTTGCAGGTGCTAAAATGGGTTATATATATATACTCATTAAAATGATTCCCAAATGAGATAGTAATGATATCTCCATATTAATGTTATGCCCAAGAGGAGGAGTCAACGGCAGGTCTCGAAGTATCCTTCACTGTTTCCCACCATCTCATCTGCCTGCCTAGGAGGCACACGTCAAAGGGTCTCAAATCACCACACCATGATTCTATCTTCTTTAGGTGGGTTTGACTCGAATACATAGTTTTAGGTCACGTCACAAGGATGCATCTCGGTAGGTAATGTGACCATCTTCCTCATGAGTCCTAAGTTACTTCAAACCGCACCTCATCATTGTTCCAAAAAGATGTGGTTTTTATTTGGTAGTTACGAGAGAATAACACTTCCCAAACACTATTGTAGTGTATGACATGTGAGTATTCAGGGAAACACCACCACCCAGTCAGGCTGTAGGGTTACATCTGGAAAGTCATCAGGGAATTCCACTCCCTATCCTACCTAGAGGGTTTTCCTGGAATGTTGAGGAACTCCACTACCTAGATCCAACAAGTGGGTAACATGGAATGATCATCAATGAACACATCTACATAGTCCTACTAGATGGTATTCCCAAAACATATAAAAGGGAATTCCTCCGCCTAGTCCAACTAGAGGGTATACCTGATACTACTCTTGGAAAACCTATCTAATCGTTGTCATGGATTCTCTTCAAATACATCAAATGTCTATTTAGCTTATATTCAATTCATGATTCCATATTTTGAGACATCCCTAATAAGTATTTGGACATCCAAATGGATCACACCATTGTGATCCTTGATGGAAAACAAAAAAGATCGAATACTCATTTTCCCCGATTGGACATCTAATGAAAACCATTTATGGCACCGCATCATGAAAGAATGAAATCTGGTGGGGTCCATTAATCAACCCAAGAAAGAGTTATATGTATCAAAACATTTTTATCATCGGAGAAAATCACATTAGATTAGATATTCATTCTTCCAAAATGGATACCCAATGAAAAAGTTGTATATCCCCACAAACACAAAAAATGTACCTGGTGCAGCCCACATATTTTTTTTCAGTTTATGCAAATCAAATCAATATTTAAATTTCCGCCTCAAATTTAGGGTCTTGATGGCAAATAAGACACATCAATTGTAAATTTATTTTAGAATATATGTCTAAAAAATATCTCTTAATAATATTAACAATAACAAAAATATGAATTTTATGAAACCGAGACACGAAAAAAAACCCTTTGAATTTTTGAAATGGACATAAAAGGTCCATATAGATGATGTAAATTCATGGTTATAGATGATGTTTAAAATAGACAACTGGATTAGAATATAAGGCTCTTTGAATCTACCTTGGCCCTATTGAACTGGTCTAACCCATTCTGGTTGGTCCACTCCACTTGGGAAGTCCCGCTTTTGAATTCCAAGCTCATCTCATCTTCCTGTGGCCCATCCGCATGGCTCAGCCCATGTCCTCCACCTGACAGCCTTCTCCCATCCCGGTCTACTTCAATAACCCAACAGCCTGTTTCCTCCATGGCCCTACCATTCATGGCTCCTCCATCCTATCAATGTGGTCACCCAACATTTCACAGTATCATTTTTCCTCATTGAACCCCAACCCCCCTTGACTTCTTTTACTAACACATCAACACCTCCACCTACCCATGACCACCACTTGCTAGCTGACCACGACACCGACCTCTCCCCTCACTTGGATGCCACTTCCTACTGACGTAGCGCAACAGCTCCACCATCCATCTCCACGTCTCCCGGCTACCTCACTGCCCACCACAACCATGCACACTAACACTGCAATGCACACTACCACCAACCTATCTCTTAACCATATTAGCACCACTTCCACCATCTGCAAACCACCAACACCATTATGTTTTATATAAAATTTAAATAATGTTGAATTTTATATCCTCAGGTTGAGAGATTCACAGTTCCCACATCCACACGATGAGTTGTCCATGTTTTTATGTAGAAAATATTATAGGCAAAGAACATAATAAAATAGGGATTAAAAATGTGGATCAAATGATGCCCATTTTTTCAATTTTTTTGATGTTCAAAAAAAATAATTTAATCACAATTTCATGAATAAATCATGAATGGTTATTGGGGTGAGGAAATTCAACATGAATCCTACCTCAGTTGATCTATTTATCAATGACGACACATTCGTCATGCTCCCGCTTCAATCCCATGAAGTTCCATCAATGTTACTTCATTATTATTCGATTAACGAAGGAAGAGAAGGAATTTGGTTGAATGTATTATTAGTGAACAAACCCTAATTCAAAACTCTTTCGGATTTATATAAAAACAAGGATACCCCCCACCCAAATGGTTAAAGAAACAAAACCTCTCACACCCTCTCATTTTATACCACGCTAAAGTAATAACCCCATTACGAACTGAAAAGATGTATCATATTTCCATTCTAAGTATCAGTTCAAATGTTATTTGAAATGACACCATGGATAAAATAATCCAGTTTAATTATTTTTTTAAATTCTTCCACTCGGTGGATTTATCCAAAGATGTCTCACACCGAAAACAAATTTATGACCCGCCTTTGGTAAATTCCATATTTTAGACTCAGTCATGGACATTGATTTGTTATCCAATCAACCATTTAATAGTTATCCCAAATTATTCACATGCATAGAATATAATATACCAAGTATTTTTTATAAAATTAATTCCCTGGCTTACTATGCGTCAATGTTTTAGGTCATCTTAGCTACTAGCTCTAGAAATATATTTACAAATATTTCAAAGCCATAAAAGAAACAAATAGTCCCAAAATCATTCATTCCTTAAATATTTTCATTCTCAAAAATAAAAACGAGGAAAACAACTCAGGATACAATGCCTGAATATGGATCTCCATTTCATAAGAAATCATCATCACGTTTATGTGCTTCCACTACACGTAAAACAAAGGGATAGTATATCTACATAAGGTATAATCAAGTTGATCCTCGATCACCACTGGGTGTACTACAAAATTGGCACCATATTCAATGTCCATCACTTCCCAGTTGATTAAATATGTAGGAACTTGCATTAATTGCTTCATCTGTGACATGTGGAAGACGTTGTGTCTCCTCTTACACTATAGGGGTAAGGAGAGGTGGTGGGAAACCTCACTAACCCTCTGCACATTCCCAAATGGTCGGATGAAACTTGGGGATATCTTTCCTCCCTAGCCAGACATAAGAATTTCACAATGTGGGGAGACTCTTAAAGAGACACAATCTCCCTTCTCAAAATACAAAGGCCTATGACAGCGATCTATGTATGAATTCTGTCTGTTCTGAGCCATCTTCATTCATTGATGGATGACCTAGAAATTTTATAATATCACATGAACTATCTCAGGGACCATATAGGAAGACACCCCTGACTATATCTATAAAAAGGTGACAACATGGTCTCTCATATTGGGCCTCAATAGGTTACATTATGATGGTAGAGTTGTAGTGGTGGTTTGACGCAAACTCTACCCAATGCAGGTGATCCTCCCATCTCTGACTTTATACAAACATGCATGCTCTCAACATATCCTCCGACACCTATATTGTGTACTTAGTCTTCCCATTGGTTAGGGAGAGAAAGGTTATCCTCATCCATAGTTGGGTCACAGATGCATCATGCAATACTCTCAACTATCTTGATGAAAAACATGTGTAACAATCAGAGACACTGTTTGAGGGTACCCCATGAAGACGAATAAACTCTTGTATAAACAACATCCCCAAGACTCTCGGTCGAACTCTATTCCATGATATAAAGTAAGTGAAACAAATTCATGAGTCAGACCACTATCACCTAGATGGAATCATATCCATTCATTGTTCGTGAAATATCTATGACGATGTCCTTGGATAGGACATCCCATTTACACTACGTAAAATCAAGATGTTGCAAATAATTGGCCAGAACCTAATGCACATCCATCACATACTAATAGATAAGGCTTCCAGAGATAAACTCATACATGGATCATATCATGTTATCCGACCAAAATCACCGCTAATGATCAATGTACATCTTACCCATACTCGGTTGAACAAATAAGGGAGTAGTTTGGAACTCCCAAATCACATCCACTAACATCGCGACTAGAACCACAGTCTTCTATAGGAACTGGATCTTTTGATTACCCTATCATAATATCCATATAGTGTTTCATCTGTGGATATATAATCATGAAAAACCTCACAGTCGATATCTCCCATTTAGGAATCTTTCACACCATCAAGGAGCGTATGAGTCACCACCATCGATTACATAAAAATTGAACCTTCCTGATCCACTATGGTTAGCTGTAGGGAAGCTAACTTCTCTGATGCATCCTGTAATACACAAGAATGGGACTTCCTACTATGGTAATCTTATAAAATGTTTCCCTTTCCTAGATTATAGACTATCTAAATGTAATATTCCTATAGGAACTCCAACAAGTATCACTGCCTCATGTTCCAGTCTCTCAATGTGAAGATGTTCCTCAGGAATTGGTGGTATTAAAAAACCAAAAAAACTCTCTCCCAAAAGGTAGTTCCCCTACATCATCAAGGAAAATACTGACACTTCTAGATCTAGGTCTTCAGTCACATATTTCTTCTCATTGGGTCTCAATTACCTCGACACGACTGTGATGACTACCCATTGTTGCATTAGCATGAAATAGTGATCAGCTTCCAAGGAATCACAATGCACTACAAACACAATGTCTTCCTCTATTAGTATCATAACAGGAGCGCTCATTATCCTCTTCCACAATTCCTTGAGGGACTTCTAACACAACTCAAAATAGGTATATTTCTATCCCTTCTATGTCAGAGTGGTCAAAGGGGATTCATTCATAATGAATTCTTCCACAAATTTCCTATAGCACCTTTTCATTCAAACAAAGATCCATGCATCTGATACATTCTTTAGTATCTCCCATGCTAGAACAAATTTTATCATTATTGGATCAATGACTAAACCTTTTTCAGAATTCACATGACCAAAAAAGTGAACATCTTTCATCCAAAACTAACACTTTGAGAGTTTTCCATAATGCGTGTTCTATTGATTAATGTTAAACACCATGCTAAAGTGTTATGTGTTCCCCTACTCTGATACACAATAAAATAGTGTGTACTCATTAGATATAACAACAAACTAGTCAATGAATGGGGGGAATATCTGTTTCATCAAATCCATAAGGACAGTTGGGGAATTTTCCCCACCAAAGACATCATTAAGAACATGTAGTGACCATAAAAAATCAAAAATCCTACCTCATAATATCAGCCTCACAAACCTGAAACTGGGGGTATCCAGAACTAATCTCAATCTTGGAGAATGATATCGCTTCTCACAACTAGCCAAATATGTCATTGATCCTCATCATGGGGTTCATGTTCTTTATCATGGCACATTTCATGAAAAAATATTCTATACAAAGTTAGAAGCACCCACATTCCATCATCAATAATAGAATAGGAGCTTCATAGGGGGACACACTGGTCCAGATGAAACACTTATCACAAAGGTCCCATGAATGTAACCATAGATCTTATAGCACAGTGGGTACCATCCACTATACCTCAGAAGATATCAGGGCAGTCACTAGTTTCATGTCAATGAAGAACTCCAACTCCCTCTATAGAGGTAGTCCCGAAAAATATTTAGGGAAGACATCCATATAATTCTCCATAAAATATAGAACCTAGATGCTTGATGTGTTTGCTATGCCAAGGGTTATTCTCCCCAAATGGTGGGTAAAAGTATTTATCCTCTAACACACAACACATGTCTGATATGCTACATGGTCTATTTCACCAACAAAGGAGAAAATCATCACATCAGTGCGTTGGCATCTGATTAGTCAACGATCATAGTAAATAATGGCTCGAACCAAGAAAATCCAATCCACACCCAAGATAAAGTCATATGGTTCCATCATGATGACACGTAGGTCCCATGTGAACCAATATCTTCTAAGGGATTGTACACACTGTCGAATGATAAATGACATAGAACATGCTTTCCCTTTAGGAACGTTGAGAAAAAACCATTATCTTATGACTTTAATTTATATCCCCAACACCCATACTAGGAGTAACAATATAATAGTGGGATGATAAACTATTTATAGTAATACTAAATCAAAAGTATAATATACCCAGATTATATCCCAGATCATCTCATGTGCTATGGGATCACAGACATCCAAAGCATTAAACTTCCTATACCCTGAATGCTAACTCTCTAGTCATGATGTAGGTTTCCTGGTAGTGGTAGTGGGAGAAACTCATAGCATCATCCCCCACCATCGGATCCACCTTCTCCTTTTCCATCACCTCTTCCCTGTGTACCAACCTATCCACGCATCTCTAGTGGTGCTCTACCCGTTATTTATCTTGGATGCTTAGTATGGTTGGTCGGGAAGTCTCGTGTTATGGGAACTCACCCATCATAATAATTAAACTAGAACTGTCATGGAAACCCTGGTTTTTTGGGATACCCCTACACCATATAACCACACCCCATAGCCTTTTCAAAAAAGGGTCTCATGTTCCATGATCTCCGGTGCATGCCTTCATCAAAAGATGACTCAGCCATGTCACACCTACTACCATCTCCAACTATCTGGCATCCCTCCTCCAGCAAGTTCTCTATCACATTTTCTTTCTCTAGCACTCCAACATATGTGGGGATGCACAAGGGAAATAGGATGGCTTAGATCTCTCTATAGAGATGCATCTTAGTCTTCCATGCTATCAAGTAGCCATCCCTGATAATTTTAAGAGAGTAGTGAATAAGATCATTGAACCTCACCACATACTCTTCCATGGTGATCCCTCCCTACTGTAACCCCAGATGATATTGAATCTGAATATTGAATATGCAAGATAGGTATTACTCCTCATGGAATAGCCTATGGAAGTCATCCCATTAATGTTCTAACTCATTATTCATCTATGTAACCAAACCCCACCGACGTACACATAATCCATGGAAATTATAGGTGTCCAAAACAACCAAATGATTCATCAGGGTTTGAATATGCCTAAAAACATGGATCACTAACTCCATAAAATCCTCTACTACCTGAAGATCTAGCGCACCATGGAACCTCAGTGGTATCTAACACTGGAACTCGTAGAGTGCGCTCAGTCTTCACCCATCCTCAACCTGCTTTGTTGAGACTATCGTATACTCTATGGGTAGAGGTTCTTCTACTTTTCCATGTGGTGGAAGGGGATTGTATAAAAGACACTAAACATAGGCCTCATCGCTCAAAAGTTCTTCATTATGAACCAGATCTGGTATCCTAGTTGGTAGTTAACACAGATTCATCCTATAAGTTATCAAGGAATAATGCATCCAACTGAGAATATATAGATATATCTATAATTACAATGGGGAGATGACTTAGGAAGGATATCTAAAGACTCAATACTATATTATGAATGATCCATTGTTCTCTATAATAAGTGTCTCTTCATAATGATTCCAAAAGATGGTAATCAGGGTCCAGGTGAATGGATACATCAGCCAACAACAACATCACTTGACTCCATATCCTGAGTACCGCTCTCAAGATACTTTGACGTTATTTACCTAAACCCAAAATATCCTTTTAAGAGTAAAAATTAGAATGAAGTCCCACGGAATAAACTAGCACTGATACCAATCTATCTTGACAAGACACATGATGGGGTTCAAGATGTAACTACAGAAGTCGCCCTCCATAGTTCAGGGGTGGCGACAAGTGTTATAGGAACAAGAAACATGGGGAGGACTTTTCCTATGTAAATTTACACACACACTCAAATTAATTTAATGAAAATGTTCATAGAGAAATAAGTTAAAGATACTAAAATCTTGTAAGTAAAAAAACATGCATAGACTACTAAATAGTATTAATACTATAATGTAAATTGAATGGTAAATGGGAGAAATGAATTTTTTTCCAATAAAATTATCCCAAGATGACAGAAAAGTGGAAGAGTACATTAGCCAGAATAACCCTGCTCCTGGAATCCCAAGCTACGACCACCGTATGTGGTTTAAGCACATGTATACCGAAGATCCTTTAAAGTCTCATTCACATGTGTCTGTTATCTATATATGGAATGATACATGTCGGAAAATACCATGTAGGGGAGAGTATAAACATACCCAGTGGGATTCCACTAAAGGGTGAATGTAGAACAATAAGAGGTACAATGAAGCGTAAAGTAGTAGATAAAACAAAGTACTGTAAAAGAGTGAATCTCAAACCAACAAGAGAGTGAAGTAAACTCATCCAATTAATAAAGAGATATAATTGGTTAGAAGGTGAAATTATCATTGAGTCTCCACTACCTATAGTAGGAAAGTATACTCGTCCAACCAAGATAAGATACACCTAGAAAGAACATGGTATACACTACATGTTCTAGCCTCTCCTAGAAGGAGAGTAACCAAATACCATGGAGTAAGTACTATAATGGTATATATCAATATACTTGGTAAAAAAGACATACAAGAGTGTAAGGAGGTATCCATCTCACAGCTCATCCAAAAAGGATGATTTGCCAACAATTCAAGATGTACCAATCAACTATGCCCATAATCTCATGCATTTGCCCCATAGGCACAAATTCAGGGGTTCAAATCACCACACCTTGATACTATCTACTTTTGATGGATCTGACTCACTCACAAGTTTTTATGTCAAGTCACAAGGACGTGTCTTAGTGGTGAAAGCTTCCCTCTTCCTCATGCATCCAAAGGTATTTACAAACACTCCTCTTAACAATGATGATAGATGAGGGTCTTCTGTGGTAGTAACCAGGAAATCCCACTTCCCAAAATATATGGGAAGGTACACCTGGTGATTCATTAGGGAAACACTTCTACCTAGCCCGGTTGTAGGGTTACACATAGAATTTCATTGGGGGAATACCATTTCCTAGACTAGTGGGAGGGTAAGCCCAAAATTTTGAGTAAATCCACTACATAGATCCTATTGGAGGGAAACATGGAATGAAAACTAGGGAATTCCACTACTTAGTTTTCTTGGAGGGTAATCTCAGAACAACTCTTAGTAATCCTATCTAATCACTACCCTTGATTCTCTTCAAAAACCTCAAACAAATCTACCAACAATATTACTTCCATGATTCCTCATTTAATGAGACCTTGAATAAGGCTCCAAACATCCAAATAGATCACACTATGGCGATCATTGTATAAAAAATGAAAAATTGACTATTATTAACCATGATTGGGAATCCAATGAAAAGGATGTATATTTCCACATTACACATCAATTATGTCTCATGGGGTCTACACCTCATCCTTGAAATAAATATATGGATCTCTCCATTGAGATTCTCATAGAAAACACACAAGATAGATATTCATTTATCTAAAATAGACACCACGTAAAAAAGTCCCATTTCACTAAAAACTATCAAACCAGGCCTCATGGGGATCACACCATTATTTTTGGTGAAGTTCCTAAAACCAAACATCAAATTTCCACCTCAATTTCCGGATCGTGATGCTGGTGATAGTGCGTCAATTGGAAATTCCGTTTAGAAGATATATTCAAAACCTGATTTCTTAATAATATTTTATAATTATAATTATTAAAATTAGGTGTTTCATGAATCCAACCACTAAATCAAAGTCTAAAATTCCCTAAAAATCCTTAAAAGTCCCGTATCGATGATAAAACTTTGTGGATATATACGGTGCTACAAAAAGTTTTCTTGATCAGCAGAAAATGGAACTTGAAGTTGCCTCGGCCCGACCGAACTAGTCTAGCTAGTTAATTTTGGTCCGCTACACATGGGTCGGCCCATAGCCCATCGCCATACAACTGTGTCAACCCTAATGACCTACGATTCTCCTCCTCATCAATGTGGAAGCCCCGCATTTTCTAGTTCCATATCATCTCCTCTGTCCCATGTCCGCCTTATCTTACCCGACTGTCACCTCAGCGCCTCCGCATGGAAATGAACTATAATCGATGGCTGAATTCCCCGCCGGCCTCACCCCACACCCGAATAACTCCATCAGCCGACTCATACAAGTAGACCCATGGTCCATATCTGCCACTCCCGGCCACATAACAGATGGCCTCTTCCATGCACACCATCTTCGATGCGCACACCGCTGCCAACCTACCGCCTCACTAGAGCCACATTTCCACCTCTTGATACATTCCACTTGGTCCATTATACGGGTTAGAAAATAGAAATGAGGAGAGATTCAAGATCAATAGTTTGATAGATTCAAAAATCTAGCCTCCGCTCGACAATCTGTCGATGTTTTGACATTGAAAAAAAAATTAATGGTGAAGAACACAACAAAGATTGTATTCAAACTGGAGATCAGATGATGGCCATGTTCATTTGGCCAATTCCTTGATATTTGAAAAAAATAATTTTTTATTGAATTCAATAATAAATTAGGAATGTAAATTGAGGTGAAAAAATTAAACAAGTATCCAACCTCGATTGATCTATTTATCACTAATGGTTTTTTTTCATGCACCTGCGTTGATCTACTGATGTTTTGTCGAATGTAATTCTTGATTCATCGATGAAAGAAGGGATAGAGGGTGTTTGGTTGAAGGTAGGATTTGGGGACCAACCTTAATTCAAAAATATTAAGATATTATCTAAATAAAATCATCAAGACCCCCACCAATGGTGGCAGAATCCAAAACTCTTGTGCCCTCTCATTTTATTTCGTGTTTAGATAAAACACCCCATTATGAACACAATGGTAGTCTCATATTTACAATCTGAGTCCCCATTGACAAGTTATTCATGATTATTTTAGGGGTAAAATAATTATGTATTATTATTTTATTTAGGATTTTTCCACTGTTTGTATTTTTTTACCGAATTCCAACACCAACAAAATTTATGTCCCACCAAGAGTAAACACTGCATTCCAGACTCAACAGTGACCTTAGAATTTTGATCTAATCAACTATTTAAGAGTTACCATAATTCCATCATGTGAATAGTATAAAATATACCTAATATTTTTTATAAAATTAATTCTAATAAAATGGGGCATCAAAATTGATTTCCATGTCATCACATAGCTCTCGAAATATATATAGAAATATTTCAAAGTTTAAAAGATGAAAATCATGTCATTATATTAAATTTTATTGTCATGATATTTTTATTTGGTTGGAAATAACTACCTATAATATAAATGTATATATTTTTATTAAATTCAAAAGAATTAGGCCCTTTTCATTGATATAGATGTCCAAAGGTTGGTTGTCCAGTTGTTGTACAAATATCTATGTTGTAAAAAATGAGAAATCAATGTATCTTCTTCACCATTCTATTAGATGGGTATGATTATCCATTTTATATTCTATCATATGAATACTAGTGACTAATAAAGGATTCAATGGTACCATATATGACATTAAAGATTATTTATTCAATGTCCATATATGTGGATATTTGAATTCCAAGTCAGGACGTATTGTTATTTATATATTTTATTTTTTGATCTATGATAAAAAAAATTTATTATCCATCATGGATCAATTATTAATGTTATTTTTTTATAATGATCACCTCTAAAAGGTATGCTCAATTACATAGTTATGATAGGAAGATGTTATTCCTTATACCCATGTACACCAGATCCACTTGATTATTTCAATTATTCATATATTAAATATGATGAATAATTGGTTTTTTGTGTTTCTCATGGCTCCATGATTGGGGCTATACTTTATACAGATGGTTCATCTACTCTCAGGATCCTGCCTGGTGGTGGTATTTTTTTTAATATAGAGTCTCATTAATCACTGACTATTTGGATTTTTAAAAGGAATGAGGATTTATTATTACATAATCTCAAACCCAGTTAACTAGTATTAATCTATATATGACCAATAATATAATTTATTCCACTATTTTTTATGTTTTATCTATTTTTTTGAACTCTCTTATAGATATCACTTATAGACCGTAGATTATAGGTGATATTATCAATAATATTCAGAGTTATATATCCAAAAGTGTATATTAAAAATATTCATAATGAAGAGAAAAAAACAGTTGATGTAAATATTTTCAAAGGTGACCAATTTGATATTTTATAAAAATCGAGTATTTGTTTCATCTCATTGGACTTTGTTAACATCTTCTAATAGGATTTCCATGGGATCCATCACTTTTTTCATCTTGTTTTTTTATTCATTGTCATATTCATACTTCTTTTAATATTAAAATAATCAATATTCTATTAGAACATCATGAAATGATTAACCATTTCATTTATAGTTCTAGTTTCATCAATAGAATCTTATTCCCCTATGAAACTCTACCATATGTTAAATAATATTTTATAATTTTTTTGTATATTCAATTTATTTTAATTATGGATTTATTTTTCTCTTTTAAGACAGATTTTTCAATTCATTCTACACTCAAAATTTTTAGATTGAAAGCATCATTAAAACTATGTTTATATTTATACTTTTTATCATCCATTAGAATATACTTTTAATATAATTTCTTAAATCCTCTTTGTCTTTTAAAAAAATGTCACCATTGGTATAATTTTATTTCTATTTATCAATGGCCTATGATTTTGAATTTTATGAGTTCGTGATTTTTTTTATTTTACATTAATTTATGACCTTTATTTTTTAAGTTATCCACTTTAGTGATATTATTATTTAATAGTTCATATTGATATAATAAAAATTTGAGTTAATCTAATGTATATTCCTCATTGTTGAATCATTCATCAATTACTACATAATTAGTATAAAACATATTTTTTAGATCTCTTAGGAATCCTTCAAGAGGAAAAATATTATCCAATGATTTTATAAGAGAATTCATCACATTCATAATGTTGTTGAATAGAAAAAAAAAGTCAATGAAAACATTATTCATTACTCTTATTTTATTCATTAAACTCATCTCAAAGCTCTCGGGTCATAGTTCTGATCACCTTATCTGAGCCAAGGTATATAACATTTAAAATTTTCATAATAAAAGTGAGATATCTTCTAAGAACATACTATATTAAAAAAATCAATATCAAAATAGAAAATATTAATAATTTTTTAATTAAAATTAGACATTATACGACAATATATTATAAAATAATTACGATAATAATTAATTTTTTCATATTTTTTCATCAAAGACTTGTGATCAATGTCATGTATCTTTAGGTATGCGTCTAATCATGATTTTGAATAACAGTAATCATTTCCATCAAAATGATGTACATTTTGACTTTTTCATCCAATGTTTATCCTCAACTATGAGATATTAAAAACAATCATTCCATATAATATTATTTATTAGATATGGAAATAATAAAAAACATGTACAAGGAAAAATGTCTATGTGGATTAAGCTCTGATAGTTATTTATATTTTTTATATGAATGAAGAAGTCCCAGAGTGGGGGAGGGGTGAATTTACCAATTGACATTTAAAATTGTTTTAATTGTTGTTTTAATTATTATTCAAATTTAATTATCTAGATGATGAAATAATAAAATTAGATGTATAAAATCATGAATTAATTTTTAAAATTTTATAGTATATTCATTCAATATAAATGTATGCCTACTCTAGAGAACCAATACTCATTTAGATATTGGTTCAAAACAACCTGATTTTTGAAGTGGAGTAATAATAAGATTCTACCCACCTTTTAATGTGTTCATAAAACTAATAAAATCAATGTAATTTTAATGGGGATTCACAACATATTCTAAAATTTTATATTTGATGAAAATATATAATATCTAGACATTACAATTTAAGAATCCCAAATTGAAGGAGATGATATTAAAAATCATGAGTCAAAACCTAAGGAGAGAAAGAATTTATTTTGAAAATCCTAAATAAAAAAGTAGGTGCATTTGAGAAATGTACAAATAATTAATATATACAAAACCAAAGCCATACCGATTAAACTGATTTTGATAGATAATGAAATTGTATAAGTTCTATATTCTATATCATCATGTAAATAATAAAAATTTTGAATGAATTGGGTTCCCCTGGCAGTTCTCCCTAAATATGAAATGATGTTTATATAGGATCAGATCAAAATTTAGAAGTTCACATTATCAAAAAACACATAATAGGTTTAATGTTATAGTTAATGG
Organism: Viscum album; assembly: GCA_963277665.1. Taxonomy (NCBI): domain Eukaryota; kingdom Viridiplantae; phylum Streptophyta; class Magnoliopsida; order Santalales; family Viscaceae; genus Viscum; species Viscum album. Next base: position 228,977,102 of record OY728143.1, read on the forward strand.
AAAATCATCAGGTAATTAATTATCAATTCATGTCATGGAGTTTGAATGAGTCTTGATCCCCATTAAATAAGATCAAAGAGTATCTAAAGAGTAGCTAAGAAGTTAAAAAACAAAAATATTTCAATTTTTTAAAATAAAGATATATTATTGCACCATAATAATAATTGATATTGAAAAATACATAATAATTAATCCCAATTTGAATTCCTCAGTATGTAGTTTGAAATATCAAGAAAATGACAGATCAATGTAATTCCTAAAGATAATTAATCATTTCCTTTAGTAAATTTTCAATTTGAATTTTAAAATAAATTCCATGACATGAATATATTAAATATAAATATAAATTAAATAATAATATATAAAATTCTATAATGAAATATTGAATATGTTCATTGGTATTAAAAAATAAATTAGAAACATTAAAAAAATAAATCACATAAAATAAATACATTCCAAATCCATAATTTTTATAATACATATCTACACTTAAATAAATTTAAAAAATAACAAAAATACTTTTCAATGTCATTCAATGATTAATATGAATTTTTGAAAAAAAAAACAAAAAAAAACAAGATATAATAATGAAAGAAATTAAAATATCTAAAAATTTGTAAAACATAGGAATCCAAGAATTTTGTATTTCAGAAAAAAATGTTAGAGTCATTGATCCGCAATGAGAGTTGATATTCCATGAAGTTCAACCATATGAATAATATAATAAACTATGAGGATCAAAATTCCTACTTGTATTTATAGCATGTACAATTTATCGACTATATGATAAATGAATAATCCATAGGTATTAACCAAGTTTCAATGGAACTGACCACTTAATAAAAATATATTTTCACATAAATAAATAACTATTAATAATGCCAAATGAAAATTCAAAAATGATGTTACATTAAGTCTAAGAAAATTTATATGAGTCAAGTGAACATGTGATTGAGTTATGCAAGGAAGTATGAGAATTAAGCATGTTGCTTGTAAAGTGATTACAAAATAAAAAAATGAAAATTAATAATGATAATAATTACTAAAAAATATACTATAAAAACAATATAGTATTTAAAAACAAAATAAAAGATAAAAACCCATCAATATATGATAAATAATAAATTACAATTATGTTTTAAAAATAAATATTGGTGTGTTTAATAGTAAAATACATAAGAAAAAAACAAACAACTATAATAGAATTAATACCAAACTCAGAGAAAAAATATATCCTACCATATAATCTTCTTATATACATGTATACAATTATGATATTTACTTTACTTTATATTAGGTTAGTAATGGTTATTATCATATAATATCGACACATAATATGATTATTGATGTTTTCTACGTGTTATGTAAAAAAGACGAATATGAAGTGTTGTTTCAAAATTATATTATAGTTAGAGGGTTTTTTTCAAAATGATTCCTTAATATTATTTTGATCGTAATCAGTCAAATAAATTTTGATAATGTGTTTTAATAAATTGAACATAAACAATATTTTATTGGTCTCAGAGTTGTTAAATTCATAACAAAGTTATTTTTTTGTCAACAAAATCAAACTAATTCATACCTATAATTATGTGTTTCCAACATACCAATGTATATAATGAGATTTATATTTTTGTAAAACACATGAATAAACACATAAATAGTATATAATAGTAAAAATATAATGATCCATTAATAGAAATGGTATAAATGTTTTTCTAATCCATAATTTTTATTAATTCAATGGCCCTTGTACACTTTTAAAAGATGTATATATTATTAATAGATTATAAATGATAAAAATAAACTAATCAATAGATATGTATAATATGATGAATCATATATAAAATGTCTATATAAATGTAATATCCTTTAATGGATTATATTAAATTTTCCTATATTACTTCATCAACTATTGGCGCTTTATAATAAAAAATTATTTTATCTTATAATAATTGATTCCAATAAATAAAAATGTAACATGATAGGTTCTGATAGTGGACATTAAAAATGTCACGAACCAACTCGGGACGACCCTGAATCGGCCACCCAAGCCGGTCTGTGGCATGGCCCGAAGGTTGTTCCTGATCTCCATGGGCTGGCAACTAGTGAGGGACATCAAAAGTAAATAGGTGGGAAAGATTTGGAAAAAATAACTTAAATTAAGCAGTGGAAATAAATAAAACAAATGAAAATAATGAAAGAGCAACCAACAACACTACTAACCTGACCACAACCAAAACTCCACGTGACCCCATGGGTCACCCTCCAATACCTTAACCAACGTCGCTCAAGGCGACCAACTGAAGCTGGAACCTACAACAGAACTAAAAACAAGAAAACACAATAGGCATGAGTATTAAAACTCATTAGGCTAGCTGAGTAAATCTATTCGCAAATCACTACCCTTAAATAAAGAAATTTACTAATTCCAAGTTTGAACAAAATATAAAAAATATTGGTTTTCAGACACACACACATTCATTTCTAAAACAAGTATCAGTCCATTGCCCTTTATAATTTAAAAATAATTTTTAATGTTTGAAAGGAACAGGTGCATTGCATTTTAAAATTTTTTTGCAAACAATTAGAAAACTAAACATTAGTTATTATCCAAAAAGGAAAACTACACATAACACACAACACACCCCAAGGGCAATGGAAAAAGTGGCACATAGGGGCCAGCAACCGAACTAGACCTCTCAACTATCCACCACATACAAATAAACACTAATAGAAACATGGGTCGAATCTAGGAGATCATGACAATCCAGAACTTACTATACACATGACTCATCCTGAAAGCATTCTCTAACTCGATGAAGTCACAATTCCCTAATGCTCGCCATATCCCAACATGGGCTAACCGAGGGGACCAATCCTCATAGCAGCAATAACTCAGTATTCCCCTCCTATGGGGCCACTAGCCAGTGCGAAATATAAACTAGTGCAGAAATCGTTCTCAGAAGATTCACTCACTATGCTAGGTTCCCATGTCAACACATGCAATAAAAAGGGGTACGTCCACAATGTAATTCAATCAGTAACGATGCACAAATATCAAACACAACTCACGCAATCAATGCACACCAATGATCACCCCTGATTAACTTCAATGTGAGTTTTTTCCAAAATAATTTATTTTGTTAATGTGTCAACCGGGCCTTCACCAACTTTAAAGAAAAACCTCATTTCTCAAGAAAACCCAAATCACTTGTTCAGAATAAATCATTTATCTTTAAAACCAGAACAACATTTAAAATTATGTGAATAATGTTTAAAGACCAAACATGCATTCTTTCACTACTGGGTGTCTGCTCATCAAGAAAATATTTCAAGTGTCGTGTATGAAATAAACGACTCTATTTACACCAAATAATAATTTGAAAATTATTTATCTTATATTATTTCTCATTAAATAAAATTAATAAAATATCAATCAATTCATAAATTCTGAATTTAAAGGTGAGTGCAGTGGGGGACCTACCTCGAGTCGCAGCTCGGACACGACGACACAATACACCTCGCACAGGCACAAAAGCATGCGCATGATGATGATCACGGTGTCACGGGGTTACCTCACCAACAAGCTGAAACAAACACATGATAACTAAGAACACATAGCCACAAACATAGAACAAACCAAACAAACAACGTGCATAAAAGAACCAGCTCGACATAACTTCAAAACACAACTCACGCCATCAACACTATTTATTAAACCACTTTAAAATCCACAAGGTGTTTAAAAAAACACAACACCAAAATAAACCACTAATCATTTTAAAGAGACAATAGACCATTTTAAGAAAACACTAGTGCACAACCTGAAAAAAGTGCACGACACGATGATATCAATATTTAAAAACATGTGTGCCTAACAGATTTTCAAAACTAGGCTCGTAGCAAACACACTATTTAATAAATAATTTAAAGGTTTATAAATTTTATTTGAGAGGTATACCACATATTTTCACACACAAAACCAACTCGAAAACCCTTATTTATATCATACACACTAAACCAACTTCACAACTAAACAGTATTATCAAAGCAACTTAAGGTCCAAGCATTTCACAAAATAATAAAATTGCACAAAATCACCCAATAGATTTTTTTAAAACATTCAATAGAATTATAAACTCAGTAATGGACTAAATATGGGGTATTATAAAGCTGCATATCAAATTAGATATAGAATTTTAAGAATGAAAGTTTCAAAAGAATACATTGGAAAGGATAAATCAGGATTCGCCTACCTCAATTCAACCGTGGATGTGATGAGGTTTCAAGGAGATGGGGATCGAGATCTCGCAGACTATTCGCATTCCCTAAAACCCAAGTAAAACCAACCCGCACATCAATACTAGCATCTAGGTTCGACCCATCATGAAACCCCACAAATTTAGAAGAAAAAATGCACCGGTGAGGGGTTCATGCCATAGCAGCAGGTCACTAGAGCAGCGGGTCGCACTGGCCGGATAGGGGGGCAGTGGACGGAGGCCGAATGTCAGTGAGGGGGGTTCCAGTGAGAGGAGGGAGCGGCTGGGGGTGGACGATTCACTAGAGCAGGGAGTGGGGTGGCGGCATCGGGCCGTCGAAACGTGTGCAGGGTGGCGGCGTTGGGCCACCGAAGCAAGAGCAGGGTGGCGGCGTCGGGCTACCAGAGCGAGAGCAGGGTGGCGGTGTCGGGCCGCCGGAGTAGGATCGGGGTGGCTGCATCGGGCCGCTGGAGCAGAAGTAGGGGGGCGGCATTGGGCCGCTGGAGCGGGAGCGGGGTTTTCCGGTGGCTGCAGGAAGGGAGGCTACGAGGGGCGTCAGGTCAGGCGCGATGCGCCATGCAGAAGAGAAAATAGGGGGTGTCGCTGCCCTCCCCTAGGGTTTTCAACCCTTCTCTTTTTAAAAAAAATCATATAATAATAATAACTAAGAATAATAATCTTAATCATAATAATATAAATAATAATTATAACAATATAAATAAGAATAATATAAAACCAAGACAATAATAATAAAAATAAATAACAATATTATTATTATTATTAAAAACATTCTTTTTTTAACTTAATTCATTTAATTATCAAATTCTGAAAACTGGGCAACCACTCGCTCAACGCACATCTTGAAAAAAACACGCATGTAAATTGCACACCTCAACTCTTGGGCACCCACACAAGAACCTGGGGAGACCGCGCGGTTACCTTTAATAATGTGTTGCCCATGCACGTGTCTGAAACCAAGTAATAATAGTAAACGAAGAAGAATTTAAACTGGGACCCAACCCGGACCTTGCCGCTAGAACCCAGGGCCAAAAATTAATAAAATAAAGAAATGAATTACAAAATCCAGGTGTGGAAATTCTACCCACCACAGACGCTTTCCGCCCCCAAAAAGTCACCCAGCTAAACAATATACCAAACAAGAACTCATGCCCAAAAGAAACCAAAAGAAACCAAGATACGAGAGAACAGGAGAACACAAAAGGGTTCTCCCCACCACAAAACACAACTAGAGCAGAAATTTAACTCCTAAACATATCAACCCTGGAAGGGAGGGGGAGCGATGTGGGAACTTCTCACCAATCCAAACTAAGTTCTATAGCATAAGGGAACAACACCTCCACTAAAACCATTAACTCTCCTCCCAGACCAAACACTCCCAACACTAGGGAAAAACCTCCGAACGGAACTTACCCCAATCAGTGAACCCGAGCATAACCAAAAACATCGGCTTTTTTAAGGTAACTTACATCTCCAAATGAACACTGCTAAACCAAAATCAACCTAGATAACGGACAAATACACTTTTAAGTAAAACGAATGATTCAATAAAAACATGATCAGACAAACAGAACTGGTTATATTACAATAGAACATGTCTGTCATACCTCTATGATAAAACAATTAACTTACAAAAACTTCAAAACATTAAAAACAGAAAAACAAGAACAGAAAGACATTAAATGTTCCACCTCTATCACGGAACACAAAACTTGAACTGAGGCTTCCTCCAATAAATCCTTCCTGTGCACGAGCAACACCCTGAGACCTACAGCTGGGGCTTTGATGGATGAATCATCTCCTGCCTCACAGTCAGACACTAGCATCCTCCGATCGGGATGTCTTCTTCAGGCTTCGCTTTATGAAAATCTTCTCTAGATAACCCAGACAGCCGCAACGATATCACCTCTTTATTGGGTTGCGACAAGATGGCTTTAAATGCCCAAAACTACCACACTGATAGCACACAACAGAACGGTCCGACGAACTGAAAGATAGAACCGCTACAGGGGAATCTTTAGAAATAGGTTCCTCCGATATGTGTTGCTCGCCAGATGGAGAACCTTTATGCGAGCCAACCGCCACTGACTACACACCAAGAAAGAGCTCATCCAGAAACGCTTCATCTACCAACATCTCAAAACATGTTTTAATCGATGAGAGCACCTTCTCTGCAATCTCAGGATGAAGGCCCCAAATGAAAAGTGGAACTTTCATTTGGTCTTCTAACGGTACCTCTAAATAATAGGAAAACCAGCTCTTTTAAGAGGTTAATGTAAGATTTTACCGACCATTGGCCTTGCTGAACATCTCGCAACTCCGCTACCTTCTTCAGCTTCACCTCCTCAGGTAGGTACTCTTGAACGAAGGTGGCCTTAAACACTTCCCATTTCATCCCAAAATACATCGCATATGGGGAAACCATCTTCCATTGGTCCAAAGCAGGACCCTCATACAAACCCGAAATAGCATGAACCCTGACAGCCTCGAGAGTTCCCAACATCTTGAAGACACGTTCTACCTCTTCAAGCCACTCCACTACTTCTAACAGACCTCGATCACCACGAAGAATAGGCAACGTCCGAGAAGGACCAAAAAATGGGCATGACTCATGAGAAACTTTGGGGATCTTTTTAGGAGACATTCTCTGGACAACATAAAAACATAGAGCCAAAAATCAGCATCCAATCGAATCTTAACCAAAAGAAAATTGCATGCCAAACAACTGACTCACACACCAAAAATACACTTTTCGAATATTACCGTATCTTTTCAATTTCAAAACTTCCTTATTTCAAGGCTAATTTCTAAACAGAAAACCCAATTTTCACAAAATGAAACCCACACTCTAAAACAAAAACCAATTTCTGAAATCATTTCCCTCTTTCAAAAATCATTTTATAAAGACAAGGTTAAACCTTTGGTTTCAAATAAACACTCATGGCATATCATGAATCGTCACATGCATGTTCATCCATTCCACTCACATCATCCATGAACAAGTTCCCCTCAGGCACGTTTCGCACATACCCACACACATGCGATCATTCATAATGAACACCAAGGGTCACACCCAATCCATTTCCTTACCAACTCCAGACATGTACCAAACATTGAAGCCAAAACACTTTTAATTTAAAAACTCAAATTACCAATTTAAAACATTTTTTGGGAAAACATTTTTTTTAAAGAAACCCACTTTAATTTTTCAAAATCACTCTTACACTAGCCAAAACCAAGATGACACCCAACTTGCATCAAATGAGCTGAGTAAGGGACTAGTAGTCATGCTTAGCTTGGTGAAATGGTAGTGGGCCATGCCCCATGTAAACATAACAAATAGGAGGGGATTAAACTGTGTACTCGAAATCCACATGGGTCACTACTCCATGGGAAATCACGACTTAACAACATCTTGTCTCCATTGTCATCCCTCAATCCAAAAGAAAGACAAAAGACTCAGGTCCCGAACTACACCTGGTAACTCGAGGTTTGGAATGAGCAACGGTTCATGACTCCCTTCCCATACCTACATCTCAAGTCCTGATAGTCCTAAACTCCAACTACCAGACACCCCAAATAACAATAACCCCCAACCTGTGGGAAAACCTTCCTCTCATACCATTTTGTCACGAACCAACCCGGGACAACCCTGAACCGGCCACCCGAGCCAGTCTACGACATGACCCAAAGGGCATTCCTGATCCCCATGAGCTGGCAACTAGTGTCGGGCATGAAAAGTAAACAGGTGGGAACGATTTGGCCCAAAAGAAAAAAAATTAAAAAGCAGAAATAAATAGAAAAAATGAAAATAAAGAAAGAGAAACCAACAACTCTACTAACCTGACCACGACCAAAACTCCACGTGATCCCTTGGTTCACCCCCCAATACCACAACCAACGTTTCTCAAGGCGAACAACTAAAGCTGGAACCTGCAACAGAACTAAAAACATGAAAATATTATAGGCGTGAGTATTAAAACTCAGTAGGCTAGCCCGGTAAATCTATTCCCAAATCATTACCCTTAAATAAATAAATTTACTAATTCCAGGTTTGAATTAAATATAAAAAATATTCGTTTTCACACATACACACTTTCATTTCTAAAAAAAGTATCAGTCCATTGCCCTTTATAATTTAAAAACAATTTTTAATGTTTGAAAGCAACAGTTGCATTGCATTTTAAAACATTTTTGCGAACAATTAGAAAAAAAACATTATTTATTAGCCAAAAAAAAACTACACATAACCCACAACACACACCAAGGGAAATGGAAAAAGTGGCACACATGGGCCATCAACCAAACTAGACCTCTCAATCGTCCACCACATATGAATAAACACTAATAAAAACATGGGCCAAACCTAGGAGATCGTAAAAAATCCCAAACATACTATACATGTGACTCATCCTGAAAGCATCCTATAACTCGATGACGTCATAACACCCTAATGCTCGGCATATCCCTGTCTGGCCTAATTGAGGGGCCCAATCCCTAGAGCAGTAATAAGTCAGTGTTCCCCTGCTATGGGGTCACTAGCCAGTGCGTAATCTAAACAAGTGCGGCAATCGTTCTCAGAAGATTCACTCACTATGCCAAGTTCTCATGTCAACACATGCAACAAAAAGGGGTGTGTCCACAATGTAATTCAATCAGTGATGAGGCATAAATATCACACACAACTCATTCAATCAATGCACACCAATGATCACCCCTGAGTAACTCCAATCTGAGTTTTTTCCAAAATAATTTATTTTATTAAAGTGCCAACCAGGCCTTCACCAACATTAAAGAAAAACCTCATTTCTCAAGAAAACCCAAATCACTTGTTCAGAAGAAATCATTTATCTTTAAAACCAGAACTACATTTAAAATTATGTGAATTATGTTTAAAGGCTAAACAGGTATTCTTTCACTATTGGGTGTCTACTCGTCAAGAAAATTTTTCATGTGTCGTGTATAAAATTAACGGCTCTTTTTACACAAAATAATCATTTTAAAATTAATTATATTATATTATTTCTCATTAATGAAAATTAATAAAATATCAATCAATTAATAAATTCTAAAATTAAATGCGATTATAGTGGGGGACCTACCTCGAGTCGCAGCTCGGACATGACAACACAATACACCTCGCACAGGCGCACAAGCACACGTAAGTCGATGATCGCGGTGTCGCAGGGTTACCTCACCGACATGCTGAAAAAAATGCACGATAACTAAGAACACATAGCCACTAACTTAAAACAAACCTAACAAACAACCCGTGTAAAAGAACCAGCTCGACATTACATAAAAACACAACTTGTGCCATCTACACTATTTATTAAACCACTTTAAAATCCACAAGGTGTTTACAAAAACCACACAACCCCAAAATAAACCACTAATAATTTTAAATATCCAACATACCATTTTAAGAAAACACTAGTTCACAACTTGACAAAAGTGAATGACACAATGATATCAACATTTTAAAACATGTTCTCCTAACACATTTTCAAAACCAGGCTCGTAGCATACACGCTATTTAATAAATAATTTAAAGGTTTATAAATAAAATTTGAGAATTATACCACATATTTTCAAACACAAAACCAACTAGAAAACCCTTCTTTCCATTATACAAACCAAACCAACTTCACAACTAAACAGTCTTATTAAATCAACTTAAGGTCTAAGCATTTCACGAAAAAAATTAAATTTCACAAAATCACCCAATATATTTTTTTAACACATTAAATAGAATTAAAAAATTAGCAATGTACAAAATATGGGGTATTATAATGCTGAAAATCAAATAAGATAAATAATTTGAAGAGTGAAAGTGTCAAAAGAATGCATTGGAAAAGATAAATCAGGATTCGCCTACCTCAATTCAAGCGTGGATGCGATGAGGCTTCAAAGACATGGGGATCGAGACCTCAAGGACACTTCGCATGCCCTAAACCCCATTTAAAACCAACCCTCACATCAATCCTAGCATCTAGGTTCGACCCATCATGAAACCCCACAAATTTAGAAGAACAAACGCACCAACGAGGGGTTTGTGCCATAGCAGCAGGTCACTGGAGCAGCGGGTCCCACTCGTCGGATAGGGGGTGGTGGATGGAGGCCGAACAAGAGTGAGGGGGGTTCCGGTGATAGGAGGGAGTGTCTAGGGGTGGCTGATTCGCCAGATTAGGGAGTGGGGTGGCAGCTTTGGACCGTGGAAATGGGAGCGGGGTTGCAGCGTCGGGCCGCCGGAGCAGGAGCAGGGTGGCGGCGTCGGGCCGCCTGAGCGGGAGCGGGTTGGCGGCGTCGGGTCGCTGGAGCAGGAGTGGGGTGGTGGCATCGGGCAGCTGAAGCAGGATTAGGGTGGTGGCGTCGGGCTGCCAGAGTGGGAGTGGGGTTTTCCGATGGCTGCAATAGGAGAGGCTGCGAGGGGCGTTGGGTCAGGCGCGTTGCGCCGTGTAGAAGAGAAAATGGGGGGGTGTCGCGGCCATCCCCTAGGGTTTTCAACCCCTCTCTTTTTTTTAAAATTTTTTTCTAATAATAATAATAATAATAATTAACTAATAATTATAATCATAATCATAATAATATAAATAATAATTATTACAATATAAATAAGAATAATATAAAGACAAAACAATAAAAATAAAAATAAATAACAATATTATTATTATTATTAACAAACATTCTTTTTTTAAACTTAATACATTTAATTATAAAATTCTGAAAACTGAACAACCATGTGCTCTATGCACATCTTAAAAAAACATGCATGCAAATTGCGCACTTCAACGCAGTCCACTTGGGCACCCACACAAGCACCTGGGGAGACTGCGCGGTTACCACTAATCAGGTGGTGCCCATGCACGGGTCTAAAACCAAGTAAAAATAGTAAACGAAGAAGAATTTAATCCGGGGCCCAACCCGGACCTTGGCGCTAGAACCCAGGGCCAGGAATTAATAAAATAAAGAAATGGATTAAAAAGTCCAGGGGTGACAAAAAACAAGAATAATGCTTAATAGGAATGAATTTGAATATGTAATTATTTAGTATCACTTGATCTCCAATATTGAAATATTTTTTCAACTTTGTTTTTTCTTGTGTTAATATTTTGTTTCTATATAAATTCAAAAGTTATAAAATTTTCCTCTTTTGATTTTCTCTAGATCTATTAATTGTAATATAATTTTTAGACTATCAACTTCTATATCCATATTAAAATTCTATACTCTCTTTAATGTTTTATGAACTAATTTTGTTATGATGAGGATACTATTTTTATACAGCATTTTAAATGGAATAACATCAATAAGTGTCACGACCCATCCTCGGGGCCTGTGTCGTGACTACCCCAAACCTGCCTTCCAAAGGCCAGGGGCTGGCAACTACCACCAAAGGCGTAAATCTCGATAAAAGGGAAGGTATTGCCTTTATATAAGTAAACAAACACACCAGAGTACGCAAGATGAAGTAAACTCTAAGTAAACTGAGTACAAAAGTAAGTGATTGAAAGTAAATGGGCCAGTATACAAACCCAACTGAAAGTACAGTACAACAGAAAGGAAAGAACAGCTGTAGAAAATTAACCAGCAACCACTCAGTCGTCTTCCAGATATCCCACCTGAAGGCTGGGTACAGATAGTCTCGTCGGCTCCTCGGGTCCGGCTGTCCGCTCTGTGTATGTCCCTCCAAGTGGTCCACCTCCAGGTACCGTCCCGCTCCACAAGACTCCACCTCGATCAATGTTGTTTGTCATCTGCATCCAACACAACGTAATGCGGGCATAGCCCGTGCTGGGGTGAGTATACGATACTCATTAGGCACCCCGAGACACCCCGAAGGTCTCCCAAAATCCAAAAAGGATAAAACAAAAAGGAAAGATACAACACAAAGTATTAACCAACTCTACTTAGGTATGTGCCCATATAGATACCTAAGTCATCAATTTCAATTCGGCTCCAACTCACGATCCTAAGTACATCCCAGTCCACACGGGAAAGCACAACCCAGTCCACACAGGAAAGAAAGTCAATCATATCGATGATAAGGATTGAAAGTCAAGAATCATCTCACACAGGTATACAACTCAGGAAGAGGGGTGGAGATTATAGATGTAGCCTCTGAATCATCTCCCCTACCGAACCCACGTTGGATCCAAGTACAGAATTTTTCACTATCGAACCCACGTAGGTTCCAAATACAGTAACCTTCGCTACCAAACCCACATAGGATCCAATTACAGTCGTCCTCACTACCGGTCCCACGTAGGATCTAAGTACAGTAACCATCGCTGCCGAACCCACGTAGGATCCAAGTACAATCATCCTCACTATCGGGACCACATAGGATCCATGTACAGTCGTTCTTGCTACCGAACCCACATAGGATCCAAGTACAATTGTCCCCACTGCCGAACCCACATCGGATCCAAGTACAGTCGCCATCGTCGTCGCAGTCCCAGCCAGCTCTAGGGTTCCCACAAATAGCATGCTCGATTTCGGGAGGGTCCACTACACAAGGCAAGGGTTTGATACATAAACTATCACAAAGTTCAAAGTTGATGTATCCAAAAGTTCTGTCTTGTCAAAAGGAATTCAACGCCACAGACGGCTCGTCAATCGAACGCCCGGTCTGAGAGTTATTGGCATTTCCGTCCCAGGGGCCCGGTTGGTTTTTTTAAGCTAAAACCAACCCGATCATACTCCAGCTGCATCCAAAACTCAAGTGGAGTAAGCCAAAAGAACTATATCACCAAGAGTAATTCAATGTAAATGATGGTACGCCATTTAGACGTCTGGTCCTAAGTTATAAGTGTTTCCGCTCAAAGGGCCCGGTTGGTTTTGAGTTCGAACCAACCCAGACATATCCAAACTTTTCCGAAACCTCAAGTGTAATATACCAAAATGACCGTCTCGTTCCATGAAATCCTACACAACTGATGGTGCATCGATAAGAGGACAATAGCTCAGGATATGAGCAAAATACTGAATATGGTCCAAAGTGGGGGTCTGGGTCCGATCCAACCCGGCCCAAAACCCCTGGGTCGGCCTGAACCGGGTCGACCCAAACCGGGTCCGGGTCCAGTCGGGTAGGGCGCGGCCCGGCCCGGCCCGCGTGGACTGCAGCTGGCCCGGCCCGTGCGGCCTGCAACCCGGGTCAGAAGCCATCCGCGGCTCGGCCGCTAGCCAAGCGGGATAGAAAGGGGGTGCAGCCCTCTGTTTTTGGAAACTACGGACCCAGGGGGGTCCGCCTTGGCAGCAGGTCAGGGGGTTACACCCCCCCCCCCCCCCCCCGGTTTCTGTGAAACGGCCGGCCATTAAGGCCAGCCAGTTTGTGAGGTGATGCGGGACCCAGTGGGTTCCCGCCTCTTGGAGGCGCTGATGGCCGGTTCGGTCGGCCGCCCCTGCTAGTCTGTCATGGCCTTAGGTCGTGGCTCGTCTCACCGGCGCAGCGCGACGGCGCCACGCACCACCACCACGGCCTACTCTAGCTGCGGCCCTATTTGTCTCTACACGGTGCAACGGCACCGCGTTGCCTTCGCTGCATCCTTCCATGGTCGTGGTTCCCTGCCGATCACCGTACGGTGCAACGGCACTGTGCGCCTCCACCTCCAACATCAATGAAAATTAACAAAGAAGAGGGGAGGAGAATCAGCCGTGTTTTTTCGGTCCGATCTCCTCCTGTTACGACGATATTATGTGGCCAAACCTTAAGAAATGAACAACGATGATAAGGACTTGAACAAAAATAACCCATACCTCAACAAATGATTACGAATGTTAGTGTCTCGGTTGACGGAGTCGCGAGGTGAGGATTCGTATACGTCGACGGTGAGCATCCGAAGAGGTAGCGGAGTCTCCCCTTTTTGTCACGGAGAGAAGAAGAGGATTGCGCGTCATTGTTCTTCGTGGAGTCGGTGCTCAATGTTGAAGAGGTGTCGTTCTTTGCGGAGAGGATGACGCTCTTCAACGAAGGAGGATCTTCCTTCTTCTTTCACACAAGGCTCTCTCCCAAAATCCCCACACCATAAGCCAACAAAAATTAAAATAATGCCACCCCTTATTTTAATTGATCATGCCATGTATTTAAAAAATAAAAATTTCAAACACTTAATTAATTAATGAAAGAGTTTCAATTAATTAATTAAAGTGTGTCTCGGCATGAATTTAAGTGGGGAAGTGGAAAGGTTACAAAAGTAATGAAGAGTTTACAAAATTCAGAGGGGGGTTTAAGGAGTTTTAGAGATTTTGAAGGGTTGTGGCTTGTTTGGGCCCCACATCACATTTATCCCCACATGGGTAGTTAGGAACTAGTGGGCCCCACCCTAACTCCCCCATTTAGGTTATAACCCCTTATATATAAATAAAAATGGTTCCACAATTTTTATTCACTTCTAATTTAATCCAAAATATTTAACTTCCCCTCTCATGCAAATGCGATTACGGTAAAGGTCCCCCTAAGAAATTACCAGTGTTGCGAGTTCATCGGTGCCCTCGGATTTTTATTCCAAGCACCAGTTCAAAAGATAGAAAAACCCACTCATTCGTTCACTAAACGTACCTGAGCTAAACTTTGGAAAATTATTTCAGGCACACCGGGCCTCGGAATATGGTGTCGTCAGAAACTGCGTACTAATAAAATCCCAAAGAATTTAGGAAAACGTTTTCCTTGAAATTTCTAGGTCATTATATTACAACCACCTCAGGGAATTATGTCCCCGTAAAGCTACATCATAAACTAGGGAAACAAATGAGGGTATTGTGCATGCATCTGAGCCTCCCGCTCCCATGTGCTCTCCCACAAGTTCACGTGCTGCCAATGAATGCGCACCAGAGGAATCGACCATCCACGTAGGACCCTCTCCTATCAATCCTCGATCTCCACCGGGACCTCTGCAAATGTCTCCCTGTCATCGATGTGCAGCTCCCCTTGATCAATGATATGCATCGGGTCGTGCACGTATCTCCTCAGCTAAGATACGTGGAAGACGTCGTGCACCCGGTGTAACTGAGGTGGAAGGGCCAGGTAGTAAGCCACCTTGCCTACCCTACTGAGGACCTAGAATGATCCGATGAAGCATGAATATAACTTTCCACCACATCAAAACCTCTGCAATCCACGTCAAGGTGAGACCCGTAAGAAAACGTGGTCATCATCCTCAAACTCTAGTAGTCTCCAACTCCTGTCAGCATAGGACTTCTGTCTGTTCTGTGCAATCCTCATCCTCTCTTGGATGATCTACACCTTCTCCGTCATAGCGTGGACCATCTCTGGTCCTACGAGTGCTGAATCCCCAGAGTCAGTCCAGCAAAGAGGTTATCTGCATGGTCGGTCATACAATGCCTCGTATGGTGCCATCCTGATGGTGGAGTGGTAGCTGTTGTTGTACAAAAACTCCACCAAGGGTAGGTGATCCTCCTAGCTATGACCAAAGTCAAGGTCACATGCACGGAGCATGTCCTCGAGTGTCTGAAAGGTCCTCTCCATCTACCCATCCGTCTGAGGATGAAAGGTGGTGCTCAGGTGTATCTGTGTACCAAATGCCTCCTACAACCCCTTCCAAAGCCAGTATGTAAAGCGATCATCTTGGTCGGAGACAATAAATGATGGAAAACTATGAAGTCGTACGATCTCCTGAACGTAGATGCGTTCCAGGCTCTCCACTAAGCCCTGATCTCTAATCAGTAGGAAGTGGTACGACTTGGTGAGTCGATCTACGATCACCCAGATAAAGTTGTGTCCCCTGAAAGTACATGGAAGCCCTGTCATGAAATCCATAGATATATAAAAAGTGGATAACTGCTCCGTCGCCTCTCCAAGTAGTTGTATGCTCGATCTCCTACTGAGAGCATCATCCACAACGTTCCCCTTCCCAAGATTATAGATAATTTCAAAGTCATAATCCTGGAGGAACTCGAGCCATCGCCATTGTCTCAGGTTCAGGTCCTTCTGTGAGAAAACACACCTTAGACTTTTGAGAGAAGGGTATACTGTAAACCATTCGCTCAAAGAATCAAGGGTGTGACTAGCCATTGCAAAGAACTCAAATACACCCCTTTTTTCTTACATCCTACAAGTGCTGCTAAGATTTATCCTTTGACAAAAAGAGAAATCTGATCTCATCCCCTGGATGAAACACATTCGTTGCCTAATACATTCAATCCTGACCTAAACAGTACTATTTCATGCCATGGACAACCTCGTAAGGCCTCGACGCTACTACCAAGAGATCCAACCGTTACTCTCACCTCCAAGAGTTGAGTCACACTATCGGAAACAGTGTGTGGTCACTAGGTCTCATCCAGTAGGAATATCGAAAGTGAGGGTCAAGTCAACGGTTTTAACCAGAACCTATCAGTATCCACCACGTAAAAAGGACAAGGAAGCAAACGTCACAAGAAAATGTGACATTTATTACTGAAGCTCAAAGTACAAAGACACAAAGAATCAACAAACAACGAAAAAAACAAAGCAAGAAGCACCGTGAACAAAAGTCTCTATGCCTGGAGCTAGTCCTGCTCTTATCCATATTCTCTCAGAGCTCTATGGTCATGAGCCACAGCTGCCTGAAGCTGACCTCTCCCCTTTCCACATGTTCCTTTCGGTCAGGGTTGTCCTCCTGGTGGGGGGGTGGTAGGGCCTCAAAACGTCCTCTACCACCTATTGCTTGTCCAGCTCCTCTGACACGTCCACCTGCTCCTGGTGGGCCAGCACGGTCGAACCTCTGCCTGGGAGTTCCCTCAACCACCTTCTGCTCATCAGCAGGGCGGGTCGAGCACTCTCAATCCATGTGACCATACCCGCCGCATGCATAGCACTTCCTGCACCTCGTTTGGCTAGCTCTGTTTCGTGCAGACCATACAACCAAACCTGCATCCTGAGATCGCTCATCTGATATCCTAGTCCACTTGGAACTCTGCGTCAACTGTCTACTACTGGCTGCATAAGTCTCCGCTATGTGTCTTCATGTGGAGGGTCTCGCCGCTGGTGACTACTTAGTGAGAAATCTCTCCACTAGAAGGGCTCTCTCCAACACCCCCTCTTGCTTCAGGATGTTGAGGGAGATCATCGAAGCCCTGATCTCATGTCTGAGTCCCTGCTTCAAAGGTCTGGGCCCAGAAAAATGGGTCTCGTACCATGTCCATGGAGTAGTGTGAGAGGTCGGTAAATCTCGCTGAGTACTAGGCTACTGACATTTTTCCATGCCACAGCTGTAGTAACTCCTGCATGCGCACCGCACAGAGGGTGTCTGGAATGTACTTCGTGTAGAAAAGGCTCTCTAAGTCAGTCCAAATTAGTGATGCCTCGTCATTCACCTAGAGCATCAGGCTCCACCATCTACCTACTGCCGTATGCAGGAGACTCACGGCAAGGATCACCATAAGGTCTGGTGGTGTCCCTAAGAGTCTGAAAACACTGACGATAGCCTCTAGCCAATCCTCAGCTGCCTGAGGGTCCATCTCTCTGTGGAATCTAGCCAGCCTCTATCGCTAAAACTCGTGCAGTGCACTCAGGCGGCGTGTACTCTCCGCTTCTGGGGCTGGTGGTATCAGTGGCCAGCGGGTAGAGCTATGGCTGGTGCCTCCGCTGTAATGGGGCCCTGCACCGAGGCATCGTCGCTCGGTGGGCAGCCATCCTACACAAAGCTCATAACCCTAGCTGGATGCCTTCGTGGGGCCATCCTAAAAAGTAACAGGTGCACCATGGTCAAACAGTATACCTGGTGAGCTGACACAATGTAATCACAAGGAAAAATTTTTAAACACACATGCAATCAATGTTTTCATGCACTGAGTCGGAAATCAGAAGTCAGGGTCCTGGTGTATGGATACGTCGGACGCCGCACCAACAATGGACTCCCTGAACTGATAACCACATTCAATACCCTTAACAGTATTACATCACAGGAAGAATTTATCAGAGTCCTAAGTTCTGCGGTAGAACCGACTCCTATGATACCAATTTGTCACGACCCGTCCTCGGGACCCGTGCCGTGACTACCCCAAGCCCACCTTCCATAGGCCAGGGGCTGGTGACTAGAACCATCGGAATAAATCCCGATAAAAGAGAAGACATTGCCTTTATATAAGTAAACAAACACAATAGAGTACGCAAGCTGAAGTAAACACTAAGTAAACTGAGTACAAAAGTAAGTGCTGGAAAGTAAATGGGCGAGTATACAAACCCAACTGAAAGTACAGTACAACAGAAAAGAAAGAACAGTTGTAGTAAAGTAAACCAGCAACCACTGAGTCATCCTCCATATATCCCACCTGAAGGGTGGGTCCATATAGTCTCTCGGCTCCTCGGGTCCAGTCGTCCTCTCCGTGTACGGCCCGCCAAGTGGTCCACCTCCAGGTACCGCCCCACTCCACAAGACTCCACCTCGATCAGTGGTGTCTGTCGTCTGCATCCAACACAATATAGTGCGGGCATAGGCCGTGAAGGGGGGATTATATGATACTCAGTAGGGACCCCGAGACCCCCCGAAGGTCTCCCAGAATCCACAAAATATAAACCAAAAAGGAAGGATACAACAAAAAGTATCAACCAACTCTACTTAATTATTTTCCCATACATATACCTAAGTCATCAATTTCTATTTGGCACAAACTCACGAGCCGAAGTACATCCCAGTCCACACAGGAAAGAATAACCCATTCCACATAGTAAAGCATGTCAATCACAATGATGATAATGATTGAAAGTCAAGACTCATCTCACACAGGTATACTACTCACGAAGAGGGGTGGAGATGATAGATGTAGCCTCTGAATCATCTCCCCTATCGAACCCACGTAGGATCCAAGTACAGAAGTTGTCACTACCGAACCCACGTCGGATCCAAATACAGTAACCATCATTGCCGAACCCACGTAGGATCCACGTACAGTCGTCCTCACTGCCGGGCCCACGTAGGATCCAAGTACAGTAACCATCATTGCTGAACCCACGTAGGATCCAAGTACAGTCGTCCTCACTGTCAGGCCCACGTAGGATCCATGTACAGTCGTTCTCCCTATCGAACCCACATAGGATACAAGTATAGTTCTCCTCACTACCGAACCCTCGTAGGATCCAAGTACAGTCTCCATCGTCTTCGCAGTCGCATCCAGCGATAGGGTTCCCGCACACAGCATGGTCGATTTCGGGAGGGTCCGCTCCACGAGCCAAGGGGTCGATACATCAACTATCAAAAATTCCATAGTTGATGTATCCCAAAGTTCTGTCTCGTCAAAAGGAACTCAATGCGACAGAAGGCGCGTCAATCGGACGCCCAATCTGAGAGTAATTGGCTTTTCCGTCCTAGGGGCCCGGTTGGTTTTTTAAGCTAAAACCAACCCGACCATAATCCAGTTGCATCCAAACCTCATGTGGAGTAATACAAAAGAACTTTCTCACCAATATTAATTCAACGTAAATGATGGAACATCATTCGGACATCTGGTCCTTAAGTTATAAGCGTTTCTGCTCCAAGGGACCGGTTGGTTTTGGGTTCGAACCAACCTGGTCATATCCAAATATCGCCAAAACCTTGAGTGTAATATACCAAAACTAAATTATCCTTCCAAGGAATCTTATGCATCTTACGGTGCATCGATCGGAGGTATGTAGCTCAAGATATGAGCTAAATACCGAAAGTGGTCCGAAGTGGGGGTCTCGGCCTGGTCCGACCCGGCAGAGCGTAGCCCGCCCGGCTAGGCGTGGCCTGGCCCGACTAGGCGCAGCCGGCCTGGCCCGCTTGGCCTGCGGCTGGCCCAGCCCGCGTGGCCTAAAGATGGCTCTGTCTGTGCGGCCTACGGCCCGGCTCGGAAGCTGGTCGCGGCTCAGCTGCTGGCCAAGCGGGACGCAAAGGGGGCATGGCCTCCTATTTTTGGAAACGGCGGACCTAGTGGGGTCCTCTCTAGCATCACCTCGGGGGGGTTACACCCCACCGGTTTCCGGGTAACGGTCGTCCATTAAGGTTGGCCGGTTTGTGAGCTGACGCGGGACCCAGTGGGTTCCCGCCTCTTGGAGGCGCCGGTGGCTGATTCATCCAGCCGCCCTTTCTGGTCCGCCGCGGCCTTAGTCCGTGGCTCATCTCACCAGTGCGGCGTGATGGCACCGCACACCACCGACGCACGATGCTCCGGTCGCGGCCCTATTCGTCTCTGCGCGGTGCAACTGCACTGTGCGCCTCCGCCTCCAACATCAACAAAAATTAACAAAGAAGAGGGGAGGATAATCGATCATGTTTTTGTGGTCCGATATCCTCCTATTATGAAGATATCATGCGGCCAAACCATAAGCAATGAAGAATGATGAAAAGTACTTGATAAAAAATAACCCCTACCTCAACAAATGATGACGAATGTCGGCGTCGCAGTTGACGACATCGCGAGGTGAGGATTCGTAGACGTCGATGGTGAGAGTCTGAGGAGGAAGCGGTGTCTCCCCTTTTTTCCATGGAGAGAAGAAGAGGATTGCGCCTCGCTGTTCTTCATGGAGTCGGTGCTCTACGTCGAATAGGTTTCATACTTTGTGGAGAGGATGGCGTTCTTCAACGAAGGAGGAGCTTCTTTCTTCTTTCACACAAGGGTCTCTCCCCAAATCCCAATACAACAATCCAACAAAAATTAAAATAAGGGCACCCCTTATTTTAATTGATCATGCCATGTATTTCAAAAATAAAAATTTCAAACACTTAATTAATTAATGAAAGCGTTTCAATTAATTAATTAAGGAGTGTGTGTTAGCATGATTTTAAGTGGGGAAGTGGAAAGGTTAAAAAAGTAATGATGAGTTTACAAAATTGAGAGGGGGGTTTAAAGAGTTTTAGAGAATGTGAAGGGATCGGGCTCGGGTGGGCCCTAGCTCACATTTATCCTCACATGGGTTGTTAGGAACTATTGGGTCCCACCCCAACTCCCTCATTTAGGATATAACCACTTAGATATATATAAAAATTGTTCCACAATTTTTATTCACTTCTAATTTAATCCAAAAAATTTAACTTCCCCTCTCGTGCAAACGCGATTATGGTAAAGGTCCCCCTAAGCAATTACTGGCACTTTGAGTTCATCGGCGCACTCAGATTTGAATTCCGAGCACCGGTTCAAAAGATAGAAAAACCTGCCCGTTCGTTCATTGAACGTACCCGAGCTAAACTTTGGAAAATTATTCTGGGAACACCAAGCCTCAGAATCAGGTGCCGTCAGAAACTGCGTACTCATAAAATCCCAAATAATTTATGAAAACATTTTCCTTGAAATTTCTGGGTTTTTAAAATTAGATTCTTCTAATTTTTTCTATTTAACTTTAATGTGTATTCTATACTTTCACTATAATTTTTTGTTTTAAATGTTTCTATAAAATCTATTATATATCTTGATTTATTAATTCATTCTTATCATTAGTCTATGGTTGATAAGACATTGTTTTTTTATGTATTGTCACAAACTTCCTCATTAATTACATTATGATTTTATTTCAAAAATAAATATCCTATTAACTGATGATTTCTCTCAATATGTTAAACATGAAAATTATTTTAATCCAAAAAATTAATAGAAAAAATAAGATTTATTAATTATTATATCTCTATCCACCACCATTTTAGTACATATTAAAAAATTGGATATAATATTTTTCAAAATATTTGAGATAGGGAATCATGAAATCTACTGACCATATATAAAATTTTTACTAAAAACTTAATGTATTTAATGATATTCTATAAGTATAGATATATTTTAAGTGAAATGGAAGGGATACAAATCATATAAAAGACATGAGATTCAATAAATATAGTTTTAAATTAATATAAACAATATATGACTTTCCATATAATTATATAAGGAGAAAAGTTCCACTATAGTCAAATATGTGATCAAAATTAATTACCGTTTTTTTTTTCAATTTGGACAATACATATATGATTAATTCAATAATTATAGTATTTCTGTAAATATGGATAATCCCATAATGAATACATTTAATCTTATTTACATCCGAAAAAATTTTATTTGTAAATATATGATGGTACTTAAGAATTGAAAATAAAAATAACCATGTCTTCCATCCAAGATACATTTATAAAAATAATGTATATTTTTTTTCTAGAATTATGTCATTCTTTGGAACTTTTTATGTATTACATACCAATATTAGTTAAGGTAATATACTAATATATTATTTTATTATATTGTTGATATATATTATTTCTATGATATCTATAAAAATCTGTTATATTAGAAACAACTATCATATATATCATGGATAAAATTTATCATTTGTTATGATATATTTTATTTTTGGAATTGTTGTAGAAAATAATAATATTAACTCCTTGTAAATATGAGAAAAAATACATTATTGAATTTCTTCAATGAACATATATTTATTATATGTGTATGTTTTAAAATATGTATCTGGAGTCATTATGTAGAATTCCATTTCATAACATTCCACATCTATCATTTATCAATGTAAAAACCATTTAACTTTTTTATATATCACAAATCAACTCGAAGGGTGGTTATATTATAATGATTTAATAATATATGGAATGAATAACATGATATTTATATCATAAAATAGTTTCCTAAATGTGTAATGAAAGAAATATTTTTCATTATATTAATGTATATTCTATAGTTAGATGACCTTAACATATTATATATATATGTATTACATCATTTCATATGTATATTCAATAAATTTGACAATAATTCACACCATAAAACATAACATTTTAATGTATTTGAATATTGGATAAAGAATCAAACTGTTTATTGACCATTGTTAAATATCTCCAAAAAGTAATCTTAAACATGTCACCCTTATAGACATATTATACTTAAAATAATTATGCATAACCAGGGAAAATTGAAACATAATAAAGGATGAGATAAGACAAATAGTAATAATTAATATGGGATATAACATTAAAAGATCATAATTGATTATATTAGTTCCATAATATATTTAGACTATAATCAAAGTACATATTCATAATGAAAAAAAATTCATACGAAAGTAGTCATATTTCAAACAAAATATGATATGGAATTTATTTTTTCCATATCATAACAGATGAGTCATAGGAGTGTTTAAACATAAGTTAAACACGATCAATGAGATGATAAAATAATCATATGAATATAGAATTATTGTGAAAAACATACCTATACAGATGATATCATTTCAATTTTAAATTAAAATAATAAAAATCATTAATACATAGTCGGAAAAATACTATTTTGGATTTGGTTCACTCCCCATACCAATAAAACATTGGTGGATAAAATTGTTTAGTGGATTGGGTTCACTACATAGTACCTTACATGTTATCTCATGAGATATAAATATTTAAAAAATGGGTCATATAGATATATAATTTAGGGTCAACCATTCCCATATTGAAAACAATGCATATATGGTTCACATGAACATAAAAACATTATTATTTCTTTTATTGATTAATAATCACATGGTAATGAAACATTAAACATGAAAAAATTGAAAAAACATAATCACAATCCATCCATGAAAAGAAAATGGATAGTTTGGTTAGAGAATCTCTTTAGGGAATTAGGGGAAACACTAACGTGTCTCTCTATATATGAAAAACTCCTTTATAAAATCATTACAAATATACATGGAGAAAATAAGGAAATAAAATTTTCATTATGTAACAATTCAAAATGATAAATTCAATGAATAATACGAATTGAGTATAAATTGGGAAATTATCAAAAAATGAAAAGATTGCATTATAAAAAATAATATAAATCTATACCAAAAAATAATGGGATTTGGTAAATGGTTAAAAATCATTTTCAAACCATTAAGAAGAATATGAAACCAACACATAAAGAAAACAATTAAATATATTTATTTTTAAAC
Source organism: Viscum album (assembly GCA_963277665.1). Taxonomy (NCBI): domain Eukaryota; kingdom Viridiplantae; phylum Streptophyta; class Magnoliopsida; order Santalales; family Viscaceae; genus Viscum; species Viscum album. The sequence goes on from OY728143.1 coordinate 229,001,270, forward strand.
TCTTACAAAAAGTATAATATAATTGGATATTAAATTATAAAATATTTTACATATAGATAAGTTAATAATTTAAAAAATAAAAAATATATAAATATGGAAGGGAATGAGTTGGGAAAATAATATCAAAACATTTTAAACATTTATTTAAAATAGAAATCCTTATGAAATTGATATCCCTTGAACTATGATCTCATGAACCACATAACCATATTTGTTTATCTAAATCCACATTGTTTTTAAAAAATGTTCCATAAAATATATTTATGGTTAGTATATTGACTATATAATATAAATTTATGTGTGAACATAAAGCATGTATATGTAAATTTATATTGATATGAGAATAACACTTATATTAGATTTTCTCTTGGCCGAACATTTTATAAATTAATATATAATAAATTCGAATTTATTATAAATCTATAGAACAACAATATTTATATTTATCATACTATATAATATTAAATTATAAATATTTATTAATATATATTTATTATAATCGTTGTTTTTCTTTTAATTATTCTATTTTTTATGCATGCAATGATGAGATAGTTGTGGTCCATTCTTCTTAATCATGGTTTCTGCATTTCTATCATTTTAATTATGGTTTATGGTATGTTTTTTATATATTTTGATATTACCATGGTTATTTAAAGGAACATATGATGATGTTATCTTAAAAAATATCCCAAAAATATAATTTATTAGGAAATTCTATTCAATAAAAAAATTTATTTAATTAGTGAATAAAATATAAATATAATGATTAAATAACTATTTCTAAGTCAAAAATTCATTAATTTCAAATAATATTAAAAATATATAACTTTTTTAAGTCATTCAGAAAAAACCACAAATCTTTATTCATGTAACTGGTAAAACTGACCCAAATAAGAGTGTTTTATAATGATTGAATGAGTTAGAAAATGTAATTTAATAATAATAATATAACTTTCAAATAGAATAATGATCTAAAAAATATTAAATTTATAAATAATATTAAATAAGTGTGAGGTAAATGATATATAGAAGTAAGATGGAGAATATGATTTCTCTTATGTGGGTATATTGAATCTCCTCTTAAAGGACCTTTTGAAAAAATTATGTTTATGACTTTTTAAAGAAAGTAGATCTTCCCAAATGATATATATGATTATGAGTAAAAAAATTCAAGGGATTAAAAATAAATTATATGGAATGTATTTTTTTGAGTTGGGGATAAGAGGTGTCATTTTCATAGGTATGAGGGTTTCACATTTAAAAATACTGAAAATATAAAATTAAATTAATATTAATTTATGAAGAAATTTCCACAAATTTGAACAAATTTTAGTAGATATCGTAGATCAGTTAGGAAAACACTCATCTAATTAATTTTATAAAAGTTTTTCTGTCTAAATTTTTGGCCATATCATTCTATTTATCTCTAAGTTAACCAATTATACCTTCAAAACAATGGCTAGAATTTAACAATGTAACTTATTTCTATGAAGAAAAATAAAATTTTCCATATTTCCTAACAATAATATTAATATTTATATAATGTAAATATAATTACATTATTCAATTTTATGTGGTGGTTAAAATTTATTTTAATATATATATACATTATGTAGTAAGAAAATTTCCCTTCTATGAATAAAATAATTTTACCAAAAAATAATTTAGTGTATTGATTCTGATGAAATTTATTTGTTTAATTTATTATGAAAAGAATAATTCTATAAAATTATAGTAATTTTACATCCAAATTGATCATTTTGAAGTCTTGATTAATGGAAAAGTTAAAAAAACCATAAATAAAATATATATTTGTTAAAAAATTGTATCATGAATTTTAAAATTAACACAATATTTTTAAATTTCTTATTTTACTCTTTAAATTTATTTTTTTTATAAAAAAAAGTTTTCTCTGATTTTATTTCATGTTTATATCATAATGATTTCAAAAAAATTATGATATTTATAAAATCATTATTTTTCATCACTGAACTAAATATATATAATTTTAGAAAAATCTAGGAAATTCATCCTAAGATAATTCTGAGATAGTAAATATAAAAAATGTAGTAATTAAATAAAATTAAAAATATAAAATAAAGAAGATTTATTTTAAATATAAATTATATAATATACAATTGAATAAAATATCTTGATCCAAAAAAATTGTTTTACTTATTATTTCCCATTTACCAGTCTTGTAATATATATAATTTTGTATTGTAAAAGATCATTAATCCCTTTATTTAATTAATGTGATTTTAAAATGGTATCAAGAATTTTAAATTTATTATAAATGGAAATAAAAAATAAAATCACTTGGTGTTACATTCTACCCCATTGAAAGAATTTGAACATTGAAATTCAATTACATTTATGAATAAAAATTAGATGAACTATAGATTTTTTACTTCCTTATTTTCTCACATTGATTACTCAAACATATGATTTTTCCTGATAAAATTACCTATTTGGCTAGCCTTATTTAATAGTATTATATCTCAATGACAAAAATAATTACAATAGTTTCTTCTTATATTTAATTTATTGATCCAATGATATGGCCTCATAGATTAATACATTTTATGGTTTCGGTATGTACTTCCTCTAAAGTGGTACCTGGAACACATCATGAACATGGGAGAGATTAAATAGATTAGCAAAAAAATAATCTATCACTCCCACATGATCATGTATTTATAAAGGGATATTGTTCCAAGGGATCCATGTTATATCCTTTCCATGTCTCCTAAAATTATCCAATGGAGATATTTTTTAGGAACTCCAATAGTCAAACATTAAAATCCAAATTTAGTAATTGATTATAAATATAACTTTTTCTTGAAATTTTATATTTTTAATGTTCTTTGAAATGGTTTGAATATTTTATTATATCTGTTGAAAAAGATTTCGTCCGATCATCTTATACTCTCCTTCTTCATATTGTTATAATGGAGATCCTCAAAAATTCCCATAAAATGACTTATATGGTACTATAAAAATTATATAATAGATACTATTAGTACATGAAAACTTTATGAATGAATGAATTGATGCTAATAAATATAAAAATTCAATTAATAAGTTCTCAAAAATTCTTTTAGAGTTTTTATGATCCTTCTATACTGAGCATTTTTTTAAAAAGTAATATTTTTTTAAAACTGGACAATGTATTAAATTATTACTAAATACATATTATGAAAATCATCATAATCAAGAGATCTATCATAAATATTATTGAATGTAGTTCTCTATGAAGTGTTACAACCTTCATATTCCATATCCTAGTGATTTGGTTAATTTAGAAATCATATCTAATAGCAATCAAATGAACATATATTGATATGAAATATAATACAACACAAATGATATTTTTTTATACGACTTTTTTTTTAATCATATAATGAAATCTTTGTTGATTTTTTCATTTCCATGTTTTTATTTGTTGTTGTTTCATCATTCCTTTAGATAAGTTTAATTCTAAATTAACATTTTATCATACCAAACATTGAGATACATACCCAAAATATTCCCTTATATTTTTGTCCCACATGGACTAATTTTTGAGATATATATATATATATATAATATTGTGGTAATGATATATTTCAATTTCACTGAGAAATAAAATTCATTAAACAGATCCTCCTTCAGTTCTAGTATTGATGTAATACATATTCATTTTATGATCATTAACATTCTAGTATAATAAATTTTTACTCTAGAACATTTATCATCTTATTTTAATGCTCTACATATTCATTATTCTCAGATAAATTTGTTATTGAGAGTTAATATTAGAAATCTAGGATTTTCCCATTCACTTTTTAGTTATCGTTTTATCCTCTCTAAACATATGAGTATCATATCTTTCTCAATCCTCCTAATCTATAAGGTATCATAGATCTTCATACTAAGAGAATCAGACACCTTGTTTTACTTAATATGTTTATATTTTATTGAGAACAAATAATCCTTGACAATATCTAATCATTTCCTATGGATTATATTGTAACATCATGAGATTATGTGATTTTCTTCAAATGAATTTAAGTTTTTGTTATTTTTTATTAAATATAACACTTTATATATATTGGATTATATACAACACCATGTTAATACTAGATTACATGAAATACAATTATTTTATTTCAGTAATCATAACATTTGGTTTATCTTTTGATACATGAAAACCAATTTTATCTTGGGTTACTTGTAATAATGAGAATCTTTGATGGCATGCATGACATGTGTCACCGAGCTTCAACAAATCGTGAAATAATATAATTATAACATAGACATTATGATGGTATGAATGAATATTGTGATATTATATATATATATATATATATCCTAATAAATATAAATATTTTAATAAACCCTTCATAAATAATCAATAATTATTAGTAAATTAATTATATTAAAATATGTATTCTTCAAAAGATGATTTTTATTGATTTTTATGAGAACATATTATTAATAATATATAGGTATTTTGGAAAATTATTTTATTAAATTTAACTCAATTTTTAGTCATTATATATATGTAAAAATATGATGAAATTTTGGTATTTATTTTAAAAAATATTGATTTTCCAAAAAAAATGGTGACAAAAACCGATTTTTATAACACTATAATTACATATCTACAAACTATGTAATTTAAAATCAAATTTTTATTTTAAAAATAAATAAGAATTATTTTGTAAATATTTAATACACTTTATCTTTTTTGAATGAAATCTATAATCTATTTCAGTATAAGTTTAATTTTATATTTAAAAAATTGTTTTTCTGTAGAAGAATATTTGATATTGATAATATTTCTCCATTTTAATTAACTAAAATAATCACTAATAAAGAATATTTGAAGTGAAATATATAGTTTGTATTTAAATTAATTTTAAATCATATTCATATATTTATTATTATTATAAATAGTATTATAATATTATCATCTTGTGCTTGAAATAAATAAACTTCTCAAAAACTTGTGTTTTCATCGCATCAGTTGGATTTGTTTTAATTTTTAATTTTTAATTTTTTTTGGAAATTTATGTGAACAAATAACTCAATTATTTAGATAAAAGTATAGATATTATATTTGGTTTAATTTGTGGGTATTTTTTTTGAAAAGTTTCATTTTCTTAATGAATTGTACAAAATTCAATTTCTTTTTGAAAAATTCATTTTCATTTAATTTATTTTTAAAGATTAATTATATTTTAAATTTATATTAAACTTAAATTAGTTCAATTATACATCCATTAATCTAGTTAAGGTTATTAGAATCCATTTCATATTTAATTTTTATATGAAAACATTGTAATCTTTTGAATATTTTCTCTTCAAAAACTCACACTTTCATCATGTTTGCATGATTAATTTTGAATTTAATTTTTCAATTTCTAATAACAGACATCATTAAAATAGATTAAATATATGGGATCATAATATTTTATATTACCTAAAATTATCAAGTTATTTTTTGAAAAATATTAACAGTGAATGCAATAAAATTTAATCACCACATTCAAGGTGAAAATTGGTTTATTGGGGGTTACACTAAAATTATATGGGTAAATTTTACCTATAAACTTGTCTAAAAACTATTTTATTCTAATATTTATTATATTAAACATATAATGTTGGATAATTAAAAAAATTTACAGTTGGGGAAAATGAATATCGTCGAACCAATAAATTATTTAAAAGAATACAAAGTGTGTCATATAACCCACTTATAAGAGGCCATCACTCTACCCCCTTAATCACATCATCAAATTTATTTTTGGCCATTAAATTCACATATGACATCCCAAATGCTCTAATATAATCTTATAATACTTATTTTGGATATAAATACATTCAAGGAATGATTTTTTTTAATCATAGTTGGATACTTGATGAAGAGGTAATATACATCATTAAGTATTTTTTGGTTCATTTCATCCTCCACCTCATTAAATTATTATAATAAAAAATGTTATAACAAAATATGTATCTTAAATATAATACAGTTATTTTGTTATAGTAATTATGTACAACTTACTCCACTATCGTCAAATGGGTTATGAAAATTATTATCATGTATACGACGGACAACTACATCACAAACTGATGTAATTCATTTTTCCATGACCACCCATAAAGGTAGGACATGAAGACAGATTTATTATTTATATATTATATTAATGATATTATTATTCTTATTTAATTTTTATATTATAATTATCTTATTGATTTCTATTTTTGGTAAAATGATAGCGTCACCCATGTGTACGGAGGACTGCTGTGTCAGGAATCAATGTGATTCAATCACACATTACATAGATGGTATTAAAGATACTATTAAAGAAAATAGGTGATATATATAAAAAAATTGAAAATGTTGATATATCCATTAACAATATGTATCATTATCCTACTAAAAAATAGAAACAAAATTCAAGCGTTCATTTGACCTACCATCTCCATAATCATTGTATTTCATTTTTTATATAAAAATTTTATGGATTACTATAACTACATATATAATGTAAATATATGTATTTTTATAATGGATAAAATTATATAAATCATTTAATCGTTATTAATTTATGGGGACAAAAATAACAAATCTAAACATATATAAAAATCGTTTTTATTACAATAAATGTAACATAACGAATGAATTGTCAATAAAAAGGTAATAAAAGATCATTAGAAAATAATGCATAGTATCATATATATATATAAAAAATATATTTATAATAAACTTATATTTATTATAGATGAGGTTTTAATGAGTATGATAGAATCCCATACTTAATAAAATAGATTTCTATCTCACTTTTTACTTCTTTGAGATGCATATCATAATCAAAAACTATTTTTTTATGTCGTATATATACAACCCAAAAATGTAATTTTTTAAATTTTTCTCTCTAATATTATTTGGAGTTATATATAAATTTTATTTTGTCTATTTATTATGTTTTACAGTTCAAAACATAACAAAGCAGTAAGGTTTTTTATCAATTTTCATTCATTGAGATACATGTTACGTTATGAAAAAATATTATTTTATGTGGATTGACCAAATCCCATTTGAGATGAAATCTAAATAATTTATTTATCATACGAATATTTTTAAATTTAGTTTATGTTATTCTTTTGTGGGTCTTATGATTTAAGGCTACCAAAGTTGTAGTTATTCTATGTTACAATCTCATTATTTATCAGGATTATTATTTCTTTTGTTTCAGATGATATTATATTATGATCTATATATCAATAAACTCTTAAATTTTAATCTTTTATAAATATTAATTATATTTTTCATTTAAAAGTGACTTTTTCCGAACATTGGAACTTTAAATAATTATTAATTTTTTAAAAAAATCTATCTTTTAACTCTATTATCCAAAATCTATTTTTTCTAATAAAAAATCAATAAAAATGTTTTCAAAAATATTATACTATTATATTATGATTTTTTAAATTAATTTCACCCATTGTAATTTTTAGAAATATTTCCAAATGGAAATGTCAACTTGTTATCAAAAAATAGTTTAGTCTTGGATTTTACAAAAAAAATGTGAAAAAATCCATTTTTACATTCATGACATGAATATAATTCCATATGTTCATTATATCTCAATTATTTTGATATTTTATTATATTTTTTAAAATTTATTTTCTAATAAAATATTTCCCATGATATTTGAGAACTTATTAGTTTTTGAAAAAAAAATTCATGAGGAAATTATTTTGAAAATATTTTGTGTTTTTTAAAATGATTTTAAAATAGGAAATGGTATTTTACATAAGAAATGATTTAATTGTTCTTATGCTTCTTCTATATTTTTTTCATGTATATTTAAAATTTAAATTATTTTTAGAATATTTTATGTTTTAAAAAAAATCAATGAAAATTTAATTTTCTAAAGAATCATTCCATGTTATTTTTCTTTCAAATTATTATCTCAATAAGATAATATCTCTAGAGTTTATAATACAATACAATTATTATGAAACCCAATTCTATTCTATGGATTATTCTATGTGGAAATGATTAAATTATTATGAAACCATTTCTTTTCATGTTTTCTAATATGATGAATATTTTACATTCTTATGCAATATGAATGTATGATTTTCATCATGATAAAGGTGGTTATAATTAATGATCTTGATAGGAATATAATATATTGTTACTCAATTTAGTAAGGGAATTTTTCTTTTATAATAGTCTTGTGAGCGAACCGTGACTACTATTATGTTATGCATTAAACAATATTTCATGTCCATAGTGTTATGTTTGAACCTAATTACATTTTAATATTATTATGTGGGGACCTATCTTTTATATCTGTAGTGTTATTCATGGACCTAGTTTCATGTCGATATGTTTATTTAAGGACCCCATTTTTTATGATTATCATTTTTAAGTAACCCTTTCCTACTTATAAATGTTCAAAATGCCATAAGAGAATGTGTTTTCTAAAAATAAATGTCTTATACCAATTTTGTACTCCTATAGCTCTTGTTTTTTGATTTATTTATGGTTCATGTCTGATTAACTTCCATGGTTCATTCCGTACATCTAGATTATAATCTTTGTTTTTCAAGGTATGGTTCTAAAATATTTATATCATGTAATATTACACTTATTCTTCATGTAATACAAATGTGATCATTGATATCTCACTTTCTTACCATTATTGAGCATTTGAGATCACCTTTCTTATGATTCATTTCCCTAGGTTATGAAGAAAGGTTTTAAGTAGGGTATGATTGTGAAGTGTAATGAAGGGGAAGATAATAATGGGATATTTTGAAGATAATTCCCCATTATAGATTATTTTTTACCAAGTCACCCAAGAAACGTAAATATTAAGCATTGTAATCTTGTTTTTTGTAATGAATTAAATTTTCATATTAAAGATGAAATATCCATGTATGAGAAGCCTGGCCCCTATATTTTGTATCAAAGGATATGTTTAGCTGGCCATTATAAACTAGGATGATAAAACCTTAGTAATGTACCTAATGACATGTCTAAGGATAATTCTATGGATGAGTCAATGTATAGTAAAATTTATTGGAGTTTTGCTAAAGGATATGGTGACTTTTTTCTGTGAAATAAAATCCCCATATGGATACTAAGAGAATATGTGGAACTATAATACAAGTAAATAAGGGTAATAACTCCAAAAAAGTAAATATTGAGATAATTTCCATCATCACCTAGTTCACAAAAAATGAGCCTTGTTGCACTCCTTATTTGACACTCCATGTGGATACGCATACAAAATTTACAAAATAATTACGAACCATAAAGAATTATTTAATTAGATGAAGTCTTCTAATGAAAAAGGATAAACTTGAGTTTGTATAGAATTGAAATGAGCCATGATTTATATAGAAAACAAGTGATTTTAAAATGGTTATGTGGTTTTAAACTGTGATTATTATTTCTCACACAATTCATTGGGTTTTAGTCCATGGTTGGAAAGAGAAGGAATCATGATAAAACTAATGATGATAGAAAATATATTGACTATGAGAAACCAAATAGTATTAAAACCTGAGTGAATAATATTGTGATTATTCATAATAATATATTGTGTATCATGATTAACAATGTTAACCTAAACTATATATCATATTCACTAAACAAGATAATCATAGTGTTAATTGAGAGTTTGTGTAGTGTTGGCCAGGAAAGAAGAAAAGTCATTTAATGATATGTTAAGAATGTTGGAGGAAATAATAAAGGTAATTAACCATTTTAAATTTAATATGTCTTACGTGTGTATATGATGGGAATAGAGTTTGAAATTGATGAGGGAAAATTAAATGTCTAGTTTACATAGTAGATGAGGATATTGATCACCATAAGGTATATCCAATGGATAAATGCGTAAAATGTTGAATATATGGGCATTATGAAAAAAAAATTATAATGAAAAATATTATGAATACAATCATCAAGGATATAGGAATAATTTTCATATTACTGATGATGAAAGTACTAAAAATGATATATGGAAACAGAGAAGTGTTATGCCAAAATATGATGAAGCATAGTTAACAAAATGATAATTATGTTGAATAATTGATGTATATATGTATTGAAATCTAAGGATTATGAATCATGAAATAAAGGAATATTTATTGTATATTTTTCATTAGGGGATACAACAAAATGTTGACTTGTGTTGATGATATAGAAATGAATTTAATAGAATTGTGATATTTTGATTAAGGGAATATAATCCTTAATATGTTCCTAATGTGGAGATAATGATATTGGGTGTAAGATACATTGGGTATGATTAAGTAAAATTGATAGGGCTGACTATCTTAATGGTTTGTTGAAAAAGATACTTATACTATCATTGATGGAGATTACATCATTTTTTGATATATGTATTATATTCAATAGTCAATTTAATGAATGAGAAATTATTTTGGTTTTATTGTAATTTAATTTATTACATAGACTATAGAATACATGATGATGGTATTCACAAGATTTTAATATAATATTGAAGATCCACTTTTTTATATCATGGGGATTAATGTGAAGTTGATTTTAAGAAATGGTGTGACCTTGTTTATAATGTTTTCTATTTTAATCTTTTGAAAGGGTCATAAATATATCCATTTAAGAAATGGTATACGTTGATATTTCGATTAATATTTTCATATTAATGTTTTGCATTACCATATGATTATTTATGAATATTGGATAAACTTTTATAACCATTTAATTATTATAGTAACCAGAGATAGAAGGAATGAATTATCATTTTATTTATGGAGTGTATGATATATTTGTTCCTACAACATAAAAATTTTACCATTATTTCATGGTATAAGAGACAAAGTGGAAATTTATTATAGAATAATCAAATTGTTAGATTGTGATTATGAAATATAATGAAATAAAGTAAATATAAATTATCATGAAAACACTAAAATTTAGTAAAAATATATTGAAATTTAATGCTTTCCTCTTTCCATCATTGTTTATGATATTTATGACCATTTTCACGTGGCTCTCATTAGGGTATTGTGGTCCTTAAATTTATTTGGATCACCCATATTATTTTGATAAATGATATCTATCACTATTAAAATTTCTTTACTCTTTTTGTCCTTGAAAAAATCATCAATTCAAACATTTTCTCTCTTATATTGAAAACTAGTTTTTTGTTTATCTAGGTGACATTAATGTTTCTAACATTCCATTTTTATGGTTTTCATCATTATTAATTTGTACTATGTGGGTTTCTATGAAGTAATTTTTAAATTCTAAACCATTTATAACTTTGATTAATTTTTAGAGAGAAATTCATTTTAAGGGTGTAGAATGTAACACCCTGATATTTTTTTATTAAATGAAAAATATCTTTTTGATATGGTTCATTAAATGAAATACTGATTATATATTCTGTATTATGAAACATTGAGGTTAGATATCAATATAATGAAAACGAGTTTTATCTTTCATTACATGACACACCATATTTATATTTCATTACATGCAACACAACTGTTATAATGTGTTACTCGCAACAATGTGTCTCTTTGATGGTGTGCATGATACGTGCCACCGAGCATCACCATACCATGAAATAATATTATTATAACATAAAAATTAATTTATAAGGTAGGAATAGTATTCTAAACACAATTAAATATACATATAAACTTCTTACTCATATAAAAATTAACTTATATATTTTTCTAAATAATTAATCTATGTTTAGTAATGTAATTGTATACATCAACAAAAAAATCATCCAGAATGATATTCATTTTTTTATTAAATAATTATATGTATTTCATAGATATTTAAAATAATTTATTAATAAAATAAAATTAATTTTTTGAATCATCATATTGAAGTTAATGTATTGTGACATTTATGATTTTTTTAAAAATATTTATTTTTTAATGAATTGTGAAAATACCTATTCTTTTAATACTATGATTTCAGTTCAATGAATTATGTTATATAAATTTAGAATTATTTATTAAATCATAATAAATATTATTTATTTAATATTTAAAAAACATTATTATTTTTTAATTAACTCTATTTCTCATTTTAGAATAGCTATAATTTTGGGTTTATAAAAGTGAGTTTTAAACAATGTTAAAGTGCATATTATTTCTCCATTTTAATTAATTTAAATATACAAAAATGATAATTGTTTTAAATTAAATTTATAGAATATATATCAATTAATTTTAATTTATATTCATATAAATATAGTTGTTAGACAAAATGTAATTATAAAATCATCTTGTTCATAAGAAAAATGGGATTCTCGAAAACCAGCATTCTTTTCGCATCTATTGGTGTTGACATAAATTTAATTTTTCCAACGTTCAAAATATTTATTTAAAAAAATTTATTTTTATTTCAAAATTATAATGGGAATATTTATTTTCTGAAATGATTAATTTTTTAATAAATAGTGAAATATAAAAAAAAATTATAAGCACATTTATGTTTAATTTTTTATAAAGATAAAAGTATTTAAAATTTATTTTAAAGTTAAATTAGTTAAATTATTCATCCATTAATCAAATTTAGGATATTTGAATCAATTTCATATTTATTTTTGTTATAAATATTGTGTAATATTTTAGACATTTTCCCCTTATAATCCCTCATTCCTGTCACATCTGATAGATTAATATAAAATTTAATCATGCCACTTATATGAATTTAATATTAAAAAATGGATTCCATATTTTTAATTATAATTAGTTATATTTTATTATATACTAAATATAATTTTCTTTTTAAAATAAATATTGAATGTAGTAAAAATTAATTATCATGATTGAGGATAAAATGTGTCTACCGATGGTTAATATAAAAAGTTAATGGAAAAAATGACTTATAAAATTGAATAAAAAAATATTTTATATACATATTTTTACTATTAAACCTATAATTTTTTTATAATGTACTATATTGGGTCCTTGGTACATTTTAAAATTGTGGGAGCACTGTATTCATTTTAAAATTATAATGTGTATCCTCTCCCCCACATATAAAAGGGAAACCCCATCTCATCTCTTCTTCACACCATCAGACCCTTATTTATTGATGATACCTATCAAAATCACTTAAAATATACCATAAACTCATCATAGAAGAACTAAATATATATAAATCCAACCAAGTAGATATTTTGGTGAAAACCTATGGATGATACACAAAGGAGATGTAACATTAATCAATGAACATTTCTTATTTATTAATTAAAATCATTAAATTATTTTTATACATTTCTGATATAATACCACTAGTATCATACTTACACTTATATGTTATTTTATAAATTAATTACATAGAAAAATAGCACATCCATCAAATTTATTGTGAAATCATCATTTGTGTGTATGATGCAAGGATGACTCGTGAACCGATGTCATTTGATTTTGCATTAAAACAGGTAATGATTTGAAATAATAATGGTTGTATTGTTCATATATTATATTTATTATATTTTTATGATTTTTTATTTTTCATATCACACATACCTTGATGTTTATTTTATAGTGGACATACGACAATGTCGCACGTTTTTACGGTGGACTACAATGTCATGAAGTGATACGATTCATTTATACATTATGTGGAAGGTATTAAAGATTTTTTAATGAAAATAGGTGATATATATTACATTAAAATAATTTTTTACTGCTAATATATACATTACATTTATTTCACTTAATCAAACATGAAAATGGGAAAAAAATATTTATGCATATGTATGCCCTCCCATCCCCATTAATTGTGTAATTCATTTTCTATCACTAAATTTTATGGATTACTCTGAATTCATATATACTGGTTATATATTATTTTTATCAACTATTTTATATAATGGATAATATATAATCTTGATCAATTTAATATAGATAAAAATAAAAAAATCATAACATATATGTAAAACAAAGTGTGTGTTACCTGCAATGTTACTATAATACAGAATTGTTAATAAATAAACCATAAAAGGTCATAAAAAATCATATAATGTGTGATATATATATCTATATTATGTGATATATGTATCACTATATTATATTTACTATATAATTTGGTTTTAATGTAAAAAATGGTTGTTATGGAATTAGGTATGAATTTTTTTTCTCACTTTTTACTTATGTGAGACACATTCTATATTCATTAAATATTTACATTATTTAATTTATATAATTTCCCTGAATGTATCTTATTATTATTCTCTAAAAAATTATTCAGATTTACATATCAATTTTGAATCTCTAATTCAAGGATTTTATGGTTCAAATTTTACCAATGTGGTAAGGGATATGTGTCCCAATTGTTTTTCATTGAGAAATATTTTATGCTATGAACCCATATTATTTTACAAGTTCAATATTTTAACCACTGAAACATCAACCGTTAAAATTATTGATATTTTTAACTAGATTTCATAATCAAGGATCTCAACAATTTAAAGTTGTATAGAATTAGTGAATATCTTACAATCTAAACCCATACATTACATGTGGACACATAAACTTAGTATCGATTTTTTTACCAAAGGAATCCCCTTAAAAATAATAGAAGGGTTGTGGCAAGCCCCTTTTAAAGTAGAGAAAATGTAGCATCCTAGGTAAATAAAGAATAAATCATTTCCATATTTATTAATATTTCCGAATTAAATATTAATTTTACTTTAAATGGGTTTCTATGTTCTATAGCGTACCCGATACGCAACAAAGAGTTTCTTTGAAATCTTACGTTGCACACTAGTGGTAAAATAAAATTATTTTAAATGATAGTTAACACGTAGCCGTTTTATTGAATGGAATTGATATAAATAACTAAAATATGATTATATATGTTTTTTAAATGTTTTTACATTTATCCAATAAAAGATAAAGGCTTAAAATACGAAAAGAATTCAATTTTAGGCATATATACCCTAATTTTCACTAAAGGTTCACTTATCACCTTTTAAGGGAGAACCCTCATTAAATATATGTTTGGTTACTCTTATACATTCTATTGGAAGAAATAAAACTCTTATTTAGAATCAGGACATCAAAATTTACTTTGTGTAAATTTTTGGTATTTTTCTGATAAAGTTCATTTTTTTAATGAATAGTGAAAATATTGTATTTTAATTCAAAACCTCTTTTTAATCTAATTTTTTTATATTATTAGATTATATATTGAATTGGTTTTAAAGTTAAATTAGAATATATTTTTACCATTTAATCCAACAGTGGTCGTTGAAATTGATTTCACTTTGAAATTGGACTTAAACTAGTGTCAATCATTTGATACTTATTATTTCACAAAATCACGCTATTTTCTCTAACAGTGGGAATTTGTTGTTAAATTAATTAATTCAAATTATATGTTGTGAATTTTGTAAAATAGACATCATTTTTGAATTCAGAATATCAAATATAGCTTAGGATTAATTTTTTGTATTTTTCTGAAAAAACATCAATTTTTTATGATTAGTGAAACCACTAAGTGGTACGTAAAAAACTGATTTTTCATTTAAATGAAATTTTACCACCTCTGTGTTTTGAATTTAAAAAATCCAAAATACATGGTTTTCGTTAAGAAGTAAAATTTGGTTCAATGAGATTAAAATAATTTTTTGGTGAATAGTAACTTTTAAGTTTATTAATCCCGATTAGAGGTAATTAGTGTAGTTTAAGGAAAAGATAATGTTTTAATAATATGAAAGGCCCTATTCACATGTCCTAACCTTATTTGATGTGTCATGTCCAACCAATACAATCCATGGGTCAACTTGGGGACCCCATGGAGCCACTTTGGTAGGAAAATGACATTAATAACTTTTTATTTAATGTTAAAATAAAAATGTCACAAACATGAGTTGTTTTCCTAAAACAATTTTTAAATGGGGTTATAAAAGTCATAATTTTGACTATAAATATTAATTATAAATATTAAAAGATTTTCTACATAATTATATTTTTTTATAATTTTTAGACATTAAATAAATTAAATTAATTATGACACCATGATGATGCAGCGATTACCTCATTATTTAACAATTTAAATAAAATAAAAACATAATGTAAAATATAAGACCTACACTTGTAAAAAACCTATTGGATGGGTGGATTTAAAACTCTTATCACCTTATCCTCTAAATGTATAATTGTGGGACCCTTTTTATCTGAAATTCATTTTATAATAAAGTATCTATTCTTATCTTTCCAAGAGTGCCCCTCCTCTCCTCTTATAAAAGGTCCCCACCTCTACCACCTTACCCACACCTCTCAAGCCTTTGTTTCGGCCAAGATATTATCATTTTGTATCCCCACATCCCTCTATTACTCATAGAAGCCTCACGTTGGGAAGAATTCTTCCCAAGGAAGCCTTTGAGCTCAAATAAAAAGGAGTTACCCTTTTTGAAGGTAGTGTTTTCTCTTGTGTTCTTTTGTTTTATTTTGCTTCTCCAACCCCCTAAAATATTTTTATTCCTTTCTTTTGTAACAACACCAGTATCTTCAATATACTAGGATTTTTTTATAATAATTATTCGATCTACACTTATACACACCTACATCTAATGGTTAAAGAACATACTGTTTATGTGGATGGCGAATTTCTGCCTCACGAAACGATGATTGTTCAACACTCATATAACACCATCAAAGGTGGACATTAAGATGTCACTATATTTATATATGATATATAATTTTTTTATGTTTTACTTAATCTTCTGTATTTTTCATTTATGGAATACCTTTATGGTTTCCATTATGGGTAAACGTGATATCTTCATTTTAGGAAGTGCGGACTACCGCCCCCTCAAAGTGATTTGATTCGTTAATTCCATATGTGGGATGTATAAAGGAAGGATGTAAAGTTATTATATATGATGTTATACTGGAATTATAATATGCCTTTATATTATTATTATTTCTTTACATTAAAGTATGAGATAGAAATGAAAGTAGCGCTCATGCGTACGTACGGCTTACCGTCTCCATGAACGGTGCATTTCATTTCTTATCCCCAAATGTAATGTACTATTATAAGTACATATATATAATGGGTATATATGATTTATGTTACATCTAAATGATTAATATAATTCTGGAATTAAAATATACATATCTCTCATTTAGTTTTAATTCCATTAATATGACATAGAAATGAATGTAGCGTTCATGCGTACGTACAGCTTACCGTCTCCATGAACGGTGCATTTCATTTATTACACCTAAATGATTATGTAATATTATAAATACATGTATATTCTAGATATATATGATATATATGATATCCAAATAATGAATATCATTCTGGATATAATGAACCTTTGACCACATGAACAACATGTAATTGTAAGAAGTCCAATTTCGACTTAAGAACAAAATATCGACTAAACAAACATAATTAACTTAAATGATTACATAATGTTTATAACATGGAAATAAGTTATATAAAAGGAATAATAAGCTTGAAAAAGTTTCTTATGCAAGTAGAAATTAAATTTAGTTTATTATTCATGAGATTAAAGATCAATCAAGTCACGTCGGACACGAGGTAAGGGACTTCGTCTCAATCTCTTTTCATTGAGGCATATTTTGTTTTATACACAACTTTCTTTTATACGGTGTATAAACCACTTTGACTTTTAATTTTATTCAAAAATAATCTTTTTATATGAATCGTTTTACTAAACGACAAAAAGGAATGTTTCGTTTAACGTACGCGGTGACAACAAAGTTTTCCGCCACCACGAGTATTATTTGGTCTTTGGCATCCTTAACAAGACTTAATGTTTTTAAAATGAAATAAATATCATATACTCTTTTATGTATTTTGGTATTGATAATGGTGTTTAAAATGGATTTTTTTATGTCAATATATTTAAGTGATATATTGTGATTTAAATGTGGAAATGTTTTATTTCCTTTATAATTGTTATGATTTTATAATGGTACTTGGACATTTGATGGGTGGTTATGTGATAAAACATATGACGGGTGGTGCCATGAATACCAGGATGGGTGGTTACGTTATAACCTCCAATGCATTGGGTATGGAAGTCGGCCGTATGGCTATTCCATTAAGTGATATGTGTGGAAGTCGACCGTATGGTTATTCAATTTAAGTATGTTTATGTCCCAAGTTACCTTTATATGTTATGTGTTCTTTATATGGGTTTTATGGTAATATTTTGGTTAAAAAAGGGAAAATAATGATCTTTTATTTAGTGAAGAGTTTTTACTACTTCATAAAGGTGAAAAGTATTACTTTGATAGAGTATTCATGGTTTACTGGTTGTATTGAAAAACTAACAGTTTTCCTTCATTGTGTATCCCTTACTGAGATTTTTATGCTCACGCCAAGTTTTTGAAATGTTTTTCATAGGACTTAAAGTAGAATAGGGTCAAGTATGGGATCAAGGAAAAGTCATGCTATCTAAAACATGGAACTAGACATCTTTCTTTTTAAGAGTTTTTATTTTATGGAAACTTAGTAGAAGTGTCTAATTTGTAATCTTTTGAGATTTAATAGTTATGTCCTAATTCTCTAAAACTCTAAACCTGAAAATATCCTCAATGTGAAGTATTCATTTAATTCAATATTAAGTAAGGTTTAAGGTTGGGGCCTTATAGTTGGTATTAGAGGTCGGTTTAGACAACTTTAGGAGTTAGAAAATTGTTAAATTATAAGTTAATTTATGGTATGATTGAAATGATATAGAATTTAAAGATTACCATGTTGCTTCGCCTAAGATATTTCTGTGTTCAGAATGGTTTTCCACAGAGGAACCAAGGCAGCTATGTTGGGACGACATCAGGAGGAGGAAAACCTTCCAAATTAGCAACATGAGATGGTCGGAATTAGAACTGAACAGTTTGTTGCAGTGATGGCACAGTTGACGCAGACTCTTAATGGTGGTGGTATCCATGCATGAGATCAGCCAGATCAACCGCAGAGGAACATGTTAGTGGTGGAAAATTTCATGAGGCAACATCCCCCATCATTCAGAGTATCATCTGACCCTGTTCTAGCTGAAGGGTGTCTTAAATCGATGGAGAAGATTTTTGATGTCATGGGGTGTTCAGAACATCAAAAGGTTAGTCTTTCTATTTACCATTTTGAAGGTGAAGCAGATCAGTGGTGGTCGATGATAAAAAATAGCAGGGATAGTGATGAGAATGATAATCTTCACTGGGAGGAATTCAAAGGTATGTTTCTTGAGAAATATTATCCAAAGGTGGTTTGTCTTAGGATGGAAAAACAATTCCTAGAATTGAGGGAGGAGGATGATTCATTGGATGCTTATGAAGAAAAGTTTACTCGATTGGCAAAGTATGCTCCAAACTTCATACTAGATCTTGATAGTAAAATCAATCATTTTTACTCAGGGTTAAATCCAAGGTATCGAAGGTATTTAGCTTCTCTTGAGTTCAAAAGTAATGAAAAACTTGTTCCATGTGCGGAGAAGGTGGAAATGGAGTTTTCTGATGATCAGGTGATCTTTGACAAACAACAGAATAAGATGTCCAGTTGGCAGGAAAAGGGGAAGAATTCATCAAAGAAACAAGGAGGTATGAAAACCAAATATCCATCCTGTGAGAAGTGTAGTAAAATGAATCCTGGAGAATGTTTATCCAAGTCTGGAAAGTGCATTCCGTGTGGTAAGTCTGTTCATATTGCTCGTAACTGTAAGGAATATGAACAAGCAGGCAATGAAAAGCCAGTGGTAAGATGTTTTAATTGTAATGAAATGGGTCATTATGAAAACAACTGTCTAACGAAGAACTAAAATAAGGGAAATTAGCCATAATAAAAGTATGAAGGGGTGGTGAAATTCTTTTTAACTACTTCAGCAGATGGTGGGCCATCGAATGAAGTAGTATCAGGTACACTGTTTTTTTTTCATATTATGCCAATGTGTTGATTGATTCAGGGTCTACACATTCTTTAATTTCTGATAATTTTTCTAGTAAATTGGAAATTCCATCTCAAGATATGAATCCTGAACTTATGGTAAAAACACCCAGAGGGAACGTTGAGACAAAAAGAAATTATAAGAACCTTCCTATCCTTGTGTGTGGAAAAAATCTACCAGTAAACCTTATTTTTTGCCTCTAGTAGAGTTTGATGTTATTTTGGGCATGGATTGGATTTCTGTTTATCATGATAAGATTGACTGCAGAGCTATAATGGTTTCTTTTCAGAAATATTTTCAGTTTGTGTACAAGAATGAACCCTTGCTTTTTATAACATATCAGGATGTTGGGAAACTAGTAAAAGATGGAAATAAATGTTACCTTGCACATGTTTTTGAAAATAAAGAAACTGTTCAGATTAATGATGTGCCAGTGGTAAATGAGTATCTTGATGTTTTTTCTGATGATTTTCCTGGTATTATTCATGATCGAGAAGTTGAATTTAATGTTGACTTAGTTCTTGATTCTAAGACAATTTCAAAATCCACTTACCGAATGGCTCAAGTTGAAATTTTAGAGTTAAAGAAGAAATTGCAGGAGTTATTAGATAAAGGTTTCATTCAACCTAGAATATCACCATGGGGTGATCTTGTCTTGTTTGTTAAAAATAAATATGGTTTAATGAGACTATGAATTGATTATAGAGCCTTGAATAACATTACTGTTAAGAACAAGTATCCTTTGCCTCGTATAGATGATTTGTTTGATCAGCTCCAGGGAGCTCAGTATTTTTCGAATATTGACTTGAGTTCGGGGTACCATTAGTTGAAAGTAAAAGAATCAGATGTTATGAAGACTGTGTTCCGTACTAGATATGGCCATTAAGAATTTGTAGTTATTCCTTTTGGGTTAACCAATGCACCTGTTGTATTCATGGACCTTATGAATAGAATTTTCCATGAGATCTTGGATAAGTTTGTGGTTGTTTTCATTGATTATATTTTGGTGTTTTCTAAAAGTAAAGAGGAGCATGAAGGTCATTTAAGGGTTATCTTTCAAACCTTAAAAGAAAAGAAACTGTATGTAAAATTCAGAAAGTGTGAGTTTTGGTTACAAAAAATTTCTTTCCATGGTCACATTGTTTCAAAAATGGTATAACTGTTGATCCTTTTGAAACAAAAGTTGTTGAAGAATGGAAAAGACCCACAAATGTAATCGAGATCCGTAGTTTTCTTGGTTTGGCAGGTCACTATCGAAGGTTTGTTGAATGTTTTTCACGGTTATCTAGTCCAATGACTAAGCTAACTCGGAAGGGTGTTAAGTTTATCTGGACAAAATAATGTGATGATTCTTTTCAGGAGTTGAAAAGAAGATTAGTGAATGAAACAATTTTGGCACTTCCTTCCAGGAATGGTGAGTTTGTTATATACAGTGATGCTTCGTTGAAGGGACTTGGATGTGTCCTTATGTAGAATGATCAGGTAATTGCATATTCTTCACGTCAGTTGAAAACTCATGAGGTAAATTAACCTACACATGACATGGAATTAGCTACTGTTGTTTTTTCTCTAAAAATTTTGAGGCATCATTTTTATGGAGTAAAGTGTGAAATATATACTGATTACAAAAGTTTAAAGTATATATTCACTTAGAAATAATTGAAAATGAGACAGAGGAGATGGCTGGAATTAATCAAGGATTATGATTGTACAATTCATTACCATCCGGGAAAAGAAAATAAAGTGGTTGATGCTTTGAGTCGAAAAAGTAATACTTCATTAACCATGATACGTTTGGAACGAGATACTTTGGTTTTTGATTTGATGAACTTTTTCATAGAAGTTGTTCGTGCAGGATGTTCTTCTATTTTTTTTAGGTATCAGTGAGATCATCCCTATCAGACAGAATTAAGCATGCACAGAAGAAAGACAGTGGGTTGCCGAAAAAGGTAGAGTTGGTTCAGAAGGGTAAGTTTCCTGAATTTAACATTGATAATGATTGTGTTTTGAGGTTTGGGAAGAGATTATGTGTGCCTAGTGATTCACAGTTGAAGAATGAGTTGTTATGTGAGGCTCATAGTTCCCCGTTTTCAGTTCATCCTGGCAGTACTAAGATGTACAGAGATCTGTAGGATAATTTCTGGTGGGATGGAATGAAAGAGATATTGCTAATTTTACTGTGAATTGTTTGACTTGTCAGCAGGATAAAGAAGAGTGGAAGTTACCGAAAGGGATGTTTCTGCCTTTACCAGTACCGGAATGGAAATGCGAAAATATATCCATGGACTTTGTTGTGGGATTACCGAGGAAATCTCGAGGTAATAATGCAATCTGGGTTATTGTTGATCGCTTGACTAAATCTGCTCATTTCCTTCCTATTCGAGATACTTTCTCTGTAGATCAACTTTCTCAATTGTATCATAAAGAGATATTCAGGTTTCATGGAGTTCCCCTATCTATTGTATCTGATCGTGATCCCGGGTTTACTTCTAACTTTTGGAAGGGCCTTCAAAAGTCGTTGGGTACTGAATTAAATTTTAGTACAACTTTTCATCCTCAATCAGATGGGCAGTCAGAATGAACAATTTAGACTTTGGAGGATATGATACGTGCTTTTTCGATGGATTATCAGGGAAGTTGGGACCAACATCTTTCTTTGGTTGAGTTTTCATATAACAACAGTTTTCATTCTAGTATGCAGATGGCTCCGTTTGTAGCATTATATGGGAAGCGGTGTCGAACTCCGGATTTTTGGGATGAAGTAGGTGAAAGGAAGCTGATGAGACCAAAATTGGTAGAAGAGATGGCAGAAAAAGTTTAGTTGATTCAGAAACACATGAGAATAGCTCAGAGCAGATAGAAAAGTTCTTCAAACAATAGGAAGAAGGATCCATCTCTCAAGTTAGGTGATCATGTTTTTCCCAAAGTTTCTCCATGGAAAAGTGTGATGAGATTTGGGAAGAAAGGAATGCTGAGTCCAAGGTTCATTGGACCATATGAAATTCTGGAGAGAGTTGGATCAGTTTCTTACCGAGTGGCTTTACCTCCGAGTATATCTCAGGTACACAATTTTTTTCATGTTTCGATGTTGAGAAAGTATATGCCAGATCCATCTCATTTTTTGAGCCCAGAGGTAGTTCAGTTGGAAGGGAATCTCTCTTATGAAGAACAAACAGTCCAGGTTCTTAACCATAGAGAGCAAGTATTACAGAATAAGGTAATTCACCAGGTAAAGGTTTTGTGGAAAAACCATATGGTTGAAGAGGTAACATGGGAATCTAAAAATGCTATGAGAGATAAATACCCCCACTTATTTTTGATAAGTGAATAAAATTGCGAGGATGTAATTCCCAAAAGGGGGGAAGGATGTAACATCCCAGTTAAATAAACAATAAATCACTTTCATATTTATTAATATTTGCAAATTAAATATTAATTTTACTTTAAAGGGGTTTCTATGTTAGATAGCGTACCTGATACGCAACAAAGAGTTTCTTGGAAATCATATGTTGCACACTAGTGGTAAAATAATATTATTTTAAATGGTAGTTAACACGTAGTCGTTGTATTGGCGAGAATGGGTAGAAATAACAAAATAGGATTATATATTTTTTTTAAATGTTTTTACATTGATCCAATAAATGATAAAGGCTTCAAATACGAAGAGAATTCAATTTTAGGCATATATACCCTAATTTTCACTAAAGGTTCACTTATCTCATTTTGATGGTGAACCCACATTAAATATAGTTTTGGTCACTCTTATACATTCTATTGTACCAAATAAAACTCTTCTTTATAATCGGGACATCAAAATTTACTTTGTGTAAATTTTTGGTATTTTTCCGATAATGTTCATTTTTTAATGAATAGTGAAAAATGTTGTATTTTAATTCAAAACCACATTTTAATCTAATTTGTTTATATGATTAGATTATATTATGAATTGGTTTTAAACTTAAATTAGAATATATTTTTACCAATTAATCCAATAGTGGTCGTTGGAATTTATTTCACATTGAAATTGGACTTAAACTTGTGTCAATCTTTTGATACTTATTGTTTAATAAAAACATGTTATTTGCTCTGACAGGGGGAATTAATTATTATATTATTTAATGAAACTTATATGTTGTGAATTTTTTAAAATAGACATAATTTTTGAATTTGGAATACCAAATACATCTTAGGATGAATTTTTGGTATTTTTCTGAAAAACATCAATTTTTGATGAATAGTGAAACCACTAACTGGTTATTTAAAAACTGATTTCAGGTTTAAATGAAATTTTATTATCTCTGTGTTTTGAATTTCAAAAATCCGACATACATTCTTTTCATTAAGAAGTAAAATGTGGTTCAATGAGATTAAAATAATTTTTTGGTGAATAGTAACTTTTAAGTTTATTAATCACGACTAGAAGTAATTAGTGTAGTTTAAGGTTAAGATAGTATTTTAATAATATTAAAGGACCTAGAAAAATGTCCTACCCTTATTGGATGGGTCATGGCCGAACAAGACAATCTATGGGTCAACTTGGGGACCCCATGGAGGCACTTTGGTAGGAAAATGACATTAATAACTTTTTATTTAATGTTAAAATAAAAATGACACAAACATGAGTTGTTTTACTATAACAATTTTTAAATGGGGTTATACAAGTCATAATTTTTACTATAAATATTCATTAGAAAGATAAAATTATTTTATACATCATGATAATTTTTTTATAATTTTTAGACATTAAATAAATTAAATTATTTATGACACCATGATGATGCAGCGATTACCTCATTATTTAATTATTTAAATAAAATGAAAATATAATGTAAAATCTAAGACCTGAACTTGTCAAACACCTATTGGATGGGTGTATTTTGAACCCTTATCACCTTATCCTCTAAATTTATAATTTTGGGACCCTTTTTATCCGAAAATCATTTTATAATAAAGTATCTTTTCTTAACTTTCCAAGAGTGCCCCTCCTCTCCTCTTATAAAAGGCCCCCACCTCTACCACCTTACCCACACCTCTCAAGCCTTTGGTTCGGCCAATATCTAATCATTTTGTCTCCCCACATCCCTATATTACTCCTAGAAGCCTCACTTTGGGCAGAAGTCTTCCCAAGGAAGCCTTTGAACTCAAATCAAATGGATTTACCCATTTTAAAGGTAGTGTTTTCTCTTGTATTCTTTTGTTTTATTTTGCTTCTCCAACCCCCTAAACTCTTTTTATTCCTTTCTTTTGTAACAACACCAGTATCTTAAATATACTAGGATGTTTTTATAAGAATTATTCGAGCTACAATTACACACACCTACATCTAATGGTTAAATAACATATTGTTTCTGTGGATGGAGAATTTCTGCCTCACGAAATGATGATTGTTCAACACTAATATAACACCTTCAAAGGTGGCCATTAAGATGTCACTATATCTATATATGAAATATAATATGTTTATGTTTTACTTAATCTTCTTTATTTTTTATTTATGTCATAACTTTATGGTTTCCATTATGGGTAAACGCGATATCTTCATTTTAGGAAGTGTGGACTACCGCCCACTCAAAGTGATTTCACTCATTAATGCCATATGTGGGGCGTATAAAAGATGGATTTAAAGTTATTATATATGATGTTATACTGGAATTATAATATAACTTTATATCATTATTATTTCTTTCCATTAATGTATGAGATAGAAATGAAAGTAGTTTTCATGCATACGTACGACTTACCGTCCCCATGAACGGTGCATTTCATTTCTTATCCCCAAATGTAATGTACTATTATAAGTACATATATATAATGGGTTTATATGATGTATGTTACATCTAAATGATGAATATAATTCTGGAATTAAAATATACATATCTTTCATTTAGTTTTAATTCCATTAATATGACATAGAAATGAAAGTAGCGTTCATGCGTACGTACGGCTTACCGTCTCCATGAACGGTGCATTTCATTTCTAACCACTAAATGATTATGTAATATTATAAATACATGTATATGATGGATATATATGATATATATGGTATCCAAATCATGAATATAATTCTGGATATAATAAACCTTTGACCACACGAATAGCATGTAATTATAAGAAGTCCACTTTCGACTTAAGAACCAAATATCGAAAAAACAAACAGTATTAACTTTAATGATTACATAATGTTTATAACATGGAAATAAGTGATATAAAAGGAATAATAAGATTAAAAAAGGTTCTTAAGAAAGTAGAAATTAACTTTAGTTTATTATTCAGGAGATTAAAGAGCAATCGAGTCACGTCGGACACGAGGTAAGGGACTTCATCTCAATATCCTTTCATTGAGGCATATTTTGTTTTATACACAACTTTATTTTATACGGTGTATAAACCCCTTTGACTTTTAATTTTATTCAAAAAGAATATTTTTATATAAATCATTTTACTAAACGAAAAAAAGTAGTGTTTCTTTTAACGTACACGGTGACAACGACCTTTTCCGCCGCCGCGAGTATTATTTGGTCTTTGGCTTCCTCAACAAGCCGTAATGTTTTTAAAATGAAATAAATACCATATACTCTTTTATATATTTTGGTATTGATAATGGTTTTTATAATGGATTTTTGTTATGTCAATATATTTAAGTGATATATTGTAATTGAAATGTTTAAATGTTTTATTTCCTTTATAATTGTTATGATTTTATAATGGTACTTGGAAATTTGACGGGTGGTTACGTGATAAACCATATGACGGGTGATGCCGTGAATACCAGGACGGGTGGTTTCGTTATAACCTCCAATGTGTTGGGTATGGAAGTCGTCCGTATGGCTATTCCATTATGTGATATGTGTGGAAGTCGATCATATGGTTATTCCATATAAGTATGTTTATGTCCCATGTTACCTTTATATGTTATGTGTTCTTTATATGGGTTTTATGGTAATCTTTTGGTTACAAAAAGGGTAAGTAATGATCTTTTATTCAGTGAAGAGTTTTTACTACTTCATAAAGGTGAAAAGTATTACTTTGATAGAGTATTCGTGGTTTACTGGTTGATTTGAAAAACTAATATTTTTCCTTCTTTGTGTATCCCTTACTGAGCTTTTTATGTTCACCCCAAGTTTATGAAATGTTTTTCACAGGACATAAAGTGGAATAGGGTCAAGGATGGAATTAAGGAAAATTCATGCTATCTAAAACATGGAACTAGACATGTTTCTTTTTAAGTGTTTTTATTTTATGGAAGCTTAGTAGAAGTGTCTGCTTTGTAATCTTTTGAGATGTAATAGTTGTGTCCTAATTCTCTAAAACTCTATACCTGAAAAGATCCTCAATGTGAATTATTCATTTAATTCAATATTAAGTAAGGTTTAAGGTCGGGGCCTTATAGAAAAAGACAATACAAACCCCTTTTGAGCAGGGTAAGGGAAAACCTATTACAATTTCATAGGCCTTGAGAGATCAACCCCATTACATAACTAATACAAAACACATTATACTGTACCAAATTCATTGTGGAAAAAAATCCCCTTAAAAAATCAAAATCAACCCTAAAAATTACATAACGAGAAATATTGTAGCCATTGTGATGCTAGAAGAAGATCCCCCCCATCACTTTAGCCAGGAAAAAAATTCATTGTTCGCTTGAACTGACAACCCAACAAACCATTTCATCATCGTTCTAACCACCCGTTACACCACCAACCGGGATGTCGCCTCCACCACCTACTCCAAACCAGAAATTATTGCAATAGTCATTTTTCATAGAACAGGAAAAACCTGACCGCCGCAAACCAGATCATCTAATCTGGTTGAAAACAATATCTGGACAAAGCCTAAACTCAATTTCTATCGTTGTACCATTCCACACCAATGTGGCCACATTTATGACCTCTGGGAATCCCACCATCATCCAACTCCATCACAACGTGATCGAATCCAACCCAATCTTATCTCCCAAACAAGATATGGATTTGAGGACTATATCAACCACAAATACTAAATCGATGAGGGCTCATCAAAGACCGGTAGGCCAATGCATCATAGATTCACATCCACTGAGGAATATCATAAACCATGACCACAGATCAACCACCACCACCAGCCTTCAGATTTGATCAGGATATCAAATAAGAATTTGGTCTGTTGCAAAGAGAAAGTGCAACCACTAGTGAAACTACCGCTATCACCGATGAAGAGTGGAATAGATAAATCATTGGATGCCTAAATTTCAAATATTTTTACAATAAAACATTATTTCTCTTCTTGACACATAATCAATATATTATTCATGAAATTGTATTGGTCATTACTCATCTGTATGACCTATTAAAATTATTTTTAATACTTTTAATGGGGGAAAAGTAAATTATATGACACAAAATTATTTAAACCCATTCTTCCTGTGATGAAAAATGATAACCCGTTAAATATGTTATGAGATAATGGAAAAAACATTTTCACATGAAAGACACAGAAACACTCTGCTCAATAAAAATCAATAAAACTAATAGAAAGAAATTAAATCCCTTTTAGGTGACTCACAGTATCATATTCATAAATCCATTTATATTGGGATAACCATACGTTAGAATTAAAATATTATTATTACCTAATGCATTATAGATCTAAAATGAGGGTAAACCTTTTTGAAAGATATATAAGGCTCAAAACTGAGAAATAATGGGGTTTATCAGTTTTTATAAGCTATATTAGGATCACCTATGAGAAATAATGGGTATCAACCCTTCGGATAAGATTTATTGGGATCACCCATGAGCTATAATGGGGATAAAACCATCATATACTCTATATTAGGATCACCAATTTCATATAGTTCTCACATTAAATTTCATGAGTAGAACACTTTCATCATAAAACCCTTTGAAAAACTCTTCTATTCTCAAATGAAAAACTGTTCTGTATAAGAAAATTCCATATAAAAACCTATTTTAAAATCTCAAATACCCAAATACCCAAAAAAGAAAACAATTCCATTCATTTAATATAACAAGTATTCTTTATAATGAATTTAAAAATTGAATAATTGTAATAGAATGGAAAATGTATTTTTCCCCTTGTTTGTTAAGAAAAGAAAATTCTTTTATCATATGTATAAATGTTCCATATGAAATATGTTAAAAAATTCCTTTTTAAACATATCATGAAATTAAAAATAAAAATAAAATTTCTATTATAATCTTTTTATATATTTATAACTATTTAAAAAATAAAAATATTTATGTGGATAAAATATTTTGAAATTAAATTTATGAATATTCAATGTGTCCCAGACCACGTTAAAATATTTGAATCATAATTCACTTGAATTAATAAAATATAAAAAACATTAAATATAATCATAATAATTAATTTCATGATATTAGTTCTAAATTGGGCTATATATACACTTCATAAAAGAAGGATGGCATATTATATAAAAATATTTCTCAATGAGAGGAGATTGAGTTGATGTCCCTTATATTTTGTATTACTCATAACAAAAATACATTGTCATCTTAAATAATAAACCTATATTAATTATTTAAATTATTTAACCTTTTAATGTTTTTTAATCATTTCATATCACATATTAATATGATATAACAATTATGTAACTATTTATGTACACATCAGGTATTTTGATGGAATTCGAATATTCAGTCTAAAATGTCATTGACATTATAAATATAGTGAAAGTGGTCATTAGTTTAACACAAATAGAATAATATTCATTAAATAATAATCACTTTTATAGATCAATTATAATTTAAAATAAATCCATTATATATGTATATGAATGATTAACTACATTAAAACCATGTAGATGGAATGCCAAACATACAAATGAGTAACGTTTCCATTTTTAAATGATCATAATTGAAAAAGTTATTTTCATTTTTTATTTCAATAATTATAATATTATCATTATTACAATAATAATATTTTCATTATACTTATATATATATAAACCATCTAATATGGAGATGAAAAATGTATCACTTCTCTTCATGGAGGTGATAATTCACACGTATGCATGAACAATGTTATTATTTTTCTTTGTATGGGATGGTATGAAAAATTGATATATTATATATTAAAATGGTAAATATATTATTAATATCATATAAAAATTTTAATTCCATAATTATAAACATTATTGAGAAGCTGTGATGGAAAAGGAATTTCATCACATCGCGACGGGGTAGTCCTCTGTACACCCGAATGATAACTTCTTTTCCAATTTTTTGGAAGTGGTGATAGAATTAAGTGGTTTTATTTAAAAAAATTAGATCCTTTTATATTTATGATATTTTTTTATATAATCTAGGATTAATATGATTTTAATCAGTTAAAAGATGAAAAAAATATAGAAAATTAATTCAAAATATTTCCTTTTATTTGGACATTATCCTTCTCTTAACATTTATTGACACTAAGGGTGGTGTTATGCCTAAAACAAGATCACTATAATGTGGGTAGTAATTATAGGATGGTAAATATGAAGTTATTTTCGAAAAATTGGGTTTTAGGGGTGAATAAAATATAATAAGAGGATCCCTTTTCGAAAATAGGGATGGCCACATTTAAATTTATTCATAATATTAAATTAAAATAAATTAATTTTCTATCTAAATTGCCTCCAAACTATTTTAATTTAAATTTATTATTTTTATAGGTAAAAATTTATTCATACAATTAAACTTATACATCTTATGACTAATTTATTCCTTATCATTTTATTTTAATCCTTATTTAACTTCTTCGAATTTTACTATGGCCACATGGGCTTTTAATCTTTAATGGTTAATATTTTTAATTTAAAATGTCAAACAAAAAATAATTGGTTCATTGATGATCTATTAATCCTTAAAAAAACATTTAGATTAAATTTCTTTTTTTATTAATTTTTTATCATTTAATAAACTATTATTATTTTTAAAATCGCATTAATTTCAATTTTGATGATATTTTTTATTTAACTTTTCAAAAATAAACCAACAACTTGGTATATATATATAAACTTTTAAAAATTACCAGTAAAATGTAAATATAATCTATAAAATTAATTTATGAAATTAAATAATTCAAATTGTATTTATTTTAATATTTTTTACATCCTTTATTTCATACATCAATTAATTATGCAATTATTACATCACCATTATATCACAATTTACGGTAATTATTTTATAAGTTCAAAATTATTAATAAATCACCCGAAAGTTGATAAATTTTTTTAATTTGAAATTATTATTTATATAAGAATATATATTCTAAATAACGTTATATGAAAAATGTTTTAGTTATTAAAAATTAAGTATGACAACTTTGAGATTCATTCAAATAGAATACTATAAAGGGATTAAAGTAATCCATGTTTCTCCATGAAGTATTGAAATTTGAACAAAGAATTATTATTTATAAAATAAATCATTCAATAAAATTTTAACTAGTGTTAGGGTAATTTTCTGATATTAATAATATTATTTTTAACCTTAATTAACAGATTTACCTTTAACTGAGTTAATAAAAAATAATTTTAAAAGTAACCATTCATAATGTCCAAAACTAAAAAAGGACTATTTAGTAAATTTGCAACCATTGATTCCAATTATCGAATATATTTTTATTTATTAATAACCCATAATTAGAAAAAATTTCATTTAATATTATTCCCATTGTCAGGATGAGAAAATATGTTATTAAAGTGAAAACATTCTAAAGTGTGAAATGTTTTTATATCCAAACTCAATGTGAAATTAATTTCAATGAACTAGTATGGAATAAATGATAAAAAAATTAACAAAAAATACATTTAAACTAATCTAAAATATAATTTATCTCTATAAATTAATTACACAAATAAATGTTTTTCAAATACATTTGAGTAATTTTCACTATTCATTAAAACATGAAACATATCGGAAAAATATAAAAAAGATGATGAAATTAAATATTTCTATTTCTATTCAAAATATGAATAGTATTTGTCCCAAATAAAATTTATAAAGGTTTAAATAGATATATTTAAGAACCAGGGCACCCTAAAAAGGTGCTAACTCTGCCTTTTTTTGAAAACAAATTTTATGCCTAAAATTTGATTTATTTATATAGCATTTATATAAAACATATAAGATGAATTTTAATAATTATACTGAATATATTATATATATATACATTTAATAAATATAATCCAAAAAGATTAATTTGTTTATTTATTTACATAGAACAAACTTGGGTACATTTAAATAGTTTTTCCAAAAAACATTTCCATTTTTTTTAAAAAGGGTTTTATTTTCCTTTAAAATTAACCGGTCACCAAATAATTAATTATATATACTTGTTTAGACCATATTTTCCTAATTAAATTAATTTTCTTCATTCCCTCCATTCTAGAGGCTTGGTTATAATGGTATCATTTAAATAATAATATTTCGTTTCTCATTTAAGCTCGACGTTGTATATCATATACACTATCCAACATAGAATTTATATTTTTAAAACCAACGATATTACATATTCCATAATTTTGGAAATTATAACCTCATTATTTTAAATTTGTGATTTGTAACTATGGTTTTACCTTTCAAAATACATTTATTAAAATCCTACATCAAATAATTGATTAATAAAAAATCTACTTTATAAGAATGAGAGTGAAGTATGATCGTTACTATGATAATAAATACTAGGGTTTCATGTTGGAATGCATGGAAATAAAATTGAAAACTATCTATCATGTTCTAATGTAGAGTGATAGAGAATATAGTCATGAGAAAGTTAACAATCACAATAAAATAAATATGTGATGGGTTAGAAGGTCAATGATTTCATAGTAAGAGAACTAAACGTATAATTTTTAATTAAAAAATACTTTTAAAAGTGTTGAGGAATTATTTTAATACATGTAATATGAAAATAATTAATCATATTATCTTTCAAATTAGAGTTTCAACAATTAATCTATCTCCACCAAAAACACGTCATTTCCCCAAATGATTAGTATTCATGATGAATTTGTCACCCCTTAATCTCCTGAATAAACTTTTATAGAATCAAATAATCCAAAAAAGATAAAATATAAATTTATAATGTATTTATAAATTATCCACAATGAAATTTGTTAGTAAAAAATAATATAATTCCCCTTAAAGAAAAAAAACTTATATAACTAAAAACAACTTAAATCTCTAAAATTGAAAATTTAATCCCAAAGATCAACATAAACCATTGAAAAATAACTATCGCTAAAATTAAAAACAATCCAAGATAAGAATGAAACAGAATATTCTGATTGATTTGATAACATAGTTTTCAAACATAAATTTTAACATTTATCATCAAATAACATCAATCGCTGTTAAGGTCTTGTACCAAAAATGATATTTCCTAAATAACATAATCTATAAGATATTATTATTAGTTCCATAAATAACAATAACCACCATAAATTCAGAATAAAATCGTAGATTATCCAAAATTCTAATTAAACATTCACTTATCATAAAACTATCATAATATTCAGTTTACCTTGACCATATAGGGTTCCTAAAATTGTGAATGTCTTCTAAAATAACATTAATCACTTAATCACCAAATAACATTCCTATCATAAGGATATATATTTGATAAATCAAATTCTAAAAAAATATATCAATTCCTCATCCATCAAATCATTTAACTATAATGAAAAATACATACTAACTCAGAATTCACGTAGGCTAGTGGTAGGCGATACACCCTCATCGCCCCTAAATTATGGGTTTAAAACATGGGGCCTTACAATACATGTTGTTTTATCACCCATAACACATGTTATCCTTTTATTAAAATGTATTAAAATAAACCTTTGAAAAATCTAAAAAATTGATAAATACCCTAAATAACCATAATATATTTTAACATCATTTATATTCTCATTCCTTTTATTTTCTATAGAAAAAAATTTTAATCCTTATTTACCTAAAAAATTACTGTCTCCATAAATACCATTAATCACTAAAAAATTTCATATCCTAAAAGATTCAAAATGGGTTTCTAGGAAAGTGAATTTATGATCAACAAGAAAATAATATACCCAAGATGATATCCATAACTCTTAACAAAATATCATAATCTACAAGGTTTTCTATGTCACGACTCGTCCCTCGGGGCCTATATCATGACTACCCCAAGCCCGTCTTCCATAGGCCAGGGGCTGGCGACTAGCACCAAAGGCATAAATCCCTAAACTGGGAAGGCATTCCCTTTATAGCAGTAAAAAAACAATAGAGTATGAAACGGGAAGTAAAACACTAAGTGAAACTGTATATAAAAGAGGGTTAAGAAAGTAAAGGGGCCAGAAATACAATCCCAAAAGTAAAGTAGAATACAACTGAAAAGTTATTACAACTGCAGATGTAAAATAGAAACTACTGAGTTCTTCTCCGGGATTCCCACCTGAAGGGTAGGTACAGATGGCCTCCTCAGCACCCCAAGTTTGTCTGTCCACTCCATGTACGTCTCTCCAAGTGGTCCAATTCCGGGTACCATCCAGCTCTACAACCCTATACCATGATCATCGATGTCCATCGTCTACAACCAACACAACAAGGTTCGGGCAAAGCCTTTGTAGGGGTGAGTATAATGACACTCAATAGGGACCCTGAGACCCTCAGGGTCTCACAATATCTAACCAAGATAGACCAAAAAGAAAGATTCAATCACGAAGTATCAACCAACCCAACTTAGGTATATGCCCATACATATACCTAAGTGATCAATCACAGTCTGACTCCAACTCTCGAGCCCAAGAACAACCCATTCCCCAAAAGAAGTAAAGTAAATCATCTCGATAATATCGAATGAAAGTCAAGACTCAGATCACATAGGTATACATCTTTTGTAGAGTGATTGAGACGATCAGATGTAGTCACTGATTTATCAAAGTTGTCAGACCCACATAGGATATAGGACCAACTAAGATTTAGAACCCACACTGGATACAAGACCGGCTATTCTAGAGTGATATAGATGATCAGATGTAGTCACTAATTTGTCTAAGTAGTCAACCCACACAGGATACAGGACCAGCTAAGCGGTCAGACCCACACAGGATATAGGACCAGATATTCTGTCGGACCCACACAAGATACAAAAACAGAAGTCAGAACTGTTAGACCCATGAAGGATCCAGAACAGTAGTCATTGCTGCCGAACCCACGGAGGATTCTAGTTCAGTAGTCATCATTGTCGAACCCACGGAGGATTCTGGTTTAGTATTCATTGATGTCTAACCCACGATGTATTCTGGTTCATTATTCATCGATGTCGAACCCATGGAGAATTCTGGATCAGTAGTTATCGCTTCTAGCTCTAGGGTTCCCGCACACAGCACGCTTGAATCCGATAGGGTCCACTCCTCGGTCCAACTGTTGATACATCAACTATCACTAAATACTAAGCTTATGTATCCCATAGTTCTGTATCATCATAAGAACGCAACGCGATAGACAACACATCAATCGGACGTCCGGTCTGAGAGTTATTGGCATTTTCGTTCCAGGGGCTAGGTTGGATTTACGCTCGATCCAAACCCGGCCATTTTCCAAATTTTTCCAAAACTCACTTAGATTATCCCAAAATGACCTCCTTGTTGCGGGGATCTGAGTTTCGCATATGATACATCGATCGGACGCGCGATCTAGAAGTTATTCGCATTTAAGCAAAGTCGGGCCCAGCCCATCAAGCCTAGTGGGCTGGCGGGTCGGCCCGGCCATGCTTGGCGGGTCCGACCCAGCTGGGGGTCGGCCTGACCTAGTGGGGTGCGGCCCACCTGTGGACCTAGCCCACACTACGGGCTGGTCTGGTTCGCCTAGCGGTGTCACCCCTCCTCTACCCGGTCGGCCGTAGCCGTCTAGTTCAGCCTGGCGCACGTGGCCCGCGTTGCAGGCCGCGGTTCTCCTCACATGGCGCCTGTGGGTGCCGCAGTTCTCTAGCCCGGCTGGTAAGCAGCCAACCGGTTCGTCCAGCCGAGCGGCCCGTGGATGCTGGTCGTGTCTCCTCCGCACTGCGCCTGCGGGGGCCACAGTTTTCCAGCCCGGTCGGCAGGCGGCCGGTCGGTTTCTCCAGCCAATGGGTCCGCAGATGCAGGCTGCGGTCTCCCTCCACGCGGTGCCTGCAGGCACCGTGGTCTTCCAGCGGGATGGCTGGTCGTCCGACTGCTCATCCCGTTGTCCGGTCCCACAGCGCCCTTCTTGGTCATCCGCCTCCGCACCTCCACCGCGGCACGATGGCACCGAGTTTCTTCTCGCCCCCCCCCCCCCCCCCCCCGTCCGCGGTTCCACTTCGGCGCGGTGCGACGACACCGCGCACGTTCGGCTATGCCTCCAACGTCAACCAAAAGAGACTCAATGGAGGGACGTCGGGCCGTGTTTTTTTGGCCCACGCCCTCCATGTTAGATGATATCAATTGGCCACCATCGAAGAAGGAGGATATAATTCATACGTAGAAAGAATTCAAATTTCCCCTACCTCAATTTGAAGTATGTTGTCGAAGTCGCTAAAAGAGGGTGGATGTCGATTTTGTTGACGTCGAGAAGCATCTGAGGATGAAGCGTCTTTGACATTCCTCATGGTAGGCCCCTTTTCTTATGGCTTGGATGAATATTGTAGACAGTATCGACGTTCTTCGGATGAGAATTCTTCGTTAGAATATGTCATCCTTCCAAGAGTTCTCCCAGGCTCTCCAATTAATAAACGCCAAACCCCCAAAATAAAACAAAAGCCTCCCTCTAATTTTAATATTGCCATGCATTTCAAATGAATTCAAAAGAATTCATAAAACTACAAATTAATTAATTAATTATGGGATCTCAATTAATTAATTAATCGGTTTTGGCACTTTAATGAGAGAAGGTGGGAGGTGAGAGATTCAACATTAGAAATGGGAGAGTTGGAATTTTAAGAGACTCTCCTCAATTAAAAGATAGGTACATGGGTGTTCAAGGGGATTTTAAGGGGGTTGAGCTTCTATGGACCCCACCACATAAAATCCTCCCAAGGGAGGTTATGTGGGGGTGGGCCCCACCTCCAAATTCCCTTTAGAGTATTTAACCACCACCTACATAAAATTATGCCACACATAATTTTTATTTAATTTATTATGATTCCCCAAAATTAACTTCTGCTCTCGACAAAACGCAACTGCGGTAAAGGTCCCCTTAAGCGAATATCGGCGCTGCGAGTTCATCGGTGTCCTCAGATTTCAATTCCAAGCACCGGTTCAAAATATATAAAATCCTGCTCGTACGTTTACTGAACGTACCCGAACTAAACTTTAGAAATTTATTATCAGTCACCCTCAACCCGTGCCGGTTGAGGTTAGGATCTTCATAAGTGAAACACGCCCCAAAGAACCCAACAATACACTCATATTTTTAATCCAAGTTATTGTTTAGATGTTATGAATCTTACAATAAAATAATTGTAAATTAATTATTTTATTTGCGGCCAAAAACTAACTCTTTCTGGTGGCCCGTGCCAGCCAAATTTAGTATCTTCTTAAATAAAGCATGCCCTCATCAATTCATCCATATTCTCAGATTTTTAATCCAAGTTACTGTTTTTGAGTTATAAGAATTTTAAAAATAAAATAATTTATTTAATTACTTTATTTACAGTTATGCCATTTTTGGGTTTTCTCACAGGAGGCCCACGCCGACTAAACATAAGTCACGCCTAGAGTAAACCCGTCATCCTGAGAGCAACGGTGGCCTCAGATTTCTGATTTGAGTAACCTTTTAAGATTTATTCCACTTTTTTCAAGAAAACTGCATACACTTGCTAATTTAAGCTTAAAAAAATTTTGACGGATCATTCCGGGCACTCCGGGCCTCGTAATCACGCGCTGTCAAAAATTTCGGATTCATAAAATTTCTAAGTTTTTATAAAAAAAAATTTACAACGGAATTTCTGGGTCTTTACATTCTATCCACCTCAGGGCTTTACGTCCCCGTAAGCTACAACTCGAACTTAGGAAACAAATGGGGGTACTAAGCACGAATCTAAGCCTCCCACTCCCATGTGCTCTTCTGGAGGTTCTCTTGCTGCCAAAAGATGCACACCAGAGGTATCAAACGTCCATATTGGACCTACTGATATCGATCCTCAATCTCTACTAG
The DNA here is from genome assembly GCA_963277665.1 of Viscum album. Classification (NCBI taxonomy): domain Eukaryota; kingdom Viridiplantae; phylum Streptophyta; class Magnoliopsida; order Santalales; family Viscaceae; genus Viscum; species Viscum album. The sequence goes on from OY728143.1 coordinate 229,039,383, forward strand.
AACCTCCATGAATGTTTCCCCATCATCAATGTCCAGCTCGCCATGGCCGATGATGTGGGATGGGCCATGCACGTTTCTCTTCAGGTGGGATATGTGGAAGACTTCGTGTGCCCGGTGCAACTGTGGAGGAAGAGATAAGCGATAAGCCACCTCACCTACTCTGCTGGGGACCTGGAAAAGGTCTGATTAATTGCGGGCATAACTTTCCACCTTGTCCAAAACTCCGTAGAACTTGTCAAGGTGAGACCAGTAGAAAGATGTGGTCGCCACCAGAGGTCTCCATCTCCTATATGTATGTGGAAGACCTATCATGAAGTCCATGGATATCATATCCCTCTTCCACTTTGGGACCTCTAAAGGTTGAACCAAGCCTACTGGTTCCTGATGCTCCGCCTTCCGTTACTGACAAGTGAGGCATCGAGAGACAAATTTCTCTACTGCCTTCTTCATACTTGGCCACCAGTGCTTTCATCGAAGGTCCTGGAACATCTTCGCCACTCCTGGATGTACCACTAATGGGGATGTGTGAAACTCCCTCAACACTTCCTCCTGAAGTGACACTAACACCTTAGTACGTCCTCTGAAAAGGTTGAAGTGCTCCCCACCTTCAGAAAAACCATTAGGTGTTTGTCATGTGGATATCTAAGCATATCGTGTCTCGCAGTCAGGGTCCCCATGTTGTGCCTCCCTAACTCGCTGAAGAAGTGGTGTAGTGACTATAAGAGACTTAAGGAAGGCTTCTCCATCTCTATCCTCAAAGCATATCTGCAACGCAGCCAACTGCTCTGTCACCTCTCCTAGTAGCTGAACGCCTGATCTCGTTTTGAGAGCCTCTACTACAATGCTCCCCTTCCCAAAAGTATAGAATATCTCAAAATCATAGTCCTGGAGGAACACAAGCCATCGATGTTGTCTCGGGTTCAGGTCCTTCTTATGAGAAGACACACCTGAAACTATTGAGATCAGAGTAAACCATAAACCGTTCACTCAAATAACTATGAACGAGACTAGCCAAAAGTAAAGAACTCGAGTACACCCTTCTTCACCTAAGTTTTACGAGAGATACCAAGATTTATCCCTTGCCGAGAAGAGAAATCTGGTCTCATCCCCTAGATGAACCACATTTTTTACCTAATATAGTCAATCCTCACATGAACGGTATTATTTCTTTCCTTGGATGACGTCGTAAGGCCTCGATGATACTGCCATGATATCCAACCGTCACTCACGCCTCCAAGGGTTGAGTCACACTGTCGGCATCAGTGTGTGATCATTGGGTCTTATCCAGTAAGAATATAGAATGTGAGGGTCATGTCAGTGGTTTTTAATCGGAACCTCTCAGTATTAACCACACAAAAAGGCAGAAAAAAAAACGCCATAAGGACAAGTGCCTTTTATTACTGCATCCCAAAGTACAAAGACACAAAGGAACAAAAAAATGACATCAACGAAGCTAGAAACGTCAAGAACAAATTTTTTTATGCCTGGATCTAGCCCCACTCCTATCCACCTGCTCCCGAAGCTCGAGGTGAACTGTCTAGGGGTGGTGGTAGTAGTGCTCAATGATCCTGACCACCATTCCTTGAAGGACCTGCTCCACTTCCTCATCCATCGCTCGACTGATGGTCAAGCTCCTGTAATTTCCTCTGTCTGGGTGGCTCCTCTAATGCCTGATGATCAACTGTGCGGAGAGTCGGATAGTCACGCACTATGTTACCTAATTCCCTTCAGGAATAACAGACAATTCTATGTTCAAAGTTCCCCTGGCCTCAGGTTCCCCGCACCCCCATTGCCACATCTTAGGGTCATCTAACATTAGATCTAACCCTCTTGTGCCATCGTTTCATCTGCCTATTTCCTTCTACAGATGACTCGGCTACTGTCAGAAATCCATGCTGCAAGAGCAGCAGCTCCTGAGCATGCACAGAGCATAGAGTCACTGGTACAAACTCTGCCCTGAAAAGACCCTCGATGTTTCCCCAGGTGAGGGTTGCCTCATCATAAAACTGGAGCATCAAGCTCCTCCACCTCTCAACTACTCCTTGAAAGAGACTAATAGCAAGGTACACCATAAAGTCAGTTGGTTTCCCAACTGTGTGAAAAACTCATTCTACAAACTCCATCTTGCACCCGACCATCTGAAAATATGTCTCACCTCGAAAACTTGGTGGCCTCTTTCACAGGAACCCATGAAATGCACTCAAGCGGTGCTCAACCTCTATTTATAGGGCTAGTAGAAACGGTATCTTGACGGTTAGTGGTAACGCTGGTACATTCGATGTGATGGGGACCTACACTGAGGCCTCGCCGCTCGGTTGGCTACCATCACACTCTCCACTCGGAACCCGCGCTGACTGACTAAGTGAAGACATCCTAAAAAATAGGTGTGCCACGGTCAAAACAATATACCTGGTGAGCTGACTCAAAGTAATCACAAATAAATCTTTTCAAAATAAATACACATGCAATCAGTGTTTTTCGTGCACTGAGTTTGAAATCAGTAGCTAGGGTCCCTGTATATGGATACGTCGGCCACTGCACCAACACTGGATTCCCTAAACTAAATAACACACTTAGTACCCTTAAGAATATTTCTTCACAGAAATAAATATTAGAGTCCTGAGTTCGGTGGTACAACTGACTCCTCTGATACCAATTTGTCACGACCTATCCCCCGGGGCCCATATCGTGACTACCCCAAGCCCACCTTCCATAGGCCAGGGGCAGGCGACTAGCACCAAAGACATAAATCACTAAACTGGGAATTCATTGCCTTTATAATAGTAAACAAAAACAACAAAGTATGAAACAGAAAGTAAAACACTAAGTGAAACTATATAAAAAAGAGGGTGCGGAAAGTTAAGGGGCCAGAAATACAAGCCCAATAGTAAAGTACAATACAACTGAACAGCTAGTATAACTGTAGAAGTAAAACTGCAACTACTGAGTCATTCTCTGGGATTCCCACCTAAAGGGTGGGTACAAATAGCCTCCTCAGCAACCCAAGTCTGTCTGTCCGCTCCACGTACGTCTCGCCTAGTGGTCCTCCTCCGGGTACCATCCAACACTACAACTCTCTACCTTGATCAGTGTTGTCCGTCATCTGCAACCAACACAACAAGGTGCGGGCATATCCCATGAAGGGGTGAGTATAACGATACTCAGTAGGGACCCCGAGACCATCAAGTTATCACAATATCCAACCAGGATAAACCAAAAATAAAGATACAATCACAAAGTATCAAACAACACTACTTAGGTATATGCCCATACATATACCTAAGTTATCAATCACAATCTGGCTCCAACTCTTGATCCCAAGCACAACCCATTCCAAAAAGGAAGTAAAGTCAATCATGTCGATAATATCGACTAAAAATAAAGACTCAGCTCACACAGGTATACATCTTTTGTAGAGTGATAGAGACGATTAGATATAGTCACTGATTCTTCTAAGTCGTCGGACCCACACAGGATACAGGACCAGCTAAGCAATCGGACCCACACAGGCTATAGGACCAGCTATTCTAGAGTGATATAGTTGATCAAGTGTTGTAATAGATTCATCTAAGCTGTCAGACCTACACAGGATACAGGACCAACTAAGCTTTCGGACCCACATAGGATACAGGACTAGCTATTCTTTCAGACCCACACAGGATACAGGAACAGAAGACAGAACTATCAGACCCACGAAGGATCCCGGTATAGTAGTCATCAATGTTGAACCCCCGGAGGATTCTGGTTCAGTAGTCAACGTTGTTGAACCCATGGAGGATTCTGGTTCAGTAGTCATTGATGTCGAACCCACGAAGGATTACAATTTAGTAGTCATCGATGTCGAACCCATGGTGGAATCCGGTTTAGTAGTCATCATTGTCGAACCCATAGAGGATTCCGGTTCAATAGTCATTGCTGCTAGCTCTAGGGTTCCCGCACATAGCACGCTCGAATCCGAGAGGGTCTTCTCCTCGATCCAAGTGTCGATACATCAACTATCATGAAGTGCTTAGTTGATGTACCTCGTAGTTTCGTCTCATCATAAGGAACTCAATGGAACAGATGGCACATCAATTGGACGCCGGGTCTGAGAGTTATTTCCATTTCTGTTCTAGGGGCCCGGTTGGATTTACGCTCGATCCAAACCCGGCCATTTTCCATGTTTTTCCAAAACTCACTTATAGTATTCCAAAAGGACCGCCTTATTGCGGGGATCCCAGTGTCATAGACGGCGCATCGATCGGACGCGCGGTCTAGAAGTTATTTACATTTAAGCGATGTCGGGCCCGGCCCGTCAAGCCCAGTGGGCTGGCAGGTCTGACCTGGCTAGGGGTCGGCCCGGCTGGGGGTCGGCTCGGCCCGGCTCAGTGGGTACTACACGGCTGGGGGTCGTCTCGGCCTAGTGGGGTGCGGCCCACCTGTAGACTTGGCCCCTGCTGCAGGCCGGTTCGGTTCGCCAGACGGCGGCAAGCGGCACCGCCCATCCTCTGCTCGGCCGGCCGTAGCCGGGCAGTTCAGCTAGGGGCATGTGCCCCACATTTAGGTCTGTGGTTCTCCTCATGTGGTTCCTATGGGCGACGCAGTTCTCCAGCTCGGCCAGCAGGCAGCCGATCGGTTCGCCTAGCAGAGCGGCCCGCGGATGCGGACCGCATCTCCTCTGCGCGGTGCCAACTGGTACCGCGGTTTTGCAGCTCGGCTGGTAGGCGGCCAGCCGGTTTCTCCACCGAAGGGGCCCACGGATGCGGGCTGTGTTCTCCCTCCATGCGACTCCTACGGGTGTCGTAGTCTTCCATGGGGCCGGCCGATCGGCCGGCCGGTCGTCCCGCTGTTCGACTCCACGGCGGCCGACTCGGAAGGCCGCCTCCGCACCTCCACCAAGGCGTGACGGCACCGCGGTCCTACTGCCCTCCACATGGCATGATGGAACCACGTTTCTTCATCAGAATTGGCCCTCCCATCTATGGTTCCTTTTTCATCTGATGTGGTTCCTCTCCTGCGTGATGCACCAGCAACGCACCCTTTCGGCTTCGCCTCCGACGTCAACCAAACAAGACTCAACGGAGGGACGTCAGGCCGTGTTTGTTCGGCATGCGCCCTCTGCATTAGGTGATATCAATTGTCCTCCATCAAATAATGAGGATATAATTCTTACGTAGAATGAATTCAAATATCCCCAACCTCAATTTTAAGTACATTGTCGAAGTCGCAGAAAGAGGGCAGATGTCGATTTCGTTGATGTCGAGAAACATTCGTGGAAGAAGCATCATCGACATTACTCACGGGTGGCCCCTTCTCTTATGTCTTGTATGGAGATCGTAGACGCTATCTTCGTTCTTCGGTGCAGCATTCTTCATAGGAATATGTCATCCTTCCAAGAGTTCTCCGAAGCTCTCCAAAGAATAAACGCCAAACCCGATAAATAAAACAAAAGCCTCCCTCTAATTTTAAAATTGCCATGCATTTCAAATGAATTAAAATAATTCATAACACTAGAAATTAATTAATTAATTGTTGGAACTCAATTAATTAATTAATGGGTTTTGGCACTTTAATTAGAGAAGGTGGGAGGTGGAGAGTTTCAACATTAAAAATGGGAGAGTATGAAGTTTAAGAGACTCTCCTCAATTAAATGAGAGTTACATGGGGGGTTCAATGGGAGTTTAAGGGGGTTGAGATCATGTGGGCCCCACCACATAATATCCTACCATGGGAGGTTATGTGGTGGTGGGCCCCACCTCCAACTTCCCTCTGGAGGATTTAACCACCACCAACATAAAATTATGTCACACATAATTTTTATTTAATTTATAAAGAATACCCAAAATTAACTTCCGCTCTCGACAAAACGCAACTACGGTAAAGGTATCCTTAAGCGAATAATGGCACTGCTAGTTCATCGGTATCCTCAAATTTCAATTCCAACCACTGGTTCAAAAGATATAAAATCATGCTCGTATGTTTACTGAACATACTCGAACTAAACTTCAGAAAATTATTATCATTCACCCTCAACCCGCGCTAGTCGAGGTTAGGCTCTACCTAAGTGAAACACGCCCCAACGAACCCAATAGTACTCTCAGATTTTCAATCCCATTTATCTTTCTGAACATATGAATTTTACAATAAAATAATTGTGAATTAATTATTTTATTTGCAGCCAAAAACTAACTTTTTCTGGTGGCCTAACCCAGCCAAAGTTAGTATCTTCTTAAATAAATCATGCCCTCACCAATTCAGTGGTGGTCTCGGATTTTTAATCCGAGTTACCTTTTGTGAGTTATAATAATTTCGAAAGTAAAATAATTTATTTAATTATTTTATTTATGGTTATGCCATTCTTGGTTTTTCTCACAGGAGGCCCGCGCTGAATAAACTTAAGTCACACCTAGGGTAAACCCACCATCCTGAGCGCAACGGTGGCCTCAGATTTATGATTTGTGTAAATGTTTAAGGGTTATTCCACTTTTTCAGGAAAACTGCATACGTACACTAAATTAAGCTTAAAAAAACTTTGACAGATCATTCCATGAACTCAGGGCCTTGGAATCGCGCACTGCCAGAAACTGTGGACTTGTAAAATTCCCATGTTTTTTAGAAAATAAAATTTCCATGGAATTTATGGGTCTTTAAATTTAAAACAATTAATTGATACCAACTATAAGGGACTAGATGTAAACCATACATATTATAGAATTTTTGAACTAGAATTCACATTCATGCATCTATTTAGTTTGGTGTTTAGATAATTAGGAAAACTCATAAAAATTAAACATATGAATTACAAGTGGAGATATATACTCAGTATGAATTTTTTCAGAAAAGTGTACCTTTTAAATTATAAAATGATTTCTTCTCATGTCACGTATTAAATAATTTCATCATGACAAACTCTTTGTCCTTATCAATCATTCAAACATGTGAAAAACAAGAAAATCTATGTAATTTTCATTAATAGAATTAAAAAAGAACATTTTCACATGAAAAACATGTATACATATTGATAAAATAAAATCATTGAAACTTATATGAAAATTGAAATCTTGTTTAAGTGATATTGAGTATCATATTAATAAATCCCATTTAAGACCCTTTAAATTAGAAAAACCATAAGCTTCACACCCAATAATATTATTACATAATGTATTGGACATCTATAATGGGGATCACCCATCGAATAAGATATATTAAGCTCACATATGAGCTATAATGGGTCTTATGCATTTTTATAAGCTATACCTGTCTCTCATGTGAGCTGTAATGGGGATCAACAATTTTTATAAATGGAATCAGGCTCCCTCAAGAGAAATAATGGGGATAAAACCTTCTTATAAGATTTATTTGGAACCCCAAATTCATATAAATTTAATGAATTATTTCAGGAATAAAACACATTCCGTCCAAAACCCTTTAAAAACATTTTTATCGTATACAAAAAACAATTTCATCTAAAAATACCATTTCATTTAAAATATCATTTTCAATTGAAATATAACAAAAACATAAAAGATGGATTTAATTTTAACATAATCTGAATGATTTTAATATAATCTAAAAATTAAATAATAATAAATATGGTGAAAATTTCAATTTTTCACCTATGTTAAGAATATAATATTCTTCTTGTCATTTTTTAAAAACAATATGTATAAATCACGTAAAAATATTCCATGTGAAAATATTTAAATGAAATTAAAAATAGTAATAGATTTCAAATTATAATCCTTTTATATCAATATAAATAAATAAATATCAATAATATTGACATGGAAGAATGATTTTTAAATTAAATAGGTAGAAATTCAAATTGTCACGTACCACATTGAAATATTTGAATCATAATACTTGTGAAGTAATAAAATTATAAAAAACATCAAATAAAACAATAATAATTAAATTCATGATATGATATGCCAAATGGTCTATATATACACCTCATTAAATATGGTGGGTGTATTACATAAAAATATGTCTTAATGAAAATATATTCGGAGGAAGTCCCTTATGTTGAGTCTTACTCATCACGTACATTATATTATATCTAGAATAATAAACATAGGTTAACTATTTACATTATTTTCTGGTTTATAGTTCATTTTATATCACTTATTAATAGGTTATAACTATTAACAAATTATTTATTTTCACATTAGTTTTTTTGAGGATATTCGATACATCCGTTCAATATAACTTTGATGTGATTTCTATAGTCCAAGTGGTCATTAGTCCATCATCTACATGAAAATATTCAGGACATGAAAATGGAAATCATACCTAAATTATACATTTAAATATATCCAATACATGTGGATATGACAAATGAACTGCATCACAATAATGGAGTTCGTAAGTCGTACAAACACATGAGTAATGTATAAATTAATAAATGTTAATTATGGAAATAATATTAATATTATTCTATCATGACATAAATATGATGATAATATTAATATCATACTAGTAATTTAAATATATTTATATATATCATCCATATAATATCGTGAATAAAATAGAGTCACATCACTTAGTGGATGTGACAATTCACAGTTACGCATGGACATCATTTTCATTTTTATGTGCATGAGAGGGAAATAAAAAATCATATATTATAATTAATAATGAAAATATGTAATTAATATCATATAAATAATTAATTCCATAATTATAATCAGTATATAGTGATGGTGATAGAAAAATAATTTCATCACATCATTAGGTGATAGTAGGCTTAACATTAGAATGATAACATATTTTTCCATTTGATGGAAGTGGAGATGAATTTAGGTAATTATATAAAAAATAACATATAATTATACTGAGTATACTAGATTTATTATTTTCTCATGGTTTAATATGATTTTAAGGAGTTGCAATAAGAAAAAAAATGTAAATAAATTATTAAATATGATTCATTTTCATTTGTCAATCACTTATCCTCAACCACATTAGTCTACTAATGGTGGGTCGATTCCAAAAATATGTTCTCTAGTATGTGGGTGGGAATTAAAATAATGTATTTTGTTATATAATAATAGGATTACCTTTAAAGGAGTGGGGAGGGATTCTCTTGGAATTCTTCAGAATATAAAATTAATATAAATTAATTTTCCACTAAAAATGGATGCAAAATAAATAAATTAAAATATAAAGAGATTATTTTTCTACATATATTCATAATATTAAATTTATACATGTTTTGACTATTTATACATCCTTATATTTTTAACCCTTACATAACCTCTTTAACTCTTTCTATGAGAGCTTGGATTTATACTCGTTAATGGTTAATATAGTTTCTATAAAATATCAAATGAACCATAAATTGAAAACTCCTGATATTTTAAACCTTATCCCAATTTTTTATACATATTTTATAATTTTATGAATTTTATATCATTTAATAACATATTAATAATTTTAAAATATCATTACTAACAATTTTGAAATTATTCATTACATGACTTTTTATAAATATCATAAAAATATGATATCTATGAAAAAAATATGTTAACGCATCAATTACAAAACAACTTTATATACAAATTAGTGTATTCCATTAATTATTAAAAAAATTAATATTTTTAATATTATTTATTTGATACTACTATAAAATAAACAATTATTACACAATAATCATGTCACTTTTAAAGGAAATTATTTTATTATATAAAAATTATAAATAAACTACAATGTTTTATATTGATATTTAATATTTAAAATTATTATTTATAGTTGAATATATTTTCTAGGAACCCTATATTAAAAGTGTTATTTGATTAACATGGATGTACAGAATATGTGATTTTTCAATACAATAAAATACTATAAAGGTATAAAATTCATACATGTATATCCACTAAGTCATAAAATTGAAAAAAAAGATTATATTTGTCAAAAATCCATCCAATAAAATTATTACTTTTTATTGTAATTATATAATATTTAATATATTATTTTTACACATAATTACCCAATTTAATTTTAACTAAATTAATAAAAAAATTCTAATGTAACTATTCATAAAGAAGAAAAATATAAGGGACCTATTTACTAAATTTGGGCCTTCAGATTCCAAATATATATTCAAATTTTCAAAATTCAAAAAATTATAATTCCGTAAAATCAATCTACAAATAATTCTATTAATGGGGAGAGAAAATTAGTTATTAAAGTGAAATCATTCAAAACATTGAAATGTTTTTATATCAAAATTCATTTAGAAATTGATTATAATGAACTAAATTTTATTAAATGATAAAAATTGATCCAATTATTCTTTAAAACCAATCAAAAATATAATTTAATACTATAAAATGTTTCAATGGAAAAACTATTTTAGTTTAAATTTAAATTTTGTTTTAATATTATTCAAAACATGGAACTTATTAGAAAACACCTAGAATTAAACAACAAGTGATTTTTATATTCATATTTAAAATAAAATGTTTATTTTATGAAATTGAATTTATAAAATTTTCAAAACTACTTTTAAAGCAAGTAATCCATCAAAAGACGACAAAAAATTGTATTCAGAAAAATACTTTCGTTTACTGTAAAATTGGATATGTTCCTATATCATCTATAAAAAACATATAAGATGAATTTTAATCATTAAAATGAATATTATGTATATATATATATATATAAATTTTAATAATATTATCTAAAAATTGTGATTTATTTCTTTATTGGTATAACATATAGTTGTGACCTTTTAAAAAGTTTTGCAGAAAAACATTTTCCATTTATCATAAAAAGGGGTTTTTTTATTATTAATTAATTAGTCACCAGGGAATTTATTATATATACATGTGTGAAAAATAATTATATAATTAATTTAATTTTGTTCATCACATCAATTATAGTGGCCTGGTTATAATGGTAACATTTAAATAATAATATTTAGTTGTTTATTTATGAACGATGTGTCATATCATGAACTCTATTGAGATTAGTATTTATATTCATGAAACTCTGGATGTTACATATCTGTATCCCCTTTAAAATTTAATATCTTGAATTTATTTAACCTGATGATATTTTATTTTTCATTTAATGTTACCCATTCATGGTGCTTATGATTCATGGTTACCCATGTGGAAATGATTTAAGTTTTTAATCCCATAATTTATCAGGATTTTTTATAATTATTTTGTTGATGGTAAAATATTACGATCCACATCTCAAAAAACTCAATAAATTTATTATCCATTATTTATTAATGACATTTTCTAGTAATAGTACCATTTTCCAACTATTTGGTACATAATGTATTTGGATTTTTTTTAAATCCTACATTTTTTACATTTAGTAGGAAATCTATTTTATTCCAAACCCAACTTTTCTAAAAAAATAAAATTTATATAATAGTATAATTATTTTTGAAATATATATTTACTCATTTTTTAATTTATTATACTTTTTAAAAATAATCATGAAGTTGTTTTAAAAAAACAAATTCATTTTGTCTTTTAACAAAATTGTGAAAATAATCGTTGTTTTTAAAAATCATGACATTAATAGAATTCACCATTTTCATGAATACTGAATTATTTAATTCTTTCCAAACAATTTTAAATTTTTATCTCAATGAAAATGTTTTCCTTAATATATATAAAAAAATTATATTTTTAATATATGCTTACTAATGGAGATGTCAATAAAAAAATTTATATTTTTTTTAAAATGCCTTACTAATTTGAGAGAGAGTTTCCTTAAAGATATGTTTTTAATTATTATTACTGCTTACATTATATGTTTTCTGGGTAATTTTTTAATAATACAATTTTTCATAATATTTTACGATTTATATTGTTTTATGTAATTAAAATCAAATTTACTCAAGAAATGGTCCAATTTATTTTTCATTCAAAATCAAATCCCATCTATGATGAAAAATCATGATGTTACTTATGTTTTACTTTGGTTATGATCCATGGATTAAATTGATATTCATTTATTGAATGGATTATTTTTGTGATGGAAATATATTTATGGAAGAATTTTCACTTCTACATGTTATATCATGATAAAATGCTTATAAATGTATTTATCTTTAATTTATGTAATACATTGAGTGAACCTAATTACATTATCATAATGTTATTTTTTTTACCTATCATTCAAGTCTATAATGTTATGTGTGGATCAGGTTGTATGTCTATAAATTTATAAAAGGGACTACTTTCATGTCCTTAAGATAATAAGAAATCATGTTTCCTTTTAAACACTTTCACATTGTTATAAGGTGATGTTTGTTCCACAAATAAATTCCTTATTTGTAATTTTTACTCTCATGTCTCCTTATCATTGATTTATTTACGATTAATGTCTTATCAACATCCATGTTTTATTCAATGCTTTTAAATTATGAACATTATTTTATAGGGTATGTATTTTTAATGTTAATCTCATGTTTTTTAATCTTGTTCTCATAAAATTATTTTGTGATCATTAATATCTAACTTTATTAACCATACTGAGCATCTAAGGTCACTGTTTCTTATGTTTCATTTCCCCTGGCTATTAAAAATATTTTTAATTAAGGTATGTTTGTGTGGATTACTAAAGGGGAAGATCTTTATGGGAGATGTTGAAGATCATTCACAATGTTGTAATATCTTGTTCAAAGTCCCCAATGATTCCAAATTATTATGGCCATTAGGTGTGTGTTAGTTAAATTTTTTAAATATTCATATAAATGATGAAATATCCATATATGATAAGCTTGGGATTTTATATATAGTCTATGTATTTTGTTATAATATGTAATTTATGATTTTATTGTTAATATATTCACCATAGAGATAATTCCACCATATTTTACAGTAAAAAATAAGTAATGCTAGTTCCAGAAACTGATTAATGTAATTTATTCAAATGAACCAACAATTAGTGAGTGGAATTTACTTCCACTATATTATTTTTTACTATGACACATCCTAATCCCATTTCGATGCATCGCTATATTAAAATAACTTTTTTTATAAAATTACCATCTAAGTAAATGTTAGGTGATAAAAATTCACTAATACTACTTGAAATGTTCCTCAAGCTTACATTTCTGTAGGACTTTGGATCCCATTTAGGTAAACACTGATTAATGAATTTCATAGTCATGAACATTTCTCACAATGTGTTGATAGTTTATTTCTAATAAATTTAAACTATAGATCATATTAATTGTGGTTGGTTTGTGTCATTGTCAAATTACATCCATTTTATGATAGATTAAAAAATATTCCCTCACTTGTCATTAAATGTCTAGAGAATGATACATTCTACTAAAAAAATTCATAGCATCTGAATTTAGCATTAAATTTCTCATTGTATTGTTCAATAACACATTCATAAATTTATCTTCATAAATTCCATAATAATGATATATATATTAATGATGAGTGTATATATCATTAAGAAATGGTGGAGTAAATATATAAAGTATATTCATTAGATCTAATAAGATATAGTAGTAATTTTAAGTGAAAAATGGAATTACTATATATGCATAGTTCGTATGAATGATTGTATTGGGTATGCCATAAAATTTGACAAATAATTAATGATATGATGATTTTATTTCATTCTTGGAGAAGTATTGATCCCATCATAGTTAATCAATAAATTCAAAGATATGAGATAAATGAAACTATTTATTGATCATGATGTTTGTATGTTTATGATAATCAATATAATGATTCACTTACCTAACACCCATTTTTAGTAAAAATAAATAGTGCACCTCATTGTGAAAAACTAGGAATTATGAATCCATTATCTAGAATCTCTTTAATTTTCATCATTAATTCCTAAAACTCAACTAAATCCATTCAATAAACTCCATGAAATAGATGTAACACAAATTATATGTTATATTGAGAACTCAATGTCACAATTCGAGGGATGTAATGGAAATACTTATGGTTGTACCTCGATAAGAACCTACAAGATAAGAATAAATTAAATAATGATTTTTGACCCCAAAATTTTGATATTGATATAGTTCGTGATTAAGTATTAAGACCCATATAATGGATGTAATTACCATTGTATGTTCATTACTATCCTCGAACAGATAGACTCTCATCTGTTGATTTGTAATAAGAAATGTGACTTTCCAACCACAAAAAATTGATATGAGATATATATAGAGAGAGAAGAAATTCATGCTCAAAATTACTACCAATTCAATTAAAGGGATAAGAATAATATTTTTTGAAATAACATACCAACAAAAATCAATGATAGAGGATCGATACATGAGGTATGAAATCATAATTCCATTAATAATATTTAGTAATAATTAAATATCTAATATTTTTGGTAATGATGTGACACATGTATAGAATATTCTATATATAAAAGAGACTGTATAAATATGTTAAAAGATAAACATATGTTTTTTTAGTGGCTGTTAAGTGAAACATTAATTACATTACCTTATTACCCAATTATGTGGTTGTGATTACATAGGATTTCTCTTTTTACCTTCGATAATCAGGTTTCTAATGTCAGTTTTTTCATTAAACCATGGATTCATGATCTGGTTGGCATAACATCTATAATCCTAATAATTGATTTATTATAGTTTTACTGGTATATTTTTATGATAAATATATAATAATTTCATTATCTATAAACTTCATATATATCATACAATCTTTTTTATGGGATTATTATCTGTAAATGAATAATTTAGTTGTTCCCTAATAGAAATGTAGCCCATTAACATTTCTACATTTTCTACATCCTGGAAGATTTGTTTCCTTTCCCCGCATGGATTTTATTACTTTGGGTTCTTAGAAACAACTTATTCACATTATTCACTAAAAAATTAGAATAATGGGTGTCTAAAATATCTATATCTACCATGATACCACATTAAACTATTTGTTAATAACTACCAAATGCTATAATATTAAATAAATTTTAGAGACATGGTTTTAATCCAATAAAGAAATATTTTATTTTTATTTCAAGAAAAATGATAAAACTAGAATCATGCCTTGAAATTATTGTAATTTATTCTACGTAGATACCCATATATTCATCATAACATGATTTAAACTATGTGTATTCTCTATCCATTTTTGTGTGAATGTCTCACGGAAAATTCTTAATAAAATATAAATTTTTAAACAACTCATATTTCATGAATCCCATTTTATCTAGTTCCCTTAATATTGATAATATATTTCTACCATGGGTCAGTTTCACCACAAAAAATACAAATTTTAGGAACATGATTTTAATTCACAAATCACATGAGAATTAAAAATAAACTTTCCACTATATTGATTAACTTGTCATCAATTATTGTATGAGAAGCCTCACTAAATTACTGTGGATTTTGGTGTATGACCGAATCAACGTGGAGTTATTACTTCCTTTTATAATTTTCATGTTAATTTAGAATCATGTTATTATTCATAAATTTGGATCGTTTGTTGAGAATAACTATAATATTTTTCATTTTAACTCCAATTACATTAAACTGTTCTGGAGGATGGTAATTACATTATCCTTTATAATCTTTATTAACATAATTCATCTTGCTTCCAAAAAACTCTAATAACAAAAAGGATAATGTGAATATAAATAATTATTAATCATAATGAGTAGTCATATTATAAATAAATAATTCCTAAAATCTAATAAAATATGACACCTCTATTTAACTCATGACCTTTTAGGTTCATCCAATATAAATTTGGACTATCAAATTGTTTTTTAGGTTCTATCCAATTATTTTTCATAATTAATGCACAAAAATATCAAACCCTACAATGACACTTGCTGAGGTGACCCAAGAAAAACATATACACATATATCATCATATTATATAAATATTTACTAAATATATAAAAAATTTATACCCCAAACCTAAGGGTATTTTAATTGTTCTCAGACAAATATTCCATTTATTAATCAAATGTTATTTAAAAACCATGTAAATATTCTAAAAACATGGTTCCCTTCATGATATAACACAATTAAAACCCATCATCATAACCTATAGAAATGGAAATATATGAAGGGATGAGCTTAATTTCCCAGTAAGGGTAATCATGGTATAGAAAAATTATTGATCATAACTGAGACTATGATTAGTATAAGGGAATGAAATAACAATAATTGTATACCACCATAAAATATGAAAATAAAACCAATAGTTTCACAGAATAGAAATATGGTGTCATGGTATAAGTCTGAGTCATAACATAATACAATAACGATAAGTGTGTTGAAACATCAATTAGTTATGAGCCGTGAGAGAATAACCATGAAATTTCAACATGGATAAAATGTTTGGAACATATATAATTATAAGGCCCAGGACTTAAACCTTACTTAATATTGAATTAAATGAATAATTCACATTGAGGATCTTTTCATGTTTAGAGTTTTAGAGAATTAGAACATAACTATTACATCTCAAAACATTACAAAGTAGACACTTCTACTAAGTTTCCATAGAATATAAAACTCTTAAAAAGAAACATGTCTACTTCCATGTTTTATATAGCATGACTTTCTCTTGATCCCATCCTTGACCCTATTCCACATTAAGTCCTGTGAAAAACATTTCAAAAAACTTGGGGTGAGCATAAAAATCTCAATAAGGGATACACAAAGAATGAAAACTGTTAGTTTTCAAACATCAAGTAAACCATGTATACTTTATCAAAGTAATATTGTCACCTTCATGAGGTAGTAAAAACTCTTCACTGAATAAAATATCATTACTTACCCTTTTGTAACCAAAAGATTACCATAAAACTCTTATAAAGAATACATAACATATAAAGGTAAATTGGTACATAAACATACTTAAGTGGAATAACCATACGGTCGACTTCCACACTTATCACTTAATGGAATAGACATACGACCAACTTCCATACATACTTAATGGAATATTTATACGGCCGACTTCAATACCCAATGCATTGGAGGTTATAATGTAACCACCCATCCTGGTATTCATGGCACCACCCGTCATATGGTTTATCACGTAACCACCCATCAAATGTCCAAGTACCAATATAAAATCATAAAACATAAAACAACTATAATGGAAAGAAAACATTTCCACACTTTGATCAAAATATATCACATAAATATATTGACATAAAAAATCCATTATAAAAACCATTTTAAATACCAAAATACATAAAAGAGTATATTTTATTTATTTCATTTTAAAAACATTATGGCTTGTTGAGGAAGCCAAAGACCAAATAATACTCGTGGTGGCAGAGAAGTCGTTGTCGCCGCATATGTACGACAAAAACATTCCCTTTTGTCGTTTAGTAAAATTTTTCATATAAAAATATTCCTTTTGAATAAACATAAAAGTAAAAGGGGTTTATACACCGTATTAAAGAAAGTGGTGTATAAAACAAAAATATGCCTCAATGAAAGGATATTGAGACGAAGTCCCTTACCTCGGGTCCGACTTGACTCGATCGTTCTTTAATGACCTGAATAATAAACATGAGTTAATTTATACTTTCTTAATAACCTTATTCAAGTTCATTATTACTTTTATATCACATATTATCATGTTATAAACATTATGTAATCATTTAAGTTAATAATGTTTGTTTTGTCGATAATTGGTTCTTAAGTCGAAAGTGGACTTCTTACAATTACATGTTGTTCGCGTGGTAAAAGGTTATTTATATATAAAATTAAATTCCTGATTTGGATATCATATATATCATATATATCCAGCATATAAATGTATTTATAATATTACATAATCATGTAGAGGTATCAAATAAAATGCACCGTTCATGGAGACGGTAAGCCGTACGTACGCATGAACGCTACTTTCATTTCTTTGTCATATTAATGGAATTAAAACTAAATGAGAGGTATGTATATTTTAATTCCATAATTATATTCCTCATTTATATGTAACATACATTATATATATCCATTATAAATATGTACTTATAATAGTACATTACATTTAGGGATAAGAAATGAAATGCACCGTTCATGGAGACGGTAAGCCGTACGTACGCATGAACGCTACTTTCATTTCTATCTCATACATTAATGGAAAGAAATAATAATGATATATAGGTATATTATAATTCCAGTAGAACATCATATATAATAACTTTAAATCCATCCTTTATACGTCCCACATATGGCATTAACGAATCACATCACTTTGAGGGGGCGGTATTCCGCACTTCCTAAAATGAAATTATCGTGTATACCCATAATGGAAGCCATAAAGGTATGCCATAAATAAAAAAACAGAAGCTTAAGGAAAACATAAACATATTATATATCATATATAAATATATTGACATCTTAATGGCCACATTTTAAGGTGTTATATGAGTGTTGAACAATCATCGTTTCGTGAGGCAGAAATTCGCCATCCACAGAAACAGTATGTTCTTTAACCATTAGATGTAGGTGTGTGTAAGTGTAGCTCGAATACTTCTTATAAAAACATCCTATTATATTGAAGATACTGTATTTGTTACAAAAGAAATGAATAAAAAACATTTAGGGGTTGGAGAAGCAAAATAAAACAAAAGGACTCAAGTGAAGACATTACCTTAAAATCGGGTAACTCTCTTAGATTTGAGATCAAAGGCTTCCTTGGGAAGACTTCTGCCCAAAGTTAGGATTCAAGGAGTAATATAGGGATGTGGAGAGACAAAATGGGTAGGGGTTGGAGAAGCTGAAGGCTTTGGAAGTGTGGGTAAGGAGGTAGAGGTGGAAGCCTTTTATAAGAGGAGAGGAGGGGCACTTTTGGAAAGTAAGGAAATGTTACTTTATTTTAGAATGAGTTTCGGATTTTAATGGTCCCACATTGAGGTGTTTCTAGGATAATGTGATAAGGGTTCGAAATACACCCATCCAACAGATTTTAGACATGTGTAGGTCATAGATTTTACATTATCATTTCATTTTATTTAAATCCTTTATTAATGAAGTAATCACTGCATCATCATGATTTCATAAATAATTTAATTTATTTAATGTCTATAAATTATAAACAAAATATCATGATTTATGAAATATTTTTATATTTATAATTAATATTTATAGTCAAAAATCTGACTTGTATAACCCCATGTAAAAATTGTTTTAGTAAAACAACTCATGTTTGTGTCATTTTAATTTTAACATTAAATAAAAAGTTATTAATGTCATTTTCCAACCAAAGTGGCTTCATGGGGTCCCCAAGTTGACCCATGGATTTTATTGGTCGGTCATGACACATCCAATGAGGTTAGGACATGTTTCAAGTTCATTTCATATTATTACAACATTATTTTTACCTTAAATTACACTAATTACCTCTAATCTCGATTAAAACTTAATAAGTTACTATTCATCAAAAAATTATTTTAATCCCATTGAACCACATTTTACTTCTAAATGACAACCATTTATGTCGGATTTTTGAAATTCAAAACACAGAGGTGGTTAAATTTCATTTAAACGAAAAATCAGTTTTTTAAGTACCACTTAATGGTTTCACTATTCATCAACAATTGTAGTTTTTCAGAAAAATACACAAACTTCACCCTACGCTATATTTGATATTCCGAATTCAAAAATGAATTCCATTTTAAAAAATTCAAAACATATAATTTTCATTAATTAATTTCATAATTAATTCCCACTATCAGAGCAAATAGCGTGTTTTTATGAAACAATAAGTATCAAAAGATTGACACTAGTTTAAGTCCGATTTCAATGTGAAATTAATTTCAAATACCACAATTGGTTTTATTGGTAAAAATATATTCTAATTTCACTTTAAAACCAATTCAAAAGATAATATAATCATATAAACAAATTATATTAAAAATAGGTTTTGAATTAAAATACAACATTTTACACTATTCATTAAAAAATGAACTTTATCGAAAAAATACCAAATATTTACACAAAGTAAATTTTGATGTCCCGATTCTAAAAAAGAGTTATATTTGGTCCAATAGAATTTATAATAGTGATCAAAACTATATTTAATGACGGTTCTCCATCAAAAGGTGATAAGTGAACCTTTAGTGAAAATTAGGGTATAAATGCCTAAAATTGAATTCTTTCCATATTTTAAGCCTTTATCTTTTATTGGATAAATGTAAAAACATTTAAAAATCATATATAATCATATTTTAGTTATTTCTATCAATTCCCACCAATACAACGGCTACATGTTAACTACCATTTAAAATAATATTATTATATTACTAGTGTGCAACTTAAGATTTCAAAGAAACTCTTTGTTGCGTATCGGGTATGCTATCGAACATAGAAACGCCTTTAATGTAAAATTAATATTTAATTCATAAATATTCATAAATATGAAAATGTTTTATTCCTTATTTACTTGGGATGTTACAATAATCATATAAAACCGATTCTATTATCCATGATTATATTTTATACCGTAGTCACATTGTGAAGATAGACCAATATTTGATTGAGTTCACTTTGTATTCCATATAATCCTTTGTGGTAACAGTCTCCTTGTGGATTAAGCTGACTCCATTACCACTTATATGTTATCTAAATATATATAGAGTTTTAATGAATTAAATTAAGGGACATATAACTTCATTCAAACCCATCACAAAGTTAAAACAATATAAATGTTCCCTTTAATAATATAAATTAAACATATGTTCAATATAGCATACCTCCTTTTTATCACATAAACATTCATTACATTTTACAAAACCGAGGATCTTTAAGGTTTAGTGTCTTGGAAACCAGGAACTTAAAACATGAAAACATAAAACATTCTTCTTAAACACTTGAAAGGCTTCTCCTCATGTTCATCCTAGGTTCATTACTACATCTCATAACCTGGGGACATACATCAAAATAAAGGGTGAGCAGAAGGCCCAGTAAGGAAAACAAGAGAAACATTTAACATGCGAACTTGAGATACATCAACTATGTCATGAAAAAGAACTTTAAGGCATGAGAAAGAATCATGTGGAATATCATAATAAAAATAACATTTTTTATAACTTGAAGATGTGGCTACAACATTTAATATTTATAATCATTTCGTTTCACCAAGGTCCATCCCCAAGGTGTCATTAAAAATTACCAAGGTTATTCACCAAGGTATCAGTCTAAAAGGTCATCTCTAGAGATTAAGTCTTTACCCAATGCATTGGAGCGCTATCTGGGCGCACCCTTGACATGTCGTTATTATCATGTGAGCCACATATATCATCATCAATCATTTCATAAACAACCTATATAGCATCAAAAAAATGGGTTTCATTTCATAATCATAACGTTTTAAAAACATCTTTAAAGACATGATCTTTATGTCACTTTAAACCCATGGAAAGGGAAAGAGGGTTTCATGTATGTAAATCCCAGAATTTAAAATAGAACATTTTGGTATAAAATTTAATACCCATATAGAAGAGATAGCTTTGAGTATTAACTTAATAAAATACAAGAACTTTAGAAAAAGAGAGAGACATTTTGAGACGGAAATTCTGCAGCATAACGGCTATGTTTCGGGGTCTTAGAAAACATTGAAAAGAGAGGGGACATGGGTCAAACAATCATAAATGGCCCATAAAATTGTAGAGGGACAGAATATAAGGGATTTATGAACATTGTAATGAAATTTGAAAGATGTACCATATGAAATGAAGAACATTAAAGGAAGAAAAAAAAATAGATTCCTCTTATGAAAATTCGGTAGCCTAACGGTGTCACTTAAACTTCAACCAAAAATGAATTGATGAGATCAAAAAGGGTCTCTCATCATATGAACATAAATGATCATTATGATAGGTATAGAGGTCATACCCCCACATAATAAGAATGAACTTCAAAGACTTGACATGGAATTAGAACTTTGAAAAAGGAGAAAGGTGAAAGAACCACTTAAAAATTCGGCAGCCTAACGGCATCACATAAAACATCAAAATACTGAATTGAAGATATCAAATGGGGTCTATCATCATATGATAATAAAATATAAGTATGATATATATAGAGATAATACCCCAACATAATAAAAAGGAACTTGAAAGCCTTAACATGATTGTGGAACTTCAAACGAGAAGGGTAAAAGAACCACTAAAAATTTCGGCAGCCTAACGGCATCACATAAAACTTCAGAATACTTAATTGAAGAGATAAAATGTGGTCTCTCATAATATGATCATAAAAGATCAGTATTATATATATATATCATACCCCAACATAATAAAAATGAACTTGAAATAATTGACATGAAAGTAGAACTTCAAAACGAGAAGGGGGAAGAACCACTTAAAAATTCGGCAGCCTAACGGCGTCACTTAAAACTTCAAAATACTGAATTGAAGAGATCAAATGGGGTATCTCATCATATGATCATAAAAGATAAGTATGATAAATTTTGAGATCATACCCCAACATAATAAAAAGGAACTTGAAATACTTTACATGAAAATAGATCTTGAAAAATGAGAAGAGAGAAAGAATCTGTTACAAATATTGCGGCAGCCTAACGACGCCACTTAAAACATCATAAAACGAAATAATGAGAGTAAGAGGGGATCTATAATTATGTGAACATTAAAAGGGAAGTAAGAGGAGTATAAAATAACACCCTTTAACATAAGAACATGGAGCATAAAAGAAATTACATAAAAGATATTTCTTGAAAAGAAAGTGAGAGATCGGATCCCTTACCATAAAATGTAACTCTTAAAACTCAAAGGTTGGGACCTTGAGGGCTTGGGGCACCTTGGGAGGAATCCGTGGGAGGTAATGGGACCCGAACTTCGTTGCGGGGGAGTGGGGAGTCGAATGGATGAGAGGATTTCTTGGTATTTATAGGGAAAGTGAGAGGACAAGGCATTAATGGCCAAGGGACACCTCATTAGTGGTTTTGGCAAAACCATGGGCTTGCCAGTGGTATTTTCCCATGGTATTGGCCACTTGGGACACATAATACCTTATCTTACTATTCATAAGTCGACAATATTGATTACATACTTAATACATCATTTAATGATATCATTAAACACTTGTAACTTAAAAACTGTATTTTCACTATTCATTGAAAATTCAACTTTCTCAGAATAATCCCAAAATTTCACCTTAACCAAATATCAATGCTCTGATTTCAAAAATGAAATCCATTTTATAAAAATAATTTTCTAAATATTTTTAATTAAATTTTTAATTAAAAACACTATTCATCGAAAATTCATTTTTTCAGAAAAATCCCCAAAAAATACCTTAACATAATGTCGATGCTCTGAGTTCAAAAATGAAGTCCATTTTATAAAAAAAAAATTCTAAATATTTTTAATTAAATTTTTAATTAAAAAACACTATTCATCTGAAAAAACTAATACTTGAATAATAATTTATGAAACTGTCATTTAACCATTTTATGGAATCACATTACTTAATCAAAGTGCCTAGCTTATTTTAATAGTTTCTTTAAGTGAGATTACTAATCCATTTGGTCACATTACTAATCCTAAGCATAAAATAACTATTCATAATTTACTATTCATCAAAAATTAAGTTGATCTTATTAGACCCTAAATTTTGTACTGAACATAATTGTAGAAGACCATTTTTTGAAAATCATTACACATTTTTAATTACTTAAGGTTTACCTAAACATTTTTAAAATATCTTTTTTCTAAAATTCATCAAAATTATGCATACTATGTTTATCCAGACATTTGAAAATTCATAAACTTCATCATAAGAAGAAATCAAAATTTTTATTTAAAACAAATTATTACACAAGGCAGTTACTGTCTCCTTACATAGCCCCTTATCACACCAGCATAGGACCTAAGTGTGAGGTGTGATAAGGTGAGAGAATCCGAGGGAGGATCAGCCAACATTGCACGAGTTGTAATTTCTATCAGTTTGAACTTCTCACGAAGGCGATCCCGTTCTATCTTTATACGATGAAGTTCAGCTTGGGTTTGGTCCAGATCAAAGCCCAGTGGTGCTACCTCCTTCACAAGTTCTGTTAGATGGGCTTCGATCGGTCCAAGACTACTGGGTGAGGCCATCGAATCTTCTTTCTATATTAATTAACCAAGATTACTTGTATTTAGAGAAAATAATTGAATCATTTAGTTTACAGCGATCATATTGACCAATGGTCATATAACAGTCAAAACCCAACGGTCTCATTTTAATTATACTCATGTTATCAAATGAAACATTTTTGTAAGTATAAAAATAAAATAAAACAACACACAAAATTATGAAACAAGATTTATTCAAAATTACGGGTCTTTACAATCTTCCCCCCTTAAGAAATTGCATCCTCGCAATTTTTAAAATTGGGTTTTGAAATTTTATTGAAAGCCCCACATAGAAAAAGGAGTCAGTAAAACTATTACTTTAAAAGAAAGAAAGGGAAGTACAAAGGTCACCTGAGTTAACCCATACTAGGATCCCATGTAGGAAAACATGGACATGGAGGAAAAAACCAAGGGTCACATTATAAGGGAGGGTGATAGAAAACATGATTAGGAGAAAGTTAACCATAAGAAAATCCCAAACTTACGATGTGTGTAAACGGTCTTTGATTACCTAGTAGGAAACGTAAACCAACAAAGTTTTTGTTTTACTTTCCTTTTCATAATTTTGAGGAATTCATTTACTACATAGAACAAAAACATAAGAAAATATACCTACCTTCAAATAGAGTTTCAACCTTTAATAAGTCCCTACCAACACTAATCTTTTCTCCAAATGATAAGAATTCAAAAACACTTGGTCTCATAAAAAGCATAAGAATCATATTCTATAGAATCACATAATCCAAAAAAGATTAACTATCTATTTCTTCTATCTTTAAACATTATCCCAAAAATAGAAAGGTTAAGGTAAAACAACTCTTCAAAAAGAAAGAATCCCATAGGAATGGAAACTAATTTTAAATCTTCAAAGTTCCATGGTACTACCCAAAGTTCATCATAGACCATTCCATAAATAACGGACTTTAAAATTCTTCAAAATAAACCAAACTAAGATTGAAACCCAAATACAAGAAGGATTAGATAACATAGTCTTCCAAAATAAACTTCATTGTTCATCTCCAAACAACATCAACCACTCCTAACATCTTATAACAAAAGTATCTAACCTAAACATATTTTACTCAAGATAGGTTAATCATTCCCATAAGTAACCTAAATTACTATAATTCCACCTTAAATTCATCGATTCTTTAAAATATAAGTCAACCTTACTCCTCAATGAAAATACCGTAGTAATCTATTTACCGCAATCATATAGGGTCCCCAAAATAGTGAACGTCTTCCAAAATAATAATCATCTTTTAATCCTCTAATCATCCCTGTCATATTAATATGGCAATCGTCGCATTTCCTATCACATTGGTTTTTGGGGAATGTTCTTCCATTTCCCACCATTAACTAAGAAGAGAAAGCATAATTAGGGGCTTAAGTACTTATCCAATAATCATGAAAAGGAACTGAAAGCATATAAGGATAACGTGTAGAATAAAATTATACCCTAACTTGTGATCCCCTAGGTTCCCATAT
Organism: Viscum album; assembly: GCA_963277665.1. NCBI lineage: Eukaryota > Viridiplantae > Streptophyta > Magnoliopsida > Santalales > Viscaceae > Viscum > Viscum album. The sequence goes on from OY728143.1 coordinate 229,064,936, forward strand.
AGGTTATCCATGATCATATATTCTTATGTGAATATTTATATTATTTTATCTTTGTTCCTTTAACAATGGTTCATACTAAGCTTATGAATTTTCCAAATCATATCCCACGGGAGTGTCGTAACCAAGAGTGCAGCAAGGCCCGTTGTCGTGTACCAGTTCCCGTTCGAATCTAGCACAAAGCGGTGTTTTCGGGTTTTACCCCTATGTACATCTGTGCCAGAGCCACCTCTACCTGCTCGTATCCAGACAGGGATGTATTTGCTTGGAAACCCCCTACTCAATACTCACCAAAATACCAGGAAGATTTCTTATATTTAAACATTTATATAGGGGTCTTCCTAGAGTTTTCATTTCCTAATTTCCACAAATAACTAAACTATCCTTTGATACCAACTATAGAATCCTGCTTTTTTATCACATAAACTTTCATTACATTTTACAAAACCGAGGATCTTTAAGGTTTAGTGTCTCAGAAACCAAAAACATAAAACATGAAAACATAAAATATTCTTCTTAAACACTTGAAAGGCTTTTACCCATGTTCATCCTAGGTTCATTACTGCATCTCATAACCTGGGGACATACATCAAAAGAAAGGGTGAGCAGAAGGCCCAGTAAGGGAAATAAGAGAAACATTTAACATGTTAACTTGAGATACATCAACTATGTCATGAAAAAGAACATTGAGGAATGAGAAAGAATCATGTGGAATATCATAATAAAAATAAAATTTTTTATAACATGAATATGTGGCTACAACATTTAATATTGAAAATCATTTCGTTTCACCAAGGTCCATCCCCAAGGTGTCATTAAAAATTACCAAGGTTATTCACCAAGGTATCAGTCTAAAAGGTCATCTCTAGAGATTAAGTCTTTACCCAATGCATTGGAGCGCTATCTGGGCACACCCTTGACATGTCTTTATTATCATTTGAGCCACAAATATCATCATCAATAATTTCATAAACAACCCATATAGCATAAAAGAAATGGGTTTCATTTCATAATCATAACGTTTTAAAAATAGCTTTAAAGACATGATCTTTATGTCACTTTAAACCCACGGAAAGGGAAAGAGGGTTTCATGTATGTAAATCCCAGAATTTAAAATAGAAAAATTTGGTATAAATGTGAATACCCATATAGAAGAGATATCTCTGAGTATTCACTTAATAAAATAAAAGAACTTTAGAAAAAGAGAGAGACATTTTGAGACGGAAATTCTGCAGCATAACGGCTATGTTTCGGGGTCTTAGAAAACATTGAACAGAGAGGGGACATGGGTCAAAAAATCATAAATGACCCATAAAACAGTAGAGGGATAGAATATAAGGGATTTATGAACATGGTAAGGAAATTTGAAAGATGTACCATATGAAATGAAGAACATGAAAGGAAGACAAAAAAATAGATTCCTCTTATGAAAATTCGGTTGCCTAACGACGTCACTTAAACATCAACCAAAAATGAATTGATGAGATCAAAAATGGTCTCTCATCATATGAACATAAATGATCATTATTATAGGTATAGAGGACATACCCCCACATAATAAGATTGAACTTCAAAGACTTTACATGGAATTAGAACTTTAAAAAAGGATAAAGATGAAAGAACCACTTAAAAATTCGGCAGCCTAACGGCGTCACATAAAACATCAAAATACTGATTTGAAGAGATCAAATGGGGCCTCTCATAATATGATCATAAAATATCAGTATGATAGATATAGAGATCATACACCAACATAATAAAAAGGAACTTGAAAGCCTTAACATGAAAGTGGAACTTGAAAACGAGAAGGGTGAAAGAACCACAAATATTTTCGGCAGCCTAGCGGCGTCACATAAAACATCAAGATACTGAATTGAAAAGATCAAATGGGGTCACTCATCATATGATCATAAAAGATCAGTATTATAGATATAGATATCATACCCCAACATAATAAAAATGAACTTGAAAGAATTGACCTGAAAGTAGAACTTCAAAACGAGAAGGGGGAATAACCACTTAAAAATTCGGCAGCCTAACGGCGTCACTTAAAACATCAAAATACTGAATTGAAGAGATAAAATGGGGTCTCTCATCATATGATCATAAAATATCAGTATGAAAAATTTAGATATCATACCCCAACATAATAAAAAGGAACTTGAAATACTTTACATGAAAATAGATCTTGAAAAATGAGAAGGGAGAAAGAATCTGTTACAAAAATTTCGGCAGCCTAATGGCGCCACTTAAAACTTCATAAAACGAAATAATGAGAGTTAGATGGGATCTATCATTATGTGGAAATGAAAAGGGTAGTAAAAGTAATATAAAAGAACACCATTTAACATAAGAACATGGAGCATAAAAAAAATTACATAAAAGAAATTTCTTGAAAAGAAAGAGAGAGATCGGATCCCTTACCTTAAAACGTAACTCTTAAAACTCAAAGGTTGGGACCTTGAGGGCTTGGGGGAACCTTGGGAGGACTCCGTGGTAGGTAATGAGACCCGAACTTCGTTGGGGGAGAGTGGGGAGTCGAATGGATGAGAGGATGGCTTGGTATTTATAGGGAAAGTGAGGGGACAAGGCATTAATGGCCAAGGGACACCTCATTAGTGGTTTTGGAAAAACCATGGGCTTGCCCCTGGTATTTGCCCATGGTATTGGCCACTTGGGACACCTTATACCTTATCTTACTATTCATAAGTCGACCATATTCATTACATACTTAATACAACATTTAATGATGTCATTAAACACCCGTAACTTAAAAACTGTATTTTCACTATTCATCGAAAATTCAACATTCTCAGAATAGTCCAAAAATTTCACCTTAACCAAATATCAATTATCTGATTTCAAAAATGAAATCCATTTTATAAAAATAATTTTCTAAATATTTTTAATTAAATTTTTAATTAAAAACACTATTCATCGAAAATTCATTTTTTTCAGAAAAATCCCCAAAAATTACCTTAACATAATGTCGATGCTCTGAGTTCAAAAATGAAGTCCATTTTATAAAACTATTTTTCTAAATATTTTTAATTAAATTGTTTATTAAAAAACACTATTCATCCAAAAAAACTAATACTTGAATAATAATTCATGAAACCGTTATTTAACCATTTTATTGAATCACGTTACTTAATCAAAGTGCCTAACTTATTTTAATACTTTCTTTAAGTGATATTGCTAATCCATTTGGTCACATTACAAATCCTATGCATAAAATCACTATTCATAATTTACTATTCATCAAAAATTAAGTTGATCTTATTAGAATCTAAATTTTGTACTGAACATCATTGTAGAAGATCATTTTTTGAAAATCATTACACATTTTTAATTACTTAAGGTTTACCTAAACATTTTTAAAATATCCTTTTTCTAAAATTCATCAAAATTATGCATATTATGTTTATCCGGACATTTGAAAATTCATAAACTTCATAATAAGAAGAAATCAAAATTTTTATTTAAAACAAATTATTACTCAAGGCAGTTATGGTCTCCTTACATTGCCCCTTATCACACCAGCATAGGACCTAAGTGTGAGGTGTTCTAAGGTGAGAGAATCTGAGGGAGGCTAGACCAACATCGTACGAGTAGTAATTTCTATCAGTTTGAACTTCTCGTGAAGGCGATCATGTTCTAGCTTCATACGATGAAGTTCAGCTTGGGTTTGGTCCAGAGAAAAGCCCAGTGGTGCTACCTCCTTCCCAAGTTCTGTTAGATGGGCTTCGATTGGTCCAAGACTACTGGGTGAGGCCATCGAATCTTCGTTCTATCTTAATTAACCAAGATTACTTGTATTTAGAGAAAATAATCGAAACGTTCAGTTTACAGTGGTTATATTGACCAATGGTCATATAACAGTCAAAACCCAATGGTCTCATTTTAATTATACTCATGTTATCAAATGAAAAAAAAATTTGAGTATAAAAATAAAATAAAACAACACACAAAATTAGGAAACAAGATTTATTCAAAATTTCGGGTCGTTACAATCTTCCCCCCTTAAGAAATTGCATCCTCGCAATTTTTAAAATTGGGTTTTGAAATTTTATTGAAAGCCCCACATCGGAAAAGTAGTCAGTAAAACTATTACCTTAAAAGAAAGAAAGGGAAGTACAAAGGTCACCCGAGTTAACCCATACTAGGATCCGATGTAGGAAAACATGGACATGGAGGAAAAAACCAAGGGTCACGTTATAAGGGAGAGTGATAGAAAACATGATTAGGAGAAAGTTAACTATAAGAAAATCCCAAACTTACGATGTGTCTAAACGGTCTTTGATTACCTAGTAGGAAACGTAAACCAAAAACGTTTTTGTTTTATGTTCCTTTTCATAATTTTGAGGAATTAATTTACTACATAGAAAAAACACATAAGAAAATATACCTACCTTCAAGTAGAGTTTCATCCTTTAATAAGTCCCTACCAACACTAATCTTTTCTCCAAATGATAAGAATTCAAAAACACTTGGTCTCATAATAAGCACAAGAATCATCTTCTATAGAATCACATAATCCACAAAATATTAACTACCTATTTCTTCTATCTTTAAACATTATCCCAAAAACAGAAAGGTTAAGGTAAAACAACTCTTCAAAAAGAAAGAATCTCATAGGAATGGAAACTAATTTTAAATCTTCAATGTTCCATGGTACTACCCAATGTTCATCATAGACCATTACATAAATAACGGTCCTTAAAATTCCTCAAAATAAACCAAACTAAGATTGAAACCCAAATACAAGAAGGATTTGATAACATAGTCTTCCAAAATAAACTTCATTGTTCATCTCCAAACAACATCAACCACTCCTAACATCTTATTACAAAAGTATCTAACCTAAACATATTTTACTCAAGATAGGTTAATCATTCCCATAAGTAACCTAAATTACTATAAGTCCACCTTAAATTCATCGATTCTTCAAAATATAAGTCAACCTTACTCCTCAATGAAAATACCGTAGTAATTTATTTACCACAATCATATAGGATCCCCAAAATAGTGAACATATTCCAAAATAATAATCATCTTTTAATACCCTAATCATCCCTATCATATTAATATGGCAATCATCTCATTTCCTATCATATTGGTTGTTGGGGCATGTTTTCCCATTTCCCACCATTTACTAAGAGGAGAAAGCATAATTAGGGGCTTAAGTACTTAGCCAATAATCATGAAAAGGAACTGAAAGCATATAAGGATAACGTGTAGAAGAAAAGTGTACCCTACCTTGTGATCCCCTAGGTTCCCATCAAGGTTATCCAGGATCATATATTCTTATGTGAATATTTATTTTATTTTATCTTTGTTCCTTTAACAGTGGTTCACACTAAGCTTATTAATTTTCCAAAGCATATCCCCCGGGAGTGTCGAAACCAAGAGTGCAGCAAGGCCCGTTGTCGTGTACCAGTTCCCATGCGAGTCTAGCTCAAAGAGGTGTTTTCGGGTTTTACCCCTATGTACGTCTGTGCCATAGCCACCTCTACCTGGTCGTATCCAGACAGGGATGTATTTGCTTGGAAACCCCTTACTCAATACTCACCAAAATACCAGGAAGATTTCTTATATTTAAACTTTTCTGTAGGGTTCTTCCAAGAGTTTTCATATCCTAATTTACACAAATAACTAAACCATCCTTTGATACCAACTGTAGCATCCCGCCTTTTTATCACATAAACTTTCATTACATTTTACAAAACCGGGGATCATTAAGGATTAGTGTCTTGGAAACCAGGAACTTAAAACATGAAAACATAAAACATTCTTCTTAAACACTTGAAAGGATTCTCCTCATGTTCATCCTAGGTTCATTACTGCATCTCATAACATGGGGAGATACATCAAAAGAAAGGGTGAGCAGAAGGCCCGGTAAGGGAAAGAAGAGAAACATTTAACATGTGAACTTGAGATACATCAACTATGTCATGAAAAAGAACTTTAAGGCATGAGAAAGAATCATGTGGAATATCATAATAAAAAAAATTATAACTTGAATATGTGGCTACAAAATTTAATATTGACAATCATTTCGTTTCACCAAGGTCCATCCCCAAGGTGTCATTAAAAATTACCAAGGTTATTCACCAAGTTATCAATCTAAAAGGTCATCTCTAGAGATTAAGTCTTTACCCAATGCATTGGAGTGCTATCTGGGCGCACCTTTGACATGTCTTTATTATCATGTGAGCCACATATATCATCACCAATCATTTCATAAACAACCCATATAGAATAAAATAAATGGGTTTCATTTCATAATCATAACGTTTTAAAAACAGCTTTAAAGACATGATCATTATGTCACTTTAAACCCACGGAAAGGGAAAGAGGGTTTCATGTATATAAATCCCAGAATTTAAAATAGAACATTTTGGTATAAATGTTAATACCCATATAGAAGAGATAGCTTTGAGTATTCACTTAATAAAATAAAATAACTTTAGAAAAAGAGAGAGACCTTTTGAGACGGAAATTCTGCAGCATAACGGCTATGTTTCGGGGTCTTAGAAAACATTGAAAAGAGAGGGGACATGGGTCAAAAAATCATAAATGACCCATAAAACAGTAGAGGGACAGAATATAACGGATTTATGAACATGTTAATGAAATTTAAAAGATGTACCATATGAAATGAAGAACATGAAAGGAAGACAAAAAAATAGATTCCTCTTATGAAAATTCGGTAGCCTAACGGCGTCACTTAAACTTCAACCAAAAATGAATTGATGAGATCAAAAAGGGTCTCTCATCATATGATCATAAATGATCATTATGTTAGGTATAAGGGTAATACCCCCACATAATAAGAATGAACTTCAAAGACTTGACATGGAATTAGAACTTTGAAAAAGGAGAAAGGTGAAAGAACCACTTAAAAATTCGGCAGCCTAACGGCGTCACATAAAACTTCAAAATACTGAATTGAAGAGATAAAATGGGGTCTCTCATCATATCATAATAAAATATTAGTATGATAGATATAGAGATCATACCCCAACATAATAAAAAGGAACTTGAAAGCCTTAACATGAAAGTGGAACTTGAAAACAAGAAGGGTGAAAGAACCACTAAAAATTTCGGAAGCCTAACGGCGTCACATAAAACTTCAAAATACTGAATTGAAGAGATCAAAGGGGGTATCTCATCATATGATCATAAAAGATCAGTATGATAGATATAGAGATCATACCCCAACATAATAAAAATGAACTTGAAATAATTGACATGAAAGTAGAACTTCAAAACGAGAAGGGGGAAGAACCACTTAAAAATTCGGCAGCCTAACGGCGTCACTTAAAACTTCAAAATACTCAATTGAAGAGATCAAATGGGGTCTCTCATCATATGATCATAAAAGATCAGTATGATAAATTTATAGATCATACCCCAACATAATAAAAAGGAACTTGAAATACTTTACATGAAAATAGATCTTGAAAAATGAGAAGGGAGAAAAAATCTGTTACAAAAATTTCGGCAGCCTGATGGCGCCACTTAAAACTTCATAAAACGAAATAATGAGAGTAATAGGGGATATCTCATTATGTGAAAATTAAAATGGAAGTAATAGGAGTATAAAATAACACTCTTTATCATAAGAACATGGAGCATAAAAGAAATTACATAAAAGAGATTTCTTGAAAAGAAAGAGAGAGATCGGATCCCTTACCTTAAAACGTAACTCTTAAAACTCAATGGTTGGGACCTTGAGGGCTTGGGGGCACATTGGGAGGACTCCTTGGGAGGTAATGAGACCAGGACTTCGTTGGGGTAGAGTGGGGAGTCGAATGGATGAGAGGATGGCTTGGTATTTATAGGGAAAGTGAGGGGACAAGGAATTAATGGCCAAGGGACACCTCATTAGTGTTTTTGGAAAAACCATGGGCTTTCCCATGGTATTTGCCCATGGTATTGGCCACATGGGACACATCATACCTTATCTTACTATTCATAATTCGACCATGTTGATTACATACTTAATACATCATTTAATGATGTCATTAAACACCCGTAACTTAAAAACTGTATTTTCACTATTAATAGAAAATTCAACTTTCTCAGAATAATCCCAAAATTTCACCTTAACCAAATATCAATTCTATGATTTCAAAAATTAAATCCATTTTATAAAAATAATTTTCTAAATATTTTTAATTAAAAAACACTATTCATCGAAAATTCATTTTTTTCAGAAAAATCCCCAAAAATTACCTTAACATAATGTCGATGCTCTGAGTTCAAAAATGAAGTCCATTTTATAAAAAAAAATTCTAAATATTTTTAATTAAATTTTTAATTAAAAAACACTATTCATCTGAAAAAACTAATACTTGAATAATAGTTTATGAAACCGTTATTTAACCATTTTATTGAATCACATTACTTAATCAAAGTGCCTAGCTTATTTTAATACTTTCTTTAAGTGAGATTACTAATCCATTTGGTCACATTACTAATCCTAAGCATAAAATCACTATTCATAATTTACTATTCATCAAAAATTAATTTGATCATATTAGACTCTAAATTTTGTACTGAACATAATTGTAGAAGGTCATTTTTTGAAAATCATTACACATTTTTAATTACTTAAGGTTTACCTAAACATTTTTAAAATATCCTTTTTCTAAAATTCATCAAACTTATGCATACTATGTTTATCCGGACATTTGAATATTCATAAACTTCATCATAAGAAGAAATAAAAAATTTTATTTAAAACAAAGAATTACACAAGGCAGTTACGGTCTCCTTACATTGCCCCTTATCACACCAGCATAGGACCTAAGTGTGAGGTGTGCTAAGGTGATAGAATCTGAGGGAGGCTCGGCCAACATCGCACGAGTAGTAATTTCTATCAGTTTGAACTTCTCGCGATGGTGATCCCATTCTAGCTTCATACGATGAAGTTCAGCTTGGGTTTGGTCCAGAGCAAAGCCCAGTGGTGCTACCTGCTTCCCAAGTTCTGTTAGATAGGCTTCGATCGGTCCCAGAATACTGGGTGAGGCCATCGAATCTTCTTTCTATATTAATTAACCAAGATTACTTGTATTTTGAGAAAATAATCGAAACGTTTAGTTTACAGCGGTCATATTGACCAATGGTCATATTACAGTCAAAACCCAATGGTCTAATTTTAATTATACTCATGTTATCAAATGAAACATTTTTTTGCGTATAAAAATAAAATAAAACAACACAAAAAATTAGGAAATAGGATTTATTCAAAATTTCGGGTCATTACATCCGACATAGAATTAATAACATAAGGGGGCATATAGGTTTCAGGAAAACATCCACAATACATAAACATACAGATTATATGAAACGAAGGTGGGTGGTTTAATTAAATTATATCACCATCTATGAAAAGTAAATATTTATATGTGTTGACATATAAGAAAAACAATTTATAAATTTATTCAAAATAATCTTTGAAAAAATGAACAAAATATAATTTTTAAACTTATGATAATAAAAACTACAATGAATAATATAAATTGATATTACATTTGAAAAAAAATGAAAACATGAAAAGGAACCATTATAATAAATAATTAACATTAATGTGGTAAAATACACTTAAACCATACATTTTTAAAAACATATTCTTTTATTATATTTTTTATGAATGTTATAAATGACCCATAAAAAAGGTTAAAAATATCCATTATTTTCATTTTTAAAAACTAAAATACATTTTAAAATAAAATTAATAACAAATTAATGTATATATAAGATAATTAAATAAATAATATGTATAATATGTATATCAATGAGATATTATTTGGTAAAATAAAAAATAACTTTTAAAATATTGATTTTAAATAGAACTATTTCTGATATGGTTATCAAGTGAATCAATATGTAATTAAAGAGATAATTTAAGATGGAATATTAAATCCCCATAATTTTCATGAAATAATTCATAAAATATATTCAAGGGAATTATATACACCATAAAAAATAATGAAGGTGGTGAATATTAACAATAACTCAGTGAAAGGGAATTGAGATGAGAGAAGTCATAAACCTCATGGTTTAATAATTTATAAATGAGGTTTAGTGATTCTTATTGCATCCAAATGGATCCCAAATTTTATATAGGATTATGAATTATATATTTTTGGAATGTACTTATTATAATATTGAATAAATTGTGTGATTAATGATGGGTGGAGAAGGGTATATTCTATAAGTGATAGGTGTGATGTATTTTTAAATACACTATAAATTAAATAAAATAATTTTCATTCTAAATGTGAATTAACTCACAATTTGATAGAATAATATGATAATAAATTGGAATTGATAATAAAATTATCCATTCATTTATAGATATTTTTTATAAATCTAGGAACTTATCACAATATACACCCCTAGTTCAATATTTAATCTAATAACATGGGGACTAATGTTCACCAAAGTAAATTATTTTAAAAAATAAATATACATTCATAAAAAAATTTAATACATTAATTAAAAATATTTAAAAATTTAGATGATTAAATTTTTAAATGTGTTAAAAATTAATTTTTATAAAAATACACACTACCTAACAAAAACAATTTATGAAAAAATCCCAATTCAAAACAAAATGAAATTAAAAAAAATATAGTTTTAATTCATATAATATTTTTTATTATAGATTTAAAAATAAGGTTTTTGTTTCTTTTAATATGACCTAAAAAATTATGGATCTTTTTTCACCATAATTAAAAGAAATGAATAAAATAGTTTTTTTTCTAGAATAAATTATATCATAAGTTTAAAAATATGATTCATCAGTTTCCAAATTAAAAAATATATATTTATAAATGAATTATATCTTTCATTGAATAAATTTTTTATCATATAATGGTTTTATAAATTCTTATGATATGTTAAAATGGGGATGAATTCATAATGATATGGTATTTTTAAAAACAAAAATAAAGACTAATCACCTAAAAATTAACCTTTTTTAGAAATCCTAAAAAATAACACTAATTTTATTTATAAATTTTTATTCCAATAATTTTGTTGTTATTATCAAATAATTGATATATTCGAATTATTTAATATATAACATATATAATATAAAATAAAAAATGTTTCTAAACAAAACATTTTTATGTAACAATGAATTTAAAAAGTATTACTTCGTAAAATTAACTAATTATTTCATGGATGTTTCTATTTGATGTTACTAATAATTCCATGAATTTCACAAATTTGTTTTATTATTGTTATTATATAAAACCTATTAATTTATCAACAATAAAAAATACACAAAAATAGTTTCTTGAAGACACATTATATTATCCGATATGAATTAAAATCATTTATTTTACTAATTATGTTCCATCAATTTATCTTTAAAAAAATATAATTTCATATTATAATAAAACATTAATATATTTATTTTAGTGTTTCCTACATCAAAATATATCAGAATTGATGAATTTTTTTAAGGGATATACATACTTAAATGATTTAGTATTATAGAGAGTCGAATAGAAATACTATTACAATAATTGATGAACTACATATAGAATATTTCCAGTTCAAAATATGACAATAAATATTTCACACAAGTGGGATATTGAAATAATTTAATGATATTATATTAGATTAATCAAAATCTATTCCATTTCTAGAGATCACATAACCAAGCATAATTGTTAATTCCACCATAAAATAACATTTCTCAGAACATTGAACATGCCATTTTTAAAGAATTTATTTATATCATTATTTAAAATCGATAAAAAATAAAAATATGTGGAAAAATTAGTGATTTCAGCTTATAAAAATTAATAATCCTCTATAATATTTGATATTACACTTATCATACACATAAGAAAGTTTATGTGAGCATTACATAGTTTGAATTAAATCATTTTATTTGAGAAAATCCATAATGATGAGTAATGTTAATTTTTCCCATTAATTATGTGTAGTGGGTTATTTTATGTAAATTATTATATCATATGGGAATGGACATTGATTCTTTCCTTAAAATATTTCAACCATTTGATTAAAAATTTCTATAGGGAGGTTGTATTTTTTGGTGACATAATTATATCTTATATAAGAACTGCATTCCATCTAGATGATTTTAAGTATTAGAGGGATCAATCCATCATTTTAATTTTTGAAATCTGTAATCCCTATAAATTTAGGTACTATTTATATTAGACTATAATACAATGAATACAATATTCAGTAAATTATTCTTATATTTAATAATTTTCTTATCTATTTCATGACTACCTCCATTATTGTAGGTCTAATCCACAATTGTGATTTCCTTTCTTATTTTTCTTCTTCATATAGCAGAATCTTATATATGAATGTTTTAATAAATAAAAACATAATATCACTTATACTATATCAAGTCCAGTCACATTTTACAATAACATATGGATTAATTTATTTTCATTCTATGTGGACATATTACATGCAATTATTATTAGTAATTTTGCTTCATATATTAATAATATATACTTCATATTTGTTTATAATGGAATTAACTTCATTATGGCTTGTTGGATTATGTTAGTTGAAAGTATAGATTCACATACATTTGGGATTAAAATATACTACATATAATATAAACAATTAATATTTCTACAATTTTAAAAAAATTGAAAGATCCTTTAATGAATTATATGATTAACACGTTCAATTATTTTTATTTAGTGTTCTTAATAATCTAATGATGTTTTTTTATATTTTTATTAGTTTCGGAACAAATATAAATTCTTAAGTTGTAATGTAAATTTATTATTTTAATTATAAAGTAATTATCATCAAGTGGATTATCTTCCTCATAATGTGAGTGTGTTTAGATTGAGTTTTCATCCATTGTGTAGATTATGGTATCAAAAATATTCAAATATATAGTGTTTTTTTTAAATTCATTGTCAAATTTCATTCTTTAATATTTATAAAAACCCTATAAGGTTATAGGTATGTTATACCAAGAGGGATTTTTGATTATTCTGTCATTATTTCCACCTCTATGTTGTTATATAAAAATCATGTATGAAGCTTACGGTCTCAATATTTAAATCCATTTCTTGATTCAAAATTATTGGAATGGAAGAATAATAATATTCTATCTAAACATCCAATAATGTAAGATTTTATTATCAAATATATATGGATGATGAAATAGATTAAGGAGTAACATTAATTAATGAAATGTGATCAAATATTGAATCAATACATTTCATTTCTCATATTATAAATTGAATGGGAGATTTTCTTTGATCATGGAATTTAGTTGGATGTTTGGATGAAATCAATGATGAGACATTTTTACCAATTTTTTATATCAAATTACATTAGAGTTTTTTTCCCATGTATAACTCTATATGAAATTCAGTATAACATAGAATTTGGTTAATTTATTAGCTCTGTGTTGTACATTTTAAAAAATTTATGAATGCACTATGGATTTGTATTTTTATTCATTACTTAAGAATCTTCATTGATAATAAAATTATAGAATTGAAATCAAATTTAATGTATTTATTTAAATTGGATTGATTTTTTATTTTGTGATTCAATCCATATTATGTTAATACAAAATATTATTTCTTATATTTTTTCATTATTCAGGATTAAATATTCCACATGAATCATTGATGTGGGGAAAATATAATTTACACATCAATATATTAGCATGATCACATTTAATTTGAAATTATGTATGGTTTTTCTAGTAGTTTACCTAGGTTATAATTTTATATTTCCCCAAATTGTGACATATTACATCCCAAAATACTTTTTTATTCCCTCAAGATCATTTCAAATCCATAAATTCTAGATTCTAGATAAGTTTTATGTTATGTTTGAAAATATATTTATAACACCGTGAACTAATAAACATAGAAATAATAAAATCAGTGTTCCAATTCTCATAAGATTTACCTCCCCCTATATCAAAGGTTGAGAACTATAATTAGAGAAATATTATTAATATAAAGCGACTATACCCCTCCCTGAGGTAATCATAAATAATAATTCATATTAAAATAGAAACATCCATCCAAGAATACAGGAGATATTAAAATAAAAAATATATATTACTAAAATAATATAAACACTCAATCTATATAAATATGTAAAAATGTTCATGTTATAAAAATAAGAAACAATTAAGATCCCTTTGGGTGAATTAAATTAATGTTCAATTAAAATATCTAATGGTTAAAAATATATATATAATTGAAAACATATTATATTTTATGAACTAATTGAATAACCCCATAATTACATAAATATACTACATAGCAATCAAAATTAGGACCCTTTCTCTTGTCTAGACACACATTTGTGAATTATTATTTTGTATCGATGTAAGATTTATCATGATATATTAAATACTAATCCTTCTATCCCCATGGGTTTCCCTACAAGTTTCTTCAAAATATAATTCTTGATAATAATCTTTATGAAATGAACAAAATAACATTAAAATAAATCACCAATGATACTTGAGTTACATAGTGAAACCCATAAACAACTACACCTTAATTGAAAAGTTTTGTTTGTCTCTAAACATGATATATCACAAAAATATTTTCTGGTTAAATGAATCCCACCCCTATAACCTACCCTCTTCATAAAAATATTTTTAATGGGAATGCCTACTAATGGAAACATCGCATACCATAATCATATCATATAGGGGGATGTGGTCAACTATTTCATCAAATAGACACATTCCATATATACTCAGAAAAGGGGGGATGGGTTCTGCTATTGGAGACATCAATGTTCATCACTATATCGTTAGGGATGAATGAATCTAACCACTGAAGGAATATTTTTTATAGTTTTAAATGTAACCAGGTCATATATATTTCCCAATTTACTAATAATTAAAATCCTATCAATTACCAAGATGAAAATTATTATTTTTAAATAGGGTATAACTAAACTAATAAAATTTTCCAATATAAAAAAAATATTTTCTTATCACTTTTAAAACTGATAATTATGAAAAAATATTATACAAGGGTGTCTTAATTTAACAAACTACATTAAAATATTAACTATGAGAAACCCTTTAGTTATAAATGAAATTTTCAATTTAGTTTATTGATGTAATAAAGAACATGATAACCGGATTTTTAGTTTCAACAATTTTAAAAGTACCACATTAGACATAAACAAGGAAATTATATCTTTTCTATGGGTAATAAATATTGGTATAAGATAATTAACAAGTTCACATTAGATCATTATGGGCACATATCATAAAAAAATAAAAAGTTTATTGTCCTTAGAGATAGATTTAGGACCCCATATGTAATTCTATTATGATTATTCAAAATTAATATTTTTTAATGATTTAATCAAAAATTGAAAGAATCAAAAATTTGGAGAAAAACATGAAAATATGCATAAATGGACATAACTGATATAAATCTATGAAAAATATATTAGAACCGAAAAAATTATACTCATTGATAGCTGCCCATTTCTGTTGCTACTCCCTACAATGACTGGAAAGGGGAAAATATAATAAATAATCATTATCTTTCAATAAGGATGGAGGAATGAGAGAGGGAAGAAAATTATGTCATACCTGTAGATATTTATAAAGAAATTTCATATAACCCTTTTATAATTAATTTAACATTTTAATTAGGTATTTATGAATAAATAGATATAATATTTATAAAATTGAATATTTATACAACATTTTTTCCATAACGCTTACCCACATAATCATGTTTCCCTAATATGTTAAACCATAATGTCTAGAAACGATTATGTATCACACATAGAAAACCCATATGTATGATAGATTGAGAATTGTGTATGATAGGGTAACCCAAAACCCATATGTATTAACCATTATGAATCATTGAGAAATTTTTAAACCCTTATAAAACTAGGTTACCAAATCATATCACTCAGTGACTTTGTAAAATTTTCAAATTTCACTTTATTATGGGAACATTTATGTATCCAGGGAACCCTTTCATGTCTCGTGGTGGATTTGATACATTTTTCATTTTTCAATTCCCATTGATAACCCTTATGGATCTAGGGTAACATTTTGTTTCATACTTAATCATTTTCATAGCAATCTGTAGTAACCCCTAATGACAACATATTTCATCCAAAATTCTTTTACACATCCAAGAATCCTATAAAAAACTTCTAAATTACTTTTTTGAATAAATTCACAAAAAATTCATCCACTGAGCTTGGAAATCATCTAATACTCAATCCATAGTCTACACTAACTCACTCTAGACCTTGATAAGTTCCAAATATTCCATGTGGATGTATGATCTAACCTAAATTTCAACTCCCATATACCAAATAATTATATAAAATTTCAAATAAACAAAAATACATTCATATCGATAAAAATTAAAATAGTTTCATACAATAACATGTTTAATGGTGTGAAATCATCCCCACAATAGAGTGTCGCATCCCCAAGCATCATTCTTGAATGTCACTAGGCCGCATCGGTGAACATCTATTTACATTATTCAAAAATTTCAAACTCCCACATCGATGTATCATCTTCAATACACCCATCCTACCACTATACTCATAACATAATAGAATATTATGTTGAATAGTCTTGTCAGTCTGGAATAAAATATTAATTAGAAAATTCTCAAATAATATATCAGTCTATGGCATAATATAAACACTATTGATCGCATATAAAATTCTCAGATGATACCACTTATTTTATGATATATGAAACACAACATTCACTTCATGGAAACATTATGGATTTTTTAATGGTTATGCCACTATAAAAATACACATTATGATCTCATTGGATCCCATCTAACATGTAACTAATTTTACATGCCTCCAAATATGAAGGCGTCCCAATTTATGTGACACATTGAATAATACATGGTCATCCACCTTGAATTTATGTGGATGAAATCATTGGATATAAAATGAATTTTTATTATTTAAGTAGGTATTATCCACTTTTTTATCAATAAAATATTTAGTTATGTTTCCTGTAGAAGACATAGTAAAAGAATTTTTACACATTTCCCTCTTACTAACATAAGGTAAATCAGTATAAGTAATTCTATAGTACCTTATGAAGTAAAATTATAATTTAATAATGATAAATATTGATATAAGAAAAATAAACAACAGCTAAATGGATCTCCCATGAACCTGTGATATCTAGGAAACATTCCTATAATATTTCCTCTAATATCCAAATTACAATTTTAGACTGCATATTTATTTGAGGATGATAAATACTTCTCAATGATACCTATGTGTCATGATTCTTCAATAACCCTAAAAAATTTAAATATAAAATAGTCATTCGTATATAAGAAGATACTCCTTGGCACCCCAATCACATGTACAAACATTTTTATGTAATGTTTTTCTATCCCATCAGTACATATGGTCTTTGAAATCAAAAACATGTGGTAAATTATAGTTATTAGTCCATGAAAACCCAATCCACATCACCTTCACTAGGATTCCATTTCTTCCTAATCCCAAAATCTATTGTCAGGTTATCACATTTAAACTTTGCAATGAGTAATGAATATATAAAACACATGTGATGGTTTTGGTTGGATTTACAATTTTAATAAGTAGTGCACAATATGTTAAAACATATTATGCCCCTATTTATCCCAGTAAACCAATATTTTCTATGAATATCCTGGTACATATTTGTGAAACCTGGGAGAACAAACCATCTCAATGAACATAATTCCATCATGTTATCCTCATTCAAGTTTCTAGAGATTATAATATGACATCATACATGATGGATCTTCTATAAATTAAGATAAAACTATAGTAGAGGATAATGATCACATATATTTTCCTTTATCATAAAATATTATGAATCTAATGGTAAACCCCATATCACCCTCTTATGTTCTATGGAGGTAATAATCAAAGATGTGAGGAATGATAGACCCCAATACACCTGAACATCGAGATAAAACATAGTAAAAAGGTCCATCACACCACTCATTCCATTACTGTTTGAGTACTTATGATTGATTCAAGGGGTTAGCCATTCTAGGAGAAATATTCTCCCTCCAAATAAATAAAATTGTGGGTTCTCAACCAAATTTATCTATTAAAGGATAATTAAATGCTATGAAAAAATATATTGCATGATGATATAATCAAAATATACCTAAAAAACACTATCACAAATCATTATAGAATGCAATATAACTAAATATTCATTATAAAAAGTTTGGTAGGTTTTCTCGAGCGACCATTATTTCCATGAGTCATAAGTGTTTAAATTTTAAAATTTCAATATAAATGTAGAAAAACTAAATATTCACATATAGTTAACCAATGTTAAATTCATACCAAGATTAGGTACAATTAATATTATCATATTATTCATCCCCAATTTTTGATCCTGAAGTTATCTCCCATAAACATATTATAAGAATAAATTCCCCCTCATTTTTACCATTTTATCCAACATTGATTCCAATTAATAGAATTGTTGAATAAACATCCAATAGATATAGATTCATCCCATGAAAAGTTTGATGAAAAAAATTATAATCTACTCCCAAGAAACCATAACATTAAACATCTTGGGGGGTTTCTCATATACCGTAAATTGATATCATGTTCCCTTTAATGGTATACATATCTAATGAAAAAATGAAACTTTTAGAGTCTGACATATAGTCAATGTCCACAATTTTTTCAATAAAAAACCTTAAATGTCAAGAATGATCATTTGAATGTTAATATAAAAGAAATATAGTAAGAAACATGATAAATAAATCATTATAATTGTGGGATAATAAGTTCATGATTGTTATTAACACCACCAATGAGATGACCAAACTAAATGAGGTGATATGGTTCTCAAATAATCCATATATAACCCTTAATGTAGTATATGGTACATTATAGGGTCGAAATATAAATTTAGGATAATTTAAGAACAAATAAGTGTTATTTAATATATCAAATATTCCCAACTAGAAAAATATATCATTTATCCATGGAATTTGTTACTGGATCTTGACCATCCCCATGTGTAACTACTGATAATATTTTCACAATATCAAAAAACTAGTAAATTTTATAGAGAAAAATACTAAAAACCCCATGGAGAGGTAAAAATCTTTATATAACCCTTGAACTAAAAATACTCTATACTTTTTTACGTTACTCGCTTCTCAATATAATCTATCCTATGTGATGGGATTCATATGGGATCCATGCCTGTAAAAATCACAATTGTGAATGCAATTGTGCCCATGGGTTTTGAACTTGATTAATCATCTAGATAATCATCATATAAGTTTTCAACCATGTAAGAGAACACTAAATAAAATTGTCTCACATCATAGAGATAAACTATAGAAAATAATTTTTTTATCACACATAGTTCATGTATTTCATGTTCTGAGTTACCTATCTATATACCTAAATCATAAAATTATGTATATATGCAACCCATAGAATATGTAAATGATACAAATTGACTATAACAATATATATGGGATAAATATTAATCTTGACCAACTATTAAAAAATCATGTCATAATTTATAATCCCAAATAAAATACAATTCCATATGAATCTATAGTCTTCTAATGCAATATAACACTATGGAAAACTCTGAATAACTTCTTATTATACACCTAAATGTATTTTGATCAACACCACCCCATAAATGTTCCCTAAATAAAGCTAATAGACATCAATAAAGTGAATAAATAAAAATTTGTGTGAGAAATGATATCAAATAATAGATATTCCATAATGGAAGATACAAATATCAAACCTTGAACCATAGATTGAATAGTATCACAATCAATAAATGTTGGCTCACTAACATGAAACTAGTTCAAAACTTTTCTCTAATCCCTTTTATGAATCCATTGAACCGAAAAAACCTATATAAATTATTTAGCCTACAATGGGGTATAACATCATTCACCATGACCTCAATAATCCATGGAACTATAGACACCACTTTATTATGGAACTTCATGCCCCAATTCCGAACCATTTGTCTTACAAAATTCCCTGCTACTACCCAACTACTAAAAACTCAAAAAATACCATTGTGGGTTCCCTAACTTCCCTCATAATAGAAACTAAAATGGAATCTGATCACATTGAGAATGAACATTACCAACCTAGAAACTGATAAAAGTCTACTAAATGTTCACTGTTAGGTAAACAAGATGAAGCATTTCACTAACTAATCTACATATCATTTCACTATCATGGAAAATAAATCTACTTATTCCTACTACCTTATAATATTCTTCTAGTCTCTATAGTATGATCGAAAGATCCTCTAAAAATACCCTAATTAAATCTCATTACAAATATGAGGTCTTATTTCACAATATATGGGAATGAAAACATGTGAATAAAATGAACCTGTACCTGAATTATATATATTAAACAATCCAAAAATAACATTACCTTGATCCCATAATCCATCATCAAAATTATGGTAAAGTAAAAAATATATAAAAATATCATTCCATACTTTATAATATATATCCAATTCAAAGTAAGACACATGAACTCCCAGCCCCCCCCCCCCCAACTCCTAAAAAATGAATGATCATAGAAGAGGACAAGAAAACTTTTCTAGGGTAACCCAATATGTTGTACAACTTGTACATATATACCCCACTAGCATTTAGATGGATTTATCATCATATATACATTTCATTTTTCCCAAATACTAGTGGGTTTCTTCAGATATTAAATCATTATTTTGTTTAAATCCATACAGTCCATAATAGATTTGGGATCACCCGCACCCTTGAATAGATTAGAATTATTAATTTAAAACGCTAACACTAGGGTAGCCGTAGATTCTACAGCTCATGGGATCTCTCAATCAATCGACTACATAAGAAACAATATGATCTTATAATGATGATAATCCACAGTCAATGTTGATACATCATGTGTTATTAGTCTAACATCCAATCAGTTATACTCATCCCTACCTTCTTGGAACTCTTTTAGAGGTCGTGCTAGTGGAATTTCCCCATACTGCAGAACATAATCCTCAAAACAAGTTATGTCACTATTAATAGTAACATTTCTTAGTAAAGTTTTAACAAGAAAAACATCCCACTGTTATATGTTCTCATCCCATGTCAAATGGTCTCATAACTCTGTTACACTATCTAGACATATCTACCAGATCATAGGATCAAAAATATATACTCAATCCTTATTATTAATATAAACCATTTGAGTAAACAATTAAATAAGTTTACAAAATTATTTTATATATGAAGAAATTATTTAAATTTTTTCTAATATATTATTTAATTATCTACAAAGTGATCATTATATATAAAAGAATAAACATCATTTAAATATATCATGCCTAATATAATTCCTGAGCACACATCCTTTTACAATCTTGCATAGATAGAAGAATCCCATAAATCTAGTGTTATGAAAAAAGAGTATCAGATTTAATAAAGTAACATGGTTTTAAAAGGTATAACCACTAAACAAAGTCATATCACTTTTTTGTTACACTTCACCAATAAATAAGATTTTTTCCAAGGAAGAAGATCCATACATATCCCATAAATCAAATTATATATTATTAATCACATAATAAATAGTAATAAAAAAGTAAATATTACTATGATAACACATTGAAACATAATGACCTTAATTACAGTATAATAACTAGAATAGTGTGGCATATGACATAATTCATGAAACCTTGTAAACCAAATGCAACAGAATTGTAATCGTAGTCTAATAATAATATTTGGAAACATTTCCCCTTAAACTAGGTAACTTTATAAACATTTTGATTTAAAAATAGTATCACACATCAATTAAAGTTACAATAAAAAACTAACAATGAGACACCAATAAGAAAACATTATATCACTTGTTATATTAATATAAAAATTTATACATGTCATTTAAATAATGAGAATATATTAAATATTTCATGGGGGAAGGGAATATAATAATGGTCCAAAAAATAGAACAAAAATGATATAATAGTATAACATATTCTGATCCATATCCAGTTCCCATCAACAATATCCAACTCAACTATCCAACTCAACCATCAAACATAGGGTTTGTAGCCTTGTCCAGGATAATAACCATGAAGTCTAATGTAGTACATGTGGGGGGGGGGGTAATATGTATATTATTTTACTTAGGGGGTATCCACTAATTAGATCCCTAAATATTTAGTGTAAAAAAGATTATTTTTATGCAAAATAATAAATAAATGATAGAATAATAATAAATTCACCATAATTTCATTGGTTCTAGAATGACACCTGATATCTAAAATTCATGATTTTTGAAAAAATTTTCTATGAGATTTATTCTTCTTAAATCATAGTCAATGAATATAATAATAAATTCCATACTTGTGGTAAGTTAATTGTCATTGGATCCTAATTTTAAAAGTTACAATTTTTTCCATCTCATTTTCCTTCATATCTATATTCACAAATATTATTATTTATATTAATAAAATACAGAATTTTATATTGAAATCCGTATTAATGATTCATTTAATTCATTTATGAAGGTTTAAAATAAATCATTTTAATGTTTTCCTCATGTTTTATTTTTTACATTTTTTAAAAAGTATAAACGATATTTTGTTTACATAAATATAATGAGTGACATTTCCAATCATTATAGAAATAATTATTTTAGATTAATACTATGTAATATTAGATTTCTTAATATCCTATTTCTGATACATCAATAAATTTTTTCATTTTAATAATTTCTACTGAACAGATGGTTTTTATTATTATTTTCTACATGAACAATAAATGTTCTCTTTCATATGTGTTAAATAGAATAATATATTGGATTTTCATATTAATTAATTCAAAAATATATTATTATTATTTTGTTCGTTTTAAATTTTATATGAAAACATGTGACCCAGGTATAGGTCTCTAATGCATTGGGTAATGATTTGATTCTATTAGTAATATATGTTTGAATCAACCTAGTAGGTTATTCCATTAAATGTGTTCATGTACGAGTGATAATAAGAGGGATATAAAGATGGTGTCCAATGTTAGGCACATGAATTTTATAGTCATTCAATTTATTTATCATGGAATTTTTCTAATTGTATATTTTATGTTAATGAGAATATTTTTAAATGATGGTTTATTCCCCATTTAAGGGTGAAAAATATTTTTTTTCGTAAAATTTTTTCATGAGTACTCATCATTTACAATAAAACTGCTTAAATATTTATTAACTTTATATTTTTTATTGTATAATTAATGGAAGAAAAATGTCTCAGGATGTTGATTTCTTCAGTAATTAAATTATTATTTTTACCTCAAGGTAATTTATATAAATGGTAAATTGTTTATGTGACATCGTAATTTTCATAAGTAATGAATTATTTTTTTGTTTATATATCCCTTAAAAGGATTATTTCACTCATACCAAATATTTTTCACTAGGATTAAAAAAATTTATGAAATTATAGAAAGGATTATCATGATGCTATATCGATTCAAATTAAAAAAATTAATGATTAATATATAAAATTCGAGTTTAATTTTAGTATTTATATTTCATGGGGAAAATGTTCATTTTTTGAATGTTTCTAATTTTTGTTTTAAGAAATTTATTTTTATTTTTTGTATTATTTTTATAAATCTAAAAACATAAATAATCATTTGAATGAATGAAAATTCAGTCAATTTTACTAACCTCATAATTACGGATTTCGAAAAGTATAATTTTTTATTGTATGTGTCTATGAAAGTATTAAGATGTATTATAGTTTTGGAATATTTTAATAAAATACATTTTATGGATGTTAATCCCTAAATTAAATTATCATGAGACAAATTTGAGTGTTCTTTGTATCTTTTTCTAATATTTTTCTAGTTCATAATTATTTTCATTAGAGGAAACATTGTGAATGGAGTGGAAATGAATTAGGAGGATAATGTCCATTTGTATTAGAAAAATGGAAGTGTATGAATTGGAGAAAATAATGTGTATCTATATTTATTTATTTGAATCCAAAATCAAATTATGATACCCATGATAGAGATCTACCATACTCCTCATAGAGGAACATATCTATAATACATCATTTCATGATAAAACACCCTATGAAAGTTGGTGGAACCTCAATCCAATCAGTAATTGATTGATAGATCAATGATTTAAAAAATATATTCATGGTCTTGGGTTATTATGAACATTTGATTTTAATTCTCACCATTTATCATTTTGAAGGTGAAACCAATAAATGGTGGCCATTAGATAAAAATATAAAGGATATTGATGGGATTGGTTCCTTACAGTGGTAAATTTTTTAAGATAATATATTATAGAATTATTTTTCAATGGTTTTTCCTTCGGATAAAAAATTATATTTTTATATATATTTAAAAATAATATTACTTTCTTTCCAACTTTAAATCTACTATTACTATATTATCAATGTATGAACTTAATATCATTCTATAAAATAAATGTAAAATTTATCAGTTTTTTTTATTTGAACCGTGTTTGTGAATATAATTGGATACTCATGAATTAAAATGATTTGATAAAGATTTATGGAGTACTAATAAGATTAAAATGGAGACTATTTACTTATACAAAAACAATTATATGGAGTGGTCCATGTGGTACAAAATAGGGAAACATACATTGATGAAATATTATGGTTAGTTGTATAAAATTCCATCACATGATAAATCAATTAATAATAATCCTAGGGAGTATCTTATATAATTCCAAAAATTTTATAGATGTGGGGTTCTAGGAAATTTGTCTCATGATTTCAATAAAATAATATTAGTAAATATCAGAAAAAATATGATAATATGGAAATCATAGGATTTAAATCCCTTGAGATTGTCCATTATGTAGATATTCATCCAATAAAATGAATAAATGTTGGAAATAATTATGAACATAATATATAGGGTGTCGAAAGGTTATTGATGATTTCCTCGTAGAATTAAGTTCCATTAAATGAAGTGGTGACATTTATGTTGCTTGTTGAGTTCGGTTAGTCCAATGTCTTTCTCGATTCAGGGCCTACAGATTATTCTATTTGTAGGCAATTTTCTGGAAAAATAGAAATAATAACACATGTAATAGGAAAAAAACATGTAGTAAATATTCATTTGGAAGTATTATGGAAATAAATATTCTTAAGAATCTTCGTAGGAATATATATGGAAAATTAATTCCTATCAATTCTACATTCCTTCCCGTAATTGAGTTTGATATTATTATGGTTAAGGATTGAAATTCAATTCATCATGATAAGATATATTATATGGATAATGAATATATATTTAATTTTAAATGTGATTACTAATTTTTATATAATAATGTGTCATATCTTTTATAAAACATCATGAAAATTAAAAAAAAAATTATGATATATAAAGTACATCTATATCAAACTTTTGAATAGAGGGAATTTGTTAAAAATAGTTATGGACCCATAGAAAATTAATATACATATATATTTTATGATTATGTTAATTATTTTATTCTTGATTGGGTGGTAGAATTCACCATTTACATTTTTCCTAATGCTATGCTAATTTCCAACCCCCCTTATCAAATGAAATTTTTAATGTTATTTTAATTTAAAAAGATGTTTCTAGTTTATCTGATATGTTTTTTATTTATCCTAACATTATACCTAAAGGGCCTCTTAATTTTCCTAAAAAAGACTATACTATCTGGATTTAAATAGAATATATTTCACTGAATAACAATACTATTATGATGATGAATCCATTTCCTCATATAGATAACTATCTTGATCAACTTAATCGAGCATAATATATTTTTAATGAATGGTCGTAGGCCCAAATATCATTAACTAAATGTGAATGTAGATGATATTACAAAGATATAATTTAAAAAAATTGTAATATTTAGATATTGGTTATGTCATTCATGCTGACTAACACACTACCTATATTTAGAGATCAGGTGAATAAAATTTCCAATGAGTATTTGAACAATTGTATAGTTATGTCCATTGATGGATTTATGGTTTATAATTAAAGTTATTAATACTATGAAAGTAATATAAAGATAGGATAGAAGACATTAAAATAAATGTTGTATTATGGAAGATTTTGAAAATGTGAATTTTTTTTACATCCTATTTATTTCCTTGTACATATTATTTCTATATAGGGAATTACCATTGATCCTCTTAAAAAAATGGTCGTGGAATAGATGAAATGATAAAAATTCGTTTAATTTTGAACAATTCTTTGCAAAGTGTGGTAATAATAAGGGTTTTTTTAATCCCATGATAATTTCATTGGACCACTAACTAATCTAACTCAAGATGGACATAACTTAATCTATTTGATGTAGTGTGATGATTTTTTCCCAGTGTTAAAATAAATATTTTCTTATGTTTCAGTATTAGGTTGTACACCTAAAAATGGAGCTTCTATTATTTATATTTTTGAGACGTAAATGGGTCATTGTTGTATCTTTGTGAAATATGACAGAGTAATTTTAATTTCATTATTCCAATTGAAAATCATTGCTCAAAATTACTCTTCAAATTATCTTGAACTATATATTTGAGTTTTATCTTTAATAATTTAATGATATTTTTATATGGATTAAATTATTTTATATATACTAAAAAGAAAACATTATTGTACATAAGCACTCAAATAGATTTGATAATGATGATAAAATGATGGTATGAACTACCAAATGATTGTGATTTAACTATTCACTATCATCTAGGTAAATAAAACTAGGTATCTTATGCCTTTTTAAAAAAATAAAATACATTCCTAGTTAGTCTAAGACTCAAAAAAGACTCTTTGTTTAATGTTTTAATGGATGATTTCCTTGAAATGGTGAATGAGGGAATTCCCTCCCTTTTTTTCATGTTTTCACGAAAGCATCCATGTTAGATTAAATTAATAATTCTCAAATGGATGATCAATTTTTTAAGTAAAATATAGTGTTGTATAAGAAGTGAATGTTTTTATAAATTTATATTGATAAATATAATGTTACAAGTATTATAATGTGTTTTTTTCGACCTGGTTTATTATTGAAGAATATACTATTGATTGAAGCATGTAGGAATATATTTTAAATTAATTTTGGATACATTTGGATATATTGAGATTATCAATAGTATTATTAGTATGAAGGTGTAAAACCACATATTCATGTGCCTTGGAAAACTATGAAGGAAATTCTCTTATTTTGTTTAATGGTGGTTTAGATTAATGGGTGGAACATGGAATAAGATTTCAAGGGCCTAGAAATCCTAAAATATTGTTTTTAGAAGGGTTTAAATCCTTGGGTGATTTCCCCAAAATTAATGACACCACGTGAAGAGGGAGAGGAGGTCATCATTTAATAGGGGAGATACTAGAGGGAATTCATGGTATTAATAGTACATTCACTACATGATTTTCAAAACTAGGGGAGAGCTCGAAATCTAAAAAATAAATCATGAACCAGATGTTCCTAGAGTGTAAGATGGCATAGATGATATAATTGGTTCCAATCCACCTTTTTCTTTATTCAAACGGAATTTGAGGAAGTTCAAGGGAAGGGGATCCACACCATCTCTTTTATCCTCTATTAAGAATGATTTTTATTGATATTAGATGATAGTTTCCAGTAATGTTCTCCTATCCATTCCCCCCACTCTTCCCTTAAATTATTCCAATAATTTTGGTGTTGTTTTGGTTGAGGTTGGGAATTTATATTTCACTATAGGATGGTTAAATTTCCCATTGTTGATTAGGATTTATGTAAACATTCAAGAGTGTATTATGAGACAACATTTTCCTTTCATCATTCATTTTTTGAAATATGGTATGCTTATCCATTCATCTATTTGTATTATAGTGATTTTGGGTATAATTAAATGATAAATATTTTCTATTAGTTTGGTAATTCTTAGGTAGAGGTTTGGGTGCATGTTGGGAGTTGACCACACCCAATTGCACTTTCATTCATCACAATTACAGGACCGAATGAATTTTTTGAGTTTTTCTATTCTAAATAAATATTATATTAAATTTTAATTTATTTTATCTAAAAATTTGTCAATTTATCGAATGATTTTGCTTCTTGATAATGTGGTCATATTCTAGTGGTTTGGATATGACCATTGATAATATTTGGTGGGACCATCAAGAGAGTTACATTATAGAGGAATTAAGAGGAAATATTACTATAAATGGTATGTTTTCATGGAACAAGCCATATAGATTATGAATGATATTTATATATACATGTGGGTGTGTTGAAATTACACCACAACTATGACCCCTATTATTAAACAATTTTTTAATTTAATTTTAATAATATAATATTATTTAAAATGAGAAAAAAAATTAGAATCCTGAATAAAGGAGATAAAATTACAAGTCCAGTAAGGACATTTGGATCATGTTTGACACCACATATTCCAACGTCTAAGGAATTAACTGGATATAGATCTAAATACATAAACACTCAATGTGTTGGTCTATTGAGATATGATTTTCATGGACCTGGTTGGTAGTATGTGGAACCCAAAAATATATTAGGCCTTGGTTTATGGAATTTAGGTACATATTATAAAGGTTGGGTGAGTTGGGTAGTATGAAGTGACTCAGTTCATATTGATCAGCCAACATCTCTCTATCATTTATATCTCTATTATTTCATACCCATATGTCTTATGAAGACATTATGTGATTTTGGTGATGATAAGGGATGATATTTCTTCATAGTTTTAGTCAATTAATGGAGAGGCCATTTATTATTGAGGATCCCAAATGGGATGCCACTTCTATTGTAATAAACTAAGGGACCCTTGTAGTTCCCCATTAATAGATGTCCCTAAGTTAGTGTATGAGGATATGGGGACATATGGTTTTCTGTGGAACCTATAATCTAAACAAACTGGTAATCCCAAAGTGTATATTTTGATGATGAGGGGCTTGGGAATTCTATTATACCCTATTGTTTTTTAGTTTC
This sequence comes from Viscum album, assembly GCA_963277665.1. NCBI lineage: Eukaryota > Viridiplantae > Streptophyta > Magnoliopsida > Santalales > Viscaceae > Viscum > Viscum album. The sequence goes on from OY728143.1 coordinate 229,093,979, forward strand.
CTTTTGGATATGGCATGTGATTTAATTGAACACTAGTGAATCGTCCATTGGGTATTTTACAATTTAAATTTCCCATTATACATTAGAGTCATATTATGAGATTGTTATGTCCATGGGATTCCTAGAAATTTCAGGTTCTAGCATCATTATATATTGGGGATGTATTCTTATATTATATAGAATCCATTTATTTGGTAAATTATGTTGTGGATTCTTAAAGGTGTAACCTATGATACAACATTAGAGTGTGTGTGATCGTGTATATTGGAATTCCTTTTATGGTCAGGACTCATAATTTAGTTTTATAAAAATATGAAATAACAGGTATCAAGATTTGAATGCAGATACTAGTAAACCATTTAATATAATTAGTATGTTACTAATATGAATATATATATATATATATATATATATGAATTATTAGGTGGGTGTATATCCCCCAACACATGATATTTGATTTTCTATGGGTGATTATTAGATCACCTCATTCAGTGACTAGAATAACATTATAGGATCAGGTAGATGTACCTATAATGTAACCACCAAATATATGTGAAATATTGGATTCCCAAGAGATTTATTGTGTGATCCATGGTTATTCACATTGATTTATTGGGGAATCTAGGAATGAATCATAAATGGGATTAATGGAATTACTACAGATCCCCCTCCTAGGAAATAATCATTGTATTGTTATACATAATATATTGGTACTAATATGGAGTCCATTCTGAGGAAATGACATGGTTGATTCATATTGATGCCCTCGGTTCAACTACTCATTAGTGGAGGCATGATCACGAGATCCATAGAGATAGGAAATAGGCTTCCTTTAATAATACACTTTTTTAGACACACTATTGTGTTAAAAAAATAGGTATGATTGATCATGGGTTTAGAAATAAGGATTAACAAATATTATTGTTAATGGAATGTATTATATGCATACACCCTTATGGATGTTTTGATTTAATGGTTAGGAAGGTCATTGAGTTGTTCCCAATGAAATTTCTACAACATGTTAAATAAGTAATATGGGTTAATTTTACTTTTTTTATTATGTGGTATTTATTTTTTTATGAATATCTTATTCAATAATAACTACATTATTGAGATGGAATGGGACTGCATTGGCGGTTACCTTCTGAGTTGTGTTAGCAGACACTACTAAGTCTTCCATTGAATGGGTGAAGATGATATTCTATCAATTCATTATACATATATGTTGTGTAAATTCCTATGTATGAATGCATGATTTAAGATATATTAGGTGGTCCAGAGACTAGGATGTGGTATATATATATAGACTAAATGTTTTTTTGTTTACGAAATCATGAATTACATGTTTGTTTGATACATTATATTTTTGATAAATTATCTTATTTATTTCATCATCATGAACACACTTTTATTTAATTATTTTTTTAGGATTTTTCACATTGAGATTGGGGTATATTATCCCCATGATACCTTAATTGACCCCATACACTATAGAGAGCCTCTAGAATATGAAGAGGTGTGTCTGGGGTCTTGTTGAATTTCATTAGTCTGTTATTCGGAGTGAGATTGGGTGGGGAATTACATAAAGGTGCAATTGAATTTTTTTATTTTAATTACTATTTCTAATGTAGTGTCCATGAGTAAATAAATGTGTTGAATACTTTGAAGGATACAATTATTTTCTTCACTGAACAAGTTTTCTAGTAGGATGTCTAGGTTTTCAGTCATTAAAATTTGATTTTTTCAATGTTGATATTACATTCTATTTATTTTCACCTCGGTCGATAAACATACTGTTTGGATTCATGATTTAGTTTGGATACATGATTATTGGCCCATTGGAATGACATGAGTTATGTCTTTGACTCTCAGACCATAGAGGAATGAAGAATCTAATGCATTATGACTTAGAATGTAAGATTAAAATCACATGTAGGGAAATGATAATGTGATTTATGTCATTAATGAAATCTTAAATTATTTCAAATGTAAGAAAATTATACTACAAATTTTCCCATTTAAGTAAATTGTGTCATTATACACAATTATAATTACAGGTATATTATTCCTTCTTATGGTAGGTCATGAGGATCTATAGTATGATTCTTATTGATGAATATGATATTGTACATCGTTGTATGGTACATGAGGTGAGAATGGTAGGATAGTGAGGAATGTGGTGCCTTAGTGAGAAACCCAAAAAGATTTTTTAGTATTTGGGCTTAGTTACCTAATGTTTCAATATGAGACTATACAACATTTTCCTATATCACATGTAATTCCAATCAAATTAACCAAATCATGTGATAATTGTTCACATGATATAAAGCAAAAAAGTGTGATGTCATTTGAATGTATCCTTTATATTCTATATTTTAAAATGATATTATCAGCCTGTATGTTTTTTTGAAATGGAACGTAATAAGATTATATATATCCAAACATGGATTTAATGTTTATTTATTATGGATCATCATAGGGATATTATGGTTCTATGAGTTTTTTTGTGTGTTGTGACCATATACTGAATTACTTAATGTCATAGTAATAATATATACATTGATTCAACATATAACATGGAGTTGAATTATACATTTCTAAGCTATAGACTATGTTTTCCCATGGAATAAATATTCTAGGATGGTATTGTTGCACATCATACTAATGGCTAATGATTTTCTATACATTAAGGATAAATCATGTAGGTAGATTATCCAGGGGGCCAGTTCCTCAAGGGAATATTGTTTTGGAATAAGATGCCATTTTTTCATATATAATACCCTATAAAGGGTGAATAACATGTGGTACCATTATACATTGGATATGGGAATTTTGACAACATTCCATGAGCATTGACCCTATTTTAGACTATAAATTTGTGCCTGGTTAGAGACCTAGATACATTGATATGTGACTCAGTGTTTAGTGAGTTTTATGTATTAAGATGACCGTTGGAAACCAAAAAGAGGGGTTAGCCCATGTTTTTAGGTCTCATTGTCTAATGAGTCATGAGTATATGATATATTTTTATATTTATGTGAGGTAAGTAAAATCCATTTTATGAAAAATAATGATTATAATGTACTGTTGGAAACACTAATAGTGTCATGGTATCATGGATTTTATCATATAGTAAGACTATTTTGGTGATTATCCTTATTATTTTAGGATCACATTGACAACTTTGTTTGTCTATTGGTAAATTCTACTAATTCTTGTATTTAACACAATTGTGACTATTTATGTAGTTTGATTGAAAGGTTTATGGGTCATGAATCATGGTAAACCAAGTTTCATTTTGAAACTCATGATTGTTTGAGTGAGTTTTCAATAATTCTGTAGAACTCGAGTATGTACAATTTTTTTAGATGAGATAAATGATTTTTGAATGTTGGTTACAATTTCTATAATTAAAATTGGAATTAATGATGGTCCTTGGGATCCAATGAATTATGAAATTTCAAAACTAATTACTATGATTGGGTTTCAAAGGATTGATACTAGTTATAATGTTTCCCCATGGTAAATGATACATTTGATATGTATTTTTTGTGGGGGAGTGAATGATTTTCCTCAATCTTAGTTAGGTATTGATAGGATGAGTATCATGTATTTGAAGGAATTATACACACTCTATTATGTAAATTTTATAGGTGGGGTAGAGGGAGTGGTATAATGAAATCCATATGATGGATCAATCGCTATTGGCCATATAAGGGCATCACCTGTGTTATCTTGGGAATTTCAGTGGTTTCCAAGAATCATTTACTTTGAGATAGGAATGGGAGCTAAATTATGTTTCATGTCGGCACTTGGGTAAGGAAAAGTAAATCACATACAGCCTTTACATGCATTCATGGATGGTACAATGATCCATAATGGTGTAACCCCGTGTAGGTAATGTTGTTTTTGTGAAAGAAATGATCATTTGATTTTACGTAGGAGTAATTCATTCCAATGTTATATATTTTTAATTAAAATACTAGATTTATGGTTCATAAAAGATAGTGAGTAATTTTTAATATCAACATTAGCCTATCGGTGTTCTCAATGTGATTAATGGTTGATTTGTATGTTGTACCATGATTCAGAACATGGTTCAGGGGGTGGGCTTGTTTCTTTACTTGTTATGGGGGTGAAACCAAGTTTCTTCACATGCATATCAGGGTCAACCATGTGATGAATAGTTGGAAAGGTTATTTTTTAGGAGAAAATGCGTGTACTATAAGGGGAGTTGGTGTTCTAAATTAGTATACAAGTAGGTCATTGTTCTTATGGGCTGTTAGTGGAAAATTATGGGTTATAGCCATGATGTTATTTTGAGTATGAATTAGTGGGTGAGATTGACCAATTGAGTGTAGTCAAACAAAGGATGTATGAATGGCATTTTGTAAGAGGTCATACAAGGAGTTAAGGGAACCATGTCAAGGGAATAATGTAAGACATGGTTGGTGGGTTGGTGGAAAACTAAAAATGTTTTTTTGGTGGTAAAATATTTGGTAAGAAGAAAATTGTTTTTGGATCATCATTTCTATGTAGATACTTATTTCAGGATCACCATAAGACTATGAATTTAATGAGAAATCGATATACACATACACCCAATATATTTCATCTCTTACATATTCATATTGTGATTATTGTTCTCTATTGGGTTTCCTCCATTGTAGTTATAACTTAAGGGATCAATGAGGATCACATTTATGAGATGAAACAGATTGGTTGTATGTGTTTATTGGTAGATAGGATGTTGGGGGCACTTATATCCCAAAAAATTGATAATAACATTGTCGTAATGAAATTGAGGATTAAGTTTGGAATTTCGTTATACACTCAAATGTTTTACATTTCTTTTATATATGATATGTGAGTTCCTAGGATGCATGGGAATTAATAATTGGACATCATGTTATTGTGACTACTAGAGAATCTTGGGAATCTTCTAATTAGATGATGATTCCCTAGGATGCATGGAATATTTGGCATCCAATATCACGATATATTGTGGATGGATTCCATGCTCACATAGAATACTATGATTTTTTTGATAATAGGGTGGATTCCTAATGGTGGTATATAGGATTAATCAATAGAGTGTGTGTGATCTCACATATAGGAATGTCTATGATAGTATGGATTACAATTGTGAAATCAATGGTTTCAAGATTCAAATGGAGATATTAGTACACCATTGTGAATTACTTTTAATCTCATGATTAGAAAGGGGGTATGAGGATTTGGGTAAGAGTATATCCCTAGGAATAATATTTCCTAAATAAAAGGGTAGGGTTTTTATCCCATTGTTTGATCAATTGGATTTCATGGTTGGATAAGGTGGATTCACCAATGATTGATTGTATGAGTCCCTATGAGATATTGGATAACTGATAGATTTACCACCATAACATGGGAGAGTATTACCTCTGATTTCATGTGTTTTATAGGAATCTATATGACCTAGACATATAGGATTACGTAAGTCCTCTCCCTCATCAGAATTATTCATCAGCATAACATTGATACTTCTGTAGTACTATCGTGGGGTTCATCCCAACGGATTATGGATTAGGTTTTACTAGAGATTCCCTAGGATACCCAACTCATCATTATAGGTGTAATGATGGGGTCCCCATAGATAGTATACAAGATTCCCTATGGTGATGCACATCCTGAGAGACAATTTGACTTCAGCTAAAGTGGTTATGGTTGAGTTGTTTCATGGACATAGGAATCATTAATTATTATTTGGAATGGATTGAGGTATGTCTGTATTCAATTGGAAAATTTTCTATTCAATGGTTAGAATTTTCATCATAAGGTTCTCACATAGATTCTAGAGTAATTCTGAAATATGAATCAGATTTGGTTTTATATATTTTATATAGGAGTATTTTGTTTTTATAATAATAATTCAAGAACATTTCACATTATTACATGTTAAAAAATAGACTACATTAGTATTTATATAATGTTATGTACTCACAAACTTATCAATTCACCATTAAAATGGAGTACTTGATAATACTTTACTTGGTTATCAGTACAAGTTGGGTTGAGGACTGATTATGAATCTTTTGGAGAAGGGATAGTTTAAATGGTTAGGAAACCAATATGAGGTATTTATAGTTCCACAGTGATTTTACTTTTATATGAGAATTAAAATTTTAGTTTGTATATTTCATTCAATTTTTCTATAGAATGAAATTATTTATTTATGTCTCATCCATAGACTGTTAATTAGTTATTTATTTTATGATTGTGAACTATGGAATAGTGGGAATAGTCTCCCCATTATACAATTATAAACCACGGTCATTAGTTTCTACCCTTTGGTAGATGGGGAGTCTTTTCTGAGTTCACATTGTAGTCTTGTCTGGATATATTTTGGAGTTAGTCGGGGAATGGTGATAAAAATTTTATTAAGAAGGATATTTTTTATATTACGATGGAGTTTTTCACATTTCAAGATGTTAGTAATGATTTAAAAATAACATTGTTTATGGGGGATAATTTCCTAGTGATAAAATGGTTATGGGATAATATATCCACATATTTCATGGTGGTATTATCATATACATCTTAATGAAATAATTCAACATGTGTTATTATTCATTGATAAACGAAATCATCACATTTTAATCGTATTCATGTTTGTAGATAACATGGGAAACATTCTAGAATCAACCATAAAGAGATATATAGATTAGTTGGACTCCTCATATCTATTTAACCTAATATTTATCCCTGATTAATGTATAATTTTTTAACTCTATTTCAAAAGTATTCTAGTAGAGAACTATATTTTAGTATATTTTTTTCCTCAATTTTATGGAATGACTGATAGTAAAATTTATAATTCTGAGGATATGCTATGATATTTATCATTATATGATTATCGATGTTGTGATAAATATCATTATTTAGTGTAATTTTTATATATTAAGGGTGTTCATTATAATATACATGTGGTTTCATTTAAAGAAATGATTGAATATGGTGTTAGAATCGAAGATGTTGGAATCATATCAGTTAGAGGGTGTTTTAGGAACTATAATTGAAACAAAAAAAATAGAAGGTAAAAAGATTTCATCAATACATTAGGTAAGCTCAATACAAGAATAGGATTAATATAGATAATAGAATAAATAATCTATCATTTAATGTACGAAATCATGTCTTTTTGAACATGTTCTATTAGTAAGGTGTTATGAATTTAGAAGGAAATTAATGAGTAGACGTAACACCCCGACCCCAGTTACCCAGAGTCGGCACATTATTACATAATATTTTCATGACCACAAAAGATCAAGTCTCAAAAGACCGATTAGTTTAGTATCCTTGGAATCACTAGATACATTCATAAGTATTACATTACATCATAAAATGAAAACTACAGCAACATCTTTTATCCATAGACCACACTCATATCCCCTCAAACTATCCCTGCAGTTCATTAATAAAATACTTCTTCACATCCTAGAAAATATAAAACATATAAAGGGGTGAGCTCAGATGCCCAGTAAGGATAACAATATAGCGGAAACTTTTATAAATAAGCATAAACATTTAAGGAAATGTATAACTAAAACAAAATCCTTTTAAACTTGAACTTCAGCATAATATGGCAGAAATAAAATGAAATAATTCCATTTACTTATTCACATGGATATTCTACTAGTTTAATAATCACATGTAATATCAATAACCACTTTCATAATGATGGAATACATAATGCCAGACTATCATAACCACATAGTGAAAGCTATGTGCCAAGACTAAAAATAAGATTTTGTCAAGGACTTGTTCCAAGACACTAGATCGTCTCAAGAGACCTACCAATGCATCGAGTAGCTATAGCGGGCTCCACCCATTACTTACTAAGTCCACTGCATTCCTCATATGAACAGGTTTAAACATAACATAAAAATTCGTATTAAAACTAGCATATGAAATGTCAATACATTCTCCATAAACCATGAATGGTATAAAAATAATACATCCACAGTCACACATATCACAAAACCTTCAATACAAAATGGAAGTTTTGTATGATAATAAATCAACTTCAAATAAGTTTAAAATCCATCAAAGGATGTTGACATAGATGAAATCAGAACTATTTGAGAGAAATATATATTTTTTGAAACCATTTAAAAGTTACATAAATTAAAATATTTACATCAAAAATATTTATATAATCTTGTAAGGGAATTTTCGACGATTTTATAATGGTAGAAAACAGTCTCACCCACCGTATAAGTTAAAAAATACATTCTTACCTTAATTTTATCGAAAAGGCTAAAAAGGACCTTGTTTGGAAAACGACAGAAATAATCCTTTATAAACATCTTATAAAAAGTCAACAAGGGTATAAATTACTTTAACTCATAGTCTATAAAATAGTAAGAATTATTTGAAATACATTTTTAAGAAACATGGATGTTGATGATAAAGACGTCCCAATAGATAATTACGTATAAACAACCTCGGATAATGAAGAGATTGTGAAATAAATCCTTACCTTGTACTTTTTCTTGGTTGAGGGTATGATAACCTCCTATGTAATGGTGAAATAATTCTTACTAAATTATACAAGATTCATATACATTAATATGATATCATATATGATCTTTTAGCATTGCTTTTGTTAATAATATCATTGTATTATCGTTGTTTCGGATGTTAACAGATTCGTTTTCCTTTATATGCTTTGTTACGTAAGCCATGTTTTTTATGGATAGGTTGTATATTATTCATATACAAAATGATATTAATTATTTAGACATTATTTTTAACCATCAAATGAAAATTATTCTTGAATGGATACGATGGGGAATCAATCTTATCGCGTTCGTGGAGACGGTAGTCCGTATGTACGCACCAGCGACAATATCATTATTTTGATATTAAAATAATATATAATTGGATTTTATATCATATATACAGAATCATTATCATTTATATTTATTATTTACGTCAATTACACATCATTATCATACCCATCCAAATAATAATGTATTGAATAACAATTACACCAAGACGTGGAGACGGTAGGCTGTACGTACGCACGTATGGTGACATGTCATTCAAAGGATGGATAGAATACTGAATATGGTTTTAGCATATTTATAATAATATCACAGTATATAGAATATACTGGATTTATTATTTTAGAATGTAAATAACAAATAAAGAAGATGTTGAAGAAGAAAGGAACTTGAAAGAGGGTGGTGAAAACATTACCTCTTCTTCAGGTTCTTCCTTTTGATTCGGTCAAAAGGTTGAATTAGGTAGGCTTTTTGACTAAATCAAGGACTCTAGGATGAATGTAGGATAGTTGAGAGAATATTTGTACAGGTTTTGGCTGAACCAAAATGCTCTGATGGTGTGAATTAGAGAGAAGGTGGAGTTCTCTTTTATAAGAGTGGTGAGGGGCACTTTAGGAAAAGCTAGAAATATTATTTTATAATAAATTCATATTCAGTTTATAATGGATAAAAAGTATATTATTTAAATTTTAAGGTGGATATATGTTGAAAACAACTCAACCAATAGGTTTTAGATAGGTTTGGGTCACTTTATTAATCTTATCTTTTAGTTTTAACTCTTAGTTAATTAGTTTGACATTTACCATGTCTCTTTGTGTTTTTATATTATATATTTAATAAACTTACTATAAACTTCAAAAATACCCCCCAAGTGTTCCATTAATAATACACCTATCATAATATAATTCCTTTTTCCAAACCATAGATTTTTATGAATAGAATATCAATTAATAATATAATATTTGTTTTAAAAACTCATTTATGTCGATTTTAACAATATTTAATAATTGATTTTTGTTAAAGTCATAAAAACTTAATTAATTCGAACCAAATTAATTTAAGAAATCCTAAAATATCATATTAACAAAATAAATTCTTGTATGTAATCGAAACTTTCAAATTATACTTATTTTAATATTTATAATACTAATTATTTGATTCTTCCATTAATAAGGAAAATATTGTATCATTATTGTGTCATAAATAAATTTAATTATTCAATGTCTAAAAAGTTTAATTAAAATCCCATTATGTAGGAAATATTTTTATATTTATAATGAACATTTATACTCTAAAATATAAAATATATAACCCTGTGTAAAAATTGTTTTTCTAAAAGATATATGCTTATGTCATTTTTGTATTTACTTTAACTTAATTAATATAAAGTGTCACTATCACTTAAAAGTGGCACCATGGGGTCCCAAAATAGACCCAAAGATTCCCATGGTCGGACATGTATCAACCAATATGGTTAAGACACATTTTAGGGTAATTTAATATTATTATAATATTATTTTTTACCCTTATTTACCAGATTTACCCTTTATCCATGGTAAATAAAATATTTACCGAAGTAATTATTCAAAATGTCTGAAAATAAAAGATACCTATTTACACAATTTGGAGCTCCTAATTATAAATATAGAATACATTTTTCTAAATTAAAAACACATAAGTGGCATAAATTAATTTAAAATTCATTCCCGTTGTTAAAACAAAAAGCATTTTTTTAAGAGACAATAACTTTCAAAATATTGGCACTTGCTTATGTTCAGTTTAAATGTCAAATTATATCCAATGACCAAAATTGGATTAAATGTTAACAATATTATCTAATTATACTCTAAAATCACTAAAATTTATAATTTATCATTATTAATTATTTCGATTAAAAAAGTTGTTTTTAATTAAAATTTAGTAATTTTCACTATTCATCAAAATATTAAAGTTACCCGAAAAGTACCAAAAATTCACCCTAAGATAATTTCAATATTATGAATCCAAAAATAAAGTCCATTTTGAATGATAGAATGTATAAGATTTCAAAAAAAATGTATTACTATTCATAAGGGCTAGTTTGATTGGTTGTGGTGTGTGTAAAGACCCGTATCTTGACGTACATGGACATTACATTACATTTGCGGAATACTTAGTACATAACAAAAACACACACACAAGGACCGTAATAGTTTAGTGTTTTTGAAAACTCAGAATATAATCTTCTAATCGTGGTGAAAGATCTTCAACATCTCCCATAAAGATCTTCTTTTTTTTAATACCTAAAACCTTTCTTTATATCCTGGGGAAAAGAAAACATAAAAGGGTGAGCTCAAATGCTCAGTAAGGGTAAACAAAAGAAATATCAATCACATCATATACATAAGCACATAACTTTTGGAAATCTTAACCTGCAAAAGAGATCATAATTTCATAACATGGGGTAAATCATGGTAGTGAAATGTAATCACAATAATCATAACATAAAACATGAAACTTTGTGGCATTCACACATAATAATAGAGAATCATTTCTTGTTAGTCCAGACTCATTGCCAAGACTATCTTAGTGGACAAAGTCCCTTTCTGAATCGAGTAACCCTCGTTTCAGTCCTGTTTCACTGAACCGGTATAACCTACCATTCCAGCCATGTCTATCTCATGAGATATAAAATCATTACCCAATGCATTGGAGGGAGATATAGGTCCCACCCATCTTATAATGAATCCTTTCTTATGTGTGCCACATAATCATAAAACATACATCATCGCATAACGCATGTAACAAAAATGGGATTCTTGAAACATCATGACATCATAAATCAATTCATATAAGTTAAAGGAATTCATAAAAATAATTCCATCACAACATGATCAAATCAATGTAATAATAGGGATAAAAACAGAACCCTTTATTATCTTAGATGGAAAATAATTTTGATAAAACACTTGAACTCCATTCTTGAGGAAAATATCCTTTCTTCTTCAAAAACATTTTTCCTTTCATAACATGTCATATAACTTTAAAATAAAAGAAGTTGATTAAAAATAAACTTGAGAACTTGTAAAGGAAGCTTCTTGGAAATAATGTTTTAAAAATCAATTCATGCCGTATAAGTTAAAAAAAACATTCTTCGTACTTTTGTCGGAAAAGTCAAAAAGTACCTCGTACGACAAAAGATTCCTTTCATACATATTTTTAAAAACTCACCGAAGGGTAAAAATGGATTTAAACAATTGTAGGTGGATGGAAATAAGATTGATGAAACATGGATGTGGATGATAAAATACACCCCAGTAAATACTTACGAATAAACAATCTTGGATAAAAATGAGATTGTGATATTTCCCTTACCTTAGGTCCGATTTTCTTTGTTCGTGTCCGAAGCTCCTCTTCTTTGGAATGCCTCTTTGAATCCTCCACTTAAGGAACTAAGATTGGTCTTTGGAGAAGACCAGGACCTCTAGGATTATTCTAGGGAAGTGGAGAGGAGAAAATGGCAGGGGTTGGCCGAGCTTGAGTGCTCAAATTGGTGTGAGGAGGAGGGGGAGGAGGTGTCCTTTTATAAGGGAGGAGAGGGGCACCTTAGGAATATCTCAAAATATTATTTTATATTAAAGTCAAAATCGGTTTATAATGGTTCCAAAGGGTCTTATTTCGAAGCTAAAGTGGGGATGGGTCTAAATACTATCAACCAATAGGATTTAGACAAGTTTAGGGTATTATTTTAACCTTATCAATTAGATTTAACTCTAAGTTAATTAATTTAACTTTTACCATGTCTTTTTGTTTTCTTTCACTATATGGTTAATAAACTTACTATAACATGCCAAAAGAACCCCAAATTGTTTATTATTAATATATATATCCTTATCTAAGTCATTTGGCCGAACCTTAGATTTTTAGGAATACAATAACAATTAATAATATAATATTTGATTTAAAAACTATTTTGTGTCAATTTTGACACTATTTGATATATGATTTTTGTGAAAGTCATAACAGAATTATATGTTCGAACCAAGTTGATTAAATCAACATTAATATATCATATTAACCTAGAAAATTAGTGTAATTCATAAAAAGTCTCAAATTACATTCATTTGAGCATTTATAACATCAATTATGTTAATATTTACTTAAAAGGGTAATTTCTGCATCATCGTTGTGTCATAAAACAATTAATTTATTTAAAGTCTAAAAATTATAAATAAAATATCATTATGTAGGAAATCTTTTTAGCTTTCTAATGAATATTTATAGTCGAATTTACCTTATTTATAACCCCATATTAAAAATGTTTTAGTTATTAAACTTTGATTTTAACTATTTTAACTATTCATTAAATAATATAATATTAAATGTCATAATCTAATCCAAGTGGACCTAAATGGTCATATTATATTCATAAGGTTGTTTTTGGTCGAATTACACTTATCCAATAGAATTAGGACATGTGTTAGGGTAATATTAATATCATATTTACCCTTAGTTACCCTATTTACTATTAACCGTGGTAAAAAAAGTAAAAGTTACTATTCACCAAAAATTATTTTCATCTCATTGAACCACATTTTACTTACTGAAATCAACCGTGTCTCTCGGATTATTGAAATTCCATTCACAGAAGCGGTAAAATTAAGATTTATGAAGAAATTAATTTTTTTAACTACCACTTAGTAGTTTCACTATTCATCAAAAATTGATGTTTTTCAGAACAATGCCAAAATTTCATCCTAAGCTATATTTCATATTCCGAATTTAAAAATGAAGTCTATTTTACCAAATTCATATCATAGAATTTGAATTAATTAATTTTATAATTAAATCCCGCTGTTAAAACAAATAGCGTGTTTTTAAGAAACAATATCTATCAAAAGATTGGCACTTGATTATGTCTGGTTTAAATGTGAAATTACATCCAATGACCAACATTGTATTAAATTGTAAAAATATATTCTAAATATACTTTAAAACCACTCAAATTAATAATTTATCACTATTAATTATTTCGATTAAAAAAAGTTGTTTTTAATTATAATTTAGTAATTTTCACTATTCATCGGAATATGAAAGTTATCCGAAAAGTACCAAAATTTCACCTTAGGCTAAATTCGATACTCCGAATCCAAAAATGAAGTTCATTTTGAAAAATAAGATTTACAGAGTTTTAAAAAGTGGTTATTACTATTCATAACGGCTAGTTTTAATAATATTTTAATAGCATATCGTTGTTTAGTGAAACTCGGTATTGCGTATTACACACGCTATCGAGGAAGGTCGTGATTGCGTGTAATGCAAGGCAAGTCAAGGATGCATGTTGCGCAAGCTCCTTTTGGTGTAGCGTACAACACAAGACTAAAATTAAAAAGAATATATTTTTTTTTATAAAATCTTGGGCTGTTACATTCTACCCCCCTTAAAATGAATTTCGCCCTCGAAATTCGTCGGGGTTATAAATGGTTTACTATTAGAAAAGTTTCTTTAATAGAAACCCACATCGTAAAAAGGAATATCAAAACCAATCTTTAAAAATAAAAGTATGAAACGTAACGGTTACCCAAATAAACTAATCATTGGGTTTCCACATAGGTGAAAATATGGATATGGAAGAGAAATCTAACCATCATGTTCTGATGGAGAGTGGTAGAGAACATGGCTATGGAAAAGCCAGTAATCACAAATCCATAGATTTGTGATGATATAAGGTACCATCTGATTCATCAGGTATAAGATCACTAGGACAACATTTTTGGTTTTCAAGATCATTTCCCCAAAGTTGAAAATTTGAATTAGAATAAATACTTACTTTATTTTGGTACAATCTCACTGTTGTTCGTGCCTTGAACAATTTCCACCTCATCTCTTAAATAAATGAAGTTGAATTTGTTATTCATGAAGTGTTAGCAGATCATGTGATAGAATGACGGGTCATTCCATCTGTCTCAAACAAAAGGTTAGCAAAAATTATATGCATAAGTCAATCTATAGTGAGATTAATCATATATGGTTCCTAAAATGGACTTATACTTCATATATCATACTGCTTAATATAATAAAACTAGTTTCTACTAAACAGGGACTTCCTGTAGGCCAGTGGTAGGCGATAAAGGCCGGTCGCACTTCGGTTGTGGGTTCGATTCCCACAGCCTTGTCCGAAGCGATGGGCTGTCGCCCGTCCTGCAGGTTGTCCTTTTTCCAAAACTATATAACATCCCATCAATAATATCGAAAAAACAAACAATACTAACTTATAATCCATTCCAATCTTTTAGGCTTATCCATAATACTGCAGTCGACTCTCATAATATAGTGAAAAATGATTACCATAGATTTAACACCATCATCGATCCCCATATATCATAAGATATGTTTTGTTGGTCACATTCCAAACATTCAAAGTCCTTAATCGTGTATTCCTTAGTGAAAACATGAATGCAGTTAAAAGTTAACACCTTCCACATACTAAAATCCTCAAAATTCTATATACTCAAACCATGATATCACTTAGTCCTTATATCAATCATGAGCTCATGAATACTGTTAAACATTTCATTTTCTCGTTTTCCCTTCATTATGCGCATAATATCTCAATCACTTTGAATACCACATTAGACCAATACATAAATATTCCAATATTCCAAGATACAACATTATTTTGGAATCCCATTACATAAACACTTAATCATTCCACCACATCGTTGTCATATTCAACATTTCCAATAGTGATCGCATGTGACTTCCCTTTGTCCTTTGCCTTAAGCGGTTGCTCATGTCGATCATCACTAACCCTTGGATTAGGGCATTTATTATCATAATGCCCCATTTCCTTGCACTTGAAGCATTGAAGTGTTGGTTGTACGTTCTCTGCAGTGTTTGCTTTATTCACTTCATTAGAATCCCATTTTCCATTACTTCGACACTCAGCTGCTCGATGACCTTCTTTTCCACACTTAAAACATTTTCTAGTCCCTTTAAGACAATCTCCACCATGCTTCTTTCCACACTTTGTGCATAAGGAAACATTCATCTTCTTTTCACCATTATTCTGAGTTTTCTCCTTGAACTCCATCTTTCGTTTCTTGTCAAACCCATGAGATGGATATGTAACACCAACTTCCATTTCTACCTTGATAGCACAACGCACAATTTCTTCATAGCTACTGAAGTCTCTTATAGCTAATGCCCTTCGAAGACTTGGTTTTAAGCCACTGAAAAATCGATCAACTTTACTTTCAGGTTGGATGATAATACCAGAAGCGTACCTTGCAAGTCTTGTAAAATTCGCTTCATAGGTACCAACAGATTCATCATCCCTTTGCTTCAGTTCAAGAAACTCTT
This sequence comes from Viscum album, assembly GCA_963277665.1. Classification (NCBI taxonomy): domain Eukaryota; kingdom Viridiplantae; phylum Streptophyta; class Magnoliopsida; order Santalales; family Viscaceae; genus Viscum; species Viscum album. Next base: position 229,110,148 of record OY728143.1, read on the forward strand.
TCTCCATCTTTGTTCGGAGAATACGAGGGAAGTACTTATTGAAAAATAAGTTCTTGAACTCGTCCCATTCCATAGACTCAATTTCATCCCTTTGCCTCGTATTCTTAACAAGATTCCACCATTGATCCGCATCTCCTTCCAAACGATACACCGCTAGGATGACTTTATCATGCTCAGAACATTGAAGAACTGAAAATATCTTTTCAGTAGTACTAATCCATTGTTCAGAAACTAATGGATCAGTAGACCCGCTGAAAGAAGGTGGACTCTGCCTCATGAAGGATTCAACAGAATTTTTCTCCTTCCTTTGCTCGTTTGGAAGTCCTGCATGATTCATAGCTTGAGAAAGTTGTGTGAGCATGGCTACAAGATTTTTCATTCCGGCTCCCATATCGTTTGGTTGCTCAGGGGGACAATCATTGCATTTCCCATCACATTCCGCATTAACACGGTTCCTTCGGGTTCCAGCCATCGTCTAAAACCCCAAAAGAATAGTATGAGAGGCAAAAATCATGCTAGGGAAAACAACATAATAAAGGGGTAGTACCCTCAATATCTAACATCTTAGGTTAAATTCGAAGATCGTTAGCGCAATTCTAGGACTATAACCTATACGTATACTTAACCTTAGAGACATCCCTAGACATACCTTAGAAATATCTCTAGGGATCTCACTAACGTTTTCGCATCCTAGTTTCCAAAGGTTGACTAAACCTCCCTCTGATACCAACTGTAAAGACCCGTATCTTGACGTACATGGACATTAAATTACATTTGCGGAATACTTAGTACATAACAAAAACACACACACAAGGACCGTAATAGTTTAGTGTTTTTGGAAACTCGGAATATAATCTTCTAATCGTGGTGAAAGATCTTCAACATCTCCCATAAAGATCTTCTTTTTTTTAATACCTAAAACCTTTCTTTATATCCTGGGGAAAAGAAAACATAAAAGGGTGAGCTCAAATGCTCAGTAAGGGTAAACAAAAGAAATATCAATCACATCATATACATAAGCACATAACTTTTGGAAATCTTAACCTGCAAAAGAGATCATAATTTCATAACATGGGGTAAATCATGGCAGTGAAATGTAATCACAATAATCATAACATAAAACATGAAACTTTGTGGCATTCACACATAATAATAGAGAATCATTTCTTGTTAGTCAAGACTCATTGCCAAGACTATCTTAGTGGACAAAGTCCCTTTCTGAATCGAGTAACCCTCGTTTCAGTCCTGTTTCACTGAACCGGTATAACCTACCATTCCAGCCATGTCTATCTCATGAGATATAAAATCATTACCCAATGCATTGGAGGGAGATATAGGTCCCACCCATCTTATAATGAATCCTTTCTTATGTGTGCCACATAATCATAAAACATACATCATCGCATAACGCATGTAACAAAAATGGGATTCTTGAAACATCATGACATCATAAATCAATTCATATAAGTTAAAGGAATTCATCAAAATAATTCCATCACAACATGATCAAATCAATGTAATAATAGGGATAAAAACAGAACCCTTTATTATCTTAGATGGAAAATAATTTTGATAAAACACTTGAACTCCATTCTTGAGGAAAATATCCTTTCTTCTTCAAAAACATTTTTCCTTTCATAACATGTCATATAACTTTAAAATAAAAGAAGTTGATTAAAAATAAACTTGAGAACTTGTAAAGGAAGCTTCTTGGAAATAATGTTTTAAAAATCTATTCATGCCGTATAAGTTAAAAAAACATTCTTCGTACTTTTTTCGGAAAAGTCAAAAAGTACCTCGTACGACAAAAGATTCCTTTCATACATATTATTAAAAACTCACCGAAGGGTAAAAATGGATTTAAACAATTGTAGGTGGATGGAAATAAGATTGATGAAACATGGATGTGGATGATAAAATACACCCCAGTAAATACTTACTAATAAACAATCTCGGATAAAAATGAGATTGTGATATTTCCCTTACCTTAGGTCTGATTTGCTTTGTTCGTGTCCGAAGCTCCTCTTCTTTGGAATGCCTCTTTGAATCCTCCACTTAAGGAACTAAGATTGGTCTTTGGAGAAGACCAGGACCTCTAGGATTATTCTAGGGAAGTGGAGAGGAGAAAATGGCAGGGGTTGGCCGAGCTTGAGTGCTCAAATTGGTGTGAGGAGGAGGGGGAGGAGGTGTCCTTTTATAAGGGAGGAGAGGGGCACCTTAGGAATATCTCAAAATATTATTTTATATTAAAGTAAAAATCGGTTTATAATGGTTCCAAAGGGTCTTATTTCGAAGCTAAAGTGGGGATGGGTCGAAATCCTATCAACCAATAGGATTTAGACAAGTTTAGGGTATTATTTTAACCTTATCAATTAGATTTAACTCTAAGTTAATTAATTTAACTTTTACAGTGTCTTTTTGTTTTCTTTCACTATATGGTTAATACACTTACAATAACATGCCAAAGGAACCCCAAATTGTTTATTATTAATATATATATATCCTTATCTAAGTCATTTGGCCGAACCTTAGATTTTTAGGAATACAATAACAATTAATAATATAATATTTGATTTAAAAACTATTTTGTGTCAATTTTGACACTATTTGATATATGATTTTTGTGAAAGTCATAACAGAATTATATGTTCGAACCAAGTTGATTAAATCAACATTAATATATCATAGTAACCTAGAAAATTAGTGGAATTCATAAAAAGTCTCAAATTACATTCATTTGAGCATTTATAACATCAATTATGTTAATATTTACTTAAAAGGGTAATTTCTGCATCATCGTTGTGTCATAAATAAATTAATTTATTTAAAGTCTAAAAATTATAAATAAAATATCATTATGTAGGAAATATTTTTAGCTTTCTAATGAATATTTATAGTCGAATTTATCTTATGTATAACCCCATATTAAAAATGTTTTAGTTATTAAACTTTGATTTTAACTATTTTAACTATTCATTAAATAATATAATATTAAATGTCATAATCTAATCCAAGTGGACCTAAATGGTCATATTATATTCATAAGGTTGTTTTTGGTCGAATTACACTTATACAATAGAATTAGGACATGTGTTAGGGTAATAGTAATATCATATTTACCCTTAGTTACCCTATTTACTATTAACCGTGGTAAAAAAAAGTAAAAGTTACTATTCACCAAAAATTATTTTCATCTCATTGAACCACATTTTACTTACTGACATCAACCGTGTCTCTCGGATTTTTGAAATTCCATTCACAGAAGCGGTAAAATTAAGATTTATGAAGAAATTAATTTTTTTAACTACCACTTAGTAGTTTCACTATTCATCAAAAATTGATGTTTTTCAGAACAATGCCAAAATTTCATCCTAAGCTATATTTCATATTCTGAATTTAAAAATGAAGTCTATTTTACCAAATTCATATCATAGAATTTTAATTAATTAATTTTATAATTAAATCCCGCTGTTAAAACAAATAGCGTGTTTTTAAGAAACAATATCTATCAAAAGATTGGCACTTGATTATGTCTGGTTTAAATGTGAAATTACATCCAATGACCAACATTGTATTAAATTGTAAAAATATATTCTAAATATACTTTAAAACCACTCAAATTAATAATTTATCACTATTAATTATTTCGATTAAAAAAAGTTGTTTTTAATTATAATTTAGTAATTTTCACTATTCATCAGAATATGAAAGTTATCCGAAAAGTACCAAAATTTCACCTTAGGCTAAATTCGATACTCCGAATCCAAAAGTGAAGTTCATTTTGAAAAATAAGATTTACAGAGTTTTAAAAAGTGGTTATTACTATTCATAACGGCTAGTTTTAATAATATTTTAATAGCATATCGTTGTTTAGTGAAACTCGGTATTGCGTATTACACACGCTATCGAGGAAGGTCGTGATTGCGTGTAATGCAAGGAAAGTCAAGGATGCGTGTTGTGCAAGCTCCTTTTGGTGTAGTGTACAACACAAGACTAAAATTAAGAAGAATATATATATTTTTTTTATAAAATCCTGGGCTGTTACAGTGTGTGTTAGAACTCAAAGTTGCGTACAACACACGCTACTGTATTATTCAAAGAGAAGCGTACCGTGGAAGCTTTGGGTGTTACATTCTCCCCTCCATCAAATAATTTTGTCCTCAAAATTTCAAGAATATTACTGCAAAAAAATACTCAGGGGAGTTCTTCATCATAAGTTCCTCGGGTTCCCATGTTGCCTCTTCCATCTTATAGTTTCTCCATAGAACTTTTACCAGACAAGTTGTCTAGTTTCTCAACACTTGTTCTCTAGTATCAAGAGTACTGACGGGCTCTTATCAATAAGACATATCGGGTACTAGTTCTAATTCCTCATAGGTGAGTACATGTGTTGGGTCAGGCATGTATTTTCTCAATAGTGATACGTGGAACACATCGTGAACTTTGGAGAGATTTGGAGGCAATGCCAAACGGTAAGCTACATCCCCAATTCATTATAGAATTTTGAAATGTCCTATGTACCTGGGACTCAATTTACCTTTCTTACTGAAACGTATAACACCCTTCCATGGAGATACCTTCATGAAAACATGATCTCCTACCTAAAATTCCAAATCCTTCCTTCGGTTGTCAGCATAGCTCTTCTGCCTACTTTGAGCTGCATTGATGTGGTTTCGGATTACTATCACCTTTTCCGTTGTTTCCTCCACCAGTTCTGGGCCTATGAGTTTTCTTTTACCCACATCATCCCAACAGGATGGTGTGAGACATCTCTTTCCATATAATGCTTCATATGGTGCCATCTGAATACTTGAATGGAAGCTATTGTTATAGGAAAATTCTACCAGAGGTAAATATTGATCCCACAGACCCTGAAAGTCAGGTGAGAAAGATCTCAACATGTCTTATAAGGTTTGAATAGTCCGTTCTGATTTTCCATCAGTTTGGGGGTGGTAAGTAGTGCTCAAACAAAGTTCAGTATCTAGGGCTTTCAAAAGACTTTTCCAGAATCTTGAAGTAAAACGGGGATCACAATCAGAAACAATCGATAGGGGTACTCCATGAAGTCTCACAACTTCATTAATATATAGTCTTGATAGACGTTCAAGTGGTATATATTCTCTTATAGAAAGAAAATGTGTTGACTTGGTAAAACAATCAACAATGACCCATATTTCATCGTTCCTTCTAGGAGTCTTTGGTAGCCCCATGACAAAGTCCATCGTAATATTATCTCATTTCCACTCAGGTATGGGAAGAGGTTTCTTGACTCCTCTAGGCTGTTGCCTTCCTGCTTTCACTTTTTGGAAAACCATACATCTTGACACAAAATAAGAAATCTCCCGCCTCATATAGTCCCACCAAAAAAGTTCCTTCAAATCTTTATACATTTTGGTGCTCCCATGGTGTATAGAGAAATTCGATCTATGAGCATCGTCCAACAATTACCTTTCTAGATCAGATATATTGGGAACACAAAGTCTCTTCCCAAATTTCAAAATCCCATCTTCATACACAAAGTCACTCGATCTCCCATAATTCACAACTTTAATCTTCTATTTAAACTCTTCATCATCAGTCTGAGAACTGTTTATCCTTTCTAGTAATGATGGTTTGGAAACCATTTGAAAAAGTATTGATGTTTCACCTTCTATTGTTATTCCCATATCCAACTTTACTTGATCCATGAAAATTGGATCCCTTTCAACTCTCATTTTGTTAAAAACTCCTTGATCCTTTCTACTCAAAGCATCTTCTACCTTATTTTCCTTCCCCGGGTGGTAGTGTATCATGCAATCATAATCCTTGAGTAGTTCCAGCCATCATCTTTTCCTCATGTTGAGTTCTTTCTGTGAGAAAATGTACTTCAAACTCTTGTGATTGGTATATATCTCACATTTTTCACCATAAGGATAATGTCTCCATATCTTCAAAGAAAACATTACAGCAACTAACTCTAGATCATGAGTAGGATATTTTTCTCATGAATTTTCAGCTGTCGTGATGCATAGTCAATAACTCTATCATTCTTCATAAGGACACAACCAAGTCCTTTCTTTGATGCATCACTATAAAAAACAAACCCATCATTCCCTAATGGTAGATTAAATATAGGATCATTGACTAATATTCTCTTCAGTTCATAAAAACATTCTTCACATTCTTTTTTCTAAACAAATTTAACCCCATTACGTGTGAGCTTCGTTAATGGGTTATCCAATCGGGAAAAATTCTGGACGAAACGCCGATAAAAACCTGCTAAACCAATAAAACTGCGTACCTCATTTATACTCATTGGTGCTGGACATTCTTGGATTGCCTTGGTCTTAGAAGGATCAATAGAGATTCAATCCTTAGAGACAATATGGCCAAGAAAAGAGACCTCCTAAATCCATAATTCACACTTGCTAAACTTCCCATATAATTCATGTCTTCTAAGAGTCTTCAGGATAATGGGCAAGTGATTTTCATGATCTGTGTAGCTTTTGGAGTATAACAAGATATCATCAATAAATACCACTACAAAATCATCAAGATATTCCTTGAAAACTCTGTTTATTAGATCCATGAATACATAGGGTGCATTAGTCAGCCCAAAAGGCATTACTGTAAACTCGTAATGCCTGTACCAGGTTCGAAATGATGTCTTCGAAATGTCTTCCTTCTTCACACACAACTGATGGTATCCAGATCGAAGGTTAATCTATCAAATGTATTGATCTCCATGTAGTTGGTTAAATAAATCATTAATGCGTGGTAGGGGATACTTTTTCATTATTGTTATAGCATTGATTTCCCTATAGTCGATACATAACCTCATAGACCCATCTTTCTTATTAACCAAAAAGACAAGGGATCCCCATGAAGAAACACTAGGGCGAATAAATACCTTATTACTCAATTCCTCTAGTTGTTTCTTTTGTTCAACTAATTCCACAGTGGCCATTCTATAAGGGGTCTTCGATATGGGCCTTGAGCCCGGAATTAAATCAATGAAAATCTCAATTTCTCATTCGGGAGGATATCCAGGAAATTCTTCCGGAAACACATATACATATTCTTTCACAATAGTTACATTCCCTATTTGAACCTTCCTTTCCTCACCCACAGTTATTTCATTCTCTTCTTCCTTAATAACTGAATTTAGTTGAGCTACTGGGGGTGGACCTAGGTACGAATCAGGTGGTGATGATTCTTCTCTAAAGATAAGGTGTTCTTTATCATCATCATCAAAAATAATAACCTCCGTTTTCTTATAATAAATTTTCGCATCATGGTCCGAAATCAAATCCATACTGAGGATTATATCAAATCCAATCATGGGTATGATGATGAGATCAGCAGATAAAGAACATTTATATGCCCTAATGGGAACGGATCCACAGAACTTTGTAGCAATGATACTTCCCTAAAGAGTTTTAACTGACAAATCCCTTGTTAAATCAAATTGGAAATATCTAATTTTCTTAGAAAACTGGGAATATATGAAACAATGTGATGATCGACAATCAAATAAAGCATTGGCTAAACATGAGGAAACCCTTAAATTACCTGCCCCCATGTCTTTTGGAGCTTCAACCTCAGCAGTAGTGATATCATAATCTTGGCCTGATCCCTTGGCCTTTTCTGAGGTAAGTTCCCCTGACACATATGACATTCATTTTCATAATTCCCCATTTCTCTAAAATTATAGGATTCCACGTTGACAACAACTTTTTTTCCATTGCAATCAAGTGTTTAGTGGCCTTTTCCACCACACATGTAACAGACTCACATTCCCTTCAAGAAAGTACCGGGGTGTTTCTTCCCACATTTAATGCAGGATGGATTGTAAACTTTTCCCTTCTTTCATTTATTTCTATTTCCAGAGTGATCAGTAGATCTCTTCTTCTATTTCTTTTCTTTAAAGTCGTAAGACTTATAGGTTTATTTTTCTATCTGGATAGCAAGAGAGACAATATCTTCATATGACGAGAAGGATTGTGACACTGATGCTCGAAGAAGAAATGGTTTCAACCCATCAAATAAACGATCAATCTTACTTCTTGGGTTACGTATATAATCTACAGCATACCTTGCTAACCTTGTAAAGTTAGCCTCATACTTTGCGACATTCTCATCCTCGTTTTGTCTCAAACTCAGAAATTTCCTTTCCATACTTGCTCGATGGTCATGATGAAAGTATTTTTCTAAGAAAATCTCTTTGAACTCCCCCCATTCCATATTTGATACTTCATCATCTTCCATCGGGTTTTGAATCAATGACCACCATTGATCAGAATCTCCATTGAGGCAGTAAACTTCCATGATAATGTTTTCCCTTTCAGTACTCCACAAGGTAGGGAATATTTTCTCTAAGGAATTTATCCTTTGATCAGCTACTAAGGTATTTGTACTTCCATTGAATGTTGGTGGTTGTTGCCTCATAAATATATCTAACATTGATCTTCCACGCTGTGGATCAGAGTTCTCTATACGGGTAAGGTTATTATTCATAACTTGAGTGAGTTTTCCTGGTATGGTTATTAGCTGATCTGCACCAGTTGCATCACCAACTTAACTATAATTATCTTGAGGAGGAGGTAAATACCTACATGTAGTGTGTACATTGATACGGTTTCCATTTCTTCTACTAGGCGCCATTTCTAAACAATGGAATACACTATATTAGTTTTGGATCACAATACATAATTCCAAAAATATAACATACATAACATAAATTGAACAGTTTTACGGATATAATCCATAATCATAAAAATGTTTTCTTTGAAGAAGTATATACTCATAAACCCTTCATAATGGTTTGTAAAGAAAATGAGTTTTATCCTTAGAACATCCCCTGGGAGTTTCGTAACCAAGAGTGTAACAAGGCCCGTTGTCATGCACCAGTTCTCATTTGAGTCTAGCTCAAAGTGGTGTTTTTGGGTTTTACCTCTCGGTACATATTTCCCAAGGCCGCCTCTACCTGATCGTATCCAGACAGGGATTTATTTCTTGGAAAACTCTCAAAATCAATACAGTACCAAAATTGCAGGAAGTTCTTCAATACTAAACCTCAAAGTCCATCTTAGGTCTATGTGCTCTAATCAGAGTTTATCTAAATCTAGTTTACAAGGTTTATACTAAACTTCTTATGATACCAACTGTAACTCCCCGACCCCAATTACCCAGAGTCGGTGCATTATTACATAATATTTTCATGATCACAGAATTTATAGTCTCTAAATACCAATTAGTTTAGTAGCCTTGGAATCACTAGATACATTCATAAGTCTTACATTACATCATAAAATGAATAATACAACAACATCTTTTCTCCATAGACAACACTCATATCCCCTCATACTATCCCTATAGGTCATTCCTAAAATACTTCTTCACATCCTGGGAAATATAATACATATAAAGTGGTGAGCTCAGATTCCCATTAAGGATAACAATATAGTGGAATCTTTCATAAATAAGCCTAAACATTTAAGAAAATGTATAACTAAAACAAAATCCATTTAAACCTAAACTTAAGCATAATATGGAATAAATAAAATTAAATAATTCCATTTACTTATTGACATGGATATTCTACTAGTCGAATAATCACATGCAATATCAATAACCAATTTCATAACGATGGAATGCATAATGTCAGACTATCATAACCACATAGTCAAGGCCTTGTGCCAAGACTACAAATAAGCTTTTTTCAAGGCCCTGTGAAAAGAAACTAGTTTGTCTAATGAGACCTACCAATGCATCGAGGAGCTATAGCGGGCTCCACCTGTTACTTACTAAGTCCTATTCATTCCACATATGAACAGGTTTAAACATAACATAAGCATTTGTATTAAAACTAACATACGAAATGTCAATAATTTCTCCATAAAATATGAATGGTATAAAAATAACACATCCATAGTCAAACATATCACAAAACCTTCAATACAATATTGAAGTTTTTTATCATAATAAACCAACTACAAATAAGTTTAAAATCCATCAAAGGATGTTGACATAGATAAAATTAGAACTATTTGAGAGAAATATCTCCTTTTTGAAATCATTTAAAAGTCACATAAAATAAAACATTTACTTTAAAATATTATTATAATCTATAAAGGGAAGCTTCGACGATTTTATAAGGGCAGAAAATAGCTGCACCTGTCGTATAAGTTAAAAAATACATTCTTACCTTAGTTTTGTCGAAAAGGCTAAAAAGGACCGTGTTTGGAAAATGACAGAAAGAGTCCTTTATAAACATCATATAAAGATTCAAAAAGGGTATAAATGACTTTAACCCATAGTCTATAAAATTGTAAGAATTATTTGAAATACATTTTTAAGAAACATGGGTGTTGATGATAAAGAGGTCCAAGTAGATAATTACGTATAAACAACCTTGGATATTGATTAGATTGTGAAATAAACCATTACCTTGTAATTTTCCTTGGTCAAGTGTTGGTTAACCTCATGTATAATGGTAAAATAATTGTTATTAAATTATAAAATAATCATATATATTAATATTATATCATATATGATCTTTTAACATTTCTTTGTTAATATTATCTTTGTATTATTATTGTTTCTGGTGTTAACTGATTCGTTTTCCTTTATATGTGTTTGTTACGTAAGCCATGTTTTCTATGGATAGGTTGTATCTTATATGTATAAAAAATGATATTAAGTCTTTAAACATTATTTTTAACCATCAAATGAAAATTATTCTTGAATGGATACGATGGGGAATGAATCTTATCGCGTTCATGGAGACGGTAGTCCGTACGTACTCACGAGCGACAATATCATTCTTTTGATATTAAAATAATATAAAATTGGATGTTATATCGTATATACTGAATTTTTATAATGTTATATTTATTATTTACATCAATTAAACATCATTATCATACCCATCCAAATAATAATGTATTGAATAACAATTACACCACGACGTAGAGATGGTACGCCGTACGTACGCACGTATGGTGACATGTCATTAAAAGGATAGATAGAATACTGAATATGGTTGTACCATATTTATAATAACATCACAGTATATATAAGATACTGGAGTTATTATTTTAGAAGGGAAATAACAAATAAAGAAGAAGTTGAATAAGAAAGGAACTTGAAAGAGGGTGGTGAAAACATTACCTCTTCTTCAGGTTCTTCCTTTTGATTTGATCAAAAGGGCTCCATAGGTTGGATTTATGACTAAAGGAAGGACTCTAGGATGAAGGAAGGATAGTTCAGAAAATATTTGGGCAGGTTTCGGCCGATCCAAAAGGATTTGAATGTGTGAATTAGAGAGAATGGGGAGCTCCCTTTTATAAGAGGGGTGAGGGGCACTTTAGGAAAAGCAAGAAATATTATTTTATAATAAATTCATATTTGGATTATAATGGCTAAAAAGTGGATTATTTAAAGTTTAAGGTGGTGATATGTTGAAAACAACTCAACCAATAGGTTTTAGACGGGTTTGGGTCACTTTATTAACCTAATATTTTAGTTTTAACTACAAGTTAATTAGTTTGACATTTACCATGTCTCTTTGTATTTTTATATTATATAGTTAATAAACTTACTATAAACTTCCAATTGACCCCCAAGTGGTCCATTAATAATACACCTATCATTATATAAGTCCTTTGGCCGAACCATAGATTTTTAGGAATAGAATATCAATGAATAATATAATATTTTTTTAAAACTCTTTTATGTCAATTTTGACAATATTTAATAATTGATTTTTGTTAAAGTCTTAAAAACATTTTTAGTTTGAACAAAATTAATTTAAGAAATCATAACATGTCATATTAACCAACAGAATTCGTGTATAGCATAAAAACATTCAAATTATATTTAATTTAAACTTTATAATACTAATTATTTGATTCATTCATTAATAAGGAAAATAATGCATCATTATTGTGTCATAAATAAATTTAATTATTCAATGTCTAAAAATTATAAATAAAATTCCATTATGTAGGAAATATTTTTAGATTTCTAATGAATATTTATAGTTGAAAATATAAAATACATAACCTTATGTAAAAATTGTTTTTCTAAAAGATATATGCTTATGTTGTTTTTGTATTTACTTTATCTTAATTAATATAAAGTATCATTATCACTTACAAGTGTCACCATGGGGTCCCAAAATCTACCCAAAGATGCCCATGGTCGGAAATGTATCAACCGGTAGTGTTAGGATACGTTTTAGGGTAATTTAATATTATTATAATATTATTTGTTTACCCTTATTTACCGGATTTACCCTTTAACCATAGTAAATAAAATATTTACCGATTTAAGTACTCAAAATGTCTAAAAATAAAAGATACCTATTTACACAATTTGGACCTCCTTATTCTAAATATGGAATGATTTTTTCTAAATTCAAAACACAAAAGAGGCAGAAATTAATTTAAAATTAATTCTCATTGTTAAAACAAAAAGCGTGTTTTTAAGAGATAATAACTATCAAAAGATTGGGACTTTCTTATGTTCAGTTTAAATGTGAAATTATGTCCAATGACCAAAATTGGATTAAATGGTAAAAATATAATCTAATTATACTCTAAAATCACTCAAATTAATTTTCACTATTCATCAAAATATGAAAGTTATTCGAAAAGTACCAAAATTTCACCGTAAGCTAATTTCGATATTCCAAATCCAAAAATGAATTCCATTTTGAAATATAAAATGTATAAAATTTAAAAAAGTGGGTATTACTATTCATAACAGCTAGTTTGATTGGTTGTGGTGTGTGTTAGAACTCAAAGTTGCGTACAACACATGCTATTGTATCATTCAAAGGAAAGCATACTGTGGAAGCTTGGGGTGTTACAGTAGACCGTGGTTAATTAGACCATATTAAATTCTAGAAAAGGGGGATCCAGTTATTTTTGAGTAAACATTAATTGAATTTTATCTTAGGTACCTGACATGTTTCATTGCTAGGAAATGTTTTCTTGATGAATCTCAAGTTTCCATCACTAATGTGGTCATGTTGGAAGAAAATAGTTTTTAGGAATAAAATCTTGTTATTATTACTAATTTGAGATTGTACATTTTAACAATATAGATACTCTCCTAGTAAATTTTTTTTGAAGAACCACATGATTACGAATGAAACCCAAAATGGTTATGAGGGAAAAATATACCAACATGCTTATGTGATGAATAAAATTTCTAGGTCAGAATTTATTTTAGGAGAGATGAATATTATAACCATGGTAATGATCATAATAAAATAGTTTCAAGTATTAGTAATATTCTTGAGGATATTCTATGGATTAAGACTCATTGTTATTATATTATATGAACTGTTAAATTAAAAAAATAGTTTTATTCTCTCAAAAGTGATTTTAATGTACTATATGGTTTTATTTAAATGTTAAATTTATATATTTTAGAAATTTAATATGATAAATTTTATTTTATTATTTATTTCATTATATAAAATATATATTTCTGTGATTTTGTTTTATTTTTCATAAATGAATCATTTTTTATGTTAATAGTGGAAAATATAGTATTTAATAAATATGTCATTTATTTTGAAGTACATATAAAGTACCATTAAGTTTTAATTATTATTAAAGTGTATTTATTAAAAATATACCTAAAATAATCAAATTAATTCTATATAATTCATTACTTTGGAATATTTTCATATTTTGGCCTAAAACACATATATTGTAAATAATGTTTGAGTTGTTTCTTACATGAATCATTGAAGAATATTTTCCCCCATTCTAAAAATTGAATTTCAAAAAATTGTTTTAATATTTGGAATTATGTTATTCAAATTTCAAAATAAATAAAATTACATTTTCGGTCACATTGAGTACAATCCATGCTAAATTTCCATCATGTCAGAGAAGTATAAATTGAGTTAATTATGGTTTCAAGAAAGTGATATGATCACATAATCATTTAATTAATCTTTTTATTTATATTATTGAAAAAAATATCAACTTATATTACAACATGGATATATTATGATTCGAACTACAGTGAGTAAGAAATTTATATTATTTAAAAGTTATGAATAATTACAAGAGTGTTTCTCCCCTCAGTTATAAAAGGAAAAATATTATCATTTATTATTCGCAAACATTTAGCAATTTAGATTGACAAATACATACCAAAATATATTCCCAACATCAATCCCTAGGTCCAAATGTTCTTCTCTTCACCAAAAAACCACCCAAGAAGGTTTAAGGTGTATGTTAAATGGTGGCTTCCTAATAAGTGCTATAACACTTAACCTAGTGTTATCATATTTATTTACTCTTATAAAACATTAAAATATTATGAAACTATGGTGATGTGACATGATAAATAACAAAATTATATATAAATGTTATTAATTTGATTTCATAACACATTTTCATCTCATTTTCCATTAAATTGGAAATAAAATGTTGCTCATTTGATGTTAATGGTTCAGTCAGATATATATCTTAAATTCATTATTTAATTATATTTTTATTTAGGGAGTATATATTGAGAATAATGAAGTAGGTTATTCAATTTTTTTGAGTGGTTATTACTATTATAAAAAAGTGACATAAATATTATGATGATGTCTCATGGTAACTTATGTATTTTCTTTGAATAAAGATAAGGTTTAATGCATTTATATTTATTTATAATTTATAATAATTATATTGTATTTAAAGGAAATTTTATTACCATATTATGTTTTAAATCTATATTTTCCAAAAAAAAATAATTTCCATGAGTTCGATTGTTATCTAAGAAACCCTCTAATTATTATTTATCCCATAATATATCATATGATATGTTTAATGATTATCATTAGTAAGTGATGTTTACATCCTGAGTACTTAAATGATTATTTTGTGCTCACGTCAACTTATATAAAATTTAAATTTCACATTGGGTTTCATAATTTAAAAAATGGTATAATGATTTTCTTTGTTTTTGTATCCATTAACCTCCTTTTATTCCCATCCCATAGATTCAAATGTTTTTGACATTGCCTAAGGGTGAGTAGAAAAATATTGAAAGGTATATATATCCACTATGGTGATTTCAGATAAAATAAGAAATCAATTTTCAAGGGAAATAAGAAATAAAATTAAAATATCAAATTTTCATGGATAAAATAGACATTGATTAGAAGTGTCAACATTGTATTGTACGGTTTTGATATATAAACAATTTTTAAATTCTACAAAATTATAAACCAAAAATATCATTGGAGTTAAATCAAAATAAATCCATGATATTAAACTCCTATGAATTTTTTTTTCAAGGTACATGTTGGTATAATGAATCATACCAATTTCCACAATAATAAATTAAAATAGGTTCTATGATAAATATTCATTATCTTTGATTCCTTATGTGGGAATAATTAACACCCTAGTAACTATCACGAATCATCATTGTATCCCAACATATTAATGGCACCCACCTCGAGAACAAAAACACACAATCAAAGTATCCTTTTAGTGTAATTGTGCATGCCTTAAGAAAATTCACATGTTATCACCATATCCTCATAGTGGTTAGGATTCCACCTTTGGAACAAAAAAAAATTTCACAGTTTAAATGTTAATCACATCATATGTATTCTATAATTTGTTGATGTAGAAATAATATCAATGAAAAAGATCAATGTTATACAATATTATGAGGTAGGTACCCACCCAATTACGATATCGATGCTTTCCTACAGAGGTACATCACAATAATAAATAGTATCTACAACAAAATCAAAATCTATGTACCATAATATTGAAGATACATTCATCTTACAAGGTAATAAATACTATTGATGGAACTCCTCGAGTAACCCATGAAATTTTCTATTTCATTTATTAAGGGAATTGATCACATGGTAGCCAAAGGTTTTGGTTTTAGAAATATAAAATCACGATTCACATCATATTAAATCTTATTCTATTAAAAAAACAAGGGGATAAGTGGTTTAGTTTATTTATTATGTTATGATCAGAATAGATTAGTTAAATCACACATCATGTGTATACAACAACCATAATGTATCACATGGAAAATTTATAGTTCTTCGTCTATTATTTATTTAAGAAATCATAAGGGATTTTAATTTTTTGAATTATTATCAATGACATGGCTTGAGAATCAGTGTTCATATAGACAATCATAGAGTTATAGTGAACCCAATAAAATTGTTTTGATATAGTTTGAGTATTAGAGGTGACATTGGTGTTTAGGTGATTATTGAGATATTTGGCTTAATTTTTTGATGTTTTTTAGAAGATCACCATGGGATCATTGTTTGGGTAGAAAAATATAATGAAATTGTGAGGCTACCTTGTTATGGGTGGGTTTATAGTTCAAACTAAATTGTTCACATTTAATATTAATTCCCATGACATCATAAAGGGTAATTCATGAATATCATCGATTATTTCAAGTGTGGTACGATGGACCTAAATAATGGAACAAGGTATTGATGTCATTGAAAAAAAATTTGAATTTTTTTGTATGAGTTTTATAGTTGTTTAGTATGATTGACATGTAGTTTAGTGATGAATGTGGTCAAACCATGTAGGATGGTTGGACTTGTATAATGAAGGCCACACAATTAGAGAATTTTTTGGCCAGCCATACATCCAAACTATGTGTCATTTTATAATTAGGACCAATACTATTTTAAGTCATGATTTATTACTAAGATAAACCTTCTTTATTTTCACATCCCTTATTCTTGATCCATCGGACCCATCCCAATTCTCATTGGAATCCATATTTTTTGGTTGATTTTTGAAGTTTTATTTATAAATTTCAAGTGACATTCATCCTATGTTTCTAATAATGCATGGTTTTCATCTATTTTTTCATAAATCTTCCCTATTAAATAGTGTGTTTGGTTTTGATTAAACCAATGCATAGGGGAATCGGGTGAAAAATTTATTCATTTCATTTGGATTTGAAAAATGGTGTTTGGAGATGGCATGTTGATGTTGGTTTGTTTATGTTAGGCCATTTATCATATTTTTTAAAGGTATATAGATTAATTTAAATTTAATTAGAATTTGAATCTTTTTGGATTTTTGTGATTTGTAGGTAATATGTTTCATGGGTATCCCATTTGGAATTGACCTGTTTTTTTTTCATGGTTATAATGTGATAAAGATAATAAAACACTATTTAATAAATTATTAAAATATATATTAAATTTAAAAATTAATTATTATTGTTTAAATTAGTTTATAATTTAATAATTAACAATATTTTGATTATAATTAATTAAATTTGGATACATTTTCCTCAGTTTGGTCCACATGGTTTTCTAAAATGGTTATATGTACTTGGATTAGATAGGAAATATATTAAAGTTAATGTTTTAACAAATAAATTGATTTGAATGGGGGTAGGTAATTATTAGTAAAAAATCCACTGGAATTATAGGTATATTTATGGAATGTGATGTGTGGTCCTTAACCTATGGAGATCAATATTTTTAATATTATATATTTTTTATTGTTTAAATGATTTACTATGAAAAATAGAAAAATATGCCATTTACCATGAGGGAACCTTGGGCACTGGCTGGACTACATAGTCCATTGATGGCCAGAGTTGTGGTTATACTTCTTTCTATGAGACACTTGGACTAAGGGAGGTATTAACTAAATTAAATGAAGATAATGTAGTTTCTATAAATTAGGATCCCTTAGATACCTCATATAAGGTGTTAGTGATAGGTATTGATTATTGACATAGGAATGGACTATGTGGGGACCTTTAGAGGATTTATAACCTTGAATTGAATTGAGATTATTTTGGGGTGAGTGTATCTCCCAAATTGTGAAATTATTTGCGATGTGTGTAAAGAGTTTTAAGGTGGATATATTTTTCATGTGCGAAGGATTGAAAGTGGGGACTTGTGAAGGGGATTTTTTTTATGGAATCACCCTTGTGTGATACAAATATGAATATAATTATGAGGTCATTGAATCTATGATGTGACATTGATTATGATAATGGATTTTTTAAACTTTATGTGATGGGTGTCTTCTAATGTGGCATGTTTGAGATAAGGGAACCATAGATTATTGCTATGAATACTGTGACCTTAGGGAAACTAATGGGTTATTTAGGGAGAAGATTTAACTTATACAGGTACTGTATTGGAAATGGAAACTAAAGGTTATTGATGTTTCATGGATCCTTAATATTCAATGACACATTGGATGGTTTGGTTATGATGTACTTACCATTGATATGTATTGAGATACATATTATTCCCATAATATACACATGGGATAGAAAAATAATTCGTTAAACATTGTTTTAATTCCATTGTAACATTCCTTGTATTCAATTCATATGTTATATATGTATATATTTCATGGACACACTCCCTGGATTTTATTCAAATGTTATCTATGTGGGAATACCATATACCTAGTCTATTAATTTTGAATAGACATTGACCAGGTTATAATGAATGATACATGCCCCATGGATATTTACTGGTGGTTATGTTGACCTGAATGACTTAGAAACAATTACTGGATTCATATCCTAAGGTATTGGGATAAAAACGAAACAAATATTATAAATGGATTTAGATATATGTTATTTTAGTTTGAAGACCTTGGACACACTCATTGAATTTTAATCATGAATAATTTTTATTTCCAGAGAATTTCTCCTAGTGGAAGAACCCAGAATTTTCTTTAGATATTTGGAGCTCATTTATAGTTATTCTTTTACTATTAAAGTTGTGTAAATTTTTTGGGTATTACATTGGTATTTGTTTGTATAAAATTGGTGAATTTTGGATTGAAGAGGGACGTGAATGGTTATCACACATTTTCCTATACCATGTGCCCACGAAAAAAACCATGAAACCCCCAAATAATATTAATTCACATAGTTGGGGAATTTATTCTAAAACCTTGAAACCTCATAGTATTAACCATATGACTTCTTGTATGGGCTCATGGTTAAGTGCACAATGAAGGAAAACCAAGAGGTCTGTAGAGGAAACCATGCATGTGGAAATCTAAACCCCCAAAAAATATAAATAAAATCACAAACCCACTAGTATTAATCCATGATCACCCCCAATAGGACATAAACTAATTCATACAAATATTAGTGGCCCTCGAAAGTACTCCAAGTCATTCCAATATCCATTAATGATGACTGTGAAATCAGATTAAGGAATCTACTTCTCCATTGGGTAAGACATCTCATGATGGTCGGTTTCATCGTTATCTCCCATATTTATCTCATCCTTTGAGGGGATTTTTAATCCATTTATTACAGATCCAGATCACTGTTTTCATGGATCTAATATATATGATATTGGATCTATGTTTTTAACCATGATAATGATCTCCACCCCGATCTTGGTTGTTCCACTTCAACTAGGGATTTCATATAGTGATCACCCATTGACGATCTTGAGGTAGGTGATCTAAATTTAATTTATATAGTATTGAACACCAATTGTAATTATAAATTGAGATATTTCAATTATAATGTTTGTAAATTTAATCTTGAATTGGATAAATTATGTGATTGATTGATTTATGAAGTACTGTAATTAATTTATTTATTTTTCATGTGATTACAAAATGAGTTAAACATGGGATAATTGTATTTAGTAATTGTGATTATGAAATTGGTGAATAATGGAACATTAAATGGATTGGTTAACAAGAAAATATAATAGTTCAATTAATGTGATTGTGGAATTGATTGATTAATTGAATATTTAATTGGTTCATTAATAGGAATTAAAGGTATTTTTGGTTTTACCTTGAAGGGTTAATGAATTATAATGAGAAATATTGTTAATTTCTTTAATAGTGATTGATTTTAATTATTCCATGTGATTGAGATATGGAATTATTATTGTTGTGATAAATTTAAAGGGTGTAGTTAAATGAGATTTTTTGGTGGGAAGGTCAACGATGAAAATCCAAGATATATATGAAATCATGATTTATGTGATATTTTTCATATTTTTTATATTTGTGATATTAGTGATATTATATTTTGGCTTAGGGATGGAGGCTCAAAATATCAATATGATATTGAGGTGTGGGATAGAGTCAAATACTCCAAATACCCATAGGGTTTTAGACACAATGTTTTATCCCCTTGCTATTGGGATTATACTATGGTTCCAGTTGATAGTGTTATGACCTGAAATGAAATGATTAATGGTAAAAATGTTATTGTGATGTGTGATCTCATTTGGGGATAGTTCAAACACCAGCATAGGTCATAGAATGTGTTGATAATATGGGTTATATAATGAACCTGAGAAATTGTGTGGTTAGTTAAATAATACCAAAATGTGATAACTTTTTTACTTTATGAATGCTAATTTATTCACTGTATAAATGCATAAACAATTATTTAGTGGATATTGTTTTATATGACGTTGGTGGTGGTCTACTGAGTTTTACTCACATGCTACTTGGGCTATATAAAACCTTATATTTATTACACATTTATTCATTATTTATTACTTATGATTACAATTACTATAACCTAGATGATTAAGAAATCTGTTGTGTTTTGATATTATGTACATTACATAAATAAATAAATAGTAAATTCATCATTTTTGTTGAAAACATCCATAACATGATAATACTTAAAATTGAATGGAATAACCCAGGGATATACATAAGAAAGGGTGAGCTAGAAACCCTAGTAATGGAATAAACATGGAATATCATGATAAAATTATTAAATGTTAGATTATATTAATATAATTTGTAATAAAGGGATTGATAATAATAATTGTGAATAATGGGTCATGATATTTCAGGATAATCATAAAAGAAAAATTGGAAATGTGGTAGCAACATAAAACACCTCATTAAATAAATAGGTTAAGGATAACTACCATAAAATAATTATTTATAATGTCCCAAAAATCAATCAAGATTACGCCATATCCAAATATTATGTCTAACAGTACTAAAAAGTTCCCAATGAATTGTACTACTATATAATTCTAGGTTCACCCATCACATATATTCATTTCTCATGATTCATCATTCTACATAGATCATGAAAAATTGATTCAATTAACATCACATTTTATTCCACAAAAAAAGTGTGTAATAAATTAATGTGGTTCCATAACAATAGATGTATATATGTATTAAGGTTAACATCCATGATTGAAAATTGGTATGGAATTCAGTACATAATTGTTTTGGCATGGAAAATCAAAGTGAAATTTCGGCAGCATAATTGTGTCCCTTTAAGATTCATAAAATTGGATTATGTGAGAAAAGGGGGGCTATAATCATTTTATATGAAAATAATACTAATAAATACATGAAAAAACTTTTCCAAATTTATTAATTACAAATAGAAAGTATAATATAATAATTAAACTTAAATAAATAGGGGAATGTGAGGATCCCTTACTTGAGTGTTTGACATCAAATGTTTGGAAGGTGTTTCTTTAAGGATTGTGGAACATTGAGAGGAATATGGAGGGGGAGGGAAGAATAATTAAAAGATAAAAGTATTTTTTATTGATGATAAATAGTGGATAGTTTTGTTTATATAGGATATTAATTGGGATTTCATTAATATTTATCAAACATATGTTTTAGACTCTATATAAAAAAATAAGAAATATCTAAAAAATTATGATGTGTCTTATCAATGGTTTTAAACAAATGGGAGTGATTTCATTTATTTTATAAGTTCAAGGGCCGAACATGATAAAATAATAACCTTGATGATGTGGAAGTGATTCATTCTCTTAATGAAATTATTTTAAAAGCTTAAAATATATTAATGGTTAAGGAGGATTCATAATGGATTTATAATATTAATAAAATAAACATAAAATAAAATTATTTAAAATTTTTAACCTATTTTTTTTTCTTTTGAAACCATTTATAGTATTTATTACATCACTTTTGCGTCATTATGATAGCACAATACACTCGGTAATTTATAGAGTACTTAATTTTTACCTGATAATATGGCAGTCTCAGAAAATTACAATATATTTCTCTATCAGATGATTTATATGTGATGATCAAAAAAATAATATTCATTCAATCAAAATATTTTTCTAAATATTTGAATATTTTTCATTTAATATAATAGTTGACATATATTATGAAATGATAGATTTTTTGACAATAACCATTTTCAAATGATTATAAAAACTATATTTGGTTTTAAAATATATATATATATGATCATTTATGTTTTATTAAAAATTACATAATAATTATATATTAATAAAATAATATTTATTTTAAAAACCCATTAATTCTGCAAAATAAATTACTTAATTAAATTTGAATACTTCTCAAAATTACAGTTTTTGTTTCATTGTATCAAAATAAAAATAATTTATAATGTAAAAATAATATAATGAATATATATTCATTAGTTTATAAAAATTAATTTAAATACTCATATTTATAGGGTTATGATACATATTTATTTAATACAACATAAAACGCCCTAAGGGTACAGTGAATGACTTTGAGACTTTCATGGGGAGGTTTAAAATTCATGGTTTAGATCGTGATCTCAATAAGCTTTATCTTCTCCCATAAATTGGTTTTGCCATTCAGTAGTTTTTGGATCTCAATTTGTTTTTTGGTAATGGGAAAATCCAAGGGATAGTATCTCCATAATATGCTCTAATAAATGGGATTCATATGGTCTATTCATATTGATTGAGTATATCAATTCTGTTGTCAGTGTTAATTAGATTCATTAAAACCATACAATTATACTAATCATATGATTGATGATCAATGACTATATTATTAGCGATAAATATTCATAATAGTCTTATAAATCTGATAGGATAAAAAAAATTCATGTGTTTTCAATAACCATATTAAAAATAAGACATTTAATTAAATCAAACAGGGAATTTTCTTTATAACAATTCAAGTCGTTCTGATCCCCCCCCCCACTCAAAAATTTCACTTTTGAAATATTATATTCTCACACTATAACTGATGATGGTAACTCTATTTCAACACCTCCTCCATTTCCCACATCAGTTCATCAAACTTTTGATTTATCCACCACACTATGACTAGGTGAATTGACATATTTAGTAAATCGTTGTGTCTATGGGAATGATCTTCACTGGATAAACATAATAGGAATGACCATTCCACAATTGAACCAAATCTATATTTAGTACATGTATGGGGTCTACATGTAATAAATCATGTATATGTGGTAGTTCAAGTGGGAGTGCTAGTTGAAAGGCCACCACTCGGATGTAATCAAGGATCTAAAATAAGCTAGTGTATTTGGGACTAAGATATCCCTCCTTCCCATATATCATCACATTCATCCATATATATATATATAGGAATAAAATATCTCCAAAATAATTCTCTAGGTCCCATTGATGATTGTAATCATATATATTCTATTGACTCTGAGTATCCTGGATATGCAGCTGAATTTTCATAACAGTTACCACCATTTCCTTAACTTCTTTATGACAATGCAGTTTTTATTTCCTAACCTTGTCCAAGAATGCATGTGTTCTTCACATATTACCATAAATTGATTCATAGGGCGAAAATTGGATTCTTGCATGGAAACTGTTATTACATGGGAAATCATAAAAAGGAGGATATTAGGTAAATCATCTTTTGATGTCAATCGAGTATGCTATCAACACGACCTTGAGTTTATAGACAGTCCACTCATATTGGACAATAGTTTGAGGGTGATATTTCATACTGAAGTTCTACATTGTATTTATATAATATATGAGATTATTTGAGAACAAATAGGTGAATCATGGATATTTATTAGATTCAATCAATAGTGGTATCCAAACAGACTTACCAATTCTTTGATGTATATCAATATAAGTTGATACAATGAGAAGTCATATCGAATTTATATAAATTGAGATTTATTTTTAATATTATCCACAAAAACCCATATATCATTGTTTCTTGTTGAAGTCATCAGAAGTTTGATGAAAAATTCCATTGTCATGTTTTCCCATTTCCATATTAGTATGGGTAATGATTTCATTATCCTCTTAGAATTGTTTACTTCAACATTCACTTTCTGAAATACCATTAAATTTGATTTATATTCTAGTATCTCTTTATTCATATTGTCCCACAAATAGTTCTTCTATATATATCAATACATATATGTGCTGTCTGGGTGAATAGAGAATGTTAAGCTATGTTTTTTATTAAACAACCCCTACATTAAATCTGGATATGATGGTATGCATAGTGGTGACACAAATCTCAAAACTCATTATTCAGTAACATTTAACTCCAAGGATTTCCATTTTAATTTAGTTTCCATTTTATTTTAAATCACTATATCATTTCTTTGAGCATCATTTTTCCCTCCATAAGGGATAGTTGAGAAATCATTTTTGAATGGATTGATGTTGTTCCTATTTTTATGATTCTAATTTCCATAATTTTAATTCTAATAAGATTAGATTCATTTCAATTCTCATCATTCAAAAAAAATTTACAATAATTTATACATATATCATCATCCACATTAATCAGTTCCCCAGGATGGTATTGTATTGAGCATTCATATTCCTTGATCAGATCTAACCATCATAATTGGTTCATAATCTTCTCTTTATTTCTTAATATAATCATGATATATTTCCAAGCCATATTTATATCATAGTTTTTTCAAAAGAGATAATTCTCCTATTTGTTCAATTATAACATCACTACATATAGATCTATATTAATCATTGGATAGTTGTGTTCATGAAAATTCAATTTCCTTGAATCATATGTTATCTATTTGTCATTTGTTCTTAACACGGATCCCAATACCTTCTTTGAAGAATAACTAAATACCATGAAATGTTACCCACTTGTGGGTAGTGTGAGTATAAGTGTAGTGATAAGCCTCTTTTTCAACTCCTTAATGCTCTATTCACATTATTCATTAAAAGATATCATGAGTCACTATTATGTTTTCATGCTATGTGAGTTTTAAAATCATGATAAATTTCTCTCAAATAGATGATTGCATCCATACATTACAAAAAAATGGATATCTATAGCTTATATTGGTCTTTTACATCCTTCAATTACTTTTATCGTTGAAGGGTGCACAAATATACCATTTCTTGGGATGATATTCCATAATAAATAGAAATCTTTCAACTATAACTCATATTTTATATACTTTCAATAAATCTTATTGTACTCTAAGGTCATTAGCACAATAACCAGATGATCTTCATTCTCCTCCTTACATTTAGAGTATATAAAAATATGATCATCAAATACCATAACAAAATATTCTTAGTAATACCTAAAGAATATATTTATCGAGTTCATTTGGATTTATGAATCATTACTGAGTAAGAATGGAATTTTTAGGAACACATAGTGCCCATACTTTATACAAAATCCATTCATGGGGATATCCTCCTGATTCACCCTAACATCATAATATATTGACAATAGATTCACATTGGAGAAGTGTTGTTCACCACATAACTGATCAAACATTTCATCAATCCATGGAAAAGGATATTGTTTCTTTATCATGATCTTGTTAAGGTCATGATAATCATTTCAAAGGAACATTAAACCATCGTTCTTCTCGATGAAGATGATGGGTGCAACCCTTAGTGAAGAATTGTGTGTATAAACCCTTTATCTAGATGCTCCTGATTGTTTTCATACAACTCCTCATTTACACAGAATCCATTCGATATAGGGTCTTTCATAATAGTAATACCACAGGTATATGTTGGATTAAAATTCAACCTCTTAACTAGGTGGAAGACAAAGAAATTCATTAAGAAACACATCAGTGTATTCCCTCACAATGGAAATTTCACCATGAATGATTCTTTAATTTCACTCAAAAGTTTTTTCTCAATATTCTTACTCAAAGGGAAATAATATATATTCATGATATGTATGGTCTAAAGAATATTCATACTTTTCCTTACACTTAACCTAAATTTTGGGTTGATTCTTGATATAGAGAGTGATTTATTTCACTAGGAAATTTATTTTGGATCTATATAATGAATGTCAATCTAGGCCTAGAATTGAGTAAAATTGTAAAAAATAAAGAATTAAATGGTTTTATAGAAATATTCACCCATAAATTTTCATAGGGTTGGAGTAATATAGATGGTGTGAAATAATTTCCCCAGTGCCTATTTTCATCCATAGCATGACTTCCATGATTTGTGGCGGTGTTGGAATAGTTCTACCAAATTTTATTTATATAAATTAATGTATAGAAATAAAATCAAAAATAATATTCACTATTATTGAGTTAATAAAAAGAATACTTGTCACAAATTCATTTTCAGGATCCTACTTTTGGGTTATGATGGAAAAATAACTCCCTTTATATAATAGAGTATTTTGGTTATCTCTAAATAACATTGTCTTAGTGCATTGGTTAGAATAGTTCCCTAGATCCTTGTTGTTGAAACAATGAACAATACATTGAGGTATAACTGTAGAATTTCATTCCTTCATTGGATTATTTGGTTTTTATTATCAATAATCACTAGATAAGTGTCCATCATTCCCACACCAAATGCATTGCCCTGTCCCCCTTAAGAAATTTCTAGGGTTCTTCTTTCCTCCCTTTTGGAAGGTGGGATGTTGAAATTTCTTGGAATCATTAAATTTATCCATCACACCACCTTAATTGAATCCCACATTATTATGTGTATCCCCATGATACTATTTAATTTCAAATATCACTATTTCAATATTGAGGGAACATAAAAAAAATTTCCTCATCGCTATAAACGTCTCACAAACTCATGGATTTTTATAGAACAGGTTTTATCCCACCAATGGTGTGGTGAACCTTCAATTAGAGTGTAATTAAAAAGTTTGAGGTATGTCTTTCATGTATTTTGATTTTTACCTCATGCACCCTGATATATTTTTCATATATTTTTCTTATAGCCATGGAAATCCCATTCCATTTTAATTCAGAAAGTGAGAGGAAACATTTATCAAAAAACATTTTCTAGAATCTATCCACCACATTGCATAGATCACTTCATAAGGCTTTGTATTCCTAATTAATGTACACCACTGATAATCTTCTCCCTTGATATGACAAAAAAACTAGTATAACCATCTCTTGTTTGCAATATTTATGGATGTATATGATCATATCTATGGAGTTGATCCATTTATCTGTTACTAAGGGATTAAATTATGCAATGAAAGAAGGATGCTTTTTTTCAAATAAATCCTTACAACACAACATTTTTTCTCTTAGAGTTATTTGTACCCTACACCTAATATAATCTCCATTAAAAACAATTGTAAATAGAGAGTGTATTGTCATAAAGTTCATGATTCTTGATCCCAACATGTTGGGAATCTCGTTTGTGGAATCCTCACATTTCCCTTAACATTATTTTTTACCTGATTCATCCTATATTCAGCTATTATCTAGAATAAAAGGATATTTTTTTATGATTATATTTAAACTATTAAAAATATTAAGTGTGAATCCAATGAAATTAAATATATGAATTATAAAATACATTAATTTCTAAACTTAAGAATTTCAAGGATTTATATTATATTATCCATATTTTATTTCATAACATATATTCTTATTTGGATTTTTTTGTTACCTTAATAATTGATGGTAATGTTATTATGAAATTATGAAGGAATATTCTTTTGGAGTTTCAAACAATGTGTTTTTAAGGGCTATTATCATTCACTAGTTCTTGGTTGAGTCTATCTCAAAGTGGTGTTTTTAGGTTTTACCATTATGTGTAGCTGTACAATAGCCACATCAACTTATAGAATCTAGAAATGAATGTATTTTCTCTATTAACCAATTACAATATACATACCAAAAGTTTTTTATTTTTTCTTATGATTATTCTTATTCCTATTCCCTTATCTAGAGTTTTATAATCATACATCTGAAAATAACTAGTCTTGTCATTTTATTCCAACTGTAAAATCCATTTTTTATATTACACATTAATTCATGATTTATCAAATAATAGTACACTAAAAACATCCTAGATGATTGATAAATATAGTGTCATTGGGTATTATGTACATTACATAACAACATAAATAGGAAACATATAACATTTATTGAAAACATCCTTAACATGCTCATTCTCTAAAATAGATGGGACAACCTGGGGTCAAACATAAGAAAGGGTTGAGGTATAAAGCTGTGAATTCAAATTAACAAGGAATGACAAGAAGAAAGAAATAAATGTTAGAAAATAGGAATATTAATGGAGCATAAATTGAGTGATAATCACAAACATGAATATTGAGTCCTAATATAGCATGATAATCATAAATGAAACATGGGAACTATGAAAACAATATAAAATACTGCATCATCAACATTGGTCAGGACTCACTTCCCTGACATCATGATCAAAAAATTCCTATAAAGGAATCAGGATCACTCCATGTCCCAACATTATGTCTCATGGGACTAACCATTACCCAATTAATAGGAGACCTATATAAATTTGGGTGTATCCATCACTTTTATTTCATTATGAAGCTTATATGTTCAACATAGATCATAAAAAATAGATTCATTTATAATAAAATTATATTCCATGATCATGGAGGTGAAATAAATACATGTATTTACCCAATAAAATAAGTGTATGTGTATATAGGTGAACACCCCTTATCGGAAATCGGTATGGTATTCACTACAGAATTGTTTTGGCATGGAAAATTACAATGAACTTTCAAAAGCATAATAACATAACCTAAAGATTCATAAAATGGATTGATGGGAGATAAAGGTGTATCTTGTCATTTGGAATTAAAAATGAATGTATTAGGGACATGAAAAAAATATCTTAACATTAGGAATTGGGAATATGAGGCAAGATAAAATAATGAAACATTAATAAAGAGGAGAATGAGAGGATCCCTTACATGAGTGTCTTACTTAAAATTCATTATAGGAGCATCATAAAAGCTTTTGGTCACCTTTAAAGGTCGTTAACGATTGTAGGAATGACTAATGATGTGATCCAAGGATTTGTTTTTTGAAGATTAATGGGTGATTTGTTGGGATTATGTAGAAAATTAGTGGGGATTTGTTTAATATTTCTCTAAATTAGGCTTTAAAGTCTATATAATAAAATAACCAAAAAATATCCATTATTTTGACCATAGTTTTTGAGAAATGGGAGTGTTTATCATTCTTTTATAACTGCAAGTTTCTGACATAAAATAATATTACCCCTACTAATGTTTAAGTGATTCATACTATTAAAAGTTGATTTCAAAATCATAAAATAAATTAATTGTTTTTGGAGATTCCTAATGGATTTATAAAATTAATAAAATGAAAATAAAGTCACATTATTTTAAATTTAGAACATATATTTAGTCTTAAAAACAATTTATATTATTTCCAAACTCGACATTGGGTCATTTTTAGGTCCTAATGCACATTGTAATTTATACAGTAATTAATTTTTAACTTTAAATTTGATTGTGTCTAAAAATTATTAAAAATTCACTATTGTTTAATTTTGAAATTCTTATTCCAAAAATATTATTATTTTATCAAAATCATTTTCAAAATATTTTAAATTTTAATTGTAAAATAATAAATGATGATTATTTAGAAATGCTAGTTTTTTTTCAATAGCAGTTTTTTTAAACATCCAAAAATTATATTTGGATTCATAAAAAATATATGATGACTTATTTTTTATAAATAATATTTAATAATAAAAGTTTTTATAAATTTTATTTAATTAAAAATCCATTAATTCATTGAAATAAATTCTTAAATTGTATTAGAATGTTACCCAAAACTACAATTATTGTTTTATTGTATCAAAATCAAAAATCACATATAATTAATCAATAATAGGATGAAAATATATTCATTATGTTATAAAAATTAATATACTTATTCATAATTCTATGGTCTTGATACATATCCATTTAATAAACAAGAAAATCCTTTATGGGTATGGTGGGGGACAATGGGACTTCCATGTGGTGGTTCGATGAACATGGATTGGGTGATGAATTTGATGGGATTAAACATCTCCTATAAACGAATGTTTTCATTCTTATGTTGTTGGATCTTATCATGGGAATTTCCAAAGGAAAAATCCTATGTTTCTATCTCCCATGGAAGCTCTAATAAATGGGATTCATAGAGTACAATTCGACTGGTTATGGCCATCGCCTCCTTTGTTTATGTTAATTGTATGTTTTAATCCCCAATATATATACTAGTCATGTGAGCACTATTCAATAGCTATATTATCAATGATAAATATGATTAATATGATCTTAAATTATATTTGATAAAAACTAAAAATTGCCTATATTTTCTATAACCATTCCACATAATAAGAAATTTAATTAAATCAATATAGGAATTTTAC
Source organism: Viscum album (assembly GCA_963277665.1). NCBI lineage: Eukaryota > Viridiplantae > Streptophyta > Magnoliopsida > Santalales > Viscaceae > Viscum > Viscum album. Next base: position 229,140,575 of record OY728143.1, read on the forward strand.
TTATAATAGTCCCTTCATTACATGGGTTACATGATTGGTACTCGGATAGACATCTTCAATGTAAAAAATATATAAGGGAAGGAATCCTATGGTAGATGGATGATGGGTACTTCTATTTTCTATTGTGATTATGTACATTACATAAAAACCTAAATAGTAAATTCATCATTTTATTGATAACATCCATAACATGCTGAAACATAAAATTGCAAGGAATAACCTAGGGATATTCATAAGAAAGGGTGAGCTAGAAACCATAGTAAGGGAATAAACATTAAATATCATGATGAAATTAATAAATGTTTTATAATACGCATATAAATGTGTCATAAATGGAGTATGAATCAAAATCGTGAATAATATGTCATGGTATAGCATGATAATCGTAAAGAAAACATGGTAAATGTGGAATCAACATAAAACACCTCATTAAAAAATTGGTTAAGGAATACTACTAAGAAATCCTGATTTATAATGTCCCAAAAAAGAATCAGGTTAACTCCCTATCCTAACATGATGTATCACGATAATAAACATTACCCAATGCATTGGACCACTATATAATTCTAGGCGCACCCATCACATACATTCAATTCACATTCTTTAGAAATCCACATAGATCATACAAAATTGATTCATTTAACATCACATTTTATTCCATGAAAAAATATGTTGAATATATAAATTTATTTCCATAATATAATATGTATATGTGTATAAAGGTGAACATCCATGGTACGAAATTGGTATGGAATTCACTACAAAATTGTTTTGGAAACGAAAATCACAGTAAAATTTCAGCAGCAAAACGGTGTCCCTTAATGATCCATAAAATATGTTTATCATGGAAAAATGGAGGTATAGTCATTTTACATGAAAATCATATTATTAAATACATGAAAAAAATTTCCAAAAGTTATTAATTGGAAATATAAGGCATTGGATAATAAAGAATATTAAATAAATAGGGGAATGTGAGGATCCCTTACTTGAGGATCCCAAAGTTAGCCTTAACTCGTGCTACCATATGAAATGCTCTTCGTGGTTGAACATGGCATGTGCTTCTCTATGAGAAACGAGCCTCGACCCATGCTAATGTCCTGTTTTATGTATCTAACACATTACTATGATACCATTTTTATATAATCCCATGTTTATATCTGTTGATTCCATTTGTTTTAGGCCTTTTTATATCATTAAGTGGATTATCAAGAAAATAAATCACTGGATGGATTAGAACAAGTGGGTGTGGCTCCATCACAAATGTATCTATGGTTAAAAACCAGATATAGTGCTTTGATCTAGACTTGAAGGAAAACTGGTGCACACCAACAGGCCTTACAACACACATCGTTTGAAACTCCTGGGGGATATTCTTCGATAAATTCATAAGATTATTCCAAAAAATTATTAAGTTAACAAAAAAAGACAATAAGAATAAATGTGAGGAAACATGTCATGAACCATCAAGATTGAATCCTATGAAATCACTAGTTATGATATACATTTCCTTTTATATTTTATCATTTGATGTTAAAAGTTTACTTTTATTCTTACTAGATAAGTATTCCAGCCCTCTAATTGTAAATTTCTTTTTCTTAGTTAATGGAAGGAAATATAAGAACATCTGCCAAAAATCAATGTGGTAGGAAATGGGGTGATTTCACTAATGATATGCCTCTTATGGTGGGAATGGGTGATGAAAACTATATGATAGTACGTTCTCATCTGGTTCATGTTATGAATAATAACATGACTCGTATGTAACACCCTCCATCTCTAATTAAAGAGTATGTTGTCATAGAATCCATCATGGGAAAAATGCCTCCCAAGTCTAGTTGATCCTCTAATCCCCTTATCATAGAACAATTGATGAACTCCACTGAAAAGATATAGTCATTCCTCTAGTACTTAGAAGAATAGAATATCGTACTGGAATCCTATTGTTCTGATGTGGAATCTCATCAGTGGTAGAAACAGATCAATTATATGAATTCCTAGGAGGAAATTGATTCCATGGATTGTAACGAATCCAAGAAAATGTTTTTAAATAAATATTTACCCCAAACCCTCCATCTGAAAATGGAAAGAGAGTTTCTCAAACTCAAAAAGAAGTTATATGAGTCCATATGGGTGTATGAAAAATTCTTAAAAATGCTAGCAAGATATGCATCTAGCTTTGTCATGAACTGTGAAATCAAGGAGGATCACTTCTTTAGTGGACTAATTTCGATCTTAGTAAAATTATTGGTGATTCGAGATATCGATAGTTATGAAGATATTGTTTATTGTGCCCTCACGATTGAAATAGAGAACATAGAATCTCAATGGTCTCATGGGCCTGGTGACAAAATGATGAAAATGGAGTCTAATATGGGTGGTTCGGTAAATAAATCTAATGATGCAAAGAAGATCGAACATCCAAGGTGTAAAAATCGTTGGAAGAATCATCCTAGTAACTATTTAAAGGGATCCATGAATTTCTTCCAATGTAGAAGAATGGAAGATCTATCTAATACTACTGATGGGATGTGAAGAATCTCATGAACATCAAAGATGAAAGGATGGTTCATATCAACACTCAATATGTAGTCCTGTTTCACAATTTCATGGATCAGGGTCATTTTGAGAAATATTTCCCCATGCCAAGTGTTGTCAGAGCGATCAACCACAACCTCCAAGGAAACAATGAAGGCATTATGGTAACACTACTGTTGAGGTGGAGCTGGACAATGATGTGGTGATAGGTACACTAGTTATTCATTCAAGAATATCCAATGTTCTAATTGAATTTGGTTCAACACATTCTTTCATATCATTCAAATTTAATATAACTATTCAAAAAACACATCAAAATTTGGAGCATGATTTAACTGTGAGAATATAAAATGGGAAAATTATTTCATTCGATGTATATAAATCCTCCCTAGTTATTTTTTGTTGTCTGAGCCTCCCAGAAAATTTCACCATAGAACCATTAGTAGAGTTTGATGTTATCTTGGGAATGGTTTGGCTAACTTAATACTAATGAAACATTAACTATCGAGAAATTGATATCACTCTCCTCTGTAATTTTATAGATTAAGATGATTCCCATTTAGAATCATTATCTCAGTAGTGGATAATGTTTCCTTTTGAGAAGACATAGCATACTTAAAAGAATGAGACAATGGAGATGATACGTCTTGAAGATATTCCCATGTTGAGGGATTACACTGATGTATTACCTGAAACATTGCCTCATTTTCCTCTAAAACAATTCGTTGTGTTAGCCATTTAACATATTCATAAATACCATACTAAATCAAAGAAACATTATAGAATGGTTATAATTGAGCTGGAAGAGATGAAGAAGTAGTTATAGAAGAATCAAGACAATGGTTTTATACATCTGAGTGGTTCACAATGGGGAGAACCATCCCTCTTTGTCCAGAGGAAGGATAGTTCAATGTTCCTTTTCATTAATTATTATGAGGACAATAAAATCCTAATAATGAAAAAATTATCACCATCTTTAGATATATGACTTGTTCGATCATCTTCATGGGGATAGTTATTTATCAACAGTGGATCTTCTATTGGGATATAACCAATTAAAGGTGAGGAAGGATGATATTCCCAAATATGCATTTTGAATGAGGAATGGACACTATGAATTCATAGTGATTCCCTTTGGACTTGCTAATTATCTAGAAATATTTATGGATTTAGTGAATTGAGTTTTTAGAGATTACCTAGGAAAATTTGTGGTAGTCTTTATTGATGATATTATGATATACTCTAAGAGAAAGGAGGGACACAAGGATAATATGAATTATGTGCTAAATACGTTTCTAATAGAGATATTATATGAAAAGTACCATATTTGATAGTTCTATATGGGTAATGTATCATTATTGGGGTCTATTATCTCTAGCAAAGGGGTATCTACGGAAAATTCCATGAAAAGGGCAATCGAAGAGTGTCCTAAGACAACATCTGTAATGCATATTTGTAGCATCCTTTGACCAGATGGGTATTACTAAAGATTTTGGAGAACATTTCATGATTATCAAACCCAATGACCATTCAAACTTTGAAGGGAGTAAATTTTTTATGGACTCATGAATGATAATACTGTTTTAAGGTGATAAAAAAGTGGATTATCAATGTGCATGTACTCACACGCATAGAAAGTGGAGAAATCTGTGTGGTGTATAGTGATTCTTCAAAGAAAAGATTATAATTTTTTATATTAAAAATGAAAAAGTGATAGATTATTCCTCAAATAAGATGAAAACCAATGAGAAAAACTATCCCACACATGATCTAGAATTGGCAGCTATGATATTTGCGATGAAAATTTGGCGGCATTATCTCTATGGAGAGAAGAGTGGTATATATACTGATCATAGGATACTAAATTATATTTTCACAGAGAAGGAGAATAATATTCACAAGAGAATATGTTTAGAGCTCATCATGGATTATGAATTCTTTATCCACTACTATCCTAGTAAAGAAAATATGGTTTTGGATGCTCTAAGTAGAATGGATCTTTCAACATTATCAATATTGAGAATCGAAAAGGATCAAATCTTTATATATTTTCACAATATATACATGGGAATCATTAAGGTATGACCATCATCAATAATTTCTGATGTTGTTTCTCAACCATCCCTCATAGAATAAATAATGTATGCTCAAATAAATGATGTGGAAATTTTGAAATGGGTGGAAGCTTTTAGAAATGGTAAATCCTATGAGTTCATGATTTGTGAGATAGGTGTTGTGAGATTTGGGTCATGATTTTGTGTAACATCTGATATAGAGATAAATAATTATATTTTGAATAATGCACATAGCTCAACCTTCTCTATTCACCTAGGGAGCACAAGTCTATTTTTAGATCTCATAGAGAATTGTTGTTGATACAATATGATGAAACAAATTGTTAAATATACATCAATGTTCCTGGTAAGTCAAAAAGTGAAGGATAAAAGACAAATGTCTAAGGGGATTATGAAACCACTCCCCATACCAACATGGAAATAGGAGAACATCACTATTGACTTTTTCACTGGGCATCCAAGGAAATCAATATGAAATAATGATATATGGATCATTGTGGACAGACTTACAAAGACATCTCAATTTATCACAATTAAATTGCAATTCTCATTAGATCAACTTGCATAGATATATATATAATAGGTGGTAAGTATTCAAGGAGTAACACTATCTTTTATATCTGATAGAGATTTTAGATTCACCTTGTTGTTTTGGAAGAGTCTCCACCATGCTCTAAGAACTGAACTGAACTTTAGTATGGCTAATCATCCTTAATATGATAGACCATATGAGTGAACTATTAAGACACCATAAGAAATGTTTAGAGTGTTTCCTATGGAATTAAAAGGAGGGTGGGACCAATATCTTATACTGGTCAAATTCCCCTAAAAAATAGTTTCCACTATAGAATATGAATAACACCATATGAAGCCCTTTGTGGGAAAAGGTGAATAACAGCACCATATAGGGATGATGTTGGGGAGCATAATATTTTAGCACCTGAAATGGTTGAAAAATGGTGGAGAATGTGAAAACCATTCAGAAGCACGTCAAGGAAGACTAATGTCAATTGCATATTTATACATACAACCATTGATGGGATATTCAATTCAATGACGGAGAGAGGTATTTCTATTCATATCTCCATGGAATAAGTTCATGAGATTTAGAAAGAAAGAAAGGCTAAGTCCCAAGTAAATTGACCCCATCGAGATTCTTGATTGTGTAAGGGATGTGTCCCATCGACTAGAACTTCTAACTATTATGTCTAAAGTACAATACGTCTTCCACATATCCCTCTTATGGAAATATATATGAGATCCTTTACATGTACCATCTTCATAGCCTATATAGTTTGTGAATGATTTTCTTATCGGGAGTAGCTAGTGAAGATCTTGGATGGTAGAGATAATGTTCTGCATAACAAGAATACTCACCTAATCAATGTAATATGGTGGAACAATAAGTATGATGTGGAAACATGGGAACTGGAGGAGTCAATGAAGGAAATGTACCCCCACATCTTTATGTCATAGAATATAAAATGAAATTTAGTGGGTGAAATTTCATAGGGGGGTACAATGTAAGGACCTAATGTTCAATCAATATAATTCCCTTATTATAATTATTTCTTATAGTATAATCACATAATATTACACATATAATGTAACAAAACCCTAATAAATGAATAATGGGTAAATAAAAATGTATATCTAGAAGATAAGTAATGTATACCAATGAAACAATAACATGACCTTTGGAATGGTAATGTGACCCATATGAAGATTAAAATAGCTAATTGAATAGTAACCTCGCTAATGAATGTATAAAAAAACATTATCCTTCTTATAAGTGACAATATGATATAAATATATAGTATAAGTAGGTAAATATTTAAAAAAATATTAATTAAGTGTCAGTATTTTTGTAATCCTTGAATATTTTATTACGATCTTATAATCAATTTAATAATTTAAAAGAAAATTTCTTTTCATAAAATTTATTCATAAATAATTATTTTTATGAATTGTGATCATATAACAATTTTAAGAGACCTTATTTAATTTATAAAAGTGTTATAAAAGTAGTTTAAATTTCAAATTTTGTATTTCCATGTAAATTATGATTTTAATTTATCATATTTAGAAAATTAGTTTTTGGAAATGGAGTTAAATCATTAATTATAATTATTGAATGATGGTTTGGGTTATTTTTTGGAAATTTTCTGAAATACATCAATATATGATTAATATTGAATTATGAGAATTTTTAATAAATACTAAATACATGAATTATGTTGTCATCAAAAAATGTATGGATGATGTAAGGCCATTATCTAGATCTCACATTCAAACATATTATTTTTAATCCATATAATCAATATTATTCAAAGTATTGATAAAAAATATTATACTAAGGATTAAAATAATTGGAGACCCATCCACTCCTCCACTATAAATAACCCCCATATTTACCTCTTCTCCTCACCCATCTCAAGCCTTCTGCCTTGTCTAAATTCATATAAAATATCATCCCAAGATCATACCCACGTCCAAAATCCCTTGGTCTCTTCAAATGAACAAATTCTCTTCCCTATATAGGCTCTCAAGGAAGATAAAATCAAGAGCTAAATTCCCCTTAAAAATTATATGTTTCTTTCATGTTCCTTTATTTCTTTTTCACTCCTCACCTACCTTCATTCAAATGATATGATAACTCTATTACCTTATATGTACTAAAATTTTGTAATGATAATGGAATATTTCATCATCTTCTCTCTTTTCTCCTTATTTTATACTGTAAATGAAAACACCATCAATGATGTGTTAATTTATCGCATTCAAGGACTACAGGTTTTCAATTTATATTAAAATATTCAATTCTGGACATGAAGCCATTTTTATGGTTGAACAAGACTATACTATCTATATTATATCATATTTAATGTTTTGGAATCTTTATTACACATGATAATAACTAATAAAAAAGTGTGTTCATCGGGATTAAAAACTGACAATTAACCAAAACTGTTATAATTAAATATTTATATAATCATTCATCTTCAAAAAAATAACCAAATGAATTTTTTATCCATTTAATCATTGGTATGTTCAATAATAGCATATTACCCAAATTCTAGGAAACCATTATCATCTTACATGTTTATCCTCACAAATATATAAGTAATCCAATCATGAAAACCAATGAAACAAATGCTTCCAAACAATGAATTTGAACGCCTTAACCCATCAAGAAGATCAAAAATTAACATAATAAAGCTATAATAAATTAATTAAATTATTAAAATTTTAATTAAATATTATCTAATGAATGTAATTTGGTTATAAAGGTCATTAGGATCATGTGAAGGAAAACAGCAGGCTTATGGTAAGGGATTCTACGCAAACCTCCATTATTCCTTCAGGTTGCTCTATCATTCTTTTTACCCAAATGAAGTTGTCTGTTATTTTTATGTAAAAATTCCAAATTATTTGTGCATACTCCAAAGTCTTGTATAAAGCTCCATTCAACATTATCATTTGGAGATATACATGTTTTTAAGTGGTTCCATTTCCAATACTTCCCAATAAGCAAACTCGTTTAAGGGAACTTCTTGAATTCTTATCCAATTTCATGTTCACTAGATAAACTATTTTAAGTCACCATTATTTTCATAAAATATGTATTTTTATTATAAAAACCTTCATGTTTCAATTATGTTTTTATATGAATGATTATTCCCTTCTATATTTTATATTCCCTTTAGCATTTTCCATCCAATAGAACTATAATGTTTTAATGCTAAAAAAATTTCAATACTATTCTTACATTTTTTTCACATCTGTTTGAGATAACTTACCAAGTTACATGATTATTTTCCCTTATGTATTTCCATGTATGTTTTAATTCCATTCTTTTGTGGTCAATTTTATAATATTTCAATCCATTACTCTTTTTGGCCTGATTATGATCCCCATTTCATTCCATGTGTACTGTTATGTTTAAGTAAGATGAATTATATATGTTTCATTTTGTGGAAAACATATATGTGAACATGATAATATGGGTGCACCCAGATAGAGCTCCAACTCATTAGGTAATGATTATTATCTTGGACTTTATGTGCGATGCTCTTAGTAGTTTTCCTTGACTCATGCTCCCTTGTGAAACGTTCTTGGTGGATAACCTTGAATTGTACTCCTCTGTGTTAAACGAGTCATGACTCATGATAAAATATTTTTTATGTTTATTCCACATTACATTGAAACCATATTTATATCTCATGATTCTATATGCTCCATGCATTTTTATATCATTATTTCATGCCATCGAGCCCATTTGCTAAAGATGTACTTTTATGTTTATTTGTTTACTGGAATTTTCTGCTCATTTATTTTTCTACGTTATCCCAAGGTCATCAAATGAATATAAATGAGAAAAATGGAAGTTATGATCTCTTTATGAAGATTAAATAATTAAATGTTTTATTTATTCCCTTGTTTAGGTTTTATGTACATATTCTTCAATGACACGAGACCTTACGATACTTGTCTGGTAATATGATTTTTTATTATGCTTAAAATCAGATAGTGATATGTATAAAAGGCCTAGGTCTCTATAGATGGAAAATTTTCTATTAATGGGGTGTTCTATAGTGGTTTTGGATTATCAGTTTCTATGGGTTCTTTGCATTCTATTATGTCACTTTTTGACTTAATTGTGGGTATAGACTTGTTAGTAGTGTACTGATCCCACATTAGTAAATACCATGGAGAGGGGCTTTTACTTATCATGAGGGAGAAAATAATGTTCATCCTATAGAATGGGAAATCTAATTTGTCCATGATGGACCAATTCATCAAGAACTAGGGGAGCTCACTGCCCATGTAGCAATTATATTACAAGATAATGGAGGTTTAATATGTGATATATTTCCACCAATGGTTGATAGGTTCCAATAAGTTTTTTCTTAGGAAGCCTTAGGTATCCAACCAAAGAGAGATCTAGAATTTATTATTGGGATCATTACAAGAGGTGATCCAATTTCTATTACACTATATAAATTGGACCAATAATAATTTAATTAAATTAAGACATAGCGGGAATAGTTGATAGATAAGGGTTTTATCCTTCCATGTACATCACCTTGGGGTTATCCATTCTTGTTTGCAAAGATGGATGACTGGAGTATGCACTTGTTTGTTGATTATAGGAAGGTGAATAATATTAATGTAAGGAAAATATATCCCCTAACTTATATTGATTAGATATTTGGAAAATTTATGTGTACTATTGTTTTATCCATGATCGACCCAATATCAGGGTGTCATGAGTTGAGAGATTGATATTCTTACATAACTCATGTTAATTTTAGAATAATGTATAGTCTATATGATTTTTCCTTTATGCTTATTGGTTTATAAAATTATACATCTATGTTTGTGGACATGGTGAATAGAATCATCCAACAACACCAGGATTCGTTTGTGATTGTTTTTAGGGATGAAATATCGATGTAATCCAATGATGATAATGATCAGGTCCAATATCATCACATAAAACGTAGTACACTGAGAGAAATGTGCCAATATTCCAATCAATATTTGTGTCAATTTTTCATTGATAAAGTAAATTTCATGGGCCACATTGTTTTATAGGAATTTTCACATTATAACTAGATAAGGTATATATAGGTTTTTCCTAGAAGCATCCAAAGAATGTCTTCTATATTTGTTGTTTTTTAGGGATAGTGAGAAATTATTGGAGGTCCCTAAAATTATTTCCCCACTTGGAAGAAAAAATATTTCATATGAGAATGAAGGGATTTAATGCTAATGGGGCGGGTTTATTTGTTAATGCCTTCCATAATATAGAGAATCATTTGAAAATTGCATCAATATTGATTCTATTTGAGCCATGTGAGGAGTATATGGTGTTTTGAGATGATTCTTATATCAGGATTAGAGCAGTTTTGATGACTTTATATCTATTTTTTATATATGGGAGTCATAATTTGAGTCCACATGAATGATATTTCCCTACACACAACATCGAGAAATCTACAGTGATGTAGTATTTGGAGTGCTGACAATGTTATCTGTTCGGTGAAAAGTTTATTGTGTATACAAATAACAAGATGATAATGTATATATTTTACCAATGATATTTGAATCTCTATAAGTGGATATGGGTTTAGTATTTTTATTCACATAATTTTTTACTAGAATATATACCTCTTAAGGGAAACAATGTTGATAAATCTTTAATTAGAAAAACTAATTCTCATGTAGTTTAGGAGTCTAATTTTGATTGGATGATGATGACCTTTCAAGTTGATATGCATGATTATGATACGTAGGGTTCGGATTAGCTTAACATTGTATCAATACTGGTGAAGTCGTTACTTTTGAGCCTGATTTGGGAGAGGAAATATGGGGATCTAGATTTTTTTTCCTTGAGGAATATCCATGAAGGTGGGGAGACAACATCCCATCAATCTATAGATGATGAAGATATCATCTATGTCTATGACTCCATATTCATTTGTTCTTGTATGTAAGAGGATCTAATGCATGAATTATATGTTTCAATGTGGGTGTTTCATACTATTTTTAACAAAATCTATCATGAGCTACGTTAACAGTATTGGTGAAAATACAATAAAAATTATATTGTCAAGTTCTTGAAATGATGCTACACATGTCAATAGGTGAAGACCGAGCATCAGTCACCTGGTGTATTAATAAAGATTTTACCAATTCATGAATGGAATTGAGATGATGTATACAAGGAATATATGGTGGTTCTATTGAGGATTCCTCAAAATATTGAAACTATTTGGGTGGTTATGGATCGATTAAAAAATGTAGCGCATTTCCATCATATACCTGTGACTTCCTCACTAGAATAATTGGGAGATTTGTACATTGGGGAGATATTAATTTTATATATTATAGTGAAGTGTATTTTTTTGGACCATGAATCACATTTTACGTCACATTTTATAAGGTTATTACAGAATTTTGTTGGTACAAAAGCCTTGTTGGGTATGAAATTCCACCCACAGGAAGATGGGAAGTCAGAAAAAACAATATATGTACTTGAAGATATATTTCAAGCATATATTCTAGACTTCAGTGAGTCTTGGAAGAAGAACCTTGAACTTATGGAGTTCTCTAATAACAATTTTTATTAGGTCACTATTTTGATGGCACCATATGAGGGCCTTTATGGTATGCTATGAATATACCCTCTATGTTGGATTAAGGTACATGATTTTGAGTTATTTGTATTGAGTCTCATACAAGAGAAGTTAGAGTAGGATTTTCATATTCGATAGTGTATGGTAATAGATCATAGTGGGAAGAAGTTTTATACTGATAGACATTGATAACCCCTAGATTTTATGTGGGTGACCATGTATTCATTCTAGTGTCGCCAATATTTGGCCACCATTGGATTCATAGGCTGGGTTTGATGGCTCTAAGGTTTTTGGACTATTTATGGTAGTGGATAGAATTGGGTTTTTGGCATATCGAATGACTCTTCCATAGATGTATAGCTATATGAATTATGTTTCTCATGTGTCAGAACCTTAGTGGTATCACCTTGAACCTTCTCATGTGATCGATGTGGATGATGTTGGGTTTGACACAAATCCACCTTTTTAAAACCATCTGATACATGTGTTGGATTATATTGAAGAAGTGTTGTGGGGAAAAATAATACCAATAGTTTTAGTATTGTGATAATACGGTCATTTATAGGTAGAAACATGGGTGAGAGAAGAGGATATGTGGGCCTAGTGGTCTGATCTTTTTGGGTCATAATCTTAGAGATGCTTGAGAGTAGAGCTTGATCTTCAATTGTAATAAGGTGGGGATATTTTATGATCCTAATATTTTATGGATATGGATCGAGGAAATTTTCATGTACTATTTTACCCTTTTTACTGTATTATGGTTGGGTTTTATATTGGGATGTTTTTGGGTGAAATTGATCAATTTAGGAAGGAAGAGGGGTGTTTCATGCTTGGGGAATGGTTTTCCAAATCAGTGTGCCCTGACCAACAAATCGTAAAAACCAAAATATGGGGTATTTTCATAAGTGGAAGATGGATTTCAAAAAAGTGTGACCTCCTAGTATTAACCACGTGATACCTTGGAGTAGGCACATGGGTAGGCCCATTGATTGGAAAATTTGTGCTCTGCTTTTAGGAATTCGTGCACATGGAAATCTAAACCCCCAAAAATTTAATATCAAAACATGAGCACATAGGTATTTGTCCTTAATAACCCCACTGAGACATAAATTATTTTATCAAAAATCTAGATGCGCTAAGATGAGTTCAAATTCATTATAAACACTATTATAGATGAATCAATCAATGCATTAAATAAATTTCACCACACCCAGGTAAGAGATCTCATCCCAATTGGTTTACTCCCTATCTCCACTATTTCTCTCATACATTAAAGGGATATATTCCTATTTTGGTAAAGGATATAGATCTAGGTTTTCATGTATATAATCCATTTGATTTGGGATCTAGGATTAGTATCTAGATCATATTCTTTTTCATGGTATCTGCTGATCTGCATCAATTTGGGATTTCTGTTTGTGAGCATCCATCAAAAATTTTGAGGTTAGTGGTCTTAATTTAATTACCATTGTCTTGAATTCAATTTACATGTATGCATTGTGAGATTTCATTTTGAATTTTTACTAATTGAATCTTGAATTAAATAAATTATGTGATTAATTGAATTATTGAATAATGGAATTGATTTATTGATTTTTCATATGATTTTGAAATGAGTTGAACTCTTGTAAATTTAATTTGGTAATTGTGATTATGACATTTATAAATAATGAAACATTAAATTGATTGATTAATGGGATTTCATAATTGGCCAATTCATTGGGTTGTGAAATTTACTTACAAGTGGAATGTTGAACTGGTCGAAAAATGAGAAAAAAAGATGTTTGGTTTAACATTATGGTGTTAATGAATTATCTGTTTAAAATTTTTTAATTGGATTAATAGTCATTTATTCATGTTATTCATTTTGATTGAGATAATGAATTGTTATTGTTGTAATAAATTGAAAAAGATAACTAAAATGAGAATGTTTAATGTAAAGGTTAATGATGCTTAACCTAGATGTATAAGAAATCTATATTTATATGATGATGAGATATTTGTGATTCCTATGATATAAGTGACAATGAGGTGTAGGAAAGGGACTGTTTCTGTCAATACCCACATGCGATATTGACTCTGGGATAGGGAATGAGTATCAAAATACCCATATGTGATATTGATGTCTGGGATAGTTACTGATGCTCTAAAACCCCATATGAGTTTCTTAGTGTGATACATGGACTAAAGCTCCAAATACCAATGGGATATTGGGTTGTAGGATAGATACATATGCTCCAAATACATATTTCGTGTAGGACAAATTTTTTTATGCCTGTGATATTGGAATTGGAATATGGTTCTACATTACAATGTTATTAATTCGAATGAAATGATTAATGACATCCTTGGAGTTGTGATCTGTGATATCCTTTGGGCATAGTTCAAAATCTGGCATGGGACGAAGTGGGTTTTGATAATATAGATGACATCGTGAATATGATAAACTATGTGGTTAGTTAAAGTGGAATGAAATGTGATCACTATTTACTTAATGAATTTTAAATTATTCTATATACATTTGTATACACTATTATTTATTGTATATTAATTTAGATATCATTTGTGGTGGCCTATAGAGTTATACGCACACCATTTTTGGGCTACCATATCAGTACTGGAATAGACTTCATGTTTGAAGAACAAGATAATGGAAAGTGACATATGTCAAATGTTTGATTTAGGATAGATCATGGAAATGGGAACTAGACATGGTGTTAGGATCCATGTGGGAGTGTAAGTGTTCCTTTTTTTCATTTGACACATGATAGGTACTTGACATGAAATTTCTACTATTGTTTGTTTTCATATATTTTTTCTTGTTTTAGTAATTATGTGATACTTGTTTTTTTGGTTACTGGTTATATAATTTTATTAATATTGTTCCATTTTCACTATTTTATTATGATGATAAAGTGTTCATAGTATATCCATGTCTTATTAGACCCCCTCTACTAGTTTTCTACCCATGAAATATGAGGATTCATGCTTCAGGTCATGTAACTGACCTACTCAAGGAACCATTGTGGGAAATTGTGTCATGATTTTACACCTGTTAATTATTCATATGATAAATATTGATTGGAATTATTGTGATACATGTGTAGAGTCATTCTAAAATAGTATAAATATAATATTAGTCCATATATGGATTCATGTGGGATCCTAGGTATTGATAGTGGTTATTTTATTATACTTCCGTAATATTTATTATATTTTTGACTATGATAATATAACATGTTTATAATTTCTTCATTGTTAATGTACAAGGCCACATTGGTTTCTCCATAGCATGCAGCACTCACGCATTTTTTGTGAGACCATGACACTTGGATACCCAAGTAGTGATTACTAATCAAATGTTTATAATAATAATAGACATAGAGTTGTGTGGTCTAGTGAGACATATCATATAGGATTAGAGACTGGGATGAGGTGTGTATTTTGTCTTGACGTAGGGTGTAAATTTATTTTATTTTTTTTAATCTATATATGTGATCAAATTGATTGTTTAATATTTTTTGGTATATATATTAACACATAATGAATTTATATATATTTACTTTTATATAAACATGAAGTTGTCAATAGGTTACTTTATAAACAATTCAATGTCTAAATTAACCATGATATAGTAATAATTTATTACATATCCATTAAATTTGTTAGTATAAATAGAAATAACCTCATTATGAAATGTTTGTATAAATATATTAATAAATTGAAAATTATACTTTAATAAAAAATAAATTTTGACTCAATTTTTTTCCAATGCCATATTATCCTCCAAAATATATTTTTTCTATAGAAGTGTTTTTTATATTATTTTTCTTAGAAAATTAAAAATAATTTATACCATATTTAAATATTATATTTTATTACCTTAATTTCATTTTTTAAATCACTAATGAAATTTTACCATTTGGTGAATTTTTATTATTTATCTTAAAATAATTATGTTTCAACTAATTATAAAAAATTCTATTTTCTGTCAAAATAGTCATTTCATTTCACGAAAAATTACCATTATGTTTTTATATTCATTAAAAAATAAAAAAATATTTTAAATTGATTATTTAATTATATAGGGGTCATAATTCTACATTACTTGGTAATAAGATCATTTTACTGATTAAAATCACTTTTTTCTCTCAAAACATAATTATCATGAGAACAATTTTTTATATCTTATTATATTAAATAAATCAATATTTATTAAATGTTATAATATTTATTTTGAATTATATATTCATTAAAATATTTTATTATTAATTTAATTTTTATTATAGAGAAAATGGTTCAAGGGATACTATTTTTAGGCTTAACAATCAATATTCTACAATGATTTTTCATTTGGGTTTACAAATTGCTTTGAAATTAAATTCTTTCACTTATAGAATTTCAATCCAGAAAAATTGTTTCTATATTAAGGATGTGAATAATTAATATAATTTAATTTTTCCACTTATTTTTAGTCATAGTGAATCATAAAAAATTTAATGTTTTCTTGTCATGGTTAAGGCTAAATTGAGTTTACTTAGGGAAAGATGTCAGGTCAAAATAAGATATAATGGTAGTATTTTCACAATAAAATTACAAATTTTATTTTATTTATATATTTCAACATTGTAATTTTATACTATTTAATTAATTTATACTTGAATCCACTTTCTCATGAAATTGATCATATATCATTATAATCTTTTAAGAAATTTCAAATGTGTCCCTCCCCCCACTTTTAAAAGGGATCCTATTCTCCTCAATTATTAAAAAATGGGTCTTTTTGAATAATAAAATTATAATAAAATTATTTCCAAGATTCATTTTCTTCATAATTGTTTTATTCTTCTAAGACCATCCGTTAGGGTTTAAGTTTTATTCCAAGAGAGTTATGTCAAAGATGAAGTTAAAATCATAACCATTGTCATAAAATTTTCTTTCATATTCTATAAAATATAATCATGTTGTATTCATAATAACATGATTCATATTGTAATATAAATTTATTTAGATTATATTATGATAATTTTATATCCATTCTCTCCATCTTCACCAGAAAATAGGAGATTAATGTATTTCTCATGGGTACATGTGAACTAATGTTTCTGCATAGAGATATGATTTATTTTCTATCAACAAATTTCATTGATGGTAATTGTGTTCTATAATATATATATATATATATATATATATATTATTTTTGGTATTATAAATTATATTAAATTCATAATTATTATTTACTTTAACTTTTTCCCCATCGATTAAAAAATGGAAATATCACTCGCATGTACATACGGACTGCCCTCTTTAAATAGTGATGCTATTAATTTTTTATGAATGAAATATTAGAATGGTTATACATATATAGATCATGTATATGTATGATATTTATATCATTATTAAAATTATTAAGGTTAAGGAATAATGATCATAGTAGAATTATAATAATTTTTGAACCAAAACATATTTGAAAAGAGAAGTAGTTTACATCCAAAATGATGGTGATATATAATTTTTATTCATTAATAGGTTATTAGATTTCATAATAAAAAAAATTATAATTATAACTATAAATATTGTTATTTTATTTAATTTTCCCAAATTTAAATTTAATTTACCTAAATGTAGGGAACATATAAAGTAACATATATTTAATGTAAGGGTTTCTTGAATGAATTTTGTTTCCATGAGACATATTCCATATGCAACACTTGTTTACTTAATGTTTTGAATATACTACCCCTTTGGTATGTTATATCATTAATTTATTTTTATTAATGGAATTTAAGGATTCATTTTATCTATTCATTTCAATGGTTTTATAATTCAAAACTAATCGATGTTTTATGGGTTTTATGTTATATTCTCATTTTTTACAAGATTTCTTATTCTTACATATATTATGATGACATTATTTGATTTATAACTACCAAATAATGTATCTATTATTAACTTCATGATATTTCTGGATATAAAATTTTTTCCATTAATTTTCCACTATTTATGTACTCAAGTGACTGATATTATATTTTTAAGGAAAACATACTTCATTTATCTATTCAGTCGACAATATTTTATTCATTAACCGTATTTTTTAAAAAATATTATAAATAATGTTATTAATAATGTCCAAATATATATTAAATTCCATTGTTATTAATGTTTTAAATTTTAATTTTTTTAATGGAATCTTATTGTTATTATATGAGAATGATACTTTAGACTTTTTACTGAAAATTGGAATGAATATTTTTAACAAAAACTACATTAACTTATTTATTTTCCAAATATTATTCCATTTGATTACCTAGATGATTAGTTTTAATTATTACATGTTTTCCCCATGTAAATTTTTTCATTAATTTTTTAAATTTGATATATTTTTTTTAATTTATTTCAAAATAAGAATGTTAATTTACTCATAAAATGTTGATGTGATATTTTAGTGGTATTTTTATCTAGAATAACATCCTTTCATATTTATTTTTATTTAAGGTGGGTATTTTCCAATGTTTATATATTTCTTTTATCATTGGATGTTTTATGATTATGAGGATGGAATTTTTATGGAACTAGTATCATTTCCATGGGTTATAATATGATATTATGTTGACGGATTTATGATCTACTGGAGGAAATATGTGTTATTTTCATATGTTATGGGTTGGAATGAAATTATAAATAACTGAAATTCATTGGGTAATGATGGATATATCAAGTGAAAATATATACTTGATTGGGGAGAGAACCCTTTTCAGATAGGATATTATCCTAATTATATAGTTTTTTGTTTGAACCTAGACTAAGGAAATTATAGAAATGGGAGTGAAACTAATCCACTATAGTATAATTGGTTGTGAACCTCATCTAAGGAAACAATTTTTTATATTTATATATATTGTAAATTCTGGTACCTTATTCTTATACTATATTATTATGAAATTTATTGGTTGTTGATGATTCCATAATATTATGTCTTATGTATTATTGTGAAAATATATACACAATTTTTGATAATTAAATGTCTTTGAATGATTGGTTATGATTATTATAAATAATTATCATGTTTTTTTATATTTATGTTTATCATCAACTCAGATTTGATCATGTATTAATATCTCTTCTGTATACCCTTAATTTGCATCTAATACCACCCTTAGTTATATTCCCATCAACATGTAATGAAGGAAGTATTTATGTATGATATGTCTAGGGGGGATGTTTTGTGTGATGAAACTAACAGGAAATTATATTGATATTTTATTTACATGTTTTCAACATTTCCATGTTTCTAAATAAAATAATTCTTTTTGGTTCTAGTGATGATAAATTTCATACATAGTAAATATTATTCTAACAAAAGATATTATTTATAGTTGAGAAGTTTGGTTTCCTGTATTTGGTTACAGAGAAGGGTTTAGTTATTTTTCAAAACTAGGAAGAGGAGACATTATTGGAACCCTTATGATAATCCTATGTATAGGATAAAACTTAATGTGTTGGTAAGGTAGATATTATTTAAATTTTCATAAAAACATACTTTTCTATATAATACTTTTGGATGTGATTTTGGAACATTTTTTTCTATGAGTAATAATCTATAAAATATTTTTCCTGAGTAAATTTTGGCCATTATATTGATGCATAGTGAATCGACCCATTATGAAGCACCCAGATTGAAACTCTCATGGGATATGCCTATGATAAATTTAATTTTCTCTATTAGATATTATGTAGGATTTGAAGTGATATTCACCATGGATGTCCTAGATTATTCTTAATGTAACATTGATTACAAATGTTTTAATATTTATATATCCGATAAATTATTTTCATGATTATATGTTTTTTGGAAATAATTATTATTGTTCATACTATTCCATTTTTTGATGGTGATTGGATAGAACAATAAGGGATCCTGTTAAAGCTAAATATGAAAAAAAATGGAATGATTTTACTCAAATTTTAACAAAATGTAATGTGATATGGAATGAAAAGTATTTTTTTATGCTTCTGAAAAATTATCAATCCACGAATAATGCTGATATTATAGGTGATAAAAGGGAATAATGTACTATTAATTACTTTATGAAGTGAAATATATCTTATTTTGGTAGTTTCATAGATTAAATAATTTCTAGTAAATTTATTAGTGGCATTGGAAAAATAATTTTTGTTCTCTAGTGCAAGAAAATTGGAAAATATATTATAACTATTATTTATTTGGATGGTGAATCATATCAATGGAGGAATATTATCAATAATATAGTGAAACATAATGAATTTTACTCTATGGTGTGTGATGAGTTAGGATATTATTTTTTAACAAATAATTTCCCCATATTATATATATGAAAATGGGAATTAATTTTTTGATAAAAAATTTAATTATTATGTATCAATTCTTCCTACATGGAAAACAAATATGAGATTATATGTGAGAATCTTGTATTATAAATTAACTAGAAAGGAATGTTGATATAATATTTATTTAATTTAAAACAATTATCCTACAGGATTCAACCATAATAATCTTCAATGGCTATGAATAAATAGTTCGATGGGCTTTGAAGTTGGAAAATGAAATTAAAGTCACCCATAAATTTCATGGTTCTGAAAATTGAAGCATGTTCAAATAAAAAAGAAATTAAAAAACCACAAAGGAAAAAATAATTTTATTCCTCCATGCCAAAACTGTGGAATAAAGGGTGGTGGAAATTTTGTTAAGGATACTAGTAAATTATTTAAGCATGGAAAATTGGTTATCAGAAAATAAAAAGTGTATGTAATGGGAATAAGTTATCTAATAATTAAAATTTTGAGATTTCACCACATAATTTAAAATAAACACTCCAATGTTGTATGTATAAGTAGTATAGGAATTATTCAAAATAGTGCATGAATCTAATGGTTAATGAAAATAGTTGACATCGACAACTTCTAATGACCATAGATATTTGGAAATCTTATAGTGATACTTATTATTGATGTGGTAGTATGATAATTAAATTATAAAATGTATATAGATCATCATCTATGGAACTAATACTATTATAGTTTATTATGGTTTACCCCATTTTTATATCTAAATATTTTTTTCTGGGTACACCCATAACACATCAACATTTAGATATTGAATTAGTAATAAAAGATCATAATGGTGGGTTGATCACATATGATGTTCATGATTCCAGTACGATGAATGTTTGGGGGAATGTGATCCCATAATATTTCGTTATTCTATCTCTAGATAAATTAAATGTGTCTTTTGGATTGTGTTAGATATATTTATTTAAATATGATATCAATTGTTGAGAAGGAATATCAAATATGACATTTTAATCAATCCTATGACACTCTATTGGTGTGAGGTAGAATATGAACATGTAATGTTAATTACAACCCTTGAAAGGTTGTTTATTACTATTCAATGTGGGTATATATTTCATATAGTTGGAAAGATAATAAACATTAATGATATGAATATTTTACTGGAGTTTTTCTGTTCTTCCAAAAAAAATCTTTTTTTCTTTCAAGTAGGTAATGTTTAGTTTTCAATAGAACATATAGCCAATGTTACCACAATTTCAAGGAATCCATATATTATTTCACTAATATAGACTATAAAATTAAATAATCATCTCGGGTAGTATTTTGATAAGGGATTAGTTAGTCTATTAGCATCACCATAGGGAGTAAAACCCCATTATTTCATAGTACTTTATCTTTTTAATGTAATTAAACAACTTGTGCTACATGCAACATAGCATTCAAGAACACCACAACTTACCAAACTAGCAATTAAAAAAGCGGTTATGAATAGTATTAATTGAATTTTGAATTTAATATACTACATATAATTTTAACATCCATATTTTTTTGTTTCTTAGACATA
This sequence comes from Viscum album, assembly GCA_963277665.1. Lineage (NCBI taxonomy): Eukaryota > Viridiplantae > Streptophyta > Magnoliopsida > Santalales > Viscaceae > Viscum > Viscum album. The sequence goes on from OY728143.1 coordinate 229,162,225, forward strand.
ATATAAGATTACTTCAATTTTTCAGATAAAGGAAGTATTTTTTAGAAATTACAATTTTAACGCCTTTTATGGAGAACCCTGTTTAAATACAATATTATACACTTTTATATATTTAATTTTTTAAAATAAACTTCTTTTTTAATTTCAAGACATAAAAATTTAGTTCTGTTAAATTTTTTGGTGTTTTTCTGTTAACTTTAATATTTTGATGAATAGAGAAAAATACTAAATATTAATTGAAACCAAATTTTTATGTCAAAATAATTAATAGTGTTAAACTATACAATTGAATGGTTTTGAAGCATAATTATATTATATTATTATCATTTAATCCAATTTTAGTCATTTTAATTAATTTTACATTTAAATTAGACATAAACACATATCAATATTTTGATAGTTTTTACTTCTCAAAAACCCGCTTTCGGGTTTTAATGACAGGAAATTAATATTAAATTAATTAATGAAAATTATATGTTTGGAATTTGGTAAAAGGGATATCAATTTTTAATTTATAATAACAAAATTATATTACGATGAATATTTGGTACTTTTCTCAAAAAATCAATTGTTATTGAATTGTGAATAATACTGTATAATACATAAAAATCCACTTTTTATTTAAAAAATTATTTTTAATTTAAAATTTATTGTAAATTAAAAATACATACATAATACATATATTAGTTCAATGTAATTCATTAGAGTCATATTATAATATGATTAGATATATATATTTTTATTGAACTTTTTAATGTCTTTGCCCTTCTTCTAGGAACATTTGCAAACTTGCGTAAAACGTAATTTTACCACTTCTGTGTATTGAATTCAAAAATCCTAGAGACACGGTTGATCTCAGTAAGTAAAATCTGGTTCAATAGGATGAAAATAATTATTACTGAAAAGTAACTTTTGAATTTTATTTACCACGGTTTAAATTAAATATGATAATTAAAGGTAAAAATGATATTATAATTACCCCAAAACATGTCTAAATTCTATTGTATGAGTGTTTTTAGACAAAAATAAACCCTAGGATTAAAATATGATCCTTTTTGACCCACATGGATTAGATTATGAAATTTATTATATTTATTTAAAGAAGTGTTAAAAGGGATAAATTCAAAGTTTAATAACAAAACCATTATTAAAATAGGGTTATACATAAGATAGATTCAACTATAAATATTCATTAGAAAGATAAAAAAATCATGCATCGTTGTATTTTATTTATAATTTGTAGAAATTATATAAATAAATTTATTTATGACGCAATGCTGATGTAGTAATTATCTTATTAATGACAGATTAAAATAATTGATATTATAAATATATATGTAAATATAAATTGAGACTTTTGATGAATTACATGAATTTTATAGGTTAATATTAAAATTTAGGGTTGATTAAATGATATTTTCCCTAAGTAATAAAGTTTTTATGACTTAAAAAAATACTAAATAGTGTCAAATTTAAAATAAATGTGTTTTTAAAAAAAAATACTATTTTATTATATGATATAATATTCCTAGAAATATAATATTTGGCCAAGGGACATAGATAAGGTTATATTTTTCATTAATGAAGCACTTGAGGTTCTATTGTCATTTTATAGTAACTTTATTAACCATAAAATATAAAAATACATGGAGACATGGTAAATGTTAAACAATTTAACGAATAGTTAAATCTAAAAGATAAGGTTAATATGGTGACCTAACCATGTCTAAAACCTATTGGTTGTGAATATGTCGACCCATACCCACCTTATCCTCGAAATAAATCCATTTGGAGACATTAGAAACCAAAAAATATTTTAGAATAAAATAATATTTCATGCTTTTCCTAAAGTGACCCTCACCTCTCTTTTAAAAAAGTACTTCGCCTTCTCATAATTTCACATCTTCAGAGCCATTTAGCTCGGTGAACCCCTGATCAAATATCCTCCCAAATAAAATCAAATAAACCTATATGCCTTAATATGATAAAAAATTCTACCAATGGAGCCCTTTTGTTCAAATCAAAAGGAAACACTGGAAGAAGAGGTAATTATTTCATCACCTCTTTCAAATTTATTTTTTTCTTACACCTACTTTTTCATTATTGATTCCATACTAAAATAATAACTCATGTACCTTATACTTTATTATATTTTATTTTAAATATTTTACAACCATATTCATTATTCTATCCATCATATGAATGACAAAGTAACCATAGGTGTGTATGTACGACTTACCGTCTCCACATCCTGGTGTAGTTTGTTTTTAAAAACATCATTATTTGGATGGGTATAATAATGAATATAATTTATGTAAATAATAAATATAACATGTTAATTATTCTTCATATATAATATACCATCAAACTACATACTTTTTCACCATAAATAGAATGATATTATCGCTCATGCGTACGTACGACTTATGGTCTCCACGACGCAATGTGATTTCGCTCCCCATCATAATAATTCAGAAATAATATACATTTGATGATTAAAAATAATTTTTAAGAACATAATATAATTCTAGATAATAATAAAATACATCTTGTCCATAAAAAATGACTCAAGTAACAAAAAAAAGTAAAATGAATCAGTTAACACCCCAAACAATGATACTAAAGGAATATTATTAAAAAGAAATTTTAGAAGATCACATATGATATAATATTAATGTATTTAGTTCTTGTATAATTTAATAATAATGATTTCATCGTTATAAAGAAGGTTAAATTACCCTCAAGTATGGAAATGTATATGGTAATGGTTAATTTTACAATATCTTTATTAAACGAGGTTGTTTATACCTGAGTATCTACTAGGAAATATTTATCGTCCACATCCCTATTTCATATAAATGTATTTGAAAAAAGTTTTTCTATTTAATATATTGTGGGTTAAATTCATTTATTCCTTTATTTGAAATTTTATAAAAATGGTTGGAAATAAATCGTTCCATCGCATTCCATAAATGCTACTCTATGACCTTTTTGAAAAATTAAGGAAAGAATGATTTTTTAACTTATACACAGGGTGCAGCAATTTTTTGTCATTATAACACCTTCTAAGCATCACTTACAAGCTTATAAGAATAATTTCAAAATAAATTTTTTCTTTCCTTTTGAATGATTTCAATGTAGAAAGAGATATTCCACTCAAATAGTATTAGGATTTATTTCATCAATGTCCACATCCTTCGTTGGATTTTACATTTCTTGAAGATGATTTATTATTATACATTCTTTCATATTGTATTGAATGTTTAGTGATATGTTTGACTATGGATGTGATATTTTTATACCATTCACGGTTTATAGTTAAAGTATTGAAATTTCATATGATAATTTTAATATGAATGTTTATATTATGTTTCAACTTTTTCGTATGAAGAATTAATCGGACTTAGAAAATGACTGGTGGATCCCACTATAGCTTCTCGATGAATCGAATGGTCTCATGAGAAAAACTAGTGTCTTAACACAGGGCCTTGAAAAAAATCTTATTTTTAATCCTGGAAGGAGGCCTTGACTATGTGGTTATGATGTCTGCAATTATGCATTCCATAATTATGAAATTAGATAATGATATTACTTGTGATTATTCTAATAGTAGAATATTCATTTTAATATGTAAATAAATTTTTTGATTTAAATTTCCTATATTATGCTGATGTTTATGTTTAAAAATCTTTTGTTTAAGTCTTATACATTGCCTTAAATGTTTATTATTATTTCTGAATATTTCCTCAATATTGTTATAATTATTGAGCATATGATATCAACCCTTTCTTTTGTTTTAATTTTCCCAGGATTCCAAGAATTATATTGTGATTTATATGCAGGTTTAAGCTATTTGAATAATGGTGTTCTCAAAGGATTATTTATGATGTGTTTTATGTTATAAATTGTAATGTAATGTTCATTTATGTAATCTATTTTCCAAGACTACTAAACTGATCAGACTTTCAGGACTTGATTCCTTGTAATCATTCTATTGTATTAAAATAATTCACCCACTCCGCGCTTCTGTGGTCAGGGATCTACAGTTGGTTTCAGATAAAGTTTATTTATAACCTTGGAAACAAGATTTAGAAACCCTTTATTATGGAACAATAACCTATGATAGACTTTGAGGATTATTATTAAAGGACATCCAAATTTTTTGGAAATGTAGATATTATATGGGATTTCCTAGAAATACATCCCTGTCTGGATATAGGCAGGTAGATTCGGCTCTGGCACAGATGTACCTAGGGGTAAAACCCAAAAACGCCGCTTTGAGCTAGATGTGAATGGGATGTAGAGCCCAACTATGGGACTTGTTGCACTCTTGGTTATGACACTCATTGGGTATATGATTTTGATAATTAATATTTTGTTTACAAACCATTAGGAATTATTTATGAGTAAATATGTCAACAAAGAAAATATTTTTATGATTATGAGACTAGATTTGTGAAAATATTAAATTAATGTTGATAATTTTTCTAGTTTTTTGGATTTTAAATTATGATATTTTCTACTCTAGTGTATGTCATCATTTTAAAATGTCACCCAATAGAAGTAATGATAACTCCAACAATATGCATGATCCAAAGAGTAAGAAGGATCCTATCTTTCATGGTCTTATGCTAACTTTTCGAAAGGAAATAGACTCCCATGTATTCTAATCATTTAAGGAAATATTAGCACATATTAATAAGATAGGTAAAAAAATTATATGAGTCCTATAGCTTTGAAGGGAATCCTTTGAAGAAGAGGACTCGATATAGAATGATTCATAAAGAGATGAGGGGAAAATGATTTTTTTTCATATGTGATAACTATAGAAAGTGCATGAAATGAATGGGAGTTTGTATAATTGTAGAGAAAAGGGATAAAATGTTAATGATTTCATGGGTAAAATAAAGATCTCAAATATATAATGCTTCATCTTCAAGGTGTTGGGACACTACACAAATCAATGTCTCAATTATCAGCTTATACCCTAAATGATGCTATTGGATAATATTCATGTTATGATAATACCGTAGATGAAGATGAATAATTACTGTTCTTATGTTTGTAATAATGTATTGTGTCATTTTAGTATTTTATTAATGATGAACATGTTATAAGTATTATAAGGTATATAAGGATTGTACTACAACATTATTTCATTAAGGATTTGAGATTGGGTGGTACCAAGAAAAGTGACTCAATATATGGTTAAAAGTTTTGGAAAATCTAAGGTTGATAGAAATATAAACCTTAATATGGTCCTAATACTAAGGTAGTGATTTGGTAATAAGAGATAATTGAGTTGGATAAAGTAAATTGGCTATTATTGAAATCCTTGGAACTGATTAATTGTTTGTTTAAAAAGTGGTTCATTCCCTCACTATTAGAGTTTTAATATTTTTTAATTTGAGTTGTATATCCATTATTATACGTTTTAGAATAGAAACGTGGAAGAATGGACATATTAAAATTGGTTTTCTAGTAATTCAGTTTATTACCATGTTTTAAGAGAATACACGATGAAGGTATTCTCATGTATATTATGTGACCTTCCTTATAATTTTTGGACTGTGTGTTTGGAAAGAAGAATTTTTGATATGTCTAAATGTTGGAATGGATTAAGTTTGAAATTGGATACTATTTTTTAAGTTTGAAGCATTTATTAAGATTATTTTTGGAATGTTATTATTTTCATTACCCGGAGGTTGGGCGACAACCCGTCGCATTCGGCAAACCCATGAGACTTGAACTCGCAACAGAAGGGGGACAAAGGTACATCACCTACCACTAGACTACGTGATGTCCTGGTTTGTATAATGTTGTTTTTTTAAATTATCTGACAAAGGAATTATAAATTCATTATTTTTTTAACCCTATATGATTATGATAAATATAATATTTTTGATTTCTATTATCTTTTGAAGTGAAAGATGAGTTGGTGATAGAAGTTAGTTGAAGGATTGAACGCTACTTGTCTAGTAATTTTTTAATCATAATCTATAAATAAATTAATTCTTAAATGTTAGGGAGGGGATCTTAAAATCAAAAAATTTGGTATCCAAATACCTTAGTTTTTGTTGAACCGATGAAATTTATATCAACATAGATTGATCGATTTGTGGCCCTCAATATCCCATTTATTGTTCACTTGTTTTTTGATTGATGACCTCAGTAACTTCTAATAAATAGTTTCATTTTTCCTACATTTATGTGTATTTGTTTTCCACCAATGTTCCCCTATTCGAGATTGTAATTTGGTGGTGACTTTTTCATTTCCCTTCCCTTCTTATTAAGACTAAATTTTAATAACCATATTTCCAATGTGGGTTTTCCACAAAGGTATTTTCTATTTTTAACCTTTTATTTTCATAAAAAAATTTCAAATGGTGAGGATGAAATTTATTGAGGTATGGGAGAATGTAACAACCCAAGATTTAATATTACATTATCTCTTTAAATTAATTCAATAGCTTGCGCTACACACAACACCCAATACGAGCGCACCATGACATACCAAACTAGCCATTCAAAAAGCGATTATGAATATTATTAACTGAATTTTGAATTTTATATAAACCATATAATATTAACTTCCATATTTTTTTTTTCTTAGAAATAATATAATAACAAATTCAATTTTTCAGAATAAGAAAGTAATTCTCAGAAAATCTAATTTTACCAACTTTTAATGGAGAACCATTTTTTAAATCCAATATTAGACAATTTTATATATTCAATTTTCCAAAATTAACTACTACTTTATAATAGGGACATAAAAATTTATTTTCAATAAATTTTTTGGTGTTTTTATGGTTACTTACATATTTTGAAGAATAATGAATGATAATAAATTTTAATTGAAAACAACTTTTTTAATCATAATAATTTATAGTGTTAAACAAAAAAAAATTAATGGTTGTGTTGTATTATTAGATTATATTTTTAATTATTTAATCCAATGTTTGTCATTGGATGTAATTTTACATTTAAATTGTACAAAAACACATATCAAACTTTTTCTAGTTTTTACATCTCAAAAACCTGCTTTCTGGTTTTTGAAATCTTGAAATTAATTTTAAATTAATTAATGGGACATATATTTTTGTAATTTGGTAAAATAGACATAATTTTTTAATTCAGAATAACAAAATTAGTTTAGGCAGAATTTTTGGTGTTTTTCTGAAAAAATTCAATTTTTGATGAACGGTGAAAAATACTACAAAGTACCTAAAAACAACTTTTTTATCTAAATAATTATTTTTAATTTAAATTTATTTTAAAGTAAAAATAGATATATAATACCTAAATTAGTTAAGTTTAGTTCATTAGAGTCAATTTATAATAATATTATAAATATAAAATATTATTGAATTTTTTAACATTTTTTACACACCTTCTAGGAACATTTTTAAATTTAAATAAAACATAATTTTACCACTTAAATGAATTGAATTTCAAAATTCCAAGATACATGGTTGACCTCGGTAAGTAAAATTTCATTCAGTAGGATGAAAATAATTTTTGGTGAATAGTATCTTTTGATTTTTATTTACCACATTTCAAAGTAAATAGGGTAATTAAATGTAAAAATGATATTATATTTACCCCCACGTGTGTCCTATTTCTATTGGATAAGAGTATTTAGACCAAAACCAACCATAGGATTAGAATTTGATCCTTTTTTATCTAATTTGATTTGATTAGGCCATTTATTAAATTTTATTTTAAGAATATTTAAAAGAGTTAAATTCAGAGTTTAATAATAAATGAAATTTTTAATATACAGTTATACATAAGATAAATTCTACTATAAATATTCCATAGATAGATAAAAATATTTCATACATAATGGTTTTTTATTTATAATTTTTAGACATTATATAATTAAATTTATTTAAGACACAATTATGATGCAGTAATTACCTTATTAATGAAAGATCAATATAATTGATATTATAAATATTGAAATAAATGTAAATCGAGACATTTTATACATTCCAAGAATTTTATATGTTAATATAACATGTTTGGTGTGATTCAATGAATTTTTTCGATGTAATAATGTTTTTATGACTTTCAGAAAAACCAAATAGTAAATATTGTCAAAATTTACATAAATGAGTTTTGAAAAAAAAAATACTATATTATTAAATGATACAATATTCCTAGAAATCTAATATTTGGCCAAAGAACATAGAAAATTTTATATATTTCATTAATTAACCACTTGAGTTTATCTTGGCAGTTTATAGTATGATTATTAAGCATATAATGTTAAAATACAATGAGACATGGTAAATGTTGAACTATTTAACCAAGAGTAAAATCTAAAAGATAAGGTTAATATGGTGACCTAAACTTGTCTAAAACTTATTGGTTGACAAGAAATAGAACCATCCCCACCCAATCCTCAAATAAATATATTTGGATCCATTAGTAACTAAAAATTATTTTATAATAAAATAATATTTCATGCTTTTCCAAAATTGACCCTCACCTCTCTTATAAAAGGGTACTTCCACTTCTCTTAATTTCACACCTCCAAATCCATTTGGAACAGCCAAACCCTACGCAAATATCCTCTTAACTACCCTTAATTTATCTTATATGCCTTACATTGATCATAATGAAAACCAATGGAGGCCTTTTATTCAAATCAAAAGTAAACTCCCGAAGAAGATGTAATTATTTCATTACCTCTTTCAAAGTTATTTTATTCTTCCACTTCTTCTTTTATTGTTGTTTCCATTATAAAATAATAACTACAGTAAATTTTACATTCAGAGATTTTATTATAATTATTTTAAAACCATATTCTTTATTTTATACAATAAATGAATGAAAATATCATCATACGTGTGTACGTACGACTTACCATCTCCACATCATGGTGTAGCTTGTTATTCAGAACATCATTATTTGGAGGGGTATTATAAGGAGTATAATTGATGTAAATAATAAATATAACATGTTAATTATTCTATATATATAATATACCATCCTTCTATATACGTTTCCACCATCAACAGAATGATATTGTCGCTCGTGCGTACGTACGACATACTGTCTCCACGACACGATGAGATTTCATTCCCCATCGTAAGAATTCAAAAATAAAATTCCTTTTATGATTAAAAATAATGTTTAAGAATGTAATATAATTTTATATTTGAATAAAATGCATCATATCCATAACAAACATGACCTACATAAAAAACATATAAGAGAAAATGAATCTGTTAAAAACTGAAACAATGATTCTACTGAAATATTATTAACAAAACAATAATAAAAGATCATATATGATATCATATTTATGTATGTATTTCTTTTATAATTTAATAACAATTATTTCACCATTATACATGAGGATAAAGTACCCTCTAATATGGAAATGTACAAGGTAAGGGGTAATTTTACAATCTCGTTATTATCTGAGGTTGTTTATACGTAAGTATCTAGTGGGACCTCTTTATCACCCACATCCATGTTTCCTAAATATTTATTTCAAAACATTTTTAATATTTATTATACAATGGTTTCAATTCATTTATACCATTGTTTTAATTTTTATAAAATGGTTTGAAAGGAATCATTCCATCACTTTCCAAACAAGTTACTTTATGTCCTTTTCGACAAATTATGAAAATAATGTTTTTTAAGTTATAGGAGGGTGCAGCAATTTTTCTCCACTATAAAAAATTCTATTATTCCCATAAATGATTATAATAATATTTTCAAAAGAAATGTTTTCTTTAATTTTTAATGATTTCAATGTAGAAAGAAATAATTCACTCAAATAGGGTGTGGATTGATTTCATCAATGTCAACTTCCTTCATAGGATTTTACGTCATTTGAAGTTGAATTATTATTATAAAATCTTCAATATTGCATTAAAGGTTTTGTGATATGTTTGACTATGGATGTGAAATTATAATATAATTCATGGTTTATGGTTAATGTATTGACATTTTGTATGCTAGTTTTAATACGAATGTTTGTATTATGTTTCAACCTTTTCATATGAGGAATGCATTGGACTTAGTAAGTAATGGGTGGAGCCCACTATTGCTCCTTGATGCATCGGTAGGTATCATTATACAAACTAGAATATTAGAACAAGGCCTTGAAAAAATCTTATTTTTAGTCTGGGCACCAGGGCTTGACTATGTGGTTTTGATATCCAACATAATGCAACCTATCATTATGAAATTAGCTATTAATATTACCTGTGACTATTTGACCTGAAGAATATCCATGTGAATAAGTAAATAGATTTATTAGATTTTTATTTTCCAAATTATGCAAAAGTTTAAGATTTAAATGCTTCTGTTTTAGTCTTATACATTGCATTAAATGTTTATGGTTATTTATTAATGTTTCTGTTATATTGTTATCCTTACCGAGCATCTGAAATCACCCCTTACATATGTTTTATTTTTTCCAAGATGGCAAGAAGTATATTATTATTTATATGGAGGTTTAAGCTATGGTAATAATGGATTTCTCAAAGGATTATTTATATTGTGTTTTAAGTTAGAAATTGTAATGTAAAGTTCATTTAAGTAATCTGTTTTCCAAGATTGTTAAAATAATCTATATTTGGAGTCTTAATTCCTTATAATCATTCCAATGTATTAAAATAACACCCCAGCTATGGGCATCTAGGGTCGGGGAGTTACATAGTGTAATCATATTTATCTCAAAAAAATTCTGATTACTATGAATCTAAATTAATTATCTTGAATATAAAAATGTCACAATCATGAATATATATCTTCTTCCTTATATTAAATACTGTTTTGATCAGTTAAATATAGATAAATAACTTTCCAAGATTTATTTTTAACTAAATATGATTAGTTTATGCTAAAAAGTGAAGAAAAACCCAATATTGCATTTTTTTTATCATGGTATATAGAATATGAATTTATAGTGATTCTAATTGGTATCACTAATATCCCACTCTATATATGGATTTTTTATTATTGTATTTAGTAATTAACATTATTAATTTTTGGTTTTCTTTATAGATGTTGTAACTATATTTCATGTGGAAGGAAGAGCTTGAAGATCACATGAGTATTGTAATAAAGACCCTACAGAAGGAGAATCTAGATTAAAAATTTAATGAGAGTAAATTTTGTAAATATAATGATTAATTATTTGGTCATATAATCTCAACTGAGGATATATATGTGTATCCATAAATTATATATGTTATATAAAATTGGCCTTGAAAAACCATTGTGACGGAGATCTGTTATGTTCTTGGATTTGATTGATATTATTGATTCTACATGAGGAATTTCTAATGGCTATAAAGTATTGTCCCCATTCAAACATGGAAGGGGGTTAAGATCAATAAGATTGATAAATGGGAAAAACATTTATAGAATTTAAAAGAGGTCGGACATTACACCATTGCTTAGACAACCCTATAGTGGATATATTGATTTAATTTATAACTATATATAGAAAAGGGTCTATTATATTTGGTTATATACAATGATATAGTTATAGAATAGTCTTTAAACAAATTGGAGGTTCATTTAAATAATTTCACCACTAATTGTTATGTCTTAGTAGTGAAAATCATTCTATTAAATATATGAAGATGTTGTCATTATTTATAAAGGTGTTGGATATATACTAATAATAAATTTTTATTTATTATATTAATCTATATATAGTTGGATATGTTCTAGAAAATATTTTTACAGTTGAAAAATGAATATGACTATTGAATAATGCCCCACCCTTGAAAAGAGAAGATGTTATCCAATTCTTTGAGTTTAATTGATCATGGTATCTTATCTATGAAAATGATTACCAAATATCCAATATATATTTATACTAAATTGATGGACCTTTTAATATTAATTTAAGGGGTAAAATATTACATGTATAAAATTTCTTTTCATCCATATATCAGTTTGATGATTTAAGGGAAATAGAAGGATGATGTGCAGTAGAAAAAGATAGTGAGAAATGATCCTGAATTTTACCTTGATTATGATATAATGTTAATGATAGAAAATAGTTAATGTTTATTTTCAATACCATATAATAAGAAAGAAATATTATATCTTTCACACAACTCATCATTCTCTATTCAACCTAGAAGTATGAAGATTCATTTAAATGTAAAAGTGAATTTTTGGTGTGAAAATAAGAATAAATGTTTTGTAGAGTTTCTATCTCAGGGATTGAAATGCCACTACGTTATGGTTGAGTTAAAAATGTTTAAGGGGATATTATAAATATTACTAAAGAAAAAATAGAGGTGGTAAACAATCACCTTAGAATTCATCTTATGACTCTCCAAAACATCTAATGGGTGTAAATATATTATAATTATAACTAATGAAGTAAACGGAATTCATTTATCTTAATGAAGATTTCATTCATGATCATTTTTATAGGATTTAATTTATTAATTTCATATGGTTTCATGGATTACCACATTCAATTTTATTCCATCAAGATATGTTTTTTACCTTAATGTATTGGAAATTTCTTTAGCATGTTATTAATGGAGTGTTTTTTTCATAAGACCTATCATCATTATATATATTATCAATCAAATAAAACTATTAAAATCTTAAATTAGGATTTGTAATCATATTATCTATTTTCCATTGGTTTGTTTGGATCAATATCTTACCCTTGTTGTGTTTTATTATAAGAATAACTATAACATGATTACTTAGAGGGATCCATGTGAAGCCATCTTTGGAATGATGTATAGAAATATGATATATTGGGATGAGGTTATAGGATAAAATATATTTGTACAGTATCAATTTTATGAAATATAATATAACGATATGTTCATTAAAAGGTATATAATGTGAGATTAGTGTATAAAAAAGTGGTATACTGACAATCAATATTGAGATATATAATTAAATGTTTCTGGGATGGTTTTCCTATGAATTTTACCATTGAAAAATTTTATGATTCTTAAAAGGTACGCATTAATTATCCCTAGGTATATTGTTCTCATTGAGATTATTCATTGAGTATGGATAGTAGTTTATCATTTGGTTATTCCACTAAACCACTCTTAAGTTTATGATGTGTTCCATGTATATATTTTGAGAAAGTAAATACCTAATCCATCATATATATTGAAATAAAATGTTATAAAATTGGAAAATGATATATTCTATTAAGAACAACCAGTAAAAATCATATACTGTATAGATAATATTCTAAAAAACAAGATATCTCACCAGGTTAATATTTATTAAAGGAATCACATATTCGATAAATCTATAATTGAATATGAAGAAGTTATGGAGTGGATAAGTCCTTATCTTTTATATCAGATTGATAAAATATCGTGGGATAAATTCATTTTAAGGGGACGTATAATGTTAAACCCCATGATTTTAAATATATTTCCTTTGAAATAAACTTGATGTATTCAATAACTTTCATTACCCAAAACCCAAAGTCTAAATTAGTTATGATATATTAATCATTTTTATCCTAATTATTAAAAGTTCTAGTATAAAAGGTAATAACCATATTATATAGAATAAATATAATGGATTAAAACAATTAAAATTTATTTTTTATTTTATAATAAATAAGTATTCACTTTTCATTGAATTTGTTTTATACATTCAAAATATAGATTCTACATAAGGGGTTTTAATTGAATTTTTTGCATAAAATTTATTAAAATTTTAAAAAATTATAATAATTTATATATTAATATATTTATTATTATTGGTAAATCTTCTTGTCTATATGATCTTATAGAAAATATGTAGTGTTTTCTTAAAAATAATTTTTCACTCAATTGAGAAAAATATCATTTTATTTATAAAAACTATTATTTCCTTAAAGAAATTTCTCATTATGTTTAAAATTTTCTCTTATTTAAAGATAATAATCCATTATTTATAAAATATTGAATTTTTTATATAGTAATCATTACTGTAACATAATATATTATGTGTTCATTTTTTGGAATAAAACACACTTTTTCTAGAAATGGTTTTAATATGTTTAATGTGTTTTTATCTTAATAAATTAAGTCAATATATATTTATAAATTAGTTTAACTGAATTTATAGATTATATATTCATTAAAATATTTTGAAAATAATTTTTTTTCGAGGAAATGAAGAGGAGTAAACTTTGTTCTATGTTTCAAAATGCATTATTCTAAAATGTGTTTTTGGTACTTTATGTACGCTTATCTAATATTAAATACATCCCCATATAGAAATTTAATATCATAAAATGGATTCATTTTTTTAATCAGAATAATGAAAATATTGTATAATGGTTATCATATTCTTTTTTTATAGTGAAAATTCAAAATTTTATTATTTTGTTACAATAGTTAAGGTTTTAATGTGTTTATTGAGGGGGCGGTAAATAAGGAAGTATTGGTAGGAAATCAACCTAAACTTGTATAATATTTATTTTTTAAATATATATTTCCATACAATATCCTAAAATCATATTAAGGGCTATATGAAGCCACTATCACAATAAAGTGGACTTATTGCATCGAAATATTTATTGAAATACCATATTTTCTCTCCCATTACTTATAAAATGGGACCTCTTATCTTCACATATTAACATGAATTGGTCATTCAAGATCATAAAATTCCTACTCCAAACCCCTACTATATTCGTTCCCATTATCCTAGAACTTCTATTTTTCTACCAAGACTAATATTTCATGGATGAAGGATTATGGAAAAGGGGGTCACTCAAAGAGGATATACAAATCATAACCACATTCCATTAATTTTATTTCTAATTATACATTATAAAAAAATGATCAATCTATCATTTCATGTTGAATGTAGTAACATAGATATATTTATATGTTATTATGATGATGTCACAACCATTCACCACCACATTTCCATTAAATGTGACATTATGGTTTCTCTCATGTATATTGGTAGAATACCACATCCACATAGAGATATTATTTATTTTCCATCCCCATAATTCATGTATGGTTACTAATTTATATCGATCACACACACACAAATATATAATATTTTTTATATTAATTATTCGAGAAATATGAATTATTATTTAATTTTATTTCATTCTACACGTCAAAATATTGAAACGTCAATCATGCGTGCATTCAAACTACATTCTACGTATAGTTATGTAAATAATATTTCATCAGTTATTTATTTGAATAATTATACATATGTAATGAATAAATGTGATTATTATATTATTTTTTACATTATTTTGATTATTTAACCCTGATCAGAGTTCAAGGTAAATAATTACCAAACAAAAAACATTCATGAAAAATGAACCTGGTAACACCCGACATGCTGATGATGATAATGAAAAATGGATAATGGTAGGGTGATAAGATGTAGTAATCAATACAAGAATTGTATTATAGTTGTCAATGTGTTTATGTTATGGAATTATAATAAATATTTAATTCATTATATAAGAGGTTATATTGATTATGAATCAAGATGATAATGAGGTAAGGGTATCTCATTTCTCTATTGTCTCTATGTGACATATGCCTTATTCACTACTTATTTTGTTAATATGGTGTATAAAATACCCATTTAATATTAATATTATATATTTTTTTTACATTCATTTTGTTTCATGAATTAATTTATGTTATCCCTTTCAAGGGGTTTATGATTCAAATGTAATAAATATTTTAAGGGTTTATATTATGATCTCATTTCTTTCGGGACATTTAATGCATAAATTTGTAATAATGAAATCATATTACTTATTTATCCAAAATTATATATATTATTATGATATTGTTATTTATTTATATTACCTGTTTTCCATTTATTTTACTCTACATAATTTATCAAGATATAGAAAAAATAATATCATGAAAAAAGACTAGATTTACATTTTGGTCTGAAATATTATATTTGATGACAATATTTTCAATAAATTGATTTCAAGAATATTTTGTTTATTCTTTAAATATTCATTAATTTCAAATGTCATGCGAATTAATTCTTGTGAAAATATTTTATAGTAATATTACAATTATTTTCCAAAGAATGTACTTTTGACGTCATTAGAAAAAATAAAATGAAATTTAAATTTAATGTAAACTAGAAGAACTATTTTAATTTCTCATAGTCATGAAATTTAGTCACATTGAATCTTCGTTAATAATATTATATATTAATTTTATATGAAAATTATTTCTTATTATTTTGTAACATATTATATTTTTATATTTCATTTCAAAATTAGAATGGTATTTTCTAAAAGAAAGGTTCCATGGATATTTTAAGGTTAATTTATTCAATAACAACATCCTTTAGTGTTCCTTATACATTACATGGGATATGATTCATTAGAACCATATATTTTAGTTCATTGACATCTTATGATAATGATAATGATGCATTTATGTTACATATATCCATTTCATTTAATATGATATTACATTATGAAGAATATGTGATGATCTTGGGGCACACATGTATATGGTTTTTATTATGTCATAGGTTATTCTATAAATATATAGCCATGTAATGAAGTGTATAAAGATAGATAATATCTTAGATAATAATAAAATGTAGAGGGATTGAACCTATATCATTATGGGATGTTTTCTAATTATATAGTATTTAGAGGAAACATCAACTAAGGAAATGGGGGAATGGGGGTGAACCCAATCAACTATGATATTCTTGGTAGTGATCCTTGACTAAGGAAAATATTTTATATTCTTTTTTGTATTCTAGTAGATTATCCCTTATTATTTTATAAAATTATCTTTCATTTTGATTGATTACTTTTTATTCCACAAACATATGTCTTATGTATTATATTTGAAAAATAATTATACAACATTTCTTGATTACTAATCTCTAATAGAATGGAAATGATTACTATTAAGATATGATCTTATTATAATTTATGTATTGTTATATTATTATCTAATATGGGGGTAAATTGATATATATTTTAGGTACACTTACTAAGTATCGAAGATCATCCATTCTTATATTTTCCTTTTAAAATTCTATCTCGAGTTCCACTATAACCAGTTCCATGATCCGGATTTCCACATGACTATAGTCGCACCTTATCGTATACCAAAGGGTTCCAACTAGTAGTATGGGTACATTGTGATATAATAGGTAAAATATACCCTCTTATCAGAGTAACCGAATAACAGAAATAATATCAATAGATATAACAACCAGTTTAATGGGAAATGGAGTAAAAAATAGAATGTGCCAACAATAATCAATGGGAAATATGACACATTAATGATATGGACACTCTATATGTCAGATTTTCCTTCTATAATAACCCTAAATGTAAAAACTAGGAAAACCCATTACTATGTCCTAGATCCAATCTTGGTGTCGACAAACCTTACGCCAACCTAACTTCCCATTCATAAACCAAATCCCAAGATCCAAGTCCAACTTCTGATCTTTTACATGAAATAATATCATATTCTTGAGTATTAATGTTCCATGTATTTCCATGTTAGGTGTGAATACAACACCACTGACCACCCCCAACATTGTCTAAAAAACTACAATTATGATCAATAGTGTTTTCAGATAACTCGTGATGTAACGAATAAATAAGGTATAGAAAAAAATCATGTATCTCATGAAAGATTTAGTTAATTAATCATTTTATTCTTTGAATCCTACTGTGTCGTACAATCAGTCAAACATTCTTTGTCCATGAAATGTTCTTAAGCCATCTACCAGAAGTTTTAACCATTTTATTCACAATTAACATTCATAAGTCATTTCAATTATTCTTTTTACCATCTACATCAATCTAGGTTCCTATTTCATACTTCATAGAGGCCACATGCCGGAAAATGAGGAGGATATTCCCATGTATCCAAACGAGATTTGAAATTCCATGTTTGACCCGCCCATCCATGATATGGAATTTGATTTGAATACCCTTAGAGTTAGGAGCATCATTTCATACTTTGAGAACTATGGTACATCAGGGTTCATGGATAATTATTCTAGTATAACCAAAAATATGGAGTGAAGCATCATTCTAACATCCTAAAACCACTAGTCACTAGCTAAAAAACATCAAATATCAGTCCATGAATCTATTTTGGATTTGACACATCTTGTATTACCATCCCCAACCATTAAATTACCATTATGTAACAAAACACTTATCATGGTCCCAATAAACCTTTGAATTAACACATGGATCAACTAATACCCACCCCTTTTCCCATGTCATAAAAATTACCCCAATAAACATGGTCAAAATTACAAATCTAACACTAATAACATAGGTCTTCCCCATTGAAAAATGAAAAAAGGTTCATGAATGTTATTTTCCATCAATAACAAAAAATATATCATCATACCATTTTTCTCAAATGGCTCACCGCACACCTATTTCAAATCAACATTTTAATCCTATCTAAAAAACCCTTTCAAAAACAACCTGTGTTCAACACTACATTTAAAAATATAATTGAATTTTAAACATTAATCCCACTCATTCAACACTACAACTAAATCAATATAAAAAACACATCAGCTAAACCATTACAAAATAAAAATAGGAAATTTCAAAAATATTATATATAAACATTTCAATTATAACTTTAAAAAATCCCACATACCAATTAACAATTATAATACATTCACATTAATAAATACCCTATCTCAATGTTAACCAATTCAGTTAACCATTTTAAATCATTTTTCATAGCCCATGGGTTTCCCAAGGTTCTATCTCAAATACTAAATGTATCCCATGGGGTCCATGATGGGTATCTCACCATGATTAAAGGCACAAATAAATTCACCTTGCTAAAAAACCAAATAAAATAGAAATGATAAAAATTTTATATAATTATATACATGTATTATAACATCATGAATATGGGGAAAATATTATAGACCACCTACTTGATGCTCATATACATCCCCTCATCCAAAAACAACCATTCATTTGAGTTAAAACAACTACAAACACCAAAGAAAATAATACCCTGGAAATATGTATTTAGAGATTCTGAAGGATAGGTGACAACACACAATGAAACTACATGATATTATAAGTAAGTAGAGTCTAATATTGAAATAGAGCATTTATTCACAACCAACCTCACTCCAAACTCCTAATAAACAAGGGAGAATCATCCATAGATTATGGATGATCCCCTAGTTCATCACCGTTGTTTTTGGGGTAAAATAAGGAAAAATGTTTTGGATATACCTTGATGCTCAATGGGATAAATGGGTTTTCCATCATTTTATAGGGTCCATGGTTTGACCACATATATGGGAAAACTTGCGGCAACCATGTGTCTTCATCTATCAAAGAGGAGAAAAAGCCGCATAGTTTAGCTGGCCACCCACATGGTCTATACAAAATTTGTAGCTCCTATGCATCTGATTCTGTCCAAGGAATTAAATACTATATGGGTTATTGGGAAGGACACACTATTATAAATACACATGAAGGAAAGTTCTTCAGCTATGACTCAAACACATCCCACCCTGCAATGTCATGGATCATAGTTAAACTAACAATTCACCACCTCTGAAAATTGAAAAAATTTGAATCTTGTTACTCTATTCTATATCCCAAACCCCATGGATACCCTAGATTCATATCCCACTCCTAATAAACACTCTAGTAACCAAAAATTTATTCTAGTTAGTACCTTTTCTTAGGGATAGGATCTCATAATATATTAACCTTATAGAAGATCGCCCGGAATAGTTTCTTAGAAAATTCACTCAGTCCCCCAGGAAATGGTGTTGGGCCCCTGGGGAATCAAACTAGATTCCCTCTTTCAGGTTTCCTCTTACCCGTGGCCATGCCACTAAGACATTAAGATAAAAATAATGGACATAACCTATATTACTTGAACTGTGATTCACAATAACGTATGGATGGGCCTCAAATTCAACATCAGTTTCAAGATCATCATTTCCAACAAGAACACGTGAATAAATTTTGGGTAATAGAATTGAAACTATCCCCCAAGGAGATAATAATGCATGGAAATACACCACCCTATGAGATCTAATTATCACACCTTTAGTCAAATTCTCCCCACAATACTCATGCATACCAACACCCCTGGAATTTCCCAAAGGAATATATGATTATCCCACTACATTCTCCCCTGAATACAATGGTCCACAACTACATTCTGAATAGCCTCATTAAATATCCATCCAACCATAATATAAACCAATAAAAACCTTTATCTCAAGATCCAAACTAATGAAAACCCAATCCAATTACTATTTTTTAAACCACAACTGCAATAGGGTGTTTACCATAACCCATATAACCCATGACTCTGGTCATATCATCAAGGGACCACTCACCATCTATGGTGATACCCACCATAAACATTATATCACAACCAACATCTTCTGGTGGGTTTCATATACATTGTCTGAAAAAGTGCATGAGAAACCCAAAATAAATCATCACAACATACTGGATGTGTTTCCCAACTCACCACATCTAAAGATATAAAATATTTCCAACAAATATTTGTATCCATTCACACCATCGAAACCACCCAGAATGGATGCACATCCAACATCCATACATTAACTATGTTAAATATAGATTTTATTCAATGATCTATTCTATCCCCAAACAAACTTATCATTTAAATCATCAATGAAAGGTGGAATGCAGCTCTACACATTCATTCCTTTTAACATGATATGTCGGAAAATCCCCTTCTAGTTCTACCCAAATCACCCAATTCATATTGTCATTGAATTACAACTTTACCTAGTTATGAAGCATAATCCAAACTCACATATTAGATTCTATCCTCCTTTTCAAATAAAAATACACCATCATAGTATCCATTGTTCCCAAAACATTCAGCATTCCCTACCACACCCACAAAGACATCTCACAAACAAACATTATGTAATTATTTGAGACACACCCCAGTCCCAAGGAAATTATCATCTCAAACAACCATGAAATCCAAGGGTCGCCAAGCCTTCCCCCGATGAATCTAAACATGTACCATAGAGGTTCCATTCCACCACATCAAGATCAATGTCTTCCCAACACTTCTGGAAAACCAACCAGCACCAGGGTCATATTTACTTGACTTACACATCACTCCTTACCTTATAAGGGTAATTTCCACCACATTCATCAATAAATTATAGCCACTATGACTCACTCTCCCATCACTACATTGAAAAAAAAGTATAAGTGTTTATATCAACATCACATAAAAACCCAAATATTTATCATCACTTGTTACTGGCTTCTAATAATGTCACACAAAACAATCATCAACTTCTGATCCACCACATGAACCTCATTTGATGATTTTTGTCGGTTCACCTCCCCAACATGATGTCACTTACCTTTCTCCAATGGAAAAGTCTTAATAAAGGACCATCATTTAACCAAAAGGAAACCCTTTTGTGGCTTATAATATATCCAAATATCTCTTAGTGCACCAAAATTTATCTCATTATACAAGGAATAATCATCTTTAATCAAAGATTATAATGATATATTGTTGATGAGTATAACCAAAACCGATTCATTACCAATTTCACCTCTCACAATAGGGAAACCATAACCCAGTTGCATGTCTTGTGCTTGCTCACCCATAATTCTCCCTAGATTTCTTAATCAAAAATGTATTATCAAAACTCAACCATCAAGATTGGGTGTGATTTCCAGCCAACACTCACCGCCGCCTAATGAATCTCTTCCAATATTCCATGAAAAATCATTCAGTTTGGAACTATTACCACCACACCACTTGAGATCTTCTAGAATGAACATATTTATTCCCAATTAATACAAAATGATTCACTTCACTTTTTTAAAATATATGAAATTGTGTATAAACATCTCATCTTACATCCATATCATGTAAAATGAAATGTGTTAACTCACTAGCCACTTTTTCAAATATCCAAGGTGACATTACTCTTATCTAGAACATCCTCAATATTGAGACCTCATCATAAAACTCAAGGTTATGTTCTTTCCTATAACAATTAAATGAACCCAACACTAGATCCCAATAGTTATATGTCAATGTATCTAGGCCCAAATACCCACTCACACTACCAAACATGCCCCTTAGTCCTTCAGTATCATCAAAATCAAGGAAATCACAGTTTTTCCAATCAATATCCCAATATTCCACACAAAAAACTCAACCGCATAAACAACCTTTCCATGGGGTGTCACATCAATATAAAACCATTTATATATAGTTAACATCAATTCCCACATTGAACTACATCGTCACAATAGGTTCAAGCACCCAAATGATCATGCCCATTGTATAGCCACTCATAAACGCAGTCAAAGGCAATCAAGGTGCACCCATGTGGAATTAATCCAAGGAATACACATAACTCCATAAACAACTCATGTCACCTAGCATGAATCTATTCAAACTCTGATGCATTCCCTTATGCTTGACACTCCACATCTCCTCCAACACTAAGTTATCTTCCCTAGAAGTCACCGTCGATTTTCAAAACCCATCAATTTTCCCTCATAGCCCACTTTTCTAGACCTTCATTGGGAAACACTCTCTATGAACCACTCTAAAATACCAAAATTTTCACATGTTCCACATGAAGCTAAATTCACCCACCACCTGGATAACCCCTATCACAGGTGACACTCAACATTCATGAGATTTCAACTCCCTAAACTGGAGCCATGTGGATAAATGGACACTATATCTCACTATATTCCAGACACAAAAACCTAAAAAAAACTCTATTAATGTATGGAACTTATATGGCCATTCTAAAACAAAATACATTGAACACACTAAGATATCATTTCCTATATTTCCAAAAAATAGACACACACCCATATACATCAGCTCTATGAGTGAGACACCATCTCTAATGTCCAAAAGCAACTCACAGGGCCTCGAACAACAAGGGTCACTATATCTATATTAATAAATGACATTTCAAAAACTCAAGGTCATAACCTATCTGAATGAACAACGAGAAACAAACCTCTATATTAAAAAGTCATTCCTATCATTGTTCCCAATCCCAACACCCAATGTCTTGAAACAATGTCACTCTAAATTCCATGTATACTGATACACAGGGTCTGATCACAACACTTTGGATACCCATAATAGTGTCTCTAAAGGACCCATCATTACAAAGTCCACATTAATTAACATTAACATTTATAAAACTTCAGAATTTATCTATCAAAAAATTCAATTTCCCTAATATTTCAAAAATAAAATATTTATTCAATTTAAAAAATCATGGTTTTTGGTTAAACATAACATCATTCACAAGTCAGTCATAAGAAACATACATATTTCACGTCAATAATATGGGCCCAACATGATGAAAAAATCCACACATTGTCTCTTTCCTTTCTAGTCAAATTTATAAATAATCTAAAACTAATAACATCAAAACCATATGAACCTCTCAAGGCAGAAATATCCATTAATAGTAATATAATAAAATGGGTTTTTATGAGATATGAGGTTTTATCCGGGGTAGATCAATCCATACATTCAATGAAAAAACATATGAAATTTTTGGGGATATCAACAAGATGGTTATGCATTTAAATATTTTAATCAAGCATGATATGAATTGGAAACTTAATAGGGTGGAGTGTAGTTACATCATTTGAACCATAGACTACATTTTTTTTTCTAACTATGTGTTAGACCTTTTATTCTGTTGCATTATCTCTACCTTGTTATTTAGTCATTTATGGGGAGAATTTATGGGTTTCTTATGTTTTCCTAGAGACATAGAGAGGGGGACCCATTATCCTCAAACATAATCAACAAAGTCTAGGAAACTTTTAGTATGTTCTTGAAAAAGAGCATTAGGGGGATTATGCCTGTCCATTTAGAATCATGTCCACCTTCATTATCATTATTATTCTCTTCTTTTTAAATCACCTCATTTTTTTCAATAATATAAATAGTAGGTCTATCTAATAAATTAACATCATGATTATATAATACACTAAGTGAAGAGGTCAGAACATTAATAGAGAGAAAATTCTTGTATTAATTCCTCATTCATGCTTGATGAACATGATAAGGGAAATCAAAAGACAAGTTGGGAGTTCATCATGGACTCTTTTACAATGAATCCATTGGGGTTATTTTATCCCTAATACGATTTTGTATCCAACACTTTGTTAGAATTGTGGGAAATATTACCATCAATATTATGAATTATAATAATCACTTCCATTATTTATAGGGGTGCACCCATTTGTTTAATAGTTTGCTAAAATCTATCCATATAAAAGTTATTTCTTCTATTAATTCTCCCAAAACTTTCAGGCATAACATAGAAACATTATTACCAAATTCATTTGGGACACACATGTGGAGTAGAGATACCATTTCGATTCATGGAATGAAATGTATCATGATCCAATAATTAGAGTTATTTTACTTAGAAATATATTAGACGATTTGAAGCTCATGCAGGATAGACTTCCTTGGGAATGCAAGAATGGTAGGTCCCTTTGGGAAGTATTTTTAAAGAGAAAATGTAGGGTGAGGTGGGATAGCTGTAGGGGTAGCTCCAAGTGGTGGGACTCAATCTGCTACGACTTTCCTACTCATCATTGAAATTCAAGATGGATTGTGGGGTGTGTAATGGTCAACTTCTTGAAAGACAACTAGGTGTGGTGTGTGCTCAAATTTCTTGGTTTTTTGGTCCCTGAATATTCCTTTTCTCAATCCATAATGTTCCATCCTTCTTTATAGGTCATCATTGATCCACAACACAATATGGTGTATGATTTTATCTATATATACAATAAACAACATATAATTATTTTCACTATTTTTCATTTTAGATTCTTTTATTCAAAAATATGCAATTGCAGCATCCATGTAGATGTAATTCTTGATTCGTGGGGAGAAATCCTCTTGTGTAATGAGATATTGATAAAGATCATCTTTATCATCTATAAAATTCATAATCAATCCATTTCCATAGACAATGTGGGGTGATATAAAAGCATTACCCTGGTTTATAGGTGCACTTACTGCTGGAGCCCTCAAATGAGTTGTGCATGCATCTCCAATGAAATATTTATTGGGAATCCTTCATCTAAAAGGGTCAGAATTTTTTTTGTGGGAAACGTTTTCAATGTATTTTGGGGGTAGGATATTTCGGCATGCTTGGTTTAGTGGCTCCTATGATAGCCTTCCTAAGTGGAAAACAGGGTAATTATTATCCCACAGTATACTGTTGAATATTATGCAGTACTCGTAACAAGCTATGACATCAGGGGATTTCAGTACAATAATTTTTTGTTACTATCTGGGTACAATCATTGGAGGATGATTTGGGGCCTCTCCTCTAATGGGAAATTCTATCATTATTTAAGGATGCTCTTATCTGACAGGGGCATAGGGATCTCAGACCTCCTCTATCATGCAAAAGGTAGATGAATTTGGTTGATTCCACTATCTAATGTTATAAAATTTATTTAAAATGTTTCATGCATCAATGGTCAGATGTATAGGGGTGGGGTTGGTTATAATCAATAGGTCTGAGTGGTGTTTTATTTTAATTCCATCATTGACCTAGGTTATTCCCCCTTTGTTGATGCTTCTTCTATGCTTAAGGGTTTAATGTTGTGCCAATATCATGGCATCATTCTAGACATGGATGAAATGAATTCATCTATTTTACATAGGACTATTAAGGATATTTTTTGATATCCTTTCTCTATCACTTACTTACTCCATAGAATCACAAGTATTATTCATAGTGGTTTGAAGATTACTCACACTTGGAGGGAGAGTAATATTGTGTCTAAATTACTCACCTTATATGACTCACCAACCAATAAAAGTATTATATTTTATTATATTGGATCCCTTCAAGATTCTTGTCTTTACATAGTTATAGATTATGATTCAAGTCATAATTACATAAGACCAACCTAATTTCTTCAACCTTGGGACATGCTCTCAATAAAAATTTATGAATGTTCTAAGGATGGGCTATAGAAACCAAGAAACAAATTCATTATATATCCCCTAAATGATCATGATCTCATATATACCATTATTAATTAGTATGAAAAAGGAAAACCCTCTTATGCCAATTTGTTTCATCCTTGCATGGGTGACACTATAACTAGTTCCTCAAGCTATATCACCGCATAACCTCTGGAATTCCTCCCTATATGCTCGAGGATACTGAATACTAGAACATTTCTATGGTGATTCAATGGGTATACTACACCAAATTATAAATGTATGATAACAATGGAAATAATATCAAAACATATATCTACCATTATAATCAAAAATGGAATAACATAAGACATGTGACTATAATAATCTAATAGAAACATGATACAAAAATGGTATGGGAACTCTATAATTAAAACAATCATTAAAAACCCCTAATACCAAAATGAGAAAAACCAACAAAATGGTCCTAATTAAAAAACCCCTATTATAATATCCCATGTTTTAACCCAAGAAGATAGGAATAAAACAAAACAAAAGGACCAGTTCTTAGTCCTAAAAAACATACATGAAATAATATCATCTTCTCAAGTACCAAAGTGCCATGACAACCTGACCAGGGTGTGAGTACCAATCAGTAGGGAACTACCAACGATGTATAAAACAAATACCAATATATACAATAGTGTTTTTAGATAACTGGGTTTTAATAAATAAATTAGATAGAAAACAAAATATTTTTCAAAAATAAGAATTTTTTTTATTTAACCCTTTTAATCCCAATGTGTCATCCTATCAATCAAACATTATCCATCCATGCTAAAATCTTAAGCCCTATACCATAGGTATTAAAAATTTAATTAAAAAGGGGAATTCATTTAGACTTTACATATTTATTATTACCATAGAATATTAGTCTCGGGACCTATTTCATAGATTATAAAGTTCACATATTGATAAACAAGTAGCATTAGTCCAAGTATCCAAATAGGTTTTAGAACATAAAGTATGACTTTATTATCCATGATATGGAATGCAATTTCCATACCATTAGAGTTAGGAGAATCATTATACCCTTCAAAAATAATTTTTTAGAAGGGTTCCTAGAGTATTATTCTAACCCACCCCAAACCAAGGAGTAGTGCATCATTAAAATATCCCATAAATATTAATCACGTGTTGGAAAACATGGAATATCAGTCCATGAATCCTAATAATATTTTCCATGTCATTCCTGACCATTGGAAATCATTCCATTTTCATTTATATTAAACCACAGTTATCATCATCTAAACTGACCTTTTAATCAACACATGTATCAACTAAGTCCCACCACTTTTAATAGTTGAAAACAAAATAACCATATAATCATTTTCAATATTTTGAATCCACCGATAAAAACATATTTTTACTCTTTTAAAAAATAATCAAGGTGAATGGGAATCATTTTCTTTCAAATCAAACAAAAGGGTTATAAAAATAAATTCATGAAATGGATCATCAGACACACATTTAAAACTTACATTTGAAACCCATTTGAAAAACCATTTTCAAAACAAGTTGAGGTGATAACCTAATTTAGATATACAATCCCCTTTATGAAAAAACTCCACTTCATTTTAAAACCTCATCAAGAACAAAATCCTGAAAACAATATTTCCATTATTTTAGAATGCTTTGATAAATTCAACAGAATATAATATATAAACATTTAATTTATCCCATTAAATATTTGAAGATAAAAAATAATTAATATAAGAAATTCATTTTTATGATTACCCTATATCAACATTTTTAAATTCATTTATCCATTTTTAAAGATTTGGTATACCCCATGGGCATCCCTAGGTTTGGTCTCAAATTATCAATGGACATGATGAGGTTCATGATGGGACTCACACCTCAATCTAGAGTCCAAAATTAATTCCCTTATTCAAAAACATAAAACACAGCAAGGCAATGAATCAAAACAATAACATAAAAGTATTATAACATCATGAATATTTGGTATACCTTATAAACCATATATCTCACACCCAAATACAAACAATCATCCAATAAAAACACTTTATTTGAGATAAAATGGGGTCAATGGCTATAAAAAAGAAAACCCTAAAAAATAATTTTTTATAGATTGGGGAGGAGAAGAAATGAAATGTCAAGCCTCTTCCATAAAATTGAATGAAGAATTGTTAAATATTATCTGTAGAATTTATTAACCACCAAAAACACTATAAATTATAGTGATATGAAGAAGAATAAAATATGGTTATTGAAGTAGATTCAGGTTCATCAGCCATGTTTTAGGGGTCAAATTGGTGTTGAAATCAAGTGAGAAACCATAAATACTGGGGGAACTGATATTTTTCCAACTTTTATGTTGCATAAGGTTTGGAAAAATGTTTGGAAAAATTTTAATCCAATCATTTATATCCCTGTTTCTATGAGGGTACATGGCTACATGGCCTAGATGGCCACCTGAATGTTTTGGAAGAACTGTGAATATCCTATGTGGATGTCTCTTTCCAAGGGAGCCATGGCCATATAGGTGTCTTAGAGGCCCCTTAGAGTTTTCAATCCTCTAAAAGGATATGTATTCATCTTTATTTGAGACACCCCCACCTATCATGATATTGGTACATGGTTAAACTAACCATTATCCAACCTTGAAACCTATAATATATTGGCCTCCCATTCCACTATTCAATGTCCCAATCCCAATGGACTCCTTGAAGAGTTATCCTACTCCTAGGAAATGGTCCAATAACCCAAAAATTAATCTAGTATATACCTTATCATAGGGTTAGGATCTTATATTAATTATATAGGTTATGAATACATGTGTTTTCTAGGATATGTCTCATAAGGGGATGGTTTTGAAGAACATATTGGAAAATAATCTATATCATTTATGTGCTAGTTGATTATGTATACATGATTCCAATTACACTAAACCATTAAGGTTATTAAGTTTTTCATATCGATATGCAAATAATATTCCTCTAATGATATGTTTTATTTATTTATATGATGTTTATATTAAAATATATATTTCCACAAGATGATATAATTGTTCACTACCTCAGGATCATTTATTATTTATAGGAATAATTTATAATTATGTGTACTTTGAGGGTTATTTTATTGGATGATGATGGTTTATTTTTATCTACTATTGTGTACTATTATATGGGGGTATATTCTTCTACATGATACCACCATAGAATGAAACAACAAGTTCACTAACTCTGGCATATAGGGAAGTACAATAGAGGTCAATGGTGACCCCATCACTTTAAGAACTACATAGTTGCTAATGAATGGGGATGGGCTATTACAATGTGGTTCTAGAGATATTTTGATGTATAAAAAATAAATTTTTAGTGTTTTATTTTATATTACAATTAATGGAGACAGAAGAAAAGTATTGTTGGAATGTTTCAAAGCTTGTTATGGATATCAAACTAGTTCATTGGGAAAACATAATTTAGAAGAAATTCGTGGTTTCCTAATATATGAGGCCATTATTTAGGCACTAAATGTTATATTTTTATGATTTTCAATTATAATGATGAATGTTTTTTGGATATTCATCATTTATTGTGGTTTTGGCTTCAAACACCTTTGCAAGAGTCCGCTATTCAGGTATAATTTTGGGAACATAGTATTCACATGATGTATACATGATTCTTATTATTAATATTAATTATTAAATAATGTTAAATTATTTAATTATTTAGTAACAAATTATATTTTTTTCCCTTATATCATGTTATGGAATTACACTCAATTTTTCCAAATTATATTTTATTCTCATGAAAATTCATGTTGATATTTGGTGTGATGATTGATAATAAAAAATATGAAGTCCCTTGGAGTACAAAATGTATAGTAACCCGTAATGGTACGTAAAGAAATTAAATCCCCTAGTTATGTACCCTAATGTGGAAATTTTGAGTAGTTTTAGTAAAATGAAAAATATGTTAGAAAACATATAATGTGAACAAAAATTCATATGGTGTTGTCCCATATAACTGCATGGTTGAAATATACATGAACAAACCATATAGTTATGGTTTTACATGAAAAATATAATAGTAGGATGATTCTAATTTATAAATATTTATGATAGAATAGAAAGTTTACATAGAGGTGGTGACTTGTATATGTGGAGGCCTACTGAGGTTCAATTTTAAATATTATATTCTCAAGGAGGTACATCTGTATGTGGATTCCAAGTAAAAATTTGTTCCTTGTTAGGATAATAATTTGTCATATAATACCTATGATTAATACATTATACCCTATAGTGGGTATATTGACATATGTGTTTATACGTGATTTTGAGATTATATTAGTGGGTTACCAATAATTTGTGATATAGCTTTGAAATGACCAAATGATATGGTGGGAATCTTATATAATTAAAGATAGGGTTCAAATTATCAGTTTGATGTGTCATGTAGATGGAATGAGATTATATGTAATTGAGGGAAACCCTATAGAGTTGTTAGCCTTTTTCGTGAGGGTCTAAAAAATGACAAACACAATTGGATTCTTTGGGATATAAGATAGGTGAATTTGGGAAGTGATTAATTTTATTGAATATGAGAAGAGAATCTGTGGAATACCTGATAAAAATGTTGCAATGAGATTTTAGTATCGATGCATTAATTTAAGTAAATTTTTACTGCGATACATATCCCTTGGTATTTTGGTCTGATTTTGGGAGTGCATTGAGTTAGTATGATGAAACATATAATTTTTTAATTCTACTGGATTGTGGCTGATTATGAACAATTATTTGATATTTAGTGTTTTTATGATATTATAAAAAATGAAGTTCAATTTTTCTTCTTGATTGATGATATTAATGTTTTGTGATCATGGTTAGTGGGCCAGGTGCATTATCCAAAAAATATTAATTTGTGATTCATTTATTCATGATAAGATTCATTGTTTGGACCAAACCAGAGACTATTACTGATTTTCTAAATTGAAGATAATATTTATTATTGGGAGTCTATGATGGGACAAGGAATTATGAATAGTGTTAATAATTCTAGTCTTGGATTCCCATGAGGTTTTGATGAAATGAGTGGTCTCATCAGGAATGGATCACATGTGGTGAAATGGTTGATTTGACGTTGATTATAGGTTGGTTGTTCCAGGGTTATTATCATCATATATTGGGAGGTGGGTAACACCATTTATGATTCACACCATTAATTATTTGGAAATATATGATATGTCTAGGTAAATCAATAATGTTGTTGTGAACCATTGCCCATGGTGTGTGGGACCCACTTTGCTGATAGAATTTCTATTGATGTAGTGGATAATTTTCCAATGATTTGGGAATGGTTATCATTGGTTTTTTATTTTGGATCTCGATTATGAGTGGGGTAGTCACATAAAATCATTTCATGTGGTAAGAGATGGAACATGTGACATGGATTAACGACCTTATTGTGATAAGATAATGGATGATTAAGAGAGGTAACTAGATGGTGGAGGTTGTTCTTGGAAACTAATGATTAGGTGAATATGATTTTATCTAGACTCTTAGTGAATAATAGATTTTAATTTTAGATTGAATTACTGTGTTGAAATAGGTTTTGAGATGATATTTATGATATCCTAGAATGATACATATATGAGGTGTATGAGTGTTCTAATGAGGCTATATTGGTAGTTTTGGTTGGTTGAGGATATAGTTGAAGGGTTATAGAAATTTATTTATGAATTAGTTTTCAATTTATGGTATGATTTATGTTTTTATATGGTTTTAAAGGGTTTTTTGTAAAATATTGACATATTCAAGAACTAGTTTTTTTATAGAGGCCCATTTGATTAAGTTCAAAATCAAAGATGAGGAAAAGTATTAGATCTCCACTACTATTTTTATGAAAACTTGAGTGTTGTGAGATATAATCAATAGTAATGTAGTAATTGGACCATGGTAAATTTGATTTATTAGGTGGTTCTAATAATAGGTTTAACAATATCTCATAATAATACCTTATGAGATGAGAGTAATGGTGGGAAGAACCATCAACCTTAGGATTAACTTATCAAAGACACTATTGTCTCAATAAAATATTGTGGTGGGAAAGAACAAAATCATCAGTTTAGTAGTGGTTATAAGGGGTGTCATAATTTTTACTCAATTTAACACCTTTTTTGAGATCCATAATTTGAGTGTGTTTGGTGATTAGATATGAACCATAATAACATAATAGTAAATTAACAACCTATATAGGTCAAGATATTTATCATAAAATACATTATAAATTCTCATGGAAGGTCATTATTGTTGTGGACAGGTTGTAAATACATAACCATTTTTGGGTTCATAAATTCTAGGGGAAATTAAATTTTTATAATTTTGTTGAGCTTCTCATTTTCTAATATGATGTACAAATTTATAATCCAAGAGATAGAGTGTCTTGTGGAAATGTTTTGGAAATGTATTGAGGTCCTAGAGGTTTGTTAGATTCTTATATGTGTATTAAGATCGTCATAATATTTTTTTAAGTATTAAGAGGATTAATCCCTTAGATAATGGTTAGGAATGCGGTATTTACGGAAAACCGTGTGATTACCCTAACACTATAGGATTATCAGTTTAAATTTTATAGAATATTGTTATTATTTATTTTGAGTGAATAATTAATGAGAAACCTTATAGATCTCAAAGTAAACAAGGTTTGGTTGATTGAACTTGGGGCTGGGAAAAAAGGTTGTGTATTGTTGTAGATAAACATGGTATACTATTTATAAAAGACTTATAGATGTTATCTACACTATTATCATAGGTTTAGTGAACTATATATCCAAACCATGTTAGGTGTTTGGTCATGGTATTTGAAGGTTGTATGGTTGGTTCATGTATTTGAAAAACATATGAACAAACTATTTTCAACATTTAAAAAAATTACTATTTCCCAAACCAATTTATTAAGAAGTGAGACAGTGTTTATCCCCCCCCTCCATGAAAATGAATTGGAAAAACCCTACTCATTACAAATTGATTTCCCTATTATTTCAGTGTACTTTTAATGTTATTATTTGATGATTCATTCTGAGTTTCCTCCTTATTTTTTCACCATTTTTGGTTTTTCATTTTTTACACCAAATTACACATCTCTATCTAGGGGTTTTGTTTTCAATTTGACACGTTCATGTTGGAATTGACCAATAATATCGGAGAATTCGTATGGAAAAATAATAGGGTATCTTGAGATGGAATCTATATAACCGCACCCAATTTTTCATTTTTAGTAAATTACACTTTGGATTTATGATGTTTTCGAATTATATTAAATTAAATAAGAAGTTGAATAATTGAATCTTATTTAGCCCTTTGAGTGTAGAAAATACGAAGGAATTCCATGAGGATATCACATGCTGTTGTGTTTTGTTTGGATATGGATAGGGCATTCAATGAGTGTTCAATAAATTAACCATTATGTAATTAAATTTTAATATTAATTTTTATATTTAAAATATATGGTTTATTTATTAATTTATTATATTTACATTATATTTTATTAAGTTAGTAAACATTAACTTATTTTAGGGCCTTAGTATGATGGGTGACGGCCCAAAAGACTAGGATGAGAATCGAAAAATCCATTAGTAGAATAATTAAAATGAAATTGGATTGTATTTTGGTAGGTGGTATTTTATAGATATACCTATGTTATTATGAAATTTATTTATAGAATATGATACATTGTCTCATCTTCTAGGGAAATATACCATTTTTAAATTAAAAGAACTTTTTCGTTCAATTGGATTTTTTAGAATCATGTCAAAGGGGACAATGAGCATGATGAAACATTGAACAATATCATCATTTCCTCAGTAGTTGATAGCTGATGCATTCATTTTAATTGTTAACCTTAAGAGAGTTGGGCCTCAAAAATTTTAAATTAAATTAAATTATGGTAATATAGTTTCCATTTTTTAGTACCTATCAGAGACCTCTCGAAAAGGGATATTGATAGGTTGATATGAATGAGATAGGGATTTGAAATGTAGAGACCCTGAGAGTATAAGGCCCCAGCCTTAAACCTTACTTAATCTTGACTTATTACAAGATTACACATTGAGGATCTTTTCAGGTTTAGAGTTTTAGAGAATTAGATCATGAAACGTGAATTACATTCCACATTTAAACAAAGTGGTTACATAAAATACAGTATTCATTCTTCCCATCAACAGAAACATATTGAAAATAGAACATGGATTCTTTCTTGACACATCCTTGACACTATCATCACATCATGTACCTTTCCCTTGACCTGTGAAAAACATTTCAAAAACTTGGGATGAGCATAAAAAGCTCAGTAAGGGTTATAAAAATATGGAAAAGGAAACATGAGTTCATATATACATAAGAATGAAATCATACTTTACCCATAAAATATAGGCACTTTAACATACCTCATCAAACCATGAATCAATCATAGAAAACAAAAGACATAAAGGTAACTTGAGGCATTCATAACATTCTTACGTAGGGAGTAACCCTCTTGGTTACGTTTGGAATACCCATCATAGTATATTCCCAAAATCTCTTCGAAGAAACCTTAACTTTTCACTCCTTCGCGTTACCCAATGCATTGGAGATCTATATCGGGCTCACCCGCCCTTAGTTTATCACGGAACCAACTGTCTTCATAATAATGCCCAAGAACCTCAACATAATCGTATCACATAAAACATGCATAAAGGAAACATAACATTTCCACCTTTAAATCACAAGATATCAATACAACACATTGATATAAAAACATTATGAAAACCATTTTCAATACCAAAATAAAAGAAAAGTAAAACATGGTGTTTATTTTTCTTTTAAAAAGAAGGTATGGCTTGTAGAGGAAGCTGAAACTCAAATAATGGTCACGGCGGCGGAGAAGTCGTTGTTGCCGCATACGTACGACAAAAACATTCCCTTTTGTCATTTAGTAAATGCTTAGTATAAAAAATATTCCTTTTGAATAAATGTAAAAGACAAAGGGGTTTATACACCGTATAAAAGAAGGTTGTGTATAAAACAAAATATGTCTCAATGAAAGGAGATTGAGACGAAGTCCCATACAAAGACGGTATCCTTGGTTTAAGGATAAATCAATTACATAATTATGTGTGACAAAAGAATACACCAAATATAAGTGGATATTAAGTGTAAAATAATCAAAGGTCATTCACACATATTCAAAGGATGACATATTCAATAGCTACATGTTGAACCCAAAGAAATCAAAATTGGGTTAAGAAGTTCCCTTGACAGCCTAATGGCGTCACATCAAAATGAGTTGATGAGAGATAAAAAGTGTATATCATCACTTGGACATAAAATTTATATCAATAAGGATATATGAGAACATATCCTAACATAACAATATGTAAATTAAAAGACCCAACAAAATAAGTCTTTTAAAAAAACAGGAGGGTGAAAGGTTCCCTTACCGACTTGGGTATCTTTCAAAACATACACCCCATGAAAGAAGGGAAATAAATCATTGATGTAAATACTTATAAACGAAATTATATTACACAAAGAGTAGAATAATGGGCAGTACATACACCACTCAAAGGAAATTGTGGCAAATTTAGCATAAATCTCACAGGAATAAAAGTGAGATGAAAAATCCCTTAAAAAACTCGGCATCCTAACGGCGCCACATAAAACTTACAAAAATGGATTGATTAGATCAAATAGGGTATCTCATCATATTAACTTAAATTTTATAGAAAGAGGAATATAAAATAACATCCCCCAACATAACAAATAGGAGCTTAAAAGAAGTGACATAAAGGAGAGTACATAAAAAGAAAGAGAGAGGTTAGATCTCTTACGAAAATTCGGCAGCCTAACGGCGCCACTCAAAACTTCCAAAATGGATTGATGAGAGAGAATAGGGTCTCTCATCACATGAACAAAAAATTACAGTAATTGTAATATAAAATAACATCCCAATAACAAGAAATATTATCTTTATAGGGAATGACATAAAAGATTGTACTTAAAAATAAAGAGAGGAGTAAGATCCCTTACCTCAAGTCCAACTTGTCTTGTTCGTTTCTTTATTTTCCTGAATAATAAACTTTGGTCAATTAATAATTTCCTAAGTACCTCATTTAGATATTATTATTCAGTTAATATCACATATTATAATGTTATAATAATTTTTTAATAATGTTAGTTCATATCAGACGTTTTTTCCGATGTTTGGTACATGAGTCAAAAATGAACTTGTTTGAAAAAAGATTGCCCATGTAGTTATAAGTAAATAATTTCCAGAATAGTATTAATGATTAAAGTATCATATATATCCAGTAAAAATACATTTCATAATATTCCATATCATTTGGAGATAAAAAATGAAAAGCGTCGTTCATGGAGACGGTAGGTCGTACGTACGCATGAACGCTACTTTCATTTTTTGTCATATTAATGGAATTAAAACAAAGTGAGAGAGATATATATATGTTAAAATTCCAGAATGATATCCATAATTTTTATGTAATATATTACATATATATTTATTATATATATGTACTTATAGTATTACATAACATTTTGAGATAAGAAATGAAATGTACCGTTCATGGAGACGGTAAGCCGTACGTACGCATGAACGCTACTTCCATTTCTATTTCATATTTAATGGAATTAAAACATCATGGTACATAATAGTATTTTAATTCCAGTATGGTATCATATATAATATCATTAAATATATCCTTTATATGTACCACATATGGTATTAACGAATCAAATCACTTTGAGGGGGCGGTAGTCCGCACTTCCTTAAATGAAGATGTCGCGTTTACCCATAATGGAAACCATAAAGGTATGCACAAAATGAAAAATACATAAGCTTAAGGAAATAATAAACATATTATATATCATATATAAATATAGTGTCATCTTAATGGCCACCTTTGAAGGTGTTAAAAGAATGTTGAACAATCATCGTTTCGGGAGGCCGAAATTCTCCATCCACAGAAACAGTATGTTCTTTAACCATTAGATGTAGGTGTGTGAAGTGTAGCTCGAATACTTCTTATAAAAACATCCTATTATATTTATGATACTGTATTTGTTGCAAAATAAATTAATAAAAATAGTTTAGGGGGTTGGAGAATCAAAATAAAACAAAAGTACTCAAGTGAAGACATTACCTTAAAATCGGGTAACTCCCTTTGGTTTGAGCTCAAAGGCTTCCTTGGGAAGACTTATGCCCAAAGTGAGGGTTCAAGGAGTAATATAGGGAATTTTAGAGACAAAATGGGCAGAGTTTGGCCGATACAAAGGCTTTGGGAGTGTGGGTAAGGAGGTAGGGGTGGGGGCCTTTTATAAGAGGAGAGGAGGGGCACTCTTGTAAAGTTACAAAATGTTACTGTATTTTCAAAAGAGTTTCGGATTTTAAAGGTCCCACATTTATGTATTTTGAGTATAAGGTGATAAGGGTTCGAAATACACTCATCCAATAGGTTTTTTACATGTTTAGGTCTTAGATATTACATTATCTTTCCATTTTATTTAAATCGTTAAATAATGAGGTCATCGCTGATGATGTCATAAATAATTTAATTTATTTAATGTCTAAAAATTATAAAAAATTACTATGATGTATGAAATATTTTTATCTTTACAATGAATATTTATAGTCAAAAATCGGATTTGTATAACCCCATGTAAAAAATATTTTAGTAAAACATTTCATGTTTGTCTCATTTTTACTTTAACTTTAAATAAAAAGATATTAATGTCATTTTCCATCCAAAGTGGCTTCATGGGGTCCCCAAGTTGACCCATGGGTTTTCTTGGTCGGCCATGACACATCCAATGAGGTTAGGACATGTTTCAAGTTCATTTCATATTATTAAAACATTAATTTTACCTTAAACTACACTAATTACCTCTAATCGCGATTAAAAACTTAATAAGTTACTATTCACCAAAAATTATTTTTATCCCATTGAACCACATTTTACTTCTTAATTACAACCATGTATGTTGGATTTTTTGAAATTAAAAACACAAATATGGCAAAATTTCATTTAAACGGAAAAATCGGTTTTTATAAGTACCACTTAGTGGTTTCACTATTCATCAAAATTGAAGTTTTTCAGAAAAATCCCAAAAATTCACCCTAAGATATATTTGATATTCCGAATTCAAAAATGAAGTCTATTTTACAAAATTAAAACCATATAAGTCATATTAATTAATTTAATAATTAATTCCCGCTGTCAGATCAAATAGCGTGTTTTTATGAAACAATAAGTATCAAAAGATTGACATTGGTTTAAGTCTGATTTCAAAGTGAAATTAATTCCAATGACCACTATTGGATTTAATGGTAAAAATATATTCTAATTTCACTTTAAAACCAATTCAAAAGATAATCTAATCATATAAATAAATTAGATTAAAAAGTGGTTTTGAATAAAAATACAACATTTTACACTATTCATTTAAAAAAATGAACTTTATCGGAAAGATACCAAAAATTTACACAAAGTAAATTTTGATGTCCCAATTCTTAAGAAGAGTTTTATTTAGTCGAAAAGGATGTATAAGAGTGAACAAAACTATATTTAATGACGGTTCTCCATCAAAAGGCGATAAGTGAACCTTTAGTGAAAACTAGGGCATATACGCCTAAAATCGAATTATTTCCGTATTTTATGCCTTTATCTTTTATTGGATAAATGTAAAAACATTAAAAAAACATATATAATCATATTTTAGTTATTTCTATCCATTCCCGCCAATACAACGACAACATCTTAACTACCATTTAAAATAATATTATTTTATTATTAGAGTGCAACGTAAGATTCCCAAGAAACTCGTTGTTGCGTGTTGGGTACGCCATCGAGCATAGTGTCCCCTTTAAAGTCATATTAATATTTTATTCACAAATATGGATAAATATGAAAATTTCATATTCTTTATTTACCTGGGGTGTTACATCCTTCCCCCCTTTTGGGAATTGCGTCCTCACAATTTTAAAATTGCGCTTGGAAACATCCTTGAAAGTCCCACATCCGAACAAGAGTCGGTAAAACAATCACTTTAAAATAAAGAAGGATAACTACAGAGGTCACCCGAGTTAACCCATACTAGGACTCCATGTAGGAAAACATGGACATGGAGGAGAAAACATAGGGTCATGTTCTGATGGAGAGTGATAGAAAACATGTTTAGGAGAAAGTTAACAATAAAAAATCACAAACTTGTGATGGGTTAAACGGTGTTGGGTTCCCCAGTAGGAAAAGTTAATAGACAACATTTTTGTTTTAAGTTACTTTTTATTGAGTAATTTATTTATAGGGAAACATAATCACTTATCATTTTGACTTTTAACTTTTACACAAACTCATATTTTCTCCAAAAGACGAGTATTTAGGGAGACTTGTTCGCATTAAGAGTATTATAATCAACTTCTAGAGAATAACCTAATCCACAAAAGAGAACTATATACTTCCCATGTCTTTAGACTTTAACTAAAAACAAAACCAAAAATTTTAGTACAATATCAGATAATCCAGAAAAGGATAACCCTTTATAAAAAGAAAATCTATGCTTAATCTCCAAAATTTGTCCAACAAAACCCAAAGTTCAACGAGGACCATTCGATAAACAATTTGTCCATAAAATTCTTCAAAGTAAACCAAACTAAGGTTGAAACCCAAATATTTGAAGGATTTAGTCACATAGTCTTCCAAGTTAAATCGTAACATTTATCTCTAAACAACATCAGTTGCTCCTAAAGTCTCGTATTGAAAAGTAATTAACCTAATCACATATCCTCCATGATAGGTTAACAATTTCCATAGATAACCCAAAATCAGATCATTCTAGATTCATAAGATCATCTAAATAAAAACAATTAGTTAAACTAACCAGGGACTTCACGTAGTCCAGTGGTAGGTGATAAATACCAGTCGCACTTTGGTTGTGGGTTCGATTCCCGCAGCTTTGTCCGACGCGATGAGTAGTCACACGGTCTGCGTGTTGTCCTTTTTCCAAAACTATATAATTCTCAAATAATTCCCCAAAAATGGATAAAATCATCAAAAATAACCATAACATAATTTAACCTCAATTTTATCTCATGCCTTTCACTTCAATCATAACATATAGTAACCCATAATTACCTCAAAAGTAAGGATCATATAAACCCAAATGGTTCTTTATAACTATGTCCACAAAAGAAAATATAACTATTCCTTGAATAAAATTTGCATATATTAAACAGCAGGGTTACACATAATATAAAAATTCTTCTAATGTAACCCCATCATCAGAAGAGACTTAATACTCTTAAGAATTTCACCATAACTCTTGAAGCCCTTATATGTTGACATCTTACTCATTCAACATTCTTCATGATCCATTAACCATTCATTTCCAACTTATTCCGAAATACCTCTTTCCTAAAAACAAAATCATAAATCATATCCTAAGATTCCAAAATAGGAAAACAATAGTCATGAAATAATACATACCTTTGATTGGTCATTGTCAGTTTCTTCATCCTCAATTGGAATGGAATTAGGTATTGGTAAACGAACATTTGTACGCTCTTGGTGATCCCATTCACGAAACTTCTTCATAGGACATGTGTTTGCATAATGACCATGCACACCACATTTAAAACATTCAATTGATCCCTCAGAAAGAACTTCTTTCCCTTTCCTCGAGTCAACTGGATGCTTCCTTTTTCCATGGAAGGTTCTTGCTTTATGACCTTCATCTCCACATCTATAGCATACTTTTGTCCCTTTGAAACATTTTCCTAGGTGTTTCTTTCCAAATCTTTGACACATAGGTTTTTGAATACACTTACCTTTATGATTATTACCTGTACTTCCGTAGAGATTTGTTTCTTGCATATATAGTGCCTTAGAGAAATCACCAAGGATTAGGTGGTCAATCATGACTTTAGATAGTTGGTTGAGGATAATCACAAGAGTTCTCATTGCAGCTCCCATATCGTTCAGTTGCTTGCTCAAAAAACAGTCACAGTTTCCTTCACATCCACTGTTACTTTGGTGCCTGCTAGATCCATCCATTTACTAAAACCAAAAAGGTCAGTGTGAGTATATCAAAAAAACCATCATGTACTAATGAGGAAGATAATCACTAAGATATACTTAATCATTCACTTTATCTAAATCTAGGATTCTTTCTAAAATCCTAACCATTATGGTAATGTCACTTATGCTTAAA
This sequence comes from Viscum album, assembly GCA_963277665.1. NCBI lineage: Eukaryota > Viridiplantae > Streptophyta > Magnoliopsida > Santalales > Viscaceae > Viscum > Viscum album. The sequence goes on from OY728143.1 coordinate 229,203,484, forward strand.
GAATACCCTAACCTCTAAAGTTATCTAAACCGACCTTTGATACCAACTATAAGGCCCCAGCCTTAAACCTTACTTAATCTTGAGTTATTACAATATTACACATTGAGGATATTTTCAGGTTTAGAGTTTTAGAGAATTAGATCATGAAACTTGCATTATATTCCACATTTAAACAAAGTGGTTACATAAAAGACAGTATTCATTCTTCCCATCAACGGAAACATATTGAAAATAGAACATGGATTCTTTCTTGACACATCCTTGACACTATCATCACATCATGTACCTTTCCCTTGACCTATGAAAAACATTTCAAAAACTTGGGATGAGCATAAAAAGCTCAGTAAGGGTTATAAAAATATAGAAAAGGAAACACGAGTTCATATATACATAATAATTAAATCATACTTTACCCATAAAAAATAGGCACTTTAACATACCTCATCAAACCATGAATCAATTATAGAAAACATAAGGCGTAAAGGTAACTTGAGGCATTCATAACATTCTTACGTAGGGAGTAACCCTCTTGGATACGTTTGGAATACCCATCATAGTATATTCCCTAAATATCTTCGGAGAAACCTTAACGTTTCACTCCTTCACATTACCCAATGCATTGGAGAGCTATATCGGGCTCACCCACCCTTAGTTTATCACGGAACCACCCGTCTTCATAATAATGCCCAAGAACCTCAACATAATCGTATCACATAAAACATGCATAAAGGAAACATAACATTTCCACCTTTGAATCACAAGATATCAATACAACACATTGATATAAAAACATTATGAAAACCATTTTCAATACCAAAATAAAAGAAAAGTAAAATATGGTATTTATTTTTCTTTTAAAAATAAGGTATGGCTTGTAGAGGAAGCCGAAACTCAAATAATGGTCACGGCGGCGGAGAAGTCGTTGTCGCCGCATACGTACGACAAAAACATTACCTTTTGTCATTTAGTAAATGCTTCATATAAAAAATATTTATTTTTAATAAACGTAAAAGACAAAGGGGTTTATACACCGTATAAAATAAGGTTGTTTATAAAACAAAATATGCCTCAATGAAAGGAGATTGAGACGAAGTCCCATACAAAGATGGTATCCTTGGTTTAAGGATAAATCAATTACATAATTGTGTGTGACAAACGAATACACCAAATATAAGTGGATATTAAGTGTAAAATAATCAAAGGTCATTCAAACATATTCAAAGGATGACATATTCAATAGCTACATGTTGAACCCAAAGAAATCGAAATTGGGTTAAGAAGTTCCCTTGACAGCCTAACGGCATCACATCAAAATGAGTTGATGAGAGATAAAAAGTGTATCTCATCACTTGGACATAAAATTTACATCAATAAGGATATATGTGAACATATCCCAACATAACAATATGTAAATTAAAAGACCTAACAAAATAAGTCTTTTAAAAAAAGAGAAGGGTGAAAGGTTCCCTTACCGACTTGGGTATCTTTCAAAACATACACCCCATGAAAGAAGGACAATAAATCATTGATGTAAATACTTATAAAAGAAATTATATTACACAAAGAGTATAATAATGGGCAGTACATACACCACTCAAAGGAAATTGTGTCAAATGTAGCATAAATCTCACAGGAATAAAAGTGAGATGAAAACTCCCTTACGAAAACTCAGCATCCTAACGGCGCCACATAAAACTTACAAAAATGGATTGATGAGATCAAATAGGGTATCTAATAATATTAACTTAAAGTTTATAGAAAGAGGAATATAAAAGAACATCCCCCAACATAACAAATAGGAGCTTAAAAGAAGTGACATAAAGGATAGTACTTAAAAAGAAAGAGAGAGGTTAGATCTCTTACGAAAATTCGGCAGCCTAACAGCGCCACTCAAAACTTCCAAAATGGATTGATGAGAGAGAATACGGTCTCTCGACACATGAACATAAAAATTACAGTAATTGTAATATAAAATAACATCCCAATAACAAGAAATATGATCTTTAGAGGGAATGACATGAAAGAGTGTACTTAAAAAGAAAGAGAGGAGTAAGATCCCTTACCTCAAGTCCAACTTGTCTTGTTCGTTTCTTTATATTCCTGAATAATAAACTTTGGTCAATTAATAATTGCCTAATTAACTCCTTTAGAGATTATTATTCAGTTCATATCATATATTATAATGTTATAATAATTGTTTAATAATTTTAGTTCATATCAGACGTTTTTGTCGATGTTTGGTACATGAGTCAAAAATGAACTTGTTTGAAAAAAGATTGCCCATGTAGTTATAAGTAAATAATTTCCAGAATAGTATTAATGATTAAATTATCATATATATCCAGTAAAAATTCATTTCATACTATTCCATATCATTTGGAGATAAAAAAACGAAAAGCGTCGTTCTTGGAGATGTTAGGTCGTACGTACGCATGAACGCTACTTTCATTTTTTGTCATATTAATGGAATTAAAACAAAATGAGAGATATATATATATATATGTTATAATTCCAGAATTATATCCATAATTTTGATGTAATATATTACATATATATCCATTATATATATGTACTTATAGTATTACATAACATTTTGAGATAAGAAATGAAATGTACCGTTCATGGAGACGGTAAGCTGTACGTACGCATGAACGCTACTTCCATTTCTATTTCATATTTAATGGAATTAAAACATCATGGTACATAATAGTATTTTAATTCCAGTATGGTATCATATATAATATCATTAAATATATCCTTTATACGTACCACATATGGTATTAACGAATCAAATCACTTTGAGGGGGCGGTAGTCCGCACTTCCTTAAATGAAGATGTCGTGTTTACCCATAATGTAAACCATAAAGTTATGCCCAAAATGAAAAATACAGAATCTTAAGGAAATAATAAACATATTATATATCATATATAAATATAGTTTCATCTTAATGGACACCTTTTAAGGTGTTAAAAGAATGTTGAACAATCATCGTTTCGGGAGGCCGAAATTCACCATCCACGGAAACAGTATGTTCTTTAACCATTAGATGTAGGTTTGTGAAAGTGTATCTAGAATAATTCTTATAACAACATCCTATAATATTGATGATACTGGATTTTTTACAAAAGAAATTAATAAAAATAGTTTAGGGGTTGGAGAAGAAAAATAAAACAAAAGTACTCAAGTGAAGACATTACCTAAAAATCGGGTAACTCTCTTTGGTTTGAGCTCAAAGGCTTCCTTGGGAAGCCTTATGCCCAAAGTGAGGCTTCGAGGAGTAAGATAGGGAAGTGGAGAGACAAAATGGGAAGAGGTTGGCCGAGCAAAAGTCTTTGGGAGTGTGGGTAAGGAGGTAGGGGTGGGGGCCTTTTATAAGTGGAGAGGAGGGGCACTCTTGTAAAGTTACAAAATGTTACTTTATTTACAAAAGAGTTTCGGATTTTAAAGGTCCCACATTTATTTATTTCTAGTATAAGGTGATAAGGGTTCTTAATACAATCATCCAATAGGTTTTGGACATGTGTAGGTCTTAGATATTACATTATCTTTCCATTTTATTTAAATCGTTCAATAATGAGGTCATCGCTGCATCATCATGATGTGATAAATAATTTAATTTATTTAAAGTCTAAAAATTATTAAAAATTACTATGATTTAGGAAATCTTTTTATCTTTCCAATTAATATTTATAGTAAAAAATCTGATTTGTATAACCCCATGTAAGAATTTTTTTAGTAAAACATTTCATGTTTGTCTCATTTTTACTTTAACTTTAAATAAAAAGATATTAATGTCATTTTCCAACCAAAGTGGCTTCATGGGGTCCCCAAGATTACCCATGGGTTTTCCTGGTCTTCCATGACACATAAAATGTGGTTAGGACATGTGTCAAGTTCATTTCATATTATTAAAACATTATTTTTACCTTAAAGTACACTAATTACCTCTAATCGCGATTAAAAACTTAATAAGTTACTATTCACCAAAAAATTATTTTTATCCCATTGAACCACATTTTACATATTAATGACAACCATGTATGTTGGATTTTTTGAAATTCAAAACACAAAGATGGCAAAATTTCATTTAAACAGAAAAATTAGTTTTTATAAGTACCACTTAGTGGTTTCACTATTCATCAAATTTGAAGTTTTTCAGAAAAATCCCAAAAATTCACCCTAAGATATATTTGATATTCTGAATTCAAAAATTAAGTCTATTTTAAAAAATTCAAAACATATAAGTCACATTAATTAATTTAACAATTAATTCCCGCTATCAGATCAAATAGCGTGTTTTTATAAAACAATAAATATCAAAAGATTGACACAAGTTTAAGTCTGATTTCAAAGTGAAATTAATTCCAATGACCACTATTGGATTTAATGGTAAAAATATATTCTAATTTCAATTTAAAATCAATTAAAAAGATAATATAATCATATAAATAAATTAGATTAAAAAGAGGTTTTGAATTAAAATACAACATTTTACACTATTCATTTAAAAAAAATGAACTTTATCAGAAAGATACCAAAAATTTACACAAAGTAAATTTTGATGTCCCAATTCTTAAGAAGAGTTTTATTTGGTCCAAAAGGATGTTTAAGATTGAACAAAACTATATTTAATGACGGTTCTCCATCAAAAGGCGATAAGTGAACCTTTAGTGAAAACTAGGGCATATACGCCTAAAATCGAATTATTTCTGTATTTTATGCCTTTATCTTTTATTGGATAAATGTAAAAACATTAAAAAAACATATATAATCATATTTTAGTTATTTATATCCATTCCCGCTAATACAACGGCAACATGTTAACTACCATTTAAAATAATATTATTTTATTATTAGAGTGCAATGTAAGATTCCCAAGAAACTCGTTGTTGCATGTTGGGTACGCCATCGAGCATAGTGTCCCCTTTAAAGTCATATTAATATTTTATTCACAAATATGGATAAATATGAAAATTTCATATTCTTTATTTACCTGGGGTGTTACATCCTTCCCCCCTTTTGGGAATTGCGTCCTCACAATTTTAAAATTGCGCTTGGAAACATCCTTGAAAGTCCCACATCCGAACAAGAGTCGGTAAAACAATCACTTTAAAATAAAGAAGGATAACTACAGAGGTCACCTAAGTTAACCCATACTAGGACTCCATGTAGGAAAACATGGACATGGAGGAGAAAACATAGGGTCATGTTCTGATGGAGAGTGATAGAAAACATGTTTAGGAGAAAGTTAACAATAAGAAAATCACAAACTTGTGATGGGTTAAACGGTGTTGGGTTCCCCAGTAGGAAAAGTTAATAGACAACATTTTTGTTTTAAGTTACTTTTTATTGAGTAATTTATTTATAGGGAAACATAATCACTTATCATTTTGACTTTTAACTTTTACACAAACTCATATTTTCTCCAAAAGACGAGTATTTAGGGAGACTTGTTCGCATTAAGAGTATTATAATCAACTTCTAGAGAATAACCTAATCCACAAAAGAGAACTATATACTTACCATGTCTTTAGACTTTAACTAAAAACAAAACCAAAAATTTTAGTACAAGATCAGATAATCCAGAAAAGGATAGCCCTTTATAAAAAGAAAATCTATGCTTAATCTCTAAATTTTTTCCAACAAAACCCAAAGTTCAACGAGGACCATTTGATAAACAATTTGTCCATAAAATTCTTCAAAGTAAACAAAACTAAGGTTGAAACCCAAATATTTTAAGGATTTAGTCACATAGTCTTCCAAGTTAAATCGTAACATTTATCTCTAAACAACATCAGTTGCTCCTAAAGTCTCGTATTGAAAAGTAATTAACCTAATCACATATCCTCCATGATAGGTTAACAATTTCCATAGATAACCCAAAATCAGCTCATTCTAGATTCATAAGATCATCTAAATAAAAATAATTAGTTAAACTAACCAGGGACTTCACGTAGTCTAGTGGTAAGTGATAAATACTAGTCGCACTTTGGTTGTGGGTTCGATTCCCGTAGCATTATCCAACGCGATGAGTAGTCACACGGTCTGCGTGTTGTCCTTTTTCCAAAACTATATAATTCTCAAATAATTCCCCAAAAATGGATAAAATCATCAAAAATAACCATAACATAATTTAACCTCAATTTTATCTCATGCCTTTCACTTCAATCATAACATATAGTAACCCATAATTACCTCAAAAGTAAGGATCATATAAACCCAAATGGTTCTTTATATCTATGTCCACAAAAGAAAATATAACTATTCCTTGAATAAAATTTTCATATATTAAACATCAGGGTTACACATAATATAAAAATTCTTCTAATGTAACCCCATCACCAGAAGAGACTTAATACTCTTAAAAATTTCACCATAACTCTTGAAGCCCTTATATATTGACATCTTACTCATTCAACATTCTTCATGATCCATTAACCATTCTTTCCAACTTATTCTGAAATACCTCTTTCCTACAAACAAAATCATGAATCATATCCTAAGATTCCAAAATAGGAAAACAATAGTCATGAAATAATACATACCTTTGATTGGTCATTGTCAGTTTCTTCATCCTCAATCTAGATGGCATTAGGTATTTGTAAACGAACATTTTTACGCTATTGGTGATCCCATTCACAAAACTTCTTCATAGGACATGTGTTTGCATAATGACCATGCACACCACATTTAAAACATTCAATTGATCCCTTAGAAAGAACTTCTTTCCCTTTCCTCGAGTCAACTGGATGCTTCCTTTTTCCATGGCAGGTTCTTGCTTTATGACCTTCATTTCCACATCTATAGCATATTTTTGTCCCTTTGAAACATTTTCCTAGGTGTTTCTTTCCACATCTTTGACACATAGGTTTTTGAACACACTTGCCTTTATGATTATTACATGTACTTCCGTAGGGATTTGTTTCTTGAATATATGATGCCTTAGAGAAATCACCAAGGATTAGGTGGTCAATCATGACTCCAGATAGTTGGTTGAGGATAATCACAAGAGTTCTCATTGCAGCTCCCATATCATTCAGTTGCTTGCTCAAAAAACTGTCACAGTTTCCTTCACATCCACTGTTACTTTGGTGCGTTCTAGATCCAGCCATTTACTAAAACCAAAAAGGTCAGTGTGAGTATATCAAAAAAACCATCATGTACTAATGAGGAAGATAAGCACTAAGATATACTTACTCATTCACTTTATCTAAAACTAGGACTCTTTCTAAAATCCTAACCCTTATGGTAATGTCACTTATGCTTAAAGAATACCCTAACCTCTAAATTTATCTAAACCGACCTTTGATACCAACTATAAGGCCCCAGCCATAAACCTTACTTAATATTGAGTTATTACAAGATTACACATTGAGGATCTTTTCATGTTTAGAGTTTTAGAGAATTAAATCATGAAACTTGCATTACATTCAACATTTAAACAAAGTGGTTACATAAAAGACAGTATTCATTCTTCCCATCAACGGAAACATATTGAAAATAGAACATGGATTCTTTCTTGACACATCCTTGACACTATCATCACATCATGTACCTTTCCCTTGACCTGTGAAAAACATTTCAAAAACGTGGGATGAGCATAAAAAGCTCAGTAAGGGTTATAAAAATATGGAAAAGGAAACATGAGTTCATATATACATAAGAATGAAATCATACTTTACCCATTAAACATAGGCACTTTAACATACCTCATCAAACCATGAATCAATCATAGAGAACATAAGTCATAAAGGTAACTTGAGGCATTCATAACATTCTTACGTAGGGAGTAACCCTCTTGGTTATGTTTGGAATACCCATCACAGTATATTCCCTAAATCTCTTCAGAGAAACCTTAACGTTTCACTCCTTCACATTACCCAATGCATTGGAGAGCTATATCGGGCTCACCCGCCCATATTTTATCATGGAACCACTCGTCTTCATAATAATTCCCAAGAACCTCAACGTAATCGTATCACATAAAACATGCATAAAGGAAACAAAACATTTACACCTTTCAATAACAGGATATCAATACAACACATTGATATAAAAACATTATGAAAACCATTTTCAATACCAAAATAAAAGAAAAGTAAAACATGGTATTTATTTTTCTTTTAAAAAGAAGGTATGGCTTGTAGAGGAAGCCGAAACTCAAATAATGGTCACGGCGGCGGAGAAGTCGTTGTCGCCGCATACGTACGACAAAAACATTCCCTTTTGTCGTTTAGTAAACGCTTCGTATAAAAAATATTCCTTTTTAATAAACATAAAATACAAAGGGGTTTATACACTGTATAAAAGAAGGTTGTGTATAAAACAAAATATGCCTCAATGAAAGGAGATTGAGACGAAGTCTCATACAAAGACGGTATCCTTGGTTTAAGTATAAATCAATTACATAATTATGTGTGACAAACAAATACACCAAATATAAGTGGATATTAAGTGTAAAATAATCAATGGTCATTCACACATATTCAAAGGATGACATATTCAATAGCTACATGTTGAACCCAAAGAAATCGAAATTGGGTTAAGAAGTTCCCTTGACAGCCTAACGGCGTCACATCAAAATGAGTTGATGAGAGATAAAAAGTGTATCTCACCACTTAGACATAAAATTTACATCAATAAGGATATATGAGAACATATCCCAACATAAAAATATGTAAATTAAAAGACCCAAAAAAAGAATTATTTTAAAAAAAGAGGAGGGTGAAAGGTTCCCTTACCGACTTGGGTATCTTTCAAAACATACACCCCATGAAAGAAGGACAATAAATCATTGATGTAAATACTCATAAACGAAAGTATGTTACACAAGGAGTAGAATAATGGTCAGTACATACACCACTCAAAGGAAATTGTGGAAAATGTAGCATAAATCTCACAGGAATAAAAGTGAGATAAAAAATCCCTTACGAAAACTCGGCATCCTAACGGCGCCACATAAAACTTACAAAAATGGATTGATGAGATCAAATAGGGTATCTCATCATATTAAATTAAAGTTTATAGAAAGAGGAATATAAAAGAACATCCCCCAACATAACAAAGAGGAGCTTAAAAGAAGTGACATAAAGGATAGTACTTAAAAAGAAAGAGAGAGGTTAGATCTCTTACGAAAATTCGGCAGCCTAACGGCGCCACTCAAAACTTCCAAAATGGATTGATGAGAGAGAATAGGGTCTCTCATAACATGAACATAAAAATTACAGTAAGTGTAATATAAAATAACATCCCAATAACAAGAAAGATGATCTTTATAGGGAATGACATAAAAGAGTGTACTTAAAAAGAAAGAGAGAAGTAAGATCCCTTACCTCAAGTCCAACTTGTCTTGTTCGTTTCTTTATATTCCTGAATAATAAACTTTGGTCAACTAATAATTTCCTAAGTAACTCATTTAGAGATTATTATTCAGTTAATATCACATATTATAATTTTATAATAATTGTTTAATAATGTTAGTTCATTTCAGACGTTTTTGTCGATGTTTGGTACATGAGTCAAAAATGAACTTGTTTGAAAAAAGATTGCCCATGTAGTTATAAGTAAATAATTTCCAGAATAGTATTAATGATTAAATTATCATATATATCCAGTAAAAATTCATTTCATACTATTCCATATCATTTGGAGATAAAAAAACGAAAAGCTTCGTTCATGGAGATGTTAGGCCGTACGTACGCATGAACGCTACTTTCATTTTTTGTCATATTAATGGAATTAAAACAAAATGAGAGAGATATATATATGTTATAATTCCAGAATGATATCCATAATTTTGATGTAATATATTACATATATATCCATTATATATATGTACTTATAGTATTACATAACATTTTGAGATAAGAAATGAAATGTACCGTTCATGGAGACGGTAAGCCGTACGTATGCATGAACGCTACTTCCATTTCTATTTCATATTTAATGGAATTAAAACATCATGGTACATCATATTATTTTAATTCCAGTATGTTATCATATATAGTATCATTAAATATATCCTTTATATGTACGACATATGGTATTTACGAATCAAATCACTTTGAGGGGGCGGTAGTCCGCACTTCCTTAAATGAAGATATCACGTTTACCCATAATGGAAACCATAAAGGTATGCCAAAAATGAAAAATACAGAAGCTTAAGAAAATAATAAACATATTATATATCATATATAAATATAGTGTCATCTTAATGGCCACCTTTGAAGGTGTTAAAAGAATGTTGAACAATCATCGTTCCGGGAGGCCGAAATTCGCCATCCACGGAAACAGTATGTTCTTTAACCATTAGATGTAGGTGTGTGAAAGTGTAGCTCTAATCCTTATTATAAAAACATCCTATTATATTTATGATACTGTATTTGTTACAAAATAAATTAATAAAAATAGTTTAGGGGGTTGGAGAAGCAAAATAAAACAAAAGTACTCAAGTGAAGACATTACCTTAAAATCGGGTAACTCCCTTTGGTTTGAGATCAAAGGCTTCCTTGGGAAGACATATTCCCAAAGTGAGGCTTCAAGGAGTAATAGAGGGAAGTTTAGAGACAAAATGGGCAGAGTTTGGCCGAGAAAAAGGCTTTGGGAGTGTGGGTAGGGAGGTAGGGGTGGGGGCCTTTTATAAGAGGAGAGGAGGGGCACTCTTGTAAATTTACAAAATGTTACTTTATTTTCAAAAGAGTTTCGGATTTTAAAGGTCCCACATTTATTTATTTCGAGGATAAGTTGATAAGGGTTCTAAATCCACTCATAAAATATGTTTTGGACATGTGTAGGTCTTAGATATTACATTATCTTTCCATTTTATTTAAATCGTTAAATAATGAGGTCATCGCTGCATCATCATGATGTCATAAATAATTTAATTTATTTAAAGTCTAAAAATTATTAAAAATTACTATGATGTAGGAAATCATTTTAGCTTTCCAATGAATATTTATAGTCAAAAATAGGATTTGTATAACCCCATGTAAAAATTGTTTTAGTAAAACATTTCATGTTTGTCTCATTTTTACTTTAACTTTAAATAAAAAGATATTAATGTCATTTTCCAACCAAAGTGGCTTCATGGGGTCCCCAAGTTGACCCATGGGTTGTCTTGGTCGGCCATGACACATCCAATGAGGTTAGGACATGGGTCAAGTTCATTTCATATTATTAAAACATTATTTTTACCTTAAACTACACTAATTACCTCTAATCGCGATTAAAAACTTAATAAGTTACTATTCACCAAAAAATTATTTTTATCCCATTGAACCACATTTTACTTCTTAATGACAACCATGTATATCGGATTTTTGAAATTCAAAACACAAAGATGGAAAAATTTCATTTAAACGGAAAAATCAGTTTTTATAAGTACCACTTAGTGGTTTCACTATTCATCAAAATTGATGTTTTTCAGAAAAATCCCCAAAATTCATCCTAAGCTATATTTGATATTCTGAATTCAAAAATGAAGTCTATTTTACAAAATTCAAAACATATAAGTCACATTAATTAATTTAATAATTAATTCCTGCTGTCAGATCAAATAGCGTGTTTTTATGAAACAATAAGTATCAAAAGATTGACACTGGTTTAAGTCTGATTACAAAGTGAAATTAATTCCAACAACCACTATTGGATTTAATGGTAAAAATATATTATAATTTCACTTTAAAACCAATTCAAAAGATAATCTAATCATATAAATAAATTAGATTAAAAAGAGGTTTTGAATTAAAATACAACATTTTACACTATTCATTTAAAAAAAAAGAACTTTATCGGAAAGATACCAAAAATTTACACAAAGTAAATTTTGATGTCCCAATTCTTAAGAAGAGTTTTATTTGGTCCAAAAGGATGTATAAGAGTGAACAAAACTATATTTAATGACGGTTCTCCATCAAAAGGAGATAAGTGAACCTTTAGTGAAAACTAGGGCATATACGCCTAAAATCGAATTATTTCCGTATTTTATGCCTTTATCTTTTATTGGATAAATGTAAAAACATTAAAAAACATAAATAATCATATTTTAGTTTTTTCTATCCATTCCCGCCAATACAACGGCAACATGTTAACTACCATTTAAAATAATATTATTTTATTATTAGAGTGCAACGTAAGATTCCCAAGAAACTTGTTGTTGCGTGTTGGGTACGCCATCGAGCATAGCGTCCCCTTTAAAGTCATATTAATATTTTATTCACAAATATGGATAAATATGAAAATGTCATATTCTTTATTTACCTGGGGTGTTACATAGAGGGTTTAGAGTATATATGATATTTATTATAACCATTGAGCGAGTATTCCTCCCCTACAATGACATGATTACCCTCTCTTATAGAGACAAAGGAGATTTATATATAGGTTGAGTGTGAGGTACAACATAGTGTGTTATAAGAAGATGATGGGTTGAAACCCATCACCCTTTGTGATATGAAGATAGAATTACTTATGAGTCTATTGAGGTTATGTTGTCACTTTAATGAAGTTGAGGGATTTTGTACCCTTTGAATGACAGGCACTGACTCGTATGATGACTTCTTTCATAAAATGACCCTTTTTGGGTGTCCATGCATGATATGACCATCGATACCCCAATTGGTAACTCAGTGAGATTGTTGACCCCTAAGAGGTTATGTAAAAAATAATAGAAATGATTTCAGATATAACATAAAACTCTAATTGGTGATAATACAGGAGATGGTTAGGGTTTAATTCACTTACCACCAAGATATATGGAGTAAAATGGTATGAATATGACAAGATCCTAGGTTCATCCTTCATGCCTGAAACTGGTTTGGACTGTGTTGGATAAAATCCTTGTATTTTACACACAAATTATCCTTGTTAGAATTTAGTTGACACACTCGTTGGAATTCTCTTTCATGATATCTGCATTATAATTACTTGGAATTATCCTTGAGGTCCATAAATAGTTGATCTCAGTTATAATTTATTAGAAATTCCCTGTGGATTTAATACATAATTTATTAGGGTTGGAATGTATTAATAATTTTTATTGGATTCAATGAACTCATTAGGTTTTTATTATTCCTTTGACATGATATCTGGTTTTTGATCATAGTTAAGTCTATGCTTAATGGATTTCGAATTCACCATGGATTCAACTAATTAGTATATTAATTTCAATTCTTTGACAATACATTTGAATTCATATGTAGATTTGTAAGGACCCAGTCTTATATATTACATATTCCATCGACATTAAAATATAATTAAAATTTATATATTCTTGAATAACTTTGTGGTTTATATTTATAGAGAGTAAGATCACAAATCATTCATAACAAGATCATCAAATAAAAAATGGAAACTTCGAGTTAGAATCCATATTTACACTAAAAATAATATTTTCAAATAAAACATGATATCATTACATAAACATTTTACATGAATTTCAACATGATTTATTTTATACCTTACCCAACCTTAAACCTAGTTAATAACATTTTTAAATTTTTTTGAGCATAGATATCTTAGTCAACCACATAAAAATGAATGAATTAAACCATTAGTCCATGAATATTTATATTAAATATCCCCTTACAAAATAATCATTTCTCTAAAAATAATAATTTTCATTCCAAAAAATAGACTTATCTCATAAATAATTTCATAAAACATTTCATAGGAAATAATAAATTAATAAATAAAACTCATATTTTTATCTATGAAATCTCAAAAAACCCATAACAATTATTTTTCAAAGTAATGCTTTTTAACCTTACAAGGTACAATATAATTTCAATTAACTTTTGAAACCAAAATATATCCATAAAAATAGATATAATAAATAGATAGATTATAGAGTTAAATTGGGGAATCATTTTCATATCACTATTAAAAATGGTATAATCATTATGGATACAGATAAAACCTCCATCTGGGAAATACATAAAATAACCATCACTTTTACAATTGGAATAACCATCATATTATATTACTCTAATCCCTTATGAGAACCCTAATTGGTTAATCCTATATTTTTACCCAATGCATTTGGATAGATATAATTTACTCACCCAACGTTATTTTATAGTGTAACCACCTTTAATAATAAAAAATTCCCAATAACCATAAAAGAATATATAAATTCATGTATCCTAAAAACATTCAGTACACCCATAAGAAAACATTTATGAATATTGATGTATCCCTTCAAATTAAAGCCCATTTTTTAAAATAACGATTACCAATTCATAGGGAATTAGGGAGTTTATTTTATATTACATGAATTTTTAGAAAATAATAGTAATATCAATTAATGGTAATAGAAGTGGTAAATGTTGTATTCTAGGTATAAATTAGAATAGAACACTACTTTTTTCATTTTTAATGTATGTAAAAACATTCCAACAAAAACAATTCATGTTTAAAAACATTTAAATAAAGTAAAAATAAACATAAAACTCCCTTTATAATTATATTATGTCTATACATCAATAAAATAATTTTAAAAATATAGTCATGGATGAAAAATAGAGTTTCATGGGAAACATTAAAAGAGGATATTTGAAAGAATGTCCCATAGCACGAGTCTGATTAATCTTGTTTATTATATATCTTCCTGAATTATAAAATAATTCAAGTTATTTCATTTATTTTCCATATTCTCCATCATTTATTGCAATATTTTGTCTCTTATCATGCTATGATTAATTATTTACTAAATTAAATTCACCTCAGACATTTTGATGATATTTGTTTCATAAGTGAAAAATGTCTTTAGTAAGTTGACTATAGTCATATAGGTAATTAATCGATAAAATACTAAATAATAATATTTTTATAATTATAATTGTTATACAATAATTATACTTTTTAATAAAATCTTGAAATATGATTTTGAAAAGTCAACTACACTACAATCAGGTAGACAATTGGTCATACATAAACATAAGCAACATTTCAATTTTTGAAATATCATTATGTAATGAATGAATGTATCATTTTATCTTTGCATAACTATAATTATTTATCAGATATAATTTCATTAATTATAATTAAATATATTAACCATGTGTTGTGGTAATTAAAAATGAATCACATCTTTTCATGGAGGTGTTATTTCACATACACTCCCAAGAAACATTATATGTTTTCATTGAATAAAACATCATCTTTTATATGATATTTTATCCTTTCATAATGATTAATGTTTTATTGATATAAAATACAAACATAAAATACATCATTATAAAATTATTTGTGATGATGTGATGAAAAACAAATTATATCAGCTCAAGAGGGGGTAGTACACCATACAAATGAATGTTGAAGTCCACTACTAGTTTTTGTTGGATGGAGATAGATATAGGTTATTATATTAATGTAATAAAATAAATTTATATAGAGGATAGAATATTAAATATTATGTTCATGGTTGTGGATGATTTTAGGTGGAAGAAAAAATAAAACTAAAACATGCCTTTAAAGACTGTGCATCTTTTTGGAAAAGCCTCTTTTTCATAGTACATAAAGACCTATATAGTAGGTATTATTCCAAAAACATTGAAATCTAGAATTTTTGGAGGCATAGTAGTAATGTAATTGGGTAGGGACTGACTGATACAAAATGCCTTTTATGTGGTAATAAATTAGAAGAAGAGGTTCCCCATTATATAAAAGGGTTGGAGGATTTGTGCAATATCATAAAATCATAATTTAATATAAATTCATTTTAATTTAAAAATTCTTGAATAATTAATAATATTAATATATAATGTTTTGAGTAAAAATAATCTTACAAAATAAAATTTGAATAATTATAAATTAAATTTTGACCAATACTTTTTTGTTTTAGATCATCGCTGACATGTTTCACCTTTAACCGAATTACATGGTTTTTACATCTTGATCACCCTGATAGTAACAGTAAATTGGAAATAGAACCATAAATAGAGAATGTTTTAAATTATTATCCATATATTTATCACTTTTAGGACTGTTGTATTTATATGAAATTGATATCATTTAATAAAATATTATTTTCATAAAATATCAATAATTTCATGTTTAGAAAAATTCATTTACAATGAATTTTATAACATCAATAAAACATATGAAATTAGATTAAAAACATATAACATATTCCTAAAATATTTTTTTATCTTAAAAACTTACCTCACTTCATTAATTATTAATATTATACTACTTTTTGTATTTATAAAACAATTTATTTTAATTTTTCATTAATTTAATAATTATTGTATTAGAATTGTGTAAGCATGTAAGGTAATTATTTCTTCCCACAAAATTAATAATAAATCACTAGGATGAATATTAGTCATTTATTTTTTAAAATACAATTTGTAATCAAATATATAATCTATTTGACCCAAATTTATAAATATCATAGTTATTAAGAACAAAGATTGTGATATAATTTACTTTTCTTAAAAAAATTATAATTGCAATATTCACGTCCTAATGAAAAAACACCATATAATGGTATTTTTATGATTATTGAAAATTTATAATATTTTAAAAAATATGCATGTTTTAGGGTCTTTTTTAGACATTAACATTTTATTATTAACATTAATTACCCGATTTACTCTTTACTATTGAAAAATCACTCTGGTTACTATTCATTTTGACCAAAAATAAAAGGTACCTACATAAAAAACGTTACGTAGAGAATATGTTGTGATATATTTACCTCATAACATTTTAAAATTCCCATGGAGCCTCTTCAACCATATTGTTTGTAAAAACCATTACGTAGAGAATTAAAATGATCTGAAATGATCAACCTTTATGATCAAGAATAGGAAATGGAAATTCCTTATAATAATCATTATCTTCCATCTATAATATCTATGGGTTGAAAATATGAAATGAATCTATCTCATATTTTATTGAATTGGTAACATGAAAAATATTGTGTAGCTAGGATAAAATCAGAGGAAGGTCTACCTTGTCTGAATCTAGCACTAATTTCTCAAATTGTAAATATGTTTAAATGAACCATGGAATTAAATAAAAAAAATTTATAAAACACATAACTCTTTTCTTTTGGGATACATTAATAAAAATATGATCACCTACCTCAACCTAAAGTTTATTCCTCTAGTTATCTATATATTTTTTCTCCCTTCTAGGAGACTTCATCATTTTTTAATCATTTACTTACTCCTAAAATCATCTTCCTAATATGGTCACATTAAACTCCAATAAGCTACATCATCCTAATAAGTTGGAATCTGACTCCACTTTATTTATAATTCCTCAAAAAGTTCAATCTATACATTGGAATGAAAACTATTACTATAGGAACAATTAACCAAATAAGTTATTGATCCTTGCCTCAATGAAAATCCATTAAAAAGGAATAAAGGATTTAATCCATGATATAAAAAAATTGCTAGGATTGTCCATCTGAATGAAGATGAAAAATAGTATTGAAATTTATTACATTTCGCAATGACTTCTAAAGTATTTTAAAAAATTTATGTGATCCAGCTATTATTATATGAAACAATGAAGATAAGAAATCTTGTAACCAAACTATCTATTAAAGATAAATTCTATAATATTGATCTAAATATAGATTATCATGCATGTGATGAAAATGTTCCAATTTAGTTAATCGATCAACAATAACTAAAATAATATTTTTACCTTGAGATATCATTGTCAATATCACTATGAAATCCAAGAATATATTTTTATATTTTCACTCTGGTACTAAAAATGGATAAATAATCCCTTTCAGTAATTATAATTCTACATTAATCATTTGTAAATTAAGTCATTTAATGGTGAAATTATCAATATCTATTTTAATTCCATCCCACTAGTAATACTCTTAAATCATCTATAAATCTTAGTGTTTCCAAGATGAATAAAAACATAATGTGAATCACACTATAATTCCCTCATTAACTATGATTCATGAAACACACATATTATTTTCTAAAACATGGAAGCTGAATCATTATAATTTTTAAATTTAGAAAACATACCCTTTTTAAAAAATTATTACTTTTCTTATTAATCCTGATCTAATTTTCTATCATTCATAATTATTTCTTACAGTGATAATTGTAGTGATACCTACAAAATAAGGGACATTTTTTATGCCCAACTTGAAGGCCAAAATTCATCAAATCATTAACCAATTTGCCATGTTACAAACATAATGTTGTTATTGAATCACTAATGTTCCATATCCAAGAATCGAATAATTATGTTTGTTTTATTGTATGATAAATAATATTGGAGTTATTAAAATTTCCAATTCCATCCTTCTCCATTGTCTCATGATCAACTCTTTCTAAGTGTATATATATACATCTAAAATTTAGGATAAATATTAACTTCACACTTTCCTCCATTTAATGTATTTTCCCAAATTTTTAATAGAGCATTATTATTGGTAGTTCAAGGTCATGTGTAGGGAATGTTATTCACATGGATTTATTTGATTTTATGGATAACTAATTACATGGTCACTATCTATTAAAACACATCCCATGCCTCTTAGAGAATCAGTAATATAAATAAAAATTCACATTTTCTATATGTGTAGACCAAAACTATATAATTTAAATTTTCATTTTACATTATGTAAATATCAATCACATTTCCTTTTCCATTTGAATATAACCCCTTTTTATGAAAAAAATATCAAGGGGTATAAGTGATAATTAAATGTTTTGAAACACCATAGGTAATATAATGATAATCAATGAAAACTATGAATATTTATATCATTTTTAGTTCCTCTCCACTCATCAATCATAGTTGTTTTAACTTGATCTACTGTAATTGTAATATTATTTAAAATGAATCCAAGAAATTAAATCTTCAATAACCAAAAATCACATTTTATAAATATTTAATATAAGTTACATTTGTTCAAGGTTTACTGAAAATTCATTATTTTTTGTGACCCACATAATTTTTTTATAAAATTTGAATATCATAACTAAACAACAAGAAAGCATATCCAAATATTCAATGAAGACACTATTCAATAGATCTATAGATATTTCAGGGGAATTTTTTAACCTAATGATCAAAACCACATACTAATAAGGCATGTATCTAGTAAAAAAAATTTGTTTTCAGAATGAAATCCCCCTTTACCACAATCTAATTTTCCTTATATCTTTGCTAAAAAATTAAAAATACTATGCTCCCAAGTGATGTAAAAAATATCATCTAAAATGGGAAAAAAATATTCTTAGTAGTATTGAAATTCAAAGATCTATGTCAATGACAACCTCATGGAAACATAATTCATTTAAAAAAATATAAACAACCCATTTTAATGTTATATTATGAAATAAACCATTATAAAGAAACTATTATAACTACTTCTTAGATTACAAATATTCTACTTGGCCCCAATGATTTGGGTGTTTTAAAATAGGATTAGAATTATTGAATTAGTTAATATAAAATTCAACTTCAAAATAATGTATAACACAGGGACCCTAATCATAAAAAATATCCATGAATTAAATTACTACCAAAATATCAATAATTTTAGTTGATCACGTCTTTTGACAATATGTGCAAGATAAATATTTTTAATATATTTAAACATTTCTTATCTTTCATCAATGTTATAAAAGTTATGGTATAATTATTTAATAAAATTGAAATTCATTATAAAAATGAACAATTTTATCTCTATAATCTATCTTTCATAATTAATACATAGCCAACCCACAGCTAGAATGACATCAAACTCTAATACAGTAAATAAATCATGTTTTGATAGTAATTACTTCCCATCAACAAAATCGCAATATGGTTGTTATTTTATCCCTTTATACATTCCCTAAGAGTTTGTACCCACTGTTTTGGCTTCATTTCGTGAGATTTAATTACCATTTTGTTGAAAATTTATCAGAAATGAAAGTATTGGAAGACAAGAAACAAAAAAACAATAATAAGGATATACAAAAAATAAATGATATAACATCATTTTATTTTCCAATTTGTATGGAATTGGTTGAAAATAATTTCAGCACATCATTCATATTATAATTTAGCATCTTATCATCATTAATTTTAGTATTCAAACATGCATGTGTATAATGTAAAATCTCATTACATTTATAAAAAATTGCTTCTGGTTAATTAAAAATTTTATTATAAAAATAAATAAATTTTTTATTTAAATTATATGATATATACCTACACATACCACATTTAAATCACTTACCAAAAATTATAATGCATTTTCGACTGTCCTTTTTACCACAACTCTCACAATCTAAGAGAATATTTTTTTAAACATCATATTACATTGATTCATTGTACAAATTTTAATTACTTTTTTCCACTTTTTATTTTGGTTTTTGAAGTGAAAATGATCATTATAAAACATCATTTATACCCTCTTGGTATATTAAAAAAAATTCATAAATTTTTATGTAATGGGTAGAGAGTTATACTTGATATCATGGACTGAACCCCTAGTAAAATTGATTAATTTTTCTATCATGATCATGTATAAAATATGTTACATAATAATCCAAATAGTAGATGTTTTCTTAATACATATCTAGTTAATATTCTTAAAATTTTTATAATTCCATGAATTCCTTTTCAATTCAACATCTAGAACATTTGGGAAAATATTTATAATGGAAAATATTGATAAATTCAACCCATTATTAAGGATAAATCACTTCATAATCATTAGTATTATTAACCATTAACCTCCATTTATAATTTTCATGCAAAAATTAGAAAAATTAAAGTGTTTTCATTAGATGATTTGAATAACCCGAGATAATGAATATCTTTTCATGTTATTTAATTCAGTCATAAGCTACCATTGGGTAAAAAGATACACTGAATTTTGGAGGATGATGTCTCATAAAATGATCCACTAACATCATAGTCCTCTATGGAAGATCTGGTATCTCCCCAGCTTATATTCTGACACTATTTATATCTGAAAACAAATGATCCATCACTATGAAAGGATGCATAGTTCATATTCCATGAATTACAGGATATTGAAATGGAAGTATATGGTCCCATATATCCCATAATACATCAGCTTCCCAGCATCTTCTATGGATAACCATAATTTATATACATAGTTTAGATAATGAAAATGGAAATCCTCAAATTCCATGACATTTAAACATAACAAAAAAAATAAAATCATTAAAATTTAATCTTTTAACAAAATCGTAACACATCATGTTTTTTAATCCTTTCTATGATACCAACTGAAAGGACCAAGGCTTATACAATAAATATTCAAGTGGAAGTAAACTTGAATTAACATTATTAAATTACCAATAAAATTTTAGGTATAGATTTTTAGATAGTTATATCATACCTCTTACATAACAAGCCATTATATTACAAAATTTATAATTTTATTCAGTTTTCATTTTTCCAATTTAAAAAAAACATTTAAAATAAAACATGATTTGTTTTCATGAAAATTATTCACTAATTTCAAAAATACATCTTTTCTTTTATTACCCATCCTCTAACCCAATGAAATATATTTTAAAACGTGGGATGAGAAAAAAATATCTCAATATGGGATAAAAAAGAATAATAGATACCATTATCCTTTGAATACTTATAAAAATTCTCCATTTTCAAAATAAACATTGGGGTAAAAATAAAAAATTTCCTAATTGATAAATTATAATATCTTCCTAAATAAATTCATAAAAATTTTAAAAGATATATTAAATGTAAAAAACACATGAATG
The DNA here is from genome assembly GCA_963277665.1 of Viscum album. NCBI lineage: Eukaryota > Viridiplantae > Streptophyta > Magnoliopsida > Santalales > Viscaceae > Viscum > Viscum album. The sequence continues at coordinate 229,225,225 of OY728143.1, forward strand.
TTTCTTTGAAATCCTAAAAATATCCTGAAAAAAATTTCACAATGTTGTAATCTTCATCCATATAAAGAAGCTTATACATTCACTTACCTAGTAAAATCATAACAATTCGAATAAAACCTAATGAATGAGTAGATAGATTGGATAGGTGATATGGGGAAACCATTTTGTAAAAATTATAAAATGTTATAACATTTACTATTGAACATTGAATAACCATCATTGTTACACAAAACATAACCATCACGAATACAATTGGAATAAAAATCATAGTATTCTCCCATAATCTACTAGAAGAATTCTAATTGGTTAACTCCAAAAATTTACCCAATACATTATAGATCTATAATGTTCTCACATTACCTTTGTTTATAATGTAACCACACATAATCATAAAAAATGAATAAGGACCGTTAAGTAATTTATAAAATAATGTTTTAAAAACACAATAGTTTGACCCATAAGAATACGTTTTTAGATATTTATATATATATTCCGTTTAAAATATATCAATAAATTATATAATTTGTAACATAATTTAATAGGATTTTCCTATAATAAAACATGAAATATTACAATGTAATAAAATCAAGAATGAATGGTTATGATAGTGGTAAATTTTGTTACCACTGTATACATTAAATAGAACATTCTTTTTTCTTTTTTTATAGAACATAAAAACATTCAAAAAATATGATCCTTCTAAAAAAATATATAGAATGACAAATAAATTCTAAAATTTCTTTTATAGTTATTTTATTTCCATAGAAATAAAAACACAATATTATTTTAAAAAATTGGAATGGAACAAAAAAAAGAGTTTCAGGTGTAACGTTAAAATATTTATTACCAAAAATAATGTCCCTTAACATGATTCTATCTCATCACATATGTTATTCATGATCTGAATAATAAACCTTGTATATTTATTTACTTTTTTGATAAACTTTTTAAAGTATATTTTTCATTTTATTTAAACTATTACCATGATATATATTATATTTATTCAATTAAATTAACATCAGATGTTTTGATGATATACGTTCAATAAGTCCAAAATGGATTATATATATTGATAATAGTAGAAGAAATAATTATTATATAAAATAAATAATAAAAATAATGAAATAATTATCATTAATATATATAAATTATATTTTTAAACCAATCATGAATGATTATTATGAAAGATGAACTACATTTCAATCATGGAGATGATAGGCAGTTCCTACACATGAGTAGCATTTAAATTTCTCAATGATCAATTTTGAAAGAAAATAAGTATAATATTATTTTAAAATAATGATAATAATATAATGAATATAATATTTTTTATATAATTATACATATATATATATGTTCCCAGGGATGTAGTGATGAAAATGGAATCACATCGATTTGTGGAGGTGGTATTCCACAAGTACTCATGAATGACATTATAATTTTTCAATTAATGTAATGGTATGAACATATATGATAAGTTAACATTTAATAAGGATAAATATTTCAGGAATAAAAAAACTAATTAAATCCCTCAATATTATATTCCATATGAGGTTGTGATGGAAAAGGAATCACATCAGTTTGTGAGACAGTAGTCCTCTGTATACAGAAACGATGAATTCATCTCCCATTTCTGGTGGGTGGAGATGGATATAGGTTATTAAATTAACATAATATCATCTTCCTATATGGAGGATACTATTTTTATTATTCTAACATAGTTTAATGTGATTTAAATGAGGCATAAGAAAATAAAAATAAAAAATGAAGCTAAAAACAATATATATTATTTGTAAAGTCCCCAATTACTTAAATCATTTATACATCAAGAATTTATATTATACAAAAATGAGGTCCTCTAAAAAATATATTGGGATCATAGAAAGGTATTTCTATAGGTATTTTCAGATGAAAAGGCCATTTAGGTGCAATGAAATGAGTATAATATGTGTTTCCTTAAAATATAATATGGATGTATTCTTGGAAATTATTAAAATATATATTTCATATAAATTAATTTTTATACCCAATTGGCTCCATGTTGATATTATGATAAGACATTAACAATATTAGTTGATATCCTTATATATAATTAAATTTGTAAAAATTTGGCTCACATTGTTATCCTTATATTTTTTTATTTTAACATTACATTAACCCTTTTCAATGTAACTATGAAAATGATCTTTTTTAATACTGGAGGAAAAATATAGTTCCCAAAAATATAAAAAAATACCATAAATTGAAAATGGTTGATATTCTAAAAAAAATAATAGTTATAGTTATAATGATAGGGTTTTTGGAATTTTATATCATTTAATAATATATTATATTCCTAAAATTTCAATAATGTCAACTTAAAACTATTCATTTATATTGATTTTTATAACATCAATAAAAAAGTAAATTCAAATAAATTATATTAATGGATCTTTAATAAGTTATATTAAAATAAAAAATTTAATGGTCACATTAATTCTTCTAAATATTACCGTATGTATTATTATTTTATATGATTTGTTTTATTTTTCCATTAATTGAATAATTAATACATTAGTGTTATGTAAGAATTTATGTTATTTTTTTCACAAAAAACAATATTAATAAAATAACATGATTATGGTAAAATATTTATATTTTAAAAAAAATTATAACATAACATTTCCTCTTGTTATCCTGATGTTAAAAATCTTATATTTAATAAAAACAAGACTGTGACATTTATTGCATTTCATCACAAAAAATATTACAAAATTCAGATTCACATCTAAATAGAAAAGGCCATATATTTGACCACTAAAATATTGATGATGATTTATACTCATACAATAATATTTAGGCAAGTTTTAGAGTCATTTTTTAATCCCTATCATTTAAACTTTTACTTTAATTTCCTGATTTACCCATTACCAAGATAACAAAAATTAATAAGGGTACTATTTATATTAAGGAAAAATAAAATAAAACTAATTAGAAAATTTGGAACTCCAAATTAAAAATATAGAATCCATTATTTTTTATTTAAATAATAGAATATTAATTAATTAATTTACAATTAAATTGGAATAAGATGACTAGAAACATGTTTTCATAAAAATTACCTTTTAGGTATAAATTGTTTTTATAATAAATCCAAGTAAAGAATTCATTAAAAAAATAATTGGATTATATTCAAATATAAGGATGAAATAAAAATTTAAATCTATTTCAAAATAGAATTTTAATTATTAAATAATCATAAATAAAATATAATTTTCAATAAAAATAGGTACTTTTCACTATTCATTAAAAATCCATCTTTTCAAAAAAAATTAAAAAATTAATACTCTATTAAATTTGAAATGAATAATAATAAAATTAAAATCATTTTTAAAATTAAATTATTTGTAAATAAATAATTTAAATAAATATTTATAATACTTATAAATTAAATTTTCATATAAATAATGACATTTTCTTTTTACTGGAAAATTTGATAATAATATTATAATGAATATAACTCTACAATATCTAACTAATGACTTCTTTTTTCCAAAATTACTTTGGTTTGTAACTGGTTATTTTTTATTTCCTTGGACATGTATTCTATAATCCTTGATGGGATTGATATTGGTTTGTTAGAAATTGAATTTTATCAAAAAAAATTAATTTGGAAGTCATCTTTCAAAATTATCATTGGTTGAAATTCTATGGCTTTTCTGAAATAATTTATTTTCCTCTAAAATGTGAGACACTATTTTTTGTAAAAAAAATCATTTATTTGCTATAAATTAATAGAATTTAGAGGATAATTACTCCTGAATTTTATTTAAAAGTTAAAAGGTATTATATGGTCATATTTAAAATAACTTATTACATTTAAATCATTTGTATACCAAATTTTCAAATATGTTTATTATTTATTCTTTGAGAAACCTTTTTTCCAAAACTATTTTTGTGTGCATAAATTTTATCCATTTTAATTAATTAAATTAACCTTTGATAATGAAATATTTAATTAAAATTTATAGAATATATATGTCAAAATATGTATTTAAATACATATCATAATAATTATTTTTCATATAGTTAATATAAGATCATTTTATGCTAGAAAAGTGCATTTCCTGAAAATAATTTTTTCATCACAAATTGTAAGGTTATTTTTAAATTAATTTCTACAACTTATGTGAATTGAATTTCATAAAATAGATAATATATATTTATTCATCCAACTTAAAATTATTCGGTATATTCAACAAAATTTCAGGAAAAAATTATTAGTAACGACAATAATATTTATTTACTATGATTATGATAAAAATTGGGTTTTAATCATTATATTCGCTTGTGGTAAAATAATTTTCACACTCCTATGAAATTTTTATTTTATAAATTGAAAATAGTATAAAAAATATAAAATTTATAATAAGGTTCAAATTTTATCTTAATAGAGAATTTACCTAGGTTAGTAATAATTAATTATCTAGATGATAAATAAAGTGTTAAAAGTATTTAAGTCTAGAGGATAAGGAATAACATATTTAAAAAATGGTTTTTTTGGTTGGATGTGTTGTGCATAGATGATAAAATCCTTAAAATTCTTCATATATGAATTTTTGAGTAACTTGGGGTTAGGGTGACTTCACATTGTTGAATAGTTTTGAGTATTTACAAAAACGTCACTCAACCTCAGTTATAAAAAATAACTCACTCCCCTCACATATTCAAATATCAAAATTCATTTTCATCAAACAAAAATTCCAAAGTAACATAATAATATCCATATACATATTATATGGATTATGATATCTGGGGACCTTTAGTGTACAACCAATGCAGTTTTTTCTAATATAAGGTAATATTCAAAATAATGATCCTTCTTTTATTTTCCTCTTTTAAAACCATAAATTAGTAATTAATAATTAAAATGTATTTATTGAATTATTTACCAAATAATTATATGTTATTATGTATATGGAATTATATTTTACCTCATCTTCCACCATAAAATGGGATGCAAACACATCACTTCTGTGTAGGGAAAACAATTACCTCACGAAAAAATGTAACTGTTTTTATCATGGACTCCCAATTATTGTCAAAATGAATGATATAGATAATATATATGATAAAAATTTGTAAAGACCCGTAAATTTCAAGGAAATCTTTTTCTTAATTTTCTTTGGAATTTTATAAGAGCGTAGTTTCTAACGACACCTGATTCCGAGGCCCGGTGTGCCCGGAATCATTTTCCGAAGTTTGGCTCGGGTACGTTCAGTGAACGGATGAGCGGGTTTTTCTAACTTTTGAACCGGTGCTCGGAATCAAATTCTGAGGGCACCGATGGAATCGCAGCGCTAGTACTTTCTTAGAAACGCCTCTTCCGGATTTGTGTTTGCTCGGGTGTGGTTTTTAATTTTTGGGCTTAAAGCTAAGAAATAAAATAATTGTACGACAAACTTTATTTTATTTCACTTAAGCCACTTGGAAGCCACTTGAAGCCACTTAAAGCGGCTTAAGCTGAGTTGATGCAGATAGGGTGCTATCCAAAAATATCCTACCCTCGTGGTAGGATATTTGTGGGGTGGGGCCCGCACGAGCCCCACAGTTTCTTTTCCGCAAACTAACGAACCCGTGGAAACCCGTCATTATGAAAGTCAACTGACGCGTTTTCTTAAATTCTTAACGCACCATTTAATTGGGCGGTTTTATTCGTTGAATTAAATGGGTGGTTTATTCGTTGAAATTAATTCTATGAATTAATTTCATTCATTTCTTAACACGTCTTCGTTTTGTTGGCATGTTAATAAAATAAGGCCAACACACCCTCCTTTTGAAATGTTGGGTTAAACCTTTGAAAAACCTCTAAGATTTCTTCATCCTCCTTCACGAAGAACGCGAAGAACGCAAAGAACGCGAAGAACACCGGCCCCCGACGAAGAACGCCGAACCCGCGGAAATCGACGACGCGACGCTGTGTGCCGCAACGCCGACGTTTCCTCTCCCGCGACGTTCTTCTGCGACGTTCCTTCCTCCGCGACAAAAACCTTCGATCATCTGTTGAGGTGAGAGTTTGCGATTCTTTAAATTCCTTTGTGGATTTTAACTCAATATGGATTTAATTATTAAAATTAAATCTGTTGTTTCTTGGACCTTGGAGTTCGACGACGCAACTCCGGATACCGCGACAACGCGACGATCCCCTCCTTCCGTGACGATCAAATCCGCAAAGAACCCGCGTGCGACGACTTGACGAGGTAGGGGTTTTATTTGAATGTTTTATACTCCGTAAATGTTTCCGTTCAAAGTGAAGAACTCGGATAATAAGAACAATTTTAATTCTTTAAAATTGTTTTGGTTATGTTTTCTATGTGTTGTTTAATCCTCCCAATGGTTATCACCTAACGCGGAGGGTGCGGGCCAAACGAACACGGCCCGAAAACCCTCCGCCGTTCTTCGTTGTTGTGCGGATTTGACGGGTGACGACGGAACGTGCCGCAAAGGAAATTTGATGATCCCACAGTGAAGAATGGAACCCGGGAGAAACAGCGGCACAAACGGGAAGGAAAACGGACCACCGGAGCAACTCCATTGGCCCGCGGAAGCTACTGGAGGTGTGGGTCGCCAGTGCGGCGGCGCCGGCGGCCGGAGGCGGCGGTGCCCCGGCACGCCGCCGGACAGGGCCGTCGCGGCTGAAGCCGCGGTGGCATGCCGCGTCCGCTGATCTAGTGCAGCCCCACGCGGGGCCGCAGCACCTCCAACCCGCGGGGGCAGCGCCCCGCGGCATCCGTGCCCTGGCCTGTCCGGACCGGGTCGGGTCGACCCAGTTCGGCCGACCCAGGGGGGGTCGGGCCGGGTCGGCCCGGGCCCAGACCCCCCGTCTTCGGACCGTTTTTAGTCTTATGGCCGTAACTTGAGCTACGGGCCTCCGAACGATGCGTCGTCAGTGGCTACGCGATCCTTGGATCGAGAGGGTCGTTTCGGTTTATCGCACTCAAGGTTTCGGAATACTTTGAGTTTGGCCAGGTTGGTTCGTACACGAAACCAACCGGGCCCTCAGAGCGGAAACGCTCATATCTTGAGCTCCGGACGTCCGATTGACGTGCCGTCGACTTTGTAGAATTCCTCTAAGTGATACGGATCTTTTGCCTCACTCTGCCCGAGGTTTGGACGCAGGTGGAGTATGGTCGGGTTGGTTTTTCCTTAAATAACCAACCGGGCCCCTGGGATGAAAAAGCCAATAACTCTCAGACAGGGCGTCCGATTGACGCGCCGTCTGCGGCGTTGAGTTCCTGTTGACGATATGGAACTTTTGGAAACATCAACTTCGGACTTTGTGTCAGTTGATGTATCAGCCTCTCGGCTTGTGGAGCGGACCCTCCCAATCGATCTTGCTGTGTGCAGGAACCCTAGAGCTGGCTGCGACTGCTACTTCGACATCGACGACTGTGCAGAGATCCTCAGTGGACTGCGACGACGACCGTGCTGAGATCTTCAGGGGACTGCAGCGACGACTGTACAGAGATCCTTGGTGGATTCAAATGCGATGATGATGAGAACAGTACGGGAATCCTCTGTGTTTTCGGCAGTGACCACTACGGTACATCTTGGGATACATCAACTCCGGACTGCATGTCAGTTGATGCATCGACCACTTAGCTCGTGGAGTGGACCCTCCCGGAATGAGCATGTTGTGCGCGGAAACCCTAGAGCCGGTTGAGACTTGACGACTAATGATCGAACGACTCGGTGTGTTACGGATAGCCCAGTGGGGAGCGCTTGGTTACAGCGGCATACCCACAGCGGAGGAGCGCTTGGTTGTAGCGGCAGGCCCGCGGTACGCAATAGAAGGAGTACCTCTGGAGGCTATGAGGGGGAGCGCTTGGTTGTAGAGGAAGACCCACGATAGAGGTGCGCTTGGTTGTAGCAGCACAGGGGAGAGCTTGGTTGTAGCGGCAGACCCACGACAAAGGTGCGCTTGGTTATAGCGGCACAGGGGAGCGCTTGGTTGTAGCGGCAGACCCACGACAGAGGTGTGCTTGGTTGTAGCGGCACAAGGGAGCGTTTGGTTGTAGCGGCAGACCCACGATAGAGGTGCGCTTGGTTTTAGCGGCAGACCCACGACAGAGGTGCGCTTGGTTGTAGCGGCACAAGGGAGCGCTTGGTTGTAGTGGCAGACCCACGACGGAGGAGCGCTTGGTTGTAGTGGCACGGGAGAGCGCTTGGTTGTAGCAGTAGGCCCACAGTACTCGATAGGTGGAGTACTACACCAGTCCAAGGTTGGAGGGAAGCGCTTGGTTGTAGCGGCATAACCACTGTGTTTGATGGAGAAGAAGTTTCCCAATAGCTTTGGTTTCAACTTCATGATCGATCCTGTGTGGTTCATTGAGAGGGTTAGTACCTACAGATCCTTTGTGGATCCGACGGCTTAGATGAATCAGTGGCTACCTCTGATCATCTCTAACGTCATACGAAGAAGTACCTGTGTGAGCTGAATCCTGTTTTTCTTTCCTTTGTGGATTGTGTTGTGCTATCCTGTGTGGATTTACGTTTTTCTTTCCATTGTGGATTGTGTTGTTCTATCCTGTGTAGATTTACGTTTTTCTTTCCTGTGTGGATTGGGTTGTGCCTAGGCTCAGATGTTGGAGCCAGACGGAAATTGATAACTTAGGTATATGTATGGTCATATACCTAAGCAGTTTCAGATGTTACTTCGTGATTGTATCCTTCCTTTGTGGTTTATCCTTTGTGGATTCTGGGAGACCTTTGGGGGTCTCGGGGTCCCTACTAAGTAGCTTATACTCACCCCTACACGGGCTATGCCCGCACTACGTTGTGTTGGTTGCAGACGACGGACAGCGCTGATCGTGGTGGAGGCTTGCGGAGCAGGACGATACCTGGAGGTGGACCACTGGGTGGGGTGTACTCGGAGCGTACGGCTGGACCGAGGAGCTGTGGAGGCTATCTGTACTCACCCTTCAGGTGGGACTTCCAGAGGACGGCTCGACGCGGCGGATTTTCTTTTCAGTTGTTGTTTTCCCCTTTCAGTTGTACTTTACAGTTGGGCTTGTATTTCCGGCCCCTTTTACTTTCAGCACAGCTTGTTATAGTTTTTACTTAGTGTTTACTCTTTCTGCTTGCTTACTCTGTGGTGTTTTTTTACTTTATAAAAGCAATGCCTTCCCTGTTTATTGGAATTTACGCCTTGGTGCTAGTCACCAGCCCCTGGCCTATGGAATGCGGGCTTGAGGTAGTCACGGCACGGGCCCCAAGGGCGGGTCGTGACAAATTGGTATCAGAGCTGGTCGGTTCTACCGCAAACTCTGATCTTTCTTCTATGTGAAACAATAGTGTTTAGCGTATTGGGTGTGGTTATCATTCTAGGGATTCCAGTGTTGGTGCGGCGGAAGACGTATCCATACACCAGGACCCTGACTTCTGATTTCCGACTTAATGCACGAAAACATTGATTGCATGTGTGTTTTCAAGTTTTCTTCATGATTACTTTGTATCAGCTCACCAGGTATACTGTTCTGACCGTGGCGCACCTGTTTCCTTTCAGGATGGCCCCACGACGGCATCCAGCTAGGGTTCTGAGTGTTGTACGTGACGACAGCCCGCCGAGCGACGAGGCCTCGGTACAGGGCCCTTTGACAGCAGAGGCACCGGCGGTACCTCTACCCGCTGAGCCACCGATGCTTCTAGCCCTAGCCGCTAACGATGCACGTCGCCTTAGTGCACTGCATGAGTTCCAGCGCCAGCGACCACCCAGGTTCCATGGGGAGATGGACCCCCAGGCAGCCGAGGACTGGCTGGAGGAATTTGTTCGAGTTTTCAGACTAGTGAGGACCCCAGCGGACCTTATGGTGGTCCTTGCAGCGAGCCTCCTGCATGCGGCAGCAGGAAGATGGTGGAGCTTGATGCTCCAGGTGCATGATGAGGCATCTCTCCTCTGGACGGACTTTGAGAGCATCTTTCACTCAGATTTCATCCTGGCCACCCTCCGTGTGGTGTGTATCCAAGAGCTGCTACAGCTACAGCAGGGCAGCATGACAGTGGCCCAGTACTCGGCGAGATTTACTGATCTCTCTCGCGCTACTCCACAGATATGGTACAGGACCCATTCTTCCGGTCCCAGACCTTCGAGCAGGGACTGAGGCACGATATCAGGGCTTCGATGATCTCCCTCAACATTCCGACTCAGGCAGGAGTGTTGGAGCGAGCCCTCTTAGTGGAGAGTTTTCTTGCTGAGCAGTCTCCAGCAGCAGGACCCACCACTTGCCAGCATGCGGCAGAGTCTTCTGCAGTGGGTAGTAGACAGATGACGCAGGGGTCCAAGAGGACTAGACCTACCGGTGGTCGACCGCGTGACACAGGGTCAATTGTGCGAGGCCCCCGGGGTGGACAACGACTTACTATGAGCGGGCAGTGTTACTCCTACGGCGGGGTTGGTCACATGGATCGTGACTGTCCGACCCGCCATAAGGATGACCAGCAGATGAACGAAGGACCTCCTAGGCATAGGCAGAGGTTCGATCGAGGTGGATCGCATGGAGCAGGAGACCGTGGCAGAGGAGCTGGCTGAGAAACAGGTAGTGGATGACGCTTCGAGGTGTTGCCACAACCATCACCAGGAGGTCCACCCCGACCGCAGGGAGTTAGTGGACATGGGAGAGCTCAGCTTCAGGAAGCTGAGGCCTTCGATCATGGAGCTCTGGGAGCAGATGGACAGGAGCGGAACTAGTGGATACGTCTTTTGTACTTCTAGTTCCTTGTTGCTATTGTGTAGCATCCTTGTATTATGAGCTGCAATAATAAAAGACGCATGCCTTTGTGAGGTTTTCATTCCTATCCTCTTTTGTGTTGTTACTAAGAGGTTCCAGTTTGGACTGTTGTCTTGACCCTCACTTGTGAGACATCTACTGGAGGAGAAACAGTTACCACACACTGATTCCGATAATGTGACTCAACCCTTTGTGGTGATAGTAACGGTTGGATCTCTTGGTAGTAGCGTCGAGGACTTACGACTTCATACTTGGTACGGATTAGTATCATCCATGTCGGGATTAACTGTATTAGGCGAAGAACATGGTTCATCCAGGGGATGAGACCATATTTCTCTTATCGGCAAGGAAGAAATCTCAGCAGCTCTTGTAGGACCAGAAAGGTCCAAGTCATCCATGAGAGGATAAGGACAGCTCATAACCGGCAGAAGTCTTTTACTGACAGGAGGCGGAGGCCACTAGAGTTCGAGGATGGCGACCATGTCTTCTTGCGGGTCTCACCTCGACGGGGTTTACGGAAATTTGGCGAGGTGGCTTATCGCATGACTCTACCACCTCAGTTGCACCGGGTGCATGTCGTCTTCCACGTATCTTAGCTGAGGACATAGGTGCACGACCCGACACACATCATTGACCATGGGGAGCTGGACGTTGGTGATGGGGTGACCTTTGCGGAGGTCTCGGTGGAGATCGAGGATCAACAGGAGCGGGTCCTACGTGGATGATCGATTCCTCTTGTGCGCATCAGATAGCAGCACGGGAACCTCCAGGAGAGCACTTTGGAGCGGGAGGCTCAGATGCGTGCTCAGTACCGCCTTTGTATCCCTAAGTTTGTGGTGAAGCTTTACAGGGACGTAAAGCCTTGTGGTGGGAGTAATGTAAAGACCCGTAAATTTCAAGGAAATTTTTTTCTTAATTTTTTTTGGAATTTTACAAGAGCGCAGTTTCTGACGGCACCTGATTCCGAGGCCCGGTGTGCCCGGAATCATTTTCCAAAGTTTGGCTCGGGTACGTTCAGTGAACGGACGAGTGGGTTTTTCTAACTTTTGAACCGGTGCTCGGAATCAAATTCTGAGGGCACCGATGGAATCGCAGCGCCGATACTTTTATAGAAACGCCTATTCCGGAGTTGCGTTTGCTCGGGAGTGGTTTTTAATTTTCGGGCTTAAAGTTAAGAAATAAAATAATTGTACGAAAAACTTTATTTTATTTCACTTAAGCCACTTGGAAGCCACTTGAAGCCACTTAAAGCGGCTTAAGCTGATTTGATGCGGATATGGTGCTATCCAAAAATATTCTACCCTCTTGTTATGATATTTGTGGGGTGGGGCCCGCACGAGCCCCACCGTTTCTTTTCCGCTAACTAACGAACCCGCGAAAACCCGTCATTATGAAAGTCAACTGACGTGTTTTCTTAAATTCTTAACGCACCATTTAATTGGGCGGTTTTATTCGTTGAATTAAATGGGCGGTTTATTCGTTGAAATTAATTCTATGAATTAATTTCATTCATTTCTTAACACGTCTTCGTTTTGTTGGCATGTTAATAAAATAAGGCCAACACACCCTCCTTTTGAAATGTTGTGTTAAACGTTTGAAGAACCTCTAAGAGTTCTTCATCCTCCTTCGCGAAGAATGCGAAGAATGCAAAGAACGCGAAGAACGCCGGCCCCCGACGAAGAATGCCGAACCCGCGGAAATCAACGACGCGACGCCGTGTGCCGCAACGCCGACGTTTCCTCTCCCGCGATGTTCTTCTGCGACATTCCTTCCTCCGCGACAAAAACCTTCGATCATCCGTTGAGGTGAGAGTTTGCGATTCTTTAAATTCCTTTGTGGATTTTAACTCAAGATGGATTTAATTATTAAAATTAAATTTGTTTTTTCTTGGACCTCGGAGTTCGTCGACGCAACGCCGGATACCGCGACGACGCGACGATCCCCTCCTTCCGCGACGATCAAATCCGCGAAGAACCCGCATGCGACGAATTGACGAGGTAGGGGTTTTATTTGAATATTTTATACTCCGTGAATGTTTCCGTTCAAAGTGAAGAACCCGGATAATAAGAACAATTTGAATTCTTTAAAATTGTTTTGGTTATGTTTTCTATGTGTTGTTTAATCCTCCCAATTGTTATCGCCTAACGTGGAGGGTGCGGGCCAAACGAACACGGCCCGACAACCCTTCGTCGTTCTTCGTTGTTGTGCGGATTTGACGGGTGACGACGGAACGTGCTGAAAAGGAAATTTGATGATCCCTCAGTGAAGAACGGAACCCGAGAGGAACAACGGCGTAGACGGGAAGGAAAACGGACCACCGAAGCAACTCTGGTGGCCCGCGCAAGCTACTGGCGGCGCGGGTCGCCAGCGCGGCAGCGCCCCGGTGCACCGCCGGACAGGGCCGTCGCGGCTGAAGTCGCGGCTGCGCGGGTCCGGCTCGCACGCACGGGACGCGGCGACATGCCGCGTCTGCTGATCCAGCGCGGCCCCACACGGGTTCGCGACACCTCCAACCCGCGGGGGCAGCGCCCCGCGGCATTCGCGCTGCTCGGCCGCTCGGTCGAGCCGAGCCGGACCGGCCGACCGAGTCGGGCGGCGCCCTGGCCTGGCCGGACCGGGTCCAGGCGGGTTGGACCAGGTCGGGTCGACCCGGTTCGGGTCGACCCGGGGGGGGGGGGTCGGCCCGGGCCCAGACCCCCCGTCTTCGGACCGTTTTCGGTCTTATGCTCGTAACTTGAGCTACGGGCCTACGAAAGATGCGCCGTCAGCAGCTACGTGATCCTTGGATCGATACGGTCGTTTCGTTTTATCGCACTCAAGGTTTCGGAATACTTTGAGCTCGGCCGGGTTGGTTCGTAAACGAAACCAACCGGGCCCTCGGAGCGGAAACGCTCATATCTTGAGCTCCGGACGTCCGATTGACGTGCCGTCGACTTTGTTAAATTCCTCTAAGTGAGACGGATCTTTTGGCTCACTCCGCCCGAGGTTTGGATGTAGGTGGAGTACGGTCGGGTTGGTTTTCCCTTAAAAAACCAACCGGGCTCCTGGGATGAAAAATCCAATAACTCTCAGACCAGGCGTCCGATTGACGCGCCGTCTGCGACGTTGAGTTCCTGTTGACGATACGGAACTTTTGGATACATCAACTTCGGACTTTGTGTCAGTTGATGTATCATCCTCTCGGCTCGTGGAGCGGACCCTCCCGATCGAGCTTGCTGTGTGCGGGAACCCTAGAGCTGGCTGCGACTACTACTTCGACAGTAACGACTGTGCAGAGATCCTCAGTGGACTGCGACGACGACTGTGTTGAGATCCTCAGTAGACTGCAGCGACGACTGTACAAAGATCCTCAGTGGATTCGACTGCGACGATGATGAGAACAGTACGGGAATCCTCCGTGTTTTCGGCAGTGACCACTACGGTACATCTTGGGATACATCAACTCCGGACTGCATGTCAGTTGATGCATCGACCACTTAGCTCGTGGAGTGGACCCTCCCGGAACGAGCATGCTATGCGCGGAAACCCTAGAGCCGGTTGAGAATTGATGACTACTGATCGAACGACTTGGTGTGTTACGGATAGCCCAGTGTGGAGCGCTTGGTTGCAGCGGCAAACCCACGGCGGAGGAGCGCTTGGTTGTAGCGGCAGACCCGCGGTACTCAACAGAAGGAGTACCTCTGGAGGCTATGAGGGGGAGCGCTTGGTTGTAGCGGCAGACCCACGACAGAGGTGCGCTTGGTTGTAGAGGCACAGGGGAGTGCTTGGTTGTAGCGGCAGACCCACGACAGAGGTGCGCTTGGTTGTAGCGGCACAGGGGAGCGCTTGGTTGTAGCGGCAGACCCACGACAGAGGTGCGCTTGGTTGTAGCGGCACAGGGGAGAATTTTGTTGTAGCGGCAAACCCACGACAGAGGTGCGCTTGGTTGTAGCGGCACAGGGGAGCACTTGGTTGTAGCGGCAGACCCACGACAGAGGTGCGCTTGGTTGTAGCGGCACAGGGGAGCGCTTGGTTGTAGCGGCAGACCCACGACGGAGGAGCGCTTGGTTGTAGCGGCACGGGAGAGCGCTTGGTTGTAGCAGCAGGCCCGCAGTACTTGATAGGTGGAGTACTACACCAGTCCAAGGTTGGAGGGAAGCGCTTGGTTGTAGCGGCATAACCACTGTGTTTGATGGAGAAGAAGTTTCCCAATAGCTTTGGTTTCAACTTCATGATCGATCATGTGTGGGTCATTGAGAGGGTTAGTACCTACAGATCCTTTGTGGATCCGACGGCTTAGATGAATCAGTGGCTACCTCTGATCATCTCTAACGTCATACGAAGAAGTACCTGTGTGAGCTGAATCCGGTTTTTCTTTCCTTTGTGGATTGTGTTGTGCTATCCTGTGTGGATTTAGGTTTTGCTTTCCATCGTGGATTGTGTTGTGCTATCCTGTGTGGATTTACGTTTTGCTTTCCTGTGTGGATTGGGTTGTGCCTGGGCTCGGATGTTGGAGCCAGACGGAAATTGATAACTTCGGTATATGTATGGGCATATACCTAAGCAGTGTCGGATGTTACTTTGTGATTGTATCCTTCCTTTGTGGTTTATCCTTTGTGGATTCTGGGAGACCTTCAGGGGTCTCGGGGTCCCTACTAAGTAGCTTATACTCACCCCTGCACGGGTTATGCCCGCACTACGTTGTGTTGGTTGCAGATGACGGACAGCGCTGATCGTGGTGGAGGCTTGCGGAGTAGGATGGTACCTGGAGGTGGACCACTGGGCGGGGTGTACTCGGAGCGGATGGCTGGACCGAGGAGCTGTGGAGGCTATCTGTACTCACCCTTCAGGTGGTACTTCCAGAGGACGGCTCGACGCAGCGGCTTTTCTTTTCAGTTGTTGTTTTCCCCTTTCAGTTGTACTTTACAGTTGGGCTTGTATTTCCGGCCCCTTTTACTTTCAGCACAGCTTGTTACAGTTTTTACTTAGTGTTTACTATTTCCTCTTGCTTACTCTGTGGTGGTTTTTTACTTTATAAAGGCAATGCCTTCCCTGTTTATCGGAATTTATGCCTTGGTGCTATTCACCAGCCCCTGGACTATGGAAGGCGGTCTTGGGTTAGTCACGGCATGGGCCTCGAGGGCGGGTCGTGACAAAATTAATTTAGTATCCATATAAAATACATATATAATGAAATTATTTATCATTTCACCAATTAAAGTAATGATATCGTTGCTCGTGCAGATGAATAGCCTATCCTCTTCATGAAGCGATGTGATTCATTTTTCATGTCCAACATTCAAGAATGGTTTGAAAAGTATATCAAATTATTAAATATTGTATTTATAACATGAATATAATTTCAAAAATTATTAATTTTTATTAAATTCACAATAACCATAATGTCTAGGACCAAACGTGAATGGTAAAACAAATTAGTTAACACCCAAAAAAATGGTAAAAATGAAATATTATTGACAAATGGTCGATAATATTTTATTATAAGATCACATAAAATATCTATAAAATTATTATTTTTCTGGTATAAATCAATAACATTCTTATGTCCATTGTACATGAGGTTAATGGTCAATTAACTAATTGGAATCTTAAGGTAACAGATTTTGTCTCACTTCCCATTCTATGGAGACATATTTGATAACAAGAACATATTCACATTTTGTAGTATATATAATTACACATTGTTATATTTAACAACAATACATATTTTTTTTAATTTTTAAATTTATTTTTATTCATTAAAGGGGTCTTAATTATAATGTTTCTAATGTGGATTGAATCTATTTTAAAATGTCACATTCTTTTGGGATTTCATTTACTCTTGTTTAAGGAATATTATCATTTATCATTCATAGAATATAATAATTATCACATACATTATAATTTTATGGATTTTACCTATTTCTTCCAAAATTTCCACTCATTGGTATTTTATTCAAGCAATACAATGCTTAAAACAAAAAATTATATGTTACCTTTTGATAGGATATATTTATATTCCATGAACATGTAATCATAAATTGTTTTACAAAATAATTTTATTTACCTAAATGATTTATTAATTATATTTTTCATTATCAATTAATTTTCATAATGTTTTGAAGGGAATATTTCTAAATTTTTTAGAAAGGGTCATTTTTTATAAAAAAAATACAAATGATTTTTTTAATGTATGGTATAATAATGTACATACTGAAAACCATAATCAATTTTCTAAATTTTTATTATTTTAAACATTTTCAATTATTTTAAAAATAATAAAATTTTATAAAATCATATATTAAATTTTCAATTCAATTACATTCATTTTTATTTAGAACATTATTTCATTGCACAACTCTATATTACCAATGAACTTATAGTCACCACTCATTTTATGATAAATTTTTTTATTGTTTATATTGTATTTATATAAACAATTTATGGTGAAAATGTTTTATTTTACTTTAGTGTTATATTAAATATCATGATTCTTGGTATAATAGATTTTATAATTTCTTAAAACATATAAAATTTATACATATTGTGTATACTTTGAACATCATTTGATTAACTGTGTAAATATTGAAAAACTCGTATAATTTTTTCTATATAGTGAGTTACTGATAAGGAATATTATTTATGAATTAAATTGATGATTTGAAATATTAGTAACTCTTTGTACATATAATAATGGGCGGTTTACAAAATTATATATCCTCTCAATGCATCATCAGGTCTCAAGAAACAAAAATGTTGGAAAAGATAAATGGATTTTTACCCATTGTTTTATATCATATTTTGAATTTTCTTGATAGAATAGATGTCATGATTCCAGAGATCATAATTTCAAATATTAATGATTTCATTCATTGAGTATTTTGATATTATTATCCATGAGATTATTTCATTGATATTATCAATGGATGCAATTTTTTCTCAAGAAATTGATAAAATGACATGTGTGTTCAGTTATTTACCATTCCATATTTATTATTACATATCAAATAATGATAGTCATGTCATTCATTAAATTTAATGTGTGTTGATTAATTAATCATGTAATATTAATTATTCTATATATAATCATGATGTTTAGATTATTTTTTAAATAACATGTATGTTCAGTTATTTATCTATTCATATTGCTTATTCACTCTCTAATCTTGAAAGTTTAGATATTGATTAAATGTCATGTGTGTAAACTTATATTCCATTATATATTTTTTATTCTTTTTTAATTCATGATATATTACACTATATGTATCTTTTAATAAGAATTTCATCCCACCCTTATTTAGCATCCCTTCCCAAGGATATGATGAAGGAACATGTAGTGTCTCGTGTTTTTTGGACTGGATGATATTCCTTGGGAATTTGAATTTAATCATTGTTTTCATAGTCGGATTTTTAATCTATGCCTAGGTTTTTTAATGTGATTTTAGGGAAACATAAATGTTTTTTATATGTGGTGAAGATTTTAAGAGGTGTTCAAAGTGGCTTTTTTTATTTTCGGACCATCGGTCCCTAGTGACTAATGTTTGAGTGGAATGTTAAGAGAACATTTTTTTTATGAAATTGTGTGGAAAAAGTGTAAATCATATACCTTATTCTTGTTATCAGAGGTGAAACACATGGTTTATGCCCAGTTTTCTAAAACAGTGTCCCAATCCCACACACATAGTGACACTTAGGTTGTCTGTGTGCATTGTTTAGTGAATGTTCGAACAAACCATACTGGGCTACCGGGTGGGGCATGGTTCTTATGTTGAGGGAGCTGCACAGTTGGCGAACAATTTTTTCAAATAGTGTGGCTAAATCATGTGAACCATGAAATAAGATTGAAATTATAATTTTTCTCTTTATTAACATAAATCCAAATTACCCATTTATTTCTCCCTTTTCAAATGTACATGACCCTTTCCCTTTTGCATAATACTCCTCTAAATCCAAACCTAAGAATTCATAAATATACTCTATTCATTATCTGAATAGAGCTCTGTCAATTCATACATATTCTTCTCAGTAAGATCTATATTCATATATCTCCCTTTTATAAGTATTTCCCTATCAATAATATTATCATAGTATGATCTATTTTTTACTTATTTTGGGTTACTTTCCCATTTTATTGAAATATCTCGAACCAGAAAAAATAAGGCCACAATATTTTATGTGAACATTTCCCATGGTATATATTAGTTGGTTTAGTTAATTTACCTACGTTTCATCATGTTTATAATGGTGTTCCATTGTTCTATGCACCAGACTCTTCTATAGATGCATGTTTTTTGTCAAATAAATTAAATTGACCATGTTACCATGTCATGTATGACCATAGTGTGTGGTGAATAACCACATTGGGTGGTTGCCTTGCCTTTGTACACTATGATTGATGTTCATCCTCCATTGATTCAAAATTCTCTTGATCCTTTTCTGGTTTTATCACCCTTGGTAGTCTATTCCACCCATAAAAAATCATTACATTAATGAGTAAAATTAAAAGGTATTATTGGCCATGAGTTAGATATGTAAGCTTAATTCACATGATTCATGACATAGAAAAAATCTTGAAATAAAATTAATTGGATTGAATTGGTTGATTGACTCTAATGAAATTCTATATGCATTATTCATTTGTCTTATTCATGCTGGTAAATTTTTATTCATGTTTATTTTTTAATTAATTATACCATATTCCTTGTGTATATGCTTCATTTCTCAATAATATTTCTTATTACCCATGCCATCTGACATATACAATATTCTTATCACTTAATCCTTATGATAATTCCATATACCATGTGCCTAATTCCTTGGGTATGTTCATTAGGTGTCATTGCATATTTCTTAATCCTTATATCATGTTCTATGTTTATTGTATTGTATAAAATTCTTGGACTAGCCTACTTATTTTGTGTTATAAGAATACCTTATCATGATATGTGTTAGATAATACAATTTCACTTCTGCTAGTGGGACATGAGAGAACATGGGTCACGACGTATGGAAATCATGGATGGACTCATACTTTTTTTCATAGAACTACTTGATGCACTCTGGAAGATACATTTTCTAACCTTGTATTGGATTTCTAGGTTGATTATTTTGTACTCATGAGTGACACTAGTTTCGTTGGGGAGTAATTTTGGATGAAATCATTAGAAATAAGGATATTTCATGCCTCACGTGATACCCAAGCCCCAATGTGAGATACTTGTTAAGGACATAGTGTTATGAAAACCAATATTGGTACTAGGGATGTTGTTACGGGTTGCCTTGGACAAGCTCTATGTTATTGGTTATATCATGGGATCATGTAGTTACCCATGTCATTCCATAATTGATCACCTTGAACGTGATTAGGATTCCATTACAAGAATTGATAGACAAATTTCATGAATTAGTTATGGTGGATATTTATTTTTATTGTTTGTTTACCATAATATAATCCTTGGATGTTTTCCTAGGGGTGTGACAGGAATGAAAAATAATAAGCTTGGGATTTTACAACTTTTACTTATTCATTTATGACAGCTTGTATGTACCATATCACATCTACAATATCCATTTGATAAAAATATATCTTAGATCGATGTAGGTAGAATCAATCAGGCATCCATATAGTAACCCATAATTAAGTGTCATTTAGTTATTTATTTATCACCTTATATTCACTTATGTTCGAACACTATTCATTTTATAGTGAACAAGATGGATTGATCTAGAAACTATTGAGGGTGTCTTTCTAGAATTATATCTCACACCATACTCGGGATTCTTTTTCAATAGGGTACCTGATAAGATCATTACGTTAGTTGGTCCATGGAATTTTGTGTGTGTTGTGATATGTACATTAGATTTATGGAATATGGGATTGAGCTTTACCCGGTATGGTCATATAGTTATCCTTTGGGATCTTATTATTTTTAGTTTTTTTGTTCCATGTCACACCTCCTACTTTTATATCGAGGTTTCACCTAGTCATGCATACATTATTATACATATTGAAGTTGTCCATTTTTTTATTCATTTAGTTTATATATCTTCTACTACATTTTCATATTTTGTATTAACATTTCATTCAAATTCTTTTGTTGGTTTACAATAGATATTTCATTGTTATATAATGATCATGAGGTTATAGTCTCCCCACTATACCATCATTTTACCCTCACCACTATCCTATTTCCTTTAGCATACATGGAGGCATTATTCAGCCCATGTAGTGATTGTTTTGGCTACCATTTTAGTGGTTAGTTTCGAGGGAACATTACAATGTGGAATCAAATATTTCTTTTCCATTATCTTACTATTTGTGGATGGTAGAAAACAGACTAAGAATGTGTTGTATATTTGTAAATAGTCGTTCATGGGATTGATCAACCTATTTATGAGGAATATTCCAAAAGGATAGGTATGTTATTTGGGTTCATGTTGTTCATTTTTAAAGTTGATTTTGATTTCACCTTGAGTGATTTTCATATATTTATCTACCTAATGATTTTTGAGTTGTATTGAATTGACCTTATCCTAGTACGAAATATACGTGTCATTACATGTATGTATATAAGTACATAAGAATTCACATGCCATGTATATTCCATCCCATTTAGGAGACATGGATAGGCTATTTGTAATTTTTCTTGTACCTTGTGTGTTATTTTCCAACATGATACCAAGTATGCTATGTGTTTTTAGTAAAATTATGATCCATTATCCCCTTAGTAATTTCATTGCATGTTTGTATGTAACATGTTTAGGTGTTTAACTAATATTCTTTTCATGAGTGTTATGTCATTCTTCTATTATTGTCGTGTTATGAGTAGAATTTTGTTGGTGTTTACTAGGTTATATAGTATCCTTTAATGGTTAATTTTGAGGCTTCAATGCGTAATTACCATGTTAAATTGTAGGAAATTATTATTTTTTGAATGTTGAGTTCTATAATTTTAAAATGTGAAACTTTTTATTCATGGAGACACCAAACTAATTGGTTATGACTGGTTTGAGCCATGAACCATTTTTTCCAGGGTCTGAAACATTGTGGTTGTGGTTAAATGGGATCTAGTTTCTAATTTTTAATGTTTATTGGTACTTTATGAATTGGAACATGGTGACCCATATAATTGAATAATTGTAGATTCAATTTATATAGATAATGGATTTTTCATAAATGTTATGGTTGTTGAGTTTTATTTTAATTCATAGATAAAAAATATTGTGGTTCGATGGGGGGCCCTTCAAATATGTATAGTGTATGGTCACTTTATAAAACTAAGAAGTAGTAAAAAATATAAATGAACCATATGTTATGACACTTATACTTAAAAAATATTGTAAATATAAAGGCTGAAAAAATATGACCTTAAATGACTTGGTTTCCGTGTTAAGTAGTGTACAACTATTTCATGAAATAATGACACATATGGAAAAAAAATTAAATGTACAATTGGACCCTAGTAGGTCAGTTGGGGAATACTGTTAGAGAAATAAATTGTTAAGTGTATTTTAAAAATATTATTACTTTATATAAAATGTGGGACATTTAGATGCAGCTATAATTTATCAATGGGACCCTTGTAGGACTCCCATGAATTATGATTTCATCCATATTCATTATCCTTACTGGAGAATGATTATGATATGTGTTGGGGGTCATTCAAGGAGCCCATAATAGGCTGTGTGGAGTATCATGTAATATTATTGTGGTTTTGTTTTAACTATTACCTCATTAATTAATAGATAACATTTTAATATACATTGAGATGTAACTATGTGAGGCCTTATAAATAATGAAATGATTTTGAGCATGAATTTTATATAAAAATTAATTAATTATGAATGGATTTCAAATAAATAGTTGATATTTAAATATGAACATTTCTGTAACATGCTTGTTTTTCTTTACGACGTTAGAAAAAAATGTACCAAATGTTTTTCATTGGGACTGTTATTAGATTATGTTTAAAGATAATCCCTTAATGGTTTTGAGTGAAAATTTAAATAAATTCACCAACTTATTGAAACATTAAAGTGTGTTTTTAGATTTAACACTCATTTAAAGGTAGTTTAAATCTAGTCTACGTATGGACATGAGTTATTTCCTTAAAATAATAAAGTATGTTTTACTTGTAGTTATCTTTCATTATCACTTGAACCTAAATGATAAGATCTTAAACCAAGTGATATTTATATATGAGACTCAACTTAAGTGATGATTCTTCTTATTTTAGTAAGGGGAAGACCTTTTCTAGGTATCACTATTAGATCTTCATGGCCTTTATAGTCACATTGTAACCCCATTTTTGAGTACTACTTTTCAGGTGTCGTTTTCCAAGTATGGTTCTTATATTAAAAACAACACACTTTTTTTTTATGTATGGTCTTGAATTTTTTTACCTTTTCTATACCTGTGAGAATTTTGAAATTTTCAGTTCTAGATTTCTAGATATACCTTGTGGGTAGTCGATCAAATTGTGTGTTGTGTGACCCTCCTTTTCCCAAAATTCAATTTTGGATGACTTAGGAGGTTGTTTTCCTATTTTATAATCAAATGAAATAATATGAATATAGGTTAGTTCATTTATATGGGACATAAAATGTTTTAATTCATAGGGATGATAATCTTAATGATGGTATTATGGATGCTCACTTTTCCCATCTAATATTATTGTTGTATGTAGTGGTACACATAGTACCCATAGAGTTTGTAAAATGGGATTGAGAACTATTTTTTTGGGGGGTACTCATGTATG
This sequence comes from Viscum album, assembly GCA_963277665.1. Taxonomy (NCBI): domain Eukaryota; kingdom Viridiplantae; phylum Streptophyta; class Magnoliopsida; order Santalales; family Viscaceae; genus Viscum; species Viscum album. The sequence goes on from OY728143.1 coordinate 229,248,728, forward strand.
CCTTACGATATGGTGTTAGGTTCTTGGGTCATTTCAAAAGTATTTTTGAATAGTGCATCAGATGAAATCAAACTCAACCCAATGATCGAGATGACATTCTAAAAAGATTTGGTGTTTTAATATTTTGGTCAGTTGTTTTAGATTCAATGTTTAATGATATCATTCATGTGGATATAACATAGGAGTAGAGTCACATGAATATATAAATGTGAATCTAATATACATCTCATAATAATATTGTTTCTATCACTTCAGTTTAATTCTTCATAACGTGTTTTGTCCATGTTTGGAACCCACAGTTAGTGGTCGATGGAGTTTCTGTTGTAGGATGAGTTATCTTTTACAATAAATTAAGTCTAGGAAAATAATAATGTATGGGGATTCATGATTTATGATTCATTTAATATCCTACATGTAAATGGACAAAACCTATGGAAAATCCATTTTGAAATGGTGGGTCATTCTTAAAATTCCATGTGGCTGGAAATATTTTTTTCATGTCGGTGCTTGCAAGAGATAATGATGATGTTGTTCTTGGATATGTGTGCAACCAATAAATACACCGTACATTAGAGATATTCCACGATTGTTTTTATTGATATAAATAATGATTACATGAGTGGTAGAATGAATTCAGATCGATAAATGGAAATGCATCACTGGGTGAAGAAAAGCCTATTTTTGAAGGAAATCAATCTAAGAGTATCAGCTAACTATTCTCTATATAGTTTTCAGGGTTGGTTTGAAACTATAAAAAGCACTTATCCCTCCTTATATCATTAGTGTCTTGAGTCCTATTTGGAAATTAATAATCCATTCTTATTGTACTCTTGTATAAATGATTACCATGTTCCCTATCTTGAAATTTTATGCTATACCGATAGAGTGTCAGTTATACATTATGTTAAAAGAAATTAATTTTTATTGGGCTTTTTTGTGTGGACTCTATCATAGTTCACTCTTGAAGAATTTTTTCCATATAATCCTGGTTGTTCTTGAGTGATACCAAGGATCCCCAATAGAAAAACTAGGACAAGACTCATGGACACCATCTATTTCCTTTTTAACCTGATCTGTAGAAGAATTCAACTTTATATTCAACTAGTGTTCTTGATGAAGGGACATTCATCCTTGTACCAATATCTAACTTGAATTCCCCATTTCTGTTTTTCCTTATATGAGCTCCTTGGACTCCTATTGTTGATTTTTAGGTGACCACAAAAATTCAATCATCCAAATATGTGATGGTTTAAATTTGGAGATCCTAGTGTGTTGGATCATGTGTGAAACCATGCTCACTCTCATTCATTTTAGCTTAATGGATATTCTGAGTGAGATTCCATTGAAAGTTGGTTATGAGTTTCGATGAGAATGATTAGTGAATATTGAATTTATAGAAACTACAAAATCTATAAAGGTACTGAGTTCATCCTTTAATCTGGAGGGATATTACAAGAGATTGTGGGACATAATGGTTATGATCAAGAATATTTAAGGTTTATATATTAAGTACAATAAATATATTTTCACTGAAAAGTTCAATCTAGAATCTATGGTTCCGGTCAAGGACATGGTGTTTTTCAAAATCAAGAAGGATGACTGTGATGTGATGGAATATGCAAACCAATTTAGTTATCTGATGTATCTTGAACCAAATATTGTATTAAATGATAAGATGAAGGATTAATGGTTTAATATGGAACATTGATATAATATTAATTCTTAGTCTTATTTAATATCTCCTCTTATGTTGATGTGTTAGATAGGGAATTGATTGTTGAACATGATCTCACTGGTAAGTCAAGGTTGATGGGAGTTTTTTTCCTCCAAATGGTATCTCTATGAGTTCCTATAATGGCAGAAAAAGTGTAATGAGTCTCATGGAGGTTCTTCACATCATGGCTCTTATAGAAATCATGTTGTTTCTTTTATATCTATATTGACTTGTTTCCAGTGAAGTAATATAGGAAATTTTAAATAGGTTTCACTGAAGTTACCAAGATATGGTGTTCTAGTCATCGTTTAGGACACTTTTATAAAATATTTATGTCTATCCTACTTCACTTAGTAGCATGGGAACATATTTTCCCAAAATTACTACTATTAAATCCGATTCATCGAGATGTGAGGGGGTATATCCATAGATATCAATAACAAAACATACTCATGATGTGGAAAAAAATTGAGGTATATACAGGTCCAAAGATGATGATAGGCACCATCATAGTAGCTTTATATTTAGTGAATGCCATTTATGATATTATTTCAACTCATTCATTTATATAAACTAATATAGTGAAACTATTAAATCTTCCTACATATATTTCTTATTATTTAATGGATATTACGACACCCCATTGAATGAATAGATAGTAGGATACTCATTGTCCTACTTTTGTTTTATCAATTTTTGATATTAAGCATAGCTGGGATTTTATGGTCCTAAAAATGAAACCTATTGATTAATTTTTTTGATAGATTGGATCACTGTTAATAATTTTAAAATTTATTATTATATTATACCTTTTTTCTTTAAAACACCTGATGGAGTGTTTTTTATCATTCATAGAGAATGGGACCAGAGCTCGAGTTGATTAAGAAGATCCTATCTAGATTCGGGGAATGTAATATTAGTGTTTTATTTTGATCTAGAGAAACTATATTTGTGTAACACCCCAGGTAAATAAAGAATATGACATTTTAATATTTATCAATATTTGTGAATAAAATATTAGTATGACTTTAAAGGGGACGCTATGCTCGATGGCGTACCCAACACGCAACAACGAGTTTCTTGGAAATCTTACGTTGCACTCTAATAATAAAATAATATTATTTTAAATGGTAGTTAACATGTAGCCGTTGTATTGGAAGGAATGGATAGAAATAACTAAAATATGATTATATATGTTTTTTAATGTTTTTACATTTATCCAATAAAAGATAAAGGCATAAAATACGGAAATAATTCGATTTTAGGCGTATATGCCCTAGTTTTCACTAAAGGTTCACATATCGCCTTTTGATGGAGAACAGTCATTAAATATAGTTTTTTTCACTCTTATACATCCTTTTGGACCAAATAAAACACTTCTTAATAATTGGGACATCAAAATTTACTTTGTGTAAATTTTTGGTATCTTTCTGATAAAGTTCATTTTTTAAATGAATAGTGTAAAATGTTGTATTTTAATTCAAAACCTCTTTTTAATATAATTTATTTATATGATTAGATTATCTTTTTAATTGGTTTTAAAGTGAAATTAGAATATATTTTTACCATTAAATCCAATAGTGGTCATTGGAATTAATTTCACTTTGAAATCAGACTTAAACTAGTGTCAATCTTTTGATACTTATTGTTTCATAAAAACACGCTATTTGATCTGGCAGCGGGAATTAATTATTAAATTAATTAATGTGACTAATATGTTTTTAATTTTGTAAAATAGACTTTATTTTTGTATTCGGAATATCAAATATAGCTTAGGGTGAATTTTTGGGATTTTTCTGAAAAACTTCAATTTTTGATGAATAGTGAAACCACTAAGTGGTACTTATAAAAACTGATTTTTCCATTTAAATGAAATTTTGCCATCTTTTTGTTTTGAATTTCAAAAAATCCGACATACATGGTTGTCATTAATAAGTAAAATGTGGTTCAATGGGATAAAAATATTTTTTTGGTGAATAGTAACTTATTATGTTTTTAATCGCGATTAGAGGTAATTAGTGTAGTTTAAGGTAAAAATAATGTTTTAATAATATGAAATGAACTTGACACATGTCCTAACCTCATTGGATGTGTCATGGCCTACCAAGAAAACCAATGGTTCAACTTGGGGATCCCATGAATCCACATTGGTTGGAAAATGACATTAATATATTTTTATTTAAAGTTAAAGTAAAAATGAGACAAACATGAAATGTTTTACTAAAACAATTTTTACATGGGGTTATACAAATCAGATTTTTGACTATAAATATTATTTTTAAATATAAAACTATTTCCTACATAATAGTATTTTTTTATAATTTTTATACATTAAATAAATTAAATTATTTATGACATCATGATGATGCAGCGATGACCTCATTATTTAACGATTTAAATAAAATGGAAAGATAATGTAATATCAAAGACATAAACATGTCCAAAAGCTATTGTATGAGTGGATTTAGAACCCTTAACACCTTATCCTAGAAATAAATCAATGTGGGACCTTTAAAATCCGAAACACTTTTGAAAATAAAGTAACATTTTGTAACTTTACAAGAGTGCCCCTCCTCTCCTCTTATAAAAGGCCCCCACCCCTACCTCCTTACCCACACTCCCAAAGCCTTTGGCTTGGCCAAACTCTTCCCATTTTGTCTCTAAACTTCCCTATATTATTCCTTGAAGCCTCAATTTGGGCATAAGTCTTCCCAAGGAAGCCTTTGGGCTCAAACCAAAGGGAGTTGCCCGATTTTAAGGTAATGTCTTCACTTGAGTACTTTTGTTTTATTTTGCTTCTCCAACCCCCTAAACTCTTTTTATTCATTTCTTTTGTAACAAATACAGTATCATCAATATAATAGTATGTTTTTATAAGAAGGATTCGAGCTACACTTTCACACACATGCATCTAATGGTTAAAGAACATACTGTTTCCGTGGATGGCGAATTTCGGCCTCCCGCAACGATGATTGTTCAACATTCTTTTAACACCTTCAAAGGTGTCCATTAAGATGAAAATATATTTATATATGATATATAATATGTTTATGATTTCTTTAAGATTCTTTATTTTTCATTTTGGTCATACCTTTGTGGTTTCCATTATGGGTAAACGCGATATCTTCATTTAAGGAAGTGCGGACTACCGCCCCCTCAAAGTGATTTGATTCATTAATACCATATGTGGTATGTATAAAGGATATATTTAATGATATTATATATGATACAATACTGGAATTAAAATACTGTTATGTATCATTATGTTTTAATTTCATTAAATATAAAATAGAAATGGAAGTAGCGTTCATGCGTACGTACGGCTTACCGTCTCCATGAACGGTACATTTCATTTCTTATCTCAAAATGTTATGTAATACTATAAGTACATATATATAATGGATATATATGTAATATATTACATCAAAATTTTGGATATCATTCTGGAATTATAATATATATATATATATATCTCTCATTTTGTTTTAATTCCATTAATATGACAAAAAAATGAAAGTAGCGTTCACGCGTACGTACGGCCTACCGTCTCCATGAACGGTGCTTTTCGTTTTTTATCTCCAAATGATATGGAATAGTATTAAATGAATATTTACTGGATATATATGATATTTTAATCATTAATACTATTCTGGAAATTATTTACTTATAACTACATGGGCAATCGTTTTTCAAACAAGTTCATTTTTGACTCATGTACCAAACATCGGCAAAAACGTCTGATATGAACTAACATTATTAAACAATTATTATAACATTATAATATGTGATATGAACTGAATAATAATCTCTAAAGGAGGTACTTAGGAAATTATTAATTGACAAATGTTTATTATTCAGGAATATTAAGAAACGAACAAGAGAAGTTGGACTTGAGGTAAGGGATCTTACTCCTCTCTTTCTTTTTAAGTACACTCTTTTATGTCATTCCCTCTAAAGCTCGTATTCCTTGTTATTCGGATGTTATTTTATATTAAAAATACTGTAATTTTTATGTTCATGTGATGAGAGACCCTATTCTCTCTCATCAATCCATTTTGGAAGTTTTGAGTGGCGCCGTTAGGCTGCCGAATTTTCGTAAGAGATCTAACCTCTCTCTTTCTTTTTAAGTACTCTCTTTTATGTCACCTCTTTTAAGCTCCTCTTTGTTATGTTGGGGGATGTTATTTTATATTCCTCTTTCTATAAACTTTAAGTTAATATGATGAGATACCCTATTTGATCTCATCAATCCATTTTTGTAAGTTTTATGTGGCGTTGTTAGGCTACCGAGTTTTCGTAAGGGATTTTTCATCTCACTTTTATTCCCGTGAGATTTATTCTACATTTACCACAATTTCCTTTGAGTGGTGTATGTACTTCCCATTATTCTACTCTTTGTGTAATATACTTTAGTTTATGAGTATTTACATCAATGATTTATTGTCCTTCTTTCATGGGGTGTATGTTTTGAAAGATACCCAAGTCGGTAAGGGAACCTTTCACCCTCATCTTTTTAAAAGACTTCTTTTGTTGGGTCTTTTAATTTACATATTTTTATGTTGGGATATGTTCTCATATATCCTTATTGATGTAAATTTTATGTCCATGTGATGAGATACCCTTTTTTATCTCTCATCAACTCATTTTGATGTGACGCCGTTAGGCTTTCAAGGGAACTTCTTAACCCAATTTCGATTTCTTTGGGTTCAACATGTAGTTATTGAATATGTCATCCATTGAATATGTGTGAATGACCTTTGATTATTTTACACTTAATATCCACTTATATTTTGTGTATTCTCTTGTCACACATAATTATGTAATTGATTTATCCTCAAACCAAGGATACCGTCTTTGTATGGGACTTCGTCTCAATCTCCTTTAATTGAGGCATATTTTGTTTTATACACAACCTTTTTTATATGGTGTATAAACCCCTTTGACTTTTACGTTTATCCAAAAGGAATATTTTTTATACGAATCGTTTTACAAAATGACAAAAGGGAATGTTTTTGTCGTACATATGCGGTGACAACGACTTCTCCGCCACCATGACCATTATTTGAGTTTCAGCTTCCTCTACAAGCCATACCTTCTTTCTAAAAGAAAAATAAATACCATGTTTTACTTTTCTTTTATTTTGGTATCGAAAATGGTTTTCATAATGTTTTTATATCAATATGTTTTATTGATATCTTGTGATTGAAATGTGGGAATGTTATGTTTCCTTTATGCATGTTTTATGTGATACGATTATGTTGAGGTTCTTGGGAATTATTATGAAGACGGGTGGTTCCGTGATAAACTAAGGGCGGGTGAGCCCGATATAGCTCTCCAATGCATTGGGTAACGCGAAGGAGTGAAACGTTAAGGTTTCTCTGAAGATATTTAGGGAATATACTGGGATGGGTATTCCAAACGTAACCAAGAGGGTTACTCCCTACGTAAGATAGTTATGAATGCCTCAAGTAACCTTTTATGTCTTATGATTTCTACGATTTATTCATGATTTGATGAGGTATGTTAAAGTGGCTATGTTTTATGGGTAAAGTATGATTTCATTCTTATGTATATATGAACTCATGTTTCCTTTACATATTTTTATAACCCTTACTGAGCTTTTTATGCTCATCCCATGTTTTTGAAATTTTTTTCACAGGTCAAGGGAAAGGTACATGACGTGATGATAGTGTCAAGGATGTGTCAAGAAAGAATCCGTGTTTTATTTTAAATATGTTTTCGTTTATGGGAAGAATGAATACTGTCTTTTATGTAACCACTTTGTTTAAATGTGGAATGAAATGCAAGTTTCATGATCTAATTTTCTAAAACTCTAAACCTGAAAAGATCCTCAATGTGTATTCTTGTAATAACTCAAGATTAAGTAAGGTTTAAGGCTGGGGCCTTATAGTTGGTATCAAAGGTCGGTTTAGATAACTTCATAGGTTAGGGTATTCTTTAAGCATTAGTGACATTACCATAATGGTTAGGATTTCAGAAAGAGTCCTAGTTTTAGATAAAGTGAATGAGTAAGTATATCTTAGTTTTTATCTTACTCATTAGTACATGATGGTTTTGTTGATATACTCACACTGACATTTCTATTTTTAGTGAATGGATGGATCTAGCAGGCACCAAAGAGACAACAGGTTTGAAGGAAACTGTGGTGGTTCTATGATTAAGATACTAGATAAAATGGGGGATTCAATGAGGAAACTTGTGGTTGTTGTAAACCAACTATCAAGGAGTCATGATCAACCACTTGAACATTGGTATGATCTTTAATGCATCATGTACGAGATGACCAATCCATGTGGAAGTTCAGGTAATAATTATAAAGGTAACCATTAGAGTTTATATGATCCTTACTTTTGAGGTAATTATGGGTTAATATATGATATGCTGGAAAATGAAAGGCATGAGATAAACTTGAGGTTAAAATATGTTATGATCATTTTTGATGATTTTATCTCTTTTTGGGGAATGATTTAAGAATTATATAGTTTTGTAAAAATGACAACACACAGACCATGTGACAACCCGTCGCGTCGGACAAAGCTACGGGAATTGAACCCACAACCAAAGTGCGAATGGTATTTATCACCTACCACTGGACTACGTGAAGTCTCTGGTTAGTTTGACCGATTCTTTTTAGTTAGATGATTTTATGAATTAAGAGTAAGTTTATTTTGGGTTATTTATGAAAATGATTAACCTATCATGGAGGATATGTGATTAGGTTAATTACTTTTCAATATGAGACATTAAGAGCAACTGATGTTGTTTGGAGATAAATGTTAAGATTTAACATGGAAGACTATGTGACTAAATCCTTCAAATATTTGGGTTTCAATCTGGGATTGGTTTACTTTGAAGAATTTTATGGACAAATTGGTTATCGAATGGTCCTCGTTGAACTTTGGGTTTTTTTGGAAAAAATTTGAGATTAAGAATAGATTTTCTTTTTATAAAGGTTATCCTTTTTTGGATTATCTGACCTTGTACTAACCTTTTTGGTTTTGGTTAAAGCCTAAAGATATGTGATGTATATGGTTATCTTTGGTGGATTAGGTGATTCTCTAGAAGTTGATTATAGTACTCTTAATGCAAACAAGTCTCCCTAAATACTCGTCTTTTGGGAAAAAATATGAGTTTGATTAAGGAATCTAGTAAAAGTTGATAGTCAACATGATACGCGATTATGTTTCCTTATGAATAATTTCCTAAATAAAAATTAACTTAAAACAAAAATGTTTTCTATTAGATTTTCCTACTGGGGAACCCAACACCGTTTAACCCATCACAAGTTTGTGATTTTCTTATTGTTAAATTTCTCCTAAAAATGTTTTCTATCACTCTCCATCAGAACATGACCCTATGTTTTCTCTTCCATGTCCATGTTTTCTTATAGGGAGTCCTGGTATGGGTTAACTCGGGTGACCTCTGTACTTATCTTTCTTTATTTTAAAGTGATTGTTTTACCGACTCTTGTTCCGATGTGGGACTTTCAAGGATGTTTCCAAGCGCAATTTTAAAATTGCGAGGACTCAATTCCCAAAAGGGGGGAAGGATGTAACACCCTAGGTAAATAAAGAATATGAAATTTTCATATTTATCCATATTTTTTAATAAAATATTAATATTACTTTAAATGGGACGCTATGCTCGATGGCGTACCCAACACGCAACAATGAGTTTCTTGGGAATCTTACGTTGCACTCTAATAATAAAATAATTTTATTTTAAACGGTAGTTAACATGAAGTCATTGTATTGGCGGGAATGGATAGAAATAACTAAAATATTATTATATATGTTTTTTAATGTTTTTACATTTATCCAATAAAAGATAAAGGCATAAAATATGGAAATAATTCGATTTTAGGCGTATATGCCCTAGTTTTCACTAAAGGTTCACTTATCGCCTTTTGATGGAGATCCGTCATTAAATATAGTTTTGTTCACTGTTATACATCCTTTTGGACCAAATTAAACTCTTCTTAAGAATTGGGACCTCAAAATTTACTTTGTGTAAATTTTTGGTATCTTTCCGATAAAGTTCATTTTTTTAAATGAATAGTGTAAAATGTTGTATTTTAATTCAAAACCTCTTTTTAATCTAATTTATTTATATGATTATATTATCTTTTGAATTGGTTTTAAAGTGAAATTAGAATATATTTTTACCATTAAATCCAATAGTGGTCGTTGGAATTAATTTCACTTTGAAATCAGACTTAAACTACTGTCAATCTTTTGATACTTATTGTTTCATAAAAACACGCTATTTGATCTGACAGCGGGAATTAATTATTAAATTAATTAATGTGACTTATATGTTTTGAATTTTTTAAAATAGACTTCATTTTTGAAATCGGAATATCAAATATAGCTTAGGGTGAATTTTTGGTATTTTTCTGAAAAACTTCAATTTTTGATGAATAGTGAAACCACTAAGTGGTACTTATAAAAACTGATTTTTCCGTTTAAATGAAATTTTGCCATCTTTGTGTTTTTAATTTCAAAAATCTGACATACATGGTTGTCATTAAGAAGTAAAATGTGGTTCAATGGGATAAAAATAATTTTTTGGTGAATAGTAACTTATTAAGTTTTTAATCGCGATTAGAGGTAATTAGTGTAGTTTAAGGTAAAAATAATGTTTTAATAATCTGAAATGAACTTGACACATGTCCTAACCTCATTGGATGTGTCATGGACGACCAATACAACCCATGGGTCAACTTGGGGACCCCATGAAGCCACTTTGGTTGGAAAATGACATTAATATCTTTTTATTTAAAGTTAAAGTAAAAATGAGACAAACATGAAATGTTTTACTAAAACAATTTTTACATGGGGTTATACAAATCATATTTTTGACTATAAATATTATTTGGAAAGATAAAAAGATTTACTACATCATAGTAGTTTTTTATAATTTTTAGACATTAAATAAATTAAATTATTTATGACATCATGATGATGCAGCGATGACCTCATTATTTAACGATTTAAATAAAATGGAACGATAATGTAATATCTAAGACCTAAACATGTCCAAAAGATATTTGATGAGTGGATTTCGAACCCTTATCACCTTATCCTCTAAATAAATCAATGTGGGACCTTTAAAATCCGAAACTCTTTTGAAAATAAAGTAACATTTTGTGACTTTACAAGAGTGCCCCTCCTCTCCTCTTATAAAAGGCCCCCACCCCTACCTCCTTACCCACACTCCCAAAGCCTTTGGCTCGGCCAAACTCTACCCATTTTGTCTCTCCACTTCCCTATCTTACTCCTTGAAGCCTCAATTTGGGCAGAAGTCTTCCCGAGGAAGCCTTTGAGCTCAAACCAAAGGGAGTTGCCCGATTTTAAGATAATGTCTTCACTTGAGTAATTTTGTTTTATTTTGCTTCTCCAACCCCTTAAACTCTTTTTATTCATTTCTTTTGTAACAAATCCAGTATCATCAATATTTATAAGAAGGATTCTAGCTACACTTTCACACACCTACATCTAATGGTTAAAGAACATATTGTTTCCGTGGATGGCGAATTTCGGCCTCCCGAAATGATGATTGTTCAACATTCTTTTAACACCTTAAAAGGTGGCAATTAAGATGAAACTATATTTATATATGATATATAATATGTTTATGATTTCCTTAATCTTCTGTATTTTTCATTTTGGGAATACCTTTGTGGTTTCCATTATGGGTAAACGCAATATCTTCATTTAAGGAAGTGCGGACTACCGCCCCTCAAAGTGATTTGATTCGTTAATACCATATGTGGTACGTATAAAGGATATATTTAATGATATTATATATGATACCACACTGGAATTAAAATACTGTTATGTATCATTATGTTTTAATTTCATTAAATATGAAATAGAAATGGAAGTAGCGTTCATGCGTACGTACGGCTTACCATCTCCATGAACGGTACATTTCATTTCTTATCTCAAAATGTTATGTAATACTATAAGTACATATATATAATGGATATATATGTAATATATTACCTCAAAATTATGGATATCATTCTGGAATTATAATATATATATATATATATCTCATTTTGTTTTAATTCCATTAATATGACAAAAAAATGAAAGTAGCGTTCATGCGTACGTACGGCCTACCGTCTCCATGAACGGTGTTTTTCGTTTTTTATCTCCAAATGATATGTAATAGTATGAAATGAATATTTACTGGATATATATGATATTTTAATCATTAATACTATTCTGGAAATTATTTACTTATAACTACATGGGCAATCTTTTTTCAAACAAGTTCATTTTTGACTCATGTACCAAACATCGGCAAAAACGTCTAATATGAACTAACATTATTAAACAATTATTATAACATTATAATATGTGATATGAACTGAATAATAATCTCTAAATGAGTTGCTTAGGAAATTATTAATTGACCAAAGTTTATTATTCATGAATATAAAGAAACGAACAAGACAAGTTGGACTTGTGGTAAGGGATCTTACTCCTCTCTTTCTTTTTAAGTACACTCTTTTATGTCATTCCCTCTAAAGCTCATATTCCTTGTTATTGGGATGTTATTTTATATTACACATACTGTAATTTTTATGTTCATGTGATGAGAGACCCTATTCTCTCTCATCAATCCATTTTGGAAGTTTTGAGTGGCGTCGTTAGGCTGCTGAATTTTCGTAAGAGATCTAACCTCTCTCTTTCTTTTTAAGTACTCTCCTTTATGTCACCTCTTTTAAGCACCTCTTTGTTATGTTGGGGGATTTTCTTTTATATTCCTCATTCTATAAAATTTATTTTAATATGATGAGATACCCTATTTGATCTCGTCCATCCATTTTTGTAAGTTTTATGTGGCGCCGTTAGGCTGCCGAGTTTTCGTAAAGGATTTTTCATCTCACTTTTATTCCCGTGAGATTTATGCTTCATTTGCCACAATTTCCTTTGAGTGGTGTATGTACTGCCCATTATTCTACTCTTTGTGTAATATACTTTCGTTTATGAGTATTTACATCAATGATTTATTGTACTTCTTTCATTGGGTGTATGTTTTGAAAGATACCCAAGTCGGTAAGGGAACCGTTCACCCTCCTCTTTTTAAAAGACTTCTTTTTCTGGGTCTTCAAATTTACATATTGTTATGTTGGGATACGTTCTCATATATCCTTATTGATGTAAATTTTATTTCCATGTGATGAGATACCCTTTTTTTATCTCTCATCAACTCATTTTGATGTGACGCCGTTAGGCTGTCAAGGGAACTTCTTAACCCAATTTCGATTTCTTTGGGTTCAACATGTAGTTATTGAATATGTCATCCATTGAATATGTGTGAATGACCTTTGATTATTTTACACTTAATATCTACTTATATTTGGTGTATTCGCTTGTCACACATAATTATGTAATTTATTTATCCTCAAACCAAGGATACCGTCTTTGTATGGGACTTCGTCTCAATCTCCTTTCATTGAGGCATATTTTGTTTTATACACAACCTTTTTTTATATAGTGTATAAACCCCTTAACGGGCAAAGGCACCATTCCCTGGTCCATATCCTACACCATGACAAAATGCAAGCTCCAGCTCAACAACCAAGTGAGAGTCTCTCATACGTGCAGGGAGGGGAACAAAGTGGCTGACCATCTGGCCTCTCTTGCTTCTCCGAGTTCCCCAGTTTGTTTCTTTTATAATGTGTCCCAGTTTAATTCAGAGGGGGAGGAACTTGTATGGGGTGATGCCCTTGGCTTACATTACTTTCTCCCCCCCTAGGTGGACCCTCTTCCCCCCCCCCCTCTTTTTTCTTTCTTTTTTTCTTTTCTTTGTTGCCTTTGTTTCATTAATAAAAATCATAACGTTGGATGGTGTATAAACCCGTTTGAATTTTACGTTTATCCAAAAGGAATCTTTTTTATACGAAGTGTTTTACAAAACGACAAAAGGGAATGTTTTTGTCGTATGTATGCGGTGACAACGACTTCTCCACCGCCGTGACCATTATTTGAGTTTCGGCTTCCTCTACAAGCCATACCTTCTTTCTAAAAGAAAAATAAATACCATGTTTTACTTTTCTTTTATTTTGGTATCGAAAATGGTTTTCATAATGTTTTTATATCAATGTGTTGTATTGATATCTTGTGATTTAAAGGTGGGAATGTTATGTTTCCTTTATGCATGTTTTATGTGATACGATTATGTTGAGGTTCTTGGGCATTATTATGAAGACGGGTGGTTCCGTGATAAACTAAGGGCGGGTGAGCCCGATATAGCTCTCCAATGCATTGGGTAACACAAAGGAGTGAAACGTTAAGGTTTCTCCGAATAGATTTAGGGAATATACTGTGATGGGTATTCCAAACGTAACCAAGAGGGTTACTCCCTACGTAAGAAAGTTATGAATGCCTCAAGTAACCTTTTATGTCTTATGATTTCTACGATTTATTCATGATTTGATGAGGTATGTTAAAGTGGCTATGTTTTATGGGTAAAGTATGATTTCATTCTTATGTATATATGAACTCATGTTTCCTTTCCATATTTTTATAACCCTTACTGAGCTTTTTATGCTCATCCCATGTTTTTGAAATGTTTTTCACAGGTCAAGGGAAAGGTACATGACGTGATGATAGTGTCAAGAATGTGTCAAGAAAGAATCTGTGTTTTATTTTAAATATGTTTTCGTTGATGGGAAGAATGAATACTGTCTTTTATGTGACCACTTTGTTTAAATGTGGAATGAAATGCAAGTTTCATGATCTAATTCTCTAAAACTCTAAACCTAAAAATATCCTCAATGTGTAATCTTGTAATAACTCAAGATTAAGCAAGGTTTAAGGTTGGGGCCTTATAATTTGAGTTGTGATATACCTCTTATTTTATTCTATTTTATCAATGTGTTTCTTTATGACTCCTCTTGTATGCAACTAGTAAGGGTGGTAGAGTTTTCCATTGATTTAGTGATTCATACTCAACTAGTATTTATTCATTCGTCCAATAAGGAACTAGTTAGAATAAATGTTTTTAAAACTTATTTGGTTGGTCTATTAATGAAATTATTAATATTCTTTTGTGTGATGCCTTTAGGGTCATTGGTTATTTTTCATAAGAAATATTATGGAATACTTTTACTATGTGTTGATTACTTAAAACTCAACCAAGATACGGTAATGAAAATGTATCCATTTTCATATATTCCTGATATGTTTGGAAAATTAAAAGTGGTTATTTGGTTCATGAATATTGATCATGGATCTAGTAATTACAAGTTGATAATAAAAGAATTTTACAATCAGAAAACCACCTTCTTGAGCAGGTATTCCAATTATGAGTACATTTTCATGCCATTTGGTCTAACCAATCCTCCTACAGTCATTATGTCTTTGAAGAAAAGGATATTTCATGAATATTTGATAATTCTTTAGTGGTATTTCTATATGAAAACATGGTTTATTATATGTCTAAGGAGGATAGTGTAAAACTTTTATGAGAAGGGATAGAATTGTTGAGAAATCATAGAAACAGTTCCAAGCTATCGAAATGTGATTTCTAAATTTGGAAGGTGACATTCTTCGGACCATTGATGTTGGAACATGAAATTTAACTTTATCTAGATATGGTGAAATTTAATATTACATGGGGGAAACCACGTATTTTTTTCAATATTTTTAGTGTTTCTTAGGTGTAGATAGAAACAATTTCAATTTTTAATGTATTTCTGAAAGATGGCTTCTCAAATTTCTACTCTAACTCATATGGGAGTGATGTTGGTTTGGAATGGGAAATTTAAGAGTTATTTTGTTGATATGAGACTTAATTATACTTTAGTAGTAGTGTTTACTCTTCTAGTGGTTGAATATCACTATGTGGTCTTCTATGATGAATCATTTTTGGGTTTGGGATATGTTCTAATGTAGGGGGACAATGTCATTTCCTATGGATATTGTAAGCATAGCCCCCTAGGAAGAATTATATGCTCGAGTACCATGAAAATGAATCTATAATGAATGATCATAAGATTTGTAGGAATTATATTTTTGGATAAAGGTTTACATTGTATTTAGACAATTATAGATTCATTTATATATTTACTTGGAAATATTTAAATCTTCTCTTGAGGTGTTATATGTTTTACATTCAATTTTATTAATTTTTGTATTACCTATACCTTAGAGAAATAGAATTTCATTTATTATTTGTTTAATAGGAATATTCTGACCCAGTCCATTAAATAATCATTAGAAATGTGGAAATGGATAGATATTTTTACATAGTTGCATACCAGAGTTTGGGAAACAAGGTATGAAGTTGACCTTAACAGTGTCCAATTGAATATCACTCTTCTCGACAAGATTCTTCATGAATAGTAACATGATAATCAATTTGGTAGCATTATAGACTCCCTTTATGGTGGGGAACCATTGATGAGTTCTCATTCTCTACAAAGGGTCTCGTATGCTTTTTAAAATGGTTCATCATGGAGTTACCTTGAAGAAACTTTTTTATGGTGGATTTTCATAATTTCTAAATGGATGTGTACCCAAGAACTATAATGATGTTTTATATCATGAAGAAATTATTCTGATTGTTTTTTATGATATGAGACTTCACTTAATTTGTTTTACACAACTATACATGCCAATAAGTCATAGTCAGGCATCAGAGAAAATTTAGTTTCCTTCAGCTAAATCTAGTACCAACATGCAAGTTGAATGAGTTTTCTATTGACCTTGGGGTTAGGTTGTCATTTACATAGAGTAAGGAAAATGTGAGTGGGTTTTGATTGATAGGTAGAACAAATCATCTAACATTATACCGATTTGAGATACAAAAATGTTGAGGTGATAGGATATCTCTAAATGAGATTGATTCTTCATTTTTATACAGTCCCGCATTTTATAGTTGTTGAGAGGGATCCCTATTTTCCAACTCGCATTTGGAGAGTCCTTTATGACACATTGGGATCATAGGATTTTTTTGAGTACAACATACCATCCATAGATGGATGAAAAGATAGAGAGTGACATACATATTCTTGAGGATATGCTTCACGACTATATCCTCGGTTTTGGTGGATCTTGTGATGACCATTTGAGAGTGGATGAGTTTTAATATAACGAAAGTTACCATTTTTCATCATAATATTGCCTTTTGAGGATTTTATGGTAGGATGTGTAAATATCCATTATGTTGGTCATAGATTGGTGATGGTTCATTGATTGTACAGAGATTGGTTCAAGAGACAACAAAAACAATTTACTTGTTTTATCAAAGGATTTTGATGGCATAGAACAGTTGTAAATATTATATTTATTGTTAGATCCAAACATTTGAGTTTTCAATTGGTGACTAGGTGTTATTGAATGTTCCACCATGTTTTGGGCCTCAAAATCTTAGGAGGAAAGGGAATATTTTGCCTTATTTTGTGGGACCTTTTTTGGTTGTTGATCAGGTGAGGAAAGTGGCTTCTTAGTTAAAACTTCTTCCATAGTTAAAATCAATACATAATGAATTCTATGTACCACAACATTGAATGTATATTTCAAATACAAATCATGTTATGTGTTTTAGCGTTCTTTTTGTTGAGCTTGATCAATCTATGAATGAACATATAGTCAGTATAGTTGGTTTTGAGACCAATGTACCTCAAGGGAGGATGATACATTTGTTCTGAGTGTGGTGGTAGCATGTCTATGATGTTCTTGAGATGAGGAATCATATGGTACCAATTAGAGAGTAGTGTCCACACCATTTTCATACTACCATTTAATAATAATCTTTTTGGTGGAATAATTTTTTTATGGTCTTGAGGTTTTAATGCCCCATTACCTTTCAATCAAGTATGATTTAACAATTGTTTTAGTTATCCTTTTTTGTGGCTATAGATAAATGATATTGAATGGGGATGAAACCCTTAAAAGTGATGTTAGGGATTTTTTGGAATTTTTATCTTAACACATGATGTTTTAGAGTCTTCTAAGAAATTTTAGGCTAGTTAAGGGGTTTCAAGAATTATAATAATTTTCAGGATGATGTATTGAAATGGGTTCATAACGTTCAACAATGAATAAGTTGTAAATATTAAAATACATATTTTTTAGAAATGGTAATGGGTTTTTTGGTGTATGTTGGACTGGAAAATTACGTGATGTGTAATTGGGTTACTTTCCATGTAAAATACCAAGTTTTGGTTTTAATCATGTATTTCTATTGAAATAATTACTTCCTTCCTCCTGGTTTCCTTTATTCTAATATAAGGGTTGGTCCAAGGTGATTTTTGTGATCTTCAATCCCTCCGGAGCATCTGTTTGGTGATTGATCATCATGTGGGTTGTGGTTCATCTCATCGGGTAAGTAGTCTTCCTTTCTCCTCCATATGTACCTAATTATCCATTGGGTTTTGATAGATCTTCTTGGTAATGATGGATCTATAAATCATGTCATTGAATCTTGATTCTCAGTTGGCTTCCTATATCATCTATGACTTAGTTCTTCTTGTCATGTCTGATTTAGGGTACTGTTTACCATGATTAATGGTATGTGGTTTTGTTTTAGCTTGTCTGATTGATTAAAAAAATGAATTTATTTTTTTGAAATTGTATTCGATGGATTTGTGGAAAATAATTATTTGATATTGGGGATTGAAATTATTAGGCATTTAATTTTGGAAAAACCCCCTAATTCCAATTGAAATTTAATTGGGGGAATAATTTCAAATTGATTGAGGTTGTTAAATGATTTATGAATTGATTTTTGTGAAAAATGGATGAAATTTTACTGATAAAAACATATTATTGGTTTTTGTTTCAAATGTTTGAAATAGATTTCAAACCAATGTGTTTGATTTTGAATGAAATTAACATATTGACATTGTAAATGGGTAAGTTCTCTTCTAAACTGATTTCAAATAATTTACCATTGTTGATTGATTGATTGAGAACATATGAGCTAGGGTATTTAGTGTTTTATTTTAGACAAGCATGCTAGTATGGTAATTTTGTGGAAATAGATTGAAGTTGAAAACTCTAAAAAACCAAGTTTCGTAGATCTTATCCCCGATGGGATTTTGATGAGTCAGTTTTGTCTTGAGATTGAGGAGAATGCGTACATATATTATCTATTATCACTAATATTATTTGTTTGTGGATTCCATAAATTGATTATCTCACACTGCTAGTCAGATGACCATATTTTTAATTGTGATTTTTTATATAGATTCAACTGATAGAGATATATTTTTCACATTCATATTAATATATATAAACTACGTTGTATAAATTTTTATATAATACTTAATTGAACTATTTCCATCAATATGAAATGAAATTCATGTTTTTTAAATATGAAATTATACGTCCATTTTTCTTTATTTAAGCTAAAATCATGATTTTATTTATTTATATGTCATATTATTATTAAAAACTTGGTGAGACACTACTGGAATTTTTATCTCACACCCAACCTTTTCCTTCATGGATGTGTAGATTTTATTCAACTAGTTATTAGTAAAGGGAAAGAGCCTCTTGGAAGAGGTGTATGTTCTTGCCTTAATGTCTTGAAGGCCTTCTTTTTATTTTATTATAGATAATCCCCCTTTTAAGGGTTGAAGGGGAACCCGTACATGACCCGTAGGCCCAAGGCACAAGGTCCGACAGGACCTGCAATACATGACCCGAAGGTCCAGAGGCATACCATGCCCATTACATGACCCGTAGGCCTATCCCACTAGAACTTCCCCTCCCCAGCGTCTTGCATCATTAATTGTCTTATCTCCCAACCTTGCATTACTGATCGGCTAGCATTGCCCCGTACAAAGCTGCACGGTGCCTGGTCCCGATGGCGGCTGCCATACCCTCTCATTCTTCCAATCTGGTAATCTCTGCATCTGGTGGCTGCTACTCATGTTGCTCTGATCCTCTTCTAGGGCTTGTTCTGTGTGAACTGGGCTACTCCATGGTCTATGGGACCCGAAGGCCCTGTGGCCCAAAGGCCTTTGATGACCCGAAGGCCCTGGAGACCCGTAGGCCGAAACCAGTGGCCCAAAGGCCCAAATCGGGTGAATAGTTCTGTCTGCTACAGTACTGAATAGTAACTGCTACAGTACCCCCAGAAATTTTCCCCACCCGGTTTTGAACCCGGGTCTCTTGGATGCCAAGAAGGAGCCCTTACCACTCGGGTACGGGCTCGTTGGAAAAAAGTGTTTAATGGTTAACGCGTGTATAGGTGCAGCCTTACACCACCCGTGCACCAAACCTCCCTAGCTAGTCCCAAGGTGGCCTAGACTTGGGCTTGGGCTAGTTCCCGCGGAGTCGAGTGGACGAGAGGATCACTGGAAAATGGTGTGTGTTGCCTTTGCGAGGACTCAAACCCGGAACCTCGATGACGGGACGCCACCGCCTTGAACCAACTCACCCATCCCCCTTGGGCTAAAAGTGTTTAACGGTTAACGCGTGTATAGGTGCGGCATTACACCACATGCATGCCACACCTCCCCAGCTAGGCCCAAGGTGGACAACCCTTGGGCTTGGGCCAGTTCCCACGGAGTCGAGGGGACGCGAGGATCGCTGGCAAATGGTGCACGGTGCCTTTGCGAGGACTCGAACCCGGAACCTCGATGACGGGATGCCACCGCCTTGAACTAACTCACCCAGCCCCCACGGGAAAAAGTGTTTAATGATTAACATGTGTATAGGTGCGGCCTTACACCACCTGTGCACCACACCTCCCCAGCTAGGCCCAAGGTGGCCAACCCTTGGGCTTGGTCCAGTTCCCGCGGAGTCGATGGGATGAGAGGATCGCCAGAAAATGGTGCACGTTGCCTTTGCGAGGACGCAAACCCGGAACCTCAACGACGGGGCCACCGCCATGAACCAACTCAACCAGCCCTCGCGGGCTGTATGTTCTTAACCCCATAGATATTTGAATGAAATTTCCATTGGGATTTCTGGTTTGTATTTTCTGATGTTTGTGGTTTTATAATGTACTATTTGGTTTTTTGATATACCTATTTTGTTTCTAGTACATTGTCCCTTTGGATTATTTGAGCATATCAATATGTATCTTTTAACTTCATTTGTTTTGTTCCAAATTATCTACCACCATTTTTGTATAATGCTAGGTGCTAATCGATGACCCATGGGGATCTGGAATTACCTTTTGTCTATATTAAATTTTTATAGGTTAAAAGGGTACCGTGTTATCAGGGATGGTTCATGTTAATCCTCTTCATGGGGTTTTTCTAGTTTTTTTGAACATTTTTTGATGGTTTCTAGGAATATGCATCAGTTTTTCATGATGTTCATGTAATTTTATAAACCTTGGTCCTAGGATTGAACGGGGATTCAGGGTTTCTGCCTGGATTTCACATGGTTTTTCAATCCATTAAACCTGGACAGAATGGAGTGCATAGACTGAGATGGGTTAAACTAGCCACTTCGGATAACCATGCAGCACATGTTGGGGCTTTCTTTGGGGGAAACGATTAGGCGAGTAGTTTGTATTAACCTTGTAATGAAACCTATAAAATCTTGTGGATTGTAATTAATGCACCAAAAATTATAAATAAAATATTTAAACACCATAATTAACACTAAAAATTTCCCAAATAATCCTAAATCATATAATTTGAATATTTGGAGCCATCTAGAGCCATTTTGGCTCTCCAACCCTAGATTCTTAGTGGATCAATGTGGTGATCTAAGCGGTGATCCCTTTAATGTGAGATCATTTCTGCTTGATATTCGATCTCACATTTTATTTTGATTTTGTATTCATAGATGTTAGGATGTACTTGTGTTTCATTGGATCTTGGATGATAGATGTTGAATTTTGGATTAATGATCTATTATTTATTCTCTCAAGATCATTCTTCCATGAACCAGTGATCATGACCTGAGGTGAAACATTTCTAATTCAATTTAGTTGGATTCTAAATATTCTATGTATATGTTTCACCATGTTGTAATTTCACATCAAGTTGATTATGATTTTTGAGGATAATGTATAGTAAATGGAAGACCCTAGCTCCTCTCTCAAGGAGCATTGGTGGTGAATAGTGTGAATTTTTTACAAAAAGCTTCAAAATAGTGGGGTCATTTTGAAAATAGAAATAAGAAAATGACTTGATTTAAATAGTTTAATTGTTGAAAAATAAAGGTGGTGTATTAAAATTATGATAGAAAGATATAATTTATATTACACTACACATCATGTACAATTCATTATTCTAGAAAATACATACGGTTTTGTTTAATTATTTCATTGAGGGTCATCAAGATCATGATTCCCCTATTGCTTATTAAATTATTTCCCAATTTATAAACACATGACACAACAAGTGTTTTGTAAAGGATTGTAACTCAAGTATATTGTGAACGATTTCAAATAATACTAATATCTTATGTATTTGTGGGAGAAATAGGAATCTTGAGTTTCCCAATAGAAACACGAGATCTGCAAATAAAATCTCACCCCAATCAGTGTTGAAAAAAAATTGTATCACATAATTATAAGAAAATAAATATAATCAGAGAAGAATCTCATCCAAATTAAATATACCTAAAAATTCAACACACAAATTACAAGAAACAACAAGAAGAAATAGTTCCAGAACTCCATTCCAAGTATGTGTATATCCCTCAAAATTATTGTCAACCATTTATCTCGCCATCGAAAGGAAGAATCTATCATGGAACAACGTATTCATCCTTGACCCCCATATGAATATAGGGTCCTATTGAACTTCTTGGATGAGGATATGACTCCTTTGTGACTCTAAAATACTAGAACACTGCCTCCTGCCCAAACATCCATATGAGGTGCCCAAGGAATATTTTTATTGTAAAAGTGGAATGTGGTTTTGGGCACACATATCGTGTAAAACCAAATAGACCACTGCTTTCGGTAGGTATATAGAATTATCTCACTTTGGGATAATCTAAAACGTTGATTCCCTCAAATATTGAATATATCAACTTATTTATTGGCCTCGTTTCTACACCTACAACATGAGATATAAATAGATCACAACACACCACTATTGACATCAAGCAGATTCGGTGTGCTGGACAGATCACTCCAGATGGGCCACCAGATGGCTGAATGAGCCTTGGAATTCATTATATGAAATTTGTCCCATTGAATTTAGGACCATCCAAAACTATCAACCCATTTGGATGCACGGTTTATTTGAAGTGTGTGGTTGAGTCTACTATTTTTCTTACAACCTGCTCAATTTGGCCTATTTTTCTTGAACATAGTCATGGGACCTCCAAATCACATACACCTTCAATGAAATTATCAAAACAAGAAACTTTTCTCTTTTTAACTGTGATAAAAAATAATGGAATCAAACATGATTTTATATTTGTTATTATTTTTATATTTTTTGATACAAATCTAGTTTAGCACTGTGGAGTAAGGGTGAAAATAAATCAGTGAATCGCAGGGCAATAACACCCCCACACCTAAACATTTGAACTCCATATAAAATTCATATTTCTCCAAATTATGCATGTAGATATTTACAACAACATAATTATTTAACATTCAATTAAAATTTAATTCATAATAAAGATGTTATAAAAGAAACTATCACACCGAGCAGTTATTCTCAGTGATCATGGAAAAGTGTTCTAAATAATTGTATCTGAAGAAAATTCCAAGATATGCATGACACTAATTAAAGAAAATTATTAAAAAATTAATCATATTTTTATTTCTCCATGTTTTATTTGTGATATCCAATTAATGTTATTATTATAACTTTCTATCGTGTAAATATATGTTATTTCAAAAGTTTCTACTCATATGATCCATTCCACCAAACAAGCCAAACATCACATAAAATAAAATTTCAAGACCCGTTCACTTTTTCATTCGCATAAGACAACACATAATCTCCCAACCTAGATATCCTCATATGTTTTACATTTCATCACTCCCTTCTGTGTTTATTTTTTTTATTTTTTTATCAGGGTTTTTTTGGCGTACAATAGTTAGATAACAATTACACACTCATAGGTCAATATGGTATATTAATTAAATAGATCAGATAAGGAATGGACATATAGAATAATAATTTTTTAAGTTATAGAAAAATTAACCAATATTATATTTACATTCTATAAATTAATAAATTTTCAAAATTCATGGTCGGGTGAAAATGTGTGAGGATAAATTATGTGACACAATTTTAAATTAAACAAATCACACAAGGGGGTGTCATTCTCCTTGAAGGTTTTATAATGATACAACTATTTATATCATTGAAAAATAACCAAATTTTCAGAGAAAGTCGCACCAAAGTATTACATTATTAATGAAACAAATATTTCATCACAAAAATTTTTGAATGTTAAAACAACATGAAATTTGGAAATTCCACATTCCTTTTAAATAACATCCATGATTAAATGACCATAACTTTCCTTGATAAATTGGGAATCGAAAATTATCATTTCTAAACAAAAGTGATGGTGGGGGAGGGTAAAGTAACAATACTGTTTAGTAATCTAAAAATAGGAAAAATGAAAGATAATGAAAATTACAAAATAACCCATGAATGTACCCATCCCCCGCAACTAAAGTATATAGTGTCCTCACAATAATAATTCATAATGTGGTATGTATGGATAAAACATGGTGGGATTAATTCAATGATTTCTTCTTTAACAAGGACTTCCTCCATCGGGGACTCCATAATTGCTTCATGAAAGTTCATCAGCCACTACCCATTGGCAATGAAGATTTGTTTTGTTTCATCATTTCGAACCGAAAAAAACCAAATGGATAGAAATTACTAATAGTGTATGGTCTAAAGAAGTAGGAAAAATCATACATGGATAAAAAATTATCCATGCATTTCATAGGAATACATTATGCCTAATGTGGAACAGATGATAAAGGATGATACGATTAGGGGAAGCCTTGGTTCATTCCTTAAATAGTATGGAGTTATCATAGGAATATCTAATCATATCATTAAACCCCTGAATCTACTTATTCCTTTAACAACCTACACCGGCATGATTAGAAATGTACTATTTGATGGCGCAGTAGGCCCGACGCATAATATCAATAGGGATGTCACAACTCTTTCCAAAAACATGTTGATATAGTGACATACCAATAGGATTTTTGGAAGCTATATGGTAAGCCAATAATTAATGATTTAGTTTAAGACTACATTTATTTCTATAGGGGTTAACCATTTTTTAAAGAATTTTTTTTACCTCTCAATTTGATACCTCGGTTAGACAATTAGATTATGGGTGATATGTAGTATACACTCAATAACCAACCCCATACCGATGCAAAACTGATTTAATTATTTTGTTGCACAAATGAGAACCCTAGTAACTGATGATGAACCTAGCTAATCCAAAACTATAGAAGTCTTTGATTCTCCAAAATTCAACAACAGTCATGGAATTATCAATATTTTTGGCTCATTACTCTAAC
Source organism: Viscum album (assembly GCA_963277665.1). Taxonomy (NCBI): domain Eukaryota; kingdom Viridiplantae; phylum Streptophyta; class Magnoliopsida; order Santalales; family Viscaceae; genus Viscum; species Viscum album. Next base: position 229,273,920 of record OY728143.1, read on the forward strand.
TATTTTTACACATAATCAACTACTAAAAGAATGAATATGTTCCCAAATTAATTAGAGAATGGTCCCATAATGTTAATTATCCAAAAAAATGTTATAGAAATGAAAGGGTTGTTGTGGAATTTTATTTAATTTATTTATGATCCACATTTTTAGATAGCGAGGACATGATTTACAAAAATCATTAGAATCCTAAAATATTGTTTTCCAAAAGAGTCCAAAATCAAGGACATTATGAGTAGTCTATTGGGGACCAAAGTGAACCCCAAATGAGAGAGTGTGATATAACCTAAGTATATACTAAATCTCGATATCAAGAACATAAATTCTTGGGAATTTATCACTACATGTGTACTAATGGTATGGTTCATCCCAAATGTACCAATGGGACTCATGTTTTAGATTTTCGTACTACTTTTTATTGAAATTGGTAGGAATAAAATATTGTATAAAATAATTTAAATTTTGGTATACCAAAGAATTTATTCTTGCATTCAGTACAATTGATAATCTGGAAACATGTACTTTATTTTAATATAGGGGTATGATTCAATGGATGGGGATGATTGGATCCCAATTATATGGTTAGCAACAAAATTCTCTACTCCTTTTTATCTCTAATTTATATTTTTAATTCTTGAAGGAGGAGTCCAAATATGGTATGGCCCCATTTCTATTTTGTTAAGGAGATACCGGAGGGATTCATGGTCTGAGAACACAATAATTTTAGACCCTAAGAGGTATGAACCTAATTTATCCTAGAAAAACATATTGTAAAGAAATTATTCTTCAGTTATGGTGTATATTTCTTGGGCAGGGTCCAATGTGCACAAGGTATAGGCAATGACATGTGGAACTCGATCGACCCTTTGTGATAAGATTTCCCCAATAATATAATTAGAGGTGTGACACATGATCTCAAATAGTAAATCCCATTATGGTGGATAGATTATTGGGGGTGATGTGAGAATTCATTTTAACTTATTAAAATCATCCTCATAATCTTTATTAAAAATATATTCCATTTATTTTTGGAGAAATTAGGAGAAGGGTGCGCAATTTTACTAAATTCATGAATGAAACGACTGTAAAATCTAGCATGACATTGGAAAGACCACACATCCAATAAATTTTTGGGGAATGGATGGAAACAATTAAAATCTACATTTGATTTATCTTGTTGGATAAAATCCCCAAATATGGAATCTCCCCAAAATATACCTTGTCGCACCATGAAATGGAATTTCTCATAATTTAATACGAGATTATATTCAATACAACAATGTAGGAAAAAACTGATACTAATAAAAAATTTATCAAAAGAGGGTCCATGAATAGAGAAATCATTCATGAAAACATTCATGCATTTCTATAGGTAGTCCGAAAAAATACTAACCATGAATCGTAGTAAAGTACTCAGAGCATTGCACAGACCAAATGGAATCCTCATATAGGGAAATGTTCCAAAGGGGAAAGTAAAGGTTTTGTTTTCCTGATCTTCACGGGCAATATTAATCTGAAAGTATCCAGAATACCTATCAATGAAATAGTAATGGGACTTCCCTACAAGTATCTTTGGTATTTAGTCAGTGAATGGAAATTGAAGATGTTCATTCCTAGTGTGTTAGTTTAATTGTCGACAGTCTATACAAAAAATCCAACTATTCTGCACTCGAGTTGGAACCAATATATTATTTTCAATTTTTATTACTCTAAGACGATTTTTTAGAAACCACTTTTACTAGACTATCCCATTGGTTTTCAGAGATTGGGTAAATGATTCTAGAATCTAATAATATCTTTACATCCTTTTTAACAACAACAATGTTGTTTGGGTTTTGTAGAAATTATGACAGCCTCAATAGTTTAGCCTCATCATTTAAAAATATGTGATGTGTTAAAATTAATGGGATAATTTTAGTAATGTCTGCAAGTGTCTACCCCAAATCTTGTTTATACTCTAGCAGAAGTTCAAACAATCATAATTCATTCTCATGAGGGAGTTAACTAGAAATGATGAAAAGAATCTTATTTCCATTCAGATGATATGAATGTTTTAAATCTGGGTGTAGTTGAATTGTTTCTATTTTAGGTGGATTTTTGGAATTATAGGAGTGTGTGTTAAAGTTATTGGTTAGAAATATCATCAAAATACTCAATGGAACCATCCCCATACAAGGAATGAGATTTTACTAGAATAGATGTATCAACGATGGTCATGTCATCCTTAGTGTACATGAAATCACCAATTTACAAAAATGCATGAAAGTTTTCTATACCACTACAAAAATAATAGAATGAATCATTACCTAGAATGTTACTCAAGGAAGAAAAATCAAAAAGGGGATTTGGGGTAAGAAAATATGTTTTTTAGGGGAAGGGATTGCATTAATTGAATTAACAGTGAGAGAGGAACATTCTTCTGAGGGCTGCTTCATGGCATCAAAGATGTTGAAGTGGACAATGTCATCACCAAATTCAATATGTAATTTACCTCTGTGGATATTAATTATGGTTTTTGGAGGTTTTCAAGAAAGGACTCCCTAATATAATTTTGGAATTTCCATTCATCCTATCATCTAAAATTTTTAGCACACAGAAAGCAAGAAGAAAAATTAAAATTTTCACCTTCCTCCAATGGCCCGAAGGCCTTTAAATTTTTTTTTTTGGATTTTTTGATAGTCCACCTTTCAAGGGGAGAGGAGGAACCCTTACAAGGAATGTCGGTGTAAGTATTACATGGCCCATTGGCGTTAGAGGAATTAATTTCCCATAGGCTTCAAACATTACATACAATCTAGAAAAACTACTTGGAACTACTCCACCCCAGCATATTCATTGTGAAATCAGCTCTCAACCTTCACATGGTTGTTCAGATAGGATTTCTCTTGCATGAACAGGCTTGTCCCAATAGGAGGTGCCATACCCTCTCATTCTTGTAATCTGTTTAGCTTCTGTTATGGTGAATTCTCTTTGCTCCTCCTCCTTCTAAATCTTGTTCCTTGTAGGTTGTCTAGTTTGAATCTGCACTTAAGGTGGCCTAAAGGCCTTGAGGTGGCCCGAAGGTCTTACTCACCCGAAGACCTAGGTGGCCCAAAGGCCTTAAAGTACTCGGGACAAAATTGGTGTCCCAAAGTCCCAAACGGGGGAATATTATCTGCTGCTACATTGCCAAATAGTGTCTGCTACAATTCCCACTATATTTCCTGCTATAGTTCTCCACATTTCCTACTATAGTACATGCTACAGTTCTGCACATTTCCTACTACAGTACTATTATAGTACTACTATAGTAACCCAGAAATTATCCTATACCTGGATTTTATTATGGGTCTCCTGGATGCACTTAAAGAGTCCCCACCAACTGGGATGAGGCTCATGTGCTTCACCTTCATAATAACATCATCTAACACACTAGTGGGGTGTGTTATACATTTATTTGAGAGTTGAAGTAAAATTCCTATTGAATTTAGTTATCTAATGTAAAATTTATAGTAAATAGAGTGAGGAATCACATTTATAGACACACCTAAATCAAGAATAACATCTGAAAATGAGTACTCCCCTATGGTGCAAAGAATCAAGAATGTTCCAAGATCATTGAATTTGGTGGTAAGTGATGGATCTATAAATTCTGAGAAATTACTCCCCACTATCACCTTCTCTTCACCTCAAATTGGTATTCAGTAGGTACACATATCGTATTGAAAATTGGTGTATCATGGAATTTTCATGACATCATCGATCAAGGGTTTGTTAACATGTTGGTTTTTGAAAGTTTCTATTATTTCATTATTGAGTACAATTTAGTTATGTTTTCATATTTTTGTGGACCTTTGTGGAAATTTAATAGTATGGGTTGAGAATGGTGACTCAACAAAAGACAAACACATTCCTTAGGAAGGACATTTCTCAAGAAAATGTGTTTCATCATTTGGGACATTTTTAATGGTAGGGATTGTGTTTTCCTTAGGAGAGTACGACCCTAAGGAAGGGTTTATTTTCCTTTTATGTTTTTTTCCACCCTGAATGCTTATGGAACTATCATTTCCCTTATCCCTAGGGTTAAATATAGGTTGGAAATGTAGTTTACCTAAACAATGCCTTTGTATTTTCCCCCACCGAGTTTCCAAATTTTCCGAATTGGGTTTTTAGGAATTGTATAGAATCATGGGTGGTTTTTTGGAATTAGATGTTATTGGAATCCATTTTTTCATCATATCTTCTAGGTTAGGCTCAGGTTTTCGATGGCGTTTTTAGAATGTCCTTTTTGGAGGTTAAAATTTTCTATTTGGTGGTCAATGTTTACACTACCCTTGATGGATCCATTGTTGTCGATGTTGGTTTGAATATTAACTAGCCTATAATATTGTTTTTTTACAACCTAGGGTTTTATGGATAGTATAGTTCTTGCCGAAATGGTTGGTTATAAGGGTATCCTAGAAAGATTTCCACACAACTATGAGTTGTTTCTCTTAGTTGAGGGAATTGTTCAGAATAGTGGGTGTGAGGAGAACATATTCCACGGTTGATGGTAGGAGGATATTAGGGTTTTACTTGGGAAATATAAAGTTTTCTATGAATGATACATACATATTTGAACTATATTTCCACCTTCTTCTTGAATTTGGTTGATTACACCACATGGACTCCTCAAATGGGTACACTAGAACTTGAACCGAATTGTTTAGTATTTAACATCGTGTTCTCAATTAGGGTACTGGCAGCAATTTAGTTCTTATATACTTGCACACCACCGAATGTATTATCAATAATTTTTCAATCAATAAGATTCAAACCATCATAAAAATATTGTATTAAAAGCTAATCACTTATTTGGTGTTATGGGAAACCTGAAAAAATACAATTAAATATTTCCTAGTATTTATGATGCTTTCCCCTTGGGATGGTCTTATCCCATATATTTCTCTTCCTATTGTTGCAGTTCAAGATGATAGGAAATATTTTTGACAAAAAATGTGATTCTTGTCAACCCTGCCTCTAATTGGTGAATGAACATAGTAAATCCAATATTATGTAGTATCCTCTAATGAAAATGGTAATTCCTATATCTTTTCTTATTCTTCATCCACATTTTCATGTTTCAATATAGAAAACACATTATTACATTCTTTTACGTGCCTATTTGTATCTTCTCCTATGAGTCTATGGAATGTTGGAAACAAGTCAATTAAACCATATTTTAGATCAAATTTGGATGCATCACATTTTATTTGAATGTATGTGTGTTGGATATCAATATCAGTTGAGGTTTTTTATTTTAGTGTTTTATTATTTTCATCCATATAAGACACATTATTTCTAGTTTCTTATTTGGTTCTAGAATAAAAGGGATTTAGAAATATCTTAGGTTGTGGTGTGTCCTCCTTCAATGGGTTGTCTTGTGCATCTCGATATTGTTGACGTAGGATACACTCTGGTTCATGTATGAAATGGGGTAAATCTCTTAGAGTATAACTCATAATACATGGAACCTAAAAAATAAATAATCTAGGGGAAAAAGAAGTAATAAGGTATAAGATAATAAAATATATACATTCACAAAATTTAAAAATATCATTAAAAACACTAAAACCAATTCCCTCCCCGAAAATGACGCCAAAATTTTACTGCATTGTCATTTCTTATCAAATTTATTATGATTTTAAGGTTGGTTTAAATTATAGGGTAGAACCTAGGTCATATCTCTAGGAGTGTTGGGGGATTATAGTGTAAATTTTTAATTAAGATGAACATAAGAGTGGGGTGGTTTTGAAAACAATTTTATGAAAATGACCAGATTTATAGAGTCTCATATTTGATATATAAATGTGGTGATTTAGAATTATTAGATAAGTATATCATATAATGTTTTCAACACATCATGGATATTTCATTTTTCTAAAAAATACACTTGTTTTTTATTCATTTTTTCCTTGAGGGTTTTCAAGATATTGATTCCCCTCTTGCCTCTTAAATCATTGCAACTACCAACCCCAACTGCAATAATCATGTTGTAATGGATTTGAACTCAAGCATAGATTAATGTATAACAATTAATACTAATATCTTATGTGTGTGTGAGAGTATGATGATTCTTCTATTTCCCAATCGGAACAACAAAAGAATCCCACAAGAAAATTAAACCAAATCAGTGTTGAAATAAAAAGTGATTCAGTTAATTATAACAAAACAAATATACAGATAGGATAAGTACACAGAAATTAAAAATAATGAAATATTCAACCCACAAATTACACAAAATCAGTAGAATAATAAGTGATGGAACTCCCTCCCATGTATGTGTAGCTCCCTCAAAATGATTGTCTATAGTTTATCTCACCATTGAGAGGAGGATGAGGATTGGGTGGAACATCACAATCCTCCATGTTCTCCCTATGATGATAGTGGCCTGCCGAACATCATGGATGAAGAGAGGAACCATTTGGGTCTAAAAAATAACTGAGATTTTCCTTCAGTCCTAACAAAAAAATGAGGTTCCCAATGTAACATTTTATAGATAAAGTGGAAAGGGGTTTTGGGGATGTCCTTACTATATCCAAAATATTTTTGGATTCATTTTGACACCTATATAATGAGATATGGACAGATCAGAACACACCGCTTTTGACTTTTTGTAGATTCGTTGTGCTGGAAATATCAGTCTCGATGGGCCACCAAATGGACGAATGGTGGTTGGGATCATTGTTCTGAATTGTAGAACACTAAATTTTTTTCCAGAACACAAAATATATTTCCATTTAGATTCATGGTTTTGTAGAAGTGTGATGTTGATCCCACAAGTTTTCTTGGATCCTGCATAGTTTGGAACACATTTTTGAACATCATCATAGGCCCTCCAAATCACATCCACATTCAATGTAATTTTCAAAACAAGAAAAATATCTTTTTTTAACAGTGATTAACACAAAATAATTGAATCAAACATGAAGATAAATTTGTTAATAATTTTATAATTTTCAATATAAAATTAGTTTACCAAAGTGGTGTAAGTGTGAAAATGAAACAATAAATCACAATGCAGTCAGTGAAAAAATTATTTTCCTTTGTCTTGTAATTCCTTTTTTCATGAAAATTCAAATATACATATTTAATAATTTGTAACACATGTTCTTTGAAAATTTTCTTGAAATTTCTTGTGAAATATACTTTGAACCTATTCTATTTTAATATATCATGGTATTATATAAATGGATATTATCGTGATCTCTCACAATGTGTTATGATTTTTTAAAATTCCATGTTTTTTCAGATTTATTTTCACTAAAACATTGAAGGATTTTGTTTTGAAATTGATTGATTTTTCTGTGTTTTTATTTATAAAATGAAATTAATTAATTAAAATTAAATATATATAACAATTTTATATTTTTAAGTAGTTTTGAATTCTTGAATATGTGAAATTAATCTGATCCCTCTTTGAATGATTTCCCCTTGTTTTTTAAAATAGTTCATCTTCATTTATTTGAAATAAGTGATTTATTAACATTGAAATATTGTTTAAAGACATGTTGTGAAACATATTCAAACCTTTTAAAATTTTAATACTAACTTTGAAATATTTTAGGTTTCATTGAAATAAATTAATTATTTAGAGTCCCATTTTGAATTATTCTGATTATTTCTGAAAGGAAGTGGTTATGATATACCTTTTGAATGATGAGTTTTATACATGGTTTTCAATTTAAATATATGATTATTAATGTTCATATTAGAAAATTATGATTATTCTATCATGAAATAATCTCTTATGGTAACTTACTTAACTCTTATAGTTCCCAATGTTTGGTGGGGAAAATTGATTATTTACATTGTGAGTATTAAGGGATTATAGTGAGATGTGATTTAATTTAATGTTCCCTCGATATAATTGTTGAGGTTTGGATAACATGATTTATATTGATATGGATAATTGTTGTGATCCTAAAAACATGATCATCCCACACATATATTTAGACTAGTCATGGGGTCTTGGATAGTTAGATGGCATGAACTGCATATATGATTCATTACCAGACTCATACACCATCAAGTGGATTATCTATTCTAGGGAAGTCTCAATATCGTACCTAGTTTGTACACTTGATATACATATACATGATCTCTATCCATGATGACATTATCTTTCACTAATGTGTATAGATGATACCTTGATAGATTTATATATTTATTTCTATTATGAAAATTTAATCGATTGTCTTGAAATTTGTAATCCTTTTGAAAACTGGGGAATATTGTTATCTTTTCTCAATTATTTGACTTGATATTATAAATATTTTCCAAAGAATTTCCTTATAATTTTTAGTTTTCAAATGGTGAAATAGAATGTTTTATTGTTTTCATTTAGTAAATTATTTTAGACTATTTTAAAATATAAATTTATACTAGGATTCAAACTCTCGAAAATATAATCCTCTTTTTCTTTCATTTTTAATTCACCACATATAATATTTGGGGGATCATACTTTTCACTTTATTTTTCACCCTGATTTTACCTTTTTGCTTTTTCCATCCTTGATGATATTAGAGAAGGTTATCATGATCTTATCTTACATTGTTCCTTCATTCTATGGTGACCAATGGAGGATGACTAGGGACATGGTTGGTGGTCCTAGACATCCTATAGATGGTATTTTGGTTGTTATGTGCCACTTTTAATTTTGATAGTGTCTCGTTGTACTATGAAATATATTAATTGAATTGTTTATCTAATATTTTTTATTATGTGTACATGGATTATTGTATTATTAGTAGGGATAAATCATTCAATGTAGTTATTTATTGATTCATAGGTTATTATTTCTGTCCCATGGATAACAAGTACAGTCTTTCAGTTAGTATCGATTCATATCAAATGTTGGTTTGGATTGTATTTTGAGTTGGTTTGTCAAAAGTGGTATCAAATAAGGTCATTCATTGAATGAAATAACTCCTTATATATTTGATTTTTGTAATTTTTGGAGTTTCATTGTATAAATGAGATTAATAATTCTCTGATAGTCAATAAGAAGTTTATGAGCGGGTTCTTATCACCATCTTATCATGATGAAAATTATGTTACCGGAGATGTGGGGACATGAGTCTTTATTTTGACTTACTTTTCTTAATGATGAATTATATTTAGATTCTCTATGACATTATATTTTTTATTATAATATCTTATGTGCACCGAGATAGAATATAAATATGGAAAAATTTGAGTTATGCCTTCATGATTTGGTAAATAGTGAGGAATCAATCTTACAGATCTGGAAGTCAATACATGAACTGTTTTGTTGTCAGTTCTAGTTTTAACAACCTACATGGACAAGCCACGATTTGTTCTAACCTAGTTATAAACATGATTTGTTTACTATTTTATTCTAGGTGGTTTTACATGTGTGAGTTTATATAGGTGGGTTATATTTGTTGATTGGTTCATGGTATTGTGTGGTTATCTTATATTTATTCTTTTGTTGATGACTAAAAATCCCCTTCTAAAACCAAATATTGTCTTAATATAAGATTAGATGATTTTCATTGAGGAATTTTTTCAATTACCTAACTATTTCTTCATGTGAAATGTTGATTATAGAAAACATATTTTCCAAGAGTCTCATATGATGTGGTAAATTTAATTTTTAAGAATACTTTTTTTGGTAATGTGTTTGAAATAGAAATAATTTTTTTAATTTTAAAATGATATTATTATCATTGAATCCATGGATGAATTTCCCTAAGTTGGTAATTGATTTCTAAAATTTTCGAATGCATTTATAACATGATTTATCATTTTTAAGGGATATTTAATCTTTTCTAAATGTGGAAATCGTGTGTGTTTTTAAATCACTAATTATTTGATTAAAGTGTGTTGTGATTTTGTTTTAAATCAATTTTTGCATTGTTTAAGTGTTATTTCATTCCCAGGTTAACATTCTTGTTTCTTATGATGACTACAAATATACCCCAGGATTTGATCCATGTACGATCGAATTATAATTTAGTAGTCTATTTTTTGAAATGTTCCAGCACATTTATCAAAATTGGAATATCATGTTAATGTATTAACCCAGAATCCATATTAAGATGTGGATAAAGATACATTCCTTCCTTTTAATACCATCCGTGAATGCTTTTATTTTCGTCCACCTTATTATAATTGTGTACAAGGTTCACATGGGGTGGTAATGTGGCTTGAATAAGTTGTTGAGTTTTATGATTCTATCAAGACTCCTTATACTCTGAATGATTTTTCTATTTAATCCTTATTTAAGGGACATTTCCAGGAGTTGGGGTATTTTTTATTCCCTCTTACATACATGAATGGATTTCTTAGTAAATTTTCAAGTCAATATTTATTGTGTAGAAGTATCTTACATAAATAAAAATGGAGAATATTAATGATATCTAGGGTTTTGGACATAATATGATATTATGTGTGGTGAATTCCAAGAAATTATACTATTTGTAATGTTTCAAACCAAGTCTTGTTGATGATGAATTTAGTAAGTATATCTATGTCTGGAATGGTGTTTACCCATACCCCTTAACCACCATGCTTGCGGTGGGATTGATATCTTATCCTAAGATGCTCAATATGACTTTTTTAAGATAAAGAATAGCTAATTAAATGACAATATGGAATGAATTACACTTTACTCGTTGATAAAGGACATCCCTTTTAGACAAATAATAGGCATATAATGTGTTTCTATTATATAGAACCTATTATTTCTAAGAGGTTTTGTTCGATAGCATTGAGATTTTGTAAAGTTTTTGGATGTTTTCCTCACCATAAAAGGTTTAGTATATTGGGTGATCATATAGGGATGATTCAATTAGGATCATTATCTCATGACTAATGGACAATATACTCTTCTCGATATTAAGGCTCCAACCATAGCAGTTGTGGTGAATCAATTCACGTAGTGGATGAGTTGTCAGCTCTGTATTTTTGGAAGTGGTAGTTATTGATCCAGATATTTTTTTCGACATTAGATAGGAAACTTATTGTGTTTTAACATCATGTGGATTTCTAATTTTTGGAAACCTTTTGTTTTGGGATATATTAAATTGATGTCTTGTGGACCAAGTTTTGGCTTATTTGTGGATGGATGATGTTATAATGGTTTAATTTTCTTACAACCTCTATGGTTGATCCTTATTGATGTTAACTCTTGATTGCTTAGCCTTCTTTTTAAACGAATTTATTTCCTTGATATTTATTATTCTCTTAGTGTATGAGTGAAATATTTTGATGATAATTCCTCGAATCATTGGGGATTTTTGTTCATTCATGTTACTCTTGTTTTGAACTGATGGTTAGATCTCAATTTGGATGTGACATACGATCTTCCTTATAACATTGTAGTTCCCTATTTCACAAAAAACTAGATATTTTATCCCATTACAGCTGGAAATGGATATATATAGATAATTTACTCATGTAAATAGGATGATGTGTATTTTTTGTGAAGCGTTCACCCATAGGGTATGGTGTTTTATTTGATGAGATTATCGAGTGGTAAAACTCAATCATGAAAAAACAATGTTACAATTGAGTTTTTACTAAGGGTATAAATTCTTGTTTGTTATTTACCTTTCTTGTAGATGAATGGTCATATATGATTCTCAATGATGATAGGGAGAAATATCCTCTTTGAATATAATGTACATCTCATTATTATGATACACCTTTTTAGTGAATCTTTAAATTGTGGGTAGACCTATACTGGGTCACCTATCTTTTATGGTTTTGAGACATGCAGTGATTATGCTGTGTTGATCATTTTGTTTTGTCTCTTTATCTTTTTGGAGAGTCTATCTTCTTGAGTATGGACATTACACCTTAAAATATGATTAAGGGAATCATTCTTCTATCTTGGTGTTATATCTTTTAGAATGAAAACTCTTTGTGGGATGAAGGTCCTATGTTGGAGAAGTTGAATCATATCATTACCTATTTCAGATTTTTTGACCCATTTATTTGACTATATAATGATGGATCTCTTTGAGGGTTGTTTATTGTTTTTTAAACCATTTATTTAAGGATTCATGACATGTTCATAGTTTGTGCATGTATTATTCATTGCTTTTGAAACCATGCAACCTATAAAGAAGGGGGTTTAATAGTTTGTGCATAGATTAGGCATGGTTATCTAATCCATGCAACCTAGATCGAAGGGAGTCTCATGATTTTCAAATTTTTAAACTAACCATGTAATTTAACTATACACCACATCCAAGGGATCTATTTTGGTAACACGATTAGGTAGACTGTTTGTACCAACCGTGAAACATAACCCAAAAAACCATGTGGACTAAAATTAAAGACCCAAAAATAATAAATAAATTAATGAAAACCTAAATAATTAACCCCGAACACCTCTCACTCGAACCTAAATCCAATCCCATGTATTCTAGTATCCATCTAGATCCATTTTGGCTCTCCAATACTCATTTCATGGTAGATTGATGTACCAATCGAATATGTGATCCGTTTCTAGTGATTTCCATTCTTTTTGATCTTCGATATCATGTGTTATTTTTATTCATTATTACTATAGGTCATGATATCCTTATGATTCATTAGATCTTGGATGATTTATGAGGTATTGTGGATAATGTTTCTTTTATTTACTCTCTCAAGATTATTCCTCCTAGATCAAGGTATCATGATTAGTGGATAAACATTTATGATTTTTTCGTAATGATCATTAATATAACTTATAGGTGTTTCTTTACTTTTTATTCATATTTCAATTAATTGTTTATTGAAAATTAATAGATACATGTTTCTTTATTTTTAACACTTGTTATATCATATATTTTAATGAAATTTTTTATGAAATATTCTTTTATGTTATTATATTTGATTTGAATATGTAATTAATAAATTGTTATATTATTTATTTGTAAAAAAATTAATTAATTGTTTTAATTTGATGATTTTTTGGGTTTAATTTAATTTAAATTTAAATGGATATTATGGTGAAAATGTTGTCTTTGGTGTATGTTTTTATTTATAAAATTAAATCCCTTGATTAAAATTAAATGATTTAAAATATTTTCTGTTTTATAAAAAGTTTCAAATGAATTAATTTTTCAAATTACAAATATCCCTCTTTGAATGAATTTAATTTTTTTTTTAAAAAATAGGTTCTCTTGTGTAAGTTTAAATGGGTGATTTATTCAAATGGAAAGACAGGTTTGGAATGATTATAATGATTTTTGAAAGGAAGAAGGAATGATTACACTTTGGAATGTTTATTTATATATAAGGTTTTGAATGGTAATTAGTAAATCTTGATGGTCTGATTGGAAATTTAGGACAATTCTCATGTAATATTCACTTATTGATACATTTTTTATTCTTATAATTCACATTTTTAGATATTGAATGCAAAGACCCAGAAATTCGGTGGAATTTTTTTTTTTAATTCATGAGATTTTTACGAGTTTGCAGTTTCTGACGGTGCTTGATTTCGAGGCCCGGTGTGCCCGGAATCATTTTCTGAAGTTTTGTTCAGGTACGTATAGTAAACGAATAAGAGGTATTTTATATCTTTTGAATCAGTTCTCGGAATTAAAATCCAAGGGTACCGTTTAACTTGCAGCGTCGGTGACTGCTTAGTGAGACCTTCACCACAGTTGCGTTCTGAGGAGAATGGAAGTTAGTTTTGGGGGTTTTTAATTAAATTAAATAAAAATAAAGTATTAATTTATTTTTATTTGTGGAAGTTTGATCCTCCAAGGGAAGGTTGGAGGTGGGGTCCATGATTCCCTAACCCCCCATGGGAGGTTATGGAGGTGGGGCTCACCTGCACATAACCTCCTTTTGGATGATATCTTTATTTGGGCCCACACGAGCTTTAACCCCCCCCCCCCTTTTAACTCCCCATTTATGTGGGATGTCAACACTCCACCTTCCCGCATTAATTTTTGTGCCAACCCTCACCATTAATTAATTGAACTTCTTTTAATTAATTGGAACCCTTTTGATTTCTTTTGAATTCTTTCCAACCATTAAAATAATAGATAGTCTATTATTTTTGGGTTGGTTAGTATTTTGGTGGAGCTTTGGGTGGAGAATTTCATCCTTCCAACGAAGAACGCCACACACCACCGAAGAATGATGAACTTCTTCATCGATCTTCGACTGAGCCAAAAGAGAAGGAGTCAACCGCAAAGAATTCCAATGGCACTTCTTCTCCGGACGCTTCCCAATGTCGACGAATCGATGTCCGCCATTCCTCCCCTTCCTCCGTCATCGATCAACAAGTGAGGTAGGGAGATTTGAGTAGAATTAAGTATTAGTTTTTACCCTCCATTATTCATCATTTTTTGATAACTTTGTTGCCAATTGGTATCACGTAAACGAGGAGGGATCGGACCGCACGAACATGGCCGACCGTCCCCCTTTGTTGTTCTCTTTTGTTGATAACGGAGGCGGTGCAACGGCAGCCGACGTTCGGCATACTGCAAAGAAATCCTACCATGAAGGAACCGATGGTGCAAGGCCGTCGGGTTGCCAAGACAGCGTGACACCGTCGTTCCACGTAGAAGGAGAGTCGTGGCCACGACAGGCCGCGACAGAGACGCGCAGCGCCGTCGTGCCGCACGGAGGCCCACAAAGGGCCACGGCTAGGGCGGGTTGCGGTGGAGGGGTGTGACGCCAGTGTGCCGCACTGGTGGCATAGAGAGGCTAGCCACTCGGGCCAACCGAGAGGAGCGGGACCTCATCAAGTCCTGTGTGTGCCATACCAGCGCCACCTAGTGCCGGTTTTGGTTCCACCTGAAAGGTTTAACCTTTCGAGAGCTAGGGGCGCGTGCCTCCCCCCTGGGTGCGGCTAGGGCAGGCCGTCGGGCCACCTTCGGCTGTGCTGCCCTCGGGTCGGGCCGCTTCCTCGAACCGTGTCGGACCCGCAGACCGGGTCGGACCTCTGTACGGACCAGGTTGGGCTGGGTCGGTCCGATTGGGTCGGACCAGACCCGGACCCATTTGTCCAGTTTACACCTTTTCGCCCCTATCCTGGGGTACGGGTGTCCGATCGACGAACCATTAGTGGAGAAAAAAATCTTAGAGCAAGATGGTTCATTTTGAATACCCCACTTGATGTTTGGACACAGTTGGAGTATGGTCAAGTTGGTTTGAACCTAAAAACAAAACGGGCTCCTAGGACGGAAGTGCCAATAACTCATAGACCGGGAATCCAATTGATGCACTGTCTATCGTGTTGGAACCCTTACGACATGGAGGTCCTTTGGGTTACTCCTTTGTGGGGTTTATTGGTAGTCTAGGTATGAACGATATCTCAAGGGTAAATTCTACGAAACTCGAGCGTACCGGGTGCGAGGAATCCAGTGGTTGATAGTGAGGCGGAGGTTGGAGATAGATCATACGGAGGTCATCGCTCAACGATCCTGTGTGGGTCAGCGCATACTGATCCTATGTGGGTTATATCCTGTATGGGTCAGTGCTCAGTGATCCTGTGGGGGTCAGATCCTATGTGGTTCATTACGGGTGTTAGTACCTATCGATCATGTGTGGGTCAAACTCTGTATGTTCAGAATCAGTGCCTCTTAACAGAATAAGATGATCTAGCTTTATGACTAATCATTTGTACTTCTATACTTCTCTGAAATCCTGTTTTGAGGTGAGTTAATGACTTTAGTGTTTTCCTCATGATTTTGATGGGTTACTAAATAACTTAGGTATATGTATGGGCATATACCTAAGTAAGGGTTATCCGTTGACTCTGTACTTTGTGGTTATCCTTGTTGGATTTTGTGACACATTGAGGGTCTCGGGGTCCCTACTGAGTATCGTTATACTAACCCATGCACGGGTTATTTCCGCGCCTCTTTATGTTGGTTGAAGATGACAGACAGCGTTGATCGGGGCTGAGAGTAGAAGAACTGGATGGTACCCAGAGGTAGACCACTCGGCGAGACGTACATGGAGTGGATGAATAGACATGGGGTGCTGAGGAGGCCATTTGTACCCACCCTTTAGGTGGTAATTCTGGAGGACGGACAAGTATCTGCTTTACTTATTTTCTTCAGTTGTACTAGCTTTTTAGTTGTATTGTACTTTATTGTGGGGCTTGTATTTCTAGCCCCTTTACTTTCAGCACACTCTTTTGTATATAGTTTTACTTAGTGTTTTACTTCCAGGTGTGTACTCTATTATGTTTGTTTAATGTTATAAAGTCAATTCCTTCACATTTTAGGGATTTACGCCTTTTGGTTCTAGTCGTCCGCCCCTGGCCTATGGAAGGCGGGTTTGGGGTAGTCACGATACGGGCCCCGGGGGACGGGTCGTGAAAAATTGGTATCAGAGGAGTTGGTTCTATCGCTGAACTTAGAACTATGATCTTTCATTTCTGTGAAGCAATAGTGTTAAGGGTAATAAGTGTGGTCTTCAGTTCTGGGAGTCCAGTTTTGGTGCGGTAGCCGACGTATCCATACACCAGGACCCTAACTACTAATTTCAGACTTAGTGCACAAAATCACTGATTGCATACGTGTCTTTAAAGTTTTCTTAAATCAGATCAACCAGGTCAGCTCATCAGGTATAAATCTTTTGACCATGTCACATCTGTTTCTTTCAGGATTCCTCCCCGTGGACGACCAGTTAGAGCCCCAAGATTTTTATGATCTGACAACCCACTGAGCAATGAGGCCTTGGTGCAAGTCCCTTTACCAGCAGAGGAACCAGTGGTACCACTTCCCGTTGGGTCACCGATGCCACCAGCCCCAGCAGCAGATGATTCACACCACTTGAGCATATTGCATGAGTTTCAGTGCTAGGGTCCACTTAGGTTTTGGGGAGAGAAGGACCCACATGTGGATGAGTATTGGATGGAGGCTTTGGTGAGAGTCTTCAGGGTGGTAGGGACACCAGCATAACTCATGGTGATTCTTATTACGAGTCTCCTTCTGGTTGCAGCAGGAAGATGGTGGAGCCTGATTCTTCAAGTCCACAACAAGGTTACACTACTCTGGATGGACTTAGAGTGCCTATTCCGAATGGATTTTGTACCAGCCACCCTTTGTGTGGTGCAGATACAGGAGCTACTTCATCTACAGCAAGGTAGCATGACAGTGGCGCAGAACTCAATGAGGTTCACCGACCGCTCACTCTACTCCACAGATATGGTGCGAGACCCATTATTTAAGGCTTGGACCATCGAGCAGGGGCTCAAGTGAGAGATCATAGCCCCGATGATCTCCCTAAACATCTCAATGCATGCGGGGGTATTAGAGAGAGCCCTCCTAGTGGAGAGTTTCCTTGCTGAGCAGTCACCTGCAGCGAGACCCACTACTAGTCAACATGCATCCAAGTCTTTTGCAGCTGGCAGTAGAAAGATGACATAGAGGTCCAAGAGGACCATACCCATAGGTGGTCAACTGCAAGACTCGGTATCGGTTGTGCGGGGCACACAGAGCAGAGACACATATTCCAGGAGCAGACAGTGATACTCATGCGGTGGGCAGGGTCACATGGCACGTGACTACCCGACCCGCCTTACAGACGAACAGCAGTCAGTTGAGGGACCTCCCAGGTATAAGAAAAGGTTTGATCAAGGAATTTCGCAGGGTGCATGCAGACATGTTAGAGGAGTTGGTCGAGCAGATGGCGGTGGATGATGTTTCTAGGTGTTTCCACCACCACCACCAGGAGGACCACCCCGACCGCAGGGAGCTGGCGGACAGGGGACAGCTCAGCTTCAGGAAGCTGGGTCTTATGCCACGGCGCTCCGGAGATGATTTAAGGTACTATCTGTGTCTACTCTACCTCAGTCAGTTTCTACTACACCTTAGTCGTAGTTCTTATAGACACAAGTTCCAGTCACTCTTTCATAGCCACTACCCTCGTTCAGAGCTTGGAGATTCTGACAGAGTCGTTGGCTCGATCCTCATGGCTAGAGACTCCAACGGGAGAAGACTCGACGATTATGCACTGGTACCGATAGTGTGACCTTACTCTAGGAGGAAAGAGTTTTGGTTGGGATATCCTCGTAGTGGCGACGAGGCCTTACGACGCCATCTTAGGTATGGACTGGTTATCTACAGTCCATGCTCAGATTGACTGTATTAGGTCCAAAGTGCGGTGTGTCCACACAGATGGGACCATGTTTACACTCACCGGCGAGAGGGGAACCTTTCCAGCACAGGACGGACATACTCGGAGAAGGGTGCAGCCGATCACTCACCAGATTGCTTGCCTTAACCTCGAAACAGTTGATGTGGAGAGTCCGACTTATCCTGTAGTGGTGGACCATACGCTAATGTTTTCCTTGACGATGTTCCATGACTACCTCCTCGCAGAGAGGTGGACTTCTACATTGACCTGTACCCCGGGAGGGCACCGATATCTACTCCATCATATCAGATGGCTCCCGCTGAGCTGCGGGTACAGCTAGAGGAATTGTAGGAGAAGGGATTCATCCGGCCCAGTGTTTCTCCCTGGGCAGACCCAATTCTGTTCGCCAAAAAGGCGGGCATGAGCTTGACGCTCTATTTTTACCACCGTCGCTTGTACCAGGTGACCATGAAGAATAATTACCCACTCTCAAGGATTGAAGACCTCTTTGATCAGCTCAAGGGAGCTCGATGGTTCTCGAAGATAGACCACAGATCAGGCTATCACTAGCTTAGAGTTTGAGACGAGGATGTACAGAAGATGGCCTTCAAGTGCCGATACGGACATTATGAGTTCTTGGTTATGCCCTTTGGTGTAACCAACACTCCAGCAGTGTTCATGTGTCTCATGAAAAGGATCTTCCAACCATACCTCGATCGCATTGTCGTGGTCTTCATCGATGACATTTTGATCAACTTGACTACTGAGGAGGATCATGCCTACCATTTGCAAGTAGTACTGGACACACTCTGAGAACACTGACTTTATGGTAAGCTCTGGAAGTGGTAGTTTTAGATTTGATAGGTTCACTTCTTGGGAAACGTCATCTCGGAGGCTAGAGTTGCAGAAGATCTAACGAATATTGAGGTGGTACTTTCTTGGGAGCCACATAAGAGTGTGACGGAGGTACGGAGTTTCCTGGGCTTGGCTGGATACTACCAGAGATTTTTTCCAGATTTATCCAGATTTGCAACACCACTATCAGCCTTGACGAAGAAGGGGAAACCCTTTGTGTGGTCAAAGATATGCCAGAAGAGCTTTTAGGAGCTGAGGAAGAGGCTGACTAGTTCCCCCATCTTGAGGCTTTGAGAGGAGGGCATAGGGTAAGTAGTTTATTGCGATGCATCAGGGACCGGACTTGGGTGTGTCCTAATGCAAGAACGAGTTGTGATGGCATATGGTTCTTGGCAGCTGAGATAACATGAGTAGAACTATGCTACCCATGACCTGGAGTTATCAGCAGTGGCTTTTTCCTTGAAAATGTGGTGACACTATCTAATGGGCGATCATTTCATAGTCTACACTGATAAAAAGAGTCTCTGGTATATCTTCTCCCAGAAGGACCTAAACTTGAGACAGCGGCATTAGATTGAGTTCCTCCAGGACTATGACTTCGAGATAGAATATACTCCTGGGAAGGGGAAAATTGTTGCAGATGCTCTCAGTAGGAGATATGGTATGCAGCTTCTAGGAGAGGCAACAGAGCAGTTGGATGCCTTACAGATATCTTTCGTGGATAGAGATTGAGCAGCCTATCTACAGTCTCTTACAGTCACTCCTCCACTTCTTCAGCAAATTAGGGAGGTGCAACATAGAGACGCTGACTATGAGACGCGACGTGATCAGATATACACAGGGCAGGCACCTGATGGATTTTCTGATGGTGGGGAGCACACCATCCTCTTCAGGGGACGTACCATGGTACCAGTAGCACTTCAGGAGGAAGTGTTGATGGAGTTCCACACTTCCCCTCTAGTGGTACATCCAGGAGTGGTGAAGATGTACCAGGACCTTCGACGACAGCACTAGTGGCCTGGTATGAAGAAGGCAGTTGTGGAGTTTGTCTCACGATGCCTCACTTGTCAGCAAGTGAAGGTGGAACACCAGGTACCAGTAGGCTTGGTTCAGCCCTTAGAGGCCCCATAGTGGGAGTGGGATGGGATATCCATGGACTTCATGATGGTTCTTCCACGTACATCCAGGAGTACAATTCGATATGGGTGATCATTGACCGACTAACCAAGTTAGCCCACTTCCTACTGATCAAAGACCGGGGCTTAGTAGAGAGCTTGGGATACCTCTATGTTCAGGAGATTGTGTGTTTTCATGGAATACCTTCTTCTATTGTCTCCGACTGTGACGCATGGTTTACTTATCGGATATGGAAGGGGCTTTCGGATGCTTTCGGGACACAGCTTCTCTTAAGCACTGCCTTCCACCCTCAGACAGATGGCCAGACTAAGTGGACCATTCAGACCCTCGAGGATAAGATCTGTGCATGTGTCCTCGACTTCAGGCGCAGTTGGGAGGATCACATAACATTGGTGTAGTTTTCCTACAACAACATCTATCACTCCACCATCGGTATGACACCTTCTGAGGACTTGTATGGTCGACCTTGCAGATCTCCATTGTGCTGGACAGACCCAGGGGAGTCAGCACTAGTGGGACCGGAGATGGTACGCGCTACCATGGAGAAGGTTCTGATCATCTAGGAGTGGATGAAGACTACATTGAGTAGGAATAAGTCATATGCTGTTAGGAGACGGAGACATTTAGAGTTCGAGGATGGCGACCACGTCTTCCTAAGGGTCTCACCTCGACGAGGTCTATGGAGATTTGGCCAAGGCGGAAAGTTGTCTCCATGATTCATCGGACCTTTACAGGTCCTCAGCAGAGTAGGCGAGGTGGCTTACCTCTTAGCTTTTCCACCTCAGTTGCACCGAGTTCACGATGTCTTCCACATATCTCAGCTGAGGAGATACGTGCATGACCCTTATCATATCATCGATCACATGGATCTGGACATCGATGATGGGGCGACTTTCACGGAGGTTCCGGTGGAGATTGAGGATCAATAGGATTGGGTCCTACGTGGGCGGTCGATACCTCTGGTTCACATACTCTAGCAGCACGGGAACCTCTAGGAGAGCACATGAGATCAGGAGGCTCAGATACATGCTCAGTGCCCCCATTAGTTCCCTTAGTTCGAGTTATAGCTTACGAGGATGTAAAGCCCTGACGTGGGGAGAATTCAAGACCCATAAATTCTATGGAAATTTTTTTATTTGTTTCTTAAATTCATGGGATTTTTACGAGTCTGTGGTTTCTAATGGAGCTTGATTATGAGGCCCAGTGTGCCCAGAATCATTTTCTGAAGTTACATTTGGGTACGTTCAGTAAATGTACATGAGGTATTTTATATCTTTTGAACTGGTGCTCGGAATTGAAATATGAGGGTACCGTTGAACTCACAGAGTTGGTAACTAATTAGTGATACCATCACCGTAGTTGTGTTCTAACGATAATGGAAGTCAGTTTTTGGAGTTTTTAATTAAATTAAATAAAAATAAAGTGTTACTTTATTTTTATTTTTGGTGGTTTAGCCCTCCAAGGGAAGGTTGGAGGTGGGGGCCATGACACCCAAACCCCCCATGGGAGGTTATGGAGCTGGTTCCCACCATCATATAACCTCCCTTGGGAGGATTTCTTTGGCGGGGCCCCCATGAGCTTTAAACCCCCATTTTAACTCCCCATTTATCTGGGATGTCAACTCTCCACCTTCCCCCATTAATTTTTGTGCCAACCCTCACCATTAATTAATTAAAATTATTTTATTTAATTGGAACCCTTTTAAATTATTTTGAATTATTTCCAACCATTAAAATAATAGATAGTCTATTATTTTTGGGCTTACAAGTCTTTTGGTGGAGCTTTGGGTGGACAATTTCATCTTTCCAATGAAAAAAGCCACACACCACCGAAGAACGATGAACTTCTTCATCGATCTTTGACTGAGACAAAAGAGAAGGATCTGACGACGAAGAAAATAATGACCCATACTTTTCATACATTGTTAATACTTCAAAATTGAAGCACACTTATTACAATATATAACAAAACCAAGAAAGGACCGTATAGGTATAGTGTCTTTAGAAACTGGGAAACATAAACAACTGGTTCATAAAGCATCTGCATTGTCTCCCATTTATTTCATCATATCTATAGTCCCATTTGGCATATCTTACTTAATAACCTTATTCCTGACCTGGGGAAAGAAAACATACAAAAGGGTGGTCTCAAATGCTCAGTAAGGGTAAACAAAAGAAATATCAATCACATCATATTCATAAGAACATAACATTTTGGAAATCTTAACCTGCAAAAGAGATCATAATTTCATAACATGGGATAAATAATAGTAGTAAAATGTAATCCCAATAATCATAACATAAAACATGAAACTTTGTGGCATACACACATAATCATAGAGAATAATTTCTTAGTATTCAAAACTCATAGCCAAGACTATCTTAGCGGACAAAGTCCATTTCTGAACCGAGTTCACTCCTCGTTTCAGTCCTATTTCACTGAACCGGTTTAACCTGCCATTCCATCCATGTCTATCTCATGATATATAAAATCTTTACCCAATGAATTGGGGGGAGATATAGGTCCCACCCATCTCATAATGATACCATTCTTATGTGTGCCACAAAATCATAAACCATACATCATTGCATAACCAATGTAATAAAAATGGAATTCTTAAACATAGTGACATCATGAAAAAATTAATATAAGATAAAGGAATTCATAAAAAATAATTCCATCACAACATAATCAATTCAATTTAATAATTGGGATAGAAAGAGAACCCTATATTATCTTAGATGGAAAATAATTTTGATAAAACACTTGAACTCCATTCTTCAGGAAAATATCCTTTCTACTTCAAAAACATTTTTCCTTTCTTAACATGTCATAAAATTCTAAACTAAAAGAAGTTGATTAAAAAAATACTTGAAAACTTGTAAAGGAAGCTTCTTGGAAATAATGTTTTAAAAATCCATTCATGCCGTATAAGTTAAAAAAACATTCTTCTCGTACTTTTGTCGGAAAAGTCAAAAAGTACCTCGTAAGGAAAATGACAAAAGATTCCTTTCATATATTTTACTAAAAACTCACCGAAGGGTAAAATTGGATTTAAAAAATTTTAGGTGGATGGAAATAATATTACATATTGAGGAAACATGGATGTGGATGATAAAATACACCCCAATAAATTCCAAATTATAAACAATCTCGGATAAAAATGAGATTGTGATATTTCTCTTACCTTAGGTCATATTTGCTTCATAAGTGTTTGAACCTCTTGTATAATGATTTAAATAATGTTATTGACTTATTCCAGAATCATACTTATTTTTATGATATCATATATGGTCATATTCTTAGCTTCTTATTAGTAATATTTCATTACTACTTGTTATTCGGGTGTTTATTACTTTTTGTTCTTATGCGTGTTTTGTCGAATAAATTCGTATTCTTCTTTTTACGTTATAGATACCTCATTTACAGAATGGTATAAGTGTACAATATATCATATTTATTCATTCAATTCATTTATATAATCATTATTCAATGAATATCATGTCAAACGAGTCACATCACATCGTGGAGACGGTATTCCGTTACGTACGCATGAGCGATGATATCGTTCCCAGGATCGTGGAATTGTATTGGAGTGTATGTATACTATTTCAGAATCAATAACAATTTACAATAATCATATATAGTTATTTATTTTCACCATTATACCCATCCAAGTAAGGTGGTGGTGGAAAATAGATTACACCACGGCGTGGAGACGGTATTCCGTACGTACGCACGCGCGGTGATTTCATTTTCCGTAGGTTGGATAGATGGTGAAATAGGGTTGTTTCATACTTATAATAACATATCAGTATATGATTGATACTTATGTTATTACTTCATAATTAAACAACTAAAGAAGAAGAAGTGGAAGAATAAATAAAGTTGAAAGAATCGGTAACGGACATTACCTCTTCTTTAAAGCGCCTCTTTGAGACCTCCACTTAGGGAACTAAAATTGGTCTTTGAAGAAGACCAGGACCTCTAGGATGTTTCTAAGGAAGTGGAGAAGAGAATTTTTCAGGGTTTGGCCGACCATGAAGGCTCAAAGTGGTGTGAGGAAGAGAGGGAGGAGGTGCCCTTTTATAAGGGAGGAGAGGGGCACCTTTGGAAAAACTAAAAATATTATTTTATTATAAAGTCACATTGGGTTTTAAATAGCTCAAAATTGATTTATTTCGAAGCTAAGGTGGGTATGGGTCGAAATACTCTCATCCAATAGAATTCGGACAAGTTTAGGTTACTATTTTAACCTTATAATTTAGATTTAACATTAAGTTTGATAATTTTACTTTTACCGTGTCTTTTTGTTTTCTTACACTATAAAGTTAATAAACGTACTATAACAAGCCAAAAGAACCCCAAGTTATTTATTATTAATATATATAACCTTATATAAGTCATTTGGCCGAACATTATATTTTTAGGAATAAAATAACAATTAATAATATAATATTTGTTTTAAAAACTATTTTATGTCAATTTTGACACTATTTGGTAATTGATTTTTGTGAAAATCATAACAGAATGATTAGTTCGAAAAACGTTAATTAAATCAATACTAACATGTCATAGTAACATAGAAAATTATTGGAATTCATAAAAAGTCTCAAATTACATTTATTTGGGTATTTACAACATCAATTATATCAATATTTCATTAATAAGATAATTATTACATCATAAATTAAATTATTTTAAGTCTAAAAATTAAAAATAAAATACCATTATGTAGGAAATATTTTTAGATTTCTAATGAATATTTATAGTCGAATTTATCTTATGTATAACCCTAAATTAAAAATTATTTACTTATTAAACTTTGATTTTAACTATTTTAACCCTTCTTTAAATAAATTAATAATAAATGTCCTAATCTAATCCAAGCGGGACTAAATGGTAATAATTTATTCCTAAGGTTGTTTTTGGTCGAATTACACTTATCCAATATAATTAGTACATGTGTTAGGGTAATAATAATATCATTTTTACCCTTAATTACCCTATTTACTTTTAACCGTGGTAAATAAAAGTAAAAAGTTACTATTCACCAAAAATTATTTTCATCTCATTGAACCACATTTTACTTACTGACATCAACCGTGTCTCTCAAATTTTTGAAATTCCACTCACAGAAGCGGTAAAATTAAGTTTAATCTAAATTTGCGAATTCTCCTAGGAGGTGGGTAAAAGACGGTCAAAAGTTCAATAAAATTTTTATACATCTAAAATTATTATAAAATTACTCCAATGAATTACATTGAACTTATATAGGTATTATGTATCAAATTTGACCTAAAATAAATTTAAATAAAGTAAATAATTATTTAAATAAAAAGTCGGGTTTTAAATAGTAACCCAGTTTTTCACTATTCATCAAAAATTGAAAGTTTTCAGAAAAATACCAAAATTTCACCCTATGCTAATTTTGATATTCCGAATCCAAAAATGAAGTCCATTTTAAAAAATAAAATTTACAATTTTTCAAAAAGTGGTTATTACAATTCATAACGGTTAGTTTTAATAATATTTTGATAGCATATCGTTGTTTAGTGAAACTCGGTATTACGTACGACGCAAGCTATCGAGGAAGGTCGCGGTTGCGTGTAAAGCAATCCAAGCTAGTGTTGTGTGTAGTGAAAGATTCCTTTGATGATTTATATAACATAAAAAACAAAATATTTCTCATAAAAGTCTCGGGTGTTACATTCTACCCCCCTTAAAATGAATTTCTCCCTCAAAATTCGTCACTTTGTAACAAAAAGATGAGGATACATCTCCCTCATCATATCCTCAAGCTCCCATGTAGATTCTTCTAATTGGTGGTTCCTCCATAAAACTTTCACCAAGCGAGTGGTCTTGTTCCGTAGGACTTTTTAGCTACGATCCAGAATCTCTATCGGTTGTTCTTTATAAGAAAGATCTTGCTCCAGCGGTACAACTTATGAGTTGAGTACATGTGAAGGATCAGGTATGTACTTTCTCAGGAGGGATACATGGAACACATCGTGAACTTGAGAGAGATTTGGTGGAAGCGCCAATCGGTAAGCTACCTTTCCAACACGATCCAGTATTTCGAAGGACCGATATATCTAGGGCTCAACTTCCCCTTATTTCCAAATCTCATGACCCTCTTCCAGGGAGATATTCATAAGAACACTTTATCACCCACTTCAAACTCTAGGTCTTTTCTTTGGTTGTCGGCATAACTTTTTTGTCGACTCTGAGCTTCTCTTATGTGTTGTTGAATAGATATGACCTTTTCTGTCATCTCATCAACAAGATCAGGTCCTAATAGCTTTCTTTCCCCAACTTCGTCCCAGCAAGTTGGAGTCCTACATTTCTTTCCATAGAGAGCTTCATAAGGAGACATCTGAATACTGGAGTGAAAGCTATTATTATAAAAAAAATCCACCAAAGGTAGGTGTTGATCCCAACTACCTTTGAAATATATAGAGAAAGCTCTCAACATATATTCTAGTGTTTGAATTGTCCTCTCAGACTGACCGTATGTCTGAGGATGATAAGCAGTGCTGAAACTCAACTCTGTATCCAGAGTATGCTGAAGACTTCGCCAGAACATTGAGGTAAACCTCGGATCCTGATCAGATATAATATAAAGTTGTACTCCATGCAATCTTACCACTTCCTTTACATATATCCTAGCAAGCTTATATAGATAGAAATCCTCTCTAATAGCAATGAAGTGTGCAGACTTTGTAAGATGATCAACTATGACCCAGATAGCATTATTGCCTTTGGATGTTTTAGGAAGTCCATTGACAAAGTTCATAGTGATGTTTTCCCATTTCCATTCGGGTATGGGTAATGGTTTTAACATCCCCTTAGACTTATGCCTCTCAGCTTTAACTTTCTGGCAAACCAAGCATCGAGATACATATTCAGCAACATCTCTTTTCATGCCATCCCACCAGAATTACTCTTTCAGGTCCCTATACATCTTCGTTCTTCAAGGATGAATAGTGAATAAAGAACTATGAGCCTCATCCAGCAGCTCCTTCTTTAATTCTGGGATGGGAGGTACACAAACCCGATTCCTGAACTTTATTATCCCATCACAATCAAGGTTAAATTCAGAAATATTTCTCACCATCTTTTGTAACTCTACATCTTCTTTCTGCGCCTCTTTAATCTTCACATGTATAGATGGTAGAACATTCATTTGAGAAAGATACAATTTCCCCCCTTCCATTATAATTCCAAGATACATCATTTGTAAATCCATAAATATTGGATCTTTTGTGATCCTCATCATGGATAAGCTAGCATGGTATTGTCGACTTAATGCATCTGCCACCTTGTTTGTTTTCCCATGGTGGTAATGAATTGAGCAGTCATAATCCTTAATCAGCTCCATCCATCTTCTTTGGCGCATATTCAGCTCCTTTTGTGTGAAAATATACTTTAAACTTTTATGATCAGTATAAATATCACATCTTTCTCCATAAAGATAATGCCTCCAAATCTTTAATGAAAAGATTACTGCACCTAACTCCAAATCATGAGTTGGGTAATTTTTCTCATGGATTTTCAACTATCATGAGGCATAAGCTATCACCATATCATTTTGCATAAGAACACACCCCAACCCCTTCTTGTATGCATCACTGTAGATCACAAACCTTTCTCCACTACAAGGCAGTGTGAGTACAGGTGCACTGGATAACCTTCTTTTCAACTCCTTGAAATTCTCTTCACATTCCTCCATCCAAACAAACTTAACTCCTTTCTGAGTCAACTTGGGGAGTGGATTAGATAATCATGAAAAATCTTTCACAAAACGTCGATAATATCCAGCCAAACCAAGAAAACTTCAGATCTCAGTTACTGTTTTTGGTCTCGACCATCTTTCTATAACCTCTTTTTTTGCTGGATCCACAGATATCCCCTCTTTTTAGATTATGTGACCCAAAAATGCAACTTTTTTAAGCCAAAATTCACACTTGGTAAATTTGGTATAAAGATTCTCCTTTCTTAGGGTCTTCAATACAATTCTCAAGTGATCTTCATGTTCTTCTTTTCTCTTTGAATAGACAAGAATATCGTCTATAAATACTACCAAAAACTGATCAAGATAGTCTCTAAAGACTCTATTCATTAGATCCATGAAGATAGCAGGGGCATTAGTAAGACCAAATGGCATCACTATAAATTCATAGTGTCCATACCTTGTACGGAAAGCCGTCTTTGGTATATCCTCCCTTTTCACCCTTAATTGATGATACCCTGAACGAAGATCAATCTTGGAAAAGTATTCAGCTCCGCGTAGTTGGTTAAATAAGTCATCAATGTGCGGTAGTGGATATTTGTTCTTGATAGTGATCTTGTTAAGTTCTATATAATCAATTCAGAGTCTCATTGATCCATCTTTCTTCTTAACAACCAGAACAGGTGCTCCCCAAGGTGACGCACTAGGGAGTATGAATCCTTTATCAAGATTCTCTTGGAGTTGCTTCTTCAATTCCTATAACTCAATTGGGTCCATTCTATAAGGTGTCTTTGAAATAGGTAAAGAACCTGGTACGAGTTCTATTGAAAACTCAACTTCACGATTTGGTGGAATACCTGGAAATTCCTCTGGAAAGACATCGTCGAACTCCCATACAATGGGAATATTCTTAATCGTGAGTTTCTCACCAACCATTTGAGATAAATAACCCTCATTTAGTGGAATCAAGACCCATAAGATGGAAGAAATTTCCACTGGAAGGTTATGTTCATCCTTGCATCGATAGACGATCATTGATTGATCTGGAATATGAAATGTGACTTCCCTTATTTGGAAATTGATATGAGCTCCATATAGAGAAAGCCAATCCATGCCAAGAATCACATCAAATTCCACTATAGGAAGGATCATAAGATTTGCAGGAATCACTTTCCCACAAACTTCAATCAGAGAAGAATTATAAACTTTTGATTCAATTGTTGTGCCATTAGGGGTTGTCACAGCCAACTCAACATCTAATTTTTGAGGTAATATGGTGATACCCTTAGAAAATTCTTCATAAATAAAAGAGTGGGTGGATCCAAAATCAAATAAAACATTTTCTACTTTAGAGTGGATGGTATATGTACCTCTCACCACTTTGTTGTTGTAATCCACATCGCCGATAGTAATTTCATGTGACTTTCCTTTGTCTTTAGCCTTAATAGTTTGTTAACGTCGACCATCCTCATCAACCCTTGGATTTGGGAATTGATTGGCATAATTCCCCATCTCCTTGCACTTGAAACATTGATGTGTAGTAGGTTCATTCTGTGTATCCCTTCCTTTGTTTGCATCATTAGACATCTTCTTCCCATTATTTCGACATTCAAATGCATGATGACCTTCCTTTCCACATTTGAAACATTTACTTGTCCCTTTAATACAACTCCCTCCATGTTTATTTCTACACTTTGAGCATAAGGGAAAGCTCATCTTCTTTTCAGTGTGCTCTTTAGATTTTCCTTTGAATTCCATTTTCCTCTTCTTATCAAACCCATATGACTGATGGGTTACTCCAATCTCCATCTCAACTTTGAGAGCACATCGAACAATTTCCTCGTAGCTATTAAAGTCCCTTATGGATAAGGGCCTTCAAAGACTTGGTTTTAAGCCACTAAAGAATCGATCGATCTTACTCTCAGGTTGGATAATAATACCAGAAGCATACCTTGCAAGTCTTGTAAAATTTTCTTCGTAGGTACCAACAGATTCATCATCCTTTTTCTTCAATTAAATAAACTCTTTATCCATCTTTGTTCGGAGAATACGAGGTAAATACTTATTGAAAAATAAGTTCTTCAACTTGTCCCATTCCATGGACTCAATTTCATCTCTTGGCCTCGTATTCTTGATAAGATTCCACCATTGATCAGCATCACATTCCAAACGATACACTGCTAAGATGACATTATCATGTTCAGAACATTGAAGAACTGAAAATATCTTTTCAGTAGTACTAATCCATTGTTCAGCAACTAATGGATTAGTAGACCCGCTGAATGAAGGTGGGCGCTGCCTCATGAAGGATTCAATAGAATGTTGCTCCTTCCATTTCTCGTTTGGAAGTACAGCATGATTCATAGCTTGAGAAAGTTGTGTGAGCATGGCTAAAAGATTTTTCATTCCATCTCCCATAACGTTTGGTTTCTCAGGGGTACAATCATTGCATTTCCCTTCGCATTCCGCATTAACACGGTTCCTTTGGGTTCAAGCCATTGACTAAAACCAAGAAGAATAGTGTGAGCAACACTAATTATAATAGGAAAACCACATAATTGAGAATAAAATATCGCACTTACGGTCTTATCATAGGCTATTCATGGCCATTTCTAAAACACTAAGATTGTGTTCTATGCTTAGACTTATCCTTAGGGTTCTTACTAAGGCTTTCATATCCTAGTTTCCAAAGGTTGACTATACCTATCCTCTGATACCAACTATAATGAACCATACTTTTCATACATTGTTAATACTTCAAAATTGAAGCACACTTATTACAACATATAACAAAATCAGGAATGGACCGTATAGGTATAGTGTCTTTAGAAACTAGGAAACATAAACAACTGGTTCATAAAGCATCTACATTGTCTCCCATTTATTTCATCATATCTATAGTCCCTTTTGTCATATCTTACTTAATAACCTTCTTCCTAACCTGGGGAAAGAAAACATACAAAAGGGTGAGCTAAAATGCTCGGTAAGGGTAAACAAAATAAATATCAATCACATCATATTCATAAGAACATAACATTTTGGAAATCTTAACCTGCAAAAGAGATTATAATTTCATAACATGGGATAAATCATACTAGTGAAATGTAATCCCAATAATCATAACATAAAACATGAAACATTGTGGCATACACAGATAATCATAGAGAATCATTTCTTAGTAGTCAAGACTCAAAGCCAAGACTATCTTAGCGGACAAAGTCCATTTCTGAACCGAGTTCACTCCTCGTTTCAGTCCTGTTTCACTGAACCGGTTTAACCTTCCGTTCTAGCCATGTCTATATCATGAGATATAAAATCTATAACCAATGAATTGGAGGGATATATAGGTCCCACCCATCTCATAATGATACCATTCTTATGTGTTCCACAAAATCATAAACCATAAATCATTGCATAACCCATGTAATAAAAATGGAATTCTTAAACATCGTGACATCATGAAACAATTCATATAAGATAAAGGAATTCATAAAAAATAATTCCATCACAACATAATCAATTCAATGTAATAATAGGGATAGGAACAGAACCCTATATTATCTTAAATGGAAAATAATTTTTATAAAACACTTGAACTCCATTCTTGAGGAAAATATCCTTTCTACTTCAAAAACACTTTCCCTTTCTTAACATGTCATACAATTCTAAACTAAAATAAGTTGATTAAAAATAAACTTGAAAAAATTTAAAGGAATCTTCTTGGAAATAATTTTTTAAAAATCCATTCATGCCGTATAAGTTAAAAAAACATTCTTCTCGTACTTTTGTCGGAAAAGTCAAAAAGTACCTCGTACGAAAAACGACAAAAGATTCCTTTCATATCTTTTACTAAAAACTCACCGAAGGGTAAAATTGGATTTAAACAATTGTAGTTGGATAGAAATAATATTACATATTTAGGAAAGATGGATTTGGATGATAAAATACACCCTAGTAAATTCCGAAGTATAAACAATCTCGGATAAAAATGAGATTATGATTTTTCCCTTACCTTACGTCTGATTTGCTTCGTAAGTGTCCGAAACTCCTGTATAATGATTTAAATAATGTTATTGAATTATTCCAGAATCTTACTTATTTTTATGATATCATATATGGTCATATTATTAGCTTCTTATTAGTAATATTTCATTACTACTTGTTATTCGGGTGTTTATTACTTTTTGTTCTTATGCGTGTTTTGTCGAATAAATTCTTATTCTTCTTTTTAGGTTATATATACCTCATTTATAGAATGGTATAAGTGTACTATAGATCATATTTATTCATTCAATTCATTTTTATAATCATTATGCAATGAATATCATGTAGAACGAGTCGCATCACATCGTGGAGACGGTATTCCGTACGTACGCACGAGCGATGATATCATTCTCATGATCGTGGAATTGTATTGGATTGTATGTATACTATTTCAGAATCAATACCAATTTACAATAATCATATATAGTTATTTATTTACGCAATTATACCCATCCAAATAAGGTGGTGGTAGAAAATAGATTACACCACGGCGTGGAGACGGTATTCCGTACGTACGCAGGCGCGGTGATTTCATTTTTTGTAGGATGGATAGATGGTGAAATAGGGTTGTTTCATACTTATAATAACATATCAGTATATGAGTGATACTTATGTTATTACTTCATAATGAAACAACTAGAGAAGGAGAAGTGGAAGAAGAAATAAAGTTGAAAAAATCGGTAACAGACATTACCTCTTCTTTGAAGCGCCTCTTTGAGACCTCCTCTTAGGGCACTAAAATTGGTTTTTGAAGAAGACCAGGACCTCTAGAATGTTACTAAAGAAGTGGATAAGATAATTTGGCAGGGTTTGGCCGAGATTGAAGGCTCAAAGTGGTGTGAGGAAGAGAGGGAGGAGGTGCCCTTTTATAAGGGAGGAGAGGGGCACCTTTGGAAAAACTAAAAAGATTATTTTATTATAAAGTCACATTCGGTTTTAAATAGCTAAAAATTGATTTATTTCGAATCTAAGGTGGGTATGGGTCTAAATACGCTCATCCAATAGAATTTGGACAAGTTTAGGTTACTATTTTAACCTTATCATTTAGATTTAACATTAAGTTTGATAATTTTACTTTTACCGTGTCTTTTTGTTTTCTTACACTATAAGGTTAATAAACATACTATAACAATCCAAACGAACCCCAAGTTGTTTATAATTAATATATATAACCTTATCTAAGTCATTTGTCTGAACATTAGATTTTTAGGAATAAAATAACAATTAATAATATAATATTTGTTTTAAAAACTATTTTAAGTCAATTTTGACACTATTTGGTAACTGGTTTTTGTGAAAATCATAACAGAATGATTAGTTCGAAAAAAGTTAATTAAATCAATACTAACATGACATAGTAACATATAAAATTATTGTAATTCATAAAAAGTCTCAAATTACATTTATTTGGGTATTTATAACATCAATTATGTCAATATTTCATTAATAAGATAATTACTGCATCATAATTTAAATTATTTTAAGTCTAAAAATTACAAATAAAATACCATTATGTAGGAAATAATTTTTTATTTCTAATGAATATTTATAGTAGAATTTATCTTATGCATAACCCTAAATTAAAAATTATTTACTTATTAAACTTTGATTTTAACTTTTTTAACCCTTCATTAAATAAACTAATAATAAATGTCCTAATCTAATCCAAGTGAGCCTAAATGGTGATATTTTATTCCTAAGGTTGTTTTTGGTCGAATTACACTTATCCAATAGAATTAGTACATGTGTTAGGATAATAATAATATCATTTTTACCCTTCATTACCCTATTTACTTTTAACCGTGGTAAATAAAAGTAAAAAGTTACTATTCACCAAAAATTATTTTCATCTCATTGAACCAAATTTTACTTACTGACATCAACCGTGTCTCTTGGATTTTTGAAATTCCACTCACAGAAGCGGTAAAATTAAGTTTTATGTAAATTTGTGAATTCTCCTAGGAGGTGGGTAAAAGACGGTCAAAAGTTCAATAAAATTTTTATACATCTAAAATTATTATAAAATTACTCCAATGAATTACATTGAACTTATATAAGTATTATGTATCAATTTTGACCTAAAATAAATTTAAATAAATTAAATAATTATTTAAATAAAAAGCCTATTTTTAAATAGTAACCTAGTGTTTTCACTATTCATCAAAAATTGAAAGTTTTCAAAAAATACCAAAATTTCACCCTAGGATAATTTCGATATTCCGAATCCAAAAATGAACTCCATTTTAAAAAATAAAATTTTCAAAATTTCAAAAAAGTGGTTATTACTATTCATAACGGCTAGTTTTAATAATATTTTAATAGCATATCGTTGTTTAGTGAAACTCGGTATTGCGTACGGCGCAAGCTATCGAGGAAGGTCGTGGTTGCGTGTAAAGCAAGCCAACCTAGTGTTGTGTGTAGTGAAATATTCCTTTGATGATTTATATAACATAAAAAACAAAATATTTCTCATAAAAGTCTCGGGTGTTACAAAGAACGCTGATGACGCTTCTTTCCCGGACACTTCCCGACGTTGACAAATCGACGTACGCCATTCCTCGCCTTCCTCTTTCATTGATCGACTAGAGAGGTAGGGGGATTTGAGTTGAAATATGTATGACATTTTACCCTCCGTTATTTGAAGTTTGTTGAGCACTTTGTTACCGATTGATATCTCCTCAACGAGGAGGTCTCGGACCGCACGAACTTGGCCGACCCTCCCCCATTGTTGTTCTCTTTTGTTGATGACGGAGACGGTGCAACGACGGCCAGCGTCGAGCCAACCGCAAAGAAAGTCTACCGCGAAGGAACTGGCGGCGCAAGGTCGTCGGGTCACCAAGAGGGTGAGCCACCACCCTGCCGCACAGAAGGAGAGTCGCATCCACAACGGATCACGGTGGAGGCACGTGGTGTCGTCGCGACGCATGAAGGCCAGCAGAGGGATGCGGCCAGGGCAGGTCGCGGCGGAGGGGCACGGCGCCATCGCGCCGCGCCGGTGGTGAGGATCGGCTGGCCGCTCGGGCTAGCCAGAAGGAGTGAGACCTCGTTGGGTCCCGCGTGTGCTGTATCGGTGCCACCTGGCTCCGGTTTCATTTCCACCCGAACGATTCAACCGTTCGGGTGCCAGGGGCACGCGCCTCCCCCCTGGGCACGGCTAGGGCACGCCGCCGGTCCACCTTCAGTCGGGCCACCCTCAGCCAGGCCGCCCTTCGGTCGGCCCGCCCTCAGGCCGATCCGCTTCCTCGGACCCGGTTGGACCCGCGGACCGGGTTGGACCCTAGTACAAACTGGGTCGGTCCGGGTCGGTCCAACTAGGTTGGACCGGACCCGGACCCGTTTGGCCCGTTTACACCTTTTCACCCCTATCCTGGGCTACGGGTGTCCGATCGACGAACCGTCTGCAGCAATAGAAATATTAGAGTGAGAAGGTTTCTTTGGCATACCCCACATGATTTTTGGACATATTTTGAGTATGGTTGGGTTGGTTTGAACCTAAAAACCAATCAGGCTCCTCGTACGGAAATGCCAATAACTCACAGACCGGGAGTCTGATTGATGCACCGTTTGTCGCGTTGGAACCCTTACGACATGGCAGTCCTTTGGGTTACACCTTTGTGGGTTATAGTGGTGGTAGACCTATGACCAATATCTTGAGGCTAGTTTCTACAGAACTCGAGCGCACCTGGTGCGAGGAATCCAGTTGGTGATGGTGAGGCGGAGGTTGGAGAAATATCATACAGAGGTCAGCGCTCAATGATCCTGTGTGGGTCAACACATACCGATCTTGTGTAGGTCAGATCCTGTGTGAGTCAGTGCTCAGCGATCTTGTGTGGGTCAGCACATACCGATCCTATGTGGGTTAGATCCTGTGTGGGTCATTGCGGGGGTTAGTACCTATCCATCATGTGTGGGTCAGACTCCGTATGGTCAGAAGCAGTGCCTATTGAAAGAATAAGATGATCTATATTCGTGACTAATCATCTGTACTTCTATACTTCACTGAAATCCTGGTTTGAGCCGAGTCAATGACTTCAGTGTTTTTCTCATGATTGAGATGGGTTACTAAATAACTTAGGAATATGTTTGGGCATATACCTAAGTACGGGTTATCTTTTGACTCCATACTTTGTGGATATCCTTGTTGGATTTTGTTAGAACTTGAGGGTCTCCGGATCCCTACTGAGTATCGTTATACTCACCCCTGCACAGGCTATGATCTCACCTCATTGTGTTGGTTGTAGATGACGGACAGTGCTGATCAGTGATGAGAATAGCAGAACTGGATGGTACCCGTAACTGGACCACTCGGCGAG
The DNA here is from genome assembly GCA_963277665.1 of Viscum album. NCBI lineage: Eukaryota > Viridiplantae > Streptophyta > Magnoliopsida > Santalales > Viscaceae > Viscum > Viscum album. The sequence continues at coordinate 229,310,086 of OY728143.1, forward strand.
ACGTACACGGAGCGGACGGATGGACTCGGGGTGCTGATGAGTCCATCTGTACCCACCCATTAGGTAGGAATTCTGGAGGATGACTCAGTAGCTGCTTTACTTCTTTTCTTCAGTTATACTAGTTTTTCAGTTGTATTGTACTTTACTTTTGGGCTTGTATTTCCAGCCCCTTTACTTTCAGCACACTCTTTTGTATACAGTTTTACATAGTGTTTTACTTCCAGTTGCGTACTCTTTTGTGTTTTTTTACTATTATAAAGGCAATGCCCTCCCATTTTAGGGATTTACACCATTTAGTGCTTGTCAGCAGCCCCTGTCCTATGGAAGGCGGGCTTGGGGTAGTCACGATACGGGCCCCGGGGGACAGGTCGTGACATTGAAAAAGGTACTATTTATGTTGACAATATCCAAGGGTACATGTGAGATGTCATTTTCAAAAATGTTCCCATAATAGAAATGTTGAGGGATTGTGGCCATGGTTGATATTGATAAGGATCCATCTCATGATCCTCATAACATGATTATCTTGCTCGCCAATTTTGACTAGTCATGGCAAGCTGGATAGTCAGATTTGACGACCAAGATATATGCTTCATTAGAGGGCTCACACCATATCTAGCGGTTCAATAGTGAACATGAAAAGTCTTTCTATGGATGTGCAGCCAAGAATGTGGGTGTTCATGGAACTAGTTTTCTTAAGGCACATGTGACTAGGTGTAATCCTGGAGATTAGTCATGATTATTTTTATTAGATATTCTCTAGAGGAATCAATATCATTTCTATGTTGTACCCATGACGTCTATACACATGATATCAATCAATGATAGTGTTCATTGTCACTACCTGGCACCAGAGTTGCCTTTCTTGATTTATCTATTTATTGGTATTATTCATGTTGAATAAATTATATTGACCCTTGTATGGATTTTTATATGTAGTGAATATTATTATATTTTCTTAATAATCTAACTCTAGCTTTTGAACTAGTTTATAAATCCTTTTATGAAAATTTTTAGTTATTTAATGGTGAAATTGAATGTTATATAATTTTGGTTGGAAAAATGAATTTTAAATGTATAAAAATCAATTTTTAAACTAATCATCACACTCACATTATTGTACTCTTATTTTATCATCTTTGACACGCCATTTGAAATAACTGCAAAGAATCATTGGTAGAATACTACTGAGATATTTAACTAACATCCTATTTATATAATTTTTGGGATTAAAACATTCAGGTTCTTATATTAGGTGCTTGTGCTATCATCTTTCTTTCTTGGTTAATGATATAGTGACTGTGGTGGGTGACTTTGGATATGGTGTGCGGTCATTGGCTAGAAAAAGACGGTTTGTTGGTGGGAAAATTCTACATTCATTTTTGGTAGAATATCCTTGAAAATTGAAATGTATGTATTGATATTTTTATCTGATATTTTTATGTAGTCTAAATTTTTTATTTTAATCTTTTTAATGTGAAATATTTTCTTACAACTATTAATTGATTCCTAGGTTCTTTTCATTGGCCGGTGGAGATTGGGAATTCTCTTTGGGTTAATGGTTAATCATCTTAGATATCAGACTAGATTATTTTTCAATGTAGTTCATTAAAATATATCTCATAATAAATACAACTATATTGATAAATTCTTAGTAAATATTTACTTAAAATTTTAATAAAATCACTTTTCAAAATATTTTTTTTGTAAAAATGGTTTTATTTTACATAATATGTTTTTGAATTAAAAATAAATTATTTAAATAATAGAAATTTTATTTTATAAAATGATAATAATTTTATAATATCATAATATCATTATTATCCTATGGTGAAAATTTTTTTTTCTATAATGAATGACTTGTCAGTGAATACTGTAAAATAAATTTTTGTAAAACTGTGAATTCAATTCAATATATTATGTTATTAAAAACTCCAATTATGATTTCATTTTATATAATAGTTAAAGAGTAATTAGTTAATTCTATGTGACATAATTAATTACATTTGAATCGATTTTACATCAGTTTTTTTAAAATATTAATTTCTTTGCTTTAAAACTCATGTTTCGGAAAACTATTTTTAAATATATAATTATTCTCCATTTTATTTTATTTTCATAATATTTATTGATGACTGATATAAATTAAATTTTTATATTATATATCGTAATTTTAATTTAAAACCATCTCATGATGATTAATATCCATATATTTAACATAACATCATCTTATGATTGAAATTTTCATTTGTAGAAAACTTGTTTTCTGATATGATATATGGGTTAATTGTTAAATTAAATTATACATATTATGTCAATTGAATTTAAAAAATGGTTAATATTTTTTTTATAACCATAGTAAATATTATTTAACAATATGAACTATATTTTTTGTTATATGTATTAGTAAAGAGAGTAAAATATATTTACTATGATTCTTGTTAAAATGGGGTATTGTGCATTACATTCACTTGTGTTAAAATTAATTTTCCATAGAAATTAATTTTTAAATTATAAAATAGATTTGTAATTAAAAAATTTTGGTTCCATTATTTTTATAAAGTATCAATTTTAATCATAAAGGATAAATTACATACGTTAAAAATTTAATTACCATGATGTGAAATAAAATAGAAAAAATTATGTTATCCTAGAGGATAAGTAATATCATTTATAAAAAATGTTTCCCATTATTTATGGTTTGTATGAACCATTAATTCCTATTACTACATTTTTTATCTATTTATGAGTAACTTTGGGTGATAGAGACTTCCCATTACCAAATAGTTTAGGGTATTTAATTAAATTCACTCCTCTGTAGTTATAAAAGGGAACTCCGTCCCCTAACTTCATCACAAATATAAATAAATTTGTATTGAGGAAACCCATACATAATCTCTTAATAATATATTTATCCACATTATATATCTTTTAATCATTTGAAAAGTCCAACCCTAAGGCCTATAATAAGTGATATAAAGGATCATTCTCAATGAATATCCAATCATCTTAATGAAAATCATTATTTTTATTTCTTCTTATACAATAACCAATTATATCGTGAATCCTAGAATCAAATAAAACCTATATATACTATATTATAATATATGATTATTTTTATTTAATAACATGTATCCATCTCCTTCTCCATCAAAATGGAATCAAATTCATCTCTCTTTTGTATAGAGGACTACTACCTCACAAAACTACGTAAATTGTTTCCCTCACTGAGTCGCATGGATAGGAATACTGATAAAAATAAAAAATATATTTGATAAATATCATGTGATTTAATTTATGTTAGAATAATATTTCATCCACTTCCTTAACATTTAACCAATTAAAGTATTGATATAATCAGTCTTTTGTACAAAAGACCTACCATCTATGTGAAGCTATGTGATTCATTTTACATATATGATGTTAAAAAATGGTTAGAAAAATGTATCAAATTAAATGATATGATATAAAAAAAATTAAAAGAATTTTATTTATGATTAATATATTTACTCCACATAAGAACAAAAAATTTTGTCACCAGTCATTCATTGAATAATAAAGCAGTCAACACCAAAAAAATCAAATTGAAAAAAATATTATTAACAAAATGTGTGATAAGATGTTGTAATAAGATCATAAATGATACTATAAATATTAATATGTTTCTATTATAATTTAATAACATGTTTAAAACAATTATAAAGGATTTAAATCATGTTCCACAAATGGAATATTTGATGTAACTTATTTTATCACAATTCTCAATCCATTGAGACATTTTTGTTTTTTTGAACCAATTCTATTTTGTGTGTTGTTTATATATAAATTTTTTTGTATCGAATATGAAAACATGTATATTAATGAATTTTAATGTTCCAATTAATGTTTTTAATTTTAATGAGTTTCTATATGAATTCCACATAGTGTTTGATATTTGAAAATACCTTTTTTGAGAACCCACATCATAAATAGGCTTATTAAAACATCCTCTTAAAATAGGGGATGAGAAACAAAAGGTTCATATTTAATAAAACATACATATGGGAAAAAGTTGGTGAACTATCATGAGAAGAAAAAATATGCATATAGAACAAAACATAAACAACTTTAAAGAGTGTTAAGGGTCATTGATCAAAATAAATTGAATGTTCAATAAAAAGTAAAAAACCCCAATACCAAAAATCTACGATAATTCAAATGACCATAGATTAATTAAGAATGATTTTAATAATATATAATTTTTTTTTCTCAAAATCCATTTTTAAATTGGTAGGAATCCATTATAGTATTGTAATTTATGTTTTCAAATGTAATGAAAGAATATCAAGAATGGATTCAGTTTACTAAAATATAATGAAGCATCTTATCCTCTAGGATGTGATATCATATATATTAAACTAATTATATAATGTAACAATTGACTATGGGCTACTGGGGTTGGGGTATGTAACTCTAGAAAAGATGGGCTTGTTGAAATTGATTCTAAATTTGTGTTTTATCTTGGTTTTACTGATATTCAAATATTTATTAGAGTATATATTTCTCGCTACACCCTTGGTTATTCATTTTTTATGAAAAATTTTATTTATCGTAAATAGAATCAAAATAATCAATGTATAATACATGAGTGTATAGGTTGGTGAATTCTCTTAAGGAAGAAGAGTTTCTATAAATAATTATATGATTTGATTAATATTTATTATAATGGAAATAAATCTATATTACCAGAACAAGTTTTTACTAATGATTGAATTATAATAAAGTTGATTAAATAATCATTACCTCTTGTACTCCAATTTTAAAAGTACATCACTTTCCAAAAATGGTATGAATTTGTTTAAATCATTCCAACGAGTCCTTTAATTTTAATTGGGGGTTTTCCAATAAATTCACTTCTAGATGATTAACATATTAGACTCATTTAACTATTGGTAAATACATTATATAATAAGTATAATAATTGTTATTCCTCGATTAGTTAAATGGATATTTCAAGAATTGATATCTTAATATTTTAACGAACTCATATAATGTATTTTTAGTGTCTTTTCATATTCTTCAATACTATCATTAAGGATATTAAACAAGGTTAATAATTGAATAAGTCGGGATACACATAACTTTTTTTCTTAATATAAGATTAAATGAATGGTGGAAATAATTAATTAAATATGGTTCATTTAATATTTAGGTGATTGATCTAGATTATCATCCATGATTTTTAGTGAAGATTCATATTAAATGCTATTAATTTTAATTTTTTAAAAATAATCTATTCAAATAATATATATGGATTTACAAGGTTCTATAAAACTCTATCTGTATCTGAATATGTTCTTTATATTCCTGGTTGATGATCCAAAATTCCCTCACTATAGGATTTTATTATTCATTCTAATGTGAGAATTTGATATAATTAATATAACAACACCTCCCCAAATAACATGAAAAAATTGGATGAGATTTTAAAAATTATCATGGGGATTAATCAAAATATATGTATTCATAGAGTGAATATATAATATAGAAGAATCATTAGGTTATCTCAAAGAGAGAAAATATATTAATTTATATCAGTATTTTGATATATATTGATATATATGTAGGATAAATGTAGTTGGGTATTTTAATCAAAACTATTACAAAGATATTAATGTGAAAAAATGTGGTGTAAAATTAATTGGGTGATAATTAATGATTGAATAAGGGGGAAGGATTAAATGTGTTTATTCTATCATAATCCCTGAAATAAAAATTATTCTTTCTAATTTTACATCAATGATAAAATATAAAGAACATGTACTTCTCCTATTAGGTTATTGGAAATTATGATTCTTAATATTATAATTATCATTATTGGTTGATCACAAATTATATATTATTTGGTAAATATTAATCAATCACCAAACATCTCAAATGTGACCTAAAATACAATTTCTACAAAATGTTCCAATTGAAAGAGATGGATCAACAGAAATTAGGAGGTAAAATGTTATTTTACACATGTGAACCACTGATCACCAAATACTTCAATAAAAAATAAATTATATTTTATCATATATGGTATTGAAGAGATATAGGATAAAATAATAACATCATAGTAATAGAATATTTATTTTTTAAATACAAAAATGAAAACAATTTCATACCAGTCATGATTTTTTCTATTATAAACTTCGGTCACAAGATATAAATACAATTATTAAGGTAAATACATTCACAATAATAATGAATGCTCATACATATAAAATTAATGAAAAAATATTTCTATTCTTTTATGTAATTTAATTCTACAATTATGGAATATAATCTCAATAAAAATATTCTCAAATATTAATGAGAAACTTTTCTCTAAAGGTTAGTGTCAGGTTAAAAAAATATTTTTTTTATTCTAATTATTATTTTTAATGACAACACATATAAATTAAATTGTTTTTATCTATTTAATTTTTAGTCTATAAATCCTACTACATCAATTTTCATACTAAGAGAAAAACATTAGAGAGTGACCTACTGATTCCTCTCTTATGGGATCTGGTGAATCATATGTAGTTGAATACATTTTTTGAGGATTTATATTGACAATATGTATGATAATTATTTTTCACACTTGATCATCCATCTAATTCATGTGTCTTTATACTTCTAAAAAGGTAAATATGGCTTCATCACCCTTATTTTATTTGAGAATACACTTGAGGGAACCCATCATGTAATTTTCAATTGAAAACATTTTTTCTGAAATTTTTTTTCCTAATTTAAATCAATCTATGTGAAGGTGGGTAATCCTAAATTTAACTTTAATTGATATATATAATTTTCTACATTATAGGGAAAAATATTAGCATATTATAAATGGTTTGTATGAAAAATAGGGACAACAACGATTGAAAATTACTCTCACACTTTTTTTCTAATTAGTCATTTGGATATTATTTTTTTCTTCCCTGATATCATAGAAAATGTTATATTTTTTATTGTTTCACTATAAAAAACATTACATTAGAGGGGGTTATTTAGACTGGGTTCTACACAACCCCCTCTAAATTCTTTTTGTGTAGCATTAGAAGGGGTTCTACACAACCCCTTATAATCATCAAATTTAGAGGGGGTTCACAACCCCCTCTAAACTTGTTAGCATTTTTTTAATATGTAGTTGGATTTAGAGACGGTTATATTAAAACTGTAGCAAATTTAACAATTAGTGGTGCTATATATTTAGTTACAGGCACTATATATTTGTTTAGAGGTGCTATATACAAACATACATACATACACACACACACATATATATATATATATATATATTCAGTTGGATTTTATAGGTGTTGTGTGTGTGTGTGTGTGTTATACGGAATTGGTTTTTTGTAAGAAAATAGTGGGGGTTCACAACCCCCTCAAATGTAAGGCATTAGTAGGGGTTCAAAAACCCCTCTAATGTAAGACATTACTGGGTGTTAAAAAACCCCTCTTGAACCCCCACTAATGTCTTACATTAGAGGGGGTTTACAGCCCCCTCTAATTTAAGAGATCATAGGGGTTGTGTACCCCTACTATTTTATTTAAAAAACATAATATATATAAAGTATATATTCTATACATATATGAATGTATTTTAAAATGTATAATATGTTATTTTCATATATATATATATATATATATATTTTAATTGAGTATGTATAAATATAATATGTATATATATATATTTGAAAAATATTTTAGGGTAAAATATATATATATACGTGTATTCAAATAAATATAAATAATTACAAATAAATATATAAATGCACATTTTCATTTGTGTGTGTTTGATATAAATGTATTTATAAATACATACATACATAATTTTTTTTAAATATATTTAAATATATAATTTATAGAGGTGTGCATAAAATATATATATACATATATATTTATATTTATATAAATATAGATACATGTTATTTATATTTATATAAATATAGATACATGTTATTTATTTAATTTATTATGCCAATAGTGTAGATCTTAATAAACTTATTAATATATATAAATATAATAATAAATAAATTATATGTGTAAATTTGTTAATATATATATGTTTATTAATATGTATGCTTATTTCAATGAATTTATTATATGTTTTTAAATATATTGTTTTAATAATGTTTATTTATTAAACTTATTAATATATATAAATACAATAATTTATAAATTATGTGTAAATTTGTTAATATATATATATGTTTATTAATATATATTCTTATTTTAATAATCTTATTATATGTATTTAAATATATTGTTTTAATAATGTTTATTTTAATAAGAATATTAATATATATAAATACAATAATATATAAATTATCGGTAATTTTGTTAATATATATATGTTTATTAATATATATTCAAATTTTAATAAACATATTATATGTTTTTAAATATCTTATGAAAATAATGTTTATTTTAATAAACCACTCAATATATATAATTACAATAATATACGTACTACAAAAGCAAAAAAAAAGATGCTTGGTGTAGTGGTTTAGGCGTAGGAGGTATTGCGGGGAGAAGCTTCGTTCGAATCATTTCACAATCTATATTTTAGAAGCCACTCTCAATTTGCGGACAGAGTGGAGACTGGAGGCTAGAACGGGAAAACTCATAAAGGAGACCCTCGGGGCTAGACCAGGACACAGACAAAAGAACCCATACCAGGGGGCCTGGGGACAGACCGGGGAGGATACATAACACAAGAGGATGACCTGGGAACCGGGGGACAGACACTGGAGGAGGACAATGGGGGACAAACACATGAGGAGGAAAACAGAGAAGGGAGGAATGAATGGGGGACCAGGGGACAGGCACAGGTGGAGGATACAGGAGGAGGACAACATAGACAGGAGGAATGAACAGAGATAGGAGGAAAAACTGGGGGACTAGGGGACAAACACAGGAGGAGGACAACGGGGGGCAGACACAGGACGTCCGGAGGACAGACACAGGGGGACAACCGACACGGGAGAACTAGGGGACTGGGGTATAAACATAGGGGGGACGACACACAGGAGACTGGGACTGCTGGGGAGACACCGACATAGGAGTTTGGAGACTGAGGACGCACCGCACAGGGGCAGAAACTTGGAAATTTATCTCTTTAAAAAAAGAACCATTAGGGGCAGTTTTACACAACCGCCCCTAAACCCCCTCAAATGTAACTTCCATTAAATACAATATGCATTTACCATCGCTTCCTAAAAACCGCCTCTACTAACAGTAGGGGCACATTAGAGGTCGTTCCTCATAACCACCGTGAATGTCTTTAGAAGGGTTTATAACCCCTTCTAAAGTCAAAAATAACCCCTTCTACAGTGGTCATTTTTTTATAGTGTGTGGATTATAATCATTGATATTATTATAAAATTTTCAAAGGTTGTAGACACATGACTAGGGAGAATTATCAAATTAGGTTCTACAAAACCATTTATATTATCCTATTTCTAATGTATGATGCTCTAATTTTGGAAATATTTTATTAAATTCTATTCTTTAGGAAACAAATTATGATGATTTGGAATTAATGTATCATTCATTACACCCATCCCTTCTAAAAACACTAAAGTTCAACCTTTATCAATAAATAATGGATTTTTCCACAAAGTGTACTATGTGTGTTAATTTTAGTTAGTTGGGACATGAGTTATCATTGAATTATTACCCAATTTATATGGAAAATAGGGGATTTTATCTTATAATTAACTATATATATTGAATACAAGAAAAATTATTGTCTAAAATCATTCTTATTATTCATCATAAAAAAAATTTTCAACCCAATGTAACCCTAATAATTTCATTAAATTTAGTATTTATGAGCTATATATATTAATAGATATGTCACAAATAATAGTATACATGTGTTATTATTTTTAAATGATTGGTTCTGTATAGCCTTGTTAATCAATTAAACATATTTTATCACTCACATTTTTTTCACTTATACACAAAAAAATAAACATATAATGAGTCATCAACTATTTAATTTATTCTAAAAACCTATCTGTCTGATAAAATTAAAATTTTGAAATAATTGATAAATATTTATCAAAACCATTGATATGAAGGGCTAATTATAAAAAAATCACAAAATTACTTTTCTCAAAATATACTCAGAAATAAAATGAATTACTTAACAATAATATGTAATTAATAATTTACCTAAATCCATATTAAAATGTACTTTAAAATAGTGTTAAACATAATTAAATCATATCACCCATAGAAAAATGATCATTTTGAAATGACCATTCCAAATGTAATATTCATTCCTAGAGAAAATTTTATGGGCATTAGTGTTGACAGGGATCAATATATTCCACCAATAAAGTTTTAATATAAACATTTCTTCCCCTCAAGCATTCATATTTCCACATATAAAGATCATTATTAGATGAAGTAAATAACTCAAACATATTTTGATAATGTAATGAAATGATATTATTAGGACCAGAATTTTGACAACAATGGTATTTTAACTAAAATTTATTTTTAATAATAGTCATGTTAATTGTATGGATTTTTATTAATATTAATTATTAAAAAAATCAAAGAAATAATTTTACTAAATTGTTGATGTTGAATATATATTTTTTTCATTTGAAAAATAAATTATCTATCATTATATATAATGTATTCTTACACGATCTATATATTTTATATAAAAGTAAAATTCATATTTCATGAAGTTTAAATTGATAAAATGGAAATTATTATTTTTTTTTTTATGTAAAAAATATATTAGGGTTAATTGATATGATTTTTTCTGTGAAAGGTAATTTTTTTTTGATTTCTAAAAACATGGTTTTACAAATACCATCAATTTTATTTTAACAAAAAGATATATATACCCAATATATATTTATGAAACTTATGTATCGTATATTACTTTAAAATAAACTCTTGTATTATAAACAAGTTAGAAAATTAATATAGTTACTGTTTTTATAAACATGCAATAATATATTGGTGTAGATAATGTGAAAGAACTACATTGGAAAATCCAAATTATTATCTTAAATTTGTTTCCTTAAAGGGTCATTAATTTACTAGAAAATATGTCATAAATATTAATTATAAATTATTTTTACATTTATTGAATAATTTTAAAATTATGAAACAAGTTAACTATAAAAATATTTACCCAGTACCAGTGCAAGGTAATAAACGCTAGCATATTTATGTTAAAACTAATATCCTAAAAAATGAGAGTAAATAATTTTTTTAAATATTTAATATTATTATATTTGTGATTAATGATATTTTATTAAAATATTAATTTATTTTTATGGGTAAATAATATAATAATTACACAAATTATTACACATTGTCGATGTAGCGCTTGTAAAAATAGAATAAAATTTAGTGTAATGTTTTTATAAATAATTTAAATTATAATATTAGGATTAATTATTTTTTTAAATAATTTTAGGTATACAAATTTTAATATGGACATATTTTAAGTCTTTAAATATGAAATCATTTTTCATCATGATATTTTTAAATTTAAATTTGGAGAATAAACCTAAGAAATATCTATTAAAGGTTCTTTAATGATAAAAAATAGATATTATTCTGAATCATGGGTTTTGGATAATTGTTCAGAAGATAATCTATTGTATATTTATAAAAAACATAAAAATTTAAAATTATATTCTTGGCCCTTAAAATCTGAATATTTATGAAAATATTGTTGAAATTTTCCTATATAAGGTGACACATATTCTCCTTACCAAACCACATCAAAGTATCATTTTTCTATATATTTTAATAACAAATTATAGTATGGACTTTCCTTACCATTATTTTATGTCCTAGGTCATGCCAAAATCTATTTATATAAATAATTTAGAATCAATCAAATGGTTTTTGTTTGAGTATAATGGTAATATTTTCTAAGTCACATTCTGATTTATTATTTATTATTTATTATCTTAAAAGTAATTTATAATTTTACTTCATATACACTAATGGTTTAATTTTTTTGATTTTTCCATCATTTTAGTCCACCAATGAGGAAAAATTATCCATTTATTATCACCACAAACTTTTTCTTATGGAATTACTACATCAAAATATGATATTTTAATTCCTTTATAATATTTTAATTCTACTATTAATAATTTACATAATTTTGGAAATTTTTAATGGTATATAAAAACTAGTATATTGGAAACAAAATAATTTTTTCTATAAAACACGAATATTTATTTTCCTAGCCATTCATTACAACTATTTTAAAGACAGCACTCAATATGTTGGTTTTACACTACCTAAGTGAATTATGGGGATTTAATATACTTATGTCTTTGATTGAAATTCTTCAATATTGATTTAATGATTAAATATAAAATTCATAATCAATTAATTTTGTGACTATTATTATTTAACCAAAATATATCCATAATTAACATGATATTAGAGGTAAAAAAAATTTGTAATTTTTAATTATTGAAAATGATCTTAACAAATATTATATGAATGATGTTTATTTTATATTCTATCCAACTAAATATTATTCTTTAATTATGTGGAAACAATAAAATTACATATATGGAAGATATGTAATACATTCATATTGATCTTTTTACAATAAAAATATTGAAATTTTGTTTTGATATTATGTATCTAATAACCTCAAAATGACCAATAAAAATAATAAAAAAAATTAACTAAAGGAAAAACTAAATTAAATAAAATAAATGAAATAATTACAAGGTAATGAACATGAAAAATATTCTAAATTATAAATATATTAATATAATTTTATTATTAATGAGGGTATAGAATGTAAGAGGTGAGTCGAGAGTCAAGGTTAGAATATTTTCTTTTAACCCTTTATGTGAACTGTTTTGAATGTTTCCACAAAAAAATTTATTTAATGTTCATATTTAATATTGTTTATGTAAATGAACTTCTAAATACTTAATTTATGTTTATGGTTGTATTCTATTGACCTTTACTTTCTCTACAAAATAAATAATGATATATCATTTCATATTATCAACATTGGCTATTTTATATTCATTACAAACATAATAATGAAATTTTTTTAAATTCTTTCAACATGGTCTCTTTTCTAATTTTATTCATAGGTTTTGTTCACTAATCATTATATGTATGATTTCTGGTATTCATAAGTTATTTATATTATCATCTATAAAAAGAAATCTTTTAAAATAAAATTTATTAAAATTGTAAAGGGGATTTTATCATATTTTTACGGGACTACATTAACATTTGTTATTATATATTTAAAAGTAGGTCTTAATGATTATTATCCATGATATGATGAAATTAATTATCCTATGTGTTTTATTCATTTATTATTACTTCATTATTTCATATGATAATGGGTAAGATGGATATATCACCATATAATGTATAATATAATGATGTAGTCTCTAGAGATGATATTTTTTAGGAATTGAAATTTGCTTTTTCATTAAATGGATGGTTCAAATGGTGATTTATAGGTGTGAGAAGTAAATATTCTCCCAAGACTCATTATTGGAATCATTATACCTACTATAATATTATTTAATTTTTTTCTATTAAGGATAAAATTATTAAAGTGACTATTTTGTTTTATGATATCAATGTTTACCACATGAAGGAAAAAAATCATTGGTGTTCACATGATGTTATATAATAATAGATTCTCTATCTATTTTGAAAAACATAATGGGACTTTTATTCTCATACCATGTTTTAAAATGAATTTACTGTGTTATAGGTTCACATTAGAACATTAAAAGATTCAATGATTGAAATATCAATATTTTTATGAACGAAACGTGTGAAACATTTTAAGAGAATATTTGTGTGAAAAAAATATACACTGACTATATTTTTGAATATTTTTATGTATTAGATTTTACAATACATAAAAAATATAAGACAAAAGGTTATTGGAATTTTTTATTAAATACATTAAATTTGGTAACAATAGGGTGAAGATGCTAGGGATGTAGTTTTTGGTATTGAAGAAAATTTTAGATAATTTTTTTGCATAAGAAGATGGTATATAAGAAAAATTGAAATATGTGAATGAGGTTTTTTATCAATAAAACATTAATTTATGGTAATATTAGTTTAATATTTCATTTATTCTTTGAGTTTACATGTTTCATGGTATAATCTATTTAAAGGTTGGATTTTTTTTTCACTGAAGTAACATGATATATGGATTTGGATGTGAATAAGAGGGAAATTCCCATCCAAATAAATGAATTGAAATAATAAGGGTTGGATGTAAGAATTTTTTTAAATGGTAACTCAATTAACACATACAATAAATTTTTATTCCTTCAAAAATATAATATGCAATTATTCAAAAAAAAATTATGAGTATAGTTAGGAATTTCAAATGGGGAAAAACTATTACATTTAATGAGACATATGACCTTGTTATAGAAGAAATATATATAAATTCATTGGTTGAGATTATTTAGTGTAATATAAATTTTTGAGCATCAGAAGATAACCTAATAATGTGAAGTATATCAATGGTTGTATTTTCTAAATAATACCAAGAAGATGAATATAATTTATACTATAGAGTGGGTGTATTTTTTATTTATATTTAAAATAAAATATTTTTTCATTAAACCTCTATGTCAATAAATGTAAAGGAAAATTTTTGAGTTAATGAAAAAATATGATTACTTATTTGATACATAGGAATATTTTTTTACGATATTGGAATTGTATAAAACAAGTTTTATTCTGGAAAAAATTGTCTCATTAGTTGATTCTATTAATGATTTAACAAATTTTAATGAAGGGTATTTATTTCATTGAAAATTTGGATTCATAATGAAGTTATTTGATGTTCTGAATTGACTGAGTTATAGTTTATTGAATCTTATTTATCTCATAACATCATGGATAATAAAATTTTAGGGTGGATTCAAATAGGGAAACAATCATTAAATATATCTTGATATAATCCCACCTCATGTAATAGATGTTATACTAAAATTTAGGGAGTGTATTCCATGATCTAAAAAATTTTACATGTGTGTATTGTTTTTATATTTGTATCATGATTAAAAAGAAACGTGTAATGAACATGTAACAAATGGGCCCTGGTGACAGCACAAACACCCCGCCTTTAACATGGTTGTTGGTTCAGGGCCAACCAGGTACAACCAGTTTCCCTATAGACAGGTGGTCCCCACCCTGGGGCCCACCATGTGCCTGAATGGGTCATATGACTAATGATAGTTCCCTACATTACAACATATGTCCTTTCCACTATTCATTTTCCTCACTCACACACACTCTGAGAAAAATCATATAAGTTCACCCATCACGATCACTAATCAAGGCCAAGCATGTGTAACAATGAATTTCTAATCAATTAGGATCCCGAAAAAAAGGTGCACCTTATTGACATGAGTCATATCATTTATTTAATAAAGCCTTTATCATTCTAGGGTGTTACATTCACCACCCCCCCCCTAGTTAGAGCACAGCATCCTCGTTGTGGGCCCTATATCTCAACCTAGGCAGTGCACTACACTTAAGGGTGACCCACCCTCGGGCCCACCCACATGCCCAAACCAGTCATATGAAAAATGATAGTCCCCACTGGCCAACACATGTCATTTCTAGTGTGCCTTTTCCTCACTCACACACACTATGAGAAACTTCTCAGAAGGTCACCCATCCTAATCACTACTCCAGGCCAAGCATGCTTAACTATGGAGTTCTAATCAGGTAGGATCCCGAAAAATAAGGAGCACCTTGTTAACATTAGTCATATCATTTACACATTAATCTCTTTATCATTCTGGGGTGTTAGATTCACCCCACCCCCACCCCCCGTTAGAGAACAACGTCCTCGTTGTGGGCCCTATATCTCATCCCAGGCAGTGCATCGCTCTAAGGTCGGGTTGCTCCTCTGATACCAATATAACAACTGGGCCCTATTGATAGCACAAACTCTCAAATTTTAACATGGTTGTCGGGTCTAGTTCTGTCAGGTACCACCAGTTTCCCTGCAGACAAGTGGTCCCCACTCGGGGGGCCACCCACGTGCCCAAACAGGTCATTTGACTAAAGACAGTCCTCACAGGAAAACAATTGTCCTTTCCAATGTGCTTTGTCCTCACTCACTCACACCCTAAGAAACTTCCTAGAAGGTCACCCATCATTATCAATAATCTAGGCCAAGCACGCATAATTATGGAGTTCTAATCAGGTCAGCTACCGAAAAGGAAGGTGCACTTTATTGACTTGAGTCATATCATTTATTCATTAAACCCTTTATCATTTTAGGGTGTTATAGAACAAATTAATAGTTGGAAAATAGGTGGTCATTTGGTACAAATTTATTTAAATGACAATGAGGTAGGAAATTATGAATACATGTTTCCAAATATAATTACTAATGGTGGAAACCATGATTATCATAAGGTGAATGGTGTGTAAAATACACATTCTACTACTATACTCTATAAATGGTTTATTAAACAATGTTGTGACATGTAAAAGTTTTATTTTTTCTTTTTATTATAATATCATTTTCGATTCAATATATGTCAATGTTTTTTATTTATTATTAATTTACATTTAATAAATAAATAACATATAATGAATTGAAGAATAATTTTTTTTGTAAAAACATATAATGGAGGTTGTAAAGAAAAAATAATATAAAAAACTTTTATTTTTATGCAGATTTGTTTTTCAAAATAATGTTATAGAATTTGATGTTATTTTTTTATGCATTGTCTTATAATTTAACATGATAATATATATTGCATAGAAAAAAATTATCAAATTTTAAGAATGGTTTTTTGATTATATTTATGAATTAGTTCATTCATATTATAACAAATTAGGAAGTAGAGATATTGATAACATATGGATATGAATGTTATTATTTCATTTCATTGAATCAAATAAATGTTTACAAATGAAAAATGATCAAGAGTTAGAAATATATTTAGATTCAATTTCATACTTAATTTTCTAAATTTCATCTTAAAAATGATGTAAAAATCCTTGTTGACTCAGTTCTAGAATCTATTAGAATTTCAAAAGCCCCCGAATGAATGGTGAGATATTAAAAAAATGATATAATTTATTGATAAGGATTTCATACATCCGATCAAATTACTTTTGGGTGGTCATGTAGTATTTTTTAAGAATAAATATAGTTTTTGGGGCTTTAGTTTGGTTATAAAATACTCAATTAAATTATTATTATGAACACGTATTGTTTTCCTCATATTGGTGAATTTTTTTATCAGCTCTAGGATGATAATTATTTTTTCGACATTGAATTTAGGCCAAAATATTTGTTGTTTAATGTAATGTTTAATGATATTAAAAATATTAAATTTGGACAACACATAACCATGATGTGATTTAAGTTATCCTTTTATGATTCTCACAATCTAACCTCGGTCGCACCTGAACCGGTCATCCAATTCATCCCGAGATAAGGCTTGAGAGGCATTACCAGTCCTCCCTGCCTACTGAAAATCACCAAGGTCATCAATGAGAAAAAATGGGAATGATTTATCCCAATAAAATACACTAATATAGCATAAGTAAATATATTATTCCATGAATAAATAAAAAAAATAATTGAACAACATCTAAAAAAACTGAGAATAAAAAGTTCCAAAAAAACAATCAAAAATAAAACTAATGACCACCACACACCATGTGATCCCGAGGGTCAATCTTCGGTCCAAAAACCCAAAATCTTCCACTACAATCATAACCAAGAATAAACCTGCACCAAAAGATAAACTCTAGAAATATGTATTGGCATGCATATTAAAACTTAGTAGTCATTCCCAAAAAAATATATTCTCAAAGTATTTTCTCTAAACAAAAGAATAAATAATTTAAGATTTGAAATAAATTAGATAAACATGGGTTTTCTTATGTTTTATACCAAAAAAAACATTGACCATTTCCTTTTGTAGGTAAAACTCGATTCTTTTCAAAGATTGGAACTTTAGAATTTTCAAGGATGAGATAATGGGAATAATTGTTAAATTTTCTTCTTGAAAGGAATAGAGTTTGTAAAACCCCATAAAAATTTTCAATACGCATTTGAAACCCATTTTATCACATTTAGTAAAAAGATTCACCATATATGAAAGTGGGAGTAATTGTTTCCTTACAGAGACCCATACATTAAATACATTGATATTACTTCAAAATTGAATTTTATTCATTACAACATATAAAAATACCATGATAGGACCGTATAGGTATAGTGTCTTTTGAAATTGGGAAACATAAACAAAAGCATCATAAAGCATCTACATTGTCTCCCATTTGTTTCTTCATAACTAAATTCCCTTTTGGTATATCATAAATAATACCCTTATTATTAACCTAGGGAAATGGAACATATGAAATGGTGAGCTCAAATGCATAGTATGGGTAAAAATAAGAAATATCAATCATATCATATTCATAAGAACATATCATTTGAAAATCATATCCTGTATATAAAATATTATAAAAAAATTACATGAGATAAATTATAAAAGAGAAATGTAATGAATTTAGTCATAACACATGACATGAAAATCTTTTTCATACACACATAATCCTAGAAAATTATTTCATATTAGTCAAGGCTCATTTCCAGGACAATCATAGCTCATAAAGTCCATTACTGAACTGAGTTCACACCTCGTTATAGCCTTGTATTACGTAATTGGTGTTACACCCATGTCTATCTCATGAGGTATAAATCATTACCCAATTCATTGGAGGGACATATTGGTCACACACATCCCATAATGGAACAATTATTTCGTGTTCCACAAAACATAAAAACCTTCAAAATAGAAAAAACCCATTAAATAAAATGGGATTCTTAAACATCAATCCATCATGACATAATCCATAACTGGATTTAATAAAAAATAATTCCATCATTTAAACAATAAAATAAATGTATTAAAAGTGATATAAACATAAAACTATGTAAACTTAGATGGAAAATAATGTTGATAAAATAGTTGATCTTCATTCTTATGGAAAATTTCCTTTCTTTTTCAAAAATATTTTCCTTCCTCAAAATATCAGACAATTTTAGAAGTAGTCATTTTATGTGAAAATGAACTTGTCATAATTTAGGGGAAATTAACAAGGAAATAAATCATTATTAAATCATAAAAAAAATTCATTCCGTACAAGTTAAAAAACATTATTTTGATGCTTTTGCTGAAAAAGTCGAAGTATCTCGTACCGCAAATGACAAAATATTTCATTCATAACATTTTGTAAACATTTACCAATTGGAAAAATTGGATTGAAGAATTATTGAAGGATCTAATGAATAATTTGAAATACATATTTTGGAATCATCGATGTGGATAATAAATTACCCCTATTGAATGCTTATGAATAAATATCTCTGATAAAAAAGGATTTGAAAATTTATCCCTTATCATAGGCATGATATCCTTCTTGTGTATTTTATCCTCATATATAATGATTTAAATAATGTTACTAATTTATACATGAATTTTAATAATTTTTATGACAACATTTATGATCATATTTTCATCCATTTGATAGAAAAATTTCATTGTTACTCGTTATTCGGGTATTAACAGCATTATTTTCTTATGCATGTATTGTCAAATTTGTTCTTATTCTTATTTTTATGTTATAGTTTTATCATTTATATAATGATACTAGTATAATATATATCATATTTATCAATTAAATTCATTTATATAATCATATTTTATTTCATATTATGTATAACGAATCACATGGCACGGTGGAGACAGTAAGCCCTATATACGCACGAGGGACGATATCATTCCCATTATTGTTGAATGGTATTTAAGTGGATGGTGTATAGTATATCAGAATTAGTATAATGTTATAATAATAAAATATAGTTTTTATTCCCACCATTATACAAATCCAAGTAAGGTGGTGGTGAAAAACAAAATACACCAAAGCGGGGAGATAGTAAGTCATACATACACACACACAATGATTTAATTTTTCATAGGATGGATAGAAGGTGAAATAGGGTTGTTTTATATTTATAATAACATATAAGTGTATGAGTGATACTTATGTTATTAATTTATAATTAAACAACTAATGAATAATATGTATAATAAGAAATAAATTCGAATGACTCGGAAGAAGAGATTACCACATCCTCGACGTGACTCCTTTAAATTTCTTCTTCAGGAACTAGAGTTTGTATTTTAACAATTCCAAAACCTCTAGAATGCAAATAGGGAAGTTGAAAAGCAAATACTTTGGGGGGTGTCCAAGCTTGAATCCTAAAAATGATGTGAACAGGTGATGGAGGGGGCTCCCTTTTATAATTGATGTGAGGGCACATTTGGAAACCAAAAAATGTTAATATATAATATACTCAAACACCACATAAAATCCTCCAAAATGACCAAATTTAAAATAAGAGATGAGATAGGGTTGTAATATCAATAACCAATAAAATTTAGATGATTTTTTATGTCTATTTAAGCATTATGATTTTAATTAAAACATATTTATTCTATGTATTTTTAATTGTTGTAATAAAATTATAAATATTTAATTATTATAAATATTTACTTATATGGTGTTAATTGATAATAAATGTATATTCGATGAAATTTTAGACATTATAATTTTCACTTTATAATTTTTTTATTTTTTTATTATTTTCAAACATTTTAATAATATGTTGTTTTTATTAAATATCAATAGTGTCCATTTTGACACTATTCATTTATTTGAAATTAAATGAAATAGACACAGAACATAAATTCGAACGAAAAAATTCAATTAACTCATAACATTTAATTTTCAACTATAAAATTTGTATAGAATATTAATTAGATCATATAATATTTCCTTTATAATTGTTAAAACCATTTATTTTAAATTTCTATTAATAAAATAATTTATACATCACTAATGTGTCATCATTAGGGGTAATTATTTAATCTAAAAAAATTATAAATAAATATATATGATGTAAGTAATTATTATATATTTCCAAATACTATCTATAGTCTATTTTTTCACATAGATATACATATATTAATATTAATATAGTTATATAAAATGAGATTGTGATATTTGGTCACATTCATTAGTTTTTTTACATTCATGTCATATTCAAAGGAAAGCGGCCATAATGTGATTCCATTTACAAAAAATAGATGATAAGTGTCTAATTTAGTAATAAAAATGGATTTTTACTGGTGTTAATGTAAATTAATAATATTAGTTTTACCCTTAATTACATGATTTACCTTTAACCATGTTAATAAAAATAATTACAAAAGTTGATATTCAAATTGTAAAAGAAATTAATGTTACCTATTAACATAATCTGGACCTACTAATTCAATATATTAAACCCATTTTTCAAAATTCAAAACACATAAGCTGAAATAATTAATTTAAAATTAATCCCATTGTTTAGAAAATGGGTTTTAAAAGTAAAACATTGAAAAACATTGAAATTTTTTTACCATTGAATTCACTATAAATTAATGGTATTGAGATAAATTATATTTAATGATAAAGATATATTCTATTTAACCTATAAAAACATTAAATATTATAATTTAAGAATATATATTATCTCGATTAAAAGAGTTGTTTTTAATTAAAATTTTGCGTATTTTTTCTATTTATCAAAATATGTAAGTTATAATAAATTTATCATAAATTTATCCAAAGTAAATTTTTTTATCCATCAAAAAAAAACAATTTTATGTTTTCATATAAAAATTATTTTTGTATCAAAATATTATTTTAAAATGGGGTTTCTATTTAGAGGTTTAAAATTAACCTTTAAAAATTTTATACATTAAATAGGGGTTTATTCATAACCTAGGTCTAAAATATTAGTTAGATAAATATCAAAAATATTTTATTTAGTATATAACACATGTATATCTCATTAATTTCATTACCAAATATAATTCACTCTTATATAAAAATATCTAATTAATTTATATTTTTCATAAATAAATGATAGCAGAATAATTCACAATGTATTTTCAAAAGTTAGTTATAATAATTTCTTCTAACGTAACGACTAGGATATAATGTTAATTTTATAACATGGGCATTTGAAAGTTCTTTTAAACTCACGATTGAGTACCAAGAAAGCTACTTAAGAATAAAAATTATATAATGAAAAATTTTCACAGAAACATCTAGGAGTTACATTTTACCCACCATAAATTGAATGTCAACATCGAAATTTGTCACTTGGAAACAAACATATGAGGATACCTCTCCCTCATCATATACCCAAGTTCCCATTGAGCTTCTCCAAACTAGTTGTTCCTCCATAAAACATTAAACAAGTGACTGGTCTTGTTTTGTAGAACTTTTTCTCTATGTTTCAGAATCTCAATCAGTTGTTCTTTATATGAAAGATCTTACTCCACTGGTAAGACTTCTGAGATTAGTAAATGTGAAGGATTAGGAATGTACTTTATCATGATAGAGACATGTAACAAATCATGGTCTTGAGAGAGATTCTGTGGAAGCACCAATCAGTAAGATACCTTCCCAACATGATCTAGAATAACAAAAGGACTGATATACCTAGGGATTAGCTTTCCCTTATTTCTAGACCTCATTACTCTCTTCTAGGGAGATATTTGTAAAAAAACCTTATCACTCACTTCAAACTGTAGGTTATTTCTCGGTTGTCAGCATAAATTTTTTGTTGACTATGAGCTTATCTTATGTGTTGTTGAATAGATCTGACCTTTTCATCCATTTCATCACCAATAATTGGTTCTAATAAATTTCATTCCCTAACATCATCCCAACTAGTTAGAGTTCTTTACTTCTTCTCATACAGATCTTTATAAGGATCCATCTGAATACTGATATGAAAGCTATTATTGTACGAAAATTCAACCAATGTTAGGGGTTGATCCCAACCACATTTGAAATCCATAAACCAAGCTCTCATTTGTCTTCTAGTGTATTAATTTTCCACTTAGACTTACTATCTATCTGAGTATGATAAGTTGTGATGAAACATAACTCTATATCCAGAGCATGAGGAATACTACACCAGAACAACTAGGTAAATCTTGGATCCCCATCAGATATATTGGAAAGTGGTACTCAATGAAATCATGAAAACTCTTTTATATATATCCTTGTAAGATTATCCAGATAAAAATACTCCATAATAGAAATGAAGTGTGCTGACATCATAAGACGATCAACTATAACCCATATAGAATTATTTCCTTTGGATGTTTTAGTATGCCCAATGACATATTCCATAGTGATATTTTCCCATTTCCATTCTAGTATGGGTAATGGTTGTAACATCCCCAAAGACTTTTATCTCTCATTCGTAACTTGCTGAAAAACCAGGCATCGAGAGACATATTCAGTGACTTATCATTTCATGGAATTCAACCAGATGTATGCGTTTAAATCCCTATATATATGTGTGCTTCTATGGTGAATAGAGAATGAAAAACAATGAGCCTCATCCAACATATTCTTCTCTAATTCTGGTGTGGGAGGAATAAAAAACTGGTTCCAGAACCTTCTTAATTCATCATAATCAAGGTTGAATTTAGTAACATTTCTCATTTTCTTTTGTATCTCTAAATCTTCCTTTTTTTCCTCTTTAATCTTCACTTGTATATATGGTTGACCATAAATTTGAGAAAGATAATATTCTCTCCCTTACATTAAAATTTTGAGATTCATCCTTTGGAAATCCATAATTATGGGATCTTTTGTTATCCTCATCATCGATAGGCTATCATGGTCTTGTTAACATAAAGCATCTACCACCTTGTTCACTTTCCAAGGGTGGTAATGTAATGAGAATTCGTAATCTTTAATCAACTCCAACCATCATCTATGGTGCATATTTGGCTAATTTTTTTGAAAATATACATTAACTATGTCTGATTAGAAATAAATATCACACTGTTCACCATAAAGATAATGAATCCATATATTTAATGAAAATGTTATCATAGGTAACTCTAAATGATTAGTTGGGTAATTGTTCATAGGGATTTTCATCTTCTGTGAGGCTTGAGAAATAACCAAATAATTTTTCATGAGAACATACTCCAACCCATTTTTGGATGCATCACAGTATATCCCAAACCATTCTCCACTACAAGGCATTGTGACCACATGTGCACTGGCTGATCTTATTTTTTGCTCTTTGAAATTATCTTCAAATTCCTCCATAAAAATGAACTTAACTAATTTCCAAGTCAACTTGGTGAGTGGATTAGATAATCATGAAAAATATTTCAAAAAACATCGATAATATCCAACTAAACCAAGAAAACATTGGATATCAGTTACTGTTGTCGGTCTTGAACTTCTTTCAATAACCTCTATTTTTGCTAGATCCACAGATATTCCCTCTCTTCATATTATGTGACCCAAAAATGAACCTTTCTGAATCCAAAATTCACACTTGGTAAATTTTTCATAAAGCTTATCCTTTCTCCAGGACGTTAGTTCAATTCTCAAGTGATCTTCATGTTCTCCCTTTCACTATAAATGGACATGAATATCATCAATAAAGACTAACACAAACTAATCAAGATCGTTTTTTAAGACTTAATTCATTATATCCATGAAGAGAGTGGGGGAATTGGTAAACGCAAATAGAATCCCTGTAAATTCATACTTTTCATATCTTATATAGAATGGCATCTTTGGTATATCCTCTATTTTGACACTAAATCGATGATATCCTGAACAAAGAACAATATTGGAAAATTATTGAGCTGCGTATAGTTGGTTAAATAATTCATCAATTCGGGGAATATGATATTCGTTCATGATTGTGATATTGTGAATTTCTCAATAATTAATGCATATACTTGTTGATCTATCTTTCTACTTAATAAATAGAACAGGTTCTCCCAAAGGTTAGTCACTAGGGAATATGAATCCTTTATTAGGATTCTCTTAGAGTTTCTTCTTTAATTCCTGCAACTCAGAGCCGTTCTATAATGTTTCTTTGAAATAGTAATAGAAACCACTGTGAGTTATATTGAAAACTCTACATCATGATTTTGTGGAAGACCTAGAAATTCTTATTGAAAGACTTTAACAAACTCTTATACAATGGGTGTATTCTTAATCATGTGTTTCTCCCCAACCATTTGAGATAAATGACCATCATTTATTAGAATCAAGACCCATAATATGTAATTAATTTATATTAGAAGGTTATATTAATACTTGAATAAATAGATGATCATATATTGATCTAGAATATGAAATGCGACTTCTCTTCCTTCGCAATTTATATAAACTCCATATAGAGAAATCCAATCCATGCCAAGAATAACATCAAATTCCATAATAGGAAGGATCACAAGATTTTCAGGAATAACTTTCCCAAAAACATCAACTGGAGAAGAATTATAAACTTTTGATGAAAATTTTGTTCCACTAGGAGTTGTCACAGCTAACTCATAATCTAATTATTAAGGTAATACGGTGATACCCTTAGAAAATTCCTTTTAAATAAAAGTGTGGGTGATTCATGATCAAAGGAAACATTTTCTACATTATAGTGGATGGTATGTGTATCTTTCACCACTTTATTACCTTACTCTATGTCACTGATAGTGATACCATGTGACTATCCTTTTTAATTGTCTTTAAGTGTTTCTTGAAATCGATCATCATCAATAACCCTTCGATTTTGGAATTTATTGGAATAATTCATCTTTAACTTTCTAATGTAACAGTGAAGTGTAGGGGTGCATTTTGTGTTTCCTTTTCTTTGTTCGCATCATGAGACATCCTTTTTCCAATCACTTCAGTATTCAATTTCTCGATGACCTTAGTTTCCACACATAAAACATTCATTATTCCCATTAAGACAATTCCCTCCATGTTTCATTCCACACATTGAGAATAAGGGGGAACTCATCTTCATTTTTAGTATGGTCTTTAAATTATCCTTTGAATTACATTTTTTCCTTTCTTATCAATCCCATATGAATGATGGGTTACTCCAATCACCTCCTCATCCTTGAGAGAACATCAAAATATTTGCTCATAGCTATTGAAGTCCCTTATGGATAATTCCCTTTAAGAAATGGTTTCAAGACACTATAGAATCGATCAATTTTACTCTCAGGTTGGATAAGAATCCTTCAAGTGTAACTTGATAGTCTTGTAGAATTTTCATAATAGGATCCAATAGATTCATCATCCTTTTTCATAAGTTCAAGTAACTCTTTCTCCATATTTGTTCGAATAATATGAGGAAAGTAATTATTGAAAAATAAGTTCATGAACTCATCCCATTACATGGACTCAATTTAATCTTTTTTTTCTTTGTATTCTTGATAAGATTCAACCATTGATAACCTTCACCTTGCAAATGATATACCAATAAGATGACAGTATCATGTTCATAACATTGTAGAAATTAAAATATCTTTTCAGTGGTACAAATCAATTGTTCCGCCATTAATGGATCAGTAGACCTGCTGAATGAAGGTGGATGCTTCCTAATGAAGTATTCAACAAAATTTTGCACCCTCCATTTCTCAATTGGATGATTTTCATGATTAAAAGCATGATAATGTTGTGTGAGCATGGAGACACGATTTTTCATTCTAGACCCTATAACATTTGGTTGTTGAGGGGGACAATTATTGGATTTCTCGTCACATTCATCATTAACGCGGTTCTATTGAGTTCTCGACATTGATAAAACCAATAAAAATGGTGTGATAAACACTAATCATAATAGAAAAATCACATATTCAAGAATAAAATTTCAATTTATGTCACTTAAGGTTTTATACTAGGTTATTCATGAACATATCTAAAGCACTAGGATAGGATTATAAGCTATACATAGAAATGGCCTTAAGATTCTTACTAAGTATTTCTCATCCAAGTTTCCAATGGTTCACTATACCTTTACTCTGATACCAACTATAATAACCCATACATTAAAAACATTGATGTTACATGTAACATCCTAGGTAAACGAAGAATAACATATTTTCATATTTATTAATATTTGTTAATTAAATATTAATTTTACATTAAAAGGGTTTCTATGTTCGATAGCATACCCAATACGCAACAACAGGTTTCTTTGAAATATTATGCTCTACAACAATAATATAATATTATTATTTTAAATTGAAGTTAACTCTTAGCCATTGTATTACCGTGAATGAAAAAAAACTAACTACAAATTATTATACATGTTTGTTAAATGTATTTACTTTTATCCAATAAATGTTATAGTTTTAAAATGTGAATGAATCTAATTTTAAGCATAATTTACATTAAAAGGTGGATTTACCACCTTTTAATGTCGAACCCTCCTTAAATCTAGTTTTGGTCACTTTAATACATTCTATTTGTCCAAATAAAATCCTTATTTAGATTGGGGACATCAAAATTTACATTGTGTAATTTTTTTAAATTTTTCCGATAAAGTTCATTTTTTAATTAATAGTGAAAAATATTGTATTTTAATTCAAATCAGTGTTTTAATATAATTTATTAATATGGTTAGATTATCTTTTTAATTGGTTTTAATTGTAATTAGAATATATTTTTACTATTTAATCCAATTTTGGTCATTGGAATTAATATCAAATTTAATTTGAACATAAACAAGTGTCAATCTTTTGATAGTTATTGTTTCCTAAAAACACACTATTTGTTTTAACAACGGGAATTAATTTTTAAATTAATTAATGCAACTTCTATGTTTAGAATTTTGTAAAATAGACATCATTTTTTAATTCATAATATCAAATATATCTTAGGCTGAATTTTTGGTATTTTTCTAAAAAACATCAATTTTTGATGAATGGTGAAACCACTTAGTAGTAGTTAAGAAAGCAGGGTTTTTCATTTAAATGAAATATTACCACTTCTATTAATTGAATTTCAAAAATCCGACATACATGGTTGTTATTATTAAGTAAAATGTGGTTCAATATGATGAATATAATTTTTGGGTAATAGTAACTATTTGACTTTTATTTACCACGGTTAAAGGTAATTAGGGTAATTCAAGGTAAAAAGAATATTATAATAATTCAAAATTACCTTAATACTTGTCCTAAAATTATTGAATGAGTAATGGCCAAGCATGGGCATCCTTGGGTCGATTTTGGGACCCCATGGAGCCACTTAGGAATGATAAAGACACTATAGATTAATTAATTTAATAGCAAAATGACATAAACAAAAATCTTTAAGTGAATATATTTTTATATAGTGTTATATAAGTAATATTTCTGACTGTAAATATTCATTGGAAATATAAAATGAATTCCTACATCATGGTAATTTTTATATAATTTTTATACATCGAAAAAATTAAATTATGTATGACACAATAATGATACAGTGTTTAAATCATTAATAAATAATTTAAATATATAAGATTTTAAATATTAAAATAACATCCAAAACCTATCCAATTCTTATTGGATGATTTTATTTTGACCATGAGTCATATTATATTTGACTCTAACTATTTTTGGATATTTAGAAACTGAATATCATTATATAATAAAATAATATTTTCACACTTTTCTAAAGAGCCCCACCTCCCCCTTATAAAAGAACAGCATTTCTAACCAATTCCTCACACCACTAAAGCCTTTTGGATCGTCCAACCTCTACCCAATTAATCTACCTACATATCTCCCTTCCACCTAGAATCCTTACCTTAGGCAGAAGGTGCTTTAACAAACCATTTTGGTTCAATTCAAAGTGAGTTTCCCAAATTAAAGGTTACAGTTTCTCTTAACTTCATTTCTTTTATTTTACTTCTCCAACCCCTAAACTCTTCTTATTCCCATAATTAATAACAACACCAATATCCTAAATATACTATTATATTGTTATGATAAGGATTCTAACTATACTTACACACACCTCCATCTAATGGGTGAAGAACATACTATTTCTATGGATGGAAAACTAATGCCTCACGAAACGATGATTGTTCGATTATCTCCTACCACCTATCATGGTGGCTATTAAGATGAAACTATAATTATATATGATATATATTATTTTTATGTTTTATTTTTTGCTTTGGTATTTTTCTTTTATAACATACCTTTATGGTTTCCATTATGGGTAAACACAATAATTTCATTTGAGGAAGTGCGGACTACCGCCCCCTAAAAGTTATATGAATCATTCATGCCAAATGTGGGATGTAAAAAGGATAGATTTAACGGTATTATATATGATATTATACTGGAATTATAATAAAATAATGTATCATTATGTTTTAATTCCATTAAAATAAGAAATATAAATTAAAGTAGTGTTCATGTGTACGTACAACTTACTGTCTCCATGAATGGTGCATTTCATTTCTTACCTCCAAATTAGATGTAATATTATAAATATATATATAGGATATATATGATATCTAAATAATGAATATCATTATGGATATAATGGACTATTCACATCATGGAGAACTTGTAAATATAAGGTGTTCATTTTTTACTCAAGTACCAAATATCGAAAAAATATCCATTATTAACTTAAATGATTACATAATGTTTATAACATATTAATAATTGATATAAAAGGACTAATAAACTTGAAAAATTTACTTAAAAATTTATAAATTAACTTTAGTTTATTATTCAGGAGATTAAAGAACGAACGGGTCAAGTTGGACATGAGGTAAGGGACTTTGTCTCAATATCCATTCATTGAGGGATATTTTGTTTTAATACATGACATTCTTTTATACATTGTATAAACACCCTTGACTTTTCAAAGGGAATATTTTTCTACTAAGTGTTTTACTAAATGATAAAAAGGAATGTTTCTTTTAACATAAGTGGTGACAATGACCTTTCCACCGCTGTGAGTATTATTTGTTCTTTGGCTTCCTTAACAAGTCGTAATGTTTTTCATCATGAAAAATAAATACCACTCTTTTATGTATTTTGGTATTTAAAACGGTTTTGATAATGGATTTGTTATGTCAATATATTTAAGTGATATGTTGTGATTGAAATATGGAAATGTTTTTTTCAATTATATTTGTTTTATGTGTGATGATTTTATAATGGTACTTGCACATTTTACGAGTGGTTACATGATAAATCAAATGATGGGGAGTGTCGTGATAAACCAGGATGGGTGGTTATATTATAACCTCCAATGCGTTGGGTATGGAAGTCAGCCATATGGATATTCCATTTTGTGATATGTGTGGTAGTCTACCGTATAGTTATTCCATTTAAGTCGGTTTATGTCCCAAGTTACCTTTATATGTTATGTGTTATTTATATTGGTTTTATATTAATATTTTGGTTACAAAAGGGTAATTAGTGATCTTTTATTTAGTGAAGAGTATTTACTACTTCATAAAGTTTAAAATTATTACTTATGTTAAAGTATTAATGGTTTACTTGTTGTTTTGAAAAACAAACAGTTTTCCTTCTTTGTGTATCCCCTACGGAGCTTTTTATGCTCATCCCAAGTTTTGAAATGTTTTTCACAGGACATAATGTGGAATAGGGTCGTGGATGGGATCAAGGAAAATCCATGATGTCTTACACATGGAACTAGACATGACTATTTTTTTCAAGAGTTCTTGTTTTGTGAAAAAAATGGAAACTGAGTAGAAGTTTCTACTTTGTAATTTTTTTTAAAATGAAATATAATAGTTGTGGCATAATTCTATAAAACTCTAAACTTGAAAAGATCCTTAATGTGAATTATTCATTTAATTGATGATTATGTAATTTTTTAAGGTCGGTTCCTTATAGTTGGTATCATAGGTCGGTTTAGAGAACTTTAGGAGTTCGAGTATTGTTAAATAAATGTCCATAAATTAATTTAAGGTAATATTAAAATGATATAGAAATTACATATTACCATGTTGCTTCGCCTAAGATAATTCTGTGTTTAGAATGGTTTTCCCCAGAGGAAACAGGGCAGCTATGTTGGGACGACATCAGGAGGAAGACAACCTTCCAAATCAGCAACCAGAGATGGTCGGAATCAGAACAGAATAGTTTGTTGCACTGACGACACAGTTGACTCAGGCTACAAATGTTGGTGGTATCCATGCACGAGATCATCCAGATCTACTACAGAGGAACATGTCAGTATTGGAGCATTTCATGAGAAAACATCCCCCTCATTCAGAGGATTATCTGACCCTATGCTAGCGGAATAGTGGATTAAAGCACTAGAGAAGATTTTTGATGTCATGTAGTTTTCACAACATCAAAAGGTTAGTCTCGTTGTTTACTATTTTAAAGGTGAAGCTGATCAGTGGTGGTCGATGGTGGAAAATATCAGGGATAGTGAGGAGATTGATGCTCTTGATTGGGATGAATTCAAAGGTATGTTTCATGAGAAATATTTTTCGAAGGTGGTTCATCTAAGTATGGAAAACAATTCCTAGAATTAAGGCAGGAGAATGACTAAGTGGTTGTTTATGAAGAAAAATTCACTCGACTAGTAGGGTATGCTTCAAGTTTCTTCCTAGATCTTGATAGTAAGATAAATCGATTTTACTCAGAACTGATTCCATGATATCGAAGAGAATTAGCCTCTCGTGAGTTCAAAAGTTATGAAAAACTTGTTCGGTGTTCGAAGAAGGTGGAAATGGAGTTTGCTGATGATCAGGTGTTCATTGAAAAACAATAGGATAAGAGGTCCAGTTGGCAGGAAAAGGGAAATAATTCATCAATGAATCCTAGAGGTAATAAAAATAAATATCCAAGTTGTGAGATGTGTGGTAAAAAGCATCCTGGAGAGTGTTTATCAAAGTCTGGAAAGTGCTTCTGGATTGGTAAGTCTGGTCATATTGCTCGTAACTATAAGGAATATGATCAATCAGGAGATGAAAATCCATCAGTAAGATGTTATAAGTGTAATGAAATTGGTCATTATACAAATGAGTGTCATGATAATAACTCAACTGAGGGAAAGTAGCCAGACTACAAGTTGAAAGGGGTGGTTAAATCCTTTGCAACTACTTCAGTAGACTTTGGGCAATAAAACAAAGTAGTATCAGGTATAATGTTTGTTTGTTCAGATTATGTCGATGTGTTGTTTGATTCATGGTCTACACACTCTTTAATTTCTGAGAAGTTTTCTAATAAATTAGGAATTCCATCTCAAGATATGAATATGGAACTTATGGTAAAAACTCCTGTAAGAAATTTTGAGACAAAAAAGCAAACATAAGAACCTTCATGTCCTTGTGTGCGGGAAGAATCTACCTGGAAACCATATTGTTTTTCCTCTAGTAGAGTTTGATGATATTTTGGGCATGTATTGGTTGTCTATTTATCATGATATGATTGACTGCATATCTAAATATGTATCATTTCAGAAAGATTTATAGTTTGTTTAAAAGAATGGATTCTTGATTTTGATAACATATTAGGAAGCTGAGAAACTAGTAAAAGATTGAAATGAATGTTACCTTTCACATATAGTTGAAAATAATGGATCTATTCAGATTAATGATGTGCCAGTGGTAAATGAGTATATTAAGGTTTTTACTTATGAGTTGCCTGGTATTATACCTGATCAGGAAGTTGAATTTACGGCTGACTTAGTTCCTGATGTTAAGCCAATTTCAAAACCCCCATATCGAATGGCTCAAATAGAACTTTTAGAATTAAAGAAGCAATTGTAGGAGTTATTAGATAAAGGTTTCATTTGACCCAACACATCACCATGGGGTGATCATATCTTGTTTTTTTAAAAAGAAAGATGGTTCAATGAGACATTGCATTGATTATAGATCATTTAATAATATCACTGTTAAGAACAAGTATCCTTTGCCTCATATCGATAATTTGTTTGATTAGCTCCAGGGAGCTCGGTATTTTTTGAAGATTGACTTGAGATCCTGGTATCATTAGTTTAATGGAAAGGAAGAAGACATTATGATGACCGCATTTCGTACTAGATATGTCCATTATGAATTTTTATTTATGACTTTTGGGATAACCAATTCACCTACTATATTAATGCATCTTATGAATAGAATTTTCCATGAGTTTTTGGATAAGTTTGTGGTTTTCTTCATTGATGATATTTTGGTTTATTCTAAAACTAAATAGGAGAATGAAAGTTATTTAAGGGTCATATTGAAAACATTAAAAGAAAAGATACTTTATGGGAAATTTAGAAGGTGTTATTTTTGGTTACAGTGAATTTATTTCCTTGGAAACATTGTTTCAAAAAATGGCATAATTGTTGATCCTGTTAGAACAACGTTTGTTGATGATTGGCCAGGACCCACAAATATAACTAAGATCTGTAGTTTTCATGGTTTGGCAGGTTATTACTGGAGGTTTGTTGAGAAATTTTCACGGCTATCTAGTCCAATGAGTAAGTTAACTTGAAAAGGTGTTAAGTTCATTTGGACAAAATAATGTGATGATTGTTTTCAGGAATGGAAAAGAAGATCGGTGAATGCTCCAGTTTTGGCATTGCCTTCTAGAAATGGTGAGTTTGTTATTTAAAGTGATGCTTCATTGAAAGGACTTGGATGTTTCCTTATGAAGAATGATCAGGTGATTGCTTATGCTTCACGTCAGTTGAAACCTCATGAGTTAAATTACCCTACACATGATTTGGAATAAGTTGTTGTTGTTTTTTCTTTATGAATTTGGAGGAATCATTTGTATGGAGTAAAATGTGAAATATATACCGACCAAAAAATTATAAAGTATATATTCACTCAGAAAGAATTGAACATGAGATAGAAGAGATGGCAGAGAATATTATAATAATTCAAAATTACTGTAACACTTGTCCAAACATTATTGGATGAGTAATGGCCGACCATGGGCATCCTTGGGTAGATTTTTGGACCCCATGGAGCCACTTATGAATGATAATGACACTTTAGATTAATTAATTTAAAGTAAAGAAAAAAATGACATAATCAAAAATCTTTTAGTGAATTAATTTTTATATGGTGTTATATAAGTAATATTTTTGAATGTAAAAATTCATTGGAAATATAAAAAGATCTCCTACATCAGGGTATTTTTTTTTTATAACTTTTAGACATCGAATAAATTAAAATATTTATGACATAATAATGATGTAGTGTTTACCCCATTTATAAATCATTTAAATAAATAAGATTTTAAATATTAAAATAACATCCCAAACCTATCCAATTCATTTTAAATGATTTTATTTCGACCATTAATCATCTTATATTCAACTCTAATGGTTTCTGAACCTTTAGAAACCGAATATCATTATATAATAAAATAATATTTTCACACTTTCCTAAAGAGCCCCTCCTCCCCCCCTATAAAATAAGACCATTTATAACCAATTCCTCACACCTCTAAAGCCTTTTTCCTCGTCAAAACTCTACCCAATTAAGCTCCATACATCCCTCTCTTTCACCTAGAAGCCATACCTTAGGTAGAAGGTGCTTCAAAAAACCATTTTGGTTCAAACCAAAGGGAGTTACCCAAATTAAAGGTAATGGTTTCTCTTAACTTATTTTCTTTTATTTTACTTCTCCAACCCCTAAAATATTTTTATTACATTACATTATAACAACACCAGTATCCTCAATATACTAGGATGTTTTTATGAGAAGGATTCAAACTATACTTACACACACCTCCTTCTAATGGGTGAAGAACATACTGTTTCTATGGATGGCAAACTAACGCCTCATGAAATGATGATTGTTCGATTATCTCCTACCACCTATCATGGTGGCCCATAAGATGAAACTATATTTACATATGATATATATTATGTTTATATTTTTTTGTGCTTCTATATTTTTCTTTTATATAATAATTTTATGGTTTCCATTATGGGTAAACGCGATAATTTTATTTGAGGAAGTGCGGACAACCGCCCCCTCAAAGTGATATGAGTCATTCATGCCATACATGGGAAGTATAAAGGATAGAGTTAGTGGTATTATATATGATATTATAATAGAATTATAATATACCAATGTATCATTACATTTTAATTCTATTAAAATAAGAAATAGAAATGAAAGTAGCGTTCATGCGTACGTACGGCTTACCGTCTACATGAATAGTGCATTGTATTTCTTACCTCAAAATGATATGTACTGTAATATATATATATATATATATATATATTGGATATATATGATATATATGATATCTAAATAATGAATATCATTCTGCATATAGTGGACTATTGACAACATGGACAACTTGTAAATATAAGGTGGTCATTTTTTACTCAAGTACCAAATATCGACAAAACAAAAATTATGAACTTAAATGATTACATATTTTTTATAACATGGTAATAATTGATATCAAAGGACTAATAGACCTGAAAATTTACTTAAGAAATTAGAAATTAACTTTATTTTATTATTCATGAGATTAAAAAATGAATGGGTCAAGTCGGACATGAGGTGAGGGACTTCGTCTCAATCCCTTTTCAGTGAGGCATATTTTGTTTTTAAACACAACCTTATTTTATACTCCATATAAACACCCATGACTTTTCAAAGGGAATGTTTTTCTACAAATCATTTTACCAAATGACAAAAAGGAATGTTTCTTTTAATGTAAGCAGTGACGATGACCTTTCCGCCACCGCGAGTATTATTTGTTCTTTGGCTTCCTTAACAAGCGGTAATGTTTTTTTTCAAGGAAAATAAATACCATATACTCTTTTATGTATTTTGGTATTGAAAACGGGTTTGATAATGGATTTTTTATGTCAATATATTTAAGTGATATATTGTGATTAAAATGTGGAAATGTTTTCTTTCCTTTATATTTTTTTTATGTGATATGATTTTATAATGGTACTTGGACATTTGACGGGTGGTTACGTCATAAACCAAATGATGGGTGGTGTTGTGATAAACCAGGATGGGTGGTTATGTTATAACCTCCAATGCATTGGGTATGGAAGTCAGCCATATGGCTATTCTATTTAGTGATATGTGTGGAAGTCAACCATATTGTTATTCCATTTAAGTATGATTTTTTCCCATGTTACCTTTATATGTTTTGTGTTCTTTATATGGGTTTTATGGTAATATTTTGGTTACAAAAGGGAATGTAGTGATATTTTATTCATTGAAGAGTATTTACTACTTTATAAAGGTAAAAAAGTATTACTTATGTTAAATTATTCATGGTTTACTTGTTGTTTTGAAAAACTAACAATTTTCCTTCCTTGTGTATCCCTTACTGAGCTTTTTATGCTCATACCAAGTTTTTGTAAATTTTTTCACAGGACATAATGTAGAATAGGGTCAAGGATGAGATCAAATAAAAGTAATGAAATCTTAAACATGGAACTAGGCATGACTATTTTTTCAAGAGTTCTTATTTTGTGAAAAAAAATGGAAACTGAGTAGAAGTGTATTCTTTGTATTTTTTTGAAATGAAATGTAATAGTTATGGCCTAATTATATAAAACTCTAAACCTGAAAATATCCTAAATGTGAATTATTCATTTAATTCATTATTATTTAATTTTTTAAGGTTGGGTCCTTATATTACATCATAATTGAAGTATATTCATTACAAGATATAAAAAATCCATGATTGGACCATATAGGTATAGTGTCTTTAGAAACTGGGAAACATAAACAGCAGGTTCATAAAACATCTACATTGTCTCCCGTTTATTTCTTCATAACTAGTCTCCTTTTTTACATATAATACTTAATACCCATCTTCCTGACCATTGTAAAATAAATATACAAATGTTTGAGCTCCAAATCATATTAAGTGTAAACAAAGGAAATATCAATCATATCATATTCAAAAGATCATACTATTTGAAAATATTATCCTGCATATAAAAGATTATAATATCATGTCAGGAGATATCTCATAAAAGTTCAATGTAATCCCTATAGTCATAAAATAAGACATGAAATTTTTTGGCATACACATATAATCATAGAAAATCATTTTGTATTATTCAAGGCTCGTTTCCAAGAATATCATAGCGGACAAATTCCATTATTGAATCGGGTTCACTCCTCGTTCCAACCTTGTATTACTGAACCAGATTTATTTATCATTCTCACCATGTATATATGATGATATATAAATCTTTACACATTAAATTAGATGGATATATAGGTCCCACCTATCTCAAAATGAAACCATTCTTACGTGTGTCCAAAAAACATAAAAACATTTTATATAGTATAACCCAAGAAATAAAATGTGTTTCTTAAACATCAATCCATCATGACACAATCCATAAATGGATTTCATAAAAATAATTCAATAATATACACAATAAAATAAATGTAATAATTGCGATATGAACATAAACCTATGTAATCTTAGATAGAAATTAATTTTGATAAAACAGTTGAGCTTCCTTCCGGTGGAAAATATCCTTTATCTTTTAAAAATGTTTTCCCTTCTCAAAATATCACACAATTTTAGAAGAAATAATTTTATGTCAAAATGACCTTATAATCTTATAGCATAATCTTAAAGGAAATAAATTATTATGAAATCATAAAAATATGTTCGTGCTATGCAAGTTAAAAAACATTATTCTCTTGCTTTTACCAAAAAAAGTCAAAAATTACCTCGCATAGAAAATGACAAAATATTCCATTCATACCATTTAGTAAAAATTTTCCAATCGGTAAAATTGAAATTGAAAATTTATTGAGGGATTTAAATAATATTTTAAAATACATATTTAGGAAGCATGGATGTGGATGAAAAAGAACCCCCAATATATACTTATAAATAAACAATCTGAGATAAAAATGAGATTTACAGATTTATCCCTTATCATATGTTTGATATCCTTTTTGTTTATCTAAACCTCCTGTATAATGATTTAAATAATTTTAATTATTTTTTCTATATTCATAATCATTTTTAATATATAATTTATGATCATATTTTCATCCACTTTTTAGTAACATTTCATTGTCGTTCATTATTCGGGTATTAACTACATTATGTTCTTATCCATGTTCTGTCGGATAAGTTATTATTCCTCTTTTTAGTTTATAGTTATATCATTTAAATAATTGTATTAGTATATTATATATAATTTTTAGTCATTCAATTCATTTATATAATCATTTTTTGTTGAATATTATGTATAATTAATCACATCGCACCGTGGAGATGATAAGTCTTACGTACACACGAGCGGCGATATCGTTCCAATAATTGTTGAATGGTATTTAAGTGCATGGTGTATAGTATCTCAGAATTATTATAATTTTATAATAATAATATATAGTGATCATTCCCTCCCTTATAATAATCCAATTAAGGTGTTTGTGAAAAACAAATTACACCACGGCGTGGAGACGGTAAGTCGTGCGTGTGCACACACGATGATTTCATTTTTTTATAAGATGGATGGAAGGTTAAATATGGTTGTTTCATATATGTAATAAAATATAAGTATAATAGTGATACTTATGTTGTTAATTTATAATTAAACATCTAATGAATAGGATGTAGAACAATTATGGAATTTGAAAGAATTGTTATAAGAGATTACCTCTTCCTCGACGTGTCTCCTTTAAATTTCCACTTAGGGCACTAGAGTTGGTCTTTGACGAAGACCAGACATGTAGAATAACAATAGGGAATTTGAGAAGGAAATATGGTAGGGGTGGCAGATCATTAAGTCTCAAAATGAAGTTCATAGGTGAGGGATGAGGTTCCCTTTTATAATTGAGGTGAAGGGAACATTTGGAAACCCCAAAAAATATTAATTTATAATAAAATAAAACCCAAATTAAAATTATCCAAAATGTACCAATATCTAATATGAGATGAGATATGGTTTTAATGTCATCAAACAATTTATTTTACAGTTTTTTTAATGTCAATTTAAGCATTATCATTTTAAATAACACCAATTTATTCTATGTAATTCTAATTGTTGAAATAAACTTATAAATATTTAATAGTTGTAAATATTTCCTTATGTGGTGTTAATTGACCATAAATGGATATTTAATAACATATTAGACCTTATAATTTTAAAGTTTAAATTTTTAAATAAAATTATGATTTTTGAACAATTTAATATATTTTTATTTTAAAAAAATATCAATAGTGTCCATTTTGACACAATTCATATATTTGACTTTTAAAAAAACACAAAGAATATAAATTCGAACCAAAATATTTAATACACTTAAATCATGTCATATAAAACTAGAGAATTTGTGGTACACATTATCTAGTTGATATGATATTTCTTTTAATATTTTGAAAACCATTTATTTGATATTTCTATTAACTAAATAATTTCTACAACACTATTGTGTCATCATTAATGGTAATTATTTAATCTCTAAAAAATATAAATAAATTTCTATAATGAATGTAATTATTTTATATATCCATATAATATCTATATTTTATTTTATATTCTAATTATCCATATATTAAAATTAATATACTTATATAAAATTTGATTGTTATATTTTTTCAC
Source organism: Viscum album (assembly GCA_963277665.1). NCBI lineage: Eukaryota > Viridiplantae > Streptophyta > Magnoliopsida > Santalales > Viscaceae > Viscum > Viscum album. The sequence continues at coordinate 229,349,599 of OY728143.1, forward strand.
ATTCATTAGTTTTTATTACATTAATGCCATATTCCTAGGTAAGTGGCCATAAAGTGATTCCATTTCTAAAAAACGATGATAAGGGTATAATTTAGTCATACAATAGTATTTTTATAGGTGTTCAGGTAATTTCATAATATTATTTGTACCCTTAATTATCTGATTTATATTTAACCATGGAAATAAAAATAATTACTAGTGTTACTATTCATAATGCCCAAAAATAAAAGTAACCTATAAAATAATGTGGACCTATTAATTCAAAATATGGTATCCATTTTTCCAAAATAGAAACATATAAGTTGAATTAATTAATTTAAAATTAATCATGTTGTTGAGAAAACGAGTTTTAAAAGTGAAAACATTGTAAAAGATTGAAATGTTTTTACAAATGAATTCAATATAATATTAACTCTAATGACATAAATTATATTGGAAAATAAAAATATAATATATTTTTACTTTAAAACCATTAATTAGTATAATATTACAATATAAATTATCTCAATAAAAAAAATTTATTGATTAAAATTTGGGTTATTATTAATATTAATCAAAATATGAAAGTTATCAAAAAATATCAGAAATTTTTCCATAGTAAATTTTTATATCCCACATCAAAATAGCATGTTTATGTTTTTTTATAAACATTATTAATGTGTCAAAATATTAATTTAAAATGGATTTACCACTCAAATGTGTAATGTTAACAATAATAAAATAAGTGTTTATACATCAAATAGGGTTTTATTCATAACCTATGACTCAATAGTCCATTAAATGAATATAAATAATATTTTATTAATTATATAAAACACATGTATTTTATTAATTTCACAACCAAAAGAAATTCACTCTAAAATAAAAAAAATATTATTTATTTATTTTTTACATAAAAAATTGATAGCCAAATAATTCATAATGGATTTTCATAAGTTAGTTGTAATTATTCCCACTAACCTAACGACTAAGATACAATGGTAATTTTATAATAAGGGCATCTTTCAGTTTTTTTAAACCTGTGATTGCATGAAATGTAAGATAATTGATAATAAAAATTATTTTATGAAAACATTTCCTAAAAAACGTCAGTGTTTTACACACACAATAAGGGAAATTAAATATAGTATATAAGAGTAACTAACCAATCAAGGCATCTCCATCATCTGTCTTAGATGCCTATGTTCTAAAGAAAAAGGGAGAACCTACACACTCATTGGATGATATAGAATATTCTAAAGATGAGTCATCCCATAGGAATTCATCACCCAAGGAAAGAAATTCCCCAACATGCTATGTCTTATCCTACCAGGCCTAACCAAGGGACACAATCCCGAAGGACAGCATGGTTCAATCTAAGGTCCATTATCAATAGTGGAATTCTATGCGAGTGCATTAAATGTTCTCTGAAAATACAATATTTATAATAGTTTCCCATTTCAAGGATAAAGTGGCTGGAGCCTATCCAAACCAAACAAGAAACATAAAATAGATTCTTGTATCATAAAAAAGAAACACATATAATCATCACCCCGGATCACCCCAAGAAACAATCCCTTTCTTTTCATCTAATAGCTCATAAGGGAGTCACATACTAAGGACCTCCCACACTATTCAACATAACAATTGTTATCGGATCATTCAAGGAGTGTTTTTAATAGAGGTTAAATATATGAATGTTTTATATAGACCTCAATCACTCCTTAAGAATCCCAAAATTTTCAATGAAATAGACCCACCATTTAAGAAAGGTGAAGAGACCCATTTGTAAATTCATAACCATTCAGATAAATCCATTAAAGAGATAACATAACATTTACAAACCAAACCCATGCTTTAAAAACCATAAAGTACATAAAATGTCCATCCAAAAAGTTAATCAAACAATTTTTGTTCTTATCATGACAAAACTTTTCTATACACTTCATCAAAAGATGGAAATCAACTGATTTCACATCATGAAGTTATAATAAAAATCTTACATCACAAATTAATATTTATGTATGGTGATCAAAATGTGAAATCAATGTTATATTTATTTTTAATGTTTAATATATTGAGATCCTACCAAAAACCACAAGTTCTTCAAAAATGGTATCCTTAATAAACTCCACAAAGGCTCATGGAAGCAAGAATATACATGAGAACCCATAAAAATAAAGAATATCCAATTTAAACACTATAAAAAATGAAATTTAGACCCCTAATTCCAAGGGAGAAGTAGTTCTATAAATAAAATAGATGGATAAGAGATATGACGAATAAATAAGAAATTACCTTGATTATTTAGCCACAAATATTGAAGAAATTCCATTATTATAACCTAGTAAGAGGAGGAGACACTTGGAGAATAATGGAGGAGCTCCTCTAAGGTCGCACGATCTTTGAGATGGAGAGGGAGTGTGTTTTGGATTAAAACCAATAGGGTAGTTAATGATTTTCACATTTATTGAATCCATATGGGCATTGTGAACTATCAGGCTGCATGGTTTCCCAAATAGTGTTCTAACCATGTGCCCCATTATAGGATACACTGGTCACCCACACGGTTTTGGCTGCACGGTTTGGGAAATCGTGTCCCACCAATTCATCATGGATCTATAAAAAAATTTATAACTATGGGAACACCTTCTTAATGTTTTGTCTAACCATGTTCAGGTCATTCACCCTCAACTACAGATACCCAAATACCTATGTGGTTTCTCCAAGGATCCTTATGGTTTGAACCAAAATATTCTCATCTCATGAAACTCCAACTCTTCGAGCACAAAATGAATAAAAAGGAGAGTTATCCCCATGATGTCACATTTTTACCCTTAACCATTCACATAATCCTTGAAAAAGAAGAAAAGGTTCAAGAAACTCTAATTTTTAATTCTAAATACCTGAAACACGTGATAGAAACCAAGGACAAAAATATAAACCTCAATAAAATAAGGAAAAAATAGTGTGCAACAATTATACACACCATTACACTTACATCTACTAGAAATCCATAACATTTATAGTTGATCATTCATATATAATGGATCAAAAACTTGAACAACCAAATTCCTCAAAATTAAAATAACCTTAACGATAAAAAAAATGAAAACATGATCTTATAAAAGAAATAACCAACAAACCTAAACCCATAATAAAAAAATGAAAAATTGGATCATCAAAACCTACAACATTACCATAAAAAACCATCAGTCATACACCAATAAAACAATATCCACTCAGATGAAAAAAGACATATTAATAAAAACTATAAGTGAGACATCTCACCACCAGTCTGAAATCGAGGACCAGGAAGGATTACGAACACAGGAGGAAAGAATTGACTCCCTATCATTTTTGGATTTTCCCTACTTTCCAACTGACACCAGCCACCAACAACAGTCTCCCACACTAGATGTGCAGACAAAAACCATAGAATGAATCATAAAAACCTAACAACGAATAAGAAAAGCTCACACTGAGGTAAAAAAATTTAGAATTTCCCAAAATACACCTCCATTAAAATAGATGTTCTCATGAGTTTCATAATGCCACTATTACATTACAACGAAAGGAAACACCTCTATAAAAAATTATACAATATTGAATTGATTTCAATAAAATGGACATTAAAATGAGTCTACATTAATATCCTAATCCTTCAATCAGGTTGGGGGGTCCTTTGAAGCGGTGTATCTAGACCCATGTTTCTTCCTAGAAATAAAAAAATAGAACCACTATAAATGACATAAGCATCCATAGGTACGGATAGTCTTTAAAGATACTTGAAATTACAGATTCATGTGACCATCCATGCCGCATTTATGACACACCATATTCCAACACCATGAAGAAAATAAATAATGACCAGGAAGTCTCTTAATTCCCTTACCAGTAGAACCAGCATCAGTCCACTTTTTGGTCCCCTTACAGGGGATCCATTCAACCATTTTAGATATTAAGGGAGGGTTTCCCACCTAGATCACACATGTCAACATAGATTCAACCCAAAATAATTCCTCGCCATGCTATAAAAGGAGGTTTAACTGAACATTTACATCTTTAATTGCATATTCAAATGAAGCCCATTTTAAAAATGATAATCCATAAAAGAGTCATATTTAGCCCACTCTAGTACATAAGGAACTGGATCCTCAAAAACAAAAATGAACTCCAATACCAACCCTTCACTTTGGTGAAGGTGTCACAACTCCATCACTTTATTTACATTCATATACTCGAAAAAATACTTTTGAAAAAATGAAGCCTTCAAGAATTCCCATGTGAGATATTCTAAAGGCTTGGTCATAATGATTGACAACGACCTATTTCAACTCAGACCTTCAAGCATAGTGGAAGTGAACTTCACATTTAAGGACTCAAGACTTCCAAGGAAACAAATGATTATTTTTATTTTCCACACCCACCATTCTTCTTCCAAAGAATTCAATTGACCATAAAAGATAAGAGAGATAAAAATTTAAAACTATCAAAATATTTATTTAGGTCGAACAACTACTCGTTCTGCTTACAATTAACCATGAGTATATGCACCTTTAATATCCATCAAATCATTAGTGGGGTGGACAATAAGAAATAAGAACACCATTATATCAATTAAGAAAAAAACCAATTCACCAAAAAATAATCTCAAACTCGAAAAAGTTCTTAAACAATATGTATAAACCATAAGACAAAGTGCTACACAACCACTAGTTATCATGACATAAAAAATATCAAATAAAAAACTTTTTAAGAGACAAACGAACTTGATATGTTACACACTCACTAATGGTATTCTATGGTTCCTATAACATGTATATTACCATTTCCAATTTGTCCATCCATCCACTCATTAAATTAATAATCCACTCCCCACACATATCCTTGAATGTGAGTGATCATAAAAATACTAGATGTTAAAAAAGACATTTCTGTTTTTTTAAAAGATCAACCCAAATTTCAAAATTTATAATCCCCTTCCCTTTTCAAATTTCTTGATACATATCAAATATTCCATAATAATTTTTTCAAAACCATTCAATATCAAAATAAATTTATTTATATAAAATTAACAAATTTGAATTACACCCAATGGTTTTATTGTATAAATCCAATCACAATAATCCAAATTACCATTTTACCAAAGAATACTCTTATTAAAAATTTATTTTTAGGATTTATTATAAAATAAATATGAAATACCATTTTGTATCTTCAAAAAACCATATCACTACCACTAAACATATGGTTTTTAGCACTATAAAAAAATTCAGAACAATCTCAAATTTAATATTAATATAAATCTAAGCCATGGTTGGAAAACATGTTTTGATTGGTGACCTGGACATGTGGTTGTCAGATATATGCTAATCACTCCACAATCACTAGAGGTATTTTAAGAGAATTTATATGGATCAGAAGGGCATTACAGGGCCTAAAAGATCACTAAGACAATTGACCCGACCCTCAATCAATTTTCAAAAACACAAGAAATTCCATAAGAATCAACTTTCCAGAAAAGACCCAAATTTCGATGGTATCCTAGGGTTTGGTACATAAAGTGTGTTTCAGACACATCCATATACCTACAACCCATGTTCCTAAAATCTGACTCCACCTACCTTGTCATCCTCAATAAAAAAGGGTTCCTTGATAGCTATTCCTTGTAAATAACCTGCTCTGATGGAATTTTACCACAAACCAACATGGTTAAACACTAATATATTCACATAATTTAGATCACTACAAGGCCCAAAAGTTGATTCCAATCCTCTCCAACTAGAAACATTCAGGGATGGGTTCAATTAGAATGAATTTGAGTTACTTCTCCAAAAATAATAAACTGATATAATGTGAATAAACTGAGAAAAAAAATAAAAAAAAATTGAACATCTTCTATACATAAATTTTGAATTTCAAAAATTCTAAACTTCCATGATAAATTGAACCTAACGACCCCCACACTCCCTGTGACATTATGGGTCACTCTCAGGTCCCAAAACCCAAAATCACACATATTGATAAAAAACAAGAGGGAACCTTCATTAAAAGATAGAAATAAGAAATAAGTATATGCATGAGTACTAAAAATCATTAGGTTTACCCAAATAAATATATTTCCAAAGCATTTACTCTAAACAAAATTATCATCAATTACGTTTTTGAAATACATTATATAAAACTAGATTTTTCATACATTTTTTTCTTATAATAAAACTACAGTTTCCTCTTTTTATTTAATAATGTATTCTTTTCAATGATGAGAACATTAAAATTTTCAAGGAAGATAGAAAGAGGATAAGGGATAACATTTTCATCTTAAAAGGAATAGTGGGTTTTAAACATTCTTAAAACATTTCCACTCAAATTTAAAAACCAATTTATCACCTTTAGTTAAATGATTCACCATATACATAATTGGGAGAAATTTTCACATACAATAAGTGAAATGAAATATAGAATATAAGTGTAACTAACCAATTAAGGCATCCTAATAATCCACTATAGATGACTAAGTGTTGAAGAACATGATAGGACCTAGGATCATAGTGTATTATCAGAAATATACTAACAATTAACACATATCATATGCATGGATCACTCGATGAGATCAAATTTTCCACATGCTCTTTCTTACCCTACCTAAATTAATAGAGGCCCATAATCCCAAAGTCGATAAAGGTCCATATTAATGGACAATATCAAGAAATTAATCCAAATCAAGTTTAACAACCATTCTTCAAAAAAATTCTAGCTATTCTAGGTTTTCATTTCAAGAATAATATGAGTGATCCAATCAATATAAAACATGTTTCCAACCATATATACATGTATCACACATATGAAATACACACACGCATCACCCCAAATCACCATAAGAAACAATCCATATACTTTCATCCAATTGCTCATGAGGGAGTCACATAATAAGGACCTCCCACCCCATTAAACATAAAAAAAGTAAGATGATCATAAAAATGGAGTTTTTAAAAGATTTCAAATATATAAATATTCCAAACGGTCCCCAAGAACCCTTTAAGAAACCACCCATTATCAGGGAACTAAGCACACTATTCTAAATGGTGAAAACACACATTCTTATATTCAAAACCACTATAAAAAATTCATTTAAGTGGTCATATAACATTTTCAAATAAAAAGAACAATTTATAAACCAAAATTCACGTACAATGGACGAACAAGAAATATCACAAATGCTTGTTGTGAAAATCATTAAAAAAAATCCATTTAATTAAAAACAAGAAGGAAACTGCCACATTCAACATCAAAAAATTACTCTAAAAAATATAGAGGACTAATTAATATCCAAGGTAGGTGTGAAAAATTGACAATAAATGTATTCTTAAATTTATATTTCCAAATACAAATGAATCCAACATCAAACCACATAACATTCATTGATGGAAAGTCAAATCAACTCCATGAAAGCTCCCAGAAGAAAAAATATCATAGACGAACCTTAAAAACAACAAAAAATAGAATTTACACTCAATGAAATAATAACTATAGACCCACAAGGCAATGAGTGAAGATAACTCATAATGAAAATGGATGATGAAGGGATAGGTTGAAAAAATATATATATTACCTTTAACATTTATCCAGAAATCTTGATGAATCGCCTAGATTACACACTAAAAAGAATAGGTTATTCATGGATGAGAAGGTAGGAGATCCCTCAAGGTCATACGCACCATAATATTGATAGATTTGTCAAATGGGGTTAAAATTAGAAGAGGGAAGAAGATGAATTTCACATTTATTATGTCATATACTAATTGTGAACATTTAGGCTAAACTATCATCCAAATGGTTCCCCAACTATGATCCCATTTATTAAAATCACTATGAACCTGCACAGTTTGTTCGTACAGTTTGTGAAATTGTGTGCCAACTGTGCAACATGGTTCTGTAAAAAATCATAAAATCATGCACACACCTTCTTAATGGTTTGAATAACTATTCTTAGGTTGCTTCCCTTGACTAGAGACATCCAAATACCTACACTATTCCTACTATGATATTTAGAGTTTAAAAAAATACATACTCATCTTGTTCAAGTTAAAAATTAATATAAAAGATACTCAACCACATGAGGTTGCACAATTTTCCTTTATCAATTCACACAAATAGTGAAATAGAAGAAAAATAGCCCGAGACTAAAAATTTTAATCAGAAACACATGAAACTCGATAGTAATACAAGAAAAAAAATATAAACCATAATAAAAGAAGGAAACAAAATAACTATGGTGTGACAATGTCACTAAATACACATGATTTATTTATGGATATCTAGAATAAAAAATATTGAAATTAGATGTAAAATTAATAGTGGTATTTTTAGATAACATTCTACTATATTATAATTTTTCTTCTAGTCATGATAAGTATTTGTAGATTGTTCATTAGTATGTAAGAGAATATAAGTTATATAGTGTATTTTTTGAATATTAATTCTTATTATAAGAAATTTCAATTAATGTTTATATATTAATTAATAATGAAATAATAATGGATAATATTATTATGGATGAATAGATTTTATAGAACAATATCATAATGATTCGTATGGTTAATCGATTGTGGGTTTTCAAAATTAGTTTGTTTAGTTTTTCTCTATGTTATCTACCCGATGACCATTGTTTATTTCAATGAGTGTTATTCTCATTTGGAAAAATGAATATGAGTAATACTTTTAGAAATTACAAAACAAAATAGTTAATGCTTCGTGACTATCTATTCCATTATATAATTTGGAATTTTTTATTTATACTGATTATTTATCAAATTTTCATGGTTGTTTTATTGGAATACTAATATATAATAGCACATTCATCACTATAGTTGAATCACAATGAACAAAATTTTCCATCACAAGATAATGATATTACATTAGGAATTTTTTCATTAATGATTTGGAGGAATAAGTTATATGTGGTTAAATTTTTTATAAATATAGATAATTAATGATTCAATTATATATTCACTCATAAATATCAAACATAAAATAACATAGGTTGTTGAAATTGATAAAATATTTTCATTCACCAATTCATTATCTTCTATAAAAATAAAATAAGGATAAAAATGCATTGATTCCAAATGATAATTCATAATTAACCATGATATATATGGAATGTGATTAGTTAGTTACTGATTTAATTAAAATAATTTTGGAAAATATTCACATTGAACCCTATTTTCTTATATCACACATAATAATTAAATTATCAGATTTTAATGTAATAAAATATTCCCCTAAAGAATATTATAGTTTATAAAAAATACTAAAATTTTTAAATGAATGAGAAACTTATAGGAGTTAAATATTAATGTGAAATATGATATAGTATTTAGAAAGAGATTATGTATACCAAATTACTCTAAGTTAAAGAAAAAATTATATAATGAGTCACACAGCTCGGTATATATTATTTATCAGTGATTTTTTAAGATATATTTATAACTTTAAGATTTTTTTATTCGGAGGAATAAAGAAATAAAATGACGATTTCTCCTTCAAATGATTAATTGATGAATTTTATAATGTATAATAATAACTTCTTAAGTGAATGGTTTATCGATATTAAATTAAGTAAAGAAAATAGTAAAATAAATATATGGATTTTTTAGGGGATTACCAAAGTCCTCTAAGGGTAATAATTCAATATTTTTATTAAAGAATGTTTGACTAAATCTACACATTTTCTCCATATTCAAGATAATATAATGTTGGATCAAAACTCATAAATCTCTAATAAATGGTTTGTTAAATGACAAGAAGTCAAACATTATATTGTATCCAATTATGATACAAATTCCACATATAATTTTTTTAAAAGACATCATAAGTATTTTTTTAACACAATTATGTTTTATTTTTTATTTTCATCCCTAACCTAACGGTTAACCATAACATAATGTTAAAATTTTAAAGGATGTACTTAAATATTATTTGATTATATTATCATAGAGTATAGTATTATCAAATTTATTTGATTGAATAATAATAAAATAACAATTTCTATTCAACCATAAAGATTCTAATTTTCAATGAATAATATTGGAAGCGATGTTAAATATTAGATTTATGGGATTTATTCAAGGAGAGGATGTTGTTTGGACCGTAATTATTGGTTGATATTCTTAAAATGGCATGATATATTATAATACAAATGAGGTAATAAAAAATTAAAAAAATATGTACATAAATAATCGATGTAAAGATATTTTATTTATAGAAAGAGATCAATTTTTTCATAAAATATATCCTTAGAGATGTGTAAATAATTTTATAAAGAAAGTTAAATCAATCCCATGTTTTTTTTTATCTATATGAAATCATATAGAAGTTTAGATCAGTGTCTTATTGAATTGAATTACCTCAATGTTTATCTTAGGTATGTAATGTGTTTCATGTTTATATGTTAAGTAAATATTTAATTGATCTATTTTATGTATGGATCTATGAATAAATTCATATAGAGGAGAATTGTTCATATAAGTAATAACTAGTTCAGATTTAGTTTCACAAGGAATATGTTTTTCAAAATGATGTAATTTTTATTTTTATTTTATACACAATAATAATATTATTGATGAAGAAATAAGATAACATGAAATATATATGAAGTAAAATTTCCACCAAATACTAAATGAGTAAATAAAAGTTAGCGATTTTTTTATAATGATGGGTGATTGAGAAAAAACCATTTATTTTAACTAATAATTAAATTTTAAGAGTTACTAGTATTCAAGTTAGTTATATGAATTTAGAGTAATAATTATTATTATGATAATATATAAAATAATTAGGTTATGTAATGGGTGTAAAATATAATTTAACATTAATAAAAGAATAATTTTTATTTTAATAAAAATCATTACTAATAAATGATTTTGATATTTAAAAATAAATTTTATAATTAAATTAAAATTTAATTGTAAAAACTATTACCAAATAGTTTTATAAGGAAACAATATGAAAGATTCATTTCTTCAAGATATTTTCATGATATAAATGACAATAAATAACTTTTTGAATGATATTAGTTGATGTTATTGATTATTACTAAAATATATTTATGATAGTAATGTATTTTCAATATTAAATAATACAATAATTTCTCTAATGCATACGTAGTGTCAATTTAGTGCTAGTGGAAGTGAGAGGAATGTTAGAGTAAATGGTTTTAAAAACATTTCAAATGAAGATATAAGATTATTTATGACCATTTATGAATATTATCGATATTTATTTTATCCAATATATTATACAAAATGTTTAAATTCAAGTTCAATTTTTATTTAGAAATTTTTGAATCCAAATTATGCGAATAACCCTGAAAATGGAGGTGACAGGTATTTAATGCTAAACAATGTTGTATAAATATATGTAAAAATAATAAAATTATATATTGAGTTAGATAGGATTGTTAATCGACACTAGTATGGTCTAATTTTTATTTATGAACCATAATCCAATTATAATATACATTCATGAGACATAAAAACATTATAATTATGATAATTCCTTCTAATTTTACCTATAATAGGATACTCTTTCTCACATTTCTAAGCCAAATCAAAGGTTACATTACCTCCATATATTATTTGATATTTTTTGTATAAAATTTAATTTATACATTGATAATTTTGAATCCTTAACAAATTCACATTATTTTAAATCAATGGACTTAGTCGAATAGATGTTATTAAGGACTATGGTTCAAGTTTTCAATCTTATTCCCCCGTTGTTATTTATGTTTTTATTAAATACTATTTTATTATTTATCATATTTTTCCCAATGATTCATTTTCTCATTGTATTTTTATATTTTTGATACATAAATAAGGAAATATCATCCATTACATCCCATAAATATCATTTTTCATAAGCTATTATTATTTCAAAGTGTTGGGTTTTTTTGAAAATGATGTTTATTGTACAAATTTGGATATTTCAGTTTTAAAGAACTTAAATTATATTTAAATGTAACTGTAAAAATATATCATGGTGATAAGATAATTTTTTATATAAAATTATAATATTTATTTGGTTTTCGCATATTTAAAAAACTTTTGAAAATCATCATTCATCGTGGCTTTCTTATGCTACCTAAATTCTTATGGATGTTTTCAAAAACATATTCAATCCATAGATAATCATAAAAATTAATTTTATCATTGAATATAACTTAAATATTATTAAAATTTATTTATTTTGATTGTTTAATTTTATTTTATCCACCATTATCTTCATATTAAATATAATCAAACATATTACTTGTTTACAATAAAAACTATTATTTCCTATATTACTATCAATATTGGGAAAATTTCATGATCTATTGAACTATTTTGATTCTCAAATGCTATGGAAAAAAATTACCTGAAACATTTTGATCATATATAACACATTAAAAATTTTCATTTACCATTTAAAATATGAAAAATCAATTTTGATAATTTGAAACTAATGGCTCAAAAACAACCAACCCAAACCATATGAATTAAACAAATGAAAGGAACTGAAAAATAAATTAAAAAAATTAATAATAATAATGGAATGAACATTAAATATTTATTTATCAACTATATATCTGACATATTTTTATTAATCAATAATTTAGAGGTTTTATTGTGTGATTCATAATTCAGTGTAAAAGGAAAATTCTATGAAATCATTACAAAAAATATTTTGATGTCTTTCTTTCAACATTTCCATCAATGTTCTAATTTTTAATTTCAAGTAATAATCCCCTTCTATATAAATCTATAATATTTGTACATTAATTATATATTGTAATTTAATTTCATTAAATATTTAATGTAATAAGTGAAATTTTATATTTTATGTAGACATAATTTTCCAATATTTACATAAGTGTAAATGAAAATTTTTAGGGTCCTTCTTCATGATCTGTCCTCTAAATATATTCTATAAATTTATTTAACAATATTTACCTCTAAATATATGTCATTTAAATAAAAATATTTATATTATCATTAATTAATAAAATTATTTCCTCTTAAATAATTATTTTTAATGGTGTATAGAATGTTTTTCTTAATTATTAACCTTAATGTATTTGTTTGTGGATTAAAAAATCTGTTTTTTAGTTTTATCCATGATATAATGAATGAAAATAATATATGTGTTTTATTAATGTAATTGTACCTAGGAACTATATATGATGATAATTAAGCCTATCATATTGATATTTAATGCATTCCATAATATTTTACTCTCTATGGGTGATATTTTGGTAGTATCCTGATAGGTTTTTCAATCGATGGAGTAAATTTAAAGGCTGATATGATAAGTAGATAATGAAAATGGAATAGAAATATGTGTTCATAAATTCTTTATGCTTCAAATGAAATTATATTATGGGTTTCATTAATAATTTGACAACATAACTGATTATGGGATTTCAAAAGATGAATGTGTACCATTAAAAGGACAAAAACTTTATGGGTTTTCACATAATTCAATGAACTAAAATGTTTACATTCCATTTTTTGACCCTTATTAAGTATTATATACTCATTCCATTTCTTTAAATCATTTTATAGTGTTGAAGAAAATTATAGATCATTTATGAACTAAATTTTCAAATGTTGGACAATTATCTTGAATGAAATATGTTTATTATTTAATGAGCATGGTTTTATGGAAAAATTGTACACAAAGTGGAATTTTCGTAATTTTAAAATTAATTTTTTTTTAATACTTAATATAATTAACCTAGTATGTGTGGGGAATGTTTTTATGGAAATAATTTATTTAGAATAGATAATTATTGAGGGATTATTCATTGGTTGTTACATGAATTTGTGGAATAAATTATGTTAAAGGTTCAATCCATTAAAAAACATATCAAAATTTCATATTTTTTATATAAGGAACATAATAAAAATCAATAACGAGATAACTATGACATGTTCCATTGAAAATACATCTTCAACTTGATTTTCCTCTCTACATTCATGTGAGAAAACTAAATTGACATGATTGGCTTGGTAAAGGAAATTAATATAATGAGGTAATATTTTACATGGATAATTACTTGATATTTTTTTCAATTCTTTAATAACAATTTTAGAGTCATAAAAAAGTCATATCATGTTCCAATTGCATTGGGAATCTTTCTTTATTTAATTATCCATAGCCAATAATTAATCATTCTATGAAACATTAATTTTATTTTAGTGGTGAATGAAACTTTTGAGAAATCCATGATTTTTTCAGAAAACACCTCCACATCCCAAGTGACCTGTCATGATGGAGGTTGCACCATCAACATTGACCCTGATCCACAGGTTGATTGGAGGTACCCTTCAAACATATTTGTGAACCCTGGGTTTTTTCAGCATACCTATCACTCCCAAAAGCCTATCTGTAATCAAGTCATTTAAACTATTATACATAGTTCCTATTTGAACTATTGATGCAGTATACACGTCATTATTCATGGAATGAATACCAACATTTGTGGAGGGATATATCTCATAAAATATCTTTCATTTTTGACAATCCCATACTGATGAGAAAATAGAGGCCACTTCTTCCATTCGGAGGCTCTAAATTTGATTGTTGCATCCAACCTTACTCATAATATCAATAAGTTCATCCATTATAATCATAGTTTTAATCTCTATTCCAAACATAAATCCTTAATAATCCCATAGTTACTAGGAAATTTTACATTCTAAAAAAGATGTTTCACATCATCCTATGCCTTCAAGCATTTGTGACTAGATGTCATTGGATTTTTACTAGTCCTTTTGAGATGATCATGTGTGGGAAGTATGTTTTTCCATATTGTCCATGGAATTATAAATATATATGGTCATATATATTTTTTCGTTAATTTTAGTAGCCATGATGGTGGTATATTGGAGCCCCCACATTGTAGTTTTTTTTATTCTTGGAATTAAATTTCACATTCCTGTTTTGCTTCTATATTAGAGTGTCAATGTCCATGAAGACCTAAATCTATATCTCCATACTGACTTCCATAAGGATAGGACATTCAAAATTTTTATTATATGATAATCAATTATCAATGGGAATGTGTAGTATCTTAGAAGAGATGTTCATTGGGTCCTGGAGTGTTTTGTCCATCCATGCAGTGCTCCGTCAATTTAGAGTATAATGTCGCCTTACCGAACAATTTTTATAATGTAATATTTCATTAAATGGATTCATTGTTGAATTCCAAAAAATAGATTAAAGGTTTTATTTGTATCCATTCAATATCCTCCCTATGTACTAATTTGTAAAAAATACATAAGAACCATCTTTAGAAATTAAATTCCATGTGAATTTTAAGATAACACCACAATTTAAAATCTATATTTATTTGATTCCAATACCTATCTTTTTAATGGTTCTAATGCATTCCTTCCATGAAATAGTGATCCTAATTTTTTTCATACACTGATAATGTCCTTATAAAATTCCTAATCATGGAATGAAGTTCCTTATTGAGACTTCTAGGCCATATTCACTAAGATAATGTGTAAAACAAATTGGTTGTGATCTCAAAGTGGACAAGACACACCCTTATGGCCCATGAAAAAAAATTTCCTTTCCACCTAGCTATTTTATTTAAATATCCAAAACATATCCCCACTACATATTTTATACTCACTAATCCCCAAAATAAGCTAAAACCAAAGTAATTGTAAGGAATGCATCTCATATTTTCTACAAGACTTCCAGTTGTCTAATTTTTTTTTCCAATTTGCATACCATCACAAAAAAAGAATATTTATTCCAACTTGTAGCACTCAAAGACACTTCCTCATAACATGACAAGAGTTCATTAATAGGGTATATAGTCTTTCTCGATGATCTCCCAAGGAGGAGAATATTAGCGGCATAACATAGATGTGATGGATCATACCCACGCACTACTGCATTTATTTTATTATAAAATCCAATATGATCAAGGTTATTGATATATCTGATCAAATAATTTTTTGTGATGGTAATGATAATTTCTTAATGTGGATCACCTTTTCTCACACAACTAGTGTATTTAAAGAAACCTATGGGGTGACATTAAAAATAATAGTCGACCATAAAGAGTTGATAATTTTTCTATTTAACCTAATAAATTCATTTTTGAGTCTATATATCCTGAGGTATATAAATATAAATATCTTTTTCAGCGTTTCATATTCCTTGGAAATTTTAATTTTAAGTGCAAAGTTTCCTTTCGTCATTTTACTCATCATTAGATTTACACTTTTTATGTATGTGAAGAGGAAAATATGAATTCTCCTCCCTTGGAAAAAGATAAATTGATTTGTGGTTATATAATCATAAACAATTTCTTGCATCAAATTCATGATGATCAAAGTAATATGTTTGGGAATTGCAATCACAATGGCTATTGTACTGAAGTCCCTAATCTCAAGTGAATTGTCTTTCTTGGGTATCAATAAAATTAATATTGAGTTTACCAAAAAATAAATTGAGCAATTATTATAAGATTATTTGGTTTAATACAACTAATAAACCAACATGATATCCCAATAAAATGTTATTTTTTGGTGAATTCATCCATGGTTGAAGCACTCTCCATATTGAGATAGAAAAGGGCTAGTTTGATTTCTTCTATGGTTAGAGCCATGGTTAGAGATTGTATTTGGTGGTCCTCAATGTAGAGGATTATATTTTCATTTTTTTTGTTCTCCATCATCAGTGTACATACCCTTAAAATTGTCTACAAATACATGAGAGATCTCATTTTTATAAGTGTGTATGCAATAATTTATGTCAATCGTGTTGTGTTCTATTTTAGTTTCCTTCTCTTTATGAAATCTATGAAAGAAAATTAATTTAATATATCTATATGTTAACCATTTAACATTAATATGATTCTTTAATGCCTTTATTTAAATATTAAGATATCATTCATCTTGTGGTGAGCATGCATCTCCTCTATAGATTGATTATTCTGAACATGGTTTCTAATTTGGATGTGTGAATGATAATCATCAGCAGCCTTGATTTCTAAATCCATATTGGAGAATGATATTTTTCTCAATTTTATTAGCTTCTTATTAGAATTTTTTATTTTCATTGTTAAATTTGTTATTTAACCAACAATGGGATCGATTTTATAAGCCTCCAACAAGGTCTCCCTACATCTAGGAATCAAGAACCATCTATTGTTGAATCAAAAAATATAATGGATCTGACCTTTCTTAATGATTGGAGACTACTACGATGATCATATTATAGTTTGAATTATACAAGGGGAGAGTGAACTGTGCATCCCAAATTGAAGCACTCATATCATCCATTTTATTCAAGAATCTATCGATATTAATTGTGTGTCATCCAATTAGAGTATATATTCTCAATTAGAATTCATATCCTATAACTAGGAACTCAAAAATATTTCACATGTCAAAACAATAATATAACTCTAAGGATGAAATTATCTTAATATTGAATCTAGTTTTTTCTTGTCGGTTCACTATAGTGTTTATCTCCCCATGAATCACTTATTTATGATTCAGGTTTCCAAAAAAATTCTTAATTTCCTCCCACAATTCACTTCTCCAAATATTGGATGTGAATTCATACAAAAATGAAAATAAGATATTTCATCCTGATATGATAAATGAGGCTGAAACACATTTTTGGTTTTTTATGTGATATTATAGATTATTCAATGTATTAAAACCCATAGGTGATCCATATACGGATCATGAGAATTTTATCAGACAAAATTAGATGAAAAGGAATCCCATTTGAAGTATTTACCATTATCAAAGATAATTTTTGGTATAATAATAACAAAAAACATGTGTTTGTAGGAAATAATAAAATGATTAAGCAATTTTTCATTTAGGGAGTTCCCTATCCCTCTACAGTTCCAATAATGAATCATCATTGTTTAAATGTTTTCACCTTGTATGAGTCCCTCTATGTTGTTCCAAACTCACCTGGCCTTTTATTTTTTTTCCTTTAATTTTATAATATATTTATTTTTTAGTGATATTAAATCCTTATACATTTATTTTCATAAATTATTGACAATACTCATGGTTTTCATAAGTTTTTTTAATCTCTATCTGCCCAAGGACTTGTGTGTCTTCAGCTTCATTATACCATAAGAAACCACTAAATGGGGTTAACCTATCATCAGAATACTTATGTTCAGTGGGTTTTTCAAGAGGTAATTTCTTTCTAGTAGACATATAGGTAGGGTATGTGCATGTCTATCCACCATCACATTCCAATTAGTTTCCTTCTCTCTATATTTAATGTATCCATTTCACACTATTTTAATGTTTGCCTTGATTTTGAATAAAATACATGCATGTAGGAATATATCCTTGGGGATAATCACTTCTTCTTTGAAATTAATAAACCCAGCTGGAGGGACATTGTATTTATCTATATAAGAAATAATAGTCTCATAATATGGCATGTACATTCCAAAATGAAAGATACCTTTTACAAGAGTGGATTCTAGCATTTCAGCCACAATCCTATCACCTTCATTTGAGGGTTCGACATACTAGTTTCCCTGAGATTTATGGGGAACTATTTATTTACACTTCCCCTTCTTACAGGTAGCAACATCATTTACCCTTAACTATAAAAATCATAATTTTTCATCAATTTTTCATTCAGAGGTTATATGGCCAAAAAAACATATCGTTCATGCAAAACAAATGAATTCCACTCAAAATGGATCTCAAGGTTGATTCTTTCATTTCTATTTGTTAGAACCACCTCTTTCACCAAGGTATTAGACATATCAACATCCCCCATGACCCTATAATAATTCCAAAATATTAAATAATCATTTTATTTATCCATCCTAATTGGATTTACAATAGAGGATGTTATTTCCAAAAGAATCATCTGATACAATTATAGCTAGTTATGTATATATATGCATTCCATACCTATGTTTATGTGTTGATGACATTTTCATGATCAGAATTTCTATCAAATTCTAAAATTTATAGAAATTTTTACATTAAGGATACATACCCCATACTCAAAGATCGTCACTTGAAATCATCATATGAGAAGACAACATGTTAATACTCACAATCTATTTCCTATATTCTTTGGTCGTAAAAGTCCAATATATCTATAATCCAATGGGTGAGGTCATTGAACACCCATATTTTTTCTCCCTTCAAGACTAGGACTCATGCAATAATGGAATACCTATATAGACTAACCCATTCATCAACCACATCTTGGATGGTAGATACATGTGATATTCTCTCGTTCATGATATCCCTTCTAGGAGGGGGTATCAAAATACTCAGAAGAAAGAGTGGTAATAGAATACACCACCTTTGAAATGTTCTTCAGTAGACCAAAACCTACAATAGGTCTGTGTTCAGCTAGATAGGATTTTGTTGCAAGATGAAAGATACCTTTTATATATGTGGTAATTTTTATGAATTCATTATGAGTGAAAACTAACTCAATAATTGATAAAATATTTTACCAGAATTAAAATTTACTTCCTGAGTAGGTTAATGTATTAAAAAATAATAAACTAATTTCTAGACAAATAAAACAATTTTCTATTTCTAAATAATATTTTTATTCTAATAAAAATACATTTCATCAGATAATTTTAATTAAATATTCATATCTTATCATTCTATTTTGTTCCAAAAAAAATAAATTATTCCATGTTACTTTTCAACAAATACCCTTCTACTTTGATTATTTTTTTTAAAGGTAATGTTTTAGTCAAAGACCAAAGCATAATTTATTGATAAAAAAAGGATTAAAATAGGAAAACAGATGGGACTTTTTTACAATCTCTATCAAAAATATATAGTAAATCAGAAGGAATAGAGTCCAGCCAAGTCATGCTCTAATGAACTCCTTTGTTGGCAAGAGCATCAGCAATGGCATTCCCTTCACATTAGGCATGAGTAGCTATATAATTGATCCCATGGAGCAAGTTCAGACCTAATTCCTTCGATAAAAAATTATATAATTCACTCCCTAAAACCACATAAAAATGTTATTGTTTTCGAATATAACCAATAAATACTCCATAAAAGGCTTAATACTCACTCCAAATATGTGATATCAAAGAGAAAGGTATGGGTTTTGAAACACTTATCTTTTTTTCTATGCTACTCTTACCCCTTCAATAAAATTATATATCCCTTATGTAATATTATATAAGTAGTATAATTATTATATAAATTATTTATGTAATCCAATTTTTTTTAATATCCCTTAATTTAATTGTTCACTCAAGTTAGTTTTATTCTAACATTGTGAATGAGGATGTTCTATGTTCACATCCTCCTTTCAATGATGTTTAAAAAAATAGATTTCATGAATTTATAAGGAATTAATTATTATTTAATTTACTATTTAAAAAAATTATGAGAATGTATTTATGATATTAATTTCGTTAAAAATTAACAATAATGTTTCGATGTGAAACACCATATTACATTAATTTGGGCATGACTAGTCTTTTTTATGTTGTCATGTACTATTTAAGTGCATTGTGGGATTTTGGGGAATAGATATCATTTTCAATGTAAAATGAAATTATTTTTGGGGGCGTATGTTTGTTTAAAATAATGTTGTCTTCATATAAATTTTTAAAAATATTTAGAGGGTTCTCTATAGGACTAGATAGACTTAAAATTTTGTTCAAAGTTTTTATACAGATAACAGGGTTGCGTACTACCTACTAGAAACATTCACATCATGAATGGGTTACAAAATGGGATTATTTTTTAGTGAATATACATTGAATATCATACAAGTCATGAAAATTGTAGAAGAGATGAAACCACTACCTCTCTAGAAAATGTCAATCAAGTTTTAATTGAATCGGAGGTGACATGTTTTTTATTGTATTTGTGATATGTAGGAGTCCACATCTTGAAAGGGATTCAAGACATGAATTCATTTCTTAGAACCATTTTATGAACCTTGTAATCTTGAATCGTTTTTCATTCAGTGTGTAAGATTTCCTATCATCCCATATGGAATCGGTTCAGATATTTTGGTTGATCTCCCTTATTCGGATTCACTTAGTTCTGAGTTTTCTTAATGTTTTAGTTTCACTGCATCTCCTTAGTAAGTTATTTTTATGCTTTATCATTACCTTTGGTCATGTAAGTGAAGTTGGATACATTTTTTAGTCGTATGCATGACATATTAGTTTTGTGATGATCCATTTTAATTTCCTATCAATACATTTATATCTAATGTCTATCTAGGGTTTTTATCTCCATTTTTTAAAAAATATTGGTTTCAATCATTCATGATATAGTTTTATATTATCATGTGTTTATAATTCTCAAATATCTATATATTGTTTTTGGTAATTTTTTCCATTGAAATGAATTCTCATTACTAAAAATGTAATTTTATGAAATGTGAGCATGTATTTTAAAATATTATTTGGGACAAACCTAGTACATTGGGATCCCTAATTTCACTGGGAAATGATCATAGGTGACCCTAGTTTTTATTTAACCACAAAGGGTTACACTTGTGATATCGAAATATTATGGAAGGAATAAATATCATTTGAAACCAACTTGTGCCTCTTTTAGGATTATTTTAAGTGTAGAATGTATTCAAATATACTAGACACAAAATGGTTTACTCTATTTTTTATACCAAGTTTATATCATAATGGTTTATTTAATAAATATTTTCTAAAGTTTTTGGGTTAAATGTTTTGATATTATACCTATTATATTCCTCAATTTTTTTAGTATGGAAGGAATTGATGAAAAAAAATGGAATGTTTAAAAATGAATTTATTTTTTAAAATCGGATATAAACATGATATTTTCCCTAAAGAGATAACCATTTCATTCTTGATATTATAAATTTTAAAGATAATTTCTTGGTATCCTACTCGACATTGTTCTCACACCCAACTTTTTTACTTTGGGTTGTTGTAGACATTGTTTTTAAGGACCCGAGTAAGGGGAAAGAAATCTAGTATACTGTAGGCTTCTCTTGTTGTCATTTCATTCACTAAGTGATGTCTTGTAGGTGGAAGTTGTCTACATAGATAATTTTTCGTCTTGTATTTTCATACTTTTATAGTTTATCATATTTGGAATAGTTTTTATTGATCCTTTAGTATATCTTTATTCTCAATTTGTACATTTGTTTTATGTCATGTTTTGGTTATATGCATTACATTGTTACTAAAATCATTATTATACCTCACTATGTGATAGATGGATCATGTTTATGGTTTATTTGAATCGTTTTGGTTTATTAAAAATTAGTATTAAATGGAATACCCATCCAGAAGTGTATTTCACAGTTCCTAGTTGTGGTTTGTCATATTGGTATATAAGAGTTAGGTCCATCAGAATTTAGATAGTAATCACTGAATAGGGAACAAGCCTGCTCACATATATGACTAAATTTATGTTACTAGGGGTGGTCTATGGTTTTCCCCAGTGATTAGAATTGATAATAGAGGTTATTTAAATGAACAATAAAAGGGGTTAGTTAAACATGATCTATTCCCATCATAAGTATTCATCCACATTCAATGAATTCATAATTCCCTTAAATTCATTATGCTTTAATGAATTGATATATATACATAATGTTTATCATATATATTTGGAATCTGATCATGACTGATTGTTTTTTATCTTGTAATTTTTAGACAATGCCTCAAAGAGGATCTTTTCCAAATCAGAGTGAGGATTATGCAAGATAGGTTTGACAAGAAAATACACGGGTGGAGTATTCTTTGTTTGAGGCTATGATCCCCACTATTTGGACTCTAGGAAAAAGGTTTTGGGAACCTGGGATGAGTAGTGGATCACGGTTCAAAATATTCAATGAAAACCCCTCTATCATTTTCTAATAATAGTGAATATCATGTACTAGAAGAATTGAGTGAGTGGATTGAGATGATCTCTATCTTACAGAAGAAACTAATGTCAGTTTTACATATGTGGTTAAAGAACATGTAAGGGTATTTTGGAACTCTATGTTACAGTTATATTTCATAAGGATCATACATTGGATAATTTCTAGAAAATCATCAAAAACATTTTTTATCCTTATACATTACATAGGTAAAAGATTGAGGAGTTTTTGACCCTAGAGAATGGAGATCATATGATTTTTTGGGTATTTCACAATTTTTCCAGAGTAATTGTACTTGTAATCAATATTAGTCACCAATAATTACATGGTGTCTTAGATGTGTGAGTTGTGGTAAATGTTTGATATTTGGCTGATGATGATTCTAATGTCCCTTCTAACCATTATAGAGGTAGTTGATAAGGAATCTTTGGAATATATTTAACATAGCAGAAAAAATAGGTTTGGGATGAGATTTAGTTGGTACTATCATTATCCAAAGTGTATCTTCTAGCGATAAAAGAAAGAAAAATTTCTCCATTGATATTCATGAGCAGTGTCAAGGGATTCTTATAGATATAAGTGGTTTGTTTTCTATTACTATGGGGATTATTGTCAAACCAATACTAATTTTGGTGAGGGACCTATTAATTTTAATCCTTGTGGACAATCATAACATATAAAAAATTATTGAGACCATATTTACCATGATTGAAAGGCTTGATCCACATTCTTTAAGGGAACACAAGTTCGTACCAATGCTTCCAAATATTGTGTGTTTTATCCTCAGTCTAGGGGGTTTTCATGTGTCTATGAAATATCACATATGAGTTAATAATGGATTTCATTATATGGTGTAGAATTCATTAGTGGAATCTAATGTAGGGATACCAAAAAATAATTTCATGGTGATTATTTCTTCTTATGTGGTGGTAGAATTTTTTATACAGGTTCTACATAATATTTCATATCATCAAATCTATTTGATATGTTGGGATTGTATTTAGACCTTATTCCAACCATAATGAATCTTTCTATAACTTTGGTAATGTTGTCCGAACATGGATTCAAGTACAATACATGTCGAGTGACAACAGCAGACCAAGAGGTGGAGTGGAACTAATTAGGGATCAATCATAATATTTTAAACATGAATATCAACATTGATTATATGATAAGTTTTAAGGTAAAAATAGACTATTATCAAAACATGGTTTAGTTATTATCTACCAATGATGCCACTCATGATTTTCAGGGTCAGTGGGACTATATATTATGATAGTGGGACCCATTTTTCTTTATACTGGGGTAACCACATGCAAGTTTTAGAGTTGTTTCATGATATTGTTGACTATTTAATGGTATTTTTTCATTTAATATTATTTTTTGTATAACTTGATGTCTTCCCAGAAGAAGTTTCTTGTTTACTACCATAGAGATAGGTTGATTTTAGTGAAGAATTTCTCCATAGAAGGGTTCTCATTTCAATGACATTTTACCATATGGATCCTATTATGTTAGTAGAATATTATGTCTACAATAAATATCTCTAGGCTATGGAATTTATTTTTTCGAGCATTTCACTATGGGCTTCGTATGTACTCTTTGATAAAAAAGAATACGAGAGCCTGAAACATTTTATTGACTATCATAATTTAAATTTGGGGATCATCAAGTATAAAAATCTCTTCTCAAACATATATGATCTATTTTTTTAGCTTATAAGAAATCATTGGTTTTCAATGATTGACATGTGGTCATAGTACCACTAGTTTAGATTCTAATAAGAGGATATACCTAATATAGAATTTAAGATCCACTAAGAATATTATGAGTTTTTTGTTATTCCATTCAGAGTTACTTATATTCTGGGACTGTATATGGAATTTATAAAATTGATATTTCATCGGTTATTGGTCTATTTTTTATGGTGATTATGCATGATATTTTTTATTAGTCCATGTCAGATTTCTATCACATGGCCCTTTGGATGTCATTTTTAGAAAATTGTGGTAACATCATATGTATGGTAATCATTCAAAATATGAGACTTAGATTGATAAAGTAATGTTTATAGGGAATTTTATATATGATAGGTTCATCTAAGAGGCTTCATATATGGTACATGTAGTTAGGTCATAGGAGAGAGCTATAAATTTGATTGAGATCTGATGAATCATAGGGTTATCTAGTTATTACACACATTTTGTTTGATACTTATCCTTTCTTTCATCACCGATGAAATCATTAGCCTATAAGGGTGCCATTTTTGAGTAGAATAATAGGTGTTAGAGATCATCCATGTATCTTTAGGTGGGATTGATAGTGACTTCCACATTGATTATTCCATAACCATGTTCGGTCGATGATTTTTTTGTGATTCTTTTAGAATGGTTTTGGGGTGTGTTTTTATGTATGGTAAATAGGTGGAAGCCTATAGTTGTCAATAATTATTACATTTTGATAATAACTACCCTACCCATGATCTTGAGGTTGATTAGATTATGTATACACTCAAAATAGGGATATAATACCTCTTTAAGGGAATTTTTTTGGTATATTTTGATCATAAAAAATGATGTATATTTTCACTCAAAGGGATATAAACAAGAATTAGAGATTCTATGTGGGGTATCTCTATAATTTTTATTTTTATATTTCATACCCTTATAGAAAGTGGAATTTTTTCACTGGTCCACTATGAAGGAAATTACCCAGACTAGGAGTGAAAGAATATGTGGAAGAGTGGTATTTTATGAGATTTGTTTCTGTAGAGATGATATTGGGAATGTATAAAGCTAGTGGGAGGGTTTGTATGGATTTGATGAAGGATGACTCTTAATTTTATTAGTGGGTTTATCTCAATTTAATATTTGACACTGAGATCTCTAATTTTAGTATAATATTTTACGGTGTTGAGACCTTAGATGAGTGGTCTAGTACTCCCAACAACAATTTTTTTAAATAGGTTATCTATTACATTTTCCATGAGGATATAGTGGATGGATAGTGAAAAACATTCCTTATAGTAAGTACACCTAGGTACAACCATGATGTATTATGGTTTGAGACATCATTATTTAGTATCAACTTTATTTTTCAATTAATTAATCATTGGGACATTTTTTAAATAACCCATTAAACTATCATGTGTATATTATTAACTAATGTATATTTTTTCTTGAAAATGTACACATGACATTTTTTGATGTGATGAGTGGGCCAAAAATTATGAATCATGAGCATACCATAACATTCATATATTTTATATCCATTAAATAATTTAAATATCACATATCATAGATAAACACACTATCTCATGAACCAAAGATTTAGTGTCATTATAGATTATGTCACATCTATAATTTTTGGGGGTATTAATTATTTCATTTTTAGTCATTCATTTATCATTGGGGATCCCTATATTTTTTGGGGGAAAATAGATATTAGGGGCTTGGAAGTAGGTGGTGCATGGTTGGTGCACATTTAGGGGAACTTGTGGGTCGTTGCTCAAGAATTTGTGCAGCCAAGTGAGTTTTTTAAATGTGATGAACACAATATTCATGTAGGTTTTTCAAAAGGTGCAGCTTGTTCCTCACATATAGGGACATATATTTTATGATTTTTTTGTAAAACCATGTGGGAAATCATGTAACATATCCAGGTGATTAAAAATTTGAAAATATCCTTGTATTCCTCTTTAATTTTATCCCTAAAACACCACCAATCCTCCCCATTTTGGATTTTTAGCCATGGGGTCCTCTTCCAAGAATTATTAAAGATATTGAACCATTATCCTTCCATTGTTTTCAACCTAATTATTCAAGGAAACATTATGTATTTATTTTTCCACAAGATATCTCCTTCTTTATAGGGTTTATCCTACCTATTTCTTCAGTTTTTACATATTTTTGGGTTGTTTGAAATAAAGAGGGTTTGATCATGTGTTGTTGGGATAAATCATAATTATTATTGTTAAATAATTTCATTATAGTGTCTTATGGTTGTGGGGTTGTGGTTTCACACTAATTTCTAGTAGTTTTCAAGTGTGAGGTAGGTGGTTTAATGCTTTACATCATTAGATGATTTTGAAATTTGTGTATGGTTTTCTAAATGTTTTATATGGAATATTTTTGTGGAGGGAAACATTTTTTGGAAATGTTTAAGAATGAATATGTGAATGAGGATTTTTTTGAAAATAAATTAGTTTTATCTCATGGGTGATTCAAAATAGAATTTCATAAATGTATTTTATGCACTGTTCAAAAGGTTGAAATTTTGATTTCAAATAGATTTAAAGGAGAAAATTTGATGAAAGTGGGTATTTCTAATGAAATGGATTTTAGTTCATGTTGTCTTATTTGTTGCGCAACTTGAATTCATATTTGAATTGTGAGGCATGTTGTAAAAAATGATTTTAACATGAATACAACTTTGAAAGGGGATTCACATAAGAAAAATGGTTGGATTCAATGTGGGTCCCTCTCATTTTGTTTCCAAATGTATTTTCATAAATATTTAAAATGGTGAGAAACATATCTCCAAATGGTTTTGTTGTTCATGTGAAATAGAATGTGGTTTTGTTTATGGAAAGTGGTGGTTTCCATGTAATATTTGATCATTGGATCAATATAAAAATGTTCAATAATGAAAATGTGAAAGTGGTTATTTCCTTGTTTTATTTGGATACATGTAATGTGTAGGTAGAAGTTCGATTTATGTGATATTTGATCCTTAATTATAGAATAAAGGGTTTCATGGGAACCTTTGTGGGTTAACTAGAAATAGTATGCTAGTTGATTCAGAAGTAGCTGAGGCCGAGATTCATTTATTGATATTAATGATTTCAAAAATAACTAAACATGTGACATGAACATATACTACAAGAAAATTGGAGAGATACTATCTTGTGGACTATACATTAGGAAATATTTGGACCACTAAACATGTGGAAGATATCTTCTTTTGTGGATCATGAATGAGGGCATTGTTGGTAGTTGAGTTAATGGATTTTGATCACTGAGGTATGATGTTCATAGATCCCCACATGTTCTAGATACCAATATGGATTTTTCCACTGTTACGTGTTGTGAAATGATACTTGTATTATATGGTTATATTCATTGTTATATGGTAGACCTTCTTTGTATTTTTATTACAATCAATCTTATTTGTAGAAATGTTTTTCCATAAATGTTTTTCTTGAAAATGTTTTTATTCAAATGTTTTCTTGGTAATTTTTTAAATATTCTTATGGAAATATGATTGTAAATTGTTTTATAATGTAATAGAATTCTTTATTTTGATTTGGTTGGTATCCTTATAGGATTTGAATTACACCCAACATAAACCATTTGGTGTATATATACACTTTTATGTTTGAACCAGGTAAATGGGATATATATTATAGTGATGGTGGATGTAGCTCCTAGTGATCCACTTCATCTTAGTGTAAATGGCGGGGGATTGAGGGTGATGTCCCTCTACTTTCATAGATGTCTTTTGGGATAATTTTTTGTTCCCATTCCATTTTTGTAATTTTTGGTTTTTGGTTCATGCTATTGACATTGAATGTAAAAATTTGTGTACCTCATTTGGTTGTGGTTATCAGTTGGTGTGATTTGTATTTATTTTGGTTGTTTGTGATTATATAAATGGGAGAAATCATTCAAAAGTCGTCTTTTTATACAAATGGATATGTTTGTAGCCCATGTATATTGGTAATGCCCTTTCAGGTAATGCCATGGACCAGGCTGGGTGTTGTGTTGGATGGAATCCTAGAATGGTTCATAGAAAAGTGTTATTATAGAATATCACTCTCTTTTTGGGTAAAGTTATTTAGTAAAGAGTCATTCTAGAATGGAGATATGATTTTTAGGACTTGAGGTTCTAGTTTTATGAGGGGTTCTGGGAAAGAACACCCTGGGATATGACATAAGTCAATATTGGATGTCTGGAATTGATTATACCTCTCCTCCAGCTGTGACATTAAAGACAAAGAATGTATATAGACACTAGGTGGGGGTGGAGTGGTTTTTCATCCAATCTTATTATAATTTAATTGGTTATGTTTTGAGTTATGGAAGTATTTGATATTTGTTTTGGTTGTGTTAAATTTTTAGAACAAGTGTTGATGGTTTCCTTGTGGATGTTATTTGTGGTAGTAAAATGCATCCTCGAATGATTTTTATGCAACTGTAAAAAGAAGACTAAGAGATTTATCAATATCTAATTGTTTAGAGGTTAGTGGATGTTGTGGTTCAGAAAATCTATGATTGGGTAAAAGGATCAAGATCTGATATTGCTCATGATATAGTGGAAGAATGTCGCCCATGAAAGGAAAATGATCAAGAGTTTCTCAAAAACAGGATTAATCATTTTTGAGGTAGCACTGATCCTCAGGAAGTAGAGAATTGGATTGAGATGATAAAGAGGGTGTTATATTTTCTTGATACTCTAGAGGCAGTTAAGGCGTAATGTGATTCATTTATATTGTAAGTTCCTAGTAAGAAGTTGTGGTACTTAGTGGTGCCAACTGGAAATAAAGAGAAGATGGATTGGATGGTCTTCGGGTAGTTTTCAATGACCAGTATTGTTTAGATATTTTGACCATTTCTAGATCCATAGAGATTATGGAGCTTAGAAATGGATATTGTTTTATGATGGATTATGATTACATCTTTTCAATGTTATTTCAGTACATTCCCAAGATAATTTCTAATGAGAAAATGCATTGTCCGAATTTCTAAATGGGGTTCTAGCCAGAAATATAATATCATGTTCTCTTATTCATGCTAAAAACTTGCACCCCTGTGGATAATTGTGCCATGATAGTATAAATAGATCATGGAATAATTTCTATTTTATTTGGAGTTGTATCAATAGTTTTCAACTGAAGTTCGTCGGAGAAGAATAGGAAGCAGGATGAGCATGTAAATAAAGGATGTGGTATTTTATGTCATACTTCAAGGCTATCATTGTTAGTGTCTTCCGGTGTTGGGTCAGTCATATTCCATCAGTGTGGGAATAAAGGGTTCACATGAACTATGTGTTCATATTCACCCATACCTTTTCACTACTGTGGATTTATGGGAAACTTGCATTTATTTTGCAATATGGTGTTCCCATATCAGAGTGGTGAATAGTCAGTTGCATACAATGGAATGAAATAATGGTTAGAACTATTCAAGAAAGTTTTTTCTTGGATTGGAACTCCTAGAAGCTGGACTGGCTCATAATCAGGGTAGAGTTAGTTCAGGATAGAACTGTAAGCTATTTCTCATTTTGAGATTTAGATTGAGACAAGGAAACTCCATGCGGTGAATTCAGTGCTAGTGGAGTCAAATAAAGGGCCTGTGAAAATTTTAGGTATTGTACATATTGAATCATATTTGGATTTTTTTATCTTAGACACTATTTCATTATTTTATTTTATTTATAAATGTATTTTGGAGGTGTTAATGTTTCCAAAACAAGTTTATTTAATGTGTGATGGAGTTAGTAATGCCTCTTGGTAAGAATAAAGAGCATGGTTTCATGAGTTTATCATGTCCACTCATCATGTCAAAGATTGAAATGGTTTGGGTTTTTCTGGTCATAGAAATTTACATTTTTAATGTGATAATTGATATGGATTGGATGCTATGTTTTCATATGCACATGTATTTCTATAGGTGGTGAGTATTATTTGTTACACCTAATATTAATAACTGATTCTTTCACCATGACTAAGATCCTCAGTTATGATGTGATGGACATCCACTTCTGGAATTGGAAAATCATGCATTTTAGATCTTATCGCTCATGTTTGGGGATTATGATAGTGACGTTTGTGGTGTATTACATACTATAGTGGATGAGTTCCTATATTTTTTCTATAGGATTTCATGGGGTTTTCTATAGAGAGAGATCTAGATTTTGTCCATTCATTTGACATTGGGGACAAATATGAAATCTCATCCCTCATACCATATTTCCCCCACTGAACTGAGGGAATTAAAGGTATATCTTGATGATTGGGAATCCAAAGTATACATTTTCCCGCATGCCTCACATTGGGCTACCATAGTTATTTTTTGTGAAAATGGATGATGGATATCTCTGGTTGTGCATTGATATCCAAAAGCTGAATAAGGTAATGATCTAGAAAAATAGTAATTTCCCTGTATTTATGACATTTTTTATCATTATAATGGAGAATATTAGTTTTTTAAGATTGATATCTGATCCAGGGATTATAAATATAGAGTTATAGAGGTGGATGTTCCAAAAATAGTCTTTTGGCGAAAGTACAACCATTTGGAGTATTTGGTCATGTCTTTTAGGTTGAAAAATGCACTTGTGGTCTTTATAAAACTAACTAATAAGGTGTTCCAATAGTTTCCTAAATCTATTTTCATCATAATTGAGGTTTAAATCTGAGTACATCCCAAGACCAAGGAGGATCATGAGTGGAATTTAATAATTCTTAAATGCACTCTTCCATACCATCTTCTATATGATATGTTTTCTAAGTGAACCTTTTATATTAGGGATCTAAAGTTTCACACCATGTGATCTTGAAAAAATTTGTTTTAGTGGACACAAAGAAGATCAATGTAGTGTTTTTATGGGAATGGTCTAAAAATGTTTTTAAATCAAAATCTTTTTGTTCCAATAATGGTATTACATGTGGGTTTTTTAGGATTTCTATCATCATTCTTCATCCATGACAGCGATTACCCAGAAAAGTGTATATTTTATTAGAGCCCAGATTATCAATATTTACTTGAGTATATTAAGATGAAGTTTACTGTGGTCCACATTTTTTTCTTAAAAGAATCTATAAAGATTTATGTTGTCTATTGTGAAACCTCTGGGATGGGCCATGGGTTTGTGATGATGCAGGATGACCATGTGGTGGCATGTGATTGTCACCCACTCGGACCAAAAGAAATTAATCTCCCAACCCTTGACCAAGAAATGGATGTGTTGATGCATTCCTTAAAGACATGGTGCTATTATATTTTTGGGGAGAAATTTATTTTTTACTCAGATCATAATATCATGGACAACATTTTTAACCAAAATTTTCTGAATATAACATAGCACCATGGGGTTGAGTATCTTTAGGGGTTTGAAATTTTTATAGTCAAAACCCATGGTAAGGGTAATGTTTTTGAATAATATTGGAACTAGATGGTACAATGAAAGCATATAAAATGTATAGTTATGGGGTCACTATGATGGGTCGTTTCACTCATATTAATCTCAAGACCAAGGAATACAATAGAGCCATGTTCTTGGCCATTGTTCAGCTGACACCACCCCACTTGGAGTTGAATCCATAAGAGTAGTTGAGTGATGAGTTGAAATAGAAGTCTATACAGTTTTTAAATGTTTTGTGATTGTTCATTGTCGCATGAGGGATTTCTATTCTTCAAGGGTCACTTCCTGGGGTTGTTTTCATTGAGGAAGGTGGTGATATAGGATAGACAAAAATATCAGTGTGTTATTTATCCTGGTGCTACTAAGATTTACTAAGACATTCACCTACAGTTATGGTGTCTAGGTATGAAGAAATATGTAGCTGAATATATAAGTCCCTAGCCTTAAAACATTACATAAATCTGAATTAAATTAATAATTCACATTGAGTATCTTTTCAGGTTTAGAGTTTTAGATAATAAGGACATAACTATTACATCTCAATGATTACAAAGTAGACACATCTACTCAGTTTCCATTTTTTTCACAACATAAAAACTCTTGAACCAAAGAGTCATGTCTAGTTCCATGTTTTAGACAGCATGAAATTTCCTTGATCCCATCCTTGACCTTATTCAACTTTATGTCCTGTGAAAAACATTTCAAAAACTTGGGATGAGCATAAAAAGCTCAGTAAGGGATATAAAATACGAAAAGAAAAGGTTAGTCCATGTATACATAAGAATCAATGAAATCATACTTTACTCATAAAACATAAGCACTTTAACATACCTCATGAAATCATAAGATTTATGAATAACTTATAGAAATCACAAGACATAAAGGTAACCTGAGGCATTCATAATATTCTTACATAGGGAGTAACCCCCATGGTTACGTTTGGACTACCCATCATAGTATATTCCCTAAATCTCTTTAGAGAATCCTTAGCATTTAACTCCTTTGTGTTATCCAATGCATTGGAGAGCTGTCTCAGGCTCACCCGCCCTAGGTTTATCATGAAACAACCTATATATGTAACAATGGACAAGAACCATAACATAGTCATAACACATAACTTAAGAATAAACAAAAGATAGCATTCCCACATTGCAATAACAATATAACATTTTAAGATATTGAAATAATGAATCCATTCTAAAAACCATTTTCAATACCAAAATATGTAAAAAGAGTATATGATATTTATTTTTCTTTGGAAATCATTACGTCTTGTTAAGGAATCCATAGATCAAATAATACTCATGGCGGCAGAAAAGGTCATTGTCACCGCTTACATAAAAAAAGAAACATTCATTTTTTTCATTTAGTAAAATACTTCACAGAGAAAATATTCCCTTTGAATGAAATGAAAAGTCAAAAGGGTTTTATACCCCGTATAAAATAAATTCATGTAGAAATCAAAAGATGTCTCAATGAAAGGAGATTGAGACGAAGACTCGTACAAAGACGGTATCTTTAGATTAAGGATAAATCAATTACATAATTATGTGTGAAAATATAAATACACCCAATATAAATGAATATTAAGTTTAAAACAATAAGAAGTCATCCACACATATTTATATCATAATATAATCAAGAAGTGGAGGTTTAACCTAAAGAATTGAAAT
Organism: Viscum album; assembly: GCA_963277665.1. NCBI lineage: Eukaryota > Viridiplantae > Streptophyta > Magnoliopsida > Santalales > Viscaceae > Viscum > Viscum album. Next base: position 229,383,315 of record OY728143.1, read on the forward strand.
TGGGTTAAGAAGTTCCCTTAAGAAATTCGACAGCCTAACGGTGTCACTTTAAAATTCAGAAAATGATTTGATGAGAGATAAAAAGGGTATCTCATAACTTGGACATAAAATTTACATCAATAAGGATATATAAGAACATATCCCAACATATGAATATGTAAATTAAAAGACCTAACAAAAGGAAGTCTTTTAAAAAGAGGAGGGTGAAAGGTTTCCTTACCGATTTGGGTAACGTTTGAAACGTACACCCCATGACAGAAAGATCATACAATGAATATGAAAATACCCATAAATTAAATTATATTATAAAAAGAATTAAATTATGGGCAGTACATACACCACATAAAAGGAAATAGTGGCAAATGTAGCATGAATCTCACAGGAATAAAAAGTGAGATAAAAACCCCTTACCTCATTGTAATCAATCGAGTCGTGTGACCAAAAGATAATAAACACCAAATGAATCACATAATAAGATGAATATAAATATAATCATGATAATATATATGAAATGGCAGCACACAATACACCACAAGCAATAAATAAGTGGTGAATAATGGAAATCTCATGGAATTAAAAGTGAGATAAGAAATCCCCTTACCTCAAGTCCAACTTGTCTTGTTCGTTTCTATATATTACTGAATAATAAACATTGGTCAATTTATAATTTCTTAAGGAATTACTTTAAAGTTTATTATTCAATTAATATCACGTATTATCATGTTATAATAATTAGTTAATTATGTGAGTTCATATCATACGTTTTGTCGATGTTCGGTACAAGAGTCAACAATGAACTTGTTTGAAGAGAATCGTCCATGTAGTTATAAGTAAATAATCTCCGGAATGGTGTTCATGATTTAAATATCATATATATTAATTATATCTGTATTTAATAATATTCCAAAAAATTTGGAGATAAAAAATGAAATGTACCGTTCAAGGAGACGGTAGTTCGTACGTACGCATGAACGCTACTTTCATTTTTTGTCATATTAATGGACTTTAAAACTAAATGAGACAAAGAAATATTATAATCCCAGTATAATATATATGTTATATAGGTAAAATAGTTTCATTAATTACATTCTTTATAAATTCCATTTTTTTCATTAACGAGTCACATCACTTGAGGGGGTGGTAGTCCACACTTCCTCATATGAAATTATCGCATTTGCACAACATGAAAAGCATAAAGGTATGTTTTAAATATAAAATACAGAATCATTTAGAGGACCTAAATATAATATATATCATATATAAATATAGTTACATCATAATGTCCACCATGAAAGGTGTTAAAATAATATTTAACAATCATCGTTTCGTGAGGCAGTAATTCGCCACCCACAGAAACAGTATGTTCTTTAACCATTAGACGGAGGTGTATGTAAGTGTAGGTAGAATACTTATCATAACAAAATCCTAGTATATTGAGGATATTGGTGTTATTATGGGATAAAATAATCAGAATATAGTGGTGAGTTAAGAAGGAAAATAAAAGAAAGAAGCTCGAGAGAAGACATTACCTCTAAATCGAGTAACTGTTATTGATTTGAGCCAAAGGCTTCCTTGGAAATACTTCTGCCCAAAGTGAGGCTTCTAGGAGAGAGAGAGGGATGTGGGGAGATAATATGAGCAGATTTTGTATGATCCAAGGGCTTTAGAGGTGTGGGTAAGTGGGTAGAGGTGGGGGCCTTTTATAAGAGGGAGGAGGGTCACTTTTGGAAAGTCTTGAAATGTTACTTTATTATAAAATGGTTTTAGGATTTTAAAAGTCCCACAATGATATATTTAAAGGATAAGGTGATAAGGGTTCAAAATATACCCATAAAATAGGTTTTTTACAAGTCTAAGTCTTAGATTTTACCTTATCTTTTCATTTTATTTAAATCGTTCATTAATGAGATAATCATGTCATCATCATGGTGTCATAAATAAATTTATTTATTTAATGACTAAAAATTATAAAAAATATACCATGATGTAGGAAATATTTTTAGATTTACAATTACTATTTATATTCTAAGAGATATTTTATTTAAATAAAATTAAAATTGTTTTACTTAGGATATACAAACCTTTGTTATATTTCGCTTCTTTTTTAAAAATAATGTCATAAATGTCACTATCACACCCATGTGACTCCATGGGCCCTCAAGTTCGGTAAAAATCATCCCATGGTTGTACATGACTCAAAAAAGAGTATTTGGACACATTTTGGGGTCATTTTATATTATTATGATATAATTTTTTTACCCTTAACTACCTGATTACTAATTAATCATGATGATTAAAGATAATTGACGTTGTTACTATTCATAATGTCCAAAAACAAAAGAGTCTTAATTACATAATTTAGACCTTATGATTCCAAATATGGAATCAATTTTACCAAATTCCAAACACAAAAATTTCAGTAATTAATTTAAAAATAATTTTTTTTGTCACAACCAAAGACGGGTTTTTAATAAGTAAAATTTATCAAAAGATTGACTTGTTTTTACATCCAATTGAAAAGTAAAATTACTTCCAATGAACAAAATTGTATTAATTGATAAATATATAATTAAATTTCACTTTAAAATCAATCAAAATTACAATCAAAATATATAATGAAATTAGATGAAAAAGTAGTTCTGAAGTAAAATGCAGTATTTTTCACTATTCATTTAAAATGAACATTTGTCAGAAAAATACCAAAAATTTATCCGAAGTAAATTTAATATTCCAAATTGAAAAATGATTTCCATTTTACCAAATTCCAAACATAAAATTTTCATTAAATAATTTTATAATTAATTCCCATTGTCAAAACAAATAGCGTGTTTTTAAGAATCAATATCTATCAAAAGATTGACACTTGTTTATGTCCAATTTCAAAGTGAAATTAATTCCAATGACCACCATTGGATTAAATGGTAAAAATATATTTTAACTATACTTTAAACCCAATTAATAAGATAATATATCCATATAAATAAATTATATTAAAATGGGGTTTTGAAGTAAAATACAATATTTTTCACTATTCATAAAAAATGAACTTTATCAGAAAAATAACAAAATTTTACAAAGTAAATTTTGATATCCTGATTCTATAGAAGGATTTTATTTTGTAAAATATAACATATAAAATTGAAAAAAAGTATATTTAAAAAGGGTTCGCCATCAAAAGGTTGTTAATCGACCTTTTAAAGAATATTAGAATATTTATGCTTAAAATTGGATTCATTCGCATTTTAAGCCTCTATCATTTATTGGGTAATTGTTAAAATATTTAACAAACATATATAATAATTTTTTAGTTAGTTTTTTTCATTCCCACCATTACAACGGCTAGGCATTAACTACCATTTAAAATAATATTATTATATTATTATTGTGCAACGTAAGATTTCAAAGAAACTCGTTGTTGCGTATTGGGTACGCCATCGAACATAGCATTCAATTTAAAGTAATATTAACATTTTATTCAAAAATATAAATAAATATGAAAATGTATTATTCTTTATTTACCTGGGATGTTACATCCTTCCCCCCCTTTTGGGAATTGTGTCCTTGAAATTTTAAAATTGGGCTCGGAAACTTCATTGAAATCCCCACATCGGAAAAGGAGTAAATTAAACTATCAATTTAAAAAAAGAAAGAAAAGTACAAAGGTCACCCAAGACAAAAGATACTTGGATTCCATGAAAACATGGATATGGAAGAGAAAACAAAAGGATAAGTTCTGATGGAGAGTGATAGACAATATGTCTAGGATAAAGTTAACCACCAGAAAATCACAAACTTGTGATGGGTTAAACGGTATTTGATTCCCCAGTAGGAAATGTTAAGAGGAAACGTTTTTGTTTTAAGTTACTTTTCATTGAGTAATTTATTTATGAGCTTAACTAAATCATAAGGAAACATACTTATTTGTCATGTATACTTTCATCTCTTACTAGATTTCTTACACAAACTCATATTTTCTCCAAAAGATGAGTATTTATGATGACTTGTTCACATTAAGAGCGCTATAATCAACTTCTTGAAAATCACCTAATCCACAAAAGATGAACTTTATATTTCCCATGTCTTTAAACCTTAACCAAAACCAAAATTTTTAGTACAAGATCAGATAATCCCCAAAATGATAATCCTTTATAAAAAGAAATACTACTCTTAATCTCCAAAATTGAACAAAAAGAACCCAATGTTCAAGAAAGACCATTAAATAAACAGTTATCCCTAAAATTATTCAAAGTAATCCAAACTAAGATTGAAACCCAAATCTCTGAAGGATTTAATCACATAGTCTTCCAAGGTAAATATTAACATTTATCTCTAAATAACATCAGTTACTCTTAAAGTATCATATTGAAAAGTAATTAACCTAATCACATATCCTCAATGATAGGTTAATAATTTCCATAGATAACCCAAAATCAACTTATTCCTGATTCATAATATCATCTAAATAAAAATAATTAGTTATACTAACCAGGGACTTTACATAGTCCAGTGGTAGGCGATAAATACTAGTCGCACTTTGGTTGTGGGTTCGATTCCCGCAGCTTCGTCCGACGCGACGGGTTGTCACACAGTTTGGGTGTTGTCCCTTTTCAAAAACAACATAATTTTATAACATTCCCAAAAGAGATAAATTCATCAAAAATAACCATAACATATTTTAAACACAAAGGTTATCTAATAACTTTTATTTTTCATCCCAAAATGTATTAACCGGTAATTGCCTCAAATTCAAGGATCATATAAACCCAAATGGTTCTTTATAAATATATCCACAAAAGAAAAGATAATTATTCCTTGAATAAAATTTTCATATATCAAACATCAGGGTTACACATACTAATAAAAGTCTTCTAATGTAACCCCATCATCAAAATAGCCTTAATAATTTTAGGAATTTCACCATCATAAAAACTACCATAAATTTTGAATCCCTTATATGTTGACTTCTTACTCATTCAACATTCTTCATGATCCATTAACCATTCATTTCCAACTTAACCTGAAATACTTCTTCCCTACAAACAAATCATGAATCATATCCTAAGATTTCAATAATAGGAATACATGTGTCAAAAGATAATCCATACCTTTCATTGGTCCTTGTCAGTTTCTTCATCCTTAATCGGAATGGCATTTGGTATTGGTAAACAAATATTTGTACGATCCTCGTGATCCCATTCCTAAAACTTCTTCATAGGACATGTGTTCACATAATGACCATGCACACCACTTTTAAAACATTCAATTGATTCCTCAGAAAGGACTTATTTCCCTTTCCTAGAGTCAACTAGATACTTCCTTTTTCCATGGAAAGTTCTTGCTTTATGACCTTTATTTCTACATCTATATAATATTTCTGTCCCTTTGAAACATTTTCCTATGTGTTTCATTCCACATCTTTGACACATAGGTTTTTGAACATTCTTACCTTTAGATTATTAATTGAACTTCCGTAGAGATTTTCTTCAAGCATATATGATGACTTATAAAAATCACTAAGGTTCAGGTGGTCAATCATGACTCCAGATAGTTGGTTGAGAATAACCACAAGAGTTCTCATTGCATCTCCCACATCATTCAGTTGCTCTTTCAGAAAACCATCATAGTTTTCTTCACATCCATTGTTACATTGGTGCCTGCTAGATCCTTCCATTTACTAAAACCAAAAAGGTCAGTGTGATTATATCAGTAAAATAATCATATAACACTAAGATATAATTATTCATGTTATCTTAAACTCATTCTCTTTATCTAAAAAAACTATGACTCTTTCTGAAATCCTAACCATTATGGTAATTTTACTTATGCTTAAAGAATACCCTAACCTATAAAGTTATCTAAACCTACCTATGATACCAACTATAAGGCCCCGGCCTTAAAACATTACATAATCATGAATTAAATGAATAATTCACATTGAGGATCTTTTCAGGTTTAGAGTTTTAGAGAATTAGGACATAGCTATTACATCTCAATGATTACAAAGTAGACACATCTACTCAGTTTCCATTTTTTCACAAAATAAAAACTCTTGAATAATAGAGTCATTTCTAGTTCCATGTTTTAGACAGCATGAAATTTCCTTGATCCCATCCTTGACCCTATTCCACATTATGTATTGTTAAAATCATTTCAAAAACTTGGGATGAGCATAAAAAGCTCAGTAAGTGTAGAGACCCAGAGCTTGATGTACATGGATGCTAAATTACTTTTTCAGAATACTTAATACATAAAAAAACAGACACCCAAGGACCGTAATAGTTTAGTGTCTTTGGAAACTCAAAACATAATCTTCTAATCATGGTGAAAGATCCTCAACATCTCCCACAAATATATTCTTTTTTTCTTACCTAAAACCTTCCTTTATATGCTGGGGGAAAAGAAAACATAAAAAAGGTGAGCTCAAATGCTCAGTAAGGGTAAGCATGGAAAAATAAAACAACCCATATACATTTGAACTTAGAAACCTGAACATAAAGTTTAAACATCAAAATCTTGAGCAATGACATTAAACATGGTAGTACGTAAGGCATAGATCATAATGGAACATCAATCGTGAAAAAATTTCATGGTAATAAAACATTTAATTGTGGAAAACCATTAATCTCATGTTATGATTTCCATAGTAGTCAAGGCATTGCTGCCAAGACCATCATAGTGGACAAATTCCATTACTGAATCGGGTTTACCTGTCGTTCTAGCCCTGTATTACTATACCATATTTACTTGTCATTACAACCATGTCTATCTCATGATATATAAATCTTTACCCAATGCATTTGAGGGAGATATAGGTTCCACCCATATCATATTGAAATCAATCTTACGTTTTACACAAAACAATCATAAATCACTCATCATAACCCAAAGAATAAAATGGGTTTCATAAACATCATCCCATCATGACATAATCCATATAAAACAAATGGATACATTTCATAATAATAAAAAATAAAACCATGAAAATAATAGAGACATTATACTTTAAACATAATAATTTCACCTTAGATGGTAAATAGTTTTGAATAAACACTTTAAATGAATTATTCAGGAAAATATCCTTTCTTTTTCAATATAATTTTCTTTTCTCAAAATGTCGTGCGATTTTGAATGAAAATAATTTTATTGAAAATAGTCATGAAATATTTTAGTGTAAGATTCATGAAAATAAGGCTTTATAAAACTGTAAAAATCTGTTCATGTTTTATATGTTAAAAAAACATTATCCTCATGCTTTTAACGGAAAAGTCAAAAAGTACCACGTATGGTAAATAAAAGAAAGATTCCTTACATAACACAAAGTAAAAGTCAAATAGGGGTAAAAATTAATTTAAAAATACATTTAATAATATTAAAAACTTTATGAAAAATATTTTTATCGACATGGATGAAAAATATAACCCTAGTAAATACTTATGTATAAGCAATCTCGGATAAAAATAAGATTGAAAAATTATCCCTTACCTTAGTTCCAATTTTTTTCCTACGTGTCTGAAACTACTATATAGTGGGTTTAAACATATTATTAACTTGTAAAATGACCATAATAATATTTATGATATCATATATGATTCACTTATGACTTTATATTACCCGTTCTTTTGTCAATTCCATGTTAAAGCAGTGTTTTGGGTAAAATCGTTTCATTTATCGTACGTGTTTGGACTTGTTGTTCCTGATATTATTATTAATTATATCATGATATACTTACTTTCATAATCTAAAACATGATTTATATATCCTATATATTCAGTATATATATATATATAACAGATAGATAAATGAAATGAAACACATCGTTCATGGAGATGGTAGGTCGTACGTACGCATGAACGTTGTTTTCCTTTCCTTATTGACTTGAATAGATGTAATTAGGTGACATATATATATAAAAATAAATCTAGTAGCATTATTATGTCATATATATAATTATTATTCATTATATATACTTTATAATAATTCTTGAATAGTTAATATAGAGAATTAATATCATCGCATCGTGGAGACGGTAATACGTACGTACGCACGAGTGATGATATTGTTCCCATAATTATTGAATGGAATTGTAGTGGATGATATAATATCTCGGAATCAGTATGATGTTATAATAACCATATTTAGTTATTTTTTACACCATTATACCCATCCAAGTAATGTGGTGGTGGAAAAAAATATTACACCACGGCGTGGAGACGGTATTCCGTACGTACGCACGCGCGGTGATTTCATTTTCCGTAGGATGGATAGAAGGTTAAATGGGGTTGTTTAAAATTTATAATAACATATCAGTATATTAGTTAAACTTTTTTCATTACTTTATAATGAAACAACTAAATATGAGGAAGTAGAAGAATAAATAAACTTGAAAGAATCAGTAGAAGAGTTTACCTCTTCTTCGATGCGCCTCCTCTTAACCTCCTCTTAGGGAACTAAAGATGGTATTTGAAGAATACCAGGACCTATAGTTGGTTTATATAAAAGTTTAGAAGTTAAATGGGCAGGTTTTTTCCGAGATTGAAGGCTCACATTTGTGTTAATAGGAGAGGGAGGAGGTTCCCTTTTATAAGAGGGGTGAGGGGCACCTTAGGAAAAACTTAAAATATTATTTTATAATAATTCATATTCGGTTTATAATAGATCCAATGTGACTTATTTTGAGGCTAGGGTGTGGATGGGTATAACTCATCTCAAAAACTAGGTTTTAGAGATGTTTAGGTTACCATTTTAACCTTATAATTTATATTTAACTCTAAGTTAAATAATTTAACTTTTACCGTGTCTTCTTGTATTCTTACACTATATGGTTAATAAACATACTATAAACTATAAATAGAACCCCAATTGGTTAATTAATGTCATTTATATTATTATATAAGTCTTTTGGACACACCTTAGATTTTTAGGACCATTATATCAATTAATAATATAATATTTGTTTTAAAACTCTTTTATGTCAATTTTGACACTATTTGGTATTTTGTTTTCTCTAAATTCATAACAGCATTATTACTTAGAAAAAAAATCATCTAACCAACTATAATATGTTATATTAACATATATAATTAGTTTAATTCATAAAAAGTCTCAAATTACATTTATTTGGGTATTTATAATATCAATTATGTTAATATTTCATTAATAAGGTAATTACATCATCATCATTGTGTCATAAATAAATTAAATTATTTAATGTATAAAAAATATAAATAAAATACCATTATTTAGGAAATATTTTTATATTTCTAATGAATATTTATAGTCGAATTTATCATATGTATAACCCTATATTAAAAATGTTTTAGTTATTAATCTTTGATTTTAACTATTTTAACTCTTCTTAAAATAAAATAATAATAAATGTCCTAATCTAATCCAAGTGGAACTAAAGGGTAATATTTATATTCCTAAGGTTGTTTTTGGTCTAATTACACTTATCCAATAGAATTAGGACATGTTATAGGGTAATAATAATATCATTTTTACCCATAATTACCCTATTTACTTTTAATCGTGGTAAATAAAAATAAAAAGTTACTATTCACCAAAAATTATTTTATCTTATTGAACCACATTTTAATCCTTAATATTAACTGTGTCTCTCATATTTTCTAAATTCAAATCATAGAATCGGTAAAATTAATATTTGTGTAAATTTGAAAATTCTCCTAGGAGGTGGGTAAAAGACGGTAAAAAGTTCAATAAAATTTTTATATATCTAAAATTATTATAAAATGACTCCAATGAAATACATTGAACTTATATAGGTATTATGTATCTATTTTGACCTAAAATAAATTTAAATAAAATAAATTATTATTTAAATAAAATGTCAGTTTTAACCAATAACTCTGGGTTTTCACTATTCATCAAAAATTGAAAATTCTCAGAAAAATACCAAAAATTCACCCTATGATAATTTCGATATTCCGAATCCAAAAATCAAGTCCATTTTGAAAGATAAAATTTATAAAATTTTAAAAAGTGCGTATTACTATTCATAACAGTTAGTTTATATAATATTGTAATAACATATCATTGTTTAGTGAAACTCGGTATTGCGTACAACGCAAGATATTGAGGATGGTTGCTCTTGCATGTAACACAAGCCAAGAATATTGTTGAGTATACTACAAGCTAATACGGTGTTGCGTATAGTGCAAGATAATCTTGGTGTAGTGTACAACAAAAGACATCAAAGAAATTAAAAAGAATAATTCTCATAAAATCTTGGGGTGTTACATTCTACCCCCCTTAAAATGAATTTCACCCTTGAAATTTACCAGGGTTATAAATGGTTTTTTACTTGAAAGTTTCTTTCATAGAAACCCACATCATAAAAATGAATACTAAAACATAATTTTAAAAAATAATGTATGAAACGTAACGGTTACCCAAATTAACTCATCACTGGGTTTCCACATAGAAGAACATAGGTGAAAATATGGATATGGAAGAGAAATTTAACCATCAACTTCTGATGAAGAGTGGTAGAGGACATGGCTATGAAAAAGACAACAATCCCAAAGCCATAAATTTTTTATAATCTAAGGTACCATCTGATTCATCAGATATGAGGGCACTAGGACAACATTTTTGGTTTCAAGATCATTTCCCTAAAGTTGAAAATTTTTAATTAGAAGAAATACTTACTTGATTTTGGTACAATCTCATCGTTGGTCATTCCATGAACAATTTCCACTTCATATCTTAAAGAAATGAAGTTGAATTTTTCATTTGTGAAGTGTTAGCAAATCTTGTGATAGAATGATGGGTCATTCCATCTATCCCAAACAAAAGGTTAGAAAAAGTCATCAAATATGCATAAGTTCATCTATGGTGATATTAACCGTATACGATTCCAAAAATGGAATTATACTTCATCTATCATACTGCTTAATAAAATAAAACTAATTTCTACTAACAAGGGACTTTCTATAGGCTAGTGGTAGGCACTAAAGTATTGTCGCACTTCGGTTGTGGGTTCGATTCCAGCAACCTTGTCTGACGCGATGGGTTGTCACTCGTCCTGCAGGTTGTCCTTTTTCCTAAAACAACACTATTATAACATTCCAGAAATAATATCGAAAAAATGTTCTATCCTTAAACAATATTACCTTATGTCCAACATAATCTATTTCAAATCATTAGACTTATCCAAAATACTTCTATCCAAGCTCATAGTGTAAAGAAAATGATTACTAGAAATGTCATTAACCAAGCATGTGAATACCATCATTTATCCCCCATATATCATAAGATATATCTTGTTGGTCACATTCCAAACATGTGAATACCTTAATCATGTATTCTCTTGAAAAATGAATAGCCATTTAACATTAGTGAAAACATGAATGCTGTCAAAAGTTTACTCTTTCCACATACCAAAATCCCAAAATTTCTATATACTCAAACCATGATATAACTTTGTCCTTATATCAGTCATGAGCTCATTAATACTATCAAACATTTCATTTTCTCCTTATCCCTTCATTATGCGAATATCATCTGCTTTCCAAAAATATTTCAATTACTTTTCATGGTTACTAATATCATACAATTATTGAAAACCAATACATAGATATTCCAAAATTCTATGATACTATAAATGAGATTCCATGATACTATTTTGAAATCCCATTACATAAACACTTAATCATTCCACAACATCATTTTCATACTCAACATCACAAATAGTGATCGAATGTGACTTCCCTTTGTCATTTTCCTAAAGAGGTTGCTAGCGTCGATCATCATTAACCCTTGGATTAGGGAATTTATTAGAATAATACCACATTTCCTTGAACTTGAAGCATTTAAGTGTTGGTGGAGTGTTATCTATAGTCTTTTCACTATTCATGTCATTTGAAACATTTTTCCCATTACTTCGACACTCAGTTGCTCGATGACCTTCTTTTCCACACTTGAAACATTTTCTAGTACCTTGTAGACAATCTCCACCATGCTTCTTTCCATACTTTGATCATAAAGAAACATTCATCTTCTTTTCACCATTATCTTGAGATTTTTCCTTGAACTCCATCTTTTGTTTCTTGTCAAAACCATGAGATGGATATGTAATACCAACTTCTAGTTCTACCTTGATATCACAACGCACAATATCTTCATAGTAATTGAAGTCTCTTATAGCTAATTCCCTTCGAAGACTTGGTTTTAAGCCACTGAAGAATCGATCAACTTTACTTTCACGTTGTATGATAAAACCATATGCATAATTTCAAGCCTAGTAAAATTCGCCTCGTATATACCAACAGATTCATCATCCTTTTTCATAATCTCAAGGAACTCCTTTTCCATATTTTTTGGAAGAATATGAGGGAATTACTTATTGAAAAATAAGTTCTTGAACTCATCCCATTCCATGGATTCAGTTTCATCTTGGGGTTTCGTATTCTTAATTAGAGTCCACCACTGGTCTGCTTCACCTTCTAAACGGTAAATAGCTAGAATGAATTTTTCATGTTCCGAATAGCGAAGTATGGAAAATATCTTTTCAATGGAACCGATCCATTTTTCAGCAACAAGTGGATCAGAAGACCCACTGAAAGAAGATAGATGTTGCCTCATCAAGGACTCAATAGAATATTGTTCCCTTCTCTGCTCATTTGGAATTCCAAAATGATTTATAGATTTTGGAAGTATAAAAATAATATTTTTCACTCCATCTCCTATAACATTGGTTTGTTCAGGAGGACAATCATTTCATTGTCCATTACATTGATCAACATGGTTCCTTCAGGTTCTAGTCATCATCTAAAACCCAAAAAGAATAGTGTGAGAGGAAAAAATCATGCTAGGAAAACAACATAATCAAGGGGGAGTACCTTCAATATATAACATCTTAGGTTTAATTCTAAGATCATTACCTTAATTCTAGAACTATAACCAATACGTATACTTAACCTTAGAGACATCCCTAGACATACCTTAGAAATATCTCTAGGGATTTCACTAAAGTTTTCGCATCCTAGTTTCTAAAGGTTAAATAAACTTTTCCTTTGATACCAACTGTAGAGACCCAGAGATTGACGTACATGGACACTACATTACTTTTTTGGAATACTTAATACATAACAAAAATAGATACCCAAGGACCGTAATAGTTTAGTGTCTTTGGAAACTCTGAACATAATCTTCTAATCATGGTGAAAGATCTTCAACATCTCCCATAAAGATATTATTTTTTTCCTACCTAAAACCTTCCTTTATATCCTGTGGGAAAAGAAAACATAAAAAGGGTAATCTCAAATTCTCATTAAGGGTAAGAATGGAGAAAATAAAACAACTGATATACATTTGAACTTAAAAATATGAACATAAAGTTTAAACATCAAAATCTTGGGCAATGACATTAAACATGGTAGTACGTGAGGCATAGATCATAATGGAACATCAATCATGAAAAAATATCATGGGAATAAAACATGTAATTGTGTAAAACCATTATTCTCATGTTATGATTTCCATATTAGACAAGGCATTGCTTCCAAGACCATTATAGTGGACAAAGTCCATTACTGAATCGGGTTTACCTGTCGTTCCATCCCTGTATTACTCTACCGGATTTAATTTTCATTACAGCCATGTATATCTCATGATATATATAAATTTACCCATTGAATTGGAGGTAGATATAGGTCCCACCCATCTCATATTGAAATCATTCTTACATGTGCCACAAAACAATCATAATTCATTCATCATAACCCAAAGAATAAAATGGGTTTCATAAACATCATCCCATCATGAAATAATCCATATAAAACAAATGGATACATTTTATCATTAGAAAAATCAAACATTAAAAATAATAGAGACATTATAGTTAAAACATAATAATGTCACCTTAGATGGGAAATAGTTTTGAATAAACACTTGAAATGAATTCTTGAGGAAAATATTCTTTCTTCTTCAAAATCATTTTCTTTTCTAAATATACCGTGCGATTTTAAATGAAAATAATTTTGTTGAAAATAGTCATGAAATATTGTAGTGTAATATTCATGAAAATAAGGTGTTATAAAACTTTAAAAATCCATTCATGCCGTATAAGTTAAAAAAACATTATCCTCATACTTTTAACAGAAAAGTCAAAAAGTACCACGTATGGTAAACAAAAGAAAGATTCCTTCCATAACATAAAGTAAAAGTAAAATAGGGGTAAAAATGACTTTAAACATACATGGAATAATATTAAACACTTTATGAAAAACATTTTTATGGACATGGATGAAAAATATAACCCCGGTAAATAATTACGTATAAGCAATCTCGGATAAAAATTAGATTGAAAAATTATCCCTTACCTTAGGTCCAATTTCATCCATAGGTGTCCAAAATGCTTGTATAGTGGGTTTAAACATACTATTAACTTTTAACATAACCATAATAATATTTATGATATCATATATGATTCACTTGTGACTTTATATTACCCGTTCTTTTTTTCAATTCCATGTTAAAGCAGCGTTTTGGGTAAAATCGTTTCATTTATCGTACGTGTTTAGACTTGTTGTTATTGATATTATTATTACTTATATAATGATTTACTTACTTTAAGAATTTAAAACATGATTTATATATCATATATATTCAGTATATATATATATATATAATAGATAGATAAATGAAATGAAACACACCGTTCATGGAGACGGTAGGTCGTACGTACGCATGAACGCTGTTTTCCTTTCCTTATTGACTTGAATGGAAGTAAGTGGGTGAAATATATATATATACATAAATAAAGTATAATTATTATGTCATATATATCATTATTATTCATTATATATAATTTATAATGATTCTTGAATGGTTAATATGGAGAATGAATCTCATCGCGCCGTGGAGACGGTAATCCGTACGTATGCACGAGCAATGATATCATTCCCATAATTATTGAATGGAATTGGAGTGGATGATATAATATATCAGAATCAGTATGATGTTTTAATAACCATATATAGTTATTTTTTACACCATTATACCCATCCATGTAAGATGGTGGTGGAAAAACAGATTACACCATGGCGTTGAGACGGTATTCCGTACGTACGCACGGGCGGTGATTTCGTTTTCCATAGGATGGATAGAAAGTGAAATGGGGTTTTTTCATTTTTATAATAATATATCAGTATATTATTTATACTTATGTAATTACTTTATAATGATACAACTAAAGAAGAGGAAGTGCAAGAATAAAGAAACATGAAAGAATCGGTAGAAGAGATTACCTCTTCTACGATGCGCCTCCTCTTAACCTCCTTTTAGGGCACTAAAGTTGGTCTTTGAAGAAGACCTGGACCTCTATTAGGTTTATATGAAAGTGTATAAGTGAAATTTTTAGGTTTTTTCCGATCTTGAAGGCTCAAATTTGTGTGAAGAGGAGAGGGAGGTGCTGCCCTTTTATAAGAGGGATGAGGGGCACCTTAGGAAAAACTTAAAATGTTATTTTTTAATAAATTCATATTCAGTTTATAATAGCTCCAAAGTGACTTATTTCGAGGATAGGGTGGGTATGGGTCGAAATAATCTCAACCAATAGGTTTTATACAAGTTTAGGTTACCATTTTAACCTTATCATTTAGATTTAACTCAAAGTTAAATAATTTAACTTTTACTGTGTCTTCTTGTATTCTTACACTATATGGTTAATAAACTTACTAAAAACTACCAATTGAACCCCAATTGGTTCATTAATGTCATATATATTTATATATAAGTCTTTTCTCCGAACCTTAGATTTTTAGGACCATTATATCAATTAATTATATAATATTTGTTTTAAAACCCTTTTATGTCAATTTTGACACTATTTGGAATTTTATTTTCTCTAAATTCATAACAACGTTAATACTTCAAATAAATTTCATCAAACCAACTATAATATTTTATATTAACCTATAAAATTATTTTAATTTATTAAAATTCTCAAATTACATTTATTTGGGTATTTATAATATCAATTATGTTAATATTTCATTAATAATGTAATTATTGCATCATCATTGTGTCATAAATAAATTAAATTATTTAATATATAAAAAATATAGATAAAATACCATTATGTAGGAAATATTTTTAGATTTCTATTGAATATTTATAGTCCAATTTATCTTATGTATAACCCAATATTAAAAATGTTTTAGTTATTAATCTTTGATTTTAACTATTTTAACTCTTCATTAAATAAAATAATAATAAATGTCCTAATCTAATCCAAGTGGACCTAAAGGGTAATATTTTATTCCTAAGGA
This sequence comes from Viscum album, assembly GCA_963277665.1. Taxonomy (NCBI): domain Eukaryota; kingdom Viridiplantae; phylum Streptophyta; class Magnoliopsida; order Santalales; family Viscaceae; genus Viscum; species Viscum album. Next base: position 229,399,607 of record OY728143.1, read on the forward strand.
TGTTTTTGGTTGAATTAAACTTATCCAATAGAATTTGGACATGTGTTAGGGTAATAATAATATCATTTTTAGCCTTAACTATCCTATTTACTTTTAAACGTGGTAAATAAAAGTAAAAATTTACTATTCACCAAAAGTAATTTTTATCTTATTGAACCACATTTTACTCCTTTATATTAACCATTTATCTCGGATTTTCGAAATTCAACTCATAGAAGCGGTAAAATTAAGATTTATGTAAATTTGCAAATACTTCTATGAGGTGGGTAAAAGACGGTAAAATGTTCAATAAAATTTTTATATATCTAAAATTATTATAAAATGACTCTAATGAATTAAATTGAACTTATATAGGTATTATGTATCTATTTTGACCTAAAAAAATTTAAATAAAATAAATTATTATTTAAATAAAAAGTTGGTTTTAACCAATAACTCAATGTTTTCACTATTCATCAAAAATTGAATGTTTTCAGAAAAATACCAAAAATTCACCCTAGGCTAATTTCAATATTCCGAATCCAAAAATTAAGTCCATTTTGAAATATAAAATTTATAAAATTTCAAAAACTGGGTATTACTATTCATAACGGCTAGTTTATATAATACTGTAATAACATATCGTTGTTTAGTGAAACTCAGTATTGCATACGACGCAAGCTATCGAGGAAGGTTGCTCTTGCGTGTAATGAAAGCCAAGAATATTGTTGCGTATACTACAAGCTAATATGGTGTTGAGTATAGTGCAAGATAATCTTTTTGTATCATACAACAAAAGACATCAAAGAAATTAAAAAGAATAATTCTCATAAAATCTCGTGGTGTTACAGTAAGGGATATAAAATACGGAAAGAAAACGTTAGTTCATGTATACATAAGAATCAATGAAATCATACTTTACTCATAAAAAATAAGCACTTTAACATACCTCATGAAATCATAAGATTTATGAATAACTCATAGAAATCATAATACATAAAGGTAACTTGAGGCATTCATAACATTCTTACGTAGGGAGTAACCCTCATGGTTATGTTTGGAATACCTATCACAATATATTCCCTAAATATCATCAGAGAAACCGTAGCGCTTAACTCCTTCGCGTTACCCAATGCATTGGAGAGCTATCTTGGGCTCACCCACCCTAGTTTTATCACGGAACCACCCGTATACATAACAATGGCCAAGAAACATAACATAATCATAACACATAACTTAATCATAAAGGAAAGATAACATTCCCATATTGCAATAACAATATAACATTTTAAGATATTGAAATAATTAATCCATTATAAAAACCATTTTCTATACCAAAATACGTAAAAAGAGTATATGGTATTTATTTTTCGTTAGAAAACATTACAGCTTGTTAAGGAATCCATAGATCAAATAAAACTCACGACGGTAGAAAAGGTCGTTGTCACCGCTTATGTAAAAAAAGAAAAATTCATTTTTTTCATTTTGTAAAACACTTCATAAAGAAAAAATTCCCTTTGAATGAAGTGAAAATTCAAAATGGTTTTATACCCCGTATAAAATAAAGTCGTGTGGAAATCAAAAGATGTCTCAATGAAAGGAGATTGAGACGAAGACTCGTACAAAGATGGTATCCTTAGATTAAGGATAAATCAATTACGTAATTACCTGTGGGAAATATAAATACACCCAATATAAGTGGATATTAAGTGTAAAACAATCAGAGTTCATCCACACATATTCATATCACGATGTAATCAAAAAGTATATGTTTAACCCAAAGAATTGAAATTGGGTTAAGAAGTTCTCTTACAGAAATTCGACAGCCTAATAGAATCACTTTAAAATTCAAAAAATGATTTGATGAGAGATAAAAAGGGTATATCAACACTTGGACATAAAATTTACAGTAATAAGGATATATAATAACATATCCCAACATAAGAATATGTAAATTAAAAGACATATCAAAAGGAAGTCTTTTAAAAAGAGTAGGGTGAAAGGTTCCCTTACTGATTTGGGTAACTTTCAAAACGTACACCCCATGACAGAAGGATCATAAAATGAAGATTTAAATACCTGTAAATTAAATTATATTACACAATGAATAAAATTATGGGCAGTACATACACCAAAAAAATGAAATAGTGGCAAATGTAGCATGAATCTCACGGGAATAAAAAGTGAGATAAAAACCTCTTACCTCGTTGTAATCAATCGAGTCGTATGACCAAAAGATAATAAACACCAAATTAATCACATAATACCATTAATATAAATAGAATCATGATATTATATATGAAATGGAAGTACACAATACACCACATGCAATAAATAAGTGGTGAACAATGGAAATCTCACGGAATTAAAAGTGAGATAAGAAATCCCCTTACCTCAAGTCTGACTTGTCTTGTTCGTTTATTTATATTACTGAATAATAAACTTTGGTAAATTTATAATTTATTAAGGACTTTATTTAAATTTTATTATTCAATTCATATCACATATTATCATGTTATAATAATTAGTTAATTATGTGAGTTCATATCATACGTTTTGTCGATGTTCGGTACATGAGTCAACAATGAACTTGTTTGAAGAGAATTGTCCATGTAGTTATAATTACATAATCTCCAGAAAGTTTTTCATGATTTAAATATCATATATATCCATTAAATATGTATTTAATAATATTCCAAAATATTTGGAGATAAAAAATGAAATGTACCGTTCATGGAAACGGTAGGCCGTACGTACGCATCAACTCTACTTTCATTTTTTGTCATAGTAATAGACTTTAAAACTAAATTAGACATAGATATATTATAATTCTAGTATTATATATATTTTATATAGGTAACATAATTTCATTAATTACATTCTTTATAAATTCCATGTTTGTCATGAACGAGTCACATTACTTGAGGGGGCGGTAGTCCACACTTCCTCATATGAAATTATCTCATTTGCACAACATGCAAAGCATAAAGGTATGTTTTAAATATAAAATACAAAAGCATTGAGAGGAAATAAATATAATATATATCATATATAAATATAGTGACATCATAATGGCCACCATGAGAGGTGTAAAAATAATATTGAACAATCATCATTTTGTGAGGCAGTAATTCGCCACCCACAGAAACAGTATGTTCTTTAACCATTAGACAGAGGTGTGTGTAAGTGTAGGTATAATAATTATCATAAAAACATCCTAGTATATTTATGATAATGGTTTTATTATGGGATCAACTAATAATAAGATATTGGTGAGTGAAGAAGGAAAATAAAAGAAAGAAACTCGAGATAAGACATTACCTCTAAATCGGGTAGCTCTTTTTTATTTGGGCCAAAGGCTTCCTTGGAAGTACTTCTTCCCAAAGTGAGGCTTCTAAGAGTGATAGAGGGATGTGGAGAGATAATATAAGCATATTTTGTATGAGCCAAGGGCTTGATAGGTGTAGGTAAGGGGTTAGAGGTGGGGGACTTTTATAAGAGGGAGGAGGGTCACTTATGGAAAGTCTTGAAATGATACTTTATTATAAAATGGTTTTCATATTTTAAAGGTCCCACAAGGATATATTTCTAGGATACGGTGATAAGGGTTCAAAATACACCCATAAAATAGGTTTTTTACAAGTTTAAGTCTTATATTTTACCTTATATTTTTATTTTATTTAAATCATTCATTAATGAGGTAATCACTGCATCATCATGGTGTCATAAATAAATTTACTTATTTAATGTCTAAAAATTATAAATAAAATACCATAATGTAGGAAATATTTTTCGCTTTACAATTTATATTTATAGTCTAAGATATCATTTATGTAAATAAAATTAAAATTTTTGTACTTAGGATATACAAACCTTTGTTATATTTCTCTTCTTTTTTAAAAATAATGTCATAAATGTCACTATCACACCCTTGTGACTCCATGGGCCCTCAAGTTCGGTAAAATGATTACCACGGTCGGCATGACTCAAAAAAAGAGTATTTGGACATATGTTGGGGTCATTTTATATTATTATGATATTATTTTATTACCCTTAACTACCTGATTACTAATTAATTATGATGATTAAAGATAATTGTCGATGTTACTATTCATAATGTTCAAAAAAAGAGTATTAAATACATAATTTGGACCTTATGAATCCAAATATGTAATCCATTTTACCAAATTCCAAACACAGAAATTTCAGAAATTAATTTAAAAATAATTTCCGTTGTCACAACCAAAGACGGGTTTTTAAAAAGTAAAATTTATCAAAAGATTGACCTGTTTTTACATCCAATTGAAAAGTTAAATTACTTCCAATGAACAACATTGTATTAATTGATAAAAATATAATTTAATTACACTTTAAAACCAATCAAAAGGACAATATATATATAATTAAATTAGATTAAAAAGTAGTTTTGAAGTAAAATGCAGTATTTTTCACTATTCATTAAAAATGAACATTTGTTAGAAAAATACCAAAAATTTATCCAAAGTAAATTTTATATTCCAAATTCAAAAATTATGTCCATTTTACAAAATTAAAAAAATATAAGTTTCATTAATTAATTTTATAATTAATTCCCATTGTCAAAACAAATAGCGTGTTTTTAAGAAACAATATCTATCAAAAGATTGACACTTGTTTATGTCCAATTTGAAAGTGAAATTAATTCCAATGACCACCATTGGATTAAATGGTAAAAATATATTTTAAATAAACTTTAAAACCAATTAAAATATTCTATCCATATAAATAAATTATATTAAAAGGAGGTTTTGAATTAAAATACAGCATTTTTCACTATTCATAAAAAAATGAACATTATCGGAAAAATAACAAAAATTTACACAAAGTAAATTTTGATGTCCCAATTATAAAAAAGGATTTTATTTTGTCAAATATAACACATAAAATTGAAAAAAAGTAGATTTAAAAAGGGTTCACCATCAAAAGTCTGTTAATCGACCTTTTAAAGAATATTAGAATATTTATGCTTAAAATTGGATTCATTCGCATTTTAAGCCTCTATAATTTGTTGGGTAATTGTTAAAATAGTTAACAAACATATATAATCATTTTTTAGTTAGTTATATTCATTCCCGCATTTACAACGGCTAGGCGTTAACTACCATTTAAAATAATATTATTATATTATTAGTGTGCAACGTAAGATTTCAAAGAAACTCGTTGTTGTGTATTGGGTATGCCATCGAACTTAGAATTACCTTTAAAGTAATATTAACATTTTATTCACAAATATTAATAAATATGAAAATTTTATATTCTTTATTTACTTGGGATGTTATAGACTATGTATTGCAGTGTTACACATGTTAGCAGTTTAATGCAGAGCACCAAAGGCCCTCTGGTTTCCTTTAGCCGTGACCTATATGTACCTAGAAGTGCGATGAGATCCCATGGATTTTATTTTTGGATTAACTCATAAACCTTATATAAGGAATTCTATTTGTGTTTTGATTTACCATCTAATCAAATCATTTATTTAATTCTAATTAAGTATTCATCCATGGTGGGTGAGTAGGGTTAGATGTATGTGCAAGTTGTGATGATTCATGTTGTGTTTTCAATAATTTTTTCTGACATAGACCTCTATTTCATCTCATGGTTTTTTATGTCCTTAAAAATTATTAGGGTCCACAAGTAAATTTGAGCATGGTGTACGATCCTAAAATGGAAGGTCATATGGATCAGGTGAATCATATTTTAGAAGAAATGATTTATGAATGTGTTGTGTACTTTAGTTGTTTGTGGGATACACATTTGGTATTGTTTGAATTTTTATATAAAAAAAGTTATAAATAATTAATTAAAATATATCCATTTGAGGTTATTTATTGTTTTCCATTTCAATATATTTTGTGTTGGGATGAGGTGGATAAGACATCATTTTTCAGACTAAGCCTTGTGAGGGATACATCTAATAATTTATAAAAGATTATGATGTGGTTTTTGATATCTCAAAGTCCTAAAAAGTCTTATCCATATTAGAGGTGTAGATATTTGATGTTTTCTAATGGTTTCCATGTTTTTCTCAAAGTTTAACTTCGATTGGTTCACCATCATTTAGGTAGGAAATGGAATATAATGCAATGGTATACCAAACCATTTGAGATTACTAATTAGATTTTTATGGTGGTATAAAAGTTCTATATTAAATCTCTATTGGTTTCAATTAATAATGTGTTCGATGTATTTCAGTTGAAAAATTATGACATGGATCTATCCCATTTATTGAGTTGGGAGGAGATGGAGTTGTAGCCTCATTATTCTGTGTTTGCGCGACTGGTACATAAAGTAGATTCCTAGGAGAGAGTTCTTCGTTGGAAGTCCATTCAAGGGGTATGAGTATTGTGGAATCATGGTAATGATGTGAATGATACTTTTGTGGAAAATTATTATGTTGTGGTGGAATACACCTTTTTTCTGATCAAGATTTGTGTTGTATTTATGTGGGAATAATATTTTCATTGTGAGAGAATTTCCAAATCTATAATTTTTTATGTATTGTTTTGATTATTTTCATTATTGAATTTATCCTTCAGATTACCCTTATGATATTTTATAAAGATGATGATTTTGGGATCGATAGTAGGTTATAAATGGTTGGAGAATGGTTTGGGGAAACTATTCACCCTTTCCCAAGAAACCATGCGACAAATTACATTTTTGGACAGTAGATAACACACAGTCAACACATAGTTTTTCAAACAGTGTGTCTTGTATCCCTTGGAGAGTGCAGGAAACATAGTTTCTGTATGGTTTGGAAATCTATATGGTCAAACGGTGCAACATATCTAGGTCACTCAAAAGTGTAAAATTATTGTTTGCGCCCTCTTCAATTTAAACCATAAAACACCTCCCATTCACCCCATTTGAGACTCTCATCCATGAGATCCTCCCCCAAAATTTCATAAAGCCTTTAAACATGAATCCATGGGTTTTTTTACCTCTATTATTTAATGAAACGTCAAGTAAGTATTTTTCATCTTAATTTCTACCTCATTATAGTGTTTCACTTAATTATTTCTTGAGTTTATATTTATTGGTGTGGTGACTCACCTAGAGAGGGTTTGATCTTGTGTTGTTTGGAGAAATATTAATTATTACTATTTTATCTTTAATTTGTAGCATATTTTTGGATGTATGGTTGTTTTTTCTCACCAATTTCCTATAGTTTTCAAGTGTGAGGTAGATCATTCCATGATTTTACCTTATTATAAGATTTTAATATTCTTTCATGGTTGCGAAATTGTGTTCTTTGTGTTATTTCTAGGGTGGGAAACATGTTTTGGAAATTTAGTGGAATGAATATGATATAGATATTGGTTTTTAAAATGAAATTGGATTTATTTCATGTGTGCTTCATTATGGAGTTTTTAAATGTATTTTATGCCTTGTTTGAAAGTTGAAAAATGGATTTTCAATGAAATTTAGATGTAAAAATATGATTAAATAGGGTTGTACAAATGAAATGGATTTTTTACATGTTGGATTATTTATTTCGAACCATAAAATAGGATTTCAATTGTGAAGCCTGTTATAAAAAATGGTTTTATCATGAATACGTTTTTGAAAGGGTAATCGTGCATGAAATTTTTTTGATTCCATGGGTGTATTTCTGGTGGTGTTTCCAAATGGATTTTCATAAATTTTCAATGTGAGCATGTGAAATGACAAAAATGGTTTTGGTGTTAATGTGAATTGCAATGTGTTTTTTATATAAATTAGTGGTTTCCATTTGATCTTTGATCATTGTATCAATATGAAAACATTGAATTGTGAAATTGTGAAAGTGTTGGTTCTATGACATTCTTGTGAATCATGGAATGTGTAAGTGAAAGTGTGATTTCTGTGAAATGTGATATTAAATTTGAGAATAAATTTATTCCCATTTATATAGGTGGGTAAACAATAACTATTATACAAGTTGATTTAGAAGCGTTTGAGGTCAAGATTCATGTTGCAGGAATGAAAATTGAAACACTAAATACACATTTGAATTAATTAGATTCCACTAGAGAATTTAATGAGATCCTCTCTAGTGTTTCATCCATGAGGACACTATTTAACCACTGGAACATTGAATGAAATCTTCTATAGTATCTCATGAACGATAATGCTATTGGTATTTGATTTTGAGGATTTTGATCATTGAGGTATGATGTTCATAGATTCATACTTATTCTTGTTTCCCATAGGTATTTTCCCATGGTTCTCTCTTGGGGCATGATGTTTATGAGATATGGTTTTATCCATTGGTATATGGTAGACCTTATGTATAATTTTATTATAATCAAGCTTATTTGTGAATATATGATTTGGTTAAAAGTGATCATGAGAATTTTTTCCATTAAAAAAGTTCATGGTATTGTTTCAAATAGATTTATAGAAATTTTCATGTCAATTTATCTTCAAATTTTATAGCATGGAAGCTTATATTTTGGGTGGAATTATATTAGTATTGGTCTCACAACCAACAAATAGATTTGGGTGTATGTAGAATTTGTTATGTATGGCCCAGGTAAAGGAGATATGTATCATTGTGATGGTGGATCTAGTTCATACTATTCCACATTATACTAGTGTTAATGGTGGTGTCTTGAGGATGATTCCCATATTGTTTCATAGATGTTTTTTGGGATAGTTTTTGGTTCACATTATGTTTTTTTAATTTTTTTTGTTGATGTTGTAAACATTGAATCTAAAAATTATTGTACGTCATTTAGTTGTGGTGATAAGTTTTTGTGATGATTATTTATTTTTGATTTTTTATGATTATATACATGAGTGAAATCATTCCAAGAGTATATTTTTGATACCCAAGCACAATTTTCTAGCACATGGAGATCGGGAATGCCCTTCTATCTATGCCATGGACCAAGCCTGGTTTCAAGATGGATGTAATTTTAGCTTAGTTCATTGAAAATGGTATCAGAGTAGGTCACTCTATATTTGTGTCATGTTATATAAGAAATAGTCTAGATTTACTAGAGATCATATTTTCCTGACTTGCAGTTGTAGTTGTTATTGAGGTTTTTATCCATCACTCTTCATGACAGGACTCAATTCACAATTATATATTGGGATTGATTATTCCTCTCCTCTATGTGAGTCGTACAAGATTTAGAATGTATATGGAAGCTTGGTGGGGTGGATTGGTTTGTTTTTTATTTTTATTACGATGGAATTTTTTAAATTTTGATTTATGGAAGTGTTTGAGGTTTGTTTATGTTTCAAAAAAAATCATGACAATTGATAATGGTTTTCTCTTGTGGTTTCTTGGTTGTTGTAGTAAAATTTCTCCTTGGATAATTCGTATACAATAGAAGAAATAGGACAAAGATATTTATCACTTTTGAATTGATTATAGGTTAGTGGATATTGTGGATCAGATGGCCCATGTATTGGGAAAAGGAGTGGGATCTAGTCCTGCTTAGGTTAGAGAGGCCAAATCAGGCCTGGGAAAGGACAAGGCTGAAGAGTTCATAAGGAAGAAGCCACTTTCATTTTGAGGTAGCATGGATCCTCAGGAGAAAGATGAGTGGCTTGATAAGATAGTGGTGATGTTTGGTTTTCTAGATACTCATGAGGTGGTTAGGGTGAAATGTGATTCATTTATGTAGGATGGTCCTAGTCATAAAGGTAAGTCTTAGTTGATCAATCTAGAATGTAGGAGAAGATGGGATGGAAAGACATCAAGGTTGTTTTCAATAAGTATTATTTTCAAAATGTTTTATCCTTCGCTGGATCCCCAGAGATTAGGGACATTAGCCATGGAGTCCAGCCAATGATGGAGTATGCTAACCGATTTGAAATGTGATTTTGATTCTGGCTAGATATTGTTATTAAAGAGAAGATACAGGCTTGTAATTTTGAAATTGGTTTGAATCCAAAAAATCCAATCATATGATTCCTTGTTCAATATAAAAAAATATTCTAAGGTGACTGATCATTTCATGATGGTATAAATTGATCACAAATGAATTTTTAGTTTATTTGGATTATTATTATTTTTGGGTAGTGGCATTTTATATATAATAAAGATGAAACAAAATGAGTATGGAAAGAAGGGATGTGGTAGTTTAGGAAACCCTTCTTGGATGTCTTTGTCAGTGTCTTCAGATGATGGGTTAGTCATTTGACATTGGTGTGGGAAGATAGGGAACACATGACCTGCATGTTCATCTCCACCCAGACATTGTCACTGGTGTGGAGTAAGGATACACTTTCATCAATTTTTCAGAATGGTGTGCCCATATCAGAGTGGTTCATGGTCTGTGACTTCCAATCAGATGAAAGACCGGTCAGAACCATCTAAGATAATGGTTTCTGATTTGGAGGTAATGGTTGAAGGGCTGGGGCATCTTCAAGGAAGATTCAGTTTAGGACATATTTGCAAGCTAGTGGTTGTTCTTAGGGTCAGTCTTAGATGAGGAAACACCATGTGGTCAATTGAGCACATGTGGAATCAGATGTAGGTCTTGTGACATTTTGAGGTATGGTTCTTATTGAATCATCTTATGTTGAATTGGTGTTTCAATTTATTTTATTTCTTCTCATCTTGTGTATTTGTTAATGTTTCCATCCTATATTATGCAGAATGAGATGGGGATATTAATGATTCTTTTTAAAAAGTGATAGTAGGGTTTTAGGTGAATGTCTTGTAAAATCATCATGATAGGGGTGGATCTTTACTGGGATTTTTTTGTACATACAAATTGAAATTTTTGGTGTGATCCTTGGTATGGATTGGATGATGTGTCTTTAGATTCACAATGATTTCTATAGGTCGTGAGAATGTTTTGTGGGACCTGATAGTACTACAGAAGGTTTTCATTGTGAGTGGGATCCTTGGTCAGGATGTGTTGTATATCCACTTATAGAATTGGAAAATACCTCCTTTCAGATCTCACCACTCTCATTTGAGTAATATAATAGCACTATTGAGTGTGGAACACCTAGATTACTCTATAAGTTCTAATATTTTGTTCCATATGATATCTTGGGTTTTCCCCAAGAGTCGGATATGGATTTCTCCAATGATTTAGAATTTTGGATAATGATGATATCTCTTCCCTCATAATGTATATCCCCCAACGAGCTGATGGAATTGTGAAATCAATCATTATAGATCTCGTCACTTGAGTTTAATTAAGATGATACTTCTTTTGAGGGTGGATTACTTACTATAGTCGATGAGTTCCATGATTTTTTTATACATGATTACTCATGTTTTCCTCTAGAGTGGGATATGGTGTTCTCCATTGATTTAGCACTGTGAATGAAGATGATATATCTTCCCACATCATGTATATCCCCCCACCTAGTTGTTGGAATTGATGGTATAGCTGAAGGATTTGGAATCCAAAGGATTAATTCACCCGAGTATCTCACATTGGGAAACCATGGTTTTTTTTTTGATAAAATGGTTGAACAATCTATTCGGTTGTGCATTGATTAATAGATGCTGAATATGGTTATAATCAAGACAAAATTCTTATTTCCCAGTATTTATGACCATTTTGATCATCTTAATTGGGCGTGGTGGGTTTCTAAGATTTATTTTTGATCTGAGGATTGTAAATTCAATGATAGAGAGTTGGTGTAACATCCCAGGTAAATAAAGAAAATGACATTTTCATATTTATTAATATTTGTGAATAAAATGTTAATATTACTTTAAAGGGAATGCTATGTTCGATGGTGTACCCAATACGAAACAACGAGTTTCCTTGAAATCTTACATTGCACACTAATAATATAATAATATTATTCTAAATGGTAGTTAACGTCTAGTTGTTGTAATGACGGGAATGAACAGAACTAACTACAAAATGATTATATATGTTTGTTAAATATTTTAATAATTACCCAATAAATGATAGAGGCTTAAAATGCGAATAAATTCAATTTTAAGCATAAATATTATAATGTTCTTTAAAAGGTCGATTAATCGCCTTTTGATGGAGAAACCCTTTTTAAATCCACTTTTGGACAATTTTATATTTTATATTTGACAAAATAAAATCCTTATTTATAATCGGGACATCAGAATCTACTTTGTGTAAAAAAAATTATTTTTCCGATAAAGTTCATTTTTAATGAAGAGTGAAAATACTGTATTTTAATTTAAAATATCCTTTTAATATAATTTATTTATATGTTTATATTATCTTTTTAATTGGGTTTAAAGTTTAGTTAAAATATATTTTTACCATTTAATCCAATGGTGTTCATTGGAATTAATTTCACTTTGAAATTGGACATAAACAAGTGTCAATCTTTTGATATATATTGTTTCTTAAAAACACATTATTTGTTTGGACAGTGGGAATTAATTATAAAATTAATTAATGAAACTTATATGTTTTTAATTTTTTAAAATAGAAATCATTTTTAAATTTTGAATATCAAATTTAATTTGGATAACTTTTTGGTATTTTTCTGTCAAATGTTCATTTTTAATGAATAGTGAAAAATATTACATTTTACTTCAAAACTACTTTTTCATCTAATTTAATTATATATTTAGATTGTCATTTTAATTTGTTTTAAAGTGTAATTGAATTATATTTTTATCAACTAATACAATGTTGTTCTTTGGAAGTAATTTCACTTTTCAATTGTATGTAAAAAAAGTCAATCTTTTGATAAATTTTACTTCTTAAAAACTCGTCTTTGGTTGTGACAACGGGAATTATTTTTAAATTAATTACTGAAATATCTGTGTTTGAAATTTGGTAAAATGGATTCCGTATTTGGAATCATAAGGTCTAAATTATGTAATTAAGACTCTTTTTTTTGGACATTATGAATAGTAATGATGGTAATTATCTTTAATTATCGGGATTAATTACTAATCGGGTAGTAAAGGGTAATAAAATAATATCATATTAATATAAAATGACCCCAACATGTGTCCAAATCTTCTTTTTTGAGTCATGTCCTACCATGGGAAGACTTTTATCTAACTTGAGGGCCCATGGAGTCACATGGGTGTGATAGTGACATTTATGACTTTATTTTTTTTAAGAACAGAAATATAACAAAAGTTTGTATATCCTAAGTAAAAAAAATTTAATTTTGCTTAAATAAATGATCTCTTAGTCTATAAATAGTCATTTTAAATCTAAAAATATTTCCTACATCATGGTATTTTTTTATAATTTTTAGACATTAAATAAATAAATTTATTTATAACACCATGATGATTTAGTGATTACCTCATTAATGAATGATTTAAATAAAATGAAAAGATAATGTAAAATATAAGACTTACACTTGTTGAAAAACTATTTTATGGGAGTATTTAAAACCCTTATCACCTTATCCTTGAAATATATCGTTGTGGGACCTTTAAAATCCGAAAACCAATTTATAATAAAGTAACATTTTCAGACTTTCCTAAAGTGACACTCCTCCCTTTTATAAAAGGCCCCAACCTCTACCCACTTACCCACACCTCTCAATCCCTTGGAACATCTAAAATCTGATCATATTATCTCTCCAAATCCATATCTTACTCTTAGAAGCCTTGCTTTGGGAATAAGTCTTTCTAAGGAATCCTTTGACTCAAATCAAAAAGAGTTACCCGATTTAGGGGTAATGTCTTATCTCGAGTTTCTTTCTATTATTTTCCATATTCACTCACCACTATCTTCCTATTATTTGATCCCATAATAAAACCAGTATAATAAATATACTAGGATGTTTTTATGATAAGGATTATACCTACAATTACACACACCTCTGTCTAATGGTTAAAGAACATACTGTTTCTGTGGGTGTCAAATTACTGCCTCACGACGCGATGATTGTTCAATCTACTTTATCACCTTTCATGGTGTCCATTATGATGGATCTATATTTATATATTATATTTATTATATTTATGTCCTCTAAATGCTTCTGTATTTTATATTTAAAACATACCTTTATGCATTTCATGTTGTGCAAATGCGATAATTTCATCTGAGGAAGTGTGGACTACCGCCCCCTCAAGTGATTTGACTCGTTCATGCCAAACATCGAATTTATAAATAATGTAATTAATGAACTTATGTTACCTATATAACATATATATTATACTATAATTATAATATATCTATGTCTCATTTAGTTTTAAAGTCCATTAATATGAAAAAAAATGAAAGTAGCGTTCATGCGTACGTACGCCCTACTGTCTCCATGAACGGTACATTTCATTTTTTATCTCCAAACATTATGGAATATTATTAAAAACATATATACTGGATATATATGATATTTAAATCATTAACACCATTCCAGAGATGATGTACTTATAACTACATGGACAATTCTCTTCAAACAAGTTCATTTGTGACTCATGTACCAAACATCGACAAAACGTATGATATGAACTCACATAATTAACTAATTATTATAACATGATAATATGTGATATTAATTGAATAATAAACTTTAAAGTAAGTCCTTATGAAATTATAAATTGACCAAAGTTTATTATTCAGGAATATAATGAAACAAACAAGACCACTCGGACTTGCGGTAAGGGGATTTCTTATCTCACTTTTAATTCTGTGAGATTTCCATTGTTCGCAACTTATTTATTGCATGTGTTGTATTGTGTACTGAAATTTCATATATATTATCATTAATGGTATTATTTGATTCATTTTTTGTTTATTATCTTTTGTTCATACGACTCGATTGATTACAACGAGGTAAGGGATTTCTTATCTCACTTTTAATTCCGTGAGATTTCCATTGTTCGCCAATTATTTATTTCATGTGGTGTATTGTGTACTTATATTTGATATATATTATCATGATTCTATTTATATTCATGGTATTATGTTATTCATTTGGTTCTTATTATCTTTGGGTCATATGACTCGATTTATTACAACGAGGTAAGGGGTTTTTATCCCACTATTTATTCCTGTGATATTCATGCAATATTTGACACTATCTCCTTTGAGTGGTGTATGTACTGCCTATTATTCTACTCTTTGTTTAATATATGTTCATTTATGGGTATTTAATTCAACTTTGTATAGTCCTTATTTCATGGGGTGTATGTTTCGAAAGTTACCCAAATCGGTAAGGGAACCTTTCACCATCCTCTTTTTAAAAGAATTCTTTTTGCTAGGTCTTTTAATTTACATCTTCTTAATGTTGGGATATTTTCTTATATATCCTTATTGAGGTAAATTTTATGTCCAAGTGATGAGATACCCCTTTTATCTCATCAACTCATTTTATTAATTTTAAAGTGACATTGTTAGGCTGTCGAATTTTTACAAGGGAACTTCTTAACCCAATTTCAATTCTTTGGGTTCAACTTGTACTTATTGAAAATGTCATCCTATGAATATGTGCGAATGATATTTGATTGTTTTACACTTAATATACACTTATATTGGGTGTATTTATTTTTTCACACATAATTATGTGATTGATTTATCCTTAATTTAAGGATACCATCTTTATAAAGGATTTCATCCCAATTTACATTTCCACTGAGACTTCATTGTTGTTATGAACCAATTCACTCTTATATGGTGCATATACTATCCTTTGACATATTATATCATGAATTAATTTATTCTCATGATATTATAAAGTTATAATTAAAAGTTATTCTTCAATTATTTGTATTCAAGCATCTCTCTTTTTGTTAAAAACTCTTTAACTAAAATATCGTTTTAAATGTTTTAAAGATTTATTCTTCTAAATATTTCTCATTAATGTCCATGTTTTCAAAATGGGTTTTAGGATTTATTTATATGGACATTAATGTTTTCAAATGAGAATTCATTTAAACTCTTTAAAGTGGTATGGGACACTTTGATTCAAAAATATCTTTTTAAATGGTTTTGAAAATGATTTGATAAAACATTGTTTATTTCAATATCTTGATTTGATATATTGGAATGTGGAAATTTAATATTTTTTTTATACATGTGTTATATGTTATGATTATGTTATGGTTAGTGGGCATTGTTTACATATATGGTTGGTTCTGTGATAAACCTAGGGCAGGTGAGCCCGAGATAGCTCTCCAATGCATTGGGTAACGCGAAGGAGTTAAATGCTAAGGTTTCTCTGAAGAGATTTAGGGAATATATTGTGATGGGTATTCCAAGTGTAACCATGAGGGTTACTCCCTACGTAAGAATTTTATGAATTCTAAAAGTTACCTTTATGTATTATGATTTCTATGAGTTATTCATAAATCTTATGATTTCATGAGGTATGTTAAAGTGATTATGTTTTATGAGTAATGTATGATTTCATTGATTCTTATGTATACATGGACTATTGTTTTCTTTCCGTATTTTTATATCCCTTACTGAGCTTTTTATGCTCATCCCAAGTTTTTGAAATGTTTTTCATAGGACATAAAGTGGAATAGGGTCAAGGATGGGATCAAGGAAATTTCATGCTGTCTAAAACATGAAACTAGACATGAATCTTTTATTCCAGAGTTTTTAGTTTGTGAAAAAATGGAAACTGAGTAGATGTGTCTACTTTGTAATCATTGAGATGTAATAGTTATGTCCTAATTTTCTAAAACTCTAAACTTGAAATGATCCCTAATGTGAATTATTCATTTAATTCATGATTATGTAATGTTTTAAGGCCGAGGCCTTATAGTTGGATGTTCTAAATAAAACCATCTGAAGTAGTTGCAGCCATTTTGAGTATTTGATCATGCCTTTTAGGTTGAAAAACTATCTAGAAATCATTATAGAACCCATGAATATGGTTTTCCATTAGTATATTGACTCATTTGCTTTGGTATTTATGGGTGATATCCTAGTCTATCCTAGGACCATGGAGGTGAATGAGAGGAATTGGAGAAATATACTAGGAACTCTTAAGGACCATCTTCTTTATGCTATGTTTTCTAATTTCACCATTTAGACTAGGAAGGTGATGTTTCTCTCCTTGTTACCGCATGATAAGGGGTTTCAGTGGACCTCAAGAAGATATGTGCTGTTATTTTTTGGGAAATACCAATAATGTTTTTGAAATCAGAATCTTTTTGGCCCTAGATCAGTATTATAAATTTTCTATCCATATTTCACTCACCTTTCTTCTTCCATGTCAGCACATAATAGGAAAGGGGTAATGTTTTATTAGCACCCATAGTGTCAAGATTCATTTGAGGAGATAAGGATGTGGTTGACCATGTACAATATTTTTATCATTCAAGAATCTATAAAGGGTTATGTGGTCTATTTTGATTCCCCTAGGATGGGTCTTGGGTGTGCGTGGATGTACGATGATTATGTGGTGGCATATGGTTATCAGAATCATTGATGAAATGAAAATAACTACCCAACCAATGACCTGGAATTTCATGCGGTCATCCATGCCTTTAAGACATCGTGTCATTATCTTTTGTGGTGTAAATTTATGGTTTAATCAAAACATAAGAACATGGACTAAATTTTATCCTAGAATTAATTTAATTTAATTTTCCACCATTTGTTTGAGTGTCATTAGTGTTTTGACTTTGATATAGTCTACACCCCAGGAAAGGGTAATGTTGTGACAGATCTATTGAACATAAAAGTTACAGTGGAAACATTTAAAAAATTTGGTGTTGAGTGAATGTTGATGGGTCATTAATCTTTGATAAATATCAAGAAAAAGGAACACAATAGAGAAAATTTCTTGGAATGTGTTCAGCTAACACATTGTCTCTTACATTAGACTCATCAGAAGTAGTTGAGTGACTTTTTGTGCCTGCAGTTTATGCAATTTCAAAATGGAAGGGAGACACCTGATTATTTGTAATTGTCTCCTAAAGGAGTTCTGGGCTACAAGGGTAACTTCGTGCTACTATTGTTATCAAGGAATTTTTTGATATAGGATATACACTAGTCTTATTGGGTCAATCATCCTGGTGCTACCTAGATTTCCAATGATGTGTGCTGGTAGTTATGGTGGTAAGGAATGAGGCATGATGTAGCAAACTATATATCACTATGTTACACGTGTCAAAAGGATAAAGAAGAAAACCAAACGCCCTCTGGTTTTCTTTACCCACTACATATTCCTACAAACAAGTAGGATGAGATCTCAATGGATTTTAATTTTGTATTACCTCATAAACCTCAGAGAAGGAATTCCATTTAGGTAGTGATCGACTAACTAACCAAATCATAAAATTTTGTTCTAATTAAGGATTTATCCATGGTGGATGATTTGGGTCAGTTGTATATATAGTAAGTTGGGAGGATTGATTTCGTGACATTTAAAATTGTATCTAATAGGGACCCCATTTAACATTTTGGTTTTGGGATGGTCTTCAGTAGGTTATGGGGTCATAGTTAAAGTTCATCATAATATATCATCATCAAATGGATGGTCAGATGGAGCATGAAAATATGATTTTTGAATACATGCATTGGTCATGTCTGTTGGATTTTAATTGTTCATGGGATAAAAATTTGGTATTAGTTGAGTTTTAATATAATAATAGTTACCAATACTTTATTCAAATAAATGATTTTTTAGGTTCTTTATGGTAATCCATGTGAGTCACCTTTGTGTTTGGATGAGGTGGGTGATACCTCATTGTTCTGATTGAGCCCGGTGCAGGAGATGTCTGAGAATGTCAAACTGATTAAGAAGAATTTTTTGATAGCTTAGATTACTCAGAATCCATTTCGTGATTAGAGGCATCAATATTTGGAGTTTTATATGGGTGGATTAGTGCTCCTAAATGTGGATCCTCCCCTGGGTCACCGTCCATTAGGTATCAACAGGAATCATATTCAATGGTATGGTAGACCTATTGAGATAACCAAGAGTATTGGTATGGTGGAATACAGGTTTTCTCTATATTATCTCTTGATTTAAATTCACGAATTCTTCTATGTTTGTCATCAAAAAAAAGTATAATATTGATCCATCCCATGTATTGAGTTAAGAGGTGTCAGAGTTGGAGTCTGATTTGTCAGTGTTTGAATAGACAATATAGATTATGGATACTTAGTAGAGAGTGATTCATGGGAAATTCATTCCATTTTTCCAATTTTTGTGGAAGAATAATAAGGATGTGCATGATACATTGGATGAAAATTTTTGGGGTGAGGAGGAGTACACATTTTGGTTTTTTGTTAACACTTTGTGTTGGCATTCTAGGGGTGAAATGTTTTCACGTTGGGGATAAATTTTACATCTATTTTTTGTGGTATTATTTTTATTATTTTCAATATTTCATTTATACATGTGTTCCCCCATTATGTTTTTGTTAAAAATGGGGATTTTGGGCTCGGTAGCAAGTGGTTCATGGTTGGAATATAGTTATGGGAAAATATGACCCCTTCCCTAGGAAACCATGCAACCAATTATACTTTTGGAAAATGGAGACCACATGGTTATCACATGGTTTGTCATACCATGTGTCTTGTTCTATTTGGAGAGTGAGGGAATCATGTTTTTCATAAGGATTCAAAAATATCATTGCCAAACTGTGTGATCTATCATGGTCATCAAAAATTGTAAAATTAACTTTGTTCCCTCTTTATTTTTAACCCTAATTTTCCTCCCCTTCACCCCTATCGGGTTTTTCTGCCATTGGAGTCTCCCCCGGTATTTCATGAAGCCATTGAAACTTAATAAATTAGTGTTTCTAAACCCTATTATTCAAGGAAATATTATGTAATTCTTTTCCCTATTTAATTCCCTCTCATTCTAGGATTTCAACTCCCTCTTTCTCAATTAGTATTTTTCAGTGGGGGTGTTTGACCAAAAGTGGATTTGATATTATTATTTTGGGATAAATATTGTTTATTATTGTTTGATCTTGAATTTATAGGGTCTTATGGTCATGGGGTTGTGGTTTTACACCATCTTCCAAAAAATTTCACATGTGATGTGGGTGGTTTCATGATTTTACATTATTATATGATTTAAATATTCTTTCTTGGTTTATTAAATGTTTTCTATTGATTTTTTTTGGTGAGAAACATGTTTTTGAAATGGATTAGAATGAATATGAGATGGAGGATTTTTTTTTTTTTGAAAGGAAATTGGTTTTATTTCAAGTGTTATTCATTATGTAATTTCTTAAATGTATTTTATGATTTGTTTTAAAGGTTTAAAATGTGTTTTAAAATAGATTTAATAGGGAAAATGTGATGAAATTGGGTTTTCCAAATGAAATGACTTTTGTTGCATATTGGATTATTTTTTTACACCTTAATTATTTCTTTGAATTTTGGATCATTTTATACAAAATGGTTTTGATGTGAATGGGATTTTGAATTAATCTTTGCCCGTGGAAAATGGTCAGATTCCATGTGTGTCCTTATTATAGTGTTTCCAAATAAATTTTGATAAATTGTGATTGTGGTGAAAAAAATTTCTCAATTTTTTTTTGGTGTTCATGTGAACTGGAATGTGGTTTGGTATATGGAATGTGTTGTTTTCCATGTGTGATTATATCATTGGATCAATATGAATATATTGACTTGTAAAAATGTGAAAGTAGATATTTCCTTGTGTGCTGGTGTTGCATGGAATGTGTATGTAAAAGTTTGATTTATGGGATATGTGAAATTTAATTTAATAGGAATGAGAATCAAAAGTATCTTCATGAATGAACTAGAACTTGTATTCCTTTTAAATCAGAATTGGCAGATGCTTGGAATCATCTAGCAAGATTGATGATTGCAAAACTGACTAAACATGTGACTTGATCGGAGACCACTAGATCTTTGGATGATATCATATCTAGTGGCTCGGTCCTGAGGACACTATTTAACCTCTAGAACTATGGATGGGATCCTCTCTAGAGGAATATTTTTGAGAACGTAGTTGGTAGTTGATCTATAGGATTTTTTTTAAAAGGGCACACTATTCATAGAATCCTAATTTTTCTTGTTACGCATATATATTTTCCCATAGTGATCTCATGTGACATAATGATTTTGTGATATGTGCTAGATGTTAGTATTTGGTAGACCTTGTGTATAATTCTATTACAATAAATATTATTCATAAAACAATTTTCCATAAAAGTGTTTCTTGAGAATGTTTTCCATTAAATTTTTTCTTGAAAATGATTCAAATATTCTTCTAGAAATACACATGTTTATTTGTCTTATAATATTATTTCTAGGAATATTTTTTTCTGTGTGTCATGGTACTTGGATTTGGATTACAACCTATATTCACCATTTGGTGTATGTTGAATTTTTTATGTATGACAGTGGTGAAGGAAATATGTGTAAAGGTGTTGGTGGATTTGGTTGCTAGTGTTCCACATAGTGTAGGTGTTGGTGGTGTTGTCTTGATGGTGATGTCCCTCTAGTCTCACGAAGGGTAATTATGATAGTTTGTTGTTCACATTCCTTTGTTGTACTGTTGGGTTTTGTTTAATGTTAGAAACATATATTCTATAAAATGATTTACCATGTTTGGTTGTGGTTACCATCTATTATGATGATTATTTATGTTGGTTGTTTATGATTATATAAATAGTTTAAATCATTCCTAATGAATACTGATGATACCCAGAAACTAGTTTCTATCATGTAGGTATAGGTAATTCCCTTCATGAAATTCCACTGACTGGGTCAGGTGTCATGTTATATGGAAACCCAGTTTAGTTCGTGATAGATTACCTACAAAAATAAATTATTAAACATTATTACATAAATATACCACACCCACATATCTACACAATAATTTTCAATGTATAATGTAATATATAGATTCCTATGGATATGGAAAAAATATATTTAGTGATCACAAGCACTCAATATGGGAAGCATATCCATGATACATACGAAATTAGATAATTAGAATGTGATAGAACATGAAGAGAGAAGAAATATCAAATTTAAAAGATTTAGGGATGAAATAGTTAATCATATGACATTTTAAAACAAGATTGTTCATGGAATAAAGGCATATAAACTCAAAAGTCCCATCAAATAATAAAAATATATACAATTTAATAAGAATGTGTAAATGTTGTATAATATTCCTTAGCCATGAGGAATAAATTAGACATGTAGAATGATCATAATCATAATAAATCATAAAATTATAAAAAAGTAATTGAAATCATGTCACAGTATAATATTTTGATCATATATAGTAACAATTGTACCTTCATGTAACGATGCTATCATTTCTAAACAAAATCATGTATACTGATAAAATCAGTATGTCATGAGATAAGAATCATTACCTAATTAATTAGAGTAAAATATCAGACTATCACGAACCAGCCTGGGTACCTTGGTAACCCTATAACCGAGCCAGCCCTGACATAGCCCAAAGGGAATTCCTAATCCCCACAGGTCGGAGACTAGCACCTAGCATCGTACAACATAAAAGTGGGAACGAATTTGCCACAAGGATGTGGAATCAAGAGTAAAACAAACAGTATGAACAACAAAGAAACTCGACTAAGAGAATTGTACCAGGAAAAAAAAAGAGGCACAGAAATCCCAAAGTACTACAACCCAAGTACATAAAATAGGAAAACCACCCCAAAGTCCCTAAGGAAACAACTCACCACGTTGAAAACTCATCAGCTGGATCCACCTACTAGTGATCCTTTCCCCTTTCATGAACTTGGAAGAAGGAGGTCTATAAACACCCAAAGGAAAAAGTAGGGTGTGAGCCTAAGCCCAGTAGGATACCACCAGAGATTCCATAACAGATTCCAAATAAATATTATCCAAATAAAACTTTCAATTTTAAAGTAAACAGGTTTGGAAATAGGAAATCATATTTTAACAAATCATGCTATACATTTTTAAGTAAAGGAAATTTCACCAAGAAAGGTTTTACAATGATGAAATACTTTTAAGACAATGGATTAAATAAAAACAGTTACATAAAATAGTTTATGTAAAATCAGCAGGCATGTAAAGCAGTTCAAAAGCATTGGAAAACATTTATACGTCACATATAAATATTTAGGCGAGAAACATGGTAATCTGCCAAAAGGTACGATAATATTAATCAGTTATGGGATTCCACACTCTCTATGTGAACTCAGAAAAATGTGTATACACACGTCCCTATGACACTGGACAAAGGATACTCTTCACCAACCCATTGGGGATGTGACTCGCCACAAGTATGTTTTAGAACGTTGTCGTATCGTAGAGTGTATCCAAATAAATCACTAACTACCTAAGAATTTCATGCGCTCTTACATGATGGTCGAACTATTTTAAGAATGCTTAAAATACGATCAATCCCATTCTTCCATTTCAAAGTGCCAATTCCATTCCATTTAAAACCACAACAGGTTTTATTCAAAAACATGCCTTTTCGTAAGATAAAACCAATGGGTTTCTATCAAAACATTTTAAGCCATTTTCACCAGTTTGAAATCCATTCAAAAACAATTCCATCATTTCACAATTTATTTCCACATTTGAAATCAATAATTCAATTGAAAACATTTCCATCAAATACATAACTTAAATTCCACAATTTAAATTATCCAATTTCCATAAACACAAACACACACACCCCAATTCAATGGAATTGGGGGTTTTCCAAATTCTCATGCCAAAAACAATTCAAATATCTCAATTCAAAGGAATTTAATTAAAATCAACAAGTGAAATAAATCAAGAAATGAAGATAATCAATTCTTCAAGTTGGGACGGAACCACCTACCTCGAAGGTTTTGATCAAAACCACAACGGTTGAAGAACACTCAAGAATCCCGGTTGATTCTCCAAAAACCCAACTTAGATCCCTTACCCTAGCAAGACCAAGACCAAAAACTCATCATTTTGACATTTACACACTTAGATCTACCCATAACAGGAGTAGATATAAGAAATCAAGTGAATAGGGGAAGTAGATCTAAGTAGATCTAAGAAACCGATCAAGAAAGAAGAAGAACGATCACATATATTGAGAATCCCACTTCGATTCACCAAGAGGAGACTTTGGATCACCTCCGGAACAAAGGGATATCCTTCTCTGACCCCAGGAGAAGAAAAATCCCGAGTTAGGGCCACTTAGGAGGAAAACGAAGCATTTAGAGTCAAAACGGCTGAGATCTGCAATTTAAGGATCTAATTTTAAGTGAAGGCATGGTTTGTCCGCATGGTTTGTCAAACCATGCGCACAACGTGCGGATATCGCTGTCCAGGGTTTCTGGTCTGCACGGTTTAGTCGCACGGTTTACCAAACCGTGTGCACACTGTGCATACCCCACTGTCCAGTGCTGCTAGGTTGGCACGGTTTGATCGCACAGTTTATCAAACTGTGTGTAAACCGTGCACAAGCCATTGCCTTTTTGTTTTACTTAAAATTTCACCCAAACACACCCCCAAGTCACTACTCCAAAATAGAGGAACTTAGAGACATCAAAAGTACCTGAAAAATTAACGGTATGTTACAACCTCCCCACCATAAGACCTTTCTGTCCCCAGAAAACCTATGAAGAAACCTCCACGTCAAAAAGATGAGGCCACTTCTCTCTCATTAGTGCCTCCCTTTCCCACGTCTCAAGAGAATCTAAACCATGATGCCAAAGAATATGGACCAGAGGTATTGTTCTCCCATGAAGTACCTTGGTCTCAGAATCAACAATCCTGACTTTTCATTCAGTCACAGATAAATATGGTTCAATTTCAAGATCACTCCAGCTCACAACATGAGATGGATCGGAGAGGTACTTTCGCAGATGTGATACATGGAACACATTATGTATTGACGTCAGCTGTGGTGGTAGAGCTTGTTGGTAAGAAACTTTTACCACAAGACCAACAACCTCAAAAGCTCCCACAAAACGAGGGGCAAGCTTCCCTTGCCTCCCAAGCCGTCGATGAACTAAACGGGGTGAAACTTTCAAGAACACCTGGTCACCAACTAAGAACTCTAAAGATCTACGGTGACAGTTGGCATAATACTTGAATCGACTTTGCACTGTCAACATTCTCTGACGAATCAACTGGATCTTAGCTGTCGTCTCTTAGATCAAACTCGGTCCTATCAAAGAACTTTCACCAATATCCAACCAACATAAGAGAGATTTACACAGACGGACATACAATTCCTCAAAAGGATCCATTTTAATCACAGATTGATAACTGTTGTTATAAGAAAACTCAACTAGCCCCAGATGATCATCCCAAGATCCACCGAAGTCGAGAACACAAGCGCGGAGCATGTCCTCAATGATCTGAATAGCTCTCTCTATCTGGACATCTGATTGTGGATGGTAGGCCCTGCTCAAATGGACCGGAGATCCCAGTGCCTCCTGAAGGCCTCTCCAAAAGCGAGAAGTAAACTAAGGATCCCTATCAGATACTATTGCAGATGGAACTCCGTGAAAACGAACAATTTCTTTCACATAGATATTTCCCAACTCCTCAACTTTGGTTGTATATCGAATAGGTATGAAGTGAGCTGAATTGGTCAGTCTGTCGATCACAACCCATATCGCATTCTTCTTCATCTGGGTTTGAGGTAACCCAACCACAAAGTCCATTGAGATTTCATCCCACTTCCATGTAGGGACTGGAAGTGGTTGAAGAAAACTCGAAGGTTTCTAGTGCTCTGCTTTCACTTGCTGGCATGTATAGCAACGAGATACAAACTCAGCAATGTCTTGCATCATACCTGGACACCAGAACTGTCACTTCATATCATAGAACATCTTCATTGTCCCCGGGTGCACAGCCCACTGAGAGTTATGGCAATCTCTCATCACATCCTTCCTTGCCGATAACGGCACAATGTAACGGTTTTGATAACACAGAACACCCTATTTGGAGAAGGACCATAAGGTGTTAGTATACCCACAATAAACAGAGTCCCTAATTCCATGGAATTCATCATCCAGTTTTTGTTCCTAAAGAATTAACTCGAGGAGAGAAGAATTCAATTGAACACTGGCTAAAGAAACTTTATTCCCCTCCCACTAAACTCTAATATGCAACTGAGAAAAAAGATCCATCAAACTTTACTCTTCTGAAGATTCTTTCATAGCCTGAGATGAAGGTTTCCTGCTTAATGCATCTACAACTACATTCCCTTTCCCCAGGGTATAATAAATGTCAAAGTCAAAAAAATTCAGGTACTCCACCCAACGCCTTTGGCAGAGATTCAAATATTTTTGAGAGAAGATATAACTCAAGCTCTTGTAGTCTAAATACACAGTAAACCTTTCTCCATAAAGTTAATGTCACCAACACTTGAGTTTGTAAATTGTAGCTGCAAGTTCAAGGTCATGGGTAGGGTAGTTCTTCTCATAAGGCTTAAGCTGACACGATCCATAAGAAACAACATGATTACCTTGCATAAGGACACATCCCAAACCTGAACCTGATGCATCACAGAAGACCACATAACCTGCCCCAACCTCAGGAAGAGTTAACACCAGTTCAGTAGTCAAAAGACGCTTTATCTCAACAAACGAACTCTGACATTTATCATTCTAGGAATACTTCACTCCCTTTCGAGTCAGAGCAGTCATTGGATAAGATAACTTTGAAAAATATTTGAAAAAACAGCGATAATATCCTACCAATCCCAATAAGCTTCGAGTCTTGAAAACATTTCGTGGTTGTTACCAAGTCATAAAAGCCTTCACCTTCTCAGGATCAATTGATATTCCTTGTTATGATATGACATGTCCCAAGAATTTCACTTCCCAAA
This sequence comes from Viscum album, assembly GCA_963277665.1. Classification (NCBI taxonomy): domain Eukaryota; kingdom Viridiplantae; phylum Streptophyta; class Magnoliopsida; order Santalales; family Viscaceae; genus Viscum; species Viscum album. The sequence goes on from OY728143.1 coordinate 229,426,268, forward strand.
TCCAGAAATCGCACTTTGAAAGCTTAGCATAAAGCCGGTGATTTATTAGAAGACCCAGAACTGTTCTCAGATGAAGCACATGATCCTCCTCAGACTTGGACTATACAAGGATGTCATCCACAAAGACTACCACAAAAGTATCTAAATACTCATGGAAAACTTGATTCATCAAGTCCATGAAAATTGCAGGATAATTTGTTAGGCCGAAGGTCATGACAAGGTACTCATAATAGCCATACCTACTTCGAAAGGAGGTTTTCTGAATGTCAGATTCCTTTATCCTCAACTGATGGTAACCAGATCAAAGATCAATTTTTGAAAACCACTTTTCCCCTTTCAATTGGTCAAACAAATAATCAATTTGTGGTAATTGATACTTGTTCTTTATCGTAACTCGATTGAGCTTTCAATAATCAACACATAAGCGTAGAGAACCGTCGGCCTTCTTGGTGAAGAGAACTGGTGCTGCCCAGGGTGACACGCTTGGGTGCCTCAGTGCAAACCCTCTTAGAGTGAAAACCCTCTTAGAATGCCCCGACTTTCCACACTAATATCAAGTCAAAGAAGACCCTCCTAGTGCTACCGGAGGTCAAGAATGACTTTGATGTCGAGAACTACCATATGAGACGTCATGCTTCCGTTTCCTTTTAAAGGGACCAACACTGTCACAAGAAGGAAAAGAAACTCCCTTCAACCCTGACTTTCCTACCAGGTCCATCTCAACCATCATCTTCAAATCCAACACATCGGAATAAGTGGAAAACTTCAATAAGAAAACTTGAGAATGAATATCTGATCGAATCTCCAACTCAAATCGTCGAGCCATCATCCTCTCATTAGATACAATTTCAAGAGCAAACTATACCAATTCAGCAATGCAATTTGAGTACTCAGTCACAGTTTTGTTGGCCTTCTCAAGCTTGAAAAACTCCACAGCCTTGGCCATCACCATTGATTCTGGATAGAACTGATCAGTGAAAAGAACCCTAAAGTCTTTCCACTCCAAACCCTCGTTTTTTCTGGCCGTCACCATCGTGTCCCACTATCTCTTGCTTATTCCCTCCAGAACAAAGGTGGAACACGTCACCTTGATTACTTCAGGTGTCTCCAAGAACCCAAACAGAAGTTCAATCTTACTAAACCATTAATTAGCATGTTGAGGGTCAGTGGAGCCTTTGAAAACTAGTGGGCTCTGGCATAGGAACTCTTGAGAACCACTTCGGAGAAAATCACTTTGAGGATCTAAAGCTGGAGTCTGAATAGGGACTGGAGGTGGTGCCTGTCCTAGAGCTTGGACAGTGCAAATGATAACCTCAACCAGACTCAGATCCACAATAGGTCTCGCTTGCTGAGGTTCAGCAGCACCCTCTTTTTGGATCTGATTCTCATGTCTTTTCGGAGGTATGATTCTACATAACACCAGAAAAGACAGAGATTAAGACACCAACCGAGTAACAAGGAAAAATACTCTTAAAAGAAGGAATAAACAAGATTTGGATTCCACTCTATCCAAATCAAAACAGGGAAAATTCTAGAACTAATCCACAAGTCGTATTTACCTAACTACCCTAGGTGACTTAAGGTTTATTACGGTGAGAGCTGGCCAGGCACTCAATCACAACTACCTCCTAAGTCCCGATAAGAAAACTCAAATGCATACTGTCATCAAGGAAGGATGTTCAACAAACCTCCCTCTGATACCAATTTGTCACGAACCAGCCCAGGTACCCTGGTAACCCGCTAACCGATCCGGCCCTGACATAGCCCAAAGGGCGTTCCCGATCCCCATGGGTTGGCGACTAGCACCTGGCATTGTACAACATAAAAGTGGGAATGAATTTTCCACAAGGACATGGAAGCAAGAGTAAAAAAACAGTATGCATAACAAAGAAACTCCATTGAGAGCATTGTACCAAAAAACAAAGAGGCACAGAAAGCCCAAAGTACTACAACCCAAGTACATAAAACAGGAAAACCACCCCAAAGTCCCCAAGGACACAACTCACCACATTGAAAAATCAATAGCTGGATCCACCTCCAAGTGATCCTTTCCCCTTGCACGAACCTGGAAGAAGGAGGTCTACAAACACCTAAAGGAAAAAGTAGGGTGTGTGCCTAAGCCTAGTAGGATACCACCAGAGATTCCATAATAGATTCCAAATAAGGATTATCCAAAGAAAACTTTCAATTTTAAAGTAAACAGGTTTGGCAATAAGAAATCATATTTTAACAAATCATGATATATATTTTCAAGTAAAGTAAATTTCACCAAGAAAGGTTTAACAATGATGAAATACTTTTAAGCAAATGGATTAAATAAAAACAGTTACATAAAATAGTTTATGTAAAATCAGCAGGCATGTAAAGCAGTTCAAAAGCATTGGAAAACATTTATACATCACATATAAATATTTACACGAGCAACATGGTCATCTGTCAAAAGGTATTATAGTATTAATCAATTATAGGATTCCACACTCTCCATGTGAACTCAGAAAAATGTGTATACACATGTCCCTATGACACTGGCCAAAGGAGACTCATCACCAACCCATCGGGGATGTGACCCACCACAAGTATGGTTTAGAACATTGTCGTATCGTAGAGTGTATCCAAATAACTCACTAACTACCTAAGGCTTGCATGCACTCTTACATGATGGGTGAACTATTTTAAGAATGCTTAAAATAAGATCAATCCCATTCTTCCATTTCAAAGTGCCAATTCCATTCCATTTAAAACCACAATAGGTTTTATTCAAAAACATGCCTTTTTCGCAAGATAAAACCAATGGGTTTCTATCAAAACATTTTAAGTCATTTCCACCAGTTTGAAATCCATTCAAAACCAATTCCATCATTTGACAATTTATTTCCACAATTGAAATCAACAATTCAATTGAAAACATTTCCATCAAATACATAACTTAAATTCCACAATTTAAATTATCCAATTTCCATAAACACACACACACACCCCAGTTCAATGGAATTGGGGGTTTTCCAAATTCTCATGCCAAAACCAATTCAAATATATCAATTCAAAGGAATTTAAATAAAATCAAAAAATTAAATAAATCAAGGAATGAAGATAATAAATTCGGCAAGTCGGTACGGAACCACCTACCTCGAAGGTTTTTACCAAAACCACAACGGTTGAAGAACACTCAAGAATCCCAGTTGATTCTCCAAAAACCCAACCTAGATCCCTTTTCCTAGTAAGACCAAGACCAGAACTAATCATTTTGGAATTTACACAATTAGATCTACCCATAATGGGCATAGATATAAGAAATCAAGGGAAGAGGGGAAGTATATCTAAGTAGATCTAAGAAACTGATCAAGAAAGAAGAAGAACGATCACATACCTTGAGAATCCTACTTCGATTCACCAAGAGGAGCCTTTAGATCGCCTCCGAAAAAAGGGAGAACCTTCTCTGACCTCAGGAGAAGAAAAATCCTGAGTTAGGGCCATTTAGGAGGAAAAATGAAGAATTTAGAGGCAAAACAGTCGAGATCCATAATTTAAGGATCTAATTTTAAGTGACCGCACCGTTTGTCTGCACGGTTTGTCAAACCGTGCGCACACCGTGCGGATCTCACTGTCCGGAGTTGCTGGTCCACATGGTTTAGTCACACAGTTTACCAAACCATGTGCACATCGTGTGTACCCCACTGTCCAGTGCTACTAGGTTGGCACGGTTTGAACACACGGTTTATCAAACCGTGCGCAAACCGTGCACAAGCCATTGCGTTTTTGTTTTACTTAAAATTTCACCCAAACGCACCCCCAAGTCACTACTCCAAAATAGAGGCACTTAGAGACATCAAAAGTACCTGAAAACATAACGGGATGTTATAGACCCACCCATCACATTACAAAGAAAATACTTATGTTTTACACATGAAATAAATTATAGATCCTCTCATGTAAAGTCCTTTATAATAAGAAGGGTTATATAACATTTTTAAATTACATTATATAAAAGGAAATTGGGAATTATGTTTGTTGATTCAAAACACTCAATCACCAAAGTTATTTTTATCGTAATATCTGATATTGGTTTATGAGTATCATTACCCAAAGGATATTTTTTTTAAAAGATAAAAAATAATTTAAAATAATAATATAGTATTTATAAAAAAATTATCATTTTTGTAAAATAGATGATGTTACAAGTCACTTTAATAAATCATTTTTAATTAGGTGATAATAGATTTCATAAAACATTAAATTTGATCAATAATATTGAAAAAATGAGATGTAAATTATAGTTTTCATGTTGTAGCATGATGATATATAATTTCATTATTTTTAAACTATTTATTTATTTAATGTTATTTAGGTATCATGAAGAAGATTTAAGTTTAACATTCATAAGAAGTGAAGTGTGGATATAGAGAGTTGTGTGAGTCTATAATATCATAGTGAAAAATTAATAAAATAGTTTATTTGAGATGAAGAAACTATATTTATAGTATTTGTTTCAAGTGAGTGTATATGTGGAAAAAATAGAATTTATATGTTTGAGGATGTGGTTATTATTGGATTAAAAATATATGGGACTATAAAATATTTAGATAAACTGAGTTGAGTTTATAGAATAATTAGTGTTGTATAGAAGATAGACAAAAAATGTGATTCCAAACAAAATGAACCAACATGGGTAACATGATAAATTAGAACATGATAAATTCATGAGATGGCCCAAAGGGTTTTTTATATCACCATAGACTAGATACTGGTGCAAGAAGAACAATGATGGAAGGAAATCACACTATGAAAAATTGAATGATACAATATATTTGAAGGAAACCAATAAATTATATTTTTTAAGACACCTATCAAGAGATATGTGTAACAAGTATTTAAGTCTATGTCCCATATTTGGTACATAAAACCATTAATTCTCATAAAATATCATGGAAATTATTGAAAGATCCCATTTTAACCACTTGATCACATACTACACTAGTCACCACCAACACATATGTACTGCTAATCAAAAACTCTCTTTATCACCGTATGATGATTCTCCTTTACTATTTCTATAAAAACTTCTATATATTTCGGAAGTAATATATATGATGAGAGAAACACAATCCCATTATAATTATACATTAATATTTCATAAGAAGATCATATATAGAAAACTTATAATTGTCAATTTTATAGAAAACATGGAAGGGAAATATATTTCTCAATTATCAATGAGACTAGGTTTTTATATTAGTTTAGTGGATAAAATTAAATATGCATAAAATGAATAATGACTAATAATTTTCAATAAAAAATAATGAATTATAAATTTAAAAAATATCATTTGGTATAAATATGTATTTATCATAAAACCATGGTTTAAATCCCAATAGTTAGTTAGATAAAAGCCCAAGGATCAGCACCAATATTAGTGAAATATATAACCATGTGCACACAAATACATAGATATTAGGACATTAGTAAATAGAATAATAAAAAAATGAGTGAACATTATACCCTCATCATTTTTAGTTGTAGTTTTCATCATCATTCATTTGGTATATTGAGTTAACACGTGCCTAGAATGATTGTCTTGGACTACCCACCTAAATACTTATTATCCCATGTTATTTAAGGAAATCAATCAAGAGGAAAACCATTCATCCAAAATAAATTTCTTTAGTAATCTCTTAGTTATTACCAAATCATGTTTTCAATAAAAAAATTCATTAAAAAACCACATCAATTGTGTTTCATAATAATTTGTAATATTGATGTCATTTCATTTCATTCAAATTTCAAATAATATTTCATGATTTTTTTAATAATTATCATCAAATCAATTACATTTCATTTTTTCAAATATTAAAATATTTTTTGAAAACAAACACTTTATTTTAATGTCTATATCCAAGAGTTTCAACACCAACAATACCAAATATAAAACCATTGTCAACAATCTAACATCATTCTTTGTAAATATATAGAAAACCCACTTAAATACAAAAATTAATTCTTTCAATTGATAGAAATTTTGTAATGAAAGTACCTACCTCAATCACAGTATCATCAAACACCTAATATGGGTTGAATACTCGAAGATAGTTAAAAGGATTGAATCAATCAAGTAAGAATTATAGAATAAAAAATAACCAAATAAAAATCCAAATACATATACAATAAAAGGCTCGACTACTCTCAATGAGGAAGGGATATAATAGGAATGAATAATTACAAATAAAATTAATATTAAACTTTCTAGAATAGATTCAATGATTCAATCAACACATTGAATAAATGATATAAAATGAACTATTAAAAATTCAACCTCAGTATCAACTTCATTGAATCCCAAATGCATATGTTGATTGTGAGTACTGAGATTATACTCCTTTGAAAATTCCTCTATGTCTAAAGATTGTAGTTTTCTACATAGATAATGTTTAATAAAACCCATCTAATGAGTGAAGGTAATGTCATGATCAAAAGACTATATGAACACTACCTATTACATCTAATAAATATTCATATATTTTTATGATAATATATAAATAAAAAAATTGTGATCATAGAAAATGGTAAATAATTATCTGAAAATTCGGTTCCTATAACTCGTGATGATATGCACCATATTTGAAAATTTTAAATCATTAATGTGACAATTATTATCAGGTGTCAAATATAATAAGAACCTTAAGTCATCAAATGATCACATGCATGAGAACACATCCCAAACCCATACATAAAACATTATACAAGAATGAATTTCCATGTACACCTTCCAAAATATCCATCACTATATATTAGGTTAAATTAAATTTTAACTCATCAGAGGATGCATGAAATTTTGAATACCAAACAAACATCACTCACTTTTTGTGTGATAATAGTCAATAGAGAATCCAATATAGAGATACACTTAACAAACCTATGGTAAAACCCTAACTTTCCATAGAATATCTAAATCACAAAGACATTCAATATTTATTCCCATTATATAATAGATTTAAAATTCATAGGATCAACTGAGACACCCTTTTTGGAATCCACATTCCTTTGGAAATTTCCCTCTTGCTTATAGAATTAGAGCATTGTTCTCATGGAATAAAGTCGATGATTACTCAAAATGACTAAAAATTAACATAAATTAATCAAATGATCATATTATGTGTATTAATAAAAAAATATGTCATTCATTAATAACAAAATAAAATGATTTGTCAAATTATATGAAAAACATATTAATTAGATCCAGAAAATAACTATATGAACATCGGTGAGACCAAAAGAATTAACAATATACTCATAGTAGAGATAATATATACTACATGTTGTCTTAATGAAATCACACTCCATGATCCTAATAAATTTATAATTATACAAAAGTCTAATATTCTATAGCCATTTATCAACATTTATTTAATATAAAATAATTATATTTTGGAAACATAATCATCTTCTTGACCAAAATCTGATTGAGGTTCTAATAATCATTACTCAGTAAAAGGGTTCTATTAGCCTTTTTTAAACATTTCAAATGTACATCCCATGGTGAAAAACATGGTAAAAAGATTCATCTTAACATAAAATCATCTAACTAGTTCTATAACTACTTATATTCATATGGTTCTATTTGGTATGAGGGAATGGATATGGGTTAGGTACATGAATCTAAATTGATATAGAGCTTCAACTCCCATTATGGGGGGATAATAAAAAAAATTGATAGAAACACTATTGGAAAAATAGAAGATACCATAGGAATCTCACTATAAGTGGATTCATACTCTAGTTTAATAACATAAAAAAGAAAACAACCTATCCATATCTAAAATAGATGATCCATACCGACTATCTCTTTGACATCATTCTCCATTAAAATCAGGGATGTACCCAATGGGGGAAGGGGAGGACAACTATTTAAGATAAAAATATATGAGTGATTTATGAGAAATTAACCAGTACATCATGGAATATTAAATCTTATGTATTCATATCAAAGTCAAAAAATTACTAGACAAACTCAATTTTTAATCAAGAGAAATCCATTAGGTATATTTAAACCCATCCCTACATTCATCCTGATATGTGTTCCAATTTCAATTACATAAGGAAAATACCTAGAGGATGAGTGTATATATATATATAGTTCTGGTTGATATGAATGAAGATCATAAACATATTTCTAATAATGCAGTAATTAATGATTATAAAATAGAAATTGTACCACTCACTACCGTAATACCATAATTATTTTCCACTAGAGGCTTATCCGCAATGTGATGATTCTTGTTTCATGGTTCCAATGGGTAGAACCCCATATTTTAGGAATAAAATTACTACACAACATCTAATTTTGGTATAGATTACCTTACACCACTATATAATATTGTAAAAAAAATTGAAAACCTTATAATATTTTCCTAATTGTCTGATTGAACAACAAATCTTTTTTGCCTCCAAGATGCCATTTTTTGAGTTCCTAAACATGCCATATTGTAACCAAGATAATGTTCCTTTATCAAAAAATATATCTAATTTAGAAGAATATTACTAACGAGGAACAGTGCCACTATTTCCATGATGAGGTAGATTCCACTTCTTATTAACATTAATGGAACCACCAAATATTCCACCATGAGAAATGGAATCTCTAGTCAATATGGACATTCAAACTAGGTAATGCTACAAAATAAGATCCCTAACAATAACAACATCAAAATAGGTCATCCTAAAAAAATACATGAGATCATATATCAGATTGAAGACCCCTTTGAAATCACATTGCCTTCAGTATTTCATTAATCATCACATCATGTGCTATGTGAAAATGGTTTTTATGTGTTTCTACTATATTCCTTTATTTCAATTTTCTAGAACTATAGCATCCCACCATCTCTGGAAAGTTCATTAAAGAATGAATTTGTAACTTTCTATCTTTTTAAAATTTATAATATCCCTGAAATCAAAGATTCAGTCAATCATTCACAACCTATCCTCTACCTCCCAATGATATTTCATTTAAAAAAATAGTTAGTGGTTTCTAATGATGAAACTCATGGGATAAATCCTTTCAATTGTCCCTTCTAGATTAGTTTTATGGATTATAAACCAGAAGTGTTTTGGACCCTTGATCCAATTCTTATACCACACATACCATTACTTAAATTATGTTCTCGTTATTAATGGGATAACTTGTTGTGGTTCACCAGTAGCTCCCTCTCAAGGATTGATCAGATGTTTTCCTAGGGAAATAGAAATGAAAAATATCAATATGAAACAAGTAAATATTATTCACAAGAAAAATTATCATCAATCATAATTCATCATTCAAACCAAAAAAACATTGATTAATGTTCTGGAGATGTCTAGATTTAAATCTTGTTAATTACTATAGGGTGCCTATTCTGAACCTCCCATTGCAACTAAAGGCTCATTATGATAATATCTTGCCAAACAATCACTCATAAGGTGACCCTTATGTCTCAAAAATCCTGTCTCCAATCTAATCATACATTCCAATCTATATATAAATATACATGATGAGACATATCTTAAACAATGATACATATTTTTCATGAACCAGCCTCAACAATTAACTAAATTGAAACCCAAGTCAATTCTAACATGCATAGAATGTTATTCTTGATCCACATTTGATGGTGACTATTTAAAGAGAATAAGAATCAAAAAAATAGGAATTATTTGACCATATGAAGAACTCAACATCATATAATAAGAAAAAAGAAACAAAAAATAGTCTCTATGCCAAGACACCCATCAAGAGAAAAGAACCATATATAGAAAATTATATGTACTTAAAATGGTTTATAAACTCACGTCACATCATAAACAAAATAATAAATCATCCCATGATCTATTTATAACAATTTTATCACATAATCCACTAGTCAAAACCAACAACCAGTACACACTAACTAAAAACACCCAATATCGCCATGTAATTATTTCCCTTTTCATAGTCCTGAAAAAACAAATGTCTACATATGCCCCAATTAATATGTTTAGTGAGTGAAACACTAGTTATATAGGATTAAACCTAATGATTTTATATGAAATCCAAATCAATTAAAAAATATTATCAATTTTATAAAAACATTTATTGACAATCTATTTCAATTTTTTAAAAACAAAACACGATTTTAAAATAATTATAATGGTTAGAATAAAATAGGAATAACAATTTGGCATGAATAAAAATATTCACCAAACATAATTAAAGATAATTTTTTAATAGTGTGGGAATTTATAATTAATTTTCAGTCATAACATAATGGGTGAAGAACCGCAGGTTTGTTAGATTAAGTATCAAAGATCATTATATAACTCAACAAAAAATAACCACAAGTGCTCACACATACTTAGATCATAGGACATGGTAGAATAAAATATCAACCATCTAAAAAACATTTTACCTTTAATAATTTCTAGTTAGAGCAGTAATCATCAATACAATTATATATAGATATAATATTTCCATCAGTATATGTCCTGGACTAAGAACCAAGCTATAAAAGTTCTCATGTGCTTCAGGGGAATTAATCAAGGGGAGTATAATTCGTCCAAAATATGTTTCATCAATCAATGGTCAAGAATACCAAAATCAAGTTTTCAATAATAAATTTTATTTTAAAAGACCATAATCAAATGGTTGTCATCAAAACTCATAGAATTAAAATTAACTAATTTCATTACAATTTCATTAAACCTTTCATTCCTTCTTGTTATTCATTTTAAATTCAAATCACTTTTTGGATATCAATAATTTATTTTAAAATCATTCCAAATATGTTCAATACACATAATTACTTTTCAAGGGCTTTATTAGGATTCTAAAATCATTCTTTGGAAATTTATTAACAATCATTATGAAAATAATCATGTAATAAATGTTGAAATTGATAGAAATTTCATTACGAAACCACCAACCTCAGTCATGATATTTTCCTACATCCCACATGGGATCTATAAATTGATATAGAATCATAGATATAATCAATAAAGGGAGAAAAATATAATAGAAAATTACAAAATAACAACCTAGATATATCAAAAACATAATAATACACTACTTTAGAAGAATGAGATAGAGGATAAAAGAGAATTCAAAATGCAATAGTGATTACACAAAACTGAAGGGATTAAACTATTCATTAAAGACATCTATCATAAAAGGTTCAAGTTATGATATATAAAATCACTTGAAATCTACCCAAGATTATTTGGATAAAATTATTTTCGATTTATGAGATTCAAAAATAAAAATGTAGGATTAGTTTGGTGAATTTATGATACAACCCAATACATCATCAACCAAATAAGAGATACTAGCTAGCCACTGGATCCCATAAGAAAGCTGGTGGATCCATCTAGAATCCATACACTTCTAGGAACCCCATGTATAAGCTAGTAGGCTTCTAATAGGATAATTCCATTTTCAACCCCTGTCTTACTAGTGTGTCTCAAAAGTTAACTGGTAGATCTCCTATTGCTTTTGTTGGATATAGGACCATGTATACACATTGTTGAAACTCTTAGACATGACCCAGCAACTAAAAATAAATAAAAATCTACTTCATATCCCAAGAAAGAGTCAAAAAGGTATTATCTACGCATAATTAATCCAGAAACATGAGATGAAAATGAAAAATATGATGTCCTAGAAATAACTATGGATTTTACCTAATAAAAGGAGTTAAGATGTTACACCATAGACATAGTTCAAACATTACTTTTGGATAGTTATAATATATTCCCTAATAACTCATGTATTGTATCTATGTGTTTTCAATACATGATGGTAGTGATATGTTTGATTGTAGAGACAGTAAAATGATTCTTATGTATATAATGGATAGTAAAAATATGATGTGAATTCATGTGAGTGTTTTTGTGATAAAACAAAATCATGATTTAGTAGAAATATTAATTTTAGTTGAGATAATAACACTATAATTTCTTACCTATAGTAATTTTAATATTTTATTGAACTAGTATATTGAGTGATGTGATGTAAATGATATATTATTTTCATGAGGAAATATCTATGAAGATTTAATAGTAAGTAGAATAATATGATATGATGTTTATAAATTATCATTTTATAATTAAGATCTTCTAATATTAGGATTTATAACTCATGTATAGTATAATATATGTAATAAAATTCATATAAAATAATATATATATATATACAAGAAGTTAGTAAATATGATAAAATATAGGGATTTTGTATTCATGAATTGTGACATTAAATGTGATGATACTAATTTGGAAATTTAAATTTAAATTTCACAAAAATATGTTTTTGATTCATTCAATATTGTTTAGATGAATTGAAATTTGTTTTTATTCTTAATTTTTATAATATATAGCATGAATAATTATTATACTATATTGTAAAGGCTATAACAATCAAATTTTGATGTGATTTAGTGTATGATGATCTAAAATAAATGATCATTAAGGGAAATAATGAGAATATAAATGGATTAGAACATTCGGTGTTTATCATGATTGACATGTTTGAAAATTGTACAACTAGGAATAGATGAAGTTGAGAGGGATTCTAGAAATGAATTTACATGAAGATCAGTAAGGTTAATGATTTGAGGAGACGGGAGGCTAATGTTATGAGGAAGAAGAGTATGGTTATAAGATTTAGGTCTCCAGAAATTGTATATACCCAAGATTGAAATACATCTAAATAACATTACATTTGAGGAAAATGTAATACATGACACAAACAGATTCCCAATGACTGTATTAGATTAGGGTCTTCAGAAACATGGAACATAATCTTCTAATCATTGTGATAGATCTTTAACGTCTCCCATAATGATCTTCCTCTTTTTTACAGACCTAAAACCATCCCTTATATCTTAGGGAAAATAAAACATAAAAAGGGTGATCTCAAATGCTTAGTAAGGGTAATAAAGGAGAAAATTAAACAAACCCTATACATTTGAACTTAAAAAATTGAACATAATGTTTAAAGTCAAAATTTGGAGTCTTGAAATAAATTATGGTAATACATAAGGCATATATAATAAAGGAACATTAATCTTGATAAAATAGAATGGGAATAAAACATGGAATTTTGGAAAACCATTAGTCAAATAATATGATTTCCATAGTATCTAAGGCATTGCTTCCAAGACCCTAAAAGCAGACAAAGTCCATTACTGAACCGAGTTTAGTTTCTATTCTAGCCCTGTATTATTGAACGTCATTTACTTTTTGTTCCAAACATGTATATCCAGTGATATATAAATAATTACTTAATGCATTTTTGGGAGATATAGGTCGCACCCATCTCAAAATAAAAGCAATATTACATGTGCCACAAAATAAACATAAATCATTTATCATAACAAAACAAATAAAATGGGTTTCTTAAATATCATCATGTCATAACATAATACATATAAAACAAATTGATATCATTTCATCATAAATAAAATAAAACCTTGTAAATAATAGTTACATTATATGTGAAACATAACAATATTAATGAATTTCATCTTATATGGAAAATAGTTTTGATAAAACACTAGAATTGAATTCATAATGAAAATATCATTTCTTCATCAAAATCATTTTCATTTCTCAAAATGTCATGAAATTTTAAAAGAAAATAATTTTGTGGAAAATAATAATGAAATATTTTAGAGGAAGCTTCATGTAAATAAGTTTTTATGAAACCGTAAAAATCCATTCATGCTGTATAAGTTAAAAAACATTCTTCTCGTAATTTTTCTAGAAAAGTCAAAAAGCATCTCGTACAGAAAACAACAAATGATTCTTTTCATATCATTTAATATAAATTCAACAATGAGAAAAAATTTATTTAAAAATTTTTTGGGAGGATAGAAATAATTTTACACATTTATAAAACATGGATGTGGATGATAAATATTCCCCAGTAAATACTTAAGTATAAACTACCTCGAAGAAAAATGAGATTGTGAGATTTTACCTTACCTTAGGTCCAATAGGATTTGTATGAATCCAAACCTCTTATATAATTATTTATATAATTTCATTGACTTATTAAATAATCATATCCATTTTTATTATATCATATATGGTCACATTGTTATCTATTTATTAGTAACATTTCGTTGTTACTCGTTATTCGGGTGTTAACAGCTCTTTGTTCTAAAGCATGTTTTGTCGAATAAATTTGTATTCCTATTTTTTAGATTATTGTTATATCATATAAATAATGGTATTAATATAATATATATCATATTTATTCATTAAATTCATTTATATAATAACTCTTCAATTAATATCAGGTAGAACGAATCGCATCACATCATCTAGACAGTTGGTCGTACATACGCACGAGCGACGATATCATTACTGTGACTGTTGAATTGTATTGAAGTGTATAGTGTATAATATTTCAGAATAAATATCTTTTTACAATAATCATATACATTTATTTCTTCCATCATTATACCCATCCATCTGTGTTGGTGATGAAAAATAGATTACACAGCGGCGTGGAGACAGTATGTCGTACGTACGCACGTGTGGTGATTTCATTTTTCATAGCATGGATAGAATATTTAATATGTTTGTTTAATATTGATAATACCATATAAGTATAAAATTGATACTAGAGTTATTACTTAATAATTAAACAACTCATATAGATGAAGTAGAAGAATAAATAAGTTTTAAAGAATCGGTAAAGGATATTACCTCTTCTTTGACATGCCTCTTCTAAAACTCCTCTTAGGGCCCAGAAGTTGATATTTTTAGAAGACAAGAACATCTAGTATATTTATAGGGAAGTTCAGAAGTGACATTGATAGGGGTATTATGATTTTGAACGGTCAAAATAGAGTGAATATTATAGGGATGAGGTGCCCTTTTATAAGAGAGGAGGGGAGCACTTTTGAAACCTCGAAAATATCAATTTATAATAAAATCAAACCCCACATAAAAACCACCACAATGAATCAACATATAATATGATATGAAATAGGGTTGAACTGTTATCAAACAATAAAATTTAGACATGTTTTTATTTTAATTTAAACCTTATCACTTTGATTTATCCTTATTTAATATATTTAATTTTATTTGTGGTAATAATAATATAAATTTTTAATTTGTAATAAATACTTACTTATGTGTTATGAATTTTTCATAATTTGATACATTATAAACTTTTATACCATATAATTTTCAATTTGTAATTTTTAAATATATTTTTTATTTTTAATCAATTTAATAACATTTTATTTTTATAAAATATCAATAGTGTCAATTTTGACACTATTCATTTATTTGAATTTAAATTAAATCCACATAGATGATATATTCGAAAAAAAATATTTAATAGATTCATAACATGTCTTATTCATCAATAAAATTTGTGGAGCACATTAATTAGTTCATATAATATTTATTTTAATATTCTTAAAACCATTTATTTTATTTATCTCTTAATGAAATAATTACTACAACATTTTTTTATAATTATTTAATATGCTTATTTATTTCATAAAAAATTAAAATAAAACACTACGATTAATATAAATCTATTATATTTCTTAATAATAATTTTAGTGGAATTTGTATTCTAAAAACCCAAACATTTAAAATGTTATAGTTATTAAATTATGAAGGTGAAAACTTTGACATCATTTAAAATAAAATAATATAAGTGTCATAATCACTTTTATAAGGCACCAAATGGTCTATAGGTTGACCCTTGGATTAATATGGTTTTGATATACCCAACTGATAATTTTTGGTAATGTGTTTGGGCCTTTTTATTGGTATTATTATTTTAATAAAAACTATATTATTGATTTTTCACTAAATAAATAATTTTTTCATCATTAATGAATAAGCTATTAAGGTAAATATATATTTCATAAAAATTGAAAATAAATTACGATGATAAAGAAAAACCTTTTATCTTTTAAATGAGAATTTCAAATATAAATTATATTCTATATATCCCTATATTGAAAATAATTTAATTATTAATGTTTGAGTGAGACATATTTCACTTTTCTTTAAAAAAAATTAAATGTCTTAATCTCATCCATATGGGTTCCAATAGATACCATTTTGACCCAATAATGTTTTATAGTGAAATATAATCATCCAATTATGTTAAAAAAGTGTTAGGATAGTTTTCTAATATTATTATTACCCCTAATTACCAGATTTACCTTTAATTGTGGAAAATAAAATTTACCGTAGTTACTATTCATAATGTCTAAAAATAAATGTTACCTATGTACACATTTTGGACTTCCTTATTCCAAATATAGAATCCATTTTTTCAAATTCAAAACATATAATTTTCTGTAATTAACTCAAAATTAACGTCGTTGTTGAGAAAACATGTTTTAAAATTTAAAACATTACAAAATATTGATATGTTAATACCTATGTATTCAATGTATAATTAATGCTAATGACATAAATTATATTAAATGGTAAAAATTTATTCTATTTATACTTTAAACCAATTCAACATTATAATTTAAAGATATAATTCATCTCGATGAAAAATAGTTTTTATATAAAATTTAGCTTATTTTTAGTATTCATCAAAATATGAAAGTTATGAGAAAAATATCAAAAAATTATCCAAATAAATTTTTTTTATCCTTAGTCAAAAGTATATGTTTATTTTATCAAATTTAACTTTCAAACATGTCAAAAACTATATTTAAAATGGATGCACTATCAAATGGCGTAAAACTTTAATTTTTTTAAAAAAAATGCTTATTTTATCCGAAAAATTGATTTTGTTCTCATATCATGTGTAATATGAATTCTAATGTTATATAAAACTCAAAATGTGGTTAATACTATTCATAGTGGCTAGTTTATATAATATTTTAATAATATATTGTGGTTTAGTGAAACTCAGTATTGTGTACCACACAAGCTATCGAGGAAGGTTTCTCTTGTGTGTAACGCAAAACAAGTGTTGCGTTTAGTGCAAGACTCCTTTGGTTAGCGTATAACATAATACAATATTAGTTCATTTTTACATTGAAAAAAAATCTATACTCAGTGTTTAATTCTATCAAAAGAACTTAAAATTGTGTGTAACAAAAGACATCAAATAAATTAAAAAGAATCTATCTCATAAAATCTCATGGTGTTACATTCTACCACACATAAAATGAATTTATCCCTCAAAAACCGTCAGGGTTATAAATTTTTTACTATGTGAATGTTTCCTTCATTGAAACCCACATTGTAGAAAGGAATACACAAACATCATTATAAAAAGGAACATTAGAAATATAACGGTTACCTAAAGTAAATCATCATTGGGTTTCCTCATAGGAGAACAAAGGTGAAAACATAGATATGGATGATAAATCTGACCATCAAGTTCTGATGAAGAGTGGTAGATAACATGTCTAATAAAAATACAACAATAAAAAATCTATAAATTAGTGATTATTTAAGGTACAATCTGATTTATCGAATATGGGGTACTAGGATGAAATTTTTGGATTTCAAGATCATTTCCCTAATGTTGAATAATTTTTTCATAAGGAGATATACATAATTGATTTCAGTGTAATATCATCATTGTTCATTCCATGAAAAATTTCCACATAATCTCTTATTTAAATAAATGAAGTTTAATTTTACATTCTTGAAGTGTCAGCATATCATGCGATAGAATGATAGGTCATTCCATCTATCTCTATCACAAAAAGGATAGCACAAGTTATTAAATATATATATATCTATCTATGGTGAGATTAATCGTATATAGTTTCAAAAATGGACTTATACTTCATCTATCATACCGCTTAATAAAATAAAACTATTTTTTTACAAAACGGGACTTCCTTTAGGCCAGTAGAAGGCGATAAAGTCCTATCGCACTTTGGTTGTGGGTTTGATTCCCACAGCCCTGTCCGATGTGACGGGTTGTCGCCCATCCAGCGGGTTTTCCTTTTTCTAAAACAATACTATTATAGCATCCCAAAAATAATTTAAAAAAATTTCTATCCTTAAGTAATAAAATCTGGTTTCCAACATAGCCCATTACAACCTTTAGGCTTATCCAAAATACGTATATCTATTCTTGCAATACAAAGAAAACAATTACCAGAAAGGTGATATAACAAGCATGTGACTACCATCATTTATCACCCATATATCACAAGATATATCTTGTTAGTCACATTCCAAACATTTTAAAGACTTCATCATTCAATCCCTTGAAATATAATCCTAACATGTATTACCATAGAACTTTAGTGACAACATGAATTCTATCATTATTAACTCTTTCCATACACCAAAATACCAAAATATATATATACTCAAACCATGATCTCACTTTTTCATTTTATCAATCATAAGCACATTAATAATATCAAACATATTATTTTCTCCTTATCCATTTATTATCTACATAACATCTACCTACTAAACCTATTTCAATCACTTTTCATGCTTAATGATACCATATTCTTATGGAAAACCACAATGGACAATAGATATTCCAATATTCCATAATACCATAAAATCACCTCTACAAAATTATTCTTGAGTACCAATACATAAACACTTTAATCATTCATCTTAAATGATCGGCATGGAATAGGTCCTTCCTCTATCTATAATTAACCTCTTAGGTAGGTGAATTGAGTTTGGTAATGCCCGTGTTCTCCATATATAAGACATTGAACTCCAGGACAGTTCATCAATCTATGACCCTTTTCTCCACACAAATAACATATTCCCCTCTTTTTGAGGTATTCCTCAATGTTCTTATTCCCTTATTATTGATATGTAGAATGAATAATATTCCTTCCTTAATGTTATTTACCATGGGAACATGCATAAAATTCTATATTCCTCTTATTTTATGACATATGAATACCCCTAAAGTTCACCTTGTAAATCATATATCACGATGACTAATTCAGCATTATCACAATATCTTTCTCTCTAGGAATTATGAAATTTCGTTGCTCATAGTCACCAATTTTCCCAATAGATTTAATGTTAACCCAATTCCTTTCGGTTCCCTCTATTGAATAAAACCTGAAACCATAGTGTAAGAATTATTTAAAATAATGAGGAACCACATAATCAGGAAAATTCACTTATAGGATGTATAACATATGAAACCTTCTTTAATACATCACACCTTAGTTTCACCCTAGGTTATTCATGATCGTTAAAATAATCATAGGACTGTAACCTATTCTTATAATTATCATTAGGGACATCCCCAGACATATCCTTAAAAATATCTCTAGGGATCTCACTAAAATTTTCACATCCATGTTTTTAGAGTTCGATTAAACCATTACTCTGATACCAACAATAGAGAACCACATTTTACATACATGGAAATTACATTACTTTTATGGGAAACATAATACATGACTCCAACAGACGCCCAATGACCGTATTAGTTTTGTGTCTTTCGAATCTTGGAACATAATCTTCTAATCATGGTGAAAGATCTTCAACATCAACCATAAATATCTTCCCCTTTTTTCCAACCTAAAACCATCCTTTATATCTTGGGGAAAATAAAACATAAAAATGGTGAGCTCAAATGCTTAGTAAGGGTAAGCATGGAGAAAATAAAACAATCCATATACATTTGAACTTAAAAACATGAACATAAAGTTTAAACATCAAAATCATGTGTCATGAAATAAAATATGGAAGTACTTAAGTAATAGATCATAAAGGAACATTAATCATGATAAAATATAATGGGAATAAAACATGGAATTGTGGAAAACTGTTAAGCACATAATATGATTTCTATAGTAGCCAAAGAATTTCTGCCAAGACCATCATAGCAGATGAAGTACATTACTAAACTCAGTTTACTTGTCATTCTAGCTTTGTATTATTGAACCAGATTTAATTGTCCTTCCATCCATGTCTATCTCATGAGATATAAATATTTACCCAATGCATTAGAGGGAGATATAGGTCCCACCAATCTCATAATGAAATCATTATTACGTGTTCCATAAAATAAACATAAATCTTTCATCATATCATAACAAATAAAATGGGTTTCTTAAACATCATCCCATTATAACATAATCCATATAAAACAAATGGATATCATTTCATCACAAAGAAAATCAAACCATGTAAATAATATAAACATTATACTTAAAACATAACCCTATTAATAAATGTCATCTAAAATGTAAAACAGTTTTGATAATACAATTGAAATGAATTCCTGAGGAAAATATCCTTTCTTCTTCAAAATCATTTTATTTTCTCAAAATGTTGTGAAATTTTAAAAGAAAATAATTTTGATGAAAATAATAATGAAATATTTTATAGGATTCTTCATGGAAAAATGAATCTATGAAATCATAAAAATTTGTTCAAGCTTTATAAGTTAAATAAACATTCTTCTCGTACTTTTTCTGGATAAGTCAAAAATGTATCTCGTACCAAAAATGAAAAAATAATCCTTTTATATCTTTTAATAAAAATTCACCAATGGGTAAAATTGGATATAAACAGTTGTAGGAGGGTAGAAATAATATCACATATTTAGGTACATGGGCATGGATAATAAATGTTCCTTAGTAAATACATAATAATAAACAATCATGGAGAAAAAATTATATTTCTATATTTTCCATTACCTTAAGTCTGATATGCTTTGTACGTGGGCATGGTAATATACTTACCAATTCCATCAAAATTATTTCTTCTTCTACATCCTCTATACGAGTTGTTTCATTTTTACATCTTTTATCCATCCTATGATTGGATAAATTATGACCATTTAGTTATTATAATCTTTATTTGGTAATTTTTAAATATTTTTCTGATTTTTAATCAATTTAATACTATGTTGTTTTTATAAAATATTAATAGTGTGTAATTTGACAATTTTCATTTATTTAAATTTAAATAAAATCCACATCGATGATAGATTCAAACAAAAATATTTAATAGATTCCTAACATTTAATACTCATCTATAAATTTGTATATCACATTAATTAGTTCATATAATATTTATTTTAATATTTTTAAAACCATTTACTTGATATTTCTCTTAATAAAATAATTAGTACAAAATGTTTGTATAATTATTTAACATACTTATTTGTTGCATAAAAAATAAAAATAAAATACTATGATGAAGATAAATCTAATAGATTTCATAATAATACTTTTAGTAGAATTAATATTCTAAAAACCCCAGCATTTAAAATTTTATATAAATTAAATTATGAAGTTGACATCTTTGACATCATTTAAAATAAAATAATATAAGTGTCGTTATAAATTTTATAAGGCTCCAAATGGTCACAAATTAAACCCTTGAATTATTATGGTTTATATGTACTTTACTAATAAGGTTTGGTCTTTTTTTTGGTCCTTTTTATTGTTATTATTATTTTAATAAAAACTATATTATTTATTTTTAACTAAATAAATAATTTCTACATCATTAATGTATAAGCTATTAAGGAAATTATATATTTCATTAATATTATAAATAATTATTATGATAAATAAAAATATTTTATCTTTAAAATGAGTATTTAAAATATAATTTATATTTTGTATAACCTTATATTAAAAATAATTTTACTATTAATGTTTAAGTGAAACAAATTTCACTTTTTTTTAAATAAAATAAATTAAATGTCTTAATCTCATCCAAGAGGGTTCCAATAGTTACCATTTAGACCCGAGTATATTTTATGGCGAAATATAATTATACAATTATATTATGACAAGTGTTGGGATAATTTTATAATAATATTTTTACCCTTAATTACATGATTTACCTTTAACTGTGGTAAATAAAATTTACCGTAGTTACTATTCATAATGTATAAAAATAAAAGTTACCTATTTAGACATTTTGGACCTCCTGATTCCTAATATGGAATCCATTTTTCTAAATTCAAAACACAAAAGTTGCAATAATTAATTTAAAATTATTCATGTTGTTGAGAAAATAGGTTTTAAAAGTTAAAACATTGCAAAAGATTGAAATGTTTTTACTAATAAATTCAATATAAAATTAATGCTAATGACATAAATTATATTAAATGATAAAAATATATTCTATTTACACTTTAAAACTATTAAATATTATAATTTATCCATATAAATTATCTCAATGAAAAAAATTGTTTTATATAAAATTTAGTGTATTTATTTCTATACATCAAAATATGAATGTTATGAGAAAAATATCAGAAAATTATCCAATGAAAATTTTTATATCCAGATTGAAAATCACAAGTTTAATTTTTCAAATTGAACTTATAAATGTGTAAAAACTATATTTAAAATGGGTGCTCAATCACAAGGCGGTAAAAATGCATTTTTTAGAACAACTTATTTTTTCTGAGAAATTGATTTTCTTATCATATCATGTGTAATATGAATGATAATGTTATATAAAATTACAAATGTGGTTATTACTATTCATAACGACTATTTTATATATTATTTTAATAATATATTATTGTTTATTGAAACTCAGTATTGCGTACCACGCAACCTATCATGGAAGGTCTCTCTTGCATGTAACGAAGCAATTTCAGTGTTGTGTGTAGTGCAAGATTCCATGGGTGTAGCGTATAACCTAATCAAATATTAGTTCATTTTTATATTGATCAAAATCTATTCACAGTGTTGAATTCTATCAAAATAACTTGAAATTGTGTGTAACACAAGACAACAAAAAAAATTAAAAAAAACTATCTCGTAAAATATTGGGGTGTTACCGATATTGTGATCTAGACCATGGACAAGTGAAACATAGTTAGGTCTTTCACATCGTAATTTAAATAGTTTTGACAGAAATAAAAATATAGTTTATTAATATCTTGGATATGAAAAAATGATTGATTAGTTATGTGGAATATAAATGGTAGACCATGATTAGTTCATGAGTGGAGAGCACATGAAGACTTGATTCCCAAGTATAAAGAACACTACCATTATTATGTGAATATAGAGTGATATTTTTTGGAGACAAATCAACCAGATGCATAATATTATAGTTTTTTAGTTCAAGATAATAATAGTACTATTAGGTTAAGCAAAAAATAATTCCTTATTCTAATATTTAAATAAATATTGAGAATCCATGTATTTGTATGAAAATAGATTTTAGCAAGGAGTAGGTTTCCCAGAATATAGACCAACTTTGCAAAAAAAACCCTATGTGTTGTCATTTTTTATTATTATCATTGAAAAGGGGAATAATTTATTTGTTAATATTTTAATGATACATACATACTAACCTATTATAGTGTATTGATCTGTCATGACTCGTCCCCCGGGGCCCATGCCGTGACTACCCCAAGCCCGCCTTCTATTGGCTAGGGGCTGACGACTAGCCCCAAAGGCGTAATTCTCTAAAACTGGTAAGGAATTTCCATTATGACCTGTAAAAGCACACATCTAGATACTAAACACTAGGTAAACTGTGTAACAAAAGAGTGTAGAAAAGTAAAGGGTCTGAAAATACATGCCCAACTGTAAAGTACAAAGAACTAGAAGTACAAGTACAACTGAAAAAAGGAAAAATAGCTCTTGGGTCATCCTCTGGAATTCCCACTTGAATATTAGGTATAGATATCCCCCTCATCACTCCAAGTCCATCAGTCTCCTTCGTGTACCGACTCATCATAAGGTCCATCTCTGGGTACCATCCAGTCTTGATACTCTAAGCCTCGATCAGCATTGCACGTTGTCTGCATCCAACACTACGAGGTGCAGGCATAGCCCGTGCAGGGGTGAGTATAACTATACTCGGTAGGGACCTCGAGACCCTCAAAGTCTCACAAAATCCAACAAGGATAAACCAAAAATAATTAAATCAACAGATAACCCCACTTAGGTATCTGACCATATATATACCTATGTTATCAAGTAATACATCTCAATCACGAGGTAAACACAAAAGTTACTGACTCATCTCACACAGGTATACATCTTATGTAGAGAGATAAAGATGATTAGATATAGCCACTGAATCATCTTCTCTGTCGAACCCATGTAGGATCTTGGTATAGTAATCATAGCTGTCGAACCCGCATAAGATCCAGGAATAGTAGTCAGAGGTGTCGAACCCACATAAGATCCTGGAATAGTAGTCCGAGCTGTCGAACCCACGTAGGATCCTGGAATAGTAGTAAGAGTTGTCAAACCCATGTCGGATCCTGGAAGAGTAGTAAGAGTTGTCAGAACCACGTTGGATCCTGGGACAGTAGTAAGAGCTGTCGAACCCATGTAGGATCCTGGAATAGTAGGTAGAGCTGTCGAACCCACGTAGGATCCTGGAACAGTAGTCAGAGCTGTCGAACACACGTAGGATCCTGGAACAGTAGTCAGAATGCAGCCAACCATAGGTTTCCCGCACAAAGAACGCTTGATTCTGGGAGGGTCCACTCTTCAAGCCAAGTTTCGATACATCAACTTCCACAATGTCCCATGAATAAGTATTCCAAAGGTCCGCCACATCATAGGAGTCTAAACACAATAGATGGCGCGTCAATCGGATGCTCGGTCTGTGAATTATTAGCATTTTAGTCTTAGGGGCACAGATGGATTCGTGCTCAATCTAACTTCACCATATCTCAACTATACCCAAAACTCTAGTGGGGTATATACAAAGAGACCTTCATACTCCAGGAATACAAGCGCTACTGACAGTTCATCAAACAGACGTCTGGTGCCAAAGATATGGCCAAAAGAAAGTAAAGGGTAGGTAGTAGGCCCGGGTCCGGTCCGCCCCGATCGGCCCGGCCCGTTGGGCCCCGCCTAGCCGACCGCGAGGGAGGTTCAGCCCGGAGTGGGCCACGTATGTGGCTCGACCCGGTGGAGCGGATCCGGTTCTGCCCGGAGCACCGCAAGGGGCATGGGTGGTCGGCTCGGTCGGGGTGCCACGATCAGCATGGGCCGGAAATCCATGTTCGGTTCAGCCGTCGCCGCGAGGGGCGCGGTTCGAGCAGCTCAGCCCGGGAGTCGGGAGAGCTACGGGGCGACTGGGAGGCCGGCGGGCAGCTGGGCATTCGGGAGGCTAGCGGGCGGCCGGGCAGCCGGGAGGCCAGAGGGCGGCCTGGCAGCCGGGAGGCCGGTGGGTGTCCGGGAGCAGGAATGCTGGTGGGCAGCGCGTCTCATCCAGGGATGGTAGAGTCGGGTCAGCCGGGAGCAGGAATGCCGGTGGGCAGCGCGTCTCATCCAGGGATGGTAGATTCGGGTCAGCCGGGGTGCCAGAGTACCATGGGGGCGGTGCTGGTTGTGGAGGTCGCGGGTAGTGCGGTCGTTGCCTTCGTCGCCTTCGCCGCCTCGTCGCCATTTCAAAGAACATCACAAACAAGAATGGTGGAGGGTTCGGGCCATGTTGTTTTTGGACCACACCCTCCACGTTTAGGGTGGGATCAATTGTTTCATTCTTTTCTGAATTTCAAAGAATTACCAAGAAGAAGATAGAAGAAGAAAAGTCTATCAACACCCCGTATCTTCCCGCAAAAACAATTCCCAACCTGCAAGGAAAATACATCCATAATGATTCTTTGTTTTAGAAGGGAAGGAATATAGTTATATTATCATATTCAAATAAAACCCCAACATTTTTTCGATGTTCATTGATGGAGTCGTGGGAAAAAATACGGATCGTTGGAAAAGACAAACATCAGCATTTTCCTCGATTGTCGGTTTGTGCACCAGCTCGTCGTAGTCAAAGACGTCCTATATCGATGGAGGTTCTGAGGAAGAAAGTTGAAGACTCTTCTCTCCAATATTCTTCGTTGAAAGAACGCTTTATTCATTCTTCGTTGGAGATATATTTTCTCCCTATGCTCCTTCTCCTCTCCCAAGTTCCACCAAAAGACAAATGCCAACCAAAATAATAGATTATGTTTATCTATTTTTTAATTTTTGGCACAAAATTCAAATGGGTTAATTAATTAATTGAAAGTGTTGGCTTAATTAATTAATGAGGAGGATTTGGCAGATTAAGTGTTAGGGGAGTTGAAGAGGCTCCCCTGCACTTAATGGAAATTTGAGGGTTTCTCCCCATTAATGGGGAATTTCAAGGGGTTTAAAACCTGGGTGGTCCCCACCACAATTAACATGAAGAGGAGGTTGGTTTCGGTTGGGCCCCACCACCATAACCACTCATGGGAGGTTAAGGTGTGGTGGTCCCCACCTCCATCTTCCACATGGAGACTTTAACCAACAAAACAAAAATAAATCTACACAACATTATTTTTATTTAATTCTTTCACTAAAAACCCAAAAACTAACTTTTATTCTCGACCCACTGCCATCGAGGTGGAAGTCTCCTTAAGAGAATACCAATGCACCGAGTTCAACGGTGCCCTCGGATTTCAATACTGAGAACCAGTTCAAAATTTATAAAATCCTGCTCATACATTTACTGAACATACCTGAACATAACTTCAGAAATTTATTCCGGGCACATCGGGCCTTGTAATCATGTGCCGTCAATTTTCGCGGACTCGTAAAATTACCATGTATTTATGAAAAAAATATTCCAGAGAAATTCCAGGTCTTTACACGATCAATCGAAAGGAACATAATTTTTATACTAAATTTATTATTAAATATTTTCACCCATAACTCAAACCCTTCCCAATATGCCTACATGATCCTCTTTGACTAACAAGTTGTTTCAAAGTATAGGTTCTATATTATTAAATACATGTGATTAATTTATGTTTAGTTTTTCTTATTTAGATAAACTAATTATTTTCAAATTTTATTATTTTTTTTTGAAGATAAAATGTTACAAAGATTCCATCTCGAGAATATTAAAAATATAACCCACAATAAATGATAATAGATGATAGTTAATTTAGTGAAACAAAATTAAAGAATGAATATATACAATGAATAATAAAATAAGAATAAAACTAACATGTATTTTATCTTAATATTTTAAAAGTTTCTGAAATAAAACCCATAATTACTCTATGTTAAATATATTTGATGTGGTACTGAAAAAAAGTTTAGAAATTATTCCTCCATAACATCTACATACATTGTGTCGGGCATATGAGTTTTTTGAGTAAGTTTAATTCTCTTACTATAAAATAGAGTATTGATAAATCAATTACTTAGATATTGAAGTATATGAGATGGAATACACATTGGATATTAAAGTACATATGCCTGATAATTTTAAAATTAATATTGATAAAATTTATCAACATGATTCAATTAAAAATGAAGTATTTTCTCTCATAAAATATATCTCACAATGGAGTTATATTGAAATTTTTTTATTTAATGGCATTTATTAATTACTACTACATGCATTAGATGATATTTTTGATGTCAATAAAAATCGGTTGGATGCTATAGATGAGCAGATAAAAGGGTATTAAAATAAATATTAACTAAAAGTATGATTCATGGAGAAAATAGTATAATTAAATATATTATTATAAAAATAATGTGAAATTATTTGAATATCATTTAATGTGAATTGAGTTGGAAATAAATTTCATATCCTTTTGAACTAACAATGATAATCTTTATATGAAGTCAAAAGAATATACCAATTTGAAATTTTTAAAAATTGTATTTCTTATCAAAATAATCAACTTCTGATTTTAATTCTAGGAAAATACCATACCCTAATTTATGTGAAATGCTTATGAAAATGATAAACCCAACATAATGAAAAAATATTTGTACTAATTCCAATTCTTAGAGTTATACAGGTTGGAAAAACATTTTTCAAAAAAAATTGATGAAACATTTATTGAGACAGCCAAAAATTCCATGAAGGTGGACGAAATTAATAATGGAATATATGGTTCCTCACAATGTTTCATAAAGGATGGTGTTACTTCTTGACAAAGGAAAGATACACGAACTAACTAAAATTCATGGAAAATTAAGAAGACAATGTTTAATAGCTCATAAATGTGTTGTGGAATGTTCGTATAGATGTATATGAGAGGTTTTTGTACCATTATATGGTATGGAATATAAATAAGGCCATTGTTATTGGGATAAAAATTGTGTGGTGGTGTAAATTATGGAAATTATAGTGAACCCTCTAAGAAGAATAAAAATATATTCATATCTAATGTGCTTGAATATCTTGAATATTTATATAGAAATTACAGAAGAAGCTATCATGGGGATGTGGAGTATTATATTATTTTTTCAAATTTTATTTTAGTTTAAATTAATTCTTATATACTATGAATTAAAATTAAAATGAATGGAATATAGTTTTTAAGTTCTCCAATAGGTGTTAAAAATGTAAGTCACAAAATGTAACCCACTAAAGATGAAAATAATAAAAATATCACACCCAAGAAAATATGATTATTTTGTAGAAATAAAAGAATCTTAATTGATATGAAAATTAAATAAATGAAAATTTATATTATTTAAATATAACATATAAATTACTATGAATCAATCCAAGAAACAAATAAACACATTTTAATCATGTAATATACCTATGATTATGAAATTGAGGTTCACTTAAATTTAAAACCTAATGGTGGAATACCATAACATATAAATTTGAGTGAGTGATTTATGTTGGATAGATAAAAAAATAGGATGACAAAAAATGTTGATAAGGATTGGAGAAAATTTTATTTAAATGTAATAAATCATCAAACTATATGTGTACTACTAACATTACACAACAAAAGAGTAATGATAAACATTTTACTAAACAATTTATGAGTATTTGGATATGAAAATATGAATAATCAAGAAATATAGATGAAATAGAAAATCAGATATACACATGTGCACTGTTAAAGGGCGTTAGAAATAAAACATTATATAATGTTATTGATAAACATTTTATGAAAAAGAAAGAAATATTTCTTAAGATGATTTGTTATTTGAAGAGGAAGTTTGAGAATAAAAATAATGAAACAATAATATTGATAAAAATCTAGGTATGAGAAAAATGTATCTATACTCTTGATATAGTACATGATAAAATAAATTTACACATATTCCCTTATAAATTATTTATAAGTTTACATTGATAAGTGAATTATAAGGTTATTTATTTTATGGGTATCCCTAATGTGAAAGATGATGGAGAAAAAACATGACTACTCTCAAATGCTAATAATTTTAATTAAAATTTTAAAATTTTGATAAAGAAATAGCCACATCATTGCATGGGGAATATTAAATGTATTAATGATCTTGTGGGAAATACATCTAGATGAAGATAAAAATTTAGACACTGAAAGTACAAACAAATGAAGATGATGTCATTTTGGAAGAATAAGGAATTTTTTCCTCCTATACAAAAAAACAACCATATCAATGAGTGAGTGGATCTTAACATCTGATTATAATGTAAAATTTTTTATAAATGTGTTTTTTGAGACACAGAGATATTTTAATAGATCAATATGTTCAATATGTTACGTTGCACCAAACAATGAGCTTAAACAAAATACAAAATATTATTATTTTAAAAAAATAGTAATAAAATAGATATTAAATTAGAAGGTGTGGGTAATAATAAATATATTATGAAATAAATACTAATATCATATAAAATACATGTTTAATTATTTTCTAGAAATGAAAAAATGACATTTTTAATGTTATTTTATTCTTTAAATATATGTATTCTTCAAAAAATGAATTTTATTAATTTCATTGAGAATATATATATATATATTATTGTTGTAATATTTCTAAAATGTATAATATAAAATTAAAATAATGTATTTATTTATCATTTCAAAATTATCTTAGGACATATTTTTAAAAATATTCTGAAAATTTTAATTTTTTAATGAATAGTGGAAAATATCACTTTTTGTTAAAATGTAATTACTTTGGAGTAAATAAATCTATTTAAAATAACCATTTTATTTCAAATATGAATTAAATTAACAAAATTTATATAAATTATATTTCAGCAAAAAATAATTTTAATTATCTTTATATTATATGTTATAAAATTTCTATTTATTGATTTAAAAGGAGATTTTTTTGATAAATGTTGTAAATTACGCAATGTTTCTCATTTTTAAGTAATTAATATAAATCCCTAATTATTATTGTTTTAAATTTAATTTATATATTATATATTATTAAATATTAATTTAATTTCATATAATGTTTATAATTTGTCATAGAGTAAATATGAAATCATTATTTACTTAAAAATACAGTCTTGAAGAAATACTTTTTATGCCACGTTTGCGGGATGTGTTTAAAATTTAATTTTCACAAT
Source organism: Viscum album (assembly GCA_963277665.1). Taxonomy (NCBI): domain Eukaryota; kingdom Viridiplantae; phylum Streptophyta; class Magnoliopsida; order Santalales; family Viscaceae; genus Viscum; species Viscum album. The sequence continues at coordinate 229,456,520 of OY728143.1, forward strand.
TATGGGAATTTAATTTAATAAAATTGATTACATATTTTTAATAATAATTTCCATACTTTGTTTTTTGTTTATTTTAATTTTTAGGTATAAAAAAGATTACATGGTAAAATAAAAAACATTTACTATAGTATAGGGTTACATAATGTAGTAAGATAATGTCTAAAGGTTAACTATTAAAATAAATAAACTCTAAAACATTAAATGGGGTTCTTGATATGTTTTTACTCCTTGAAAATAATTTCATGAATTAATTTTTCACAAAATTTATGGGAATTAAATCCACCAAAATGTGGACGATTTTAAATATAAAATAATAATTATTTATTCACTTAAAACAACCCCCCTCAAGTATAAATACCACCCCTCGCCATCCAATTTCAGCTAAAAATACTTCTATCTATATTAATATATAATAACATATCTCTTTCCCACACTCCCCAATTACTAGTTTTACTTTTACTACACAAGGACCAAATCCCAAGTCTTTAAGGGATCCTTCAATGTGGTGATATTAAAGAGGTAATTTTCTCAAACCACCTCTCTTAATTTCATTTATTTTCGTACCTTATCCTAACCTCCATACTAAAATAAGGAATAAAAAATTCACAAAAATTTTCTTACTTCAATTTAATTTTTTTAATGTAATATCTTATATCTATCACTTTTATTACCTCTTCTTGTTCAAAGAAACAATAACATTGTGAAAATTATTGTGACAAACCATTTCTGTGAATAACGATTTTTCATTTCCCATTACCATCTCCAAGGATGGTCATAAAAGTATTATTATGGTAAAATAATATTTTAATTAGTATATTATAACCTATTTCATGATGAGGAACTAATATATATACATAATATCAAATAAAATGAAACTAGTTTGCGATGGTTAGAAAATCTCCAAAATAAACAAAAACATTTATCATTATAAATTTTTCAAATGAATCATACCTATGTCAAATAGATAAATTTTATATTGGGAAATTGAAAAAATATTTAACTAAGTTATTACCATTTAATTTAACATATGTAGTTTCATATACATTATACAAAAATATCCATAATTGTATGCAATTAAACAGATTAAGAAACCATGAAACAAACACACATGAAACAATGGAAATAATTAAATATCATTAATGAATGTATTGTGTCATTTTATAAAAGTATAAACTAATCTATTATAAATAATAAAATTTTTCATAAATTCTTCAATTAAATTATTCAAACCATCATAAAAGAGATTAATGTATGAAAATGTAGATGGAATCAAGAGGTGATTGATTTTATAAAAAATCGCATTGATGGGGTGAAACATAATCTTCCTTGATTATGTCATGCTAATATTACATGTGAAATTAATTATTATTGTATTATATTTTATATTACACTCTATTTAGGTATTTTCAGAAGACAAAAATAATCTAATTGTTTTAATAATTCTCACTTAAATGATATAATATTTATAAGGGACTTTCAATAAAAATTTAAATTTTTAAATTTTCCCTTAATACACTATATTATTCAGTGTCATACATTTTATAATTGTATAAAAATATATTTACTATTATTAATGATATTTCAATGTAATTTTTAATTATTTTTCACTTTTACAAAATGGGTTTAAATATATAATTTATCATTTTATAAACAAGTTCCTTTGAGGCATTTCTGAGAAAAAACACAGAAGGACTATTTTTTTAAATTATATGGAAAGCTCATATTTTCTATCCATTAGGACACAATAATATTCTTAGGAATACATTAAATGGTTGCAATGATCTTTTCAAATTGAAATTTTTACTTTATAATTGTGTACTGTTTTAAACATAAGTTATTTTCAACATCAAAATAGGTATTTTCATCAATAATTTATCAAAGATCACATTAAATATAATTTCATCTATGCCAATAACCTTTGTTAAATATTATGATTTACTATTATTGATATATTATGACACCATATTCAAAATTTGAATTAATGGTTTATGATCAGTTTGATTGGGGATCTAATATTTTTATAACACTCACCATATTAATCAAGATGATTTGTAATTATGTCCATTTCATTTGGGTAAATATTAAAAAAAAAATTTCAGTTTTAATAAGAATGGTTGTGTTGACTATATTTCACCCTTTCCTAAAAAAATGATTTTGTAATGAATGAAACTGGTGGGGACCATTTATATATATATATATATATATATATATATATATATCCCCTTGATGCATTGGTAGGTCTCATGTGAAAAATTAGTTTTCCAAAGAAAACCAGTTTGTACATAGTAGTTTTAAACTATATTATGAAGGGTCCTAATTGTACATATAATTTTGTCCAAACCTAATTTTATTGCACCAAGTAGTTTTAAAATAGCATGTAAAAGGTAATGATGGTAGAGGTACCATGATTCTTGAGGTTATGGAGTCCAATAATGAATAATTTACATTGTTATGATTCTTGATATTATTATCCATGGGATTTTAATTAATATAGTATCTCTGAATGAATTGCATTCTTTATTCTTATTTAAATGTATTTTGTTTCCAATCACATTCCTTACCATGTTTCTCATTCTTATTGATACACGAGAACATCTTTTGTAGTTAACCCTTACATAGAATGTTTTCTTCTCCATTTATTATATATTATTTTTTCTAAGATAAAAGGAAGTGATTGATATTCTATATGTAGGGTTAAATAGTGGGGAATAATGATTTTATCATAGATAATATTTTTTCATGATTTAAATTGTAATTTTAATTTTGAATATGTATCTAGTTTACTAAGGCTACTAAACTAATAGATACTTCAGTCTGTGATTTCTTGTATTTTCTTCCAATGTAATAAAGTAACCATCAATTCTAGGTTTTAGGGTCCATGGTCTATATAGATCATATTTGTTAAAATTTAGTAGAAAACATGGCAACTAGATTTAGGTAAACATTGATAGAGAAATAAAACCTATGAAAAATTTGGAAATACTCCTAATAAAACCAGACTTATTTTTTGTGATTAGTTATATCAAAAATTTCAATATACATTGTGTAGTTTTGAGAATAAACATCATGTTTAGTAATTTTATGATATAATATAGTGAATTAAATTTTTTTGAAATTAATCCATCATGAAGGTATTAGGACCATATCAATGCATACAATCCATGAAGGGATTTCCCATCTAGAATAATAATGAATCTAGAGCTATATCAGTAGCTAAAACTGTAGCTATAGCTAAATAACATATAACTATTCTAGGAAAAATGACTCAGGTTATGAGAAATAAACATACATGTATGGAATTTTATACAAATACACAATGTGGTGGAATAATTTTAGACAACTTCATAAATTAAATTCTTATACCCTTCAATGGAACTATAAATTCATTTATTGTTAAAAAATGTATATATTCCTTAGTAAAGATATTTATCACCATGGGATATAATGAAAGAAATATTATTATTATAGAAATTTATCTTATCTTGAGAGATTCTGATTAATGGTAGTACTTAATTCAAAACTCTATGGAGGATGAGATAATGTAAAACATGTCTTAGAATTATTTTATGGAACTTTTCATAGAAAAATATTTTTGATGCGAATAGCGAGTGGATACAGAGATACAATTACTAAGTCTAAAACTAGAGGAGTATGAGAATATTATTAAGTATGAAGCATACATTACACGTTCATAAAGGAATTCCACAAAAAAAATTATGTAATCCAAAGAGTATGATTGACCATTTATTTTATGGGATTAATCCCATTATTCTATTCAAACTAGTATTCCAAACATTCTAATCATACGAGGATATAATATCATGTTCCATAAACAAAGAGAATAAATTTTACATGTACTTTGGTTATGAAATAAAGCAAGATAAAAATAATATAGAATGGAAGAAAATGGATAAAGGGGTAGAAAAGAAAAAAGGAATTTGACACATGTGATAATTATAGAAAGAAAAAATATGGTACTTGTTTGGAGGGAATGTGAGTTTTTTATAAGTATAGAGTTAATGACAACTAGGATCATGATTTCAAGGTAAAGAAAGAATATATGAAATGTTTCAACTGCTGGGAGATGGTGCAATTTAAAAATTAATTCCTCAAGAATCAAGGTAATATAAGGTAGATGATGGAAAGGGATCAATGTCCAGATTATTTTAATAATACTATTGAAGTGGAATGATTACTCTTATTTTTTATTTGTATACCTAAAATATGTTGTAAAAGTATTCAATAGCTGATATTATCAAAACATTTAGGTATTGTACAACTGTTCCTTTTCTTAATGTATTATGAAAGAATGTATCGAATTGCACTAATAAAAAAGATTTAGTTGAAAGTTGATGCCTTTGAAAACATAGCATTGAGGGGGGGTTCCACTTTATATGATCTCAATCTTGAGATTATAATAAATATATGATTATGGGATAATATTGGCGAACATGAAAATTCATTTTTGATTTGTATGGTTTATGATAACATTGATAAATCTTAATACTTGCCTTGTTTTAAAGAAACATATCTTCAAATCGTTTTTTTATTTAAGGAATAAGGAATATTTCATGTTTTCAATCAGTTTTTATAGTAATTTATATTATTACCATGTTTCAATAGAATAAATGATGAAGGTATTCACATATTGGTTATGTGATTAATATCTACATCATTTTTTGAGATAATAATGATAATTTGATTTTGAAAAGTTGAGAACCTTCTTTTGATTGTTTTGTATTTTAATTGTTTTGAAGGTTCATAATGGTAACAATTTATTGAATTGTTTACATTGAACATTGGATGTGGTTTTAGAGATTAATGTATGACTTTACTTTATAAAGATTTACGTATATTTAATAATCAATGTCAATTATTTAGTTATTATAGATAGAGAAAAAAGGGAAGTAATTTTAATCCCATTATGGATATTTTGATCCCCTAGTTTTATTGTATTTAAAATTTAATATTCATTTCTAAGATGAATTTTTGAGAATCTTACAAAAAGATTAAATTTTCAATGAATAATAAAAAATAATATTTTTTGTAAAAAATTAATTTCTTATCAATAAATTAATCAATATAAATGTATGGATATTTTTTAATATGATTTCAATTTAAATATGTATTATGTTGTTATATCTTATAAAATTATATATTTTTAATAAATATTATATTTTATTTTAGAATATGTATATTTTTGTGTTTAAAATATTACTTTTTAGAAAATAGTTCTAAAGTACATAATGTTTGAACATTATTATGTAATTAAAATAACCAATAGTATAGAATAATTTTAATGAAACTTATAGATTATATTTCATTAAAAATTTATTATGATTCATTCAATGATAATTACTAGTCACAGAGTAAAAATAAAATCATCTTTCTCATGAAAAATACAATTCTTGAAAAACAAGACCCTTGGGTTCTTATGGTTTAGATATACTGGACTAATAAGGTTTGGTCATGTGTTTGGGAATTTTGATTGGTATTATTATTAGAATAAAAACTATATTATTAATTTTTCACTAAATAAATAATTTCTTCATCATTAATGTATAAGCTATTATGTTAATTATATATTTCAATAAAATTAAAAATAAATTATCATGATAAAGAAAAAAAATTGAGTTTTCAAATAAATATTTACCATCAAGTTTATATTCTATATATCCTTATATGAAAAATGATTTAAATATTAATGTTGGAGTGAGACATATTTCAATTTTCTTTAAATAAAATAAATTAAATGTCTTAATCCCATCCAAGTGAGTTCCAATAAATTCCATTTAGACCCAAGTCTATTTTAGGTCAAAATATAATTATCCAATTATATTAACACAAGTGCTAAGATAATATTATAATATTATTTTTACCCTTAATTAATTTATTTACCTTTTACTATGGTAAATAAAATTTACTCTGGTTACTATTCATAATGTATAAAAATAAAAGTAACCTATTTAGAAAATTTGGACCTCCTGATTCCAAATAAAGAATCCATTTTTTCAAATTCAAAACATATATGTTGAAGTAATTAATTTAAAATTAATCTTTTTGTTGAGAAAATAGGTTTTAAAAGATAAAACATTTCAAAAGATTGAAATGTTTTTACCTATGAATTCAATGTAAAATTAATGCTAAGGATATAATTTATATTAAACAGTAAAAATGTATTCTATTTATACTTTAAAACCATTAAATATTATAATTTAACCATATAAATTATCTCTATGAAAAAATTTGTTTTGTGTAAAATTTAGTTTATTTTTTTACTATTCATCAAAATATGAATGTTTTGAGAAAAATATCAAAAAACTATCTAAAGAAAAATTTAATATCCATATTAAAAATCAAAAGTTTATTTTTTCAAATTGAACTTATAAATGTGTCAAAGATGTGATTTTAAATTGGTGTTCCATCAAAATGCGGTAAAACTACATTTTTAAAAAAAATTATTTTATCTGAAAAAATTATTTTGCTCTCATATCATGTGTAATATGAATGATAATGTTATATAAAATTCAAAATGTTTTTAATACTATTCATAACAACTATTTTATATAATATTTTAATAATATATCATTATTTTGTGAAACTCAGTATTGTGTACCACGCATGGTATCGAGAAAGGTCGCTCTTGCGTGTAACGCAAGCCAAGTCAGTGTTGCTTGTAGTGCAAGATTCATTTGGTGTAGCTTAAAACCTAATCCAATATTAGTTTATTTTTACATAGATCAAACTCTATACCCATTGTTGAATTCTATCAAAATAACATGAAATTGTGTGTAACACAAGACATCAAATAAATTAAAAAATATATATCCCTTAAAATCTTGGGGTGTTATAGATATTAGGACCTAGACTATAGACAAGTGAAACATAGTTATGCTTTCCACGTCGTGATTTAAATAATTTTGAGAGAAATAAAAATATATTTTAATAATATCTTGGATATGAAAAAATGATTGACTAGTTATGTGGAAGAGAAATGGGAGACCAGGATTAGTTCATGAGTGGAGAACACTTGAAGACTTGATACCCATTATAAAGAACACTACCATTCTTATGTGAATATAGAGTGATATTTTTTAGATAAAACTCAACCAGATGCATAATATTGTGGTTCTATAGTTTAAGATAATAATAGTACTCTTAGTTTATAAAAAAAATAATTGCTTATTCTAACATTTATATAAATAGTAAGAATTTATGTATTTGTATAAAGATATATTTTAGAAAGGAGTATGTTTCCCTCAATATAGATGAAACTTGTAAAAAACCCTATGTGTTTCATTTTTTCATTATTATCATTGGATAAGGGAATAATTTTTCTATAAATATCATAATGATCCATACATACTAACCTATTATAGAGTATCGATCAATCGAAAGGAACCTAATTTTTTTACTGAATTTATTTTTAAATATTTTCACCAATAACTCAAACCCTTCCCAATATTCCTACACTATCCTCTTGGACTAACATATCATTTCAAAGCATAGGTTCCATATTATTATATATATGGGATTAATTTATGTTTAGTTTGTCTGATTTAGATAAAACAATTATTTTCAAATTTTATTAATTTTTTTTGGAAGATAAAATGTTATAAAGATTCCATCTCTATAATATCATAAATATAACCCAAAATTAAATTTAATAGATGATAGTTCATTTAGTGAAAACATTAATTCTTCAATACATCCAATAAATATTAAAATAAGAATAAAAATATAATTTATTTTATGTTAGTAATTTAAAATTTTATAAAATAAGACCCATAATTACTCTGTGTTAAATATATTTAATGTGGTACTAAAAAAATATGTATAAATTATTCTTCCAAAAAATCTTCATACATTGTGTCGGGCATCCGAGTTTGTTGAGTATGTTTAATTCTCTTGCTCTAAAATATAGGATTATATATGGAATATCCATTTTTCAATTTTTTGGGTATATACTAGGTTTTATCAATGGAAAACATTAATAAATCATATACTTAGATGTAGAAGCAGTTGAGATGGAAATCACATTGGATATAAAAGTACATATGCATGATAATTTCAAAAATCATATTGAGAAAAATTATTAATGTGATTAAATAAAAAAATGAAGTATTTTCTCTAATAAAATATATCTCACAATGGAGTTATATTGAAATTTTTTGTTTAATGACATTTATTAATTACTAATCCATGCATTAGAATATATTTTTGAAGTCAATTAAAATCGGTTGGATGCTAGAGATGAGTGAATAAAAGGGTATAAAAATAAATATTAAATAAAAGTATAAATCATGGAGAAAATAATAAAATTAAATATATTATTATAAAGACAATGTGAAATTATTTGAATATCATCCAAAGTGACTCAATTTGTAAATAAATTTCATATCCTTGTAAACTAACCATGATAATATTTATTTGAAGTCAAAAGGATATCCTTATATGAAATTTTAAAAAATAGTATTTCTTATAAAAATAATAAACATGTGATTTTAATACTATGAAAATAATATACCCTACATTATGTGAAATGCATATGAAAATGATAAATCCAGTATCATGAAATACTATTTTCACTTATTCTAACTCTTTGAATTGTACAGTTTAGAAAAACATTATTCAAAAAATTTGATGATAAATTTATTGATATAGCCACAAATTCCATGAAGGTGGATGAAATTAATAATGGAATATATGGTTCCTCACAATGTTTTATAAAGGATGGTGTTGCTTCTAGAAGAAATAAAGATACATGCACTAACTAAAATTCATGGAAAATGAAGAAGAAGATGTTTAATAGCTCCTAAATGTATAGTGGGATGTTCGTATAGATGGATATCAGATGTTTGTTTACTATTCTTTGGTATGGAATATAAATAAGGACATTGTTAATGGGATAAAAAAATTTTGGTGGTGTAAATTATGGAAATTATAGTGGACCCTCTATGAAGAAGAAAAATATATTCATATCTAATGTGTTTGAAAATCATGAATATTTAAATGAAAATTACAGAAGAAGATATCATGGGGATGTCGAGTATTGTATTGGTTCTTCAAAGTTTAATTGAGTTAAAATTAATTACTATATACTATCAATTAAAATTAATATTAATGGAATTTAGTTTTAAAGGTCTCTATTATGTGTAAAAATTGGAAGTCACAAAATGTAACACACTAAAGAAGAAAATAATAAAAATGTCACACCCAAGAAAATATGATTATTTTATAGAAATAAAGGAAAACTAATTGATATGCACATTAAATACATGAATATTTAAATTATTTAAATAAAATATATAAATTACTATGAATCAATACAAGAAACAAAAAAAACACATTTTAATCATGTAATATTCCTCTGATGATGAAATTGAGGATCACTTATATTTAAAACCTAATGGTGGAATACCATAAAATATAAATTTGAGTGACTAATTTATTTTGGATATAAAACTATATAAAATTTCAAGACATATTAATCATTATGGGAGAAAATTTTAATTAAATGTGATAAGTCATCAAAAGATATGTGTACTATTAATATTACACAACAAAATAGTAATAATGAACATTTTACAAAATCATTTATGAGTATTTGGACATGAAAAGTTGAAGAATGAAGAATTATAGAAGAAATGAAATATTAGAGGTACACATGTTCATTGTTAATGGGAATTAAAAATAAAACATCATATAATGTGATTAATGAAAATGTTAAGAAAAAGAACCCAATACTACCTCAGATGATAAGTTATTTGAATAGGATATTTGAGATAATAATAATGATACATATAATGTTGATAAAATTTAGGTATGAGAAAAAGTATCAATACTGTTGATATAGTATATGATAAAATAAATTTACACCTTATTCCCTCATAAATTAATTTTAAGATTACATTCATAAGTGAATTACAAGGTTATTTATTTTATGGGTAGCCCTGATGTGAAAGATGATGGAGAAAAAACATGACTATTCTCAAATGCTAATAATTTGAATAAAAAAAATTTCAGTTTTAGATAAAGAAATACCCACATCATTATATTGTTTTGTATTAAATGTATTAATGTTATTTTGGGAAAAACATCTAGATGAAGATAATAATCTAGACGCTGAATGTACAAAGAAATGAAGATGATGTTATCTTAGAGAAACATGGAATTTTTTACTCCTATAAAAAAACATATCAAAGAGTTAGTGGATTTTATCATATGATTATAATGAATTGTTTTTATAAACATTATTTTTGTAACACCCAGAGATTTTAATAGTGTACTATGTTCAATATGTTACGTTGCACCAAACTCTGAGCTTAAACAAACTGTAAAATATTATTTTTTAAACAACCATTATAAAATACATATTAAGTTGGAAGGTGTGAATAATATTAAATATATTAGGAAATAAATATTAATCTCATATTAAATACATGTTTAATAAATTTTTGGAAATAAAAAATGACTTTTTTAATGTCACTTTATTCATTAAATATATGTATTCTTCAAAAAATAAATTTAATTAATTTCAATTAGAAAATATATATAACATATTGTTGAAATATTTATAATATGTATTAGATAAAATTATAATAATTTATTTATTTAACATTTCAATATTATCTTAGGATGAATTTTTTAAACTATTCAGAAAAGATTTATTTTTCAGTGAATCGTAGAAAATACAACTTTTTGTTAAAATTTCATTACTTTGGAGTAAATAAATCTATTTAAAAGCACCATTATTTTCAAATATGATTTCAAGTGACATAAGTTTTATTTAATTATATTTCATCCACATAAATTATTTTTAATTAGATTTATATTATATGTTATAAAAATTTATTTTTTAGTTTAAAATGATATTTTTTAAGAAATGTTGTAAATTACCCAATGTTTCTCATTTTTAAGTAATTAAAATAAATCCCAAAATATTATTGTTTTAAATTTAATCTATATATTATATATTGTAAAATTTTAATTTACTTTCATATATTGTTTATAATTAGTCATAGAGTTAATATAATATCATCGTTTCCTTAAAAACACACTCTTGAAAAACTATTTTTTGTCACATATGCGGGTTGTGTTTAAAATTTAATTTTTACTATTAGGTGAATTTAATTTAAAAAAATTGATTCCATATTTTTAATAATAAGGTAAAAATTTTGGTTTATGTTCATTTTAATTTTTAGGCATAAAAAATTTAACATGGTAAAATAAAAAGATTAAAATTAGTATAGGTGACATAATATATTAATATAAAGCTAAAAGGTAAACTATTAAAATAAATAAACACTAAAACATTAAATGGGGTTCTTGATATGTTTTTACACCTTAAAAATAAATTAATGCAACAATTTTCAACAAAATTCATATGAATTAATGCCACAAAAACGTAATATTTATAAGCGGCTTTAATTAAAAATTATATTTTTAATGTTTCTCTTAATACAATATTTTATTCTATGTCAATCATTCTATAATTGTTTAAAAATATTTTTAATATTATCCAATTACTTTTCAATGTAATTTTTAATTTATTTATCTTTTTAAAAATGGGTTTAAAGGTATATTTTATCATTTTGTGAACAATATTCTTTGAGACATTTCTGAGAGAAAACACATAAGGTAAAAAATTTTAAATTATATGGAATGAGAATATATTCAATACATTAAGACACCATAATATTTTTAGGAATACATTACATGTTTGGAAGGATTTTTAAAAATGGTATTGTTTTCTTTATAATTTTGTAGTGTTTTAATCATAAGTTACATTCAACTTCATAACATGTATTTTCATCAATAATTTCTCAACAATATCATTGTATATAATTTCATCAATGCCAACACCCTTACTTAAATATTATTCTTCATTGAGATTCATATCATATGACACCATATTCCAAATTTGAATTAATGGTTTATGATCAGTTTGAGTGGGGATCAACTATTTTTATACCACTCGCCATATTAATCATAATGATTTGTAATTATGTTCATTTGATTGGGGTAAATAATAAAATTTGGTTTTTTAGTTTTAATAAGAATGTTTGTGTTGACAATATTTCACCCTTTCATATGAAAAATTATTTTGAAATGAATAAAAGTGGTGGGTCCCATTTATATATATTTATCTCCTTGATGCATTGGTAGGTCTCATATGAAAAATTAGTTGGCCAAAGATAACCAGTTTGTACCTAGTAGTTTTAAACTATATTACAAAGGGTCTGTATAGTATACATAATTTTGTCCAATACTATTTTTTTGTACCCAGTAGTTATAAAACATCATCCAAATGGTCGTGATGGTTGAGGTACCATGATACCTGAGGTCATGGAGTCCAATAATGAAGCATTTACAATGTTATGATTCTATATATTATTATCCATGAGATTTTAACTAAGACAGTATCTCTATATGAATTTCATTCTTTGATATTGTTTAAATGGATTTTCTTTACAATAACTATCCTTACCATGTTTCTTATTCTTATTAATTCACAAGAGCTTCTGTTGTAGTTAACCCTTACATATAATGTTTCTTTATCAATTTATTATATATTATTTTTCCCTAGATAATAGGAAGTGTTTTATGTTATATATATAGGGTTGAACAGTGAGTAATAATGATTTTAACAAAGAAAATATTTTTTTTATGATTTAAATTGTAATTTTAATTTCAAATATGTATCTATTTTACCAAGTCTACTAAACTATTTGATCCTTTGGAATGTGATTCCTTTTATTTTCTTCTAATGTAATAAAGTAACCATAAACTCTAGGTTACTAGGTTTATTGTAACGACCCAACATTTTTCAATGGAAATTCCCTTCTTATAATTATTTCATAAAATAACATGAAAATACAACATAATAAACTCCTAAGTGATAAGTGACCTTTAACCAAAAATTTGTCACTTCTGTGTTTGGAATTTTGAAAATCTGACTTACACGGTTGGGTTCAAGATGATTTTTGGAGTCTAATAAAACAAAAATAATTTTTGGTGAATAGTAACCTACCCTTATGAATATTAACATACCATTATGAATAGTAATATACCCTAATTAATAGTAACCTTACCTATGATAGTATAAAAATAATATTCAAGTGAAAGTATGATGTACTTACATTTTAGAATAAGTAAATGATGTTTTAAAACAGTTTTTTAGTAATAAACCATGATTTTAATTAAATATTAAATTAATCATATTTTGAAAATTATTTTTGAAAAATGGAATTCATTTTTGGATTCTACACGTCAAAAAATGGTTGGGGAAAATTTTTGGGATTTTTTATAAAATACTTGAATTTTTTATGAATAGTGAAATACCGTAATTTACAAAAATAAGCTAAATAAGATAATTATAGGGTCATGTGTGATGTTCTGCTGATGTAACCCCACTTGGTTCGAGATCACATGATAAAATTACTATTCTTGGTTATTCAAGACTCACTATTTCTTGTCTAAGGGGAAATTAATAAACTAATGAATTTTATATTAAGGAAACCCCTCTCCCCTCCACTATAAAAACCACCCTTCACACCCTAATTTCCTCACACCTCTCAAGCTTCAAGACTTCTACAAACTATGCCCAAACACCTTCCCTATCCCCTATCCTGCGTTCAATAGCTGCTGGTCTCATCAAAATACCAAGCCTAGCTTCTTTAAGGAGAATCTCAAGAGGAGGATTTAAGATGTAATTTCTCTCCCTCTTCTCCTTTAATTTCCTTTCAAGTTCAAGTTCATTTCTTGATTTATATCCACCTATAATCATCCAAATGGTATTTTAACTCCATTATTATACATATACTAGAATTTTATGATGTTGATAGGATATTACATCATCCAACCCCCTTTCCATGTTCCTTTTATTTTATTAAAGAGAACGTTGTTCGTGAGGTGTTAATTTATCACCTTCAAGAACTACATGCTTTCTTCTTCCATTTCTACCTTTAGATCTGGTCATGAATCCATTTTTATGGTTTAAATAGAATTTTTTATATGTATTATTTCCTATTTAAAGTTCTATAAATAACTTATGGCCTTATTACTAAGTGATAAATTAAAACAAGTTCGTTGTGATCGAAAAACCACCCAAATAATCATCATTTAATTCTTATCTAATGATTAATTACCATGGATATAATATTATTCATTATAATCTCACTCAATATCCTGTAATAACATTAATAACATGTAATATCAGTTCTGAATTTTTAATCGTTTTCTACCCAAACTTCAATTTAAGAATGCAAGTGAACCACACAAGAAAACCATAAAAAAACAAACATTCCCAATTAATGTTTTTAAACTCTATAAGTCATCAAAAGGCACATAAGATCACTTAATGAAACCATAATGAACCATATTAATGTAAAAAATGTTCTGGATTTCAAATTAATGAATACAATGTCATTATATTGGACATTAACGAGAAGGAAGTATTCAGATATAAGGTAAGGGGAAATTCTCGAACCCAACTTTCATCCTTCGGGTTCTCCCTCTTTCACTCCATTTTTGATATGGTTACTCCTTAAAGATCATTTCTTCATCATTGTATTTTATTTTATGAGATATACATGTTTTCCCCTGGTTTTTATGTCAAACAAAATTTTTTCCAAAAGAAATCTTCTTTTAAGAACACACCTTTTACTTCTCACTCAAAGTGGACGGTTCTTGTAACATGTATGTTATTCCCTCTTTCTTTTGGGAACCCAAAGTTTATGAATGTGTTCTTATGAGATGTAACCCATTAATTTACATGGTTTATTTATGTTCACTTTTGATATATGTTCCATGTGTCAATCATGATAATGATAATGTTATGATGTGACGGATGCGCCCTGAATTATATAGTGCAATATGAATGTTTCAAAGTGACGGGTGCGCCTGGAATTATACAGCGCTCCAATGCATTTGGTAAAGTGATGAATATAATTATTAAATGTGAAATTATGTGTGAAAAAGATGTTATCTTGGTTCACAAGTATGTTTGGTAGTTAACCACTAAGTCATGATGTTTCATTTTTATGCATTGCCACATTTCAAGTCTTATATTTATGTTTCCTCTCATGTTCATGATCTTTTTCCCATGTTATTATTATGCTCACCCCATGCTATATTGTTCTTATTTATCCTCTTACTGGTCTTCTAGATCACCCCTTTTGATGTATATCCTCAGGTGGCTACATGTACCTAGGATAGGACAAGTTCCAATAAGAAGCTAGAGAAGAAGAAATTAAATAAATGTTTATGCTTGATGTTGTAATTGTTATGTATGGTCCTAGTTTTCCCAATCCACTAAACCTTTGGATCCTCTATTTTTAATACTATTATGTTGTTTATCTTTAAAAAAATGTAATTGTAATGTAAGAAAATTTTGGGTCGCTATAGTTGGTATCAGAGTAAAGGTTTAGTTAATTTGGGAATTAGGATTAGTGAACCCTAGAGAAAACCTATAGCATGAGACTAAGTACAAATATGCACACAAGATTATTTACATAGGGATACCATATGTTATTATTTTAGTATAAATTGTTCAAATGAATAAGTTATGTATGCATGAATTTTTTACTTATGTTTTGTTTTAACCTTTTCTATTTTAGAAAATGGTGGGAACCAGGAGAAATGAGGCCAACAACTTGTGCGAGGGCCAATGCAACGATTGACCGAAAGACATCCCCAATTATTTGGGAGGTGGAGTTCAGAACTTCATGGAGATGATTACCCGATTATCTCAGGTTATTAACAATAACCATAATAAGGTGGAACATCCTCCTTCGCCAAAGAGGGAGCAACTGGATATTGAATGTTTTATACAGTAACGACCACCAACGTTTTGTGGATCCTCTAATCCACTAGTTGCAGAACAGTGGGTCAACTTCATGGAGAAGATATTTTATGTGCTTCATTGTTCTGAGATGAAGAAGGTGACCCTAGCCATTTATCATCTATATGGAGAAGATGATCAATGGTGGTATTTGATTAAGAACACCAAGCCAAGGGAGGAAATTGAAGAGATCAAATGGGAATACTTTAAGATAGTGTTTCTTAACAATTATTTCCCAATAACTCTTCGCACGAAGATGGAGAGAGAATTCATAGAGCTCAAGAAAAAAGAAGTAGAATCGGTCACAACCTATAAAGTGAATTTAACAAGGCTTTCAAGGTACGCTTCGGGTTTTTTTTCAACAATTATAGAAAAATTGATATATTATTTAGTGGATTAAAACCACACCTTTGAAAGGCTCTTACAATTCAAGAATTTGGGAGTTATGAAGAAGTCGTTTGATGTGCCCTCAAAGTGGAGATGGAGTTTGGAGAATGGTCCCATGGCTATGGGGATATGAAATGAAAGATGGAGTTTCAAGCTAGAGGATCTAATGACAAAAGTGGGAAGAAAACTCAATGACCCACATACCAAAAATATGGGAAGTTGCACCATGGGAACTGCCTCAAAGGGAGGGGAAATGCTTCAAGTGTGGGAAAGAAGGACATCATGCTCAAGAGTGTCTAAATACATGAAAAGTAAGGAGAATTTAGCCGATGAAAGGATAGAACCACTCATGGTTCAATGCTACAACTTTAGGTAGCTAGGGCACTATGAAAACCAGTGCACTAAACCTCGAGTTCTCAAGGGTAATTAGCATCAGCATCCACCAATTCTAAAGGAACAAGGTAAGGATTATGCCATCACTACTGCAGAGGTGGAGCATGATAATGAATTCATACAAGGTACACTTAATATTCACTCAAGAATGGAAAAAGTCTTATTTGATTCTGGTTCAACGAATTCCTTTATATCTTGCAAGTTTTCTAGAACTATAGAATCGAAGCCCTGAAACCTTGAAGTACAGATATCTATAAAAACACCAAGTGCTTACATCATTGCAACCCAAGTGTTTGACTCCTCTCCTATTGGAATATGTGGGAAGATTCTTCCAGAGAATCTTGTAATACTTCTTTTGGTGGAATTCGATGCTATAATGGGAATGTATTGGCTCTCATTATATAGAGCACATATCAACTTTTGGGAAAAGGAAATATATTTTCATATTCCGAACCATCCCATGATCCTCTAAAAATGAAAGGAATATCATGAATCTCCTTTAAAAAATCCTTCATTGGTGTGGGTGTTGATTCCCTATGAAGAAGCATACCTCCTCCAAAGGGTTGAGTTTAAGGAAAGTGCCAACCTTGAAGAAATTCCCATCGTGAGGGAATACGGTGATCTATTTCTTGAAGAGTTACTCGAAATTCCCCCAGATAGTGAGTTTGAGTTCTTAATTGATCTCATACCCGGAGCTACTCCGATCTCGAAGTGTCCCTATAGGATGGATCCTATCGAACTAGAGGAGTTAAAGAAGCAGCAGCAAGAGCATCTGGACAAAGGGTTCATATTCCCTAGTGCATCACCTTGGGGTGCACCAGTGCTCTTTGTGAAGAAAAAGGATGGAACAATGCGGTTGTGTATCGATTATTGGGAACTCAACAAGATCACTATAAATAACAAGTATCCTCTCCCAAGGATTGATGACCTGTTAGACCAGTTAAGAGGAGCTCAATACTTCTCAAAAGTGGATCTTCATTCTGGATATCATCAGGAAAAGGTGAAGAAGTAAGATATTCAGAATACTACCTTCCGAACAAGGTATGGGCACTATGAGTTTTTGGTTATGTTCTTTGGACTTACTAATTCCCTTGCAATATACATGGATTTGATTAATAGAGTCCTTAGACATTACCTTGACAAATTTTTGGTAGTTTTTATCGATGATATTCTCATCTACTCCAAGAGTAAGGAGGAACATGAATAACATCTAAGACTTGTGTTGGTGACATTGAGAAAGGAGAAGTTTCAAGAAAAGTTCATCAAGTGTGACTTTTTAATGAAGCAAGTCACATTCTTGGGACATGTGATCACAAGTGAGGGAATTTATGTAGATCCTTCAAAAACAAAGGTGATTGACGAATGGCCCAGGCCCTCTAGTGTCAAAGAAATCCGTAGTTTTCTTGGATTATCTGGGTACTATCGACGTTTTTTGAGAAACTTCTCACGATTTACAAGCCCTCTAACTAAGTTAAAAATGAAAGGAGTAAAGTATGTCTGGATGGAAGAATGTGAGGGAAGATTCAAGGAGCTAATGAGAAGGCTGATCACTGCACCTGTACTCACACTACCGAAAAGTGGAGAAAGTTTTGTGATGTATAGTGATGATTTAAATAAAGTCTTGGGTTGTGTACTCTTGAAAAATGATAATTTGATAACCAACGCCTCACGACAGTTGAAGATCCATGAGTAGAACTACCCGACACATGATCTAGAGCTAGCAGCCATGATTTTTGCCTTGAAAATCTGGAAAAACTACCTTTATAGTGAGAAGTGTGACATATAAACTGACCACAAGAGCCTAAAGTATATATTCACACAAATGGAGCTCAACATTCTTCAAAGGAGATGGTTAGAGCTAATCAAGGATTAATATTTCTCTATTCACTATCATCCTGGAAAGGCGAATAAGGTAGCTGGTGCTCTAAGTAGAAAAGAACCTGCTACTCTATCCATGTTGTGGATTGAGAAAGACCCTGTCTTCTTGGATATTCAAAGAATGGATTTGGAAATCATAAGGTCAGGGGATACATCCTACCTTTCCAAAATGATTTTACAACCATCCAACCAGGAGAGGATTAAGGAAGCACAAAGGGATGATGTGGAGATACAAAAGATGGTGAATGCAGTAAAGGAAGGGAAGCTTCCAGAGTTCCATATTGATGATGATGGTGTGATTCAGTTTGGAATGTGGCTTTGTGTGCCTTCATCACCTAGGATAAAGAATGATCTATTGGATAATGCACATAGCTCAATATTCTTTATCCATCCTGGGAGTACGAAAATGTACCATGATCTCCGAGAACACTTCTGGCAGGATAACATGAAGATGGAGATTGCGGAATATATATCAAGGTGCTTGGTATGTCAACAAGTTAAAGCTGAGTGAAAAAAAGTCCAAAGGTATGATGCAACCATTTCTTATACCCATGTGGAAATGGGAAAATATTACTATGGACTTTTTCATGGGTCTCCCGAATATTTCGAAGGGAAATAATGTGATATGGGTTGTGTTGGACCGACTCACCAAGACTTCCCATTTTGTTGCTATTCAGGAAGATCTCTCGCTTGAAAACTTTGCAAAGATATATGTGAAGGAAGTGGTGAGATTTCACGGTGTTCCCCTCTCAATTGTATCTGACCATGATCCAAGGTTCACATCTAAATTTTGGAGGAGCCTTCAACATGATTTGAGTACTAAATTAAATTTCAGCACGGCCTATCACCCCCAAACTGATGGCCAGTCTCAAAGAACTATTCAGACGCTCGAAGATATGAAAAGAGCCTACTCTCTAGAATTAAAAGGTGGATGGGATTAGTATCTCACATTGGTTGAGTTCTCATACAATAATATCTTCCACTAGAGTATTCAGATGGATCCATATGATTCTCTGTATGGAAAGTGATGTAGAACTCCAACCTGTTGGGATGAAGTTGGAGAAAGAAAGCTACTTGAACCCGATCTTGTTCAAGAGATGATAGAGAAGGTTCAAGTCATCCAAAAACACATCAAAGCTTCTAAAAGTCATCAAAAGAGATATGCGGAAAACCATCGAAGGGACTTAGATTTCGACATTGGAGATAAAGTCTTCCTTCGAATATCTCCATGGAAAAGATTCATGTGAATCGGGAATAAAGGGAAGCTAAGACCAAGGTATATTGGCTCCTTTGAGATCCTTGACCGCATAGGCGCTGTGGCCTATCGTCTTGCACTTTCACTAAATATAGATCAAGTTTAGGATGTGTTTCATGTATCAAAAACTGATGAAGTACATACCAGACCCCTCACATGTACTAAACTCAGAGGTGGTGCAGTTGGAAGATAATCTCTCCTATGAGGAGAATCCAGTAAAGATTCCGGATCAGAGAGATAAGGTTCTACGCAACAAGACAACCCATCTTTTCAAAGTGTTATGGAGGAACCATAAGCTTGAGGAAGCAACATGGGAACCAGAAGAGGCAATGAAAGAGAAACACCCTCACCTATTTGTGTAAAGTGAAATTTTGGGGGGAAATTTCTTAAGGGGTGAAGAATGTAAGGACCCAAAGTATTTCAATGGAAATTACCGTCTTATAATTATGTCATAAAATAACATGAAAACACAACATAATGAACTACTTAGTGATAAGTGACCTTTAAACATAAGTTTGTCACTTTTGTGTTTGGAATTTTGAAAATCTGATATATATGGTTGTGTTCAAGATGATTTTTGGAGTCTAATAAAACAAAAATAATTTGTGGTGAATAGTAACCTACCCATATGAATAGTAACATACCCTTATGAATAGTGAAATACCCTAACTAATAGTAACCTTACCTTTTATAGTATAAAAATAATAATCAAGTGAAATTATGATGTACCTATATTTTAGAATAAGTAAATGAATTTTTTAAAACTATTTTTTAGTAATAAACCATGATTTTAATTAAATATTAAGTTAATATTATTTAGAAAATTATTTTTGAAAAATGGAATTCCTTTTTGGATTCTACACATCGAAAAATGGTTGGGGTAAATTTTTGGTATTTTTCTAAAATACTTGAATTTTTTATGAATAGTGAAATACCGTAATTTACAAAAATTAGCTAAATAATCTAATTATATAGTCATGTGTGATGTTCTTCTGATGTAAGCCCGCATGGTTTGGAATCAAATGATAAAATTACTATTCTTGGTCATTCAATACTTGTTATTCCTTATATTAGGAGAAATTAATAAACTGATGCATTTTATATTTTAGAAACCCCTCTCCCCTCCACTATAAAAACCACCCTTCATGCCCTCATTTCCTCACACCTATCAAGCTTAAAGCCTTCTCTAAACTCTTCACAAATACCTTCCCTATCCCCTCTAAAACTTTAAAGAGCTTTTTGTCTCATAAAAATACCAAGCCTAGCTTCCTTAAAGAGAATCTCAAGAGAAGGATTTAAGAGGTAATTTCTCTCCCTCTTCTCCTTTAATTTCATTTCAAGTTAAAGTTCATTTCTTGATCTCTCCCCACCTATATTCATCTAAATGGTATAGTAACATTATTATTATACATATAATTTAATTTTAGGATGATAATGAGATATTATATCATCCAACCCCCTTTCCCTCTTCCTTTTATTTTATTAAAGAGAACGTTGTTCGTGAGGTGTTAATTTATCACCTTCAAGAACGGTATGCTTTCTTCATCCATTTATACCTTCAGATCTTGTCATGAAACAATTTTTATGGTTGAACCATAATTTTTTTTATGTATTATTTTCTATTTAAAGTTCTGGAAATAACTTATGTCCACATTACTAAGTGATAAATTAAAACAAGTTCGTTGTGATCAGAAAACCGCCCAAATTAACCCAAATAATCATCATTTAATTATTATCTAATGATTCATCCACATGGATATAATATGATCCATTATAATATCACTCAATATCATGTAATTTTATTAATAACATTTAATATCATTTCTGTATGTTTACCCATGTTCTACCCAAACTACAATTTAAGAATACAAGTGAACCACTCAAGAAAACCATAAAAAACAAACATTCCTGATTAATGTTTTTAAACTCTATAAATCATCCAAAGGCACATAAAATCACTTAATGAAACCATAATGAACCATATTAATGTACACAAGGTTCTGGATTTCTAATTAATGAATATAATTTCATTATACAGTACATTAAAGAGAAGTAAGCATTTGGATACAAGGTAAGGGGAAATTCTCGAACCCAACTTTCATCCTTCGGGTTCTCCCTCTTTCACTCCATTTTTGATATGGTTACTCCTTAAAGATAATTTAATCCTAATTTTTTTTCCTTTTCTATGATATACACGTTTCTCCCTAGTTTTTATGTCAAGAAAAAAATTTCCAAAAGAACTCTTCTTTTAAGAACAAACCTTTTACTTCTCACTCAAAGTGGACAGTTCTTGTAACATGTATGTTATTCCCTATTTCTTTTGGAAACCCAATGTTTATGAATGTGTTCTTATGAGATGTAACCCATTACTTTCCATGGGTTAGTTATGTTCAATTTTTATATATGTTTCATGTGTCAAGCATGATAATGATAATGTTATGATGTGATGGGTGCACATGGAATTATATAGCGCAATATGAATGTTTCAAAGTGACGGGTGCACCTAGAATTATACAGCGCTCCAACGCATTGGATAAGGTGATGAATATCATTAGTAAATGTGAAATGATGTGTGAAAAAGATTCTAGATTGGTTCATAGGTATGTGTGGTAGTTAACCACTAAGACATGATGTTTCATTTTTATGCATTGCTACATTTCAAGTCTTATATTTATGCTTCCTCGCATGTTCATGATCTTTTACCCATGTTATTATTATGCTCACCCCATGCTATATTGTTATTATCTATCATCTTACTGGTCTTCTTTATCACCCCATTTGATGTATATCCTTGGGTGGCTACATTTAGAAAGGAGAGGACAAGTTCCAAAAAGAACCTACAGAGGATGAAATTAAATAAATGTTTATGCTTGATATTGTAATTGTTATGTATGGTCCTAGTTTTCTGATGACACTAAACCTTTGTATCCTCTATGTGTAATACTATTATGTTTTTTATATTTAAAATGATGTAATAGTAATGTAAGAAACGGTTGGGTCTCTATATTTATGGCCTATATAGATCATATTAGTTGACATTTAGTAGAAAACGTGTGAAATATATTTAG
The DNA here is from genome assembly GCA_963277665.1 of Viscum album. Taxonomy (NCBI): domain Eukaryota; kingdom Viridiplantae; phylum Streptophyta; class Magnoliopsida; order Santalales; family Viscaceae; genus Viscum; species Viscum album. Next base: position 229,479,345 of record OY728143.1, read on the forward strand.
GAAAACATAGATTAGAGAAAGAAACCCTGTGAGAAATTTGGAAATACTCCTAATGAAACCCAACTAATTATTTTTTGATCAGTTGTACAAAGCATTTCAATATAATTTTTGTAGTTTTGAGATTAAACTTTATGTTGACTTCTTTTATGGTATAATCTAGTGTATTAAATTTGTTTGAAATGAATCCTTATTGAAAGAATTAGAACCACATAAATGCATAAAATCCATGAAGTGATTTCCCATATGTAATGACTATGATGCTTGATCTATACCTATATCTAGATCTGTAGCTAGAGCTGAATAACAAATAACTATTCTAGGAAAAATGACCCAGGTTATGAGAAATAAACTTACTTAAATAAAATTTCATAAAAATACACAATGTGGTGCTACAATGTTAGACCACTTCACGAATTAAATACCTATATCATTCAATGGAACTAAAAATACATTTGTAGTTCATAAATGTATATATTCCATAGAATGGATATTTTTCACCTTGGGATGTAATGAAATGGAGAAGGTTAATATGGGAAGTTATCTTATCTTGATAAATTTTGATTAATGGTAGAACTTAATTCAAAAATCTATGGAGGAGGATGAAATATAAAACATGTCATGGAAGTATTTTAAGGAAATTTTCATAGAAAAATATTTCTAACTCGAATAGCGAGCAGATATGGAGAGACAATTCCTATTTCTGAAACAAAAGGAGGATGAGAATGTTGTTAAGTATGAAGCTTACATTACATGGTCAGAATAGAATTCCACAAACAATGAACATAATCCAAAGAGTATGATTGGCCATTTATTTTATGGGATTAAACCAGTATATCTATGGAAACTAGTCTTCCAAACATTTTAATCATATGAGGATATAATATAATGTTATATAATTAATGAGAATAAATTTTCCATGTCCTATGGTTATAAAAGAAAGAAAGAGAAAAATAATATAGAAGATAAGAAAATGGACAAAGCAGAAGAAAAGAAATAAGGAATTTGACACATGTGATAATTATAGAAAGAAACCCTCTTGTACTTGTTTGAAGGGAATGTGATTTTGTTATATGTATAGATGAACACTAGGCACACGATTTCAAGGTAATGAAAGTATATATGCAATGTTTAAACTGCCGGGAGATGGTGCAATATGAAAATTAATGCCCAAATATTGAAGGTACTATAATGTAGATGATGGAAAGGTATCAAAGACCATATTATTTTACTGATATAGCTGAAGTGGAATAATTACTCTTCTTTTTTATTTGGATCCCTGAAATATGTTGTAAAAGTATTCAATTGATGATATTATCAAAACATTGAGGTATTGTATGACTGTTCCTTTTAATAATGTATTATGAAATAATATATCGAATGGTAGTGATAAAGATGATTCAGTTGAAATTTGATACTTTTGAAACCACATGTTTGAGGGGGGATGACAGTTTATATGTTCTCAATGTTGAGATTATAATAAATAAATGATTATGGGATAACATTGGAGACCATAAAATTCATATTTGATCTTTTGGTTTATAATATCATTGACAGTGTTTACAACATGACTTGTTTTAAATAAAAATATCATACAATCATTTTTTTATTCAAGGAAGAAGGAATATTTCTTGTTTTCAATTAGGTATTATTTTAATTTATATTATTACCATGATTAAATAGAATAAATGATGAGGGTATTCACATATTTTCCATGTGATTAATATCTAATTCATGTTTTTTAAATAATAATGATAAGTTGATTTTGAAAATATGGGGACCTTCTTTAGAATGTTTTTTATTTTAATCTTTTTTAAGGTTCATAAGGTTAACAATTTATAAAAAAATTATGTTGAACTTTGGATGAGGTTTTCAATATTAATGTATTACATTACAGTATGGAGATTTATGTGTATTGAATAATCAATGCTAATCATTTTGTTATGATAAATAGAGACAAAAGGAAGGAATTTTAATCCCATTATGAATATTTTGATCCAATAGTTTTGTATTATTTAAAATTGCATCTTCATTTCTAGGATGAATTTTTGGAAATCTTCTAAAAATATTAATTTTTCAATGAATACTAAACAATAATATTTTTTGTAAAACTTCAATTTCTTGTCAATATATTTATGAATTTAAATGTATGGATATTTTTTTAATATGATTTCATGTTAAATATGTATTATGTTGTTAAATATTATAAAATTATTGTTTTTTAATCAATATGATATTTTATTTTTGAATATGTATTATTTTGGGTTTAAAAACATTATTTTTTGGAAAACTATTTTAAAGTACATAATGTTCAACTTTTTTATATAATTAAAATAACCACTAGTAGAGAATAATTTAAATGAAACAAATAGATTATATATCACTAAATATTTATTATTTTTCATTAAATGATAATTATTAGTAATATAGTAAGAATAAAATAATCTTTCTCTTGAAAAATAAACTTATTTAAAACCTTCTATTTCATCGTGTCTGTGGGTTTTGTTTTAAATCTGATTTTTTCAATTATGTAAACTAAATATGGTAATATTTACTCAATATTTGGTATAATTTGGTAAAAATTGTTTTATATTTTAATTTTTATATTTAGATATAACTAAATACCTAGAAAAAAAATTACAGTGATATAGGTGAAATATTGTAGCATGTTAATGTTAAAAGCTAAAATCTCAAAATACATAAGTACTGAAAATTTATATGGGTATTTTATGTGTTTCAATAAAATAAATGGAATTTATGAAAATAATTATTAACCAAATTTATTATAATTAATTCCAAAAAAATGTGGTTATATTTAAATATAAAACAATCATTCTTTAATCACTTAAACCACCCCTCCTCAAGTTTAAATACCTCCCATCACCAAACCATTTCTCATAAAAATAATTATATATAATCAAATATCATCCAAAAAAAATCCCACCTCCTCTCCCCAAATCCATGTTCTTCTCATATCACCTAAATACAAATTCCAACAACTTTATCTCATCATTTATGGTTGTGATATTCAAGAGGTAATTTTCTCAAACAACCACTATTATTTTCTTTTACTTTTCTACCTTATCCTAAACTCTTTCATGAATCATGAAATAAAAATTCCAAAATAATTTACATAATATAATTTTATTTTTAAAATTGAAATTATTATTTCCATCTCTTTTATAACCTCATCTCGTTCAAAGAAAAGAAATCATTTTCTATATTATGGTAGTGAACTATCTCGGGGAATATTGATTTTTCATTTTACATTACCACCTTAAAGGTAGTCCATGATGTATTATTATGGTTAAATAAGTTTTTAATAATTAAATTATAATCTATTTTATATTATGGAACTATTATATCGACATAGTATTAAATAAAATAACAGTAGTTCATGGTGGTTGGATAAGTTGTCGAAATAAACTAAAAATTAATCCTCCAAATTTTATCAAATGAATCGACATCAAGTCTGAAAGCTATATATGGGACCATTTAAACTTATGGAAGTGTATTGGTACCATTACATTTTAAATATGAAGTTTTTTTACCATTTGAAAAGAAATTACATTATTATACATAGGAAAACCGACCAGGAAACCATGAAACGAACACACATGAAATAATGAGAATTGAGAAATGCCATTAATTAACAATTGGTAATATATTATAAAGTTATCATATAATGTATTATTAATATTAATATTGTTCTGAAATTAATTAATATAATTATTTAATCTTTTATACAATGGTTTGAATTGTGAAAGACTAATGTCAATTGTGAGGTAAGGGATTTAATATCTCAATTTTCATTCTTTGGGTTAAACGTCTAATTCAATTAATTTTTCATTCTATGATTATGTTTGAAATTAATTATTATTATATAATGTTAAATTTAAAAATTTTATGTGTATTTTCAATATATACGGTTAATATATTCCTTTGATTAATTTTCACTTCAATGATATGATATTAAAATGGTACTTTATACAGAAATAAAATTTTTAAAGATTCTCTAACCCTCTATTTTCATCCATGTTCATGTATTATTATTTTTTTTGAAATTTTTTTTATAACATCATAATGTATTTTTTATTTATTTATTTAAAAAAATCACATTTTAAATTTTTTTTGAATGGTTTTTTTGTTTTTTTTCCAAAAAAAATATTCTTTTATACTTTTGAAAAAAAATATGGAAGGAATGTTTTTTATCTTATACTAAATGAGTGGATTTATTCACCATGATGTTTCCTTAATGTTTTGATTCTTAATTTAAAATTTTAAGGGGTTTTATTAGAAGAAAATTTCTTCTTTCATAATTGTGTGGGTTTTTAAGCAAAAGTGTTTTTAAAAGTTAAAAAAATGTATTTTTCTTAAGAATATTTCAATGATCTTATTTAAAATATTTTCATCTATGTAAAATCATTTGTTGGATCTTATTATTCATTGAGTTTTTTCTCAAATAATAAAATTTTCCATATTTTAATAAATGTTTTATGATCTATGTTACTGGGATGAACTCTTTTGATTTAATTCACCATATTACTTTTGATGTTTAATGATTACGTTGATTTTATTGGGGTACGTATTAAAATTTAATATGTGATTTTTAATAAAATTATTTATGTTGATTATGTTACTCTATTTCAAAAGATAATTGCTTTGGGAATGTAATAAATGCATGGGTATTGGTTATAGATAGACCCTCAATGTGTCAGTACATCTGAAGAGTCCAATCTGTTTTCTAAACATAATTATTTTTACGCGGTAGTTATAAACTATGTTGTTAAAAGTTTTCATAGTGGAGACAAAGCTGGCCAAACCAAATTAGTTTATACCCAAAAGTTTTAAACTATATTTTAAAATGTATTGATGGTATATTTACTGTACCATCCTGGTTTTCAAAATGAATCACTATGTTCGATAGCGTACATGATATGCCACATCGTGCTTAAATAAATGTACAAATATTATTATTTAAATGTTACTATTACAACCTACCTGTTAAAATGATGAGTATGAACAAGATTAATTGAATCATGAACATGTGGATTTCAAATGTATATATAATTTATTCTTTGGTGACCAATTATTATAAATGAATATAAAACACTTTTTAAAATATAAATAAATTTTTTTCTGAAAAAAACATTAATGTGCACAATTGTGTTTTATAAAAATAAAAAATAATATTTATCCTATTATATTATATTAATAAAATATTATTATAATATAATATATATAATTTTTAACATTAATCTAATATATTTTCATTATATGATATAACAATAAGTCAAATTTTAAATATAAATGAATTATTTTTCTAAAAAGGTAGTTTTGTCACCTTTTGATGGAGCACTTGTTTTAAATATAGAATTTATAAATTTATATGTTCTATTAGAAAAAACTTATCAATTGAAATATTTTTATAAAAAATTATATTCGTTGAGGTTTTATTATATTATTGATAAGATTTATTTTTTGTTGAATAGTGAAAAATACTACATTTTCATTGAAAACTAGTTTTTCATTAAATATATTTATAATATTAAATTATATATTTGAACGATTTAATATATAATTAGATCATGTTTTTATCAATTATTCCAATTTATGTCATTTTAATGAATTTCACGTTGAAATCGGATATAAAAACATTGCGATCTTTTGAGCATTTTAAACTTTAAAAACATGTTATCTGGTCCCATCAATGGGATTAGTATTAAATTTACCTTAGATAGTTATGTGTTTATAATTTGGAAAAATGGATTTTATATTTGGAATCATAAGGTAAATATTTTTTAAATAGTTCTATTTCCATTTTGAAAAATAAGAATAGTAACTTTAGTAATTATTTTTATCACAACAGTTAAGGGTAAAATAATATTATAAAATATTATAAAATTACGATAACACAGTTCATAAATTATTTCAGATGTTTTATTGTAGAAAAAAATCATACATGGGCCTAATTTTTTAGCTCATTGAGCCACTTGGATGAGTTTAAGATATTTAAAATATTATATTCAAAGGAAATCAATATTTTTCATTCTATTGTTTTTAACAGGGGAAATTTTTTTAATATGGGGTTATTACAGGGATATATAATACTATAATTATTATTATAAAATATAAAATAATTATCTAAATCATAGTAATTTATTTATATTTTTAAGGGATGTAATAATTAAATTAAATGGTGACACAATGACGATGTAGTGTTTATTTAATTAATGGATGAATCAAATAAAAGATATTAATAATATTACAATAAATATAATTTTAAATAAATAATAACATCCACAAATTTATTGATTATTTTGGCATGTTATGGAATATTTAATAGTGTTATTTTGAAGATATAAAATTGTTATGATATTTTTTAAAAGTAAAATAATGAATAGTGTCAAAATTAGAAATAATGATATTTCAAAATATATAATATTTTATTATACAAAATAAAATTTATAAAAATATAATATTGTAAATCATAAATTGGATAAGTACTAAAATATCAAAAAAAATACTCATATATCGGTCGTTTGTAATGTTATTGTAATTATATTAACCATTGAAGTCTAAATTACATGATAACACAGAAGGAGTTGAAAGTGATAAATAAGGTTTAAAACAAATAGATAAGGATTAGAAAAATTCATAAAAACTTGTCAAAAAATTATTACAATAATATTATTCAACCAGTATCACCTTAATATATAATTGGGATTCTTTAAGGTATATTTTTACATGTAAATAATATATATATTATTTAGGTCAAAGATATTTAGAAAATGTCACTCTCTTTGTATTTAAAATATTTTATGTGTCCGCATTGGGTCAAAATGATCATATGAATAAACCTAAATGTCAATAATGATCTAAATATAATTATCTTCCATATATAAATGTATTTCTAATTTTTATAAATTATTTATTTACAATAAAATCTTCTTCAATGCTAAAATTATATAAGTTTAAATAACAAAAAAATCATAATTGTAATTAATAATATTAATTTTGATACGTTTTGAATGATTTATTCTATATAATTAATTTATAAATCTACATGATATATTAGGGATATTGGAAACCTTTATATTCTAATTCCCATTTTGACTTAATGTATTTGGGGTCAATGTAAATGAATATTTACATATTGAAGAATAATGATATTTTATTTAATTAATAAATTAATAAATTATTTAAAAATCACAAAAATATTAAACAACCACAAAGGGGATAATATATGGTCAGAAATTAATTCATTTATTAATTTATAAACCAAATAGAAAACTTTGTCTATATAATAGCCTTATTATTTTTATTATTTTTTGATTTTCTACGATTTCCCATCACCTCTTTATTAAAAGGGAACCCATTATTCTAATTTTAATACACATTAAAACCATTTTGGGTTAGTATATCTCAAACAAATTACATTCCTAGAATATATCCCCACATTCTACTGTCCATTGTTAATTTAGAATGTATTCTTTATTGGTGAAGGTGACAATCAAAGGAAATCACCCGATGAAGATTTATGGGTTTTAGTTAAGTGTTTCTATTATATTCAATCATCCACTAACATAAAATATTCCTAAAAATTAAAATAATCAATATAGTATCATCAATATACATATATTTTATTATGTTAATAAAAACACCTACATCCATATCCACATCCATCAAATAAGAAAATAATTAATCATTTCTGTGTACGTGTGAACTACCACATCTACGATAAAATATAATATATTTTCCATCAGTGTCTCTATATAATGTATATAATGATTGAATTAATTTTTATATATGATATTAATTATATATATTTTATTATAAGAGAATAATATATCAATTTCATTCTTACCTTCTATGCACATAAAAATGATAACGTCGTTCGTGCGTATGTGTGAACTATCAAAATGATGTGATTCATTTTTAATCACCACATTACATAAATAATATATTTTATTATATTTTAATGATTAACATGATATAAATTATATTATTATCATTATGGAATCATTAAATAATTCATAACTTTTTTCCATTATGATAACTGAAAATTGGAAATGTTACTTATGTGAACAAACGACCCACCGTGTCCATGAATATTTTGTTGTTCATTTTTAATAAACATAAATAAATGGTTTTATTTAAAGGTATAATTTTTTGATAAAATATATTTTTATTTCATTAAAATTATTTTGTAGATGATGAACTAATGTCAACATTGACTATTTTCATCTTACCAAAGTCATTTTGGACTCATGTACTGAATATCGACAAAATGACTGACATGAACATTAATAATTATGTAATTGTTATTACATGATATTAAGATATTTAAAAAGAAAAATAAAATTTCAACAGGTTCACAAGAAAGTAAATAATTAATATAATTTTATTATTAAGGAAATTAAAGAACATACATGATAAACCAGACTGATGGTAATGGATTTCATCTCAATCTCCTTTCATTGAGGCATTTCTTGTTGATATGAACCTTAATTATATTATAAGATATATATCAATCCCCATTTACATTTAATATCCACATTTTATCTAACATAATTTTATTTATTGTTTTCTTAAATATTAATCAATCATGTGGTTTATGATTTAATAGTATAAAGTGGAATGGGAGACCTGGAATATTTAAAGATTTAATTGTCAAATATTTTTCTCCAAGAAAATATTCTTCATATTATTTAACATATTTTCAATATATATATAAATTTATTTTTAATTATATTTTAGATATATTTATAATTTAATTTAATGGTTTTAAAATTTAATCTTTTAATGTATTTTATATTAAATGTTTTGACAAATGAAAAAAGGAATGATTTGTTTGATGTTTACAAAGAAAAAAACATCTTTGCCACCATGAAAATTATTAGATATGTGGCTTCCTCAAAAATAATTAATGTCCTTCAAGGGAAAATGCACCCCTTATTATATTTTTTATGTACTATGGTATTGAAAATTTTTTTAAAAATGGATTTTTTATTTCAATACCTTGAAATTATTTCATGTAATTACAAGTTATGTTTTTTTAGTGAAATGCTAAAAACTGAAATCCTTTATGTGTAATGATAAGAAAATGGTACATGGACACATGATGGGTGGTTACATGATAAATAATAGATTTATGGATTTGTGATAAAATATAGATGGATGGTAACATTATAACCACCTATTAATTGGGTATGGATGTTATCCATTTGGCTAATCCATTGGTAAAAGTGACATCTATGGAAGTCGACCACATAGTTTTTCCATTATTAGAGTGACATGTACTATTATACCATGGTAACATTATATATTTTATATTTTTTATACTTTTTTAGTAACATTTTGATTGCGAAAAAGTGTATTAAATGTTTTTATTTTAAAAGGATGTTATTTTCTACTAATAAGGGGTGAAAATTATTACATTATGATAAATTTTTCATTGGTTTTAATGTTTATCAATAGATTAATGGTTACCATAATTTTACATCCATTACTGATATTTTTATTCTCATACCTTATTTTTTAATGTTTTTCACAGGACATAAGGATGTGTAAGGATTTGGAGATGTCATGTTGAATGTCATGAGGTGTTTTCATAAAAGTGATCATAGATTATTTAAATGTTTTAGATTGTGGGAAAATTTTGATAATGTTAAGAAGATTACAATTTTTATTATTATGGTTTTTATTGTATAATTATGGTCTATTTCTCTAAATCCATAAACATGAAATATTCCCAATGTGAATGAATGTAAAATTCTTGACTGAACTCAATATTATGTAATATTTATGGTTTGGTCTGTCTAGTTAGTATCAAATGTATGGTTTTTACAATATTAGATATTTGGATATCTTCATAAGAGTTAAGTATATTATCATGGTTTTATAATTTAAAGGTTGATCAAAAGTTAAATGACTTTAAAACCACATTTTGAGGCATTATGTTATGAATTTTTATAGGGATTTGTGGTATTTTTGAAGACATTAATATTTTCATTCATTATGGGTTGATAATATTTGGGATGAAAAAACAAAAGTATTCGATAAAAATTGAGTTTAAACCATATTATTGTTATTTTTTAAAACATTATAATATTTTTGGACTATTATTATAATTATATTGTTTTAGAAAAAGGACACCCACATGATCGGTGACTAACTATTGCGTTTGGAAAATTACGTGAGAATTGCAACCACAACTAAAAGGTGAGAAGGGTGCATCGCCTACCATGAGCCTACCTGATGGGATGGTTAGTATGAATTTTTATTTTTAGTCAAGATATTTTTTGTATTTAGAATATGTTTATTTGGGGAATATTTGTTTTATCGAATAGTTAATGTTGTCATTGGAAACTAATTTGATGATTAAGTGATTAATGTTATTTCAGTAGAAAATTTCTATTTTTGGAACATTATATAATTATGTTAAATATATTTTTTTTGGATTTTATTAGACAAACATAGGATAAATTATCTTTTAAAAGGAAATATGGTTTTATGATTATTCAGGTCATTTACGGAAATTATTTACCTATCATGGAGAATATGTGATTATGAAAATTACTTTTGGTATGATACTTAAAGAGTAATTGATTTTATTTGAACATATTTCTTAATATATATCTTCGAATATTATGTGACCAAATCCTTACGAAATTTTGTTTTTAATAATAACATATAATATTTTTCTAGGAATCACAAGTATAATTACTTGTTGACTGATCTATGTTTAACATTGGGAATTATTGTTCAATTATCAAAATTTTATTAGTATTTCATCATATAATGTCCATTCTATATGGTGTGTTATATAATATTTTAACAACAATTTTGGTATCGGTTGCTATATAATGAAAGAAATATTTAATATTTCATGGAATATATTATTCTCTATAAGTTGACTCTAGTGGTTTAGGGGTGAAAAAATCATCATAAATACTCATTATTTAGAGAAAAAGATGGGTTTGTGGTGGAAATTTATTAAAGGATGAAATTATACTAGTAAAGAAAGTATATTTTCATTTATTATTAATCTATATAGAAAAATAATTCATGAAATATAGGAAAGTTATCGAAAAGTAAAAACATTTTCCATTTACTTTTATGACTAAGAAATTAATGACCATTTAACCCATCAATGTATTATAGTTTTCAGATTGTTTACATTCTATTTATCATTTTCTCTATCACAGTATATTATAATTTTATTGATGGTTTTTTATTCCTTGTTGATGTAATACTACATGGTAATCCGGTATGTATTATCTCAGGATACCATCGTACTTCCCTTTCATTATTTTAAAGTGTATGTTTTATTTATCCTTTATTATAATGTGAGATTTCAACAAAGGTATATTGAAAATAAAAAACCCAAGTTTTTTATAATAAGATAAAATTGTGATGATAAAATTTATTAAAAGGGTGAGAATTAAACATCCCATGTTTTTTAAAGGAAACACATTATTCGATAGAGTACAAGATACACCACATCATGCTTAAATGAACAACTAAATATTATCATTTAAATGTTACTGTTATAAACCAGTAGTTAGATTGGATAGTATGAACAAGATTAACTGAATTATGATTATATGGTTCAATCATGTATATATAATTTATTATCTATTTACCAATTCATTATAAATGGATGTAAACCCCTTTTAAAAAAAATGATATGCTTTTTTGAAAAACTATTTAAATGTTCTTAAGTGTGATTTATCTCAATAATTAATAAATTCACACATTTTATATTATATTAATGTAATATTTATATAATATATATAATATAATTTTATAAATTAATATTATTTTTTAAGACATGATATAATAACAAACCTAATTTTAGTTATAATAGATAAATTTTTATAAAAATAATTTTCTCCCACATTTTGATGGTGTAGTAGTTTCAAATATAGTTTTTGAAACTTTAATAAGATATATTTGAAATTATAATGTTCCTATTTTATAGTGGAGTATCAATATTTTTTTTGTTTAAAATTTTGGTATTTTTTAGATATGATTCATTTTATTATGAATAGTGAAAAAATATTCTATTTTAATAGAAAACAACATTATCTTAAAATTTATTTATATTGTTAAATTATATATTTGAATGTTTTAAATGTATATTTGATAAATTATTTATCAATTAATTAAAATTAGTTAAATGGAATAAATTTCGTGTTGAAATTGGATACAAAAACATTATGATCTTTTGAACATTTTAATATTAATGACATTTTTTCTCATTTTGTCAACGGTGTTTATTATAAATTAGTTTTATCAATTTATATGTTTTAAATATTGTAAAATTGATTCAATATTTGGAATAATAATTTAATAATTTAGTAAATAGGTCCCTTTCATTTTGGAAAATATAAATAGTATCTTTATAAATTATTTTTATTACCACATTTAAGTGTAAATCGGGTAATTATGGGTAAAAAATAATAATATAAAATTTTATAATTTACCCTAACAATTTCCCAAATTTAATTTTATGGTTTATTGTAAAAAATTAATCCTTGGAATTATTTTTTGAGATCTTAGATCAACTAGGATGAATTTATGTCATTTATAATATTATATTCCATGGAAAACCAATTTTTTCATTCTTTTGTTTTTACCAGGAGGAATATATTTCGTATACATTTATATAAAGGTTATATTATAATAAAAATAGTTTTATGAATGATGAAATTTTTACCTAAAACATATAAATTTATTAATAATTTTTAGAAAATAATTAATTAAATTAAATTGTGTTACATTAATGATGCAGTTATAGTTTAATTAATAGAAGAATCAAATAAATGATATTAATAATATAAAAATAAATTTAATTTGAAATAATTGACATCATCCAATATTTTTATAGATTATATTTACATGTCTTAGATGATGTGTAGAGGTTTTTCAAATATAACAATTTTTTGATCTTTTAAAAAATTGAAATAATGAATACTATCAAAATTGATAATAATGATATTCTTTAATAAATAATATTTTATTAAATGATATAAAATTTATAAAAATATAATATTCATAAAAATAATAGGTATAAGTCCTATGATATTATAAATGACTCGTTTATTGGACATTTAGCGTGTAATATTATTTACATTAAACATAAAAGTGTAAAGTACATGATAACACTGTAACAGATAAAATGGGTTAAATAAAGGATTAAACAAAACGATAATGATTAAAAAATATTTAAAACATGTCTAAAATTTATTTGATGAAAATTATTCGACCATTATCACCTTAAGGTAAAATTTCAGTTTTTAATAGACCCATTTCTATGAAAATAAAAAATATATTACTTATTTCGATGATAGTTACAAAATGTCACTCTCTTTGTATTTAATATCTTTTATGTTTCCATGTATGGTCAAAATGAAGAGATAAACAAAAAATTAAATCTATTTTTATTAAAATTAAATTATTTTTATTATATAAATTAATTATATATTTGAATAAATTATATAATAACCATACAAGATTATTCAATATTAAAACTGTATTTATTTAATAAAGAAAAAAATAAATTGATTAATATTTATAATATCTTTTTTGATATATATTGGATTATTTATTGTTTATAATTAATTTTATAAATATATATAATATATTAGATATTTTTGGATGTTTATATTCTATTTCCCTTTTTTCATGATTTATTTGGAGTAAAATTAAATAAATAGTTTCAAATTTGATAATAATGATATTTTACTGAATTAATACATTAATAAATTATTTAAAATTAACAAAAATGTTAAATAATCCCAAAGGGGGTAATATATGGTTTAAAATGTCTTCTAATATTCATTATTGACTATTTTTAATTATTTGGCTCTATAATATACTTATTATATTTTAATATTTTTTGGATTTTCCAAGAATGGACCTCCCCTCTCCTATAAAAAAGAACTCATCCTTCTCATTTCTATACACTTAAAAACCATTTTTATTTGGACACTACCTACCCAAATTCATTCCTATAATCCCTCCCCATATTCTAGAGGCCTTATTTTAGGCATAAAAACCTCCTTAGATGTGTTAAGGTTATAATCCAAGGAAAGCGCCTGAAGAAGAGTTATCATTTTTATTAAAGTGTTGGAATTTTATTTCTTCTTCCAGTACCTTAAAATTTAATTCATCCATGAATAATTAATAAATATAGTATAATATATATACATAGATGTTATTATGTTAATATAATCTCTTAAATGCATCTCCACATCTGAAAAATAAGAAAAGAATTAATCGTTTGGGCGTACATGTGAACTATCACCACAACGAATTGATATAATTCATTTTCCATTATCTTCAATGAATAATAGTTATATTGGTTAAATTAATGATTATATATTATATTCATGAGATATTTATCATTATAAGTGAATAATATATAAATTAGGTTCTTTCCTTCCATGCACATAAAAATGATAATGTCGTTTGTGTGTACGTGTGAACTGTCACCTCTACGAAGCAATGTGATTCTTTTTTAATCACCACATAGAATGAATAATATATATAATTATATTTGAATTATTAATATGATATTAATTATATTATTATATTTTATAATTATAAAATAATTCATAACTTCCTTCCATAACGGTCAATAAAAAATGGAAACATAATTCATTCGTACATATAATCTACCATCTCCATGATTATAACATTGTTCATTTTTCATAACCATGAATAAATGGTTTTTATTAAAAGGTATAATTTATTTATAAAATTTATTACAATTTCATGAATATTATTATTTAGATTATGGATTAATTTCCACTTTGACTATTGACATCTTACCAACGTAATTTTGGATTCATGTACTAAATATCGACAAAACCTCTGACATGAACATTAATAATTGTATAATTATTATAAAATGATATTAATGGATATAAAAGGAGTAATAAAAATGAAAAAGTTTCTCCAAAAATTAAATAATTAACATAATTTTATTATTCAGCAAACTGAACGACATAGGTCACGAATCAGACTAAATGTATAGGCTTCTATCTCTATCTCCCTTCATTGAGGAATTTCATGATTATATGAACCTTTAATCTTTTATAAGTTTTGTATACAGAACCGTTTACATTTTATATCCATATTGTGTCTATCCTCATGTCATTTCTTATTTTTTTTTATTCTTCCCTTTCATTTTACTTATGATTTAAATGGTCAAATTGGTATGAGCTGCTTTGAATGCATAATGAATTTGTAGAGAAATATTTTTCCCCATGAAAATATTATTTATATTATTTTAAATATTTATTATATGGATATAAAAGTTTTTAAAAAGAAATTATATCAATATTTTGAATTTAATTCAATGGTTTTCAAATTTAATCTTTTATTATGTCATATATAGAATGTTTTCCCAAAAGTCAAAAGTAATGCTTCTTAACATTTACTGCAAAAAAAAAATCTCTAACTCAATGACCATTATTTTATATTTGGAATCCTTTTAAAGCCTTAAATTTTTTAAAAGAAAAATAAATCCATCATTCCATTATTTGGGTATTTTGGTATTGAATCTTGTTTTAAAAATGGATTGTTTAATTGAATTCCTTGAATTTATTTCTTATGATGGAAAATAAAATTTTAGGAGTGAAATTATGAAAATTAAATTCATTTATGTGTTATGATTAAATAATGGTACTTGGAAATTTGATGGTATGTTAAGTAATAATAAAACGATGTGTGGAATCGTGATAAACAAAGGATATGTGATTATGTTAAAACCTTTAATTCATTTGGTACGGAAATAAACCATATGACCATTCCATTTATAAGAGTGACATGCATGAAATTAGACCGTATAGTTTTTCCATTATAAGAGTGGAATGTATTATTATGTCCCAAGTTATCTTTTCGTATTTTCTATTCCTTATAATAGTTTTATGTTAATCTTAGGATTTAAAAAAATATTTGAAATGAGATTATTTTCAAAGGAAAGTATTTTCTACCTAATAAGGGTGAAATTTATTACATTATGGTAAATTTTTCATGGGTTTTAATGTTTATTAATGGATTAACATTTTCCACATTTTTATATCCATTACTGAGATTTTTATGCTCTTCTCACTTTTTTTATAGTTTTTCATGAGACTTAAGGTTGATTAAGGATTTGGAGATTTCGTATTTATTCTCATGAATTTTTTTCATAAATGTGGACATATTTTATTTATAATTGTTTCAGATAATGGAAAAATTGGGTATTTTTCAGAAGTGTTCACCTTGTATTGTTATAGTTTTGTTATGTATGAGTATGGACAATTTCACTAAATCCATAAACCTAAAAAATATTTGAATTGTGAATGAAATTAAAAAATCTTTACTTAGCTCAATAGTATGTAATATGTAAGGTTGGGTCCTTTCAATTACCAGGATACATGACATCATGGAGGCCAATAATTAAAAATTTCCCTTACATAAGATTCATTTATAATTCTCCATGATATTTTCACTATGATATTATTGTTGGATGCTTTCCATCCTTAGTTATCATTTAAATGTAATGTGTTTCTTGTCATTTACCTTACAATGTTGATTATTCTTAATGATTTATGATATATCCAATTATAATTAACCCTTACTAAGAATTTGAGCTCACCCCATTATTATGTTTTATTATTTCTTATTGATTCATGATATCTTCCATTTTAATTAACCCTTACCAAGCATTCAAGCTCCCCCTATTCTTATTTTTTATTATTTCCAGGATACCATGAAGTGTTTCATGTTGGATATAGAGGGTTACACTAAGTGGAATAATTATGTTCTCATGGAAAATATTTTTTTATTTTATGTTGTAAAATGAAATTCTAATATCAAATATCTATATATTTTTTCAAGCCTAATAAACTATCTGGTCCTTCAAGATATAGTTTCTTGTTTCACATTCAAATGTAATTAATTTACCACCGACTTTGGGCTATAAGGGCCATGGTCTTTACAGTTTTTGATAGTATTTTGTTAATATATTTTCTATTATGGTTATAATAAATATTTATCATGACGTTAAATGTTAATTTCCCCTTTTATATGTTTTATAATATTATATTAATTTATGAATTTTTG
The DNA here is from genome assembly GCA_963277665.1 of Viscum album. NCBI lineage: Eukaryota > Viridiplantae > Streptophyta > Magnoliopsida > Santalales > Viscaceae > Viscum > Viscum album. The sequence goes on from OY728143.1 coordinate 229,496,463, forward strand.
TTTCAATGTAAATTACTCTAGTTTGAAACAATCATGAATGATCATGTACACATAGTGTGGTTGAATTGTGAATCATTTTTTCAACACAGGTGGTGTAAAATATCTATAATAGAAACCAAGGTTATCAAAAATCTTGATTAAATATTTATGAAGAAGAATGAAATTATGGTTCCATCATAAAGTAAAACATTTAATTTATTTTAATTATGGGGTAGAAGAAATCATTGACATAAATAAGAAGTTGGTATTGGTAGAAAATCTAAAGGGTGATATTGAAGAGTCCATTAGATGGAGATGGTGAAGCACTATATATTTCATTCAATCATTGATATCACATTACGGAAATGAAATTTAGTGAATAGTAATATTATGATATCTATTGGTTATATAGATATATGTTCGATGGAATATCAAAAAAATCACCAAATGTTCATACACATGGTCAGTGTATTCATCAGATATAAGAGTAAGATAGATGAATGTTTTTTATAAGAAGATGATATTAAAGTATGGAAGAATAAGATCATAAAAATATGGATGGGTCATGACACTAAATTTATTGAATATATGTGGATGTGATTTCAAATTATTGTTCCAAGAAAATAATTTTCGTAATTGATATATAATTCAAGTGATTGATTTAACAAATCATTGGTTGAATAAATTCCAATGGTAGTGGAATCTAAATAAATTTAAAACAAAAATATCTAAAATATCTTTAATGAAATCATGTTAAAATAACTAAATATTTTGAATTATTACAAATTTTATATGAAATTTTGATCATTAAAATTTTTTCATTGACTATGATGTATCACATTTAGATATTCTATGTATATATAATCTATTAAGAAAATATAATATAAATCATAGAAATTTTAGGATTTAAACACTAGATAAAATTTTGAGAATTTAAGAAAATAGTTCACCAAATAAATATTCCCTCTATTGAAAATATTAAATGAAAAAAACTAGTGCATCATAAGATGATAATGAGGTCTTATGGATGGCTGAATGAGCATGGGACTATGAGGATGTCTTATGATTTGGAAGACTCATGTAGTCTATATATATTATTTCATATTCATGATGTTCTTCATATTCATTGTTTCTCTATAAGACAAACCTGATAATAATAATAATAAAATATAAATTTCATATTATATTAATATTCATGATTTATATTTCATCATTCCATATTCATTATAATAATAATTTGGAATTAATTAATCAAACAATAGTTACATTCTATGTTAATTGAGTTTAATGTATTACATTTTTTATTCAAAATTTTAATTTCTAAACTATATAAATCTAATGTCACTAAAATTATTTTATTTTTTATATCAAAAAGTCTAAATTCTATAAGGGTTATTTTTTGAATCAAAATCAAAAAATTTGGTTTTTTGGGTGAGTAGTAGAAAATACATTTTTTATGGAAACTATCATTTTAATAAAAACCTTTACAACGAATAATTTTTCTTTATTTTTTTAAAATTTTATCAGATACACAATTTATTATATAGTTTAGATAGATTTAATTTTATCTATATTATATATTAATTTTGTAATAAAACCAATTTTATAAATAAAAATACATTAATCCCAAAAAACCATATTTCATCGCATTACATGTTCTAATTTTCAAGATAATATTTACCACAAGTTTTTTTTTTAATATGTATTTTACACTTTTAATAAGAATATTTAAAATTTATCAATTTTTTAATCTTATATTTTTTCATTATGAATGTTAACTATGGATAAAATGTCTATAGCCATAATAAATGTACAAATGTGTTAAAAGGGTTTAATCTAAAATTATAATAGTTAATATGAACTAAAATTTATTTATATCTTATTTTATGGACATATTTCAACCCGATATAGTCTCCTCTTAGAAGTTGAGTCATTATGGGTCCACATGGGTGGGGTAAGAAAACAATATATTTTAATCATTTTAGAATTTCTACGAGGGCCGCCTCTCTAATTTGTAACGAGACCCCACCTCTCATATTTTCTAGATACATGAATAGCCTCTTAACATAGCTATCCACTACCAAAATCCATTAATAACATCCATTCACACATATTATATTTCCTTTTTCATTATAATTACAATATAGTAAGTATTTACATATATACCTGTCTCGATTGTCTAAAGAATATGTATTGTTATTAATCATGTTTCTTCTTTTTTCCATTATTTTACCACCATCAAACCTATCATAACCCTTTTTATATAATAAATTAAATATATCTATTATATTAAAAGGTTATTATGTTTTATATACTACTTTTACATCTACTTATTCATCTAATAATAAATGAAAACATCTTTGTACGTGCGTGTAGACTTCCACCCCGCACGGTGTTGTATTTAATTTTTTATCACCAAATCATATGGATGGTTGTAATAATAGATAAAAATAAAATAATATTATATATATGTGTGTTATAAATATCAATTTGGAAAGTTAAATAAATATTATAATTCTTTATTTGTCATCCAGTGATAAATAAACACGTCCCCCATTCCTATGTGTGGACTATCAGCACACAAACCGATGTATTTTATTTTTTAACACCATATTATATAGAAATAATATATATGTTTATTTAAAGAAAAAATATATTATTTATGGTATAATTATCATTATATTGTTTTAAATAAAAAATTACTTTTTTGCCTTATAATTTTTTGTAAAATAGAAATTTTTCTCAACTATATGTCTAGATTGTCATCTCCATGTTTTAAAGTGATTCATTTTTCATTACCCCTAAAATATTTATTTATTGAAGTATAATTAATCAATAATAATAATAATAATTTTATTGATAAGGTATAAATGATATAATCTTGTTCTATTTGGTCATAGTCATCCTACTGAATTCATTTTGGGCTTATGAACCAATCATACTCCAACCATATAATGTAAACATAATCAATTAATTGATTAATTAAGATATTGTAATAAACAAAATAAGTGAAATCATAAAAATATAATTAAAAATAAATATATTACTATTTATTTAAATAATTCATATGACTTTATTATTCAGAAATTTTATGAACATACCTGACAAGTAAAATATTATGTAGGAGATATTCAACAATAAAACCTTATTTTAAATTTTTTTTCTATATTAATTTTTTTCCCCATGTAAATATTATTTAGTATATTTGTAAATAATAAAAAAAAAAATTAAAAAGGTCATTTAACATGTCATTTGACATTCAAACAAAAGAATTATAATGGAATCTTCTTTCATATTTCATAAAAAAAATTATGTTCTATAAAAAGTAAATATTTATTTTATTTTCACATATATGACTTCAGAATATATACCCACCTCCAAAAAAATTATTATAAAAATTTCCTACTTCAAGTGATTTTATTTTAAAAAAATCACCATTTTTCTATGTATTTTAGTTTTTATAATGAATTTTGAATGGAATGTGATATATCAATATCCAAAAATGTTTGAATTATGGGTTAAAAAGATTTTTATATACGGTTTTTGATGTAAATGAAATAGTTTAAGTGTTTCATGTATTATATGTTTCTTTTATATTTTTTTATATAGATAGGTGATCCCAATATTGTTGTCCAATGCATTAGGTTATGATTATATACTTTAGATAATTATGTTGTAATTAACTGGGTCGGTCATTCCATTTATAAGGGTTCTTGAAATGATTTTATAAAGATGAATCCACAAGAAAAATCCATAAATTTTCTATACATCAACATGAATTTTCATCGATTTTTTAATTTTATAATACTTAGTAATGAACTTTTATTTTAAATAATTATTATTCCCTTTAATGAGGAAAGAGGTTTTTTTACGAATTATTTTTTCATGAGTTATATTATTTATTTAGGAATGTCTCATAATTATAACTATTCAATTATTTATTTATTAAATTTTTTTATAAAAAAATTGTACAGTTTATAGAATTATATTTTTAAGGAAATTAATTTTTTGAGTTCATTATTTAGTTTGTTAAATTTAAACTATCTTATATGATCTCATAGTTTTGAAATTGACTAATAGCTTTATAGTATTCAATGTAATATATCTCTTAAAAAATATGTTTCTGTCTATCCCAATTTATCAAAAAAATGGGTTTAAGGATGTAAAAGACAAATACTGAAGTCAATTTTAAAATCATATGGACATGATGGGAATAGAATAAGTGATAAATTTTCAATGTATTGAATTGTGAAAAAATGGTCACTAAGTGTAAGTAACAACTTTGTAATGCATCTGTTCGTTATCTTATAGCTATAACCAAATTATTTAAATCTATAAATCTGAAAAGGGACTCATGAATACAAAAAAATGAATTATTATTTAAAGATTAAATTATAGGTTGAATAATGATTGGATCAATATGGATGGTATTAAATAAGGGTTTGGGTAATTTTAGTTCCTTGGAAAATAAATATTTCTACCACTAAAATATTTAAATGTATCATTATCATGTGATTGTTTCTAACACTTTTTTCGGGGTGCGCGCTTCCATCTAGTTGAGGACGAAAGGTGTGATTTTGTTGCCCTACATTCCTGATTTCCAAAGGCGAGGGGAATACATTCCTTTTTCAGGGACGTCTCCTAGTTTATTTAAATGGGATGATGGGATGTTGGTTCTTCCTTCCGTGTATTCCTCCACGGAACTCATCCCCTAGTCTGGGTCTCCCTTATAAACTTAAGAAGTTGTTCTTGAAAATATTCTTAGCAACATATCTTCATTGGCACCAATTAATTACACTGCATCTGTCGGGACATTCCAAAGGGTCTGGTCAGGGCAGCAACCTTCGGTCAGGGGAGTAGTCACATTGGATATCACTGGCGTGTCTGGAAGCTGGAACACTGGTGCATCTGGGTTTCTTCCCCTTATTATAGGGCTTCTCAAGGGAGCAGAAGCCCGAGGCATCTCGCGTTGATTTAGAGGAATTATATTCCATAGGGATGTCTCTGAGGTTTTCCTCATCTTCCCATGTTTAACACAGGTTATGCCGCAAGTTTAACGTCCAGCGGAGATGGATCAGACTGATCAGAACACTGACTAGAGTGGATCAGATGAGTGTAACCCCTAGAGGACACACTGATATAGGTGGGTTAATATTACCTCATCGGGATGTAGCGGCCCGGGTAAGAATCCAGATGGATAATGGGGTGCCGAGTGAAATGGGTGGTGAATAGGATGGAACCACCATGAGGACAATGGTAATGTTGGTATTGAGTATCAGGGAGACTTCCTATATATCCCCGTGGCAGGGAATCAATGTCCACGTAGTTTAGGAGGGCTATGGGATGTCTGAGGAGGCGGCCTGTGAGAATGGATGCATGGATGGGACCTGGAGGAAGTAGATCCTCCAGGTTGGGGAATGATCTTCCCAGAACACATGGGATCGAGGGATAAATCAGGATGAGTGATGGGTGATGGGCTTTAACCTCATGGTGGCTTCTTATGTATCCTTGTGGCAGGGAATCAAAGTCTGCATAGTTCATCTGATGAGGACTTACCGTCAATTGGGGACTTCAACGACTTATCGTCGAATGAGGTTGACAACGGCTTACCACTGAATGGGGGAACAACAGCTTACCACTGATTGAGGTGCACAGTTTAACATCATGAAGGATGGGGGTGAACCATCATAAAGGAGGACCGGGGGCCTAGATAAATTGTGGGCTTGAACCTCGTGAAGTCTTCCTATATACCTCGCCTTGGCAACGATCAAAGACCACATAGATCAAGTATGGGTGTAGGGCTTACACTCTAGGATTCCCAAGGTGTTGGAGAACCGACGTGAAGATGGTCGGAATGACCAGGTGTTGGGCCTGAACCTCAGGGAGGCTTCCTACATACCCTTCCTTGGCAAGGATCAAAGACCACGTAGTTCATGTAGGATTGGGGCGTACACTCTGGGTTGCCCAAGGGGTTGGTGAACCGTGGTGAAGGAGGTCGGAGCGACCAGGGTGGTGGGATTAAACCATAGGGAGGATTCCTATGTACCCTACCTTGGCATGGATCAAAGACCATGTAGTTCAGATTGGGAGTAGGGATTACACTCTAGGCGACCCGAGGTGTTGGTGAACTGACTTGAAGGATGTCAGAATGACCGGGGTGGTGGTCTTGAACCTCAAGGAGGCTTCCTATGCACACTACCTTGGCAGGGATCAAAGACCATGTAGTTCAGAAGGGGTGTGGGGCTTACACTCTTGGATGCCCGAGGTGTATTTGATGGTCGATGCTTGCTCTAATCTCATGTGAGTCATGCTCGATGGGAGAAACAAGAGACAACAAAGACTTGATGATCACGTCGTGAAAGGTGCATCAATGGGAAGTGGAGTGGGGCCCCCACGTGGTTAGCGGCCTAATGAGGAAACCGGGGCCTATGCGTTGTTAGCAGCTCTAAGAGGTAGGGACTTACTCCAGGATGGAGGCCTAGTGGAGACAAATCCCAGCGGGAGAGGGATTTGGAACCAAAGAAAGGAGGGGCAAGGATGCTTCCTCAGGTAAGAAAAGCAAGGGGCTTACACTAGGGTGGTTTCCCTTTCCTCGCGTGCGAGGCATGAGGCAAGGTCATAGTTTAACTTCATGTGCTGAGGATGATGGCACTTGGAAGTTTAACGTCCTGAAGCTTAGATGAAGGTAGGTGCGCTCCTCACCCCTATGACCTACACAACTGGCACCCGTTACACCTTGGTGAAGCAAAGGGACATGCAATGTCGTGTTGAGGGGGTGTTATGGAGCGAACCATTAGGGGGTCCACGTTATCATGACTATGAGAAGAAGAAATAGCCATTATCATGCCTATGTGAAGAAGCATGAGGTGAAGTAACACAACGGGAAGTATCATCCAAGGGACTTTGAAATTGATTCGTGCAAACCTAAAGGGTCGCACGGGAAAAGAGGTTGCAGAGAAAAGGGGTTCACAGGTAGAATCTTTGTGAAGCTCTGGTGCCTCATGAAGTGGAGGGACTCCACGAAGGGATGTGCTTCGCGAAGTGTAGTCGCATAGGCTAGGGATAGGTAATAGGTGCCTATGTGAGGAGATTCGCGAAGTGGAAAGGGATTCACGAAGCAATACCCCATGAAGCAAGGGTGACTTGCAAAGCATGGAATTGTGAAGCAATGTGCTTCGAGATGCACAGTGACCTGGCCTTGGGACTTGGGTTACATGTGCATGGAGGGTGCTTCACGAAGCGTAAGTGCTCCGTGAAGACCCGAGTCCCCTTGGGGATCTCCTTCCTCCGCAAAGACCTGTAGGCTTTGCGAAAGGCATCCCTCTAGGATGAGGGGCTCAATTAAGGCCAAGGGGGAGGTACTTCGTGGAGAAAAAGTACCTTGAGGAGCTCATGGTTCACTGAGCAATAAGTGCTTTGCGATTCGGGATCTAGGAAGGTGAAGGGTCATAGATTCCTTCCCCCAGGCTCGAGGGGATCTAGGTATTTATAGGCAAGAGGTGTCGCGAAGCAGGGTTCTCTCGGCGCAAAGATGGAATTTGCTTCATGGTGGGTCGCGAACGTCAAAGGGGCTCACAGAGCGGTCCCGCCTCCTTGATTTGTGGCGGGTCTTCGCGGACATCAAATGGGATCACGGAGTGGTCCCACCTCCTTTATTTGTGGGGGGTCTGAATGTCAAAGGTTCTCATGGAGTTGTCCCACCTCCTTGCTTTGTGGCAGGTCCATAACATCAAATGGGCTCACAGATCTATCCCGCCTCCTTGATTTGTGGCAGGCCATGAACGTCAAAGGGGCTCACAGAGTTGTCCCACCTCCTTGCTTCGTAGTGGGTCGTGAACGTCAAAGGGGCTCATGGAGCGGTCATGCCTCCTTGTTTTTCGGCGGGTCGCAAACATAAAAGGTGCTCACAGAGCTGGCCCACCTCCTTCCTTTGCAGCAGGTCGCGAAAGATCTCTTTGGTGCCAGTCAGAGGGCTCCGGGAGCTGTGTCATCCATCTTCACGAGGCAGTCCCTAATGCTTTCATGATGTTTGGTTCTCCCCCAAGTTTGGCATCAACAAATTCCCTCTCAGACTGGGAGTCAAGGTGAAAATGAGAATCCATGTCTAGGGGTCCATCGCCAAAATTCCTTGGTTCTCGCGAAGCTGCCTCTTGAAGGAAGCTCGCAAAATAGCCTCGAGAAGGAGGCTCGTGAAGCGGATCAGTGATGCGCGGGCTTGGTGTGACGCGAAGGCCACTATGGCAGGATGTTCTGTGAAGTGCCTGAGGCCATCGCCTATAAATAGTAGGGTTGACTTCTCTTTTGTCCTTTTCTCTCCTCTATGATTTCAACTTTTGGCGCTCTCGATTCGCGAAGCTCCATGAACTCCATGATCGCTCTTCGTGAATGGGGACTTTTGGTTCATGGCGCACAATAAATCGTCAACTCTACATTAGTGCACTCCGTGACTTACATTCGGGGGTCAGTGCAAGGCTCTGTGGTTCCGTTGTTCGGTTCGAGCTCTATGATCAATATCTGCGTTCGAGCTTCATGATTGAGCATCGCGATCTAGCTTCGCGGTCCAGTCCAAAATTTATCTAAATTTTTTGGATAGGATGGCACACCAAGAAGACATCAAGGGGATCCTTGCTGATGCTGCCTGAAGGGAAGAGATGGAGAATATATTGAGTCTGTGGGAGTTAGTACGGAGCCACTCCAACCATGATTCACTGGGGCAGCTATTATCTAAAATCCAAAGGGACTACCCGCTATGAAAGAGGTTGCCTTTGTATGGCTTCAGACTGAGAGATGATGTCTTCATCCTTGAAACAAGTAGGGATGAGTCAGCCTACTAGTTCAAGAGAACTTTGTGCCTACGTCAGTGGTTCAGGGTGGCTAACGGCTATGATTGGGATAACTTTACGCTTGTTACCGCTGATTGTTTATAAAATCATTTGAACGACGTTGATGGGAAAGCATTGCAGCCGGAGAAGTCCCCTCATCTGTACCAAACAATCCTAAAGGTAGAGCTGAGGAACCCAAAGAATGGATGGTCTGATGAGTGAGACCTATTCCAAGGAGGCAACTTCACGGACAACTGGGCCTAGGACTATTGGGAAAGCGCCTCGTGTGAAGAGTTCGGGGAAAATATGAGGAGATTCTATTTGTATTAGGTGGCCTAGGCCTCCCAATTTCACATCTACCTACTAAAGCAGATGATTCTAGAGCTATTAGTCCAGTGTTAATCAGGAACCAATACCTTCCACCTACATCATGGGGAGGTTGGCATTAGTTTATTAGACGTGTATCAGATCTTGGGGGTCCCGATACTAGGGGCGATGTACGAAGAATTCCTCCCTGCTATCGGTGCGAGGGAGGATCTGGAGCAGATGATGCCACTAGCGATGGAATTGATGAGACTGGTGCTGGGAGAGAACATGGAAGCTTTGAGATATTTCCACTTCAGACGGTGTTTTAAGTAGTTTTTTAACTTTCCGGAAGGTAGACGGTTCCCGGTGAGGCCTCGGACTTTCCCAAATGGATCTCAACAAGGTAAGGAGCACTCGTACTGGCAGATCATAGAGGACAACCAGTGTAAAACCTATGGGTTCAACATCAGTACCGAGTAGTAGCTGATAGTTAGGCTGGCGGTATTCATCATGGCTCCCATCTGCGGCTGGATCTTGCCGGTGAGGGACACAAACATAGGTGTGTGACCCAGCACTATCATCATGGCCTCCATGATAGCGACCAGAGGGTGGGTGAATCTCATAATTCTGATGCTTTCCAAGATGTACCAAATGCTCTGGCACATTAGTTAGGGGAAGAGGCCACAGAGGATATGTGGGTCGTTCAACCTTCTGTATGGATGGATAGCGGCGCACATTAGGGGGTTTTATGAATATGAAAACCCTATTTCTCCCCCGATATCAGACTTTTGTCCATCCATACTGAATGTTGTGGGGAGATTTACGACCAAGATGATTATACCATTGGTATTAAACCGTGTCTAGAAGGTAGAAGAGTTCAACTTCCATCTGTTCCTGCTACCAATGGGGGCCTTCACAGATGATGGCCAAGGGACAGAAGAGCACTGGTCTTATCTCCTGAACTTTCAAGGTGGAGTCTTGGTGGTGAGGGTGGACCATGATCTGCTCTGCAAGTCGTAAACCCCGCACCAATTTGCTCGGCAATTTCAGTGCATGAAGCGACTAACACCCTAGGTTTACCTAGGAGTGCACCTTGAATAGCATCCATGCGTGATGAGGTAGATGTGGCTCATGTTTACTCTAGAGGATGGAAAGATGAGGAATGAGCTGCCTCCACCCAAGTCTGCCTTCGGGTTGGTCATGGAGTATGCTCAAAGTTGGGAGGCAGCCTACCCGGGGGAAATGCTAAAGCAGCAAAATGTTCGGGCTGGTAATAATGGATCTCTCCAACCTCAAGGTTGGGGTTGGAAGGCAGCAAGTACATCCCTTGGTAGCGGGGCTTCCATGGTGAAGAGGCCCACACCAGTTGAGGTGGATGCAGCGGCAGTGGAACTAGTGGGCATAGAATAGAAATGTTACCCAGAAGGGAGGCCATCGAGGGGATTCCGTAGGATATCCACTCAGGCTCATGGGAAGCGGCTATGTCACATAGACATGCCAGAGGATGTTGTCTTCCTAGAGGTCGGGTATATTTGGGAAGTCAATAGACAGTTCCTCAGCCCTCCAGAGATGTGGCAACACCTGAACTATCTCAGGATGGATTTGTCGGTGAAAAGCCCTATCAGGGCCGTCCTTGTGGTGTCTCGGGTGGAGGAGGAGTAGTACCTGGAGAGCTGGAGGACTTTGTGCATTCCCAATGTGTCCCGCATATAATGACAGACCATGTCAAAGTGCTTCTGGATCGTACGGTCCCTCCACAATTGTCGGCCACTGAAATGAGAGAGTGTTTCCCTCTGTCGAAATAATCAGACGAGTCCTCCTAGAGGGACGAGGATGGTAGAGGGAGCTCGTTGGAGGAAGGAAAAGTTGGTGATCAAGGCTCACAGTGTAACTAATATGCCAAGGCACTCGAGGTAGAATCCCGAATCCACTCCCTAGGATCCATTTCCATATTACTTTGGACCCTCTGTTATCTTTTAAATTTTGCAGGAAAGAATAATTCATAGAACCCGTTATCATCCCTTAGTGGAAGCAGATGTGTGGCCTTCAGGATCCACACCTATGGTCGCATCAATTGCTACATCCGACAGGGCCAAGACGCATGAGGTGACCCCTCCAGAGCATTCAGATCTTCCGGTAATATTCGGGGGGCCACACCTTAGGGTCCCAATGGCGTCAACCCAAGAACGAGACAAATAATTCGATCTCTATAAGTCTCTACTACAAAATTCATGATTTTCACCCACTTGCCATGTCAACTGAAGTCTAAGCTCTCTTCAGTGTGCATAGCTCTTAAAATTGTGTGGGTCGCCTTAGCAAGGTTGGTCTGGGCTTCTGGTGGCGTACTTCCCTGAGGAATGCCAGAGATCATGGAGGAGGATATCCAGAACGATCAAACTGAGGCACTCCCAATCACTGGTGGGACCGTCAGCGGGGATGTGCCTAAGATCATTGAGGTGGGATCCAATGATGAGGATCTATCAGATAGCCCAGGTCCCTCCATTCCTGATCAAACATCATACATGAACCCTGCTGAAGATATCCTAGGGGTGTTCCCTACATATGAGCCTGCCAACTGTGCTGACTGGGACGAGATAGCCTCTGATGAATAGGATATCAGAATAGCCCATCATTGATCTTGGAAGTTGATGAAGCACTTCATTGATGACACCCCCAAGCACTATGGATAGATGAGATGGACAGACTTCGCTCGCGACTGTGTGAACTGTGTGCTTTAGGAGTGGATGCTCAGCATCTCCACATGCTCTTCTAAGATCATATGCCATAGAAGATTCAATAGCATGATCATGGCCTCGGTGTGGGTTGGCAACAGAGGAAAGTGGTAAACATAAAGATGCTCCAGGAGGCTGAAGATGAGGTCCATCATCTACAGAGTCAGGAAGACGAGCACTCTACCTCCCCCAATGTGCAATCTGAGATAATATTGCAATTGAAGGCCCAGCTAGCAGAGGCCAAAGAGGGTATGAAGTGAGACTCTGATGAAATGATCATTATCTGGACCGGTTTTGAGTGGTTCCAGATTATGGCTGATGAATTATGCCCCATTTATGTCGAAGAGGAGCGGGAACTGAACAGGTGGTAGCAAATCCTGGACACCACCAGCCAGAGGGTGGTGGAGCTACTACACTCTTTCGAAGAGGTTTACCCATCAATGGGGGGAATCGAACCTTGGGTACTTTAATGATTACAAAACCTAAAATGTACTTTCATGTTTCGATTGTTTTATGGCAGATGAATGCCGAGTTCCGTTATTTGTATTGGTTTATTGCATTCCAGTGATATTCATGGAGCGCCAAGCGATCATTCCCTAAGCTCGCATGGTTCGGGCCCGATGTGAGAAACAATGGATGACCACCTTATCACACCATCCAAATGTAAGATTGAAAGCTAGGCTTCAGGAATCCGAGGGTTTGAACAACCAATCCGGATTTCTATAAAGACATGGTAGAGGCCCGATTGGAGGATGAGGACCTCAGAACAATTGACATGTCGTCCTTCCAATGTGCTCTAGCGCACGAGTGGGGAAACTCCATGGACATTGGAATCAATACAAACAGATGGGAATGGATGGTGTGAATAACGAAACCCAAGATTCGGAACACTACGGGGGTGGCATGATAATGAAGGATAACTGTTGAGCACATTCGAAACACAATATCCTTATTGTGTTATCCTGAAGTAGAGATAACAAACGAGGGTCGACCACTGACCATGTTGAAACATGAGACCTGACTCGAAATTTCATCCATTTGTGTTCCAGAACATTGGTCCGGGATAGTAGGAGAGGCACAGGCCGACCATCCATATAGTTAGGGGGTTCCTCTAGACGTGAAAGAGGGTGAGGATCCGAATAAAGGGCATGCAAAGCATGGAGAGTGGAGTGATGGGTTATTCTACTAGAGTCCAAAACTCTTGAAATTATTCCACCTTGGTGGAAACACATTAGGTGGGTACATCGATCTGATTAGGGATCAAACATACTTTTGAACATGACCTCTCTTATGAGGAAACTGGCATATCCCAATGTTATCGTGGGGCATCTCGAACCTATTCAAGGTAGAACCATATTTCAGTGTCGTGTGTTGAGTAAATATGAACTCATGCAGTTTAACTTCATATGATAGGACGTGGAGTGAAAGGGAAGATCCCCATAAGGGAGTATGTGGTGTGGTAGCTATAAATCCACCATGAATGAGGACTTGAAGTCCAAATCACAGCACATATCCCTAGAAGGCCATGATACCAAGAGTGAATGTTAGGATGGGCCCGATGAATATTGGACAGGTGTTCCAATATACCCCATAAGGATGGGAATCAAGTCATACGTAGTTCTGAGAGCCTAGTTTAACGTCAATCATGACAAGGAAAGGTACGTGTGGTGCTGACCCGCCTATATAACACACCTAGATACACGGAAGAGTAAAGCCGAGTATGTTGGAATTCTACTTGAACATAAGGGAGTCGAAATATGTGAATCATGATGCTCAATATCTGGACCACGATGATGGTGGCATGATGATAAGGAATGACTGTTGACCATGTTTGAAACACAATATCCATATCGCGTTATCCTGTAATTGGGATAGACAAAGTAGGGTCTACCGCTGACTATGTTCATAACACGGGACCTGTCACAAATTTCGCCTCAGATATTTAGGGATGTTGGACCGAAACGGTAGGTGATCCGAGGCGGTATGAGAACAAGTCATGAAAGGGGTCCCTTCGTATGTGGAAGAGGATGAGGATCCAAATAATGGGCTCATGAAGCTTGGACATGGAATAAGGTAAATTGCCCCGTGAAAATTCCATACTTCGGGATCTTTTTTGAAATGCATCTAAATACGACTATGAGACACATCAGATAGAGGGATTCGAGTACCTCAAAAAGGAAAGAGGTCATGGGTCGCATGCTTTCACCTTAAGGTCCTAGGGTGGACCATTAATAGGGCTTTATTTAATGGATTGTGCGTAGGGCGTCGGAATAGCCAAACGTGACGGGCAGTTCTTATAGGTAGATCTTAGTTTTGGGTCATAGAACTCAGAACACACTGGGAAAAGGTATGGGAATCACATGGTGATGCTATTGAAAAACCCGACATGTGTGAGAACCTAGGAGGTACTCACCACACCACATGTTCCTAAATGAGTTCGGACCAAGGGGTTGAAAAAGAAGGGATGGGATTTGTAAATTCCTGGGGCTGGACCTGGAGACAAAAACGCCTGGGCGTTCCTACGTATCCCATGAGGATGGGAATCAAGACAAACATAATTCTAGAAGGGATCTTAGTTTATGGTCTTAGAGCTCGGACCATGGACTGTAGGAAAGGAGAGACACACAACAATGTAATTACAAGACCCAATGTGAATGAGGACCTGGTGGGATCACTGTGTGCTTCTTGGGGGAGGTTTCGGGTCGAGGGACTGAAAACAAAAGTTAGGCTGAGCCCGAGACAATGTGCACGGACATTCCTATGTACCCCATTAGGATGGGGATCAAGCTGTACGTAGTTCTAAGTATGGTATGGTGAGATACTAGTGCCAGAGATAGTAAGGTTGTGTGGGTCTGACCCATGGACCAAAAGAAGCGGTATTTGATATATCTTGTTTTTCCTTTAGGATGAATGTTTTTTATTGTGAATCGATGGACCTAGGATGGAAGGTTCAGGTATTCCTAAAGGAATTAATCCATATGTAGGTGTTTACAAATGGTATGGTGTGTAACCAATAACAAACATGACGCCCCCTTGGGTGAGGTCATCACGATGCAATGTCGTTCTTTTGTCATGTGTCCTAGATGATAATGTCACATATTAGGGTCATGTGATGAGACCAACCGTACACTTTTAATGTCATTCAGGATAGACTCAATAGTTTAAAGTCATGTGGGACTAAGCATCATAGTTTAAAGTCGTATGGCTCAGACGTATATAGGATAGATGAGGTTATAAAGGGGATTCACATGGCGTGATAAAGCATATCTGACGTGAATGTGGACAAGGTCCACACCATACCGTGTGAAATTTGGAGGAGGAAAACTCAGACTAAGGGTCTAGGAAAGATTAGAGGAAAAGGGGAGGGGCAGGGGAAACTAGATCTCTATTGAACTAGTCCTGAAAATGAGACATCTGGGTGTTCCTATGTATCCCATGAGAATGGGAATCATGCCACATGTAGTTCTTGAGGATATCTTAGTTTATGGTCTTATAGATTGGACCAAGGAGAAGAAAAACCCTTCCAAGTGAAGACCTCAACCTGATCCCTAAGCCCACGTGAGTCAAAATCGATGTGGGAAACAAGGGCAGAGGAGGTTTTTTGCAAAACCTTGAACGCACGCCAAAGGGAAGTCGGTGTGGAGCCCTGAATGATGCCTTCACTACAGCTTTATCCTCCTAATGTGCCAATGCGCACTGAGGGATAGTGTCAGAAGTGTCAAAATTCCATTTGGACATGATGGGGGGAAAATGATGTGAATCATATAACCAACATTTATGGCTTGAAGGGGCTAGCGTGACTATGGAGGATGATTGTTGACCATGTTCGAAACACATCATCCATATCATGTTAGCCTTTAATGAGGACAAACAAATGAGTGTCGGCCATTGACCATAATCACAATGTGGGACTTGTATCGATTTGTTTTCTAAAACCCTCAAGGACGTTGTCTCGTAATGGTATGAGAGCCCTTAGGCCTAGCATCCATGCCATCTAGGAATCCCTTCAAGTGTGAAAGGTTAAGGAAGCCCAAATGAAGGGGAACATGAAGCCTGAAAAATGGTCGAAAGCATGTCCACGTAAAATTAGACACTCCAGACTCTGAACAACAGTACTCTAGTAGACATTGGTGAATCACCGAAGAGGGTTGAAGGGAGTGTCCAACTTGAAAGTGGACGATTTGAAAGGATGAGTATAAAATAAGGGGATAGAGGGCTCTCAGGAGGGAGAGGTAAATGACATGGTCATTGAAACCACGACATGAATGAGGAAATAGTCCCATACCACACCATATACTCCTCTCCCTGGGAAAGGGTAGGCTATGGGGAACAAATAATATGGAGATCTCTAAGAGAGGGGCTGGACCCGACGTCTAGACGTTCGGGTGGTCCTACGTATCCCATAAATATGGGAATCAAGCCACACATAGTTCTAGAAGAGGGTAATGCGTAGCTTACTGTTATGCAGTAAGGACACCAATGGGTAAAATACCCCAAACAAGGGAGGTGTATGGTGTGGTGAATAACATGATGTGAATGAGGAAATAATCACATAACACACCGTACAATCCTGAGTGAGAACTTGGGTCGGGGACCGAAAAGGACAAGGGGCCTGAGGCTGGGCCTCGGACAGAATGTCATGGCCAGTTTTCAGTTTAACGTCTTGCAATGAGGATGATTATGGATAAGGTATCTCATCTGGGGATTTGTATGGAACGATGAGTAACCTAATGTGAATGAGGAAATAATCCCATACCACACTGTACAACCCTGTAAGAGTTAAGACATGGGCCAGGGGCCCATGGTTGAGCCACATATAGAATGTTGTGGCCAGATTGCAGTTTAACGTCTTGTAGTGAGAACAAATGTGATCTTAGTTTAGGGTCATAGAGCTTGGACCGTATATTCCTAGTTTAATGTCATATGTGTGGGATAGAAAGGTAGAAACATCATGCTTATGGAAGACCACCAAGCAGCAATGATGATTGAAGAAAACTGTTGACCAGGTTCACAACACATTATATGCCCTCATGTGACCGGAGTTTAGGGCAGACAATTGAGTGTCGACCGTTGACCATATTCGCAACACAGGGTTCGTATCAATTTGATGCCCGCAATCCTCGATGAAATTAGCCCGTAACGATAGGAAATCCCTTGTTCCAAGCATCCATTCCATTCGGGGGCCCTTCTGGATATAGAGGATGATGAGAAACCAAATGATGTGGAACTTGGAGCATGGCGGGGCCTGTGCTCGCGGGATGGATGATAAATGAAGGGAGGGATGTCTCAAGGGGATATGTGTGGCTTGGAGAAATATCCTGATGCGAATGAGGACATGAGTCCACACCACACCACACATTCCTAAATGAGAAATTGGGCCTGGGGCCAGAAAAGGCCACGGGGCTGGAAAAGGCCAAGGGGGTGAGGTTGGGCATCTCGGCCAACTGTAGCCATATCACCTCTTGTGTGTTTACTGCCTCATCACAGATCCTAAGACCACGTGAGCAGTGCTCTATGTGGGAAAAAAGGATCTGGACTCGACTTTTCGCCATAAGGGTCTGAGAACTGGCATCTCTCTACGGGAATCCGCCGCTTGGAGATACAACAGGGTAGAATGAACCACTACACTCAATTTTTGGGACATCATGGGGTGGCTCTAATGACAAGGGATTTTTGTTGACCATATTCCCAACATAGAGTCCTTGTAGTGACCAGGAACGGGAACAAAAAATGAGCATCGACCATAGATCATACTCACAATGTGGGACATGTATCAATTTTTTGCTCAACATCCTCAAGGGCATTGGCCTGAACTGGCAGGAGAGCCCTTGGGTATAGCATCCCGGCATTTTGGGGGGCCTCTTGGATGGGAAAGATGAGTGAGTCCCAATCAATGGAGTGAGTGAAGCATGGATGTTCCCATCTGTGAAAGAGGTGGACACCTTCGAGGGGTGTGATGTATGGTGGGATTGGGATGAGCTCAATGTGAATTGGGGAAAAAGCCTGCACCACACCAAATGTATTGACCTGAGGGGAGATTCTAGGATTTGGGGTGGGCCAACCGACTAAATGTTCAGGCATTCCTACATATCCCATTAGTATAGTAATCAAGTTGTACGTAGTTTTTGAAGGCCATAAAGTTTAGAGTCATGTGGTGAGGATGTGGGGGGGAAAGAAGAATGGGGAGTGGTAACATGGTGTGACCATCGTAATCCCGACATGAGTGGGGATATGGAAGACTACACCATATCATGCAAGGATCCTCCAAGAGAACTATACCTGTGGGGGATATTCAAAGAGAGCAGTTTGGGGCTGGGCTCGAGATGAAATTATTGAGCCTTCATACGTATCCAAGGTGGATGGGAATCAAGGCACACATAGTTCTAAAGGGTATGTACTTTAACGTCATGCGGTGAGGACGATGAACAGTTTAATGTCGTGCGGGAGGAAGTAGTTTAGGGTCGTGCAGGACCCAACAATTTATGGTCATGTAGGACCAAATAGTCTATGGTCATGCCAGACTATATAAATTTTAAGGTCTTGTAGGACAAAATAGTTTAGGGTTATGTAGGACCACACTGGCTTAGGCAATGTATTCCTTGAGAAACATGGCATTGGTGGGAGGAGTTATATACTCATCATCCATGGTCACCATGGAGTATGTATCATTGGCTAAACGCTGTGAATTATGTAAGGTCCTTCACATTGGGGCTCTAACATGGGTGGTTTCCTGCCAGGTATCATTAGTGTCCGGAGGTCCAATACAAAGTCTCCTTGCAAGAAGGAGCGGAGGTGAACCTTCTTGTTGAAAGCTCTGGTTATCTTGTTTTGATGCCTTCCCGGATTGTGCAGGGCACGAAGCCTATTCTCATCAAGTTCTTCTAATTCATCCAGATTAATTTAGGCTACCTTATCTAGCACCTTATTATCGTAGACCACCATGTGTAACAAAGGAAAATGAATCTCGATGTTCAGGATGGCCTCAGTTCTGTAAACTTGGGAATATGGGGTCACCTAGCTGGAATTACGAGTCGTCATTTGATAATCTTAGAGGGAATTGGGAAGATTGTCCGACCAACTCTTCTTATTCTGACCGACCATTTTCTGAAAAATGTTAGAGAGGAATTTGTTGAATGCCTCGATCTATCCATTCTCTTGCACGTGGAAGCGGGAGTTATGGTTCGAACAGATGTTGTACTTGGAATACAACTTCTTCAACTCAACTGCTCGGAAGTTGGTATCATTATCAGCAAGGAAGGAGTGAGGGACTCCAAAATAGTAGATGATATTGGATCTCATGATGTCAATGATAGACCAAGACTTAACCTCCTTGAGTGGAACTGCTTCTGCCCACTTGGAAAAGAAATTTGTAACGGTCAGGATGAATCTGCACTGGAGAGCTATCGTCAGTGGATATGGTCCTATGACATCAAGTACCCACACTGCAAATATCCAAGAGTACATGGTGGAGTGGATAGGTTCTAGAAGACGATGCATAATGTTAGCATGAATCTGGCACATGTGACATCTCTTGGTGAACTCGATGTAATTATAGATCATGGAGCGCCAAAAGTACCCTAGTCTCTCGATCTGGTGAGATAGAATTATCCCAGTCTGGTGAGCGCCACACAAACCAGTATGAACCTCCTACATAACCTGAGAAATCTCGAATCCTTGGATGAAATGGAGGAGGACACCATCGAACCAACACTTTTGGAGGATCTACTCTAGACCAGGACCACTCTGGAGGGTAAACTACATCACGTGGTGCCGAATTCGCTTGCGTTTGGCTTGATCAACCAAGAGGTAACAATTTTAGAGATACTCGACAAAGGGGTCTCTCCAGTAATGATTCACTTCAACTACTATATCTGGGGAACCTGGGGGTCCTGATGTGGAGGCTATGGTGGTGAGATGGCTCACTCGTGGGCCATTGACATCATCTAAGGAGACAAGAGCAATGAATCTCTGATGTGCCACGTGGATAATCAGGTCATCCTGCACGGTCTCTAAAAGTGAAATGTCCAGGATAGCTAGGGCATCATCTCGGTCATTCTGAGATCGAGGGACATGAGTAACTTCCATACAAGATAGGAATTAGTTCATTCACTGGACAATACGCTCCAACAATGGTATGAGCTCTGGCTTTCTGACGATGTAATCACCATTGATCTCTTTATGACTAGTTCAGAATCCCCTTTCACATGAAAATGGGGCAAATCAATCTCAAGGGCCAGCTCGAGGCTAGTGATAATATATTGATACTCTGCCTCATTGTTGGTGGATCCTTCCGACAATAGGAATGAGAACAAGAGAATGGCTTGTGTCGGGGTAATAAATACAATACCCAAGCCTACCCTGTTGAGTCTGGGATCATTGGGCCTCCTGTCGATGGGGATTCGAGTAGCAGCATCGAAGTGCATCTGCCAGCATGACACAACTTGGTCTACTGAGAGGATCACCTCATCAGGGAAATCAAGATCCAAGTACTGGTCAGCAAGAGCTGGATGGGTAGTAAGGAAGTCTGCCAATGCTTGCCCCTTAAAAAATTTCTGAGTTAAGAACCTGATGTCGAACTGCTGGAGGATTACCACCCATCGTGCTAGACGGCCTGCCAACATTGGGTGGTTATGAATGTACTTTAGAAGGTCTATCCGAGACACCGGTTGTACCTCATGGTGATGCAAGTAGTGTCGCAATTTCTGCACTGTGAATACCAGTGCAAGGCAGCTCTTTTCGATGGGGCAGTATCTGGTCTCCGTATCGAGGAGCATGTGGTTGAGGTAGTAAATACTATTCTTCTTCCCCTCATTGTTCTTTTAGGCGAGAAGGACACCAAGAGATCATTTTAGGGTAGTCACATAAAGGATCATCGGTTTTATGGAGATGGGTGGCATCAAGACCAGAGGCTGGAGAAGATACTGCTTGATTTCCTCAAATGTGGTCTGGTACTCTTCATCCCATTCATAGGTAGTGCCTTTCCTCATGATCCAAGAAATGGGCTTACACTTGCCGAACAGATTCACAATGAATCGGCGCATGTAGGATAAGTGGCCTTAGAAACCCCTAAAATCCAGAATATTTCTCGAGGGAGGCATCTGGATGATGGCCTTGATCTTCTCTGGTTCAATCTCTATGCCCCTATGCCTGAAATAGAATCCAATAAATTTTCCGAAGGTGACCCCAAAGGCACATTTTAATGCATTCATCTTCAAATGGTGATAATGGAAGAAGCTGAACACTTTCTCAAGATCTTTGAGATGCTCCTAACATAGACAATATTTGACCACAAGATCTCCCACATAGAATTCCACCAATGTCCCAAGGATCGGATTGAATATGTGATGCATGGACCGCTGATAGGTGGAACCTACATTCTTCAGGCCGAAGGGCGTGACTTGGTAACAAAAAGTACCTTGTGGCACCCCGAAAGCTGTGGATTCTTCATCCTCAGGGGCCATTCGGATTTAGTTATATCCGTAGTAACCATCAATTAAGGAGAGGGATTGAAACCCAGTCATAGTATTGATCAACAATTTTGTCACAAGAAGGGGAAAATTATCCTTCAGACAGTGACGGTTAAGATCCCGGAAGTTGATGCAGACTCTGATCTTCCCATTCTCTTTCCTAACTAGCATAATGTTGGATTTCCATTTGAGATATTTTACCTCCTTAATGAAATTGTCTCAGATAGGCTTATCAAAATCCGCCTCTACCATGGCTCCGTGAGAAGGGCGTGTCTTCCTGGGAGGTTGTTTGAACCCGCGATGATTTTTCGGGAGACCGAGGTGGTGTACGGCTACCTGAGAATCTAGCCCTAGCATCTTGCCATAGATACAGGAGAATACATCACGATTTTTATTTAGGAAGTCTATGTACCACTGCTGCTCCTCGAGGGACATGGCAGCACTGATCAACGTGGGTCTCGGATCAGCCTCGCTATTGAGGTTCACCTGTACCAGTTCATCAACCGTGGTGGAGACTCCCTCTTCAAAGGCAGGGGAGCATCCTCTAAATCCTCTTCTTCCCTTGAAGAGGAGGGATCTATAATGGGAGGAGCTTCATCTAGGTCGACAGCCTTCTGTGAGAGGTTGGTACCAGCCTGGGCGGTAGTGGACACCGCATCAAGAGATTCATGTGCTACCCAAACCATAGCAATGAAGGTTGTCAATCTGATCCCATCTGGTCTTCGTCCCTAGGATCCATGCTTGATTATATCAAAGAAATAGTGGCATGTCGGCTTGAGTCGATTAATTTCAACCCAATGAAATAGGCATGTATGATGTAATGTCATTTCTATGGTGCAGATATCCTGATACCTTACAGGGGTAGGAGGATTCGGGATCACCTGAGCCTGATTTGTGTAGGAGTACGAGGATATCTTCCACTATCGTATAGACATGGGAATATTCTCCCCCCTTGTACTAGAGACAAAAAAAAATCCACTTGTTGGGGGTCGTGGCCTCCAATTAATGGATAGGGAAGACTTAGGCGTCATCTGGAGCTTCTCAGGGGTCAGCTGCAACCGTGATGGGTTCAACCTCACTGGCCTGAATCTGCTTGTCCTTGATCTTCTAATAGTCAGTATCCATTTAGCAAGCTTTACAAGAGGAAAAATAATATGTGTCACCTTGGAGCACACCCACTCGACCATTGAGGCAGTACTTGAGGAACTGGTGATACGATGAGGGAACCACCACGTGCAGGTGGAGACATGGTCTTCCCATCATTTCATTGTATGTGGTGTCTTGGGAGACAACCATAAACTCAATACTAGCAACTAGGCCACTGAACTAGGTCTTCAAACAGATCTTACCGACATGGGCCTGCTCTGTCCTATCGTATCCCTGGATTTTTAAGTCGGAGAGAGTCAGGTCATCTTTCGGATAACCCTAGCTTCAGCAGTGTCCATGTCGGGATAAGTTTGATAGTGGAGTCGATGTCAATAAGACAGCGGCGAACCTCCACGCCATTAAATTGGACGGTGACGTATAGTGGGTGAATGTGCCCCTATATGGGGGAACCTTCATCTCTTCCCGAGAATGAAATGATGGCCTAACATTCACCGTTCTCAACTGCTTCAGCATGAAAGGCTTCTGCCGCTTCTACCTCCATCTCAAACTGGAGGGGCTTCTTAAAACCTCAGCGATCGCCTCGCACATATCTGATGATAGGAGAATGGCTTCGAGGATGGAAAGCCTTGCTGGAATGCTGGAAAGGTGCTTGAGAACATCGTATTTTTGATCCAGGCACAAACATCCTCTTGCAGGAGGCCACTCTATGACAGGATGCATGGAAAACCCTACTGGCTGGACCGGTGGCTGACTGGTGTAGGGCATGTCCCGCTGCTCATTAGTCGAAGCCTGCAAAATAGCTATTGGATGTGGTCCGGAAGACTAAGACTGTCTTGTAGCAGGGTGAGGTTGGTCGCGACATGGTCGAGGTGGCTCTGCCTGATCCAGTAGCACAAACGGCAGTGGAGGCGGGCCCGATGACACCGGATGAAGAGGCTACGCGTGATGAACTCTGCTTTGGGACTACTATCTGGTCTTAGTGGCATGCACGACCTGTCTGTATGTTCCAACTGATGTGCCTCGATGACCCATATTGCTGCAACTCCGCCAACATTGGCGTTGGCTAGGGACATTGGGGAGGTTCATCTGGCGCTCCCCGTCATTGAGAGTCATGTAGATATTTACCAACTCCACAGTGTTAACTGAAGAATACCCTTGACTATCACTTGAAGAGTCATCCACTACTATGAAGATTCTGGGAGGAATCCCTATCTCTGGTGCATGAAGTCGCTGAGAGTACGGGATGATGATGGCATTTGGTGGGGCAATTTTCATTCCCATGTGTCGTCGATGCTTGCTCTTCTGGGAAGAGGTCGGCTGCGATGGTGATGTAGAAGTGGTTATTGCAACTTCTGAAGTCTCCTTATAATTTAGGCATGTGTGAATGATACCATGGGCATGGGCGACCGTTTTGCAAACCATCCAGTCATCATACTTCTGGGACCCACGGTTAGAAACCGGATGCCACTCGCCTTTGTTGTGGTTGTTTCTATCTAGCCTTACGAAGACACCTGCCACTTGGGATGGGGCCAGGACCATCCTGACTATATTGTTATTGACTTGGTCTTGAATCCAGTCTTTGAACACATATTATTGCTTGAGGGTGTTCCCCAAGATTCGGTGAAAGGGGAAGTAGTTAGGGTGATCAGTGAGCTTCGCCTCTTCTGGCCTTCTGTACTCAGGAAAACGCACAATCCCTTATTCCAAGGTAGATCATAAGTAGCAAGGGACATGATTCTCGTTGAATAGGTAGATCCGATTTATTCTATTCAGAAAGGGGGACCTTGGAGCCTAGCCTTGACGAGGATCTGGAGGAGCCTATCGAGGGGGTCGAGACTGATTATTCCACCTAGGAAGTGGCGGTTCATTACACGGGGGCACCTTCCAGTTCTGAGGAGAACATTGTTGGCCTGGATGCTGCACCTGTGGTGGTGGGTCTCTTCGAGGTTTCAATGGTGGCTCTACTTGTAATAATTCCCATCTGGGGGTCTCTATCTGGGCCACCACGGTGGGTTCAGATCTGACATCCCTTCTCACAGGAATTGCGAGAGGCAACGGACATGCCTGTCCGACTTGTTGCAGGGCTTCTTCTAGGCACTGGGACTTATCAGAGAAGTCTTGGAATCCTCCTGGGTAGTTCTGGGTGATCAGAGGGGGAACCAGTTCTATATTAACATTTCCCACACACATCGTCAGTAATTTCTCTTGAGTCAGTGGCATGTAAAGGGAGTATATAAGTCCTTTCCACCGGGCGATAAAGTCCGCGACGCACCCTTCAGGCCTCTGTTTTCACTTTAAGAGGTCAGTGATTCTTGTCTTCTATGTGGTAAAGCTAAACTAGTAAAGTAATTGCCTCCGAAGGTCCTCCCAGCAGGTTACTGATCCAATGGGGAGCTAGTTGTACCAAACAAACGCATGCCCCTCCAATGTCTGCACAATGCATCAGATCTTGGCGGCCTCCTACTGCGCTAAAGTCCCTAACATGGGCCCACACCTTGAGGCGAAGTGGTCCAGATGCTATGGTTTGCCCCTTGTCCCGTTGAATGGTAAAAATGTGGGATTCCCAAAATGAGGCAGTGCTAGCATATCATCCACCCATCCTAGATATGGCTTTCTATCAGGTGGTAGTGCCACCTATCGTGTTTCCAAACGCCTCTGGGTGAGAAATGAGTGCCTCCATTGGATCATCTGAGTAGGGGTCCCTGTCTTGATGGGTATCCCTAACCATGAGCGCGTTGGCGGGTTATTCAACCCGGTAAGCAGGCTAATGGCTCGTGGAGAGGCTAGTGGCATGAACCTCGGGGGGGGGGGAGCCCGAGATGGGTACCTTAGATTGTCACGTTGTTCGGGAGGGTATGACAAGACATATCATGCCCTATTTCCGTAAGTTCTGGCTTCAACCCTATCTGTGGAAGAAACATGATCAGGGTTACCTAGAGGCAGCTCACTAAGGGGAAGTTGTTCCTGCCCCTGCTATACCGGTCTAGGATTTACATAGTTTGATTGTCGCTTTACAGCGCGTTCAGCCAGGAGTTCATCGACCAACTTCTTCTACTCGGTAAGTTGTTAGCGCAATGTAGCCTTCTCGGGGTCCTTCTCCGTCTTCTTCACTAAGGTGGATGGTTCGGAGTGTTTAGTAGCTCCAACGTGCTCATTACCCTTACCAGAATTTCGGCTGAGTACTAATGCCTAGGTGGGAGCAAGGAGACCTAGTAGATTCATTTTCTAGAGAGTAACTCTTCCTGATGGGTCCAGTAGTGGTGGAGCCTCCCTCAGGGGGTTAGTCTCCATCAAGAAAATCCATCTCATCCTCCTCGTCCACTATGTCGGCCATGTTGACCGCGACTCTTCATGGGGGAATATCCTTGATATCTCCTAGTGATTCGGGATGTCGTCAGATAGGACTTAAGATGATGGCAGCATACTGCCCCTAGCCAGGGATTTGCATGTGGGGGAAGCCTCCTTGACAACCATGCAGATTATCTTGAAACTCATAACTCATTGCTATTGGAGGGCCCTACGGCAGCCTGGTGACTCAGGGCGCTAGGCCACAGAAATTGCATCCAAATCAACTAGATGGAATTTCTTGTCAATGCCTTAAAAATGCGCTTGGATACTGGGATAAACCACTCGCTAATGATGAAGGTGAAAGTGCGTCGCCCATAGGGTTTGGCGAAAACACTCAATTCCCCCTAGAGTGAGGGATTCCTGCGCGTAGAAATTTGGCTCCGCCACAGGCTAGAACATCTCGGGGAAGTGGTCCATTGCAAGGATGTTCCATAAGCTTCTCGGCTCAGATTCAGGTTCTGGCCCTTCATTACCCCACTCATCAACCGGAGGCAGCTGAGGAACTGGAAAAGGCACTGAGGGAGACTGCTAGGGCGGTAGGCTGGCCGGTAGAGTGTACGGAAAGTGGGCTGACTGGCCGCCAAATATTGGGATGTCCACCGATGAGTGTAGCGACCTGGCCTCTACATTGCGAAAAGACAGGCAGACGACTGTAGTTCCTAGATCAGGGTCTAGAGATACTAGAGATAGGACTCTATCCTGCTCTCCCGTAATTGGTCTACAAAATAGCTCTTGGTGATATCTTTTCTAGGTAGATAGCGCTTCTGGTGATGAAGGTGGTGATTGCACGATCGTGACCTGCGAGGTTACCAGATTTTCAGCCTCCTAGATATACTGGCAGAGGGAGGAGGGAATCTAATGGACCTCACATTCTAGGAGTACTAGGTTGATGTGCCTCGTTCTTGCCCCACCCCTTGGCTCATATGAGCGGGGGGAAGGTTCATGCACTGAGTCATGCACTACTTCAGATTCTGAGAAGTGGACTAGCTTAATCTATATCTGGACCTTCCCAAAATTCTTCTTATGGTGGCGATGAATCGCCTTCCTACCCATGGGTGGCACTTCGGGACATGGTATATTTCTGACACGAGGTCCTTCGGTCGCACAGGTGCTGAGACAGAGAGAGTTTCCGCCTGAGTAAGCCGGGGTGCGAGGAGCACCGGGACAGATGTCAATGGGGATATGGGGAGGACCAACATGGGTAGCAATGCAGTGGGTTAGACATTTTCTGGAACTGGCAAGAGCATAGGGAGGACCTTCGTGCTTGTTTCCCCTGGTGACCTCAGTATAAGGAGGGTCCTTGTACCGGTTTAGCTGAACACGGGTAGGACTTCTATGTTGGGTGCTAGCGAGGCAAGGTTGGCCTTCACCCCTCTGGTTGCCCAGGTGAGGAGGGCCTTGTCCAGCTATAAAGAGGACATGAGAAGGATCCCCAGGTTTAAGAGAAACCGGATGTTCAATGCCCCCACACCGGCGGTCGGGGGCAGGAGGAACGACTCTATACCTGGTGTAGTGGGCACTTGAGAGGCTTTCGTACTTCGCATCACTGTCGCGGGGAAGACCCTAATTTGGATTGAAGGTGGCACATGGTATACCTTCATTCCATGCCTGGAAGCGGGGAAGGCCTATGCTATCCTTGGTAGCGGTATGGGGAGGACCTCCGTACTGGGTGGCATCGCTGCGGGTTAGTCTGTGGCGGCCACTGCCTATGTCAGCATCCAAGAGAGTCAACCCAGCCTGCCCGTGGCGTGGTTGGGGCCTCGATCTAGGTCGGGTGTATAAGTTCCCCTGCTCATTGTAGACAGGGAACTGGTGATATGTGTCGGCGGTGGATCAGGCCATAGTATCTGTTGATGTTGACGCCCCTTGGTGGGTGTCCTCTTCGGCTTACGCTCGACGATGGCATCGGGTCGAACGGACCGGAGCCGGTGGTGCAGGAACGTGGATTACCTTCTCCTCATCTAGTAAGACTGAGCAGAGGAGCTGACATGGCCAGGTGGGAGCCCTCGCTGGGTGCCCTGGAATGGGACTCTGACCGGGCTGGCCCGGACATCACCTACCTCGTCGATGTAGGGCAGGGAGTTGTTGAAGTGTTTCAGGGAGAGGCTCTCGAAACGGTTATATGTCATCATGGGGAGGATCGGCTCCCTGTACATCCCTCAGGGGCGGTTTTGATGATGAGGCATAGAGGCCTCCAAATCCAAGTGGGACATATCCCTCATAGGGATGATCCCCTCCTCCTCATAACAGCGCATGAGGTCATTGATTACCCTCCGCTGAATAACCTCGGGCAGGGAGATGGGGCATGGGCGCCCCATGGACATGGGTGTAAAGGCTGTTGTGGATGAGGTGGATCTGATCTAGAATGCTGCATTGGAACTGCCCCTACCCCTGCGTCTGGGGGCAGGTGGTGATCGCGTTCCGGGTGCAGCAACTTGATTCTTGAAGATCATGGATATTAACTCATCAGTGCTGAATGAAAAAGGAATCGATGAACAATGACCCAGATCCACCTTGTCTTCCATAACCGATAAAAGGGTTCCACACTAACAACATCGCAGAATGGGATATCCAATGTTTTACTGCCCCAACTTCCAGTGAGTTTCACGCCAGGCCCGCTATTTGCTCGATAGGACCCGGCACCGGATAACTGGATCCGGTGACACGCTAGTCCATTGAGGCCTCGAACACTACTAATCTCCATATTTAGGAGAATATCATTCACATATGGTTCACCATTTCAGTTTCGGATGCTTTCGTTGAGGCATGCGTATCTATCTCGTTGAGGACGAAAGGTGCGGTTTTGTTTCCTCGCATTTCTGCTTTCCAAAGGCGGGAAACATATGTTTTGTGTTCATGGATGTATGCTCCTTGATTGAAATGGGATGATGAGATATCGATTCTTCTTCCATGGATTCCCCCTCAGAACTCATCACCTAGTACGGGTCTCCCTTATAGACTTAAGATATTGTTCGTGAAACTCTTCCTAGCGCCATATCTTCATGGGCACTAGTTAATTACACTACTTCTATCGGAAGATTACAAAGGGTCTAGTCAGGGTAGCAACCTTCGGTTAGGGGGGTAGTCAAGTTGGACATCACTGGTGTGTCTGGATGCTGAAACACTGGTGAATCTGGATTTCTTCTCTTTATTATAGGGCTTCTTGAGGGAGCGGAAGCCCGAGGTATCCCGCATCGAATGTGAGGAATTATATGCCATATGCATGTCTCTGAGTTTTTCTTCAGCTTCCCATGTTTAACACAGGATATTCCACAAGTTTAATGTCTAGAAGAGATGGGTCAGACTGATTAGAACACTGACTAGATTGGATCAGATGAGTGTAACCCCTAGACGACACACTGAGGTACCACTATCTTTTGTTATATCCATATATATCATTTTTTTGTGTACTAGTGGGAAAAAATAATGGTCTTGTAAGAATCATTCATGAGAATTGAGTTTGGTCTATTACTTCATGATCTCTAGAGACCATATGGTTCACCACTCCTAAATATTGTATGTATGGCTAGAATCGAGCATTTCAAATCTATTGGTCATTAATGAACTTGTAGCCTCCAATATTTGTTGGTATGTTTACATAATGAATGTCAAATGGTCCCATGATAGGGAAGGGTGATGTCCCCTTCTTATAAATCCTAGAAAATGATATATCTTTGCTGGTATCGGGATCACAAGATTGATGTGACTCCCAATGGCCAGCAAGGACACCACCACAAATGATGTAACTCTAAAATTGGTGTTGGATTCACACACCAAAATTAATCAACAACTAAGAAATATTGAAAGAAATGATGAAAGTTGAACCAATTAGGAAACATCAGGGAAAACCTTATAGCCCTAGTGATTTGAGAGACCTTCCTCAAGTGTTGACCATTAAGAGGTGGAACATCTCTAGGTTCTAAGAGTATGACATGACCATGGAATCCTTTTATGTTTATCATGTCCATTTTGGGTGGAATGTAATTAAATATAGTATGAAAAGGATACATCTATCCTAGAGTTGGGCTCGACATATTTAGGATCATGTGCTTTACTGAGAAATTACATTGAAAGTGGATGGGTTCTCCCAAGGTCAACCCACATTGATGAATGTGGAAGGAATTCATAATACATGACCCCATAATTGGGTCCCCTAAGCTAAATCCTACATCCCAAAGGTTGATACCAACGTCCCCATGAACTATGTGGAATGTGGTGGTATCTAGGATCTACCAACCGATCAGCTAAGGGATGATGAATTTGTTTTGTTGAGGAAAGGTTTATGACAACCACATAGCCTCATATAGTCTTGCTAACATTAGTTTTTCCTTACTCTTTACATATCAATGGTGTACCCAGATAGGCCATACCCAATATAGACAAAAGAATCTATCAGATTGAATATCCCATCTAGATGACCACCCTAATGAATCATCATGCATGGGTTTCCAATATAATATAATTATAAAAATGGCCATATGATTTTAGTTCTCAAACCATTTCCTCTAATTAAAAGGGGTGTAATTAAAAATAAAAACCTTATAGTATATCTCCTAGATAAATGATCTTATAAATTATATTTTTTCCTAGGATGTGTTATTTCTCTAGATTTTCCAAGCTAGTGGTTGATTTTTCAAACATGCTACTGGGATAAGAATGTTCTATAAAAACCTAAATCTATAATGAGGTAGCCTATATAAAATAATATTCCCTCCAATTATATTACCCATAATTCCTGCTAAAAATTGACGATGGGGGAGGATGTCATGTTGTTTGTAATTTTCAATGCTTTCAACCATAGTGTTCCTATTTTCATCATCAGTGGAAATAGTGGAGAAAACATATTATGAAGGATAAATTTTTTGAAAAATAAGAAAATAAAATGATGGATACAAACCTTTTCTATAATATATAAATACCTCACATGAAAATATTTAGTGAACCACATAACCTGATATATAGACCATGAATCACCTAATTTTTTATGTGGACCATGAATAATTTATTGTTCTATCAGAAATACTATTTTCCAATGATTTAATAATTTTATTTCAAAGGAGAACAAATATTTTGTGAAATATACAAGAACATTGACATGATTCTTCTCCATAAAAGAAAGCATGTATGAAAAAGATAATTCTATTAAAATAAGGGTGATACAAGAGCATGCTCGGAGTGGAACGCAATGCACTTGATTCACTACATGACAAATGAGTTCAGTATAATTCTTTTTATAAGAATGTCCACACATTCTTGTCTACAAAATTACCTAAAAATCATCATGCGGTATCGATTTCATCCAAGTAATAGAATCCTCTTAGTTCCAATCAAAACACTTTTTGAAGGGGGGGTTGTGGTTTCCGTAAAAAAATTCATTGAAGATAAAAATACCCAAATCATTTTTCTCATTTTTGGAAGGTTGGGACTGAACTATCAAGATAAGTGGTAAAGGCCTAAATCCAAAAAGAAACACCATCCTACACCTAATGCCTTTTCATTGCACCACAACATAGCGTATTTATAAGTAAAAATTCATTTGTGAGGTGTGGTGTGGAATCAAATCCTCCCACAAATAGAAATTAATTTTAGGGGTGAGGCATGATTTATACACCCCCCTACAAATGATAATTCATTTTCAAGGTGATGTGTGATTCCAAGGCCCACCACAAATGAAAATTCATTTTTTGTGTGAGGAATCCCCATAATTGGAACCCAAAATTGAAATATCAATTTTCATGCTTCAACGTATTTTCCACCACACCAAATGAAAATTTGTTTAGGGAGTGGGGTTTACCACAAAAATTTGATTTCTATTGATACATGATGCATTATTTTTAGGCAGATTTCAAAACAAAATCCATCATGGGTGATTTTTTTTTCATTACTTCTGATCAGACTTGGATAACGGTAACATATCTTCCCCTATAAAACCTCAAAAACATGTATTGATAAAAGGGGATTTATAAATAGAGATATATAGATATAATGGACAAGAAAGAAATTACAATAGGTTATCATTTACAACATATCCTAATGTAAAATAGACCATAAGAATGAGTCTTCTTAGAAATGAATCCTTTGTAGAAGGCCATAGACATAGAAAATACCTTTCCAGACGACCTTCCACATAGATTACTACATTTTCAATATCCATCTGCATAACATTGTCTTCTACAGACCAACATTCTGTAAATCATAAGTGGATAAAGTATTTGTGGACCACCATCCCACAAATAAAATAGTATACAGGATGGATTCCTTCAGTCTCTATACAACACCACATATCATTCTAACATATCTCATACCCTTGATGAACTATTAAAACAACCCTATTTGTCAACCTCTCTAATAAATTTATAAGCCCCAAATGGGTCCCTTCATAGACCACCAATCCAATACCTCTTCCATGTCCTATGTATTTGTTTGATTAGATTAAACGACAAACATGAATGGATCTAAATCATAAATTCCAATGGTTAATTAAGTGATACTAGAAACCTTCCTAACAAGAGGGGTCATTATAATGTTATCAATAAAACATTTATATGGAAACAAGGGTCCTAAACATAGCTATAGTGCATAGTGGCTCCCCTGGTTTGGAAACAACATCTATGGAATATAGCCCTGCCCACTTCCTATCTTACACATGTTGAAATGGGAATGGGGATGATCATTAAAAAGGCTTTCATCCATGAGGAATCCCTTATTCATCCATGAAATAGTTCATATCCTTTCTACCATACTCCCCCTAGTTATGAAAATAAAAGTGGATATAAGAACCCCAATTCCATTTATATATACCTCTCTATCTCATAGACCCATCCTAATACACTAGTGGAGGAAGGACATCATGTGGGTTTCTAAATATTCATCCGCTTGTTTCTCACACTAATCATGAATCACACTATGTTAGATGTTAGTAATGATCATTGCATCCACATGATGAAATGAATGTCTCGTTATAGGATCTTTTTTGGATGTTCCTCTTGCCTACCTTCAGTGAGAATCCTCCAGGTGTAGGCCCCATGAAAACATGTAAATCACGATCAGCTGAGATACACATCATGGGTCAATAAATATTAGAATCCTCCTAGATGTAAACCCAAAAAAATCTATAAATTCTTATTTTCTTTGATAATCATCATGTAATTTGAAATATGGGAATCATCTTAAGTGTAATCCCAAACCAAACCTCTAAATCACCGTGAGTCAAGATGCTCATCATGGATCCATAAATATGGGCCTCCTGGTCAGTAAAATCCCCTAAACCAAGAATACACCTTTAGATGGCCATCTTCCCAATGAAGTAACCAAGGTCCTCATCATTTGGTGTATAAACAACCATTCAAACAACATGGGATTTGATTCCCATATGAATCAGATCATAGAAATCCTAAATCACATCAAAAACCATCACCCTAATCTTAACCTAATCATTTGTGGGATATATACCATGTAGGGTTATATCCAACCTAAAAGGGAATAATCCTTCCAAATCCTATGAGATGCTCCAGTATATGTCCCACAGCCTCTCTCAACTAGAAATCTTTTTCATAGACATCCATGTTGCATAATGTTAAAATTCACATTTTGGTCCTGTCATGAGACCTAAAAAGGTATGATGGGTCATATTATGTAGAATCGAACTGCATGGTTTTTCATTCCATTACCCATGATACATAGGAAGCCCGTCTCATTGGCCAAATCTAGGCATAAAAACAAATCCTTTCATCTAGGATAATGATAAATTACAGAGTGCATAACATTGTGGCTTGAAACCAGCATCAAAATAATAAATGATTAAATAATCCTTAATCCCCATATAAAAAGGGTTCCATCGATGGAGATCCTTGGATACATACATATGTCTCCATTGATGGAGAACCTCATATATATGCATATGATATTGAAATAAATATATGCTATTAATTAATTGTTAATATAAGGGAGACCTCTTCCTTATATAGTATTTAATAAATAATTTCTGAATACATCTTAAATCTATAAGTGACTGTCAGAGTATACTATAATTTCCCTTAAAAGGGTTTGATGAGCCCGACCTCCCATCCTATTGGAAAATGTGTTTTCTAAGATCTCATTGAAAAAATCTATGGGATATCATACCTTTAGAAAGAAGTTATACATCGATTAAAAGTGAAAATGGGAATACAATGTGTCAAAAAAATATTTGAATGGAATGTTAAATAAGTATTTATTTTCAATGGGATATAAAGAAATATTTTTTTATCTTTTTTTTATTTGAATGATAACAAATAATACTTATTATTAAAGAAATATTTTTTTCAATTATGTGAATATGAAAATAATTATTTATTAACAATTCTATAAATAAAATATTAATAATGTTTTTTAAATGATATATCAGAATTTCCTTTTGATTACTATTTGATTGATAAATTCTTTGGAGGGATGTCTATTCAAGTCAAGACCCTCATATTGAGAATGATATAAGCATTATATGTCTATAAAAAAATATTTATTTATTTATTTCAAAAAAAATATTTAATTAATGTGTAGGTTAGAACATACAATGAATTATTAATATTATTGTTTTGGAACGATGAATATATATATATATATTATTTTTTATTATGTTTATTTATATAATAATAAAATATTAAACTGAAAACTATATATTCCCAAATCATATCATCTGGAATAGGCCGAAGTGTTATTATAGAAAAAACATTTTCTCACTACTAATTCTTTTAATAACATATCAAAGATTTTCTAAATAATAATTGAAATAATTCATCATTTTCTTACATCTCATGACTAAGAGATTAGTAGATTTTATATATATGATTGTTGGATGAATTTTTATGATCAATATGAATTACACAAAATAAATAATACCTCTTTATGAACATCCATAGATCGGTTTTACATGTTCTAGGATTGAAGAGAATGTGTGTATCACTACTTGAGTTATACTATATTAGATTATAATGTCGAAAACACTAATAAAAACATACAATGTGTGAATGATCAACATCTTAATCAGAGAATAGCCTCATGGTTGATGTATATTTCATACAATTTACTTAATTATAAAATAATTGTGAAATTTTATTTTTGTGGGTTCAAGATTAATTCATCATGTTTATTAAAATATAATCACATGATATGTAATATTCATTATGTTATTATGGTTTTTCATAAAAATGAATAAAGTAAATGGTTCTGTATAAAACTGACTATTTCTATTTCTAGAACCTTCACATATAACATAGAATATTTATTTACATTGGATGAAAACATAATTCTAGAAGGATGTTTCAATCATATTTCAATATAAATAAATTGGGATAGAAATTGTTTAATATTTTAAAGAAATATAGATTTGAAAGAGTGTATGGAAATAGAATCAGATAAATCATTTTTAGTTCTTGAGTGGATAATTAGTTTACATTTAACCAATTTATTTTAGTTACCCACTACATATTCATGATTTCATAAACATTTCCATTATTTCATGGTAATCGATATTTCTTTCATTGATTTTCATCATTAACCATTGGACTTTTAAACTGATTATTACAATATTAATACTCCGTATAATTAAATCATTACTATGTGGGTGCTAAATTGGGATGATCATTCCTTTAATCAAATTATTTTGTTAAAATTTTCGTATTCCTTCAACATTCATGCATATTACTGACATATCATCATCAACTAAATTATTTACTTTTTCATTTGAATCGATTCCCCTTTTTTCTTCTTACATTTTATGCATGTATGAATATGAATCTTCTTCCCAATGTGGGTTTTGTAATTTGATATCGATGAATTTATATTTTCTTTTTACTATACCCAAAACAATGAAAAATATTGGAGTCTATAATAACAATTCATATAGTGATATCGTGTTAAATAATATCTATGTACATACAAAATTACTTTATATCCATTAACATTCACATATTTAGTTTTAATCCACTATAAATATGATCAATTTTTTTACCAGTGGAAATATGAGTACCAACTAAATAACATGAATGTTCGTTGAATATTTTATTTAATCCTAAAAATGGATTCATTATACTTTTTTATCTCAACTAATTCACTCTCTATTTAATTATTAAGAGTTAATGGGAAATAATTATTTAAAAATATCTATTTATACTCTACCGATTCGATGGATTAAATTTTATCCTCCACTCATGAGATCTTGAAATTTGGATCAGAAGTTAAACAAAATGATGGTCATTATATCTTCCTTAAGAAATTATTAGGGAGGTATTCCTTCGTTTTCATGTTTTGTAATTCATGATGGTTTAAGATATTGTTTATATCTTTAGTTATTTGGGTCAAAACAAATATATTATTATAAAATCCATCTCCTATATCATAAATTTTCTTACTGGAATAATCATGTAATTTTCTTTTGTAATGCTTTATTACTCATTTCCATTGGGTTACATACATTGAATAAAACCAAAAGTGCTATAGTGAGTTTCATTAAATGGTAACTAGAGTGAAAAATCATATGATGAGGAAAATAAATCCAATGATGTCCAAAATTATAACACATTT
This sequence comes from Viscum album, assembly GCA_963277665.1. Lineage (NCBI taxonomy): Eukaryota > Viridiplantae > Streptophyta > Magnoliopsida > Santalales > Viscaceae > Viscum > Viscum album. Next base: position 229,532,784 of record OY728143.1, read on the forward strand.
TTTGGAACCTATGATATTTTATGTTTATACGATATCACTTTTGGTTCATCATGGGTAACTATAAGATATATCCAATTATTCTTTGTATTATAATACATAAAAATAACTAAACCCAATAGTGGTAGAAATTTATTTGACCCAAAAATAATCTAATTACATATTAAATCATTTTATATTAATATTCAATACATAACAAAATTAATAACACCTGAGAATAATTTTTATTAGATATTATGGAGATTAGCTACATAATCATAATATTCTGCAATAATGCATCAATATTATCCTCAAAAAATATCCATGTATTATATACATATATAACTATTTCTATTATATTATTCTTTTTAATATAGGAAATGGAAAAAAATTGAGTTTATATTCTATGTATGTTTTGAACATAATAAATATCAATAAGATAACATAAGTTTTCTTAATATGGAAATGTGGGTATAATAATTTTTTCAAGGTTTATGAACTGAGTTTAAAAAATATTAACTAAAAAAACATTGATCAAAAAACATGATATATGATAAAAGGTATTTCAAATAACATTGTCAATGATTTAGAGGAGTATAGAATCATGAGTCGATAATCATGATCCTTGAAATCATAACATATTAATATTTTAAAACATAAAAATTTTCCATAACATAAGAATTATAAACAATTTCATATGTCAAGGATCACTACTAAGGTTGTCATCACATAGTCAAATGAGTACCATAGTGGATTGGGCTCACTCCCCAGCCCCTAACCTGTCAGCTCCTAAGATATAATTCTTTATCCAATTCATTACAGTGATATATAATTCTATCCCAACCAATTACATATAAATAGTGTATTGAGATACTGATTTAGACCCTTAAAAGTACGATAATGATATATGAAGTGTTACCCAATTACATATAGTGATATATAATTATTATATGACTCACCTATATTTAAAATGTGTACATATGTTTTCTACATGAAGATTAAAACATTCATAATTCAATTGAATTTTAATTAAAAAATGATAATAAAATAGGATTCAAGAAGATTTATAGAAGATATTTTTATAATACATAGAGAGAAATAATTTTTTTAGTATAATTGGATAATTTCCTTATTGAAGATTTTGAATCATTATAGAATTTTTGAATATATGAAAACATGTTATTAGAGAATTCAAAAAATAAATACTTAGAAGAATTACCCTTTATATATATGTGTGTGTGTGTGTGTGTGTTAATTTTTTAAAAATGAATTTTTTTTCAAAAGAAATATTTTTTGAAAATAATGAATAAATGAATAAATGATACTTTTGAAAAATATAAATTCATTTCATAGAATCCTTGCAATGATATTTGAATAAAATTGTTAGATAAATAAACCATGAGAAAAATGATATAAAAATAATCATTATATAAATTTCTTATAAAATAAAATAGTTAATTTAAAATTATATTATCCAATGATAGATGTTTGGGTTAGAAAAACCATAAAAACATATGGAAAATAATTACAAGGAGGAGAATTATTTAAGATTACAAAGACATAGTAGGGTTGGATCCTCTTGTATGCATCTTTTCAGCTCAATTAGAAACAAAGTAGAGGTAAAATGGTAACGGGACAAGTAATTCTAAAATGAAAAATAATATAGAAAATTAGAATAAATATAATTAATTTATAATTTCCTCAAATTGAAATCTATACATGGATAAATTCAATTTCAATGTGAGATTATAAAATAAACCCTTACCAATTTAGTAACTTTTTAATAAAAATAATTTAAAATATTGAATATTTTAAGGATTTGTATGCCCCTATAATTGAAAAAATATATATAAGAAAACAAATGGATTTTTATATAATGTAAAAAAAATAAACCATGTGCTGAATATGATACATATCTCAATAAAGGGAAATTGAAATGGAAAAAAATTACATTTGATTCCCACATGATTGGAAATTATTTAAAATCCTATATAATAATTTTAGTATTATTTTTAATATATATTTAGGAACAAAATATTTTTTTTCTATATACTATTCATTATAAATTTATTCTTTTTAATTTATTAAACATTCTTTGTTCGAATTAATATCTAACTGTGAATCTTGCTGATTTCATTTCTTGTTTTCATAAGGATTTTCTGGTCCATGCTCTTCAATTGGCATGTAGATAAAATATATATGATTTATATAGCTCTAATCTCCAATGGTAATTATATTTATTTCATGGTTATTGTTAAAATGTTACATTTAAAAATATCTTCTTGTTACATGTTATTGAATTAACAAGATACATTAATTTATTAGTGAATATGATTTCACATTTTACAAATCAAGAAATGTGGTAAATATTAAATCAATAATTATAAAATAATATTTCTATTATTTTAGTTTCATTTGAACATAGTGATGAAAATAATATAACATCGTTAATGTAGGTGGTAAAACTGACCCAAATTAAAACATGTTATATCAAATAAATAAGAATGAACAGGTAATTTTATATTAGTAATGTAACTTTTACATAAGATTAATGATTTCTAAAACATTTTATTAAAGTGATAATTTATATTTAGGAGTATTTGGATAATGAATATAATTAATAACGATGTTAGAGTGGATAAAAATAATGGTATAGACATGAGTCTTTTCTCGGATAGACTCTTAGAAAAGAGGGATTTATGATTCATTCTTTTTACTAGTGTTTTACAAATATTGGATGAAGTATTATAATAGAGTGGAATTTATCTATGATTATGGAGGATGTAAATTTAATTTTCAGGGATAAGGTGGGGAGAGGATAGGTCCTCTAATACATCATATTGATTGAAATTTTGAAAAATACTCATTCCTTAAATAATAAGGACTCTCATTTCACATTGAAAATAGATCCAAGTAGAATATATTCAAGACATGAAAATAAATGGTTGATCATTATTTCATCCACTAATAAATAAATAATTATTATGATAATTTAGGGGTTTCCCCTTATACACAATCACTATATTTCACCTCAGTGGATTTTTTATGCATAAAATTGTAATTCAACATATTAATTAGTTTAGAAATAATGATTCTAAATATGAAACATATTTTATTCAATTCATCTTTTAAAATTTGAAAAAAAAATTATTATATTAATGCATATTAAATAATATTTTTAGGAAAAAAAATCAATATAAAATGAATTTATTCTTACTCCTTAGCCAATTATATTTAATAGATGATCGTAAAATTGTCATAATATATATATATATATATAATTTTTTTACCATTATATAATTCTTTAATAGATATAATTTCAGTATATTTTTTAACATATACCCATCATAGAGAAAAATAATTCATTGATTATTGGATCTTTAGAATTAAATGGTTTTAATTAATTCCATCAATTTTCTTAAACTAAAACAATTAATATTTACAAATTCATAGGTTTTTTATTATTTAATTTAATCATATAAACATATAAATTCATTAAAATTATAATAATATGATGTAATGAAAAAAATAAATTTTTTTAAAATGAAAAAATTAATTAATTATTATATTTTTATATCATTATATAATGTTATATTTTATATGGATTACTTCATTTATATATTATTATTAACAAATAAAAAGATTTTATGAACCTATTGAATAATGGTATATATAATGACTTATGTCCAATCATCAAATATATAATGAACATATACACAAAATATTTATATATATGTCATATTACAGTCTTATATCTTGCATTGAATACATATATAAAATCTCTCACCCAATCATTTTACATCATTCTCAAAATGTTTATTTAATTTATAGTTTCTTACCCTCTTTCCAATGTTATAATAATATATATGATCTTCAAATAAAACAATATGTATTAGGATTTCTTGTTCATAGAATTTTTATTTACCTATGATTTTTTCCACTTATAGTTTTGTTGATGATGATTCATGTAGAGTTAATGGAAGGAATTGAAGTTTATCTATCAGAATAATATTTTATATTAATGAAAATTTTTATAGTTTTCGTAGTTTGTAGTTTTGTGCATACTAAGAAATTACACAAGTCTAAGGAAATAATTTTTTTGGACATACAACAATGATAGGGAACATCCTAAGGATGATGGGACAAATGTTTTGACTGAATTTAAGAGAGAAAAAGCATACAAACATATGAAATGTAGATATAAAGGTCCAAATTGAATGTGAATTTGATTTTACATATGAAGAACCTAACGATTAATGGAAATTTTAATGGGAGTCATTTATTGAAATAATGATAGTCCAATTTAATTAAAAACAAAAGAAACAACCTATATACATAACATTGAACAACCAATTCCATTTCCTGAATGGGATATGAAATATAATGATTAATCAAATATGTAATTCTTCTTAATATTTTCATGTTTTTGAACATAAACATCCCCTTTTCTGAGGCATTGAATAAAATTACATTATATATGATATTTATAGAAATATTCATGTATAATTATAAGAACATTGATGTATTATCCACACTAAACATGACTGAGGAATATGGTTCTATTAAAAAAAGAATGATTATTCAAAAACTAGAAAAACATTAGAGTTTTTTTATATGATTTATGATTATATGAATTCATGAGAATAATTATTTTTGTGAAATAATATATATTTTTATCCTCAAGCCTTAATTATTATTTCAATAGTTGGGACTTCATGAATTAAAATCAAATTCGTTTTCAATTTAGTTCCACTTTAGTTGACTTCAAGGTTCACTACTCATCCCGTTATGAGGGTGGATGAAATATTAGTTAATGCAGGTAAGATCACCTTACACACTAATTGTTTTTGGGAATAAAGTGTACCAATAATGTCCCCATCATTATGGGAAAACTTTTTGGTGCTATTTTTAGTGTTTTGAATGATGTTTCTAATTGTAATATAATTTTTCATGCTGGTGATGAACATGAAAAGGTAAAATAATTAGGATATCAAAACATGCAGGATTTTTTATGTTAATAGATGTAGATTAATCGGGGTTTTAGTCATTTTTATGAAGGATTCTCATGAATATTATAAATAAAATATTAATCATTCCACTAATGGGTTTGGTAAGTTCAACATTGTCAAATTTGAATTCTAAAAGGAACAATAATATTTAGGGGATTCATAGGGATAAAATTAAGAATATATTTGTTAAGAATCCAGAACTGTTTCAACATAAAAATATATATTATATTGAATGCTTCTATCAGGATATTTATTCACTCATTCATTCTCTTATTTGTGAGATATAACCTCCCCAATATAATTTGGATTCAGTTATTATCATCTTTATTCTTGTGAACTATGTGCATGATATAACTGGTTTGAGAACTGAAATTGAGTGTTCCAGTGATTTGATAAATGTTAAATTTTATAAGAATAATGTTGATAATTTGGGAACAAGATCTATGTTTTATCCACCTATTGGAATTTATATATATGGGAATGAAAATGGAATTTAGATATAGTTAATATGTACGTTCATAATTTTAATATCTATTCAAAATATTTTTTATTCATAGAGCTTACATATGTTTTAGGAATTTTTGAGGGAATGTATTCCTTTTAAAATAGGGAATGAAATGTCATTAATTATTCTCCTAATTGTTTATATGATCTCATTTTTTGAATATTTTGGGAAGGATGGAGCAATTATTCCACCTATTACAAAAAAATTTAAGACCTGTATGGTGTATGTACATTAAGAAGATATTGGTGCTCATATGGGGAATATTTTTTGGTTTTTATAATCCCTTTGGTCTTCATTTTGTGCTGTTTTTGGTATATAAATAATGGTAAATTAAAGACTAATCCATACAGTTATAGATGATTTATTAAACTATTAAACAAATGATGGTGTTTTGGAAATTACACATGGTAATGGAGATGTGTTTTTTTAATAATGAAATAACACTCTATAAGAAATCAATAGCTTAATGTGATCATGCATATAATTTTTGGGAGAAGGTATAGTTGGCGGCATTAAATCTTTCATTCCACTGAAGGAAACCCATGGTTTAGAAAGTCAATGTTTGTATCTTTTTCATTGAAATTAAAATATACTATCCTTTTTTGTCAAACCTCATATATTAGACGAATATGTATCATGTCATGTTCATCTCTTGTCCTTTTAAACTATAAATCTCATGATTCACTAGCTAATTTTTAGAACTCTATCATCAGTCTTTTGAGCTTCAGTCCCACATTATGTTTTTTTAACATGGATTAACTTTTTGGAATTTTACATGATTGGAATTATAAATTTATCTGCTATTACTACTAAAAAATTTGTTTTTTTTTTGTGAGATATTAGTGATGGAATAAAATTTCATTGAAAGATTTCTACAAAATCCATATATGTATGAATGAGTCATAAAATGGTTGCAGATAACTCATTCGCAAAGTATTCTTATAACAGGAGAAATGATTCATCACAAAAGGTTTTGGTGTTCTTTCATTTGCAGCGATAGGAATGGAAAATCGGTTCCATAATTTTGTAGTTGTCACATAATGTTTTTTAATGGTTAATTTTGACTGGCTGGTATGTCTATCACGAATAACCCACACCGGTAATGAGTTTTTGTGACATATCTCTCATAAATATCGATATTGATAACAAATTGTTTGATGGATCAATTGAAAATATGCCTACGACCATATATATGACTTTAATTACACTGTAAGAGGTCTTATTTGCAACGAATCAATCAAAAATGATATGTCAATAGGATTATTTTCAATGCCCATGTCTGTTGAAAGTAATTTATTTTGATCGATATATATCAGTTATAGCAAAAACCTTTTCTAATGGATAATAAATCCATCACAAATACCCTCCGTATATAACTAGTCAGTTACCAATATCCATAACAAATTAACAAAATGGAGGACATTTTTAAAAAAAGATTCGATCGTAAAATTGATTCCATAATTAAATAGACTATAAATATGTGTAGCCCACCAAACCTCCTCACAATTACCACATATTCATTTTTTTCTATTGAGAAAATATCTAGTTTAAAAAAGACATTCATCTTAATAGATTCCGAACAAGGTCTACTAATCCATTTTCATTAATAAAAATTTGAGGTATTTATTAAACATTGTTTTTAGTTAACATTAATTTTTAATTTTTTTTAAAATTATTATATATTTTGTGAGATATTCTAATTTATTAAATTGTCAATACAATTAGTATAAGTTAATATAGTTTTTTTAAAATTTCAACATTCCATTATAAATTTTTTCAAATAAATATTAAGTTAGCATAAATTAATTTAAAATATAATGATTTCTCATTAATTAGTAAAAATTAGTACAAATTTATAGAAATTAATAAAAATGATTATTAATTTATAAAAATTAATTAACATTTGTAAAAATTGATATGAATTAAAAAATTAGTATAAATTAATGTAAAAGAATAAGATTTATTTTTCATTATTATAAAATTACTCTAAATTGATAAAATTTTGTGCTAATTTATATTAAGTATTATAAATTTTGTTAAATTCATATATAGTAAGAATAAATAGATATAATTTATTAGAAAGTGGTATAATTTAGTATTTATTAGTATGAATTATAACAAATTTTAAATGACTAATATATTTTAGTATAATTGATAAAAATTAAAAAACATTAATATAAATAATTATATATTCTTATAAATTAGTGTTATGCGATATAATTTATTAGAAATAGATATAAACGATAAAAAATTAGTATAAAATACTTTTAAATACATCAAATTTTTATTAATTCTTCACAAATTATTATTAATTAAAATTAATTTATATTAATAAGTATTATTTTTTAAAATTAATATAAGACAATATAATCTATGATAAATTAATAAAAATTAGTATAAATTATTATAATTGTTTTGGAATAAAATATTATAAATTAATGTAACTTCGTAAAAAATATTATTTACCTATTGAAAATTATTATATTTTTTTATGAATTTAAAAAAATTAGTATTAATTAATACTAATTAGTATTAATTAATAGAAATTACTATAATTTTCTATAAATTTAATAAATTTTTATGTGTTAGATAAAATTTGTATAAATTTTAAAAAAAATGTAATGCATGTATATAAAGATATATAAATTAAAATGAACCGTTATTAATTCATCATAAATTATTATAAAATATTATTATTTACAATAAATTGATTTAATTTAGTAAAAATTATTAAAAGAAATTATAAGATCATAAATATAATTATAAATTCATATAAATAAGTATAAAATAATATATATTAAAAAAATAGAAAATATTTTTATCACTTAGTATAAATTAATGATGATTGATATAAAATAGAATAAATGAATAAATTTTTTAATAAATTATTATAAATTATTATAAATTAATATATTAATATGATAATTAAATAATTGAATAAAAATGATATAATTTATAAAAATTTATATAAATTGCCATATGATAATTTATTTTTCATAAATTTATAAAATTTAACATAAATTAATAAAAATTAGTATAAATTAGTATCACCTAATTTAAACTAATAGAAATTGATAGGTACCAGCATAAATTGTTAGAAATATTAAATCATTAGTTTAAATTCTAAAAAAACAATATATGTTTATATAAATTAGAATTAAAACTATGAAGATTAGTATACATTATTAAGATTTATTATATATTGATATAATTTATTTTCAATTAATAATAATTGCTATTAGTTCCTAAAACATTAGTATAAACTAATTTCAATTTTTGAAAAAAATTAAAATTTATCATGAATTAATACATGTTTTTAAAAATTAATATATATTACTATAAATTAGAATTAATTCCTCGAATTTTTTTAAATTATTATATGTTTGTCTAAATTTGGGAAATTACTATAAAAAATAAAACTTGTGATAAACTAGAAGAAATTAATTAAAATTCCATGAAAATTAATAAACATTAATACACATTAGTATACATTAATATTATTTATTATAAATGAATAAATGTTCATTTAAATTAATAAAATATATTTTATATTAGAGGAAATAATTATAAATAAATATATTAAAATAAGGTAGAATTAATTACTCAGAAATTATTATATTTTTTTATGATAGACTGTGACCTTGCCTAGAAAATTAAGATCCCTTTATTAAAAAAAAATAAAAACATAAACCAGTCTAAAAATAGAAGATTTACATTGATCCATTCTCATGTTGGGAAGAAGATCACTTGGCTCTTGATCCCCAAAAAAGATCAGAGCCACTAACACCTTTGTTAGCAAGACCATTTGCCAACGCATTTGCTTCTCTATAGGCATAAGTAATAATATGCTATTTTGAGTAAAGCAGATCCAAACATTTTATCCAATGATTAGTCAGCTTCAATGAATGATGAAGAGAACCTGTACTGAGATCTAACACCAAGTGCATAGAATCACATTCAATCCATTGCTTATTCCAGCCTCTTCTATCACCCTGTTCAACAGCCTCAATAACTCCACACATCTATGCTTCAAGAGCAGAGGCAAATCCACACGAACCATAAAGGAAACCAATAACACACCCTTTTGTGATCCCTGAAAACCATACCAATGCCTGAGTCACCCGGATCACCACGCGAAGCACCATCTGAATTCACCTTGATCAAGCCATGAAAGGGAGCCTGCCATAGCACATCAATTTGTGCCAAGAGGTGGAGTAAAATTTCCCTCGACACCCATCCTAGTTAGAACGGACAGATCATGAATGGAATTCCGGCAGTATTTGCCTTTTGGGATGACAGCCTCACAGATTGCATTAAGGATTCCAGAAATGACCAAACATGAAGAAAATTCCTGATGCTCATGAATGAGTTTACTTCTGGAGTACCAAGTAAGAGAGATCTATTCCACTACAGCAGTGAGAAAAATAGATAAAAGCTGTGCTGAAAGATTAATATCAGGCCCACTCATCATAAATTCAGTCATCAAATTCATCCGTGGCAGGTGCACTTCAAAAATACTGGAGACAGCCGCCCACATTGCTGAAGCTACAGCACAACTGAGAACGAGATGTTCGATGTCTTCCCTGTGTTGATAAAACAGAACACACCTTGAAAAAAGGGAAATCCCGCATTTTTGAAGATGATCATCCATTGGAAGCCTCCAGTGCGCTAATCTCCAAGAAAAAGTGGCCAGAGATGGTTTTAGAAATCCCTTATTCATGTACCTCATCCACTGAAAACCAGAGACATTTCCAACAATGTGCTTATAAAATCCTTTGGAGGAGAGGATCCCATTAGAGGCCGGCTCCCATGCCTAGATGTCCCCCATGGAAGAGAAGAAGTACTTCCATACAATAGAGATAACCTGATTTGGATGATCTTCCATGCAGCCAAGTTGATATTTAATTGACAGATCAAAGACAAGGATAGAATTATCACCAAGAGCCAAGTCTTCCAAGTGAATTCCAGTCCAATTACATTTCCAAAAAAGAAGAGATGATTCCTTTGAAACCAGCCAATGAGAATCTGCATCAATTCTGGCAAATATATTTCTGAAAGAAGGCCAAACAGAAGAATTAATGTAATTTAGGTTGCCTAATTTGAGTCTGTGAATAAATCTTCCTCTATGAAAAAATAGAGCTTCAGATTGCATGTTGGAAATTCTCCATATAAAGCCTGCCCGGAGAGAATCATTAAAACAACCCGAATTCTTGATTCCCAAGCCCCCATCGTCATATGTCTTGGACAATGAATTCTAGGGGATCGTTTCAAGCTTCTTTTTAGTGATACTTCCACTCCAATTGAAGTTCTTGATAGAGACATTGATGTTCTTGATTAAATCAATCGGTCACTTGTAAACCATGAACGAGTAGACAAATTTGGAGATAATGATGGACTTCACAAGACACACTCTACCAACCATGGATAAATATTTACCCTTCCAGGAGGAAAGTTGTCTTCGAATCAAACCAACAATGCTAGAAAAATAGCAAGCCTTCGTTCTCCCCCAAAACAAAGGCACCCCCAAGTAGGTGAATGGAAGAGAACCTTCATGAATACCCAGCTCTCTTATGTTTTCATTCTTCTAGGTGGATGAGAAATTCCTTCCAAAGTACACAAAGGACTTTCTCCAACTAACCGCCTGACCCAAGACCAACTCATAGTGCAAAAGAACTTTCTTGATGTTCTTGATATTTCCTTTGTCCCCTTGAGTGAAGAGGATAATGTCGTCAACGTATAGAAGATGCGATGGAGCAACCAACCCTCTTCCAGCATAAACGGTTTTCAACTATCAGTTTCCAGCCATGACAGATAGAAACCTACTGGGGTAATCCTTGGAAATAGAGAAAATGATTGCTGATAAAGGATCACCCTGCCTAACACCTCTTGAACATTCAATGTAACCTTCAGGAGAACCATTGATAAGAACTGAAATGAGAGCTGATCTCAAAATAGACTTGATCCAATTAATGAAAACATCATCAAAACCATACATATCAAGGATGTTGCATATGAAGCCCCAATCCATTGTGTAAAAGCCTTCCAAATGTCAAACTTGAGGGCAATGTAACCACCTCTGATGGGACTTTTGAGAAGATTCACACATTCTGAGGCAGTTATAAGGCAATCTTGAATCGATATCCCCTTGATGAAGCCAAACTGATTGGAAGAGACAATCTTGCAAGCAATGTGTGATAACTAGCTAGCAAAACTTTTGAAAATAATTTTGTGATCGGAATGCACCAAGGCAATTGGCCTTAATAAATGAATTTCATTTGCATTCTCCACTTTCGGAATAAGGGCAAGGAACTGAGCATTCAATCCACTGGGAAGGATCCCACCTTTTAAAAAATGAATAACCAACCTCAAAACATATTCATGAATTATATCCCAGAAAGATTGAAAGAAGAAATTACCAAAGCCATCCGGACCAGGAGAACTCTCAGAATTGATTCTGAAAACAACCTCCTTGATTTCCAGCTCAAGAGGAATAGCAATAAGGTTGAATTTATCCTCCTGATTCACGAGCCTTGGAATCACACCATCCAAAGGATTAATAGTGGAATGTGATCCATTGACGAGCTCCTTGAATTATGGGATGATGTGCTCCACAAGATCCTTTCTATTATCAATTAAATTGTCCCCATTTTTGATCAAGGAAAGGGGCTTAGAGATCTTTCGGATTTTCTGAAGAGCATTAATTTTTTTTGAATACCTATCACTATCCTTAAACCATTTGGCCTTGAAGGAATCCCTTTGCAAGGCATCCTTATGTTTGAGAAGATTATTGTGCTTGATGATTAACTCAGATTCAGCCAAGCACCCATTTGAGAAATCATTATTCAAATTGATCTCTTGAATTTTCTGAAGAGATGCCTCAATAGAAGAAATATCTGATTCAAGGGAGCTAAATTTGTCCTTGCTCCAGAATTTCAGATTCCTTTTGAGGATTTTGAACATTATGATACAAGCAAAAGCATCATTAAAGAAATTCACAGAGTCCCATTTGTTTTGTACAATGACCCTGCAATCCAGTTCAGTGACCCAAGCCTTATTGAACCTAAAAGGGAGAGGGTGCTTGGGTTTATTATCAGCAAGGTCCACCAGAATTAGGCAATGATTAGAATTATGTCTATCAAGGGTTGAACATGAGATAGATCCACATGTATCTAGAGAAGCACCATTGATGAAAGCCCTGTCAATTTATCTAGCAACATAACTATTAAGGTGGCTCCTATGCCAAGAATATTTGGCACCAACCAAGTTGACCTCAACCATGTCATTTTGGTCAATGCAGGCTCTGAATTCTCTCAAAGAAATAGAGTTACTAACAACACCCATTTTTTCATCTGGATTCAGGTTGGCATTAAAACCCCTTAATATGATCCATGGGTAAGAGATACCAGATTTCAAGGACCCCATTTCCACCCATATGGTCCTACGATCTTGATAACTATTATTGGCATATATGAAGGTACAAACAAAATCAGAGCCAAGTTAATTGAAGGAGCAGGTGACATGCTCATCACTTGAAACAACCATGGATGTACTGGTCCAAGAAGAATGAGCCCAAACCCCGAGCCTTTTGACATCAGCTGAACACCTATTGGTGTCAATTAAATAGATACCCAACTTCTGTAAGTTGGAAATATTAGGAAGGAAGTTCTTTATAGGCTCGGACAGGCCTATAAGAACAGGTTTGTGTTTCTGGAGGAACATCTGAATGGATATAGTGGTTTCCAGATTTCCAAGGCTGTAACAATTCCAAAATAGCATCTTCATTTGAAACGAACTCTGAGGCTGGGACCCCTCATATTTTTTCCCTCGGTTTCTTCGGTGGCTGACCGACGTTCTTTTTTGGGTGTTGTGGAGCCTTCTAATAGATCAGAAACATCAACGGTGTTGTTTAAAACAGCTTTTCCTTTTGCATTATGTTCCATTTTCCCCATATCTATCAGAGTGACCTGATTAGGATTGACATTAGCATCAATTCACTCATTACCACATTCAATTTGATCAGCTCTACCCAAAAGATGTCTGACTATAATAGCAGGTTCCCAATTACATGTAGATTCAGATCCATTAAATTGCTTTCCAATATGTTCCCCTGTCTGTGATTTCATAGTGTCAATGCTTCTATGGATGAATGTCCCTACAATGTCTGTAGTATTGCCAGAATCAGAAACCTTGATTGATGCCGGTGCATTAATTGGTAATGAAGTTCCCTGGGGGGTCGGTCCAGAATGGGTAGAATGACCCACATCACTATTTGAATCTTCCAAGTGAGGTGTTCCCTTTTGTGCATCATCAATTGGATTATGATCCTCTCTTAATGAGCATACCAAGTTGCATATATCATTAAATAGTTCCAGGGAAATGAATTCATCTTCCATTTCATGCTGCCATTTCAATACCAGATTGAAGATGTCATTTCATATATCAGAATCCATAATTTGAATAGCATATTGAGCCTCCTCCTCTTCAACTATATCTGCCCATGTCTGCTTCCTATTGGATGGTCTAGGATGATCCTTTTCAGGGATAACAGATTGGATCTGTTCTTGATTACTAGTAGGAATAACTGATTAAATCCTCACATGGACCTATGATGGACCAACTTGATCCCTGATGACTCCTGTCTTCTCGGCAGGACCATTTTTTGTTCTTTTATTCTTGTTGGCTTCACTCCATTCCGGGGCTTTAGGAACAATGAACTTATTTTTTAGAACTGTGCAATTGGCAACCGAATGGCCAACTATCTTGTAAACCTCACAAAAAGGTGGAACATTCTCATATTCAATTTTCACCTCTCTTCGGATACCCTTAGCAAGGAAAGATATTTAGTTTGGGCGCTTCAATTCCAGATTAACATCAATAAGCATACGAGCAAAGAATCCAAGTTCTCCATCCATAGTCCATTGGTCCAATCTGATCGGAGTACCAACACAAGAGGCTATATCATTCAAAATCCTAGGATGCCAATACACCCGGTTCAAGCCATGCAACCTATTCCAGATCTAGGAATTTGATTGCTTGAGATTGAAGGGATTGAAATTGACATCCCATTCAGATAGCCTGAGAATTCATGGCTTCAACTACAAATTTCCAACATTCCATGCCGAATTTAAAGCCTCCCTGGATTGTAGGATGATATGAAAAAAAAACCCCTCTCAATGGGAATTAGCCTCTAATCCCTGTTTCCCCAGCTGTGAGAAATACGATTCTTAAGCACAGCATATGACAAGGGTCTATCACCCTTTAAATAGATCACGCGACCTAGTATTCAGAACATGCAGCGGTTGATCCATTGCTGAAGGGATTCTGGATCTGCCTCAACAGAAAAACCACTATTCTCAATTCTCTTGACGTTGGATGGTTTATTCGAATCTTCCTTGGAAGGCTCTCTGGATCTCGAAAGGGCTTCCACGAATGATAAACCTGTCTTCTTCAAACCACATGGTCCTTGAGAATTCAAGGTTTTGATCGGTTTTGATCGGTTTCGACAGGGATCCACGATCATCCTTGTAGGCCATTTCCCATCCACGATTAAACGAATCCATCAGGGAAATCAGGATCGCCACCAGATAAGCGAAGATTCGCCAATTCCAGATTCAAAATTTCCTCCCGCTATTGCCATCGGTTCCAAACCATCCTAATTATAAATTATTATAATTTACAATAATTTGATATAATTTGAAAAAATATTATAAATTAGGAAAAAATAGTATAATTTTTTTAAAATTCAAAAAGAAATGGAATAGATTATTATATATTACTATAAAATAGAAATAATTCATTATGAAATTATATAAATAAATATAATTTACCACATTTTTTTTATTTTATATAAATTTGCAATAATTAATAAAAATGATTAAAAACAATATACTTTCTTGAAAAAAAAAAGAATAAATTAATATAATTTATTATGAATTATTATAAATTAGTATAAATTTATAATACATGATTTATATTATTATAAATTAAATGTTATTTAAATTATCTTAAATTACAGTAATATAATAAATATTACTATAATAAATTTATATTACTTGAAAATTAATATAAATTAGTATAGTTTGCTATAAATTGAAAATATTTTTATAAATTTGTTTTAGTTCATTGAAAATTATGATATCTTATTATAATTTAACAAAAAATTATATAATTTAGTATATATTATATTAGATTTGTACTAATTCTTTGAAAATTACTATATATTATTTTAAATCCGATAAAATTATTAACATATAGTATAAATTAATTTAAATTATTAAAATTATTATAACTTTTATATTGGGATGTAATTTATTATAATGTACAAGAAACTAGACTTAATAATAAAAACATGTATCAAATCAAATTTTAGAACATCTAAATCTCTAATAATATTTATTATGTAATAGTTTATAAAATATATAATAAAAAAATATCTGGACTTCTAATGAAAATATTTTGTGTAAAAGAAGTATACAATCAATTGTTATTTTTAATAAATAATGGACCCCTGAAATTGATAGTAATTTTAACTATGTGATTGTGATTGGAAAAAAAATTATAGAAATCCAAATGGATTTGGTATAAATTCATTCCGTATTGAGGGTGTCGAAGCATTTATATATTTTTGCATCATCAAATTCTAAATTTTTTCATAATGGACTATTTATAGTCTATGTAAGAAGTATGATATTAGAAGATATAATATATTTTATAATCCCAAGGATTATCTTTTACATTTCAGTTTTTATAATTTTTATTTATTTTAGTATCGACATTGTGAACCAAATTTATATGAAAATATAAATTTTTGTGGTCAGAAAAGTATATCAATTTATAATTTTCTTACATGATGCTTGTGGCGTGTATTTTCATGAAATAGAATCACTAAATGATCATTCTAATAACGGATTGAAACCATATGAAATATATGCTTTTATTAAATTACATGGAAGGCCTCATATCCTATATGAATGATATTGAAATATTAAACTGTTACAAAATATATACCTATTAAATCCTATCTTAGAATTCTGAATTGTGCTGTTATACTCCGTTAAAATGATTATTCATGGAAGTAATACATTCAATAAAAATTTATATTAATGAAATAATTTGGTTCTTGGTTTGGGTTTTAGTTAGCCTAATATCCATTCCTGATCAAATGTCTATGTATTTTATTATGGTGAATATGAATCATTAGCAAATTGTCCAACATATGGGTAATCAAGTTACAAAGTATAAAAAAATGAATGACCATATTTATTATGATTAATCAATTGAGCTGTTTTCTGAGTAACATTGAATGTAATTTCTTTCTATGTCTTGTAATACAACACCATTGATGACATGTCTTAAATCAAATGTTTATATTGGAAAAATCCAAAATCATCCGTGTGATGGTGTTTTTTAATGAACATTATTTAGAATCATTATTTATTTTATTTAGGACCTCATAACCCAATGTTCAGTATTACTAATGATGGGTTTTGTAAATTTGGTTTTATCTGTAATAAATATTCTTGTTTTCTGATTTTCTTAACTTCATACATCTTATGTCCTTGGATATTGGTGAAGGATCTATAAATAAACACACACACAAACATTTGAAATTTGAAATTCCATGGATTCTTAAAAAGAACATAGAATATCATTTGAAGCCAATGGTTGATGAATTAATATAATTGTGGAACAATGGTGTAACTTCATTTGATAAAGTTTTAGTTACAATTTTATACATAGAACTTCATTAATATGGATAACTAAGTAATTTCCAATGTATGTCATGCTAACTGTATAGAGTAAACATTATCCAAAATCTTGTCCATACCACATAACTGAATGAAATGAATTAATTCTCATAAATGGGAGAAAACCATGTTTTTTCAACTTTCATATGAGATTTCATTCTCTATGTCTTCCATTTTGGTGGAATAAAAATATTTCTATAACTGGAAAATTTAAAAGAAATGAATGTCAAAAAATTCTCCAAGGTATTGAGGTAAAAATGTTGTATCTTCAATAGCAATTCTTACATTTGGAACAACTATAAACAAATAAAAAATCCGTGGTTTTTGAGAGATCGGAATTGGAGAAATAGATTTTTTATATTGGGAGATTCCATGTTGATCTAATTTAAGGGATCCTCACATGTAATATTTAATGTATATTATGATAAAAAATTTATAACATATACCATACCTGATTTGAAACACCAGGCAAGACCAAAGATATTGTTAAGAAAAAATTATATCTATCCAAAATTTACAATCATTTGAAAGATGAGTTGTTTAAAATTGAATAGTTCAAAAAAATATAAAAGAAACGTAGGACCTTTTAAATGATTTTGAATTTCTTAAGTGCATTAATGATTTTTCTATTACCAAATAGATATGATTATAATTTTTCCTTTTTAATCAAAAACAAAAAAAATGCAGTGATAAAATGACATGATTACATGCCATCATGCTAAGATAACTACCTTTTAGACTCACATGGATGCATAATTCATCAATCTTGGATGTTTTTACTAAAATATCATATTTAATCCATGAATATTCTGTGAGAAATGATTATGATTCACTGAGTATGAGGTAAAAATATTTTTTTTATATTTTATGATAATTAGAAAATGTATATCTTACAACCTTTTTTAATCAAAGAATAATTTAATATTCCAATTTCTATATAAATCTACATGTGGAGGACTAGTAAAATTCTAATGGATATACCCATTTGAGATAATTATGAAAAAATTAAAGAAGAAGGCATGTAACATGGAATCATAAAAAGTTTCATTTTTTTGAAGTGTACTTATAGGATGAAATTTATAAATTTAACGCTTATGATTTTTAAATTGAATATACATCAAAACATAATCGAATTGGAGGAAATATGAAAAAAAAAATTAATGATGTCACTAATAACCAATCGATACTATTTAATCAACTTGAGCTTTATTTTGGTGTACATCATGAATGAGGCTTTACATATGTAGAACAATATAGTGATCAAACATAGGTTCTACTAAAATTTAAAGACATGAAAAAATATTTGTAGTTAGTATTACTTTTACATATATGATTTGAAATTATTTGTTAAATGAACATTTTTACTAATTTCCTTAATTATAGGTTCATTATAATAAAAAAATTCCCAAAATTTACCAGCCTCAACATGAATAACATCAACAAGGTAGATTTTTACAACTATTTTCAATTGATGTTAAGGTAATATTTTTTTTGATCAGACACATGAAATCAATTTTTTTATTTAATTTTATTTATATATTTATTTGTTTGTCCAAGATTCAAAACATGGAATGAAATATATAATTGATTATATACAATGAGTAATCCACCATCAAAATTAGTTAGATCTTAAAATGTTTCTATGGTTAATGGATTTTGATTTATTATATGAAAATATAGTGCATAAAAAATCAAGAAACCATTTTTTATAGGATATCATCTGAAAAAAGTATAGATGACTTATATGAGATGATAAAAACAATAATTGAGTTATGTTAACTAGGGAAAAAAATAAATAGTAATGTTTAAATACAATTGATTTTATAAGGATGGAGGGTTCTGTGTTCTTCATTGAAATTGGGTTAATTATAGTTAATACAAAAGTCTCCTATTAGTAATTGAACCAGTTTTACGGTGATATTGAGTAAATTATGTTCATTATGAAAATCACTGTAAAACATCATTTGATTTTAATGACTAGTAGAGTACAATAAAAATGATATCTCAAATGTTTATGGAAATTTTATCTTTTGTTGTTTATGTATATTTATATTAATTTATTCAAGAATCGTTATAAAAAATACCAATTAGTAAAAGAAATTAATTTAACAACGATGATACCCCATAGAAAAAATAATCATTTTGAAAATATCAATTATGTAACCAATGAAATAGATATTATAACGGATAATGATATGAAAGCATGTATGGAAATTGTTTATGCTATGGAAGAATATGAATACATTGACAATGATGAAACTAAATATGATAAAGATGATAACGATGATGATAGATAATGATATAATATTTTTCCCCATAAATATTGATTATTTATTTATATTTTATAATTGGATTAATTTTTTCTATACTAGTATTATTTTCAACATTTTACATTACAAAATGTGTCAATAATAAAAAAATTATTTTTTTCTACTAGACTAAAAAATATTTTATTAAAATTATTATATGTTTCATATGGACCAAGATAATTATGATGAAACAATTCATATGATAACTAAGGATATTTTACCTATTGATGATCTTACATAATCACCATCCAGGGGAGTTGACCCAACACTATCTACTAGGTGGTGTCTGGTCCTTGCATGATTGATGATGCTAGATCCCATTCAAGTGTAACAACCATGTTTATTCATTTATTATTGTGTGAATACGTATTTTTAAATATTAATTATTATTAAATTTAATTTGTTAAATTATTTTTATTAATTATGTTACTAATTATTCATATTTTCATAGTTTTTTACATCTTGCGATCAGTCAGGATAGTGTTATTTTGGGGAAATAATTGTTTTCTCTTTCAGTTTCATGGGATATAGGTTTTATTAAGAAAAGTCACAGTATGACTGTGTAATGGTTGGTATGCATAATTAAATAATATTTTTTAAAATTTATTGAAAATTTAGTTTATTATACTAAAAAATATTTGTAGAGTTTATGGTCTCATATTGATTTGATCATGAGACCAAATATGTGGGATATTGAAAAGCTTGCATATATTATAGTTATCATTATCTTTTACCCATCCATTAAAGGACAAAAATGTATATAAAATCAATGTTGTAATATTTAAAACATTTTTAAGGAATAATTGACTTTATTATGTCCCCATCGATGTTTGGGAGATATTGTGAACATAAAAGATATGAAATACATTCTATAGGATATCCAATTCTTATTATACAATCAAGGGAGATAGGATATCACACACAACTCCATGAGTCGTACATTCGGTGTACATCATAGAAATTTGGTAATTAATTTTATATCATATATATATAGTTATAATTGGATATGAAAAATTAAATTCAACATACAGTTGGTCTAACCATTAATGTGTTTTATGTGTACCATATGATGTACACTAGTAATAATAATGGATATAATTTTGGGGATATACAATGATATATTGTGGTTAGTAATATTTTTTATATCTTTAAATTAGAAACCCAATTTTTTAATATTAATAATTTCTATTTATAAGGTTATAGTACAGACAATAGACAATGGTTTCTTATATACATGAGTGTTAGGATGAGATAGACAGTGGGGATGATGACTCATTTATGTAATATTTTACGATAAGCGTCGTATACATGTGATGGAGACTATCTTTTAAAAATTTCAAGTGATTAGTATAGGATTACGGTCAGTCGTTACTAGTTTAAATTGAATTGAAATAATGAAATCATCTAGATAGAAGGGAGATGATTCATTATCATTATTATTTTGGCAGCAATGTATTGGGAGAGGATACGAAATTGAGATGAGGTTATATAGGGGTTCACTAGGGAGGAAGAAAAGACAAGATGATACCATAAAGAGAACTAATGAATGTAGGATAAAAAACAAGAGGATATGGTGGATTATATGCACAAGCATACCTATTACTTAAGTATAGAGTTCCCTATTTGAGCTGGAAATGATCCCTCATCCCATTAGTAACATTATTATTATCAAATTTTTATGCAATATTATGGGTAATATAATTTTTTCTATTTCGAAAGGATGTTTTGTATTTTATTCTTGTTTCTATATTTATTATTTGTTTTATTTTTTTAAATTTTTAGTTATTTTATATGAAAATGGTATTCCATCAATAATAATCATAAAAATAGCATTTTATGGAGGAATCATTATTCAGTCACAAAAAATTATTAATAAAATTTTGATTGAAAAAAATACAATTAATAACTAGTATAATCTCCATAGGGTTAATTGTGATTTCCATTTTCAAATAATTTAATTTTAAATTCTCTTTTATATAACAACTATTTTCTCGTGAAATCAATTGAAAATAATCCATCACACAAATGAAATTTTAATTTAGTGTATACTCTTTTAGAAAATTTAATGATACAATCCATGTAGAGTACGAAGTGTTATAATTATGTATGAATAATTAATTATATGCTCGTTAAATTAAATCTATTAGTGGATTTATCTAACATAATCTATTTTTCTATTTTGATTATTTAACTTATTTCGTGATCTTCTGTTAATTTATTGATTTTATGAATATGATTATTTAAAGGTGGTATATATACATTTGATTATGTATTTAATATCTTATATTCTTATTTTAGATTTTTAGTAATTATCTCTATGAATATTCTATATGAATGCTCATTTAATATCTAAAATATATTTTGACATAGTGTTTGGACTATTGTAAATATGTTTTTCAGAGTTTTTCTTGGACCCTTGAACATTATATCAGTCTTCTTACTTTCAAATATATTTTAATTTCAACTATTAAGTTCCATTAAAACCTTTAAATTAGACAGTAAGGATAATTATGGGTTTAAATTTGGATAATAAGAGAATAAATATGTATTTATCTTCATTTAATATTGTCTTCATCATAGTTTCCAATGTTTTTTCCAAAAACAATTGTTCACAAGAATCTGTTTTTGTGTATAGTGACTCTTATTTTTTAAAAATTTGAGTTGAGTTTCATAATTTTAGTGGTTAATATTTTTCCCTATAGATTCATTATATCATCATATTTTATATTTATCACATTAAAATTTATTCTTGGTGAATTTTTTAGAGTATGTTCTAAATTTTTAATTGAATTTTAATTTCATGATTGGATTTAATTTTATGAAATATGAACATAAAATATTTGAGAAATGATCACCTAATCCAGGTTGAGATATATGTATAAAAATATATGGTTGATTTTGTTTATTAAGATCACTTAAATTAATTTCCAATACCAATCATCAAATAAATTATGGGTTTAATTATGTTATGTTTTTTGATAAATGATAAATTGATTTTTGTGTGTCTGTTCAACATAGAGGAAAATTAATAGTTTAGAAGATAATTTAAATTAAAAAAGTGGTTAGTAAAATTTAATTAAAAAATTTCAAATTTAGGATTTTCTTCAAATTTGAAAACAATTTTAAAAAAAAATTATTTGAGAGAAATAATCCACATTTTCTAGGGATATTCCCTGGGTTAAAATACTTATAAAAATTATTTCATTGTTCATTTTTTTTTAATTTTTTCTTTTTAAGACTAATTGTAATAACCTATGTTTGATAAAATTATTTTTAAGGATAGAAAATAAATTAATTAAGGGATATTTGGATTTGGTTGTATCTAATATATATTTTCACATTATTTTTATATTAAATATATTTAATTTATTCTCATGATTTTCTATAATTATAAAATTTTGAAATCATGATCACTGTTGGTTCAAAATTTAATACATTTAATATTTTTACACGGATTTATTTTTTTGAATAATTGATCAATTAAATGGAATTTAATTTCCACATAATATGATTAATTATTAATAATGATCTTGGATAAATTTTAATTGAAATTGCTTTCTTGAAATAGCTAATATGAGTTCTGGTTGTACTAATAAGATTATCAATATTCTAGGAATTTTATCTCAAATATGTATAATTGGTGAATATAAAATTATATTTTGTTTCATTTTTTAATTTTTTGATGAAAAAATATTACAGTAGTAAATTAATTGAGGTAGAATAAAAAAAATGTTTAGGTTCCATAATATTTTAAATTTTCCGGTTAAAGGTGACACTCTGGGATCCTGATGACTCTTCAGGATACATAATTATCCAATAAAATATCATAATATTTTTGTAATCCAAAATATAAGGGTAATGTTGACTCCTGATAATGTGCAAATATGCCATATTTGGTGTGATTTTAGATTGTGAAACTGATACATACTGTTCAAGATGACACTTGATGATATATAAAGTCCAAATATTTTGTGGTATTATTGATGAAGAATGTAACAGCCCAAGATTTTATGAAAAATATTCTTTTTTATTTTACTAATGTCTTGTGTTATACGCTACACCAAAAGGAGCTTGCACAACACGCATCCTTGACTTGCCTTGCATTACACGCAATCGCAACCTTCCTCGATAGCGTGTGTGGTACGTAATCCTGAGTTTCACGAAACAATGATATGCTATTAAAATATTATTAAAACTAGCCGTTATGAATAGTAATAACCACTTTTTAAATTTTAGAAATTTTAACTCTCAAAATGGACTTCATTTTTGGATTCGGAGTATCGAATTTAGCCTAAGGTGAAATTTTGGTACTTTTCGGATAACTTTCATATTCTGATGAATAGTGAAAATTACTAAATTATAATTAAAAACAACTTTTTTAATCGAAATAATTAATAGTGATAAATCATTAATTTGAGTGGTTTTAAAGTATATTTAGAATATATTTTTACAATTTAATACAATGTTGGTCATTGGATGTAATTTCACATTTAAACTAGACATAAACAAGTGTCAATCTTTTGATAGATATTGTTTCTTAAAAACACGCTATTTGTTTTAACAGCGGGATTTAATTATAAAATTAATTAATGCAACTTTTATGTTATGAATTTGGTAAAATAGACTTCATTTTTGAATTCGGAATATGAAATATAGCTTGGGATGAAATTTTGGCATTGTTCTGAAAAACATCAATTTTTGATGAATAGTGAAACTACTAAGTGGTAGGTTAAAAACTGAATTTTGAATAAAACTTAATTTTACCGCTTCTGTGAATGGAATTTCGAAAATCCGAGAGACACGGTTAATATCAAGGACTAAAATGTGGTTCAATGAGATGAAAATAATTTTTTGGTGAATAGTAACTTTTTACTTTTTTACCACGGTTAATAGTAAATAGGGTAACTAAGGGTAAATATGATATTAATATTACCCTAACACATGTCCTAATTCTATTGGACAAGTGTAATTCGACCAAAAACAAACTTAGGAATAAAATATGACCATTTAGGCCCACTTGGATTAGATTAGGACATTTATTATTAATTTATTTAAAGAAGGGTTAAAATAGTTAAAATCAAAGTTTAATAAGTAAATCATTTTTAATATGGGGTTATACATGAGATAAATTCGACTATAAATATTCATTAGAAATCTAAAAAGATTTCCTACATGATGGTATTTTATTTGTAATTTTTAGACATCAAATAATATAATTTATTTATGACACAAAGATGATGCAGTAATTATCTTATTAATGAAATATTGACATAATTGATAATATAAATACCAAAATAATTGTAATTTAAGACTTTTTATGAATTCCAATAATTTTCTAGGTTACTATGATATATTAGTGTTGATTTAATCAACTGGTTTCGAACATATAATTCTGTTATGACTTTCACAAAAATCATATATCAAATAGTGTCAAAATTGACACAAAATAGTTTTTAAATCAAATATTATATTATTAATTGTTATTTTATTCCTAAAAATCTAAGGTTCGGCCAAATGACTTAGATAAGGATATATGTATTAATAATATACAATTTGGGGTTCGTTTGGCATGTTATAGTAAGTTTATTAACCATATAGTGAAAGAAAACAAAAAGACACGGTAAAAGTTAAATTATTTAACTTAGAGTTAAATCTAATTGATAAGGTTAAAATAATACCCTAAACATGTCTAAATCCTATTGGTTGATAGGATTTCGACCCATCCCCACTTTAGCTTCGAAATAAGACCCTTTGGAACCATTATAAACCGATTTTGACTTTAATATAAAATAATATTTTGAGATATTCCTAAGGTGCCCCTCTCCTCCCCTATAAAAGGACACCTCCTCCCCCTCCTCCTCACACCAATTTGAGCACTCAAGCTCGGCCAACCCCTGCCATTTTCTCCTCTCCACTTCCCTAGCAACATCCTAGAGGTTCTGGTCTTCCTCAAAGACCAATTCTAGTGCCCTAAGAGGAGGTCTCAAAGAGGCACTTCAAAGAAGAGGTAATTACCGTTACCAATTCTTTCATCTTTATTTCTTCTTCCACTTATTCTTCTTAGGTTGTTTCATTATAAAGTAATAACATCAGTATCAATCATATACTGATATGTTATTATAAGTATGAAACAACCCTATTTCACCATCTATCCATCCTACGGAAAAAGAAAATCACCGCGCGTGCGTACGTACGGAATACCGTCTCCACGCCGTGGTGTAATCTATTTTCCACCACCACCTTACATGGATGGGTATAATGGTGTAAAGAATAACTATACATAGTTATTACAACATCATATTGATTCTGATATATTGTATAATTCACTCCAATTCAATTCAATATTTATAGAAATGATATCATCGCTCGTGCGTACGTACGGACTACCGTCTCCACGACGCGATGAGATTCATTCTCCATGTTAACCATTTAAAGAATGATTATAAAGTATATATAAGAAATAATAATGAAATATATGACATTATAAAGCTACTGGATTTATGTATATATATATATATGTATGTCATCTACTTACTTCCATTTCAAGACAATAAGGAAAGTAAAACAGCGTTCATGCGTACGTACGGACTACCGTCTCCATGAACGGTGTTTTTCATATATCTATTATATATATATATATACTGAATATATATGATATATAAATCATATTTTATATTCTGGAAGTAAGTAAATCATGATATAAGTAATAGTGATGTCAAGAACAACAAGTCAAAACACCTAAGATAAATGAAACGATTTTACCCAAAACGCTTCTTTAACATGGAATTTACAAAAGAACGGGTAATATAATGTCATAAGTGAACCATATATGATATAATAACAATGAATATGATTCTGTAATAAGTCAATAACATGATTTAAATCATTATACAGGAGGTTCGGACACTTACAAAGCAAGTCGGACCTAAGGTAAGGGAAATATCGCAATCTCATTTTTATCCGAGATTGTTTGTACTTTGAAATTTACTGGGGTATATTTTATCATCCACATCCATGTTTCCTCAATATGTAATGTTATTTACATCAACCTACAATTGTTTAAATCCAATTTTACCCTTAGGTGAGTTTTTAGTAAAAGATATGAAAGGAATCTTTTGTCGTTCTTCGTACGAGGTACTTTTTGACTTTTCCGACAAAAGTACGAAGAATGTTTTTTTTAACTTATACGGCACGAACGGATTTCTACATTTTTATAAAGCCTTATTTTCATGAAGCTTCCTCTAAAAGATTTCATGACTATTTTCAATAAAATCTCTTTTTTTTAAAATTGCATGATGTTTTGTGAAAAGAAATTGATTTTGAAGAAGAAAGGATATTTTCCTCAAGAATTCAATTCAAGTGTTTTATCAAAATTATTTTCCATCCAAGATAATAAAGGGTTCTGTTTCTATCCATATTTTTACATTGATTTGACTATGTTGTGATGGAATTATGTTTATGAATTCCTTTATCTTATATGAATTGATTTATGATGTCATGATGTTTCAAGAATCCCATTTTTGTTACATGTGTTATGCAATGATGTACGTTTTTTTGATTATGTGGCACACATAAGAAAGGATTCATTATGAGATGTGTGGGACCTATATCTCCCTCCAATGCATTGGGTAAAGATTTTATATCTCATGATATAGACATGGCTGGAATGGTAGGTTATACCGGTTCAGTGAAACAGGACTGAAACGAGGGTTACTCGATTCAGAAAGGGACTTTGTCCACTAAGATAGTCTTGGCAATGAGTCATGACTAACAAGAAATGATTTTCCATGATTATGTGTGCATGCCACAAAGTTTCAAGTTTCATGTTTTGATTATGGTGATCTCATTTTCACTTCTATGATTTATCCCATGTTATGATATTATGAGCTCTTTTGCAGGTTAAGATTTCCAAAAAGCTATGTTCTTTTGTATATGATGTGATTGATATTTCTTTTGTTTACCCTTACTGAGCATTTGAGCTCACCCTTTTATGTTTTCTTTTCCCCAGGATATAAAGAAAGGTTTATAGGTAAAAAAAGGGAAGATCTTTATGGGAGATATTGAAGATCTTTCACCACGATTAGAAGATTACGTTCCGAGTTTTCAAAGACACTAAACTATTACGATCCTTGTGTGTGTGTTTTTGTTATGTACTAAGTATTCCGCAAAAGTAATGTAATGTCCATGTACGATAAGCTTTGGGTCTCTACAGTTGGTATCAGAGGGAGGTTTAGTCAACCTTTGGAAACTAGGATGCGAAAACGTTAGTGAGATCCCTAGAGATATTTCTAAGGTATGTCTAGGGATGTCCCTAAGGTTAAGTATACGTATAGGTTATAGTACTAGAACTACGCTAACGATCATAGAATTAAACCTAAGATGTTAGATGTTCAAGGTACTCCCCCTTTATTATGTTGTTTTCCCTAGCATGATTTTTGCCTCTCACGCTATTCTTTTTGGGTTTTAGAAAATGGCTGGAAACAAGGTGATTCACGATAATGGAGGAAATGATGGACAATGGAATGATATTCTTTATGAGCAACCAAATGAAATGGGATTTGGAAGTCCAAACATGATTATTATGCCGAATCAGCAATCTCATAATATGGTCAATAAAGTAAAATTTGGTAAGTTTCCTGACTCGGCTAATAAGAGAAAGATGGAGTTTCATGATGATCATAGAGGAAAGAAAGTTCAATTTCCCCTATGTAAATCATGTGGGAAGAGGCATCAAGGAGAATGTTTCAAAGGAACTGGAAGATGCTTTGGGTGTGGAAAAGAAGGACACAAAGCCAGTAAGTGCAAAGGAAAAGGTTCAGTTAATACCAGGGATGAGGATAATGGTATTGCTACGACATCAAAAATGGTTAAGTGTTTTAAATGTGGAATGTATGGGCATTATGCAAACAAATGCCCTAAGGGAAAGACTCATGAAGAGAATCAGTATGGTCATATGGGAAGTATTTATGTGGATGATGATGAAGAGACTACCAATGGTATGTGAGATGAAAGAATTGTTGAAGCTCGGTCAATGGTTTAAGAATGTAGTGGAATGATTACATGTTTATCATGTGTAATGTTGTATAAGTAATCTCATGGTACTATGGAATAAAGAGACATGTAAGGATTGTAACATTGTTGTCTGATTAATGTTACCAGTATCCATGAAAGGTTATTCAGATATTTTTGGAATGAAGATGATATGCGCATAATGAAAGGATAAGGGGAAAATGAAATGTTTGACAGTATTCATGAGCTCATGATTGATATAAGGACTAAGTGATATCATGGTTTGAGTATATAGAATTTTGAGGATTTTGGTATGTGGAAAGTGTTAACTTTTAACTGCACTCATGTTTTCACTAAGGTATTCAAGAGAATACACGATTAAGGACTTTGAATGTTTGGAATGTGACCAACAAGACATATCTTATGATATGTGGGGATCAACGACAGTATTAAATCTCTGGTAATCGATGTCACTATATTATGAGAGTGGACTGCAGTATTATGTATAAGCCTAAAGATTAGACTGGATTATGTTGGACATAAGTTAGTATTGTTTAAGGATAGAAGATTTTCGATATTATTGATGGGATGTTATAATAACGTAGTTTTAGAAAAAGGGACAACCTGCAGGACGGGCGACAGCCCATCGCTTCGGACAAGGCTGTAGGAATCGAACCCACAACCGAAGTGCGACCGGCCTTTATCGCCTACCACTGGCCTACAGGAAGTCCCTGTTTAGTAGAAACTAGTTTTATTATATTAAGCAGTATGATATATGAAGTATAAGTCCATTTTAGGAACCATATATGATTAATCTCACTATAGATCGACTTATGCATATAATTTTGCTAACCTTTTGTTTGAGACAGATGGAATGACCCGTCATTCTATCACATGATCTGCTAACACTTCATGAATAACAAATTCAACTTCATTTATTTAAGAGATGAAGTGGAAATTGTTCAAGGAACGAACAACAGTGAGATTGTACCAAAATAAAGTAAGTATTTATTCTAAGCAAATTTTCAACTTTAGGGAAATGATCTTGAAAACCAAAAATGTTGTCCTAGTGATATTATACCTGATGAATCAGATGGTACCTTATATCATCACAAATCTATGGATTTGTGATTACTGGATTTTCCATAGCCATGTTCTCTACCACTCTCTATCAGAACATGATGGTTAGATTTCTCTTCCATATCCATATTTTCACCTATGTGGAAACCCAATGATTAGTTTATTTGGGTAACCGTTACGTTTCATACTTTTGTTTTTAAAGATTGGTTTTGGTATTCCCTTTTACGATGTGGGTTTCTATTAAAGAAACTTTCGAATAGTAAACCATTTATAACCCCGACGAATTTCGAGGGCGAAATTCATTTTAAGGGGGGTAGAATGTAACAGCCCAAGATTTTATGAAAAATATTCTTTTTTATTTTACTAATGTCTTGTGTTATACGCTACACCAAAAGGAGCTTGCACAACACGCATCCTTGACTTGCCTTGCATTACACGCAATCGCAACCTTCCTCGATAGCGTGTGTGGTACGTAATCCTGAGTTTCACGAAACAATGATATGCTATTAAAATATTATTAAAACTAGCCGTTATGAATAGTAATAACCACTTTTTAAATTTTAGAAATTTTAACTCTCAAAATGGACTTCATTTTTGGATTCGGAGTATCGAATTTAGCCTAAGGTGAAATTTTGGTACTTTTCGGATAACTTTCATATTCTGATGAATAGTGAAAATTACTAAATTATAATTAAAAACAACTTTTTTAATCGAAATAATTAATAGTGATAAATCATTAATTTGAGTGGTTTTAAAGTATATTTAGAATATATTTTTACAATTTAATACAATGTTGGTCATTGGATGTAATTTCACATTTAAACTAGACATAAACAAGTGTCAATCTTTTGATAGATATTGTTTCTTAAAAACACGCTATTTGTTTTAACAGCGGGATTTAATTATAAAATCAATTAATGCAACTTTTATGTTATGAATTTGGTAAAATAGACTTCATTTTTGAATTCGGAATATGAAATATAGCTTGGGATGAAATTTTGGCATTGTTCTGAAAAACATCAATTTTTGATGAATAGTGAAACTACTAAGTGGTAGGTTAAAAACTGAATTTTGAATAAAACTTAATTTTACCGCTTCTGTGAATGGAATTTCGAAAATCCGAGAGACACGGTTAATATCAAGGACTAAAATGTGGTTCAATGAGATGAAAATAATTTTTTGGTGAATAGTAACTTTTTACTTTTTTACCACGGTTAATAGTAAATAGGGTAACTAAGGGTAAATATGATATTAATATTACCCTAACACATGTCCT
Source organism: Viscum album (assembly GCA_963277665.1). Classification (NCBI taxonomy): domain Eukaryota; kingdom Viridiplantae; phylum Streptophyta; class Magnoliopsida; order Santalales; family Viscaceae; genus Viscum; species Viscum album. The sequence continues at coordinate 229,563,695 of OY728143.1, forward strand.
AATTCTATTGGACAAGTGTAATTCGACCAAAAACAAACTTAGGAATAAAATATGACCATTTAGGCCCACTTGGATTAGATTAGGACATTTATTATTAATTTATTTAAAGAAGGGTTAAAATAGTTAAAATCAAAGTTTAATAAGTAAATCATTTTTAATATGGGGTTATACATGAGATAAATTCGACTATAAATATTCATTAGAAAGCTAAAAATATTTCCTACATGATGGTATTTTATTTGTAATTTTTAGACATCAAATAATATAATTTATTTATGACACAAAGATGATGCAGTAATTATCTTATTAATGAAATATTGACATAATTGATAATATAAATACCAAAATAATTGTAATTTAAGACTTTTTATGAATTCCAATAATTTTCTAGGTTACTATGATATATTAGTGTTTATTTAATCAACTGGTTTCGAACATATAATTCTGTTATGACTTTCACAAAAATCATATATCAAATAGTGTCAAAATTGACACAAAATAGTTTTTAAATCAAATATTATATTATTAATTGTTATTTTATTCCTAAAAATCTAAGGTTCGGCCAAATTACTTAGATAAGGATATATGTATTAATAATATACAATTTGGGGTTCTTTTGGCATGTTATAGTAAGTTTATTAACCATATAGTGAAAGAAAACAAAAAGACACGGTAAAAGTTAAATTATTTAACTTAGAGTTAAATCTAATTGATAAGGTTAAAATAATACCCTAAACTTGTCTAAATCCTATTGGTTGATAGGATTTCGACCCATCCCCACTTTAGCTTCGAAATAAGACCCTTTGGAACCATTATAAACCGATTTTGACTTTAATATAAAATAATATTTTGAGATATTCCTAAGGTGCCCCTCTCCTCCCCTATAAAAGGACACCTCCTCCCCCTCCTCCTCACACCAATTTGAGCACTCAAGCTCGGCCAACCCCTGCCATTTTCTCCTCTCCACTTCCCTATCAACATCCTAGAGGTTCTGGTCTTCCTCAAAGACCAATTCTAGTGCCCTAAGAGGAGGTCTCAAAGAGGCACTTCAAAGAAGAGGTAATTACCGTTACCAATTCTTTCATCTTTATTTCTTCTTCCACTTCTTCTTCTTAGGTTGTTTCATTATAAAGTAATAACATCAGTATAAATAATATACTGATATGTTATTATAAGTATTAAACAACCCTATTTCACCATCTATCCATCCTACGGAAAAAGAAATCACCGCGCGTGCGTACGTACGGAATACCGTCTCCACGCCGTGGTGTAATCTATTTTCCACCACCACCTTACATGGATGGGTATAATGGTGTAAAGAATAACTATACATAGTTATTACAACATCATATTGATTCTTATATATTGTATAATTCACTCCAATTCAATTCAATATTTATAGAAATGATATCATCGCTCATGCGTACGTACGGACTACCGTCTCCACGACGCGATGAGATTCATTCTCCATGTTAACCATTTAAAGAATGATTATAAAGTATATATAAGAAATAATAATGAAATATATGACATTATAAAGCTACAGGATTTATGTATATATATATATATATATGTCATCTACTTACTTCCATTTCAAGACAATAAGGAAAGTAAAACAGCGTTCATGCGTACGTACGGACTACCGTCTCCATGAACGGTGTTTTTCATATATCTATTATATATATATATATATACTGAATATATATGATATATAAATCATATTTTATATTCTGGAAGTAAGTAAATCATGATATAAGTAATAGTGATGTCAAGAACAACAAGTCAAAACACCTAAGATAAATGAAACGATTTTACCCAAAACGCTTCTTTAACATGGAATTTACAAAAGAACGGGTAATATAATGTCATAAGTGAACCATATATGATATCATAACAATGAATATGATTCTGTAATAAGTCAATAACATGATTTAAATCATTATACAGGAGGTTCGGACACTTACAAAGCAAGTCGGACCTAAGGTAAGGGAAATATCGCAATCTCATTTTTATCCGAGATTGTTTGTACTTTGAAATTTACTGGGGTATATTTTATCATCCACATCCATGTTTCCTCAATATGTAATGTTATTTACATCAACCTACAATTGTTTAAATCCAATTTTACCCTTAGGTGAGTTTTTAGTAAAAGATATGAAAGGAATCTTTTGTCGTTCTTCGTACGAGGTACTTTTTGACTTTTCCGACAAAAGTACGAAGAATGTTTTTTTTAACTTATACGGCACGAACGGATTTCTACTGTTTTATAAAGCCTTATTTTCATGAAGCTTCCTCTAAAAGATTTCATGACTATTTTCAATAAAATCTCTTTCTTTTAAAATTGCATGATGTTTTGTGAAAAGAAATTGATTTTGAAGAAGAAAGGATATTTTCCTCAAGAATTCAATTCAAGTGTTTTATCAAAATTATTTTCCATCTAAGATAATAAAGGGTTCTGTTTCTATCCATATTTTTACATTGATTTGACTATGTTGTGATGGAATTATGTTTATGAATTCCTTTATCTTATATGAATTGATTTATGATGTCATGATGTTTCAAGAATCCCATTTTTGTTACACGTGTTATGCAATGATGTATGTTTTTTTGATTATGTGGCACACATAAGAAAGGATTCATTATGAGATGTGTGGGACCTATATCTCCCTCCAATGCATTGGGTAAAGATTTTATATCTCATGATATAGACATGGCTGGAATGGTAGGTTATACCGGTTCAGTGAAACAGGACTGAAACGAGGGTTACTCGATTCAGAAAGGGACTTTGTCCACTAAGATAGTCTTGGAAATGAGTCATGACTAACAAGAAATGATTTTCCATGATTATGTGTGCATGACACAAAGTTTCAAGTTTCATGTTTTGATTATGGTGATCTCATTTTCACTTCTATGATTTATCCCATGTTATGATATTATGAGCTCTTTTGCAGGTTAAGATTTCCAAAAAGCTATGTTCTTTTGTATATGATGTGATTGATATTTCTTTTGTTTACCCTTACTGAGCATTTGAGCTCACCCTTTTATGTTTTCTTTTCCCCAGGATATAAAGAAAGGTTTATAGGTAAAAAAAAGGGAAGATCTTTATGGGAGATATTGAAGATCTTTCACCACGATTAGAAGATTACGTTCCGAGTTTTCAAAGACACTAAACTATTACGATCCTTGTGTGTGTGTTTTTGTTATGTACTAAGTATTCCGCAAAAGTAATGTAATGTCCATGTACGATAAGCTTCGGGTCTCTACAGTTGGTATCAGAGGGAGGTTTAGTCAACCTTTGGAAACTAGGATGCGAAAACGTTAGTGAGATCCCTAGAGATATTTCTAAGGTATGTCTAGGGATGTCCCTAAGGTTAAGTATACGTATAGGTTATAGTACTAGAACTACGCTAACGATCATAGAATTAAACCTAAGATGTTAGATGTTCAAGGTACTCCCCCTTTATTATGTTGTTTTCCCTAGCATGATTTTTGCCTCTCACGCTATTCTTTTTGGGTTTTAGAAAATGGCTGGAAACAAGGTGATTCACGATAATGGAGGAAATGATGGACAATGGAATGATATTCTTTATGAGAAATCAAATGAAATGGGATTTGGAAGTCCAAACATGATTATTATGCCGAATCAGCAATCTCATAATATGGTCAATAAAGTAAAATTTGGTAAGTTTCCTGACTCGGCTAATAAGAGAAAGATGGAGTTTCATGATGATCATAGAGGAAAGAAAGTTCAATTTCCCCTATGTAAATCATGTGGGAAGAGGCATCAAGGAGAATGTTTCAAAGGAACTGGAAGATGCTTTGGGTGTGGAAAAGAAGGACACAAAGCCAGTAAGTGCAAAGGAAAAGGTTCAGTTAATACCAGGGATGAGGATAATGGTATTGCTACGACATCAAAAATGGTTAAGTGTTTTAAATGTGGAATGTATGGGCATTATGCAAACAAATGCCCTAAGGGAAAGACTCATGAAGAGAATCAGTATGGTCATATGGGAAGTATTTATGTGGATGATGATGAAGAGACTACCAATGGTATGTGAGATGAAAGAATTGTTGAAGCTCGGTCAATGGTTTAAGAATGTAGTGGAATGATTACATGTTTATCATGTGTAATGTTGTATAAGTAATCTCATGGTACTATGGAATAAAGAGACATGTAAGGATTGTAACATTGTTGTCTGATTAATGTTACCAGTATCCATGAAAGGTTATTCAGATATTTTTGGAATGAAGATGATATGCGCATAATGAAAGGATAAGGGGAAAATGAAATGTTTGACAGTATTCATGAGCTCATGATTGATATAAGGACTAAGTGATATCATGGTTTGAGTATATAGAATTTTGAGGATTTTGGTATGTGGAAAGTGTTAACTTTTAACTGCACTCATGTTTTCACTAAGGTATTCAAGAGAATACACGATTAAGGACTTTGAATGTTTGGAATGTGACCAACAAGACATATCTTATGATATGTGGGGATCAACGACAGTATTAAATCTCTGGTAATCGATGTCACTATATTATGAGAGTGGACTGCAGTATTATGTATAAGCCTAAAGATTAGACTGGATTATGTTGGACATAAGTTAGTATTGTTTAAGGATAGAAGATTTTCGATATTATTGATGGGATGTTATAGTAACGTAGTTTTAGAAAAAGGGACAACCTGCAGGACGGGCGACAGCCCATCGCTTCGGACAAGGCTGTAGGAATCGAACCCACAACCGAAGTGCGACCGGCCTTTATCGCCTACCACTGGCCTACAGGAAGTCCCTGTTTAGTAGAAACTAGTTTTATTATATTAAGCAGTATGATATATGAAGTATAAGTCCATTTTAGGAACCATATATGATTAATCTCACTATAGATTGACTTATGCATATAATTTTGCTAACCTTTTGTTTGAGACAGATGGAATGACCCGTCATTCTATCACATGATCTGCTAACACTTCATGAATAACAAATTCAACTTCATTTATTTAAGAGATGAAGTGGAAATTGTTCAAGGCACGAACAACAGTGAGATTGTACCAAAATAAAGTAAGTATTTATTCTAAGCAAATTTTCAACTTTAGGGAAATGATCTTGAAAACCAAAAATGTTGTCCTAGTGATATTATACCTGATGAATCAGATGGTACCTTATATCATCACAAATCTATGGATTTGTGATTACTGGCTTTTCCATAGCCATGTTCTCTACCACTCTCTATCAGAACATGATGGTTAGATTTCTCTTCCATATCCATATTTTCACCTATGTGGAAACCCAATGATTAGTTTATTTGGGTAACCGTTACATTTCATACTTTTGTTTTTAAAGATTGGTTTTGGTATTCCCTTTTACGATGTGGGTTTCTATTAAAGAAACTTTCGAATAGTAAACCATTTATAACCCCGACGAATTTCGAGGGCGAAATTCATTTTAAGGGGGGTAGAATGTAACAGCCCAAGATTTTATGAAAAATATTCTTTTTTATTTTACTAATGTCTTGTGTTATATGCTACACCAAAAGGAGCTTGCACAACACGCATCCTTGACTTGCCTTGCATTACACGCAATCGCAACCTTCCTCGATAGCGTGTGTGGTACGTAATCCTGAGTTTCACGAAACAATGATATGCTATTAAAATATTATTAAAACTAGCCGTTATGAATAGTAATAACCACTTTTTAAATTTTAGAAATTTTAACTCTCAAAATGGACTTCATTTTTGGATTCGGAGTATCGAATTTAGCCTAAGGTGAAATTTTGGTACTTTTCGGATAACTTTCATATTCTGATGAATAGTGAAAATTACTAAATTATAATTAAAAACAACTTTTTTAATCGAAATAATTAATAGTGATAAATCATTAATTTGAGTGGTTTTAAAGTATATTTAGAATATATTTTTACAATTTAATACAATGTTGGTCATTGGATGTAATTTCACATTTAAACTAGACATAAACAAGTGTCAATCTTTTGATAGATATTGTTTCTTAAAAACACGCTATTTGTTTTAACAGCGGGATTTAATTATAAAATTAATTAATGAAACTTTTATGTTATGAATTTGGTAAAATAGACTTCATTTTTGAATTCGGAATATGAAATATAGCTTGGGATGAAATTTTGGCATTGTTCTGAAAAACATCAATTTTTGATGAATAGTGAAACTACTAAGTGGTAGGTTAAAAACTGAATTTTGAATAAAACTTAATTTTACCGCTTCTGTGAATGGAATTTCGAAAATCCGAGAGACACGGTTAATATCAAGGACTAAAATGTGGTTCAATGAGATGAAAATAATTTTTTGGTGAATAGTAACTTTTTACTTTTTTACCACGGTTAATAGTAAATAGGGTAACTAAGGGTAAATATGATATTAATATTACCCTAACACATGTCCTAATTCTATTGGACAAGTGTAATTCGACCAAAAACAAACTTAGGAATAAAATATGACCATTTAGGCCCACTTGGATTAGATTAGGACATTTATTATTAATTTATTTAAAGAAGGGTTAAAATAGTTAAAATCAAAGTTTAATAAGTAAATCATTTTTAATATGGGGTTATACATGAGATAAATTCGAATATAAATATTCATTAGAAAGCTAAAAAGATTTCCTACATGATGGTATTTTATTTGTAATTTTTAGACATCAAATAATATAATTTATTTATGACACAAAGATGATGCAGTAATTATCTTATTAATGAAATATTGACATAATTGATAATATAAATACCAAAATAATTGTAATTTAAGACTTTTTATGAATTCCAATAATTTTCTAGGTTACTATGATATATTAGTGTTTATTTAATCAACTGGTTTCGAACATATAATTCTGTTATGACTTTCACAAAAATCATATATCAAATAGTGTCAAAATTGACACAAAATAGTTTTTAAATCAAATATTATATTATTAATTGTTATTTTATTCCTAAAAATCTAAGGTTCGGCCAAATTACTTAGATAAGGATATATGTATTAATAATATACAATTTGGGGTTCGTTTGGCATGTTATAGTAAGTTTATTAACCATATAGTGAAAGAAAACAAAAAGACACGGTAAAAGTTAAATTATTTAACTTAGAGTTAAATCTAATTGATAAGGTTAAAATAATACCCTAAACTTGTCTAAATCCTATTGGTTGATAGGATTTCGACCCATCCCCACTTTAGCTTCGAAATAAGACCCTTTGGAACCATTATAAACCAATTTTGACTTTAATATAAAATAATATTTTGAGATATTCCTAAGGTGCCCCTCTCCTCCCCTATAAAAGGACACCTCCTCCCCCTCCTCCTCACACCAATTTGAGCACTCAAGCTCGGCCAACCCCGGCCATTTTCTCCTCTCCACTTCCCTAGCAACATCCTAGAGGTTCTGGTCTTCCTCAAAGACCAATTCTAGTGCCCTAAGAGGAGGTCTCAAAGAGGCACTTCAAAGAAGAGGTAATTACCGTTACCCATTCTTTCATCTTTATTTCTTCTTCCACTTCTTCTTCTTAGGTTGTTTCATTATAAAGTAATAACATCAGTATCAATAATATACTGATATGTTATTATAAGTATGAAACAACCCTATTTCACCATCTATCCATCCTACGGAAAAAGAAATCACCGCGCGTGCGTACGTACGGAATACCGTCTCCACGCCGTGGTGTAATCTATTTTCCACCACCACCTTACATGGATGGGTATAATGGTGTAAAGAATAACTATACATAGTTATTACAACATCATATTGATTCTGATATATTGTATAATTCACTCCAATTCAATTCAATATTTATAGAAATGATATCATCGCTCGTGCGTACGTACGGACTACCGTCTCCACGACGCGATGAGATTCATTCTCCATGTTAACCATTTAAAGAATGATTATAAAGTATATATAAGAAATAATAATGAAATATATGACATTATAAAGCTACTGGATTTATGTATATATATATATATGTATGTCATCTACTTACTTCCATTTCAAGACAATAAGGAAAGTAAAACAGCGTTCATGCGTACGTACGGACTACCGTCTCCATGAACGGTGTTTTTCATATATCTATTATATATATATATATACTGAATATATATGATATATAAATCATATTTTATATTCTGGAAGTAAGTAAATCATGATATAAGTAATAGTGATGTCAAGAACAACAAGTCAAAACACCTAAGATAAATGAAACGATTTTACCCAAAACGCTTCTTTAACATGGAATTTACAAAAGAATGGGTAATATAATGTCATAAGTGAACCATATATGATATCATAACAATGAATATGATTCTGTAATAAGTCAATAACATGATTTAAATCATTATACAGGAGGTTCGGACACTTACAAAGCAAGTCGGACCTAAGGTAAGGGAAATATCGCAATCTCATTTTTATCCGAGATTGTTTGTACTTTGAAATTTACTGGGGTATATTTTATCATCCACATCCATGTTTCCTCAATATGTAATGTTATTTACATCAACCTACAATTGTTTAAATCCAATTTTACCCTTAGGTGAGTTTTTAGTAAAAGATATGAAAGGAATCTTTTGTCGTTCTTCGTACGAGGTACTTTTTGACTTTTCCGACAAAAGTACGAAGAATGTTTTTTTTAACTTATACGGCACGAACGGATTTCTACTGTTTTATAAAGCCTTATTTTCATGAAGCTTCCTCTAAAAGATTTCATGACTATTTTCAATAAAATCTCTTTCTTTTAAAATTGCATGATGTTTTGTGAAAAGAAATTGATTTTGAAGAAGAAAGGATATTTTCCTCAAGAATTCAATTCAAGTGTTTTATCAAAATTATTTTCCATCTAAGATAATAAAGGGTTCTGTTTCTATCCATATTTTTACATTGATTTGACTATGTTGTGATGGAATTATGTTTATGAATTCCTTTATCTTATATGAATTGATTTATGATGTCATGATGTTTCAAGAATCCCATTTTTGTTACATGTGTTATGCAATGATGTATGTTTTTTTGATTATGTGGCACACATAAGAAAGGATTCATTATGAGATGGGTGGGACCTATATCTCCCTCCAATGCATTGGGTAAAGATTTTATATCTCATGAGATAGACATGGCTGGAATGGTAGGTTATACCGGTTCAGTGAAACAGGACTGAAACGAGGGTTACTCGATTCAGAAAGGGACTTTGTCCACTAAGATAGTCTTGGAAATGAGTCATGACTAACAAGAAATGATTTTCCATGATTATGTGTGCATGCCACAAAGTTTCAAGTTTCATGTTTTGATTATGGTGATCTCATTTTCACTTCTATGATTTATCCCATGTTATGATATTATGAGCTCTTTTGCAGGTTAAGATTTCCAAAAAGCTATGTTCTTTTGTATATGATGTGATTGATATTTCTTTTGTTTACCCTTACTGAGCATTTGAGCTCACCCTTTTATGTTTTCTTTTCCCCAGGATATAAAGAAAGGTTTATAGGTAAAAAAAAGGGAAGATCTTTATGGGAGATATTGAAGATCTTTCACCACGATTAGAAGATTACGTTCCGAGTTTTCAAAGACACTAAACTATTACGATCCTTGTGTGTGTGTTTTTGTTATGTACTAAGTATTCCGCAAAAGTAATGTAATGTCCATGTACGATAAGCTTCGGGTCTCTACAAAGAATATGATATGAAATGGTATCAGATATTTGAAAATTTATGGGAGAGTGATACTTAAATTTAATCCACAATTAGATGGTGATATATAAGATTCCCACATTCTATTAAATTAACCGGGAAATAATATTCAAATATACTGACACTATACAAGGTGAAATGTATGAGTCTAATATATTGTAAAATTCATAGATACATTGACATATAATAGAACCATCATGATAAAGGGGGTTTTGTATGGGTAACACCCTTCAATAAATTCCTGATTGGCATGATTAAAAATATTAGATATTTTGAATCATATTGATATACAAGTATTAATACAACATCTAAATTTTAGATATATATGATAGATTAAAATTTTGAAACAAAAGGGCTTATATAAAATTAAAAATGTTTTTAGGTAATATATAAAGGTTGCATAATTTTTAAAATTTAATGTAATTGATAAAGAATCATAGTATATAATATTCACATGTTATTTTCTAAACAACTTATAATTAATGTAATGTGGATTTGATCATGGAGAATTTTTGTACATGGGATGTTTTTAATTATTCTTTAGGAAATTAAGAAAATAAAATCAAGCTATTATCGTGAAATTATTGCTTTGACATGGCTCTGATTTGTAATCACCTAGATGAGAACATTTATTCTTGGATTCATCATAAACCAAAATGATGTAGACAATTAATAGTGAAGGTTACTATTTAGATCTCTGTGGTGTGAGGTGATGAAGTAGTGTCTATGAGGAATGTATTTGAGAACCCAAAATTAGAAATAAATAATCATATGGTGTGGAAATGTAGTTTATATTAAAGAATTCATTGATTATTATGATATACATAGGGGTGAGGGGGAATATTATTTGACCTAGGAAAGTGGATAAAGATGGAACCTAGAGGATAGGGTATACACCGCAATAGAGAATATTTATAATTATTATATTTTTTATTAATATACATTCTTTACATGGATTGTGTGAATGATTTTCAAGTGACATTGAATATATGTAGCAACATTTCAATATGTAAAATACATTGAAATGAATATATATTATTTACCATTCACTAACATGTTATTTTATGTATATTTATTGAATATTATTTTATTTTATCTCATTTCCATTATTTTGTCAATTTCAAAAATAATAAATTGATTGGATTTTTTAAAAAAATAGTCATTCATTTTAGTGTTACATAAAGTCATTTAACACCAATATTTTAATAGATTTGAGGTGGAAATAATTAGAAGAATAATAGTGTAAATACATTCATATGGTTTTCATTTTTCAATTAATCATGATAATAACTCATCTTCACTTTATTTACTTCCAAATTTCACAAAATGAACCTATTACAATAGATAAGCATGAAAATTATATAAATTTAACAAACCATAAACATAATTTTTTCTATAAATGAATAATATTTTCATAAATTATTTATACAATAATGTTGTAATCTGAAAAATAGTGATTAGATTCCACTTATTTTCTTATATATTATTTAATAAATTATTTAACATCAATTCAGAAAAAGAATGAAATTTAATTTATTTAGATCTATTAAATCATCTATAATTATTAAATTCTTTATCTTTTGTATTCTGTAATTACCATTTTCACAATCTTCCTAGAATTATTCATCATTTCTATTATTATTTCACTTCAATACCAATTCACATATATTTTAAAAATATTATTCCTTTAATTTTTCCATTTAGTTATTACTGTTTAAATTTTCTTTTTCAATATACTAATTAATATAGTTCCATCCCTATGTGGGGGAACATTCACAATTGTAATTTTTTTTGGAATATATATATATTTTTTAATTTTATTATTAATTTCAGTCAATGGATGAAGACTCCAACATACCTTTTAGTCTTGTTGGATTCCTAGAATATCTGGTACCACCCAAAAGTTGTTTTAAAATAATATAAACTCTAGAATTCCATTACCCATTCCTTGATAGAATAAATTCTATCATAACCATTGATCCTTTTTGGAAAAATATAAAAATTTTCATTACATTATAATTTACAAGAGGATATTCCTCTCTTGTAAACAATCTGCCACATGGAAGACATGATTATAAACAACAACTATTTTTAATGATTTCAATGGGGACCTCTTATGTGTCTAATTGTGCCACACTGGCTTCTTATTTCCACACATTCCCACATTCCAAATAAGGGAAGCTTTTATCACATTCAATAGTGATGTATACTCATTAATCGAAATAGGATGATGTAATATATGTTTCTCCTTCCATGTATTTTTAATTAGAGCTCCTTTCTTACTCTAGGTCTCCCAAAAACATTAATTCAAGTTCACAAAAAATGATACATGTTCCATCTTTTTTTGGGCTCTAGTTAATTACACATCTTCTGTCATGATAGGGAAATATCCTTTGGTCATGAGAGTAGTGGCATTGGGTATCACTATGCATGACTTCACATTTGGAACATTGGTCACCTATGAATCATCCTCATGGGAAGGAATGTAAAGACCTGAAAAATTCAAGGAATTTTTTTTCTTAATTTTCTTGGGAATTTTACAAGAACACAGTCTCTGACGACACCTAATTCCGAGACCCAGTGTGCCCGAAATCTTTTTCAGAAGTTTAGCTCGGGTACATTCAATGAACGAACGAGCGGGTTTTTCTAACTTTTGAACCGGTGCTCGAAATCGAATTCTGAGGGCACCGATGGAATCACAACGCCGGTATTTTCTTAGAAACACCTCTTCCAGAGTTGCGTTTTCTCAGGTGTGGTTTTTTATTTTTGGGGTTAAGTTAAGGAATAAAATAAAAGTGTTGCAACCGATTTTTATTTTATTTTGCTTAACTTAAGTTAAGTGGATGATGTGGGAGCCACAATATCCTACCCACTTGGTAGGATATTTGTGAGGTGGGTCCCACACGAGCCCCACCGTTTCTTTTCTTCCTAAAACCCCCTCCTTTATTAAGGTAACGCACCCGCACCCCCTAATAATTGGAAGTCAAACCTTGCGTTTTTCTATTATGAAACGCCTCATTTAATTTGGGTAGTTTAAACGTTTCAATTAATTCAATTAATTGTTTGATTCATTTTTGAATTTTTAAAACGTATGGCTTGAGAAATAAAATAAGAGAACTCTTATTTTATTATTCTAGTTGTGTTGAGAGGGGATTGGGAGAAAGAGGGGAGGCTTGAAGATCTTTATCTTCTTCGTCGAAGAACGCGAAGAATGTGAAGAACGCGAAGAATGTGCCGATCTCTGACGAAGAACGTTGAATCCTCAGAGATCGACTACGTGACACCGTGTACCGCGACGCCATCGACCCTTCTTCCGTGACGCTTCTTCCGCGATGCTTCTTCTGTGACGTTCCTTCTCCGCGACTCGACGATCCCCCTTCCGCGAAGCCTACTTCCGCGACGTGCTTTTCCGCGACGAACCCTCGCTCGACGACGCTTGAGGTAGGGGTTTTGGTTCAATTAAATCTATGTGATTTATATCATCGACATGTGTTTAAAATTTGTCGGAAGCCTTTTTAAACCGCTAACGCAGTGGGTGCGGACCAACGAACAAGTCCAAACCCACCGTCTCTTCGTTCTTGGTGTGCGGATCGGCGGACGACGATGAAGAAGGCCGCACGGGCGTTGTGAGGTCTTCGTAGTGAAGAATCGGTCCCGGGAGGGCCGTTGGCGAAGACGACAGGCAAAATCGACCACCGAAGCTTGTCAGGTGGTCCGCGGAACACTCCGCCGGTGGTCGGAGGCGGCGGCGGCACCCGTCGCGCCGCCGGGATGGGCCACCGCAGTTGAAGCCGCGGGGGAAGGCCGCTGGTCCCACGACCGCGCGGGACCAAGGGAGACGGGACGCGGCGCTCGGCCACGTCCGTTGACAAGAAGCGGCCCCCCATGGGGGGCCGCAGTTGAAAGCTGGTGGGGGGCAGCGTGCCACCTCGCACTCCCCATCCGCTCGGCCGAAACGGCCGAGCCACCTGGCCCCAGCCAGCGCGCCGGGCCAGGCCGCGCCCAAGCAGGCCGGTCCCGGACCCGGGTCGGGTCGACCCGATTCAGGCCGACGCAGGGGGTCTCGGGTCGGGTCGGTCCGGGCCCGAAACCCCCACTTCCGGACCTCTCACAGTCTTTTGCCCATAACATGGGCTGGGTATCTCCGATCGATGCACCATCAGTGGCAATGAGATCCTTGGATCGAGAAGGTTGTTTCGATATATTATACTCAAGGTTTAGGAGTACTTGGGGTTCGGCCGGGTTGGTTTTTACACGAAACCAACCAGGCCCTCAGAGCGGAAACACTTATAACTTGAGCTCCGGACATCCGATTGACGTTCCATCGACTTTGTTGGATTCCTCTTAGTGATACGGACCTTTTGGCTTACTCTTCTCGAGGTTTGGATGCAGTTGGAGTATGGTCAGGTTGTTTTTGACTTAAAAACCAAACGGGCCCCTGGGACGAAAAGGCCAATAACTCTCATACCGGGCGTCCGATTGATGCACCGTTTGTGACGTTGAGTTCTTGTTGACGATACAGAACTTTTGGATACATCAACTCCGGACTATGTGTCAGTTGATGTATCAGCCCCTCGGCTCGTGGAGAGGACCCTCCCGAACGAGCTTGTTGTGTGCGGGAACCCTAGAGCTGGTTGCGACTGCGATGACGATGACGACTGTGCAGAAATCCTCCGTGGATTCAACGGCGACGACTACAACACTCAACGATCCTACGTGGATCAGTGCTACTGATCCTATGTGGGTCAGATCCTGTGTGGGTCAATGCTCAGCGGTCCTGTGTGGGCCAGCGCCTACAGATCCTGTGTGGGTCCGATCCTGTGTGGGTCATTGCGGTAGTTAGTTACCTATCGATCTTGGGTGGGTCAGATCCTTTGTGGGTCATTGCAGGGGTTAGTTACCTATCGATCCTGGGTGGGTCAGATCCTTTGTGGGTCATTGTGGGGGTTAATACCTATCGATCCTTTGTGGGTCTGGTGGCTTAGATGAATCAGTGGCTATATCTGATCATCTCTATCGTCATACGAAGAAGTATACCTGTGTGAGCTATATCTTGACTTTCAATTTTTATCTTCAATATGATTGACTTGATATCCTGTGTGGATTACGTTATGCTTTCTTGTGTGGATTGGGTTGTGGTTTCCTGTGTGGACTGGGTTGTACTTGAGCTCAGATATTGGAGCCGAACGAGAATTGATGACTTAGGTATATGTATGGGCGTATACCTAAGTAGTGTCGGATGTTACTTCGTGGTTGTATCTTTCCTTTGTGTATTATCCTTTGTGGATTATGGGAGACCTTCGGGGGTCTCGGGGTCTCTACTGAGTAGCTTATACTCACCCCTGCACGGGCTATGCCTGCACTACATTGTGTTGGTTGCAGACGACGGACATCACTGATCGTGGTTGAGGCACGAGGAGCAGGTCGGTACCCGGAGGTGGATCACTGGGTGGGGCATACTCGGAGCGGACGGCAGGACCCGATGAGCTGTGGAGGCTATCTATACCCACCCTTCAGGTGGTACTTCTAGTGGACGGCTCAAGGCCGCGACTTTAATTTCAGTTACTGTTTTCCCTTTCCAGTTTTAATTTACTTTCAGTTTGGTTTTGTATTCTGGCCCACTTACTTTTCCGCACTTACTGTTGTACCCAGTTTTTACTTAGTGTTTACTTATGCTTGCCTGCTCTGTGGTGTTTGTTTACTTTAGAAAGGCAATGCCTTCCCTTTTTACCGGGAATTACGCCTTGGTGCTAGTCCCCAGCCCCTGGCCTATGGAAGGCGGTCTTAGGGTAGTCATGACACGGGCCCCGAGGATGGGTCGTGACAAATTGGTATTAGAGGATTTTGGTTCTACCGCAGAACTCAGGACTCTGATCTTTTTCTATGTGATGCAATAGTGTTAAGAGTATTGAGTGTGGTTATCTGTCTAGGGAGTCCAGTGTTGGTGCGGCGGCCGACGTATCCGTACACCAGGACCCTGACTTCTGATTTCCGACTTAATGCACAAAAACATTGATTGTATGTGTGTTTCAAGTTTTCTTTGTGATTACTTATGTCAGCTCACCAGGTATAATGTTTAACCATGGCGCACCTGTTTCTTTTGAGGATGGCCCCATGACGGCAGCCGGCTAGGGTTCCGATCGTTGTACATGACGATAGCCCACTGAGCGACGTGGCCTCGGTACAGGGCCCTTTGACAGCAGAGGAACCGGCGGTACCTCTACCCACCGAGCCACCAATGCTACCAGCCCCAGCCGCTGACAATGCACGTCGCCTTAGTGCACTGCACAAGTTTCAGTGCCAGCGACCGCCCAGGTTCCGTGGGGAGACGGACCCTCAGGCAGCCGGGGATTGGCTGGAGGCAGTTGTACGGGTTTTCATGTTAGTGAGGACACCAGCAGACCTCATGGTGATCCTCGCAGCGAGCCTCCTGCATGCGGCAGTAGGCAGATGGTGGAGCTTGATGCTCCAGGTACACGACGAGGCATATCTCCTTTGGACGGACCTTGAGAGCCTCTTCCGCTCGGAGTTCGTCCCATCCACCCTCCATGCGGTGCGCATCCAGGAGCTTCTACAGCTGCGGAAGGGCAGTTTGATGGTCGCCCAATACTCGGCGAGATTTACAGATCTCTCACGCTACTCAACAGACATGGTACGAGACCCATTCTTCCAGGCTCAGACGTTTGAGCAGGGATTGAGGCATGAGATCAGGGCATTGTTGATCTCCCTCAGCATTCCGACACAGGCAGGGGTACTAGAGCGAGCCCTTATGATCTAGAAATTCCTTGCTGAGCCTGCATCAGCAGCGAGACCTACCTCAGGGCGGCACGTAGCAGAGTCTTCTGCAGCAGGCAGTCGACAGATGACTCATGGGTCCATGCAGACCAGACCCTCAGGCAGACGACCTCAGGACACTGGCTCAGCAGTGCGGGGCACACAGCGCGGAGCCAGTCTTTCGAGAGGCAGACAGTGCTACGCATGCGGCGGGCAGGGCCACATGGCTCGTGACTGCCCGACCCGTCGTGCTGAGGAGCAGAAGATAGTTGAGGGGCCACCCAGGCAGAGGGAGAGGGTCAAACGTGGCGGTCCGCAGGGAGCAGGCGGACGAGGAAGAGGAGCTGGCCGAGCAGCAGGTGGTGGGCAACGCTTTGAGGCTCTACCACCACCACCACCAGGAGGTCCACCCTGACCACAGGGAGCTGGCGGGCAGAGACAAACACAACTTCAGGAAGCGGAGGCCTACGACCATGGTGCACCCGAGATGATTCGAGGTACTATCTGTGTATATTCCACCCTTGCTGCAGTTCTTATAGACAAAGGAGCGAGTCATTATTTCATAGCCGCTGCCCTTGTTCGGAGCTTGGAGATTCCGACGGAGCCGTTGGCTCGATCCTTACGGCTAGAGACTCCTACGGGAGAAGACTCGATGATTACGCACTGGTGCCGGTAGTGTGAGCTTACTCTAGGAGGTAAGAGCTTCAACTGGGATTTTCTTGTAGCGGCGTTGAGGCCTTACGACGTCATCTTGGGCATGGATTGGTTATCTACAGTCCATGATCAGATTAACTGTATTAGGCTCAAGGTGCAATGTGTACGCACTGACGGGAGCAGGTTCACCTTCACCGACGAGAAGGGAGCCTTCGCAGCACAGGATGGACTCCCATAGAGGAGAGGACAACCCATCACTCATCAGTTGGCTAGCCTCATCCTAGGAGAAGTTGACGTGCAGAGTCCTAGTTTTCCTGTAATGGTGGATCAGTATGCGGACGTTTTCCCCGACGACGTTCCAGGAATACCTCCTCACAGAGAGGTAGAATTTTATATTGATCTGTACCCCGGGACAACCCCGATATCCACCCCATCATAACGGATGGCTCCCACCAAGCTTCGAGAGCTACATGTACAGTTGGAGGAATTGCAGGGAAAGGGATTCATCCGACCTAGTGTTTCACCCTGGGCTTTCCCGATATTGTTCGCCAAGAAGGCGGACGGGAGCTTGCAACTTTGTGTCGACTATCGTCGCCTGAACCAGGTGATAGTGAAAAACAAGTATCCTCTACCGAGGATTTATGACCTCTTCGATCAGCTCAAGGGAGCACGGTGGTTCTCGAAGATAGACCTCAGGTCAGGCTATCATCATCTCAGAGTTCAGGATGAGGACATGCAGAAGACGACCTTCAGATGTCGGTATGGCCACTATGAGTTCTTGGTTATGTCATTCGGCATAACCAATGCTCCAGCAGTGTTCATGGGCCTCATGAATAGGATCTTTCAGCCATACCTCGATCGATTTGTCGTGGTCTTCATTGACGACATTTTGATATACTCGACGACTGAGGAGGAGCACGCCTACCACTTGTGGGTTAACTGGACACACTCTGAGAGCACCAACTTTATGGTAAGCTCTCGAAGTGTCAGTTCTGGATACGTGAGGTCCACTTCTTGGGACACGTCATCTCTGAGGTGGGAGTTGCGGTGGATCCTACGAAGATCGAGGCAGTGCTAGCTTGGGAGCCACCCAGGAGAATGACAGAGGTGAGGAGTTTCTTGGGACTAGCTGGATAATACCGGAGAATTGTGCCAGACTTCTACAAAGTTGCGACACCACTATCAGCTTTGACGAAGAATGGGAAACCCTTTGTGTGGTCAGACAGATGTCAACAGAGCTTCCAGGAGCTGAGACAGAGATTGACCAGCGCACCTATCTTGAGGCTACCAGAGGATGAAGTAGGGTACGTAGTCTACTGTGATGCATCAGGGACTGGACTTGGATGTGTCCTGATGTAGGAATAGGCATTGATCTCCTATGGATCACATCAGTTGAGGTAGCATGAGTAGAACTATGCTACCCATGACCTGGAGTTAGTAGGAGTGGTCTTCGCTATGAATATGTGGCGACACTATCTGATGGGCGAGAACTTTACAGTCTATTCTGACCACCAGAGTCTCAGGTACATTTTCTCGCAGAAGGACCTGAACCTGAGATAGCGACGATGGCTTGAGTTCCTCCAGTACTATGACTTTGAGATAATCTATACTCCTGGAAAGGGGAACATAGTAGCTGATGCACTCAGTAGGAGGACGGGCATTCATCTACTTGGAAGGGCGACATAGCAACTAGCCACTTTGCAGATATCCTTCATGGATAGAGATGGAGCAGCCTTCCTTCAGTCACTCACAATCACTCCTCCACTACTACATCGGGTCAGAGAGGCACAACGTGGGGATGCTGACTGTGAGACGCGGCATGCGCAGATATCCTCAGGACAAGAACCTGATGGTTTCTCTGTAGGAGGAGAGCACAACGTCCTTTTTAGAGGATGTACCTTGGTACCAGTTGCTTTACGGGAGGAGGTAATGAGAGAGTTTCACACTTCCCCTTTGGCGGTACATCCTGGCGTGGCGAAGATGTACCAAGATCTCAAACGACAGCACTGGTGGCCGAGCATGAAGAAGGTTGTGGCAGAGTTCGTTTCTCGATGCCTCACCTGCCAGCAGGTGAAGGTAGAGCACCAGGTACCAACAGGCTTGGTACAGCCCTTGGAGGTCCTGAAGTGGAAGTGGGACGAGATATCTATGGACTTCGTGACTGGACTTCCACACACTTCTAGAGGTCACAACTCTATTTGGGTGATTGTCGATTGACTCACCAAGTCGGATCACTTCTTACCCATCAGAGAGCATGGCTCAGTGGAGAGCTTGGGAAGCCTCTACATTCGGGATATTGTACGGCTTCACGGTGTGCCATCATCTATCGTCTTTGATCGAGATGCTCTCTTTACTTCCCGGCTTTGGAAGGGGTTTTAGGAGGCGTTCGGGACGCAGCTACGTCTGAGCACCGCCTTTCACCCTCAGACAGATGGTCAGACGGAGAGGACCATTCAGAATCTTAAGGACATGCTCCGTGCATGTGTCCTCGAGTTTGGTCGTAGCTGGGAGGACCACCTACCCTTGGTGGAGTTCTCGTACAACAACAGCTACCACTCCACCATCGGGATGACACCATATGAGGCGTTGTACGACCGACCTTACAGATCACTGTTGTACTGGACAGACCCTGGGGAGTCAGCACTTGTGGGACCATAGATGGTCCAGGCCATGACAGAGAAGGTCCAGGTCATCCAGGAGCGGATGAAGACAACTCAGAGCCGGCAGAAGTCTTATGCTGACAGGAGGTGGAGGCCACTAGAGTTCGAGGATAGCGACCACGTCTTCTTGCGGGTATCACCTCGACGTGGATTACGGAGATTTGGCTGAGGCGGCAAGTTGTCTCCACGCTTCATCGGACCATTCCAGGTCCTCAGTAGGATTGGAGAGGTGGCTTATCGCCTGGCTCTACCACCTCAGTTGCACTGGGTGCACGACGTCTTCCACGTATCCCAGCTGAGAAGATACGCGCACGACCCGACGCATGTCATTGACCATGGGGAGCTGGACATTGATGATGGGGCGACTTTTTCGGAGGTCCCAGTAGAGATCGAGGATCGACAGGAGTGGGTCCTACATGGACGATCGATTCCTCTAGTGTGCATCATATGGCAGCACGGGAACCTCCAGGAGAGCACTTGGGAGCAGGAGGCTCAGATGCGTGCTCAGTACCCACATTTGTTTCCCTAGTTTTTGATGTATCTTTACGGGGATGTAAAGCCCTGAGGTGGGAGTGATGTAAAGACCCGAAAAATTCAAGGATTTTTTTTCTTAGTTTTCTTGGGAATTTTACATGAACGCGGTTTCTAACGGCACCTAATTCTGAGGCCCGGTGTGCCCAAAATCTTTTTCCGAAGTTTAGCTCAGGTACGTTTAATGAACGAATGAGAAAGTTTTTCTAACTTTTGAACCGGTGCTCGGAATCGAATTCCGAGGGCACCGATGGAATCGCAGCGCCGATATTTTCTTAGAAACACCTCTTCCGGAATTGCGTTTTCTTGGGTGTGGTTTTTAATTTTTGGGGTTAAGTTGAGGAATAAAATAAAAGTGGTGTAACCAATTTTTATCTTATTTTGTTTAACTTAATTTAAGTGGATGATGTGGGACCCACAATATCCTACCCACTTGGTAGGATATTTGTGAGGTGGGGCCCACACAAGCCCCACCGTTTCTTTTCTTCCTAAACCCCCCTCCTTTATTAAGGTAACGCACCTGTACCCCCCTACTAATTGGAAGTCAACCCTTGCATTTTTCTGTTATGAAACACCTCATTTAATTTGGGCAGTTTAAACGTTGTAATTAATTCAATTAATTGTTTGATTCATTTTTGAATTTTTAAAACGCATGGATTGAGAAATAAAATAAGATAACTCTTATTTTATTATTCTAGTTGTGTTGAGAGGGGATTGGGAGAAAGAGGGGAGTCTTGAAGATCTTCATCTTCTTCATTGAAGAACGTGAAGAACACACCGATCTCTGACGAAGAATGCAGAATCCTCAGAGATCAACTACGCGACGCCGTGTACCGCGACGCCATCGACCCTTCTTCCGCAACGCTTCTTCCGCGATGCTTCTTCTGTGACGTTCCTTCTCCGTGACATGATGATCCCCCTTCCGCGACACCTACTTCCGCGACGTGCTTTTCCGCGACGAACCCTCACTCGACGACATTTGAGGTAGGGGTTTTGGTTAAATTAAATCTATGTGATTTATATCATCAGCATGTGTTTAAAATTTTTCGTAAGCCTTTTTAAACCGCTAACGCGGTGGGTGCGGACCAACGAACAAGTCCAAACCCACCGTCTCTTCGTTCTTGGTGTGCGGATCAGCGGGCGACGATGAAGCAGGCCACACGGGCGTTGTGAGGTCTTCGCAGTGAAGAACCGGTCCCGGGAGGGCCGTTGGCGAAGACGGCAGGCAAAACTGACCACTGGAGCTCGTCCGGTGGTCTGCGGAACACTCCGCCGGCGCGCCTCACCGGCACGACGGTACCCGGCACGTCGCCGGGATGGGCCGCCGCGACTGAAGCTGCAGCGGCAGGCCGCTGGTCCCGTGACCGCGCGAGACATAGGGAGGCGGGACGCGGTTCTCGACCGCGTTCATTGATAAGGAGAGGCCCCCCATGGGGGCCACAATTGCAAGCTGGTGGGGGGCAGCGTGCCACCCCGCACTCCCCATCCGCTCGGCCGAAACAGCCGAGCCACTTGGCCCTGGCCAGTGCGCCGGGCCGGGCTGCGCCCAAGCGGGCCGGACCCGGACCTGGGTTGGGTCGACCCGGTTCGGGCCGACCCAGGGGGTCTCGGGCCGGGTCGGTCCGGGCCCGAAACCCCAACTTCCGGACCTCTCATGGTCTTTTGCCCATAACTTGGGCTGTGGACCTTCGATCGACGCACCGTCAGCAGAAATGCGATCCTTGTATCAAGACGGTCGTTTCGATATATTATACTCAAGGTTTCAGAGTACTTGGGGTTCGGCCGGGTTGGTTCGTACACGAAACCAACCGGGCCCTCGGAGCAGAAATGCTTATAACTTCAGCTCCGGACGTCCGATTGACGTGTCATCGACTTTGTTGGATTCCTCTTAGTGAGACGGACCTTTTTTCTTACTCCTCTCAAGGTTTGGACGCAGTTGGAGTATGGTCGGGTTGGTTTTGACTTAAAAACTAACCGGGCCCCTGGGACGAAAAGGCCAATAACTCTCAGACCGGGCGTCTGATTGACGCGCCGTCTGTGACGTTGAGTTCCTGTTGAAAATACGGAACTTTTGGATACATCAAATCCGGACTATGTTTCAGTTGATGTATCAGCCCCTCGGCACATGGAGCGGACCCTCCCGAACGAGATTACTGTGTGCGGGAACCCTAGAGCTGGCTGCGACTACGACTACGATGACGACTGTGCAGAATTCCTCCGTGGATTCAACGACGACGACTACAACACTTAGCGATCCTACGTGGATCAGTGCTACCGATCCTGTGTGGGTCAGATCCTGTGTGGGTCAGCGCTCAGCGGTCTTGTGTGGGCCAGCGCCTACAGATCCTGTGTGGGTCCGATCCTGTGTGGGTCATTGCGGGGGTTAGTTACCTATCGATCCTGTGTGGGTCAGATCCTTTGTGGGTCATTGCGGGGGTTAGTTACCTATCGATCCTGTGTGGGTCAGATCCTTTGTGGGTCATTGCGGGGGTTAGTACCTATCTATTCTTTGTGGGTCCGACGACTTAGATGAATCAGTGGCTATATCTGATCATCTCTATCGTCATACGAAGAAGTATACCTGTGTGAGATGTATCTTGAATTTCAATCCTTATCTTCAACATGATTGACTTGATATCCTGTGTGGATTACGTTATGCTTTCCTGTGTGGATTGGGTTGTGGTTTCCTGTGTGGACTGGGTTGTACTTGAGCTCGGATGTTGGAGCAGAACGAGAATTGATGACTTAGGTATATGTATGGGCATATACCTTAGTAGTGCCAGATGTTACTTTTTGTTTGTATCTTTCCTTTGTGGATTATCCTTTGTGGATTCTGGGATACCTTCAGGGGTTTTGGGGTCCATGCTGAGTAGCTTATAATCACCCCTTCATAGGCTATGCCCACACTACATTGTGTTGGTTGCAGACGACGGACAACGCTGATCGTGGTTGAGGCATGAGGAGCAGGTTGGTACACAGAGGTGGATCACTGGGCGGGGCATACTCGGAGCAGACGGCGGGACCCAAGGAGCTGTGGAGGCTATTTGTACCCACCCTTTAGGTGGGACTTCTAGTGGACGGCTCGAGGCTGCGTCTTTACTTTCAGTTGCTATTTTCAATTTACAGTTGTACTTTACTTTCAGTTTGGGTTTGTATTCTGGACCACTTACTTTTCCACACTTACTATTGTACCCAGTTTTTACTTAGTGTTTACTTCTACTTGCTTGCTTTGTGGTGTTTGTTTACTTTAGAAAGGCAATGCCTTCCCTTTTTACCGGGAATTACTCCTTGGTGCTAGTCGCCAGCCCCTGGCCTATGGAAGGCGGGCTTGGGGTAGTCACGGCATGGGCCCCGAGGACGGGTCGTGACAAGGAATCTCATATGAGGAATCTATGGCATGGAACCCAAGGTATCTTGTATTGATCAGGTGGAAATAAACACTATGTGAATAAGTATTCTAATGATTTTCACCTCAGGAATCAAATTTTTAATCAATGGGGTAGGTATTATGGTTCATTCCCTATGTTCTAGGTACTTGGAGATAGATCGAGATGTTTAATTGATATAGATTATGTTATAACATTAATGAATTTTGGAGATGATATTTTCATATCTGAATGCCTCATGTGAAAGGATCAATGAGTTGTGTTCCTAGAAGGGGGATATCGAACCTGAGTAGTTTATCGATGGTTCCAAAAACCCAATGGTGGTGGATCCATGGAACGAGAATAATGTCTTATGGGGGGGATATTGGTCTATTAGAATTCCATGTGGAGGTTGATCAAGGAGATGTATCCATAGGAGAGAGTATTTCACACATGAGTAGTTTAGAAATGGATCTGAACACCCTGTGGAGGTGAATTCAGGGAACAGGTTTAATGACTTGTGGAGATGTTATTTGTTGATTAGAATGTACAATGGATTTGGATCAAGGAGGAGAATCCCTATGAGGAATGATTTCAAAATTGGGTAGTTTACCAATGGACCAGAAAACCCTCTACAGGAAGATCTAAGAGGTTCATACATTAGAGGTAATACCTGTATAGTCTACCATTTATGGGATTGATCCTTAGAGAGGAAACCTATGTACCCTATTTAGGAGACTAGGATTAGAACTAATGATGTTCGATGTCATGGTTCATAGTCATGTGATAGAACCAATCTATACAATTAAACATCATATCATAAGGATGTTCGGGTTGTAAATGGAGAGTCAATGCTGGATGGTGTGGGGATTATGCATAGAGGCTTCCCATTGCTAGAGGGATAATCATTAGATAACATTATGGGGATTATGATTTGTAACTTCAAATCATAGTGGTTTTATCTCATCAATATAGATGACAATATGGGATTTTGTGTTATAGATTCCCATTACTAGTGTCTTATACCTTTGTGGGGAAGGATGTTGTGGGGATTTCGAATAAATGTTCTCCATGAGTGATGTTTTATGGCCCACAATGGGAGAGGGTTCCATCCCAAGATGATTATACATGGGTCATCCTATGCTCAATGCATATGTAATCCTGTAGTTTCATGTCATGAATTAATGATACTTTCAATCCATTTAGCTTCATAATAACAGGATGTTGAGCTATGATTTTTTATATCATGAAGATTGGATGCATGAGGACTAATTCCTTACCCTTAGGACTAATGTGACCAATGATCATGCACCTCTATATAGGACATAGTGTTATCACTTCCTTAGAGGAGTGATTAATCCAGATGCCAACGTTAGAGTCCCTATGATTATAAGCAATGGTTAATGTAGTCCCTATGTTTATAATGAATAGTTAGGTTATGTGTCTAGACCACACTTGGAGATAATTGGGATGATATGGTTGTGGGAGGTAGTTGTCACATGGGGACTCGAGGTGCAGCTGGACTAGAACTGGATTGGTATGAGGGGCCCAGGAACTTGACCATTGTGAAGAGGTTTCAGAATAAGGGAGTATCTATGGTGAGGCCCAAGAGAGATGTTTTTTGTTTCTTTGGGAATTACAGAGATGTTCTTTGTGAATCTCATGTGCCTCATGGTGGTCATTGGTTTAGTTATGGGGCATGATTTGATAAACAGGGTGCCCCTACCTCGATGTGATGTCTTGATTAAAAGGAGGAGTTCCTCATGAAGGATGAATGCTTTGAGAATTCTCATGTTCCTCAGAGAGACTTCATCTTACATGAAGGTCACATGCCTTCATGAATGGAATTTCCACTTTAGGTGGAAGATATCAAGAACACAAGGGATGCGTTTTAATAATGATTGGATTCCTTATAAGATCCGGTTAAACTTCCAACTGCGATGCTTATATGGTTTAAGATAACAAAGTGATTCCTAGAAGTCAAAAGGAAATCATACCCAAAAATGTTGGGAATTGGTGGTATTTATCAAGATGTGGGTTTTTAGTGATCTGAGATCATCATGAATTGTTAGGATCTTAGTGAGTGGAAACGATTCTACAAGTCTGATTTTTCATTCTCTAAGATTACCATCAAGTATTCATGTGTTCAAAAAGAACTCCATGACTTGCCTTGATGTTTAATGAAGGTTACCAGAAGGTCTTCACAAGATTATGAAGGAGAAACATGGACATACATTAATGGTTGAAAGATCATTTTTTCTTATCTTCATGTGTCCATAGCCTCTGTGACCTCCTTCTATTTTTATTGAGGGAGATTTGTGAAATAGACCACTTAGAGGGATTTTGGTTCATTTTGGATCAGATCTACCCAGAACTGGTTGTTCCATACATGAATATTATTTTGATATTCATATTTCAGAATCAATAAAATCCTCCCATCAGAATGTTAGTCTAGAGGAAAAACAATGTTGGAATATTAATGGGAAATGATAAAAATGGGAAATCATCTCTACATCAAAAATCTCATTCAAGAAGGCCATTCATGAAGACCTATCATGAATATCGGGAAAAAAAATTGATTCTTGAAACTGGGTGTGAAGTTCATTGGTGAACCACTGATCCATATGCCTGTAAATATAAGAGGATCCCTATAGAGGAAAACCTTAAATTCTTGAAGTGTAAATATTTGAAAATCTCAAACCCTTTGCGTGTTCCTTATGATTTTGATCCCCATTTCTCATGAATCCCAACACATATTTGAGAATTTCTCTATGAATAATAATTCAAGAAAAGTGTTCCATGAACCAAACCATCAAGAAACGACTTTTGAAAAATACATCTTCATGAGTGAATGTCATCTGAAACCTTCTTGAACAAAACTCAAAAAGATCCTAAGTCCTCAACCAAATGAATAATCAATGAGCAGATGATTCTCCCACTCATTGGGAAGAATTGTACAGGAATTTAACGATCGAGTAGAGAGTTTTGAGTGTATCAAACCACAATTTGCTGATTGTGCTGCTAAAAAAAATATCAAAAGGATTATCTACTCCATAGGAGGCTACAACTCAATGGATTTAGATAGAGTGATGGTGTATTCATCCATGTGGAAAGAAGATACGAACAAACCTATTGGTTTACAATTGTGTAAAACCAATACCAGTGGCCATAAGATTCCGTTTTTCACATCCAAAAAGTCCTAAATTCCAATTATAATGTAAAATATCTACAAAAACATCAATATTATTTGATGTGAAGAAGCTGGAGGATGAGGCATCCCCCTGCAGTATGAGACAATTCTCAAGGAGGGTTTGAGGAATCTTATAAAATGATAGATGAACAACTATGATCTTTGACAGGGTGGAAATGTAACCAATGAATGGTCCTGAGACTATTACAGATGAACCTCATTTCGAAAATTTGAGGATGAGAAGAAGATATTGGGAATCTGTGATGTAGTATGGGCCTTGTAGTTTCAATTTTATTTACAATAGCACATCATACCAGATATGGTGAGTTGATAGTCTCTAAGGACAAACACCATCCATCTATATCATGGGGAGGTTGGAATCATCCTATGTTATCATATCTATATTGAGGGGATCCTAATTATAGTGGCTTATAATGTTGAGTTCATTTCCATAGAGAATGTGTGAGAGATCCAAGAGAAGTTGTCAGCTCTAGTGAAGATGCTGCTAGTTCTAGAGAAGTAACCAATGAAGAGAAACATAGGATTAAGGATGTCCCAATAAAGAAATGATTTTTTTATTTCCTGAGTGAACTAGTGGTGGAGGTACCCTAGGGGGTATAAAAAATAATATACTAGGGAGGTCATGCACATTCCTTAGGGAATTCAAGTGGGGAGAGGAGCACTCTTGCTGGTGGATCCTTGAAGTGAGATAATAGTAGCTATGTGTCTAGAGAATAGAGACAAAATCTACCATAGTGAGGCTGGTGGGGTTCATTTCCATATTGATTTGTGACTGTATTCTCTTACAGAGGGTTGGAAATATTGGGGTGCATCCAAAGAACATTTATTATGGCGTCCATCCTAGCAATAGTGAAGTGTTCCAATTTTTCCCTCCAAGTATTGACAAAGCTACATATGGTGATTATCCATGTTAATGAATGGAGGAAATATCTATATGGGTGGCCACACACATGAGAGGAAATGAGTATACAAAACCCTTCTATCCTCCCAGCATGAAATTACATTCATAAATCCTGATCATTTTCGGTAGTTGCCTTCACATGTTGGGCCTTGTGGACATGTTATAAATAGTCGATCTAGAATAGTAATTCATATTTATAGTATCCCCGCTTCCAATGGGGGTTGTGAATGATGATTGTATGGGGACTACAATGTTGAAATTATACCTCCTAAAATTATGAGGATGGGTACTTGTTGAGTGGTCTGACTAAAAGCTGATATGCAATTCATATAGCCCACATTGATTGAAAATTCAATCGTTATCTCTATAGTGGCTGATGAACAAGGTATACATAGAGGTTCCCCATGAGTTTCATAATTCCATACATAGAAATATTTGGATCATATTCATGTGTGAGGATTGAAGAAGGAATGGGATTTCCAAACCTACTACTACCTATGGAATTATACATGAATACAAACAACACCGGGGGAGCACATGTCTTGATGAGATTCTTAAGAAAAGAACCACAAGGGATGAAGAAGGAGAGGCCCCACAACCATGGGTCTGAGGGATAAAAGTTGTTGGAGCACATTGAGGAGGCACGATGGTCTAGGTGGGAGGACCTACATCTGCATAGAGATAGGAAATGTAACATTATCGACTATCCTTGGAAAATAATTTCAAGAGGAATAAGATCCCCATGTGGGAGTTCCGTGCTATTTTTTTTCCAAATTTTCTTGAAGTGGGTGTTACATATGGATCTCCCTAGATAAATGGTCTTTCCTTATTTCAAAGACAAACAAGGGATCTTTAGACATCTCAACACTCTCTATGAGATGTGTGGATATGTCAACTGATATGGAATATTCCTCACTATGCTAGGTCACCCCAGGGACAACATTCCTATGACCTAGGATGAAGACCTGTCATTCTTCTGAGAGATGATGGATCTACTACACTCTTAGGGAACATAAATCTCATTAACCACATGGTTAATGGTGTTTTGGATGATAAATTCATCAGAAAATCTATCTACTTGTGGGTTGGCTTCTTTATTGCCTCTATAAGTGGACACATAAGAGTCTTGGGGTAGTGATGCCTAATGGGAATATTCTATGAGATATGTTCCATTCATCGAACATGTACACAAATTATCATGTTTTTTAAAAGATACCAAAAAGTTTAAAGGGTTTTCTATATATTTTTTAATTTGTGTAGGGATTTATGAGCACTAATTTGGAGTGTTTCATGATGAAACTCAATTGGTTGGTGAGGGAAACTCAAACTTTAGAGGGGTAGTGTGGGTCCCTTTGTAATTTCATGGCCACATGTGGCCAAACATATGTCAAATAAACACCCATTATAAAGGCAACTGTTGAAGAGGGAATTCCTTGGAAATTTTATTTCCTGTGAAAATTCTTGAACTCCTCATCAGACAATATTATTCACATAAAACTCTTTCGATTTTTACCTTTATCTCTTCTGATTATCCTTTTTCACACATGGATGAAAAATATTTAAATATAAGTTCAAATGGTGTTAGGGGATAAACTTACAACATCAACATATGGGTCAATGATACTTGGCGAAGAGTTGGTGATGGAAAACTCCCAACAAAAACAGACAAGGAGGTTGTGGTGGTCATACCATTCCTAGAAGAATCAATAGAAAGGACTACTAAGGTGATTCCCATGATGGAGTGGGATGAGACAATTCCCATGATAGGTTTGAATGAGGAGATAATGGTGGATGACCCTGTTATAATAGCACGAATATATTTTACTGTTAGTTCAAAGGCCTCGACATAGGAATTAGAAAATATGCTAAAAAATGGAGCTGCTTGTGTCTTTTTGATGGTCACGCAATCTTAGAAATTACAATTTCGAGATGTTTTTGGAGATTAAGGTGATATCTGGACACTAATAGGGGAATTTGGGGAATTCATGATGATTACAACCACCTCATATTTTCCTCAAGGGGATGTAAAAGATTCTACTATAGGTGGAAGGGATGAAAAGGATCTGCATATGGGAATAAATCTATATTCCCCAATGCAATAATATATACATATGCATGATACGACCTTTGATTATTTTGATTTCTTCCCTCTATATGACCTTGTGATGCCGAATGATATGGAGGATTATTAATCATAGGGCACTGATAAGTATCTGATTCTTTATCATAAACTATGGATGCATGTGTCTCTCTTCATCGCCCATACCCAGATACCCAACCTACAACATCGGGTGGGATTCCTCTTCTAGTGTCTTATCATCCTGGGAACTGGTGGGGTGGACTCTAAAAAACATCACACGCTGGCTCGAGACATTCAATGTTGATAAAAAGAACACAAAATGGTAGGTTCTTGAATCATTTTGGATGAAACACAACGAAAAGGTTTCCAAGGAACAAGAGGAAGTTAAAGGGGAGATTTACCACCAAGAATTGATGGAATATGAGTAGGAATCTGTTACCACTTACCAAGATGAAATTATCAACATTCTAAGGTCCCAATTCATAGATTCTAAGGACATGGTGATGGAAGAAAATTCTTAGTTACATGAGTGATCAGACATATTGAACCATTAAAATTTCAAGGCCAAAGAAGTTCACTCTAAATCCAATGTAGTAAAATAAGACCTAGATGAGAAGTAGCAGACCCTAGAGGATACTCATCAAAGAATGTATAAGCCAGAGTGATTTAATTTTATAATCGATCATTGATGTAATTCTGAAATTATAACTAAAATATGTGGATCACCCTCCTAAATAATGATTGGGTAGTTTTAAACTATTGTGTTCTTGAACATGTTTCTTTTAAATAATTTTATCACACCTCAATAGTATTTATGATATATCAAGTGAAAAATCCCTAAGCTCACATTGGTTAATTATCTATGTGAGAATTAATGTACAACCATATGATTACTCATTTATATAAGAGTGTTATATAATAACTAAATAGTCAGTGGTATACTGTTTTGACTAACCACTATGGGAGTTTGGGAAAAGAAGAGATATGTATAGAGAATGTGAAAATCTTTGTAGTCAACTTTATTTTCCAAATATCACTAGTTCATGAATGAGTTATGGATAAGGATGTTGAATTATACCCAATAAAAACGGGAATACAGAATGTAAATAAAAAATCCCAATATATAGAACTCAAGGGGAGTGGTGTGATGATGGTGGATAACTACTGACCTTGTTTTAAAGTCATCATCCATATCCTGTTACCATGGATGGAGATAAATAGATGAGGTTAGGCTGGTGACCAGGTTAAAAACATGGGAGCTATCTTATAATATCATCCAAAGTCATCATGGGTATTGTCCTAAGATTGTAGGTGAGCTAGTGTGCCGCTAGACCATTCCATTATGGGGACCATTTGGATGTAGAAGATAGTGAGGATCCAAATAAGGTGATAAAAATGTGTATTGATGAAGTTATGGAATTTTTGAAAGTATTACCATAGTTGTAAAATTAATCTATAGTGGCTTAGAGAACATTGGTGTTTGTGTATTGGTTTGAAAAAATTTCAAACTCATTTTCCAGGGAAAGAATCATTTTGGTTTTTGAGGGATGGTTGAATAACATATCAGATGTGATAGATGACTAGAACCAAGGGATGATGTCTCATGAAAGGAACTGAGATGCCTAGAATTTTTACATCGTGAAATGAGGGAAAAATATTTGATGTTTAATGTCATATGGTGATGATGGTGAGAAAAAAATTTAATTTCATATTTTGAGGATGGTATATCAATTAGTTTAACATTGTATTATTTGGATATAAAGGATGTAACTTATAAAT
The DNA here is from genome assembly GCA_963277665.1 of Viscum album. Taxonomy (NCBI): domain Eukaryota; kingdom Viridiplantae; phylum Streptophyta; class Magnoliopsida; order Santalales; family Viscaceae; genus Viscum; species Viscum album. The sequence goes on from OY728143.1 coordinate 229,595,351, forward strand.
CTTGCATCTTAGATGACTGAGCCAATGTGAAACATACCTTCCCAACAGTAGCGCTGAAGGTCATAGGGGGTAGCATGATGGGGATGCTCAATGGAATTTCTGATGAAGAGAATAAAACATATAAGAAACATCACCTTGAAAAAGAATCGTGGTTGATTCAAACATTGTTGTAAGATCACAGTGGCTTGGACAATGAATCATAGATTAGGTCATAGATATTTGAGCGATGGATTCTCAAACATGTATGCATATTGTGGAAAAGTGTCAAAGAGAATGTAAATTGAGTTCACAGGAGGATGAATGATACAAAACACATTCCTAAAAATACTCTCCAAAATTTTAAATTAATGATGCTTGGACCTTGGATTAGGCTTCTAGTTTATTGATGTATATTTTAGAAAATTAGGTGAGCTTCCAAAAGTGTTTAGTGTGGTGGCGCATAATTACAACCCAACATGAACAAATCTAAGTAGGATCTGATGCTACACAACATCTTCTCATAAGGAATTTTACCCAGTTTAAGGTCATAAGGGTTTTATTGGTGCCTATATTTATGTTCATGGATTTTGGTCAATGAAAAAAGGAATTGTGTATCTCAACATTGCTAAAGAAAAACACCCTCCTTACTCATTAGATAGTGTTATCCATGCTCAGTGTATGAAATAAGGAGTGGTGTGGAGATACCTTCCTTCATAGGGTAGAAAACAATAAAGGTAGAATGTGGATGAAAAATGCGGCAAGGATGAACTCAAATTTCGAGACATGGATAGTGAGAGAGGTGAAAAACTAATGGATGGGGAACATCTATCAACCGTGTTCAAAACACACCCTCAATACTCTCATCATTTTGATATGGGAAGAAAAAATATAGGATTGACCATTGAATAGGTTTGAAATAGGGGAACCAAAATTTTCTATTGAAGATCCTTGGATGCATGGGAATATGATGGATTGTCAGCTAGCAAGGATACAAACCATTATGTTAGAGATCATGTTCAGATCGGGGGATGATGATTAACCAAATGGGGGGATGACGTAGAAAATTATTCATAGAATTGTGTAAGATACTGACACCAGTAGGGTGATGGCCACTATAATGAGGACATCAAATAATCTTAAATTAGGTGGAACCCATGTTTGACATGGGTTAATGTCTGATCCATATCATACATTATCATATGAGGCATCCCAATTATATAATAGGTACATCATGAAATCCCATACTCATTGTATGTGTCAACCAGATTTCAAATGAGGTGAGAACATTATTTAACATATTGTTTAAAAGATGTTGGTCATGGTAGTCTAATTTCATGCAACTAGGACTAGGGATGCTATTAGTATAAATATATAGAGATTTCACTGTAAGGGACATTTCTATTTAAGATCATATAGATTTGACTGTTGGGGGAAGGTCTGTTCAAAAAGAATCATGTGCTGTGTAAAAGAGTGGCTACCCAACTTTAATAGAGGGTTTGAAGGACCATTTTCTACACAAAATCAACAACTCGTACGCCATGATGGCATCATGCCATTGGGGAAAAGTTGTTCCCATAAAAATTCAAACTAAGGTATGTGACCATAGAAAGATATCATGGAATCAATACATATCACATAGGGAAGGGAATCAGTCAACACAAAGCTCTAAAATATGGTGTGCTAGAAGATGGATGTTGGTGGGGCTATCCTCTCAATTGAGGATATGGACTCTTTAAAAAAGAGGATGTGAATCATGCTAAATATATACAGGGTATGTCTACTATTTAACATCGTTTCATGATAATGTTTTCACTAATACCATACTTTTCAGATGGGGAATCCCTATTGATGTTGGGATAAATCATCTCTCATTAAGAAGAATCTTTGTTTTATATGGGTTAAGGTCACAGTTTAATTATGTGCATTGAGGATGTGGTTTGAAAGTCATATTAATTTATTTTCTCATTCTTTACTTAATTTTTCTTTGATTTCATCCCGTCCAACTAATAGGCCCAGCTAAATTATGGGGATTATAGATAAATAGTGGCCCTAGAGGCCACAATGGGTTGAAAATATCACGAGTACTAGATGGTTTAGTTATGTATCTATGGATAGGTATAAAAACAAAATGTCCTGGTATCAGTATGTTTCCCATGATGATATGAGTCAAGCCACACACAGTTATAAAAGTGCTAGCGGCATGGGATTATGGAAAACCCATGGATGAAGAAATCTATTCTTATAAGGGGTGAGTACAGATAGTTAAAGTTAAATTTTTTGAGTCTAGGGACCTTATTTTGTGGTCATAGAGCTCAGACTAGTTGAAAATAGTTTATGTTCATAATGATTGGATCAACGGGGAGGCTCTCCAAGTATTCTTGTGCGGAGAAAAAAAAATTAAAACCCAATTTTAATGGTGCCAAGTAGGCCTGACACCACAAGAAGAAATCCAAATTCTAACAACACATAGATTTTGTTTATACAACCTAGTCCATAGAAAATATTTTATTTTCATAATTATTATTTTATCAGTGAATATTTTAATGTAATTATTCATGGAATTTGGGGTGTGCATGTTCCAAAGGTATTCAAGTGTCACAAATGTGGTAAAAACCAAAATGATATAAGGTCTAAAAGAGGCATTTCATTCCACAAAATCCCCTTAAGACAAAATGAACGTAGATTGTGGTCATAATTCTTGGACTATAAATGGGGACAAGGTACTGAATGTTTGATATATTTGTGGTTGGTATTAGAGAAATAAATCCTAGGAATCACTACATATGACATGCAAATAGAAATCAAGCCATTAATAGTTCTAAAACTCAACATAGTTAAAGACAAACACTGATGTGGTGAAACACTATCTTATGAGGGAGTTGAGGCATCCCACAATTATTATAGGGAATACCATGTATGGGGAATTAGGTAATGGGTTTTTAACAATTTGATACATATCATATATTGAATCCGAGTTATATGTGAGGTAAAATCATCTCTCGTTAAGTGGTACCCCATTTTTCTTCAGGTTAAAATCATATATTAATTTCATGTGCCAATGAAATCATGCTTTATGGTTTGATATCACACAACATAGGATTTATAGGATGAAAATGGGTTGTATTGATAATTCATGGACATTTCTGGATAGTTTATGTTCATAGTGTTGGGACCATAGGGGTTGAGTATCCCAAAAAAAATACATGTACTACGGAAGACTAACAAAATTGATGTCAATTAAGGGACTAGGAGGTCCAGAACCACACAAAACATTCATGAGGTTATCTTACATATTGATTAATGTCATAATTATTGGAGATATACTACTATTTAATTTTCATAGAGTTTGGACCTTGATGATTTTTAGTTTATCATCCTGCAACTAGGACAATGGGGGACAATTTATTGTTATGGTACATGGACCATGAAGATTCTATTAGTTTAAGGTCCTACAACTCAGATTGTTGCATGTATTTTGGAGTCACAAATCATGAACCATTGTGCTTCCTTACATGAAATACTCTTTGAGTAATGTGGTATTGATTGGAGGTGTGGTACACACATCATCCATGGTAATAAAAGTGTAATATCAATTTGAATATAAATTATAAAGGATGTAGTGATGTTCCCACTTCAGATCCAACATTGGTGGTTTCTTTCCGTGTATCATTGGTTTTTTGAGAGATAGTACCTTGTAATAATGGATGATGGAGTAGAGGGGAACCTTCTTGTTGAATTCTTTAGCTATTCTACATTGGTACCTCTCTAGATTATACAAGGCCTAGAGATTTCTCTTTTTTTGTGGTTCAAACATAGAAATATATAATATTCCACTCTTTTTAGTGTCTTATAGTCATAGATAGGTGTTCTTGGAGATTAAAACCGAACAATGATGGCAAATAATACCTTTGTTTCATACACTAGGGAATATGGGGCCACTAAGGTGGAATTACAAGTAATCTTCTGATAGGAACAATGGGAGCTTAGGATGTCTTATGTAAAACTCTTCTTTATATGTTCAATAATCTTGTTAAAAATCTCAAATTGGGTCTTTTTGATATCAAAGTATATACATTATCCTATGCATGGTAGCAATAAGTATGGTTGGAATGAATGCTGTACTTGGCATCAAATATCTTCAACTCTGCCACAAAGAAGTTTGTTCTATTGTCCATGAGAATATCATGAAGAACTCTAAATTGATGGACGATTTGGGGGCACCAAAATTCAATAACTGATTGTGCCTTAAATTCATAGAATCTAATTTATTCTTCCCACCTAGAGAATAAATCAGTCATGGTCAGAATGAACCTTCACTAGTTTGATGTTTCAAGAGAGTACTATTCCACAACATCGAGTCCCCCATTCTACAAAGGGAAAATATTGCATGGGGTGTGGTTGAGATATATAGGTCGATGAAAAAAGTGTGAATGAATATGACATGCATGACACTACTAGGAAAACATGATGCAACCATGGTCCATATTGGGCCTGCTGTTGATTAGTATTCAAATCTGGTGGGAGAGTTTCAATCTCACATGATAGGTGCCACATGAATCAGCATGGTGTTACTATAGGACATGGGGAATCTCAAATCCTTAGATAAAATATAGGTGGATTCTATTGAACCTACATCTGTAGAGATTAATTTCTAGGTTATATTCACTATGAAGTGTAAAAAATAATGTGCACTGATGGATTCACTCATGCTCAATACATTCTTGTGGGAGAATACACCACTGGATAAACATAATGAAATTAGTTTTATATAATGTGTTTCTACTAACATGGGGTAACTTAAGGGTCCTAGAACCAAAGTTACAACTTCAATTTGGTTTAATTTTTCGTTTCTATATCATTTGAAATGATGGAAGTGATGACCCTCTGATGTTCCACATGATAGAACAGGTCATTCTAGCCATGCTATGGGAGGAATGTGGCCAAACAAGCCAATTCATCAGCTCAACAATTCTGTTAATGAGGGATGTGATTCACTTTCAGATGATAATGTAAATGGTCCATCAGTTGAGGATTATGTACTAACAAGGGTATGAGCTCTTTATTTTTGAAAATATAGTAAAAAATGATCTATTTATTAACTAAATTTGAGTGTCCCATTACATTAAAAGTGAGAAATATAAATATCATGTGTTGGATCAACACCAGTAAAGAGAGCCTGAAACTATACCACATTGTCTGTGTGTCATTCTGACACTAGGATTGGGTATGGAAAGAAAGTCTTTTATTTGGTGATGAAGATGATCCCCATTCCTACTATATTAATATTGCGATTGTTGAAACTTTTCCCAATGATGATCCTAGATGTACAATAGACATGTATCTACCAACACGGAATAGCCTGATTCCCTGAGAGGATAGTCTCATTTGAGAAATCAACATCCATGGGGAGTTCTTTAGGGGCTAGATGTTTGGCCAGGATGTCTTCCATTGTCTGGAATTTGAGGGCCTTCAGTGGAATGAATAAAATGTTTAACTACTGAATGAAGAGTTTGGAATTCCAACCATCCCATCAATACAGGGAGATTTTGGATATACATAAGTGGGTATACATGATACCCAAACGGTATCTCATGATGTTGTGAAAAAATCAGCAACTTATTCTCTACAATAACTAGCACAAAGAAGATCTTTTAGAACTGGTTGTATCTGGTTTTCATGTTGAGGATCAAGAAAATTAGATTGTATAAACTATTGTTTAATTACACATTATTTTTTGTGAGATAAGGGACCTGTGTTACCATTCTAGGGAATTCAGATTGAGGACAAGAGGCTTCCTAATAATGGGTTTCATTAGAAACTAGAGGTTGTTTTAATAAATAAATAATATCCTATATTTATAATTAATGTACTCATCCTAATGGTAAATAATAAAAGTATTCACGAGCCTGAAGATAATCAAACACTTTTTTCGGTTGATTTTCGATAAATCAAATTATATTGGATAATTGTCCTTCGAGGCCCCATAACTCCCAAATGTTTCTTGGAGAGGAATCTGGTTGATGGATTTGATTTTTTGGGTCAATATCAATACCAATTTATATAAAGAAAAAGTTAATAATCTTACTAGAGGTAACCCTGAATACACCCTTCATGGAATTCATCTTCAGTTATGGGAGTGGAGGTATTCCAAGAATTTCTAGAGATATTTAAGATGGTCATAATATTATATGGATTTGATCAATATTTCATCAATGTATAATTCAACCAATAACTGAAGAATATGTTTATAGATTTGGTGTATGTCCCGCTGATACATGGATCCTACAGTCTTCAGGGAAAATTGAATTAGATGAAAAATGACATTACACTGAGGCACCAGGAAGGTGGAGGAATCTTCATCCTCAGGGGCCATCAGAATATGGTTGTACTCAGAGTATCCATCCTTGAAAGAGAGGTCTTGGAAGCCTACTATATCTTCGATAAACAATTATTTAACTGTAAAAGAAAAATTCATCCTTAAACTATGGACATTGAGGTACCAAATGTTGATACATAAACTTATTTATATGTTCTTATTCCTAATGAGGATGATGTTGGCTACCAACTTGGGTGTATTGAACCTCCCTGATGAAATTGGATTTCAGGAGATTCATGAACAAAGCCTCAAGGACAACACCAAGAGATGGTGTATCTTTTTTTGGAGGCTTCTTGAACCAATGATGACTCAATAGGAGGCCAAGGCGTTTAATAGAGTCCTAAGGGTCCATATCTGGTATCTCTTCATAGAATCAGAACAATACATCATAATGATAGGTTAGGAATGTGAAATACTAATATAGATATTCTAGATATATGGAAACACTGATTATAGTTATACATTGGTCTTCCTTGATACAAAGGCCCTCTTTAATTGACTCATCAATGGTGGTGGAGACACTCTCTTCAAATGTAGGAGGAGAATCCTCTTGATCTTCATTATCATATGAGGTAGGAGACTCAGTATGAGGAGGCTGCCTTTCCATGATAAATGACATAGGGGAAGCGTTGGTTCCATCTTGGGGGGTCATAGTATCCTCTCTATGGGGATCTTTCTATACTCACATGGTAGTGACAAAATTTTCCAAACCAATTCTATTCAGCATTCGATCATGATGTTCATTCATGTCATTAAGAAAATTGTGGTGAGTAGAATTTAATCAATTCATACATAATCTAAAAAACATGCACGAATGATATGAAATGGTGTCCATTGGGGAAAACGTCTTAGAACATCATAGGTGTAGGGAATTCTAGCATCACTTGGGCCTTTCTAGTGTAAGGGTATGAGGTAATATACAGTCCTTCCTTCTTTTTAGGGATTCAAAAAACACTACTTCTTGGAGAAAATGAAGAATACTTTGATGCCTAACATTGTTTCCATCCAAGCTATCTTGATGATAAAATTATTTTCTACGTCTTCCCATAGATTGGACACCGTGGTCATTAGACAACTGGTGTGTTCAACCCTGATGGTTTAACCAACATCCCTTAACTCTTGTACTAGATGATATCCATGTATCTATAATCACATGAGTAGAAGGGGGAAACATCAACTTGGATTTACCCAGCTCAACCATTAATAGATTACTTGAGGTACTAGTGGAATGAGGAGGGGACTATTTTTTGAAGATGAAGTCATGGTCTACTGAGTAGCATGTTTTAGGTGATATCATGTGAGACTACCATAAAATTATTACATGATATCCTGAAAATATTTGACATAATATTAAAATTAACACAAATTTACACTCATTCCTATCATAAACATGAATCATTATGTCATAAGGAGTCTGATATGTAATGGTAAATCCTAGATTATGAAGTGTCTTGGTCAGGTTGAGGTTATTCCCAGAACATGTGTCCACCAAAAAGTAGCATTTCTACCAATTATTGAACAATAATAATATGTACACTGTCTATATGCTCCCCTGCATTAGGTCACATTTTTCATCTCCATATAATGATATGATGTCTTGGAATTCTTCATGTTAATCCCCCACTATATAATCAAACTCTGTTGTAGCTACCACAACTTCAAACAAGATATGTATTTCCAATGCTTCTGCGAGGGCATCCCACATTTCTTCCTACAAGAATAAGGACTCAATGATTGAGGTCCTTGTAGGTATAATGGAATAGTGAATTTACACATCTCACTTTTGTGCCAAAGGAAATATTTTACTCAAAGGGGGTGCTCTTTGGAATGGGGAACAATATATGATGCTAGATGAACTGATGGGGTCTGGATAATACTTGAAACATATTTCTATGGACTAGATGACCTGCTCTGATCCACCGGCTGAATTCTTATTCTATGAGGTTTGAAATTGGCTGGAGGTGGATGATCATTGATTGGTTTCAGCTAAGATACTCTGTCAACTAAAATGACCATCTATATTGTCTGGTATAGAGTCATTATTGAGGGAGTGGATGGGGAGGACTACACTTGCTAGGGTTTTTTTGCAGAACCTATTACCTTGTCTTGGTGGCATTATTTTCCCTTCTTGAGGCACCTTACTAAAAACCCTATAGGAATTTATCCATAATTTATTCCTTTGAAAATTTCATCTAGGGTAATAAAGGGGATTACATGGTGTTCCTCACTATCGGGAATAGCGAAGATTTAAACTATGTTGATAACATACACAAATGAATACTCTTTCTTATCATCAATGATTTCATACAGTGTTTGGAGGACCCTGGATGCACTCCCCATGTCAAGGGTTAGGAAATCACTGAGGGTGTGAGATATCATTCACATCATCGGGGGGATCTGGTTTCCATTGTGTGGTAAGTGCCAAATATTCAAGGGCATTGAGGGCTATAATCTAGACATAGAGGTAGTGGATGTAGAATTCATAAAAACCATAAGAGGTTCTAGCCCACCTAAGAGGTAACATATGAATGAATGGGAATGATTTATTCCTCTTAGAGCCATCTAGTCATAAAATTTGTGTCCTACGGTTAAAACATTTCCACCAATCACATGAACCCTCACTATCACGACCGATTTTTGTGAAGGTATGTGCCACCTGAGTCGAAACATCACCCAACATGACCAAACCATGATCTATATGGTCCTGGATACAATACATTTAAATAAATAATTATTTGATACTATGTTTGAGTATCCAATGGTATATGAAATTGTAGAGGTGGTCAGTTCCTCCAACATCCTAGGGCTTCCTACACTCTTCCAACATCATAATCCACTTCTCTAGGGAAAACTATAAATATACTAGGACTATTTCATCCTCGAATTACTTTTTATGATTCCTTTTCCATGAATGGTCCATATAATATATTTTCATTTATGAGGAGTCAGATCTAGATTCTCTCATCAAGGTGGAAGTGCTTGGAGATGCGGTTTCTAAAATTATGGTGTCGGGAAAAGCTATACTAGATAAGGATATTCTAGATGAGGCTCCCCTGAAAAATGGTCCCAAATCTATAATAATTTGTTGGAATATACTAGAATGGACGGGGAATTCATTTCTTTGGAAGGTATTCTCATAGGAGTTGGAAGATTCAATGAGAGGAACAATCATGTTTGCTACAAGGATTCTTCCAAAATATAAACATTATCATTAAAATCTCAAAATCCACCTAGAATGCTTTGGGTGATGAGATTAGGTTCCTGATCAGTGTTGACATTTCCCACACACAACGTTGGTATTTTCTCCTCAGTCACTAGCATATATAACGAGTACATGAGGCCTTTACACCAGGTATAGTAGTCTAAAATTCACTATTTAGGAATAATCGTAAACTTGAGGAGGTTAGAAATACACATCTTTCATGTGGTGGATCTAAATTGGGAGAGGAACTACCTATAGAGGTCTTCAAACCTAGAAATGGATCATATGGGTAGCTGGATATACCAGAATAATGTGGCTCTTTACAATGTCTTAAAAAACACCGACATCCAGAGGCCTCCTACTATTTTAGGGTCCCAGCATGGGTCCACACCCTGAGATGAAGTGGTCCAAGTTATAAATTTGTTAAAATTTCCCTTTTGGAGTGGAAAATATGGGATTTAAATATGATGGAGGTTCTCTGATGTTGTCCTACCCATTCCGGATATGGCATCCCAACTGGTCGCATTACCACCTATCATCTCACCAAAGTCACAAGGTAAGTAGTTAGAGAGACAAACAAGTCGTCATAATGAGGGCCCTGACTTTGTGATGATATATGACCAATAATGCATTGACAGGCTCAAAAACCTGGTGAGTGGGATCATTGACTCATGATGTGGCATGGAGTACATATTTTAGATCATAATTATGCTGCTCTGGCGGGTTTGAAAAATCATATTCTAGTCACTTATAATAAATTCTGGCCTCTATTGTGGATATATGTGTGGGTCCACCAAGATTGACTGGGTTATCTGACTGGGTATTATTTTTTCCCTTTAGGAAGAGAAATGGGGTCCCTTGGGGAATTTCCATTATCCAGGCACGGGTCAACAATTATGTAATTGATAATCATTTTCATCTCCTCAAAATACTAAAGCAATGTGACTATCACAGGTTATGCCTATATTTTTTTCACAAATTCTAATGAATCATTGTGATCATCATGCTTCTTTCCCTCTTTGAGATTCTGGTTGGTGAGTAGTAATGTATCATTGGAGGGATCGATGAGTCCATGCAACATCGTTTAATAATGAGTGAGAACACATTCAGGAAGGTTATTCAAGTGTTGTGCCACCCCAGTGGGTATATTTTTCTTGTCAAGTCATATGACAAATACATTTTTTTAGTATTCTAAGGAAACCCCATTTTCACAATGATGATACCAAATGTGAAATGACAACACTAAAGGATAGGCCACTGTATCTCAAGATATGGATGAAGTAGAGAGAAGTGTATTATCCCCATCCTATGATCTGTACATGTCGAGATACATCTTCAATAATCCAATGGATCACTATAAGGATCTTGATTCATCTATGTTGGATGGTATGGTGACATAAGTATGAATTAGGGAACTGAACCACTTGGAACATTGCTAACTCAACACTTTGGAACTACAGATCAATGGACTCGAGGTGATCATTACATCGTAAATAGTCCAACCGATGATCACAAATATAGTGAAGCATTAACTGATGATTTGGTAGAAATAAAATTCTTTATTATCAAAAAGGGAATCTAGAATATTAATGTTTGTGGTTCCAGGTGGTTCAAACACCACTTCCAGCAATTCAAAAGCTAGAACCTCCCAATGCCCTCTTTCTTAAAGAAAATTTCCAACTCTTGGTTGGAACAATATCTAATTGGTCCTGGCCACGAGATGGATAATGGTAATAATGTTGAAAACCTTTACTACTAGATTGTTATTATTGGATTCACCACACAAGCCTAATGTTCACTGCAAATTGGGACATCTCTTGGGGGTGGTGCCAACTGTATTATCACATCCCTGTAGGATGGATAATTCAATTATTCTTCTTATGTAGGGGTGGAAGTGTTCATTTGTGGCTCGGTTAAGTTCTCACCATCATAAGGCCTTATTTAATACCCTAATATATATCAAACAGATTTTTTGTATATGGAGATGAGGGAAACTTGTGGTGACTTGGATAACTATACTCTGATCTCTATAAGAGAGGTATAATTTACCCCATCTTAAAGTATCTGAATAGGTATCTAGGAATACTATGAACCTCATCTTATGGAATAGAGACCATAAATTTTTTTTCTACGACCCCAGACTCTATAAATTGGGATGGAGACCCTATTATTGAATTATCTATCCCCACAGAATTTACGAGATCAATGAGATCTACAATGACTAGGCATGTCTTATGGTTTCACCATCGATGGTGAGTGTTCACTTTGCTACCCTGGTATAGTTCTTTAGGGATTGTAATGCCTTCACCATGGAGAGGTCCTTTTTGTGGGTTGGTTATAACATGGGTAGGACCATCATGATGAGTTTAATTGGAATTGTGAGGACCTCCACATTAACTAGTGAAGGAGTATGTAAGACCTCCACTTTGGTTGGTGGGAACACATGGAGAATATCCAGGATGAGAAGTGATATTTCAAGGTGGAACTTCATTCTATTTTTCAAAAAGTAGGTGGAACTCTACATAGAGAGGCGAAGGAGTCGGGAGTAACTTCACTATGGTTGGTAGTAAAAGGGGGATGACATCTATGTTCTCCAATGGTAGTACAAGGAGGACCTCTATATTGGTTTTTGAAAGAGTGTGGAGGACCTCCAATCTGTTTGATGATAGTTCATGGAGGACCACTGCACTAATATATAATGGTATGGGGAGGACCTCTATTCATACTTGTTATGGTGTGGGGAGGACCTCCACACTAATTCTATTCATTAAGGGGCAGTCCATAATGGATGTTAGTGGCACTATTGATTAAAATTGTCATCTTGGCCTACCTATGAGGTATATGGGGTCATGATCCCAATTGTGAAAAGATAAATGCATGTTATCCTATTTCATGGATCTTAAAGGGATGTGAGAATAGTCAAAAGGTATATAAAAATATTATAAGATTCCCCTTTTATGGAAATTATTTGTGCTTGACCCCAATGTTTTCATTTAGTGATTTAAACATGGTCTGGAGGAGTATTGGTGAAGTCTTCCTTCTATTTGGCATGATGGACCAGTCATTACAAGTGTTGACAATGAAACTTGGGAGCCCTTTGGGATAGCTCTTAGGTACAGGACAAAGTATCCATGACTCAAGATTCCTATACCTCTTTATCATAGGGGATATAATCATTATATCTCTATGGAGAGTGTCTACTGAAGGGATTCTACTTCGGAATAGTGGGTAGTTTCCACCTATGTGGCCCTTGGTGGAGGTGATTTCATTAAGGTACTAATGCCTCTAGTTTCTTGAGGACCATGAACCTTATGGGAATGATCCATTCCAACTCATACCAGTGTAATAGGGTGGCGATCAACCCCATTTGGGTTCTCTTTGAGGGTGAGAGGGGGTGTGGGTACCTAGTAGATGAAGTCGCGGTGGAAACAAAACCATGCTGAATCACCCTCATTAATGTTCATCCTACTTCAACACCTGCGATCACTGGGTTAACGATTCACAATAGCTAGAGTCCTGTATGTAAGGTGGATGAAACCTTCATTATAGTATTATAAAAAGAAACTCCAAAAGCTCAAACATTATCTAATCTTCTAAAGAAGGTAAGGATCAATGACAACAATGTCACATACTGAGGATGCCCAATGTTTACTAACCCAATTTGTAAGTGATATTCATACTGGGATAATAATTTTCATGGTGGGACCTGGTGATGAATGATTGATGTAAGAACCCAGACCTTCTTTTCACGTATGTTTTCCCTCTCTGGTCATTTTTGAGAAAAAGAGGAAATTCTAGAAATTTTCAAAGTACATGACGTGTTCTTTATGAGTAAACGCCATGTACTCAGTTACCAGAGGTAGTCGGGTGCTGGCCATGTAGAGGCCATGCACACAGCCATGTGGGGGTGACTTGGAGGCCACCTAAAGCAGAGTACAGAAATGGAAAGTACACAACGTGTACTTCAAAATTACACACCGTGTATTTTATTTTTTTTCCAGTAAATGTACTGGGGTCGCGTCTAATCACCAGAACCGCCTTCTTCTAGGTTTTCTTCATCCGAGAGAACCCATACATCCGCGATACTTCTCCGAGCCCCTGATCCTCCATCTTATCTGTATTTCGACTGCCTTCTATTGATTTGGGAAAACCTCAGTAATATCTCTATTCTGATTGAGCTTCGTTTCATGATTCCTATTTATTCTCAAGTTATCCTCCGTTTAAAGTTTTATATGTTTTTATTGATCTTCGAAGTTCAATGGTGATTCAAGCCTCTAGGTTCACATATAGTGATCTCCCAACACCTAGGTAGGTGGATTATTCATTTCCGTTTAATTTCTTTGAGTATTATGTGCAATTTTCACCAATACCCTTGAATAGGGTATTGCGTGTGTACCATTTTAACCTTGTTGATTGTCTTCCATGCTTGTATGCTTGTGTAGAGGATAACTAGATATGAATATGCTTTATTGATATGGTTTGGATGTTTTAACCACGCCTGATCTATTTACGATCGTTGGTTCCTACTTGGACTTTTGTCCGCCTTGCCTGTTTTCCATGTCTGTTGCTACAGGGTGGAGAGTTTGCATTCTGACATGCTTAATATTCTGTAGACTGGTTAGACAAGTAGTTCTGTAGGTTTAATTTTTTCATATAGCATTTCTATGCTCGTTGACCTACACAGGTCCGTGAGAAGCTGGTGTAGTAGACTATAAGGGCAATTGACTGAGTGAGCTTCCTTAGAGAGTCTTTGAGAACTTTAGGATATAAGGGGGGTTGATCGAGTGATCTTCCTCAGAGATCCTAGGATGACATGGGGATATAAGGTGAATTGACCGAGTGAGATTCCTCATGGAGTCCTTGACTGCTTTAGACTATAAGGGTAATTGACCGTGTGAGATTCCTCATAGAGTCTTTGAATTTCATGAACGACTTTGGGAAATAAGGGGAATTGACCAAGTGAGATTCCTCAGAGAGTCCTTCACCATGGGGCTATAAGGGGAATTGACCATGTGAGCTTCCTCATAGAGTCCTTGACTACCTTAGACTATAAGGGGAATTGGCTGTGTGAGATTCCTCAGAGATTATTGTTTACTTTGGACTATAAGTGGAATTGAATGTGAGTGCTTCCTCAGAGATTCTATTTATATATTCTTATGATAGAACCAGAGGGGTTGGAATAAGTGTACTGCCCAGAGGGTTGCTTGTAATTGTTAGGTAGGACCAGGGGGATGGGTTGTGAGTACTTAGCAGAGGGTAACCTGTTTGTTTTTAGTTGTTTGTTTAGTTGTTGCTTGATATTGAAATTGTTTATTGTTTACTACTGAGTACTTTCATGTTTACTGCTTTCAGTACTTTTACCTGCCATATATTCACTGACTATTAGGCATAGATCTTAGGGTGGTTTCCAACTGGGATTTATCCTCACACCCTATTTGGGCCATGCTTTTGGGCTCAAACAGATTATATTGCTGTAGGTATAGATAAGGGAAAGTTCCCTTCTACTTTAGGTACTTGAGTGCTGTGGAGCTGGAGAGCATGGGACCAAGCTGAGGCTTGCGATGATGGGGAGCTTTCATCTGTTTTTCTTTTGTACTTTGGTTTAGTACTAATTGTATTCCCACATTTTGATTGTTTTGGATACTTTCCTAGACATATGTATCATGCATCATTCACACACACACAGACACACACACATATATATATATATATGTGTGTGTGTGTGTGTTTTCTCTAGTTTATTATTTCTAGTCTTTTGTTGTTTACTGTTGTTGGATATTTACTGCTTCTGCTATAGTATATTTGTTTCTCTTCAGCTCTGTTACTCTGCCAATGGGGGAATAGTTTCCCCACTATCACACCCAACACCCTCGCTGCTAGTCGGCAGCCTCTGGCATTCTAGGAAATGCGTTTGAGGCAATGTGACTAATCGAGTACTTAGTAATAAGTTGTTCCGAAGAGTAGCTAACCCATGTACAATGAAAATCCAATCTACCTTGTTGATGGCTATTTTTATGGTTTGCAATTTAACAGTTGATTTGATTTTCTCTGTTGGGTGACTCACATGTATTGTGTTGTTATCGTTGATGTTATTAATGTTCTATTTCTGTCACAACCTGATGAGATGAGGGTATGCCATCTCATGCATCATATAGGCACTTTCTAGAAATCACATGTCATGCATTCTTTCCATTCCATCTAGGATACATTAGCAATTCCATGTTGTTATGATAGATGTTGTATAGAATATACATGCTGTTGTGATAGATGCCTTGATAAGAATACCTACTGTTTGATAGGGTATTGATTGTGTAAGGTTTTGTTTGAATGAATGCCAAACATTGGTTCTTGAGGTGTTATGGGCTGTCATGGACTAGAATTTGGTGGATCATTACCTTGTTTTCGTTGTTATAACATGCATAAGATGCCAAGATTTCATTCTCGGGGAGTATGGGCCCTCACAGATCGGAATTTGGAAATTTCAATTTTCATTTCAGTGTTTTTCTAGGTTCTAGAGTAGTTTCTGAGGCTTACTATTCGAAACCCCCAGAATACACACAATGTAGTTTTGACCACACACCATGTGTTGTTCTGTTTGAGAGGAAACAATTTTTATTAAGTACACGCCGTGTAATCTATGTATATGCCGTGTAGTCTCTAACAGTGTCATAGGCCGTGTGGGCAGAGACACGAGATAAGGAATCTCTTGCAAGAACACGCCGTGTACCTATTGCACATGTCGTGTAGTGTTGACCCTGTGTCTGCCCGTGTAACTAACAACATAGAAGGATAAACCTTAAGCTATACACACCATGTTTGTATCGAACACGCCGTGTATTATAACTCAGGTACCCGACCGTATCACCAACAATACGGGTCAGTTTTATCCTTTCACGTACATGACGTGTTCGCCCTGAACATACCAGGTAGTGTGAGTCGTGTGTCATGCCATGTCACTAACAACACGGGCCAGGAGAAGCTTGTGTAGTATACGTCGTGTCTACTTTGAACACTTCATGTAGTCTTGTATTAGGAGATCCATTTGGCTTAACTGTGTAGAAGGACTCAGGCAGGGAAAGAGGATTCAAGTACACTCTGTGTGTTAGGACAACACGCCGTGTGTGTGGCGTGTTACATGACCAGTTTAGGTAGGAGTACCCTCCCATGTAAATGAATTACAGAAACACATCCTATAGTAATTGTACATGCTGTGTAGTCAGGTTTTCTAAAACATGACTTCTTTATTTCTCATGTTCCCTTCTTAAACATCTAGTTTTCAGTCCTTCATAATCTTGTTTTAAGGTTTGCACTTGACCTTGCATAGTCATGCCACCGAGACATCCTCCGGTTGTACGCCAGTTTCCAGGCGGTGATCAGACACTGGACATGGCTGATCAGGGACTTCCTGCAGATCCTCTGGTCCTTCCAGTCTTGGAACCAACCATTATACCTGACATATGTGCTGATGCATAGTTTAGAGAGGGATTTTTGGGGATGATGCAGACCTTTCAGGGAGCGCCGCCTCCTGCCTCTTCAATGGAAGAATTGACACGGGTCTTTAAGAAGCAGCATCCTCCCACCTTATCAGGGGATGGAGGACCCCAGGCCGCAGAGTCATGGCTAGAAGACACACTGACAATTTTTGAGCATCTGGAGATACCTACATAAAATAGGGTGAAGCTCGATACCTACATGCTTTGAGACTCCTCCAAGAGATGGTGGGATGTGATCTCACAGGCGGGACACCAGTATAATATGACTTGGGATGAGTTTTGGCGCATCTTCTACGATTAATTCTATCTGAAGACCTTGAGGGTTGATTAAGCCTGAGAGTTCATGAAACTAGAGCAGGGTACTCTTACTAATATGGATTATTCCTCTCGCTTCACAGAGCTGCAGTGCTTCACGCCTATTCAAGGAGGTGATGAGTTTTTTCTTGCACGGAAGTTTTAGGATGGTCGGAGGCACGACATCTGATTGTAGGAGAACATATTCTGGTTGACTTCAATACCTCCTATCGTTAACCAGGAACTGATCAAGGAGTGAAATCTGAGGGATTATGGAGCTGTGATCTAGGGCGGTTCGGCATCTAGAGTTAGTATTCCTCCAACTAATAGTAGGAAGTGCCACAGTGAGACTGCATGGGGAGATCAGAGTAGGCGGGATGCATCTTCTGGTAGCCAGGTGGTGTGTTGGAAGAGCAGGCATACGTGGCCACAATGCCATATAGACCTGGTGGAGTGACGATCTTGTGGAAATATGGGTTAACTTTAGCGCTTCTATCAGATATTCTCACCAGCATCTGGTGACAGGGGTTCTTCTATGACTCCGCATTCAGGGGCAGCGCCACCAGTTTCTCACCAGTCTAGGAATTGGAGTTCTTCCGGCCATTTATGCCAAGGTGGAGGTTGTGGCCTTGGCGGCCAATCGCTAGCATTTCAGTGGAAACATGGTGGATCAGCTCAAAGTGGTCAAGCAAGGTCACAGGGCCGCGACATAAGTTAGACTTTTGCAGTGGAGCAGACCCAGAAAAAGTAGGATCCCGAACCCTCTACATTTCAAGGTATGATCTTAGTAGCCTTAGTTTTAGCTTCTACTCTTTTTGATATAGGGGATTCCCATAGATTTATATCTATTTCTGTTGTGGGGAGCCTCGGGCTCTATATCTTTTCCTCTGCCGATATATTGACTCTAGACACTCCATTGGGGACTAGAATGGCTAGTGTATGTCAGTGCAGGGAGTTCCCACTAGAGGTTAGTGGGTGTCACTTCCTATGGGATCTCTATGTCCTAGAGATGACAGGCTATGATGTCATTCTAGGGATGGACTAGTTAGTTTCCTTCCAAGAAGTCGTCGATTGTTATCGATGTAGGGTGAGTTTTGTATCACCAGAGGGTGGAACCTTTTTTCATAGGGGTAAGTGGGATATCCAGGAGAGCAGAGCAGGACCTGATCATCATGGGTTGGGAGGAGTTACAACCCAGATTGGTAGTCTATATCTGGATGACCAGGTGACTTCACAGATGGACTTTCCTCCAGTGGTGGATCGTTTCTGAGATTTCTTTCCAGAGGACTTTTCTGGTTTTCCTCCAGAGCGTGAGGTAGAGTTTTCTATTGATCTTGTTCCAAGAGTGGCACCAGTGTACATTCCTCCTTATATGATGGCTATACTTGAATTGCAGGATCTCAATAAGTAGTTGGAGGAGTTTCATGAAAAGGGTTTCATCCGACCCAGTACTTCTCCTTGGGATTTGCGAGTCCTGTTTGCGATGAAGGTAGACGACACCCTCAGGCTTGGTGTGGACTATCGGAATCTGAACCAATTGACGACCAAGAACCGATATCCCTTTCCTAGGATTGATGATCCCTTTGATCAGCTATGAGGATCCTAGGAGTTGTCAAATATTTACATGATGTCTGGTTACCATCAGTTGTGCGTTAGACCATCAGATATACCTCTTACAGCCTTCCAGAGTAGGTATGATCTATACGAGTATATGGTTATTCCGTTTGGTCTCACAAACGCGCCTGTAGTTTTCATGGAACTAATGAACCGAGTGTTCCACCCATACTTGGATTCTTTCATTGTTTTCTTCGTGGACGATATCTTGGTGTACTCTCACACTTGACATGACCATGCTACCCATCTTGAGATCATTTTGAGTACACTAAGAGAACATCAGTTATATGCTAAGCTCTCAAAATATCACTTTTGGATGGATCGGATTCACTTCTTAGGTCATGTTTTCTCAGAGGCAGGAGTATCACTAGACCAAGAGAAAGTGAGGGCAATAGTCTCCTCGGAGTAGTAAAAGAAAGTCTTTGAGGTGTGGAGTTTTTTAGGGCTGGCTGGATACTATAGACGTTTCATTCAGGACTTTTCACACTTATCAGCGTTGCTGTTGGGTTTGACTAAGAAGGGTGTGGAGTTATTATGGTCAGATTATTGTGAGTTAGCCTTTCAGGAGCTGAAAGGGAGGTTGAATTCAACAGCAATACTAGTCTTTTTGGAGCCGGGCATGAGATATACTGTTTACTGTGATGCATCATGTATCGGGATGGGAGCTGTGCTTATGTAGGGAGATGGAGTCGTTGCGTATGGTCCTCAGCAGTTGAGGCCACATGAGAGGAACTACCCGACTCATGATCTCGAGTTAGCAGTTGTTGTTCATGCCTTACACTGTTGGAGAAATTATCTTTTGGGTGAGCATTTTTCGGGTTTCACCAACTAAAAAAGTCTCATGTATATCTTCACTTAGAGTGATCTGAATTTTAGACAACGAAGGTGGGTCAAGTACCTTTAGTCTTTTGATTTTGAGCTTTCCTATACGCCAGGGAAAGGCAACATAGTGGCTGATGCGTTGAGTAGGAGGACATAGATATAGGCAGCTCAGGATGCCAGTAGTGAGTGGTAGCTTATGGCTCTATTCTCTGAGATGCATTTGGAGGTGCACGACAGTCAAGAGCAGACTTTCCTTTCTTCTATAGTTGTTACCTCTACTCTTCTTGATCAAGTACTAATAAGGAAGCTATCATATTCAGAAGGCCTATACCTATGAGAGAGTGTGTCAAGAGAGGACCCTATTTCTGAATGGGCTATAGGCGAGGATGGGATCTTGCATTTCCAGGGGTGCGTATGGGTTCCAGCAGACATACGGGAGGATCTAATGCGGGACATTCATTCCTCAGTTTGGGCAGTTCATCCTGGTATCACCAAGATGTATTGTGATCTACACCGTCAGTATTGGTGGATAGGTATGAATAGAAATGTTGCCGGTTTCATCATGAGGTGTTCCACCTGTTAGCAGTTGATGGCGGAGCATCAGCGGCCTGCATGGCTTTTACAGTAGTTACCCATTTTTGAGTGGAAGTGGAATG
Organism: Viscum album; assembly: GCA_963277665.1. Classification (NCBI taxonomy): domain Eukaryota; kingdom Viridiplantae; phylum Streptophyta; class Magnoliopsida; order Santalales; family Viscaceae; genus Viscum; species Viscum album. Next base: position 229,615,787 of record OY728143.1, read on the forward strand.
ACGTAGCGATTGATTTCATGAATGGTTTACTGAGGTCACCTCAAGGGAACAATGTAGTATGGGTTGTCATTGACAAACTTACAAAGGTTTCTCACTTCTTTCTGATCAAGGAGACCTTCAGTGCTGATGAGCTAGGACGGTTGTACATCTGTGATATTGTACGTCTGCATGGAGTTCCACACACCATTTTTTTAGACAGGGATGCACGTATTACTTCTCGGGTCTGGAAGGGGATTCAGAAGTCTTTGGTTACAGAGTAACTTTTTAGTACAACTTACCACCCCCAGAGAGATGTCCAGTCCAAGCATACGATTCAGGTTCTTGAGGACATGCTCTGAGCATGAATCATGGATTTTGTAGGTTCTTGGGAGAAGCATGTACCTTTTGTGGAGTTTGCCTACAATAATTTTTTTCATTAAACTATACAGATGGAACCTTATGAGGATTTTTATGGTACAACATTATGATCACCATTATGTTGGCTGGATACAGGAGAGGCAACATTTCTGGGACCTCATCTTGTTCGGGAGACCACAGAGCAGATAGAGTTGATTCGGAAGAGGATGAAAACTGCACAATTTCAACAGAAGTCTTATGCTGATCAGCGGAGATGACCTATGGAGTTCGAGGTCAAGGATCAGGTTTTTCTATGTGTCACACTGAGGTTGGGACAGTGGAGGATTAAGAGATAGGTTAAGCTTTTGCTGAGGTATGTTGGGCCATTTGAAGTGTTAGAGAGAGTTGGGACGGTTGCCTATCGGTTGCAGTTACCTCAGAGGTACCAGGCTATGCACAACTTTTTTCACGTTTCTCAGCTCCGACGTAAAATTTTAGACCCGTATCATGCACATGAGGAGGTTGAGCTTGAAGTGGATGCATCGTTTGAGTAACATCCTATCCGGATTGTTGATCGCAGCACAAAGGTTCTTCGTGGCCGGTCTGTCCCTCTGGTACGGGTGCTATGGTAGCACGGGCGTGTACAAGATGAGACTTTGGAGAGGGAGGCTGATGTATGAGCTTAGTGGCTGGAACTGTTTGAGGTTTCTTCTTCTACACCATGCTAGGGAAATTCGGGGATGAATTTCGTTAAGGGAAGATGTTTGTAAGAACCCGTACCTTCTTTTCAGGTATGTTTTCCTTTTCTGGTTGTTTTTGAGAAAATGTAGAAATTCTAGAAATTTTCGAACTACACATCGTGTACATTTTGCGTACACGTCGTGGACTCAGTTACCATAGGTAACAGTGTTCTAGCTGTGTAGCGGCCATGCACACGGTCGTGTGGGGGTGACTTGGAGGCCACTTAAAGTGGCGTACGGAAACAGCGAGTACACGCCTTGTACTTCAAAAGTACATGCAATGTACTTTCTTTATTTTTCATTAAATGAACCAGGGTCATGTCTAATTTCCAGAACCATCTTCTTCTAGGTTTTCTTCATCTGAGAGAACCCATATGACCGCAATCCTTCTCTGATCCCCTGAGCCTCCATCTGATCTCTATTTTGAACTCCGTCGATTGGGTTGGGATCGCCTTGGTAAGCTCTCTCTTCTACTAAATCTTCATTTCATGATTTATCTTATTTCTCAAGTTATCCTCCGTTGAACATTTTAGACGTTTTTGTAGATATTCAGAATTATAAGGTGATTCAATCTGCGAGGTTTACATATAGAAATCTCCCAACACCGAGGTAGGTGGTTTGTGCCTTTCTGTTGAATGTATTTGAGTATTATGTGAAATTTTCACCAATACCCTTGAATGGGGTATTGCGTGTTTACCATTTTAACCCTGTTGATTTCATTCCATGATTGTATGCTTGTGTAGAGGTTAATTGGATATGAATAGGGTTGATTTATATACTTTGGATGTTTTACTAACACATGATCTGTTTACGACCATTTGGTCCTTCTTAGCCTTTTGGAGGCCTTTCCTGTTTTCCATGACTTTTTCTGTAGGGTGGAGAGTTTTCATTCTGATATGTTTGATATTCAGTAGACTATTTATCCAAGTAGTTTAGTAGGTTTACTTTGTCTATATTTCATTTCTTTGCTCGTTGAACTACATAGGGTTGTGAGAACCTGATGTAGTAGACTATAAGGGGAATTGTCCCAGTGAGCTTCCTCAGAGAGTCTTTGAGCACTTTAGGCTATAAGGGATATTGACTGAGTGAGAATCCTCAGAGAGCCTAGGACCAATTGGGGCTATAAGGGGAATTGACCGAGTGAGCTTCCTCATAGAGTCCTTGAATGCTTTAGACTATAAGGGGAATTGACTGTGTGTGCTTCCTCGGAGAGTCTTTGAATTACTTGAATGACTTTGGGCTATAAGAGGAATTGAACGAGTGAGCTTCCTCAGAGAGTCCTTGAACTTGGGGCTATAAGGGGAATTGATCGTGGGATCTTCCTCAGAGAGTCCTTGAAAACTTTAGTCTATAAGGGGAATTTACTATGTGAGCTTCCTCAGAGAGTCTTGTGTACTTTAGAATATAAGGGGAATTGACTATTAGTGCTTCCTCAGAGAGTCTATTTATATATTTTTTTGACAGAACCAGAGGGTTTGGACTGAGTGTACTACCTAGAGGGTTTCTTGTACTTGTTATGTAGGACCAGAGGGTATGGGCTGTGAGTACTTCCTAGAGGGTTACCTGTTTGTGTTTAGCTATTTGTTTAGATATTGCTTAATATTGAAACTGTGGATTGTTTACTGCTGATTATTTTTCTGTTTACTACTTTCTATACTTTTACTTTCCATATATTCATTGACATTTAGGCACAGATCTTCAAGTGGTTTCCTACTGGGATTTAGTATCACACCCTTTTTGAGCCATGATTTTGGGCCTAAACAGATTATATTACTGCAGGTATAGATAAGGTCAAGCACCCTTCTAATTCAGGTACATAAGTGCTGTGGAGCTGGAGAGCATGGGACCAAGCTGAGGCTTGTGATGATGTGGAGTTGTCATCTATTTTTCTTTTGTACTTTGGTTTAGTACTGATTGTATTCCAATATTTTGATTTGTTTGGATTATTTCCTAGACATATGTATCATGCATCATTCACACACACATATATATATATATATATGTGTGTGTGTGTGTGTGTGTGTGTGTGTGCTCTAGTTTATTATTTCTAGTCTTCTGCTGTTAACTATTGTTAGATATTTACTGCTTCCGGTATTGAATATTTGTTTCTCTTCCACTGTGTTACTCTGCCAATGAGGGCATAGTTTCCCCACTATCACACCCAAGGACCTCGCTGCTAGTCGGTAGCCTCTGGCATTTGGGAAAATGTACTTGAGGTGATGTGACCGATCGGGTACGGGGAACCTCTAGGTGGATTTCAGAACTAGGATGTTACAATTTAATCCAGTGAAATTTCAATATGGTTATTACATAGCCTCTACTAGTCCCCATGTTGATGACAAGAGCTTCACAAATTAATTTCGCTTTCTATTTTAATTCATTTATTTGTTATTGCAAACACATTAAATTACATTTCACTAGCTTCCTATTTCCCTAAGTTACCACATTTGAAATATGGGAGGAATACATCACTTTCAATGGCGGTGTATGCCACTTGATCAAAATAGGATGATAGGCTGCCAGTTCTTCCTTCCATGGATTCCTTCACTGATATTTTTCCTAGTATGGATCACCCTCACATATTAATTTATGTTAGTGAATCATGTTATTGATGAAATCTATATGTTGATGAAAATTAATTTCACCACCTCAATATTGGATGGTTAAAATCCATTGGTCCCGAGAGTATTCACAATTGGAATCTCTAGGAATGTTTTGAAATTGGGAACATTGGTCACCTATGAATCTTCCTCATGAGAGGGAATCTCATATAAGGTGTCTTAGGTATAAAACCCAATACATAATTACTTGATCACAAGATGATTAGCGCTTGGTCCATAAGACTACCATGGATTATTACCTTAGGAATTCAATGATTGTTTCATGGGGTAGGTATTATAGTTCAGGTGAAAATATCATTGTACTTTTAAGATAGATCAGGATATCAGATTGAAAAAAAAATAGGGGTAAAAGATTAAAGTCCTATAGAGACGATATTGGTTGATAATAATTCCACATGGGGGAATATCAACAAGGTGTGTCCTAGGAGGGAAGATGTCATAGTTGAGTCGTGTATTCATGGATCATAAAACCTATGAAGGATGATCCGTGATAGGATTTTAACATCTTTTGGAGACAATATTGGATGATTAGAATGACTCATGGAGGCAGATCAAGGAGGTTCATCCCAAGGAGGGAAGTTGTCACACCTAAGTAGTTTACCAATGGATCAGGACACACTTTGGATGTGGATATGGGGAATGAGTTTAAAATATTTAGTTGATGTGATTGGTTTATCAGAATGCCTCATTGAGGGGGATAATGTGGTTCATCCCAAGGAAGGGACATGTCACATCAGAGTTCTTTAATAATATATTAGAACACAATGTTGAGGTAGATCTAGGATGTGTTTCTTTAGGCGGTAAAACATAATTATTTCACCATTTCATAGATTCATCCTTAGGAAGGTATCCTATGTACCCTTTTTATAAGATAGAGATGGCAACCCATGTAGTTCTAGGTCGTAGTTTATTTCCTTGTTAAAGGAATGGTCCATGAAGTTTAACGTCATGTGGTAAGGATTTTCATGTAATGAAAGTTGATTCAATGATGGATGGTGTGGGTATTATGAAAAGTATCTTCACTTTTCATTAATGTCACTCTTTAGGGAACCCTATGGGTCTTACTCTTGGTAACTACCCATCACAGGGATTTCTACCATACTTGAGAGATAACAATTTGGGGCTTACACATGGGAGATTCCCCTTTTAGGTGTCTCATCACCTAGTGGGAAAGTATGGTGTCAATCGTATTCATAAAATATAACAGGGAGTGAGTTTCTATGGATTTTAGTTAGAGAGGGTGGCATCCCATGATGATCATAAATGGGCCATCCTATGCTCATCACATAGGCTAAGGCTACAATATTTCATCATGTGATGAGAATGTTTTCATGTAGTTAACCATCATACAATTAGCATGTGGTTCTATGACATTTTACATCATGTATCTCAGATGTTGTAGGACTCAACCCTTACCCAAAGGGCTTGTGTGACCAATGATCATGTGCCTCTATGCTATATGTGGAATTGAATCTACCACGGAAGAGTGGTTCATCATGAAGTTGATGTTACATTTTGTATTCATAGAAGAAAAAGGAATTAGAGTAAATAATCATAGAATAAATAGGTAGTTTGGGGATCCAGGCTATGGTTGGAGTGTAGTGGATGGACAATGGAGTGGGTGAAACTAGTCATTTTGGGACTTGCGGTGCATTTGGACTGGTCCTGCATTGGAATTGGGTACCAAGTAATAATACCACAGTGAAAAGGTGTTAATAAAAGGGAGGAACCATGGAGAAGCCTATGATAGAGGTTTATCAATTCTTAGGGCCTAAAATAGATATTTTTTAGTAGATAAGGTTCCTTGTAGAGGTCATGGGCTTCATGATGGAATATTCATTAGGGAATAGTGAGCCCCTTCCTCGATGTGATGTCATGATTTAGAAGGGGATTGATTAACAAAGGTTGAATGCTTCATAACTCCTCAAGTGCATTGAAAGGATTTATTCCTATATGATGATAATAAGACTTTATGAAAATCTCTCCACTTTAGGTAGAGAATCTCATGAACATAAGTGAGGTGGTTTCGTGGGGATTATATACCTTGTATGACCCATTTCCCTTTTATTCATGAATCGTATGTGATTAGTGAATGGTGTGTCATATTCCAAATTCGATATGCATACATCTCCTAAAATGTCATATATCATAGGGTATTTATCAAGATTTTGTAATTCCAATTATTAGAGGGATCCATCAAGCATTATGATCTTTGAAAGTGGGCATGGCTCTATGAGTTTGAATGTCACATTCACAGAGATTACTGTCATGTATTCACACATTCGTGAACCACTCTATTACAGGACTTGATGTCGCATGGAGGTTACCATCATGCCTCCACATGCTGAGAATGGGGCATCACATCCCTACATTGATGTTTCACAAAAAATTTATCAGGTCTCTATATGACCATGTCTTTCGTAGTCTCATTCCATTTGAAAAGTTGTGAGCTTCAAAAAAAATACCCCTTAGAGGTAATTTGGGATGTTTTGACTTAGATTAAACCCAAACATTCAATTCCTTACACACCTATTACTATGACATAAATATTTCTACATAAAAAATGCTTTAGAATTCCTGGATGATATTAAACAGTAGTGTCCCATTAATACTTTTTGGAATATTACATACTCTATTATAACACTTAAGTTATACTAGAGGACCAAAATATCCACCAAAACCCTTATGCCATCTAGAATAATATAGAACTATAATATACCATTATTATTTAGTATCCTCAAAAGTGGATACCATACCATTTTACATAAATCTACTGATGGAGATATGGTAGGAAATTTTTTTGTATTGATGATACCATTAACAAATATTCTAGATACATTCATGTTAGAATAGAAATATATTTATTATGAATGTTCATATGTGATGAGATTGAGGAATAAATAATCACATACATTGTAAGAATACATTATTTATTATTGATTATATAATGATTGATATTATTAGTGATATACTAAGGGAACAATGATTATTTTTTTAAAAGTGTATAAATTATCACACCCCTTTGGAGATTCTCTCTCAAAGGATATCACATTATCATAATGTATGATAATAAACTATAGTTTAGTCCATTAGTATTTCTAAAGGACCCAAAAATCTAACATAACCTATATTCTATTTGGTGACTATTCATTACTTACTAATCATTAACAACTAAACAATTATTTTCTCCATATCCACCATTTTATTATAGAAATTATTTTCCTTACTATCATAGTATAAAAACTCATATATTTACAGGTAATCTAGTCTATAAAACTATATTTTGTTTTGGAATTCTGAATATCATTAAATCCCATAATCTTTGATGATATACATCATGATAGTGGAGACCAATGCCTAATAATACAATCATGGATGATTTCATAGACTATCCATTCTATAATTATCTCCTCTATTTATTACATTAGATCATAAAGGAAGGGATAATTTAGTTTAATAAAAGATTATTGAAGGATGAAATTTTAATAAAAAAATTTGAATTTAGCATTGACCCCCACAAGACATTAATTTTTATCCTCCGACTAAAAAATCAAGAATAATAAAATAGTATTAATTATTATTATTAAAAATTTTCATTTACAAAATTTATCTCTCTCAGACTAAAAAATGTAGGTTATCTTTCTTTTTGAATAATTATAAATTATTTGTGGTGGAAAAAAACATTACATAATAAAAATGTAAATTTTAGAAAACTATGACCTATGATACTCCTTGATTAATCCACATGGGTACAATCCATAAATTCCCAAGACCATATATTCATATCATAGAATAAACCCAAATTTTTTTATACTGATATCATTACATCTAAAAATTGTTCTTATTTTGGAAACCTCTATGTGGCACTTTATCATTTAGGTAAATTTCTTCTCCATAAATCCTTGGGTAAGTATGGGATTCAAATCCCATATTCCTATGACTTTTTAACCTATTATAAATCTATATGGATATGATTCTTCTCAATTCCTAAATTATCAAGGCCATTTAGTACACAAGACCCTTTATAGTTCACTTCGTTTTTCATGTTTTCCACATGGATTTTCATCAAAAAAATCGATCAACCATTAAAACCCTTTCATGGTTCTTTATATGTATTTTAGAATGACTATGAAATGTTAATGGGGTTACATGGATCATTGATTTTCATTATTATATATGAGAGGATATGATTATAATTTTAGTTTATATTTTAGGATATTGGCATAACATATTTATGACATATATAATATTAATTCAACTAGCTTTATTTCCTACTATAATATATCACATTGGTAAACTACGATTCCCCAACCATTTATATTTTATCTGGTGATATTTATTCTCATCAATTTCTATAATACCCTTGACATATATATCTAAAATTATGATTATTATAACATTCTATTGATTATATGTCTTTTTATATGGAAATACCAATTTCCTTAATCAGCGAAACAAACTTATCCTTGAAATCAAATATGGTTTTTTTATAATTAATATTTCCTAACCACTCAAATAATATAGTTCAATGGTCATATCATCATATTACATGTTTATAAAGTGCAGTTTCATATTTAGTGAAAAGTTATTTATATTGTGAGATATGAACACTATTAATAGATCTCTTATCAACCCATGATCCTCTGATATGATACAATCATATGGGTGTACCCTATTATATCATTCTATATAATCTATTAATATATAGAGGTGATGGAGGAGATAATGAAACCTCAATATATTCATAAAAAAAATCTTTTTCTCTTATCAATGGGATCAGTTTCTGATGATGACTTCCCTAATTCATTAAATAAAATTTTACCTATTGTTTAATAACTTTAAACATTCAATATCATCACAGGGTTAACATCACAAATTCATTATATTTAACATAAAATATAAAATATTAATGTTAATCTATATTAGTTAAATAATGGAATATAAATATAAACTAGAATTCCAATTTTTTTTTCTAATTATGAATCCAATCCCATAATTTACAAAATAATATATTAGTAATTGTATTCCAAATAAATATAAGAATATTGGTGTCATTTTTATTGAATTTTTTAGGATGATTTTCTTTTCTTATTCAATTAAAATCCACATAATATATTTTATACCTGAGATATAATAAAGGAATTAAAATTTGAAAGAATATATCATTATCATGGTTTGACATCAATATATATGAGTGACAAGTATTAATCATCTCTAACAACCCTCAACCTTATCATAATTATTTTATGAACATAGTTATATAATTTCTATTAATTTTGATTAATGTTGTTCCATCCTTTAATTTTCCATCAATATATCACAACTTGTTCATTGAGATTCTTATTTCATCACATAGAAATCATGGTGTAATTTTATAATTTAGGTCATGAAATTGTTTCTACATGCGTGTAGGTGGGAGATTAAATTGTAAAAAATAAAATAAAATAATGATTTTGGGATCATTAAGAACAAATTATGGTTTAAAAGTGTTCCAATCAATTAAGTAACATCACTCATTCTCGTTTGTTTAATGATTCATATACCAAACTATAATTTTGTTATGAGGTTCACATAAAATAATAATAAAAAATTTTGTACTACCTTTTCACCAATTTTTTTTTAATAAAACATGTTTCTCTTCCTATAAATATAGACATTTATATAAATTTGAATTCATTTTGATGAATTGTAATTTATTTTTGTTCACATTATTGTACAACTACACAAAAATAAAAAATAATTAGACTAACCTTACTTTATGATGATATAGTATTATAACTATACTATTAACATAACATTTATAAACACCAAATAGGTTTATTATTGTGAGACCTCATGGTTATCTCAAAATAACTATTCTAGTCACACATAGTCCATTTTCATTTATTTAATTATTTTTATAATGTTACAAAAATTGGGGCTTAATTAGGGTGTCGAGAAAATTGAATATAAATATTTGTAACAAAATTATTAGGAATATATGGATATATTTGGAATAATTTACCTTTAATCATATTACTTCATATTGATAGATAGATTTTAATTGCACTTATAAAGGGTGAAATAAAAAATAAAGATGGGTCTATATGTATTTCATTGATTTGATGATTGAGCCCCTCTCCACTATGATCAAAATTAATTATTCTTCATTCCCATTGGGAATGCAGGAGTTAACAAGAAATCTAAAATCCATAGAAAGTTCTAGTAGATTAATATCATATTAACCGTGAAATAAATTAATTTTAATACTAAACAAATAATAACATAATATTTCATTCAAATCCACGTGTTGAGGATCACACAATAATTCATTTCCCAAATCACACCATTATATCATATATTAAATGATCTTGGAAAAAATAGATAGAGTTTAAATAATGTATTATGGTCAAAAGTGGGAATGATAGAATTAGAAAAAGAAAATAAAAAAATTATCCCACACCGACTCACTATTGATTCAAAATAGAATATTTAAATATTGAAATATCATTAAAAATAGTCCCTCATGGATTGTAATATTTGAACCACACTCATAATATTGATAGATGTAGTTAAATCCCTATTTATATGATAATACAAGTAGTGATATATGAATAAAATATAAAAAAATCAATGTAAGAATAATCTAAAATCAACAGTCTACAATGGAATGGTTCAAAATCCTCACCATCCTCACCTTATTCCCGGTTTTGCAGATATTTTAAACTCTATCTTTTATTCAATTAGGAATATTTTGTTTTATTGGTAAATATAGATTCTGAATAATTTTTCTAACCTTTATACCTCACTATTACATTCATGTTTATGGATTTCCATTCTATAATCATTCTATTCCATATATTTAAATGAAATAATATTTCTAAGATTGATCATGCAGTTACCCTGAGGGGGTTTGAATCAGTGGTGACCGTTTTTACCGATTACATTCAAGTTAATCACTTTCATACATTTTTTTTGATCACACAAATATTATTAGTTATGATTTATATATATTTAGATGATATTAATCAATAAAATAACCTTATTCTATAATGATGATTGAAGAAAAATAACACATAATTATTTTTATATGGTTCATCCTCAGTGTGTGAACATATATCATTGGAAGGGGGAATCTCATTTGTATATATATATATATTTGAATTTTATAGTAATGTGAATAAAATGAACCCATTCATATTATAATCCTTATATTTCTCGATACAAAACAATTCGAATTTCAATCATATACTAGGATTACACTAACTCTAATATGATTAACTTATTCTTATCTAATGATCAAAATTAAGAAAAAACATGTTATAATATCGATGAAACTTCATATAAAAAATATTCATCCAATGAAATCATCTATTTTTTCCATTTTATGAGCCTCTTACTTCAACCAGTATGAATTTGTCTAATTCACCTCACCTTATATTCAGTAAGACTCCATATTGTATGATTCTAAATTATGGGCCTCAATATTTTGTGACTCAAACTTCATCTAGTACTCCTCTTTTTGGAGAAGCTATAAACAACTTCCTTCTAAATAGTACCTTCTATATGATACAATATATGTCTGTTCAACATGTGACTAAAAAATCCATCATATATTCTTGATCAAATGGTCTATTAAATAGACTTCTGATTGGTATGCATATCTAGTTCCTCTTCATCAACTATGTGTTTCCTTTTCTGGAAAATATCATTGTTCTTGAAAACATCAGCACTTAAAATACATTATGTGAGTAAATTGTGAAAGTTTAGTATATATGTACTTCAATTTATATAGAAATTCCACTAGGTAAAAATTGATAGATCTCAAATGTTATTTTCTATTCAAATCAAATTATAATTATGAATATTTCACTTATATCAAATTCACTGGATACAGATCAATTCTTATAGATTATTCTTGATTATTCGTAAGGACAACAATATCCAAAACCTTATAGGAACTTCCATAAAATAATTTTAAAGTAAACCCTTCAGGAATTATTATTAAATCCTTACAAAATGATATTAATTTTCATCATCCTTGGATTGTAGTTAATGACTTTAAAAATTCATAATAAATCTCATTATAACTTATTTTGATATATAATTGTATAATGGATTTATTATGAACATTCTTGCCATATCAACTCTTTCTAAAATCCTCTATCTAATCATCATTACTGACTAGATCAATCATATGGATTTGGTACTCCCTCAACTATTGATATTTATATACCCCTCTTCATAAATTATTCATAAATATTTGAAAGATTAATTTTGGTTTATTACTCTACCATATGGAATTTTATAGTATTGAACAATATGATCAATCTGATCTGTTATAATATATTCATATACTCTTTTTGCCTCATATTAGACTTCATATTTGTTCTTAGATCTCAATTCTTAGTGTGGTTCCTCTACATAAAATCATCTATATGATGGCATCACATTTCAATATTTTATGTTCATCTATTTGATGTATCTTCAACAAATAATCATGATGTTTCATTTGATAATATTATTATTCAAATATTACACAAAATAATACAGTAATAAATATGAATATATGAATTATCTGACTGATAAAACATTAATTAACCACAAGATTCATATAAAATTCATTTGTATTATGTACTTCATATTTCTCTGGCTGATTTAATTGTATGTATCCATCTGATGTTAATTACAAACATCATTGATTTTATCATTATATTGTTTGTAGAAAAACATCATCTCCTTTATAATTTTATTCAACCTATTTATACAGCATCTTCATAGACAGGTCACAAAAGTCCCTTCTATTATTTCCTCCACCAGAATATATTTAATAGGCTAGCTTATGTACAATTTTGTATGTATTAAAAAACATGAGTTTCCTGTTCAAATCCTTCAAAATGTATCACAATCCTTGACCTCATAAAAGTGATCATTATGAAACAAGTAACATGATATTTTATACTTCATTTTTATACAAATTATCTATCCAATATAATTGGGTTATTACCCTTTAGTTAGGTCAATACAATCATTATTTTAGCTTCAACCTACAAGGCTCAAACCCATGCATTGATCCTATCCCTTTGATTTTGTATAAACTCTTTTGAGATAAAATATCTCACAATATTGTACTTATTCCACTTTTAGACATTTTATAGACTATATAATACTGTAAAAATCCATAAAAATAACTCCTTATAACTCTTCATCTTCAAACTCTATATGTGTTCCATTATATATTTTGATCCAATCGACTTGAGATTCCATTATGAATTGGTAATAATAGATTACACTTGGAATTATGGGATCACACATATACAAGCATTTATAGGTTTCTTATACCTTTATACAACATTCAAAACCCTTCTTGTAACCATACATAGTAAAAAATAACATTTATAAAACTATGTTTTTAAAAAATCACCAGCTTGATAACATTAGGGATGGTGTGTCTGATGACATTTTGAACCATCAATATCAGTCTTATATTGTTTCTATGTCCACTAAAATCTGTCCAGTGATATATATTTTTTATGATCTATGTTTGATAATCTATGATGGGTGATATTAATTAGTCATCTTATAAAACGCCACCTATAACATCTGCTAGGTGTTCTGCAATTGTATTATTGGACTTCAAATCCTAACAGATTATTAGCCTATAACAACAACATTGTCCCTTTTGATGTATGATTGTATTTATCCCACTCATAATAACATGTACAAACATCATTATGAATCAATGATATTTTCATGATGTTTGGACCATAGATAATGTCGTTTAATCATCTTACATAATATGTAATATGTCTTAACATCCATAAAGAATGTTTTCTAACATGTATAATTAAACCTTATTATCCTCTTTTGGTAGTTTTTATAGAAAATTTCTTAACTTCAGTGAAGAAATATTCCTTATATTATTTAGAAACTCACTCTCCCCCTTTTACTTCCTATAGAATACTTCATCATTCTCCTTCTCTATTGATACATGCTACTTCATCTATTTTTTTGTATCTCTATCCAATAAACATTAATAGGGATAATTTTCTTGTGTAACATTTTCATTCACCCTCCTCAATGAAATTATAGTAAACTATTTAGAACATATACAATATATCAGTATCATCACCTCATTGGAACTATAATTACTACCATTAAATTTTTTTTCAATACCAGATTACATTGAAAGTCAAATAGATATTTTCAACAACATTGGAAATGAAATCAAATGATACTTCATTATAAATAGATTTTTGTGAGTGAGTAATTTTTTATTCCAACACAATGATCAGAATCTAAATCAACACTTTTTATAATTTTGGGTCATTGGAGAAAAATTCTTCACACGTTTTCTTTTTTCCATACCATGTATGCCCTCTTGACATATTAATAAATGGAAATAATCAAATTTCATAAATAAATAACTCTATAATCAAACAACTCCATGTCTACTTAATCTATTTTGAGTGAAAAAAATAAGAATCAGTTTTTCATATATTAATAATGTTGATGATGTATTACCAAGTGATTTTAACATGTCAAATACAACATTATAATAAAAATCCATCATGTTTTATTTCACCTTACATTCTAGAAACTAACATAACAAACATATAAATTTTTTTCAAGCATAAACACGAGGAGGTTTCCAAATTTTAATTAAAAAATATCTTTTTCATCAATGATAAATTTTTATTATATAAATAAATAAAATTAATTATTTATGAAGCATTAAAATAGGAAATGTACCTTTAGGATTGTATAATAATTTTATTTTTCTTCATCTTCAAGATTTTTGAATATATTACATGAACACCATGGTTATATAGAACTACTTTATATAATAACATATAAATATTTCAAAAAAACTAGATTCATTATTATACTTTAAGACTCTCTTGAACATCATAGCCTTCAATTACCTTTCACAATTTAATCTCATTGAATAAAATTATAGAAAAATTGAATCATTATTAGATTCAAAAGATGAAGATAAAAGTTTAAAAATTTTCTCCCAAACTATAAACTCTATAATCTATATATTTAATTTTCATCATGTTTTTTCTCTTGGATACAAAAATAATAATCATTTGTATTTTAGTGGAGTGTTCCCAGAATGTTTGAATCTTTTACATAACATCCTATCATTTGGTTTGTTACACATTTGATGAAAATTACTATGATCTACTACTTCTTCACAATAGATGTATTCCATTATTCTAATCTATTTACATAATTCTCACAATTATTGAATTTATATTCTCAGTATTTCATACGTCATATTTTAACATTCATGATCTATTTAAAACTATCCATGTGGTTTCTAGCTATACCATATAATTAACGTCATTTCTAGGATTTCACATATGTTCAGACATTCTTTATTTTGGTAATA
Organism: Viscum album; assembly: GCA_963277665.1. NCBI lineage: Eukaryota > Viridiplantae > Streptophyta > Magnoliopsida > Santalales > Viscaceae > Viscum > Viscum album. The sequence goes on from OY728143.1 coordinate 229,630,861, forward strand.
TTTTTCTTTACTTCATTTTTCTTACGAAAAAAAGTATATTTACGGTTCAACAAAATTAAATTATCTTAATGATTATTTGGATTCATTCCATTATTAATACATTTATTGTTTTTGGATAGTTAAACAAAAACTTATATCTTTAATGGCCAATTCATCTATATCACACACAAAAATATTCGAGAAAAAAGTCTACAAGATGTTAGTAGTTATTTATTCAATTCTTACTATTGGATAAACATAGTAGACATTATTTTCCCATTACCATTTCTCTATTATAATGCTGTGTTTATCTATTCCTTAAATAATGGCATATTGTTCCAATGATAAATTTCTATGTGAATGAACATCCCAAAACACCAATAGTAACCATTTAACCTAGGATTCACTGTGTTGTGTAACATTTTAGATAGTAGAAACATCTTATTAATGATATTTAAATCATATAGTAAATAATTCCTTTGTCACATCTATGTTATAACATTTTCACATTTCATTTTTGACTTCCACTATCATAGAAGTGGTGGTATACAAAATATTATTCACTTACTTTTTCAATAGATTATATCATTCACTATGATTATGTTGGTGAGTGATAATAGATTCATTAGAGTGATTGTTTACCCTTTTCTTCACCTTTTTAGATGGTGAGGGTTCCTATGATTTTAAATTTTCCTAATATTGGATAAATTATTTCTTATATCAGTACATTTCATAAAATCATCAAAAAAATTTCTTATATCTGAATTAAGTGATTATTTAACTTCAGAAGGTTTTGTGTTTCCCAATAACACCTATTTATTATGAATCATTTTATTTAAATTGACTTACTTATTATTATAAATTTTAATATTTTCTTCACATACTTTTTCAAACTTTTGTATCTTCACATCAAGATACATACTCATTCTTTCAATAAAATAATTAAGATCCTTTAAATTATTTTCCATAATCTAAATTTATGTATTATTAGCCAAAAAGTTTTCTCTATAAGTAAATTATAATGTATGTAACATGTAATTATTAATTTTTATAAAAAAAATTATTCACAGAAAATCCTTAAAAAATATTATTCTGTGAAGATGAAAATGAATTCATAGAAAATTGATACTTTTTCTTTAATATAATTGGATTTGGAGGAGTTGTAACACATGTGATTCTTCAGAAATATTTCATCATGTAATTTCACCTAATTAAATATTAATCATTCAAGCCTATATATTATTTTATCTTGGACACCCAATTAGAGACTTATTTTCTCAAACATAAAATTATAACACATAGAATTATTCATTATGATCTTAATTAATAGTGTCATTCACACAAAATCCTTGATGCACGTCTGTCGTAAGGCGTGGAAAATGAAAATTTATTTTTCTGATGCATCATAGTGGATGACCTGGGCCATCTCACTTGATGAGCGTTGAGGTCGGTTCAATAACTGATTATAGTTCACCAATTATAACTATTTTTTTAATTTACTAACACCAATGGTTAAAAGGGTTTTAAAAAATACTGAAATTATAATAATGAAATGAAAAATCTAAATCTAAATGTAGATACAGAAGAAAGGTCTTAGTCTTAGGGTTGGATAACACAGATTCATTCACTATTTATTTATTGTTTAAAAACAATTTTATAATTAATTTTATGAAACCTAATTAATTAATAAATTTCTTATTATTTAAAGAGTGATTTATTTTATCATGCCTCTAACACACCAAACCACACCTCCTCCAATAGTCAACTAGGATAACACATCAACCGAGAATTCTGTCTCAAAAGACCCTGCTCCATCGTATGTCATTTCAACCCTTATAGAAAACCCAACTCCACTATATATAGGGTTTTCCTAAGAGAAGGGAGGGAAAATGAATTGATCAAGGAAAAGAAATGGATTTTGAAATAATTTCGTCATGGATGACTGCCACACCCATGCAATAAACACGCATCCACCACAAACAGGTTTAAAACATTTTGAATTGAATAGAAATAACGAATAACAACATGAAACACTCCCCCCGTTCCATGAATTTATTTAGTAATTTTCCATGTCCAAGTGAATAGAGATCACAATAGAAAAAAGGAAGAGAGAGATTGTGATTGAGATTACAAGAGAAAATGGGTGGAAGAAGAATTGTGAAACACATTAATAATACAAATATGAATGAATTACATGAGAAAAAAGTAAAATAAAAAGAAAATAAAGGAATAAAAATCCTAAACAGCCCTTCGACTCTTCTTTTTGGTGCCCCAGAGGGTGTAAGTATGGGATGGAATGATTTGAGTGGCAGGATATCCTCTCTTTTAAATGGTAGATTTCATCCTTAAAAAGTTGTCATATTGTTAACCCATTAATTTGAAAACTCACATGCGGACACCTTCATGAATGTTGTTCATAAATGTTGTGGCCATTAACCCTCCAAATATCTGATTAATTGGCCATAAGATGTTTGAGTTATGATTTTTTTCATTGGTGGTTTCTTTTTCAGGATGAAGGTTCCAGGAATCTTTCTTCAAAAGTATAACATCCAATAGAAACCATAATGATTTCCAAGCGCCATAAAATTAATTTTATAGATTCTCCGATATATCATAGTTCTATTCCAGGTTGAATCACATCAATTAGAGGTGTGTAGGCTGAGATATACTTTCGTTAAAGTGGTGGGGTCCACTTGGCCACCTGAAAAGGCCTTCAACTTCATTGATTTTTAAGGACATTAGATGATCGAATCATACCTTGGTCTATAAAATAAATGTAGAAGGATATAAAATAAGGATTCAATAATAAGAATCACCCAATTTGGAATTATATTTTTCAGTAAATGACTAAAATACCCTTGCGTAAAAATATATCACAAATCTAGAATTAAGTACATTTCACAATTTAGATCATTTTCATTTTATAATCCAAATTGCACATTATTTTAATTAAACATTTAAATACACGTGTTTCATCATATAAAAAAAATCAAAAAATAATTATTACATGAAAAAATATGCACATCAAGTTCCGGTGTTAAATACCCCCACACTTAAACCATGAATTCCCTCATGAATAAAATCTCAACATTGAAATCAAATGATACCAATATTACTAATATTAAAATTCCAAAGTAATAAAAAAATTGAATATCAAATCAACATTTTAAAAATCCACATAAAATATCAATTTAATTTACCAAATTTCAATGAAACAATTAATTCATATATTTTACTTTTTTCCTTTAATAAACTTTTAAACTTATTCTTTCATTCATTCATACTTATAAATTAACTATTATTAAACATTCCGCATCATGATTTACCTCACCATTTAATTTTGACACTCATCTCTCATGATACAATTCATGTACTGTTTTTCCCATATAATGAGAAAATTCACCATATCCATAAGCTTGTAAAAGAACAACATTATCTACAATTTAAATACAAAAGGATCATAAATCATGAAGAATTTTAAATAATGGTTAAAAAACAATGAGTCTTAAGGTTGGTAGTATTTGATCATTTAAAAATTAAGCCCCATGGAGGAGATTGTACCTTAAGTACATTGCATGATATCAAAAAGTTTAACGAAATTCACCCATTCAAATTAGTAATACCCACTTCCCCCAAAACTCAAAGTAAGGCCATGATCAAAGTTAATCATAATGAATGACTAATACACCCTCTATATTTTTTTGAATGTTATGATTATATAAAACATCACATCCATCAACTAACCACATATGATTAGATGATCGTTGGTATGGAAAATGGTTATTTTTGGTTCTTCCAAATCACAACCTAATTTTCTCTCCTTTTTTTTGTTCTTTTTGTCATTTTATTAATTTAAGAGTGGAAAACAATTAAGTACAATGAATGATTCCACAACCTTTTAAAATTCCCATAATATCACCCCTCATTGTTTCATTATAATGTATGACATCCCTTCTACCATGATTCCCTTCACCCCCAATCTTCAAATTTAAAATATCATGAAAATATCTAGAGTTGGGTAGGAAAGGATAAAAATGGCTTGAAACATGGCTCATCCCTATAAAGGTCATTCATGGTATCTATGGGATAAATGAACTATTTATTTAAATGTGGTTTTTAAGGATAATATATTTTCAAAATATTACTCAATCATTTTATATTTTTTTGCACAATCATAACTTCGACAAGTTCAAATATAAGTTCTAGTCGGTGACATGACCCAAGATCACTCAATAAATATGCTGAAGAACAAATAGGAAGTACATGGACTATAAATCCTCTCAATATTGAGACATTTGATATTTAAAAATAAATCAAGGAATTATTAATAACAACAAATCAATTCAAATGAATTTCAAAAATTCATTTTATGAAAAATGGTAAGAAAAATTCATTTACATAAATCAACTAATTATCCTAAATAATGATTCATCATTTCAAAATACATGATTAACTCTAAACCTTCAATTTTACATTTTACTCATTTAATATCATTAATATTGAAATAAAAAACATGGAATCATATAATTCCAAAGAAACTCATGTCTCATAGATATGTCAAGTAAAGAAATAATTCTTGTGTGGATATGAAATTTTATCTTAGAAGCTCAAAACATGTTTTAGACAAAAACAATATAAGGAGATTAAATGTTTAAACAAAAAAAGTAAATTCCCTTTTTAAATAAGTCTTCAATCCTCTTATTCTATTTCTGGATTCCTTTTCCCATATATGAACCTACAAAATAGAATTACTCACTTAAGAACATGGATCATATCATTAAAGATCAAAAATATAAGGATGAGTGGGTCGCATGATGGACTAATCTAAAAATGGAATTTGAAATATAAATAGCATGTAAAGGTAAATCTTGGTATGATCCCCCAAGTGGGACTTGAATTTTATTTCCTCCTTAGGGAAATACCAGCTGTTATCCACAATCTGTTGGGGGTGGATTTTCATGGACATGAACCAAAAAATGTGGCTTTTCCCAACATCCACATCTATGTTGTTGTTGAGGAGGACTCCATGGGTTGAGTAGACCAGATCCACCCCTTTCATAATGTGGTAAAGATTGCATGGAGGTAGTAGGATGATGTATAGATACTCCTCTATATTTTTTTTCTAATTCTGCAACCATCTTATCTTCTAGTTCATGCTTCATGGAGGATTTAGCCTCTTATCGGATTTCCTCAAGCTCAGTAACATGGATATCTTCATGTGGGACTCCTCTGGTAGGATTTCAATGTCTTCAATGAAATCTATGTGTTCCTCAATAGGTGCACATTAATCCAAATCATTCTCCTAGGATTAATATGATTCCTCCAATTCTGAAAATTCAAAACGGTTGAAAATTATACTAAAATTAGATTCAATAAAATTATTAGAGAATGAGTTCAAGATTGTATCATCTCCCTGAATTAGTTATACTTGAATATTTTCTTTGATGGAGAGTACTTCTTGGAGTTTATTATCACATGATGGAGTTAGGTTTTCGAGATCATCCATCTTGATATCAAATTCCACCACTTTGGTGGTTTCTTCTTTCAGTGGTGATGGATCTTCTTCCATCCAAGCCTTGAAGAGATTAAGCAGTTCCTCACAATCAATCCAAAATTCATCCAACACCTGATGATATTCCATATGTAGCTCAATAGGAAATTCATCCTCCTTTTCATCTATCCCAGGTAGAATTAGTGGAGTGAGGATGGATGCGTCTTCAGGTACCTAGAATTTTACCTCCTATGGTTCTTCAATGATGAGTGGCGAAATTTCTTCCACCACTACCTCAACTTCTTTTTCTGGTTCATGGATGGGTTTCTCCATCACTACAAGAAAATAGTCAAACAATCATTCAATTTTCATCCCCAAATCATCTAGGGTATTAATCATCCTTTCAACCGAGTCATTTAAATTGTGATAATCCACTTCTGGTTCTTAATATTGCATTTGTGAGTAATATTCCCATGCATACAAATTTGAATTTTAATACATCATAGAGAAATAATTGTTTTTATTATATTTTTTATAAAAAAATAATATTTAAATAAATGTGAATTTAGAAAAAATGATCAAAGTAACTGCTTAGTTCCCTAGAAACAACACTAGTATTGAGGCATTCCTGTTAAAGGGCATAGAAAAAGAAAATTTATTTTTCTAATGAAACACAGTGTCTGAACACGATCGTCTAACATGAGGATTATTTCAGTCAGTTCAATCCCTTAATTATAGTTCTCCAATTCAAATTATTTTTGTTTGTTTTTATAATTTACTAAAAATTATGGTTTTAGCAGTTGTGGAAAATTGTGAAATTAAAATAATGAAATGAAAACATTAAATCTAAATGTAGATGCAGATGTAGAAAAAAATGAAATTATAGAAGAATGGTCTTAGTCTTATGGTTGGATAACATAGGTACATTAAATATTAATTTATTATTTAAATTCAATTTGATAATTCATTTTTTGAAACCACATTAACGAATTACATTCCATGGATTTAAAGAGTGTGTGATTTTAACATGCCTCTAGCACACCAAACCACACGTCCTCCGATAGTCAACTAGGATAACACCTCAACCAAGAATGCTATTCCAAAAATATCTAGCTCCACCATATGTCGTTTCATCCCTTATAGCAACCCAAACTCCACCTTATGATGATTTTTCCAAAGGGAAGGGAGGAAAAATGAATATATCAAGTAAAATAAATGGAATTGGAAATAGTTTTGTGGTGGATGACTACCATACCGATGGAATACACCCACATCCACCATATATATATTTAAAACATTTTTAATTAAAGATAAATAATGATGAACACCATGAAAACCAACCCCAGGTCCATGCCTTATGATACTCACTTTCCTTGGTGATGTTCATAGAGATCAAGACAGAATGATGGAAGAGAGAGATTGAGATTGAGATTACATGAGAAAATAAAATTTAAATAAAAATTAAATAAAGGAATAAAAATCCTAAATGTCCCTTTCCCTCTTCTCTTTAGTTCCGCAGATGGTTTGGGGATAATAAGGAATGATTTGAGAGGTAGAATATCCTCTCCTTTTATATGTAGAATCCATCCTACAAATTATGTCGCGTTGTTAACACAATAAATTGATGACTCACATGTGTAACCCTTCATAAAATCAGTTAAAAAATATGTTTTCCATTCAACCTCCAAATCTAAGCTTAACTGGCCAGTAGATGTATGAGTTATGAATTTTTTCATTGGCAGTTTCTTTTTCTAGATGAAGATTCCAAGAAGCATGCTTCAAAAAAATAACATCCAATAACAACCATAATGATTTCCAAGATTCATCAATTTTAATTTATAGATGTTCCTGTATGTGCTCGTTCTATTCCAGGTGGAATCACATCAATTAGAGGGTTGTAGGCTGAGATGGACTTCCGTTACTGTGGTGGGGTCCACACTATCCGCCTGAAAAAGTCTTCAAAATCATTGATATTTTTTGGAAACTTGATGATTGAATCATTCCATAGTCTAGAAGAAAAAGATAAATGAAATATTATAAGAATTCTAGGAAAAAATAATCTCTCATTGTGGAATAATATTTTTCATGAAATGGCTAAAATACCCTTGATGTAAAAATATGTCAAAATCCATAATTATGCACTTTTCACAATTTACCTCATATTCATTCTATAATCCAAACTGTCTATTATTTTAATAAAACATTAATACATGTATTTTATCATTTAAATAAAATCAATAATTATTTATTATTGGAAAAAATACACACATAAATTTTCTCTGTCAAACCTCTATACAGTATTTCATCCATAGGTTTGAACTTTTATTTGGAATTTAGAAATATTACTCTATTCCTTTAACATGTTTAGTGAGTTATGTTCATTCTCATATCTTATCTCTTAGGGTGTTCTCAATGTGTAGAGCTAAATGTACAATTATTATATTTCCACGAATTATCCCCCTATATATATAGGTATGCATATATATAAAAATTTTCTTTTATATTATGATCCCACGATAAAAAAACATTCATATTTACTATGTGATCCTACTTTTCATAGCCTATGGAATATATTATATTATGATCAATTTTCTCTTATTCATACGAATTCTTATTGGACAAAAAAAATTTCAATGACAGTTTATATTCATTATAGGTTTAAAGAGGATGAAGTCCACATCTTCCAGGATTCATTCTTCTTTAAAATTTACATTTTTTCGGTTGAAAAATATATGTTTATAATAACATAGATAACTTATGTAATTTCATCTCAAGATTAAATTTCATAAATCCATAGAAAAAAATTCTTCAATTTTTAGAGAGACGAAGACCATATAAAATAGATAAATTGAGATATGAACAAATCATATAGATAAAAAAGTGGGTACCTATCTTATAACACCCATTGATATTCTAAAGGATGGATCATGAATTCATTAATAGAGGGGTGGAGTGAATATGTGGTCATTTTCATTTACCAATTACACTCTACATAAACTCATTATTACATTATGTTGATCAAATAGAAGATGTGGTTTTCTTTGTTTGGATCATTAGATTATACTCTTCTAATTTTTTTACTAATTAAATTTAGGTGATACAAGGAAAGAAAATTATATGTATTTTTACAATGATTAACTTTAGTACGAGAACATACAACCTTTATAGGGTCACTCCCATTGGTCAATAAAATTAATTGTATTTTAAAACATGATATAATAAGTCAAATACTATAAAAACCTTATATATTCCATCAAGAAATTATAACATATAGTGTTAGTTACAAGGATTATAATGGATCCCTCCAGTTAGAGAAATTTATTATCTTCTGATCCAACATATGATAAATATTTATATTTCTCTCTTAATCTTAATCCAAAAATGTATTTTTGTTTATCTATTTGGTGCGTGTTTCTTCTACACCTCTAACTTCGTCTGGTATGAATCATATATATGTTCTTAACATTCCATCTAGTAATCATACATCTAATTATCTTATAAATTATTTGCATAAATATTTTTACCCTCAAATATTATATGAAATATCTTTTTTTGGTGCACATAGGGATAATTTCCAATAACTGGTACCTTATACCTGATACAATCTCTATCCGTTTCAAATATAACCCAGAATAAAATTTCAAATATCCTTAATCAAAACCTATAACCTGTAAACTTCTTATTAGTAACATTTTCTAGTGCCTCAATAAATTTTTTCCATGATTATAATCTTCTTCTATATAGAAAAAGATCATCAATTATTATTCATGTGCATGAACTATAAATAAATGATTTGAATGTACTTATCTTTATATATACTCAATTCTTAGGAAAATAGAGGGAACTCAAATTTATTTTATAACTAAATGAAAATTCCAATTTCAATTTTTCACTCATTTAGACATCACTTGACGATTCTAAATTCATCTGAACTATTCATGAAGATTCATTAAGAATCTAATATTTAAATCATTCACAAAACCTCATTAACATCATCATCAAGAGACATTATAAATTTCATTAGATCATCATGATAACATGATTTGAATGGTTCACATAACATCCTCATAGTTAATGTCATTAAAAAATCAATATAAATATTAATAGATCTCCATCAATAACATCATTCATCAAACAATCCTCTTTTTTCTATATTAATTGGTAGGGAATGTTGACTACTCTAGCTGATAGAACACAACTCAATATATGGATCCATAGAAATTTACATCCTAACTGGGCCATTATATTTCATTATCTTATGATATAATAAATATCCATATTATGTCATAATTTACCATTGTTTCATTAAGAAAATTACTGGATATTACAAATCTATCATTTACATGATGACATTACATAACCAGTTTATCTATAATCTTTGTAAATTTCTCAAAAATCACTCTTCTCGAATTTTCCACCATACAAATAGCTTTTATATGTTAACTTTTAACCTATTATGTAGTATTTAAAAACATGAGGTACCGTTAAAAATCCTATATATAGTACCATATTTCTTATCTCCATAACATCATATATCATATACCATACAACATAATATTTTACACTTGAACATTGTAAAAAATATTTTTCTATTACACTCAGTGTGTTTTCCATTAATCATGACATTTTGATTGCAATTTTAGATTAAATATATGAAATATGGAACTCAATGTTTATCCCTTTTATATTTTACAAACTCGTTTGAGCTCAAACTTATCACACTATGGTAATCATATTGCTTCTGAAATCTTACATTATTTTCATGTGTGTCAAAACTCAGAAAAAATAGTTTCATTAAACTCTTGATTGGGTAACAACATCATGGTACTATCTTTGATCATGATACATTATACAACATCTTTCTTTTGAATTAGTCACAGTAGCCTTATATAATATATGATGTGAATTTATATTATGAGAGTTATCATACATTGACTATACCACTTTAGATTTCAAAACACTACATTTTACCTTAAACAATTGATGAATGGAGTTTATGTGACCTTTGTTTTTTAAAAATATTTTTTTTGATATCATTTGGTTTGGTCTATCTGATGAAATTACACAACTTAGGTAAAGACTTTTTCTGCATCTCTATCCACACACATTTTTATGGGGATATAATATCTATGATCTATATACAGTGATATTAATATGCTAATATTGTTCAATCTATGTAAAAATCATAATGGGCTAAACTTGTCTGATGGTATCCTCTTGGTTTCTTAAATTTTACCATCATAGAAAAATATGTCTAATAACGTCATCATAAATATATCTAGTTTATATGTTTACTTATCTCTCCTTCTACTATAATGCAAAAACAATATCTTGAATCATGAAATTTTCCATTATTATTGGAACTTTGATAATGGATTATCATCGTCTAACTTATAGAAACATTCAAAACTTCTATATTGATTGTTTCTTTACCTATACGAGGAATACTTCATTACACATGTTAGGAATCAATGTTATCCTCCTCCATCAAATCATATAGAATATTTCATAATTTCTATAAGGAATATTTACTATCCTTCTCTATAATTACACTATCCCCTTTTGTACATCCTATAATGTAATTCTTCTATCTCTTTATATACTGGTGCATACTTCTTCACCTACAAATATATTAGACAGATTTCAGTAAAAATATCCAACAAAGTATCCCTTAGAAAAAATTCCTAAAAATCATTACCTTCAATATCCACATTGAATTTATAATATTCTATTGAGAAAAAGTAAAATATATCACCAACATCATATAATAGGAATTGGAGGACCAACTTTCACTATTCTTGATAGATTAACCCTTGAATTATTTTATAAGGTAGCATGAATGGTGGAACCTCTTATTGTGATACATGTGTGCGTATAAGACACATTGATTTTGTATCACCTAAATATATTTCATTAACTTTTGTTAATTTTCCCAAAATCAAATTCTATAACCTCTTAGTATGATTATGTTATTTATTTTATATTTAAATAGGCTAAGATTTCTATGTTTCAACACCTATGTTTTATAATATAAATATATTCGATATATGATATAATGATTTTATAGTCAATCAATTATGTCATATTAGAAGATATACCTTTTAATAGAATACAATATGAATTTATATAGTCTCTCAAGAAAAATTGTGGTATATAAAAACTTCATATAATATACATTGGTAGATTAATCATTGATCCAATGAAAAAATTTTATGTTAGGAAAACCATATAAATAAATTTCTCCCTCTTAATTATCACATCACATCTTCAAAATCATTTTTTAGCTCATGACCATCATTAATGGAGTTGTGGATCATCACTAAAAACAGAGAATTTTAATCAATCAATGACATTGGTATGTGATAAAAAATGAATAGATCATTGATTATGGAATGGATAAATAAAAAATTGATTAATTATAGAATCATTAAAATTTATCCTTTCATGTCATTAAATATAATGTTTTCATATCCTGTAATTCTTTCACTTCCTATTATTGCTTAGTCAGCATGGAAAATCATGCTATTGAAGGCATGAAAAATTTCAGGGTTAGTTCTTATTTTATCTAGACCCCAATGGACTCATAATACATCAAAATCATTGAATAATTATATTTTGTGAAGATCATCCACAAAGATCATTGCCTATATTCCTACAAATAAATTTTGACATTGTCTTTTTGAGTCCAACTAACTGCAATGGAGCCCGGTCCCTTTGTGGGGTCCTTTTTCTTTACAGCATGCCCCACGATTGCTGCTTTGATGGTGTCTTATCAATTCTAACCGAGTGTGATGGAGCCTAGCCCCTTCATGGTGCCCTTGTCCATTATTGCATGTGTAACATGTCATCACTATAATCTTTAATTCGATGCACTGTTTAAATAAATTTCCATTATTACAAGGAATAAAATCCCAATGTACCGATCAGTTTAGTAGCCTTGGAAATAATAGATAAACACAGAAGTTTTACATTACATCTTGAAATAAAAAACAACATACTATCCCATTTGAAAACCCTCATATCTCTTATACTATCTCTACTGGTCAATCATAATACACTTATTCACATACTGGGGAAAAATGAAACATAATAAAGGGGTGAGCTCAGATACTCTGTAAGGTTAAACAAACTAGCGAAATCTATCATAAATAAGAAAAATCATTTAAGGAAAGGTATTAAACTGAAACATAAGTCTTTAAAAAAATATATTCCTCATAATATGGAAAGTATAAATAAAATAATTCAATTTAAAGTTTCATATGGATATTATACTAGTTGAATAATAACATGTAAAATCAATTAATAATCTCATAGAAATGGAATGCATAATGCGGGACATCTTAAACACACTGTCAAAGCACTAGCCATGAAAACAAACATAATTGGGTAAGAAAATATCCAGAACCCAAATATAATTGTATTATTTCACCTAGAAATTCATAGGGGGCTACAGTGTGTCGTGACCAACACTTACAAAGTCCAATGTATTCCTCTTATGAATGGGGTAAAACATAACCAATATAAATATTCGTATTAAAAACAGGATATAAAGAGGCAATACATAAACAATAACCTATGAATGGTATCAAAATAGAATATCCAATATAAAAAATATCATAATCCCTTTAATACAATAAGTGAGGTTGTATCATAAAAAATAAGTGTCAATTAAACATATAATCCAATAAAGGATAGTCATGAGGATGAAAAAAATCATAAAAAATCGTCAAAACTATTTGAGAGAAATATCTCTTCATTAATTTGAATTTAATTTAAAATACTATGAAATTATGAAAGGAAAAATTTCTTTTGAAAACAAATATTGATGCTTTTATGGAATACATTAGAATAATAACGAGTCACAATGACAAAAAATAGCCACTTATACCATATAAGTAAACATTATTTCCTTAATTTATTAAAATGGTCATAAAGTACCTCATTTGGAAAACAATGGAAAGATTCCTTTCAAAACTTTTTATATAAAAAATAAAACAAGGTTAAAAATTTATTTTAAAAAAGAAAATAATATTTTCAAATACTTATTCCTGGCGTTAACAGCTTTGTTTTTCCATTCCGGTTCTACCATGTCGGTCATGTTTCTTTTGAATGGGATGTATTTTATTCATACCTAGAATTATATTGAATTCATAATTGTTATTTTTACTCATCATATAAATTTTAAAATAATTCTTTAGTGGTTAACATGTAAAATGAATCTCACCATGTCGTTGAGACGGAAGGTTTTACGTACGCACGAGCAACAATATCATTCCCTTGATGATTAAATAGTAAGGAATTGGATTTTATATTAATTATTCCGAATCATTATCTTGTTATATTAAATTTTATTTTCAATTATACTCATCAATATAACCATCCAAATAAATTAGTATTGAATAAAAAATCAGACCACGACGTGGAGACAGTAGGCCATACTTACGCATGCATGGTGACATTATTATTCGTAGGATGGATAGAAATAAGAATATTGTTGTCCCATAATCATAATAATATATCAGTACATAAATTTTATAGTTTTTATTACATTACTATGTAAGAATCATAGTATATAGAAGTATAAGAAGAAAATAACTTCAAAATAGTTGAAAAAACATTTACCTCCTTTTCGGGTATTTCCATTTGATTTTCACAAAAAGGACTCCATACGATTGCTTTATGCCGGAATATTGGACTCTAGGATGATGTGAGGGATATATGTATGAGATATAGGCATGTATTTTCTGAAATAAAGGGCTTTAGATATGTGAATAAAATAGAATAAATGGTGACCTTTTATAAGAGAAGGAAGGGGCACTTTTGAAAATGCCAAAACTTTTAATTTATTATTATTTCATATTCAATTTCAAATAGAACCAAAGTAAGTTATTTAGAGTATGTGATTAGAATGGGTATAAATCATAACAAACAGTAATTTCTATAAATGTTTAGGTCAAAAAATTAACATTATATTTTGACTTTAACCTATAGTTTAGTAGTTTAACTCTTATCGTGTTTACTTGTTTTTCTACAATACAGGGTTAATATAGTTATAATAAAATAATAAAGTAACACCAGTTGGATAATTTATGATATATTTAACAATATAAATTTTATTTTTATGAACCTAATATTTATAATAGTTTTTAACATTTAATAAAATATTATTTATTTCAAAGTATCATTAGTGTCAATTTTGATACAATTCAATATTTTGATTTTTAAAACTATCAACACTACATGATAACTTCAGACCAATACTTCCAACATGTAACTAACATGACTATGTTATCTATAAAATCCATTTATTTCATTATTTAAGAAAATTATATTTATTTTAATATTTTTAATATCATTTAATTGATTCTTCCTTTAATAAATTAATTACTACATAATCATTGTGTCACCATTTAATATAATTATTTAGTTTATAAAATTATAATTTAATTACCATAATTTAGGTAAAAATATTTTACTTATAGTAAATAATTATAGATTACCATATAACTTGGATAAACTCATATTAAAAATATTTTACTTCATAAAAAAAAGTATAACAAAATTGGGTTTTCATTAAATATAATACTAAAGTCATCCATGTGGCTCCATGTGAACCCAAAATCGACCCATGGATTATTTTTGGTCAAAAAACACCAACACTATAAAATTAAGACATGTTTTTTTAATGTTATAATATTATATTTACCTTTAATTACCTGATATACCCCAAACCGCGATAATAATTGTTTTTACTAAAGTTATAATTCATAATATCCAAAAAAATAAGTAACCTATTAAAAAAATATATACACACTAACTCCAAATATAGAATCCATTTTTCAAAAATTTAAAATAAATATTTTTTATAAATTATATTAAATTTTTTTCCCTATTGACAAAACGAGAAAAAATGTTTTTCAAAAGTAAAAAACCATCAAAAGATTGACATGTGTTTATATCTAATTTGAACCTAAAAATAATTCCAAACACAAAAAATATATTAATTGATAAAAATACAATCTAATTATATTTTAAAACAAACTAAAATAATAATCTATGAATATAAATAAATTATATGAAAAAGATGTTTTGCAATAAAAATGTAGAATTCTTCACTATTTATTAAATTATAAAAGTTATCAGAAAAACCCCAAAATTTTTTCCAAACTATGTTCATATGAACCCCTTATAAAGAATAAATTTATTATTGGAAATATAATTTATAAATGTGTAAAATAATAAAATTAAAAATGGGTTTCCATTAAAATATGGTAAACTTCATTTTTTAAAAAAAATACTTCTTTTATTCGAAAAATTGAATCTTTTTTATATCATGTCAATAAAATAAAAAAATGAATGTTAAAATTTTATAGAATATATAAAATTAAAAATTTGGTTAATAATATTCCAAACCTCTAATTTAATTTCTTGTTTATATATTACGTTAAATAATATTATTTTATTAATATATTGTGGTTCAATTGAACTAGGCCCTGCGTGTAATGTAAGAAAACTCATTATTGTGTGTAGCGTAATCTTAACATGGTATTTCATAAAAATATATATAGAAAAAAAATTATTCATAAATAAAAATATTATAATCTCTTGAGGTGTTACATTCTTCCCTCCTTCAATAAATTGCGTCCTCGCAATTTTTGAATTTGGGTTTTGTAACTAATGATTGATTATTCAAAATTCATTTATTGCAATCCCGCATCGAAATAAGGGTTGATAAAACATCCACTTTTAAATATATATATAGTTATGTAAGAAGGATACCATATACAAGAAATATCAAGATTCCATTTAGTAAAACATGGACATGAAAGAAAAATATAACCATCAGGTTCTAATGGAGAGTGATATAGAATATAATTTGGAGAATGTGAATTATTGTAAATCTAGAAGTCAATGATGATCTATGGGACCATTTGATTCATTGGAAAATTTATTTGGATATCATTTTTGGTTTCAAGATCCATTCCCCTATATTTGAATAATTAATTTACTTCATAGAATAACTATCAAGGAAAAATACTTACACTATAAGTAGAGCTTTATCCTTTAACTAATTCCTACCATAAACTCATCTTCCTCTTCAAATGTTACTAAAAAAAATCTATTTATCTTAATCATATAATCTTCTTAAAATAAACTTATTCCATTTAAATAAATTAAACTATATTTTACAAACTAGGGACTTCTCGTAGGCCTTTGGTAGGAGATAAAACATTTTCGCACTTCAGTTGTGTATTATATTCCCACAACATTGTCTAATGTGATTGTTGGTCGGACGACTTGAAAGTTGTCCATTTTGTAAAACAATATTATTATAACATTCCAAAATAACATTATGTAATTTTTAAATCTCATCCAATACTATCCAATGATCAAATTAATCCATTCTAACATTTAAGCTTTTCCTAAATACTTCTATCCAAACTCATAGTCCAATAATTTATAAGCAAGGTTACAAAATTTCTAAAATCAACATAACATAATGAAAATACTTTTTTATCACATACCATACATGTGAATACCATCAACATGTATTCTCTTAAAATATATTAATAACGTGAATTACCATTAAAACTTATTTAATATGTTTAGGCTTTCTTATTCCTTACATAAAACATATAATATCAGATATACACCTTCAAACCAAAAAATGTTGTAATCTCAAAAAATGATGGAAAAAAAAACCCATTAATATGTTACAAATTAGTAAATAACATCCCATTTAATTTTTCCAAATTAACCATATCTCTATTCCAACGTCATTATCATAATATCAGAAACATATTAAGGGTTATCATTCAATACAAGATATATTTTAAAAAATGTTTATCATGAAACTGTGTCACTTTACATGGTAGCATAAAATATCACATCCTTAATGAAATAGTACTATAAAAAATCCTTATATACTTCATAATTCATATAACCAATACTTTTCTTATAAAATATTCAAATCAAATAATTCTTGAATAGGTATATTAATCATTCCTCTTTATCTGAGATAGTATCATAACATGATCATTATCCAATAACATTATCAGGGTTATATTCCATTGATGATTGGGACATTGATTCACATACTATCCCATATCCTTGCAGTTGAATCATTTTTCATTAGATAACATTTTCTTACCCTTTTAGTGAAAAACATGGTTTAATTTTTCTCAACACTTATACCAAACTAAAATTCCCTTCATGAATTTATGAGGGTGATTCTTTCCACAGTTATCACATGTAGGAAAATCCTTTTTTCCCTTCCATCATTTATCTATTTTTTCTCTACCATCCTCTTATTATCTTGATTCCCTTAAAATCTATAGGACTTAGATATTTTTTTTGCGTGTCTTATTAACAAAAGTTATTATTTCTTCATATGCTAAGAATACATGGGAGACTATTTCCATTTGAAATGTTGGAATAATACCTTAAAAGATATGATCCTTATTAATCTTTTCATAATGTGAATTAGTGTCATTCTCAACTCTAGGTTCATTTTATATAACATGACATATAATTGATTAGCATATAATGTTATTTACTTTGTATAACTCTAATTATGGTATTGTACATAACATAAATTTATGCATCATAAATTATAAAATCATAAACATTGGTTAATTTTGGAGAATATTAACTTTAAAATCCTTTATAATGGTAGGTAAATAAAATGTGAATTATCCTAAGAATATACCCATGGAGTTTCAAATTATGTGCGTAGTAAGGGCCATTTTTGTACACCAGGTTACCCATAGTCATGCTCGAAACACCTTTCTCGAGTTGTTTCTCCTAGGTACATCTGTGCTTGAACAAAGTCCACATGTAGTATCCATACATGGTTTTATTTATTTGAATATCCAAATAAACTCTACGTTACCATAATTTTAGGATGGTAATATATACTTGTCTTCAAGGTATATCATAGGGTAATGTTCCCTAATCATAGTTTTTTTAATCTAGTTTCCAAGGTTTATACTAAACTTCCTCTAATACAATCAATAATGCCCCGACCCCTGAATCTCCGACTTAGTGCATTATTTTAATAAAATATAATGATTACATGGAATCAAATCCCAAAGGACTGATTAGTTTAGTAGCAATTTAAATACTAGCTACAAAAATATGTTTTACCTTACATCTTGAAAGGAAAAATAACATATTAACCCCTTTGAAAACACTCATATCCGTTATACTATCCATGTAAATCCGTCATAATAAACTTCTTCAAATCTTGGAAAAAACTATATATAATAAAGGGGTGAGCTCATAGACTTAGTAAGGATAAACAAAATTTCAAAAGCTATCATAAATAAGCATAAACGTTTATGGAAAGGTATAAAACTATGACACAAGCTTTCTAGAAATTATCTTATGAATAATATATCATGAATAAGTCATATAATTCCATTTAAATATTCACATGGATATTATTATACTCAAATAATAAAATGTAAAACCAATATCTAATCTCACGATGAGGGAATGAGAAATGCGATAAATATTAAAAAACTGTCAATGATTTGGCCAAGAAACCATAAATAATTTGGTAATACATTCTTCAAAACGAAAAAATATTTATCTCATGAGACATACAAATTTATTGAGGGCTATATTGGCCCCCTCCTGACACTTAAAATGTCTAATGAATTCCTCTTATGAAATGGGTAAAAAAACCAATATAAACATTCATATTAAAACATGTATATGTTATGTTAATACATAACCCATAAGGTTTGATTTGTATAATAATAGAACATCCACAATCAAAAATATCATAAACCCTTAAATAAAATAGGGATGATTGTATCATAATAAATCAACCTCAATTAAACATAAAATCCAACGATGGATGTTGACATAGATGAAAATAATCTCTTATAATTGTTAAAACTCTTTGAGATAAATATCCATTTTTACTTTGAAATTATTTTAAAATCCCACAAAATTATAAATGAAAAAATTTCTTATGAATGAAACCATATAATATTGGAAGGGAAACATCAGAATGTTAAGATGTAATAACACAGATAAACAGTCACTCACTCAATATATGTTAAAAAAACATTAGTTCTTTAATTTGTCGAAAAGGACTTAATGTACCTCATTTAGACAACAATGGAAAGATTCTGTTAAAAATGTTTTCTATAAAAAATCACACATGGGTAAAATTTAATTAACCAAAATTTTCTTATATATTGAAATACATTTTATGAAACATAGACATCGATGCTATAAATATCCAAGTAGATACTTACGCATAGACAATCTCAGACAGTAATGAGATTGTGAAATCAACCATTACCTTGTACATTCCTTTAGTAAAGGGTGTGTTAACATCTTTTACAATGGTTAAAGCAAGATATTAAATTATTCCAAGACCATATCCATATTTATGATATCAAATATGATCCTTTTATATCATTTTTAATAGTATTTCAGTATTACCATTATTTTGGGTGTTAATTTCTTCGTATTCTATTTCCTATTTTTCCTTGTAAGTTATATCTGTTATATAAAGGATGTAATTTATTAATATACAGAATTATATCATATTCATAAATTTTAGTTTTACACATAATATTAATTTTATAAATTTTCTTGGGTTGTTAATGTGTATAATTAATCTCATCACATCCTAGAGACGGTAGGTCGTAAGTATGCATGAACGATAGTATCATTCTATTGATGGTTAAATGGTAAAGAATTAAATGGTATATTAATTATACATAATAATTAACATATTATATTAATTAATTATATCCATTATACCCATCATTATACAAATCCAAATAAATTATAGTTGAATAAAAAATTACACCATGGCGTGGAGACGGTAACCCATACATATAAATGCATGATAATATTATTGTTTATAGGATAGATGAAAGGAAGAATATGGTGGTCCCATAATTGTAATAAAATCTAATAATTTATATTATACTATATGTATTTCTTTATTATGGAAGAATCGTAGGAATTTGAAGTAGAAGAAGAAAAGAACTTTGAAATAGTTGATAAAATGATTACCTAATCTTCAGGTATGTCCTTTTGATTTTCAACAAAGCAGTCATTAGCATGGATTTATTAATAAGTATGGACTATATGATGAATTAAGGAATTTTGGAAGGATAATGTTTCAGGTTTTTTCTGAACTAAATTGATTTAGAGGTGTGAATAAAAGAGAATGAATGGTGCCCCTTTATAAGAGAGGGGAGAGGCATTTTTGTAAACTACAAAACTATTAATTTATTATAAATTCATTTTCAGTTTAAAATCGATAAAAATTGAGTTATTTAAATGATAATATGATGAAGGTTCCAAATAATCTCCAAAAATTATTTTTATACAACTTTAGGTCCCAAATGTAACTTTATCTTTTGGAGTTAACCCTTAGTTAAACTGTTTAACTTTTAATGTTCTCGCATGTCATTTATGACATAAGGTTAGTATACTTACTATAAAATAAAAAACTGACCCCAATTAGAAATCTTATGATATTATTTACATTATAAGACTTATTTTTTCTGATCGTAATATTTTTATGAATTTTATATCATTTAATAAAATATTATTTATTTTAAGGTTTCATTCATGTCAATTTAGATACTGTACAATATTTTAATTTTAAAAATATCAAAAATACACTTGACATTGCAAAAAAACATCAATTATGTCACTACAATGTATATAGTATCTCTAAATTTTTGGATGACATTAAATAAGTCATATATTACTTATTTTAATATTTTAAATACCATTAAATTTTTATTCCTTTAATAAATCAATTACAACATAATCATTCTGTCACCATTTAATTCAATTATTTGTTTTATAAAATTATAAATAAATTATCATAATTTAGATAAAATTCATATTTATAATGTATATTTATATTTGATGATATCCCTCATATAACTGCATATTATAAATATTTTACTTCTTAAAAACAAAAGTATAATAGAATTGGATTTTCTTAAATAAAATATTATTGTCATCAAACAAGCTACAAGTGATCCCAAAATCATCCTAAGGATTAATTTGGTCTAAAAACATACTAAATGAAATTAGGTCTAGTTTTAGGGTAATTATAATAATATATTTTCCTTTAATTACCTGATTTACCCTTAACTGTGGTAATTGAAAAATTACTAATGTTACTATTCCTAATATCCAAAAAATAAAATTATCCTATTTAAATAATTTAGACCCAATAATTCAAATTATATAACCCATTTTTCCATATTTAAAACATATAAGTGGTCTTAATTAATTTATAATTAATCCTCGGTGACAAAATGAGAAAATGAGGTTTTCAAAAGTAAAAAACCATAAAAAGATTGGCATGGGTTTATATATAATTTTAATGTGAAAATAACTATAATAATCTAAATTATATTAAATGATTAAAACATTACATAATTATAAATTAAATATAATTAAAAAGATAATATAACAATATAAGTAAATTATATGATAAAGCAGTTTTGAATATAAAATACAGTATTTTCACTATTTGTTAAAATATACAATTTATCAGAAAAATACCAAAAGTAAGTCCAAACTAATTTTTTCTGTCCTGCATCTAAATAAGAAGTTTATTATGTCCAACTAAATATAAATAAGTTTCAAATACATTATTTTAAAATTTTTCTCATTTATAAGGTGTTCAAACTACATTTTTTGAAAATTTATTCTTTTATTCAAATAATAGAATATTTTCTTATATAATTTCTAGAAAATACACAAGGTGAATGTTTTAATTATAAGGAATTTATAAAATTCAAAATTTGGATAATAATATTCATAACTTCTAATATAATTTCATGGTTATATATTATATTAAATAATAATATTTTAGTAATATATTATTGTTCGGTAGAACTCAGCCTTGCGAGTAATGCAACAAAACTCATTTTTGTGTGTAGAGTAAGATTAACATGGTGTTAAGTAAAAATAATGCATGAAAAAAAATTAAATTTATTAAAAAATTAAAATATTTTAAATTCTTAGGGTGTAACAACATGCCCCATGATCACCACTTTGATGATTCTTTCGCGAGTCCGATGAATGCTTTTATTCATCACGGTGTCACATCATCTTCGCAGTTCCTAGTTTTCACTACATGGTGATACCCAAGAGTTCAAAAAACCACAATGTCCTATAAATCATTGTCTCTCTCCACCATAAACATTTCTACCGCTTATTTTCTCCATCCATCCTCATATTTCATGAATCACTCAACAATTGTGAACCTGAGAGAAATATGGATCTCCCATGGTATTTGAGAATCAAGAATCATGATTTTCTACATGATTCATAGAACCAACGTGTAGGGATTCCCATAGAGATGTCCTCCATCATTTTTGAAGGAGGGATCCCCTTCAGGTCACTAGAGGCTCCATGAATCATTAAGCCTTCACGTAGCACTCTCCAAATAATGATCTCTTTAGTAAAGGAAATCTTTGATCCACCACATACTTTTATTCACGAATCATCCTTCCTCTACAAAGAAACATTCCTTCATGAATCTTCCTTTCTTCTTGAAGAACATTTCTTTCATGAATCGTCCTTCCTTTATGAATCATCCCTCCTTCGTGAGGCTCCTATAATTTTCAAAGCTCCTCTAGTCGAGCCCCTTGGAATTGTGAACCCCATTCCCACACAACCCTCAAGTCTTGTGCAATGTGATTTTATGGTCCCTTAAGTTATGTTTCATGATTCATTTACTAACCTAATGATTCTTATCATATGTATGCTAAAAACTATTGCTTCTTCACATAGTCATACTAACATGGACCCCTCTATCAACCTCTCCTCCACCTCACTCTTGTTGGGAATTAAATATTCCTTATCTTCCCAAAGTGTGGGTTGGTAAAAGTTATGTAATTTCAAGGTATGAGGAGTGAGTCCTAATAATGTTACTTGAATAATTTTAAAATTCCATGAATTTACGTCATCAACACATGATGTTAAAATGTGATCACCATATGCATGGCATGTCTGAGAGGGCTAGAAAGTGGATTGGAACTAGTGCCTCATGCTCGATCCCCCCTTGGTCTATGTCATCGTGTTCTCCTTGGTTAGTATTGACGGATGCCTCAAACAACTTACTAGAGATACCCTCATGTAGTATGTCCGAATCTCCATATCCATGGGCTACTAGCCATGTGTTTATCCCAACCCATCGCTCCTAGATGAACACTTCACGAGATGATCATAAGATATTTTGATACCTATTTTCTCTCACACAAACCATGACTCATGTGGTCTTGGAGTAAATGGTGACCACGACATGCTTTTTGGGCTGTATACCACATGTAATCCCCAACATTGCTTTGGGATTCTAACCATGCATATGCCCTAACATGATCATAGACCACTATCCATGTATAAGACCCATGTCGCTCTCAACCAAACTACATTGACATTTGTCACTATATTCTAAATTAGGTGTATAAGAATCCTTTTCATGGATCAATCCCCTCATTCCCCACAATCCATTTGTCCCAAATATATCAGGTTGATTCACTCATCCTACAGGACATTAAACGATATCATCCTCTAAACTACATGGGGCATGATCCCTTTCAGGTATGTGGAAAGCCGCTTGAAGGTTCAGTCCCATAAAAGGGTAAAATTTGGTGCTCCAGTATACGGACATACCTCTTGATGTGACATTTTCCTTTCTTTGGATGCATCTTCTAGTTCCTCCTCCTAGAGGTGTTCTGATCCACATAGGTGGTAAACCTTGTATAAGCCCGACACTTCACCCTAGTCCTTCAACGGAGATTGATCCTCTTGAGAAGGTCCTCTAACCCTGGATAAGTCCATAGTGCATATTTAGGTATCTATAGTTTGTGTACATCCTAATTCTTTTCCCCCATCATGAACTACATAGACTTTGATCCCTGTCATTCAAATAGGGTACACAGAAATCCTCCCTAAGGATTAATCCCATTAGAAAATTCCCACCAAGGTATTTTTTTCAAGCTTGTGTGTTTGGGAAGATCATTCCCCAACCTGGAGGTTCTACTTATGTCGGGTCCTTATCCATACACTCCATTTCTCATGATCCACCCCTGGTTATCTCATCACCCCATCACAAAGTACATGGACTTTGATTCCCAGCCACAAGGATACGTCGAAAGCCTCTCTGAGGTTCAATACCAACATCACCATCTTCATTTCAGTTTCATATTATTCATCTCATTCAATAAATTCATTTTTTCCACCATCCATCCTAATTCATAACTAAGCTATCACATCCTGGTGAGATCATGACACCCACATCCTCGCTACTTCTAGCAGCACCTGGGAATCTCACCATGCATAAACCCAGAAAAATTAATATTCATCCAACCAAAAGTTCCCCTCTTCTGAAGAGAATCTAACCAATTGTAATACCAAAATATCCCCTTTGAAATATGTGGGTTTTGATCCATGTCTTCAAAACAAGTTACGTAGGAAGCCTCATCATTCCAAGCCAATTGTAAACCTTTGTGTCACCCTTTTTGGGGTACGCTTCCCTGATTCTTGATTTTTGATTTCCTGATTATTTTTTTGCAGTGTGAAACACTATGTTTGGGACACACCATCCTAGGTACATCCTCATTGGGAGTTATAATCCATCCATATGGTAAATCTCTAGGTGCTCCCTTCTTGGGATGTACCTATCTAATCCACTCCAATCAGTGTTCTGATCTATCTGATTTGTCTCCACTACACATAAAAATCACGACATACCCAGTGTTATACTTGATAATATGAGGAAAACATCAGAGAAATTCCATAATAATAATTACCCCATAATCAAAATGGGATTCCTAAGTCTTCTGTTCCCTTTATAAGCGCTATAAAAATAGAGAATTCAGGTTTACCAATGTTTTTACGTCCAGACATTCTAGTGATCCCAATAGCAACTACTCTCCTAAAAAAGGTTATTGCCCAAACATTAATATTTATAATGTTCTCATAGATGTATTTTAGTTAACTAGAATTCACAATGAAATGGAATAGAGAAGTGTTTTACAAAAAAAATAATCTCTATGGGTGACCGAAACTATTCAATGGATTCCTAGGAGGAATCCAAATGTGGAGGAACCAACATCCCCTCAACCGATTCCAGTCATGGAAAAAACATCACTAAAAAAGTGATGAATATCCCCAGCAATTGGAAAGAGGTAATGTGGGTGACAAAGTATCTATCATTGTCGACATGCTTGCATGGGTGGCACGCCACAGTATAAAGTGTCAGATTTAGAAAAATGGTGATCTCGACGTGAATATTTTCTCTTAAAACCATGGGGATTAGTGTCATTCAAGACATCAGTAGATAATAATGTCATTGAATCTTGCTATCCGGAACCAGGTCCCAAAATGAAAATTTTGGGGCCGGTGTGGAATTTAATAGAATTTCGTGCATTTAATCATTGGGCATTTCGATCTTCAAAATTGTCACCATGTATCCCTCTATCCATTCATGGAAGACTGAACATTGCTGGGGCACTGGGCAATGTATTACTACAATGCATAATAATTACTTAATCTTCCTACTTTATAGGACCCAGGCTATAGGACACAAGTCACATCCCTCATGTAGATCCAGGGGCAGCTGCAATGCCAATGTGGCAATCCTGCATGACACCACCTCTACCATGATGTCGTCCATAACCAAGGATACCAAGTACCCATTCCCCATATCACCCTAATAATATAACTAGAGAATGGTGATCGAAAATATTATTTGATGGTACAAAGAGTATGGGGTAATCCCAATGAGGGATATGGACCACCAGGAATTGGAGTCTTTTCTACCTCACAATCACCCCAAGGGTCACATAGAGAGCCACATCACCCCCCATTGACATTCAAATGATTAGGGATCCTCTTTCTATAATGATACCATGGTTCACTACCCAACTTCAATGAGGTTAGGCACGTCTGAGTCATCCAAACAAAAACTTCTTCCCATGAGAATCCAAGGAGGGATCTCATTAGGCCATGTAAACACCAACATCTAATCCCTCGGTCTGAGGAACATGTGGTATATACCACTACAACACTGGACCATGTTCGATACACCCGACGCCAACATCATGTGCATATTCAAAAGGACACCCATCAGTAGGCATCATATTCTATATCATCAGTGGACCATGACACCCTCAACACATTCTATCATGTCCCTACTGCTATAGATTAAGGATTAACCATCTTCTGATTAGGAGTGACTCCCCATCTTCCCCCTAAACAAGCATGGTTGACTCTTCATGTCACTAGAGTGACCAACTTCCATCATAGGATAACCCATGACATTGATATCTAGGATGGAGGTCACCCCATACCATCACCAATCCTTATGGAGGCCATCCCCATATTGTTGACACTCGACAATGAGGTCCTCCCCATGTTCTCACCATCTCCAGTGGAGGTCCCCCCACATATAGAATTCCCAACAATGGGGGACATCCCCTCGTGTCCAGTGAGTAGTATTGTGGTCCTCCGTGTACACAAGAATCTCAACATTGAGGTCCTCCCTATGTCCTATTTGACATTATCCATTGTGATCCTATCACCAAAGCTCACAAGAGTGGAGGTCCTCCCTATGTCCTATTTGACATTATCCATTGTGATCCTATCACCAAAGCTCACAAGAGTGGAGGTCCTCCCTAGACTCAAACCCATCATCGAGGTCCTCGCCATGTTATCTTCTTACACCCATAGTGGAGGTCCTCTCCACCATCACCACAATATCAATGGATATTCTTCCTACTTTGAGGGAAACAGGTACATAGGTCCTCATTTATCCCATCTATCTCTAACAGAGGACCTCCATGCTCCAGTGCTAACACACATAGATATTTCTCCCTTGTCAAAGATCAACCATTCCCTAATGAACCATTATGGTCATGGAAGGAGAAACATATACACTAAGGGATGAAATCTAAGAAATTTCATATCATAGTCAATCAAGATCACTTTTCAGATACTGAAGTGGAATGTGACATGATACTAGAGCCTTTACCCCAATCCTCTACATCAAGGTTTGGGGAAGGAACCTAGAATTTGGGATTCATCCTCCTAGAAAGTGAAATACACCATATCCTTGAAGCCATCTATAGGAACATGTAGGAGGAGGAAGATTTGGATCCTTTCTGGGTTTCACCATGTATTCCTCTTTTTCATCACCTGTATCATTCTCTACCTCAACACAAGATCAAAGGGAGTTGTTTTAATGATCGGTACATGATTGGTACCAACATGATCTACCAGAAATGGAAATCACCCTTTCATAAGAGGTAGTGGTCGGCCCTCCATATTATTGTGATGTGATGTAGCTATCTATAATGTCCCCAAGAGAAGGTTTAGTGAAAAGCTGCCTATCAGCTTCTATGTTGTTCTTTCCACAATCCAATCAACTACCAGAATAGTCCACATCAGTTTCATTTTCAGCCCATCAACCACCCCCAGACATTGAATAGGGAAACAATATGCCAGATCCAGTATCTGAATAGAGAGGCATGTGGGAAATTATTATGGGGGACCACTTCCCCATGTTGTTCTAACCAATCGTGATTCTAGACTTCAACATCATGGAGTCCCTCTACTAGGATGAGGTCATGTTTTTCTGCTGAGCTCTATGGGAAACACATTTTCTCAATCGTCATCTATGGTTGATTTATCTGAAGATCCAAGAGCTTTATGATGACGTTGACCAGCATTGTCGCATGTTTGACTTAGACACCATTCCTACCGCTCAACACCCAACACCTCCTGGTTATCACCTGGTCCTCCACCAATGATGCATCCAGAGCTTTACTATTCTCCATAAGATTATTGTCAATGAATCACCACATGTTCAGATCCATGGGTGGGGAAAGTATACAACTCTCCATTTCATCATGATTCTACATCATCCCATCTTTTTGATTGATATCAAGGATATGCCACCAACTATTATCATGCTAAAAAAGGATAACCTAAATCAAATTAATGATAAGGATACTGATATAGGGTTCATTGAAGAGAACATAACCCTTTAAATAGTGAAACATATACTGGAACCCCTGGCATTGTCACTCACCAAGAAATACACTTTCTTGGCCTTGTTGAACATTCCAAGTCATTACCTATCGATTGGGACCCTAGCATTGGAAATGGGCACACTAAGACTGTTAATCCCTCTAACCCATCTAGATTGACTCAAGAGATGGAAGATGACACCAAGAAGGTTGTGCTACTTCTACATCTTGTGAAATAGAAAAAGATCATTGATGAGCTCCTCAATCAGTGCCTCACAAAATAATTCCTAGATTACAATGATCCTAAGTATTATCTGATCCACCCTCCACCAGGGAATCAGGGGAATCCATAGTTTATTCACATTGAACTACCTCTTGTTGATCCCAACAACATGTGAATATTGATAGGGAAGAGGTCAGAATTTGTGGAAAATGTCCACGGTATGCATCAATAAATCCACCCAAGCAGTGTGTGAATAATTTAAGAGACCTGTCTCTATAATCCATTACATGACTAGCACATCAAGTATCTCTACAAGTCCTTCCCCTTGTTGTACATTCTATCCCTACAGTGTTACCTTAGGTTATTCCTCCAGTGGCTCCACTTTACAATACATGAGTCACTGGGCTAACCTATCATATTGAAGAGACTACAAATGCATTGGTGGTCTGTGATCCACACCATGATAGAAATCCTTACCAGATGGATCTGATGGAAACTCTCATCACCCAACTCATTGACCTTGAAATATAGAAGGTGGTGATCCCACCTAATGGAAAGTCTCATCTCGTATGGATATATGATATTATAGGAACCCCAGATTTTTAGAACCCCACATTCTCCCCCTTTAATTGGATGGACGACCCATTGAGAAATATAGCCCACATTCTCCCAAGATGTGGACACATACTAAGAACTATAGTGTATCAGGAAGTTAACAATATCTAGTATTTCATACAGACACTAGAAGGGAATGTGTTCATCAGGTAAAAGTAGTTATCCCTTAGGTCTATAGCCATATTAGAGGATCTTCATTGTAAATTAATTTATTAGATCAGATACACCACTCATAAGACCAGTATTTTTAACCTATTCAAATGAAAACAACGACTAAATGAGAGAATTACATAATTTTTCTGTAGGTGGATAAGACTCACATATTCACTCGATATGCCAAAAACTTAGTAATAGATACTGATGATGAGTGTGGGGAGTGAGAAGACTAATCTGGTCCCCTCCCATGTCACCCAAAATTTCCCATGCATATTTTTTGATTTCTCTAACAAGGCTCAACATTGAGAGGAATCAATAAAAAGGAAAAAAAGGCATGTATGTTTCCTCCTATAGCTTCTATAAGACAAACCTCAAAGATGGAGACTTCTTTCATCACATGGTTAGAGGCCTCGTTCCACTAGAGTTGTTTCTAGAAGAGCAGAATCACTAGTCTAGCAGAGGTCCACAACCTCTAGCTTAACATCAAGACTAGAATCACTAGTCCTAGAATCGGCAAGCATCACCACCTAATGCACCACTATTTTACAGGTTAGATAATCAGGTTCCACCTCTATACCAGGATCCATCCATTCATCAAGGCCAGGCTCCAAGGGTCCCATTACAGAATAAGAGAAACTAAATCTACATGTATGAAGAATCTTAGGTCCTCTATTACTTCTGATGATCCTTGGATCATGTGATTTTGAGGATTCTATACTATAAAATTCCCCACGAGGTTCATATCCCAGATATCCCAAACTACCCCTATCACTGATTACATTGAAATAATATCAATAAGTACAATGTGTTCAAGGAATAAGAACATGACTAGGACAAAAATAATGTAGTTAGGTTGGGTCATATGCCTGAACAGGTGGCATGTGTTTTTGCAGAGACTGATAGCGAAAGCAAGGGCAACTGAAAGCATGTCTCTGGTCATGGGTCTCAGAAGTATGACAATTGGTTGGCCCACAGAAAAGTCTCTCACTCCCACGATATCTCCTATTCCTATTTGAATCATCTCGATCCTTCTAAAGTTTTCAATAATTCTACTGGTACCACTTCTGTATCTATGTCTCAGCCTTTTGCATCTCTAAAGAGAAGTCCTCATCTGTCTAAGTAAAAACAGGGAACCATATCCAGTTTCAAGGCAATATCACATTATCATTTGCTTCATGCCTCTAGGAATGGGATTCTCCCCGAAGATCTGCCCTGTATTGGAGGATTTCTAAAGTGATGATCATGATTTTTTCTCAGTAAATACCAATAAACTGGTGAAGCCTTACATGGTTCCTAATTATGTGGAGTTCTAGGGTGGTCCACTTAATGTCCCCAATCATCACCATCATTAACATATTCATAGCTATGTGATCTATCGAAATGCTTAGTCATGTGATTATGTCCATTCCATGTACTCTAATAAGACCAAACATCAAGATCAGTATAGAGCTCAACATGCATAGTCCTCTCATCCCGAATCATCAGTCATACAACCGTCGTCATTCTAGTTACCTGATTAGGATAAGCTGTCATGACTACACCGCGATCAGCCGCATCCAGTAATGGCCAGAACTCAGTCATCTGATAGTCAGCTGATAGTCATTTTGTGTGGTTCATCTAGTGAAAAGTGTTCTATCTTCAGCACTAGCTATAATCATCCAGTTTGACCAGCAACACCCATCATATCATCTTCTATAGAGAAACTCCCTATCCACAAAAAATGTGCATCTAAAATAGATGTATGATGTTTTTAAGAACCCTTACAATATTATTAAGAATCTATAAATCCCCAAAGACCTCTATCTGTCTGATTATATGTGTGAAGCTCCCATAGATGCTCTAAAAATCCCTATCCAGTTTGAAACAGATGTAGCAGCCACATGTGGCTTTCATGCTATGGAAGTTGTGTGAGCATAATGTCAAGACATCGTCTCATTATCCTATGAAGATGATGGTTCTCCCATATAGTTCCACATTCACCCATTGTACATCACTATCTTATTCAATGGCACAAAAGGCTACTGTTTTTTTTTCAAAATAGGTTCAGGGATCAAACTTATCCCAAACTAGATTCAATGCATGCTTGGGATATTGAAATAATAGTTCAGTCCCTATGACATAAAAATCCATTGTTATGATAGGATTGAGTAGAGGTAGTGTGGAAAGATCCAACTAAATACCCATTTTGGTGTCCTGATTTCCCATAACGAATTCATGGTTGTCTCGCTAGAAACTGCCTACAATGAGTTGATGAGTAGACCTTATCTCTACCTGCATGAAACATTTCCCTCCTCGTATCACTAATGTCATAGGTACTCCCTTAATGGTCAAGTGGGTGTACTTCAGGTTAATGAATCTCCCTTATCATCTTGTGAAGACGACAACCTATAGATCTACTATTATAAGATAATTGACATGATTGTTCAAACCAATGATATTGAGAACACTAGCCATTTAGAAGACCTGTGGGAATACCTGGATGATCCATTCATCCTCAGGATTCACTGATTGGAGGCCACAATCGAAGAATTTGGACACTGCTTTTTTGTTTATGATAAAATGGTGATGTGTGTCCCTAGGTAAAAGGAACACTATAAGATCACATTGTACTCCTAATTAAATCATGATCGAGTGATTCCATAGGCTATTACCCTATAAGGTATCATGATGTTCACCCCATGGGAACAAAAAGACACCATACATGCTTTTTCCACCAGGCCTGGTTGAACCAAGTTAGGCCGATGTGCCACTACAACTTAGATATTAGAAGTGTGGCCTCTTTGGTCAAAGGCCCGAAGTAATTGGGTAGAAAACTTTCATCTCCATGGTATCTGCAATGTAGGGGTCTCCCTATGATGATTCCACCACCAATCATGCTAGTACCATCATTCCTCCAGGGCCATCTATGTCATAATAATATCCTCATGCCAATTATCCCATCACCTTAGATGGTTAGGATAATTTTGAAGATTCTCAGGCCTCATCTGAGGAAGACATCTTTGCCACCATCGATGAGTTGGTATTGGTGAACCTCAGTACTGGGGAAGACCAGAGGCCAAAACTAATCAGTGCATCTATGCCTACTAAGGAACATCAATAGTATGTGATTTTTTAAGAAACATCATGATGTATTTTCTGGGAGATATTATTTGATGATAGGACTATATCCTCAAGTCCCCATCGACCACCTTGGTATAACAATACACCATTGTGGGCACAAATAGATTCCTTGGAAGATGATCCCTTATCATGGATCCAAGTTCTAAGTCGAAGTTGAAAATACCATCAAATCCAAATTCATCAGGGAAGTATAGTACACCAAATGTTTGGCCAATGAAATCCCTATTAGTAAGATGAATAGTCATATTAGTGTCTACATCAAGTTCTGGGATCTCAACCATAACTGTCTAAAGGATGATATTCCCCTTCCTATAATAGATTTATTGATTTATGCCACTACTGGACATCAAGGTCTCTCAGTTATGGATGAATATTCCAAGTATAATCAAATATAAATTTCCCCAAAGGATAAAGATTCCACTGCCTTCAGATCACCACAAGGTACTTTCTGCAATCATTTAATGCCTTTTGGTTTGAGAAATGTAGGATCCAAATATCAGAGTGATATTCACTGCATATTCAAACTGATGCATGGGATATTGGTCGAATTCTACATGGATAATTTGGTGTTGAAATCCCACTAGTGTCAGGACCATCATTGAGATCTTGAGAAAGTGTTCAACTTCCTCTGCTACCTCCATCTAAAGATGAACCCTTTTAAGTGCGCTTTAAGGTTTACCTAGTGAAATTAACTATTCTATTTCGTCAAATATAGAGGCATCAAGATCAATCCAGAGAAGATCAAGGCCCCCAATTATGTGCCTCATCTGAGAATCCTACGTGAGATCTGATGCTTTCAAGTCCACTTATCCTACATATACCGATTCATCATAAATCTGGATGGAATGTTTATGAACTTTTATTAAATCATGAATAACGGTGGTGTCTATCAATGGGATTATGAGTATATGAACTCTTTTGTAGAGATCAATAAGTATCTTCTATAGCCTTTGGATCTGATTTCACCCTTCTCCAATAAGACGATGGTTCATTATGTGACCACCTTGAAATGATCCCTCAGTGACCTTCATGCCTAGAAGAATAATGAAGGGAACAATAACATTTTTTTCTATCTCAACTAAGTGATCCTTGACATGAAGACTAGATAATCTTCTACAGGGAAGAGAATGCTCGTGCTGGTTTTCATAGTTCAGAAGTCGTGGCATTATCTGCACCATTATGGGATACAATTGATGTCATTTTTGGATCCGATGAAGTACATTCTAAACCTACCAATCATAATAGTCACTCTAGATTAGTGGGATGGTATCATTCCATAGTTCTACATCAATTTCGTCCCAATAAAGGCAGTCAAGAGTCAGGCACTGGAAAATTTTATGGCTGTCGATCCGGCCCCCATAGAGCATTCCCTAAATTATGAAATTCCATACGAGGCCATACACTCTGTGGATCTGTCCATGTCTTCATGGTGGATATAATTTGATGGTGCCTCTCGGATCCCTTCCATTTGGAGACTCAACGACCGCAGGCTCAAGAATGTAGGTTTGGGTATCATCATTATGACACCTACACATACTATTTTTCAATATTTGTTCTTATTGTCAGAAGGTTTCAAAAACAATGAGGTAGAGTATCAGGCTCTAATAACTAGTCTTGTGCTGTCGCTTGAGATTGATATACCCTAACTACATGTGATGCGGGACTCCAATCTGGTCTTTATGTAGAGCAATGATGACTATGTTGTTGGAAATCCAGAACATGTTCCCTTGGGAGAGTGATCTCACCGACTGGGGGCCTGATTCCCTTCTTGTCAACAAATCACTCATGTTCCTTGATCATAGAATGGTTGAGATGATTCAATGGCTATACTTTCCACATATCTCATAGAGCCTGACCATGAAAATTTGATTAACCATGTGTCACATCGAAGTTTCATCACTCCCATCACTTCAGATGAAAACGATAGACAACTGGTAAACAATCATACCACCAATTCTTCCACAACAGGATGAATTGGTCCCCCTGCCATAGTAGAAGAGACCTCTGGTTGGACAACTCATTTGATCAAGTTCATTCAAAATTGAAATCTACTGACAGATAGAGCCGAACGTGAGTGAATTCGTCGGTTTTCCATATAGTTCACCCTCCAGAGTGGTCTCATCCTAGAGAAAATACTTTATAAACATGTGTATGATAGAGTTATCATCCATTAGATTCATGAATATGTGATTCCCCGGGTTATGAATGATGTCCATGTTTTTTCTGGCGGAGCTCATCATGCTAGGTTGAAACACTCCCACCACATCTGATGGTTGGACTACTTCAGGACCACTATGCTTCACGAAGGAATGGATTTTCCCAAGAGGCGAAACACATGAAATATCTTTGAAAATATTTTTCATCAAATACTAGAGCCTCTCCATTATATCGAGTACTCTTGGTACTTTGTTTTCTGGGGACTCAATGTCATCAGACCATATCCACCCGTAACAGCTCGCCCGTGCATGTTCGTGATGACCGCCACGAAATTATTCTCTATGTAGGAAGAACTTATTATTCTCAAGGAAGTAAAAACATATTAATTAATTAATTTTGTGATCTACAACAGAATCCATTTATTCATATTCCCTCATACCATCCTAACGAATAACAACACCATTTCTATGTAGTTGAACTGAAGAAATTGTATGTCATGTACATCATCGGGTCCTACCAAAATACTCACTACCATGAAAAGGTGAATGGATAGATTAAGGATTTCAACAAAACCCTCTACAAAAATTCGTAGAATATGGTTGATCAAAATAAGAAAATCAAGATAGCTAATCTTCCAAAATATCTATGGGAGATTGGATAACAACTCTTAATTCCAACCTAGTTACCCAATATTCTCTAGTTTAAGTAATGTAGGTGGTCCTTCCCATTGATACTTAGTTTATGTCACTCCATACAATATTCTATGATTAGAAGACATCTGAAAAGGTTGATGAAGTTATTATGGCCAATCTAGAATCCCTTATTGAGAATAGGCTCTGGGCATTGTACAATATGGAGAGGCACCAAAACAATATAGTCAGGGATTTCAACAAGAATGTGTGTCTCTAATCCTTTCTCTAGGGTGACATGTTATTCACTATTAGGATACCAATGATACTTAGTAGTAAACCACTGGAGATATATCCAAAATGGGAAGGACACTACATCATTAATAGAGTTTACCCCAATGGTTCATCCTCTTTGGTCACCATTAATGGTGGGATACTAACTCCTCCCACCAATTCTAAGATCCTAATGTTGTACTTCACGCAAAGGAATTTACCTTTCATCCAACATAATGTTAAACTGCATAATCCTGTATTTCTTATAGGATTTAAAATTGTGTATCACCTTTTTCCTTCATGATATTAAACTACCCCATCCCCCATAAAATTAACTTATTTCTATGTTCTTACCATAGGATGTTAAACTGCATGACATTCAAGAATGACAAGTGGCTTGATTATCATTCTTATGGGATATATTGGAATAATCGAAAAAAATTTCTTCAGGTCCAACCCTAGGTTCCACAAATCTTTTAGTCACTTTTTCCCCTGGGCCTCAGTTCTCTTTGTGGATTTTTTATGTTCTGGTTGAGACCACTTTGGTTCTTATTCATGTCAGGTTTACAACAACAGCACCATGACTCCAAATTAAGAGCATTCATACCTTGCTTAATCCTTACCGCATGATGTTAAACTGCACAAAATTTAAGAAAAACATGTGGCTTGATTTCTTCCCTCACAGGATACGTAGAAATTCCCGAACATTTTTTATTCGGTTCCAGTACTAGGTTCCTACGCCTTTTCAACACTTTTGGTACCATGGAACTTGTTCTATTACCTTAAAACTAATAATTTCCCCATCCCACACAATGATAAACTATTGTGTCCTAACTGAAAGTCCATAAAGTGTATAGTGTTTATGTTCCTTTTTATATGACCTTAAACGACATGTTCCGTTTTTTCCTGCATGACATTAAACTTCCCCTTCCCACATGATATTAAATTGTTTCTTCATCCTTACTGTATAAATTTTAATGGCATGGAATCTAATAACTACATATTTCTTGATTACTTCCCTTGTTGGATATGTATCGATGCTCGAAAATCTTTTCCCCAAGACCAACCACATAATTTCCAATTTTCCCTTTTGGCCTATGTTCCCTTTTCAGAAAGTGTGGTGTGGTTGAGACCTCCTTTTTCCTAATTTTCATTAAGATGCATAAAACTCCATTCATTTCCCCTTTAGGATTCATATGTCCCTATCACCTAGTGATAATCCACACAACATATTTTTCCTTACCATAAGACATTAAACTTCAAGGAATTTTAAACTATGTCTGTCTTGATTCCCATCCTTATGGGACACTTAGGAATGCCTGTACATTTTTCCATTGGATTTATCCCCTTGTATATTATCCCTATTCCATCCCATTTCCTCGTTATTTGGAAGTATAACATTTCCATGCCATGTATAGGAGCCTATTGATACTTTTTTCCATAATAAGGGGGTTGGATCCCTCTATATAATATGCCTCGTTAATGTGTTCATAATTTTTATGGAATACGATCCAGAGTGTTGGACTCTACATG
Organism: Viscum album; assembly: GCA_963277665.1. Classification (NCBI taxonomy): domain Eukaryota; kingdom Viridiplantae; phylum Streptophyta; class Magnoliopsida; order Santalales; family Viscaceae; genus Viscum; species Viscum album. The sequence continues at coordinate 229,668,073 of OY728143.1, forward strand.
GACATTTCAGTATTTAATCATCTAGAATTATGTATTCCTTTATTTGTATCTTCATCATCTTTAATAATTGAAATGACCCCTTAATGGTATCGTTTCTCAGACTCATGGAACACCTATCATCCTGGGCCAATTTTCTAGAGTATTTCAAATGAATTTTTGAGTCAATTCCCTCATATTGAATATGGTGAATGACATGCCCTCATTTTTTGTTCCCATATCAAGATAAATTAAATTGATGTTGTGTTTTTAATATGGTCATTAGATACCCTTCATCCTTATGCCAATCCCATTGGGTACCAAATATCTTACACAATGATTCAAAAAAAAAATCACATCCTTATGTTGAGGGAGAACATCAACACCCTCGGTGTTATCCCTTAATGCTGATTTGTGCGTTGAGTGGAAGAACTAGCATTATGGGGTAATAATTGAATCCAAACTCTGGTTCCTCTATTATACACTTCTATGGGTCGTAATGATCTACTCCACCCATTGTTTCCCACATCGATCATGGATCATGTGGGCTTACATGTTTTGCGAAGGATTCTCCCACATTAAAAAATCTCACCTCCCCATGGTCCAAACTCAATTACAATAAACAATGATCCTACATACCACGTGAAATAAAATTTTGAATCCATATCCTAGAATAATTACTTCAATCTGAAAGCATGTAACCCTAGGAATTATTTTTATAGTGTGGACCACCTTAATATTAATTCACATCATGATAAGTTATGGTGTCACATAACACATTTCCACGCAAGGATGGTCTGCGCTCTATGTCCATAATCTAAGACCCCCATTGACATTGTTTTATGATATTAAACATCATTATAACCATATTAATTATCATATTATGTTAAAATATGCATTCTACATCTGATCTATATCCTATAACTACATATGGCATGATTACCAACATTATAACATATGTAGGAAGGCCCATGAAATTTTTTTGTGGACCAAACACAAGGCCCTTCATCTCCCCGGTATCATGTCCTGGATTTATCCAGTGAATATATGGTGTGGTCTTGATCTTTAATTGGCCTCATTCATGTCAATTTAACAGCATCCACCCTGTGTAACCCCCCATTTGGGAAGCACTATCCATGTATCATCTATATCGCATGTCATTAAGATGCCTTCCAATCAAGAAATACTTGTGACTTGATTCATGATCTCACATGATATATAGAGATTCATAAAAATCCTATCCATGTGCTCTAATGCATGATTATGATCTATTTTTTACCCTCTTATTGAGGGTGGGATTTCTCATCAGAAAGGTGTGTTGTGATGCAGATTTATTTTGTCCTCATTCACTCCACGTTGCATTATGGAACAATATTGCAACTCTCCTCCTTTTATATATTATGAACTCTATGAATTAAAAATAATATTTATAGTGGCCAAGTTTAGATGGATTTAAACAACATGACAACCATGATATTCTCATTCAGGAGAATATCACCCCTCTTTTGGAATTGTTACCTTGTCATGTCATCTTTAAGAACTACATATGGCTTGATTAATTCCCATATAGAATACATAGAGATGCCCAAACACATTTTCCCCAATTATAGACAGAGAATCATCAATGTGACCATAGTCTAGGATTTGTTACTTTAATCTATGTACAATATCCTACTTTCATGATGTTAAACTACAAGACGTGTCCTGGTCGTACAACATTAAACTACATGCATTTTTTCTTTATTTTCATGAAGTGAAATTGTATATAATATTATTTCATTTCTAAAGAGTTCCTTTCTAGAAAGCATTTTTGTTCCTAATTAAAAATAATGTTCTCACACCAATGTTCTCTTGTCAGGGTAGTGTAGTTTCAAGATTATTCAAATCCTTTTGAACATTCCATAACTCCACCTCATTTCTTTACATTCCCTTTATTTGGATACTCATCATATTTCTTGACTGAAGATACCCCTAATGTCTTGGCCCCACACATATTTGGCGTACCAAATTTTTTGGACCAATGTTCAAGTGGACGTCAAACAAAATTTTGAGTTTTTCCCCATGTCTTTGAATTAAGTAAGTGATTGGTCCTCATTTTGTGTTCCCATTTCAGTCTAATAGTATGAATACTACACTTCAATCACGGTCAGAAGTTATCTCATATTAGCATGACATCATCATTGTGTTCCAAATTTTGGGTATCATGATTCACAATTTTCATTCCACTTGTATCATATTGAATCCAACTCCCCTGGAATTATCCCACATGTTTATTAGATCATGTTTGGAAAGGAAATATGGATGTTCAAGGAATCCTATTCAACAGTCACAACCTCCCTCAGCCATGATAGTTTTGTTTTTCTGTCAAAAATGGATGACCCAGAGTATCTGATGATTGACTACCACTCTCACACAATGTGAATGTTTGTATGGTCATCCCTTGTTTCATACATTGGGAATGACCTACGCGATCTTAGGGATTGATCATTGTTTATTTCAAAAAATTGATAGAGATGTAGAAATTGAAGAAAGAAATGAAATATATCCACACACACAATTTTAATGAGAAGGAGGTATGAAAGCAATGTATGTTTTAGTTTGGTGAATAAACGTTCTTTACGGTTCTACTCCTTTAATTTAACAAATCAACCATGATGCTCACTGGTATATAGATTCTATGGTTTTCAGTCACTTCCCATGCTCCTCCTTATCATTGACAGCCACATAGTGATGATTTTCAACCCTGATATGTATTTTGTCCCATTCATCATAGAGTTCTACCACTTGATGGTTTTCCTGTGCTAGATGCTCCTCAGCTTGGACCAGTTGGGCCTTTATTCCTTCAATGAGAACAAAATACTTATTGAAGAATGTGAAATGATCTCCATAATTCTCATTGAGGTGTTGGATATCCTGATCGACCTTTTAGAGCATCTGGTTATTCTCGGGCTTCTTGTAGCACCAAGTAGCATCCAGATGTTGACTACTCAGATGCATATTCTCAATGTGGTAGTCCTGGATTTTCATGTTTAATTTTTTATCATATTCTCCTCTATCACATTGATCATGTAACCAATGCAGTAGTGATCCCATATAAGATATACACTCATCTAATGGAACCATATAGAGAAAGCGATTTATTATTTTCCATGATTGGGGTTTCATATTCTGGTTATCCTCTACTGCCTCAGAAGAAGATTCATCCAGCTCTAGAGGATTAGCTGATTCATACTTAGGGAATGCATCTAGGATCTCAATTACAAGATATTATTTATGAACCAAATCATTATAGTCAGAATCCATGTCATCCGGTTAGTCCTCATCACTTTATTTCATTTCAATGATATTGGCATTGTCAAGCCCAAATTCCATCCCTCAGTGGCATCAATCATGATCAAAATTGACCATTCATAAGGGACCATATCATGGATAGTTTGGATACTTGGTTAAATATGGGCTGGTGTCCCACTAATTAAAGGGGACCTAGGTACCCCTTCCATCCACACTAGTAGAACGACTACCACTCTAATTACTGTTTAGAAAAGGGCCGTGTTATTAATTTTCATTATGAATATGGAAGGTGTGGTTCTAAGAGGCAGGAAACATATAGTGGACATGATCGTGCCTCTATCTTTTCATTACTAGGATTCTAGGGCATTCCCACCCTCCATATATGATTGTTTTTTTAATGTATTCTAAATAGACCACTCTTGCCTCCCCATTTCTTCTAGACTCTACAGTTATTAATTCTTTAGATGTGGGCCGCAGTTCTCGTTACTCCATGCCAACAACCACAACTTCGACCCTATCAGCAGGGGAAACCTACACAAGATCTACTTGTACATGTGGATTTTATATGAGTAACTGAGATGAATTGAGAGATATAATGGAACATTGGGATGAGTCAGAGCCTACATTAAGAAATATATCTAATACACCTAGGGAAGCTTTCTATGAGGCCACAATTCCTCCTTCTAGAGGTATTCCCCTAGATGTTATTTCCTCTACATCATTCTGAAAGTTCCCCTTAATAAAATATTCCCCTAATGTTCCATCCTAGTAGTCAGACACGGGGAAGCACTATGTCAGCTGATCCACTGAAAACATTGGGTGGGGGGAAGTCAAGTTCAATGGCACCATCACCTGATTTTTCATGGGAGGTGAAATTCATCCAGAGTTTACCAGATCCTCTAATTATGTTAAAAACTCTCTACCTACATCCTAATACATGTTAAATCCACCTTTTGAGAAGCTTATTTCTCCCAAATACACCCCATGTCTATTCTAATTATCCCACATGTCGTCGATATTGGGGATCTGTCTTCATGTGTCCCAGTCATTCAAAGCCTCTGAATAGACAACATCAAGAAGAATCATTGACTGACACAAATTCTTCCCAGGAGCTTGATGAGGCTCCTTGATGAACCCCTCAATGATTAACCTCTCTCCTATGTCCTCCCAGTTGGAATAGCTAGCTCTGGAAATGTTGCCTCCCGTCCCTCACCTTTAGTTAGTTCTAGTTACTGGTATGCTACCCATACTTCTCTAGCCTCATCACCATGATAAGAATCAACTCCACCCTCAATACATCCCCATTAACTTGCTCGAACCCAGACTTTGAGATATGGGGACCCCTATTTTCTTCATAATCATTTTTGGTTTCATCAGTGTCTCCCCTAGATAAGCGTCTCCCTAGCTCTGTGCATATTAGTTAAATATCCTGAATGTTATGGTGGGTGGTGGAACCTCATTCCATATCTTTCTGTCTTCCTGCATAAAAATCAGACAGAGCTATCTCATCATGCATAGGTGGTCCTCATGAATCTCCCATAGATAAAACATCGTATTTATACTCTTCATGCATATGATTTGTCCTACAAATCAGTGTGGAGTGTATGGTTAACATAGTGATTCATATTCCACCCACACCATCATCACCCTGAAATAGAAGGACAACATATATGACTTCTTATCTATCGTATTTGAGACATCATTAGTGGATTACCTCTTTTGAATAGGGAATGGGTTAAATATGAATTAGTTTTCTCATCCCCTCTTGCTAAGCAAGGCCACTAGACCATGCATAATAGCGAAGCTCCATGTAATATTCTGGATTGTTGGCCAATACTATATACTAGGTTGATAGATGGGATTAAGGTATTCGTATCTACCCATGTGTGGTATGACCAAGCTGTATATGAAGTAGAATGGGTTGAACAAGAAAAATAGCATCTTTCCCTGAATGATGTGCCGTTGTAAGTGATAAAATTTATCTAGCACCGAGATTCCAACATGGATTCATTTCCCAGAGGAAAAAATTGCTTCAATAATGAATGTGCTCAGCAATGATCCAATATGCATGTCCCTCATAGGGAACATCCATACACAGATCATCGCCGAGATGGATCCAGCTAGCCAGTCTATTGGTTGCTACTCATCCTTAATGTTGAAGCCTCAGAATTTCCTGTGGATATCCTCCAGGATATACCGTTATAAACCATCCCTAACTTACTAACCTCCACTGAGAAAAGTGTGCAACCTAAATAGTATTTTCATGGGTGGTACCTTTCCATCGACATGCTTATCTAGTGAAAAATTAATAAAGTAACTAAACCACATCATGATGTGGACATCTATGGTATTATTTTTATCAATGTTCATTCCCTAAACCAGGTTCAGCAACGCCTTATCTGAAATCATAATCTATTACATATCCTCCCAATCATTCATGGAAGGAAAAACTCATCAAACATTCCCCCCAAAATCGGGATTCCAGATATCTTATAAAGGTTTCAGAACTAATTCCAACCACCCCATGATGCAAGTGTAAATTTTTGTTATCTAGTGACCACTAGTTTAGAAACATTAGAATGATTTACTTTTGTTGGGAGACATTGAATTAGGAAGCCCATGCTTCTTCGTACAAGACTACCTTCCTTAGAATTGTCTCAAACATGAGGCATGATTCACACACCAAGTATGTCCAAGCACACTTGTCTATGATGTTTCTACCTTAGTGTTGATCCCATATTTTTATGCACCCCTTATACGGGTTCCTAATCCCATGCATTGATGATTTTTTTGTACTAAGGTAGGGATATCTCCTTCTACAACACCATTTTATTAATGTTGTTGAGGTTACTGTAGAGGATGTGCACTATGAAAGAAGTGTTTTTGATCCAAATATTACCATCCACAACCTTATACCACTCATGTTATCCTAGTATTCCCTTAAACCAGTATGATGGCTCCACTCTACTAGCCTCTGGAATGAAGAAGTCTTCCCACAGGCCAAAAGAGTACAATGGAAACCTCTTGGATAGTGGACAGTCGTTCTGAGTGTCTAACATGTATTTCATAAAATATTTATGATAAAAGTTTCTCCAAACACACTCCCACATAGAGATATTTCTCTCCATTTCTTTCATATGGGTTGCATCACTATGAACCTCCTATGTAGCCTCTTGAGGAGCCATTAGTCTAGGAATTAGTATTTTTTAGGATCTTGTTTACGAAGTCCAGAGATGAAGATCATTAATGGGGGCCAATCACAAAGTCATGCTCATGGGTAGGATAACTTCATGAAAATATAGTTTCAACATAATATTTTTTTGGGATCAAGTATGGACATTAGGGCCTTCCTTCCTTATGTATAGTTGAGGCTTGCCCAGGCTTCGCGACACCATTCCCTTATGCACCATGGAGACTTACATCCGCTGAAGCTTCGTGGCCTTCCCCGCCCACTTTATTCACAAACCACAATCATTATTGAACGTGTTTTCATTTTTCGGAAACATACATTAATAATAAGACCCTACATTCCCTTTTGTCCCATTGTGGGGGGGAGATAGTGGCACTAAAAATTATTCTATTGAAGGAATGAATAAATTCATGAACGGTTTGAAGCTAATATAGACCCAAATGGACTTAAAATTCATCAATGTCCTAGAAGGAGTCTATTTCATAAATCTTTAAATGGGAAATCATTGCCTTTAGGACTACGAAGAAGGTTGATGGTGTCTTTATGAGTCCGATAAAGTTCGATGGAGCCTGGAACCTTCATGACACCCTCGTTCTTCATTGATATCCTCATGATCTACACATTGATGGCGTCTTCGAGAGCTTAGCTGAGTGCGATAGAGCTTAAACCTTTCATGGTTCCCTTTTTATTCATGGAATTCCACATGATCACCACATTGACGGTGCTTTCATGATTTTGATTGAGTTCAAAGGACGCTTTTCTTCATCGCAACATCATGTCTTCTTCGGGGCACCTAGTTTTTTCTTCACAGTGTGCCCTGTGAGGACCATGAACTACCATTGTCAATAAAAAGTTGGATCACCCCCCCTCCATATACATTACTAGCCCAACCTTATCTTTTCCCATCCTCCCATTTTTAGAAGCTCTGGAGCATTGTGAACCTGAGATAAATATGGATCTCCCAAGGTACTTGAGCATCACAAACTGTGCTTTATTACAAGATTCATATCCCCTATTTGTAGGGATACCATTCACGAAGTCATACACCCTTCAAGAAAGAGGGTCCCCTTTGGGTCTCTCAAGGATCTGTGAATCATTAAGACTTCTCAGAAAACTCTCCAAATAATGATACCTTTTTATGGGAAACCATGTTCTTCCATACTCATTTCTTCGTGAATAATCCTTCATTAATGAATCACCTTTTCTTCGTGAAGCATCCTTCTTCATAAACCACCCCGACTTCACAACTCCTGCCCTTTCTGAAACTCCTCCAGTCGATCCCCCTGACATTATGAACCCATTTCTCACATGGCCCTTCAGGCTTGTGCGAAGTGATTTTATGGTCCCTTGATATTTATTTCATGTTTTATTACTTTACATAATTATTCTTCACATAGGTATGTTAATAGATATTACATTGTACAATATCTCCACTAACATGGACCCCTCTATCGACAACTCCTCCACCTATCTCATGTCGGGCAATGATTTTTACTTCCCTTCCCCATGTGTGGGTGGGCACAAGTTATGTATATCCAAGGGAAGATGACTGAGACCCCATCATCTGTGGTGAATGTCATTAAAAATCCAAGAATTTACGTCCTCAACACATGACCATAAAAAATAACCACCACATGCGTGGAGATTATGAGAGGACTGAAAAGGGGATAGGAATGAGTGACCTCCTACCCTTTCTACTGTTTCGGGGTTTGTCTCCAAGTGTACCTTAGGCAGCCTCCACGTAATCTCCAAACCACCTCATTGGTTTTCCTCCTAGAGTAAGTCCCATTCTTCATTTCCATGGGCTACTAGCCATGCATAATCCCCACACTATACCTCATGTCTACACCTTTTGCGACATGATATTCTGGTCTGTTGTTACCTATTGTTTCTCAAACTAAGCATGACTCATGTGTGCTTAGAGTAAATAGAGTCCATGATGTCCTCTTTGGTATGATAACCAAGAGTAATCCCCAAAAAAACATTGGAATGATAACCACACCTAATCCCTAGCATAATTATAGGCTAATAGTCTTGTGTAAGCCTCATGCTCCTCTCTACTGAACTACGTGTACTTTAACCCTTGTTAGAAAAATAGGGTACATAGGAAACCTCTTCTTGGTTCAAGAAACTCATTCCCCACAATCCATTTTTCTCGAATATTTCACAATTGATAACTCATTCTGGATGATTCTAAATTGTATCCTCCTTTGAACTACATGGGATTTGATCCCTTATAGGTATGTATGAGGGAACTTTGAGGTTAAATCCAAACCAATGGTACACTATGGTGCTACCTTATAGGAATGTAGCATATTGATGTGACATATTCACATTCTGGGATGCATATCTAGGATCTTCCTCCCTGAGGGGTTCTGATCCACATGGGTAGCTAAATATGCATAATAAATGCATTCCACTTTACTCCTCCAACCCAAAGTAATAACATTTTTAAGGGTCTCTAACCACACATAATCCCCTGGCGGAACTCCAGGTCATTTTCCTTTTTATAAGACCTGATTCTATGACCCCATAATGAACTATGGGGACATTGATCCATGTCATTAAAATAGGGTACATAGGAATGCTTCCCGAGGTTCAAGACCATCACCCATTTCATATAAAAGTCATTTTATCAAGACTTTTTGTTTCAATAAGATCATTAACCAACCCGGAGGTTCTAATTCCTTAGAGTCCTTATAAACGTGCTCTATTTCTCATGAGCTGCCACTTGGGTGTCTCATTGCCCCATCCTGAACAACATGAACATTGATTCCCAGCCACGAGGATACGTAGGAAGCCTCCCTAATGTTAAATCCCAACAACACCATCTTCATGTCAGTTCCATCATATTCATCACAATCACTCCAATCAAATACTCCACCATCCATATCAATTCTTACCTAGGCCATCACATCCCAAATAGATCATGAAACCCACTTCTTCACTTCATCAATCATCACTCTGGTAGATTACCATGTATAAGCCCTACACAATCCATATTCATCCTCAAAGAGTTCCCCTCATGAGACTGGTAGATAACCATTTGTAACCCCCAAAATCAACCCTTGGAACTATGTGGGTTTTGATCCCTGTCTTTAAATTGGATATATAAGAATCTCATTGAGGTCCAATCCCAGCCAATGGTAATCCTTGGCACCCCCCTTGTTGGGGTACACAATCCAGATTTGTCCTTTGTAATTTTCAGATCAGCCGTCATGTTGTGAAACCTTACCTTTCGAGACACGCCTTCTTAGGTCCATCCTCATTGGGATTTCTGAATTATCCATATGGTAAATATGGAATCCCAAATTTTTATTACAAAACATTTCATTACATTATACAAACAAATGATCATTAAAGTGTAGTGTTATAAAAATCAGGATCATAAAACATGAAAACATAAAAACAATCTTTTAAATCCCATTTAAATGATTCATGAAAATTTAATCCTATGTAAAATGACTTCATCTCATAACCTAGAGACATAAATAAATGGAAAGGGTGAGTTAAAGACCCAGTAAGGAATTCAAGGGAGTTAGTTTACTGGTGATATCAATAAGAACGTGAAGAAAAACACAAAGACATGAGAAATGGAAAAAGAGGAATATAATAATAAATAAAACATGAATAATAACATGAATATGTGGCTAAAACATTTAATTTTGACTTTCATGAACATATCACCAAGGTTCATCACCAAGGTGTCATAAAAATTACCATGGTTATTCACCAAGGTATCGTGAGACTTTTCATCTCTAGAAATTAAATTCTTTACCCAATGCATTGGAGTGCTATCAGTGCACACCCTTAATATGTATTTATTTTCCTATTATCCACATATATAATAATCAAACATTTCATAAAAAACCCCTAGAGAAGATAATAAATAGTTTTCATTTCAAAATCACGACGTTTTAGAAGTGCTTAGAAAACATGATCATTATGTCATTTATAACCCATGGAAAAGGAATGATGGTTTCATGTATGTAAATTCTAGAATAAAATATATCATTTTTATGTACTTATAAATACCCATAGAAAAAATAGGTCTGGTTATTCAAATAAATTAAATAATAGAATTTCTTGAGAAAAGAGAGAGATAGATTTTCAGACGAAATTTCTCCAGCATAACGGCTATATAACATGGTTTTAGAAAACATTAAAAAGAGATGAGAAGGGGGTCTCCCACTCTTAAATAACTCATAATACAATATAGGTACATAATAAAATTTAAATAAGATCATGGTATGGATGTTTTAATGACATACCACATGAAAAGGAAACATGAAAGAAAAGAGAAGAAGTGATTTTTTATGAAAATTCGTCAGCTTAACGGTGTCACATAAAATTACAAAAAATGGATTTATGAGAGAGAAATATGTCTCTAATCACTTGTAAATAAAATGGATATAAATAAGGATATATAATAACATACCCCAAAATAAGAAAATTGAATTTAAAAGACATAACATAAAGGAATTCATGATTGAAAGAGGAGGGTGAAAGGTTCCCATACCTTGAAGAGTAACTTCAAAAACACAAAGGTTAAGACCTATAGAGGCTTTAGGAAACCTTGGGAGGACTCCTTGGGAGGTAAAACGATTATATATTTGTTTAGGATGAATTTTAAATGAATGTAATTAAGTAATGGGTTGGTATTTATAGCCAACTTGAAGGAATATTTTATTAATTTACAATGGACACCTCATTATTGGTATTTGCTAAACCATGGGATATCCCATTGTATTTTTCCATGGTATTAGCCACTTGGGAAATATAATAACATATATTACTATGCATAAGTCTACTGAAATTATTAAATCATGATTATATCATTAATGATGAAATTAAACACACTGAAACTCAAACTGTATATTTACTATTCACCGAAAAACAAAAAAATTTATAAAAATATCATAAATTTACCCTAACATAAAATTGATGCACTGAATTCAAAAAAGAACTCCATTTTATGAAAATATTTTTCTAATTTTGATATATTTTATTTTTAAGTAATAAAACTATTTATTGTAAAAAAATACTAATACATAAATATTAATTTCTAAAATAGTTCTTTAGTTATGCTATTATATCACATTACCTAATAATGATGCCTAAGTTTTATTAATACTTTCTTAAGTGAGGTTTTTGTTCAACTAGTCACATTACTATTCATATGGGTAATGTTACTATTCTTAATTAATTATTCACTAATAATTATGTTGATTTTAATAGACTCTAAATTTTTTACTGATCATAACTGCAGAAGACCATTTCTTGTAAATCATTTCACATTATTAATTATTTAAATTATACCAATATATTTTAAAATACCCTTTTCCAAAAATTCTACAATAATATTGAAAATCTATAAATTTAAACTATATTTATTTTTATCTTTTTAAATTTTCCATAATAATAAATAATAATTTTATTTATATAAAAGGATTAAACAATGTAACTAAGGCCTCATTACATATCCCCTTATAACACCTACATAGGACCTAAGAGTAAGGTGTGCAATGGTGATAGAATCTTAGGGTGGCTCATAAATCATTTCCCGAGAGGTGATTTCTATCAACTTGAACTTCTCCCATAGGCAATTCCATTAATTCTTCACATGTTGAAGCTTAGCTTGGGATTGGTCCAGAGCTTATCCTAGTGACACAACCTCCTTCCCAAGCTCCGACATAATGGATTTGTATGACCTGAGTCTACTGGATGAGGCCTTCAACTCCTATTTCTGTATTAATTAACCATGATCAATTTTATTTATAAAAAATAATCATAACGTTGCAATTATAGTTTCCAATAGTCATATTGACCAACTGTCATATAACAGCCAAAACACAACAGTCTCATTATAACTACACTCACTTCATTAATTAAAGGATATAGTTTTGTTTAGTATAAAATAAAATAGCACACAAAATTAGGAAACAAATATTATTCAAAAGTTTTGGTCGTTACATTCTTCTCCCCTTAGGAAATTTCATCCTCGAAATTTCAACTCCTAACCTCAGAAGAGAAAAGGTGTGCATACTTCTTCTTCATAGACTCATCTGGTTCCCACATGTCTTCTTCACATTTTTTGTTTCTCCATAACACCTTAACAAGGCGGGTAGTATGGTTTCATAGAACATGGTCTCTACGATCCAAGATATCCACTGGCTACTCCACATAAGAGAGGCACACCTATGGATTTAGTACATGTGAAGGGTCAATTATGTACTTCCTCAGGAGGGATATGTGTAAGACATCATTAATTCCACTGAGCATTTTCTCAATATAGGGTGTCATTTGAATGCTCATGTGGAATCTATTGTTGTAAGAGAACTCAACTAATGGGAGATGTTGATCCCATCCACCTATAAATTCCCTTGGGCATGTTCTTATCATGTCCTTGAGTGATTGAATAGTCCTTTCAGATAGTCCATCAGTTTGGGGGTGATAGGCCATACTAAAATTCAATTCAGTACTCAGAGCATGTTGAAAACTTCTCTATAACTTTGATGTGATCCTTGGATCACGATCAGATATAATATAAAGTGGAACTCCATGCAGCCTTACCATTTCCTTTGCATAAATTCGGGCATGTTGATCAAGAGAGAAATATTCCCGAATAGAGATATGATGGGTAGTCTTGGTGAGACGGTCCACAATAACCCATATAGTATTTTTTTCCTTTGGATGTTCTTGGGAGTCTAGTGACAAAGTCTATAGTTATATTTTCCCACTTCCATGCTGGTATGGTTAGTGGTTGTAATACCCTTTTAGGAAGTTGTATCTCAACCTTCACTTGCAGACATTCCATTAACCTTACAGTGTTGTCAGAAATCTCCCTTTTCATATTATCTGACCAAAAATGATCATGAAGGTTTATATATGTAAAGACCTGGAATTTCCATGTATTTTTTTTAAATATATGTAAATTTTATGAGTCCGCAAAAATTGACGGCGCATGATTCCGCGGCCCGGAGTTCCCTGAATGAATTTCTGATATTTGTTTCAGGTATGTTTAGTAAACATGTGAGTAGGATTTTCTAACATTTGAACCGGTGCTCAGAATTGAAATCCTAGGGCACCGTTAAACTTGTAGAGCCAATATTTGCCTAAGGGGACCTTCACCTCGACCGTAGTGGGTCAAGAGTGATTGATAGAATTATGGTTTTTCGTGAAAGAGTAAAATAAAATAAAATTGTGTAACATTTTATTTTATTTGGAACTCCCATGTGGATGTTGGGAGGTGGGGACCACCTGAACTAAAACCTCCATTTTGGAATTCAAATATTGGTGGTGGGGACCACATGAACCCCTCATAATGGGGGGAGAACACCTCTCAACTCCCTCAATTAATTTTATGTTTCAACAGAAAATTAAATGTTATGTTACCAATTAATTTTATGTGTCAACATAAAATTAAATGTTAAGTTACTAATTAATTTTATATGTCAACATAAAATTAAATGTTAAGTTATTAATTTTATGTTCGTTATTTCTTTTTCTTTTCGGTGGAATTGGGAAAAGGTTTGGGAAAAGAGAATTGGGAGAGATCTTGGAGGATTATTCTCTCTAAAAAGAATGCATTCTCCAATGTATAATGCACGCTCCAACGAAGAATTCTCACGCCGACGAGGAATGTCTTCAAAGAAAAAGAGTCGATGATCGAGGAAACACCGACGTCACCGATGTCCGTCTATCCCTAATGATGTTGTCTACTTCCTTGCGGCCTCCGTCGACAAATCTTTGAGGTAGGGGTTTATTTATATTTTATTATGATTTACCATGTTCTTTTATTCTAAACTAAGAATTTAGATCAACTAGTTTATTTCTATATGATTATCACTTCCCATGTTCTTCCCATCTAAACTAAGAACACAGATAAACTCTCATAAACTAGTTGACCCGAGAATATTTTCTTCATCGGGATTGGGAATAGTGATTAACAAAGTTTGTGGGTATTGATGTTCTTAAATATCTTCCAGACACGTTCTTGATTCAAATTTGTGAACCACTTGCAACCTCTCTAACACGGAGGGTGCGGGCCAAACAGACAAGGCCCGACCCTTCCACCATTCTTCTTTTGTGTGTTCTTCGTGATAGTGAAGGTGAACGGTGCCAGAATTTGGCATCGGTGGAAGATGAGAATGGCAACCGACACCATCGTCGGCCGTGACGAAGACAATGGCACCGCCCCATGGACACTACGTTGTCTACGACCTCCGCCATCATGGCATGGGCCTCGGGGGACGGGTCGTGACAAATTGGTATCAGAGGAGTCGGTTCTACCATAGAACACAGGACTCTAATATTTCTTTTAACAATAATATTTTAATGTGTAGTGAGTGTGGTTATCAGTTTAGGGAATCCATTTTTGGTGCGGCGACCGACATATCCATACAGCAGGACCCTTACTTTTGATTTCCAACTCAATGCACTAAAACAATGATTGTGTGTGTGTTTTGGAGAGTTTTTTTTGTGATATCATCGAGTCTGCTCACTAGGTATAACTTTTTGACCGCGGAGAACCTATTTTTTTTTTCAGGATGCCTCCACGCAGACAAACTTCTAGGGTTCTGAGAGTAGTACACACTAATAGCCCCCCGAACAATGAGGCCTCGGTGAAGGGCCCTCTTCTAGTAGAGGAACCTGCGGAGGCACCAACGGTACTATTACCCATTGAGCCAATGATGCCACTAGCCCCAACAGTAGAGGGTGCATGCCACTTGAGTGCATTGCACTAGTTCCTGTGCCAGAGGCCACCTAGGATCAGGTGATAGAATGACCCACAAGTGGCTGGGGATTGGTTGGAGGCTGTAGTGAGATTCTTCCGACTAGTAGGGACACTAGTTGATATCATGGTGATCCTTGCCGCCAGCCTACTACAGGCAGCAGTAGGCATATGGTGGAGCTTGATGCTCCAATTTCAAGATGAGGTGATGCTTCTCTAGGCAGACTTCGAGAGCCTATTTCAGGTAGAGTTTGTCCCAGCGACTCTTCGCGCAGTGCGCATATAGGAGCTGCTTCATCTGTAGCAGGGTAGCATGACTGTAGCTTAGTACTTAGCAAGGTTCACTAACCTCTCATGATACTCCACTGATATGGAGCGGGACCCAATCTTTAGGGCCTAGACCTTCGAGTAGGATCTCAGGTGAGAGATCAGGGCTTCTATGATTTCTCTCAACATCCCGACGCAGGAGGGGGTGTTAGAGTGAGCCCTTTTAGTGGAGAGTTTCCTTGCTGAGCAGTCACTAGTAGCGATACCCACCACCAATCATCACATGGTGGAGTCTTCTGTAGCTCGAAGCAAAAAAATGTCATAGAGGTCCAAGAGGACCAGACCTATAGGTGGACGGCCGCAGGATTCAGAGTTGGTTGTGCGGGGCACCCGAGGCAGAGCTGGTCATGCCAAGAGTGGGAAGTGTTACGCATTCAGTGGGCAGGGTCACATGGATCAAGACTGTCCAACCTGCCATACGGATGACCAGTAGACGGTCGAAGGATCGCCCCGTTAGATATAGAGGTTCGACCAAGGAGGTATGCAGGGCACAAACAGACGTGGAAGAGGAGCTGACCATGAAGCTGGTGGATGGTGATGATTCTAGATGTTACCTCCACCACCACCACGAGGTCCACCCCAACCGTAGGGAGTAGGTGGAAAGGGGAGATGCCAGCTCCAGGCAGCTGAGGCTTTAGATCACAGTGCTCCGGAGATGATATGAGGTACGATCTATGTCTACTCCACCTTAGCTGCATTACTTATAGACATAGGTTCCAGTCATTATTTTATTTCCACTACCCTCGTTCGGAGCTCGGAGATTCTGACAGATCTGTTGGCTTGATCCTTATAGCTAGAGACTCCTACGGAAGAATATTCGATGATTACACACTGTTGCCGACAGTGTGAGCTCACTCTAGGAGGCGAGAGCTTCTGCTAGGATCTCCTAGTAGCAGCGTCGAGGCTTACGACGTCATCTTGGGTATGAACATGTTATCTACAGTCCATGCTTAGATTGAATGTATTATGCACAAAATGTGGTGTGTATCCATGGATGGGACCAGGTTTACCTTCACCGGTGATAAGGGAGCCTTTGCAGCCTAGGACAGACTTACCCAGAGGAGGGTGTAGCTGATCACTCATCAATTGGATAGCCTTACCGTCAGAGCAGTTGATGTGGAGAGTCCGATTTATCCTATAGTTGTGGACTAGTACGTGGATGTTTTCCCTAATGATGTCCCGGGTCTACCTCCTCATAGAGTGGTAGAATTTTACAATGACTTGTACCACAAGACAAAACTGATATCTACATTAGAATATCGGATGGCTCCCGTATAGCTTCGTGAACTGTGGGTATAGCTGGAGGACTTACAGGGGAAAGGGTACATTCGACCCAATTTTTCTTCTTAGGTAGCCCCGATTTTGTTCACCAAGAAGGTGAATGGGATCTTGAGATATCCACAGGATAGACGCCTGATAGATTTTTTGAAGGTGGAGAGCACATCATTCTTTTCAGGGGACGTACCATCATACTTGTGTCACATCAAGAGGAAGTGTTAATGGAGTTTCATACACCCCCTCTAGTGGTACAACCAATAGTATTGAAGATGTACCAGGATATCCGATGACAGAACTGGTGGCTAGGAATGATGAAAGCAATATCAGAGTTTATCTCTTGGTGCCTCACTTGTCAGCAAGTGAAGGCGGAGCATCAGGTACCTGCAGGCTTTGTTCAACCTTTGGAGGTCCCAGAGTGGAAGTGGGATGTCATATCCATAGACTTCATGACAGAACGTCCACGTACATCCATGGTTCATGACTTGATTTGGGTGATCATTGACCGACTCCCCATGTCGGCCCACTTCCTACTGATCAGAGAGCAGGGTTCAGTAGAGAGATTGGAACACCTCTATATGTAGGTGATTGTGGATATATATGGAGTACCCTCAATGATTGTCTCTGATCATGATGCACATTTTACTTCCTAGCTATGGAAGGGTTTGCAGGAGGCTTTCAGGATGCAGCTTCATTTGAGCACCGCCTTCTATCCTCATATGGATGGCTAGACTAAGAGGACCATTCAGACCCTCGAGGACATGCTACGTGATGGAATCCTCGACTTTGGTCGTAGCTAGAAGGATCAATTTCCCATGGTGGAGTTTTCATACAACAACAGCTATCACTCCACCATTGGTATGACACCTTTTGAGGCGTTTTACGAGTGACCTTGCAGATCAACCTTATGCTGGACTGACCTAGGGGAGTAAGCACTCATGGGATAAGAGATGGTATGGGATACCACAAAGAAGGTTCAAATCATCCAGGAGTGGATGAAGACTACACAGAGCAGGTAGAAGTCGTATGTCAAGAGGTGACAGAGACCTCTGGAGTTCGAGGATGGTTACCACGTCTTCCTACAGGTCTCACCCAGATAAGGTTTGCAGATATTTGGCCGAGGCGATAAGTTATATCTGAGGTTCATCGGACCCTTCCAGGTCCTCAGTAGAGTTGGCGAGGAGGATTACTTCTTAGGTATTCCACCTCAGTTGCACTGGGTGCAAGAAGTTTTCCACATAATCCAGCTGAGGAGATACGTGCACGACCCTTCTCACATAATCGACCACGGAGAGTTGGACGTCGAAAATGGGGATACTTTTATGAAGGTTCTAGTGGAGATTGAGTATTGACAGAAGAGAGTCCTTCGTGGGCAGTCGATACCTCTGGTGCGCATTCATTAGCAGCACGTGAACCTCCAGGAGAGCACATGGGAGTAGGAGGCTCAGATTTGTGCTCAGTACCCCCACTTGTTTTCCTCGATTGAGTTTTGTCTTATGGGGATGTAAAGCCCTGAGGTGGGGAGAATGGAAAGAAAAATAATTTCCATGTATTTTTTATAAATATATGGGAATTTTACAAGTCCACAAAAATTGACAGCGCATGATTTTAAGGACCAGAGTGCCTAGAATTAATTTCTAAACTTTGTTTCAGGCATGTTAAGTAAACGTGAGAGCCGGTTTTTCTAACATTTGAACCGGTGCTCGGAATTGAAATATGATGACACCGTTGAACTCACAACGCCAATATTCACTTAAGGGGACCTTCACCTCTACCATAGTGGGTCGAGAGTGAAATATAGAATTTGGTTTTTTTTTGTGAATGAATAAAATAAAATAAAATTGTGTAACATTTCATTTTATTTGGAACTCCCATGTGGATGTTGGGAGGTGGGGACCACCCGAATTAAAACCTCCATTTTTGAATTCAAATCTTGGTGGTGGGGACCACCTGAACCCCTTATAATGGGTGGAGGAAACCTCTCAACTCCCTCAAATTATTTTATATGTCAACATAAAATTAAATGTTAAGTTACCAATTAATTTTATATGTCAATATAAAATTAAAAGTTAAGTTACCGATTAATTTAATGTGTCAACATAAAATTAAATGTTATGTTTTTAATTTTATGTTGGCTATTTCTTTTTCTTTCAGGTGGAATTAGGAAAAGGATTGGAAAAAGAAAATTGAAGGAGAGATTGGAGGATTATTCTCTCCAACAATGAATGCGCTCCCCAATGAAGAATGGTCACGTTGATGAGGAACATCTTCAATGACAACGAGCCGACGATCGAGGAAACGTCGACGTCATCAATGTCCATCTATCCCCAATGACATCGTCTCCTTCCATGCGGCCTCCATCAATAAATCTTCAAGGTAGGGGTTTATTTATATGTGATTATAACATCCCATGTTCTTCCCTTCTAAACTAAGAATGCAGATCAACTCGTTTATTTCTATGTGATTATCACTTCCCATGTTCTTCCCTTCTAAACTAAGAACGCGGATCAAATCTCATAAACTAGTTGATCCGCGAATGTTTTATTTTGTGGGATTGGGAATAGTGATTGATGAAGGTTGTTGGGATTGATGTTATTAAATACCTTCAATACATGTTCTTGATTCAAATTTGTGAACCACTTAATACCACTCCAACGTAGAGTGTGTGGGCCAAACAAACAAGGCCCAACCCCTCCACCGTTCTTCTTTTGTGTATTATTCATGATGGTGATGGTGACCAGTGCTAGTGTTTGGAACCGGTGGAACATGAGAACGGTAGCTGGCACCCCCAACGACCCTGACAAAGAAAATGGCGCTGCCCTGTGGCCACCGTGCCGCTTGTGGCCACCGTCGTCCGCGGCCCCCGCCATCTGCGGCCTCTGCCGTCCGCGGCCGGTGCCACCCCTCACCCTCGCGCCATCCGAAACTCTACCGCCCCACGGCTCCGCTTCCCCGCAGCCCCCCCGCACCGCCCGCAACCACATTGCGCCGTCCGTGGCCCCGCCGCACCGCCCTGCGGCCTCGTTGCCTTTGGCTCCCCATGCCGCCGTGTGGCCTCGCCGACCGCTGCTCCCGCTGCGCCCACGCCCCCCGTGCCTCTCCCTGGCCTCGCCGCCCACGATTTCCCATGCCTCCCCTTGGCCTCGCCACCCATGGCCCCGCTGAGCCACCCACGACCCCACTATGTCATCCTGCCACTCCGCCGTCCGCGGCCCCGCTGCGCTGCCCCGTGGCTTCGCCACCCTCACGGCCCCACACCCTCCGCACCGCCGGACCGGGCCGCCTAGTGGGCCAGGCCGCACCACGGGTCGGTCTGGACATAGCGGGTTAGGCTGGTTTGACCCCAATCGGGTCTGTCTGACCGAGTCGGACTGGAACCAGATCCACTACGACCAATTTATGCTCTTTTGGCCATAACTTTGGCACCGAATGTTTGTTTGACGAACCGTCAGTGGAGCTGGAAACCTTGGAGCGTGTCGGTCCCCTTGAGTATACCCCAAATGAGTTTTGGGTAATGTTGAGGTATGGTCGGGTTGGATCGAGATCAAATCCAACCTGGCCCCGAGGACTAAAATGATAATAACTCACAGACCGGGCATCCGATTGATGAAAAGTCTATTGCGATGAGACCCCTATTATGTGGCTGTCCTTTGAGATGCATCTTCATGAGACTTCATGTAAGTTCTAGTATCGACCAGTGGCTTGTGTAGTGGATCCTCCTGGAGATGAGCAAGCCTAGTGCGGGAACCCAGTAGCTATCTGTGACGTGAAGAATGAAGAGCGATCATGTGTGGGTCAGCACCGAATGATCCTTTATGGGTCAGCACCGAGCGATCTTGTGTGGGTCAACACTGAGCAATCCTGTGTGGGTCATCACCGAGCGATCCTATGTGGGTCAGCACCGAGGGATCTTGTGTAGGTCATCACCGGGCGATCTTGTGTGGGTCAGCACTTAGGGATCCTTTGTGGATATGCCTCTTAACAGAGTAAGATGATTCAGTAGTTACATATAATCATCTTTACTATTGTACCTTAAGTTATAACTGGTGTGAGCTAAGTCAGTACCTGTGTGGTTCTTTCCTTCTTGGTAATACTTTGGTGGCATTCTTCTCTGTGGCGTACCTGTGTGGTACTTACCTTCAGGGTAATCCTTCCTTAGTGGAACATTTGAGCTTGGGTATTCTGAGTTGGACTCTGTGTTTTTTCATGATTGAGATGGGTATACTTGATAACATAGGTATATGTATGGGAATATAACTAAGTAGGGTTGTCAGTTGATACATGATTTGTGGTTTATCCTTTGTGGATTTTTTGAGGCCTTGGGGGTCTCAGGGTCCCTACTGAGTATCGTCATACTCACCCCTGCACGGGCTATGCCCGCACTTCATTGTGTTTGGTGGAGATGATGGATAACGCTGACTGAGGATGAGAGTACCAGGACCGTAGGTAGCTCTAAGGTGGATGTTTGATAAGGAAAACCTCAGAGATGAAAGTTCATGAGCTGTACCTACACTTTAGTTAGGATTCATGGGGGATGATCCATAAGCTTCTTTTCACCTATCAGTTGTCTTGTACTTTCCAGTTTTCTTTGTAATTTCTAGTTGGGCTTGTATTCTGGCCCATTTTTCTTACTGTACTTGCACTATTTACTATATAGTTTTCTTGTGTTCGTATCTTGCTATGTGCTTGGTCGTGTGTGTTTATGGGTTATAAAGGAAATGCCTTCCCAGTATTAGGGAATACCACTTCGGTGCTAGTCTCCGGCCCCTAGCCTATAGAAGGCGGGCTTGGGGTAGTCACGACACGGGCCCCGGGGGATGAGTCATGACAATATAAATATTTTTTACTCCTAGTATGTATAGAGAACATAGATCTATGAGCTTCACCCATCAGATCCTTTATTTCTGTAATAGATGGAACACATAGTCTTGTACGAAATTTTAGTACACCTTCTTGATCAATATTGAACTCCAGAAACTTCTCATCCTTCACAGCCTCAAACTTATTTTGTAACAAAGGATCTTCTTTATGAGACTTCTTGATCATATCTAGTAATGATGGTTAATAAATCATTTGGGTTAATGTTGATGATGTCCCTTACCTTATAATTATCTTGTCCATCTTTACTAGGTTATTGATAAAAGTATCTCTTTTAATCCTCATCATGAATAGAACATCTTTGTCTTTCCTAATTAATGCAACAATGACATTGTTTGCTCTTCCGAGATGATAATGAATTGAACAATCATAGTTCTTAATAAGTTCCAACAATCTATTTTTTCTCATGTTCAATTACATTTGTTTGAAAATATAATTCAAACATTTATGGTCAGTGTATATATCACATTTCTCCCCATAAAGATAGTGCCTTCATATCATTAGAGCAAAAATTACCACAGTCAGCTCCAAATCATGTTTAGGATTTTTCTTCTCATGATTCTTCAACTATTGAGATGCATAAGCAATGGATTTTTATTTTTTTCATCAAGAAACACCCTATCCCTTTTATTAATGCATCACTAAAAATAACAATTCCTTCTCCCCTTGAGATAAGGGTTAACACAGGTCCATTAAACAATCACTTCTTCAGCTCTTGGAAACTTTCATCACACTCCATTGTCTAGATGAACTTGAACCCTTTTCGAGTGAACATAGTTAATGTATTAGAATGTTGGGAAAATGTTTCACAAACCTCCTATAATATCCCGCTAATCCAAGGAAACTATGAAACCTAGTTATTTTATTTTGTTGAAGAAAATCCTTTACAACCTCTATCTTTTTACAGGGTAAATTGTGATACCTTCATTGGTTATAACTTTCCCTAAGAAATAAAGTTTTTATTACCAAAATTCACATTTTCTGAACTTTCCAAAAAATCCACTCCTTCCGTAGAGTTCTCAAAAAAACCCTTAGTTGATCCTCATGCTCCTCGCGACTCTAGGAATATATTAGAATATCATCAATAAAAACTACCACAATGTTATCAAGGTATTTCTTAAAGACTCTATTCATCAAATCCATAAAAATAGAAATTTTATTAGTCACTCCAAAGTGCATAAATAAAAACTCATAATACCCATATATTCATCAGAAGGATTTTTTTGGAATATCTTCTTTCTTCACCCTAAATTGATGATAACCCGATTGAAGATCAATCTTAGATAAGAATTGAGCCCCACTATGTTGGTCAGGTAAGTCATAAATTCTTGGAATATGGAATTTTTTTTCCACAGTGATCATGTTCAGTTCTCTATAATCAATGCATATCCGCATTGACCAATCCTACTTCATCAGAAAGAGAATAGGTGCTCCCTAATGAGACTCACTCAGTCAGATAAAACCCTTCTCCAAAATATATTGGAGTTGTTTCTCTAATTCCTCCAGCTCCACATTTTCCATCCTATATGGTGTCTATGAAATCGGATGGGATCCAGGTATGAGTTCAATGGAGAACTCTACCTCTAATTTCTGGGGGAGGTTTGGGTAACTCCTCTAGAAACTCGTCAATGTATTCCCGGACGATGTGAATATTTTATATCCTTATACTCTCATTTCCTTCTTCTTATTAACCAATAAAATATATTTATAAGGACAAATGAGGTTTTTATAATTAACAATCAGGTTGAGATATCTCTTCTGGGATGATTATTGTAGGTTTTCCATTCAAGACTACTATGATTTCGTTGCTTCTAAATTTGATCTTTGCATTATACATTGAGATCCAGTCCATACCTAGTATAGTATTGAATTCTATCATGGGAATGACTATTATATTTTCAATAATATTGTTCTCAATAAAGTAAATAATAGAGTTTCTAAACACTGATGATTCTTGGATTATCCCACTAGGAGTCTTGACTGATAACTCTACTTTTAGAAAATCAAGGGATGATTCTAAATTCATTGAAAACATGGAGAAAATAATGAAATGTGTAGAACTAGAATCATACAAAGTAATTAATAGATTTTAGAGAACAACATGAGTACCTTCCACCACATCATTTGGTGATTTAACTTTAGCCATGGTGATTTCAAAAGTACAACCTTGTTCCCTTGGCCTTTGCTGAGGTTGATGGTGATTACCCTCCACTGCCCTCAAATTTGGATAGTAATTGGAAAATATCGCATGTTTTCCACACATATAACATTGGAAATCATGTAGGGACAACCCCATCTTCCCCTTGTTGTTAGTGTTGGAAATTTTAGGCTTCTCCTCACTATGACAGTTCTGTGCGATATGGCCATATCGTCCACACATGTAGCACTTCCCACTCCCAAGTAGGAAGTTCCATAAATTATTTTCCCCACATTTATTATATGTTGGACATTAAAATTGATTTCCTTATATTCCCTTATTTAATCTCCTCCCTAATCTTGGTTCTATTGATCTCTTCTTGTCATTGGATTTACGAGACCACTACGCCTCACTAAACACTAGTTCGACCTTCATTGCACTCCATACGATCTCGTCATAGCTATCATAGTCTCGGATGGATATATTATTCCCCATATGAGGTCTCAATACACTAAAGAATCTATCAACCTTCCCATAAGATCCTCGAAAAATCTTGAGGTATAACAGGAACGTCTTGTGATGTTCATCTCGTAGCATCAAACCGATTCATTCTTTTTCTGCTCCAGCTCGAGAAACTCCATATCCATTTTTTTCTCACAGAACGAGGGAAATACTTATTAAAGAAGATCCCTATGAACTCTTCCCACTCCATATATTCAACCTCAACTCATTTACTTGTGTTTTTAATTATCTCCCACCACTAATCAGCTTATCCCTCTATGTGGTAAATCACCATGGTGACCTTCTCTTACTCTGAACAAGAGTGCATAGAAATGATATTCTCTATAGAGCTGATCCACTATCAAGTAATCAATGGGTAGGTTGATCCACTAATGGTTGGGGGTCTTTGATGTATAAAGGACTAAATAAAATGTTGTTCCGTACACGGTGAGATCAGTCACTCACCTTGATTTAAGTTATTTCCCATAACTTGAGTCAGTTGGTTAATCATTCTCAAGAAATTTTCCATTCCGGCTTCCATCAGAGGACTGTCAGCACATAGTTCATTGTAGTCACCATTGACACAGTTACACCTATTTCTAACCATTTTATAAAAGAATAAGACCTTAGTGAGAAACTTATATCATTTATTTATCTTTAAACTATAAAGTATTTTTAGGTCTTAAAACAACATTCTTAATGAATTAAATTTCTCTATAAATCCTTTATAATTATTTATAAAATCTTTGTGATTAACCAAACATATCCCCAGGGAGTGTCAAACTAGAAGTACATCAAGGCCCATCGTCATGTACCAGGATACCCCGAGTCATGCCTAAAACACTTTGTCGGAGTTTTCACTTCTCGGTACATCTATGTCAGAGCCAAATCCACTTTTTCCTATCCAAACAAGGATTTATTTGTTCAGAAACCACTTACATAATATTTCACCAAAATAAAAGATTTTTTTAATATATTTAAAATTTTCTAGAACAATTTACAAGGGATACAAGTGTCAATTTTTTTATTTCAAAGGTGATGGCACAATTAAAAGAGAAAAATGGTATTTTTGATCAATCCCCAACCAAAAAATTTAAAATATAATTACAAATTTTATTTAACCCACAATCACTTAGATTTTTTACTTTTAAAACATTTTTTCTATTATTAAAAAATTTTACATAAACAATTAAATGTTAATTTCTAAATATAAATTGGTTATTATTATCATTTTTTATATTGTATTACATTATGGAAATACAATTTTTAAAATAAAAATTATACTTGTAGAACAATTAGTTTTTTCATTAGTGAAAAAATATCATACAAACCCACTTTTAGAAAAGTGAGTTTATTTGTGTAAAAAAATGTTTAGGAAAAAACTAACAATATATCTTATTTCTTAGAAATTATTATGTTTTTTATAAAAAATATGGATTATATGGATTACATGTAAATTCAATATAGAAATATATATTATGATATAATAATTAGTTAACTAAATAATAGTTTTTTAATTAGAATAATTGATTACACCTGTTTTGAAATATTAATCATGAAATTAATATAATCATCATATTATTTTTAAATAAATTTATTTACCCCCTATATCATTAGTTATTGATAAAAAAATTATTTATTATATAATTAACACTTTGAATAAGATAAATTCCAAAACACTACAGTTTTTTGTGAAAATAATAATTTTCAATATTCACCAGAAAGTAAACTATTTGAGAATAGATAAAAAAAATTTCATAGTGTAATTATGATATTATGAATAAAATATATATTTAATTTCATAAATTCTAAATAATATAAATTAATATTTTTTATTTAAATGAAAATTCAAAATGATAATAAAAAATAGTTTTATAAAATACGGTTCTTAAAAATTATTTGTAAGCAATATGTTTTCTTAATAATTTATAATTGGAAATAATTTAGAAATAATTTTAAATATATTAAAATATTATATATTTTCATTATAATTATATGAAACTGGTTAATTGAATTTAGAAATATTTTAAGCAGGTAATTGTGGGTTTGAAATATCTTTAAATATTAAATCATATTATTTATTTTTCTTATAAATTTGAACAAATTTTACTTAGTTAATATCTATTTATTTACTAAAGGATTTATTATTCTTATAATTTTCTTAATTATATTAATTTAATAAACTGTGGATCAATTTAGTTCATTGGTTCATTTAGAAAAACAAATTAACACATTAGTTTTACTTAAAGGAAATATATATAGTAAAATATAGTGGGGTTATAAAGGCCGCATGCATGGTCATTAAAAATAATAGAAAGCCATTTTTATGTAGAATCCCCCCCATAGGATGTCACACCAATTAACATGTTAGTGTTAACATTATATAAAATATAATGCCACTTTAATTTAAACAATACATACATTTACTAGATTAAAAACAATATGGTCCATTTGATTGTCCAGGTAAATATTTGGATAATTATCCACTTTTATATAATGTAAAAAATTATAATGAGGAAATTGATCATGACTAGGGTATTTAAATTAATATATGAAATGTGGAATCTGGGAAATATCACAATCATATAAGATATAATATCCTTTTTATAATTGAGCCTCACAATTCTCAAGAATCCATCACGGCTTCTTATATATACATGGATTTTTTTTTATAAACAAACTGAGATCCTACTAAGAAAAGAAAAACCCCTATATTAGTAGAAAGGAAAACTTACACAAGTCTGAAAGAAGAATATTTACAAAGATCCTTCCTATATAGAGGAAGAAGATTATCTAGCACATGATCCATGCAAAGATAATCATTACCATTCACACCTTTATTAGCAAGCCCATCTACCAACACATTTGCCTCTCTATAACATGAGTAAAAAAGTGATCCTTTGAGTAAAGAGAATCCAAGAATCTAATCTAATGATTAGTGATCTTCCATGAAAGGTGAATGAACCTAATTTGTAAAGAAAATACAATAGCCATCGAATCACACTCAATCCAAATCTTGTCCTAACCCCGTTATTCCACTTGCTCCAAAGCCACAATAACACCAAGCATCTCCACTTCAAGAGCGGAGGAAATACCACATGATCCATGAATACATCCAAGAGAATTCCCCTGATAATCCCTAAAGATAGCACCAAAACTAGAGGGGCCCAGATTTCCCCTTGAAGCACCATCAGAGTTAACTTTAATCCACCCACAAAAAGGTTCTTTCCATATGACTTCCATTGTCCCAAGAGGAGGCCGAAAATTACCTTTAATCTCAATACGATTCAACACAGATAAATCATGAATTGAATTATAGAAAAACACACATTTAGAAAGATATCTTATAATATTGTAAATATTTACATAGGGTCTTAGGTGATTAGTAATGTCACTTTATAATTATTTATAATACTCGGTCATCAACTATTGAAAATGGATTTATGTATAATTATTTGAAAAAATCAGGGACCATAATGTATGAATGCACAACAACAGGAAGTAGGTGACATAGTGAGGTAAAGAAAATGAATCTATGCATTAGGTAGGCAATGAATCATGGTATAAAATTTGTGTCATTTGGCTGGTATCATCAATATAGGGAAAATAATACTTGAACATATCAACTGATAATACATATTTTTGTATCTCTGGTGTTGTATGAAGGGGTTCCTTATCTTTTGAATATGTACAGTTGTAAAATTATTATTGTGAAACACAATCAATAGGTGATGCATTGTGGTGCCACACAGGCATGACCAAGGTGATAACACAAAATACAAAGGCGTTTGTCAAATCCAATCATATGTATAATTTTTCACATGGATTTATGATGCAGGGAAGTGGGATGTCTTTCTAGGGTGAATCTATGGGTAGAAAAAAATAATGAATCATGGTGTGGAGATGTAGTATTCAGACAGGTAACATTATTTGATTTATTAAGATAAGGTGTGTCATAGTGTTAGACTAATGACATCGAAAAATTTAGGCTACTCATTCATTAATTCAATTCATATAATTTATTACCCACTAAAATAAATTCACATAGGCCCTCTTCCCTCATGAAATAAAGACTTTAAGATATATTTTATAATAAAATAGGGCTTTTTGAGTTTTTCAATTACATATATGGTGGGATGAGACATGAGACACTATATTTATTTTCGTTATATATTGTTTTGGATTTCTAATATATTACAATTAAAATATTGTATATTAATAATTTTAAATTATTATTTTTCTTTCTTCCCATTAAATAAATCATATATATTTAGGAAAATCAAGAAATCCTATAATGAATTTATTTTATCATTGATGATTAATATTATGTCATATGTGATAAAGAAAATAGGATAACATAGATTTCATATAACAACTCATAATGTATCCCACTATCCCCTTTAACATGGTATTATTGTGGAATTTATTAAAGGCTTCCTTGGTGATAATGAAAAATATTACGGATAGATTATCCCATAGTCTCATACCACACATGGATTTATTGAATCCAAAAATATACCCCATCTATTAAATATAGAACCATATTTATAGAAAAAAAGAAAAAAAGAAGGTATCATGTTCATTTAGTAAAAATAATATTACATAATTTATTTTGAATAATAATCCATAACATTTAGTCATATACCCTCACCATATGTACCTTGATATTAAAAATTCTCTCATATAGTTTCCATTTATATATCATAATAAATACCTTGTGATTGGGAAATTACATATTTGATATTTATCCTTTCCGAAAATACATACTATTTTTATGATATGAGGGAGTATTGGATCCTCAAAAGGTGGTAATTAATTTAGATCACAATGAACCTTTAAGAGATGTTTCACATTCAAATGAGTTAGAATTGATGAAACACATAATGATATT
The DNA here is from genome assembly GCA_963277665.1 of Viscum album. Taxonomy (NCBI): domain Eukaryota; kingdom Viridiplantae; phylum Streptophyta; class Magnoliopsida; order Santalales; family Viscaceae; genus Viscum; species Viscum album. Next base: position 229,697,273 of record OY728143.1, read on the forward strand.
TCACCTCAAGAATCATAATTAATGTCATCATAAAATCATAACTATTTAGTTTGGAACCACAAGTGAAATCATAAATAGTACCAACAATATCACTCTATATAATTCCCCATGTGAAATTGTAAAATGAAGATAGAAAAACATCAAGGCATGGAAAACTATCTTGATTGAGACCCCTAACACATTTAGATTTTCTTCTCCTTTACTGATCTCCAAAATCATATTCTTTATTTATGTCATTGATAATTGAGGAATAAAGTACAAAAATATTTGGTAACATTGGTGTGGGAATACATAACATTGAATAATACCATTTTCATGAAGGTATAACCTATTTATTTTGATTATCTTATATTCAATAATATTAACATAAATATTAAAGGAACCATCCTATAGTTGGATGTCTATGTTCCCCTAGAATTTTCTTATAGGGATATAGTAATGGACATACACAATATTATGGTCTCCCTTCCCCAACAATAGGGTTTTAGACTTATAATGTCCTTAAAATTTCAAATTAATATGGTAATTTGATAATAACAACTATTTTCCCTCCAAATGGGAGTACAAATAATAACATCAGGACAAAAAATTAACTACATCAAGGACCTGATTCTAATATAATGATAAACTAAATTATTAGGGATAACAATATTAACCTCTCAAAATCATCATATATTTTCCTAAATACCTTTCATTTTTTATAAATCTTCTTATTGACTATAAATCATTTGAATTTATCCAGGTTTTTTGAAATTTTTAGAGGAAGTTTCCTTGTATAGTCTACTATTTGATGAAACAAAACCTCATCTTGTAGGAGGAAAACCAAAAGTTAACTCATTATTAGGGAGTAATCATCTTGGATATATGATAAATGATTAAACATAATATCCATGAAATGGTTGAGTCCTGGAGTGTTCATAAGGAACCTTTCTAATTTTACCATGGTCCCAATGTAGTCTCTTTTATCATTACACCATCTTAAAATTTACGTAGAATAAAAAAATGTGTTTATTAGATTCCAAAAGTATAATAAAATTTAATAGATATTCTTCCATATGGGTTAACTTTTTGGTTTCTAAGGGTTTGAAGATAGTGTGGAAGTCACCCCAACTATAAGACATGGAATTTTGTTTGTATTGAAGGAGGAGGGGATTTCTGAAAAGAATGTCCTGACTTGAACCAAATCAGGTATTGAGTTGCAACAACCCCAAGATTGACTCCATAGGCTAGGGATTATGATAATCCCAGAATTGAATATACTAAATGTGGGTGCTTTACCTATGTAACAATATGCACACACCCGACCATCTTAATGAAAAGGTGAACAAGAATAAAAGAAAAGAATATGAAACAACTATAAAGTAAAAAAGCATAAAAAATCTTTAGATTGTACAATAGTATGACATTGAAACCAAAACATAATGAGGAAAATTACACAGCCAACCAAAAAAGCTTCCCAACCATAACAAATTGAAAAAGTAAACTGCTGAGAGAGACCGTATCTTGATTTCTATGCTCCAACCACTGTACACGGTCCACAACACCCTGTATCCCTAATCTCCTATGATGTCATCGCTAACCTATCTACCAAATACATAAGACATGAAGTGTTTTATAAAAGACCATGAAAGGGTGAGAATATAAAAACCCATAAGGATTCCCCAAAAACTGAAGGTGGAGCAGTAAGATATACAACATGAAAGAAATAAAGTAAATATTACATAAGACACAGGATAGAGTGAAAGATAATAGATCAACCCAAACCTAGATAAAGATTAACCTTGCCTAAGCATTGGGGGATCAATATGGGGAGTCAATAAACTACCCATCTAGTCTTTTTCATGCATATAATGAGTATAGACTCATCCAACCATGATAATTTAGGCACTAAAACCTCATGGAATACCCCACGCGTCTTCACATCCCATGAAAATAGAGTAACCAGATTAAATGGCTTGGATAAATTTGAATATATATATGCTCCGTCAAAAGAAAACCAAATGATAGATAATGGTTATATACATCTCTCAACTCATCCCAAGAAGATGAGTCACCCACATTTTCCATAGTACATCAATGATTCCCAACATCTCATTCATCTACTCGGATGTATCAATCTAAATCAAATTTGGCATCACCATTTGGTTTCATAGTCAAGGTGACACAAACTCTATATAGAGGACCCGCTATCTAGAGATAAAAGGGGTTTCCCATCTGTATGTATCCATTGAGGACCCCAACCCATGGATATGGGGATTTCACTCTAGAGTCACTTGGACCTATGCCATATCTAACAGGGGGTACCACTCGGTAGGTAGAGGAATTACACCTAAGATAATGGGGGGATACATATAAGTGGTTGAGTAACCAAGCCATGGTATAATAGGGGGTTAAACTATTGAAATTATAAGACTCATGGAATATTTTATAGGAGGTTTCACTTAGAAATATACTATTGATAACTTGATCCCATGGTAATGGATGGTTCCACTCGACCGGGGCCCTAGTGTGATGGGGGATTCCAATATGTTCATCAAGGAACCACACCTTATCTAATAGGGGGTCCCAACCCTTGGATATATGACATGTGAGGCGACCTACATGACATTTTGTTTTACTCCTCCACATTATTGTGTCCCTTACCAGAACATGAATCATATCCCATGTTGCAGTACACTCTATTTAGGTGGTTTCAAATTTTGTCTAGACTAAATGGTATTGGTTTATATCTTTCTATCTTTGTCCATGTACATAACCTCATGTTTTTTGTACATAACCCAATGTCAATGTACTTGGTTACACAGCCATGTGCCAGGCCATGTACTCACAAATGTAGTTTTTTATTTGTGATCTACCACACTACTAATCCATAAAAAGATGATTTACATTGTGTGTGGGAGGGATACATTCCATGAAATCATTATTATTTCACAAAACCCACGATGCTACAGGTTAAGGGACTAAATGTTGTGTGTTCATGCCTGCATTGGGCGTGTTTTCAGGTTTTTTCATAGAATCATAGATCCACAATCTAAAACTCATATATATCCTTTATTCTTTTATTTCAACCTTTTCTATATATGAAAATAGTGGATTTGGATAAGGATCATGGTTTCATGGAGTTGTTCATCGAAAATTGGATTTTGGTCTTCCTTAGTGGTGCGTCATTAATCTTGGAAGCCTCGAGTTCATCAATCATTGACTATTTTATAAACGATCATCAAAATGATCGTATACATCCCAAAATGACCATATATATGTTCTTGAATCTCTAATTTTCTCCTCATACATGATTCTGTGTCAGTTTTGAGTGTTTGATTGGGCTTAGAACCACCTGACAAAGTCAAACCGAGACTGTTTGGTCCAAACGTTGATAAAAGTAAAGAAATAAATGGGAAAAGGGAAAAACAAATCTTTTTAATTGATTTTAAATAATATTTCATGGCTAATTAAAAATGGTGATCATGGGTTAGAGAAAAATAAAATAATCAAATTTCAGTATGCGGGTGCATGAAATTGGACACAATTGGCACTGATCCAAGAATGCATATCAATATGCTCAGTTAGTGTAATAAATAAGGAAGTAAACCAAGAATTGATGATTCCAAAATAGAGATTGTTTCATTAATCTTAAAATAATGTGTTTAATGATAATCAATGTATGTTTTTGTGTTCGATGAGTCCCAACATTATCCAATCAAGATTTTTATCATTATCTGATGTGATCTTCCATCAGAAGGAGGAAGGAGAAGCTTTAGTGAGATCCCATGATTATGAGGCTAACCATAGGGGAATCGCTATGGTAGTATATTCGTAAACATTTCATTTAGGTTAAAAATGATTAAATTATTTAATAAAATAATATATTTTCCCTCTAAATGTACCACCAATGAATGAGATGTCTGAATTCCCAATGTAGACTTAATCTAGGTAACACATAGGATAAAAATGAAATTTAGAGTCAAAAGTTGTCTTGTATTTCGAATCCCAGATTCTGTTTAAGAGATATCCCAATTAATTTATGAAAAGAGAATGCATATATAAAATATAATTTTTTTTATAAAATGTATTCTTGACACATCAGGCCTAATAATTTCATGTCGAATCAACGTCTATCTCTGAGAAATATATATAGAAATATTTAAAATTATTAAAAAGAAAAAAATATGATATTTATATCATACCCTCTTTGAAGATATTTTTCCCGAAAAAAGAAAAAATAGAAAACAATATGGGATATTGAGCCTACTTCTAGCTCTCCCACTCCTAGAAACTTTCATGCACATTCTTATGATACCACAACACACAAACTGTGGGGATGGACCATCCATGCACGATCATATTCTGTTGGTCCTCGATCACTACTAGGTGCTCTTCCATGGTGAATCAAACCCTGATTTCTATCATTCACTAGTCGATGATGTTTTTTGAGTCACACACATATCTAATTAGCTACAACATGTAGAAGATTTAGTGAAACCACTCTAGCGATGAGGGTATGGAGAGTCGGTAAGAAACAACATCAACCCTTTGATCGTTAATGAATAGCCCAAGTAAACATGTTCATAGATTTAACCCCCATATAAACCTATGTAGTTCTCATCACGAGGATAGTATTATGAATATTTGGTCTCTCTAATTGAACTCTAAGGGATTACGATAATGATCTGCATAAGATTTATATCTCTTATAGGTCATCCTCATCCACTCACGGATGATCGGGACATTCTCAGTCCTCACATGGACCATCTCTCAACCAAAACGATATGTCTCAGCAATCAATATCTAGAATAAGGGTGACCCTTAAAGTCTCTCATATTGTAGAATGGTACCATTCTTTACATGAAAACTCAACCAAGGGTAAGTGATCCTCCCAGCTCCGAATAAAGTCTACCAAAAAATCCCTTATATATCCTCAAACACCTGGATTGTTCCATTTTCCTTATCATCGATTTGGGGGTGAGAGAATATACTCATCCCCATTTGTGTCCTGAATTTCCCCCGCAAGCTTCTCTAAAGTCATGATGTAAACCTCATGTCATAATTGATGGAAATTATTGATGTAACCCTATGAAGGAGAAATATTTTCCATACATAAAAATTGCCTGACTCTTAACTGAATTGTACTCCATAATGGTAAGGAAGTGTTTCGACATCATCAGTCTCTTGAATATCACCAAGATAATGTCATAGCCCTTAAATATCCATGAAATCCAAGTCATAAAGACCATGGATATGTCATCCCACTTTCAAATCGAGATCTCATGGTTTTTTAAATAACCATCCAGAACATGGTGTTCATCCTTCACTTATTGACAGGCGAGGAACCGAGATATGAAATCAGATATGATTCATATCATACTGGTTAACCAAAACTACCATTAGTGGTCTCTATATATATCCCCAACAATGAGATGTATATTAAGGAGTGAAGAGTGTAACTCCAACATCACCTCATCCTGCATCATGACTGGAACTACCGTTTCCTCCCAATAATAGATTATGTGATTCCATCCATTATAATATCGATATGGTGAATCCCATTATCATATATGGACAAAAAATGCCTCATAGTCGATGTCTCCTAGTAGGGAATCTCCTACATTATCGAGAAGTGGATGAGTTAACACTGTAGATTGTATAAAATCTACACCCTTATGATCCACCAAGGCTATCTACAGGGAGGCCAACTACTCAAATCCTCCTATACCAAATGATTTCGGTACATCCTGCTAAGGGAATCAGCTATCATGTTTCCCTTAACTAGTGTATAGACTATCCCGAAGTCGTAGTCAGATAGGAACTCCTACAAGCACTGATGTATTAGGTTCAAATATCCATATGAGAGTCTATACCAAAGAGTTTTGATGGTTTGAGTAAACAACAAAGATCTCCCCCGAAGGCAGTGAAGAATATTGATTTGAACTCTAGGTTTTGAGTTTTGTAGTTATTCTCATGGGGTCTCAACATCCTCTATATGTATGCAATAATATCCTACCAATGCATCAACACAAAGACAATCCTAGATCAAACAACATCTCAATACAATATGTACTCTTTGACTCCCACTAGTAGTCTCAACACAGGATCAATCATCATCCTTTGCCTCAAATCCTTGATGGCCACCTCGTACTACATAGAATAGGTAAATGGTTTCCATTTCTACGTAAAGGAGGCCAAAGTAGTTTGGTTCTGTATTATTCTACCATAAACATCTTGTAGTGCCCTGTCAGACCTATAATGATATGAACCTTAGGCACACTCATGGGTGGATCACAAGAATGAAATGTGTCGATATTTTTCAGCTCCAGGGCTGAACAATTCTTAGAAATAACATGACCCAGAAAGTGAAATTCAATTATACAGAACAAGATCTTTGGGAGATTTTCAAAAATCTAGTTTTCTAAATGAAAATGTAGAACCATCATCAAGTGAACTTTATTATCCTTCTCTAATATATAGTAGATGAGTTTTCATCAATAAATATGAACAAAAATTGTTCCATATAAAATTGGAATATTCGGTTCATCAAATCCATAAACATGGAAAGGGTATTCAACAAATCAAAGTGCATAAAAAAGAAGACATTATGTCAATAGAGGAATCAAGAATTATAACTTTGGAATATTAGTCTCATGAACTATGAACTGGTGGTTTATAGACTTGTGATCAATCTTTGAGAACTATTTTTCACCTCATAGCTTGCCAAAGAGTTCATCAGTCCTCCACAAGGAATACTTATTATTTATCGTGTCCTTTTTTTAGGAAATGATAATCTCCAAAATAACACATTCCATAGTCCACCTTCTTCACGAACAACAATAGAGCATCACAGGGTGAAACACTGGGTCTGATGAAGATAGTCTCTCAAAGGTCCTCCCACTACAACCATATATCCAAGATCTCAGTGGGGGCTATTTGACATTACATTGAATATATCAGAGTAGTGATGGGATTCATTTCAATGCATAAATCCATATACAACCTTGGAGGTAGACCTAGAATATATCTATGTAAGACATTCATATAATCCTCCTCAAATGATGGAAAACAGATTACTGAAGAGCCTGCTCTAATAAAGGATATAATTTCTAACTGATGGGTGATGGGATACAACCACATTCTCATTGAAAACAATAATCCCACAATGATATATAACTTAGAAAATAATTGAATCTTGTATCATCAATTTGTAGACATTTTACCCATCTATGGTGACGGTCAATCAGGGATCATACCATGGAAAACCAATCCATAAATAAAAAAACATCATTGGGTTTCATTATGATGATAAAAGGACCCATGTGAACATCTATCCTTGTAGTGATAGATCAAACATCTATAAGATAAAATATACAAAAGTGGAATTCCATGTAGAGTCATCCAGATGAAGATGTTAGGTTTTCACCTCAACTAGGAGATCTAGATCTCACATGAGGATTGTAGAGATGAACGAATGGATGGAACCTGTGTATATTAATACTAAATAATGTGTATAATAAAATGATCATATATATAATGATCTCAAGCATCATAGTTTCATAATCCTATAAATATTGTAGCTGTCTGTGGCCCCGACCACCCACTCATTGTGCCTGACATGGGCCACCTAGAGGTGGTGGTGGAAGGATCTCATAGTGTCATCCACAAATCATATCTCTTCGTGTTCCTATTCTAGATCTGTCTCCCTATAGACCACCCTTACCTATCCCGGGATTTACCTAATCAATTAATTTCCACTTCTGGGGCCATCTATCAGCTATCTAAATGTCCTCTTCAACTTGCCTGGTCAGCAGTCTCATGCTATGTGACCTCACCCTTCACAAGAAATTCATGGGACATGTACAAGATTTCCTAGACCTCTAAATTTTCACTAAAAATGTTCCTAAGTCCTATAAGATGAATTTATATTCTGTATAGATCATAGATAATGGAGTCTATAATCCATTGTAAACAACTCAGCTCTATGGAAGTGATTGCTAGCTCCAGTAGTATTTTATCCCTCTGCTAGAAAAATCTATATCAATAGCACATATTCCATCACCCTATCAAAGGTGGTATTGTATAAGGCCACCAAATTTATACAGATATCTAAAAATATTACCTTCTAAAACATCCATGCTCAGAAGTATCCATCACATATCATGACAATAGAGTACTAGGTAAGGTCTATGAACCTCACTGCGTACTCAACCACTTTCATCTCTCACTACTACAGATTCAGAAGCTTATGAATATAAACTGAGTGGAAACAAGATGTGTAGCATACCTCATGGGATAACTATTTAATGTTAGGCCAAAAGAGTTTCAAATCTTCATGAATATTCATAAAAAGGCTCTACCAGTTCCCAAATTCACATTAGAAAAGGATAGTTGTCAAGGTATCCACCTGATCTCTTGGTGTTCAAATGATCCCGAAGACACGTTCAACTGACACTAACCAATACTCTAATATATTAGGATCTATCTTTACATGAATCCTCATCATCCACTGGTGAAGAAACCCCAGGAAAAATCTAAGACTATGTGAATACTTAGAATAGTCTTCAAGAATGATATTCTATTCGAAATGTAGAGGTTTTTCTACTTTTCCACATAGAGGAAGAACCCATGAGATGGACCACAAAGTGAGGGCTCATTTCTAAATGGATCGATGTCATAATCTAGAATAGGTATCCTAGTTGTCTATTTCTATAGAGGCATGCTAAGATTTATCATGACCTTCCATGGTCAAATGAGAATATATATATATATATAACAACTATGGGGAGCTAAGACAAGAAGAATTGTCCAAGAACCATTACTATATGATTCATGTACCATTGATACATGTAATGAATGAACTGGGGTGTCGAGTCCTCAAGCAAGTAGTCAAGGTCCTAGTAAATGGATATGTTGGTCGTGCACACCACCACTGGAAGCCCTGGTTTGAGAGAAACATTCAAGAAGCTTTTACATTGTTTCCCAAATCCAATAAAAATACTCATAAGGGGAGTACACTACACAACATACTTAGTAATGAACATCCCATATTATCAATATTTTATGAACCAACCAATGTTGGGCCTTGAGTCAAAACTACCCCAAGGCCGCCTTCATTGTCCAATGGGCGGTAACTACTGTTGAAAGTCATATCCTGAATTGGAGTCATTTTTTAATGTAAATATACATACACACCTGATCATCTCAATGAAAAGGTGAAGAAAAATAAAATAAAAGATGATGCATCACATATAATGTACAAAAAGCCATCAAATCCTCTAGAGTGTACATGAGTATGACATACCAACTGAAAAGTAAATCATAAAAATACACAACCAACCTAAAAAGTGTCCGAACCTGAAAAAAATGAAATGAAAAATGTTATGAGATCAATGTTACTCATCCCTAATATACAAATAATATATGTGGTCCACTACACAAAATACAAAAATCCCCTCTAAAGTCACCCCTGACCTATTCGTTATCTGTATAATCAATGAAGCATGTGGGAATTTCCTATTTAGGGGTGAGTATATAATACCAAATAGAAAACCCTAAAAGCTAATGGGGGAAATAAGAGATAGAATGGGGAGGAAAGGTAGTAGATAATACACAATTTACAAGATACAATGAAAGATAAAAGGTCAATGTAAACCAAGATAATTAGTAATCACATATAATCATAGGGGGATAAAAATATTTAATAGGTAAACTAAATGTAAAATATTTGACATCCATAAAAGGAGAGTAGACTCATCCAAACATGAGAATCTAAATAATTAAAACACATTGCACTCCTTGTGAGTCTTTTCATATCTTAGAGAAAGAGTAACCAAATCCAAAGTAATGGATACAGATATATATTTATTTATATATTCTTAGACAAAAAAACAAAAATGAGTGGAAAAGGATATCTCTAGATCATAGATCTGTCTAGGAAGAAGAGTCACCCACAGTTTCAATAGTTGGGGAATAATGTTGAGAAATCAAGGGGGAAAGGCACCTAAGGAATGGTTGAATTTATTATCACCCAAAATCCTTAGCCAATGAGAAAGATAATGGATCTGAGGTTAGAAAAGAATTGAAATAATTATATTTCAATACACCAATATATGAAATTTTCTTCAATTGGAATAGATATAAGAACAACGATCAATATAATAAATCAATTTAATAAACAAGGGAATAACATGATATCAATTTTTCCAATATAAATATGGGATTTTTTTCACTAATGAACGCATTCTCTAACAATTTAAGGATGTTATTGCATTTTTCGTGTCCTGGTCTACCCCGATCTGCAGTCTCACCATCATCTAATGTGATCCACCAATAGAAGGAGGAAGCGGAATATCTCAGTAGATCCATGGAGTATGTGGATAACCAGAGATGAATATTTATGGAAGTATATTAATAAACTATTCATTTCTGTAAGAAATTAATTAATGAATGAGTTTAATAATTAATTAATCCACTAAACGTACCAATAATAGGATATATGTTCGAATTCCACATGAGGAATTATTTTAGGTTAGGCATATGGTAAACAACATATTCCAAACATAGTTGTTGTCTCCAATTTCTAATCCAAGCCTCTGTTTAAGAGTTATCCCAATTTATTTTATATTGTCACACACATTATATTAAATATAGATAATAATTTTTTATAAAATTTATTTTGCGCACACCAGGCCCTCAAATCACACACTATCTCAGAACCTACTTCATGTAAGATATAGTGATATATTTCAGTTCCTTTCAAAAAATAAACCAAGTCTTTATAACATCCATCTCTCTCATATATCATATATATTATAACCCACTCTCAATAAGAAAAACATATATGATAAGGTCACATTGAACTTCATATGTTGAAATATATTCCATTCTAGTGATTCTTGGAGGTTACCAGTAAAAAATAACCAAATGTGGGAGTTATATGGAAAACCATATAAGAAATGAATCATATTATGTTTTTTGGAGACACTATTATTAATTTCTAAAATCTAGTTTGGTTCAAGAAAGATTATTAGTGAAAATAAATGAATGTTATATACATTTTTAAAGATCATGATTCCAACCATGGATCTAGTTCCAATCAAAATACATATGTAGGTATTACTGAAGAAAAAAATATTTAGTAAAGAATCCATGATGTTCCCATATTCGACCAATAAATAAATGTGAAAAAACATTTATAAATTCTCTATATTTTCCATGGATTTTAATATGTATATATTTTCATCTTTAGAAGTAGTGCGATACATAAAATTATTTCTGTTTAGAAACACATGAGAATATAGGGTATTAAGATTTTCTATATCTTCTTCATTGTCAAAATATCATAATGTTTATGATATAGGGAATTCTAACTAATTGGTTATAAAATCCATTTAATTTACTTTCTCATGGGGAAGAGAAGTCAAGGGGTGTGAATCTAAGTTCTATATGTTGGGTTTTAAAAAATGTTAGTGTTAGGATATTCTAAGGGGTGTTGGAGGAATCCTTTAGATACATATTCTTAGAGATTTGATAAATAAAAAAAAATCCTTATTTAGGAGATAATATTATTATATAATGATGAAATATTTAATTTACATTGACAGACCTCCCTCATCTAGGGGATATGTTAGAGGTATTCGAGGGACTAGGAATGATACCACTCCACCCTATGACTGGGTTATTAAATAAGGATGATAGAAAAATTTTATTTCCTAGATAGTGAAACACCAACATCCACTTATTATTTTTATGGATTGATTCTATTGTAAATATGGGAATGTTTGGTTTGAAGGACACATCCATGGATTCAGTGTCTAAAAATTGAAATGAATCTGCATATCCCAACCTGATGTAGTAATCTTAAGAAGACATAATATCATCATGGGATTTTGGGAATGATTTTAACCATATTAATTGATGCAGTGAGAGATATATTACTTTTAATGGTACAATGAATTCAATAGTCATTTAAAAATTTGAGATTTTTCCTCTTCAAAAAATATATTCCTCATATCCCTATAGATAATACCAATGGTTGTATCAAAAATTGTAATTGAAATAGTGATTATTCTATGTTGAGTAAGTACAAGTCATATGGGGGAAAATTAATTGAGGAAAAGAAATGAAAAGTTTATTTTCATGAAAAACTGAGCTTTAATGGAGTTACCCATTGTTAATGTGTTTAGATCCACACATATTTTCATGATAAAGAGGTACTAAATACATTAATTTTAGATTAATTATATAATGGAAATATGATCTATTAATTTTTACACAAAACTCCAATTTCCGCAATCTATCTAGACATAGAAATCCATTTTATAAAGATATAGAAAGAATCAATTCCTAAAAAAACAATATATTCATCAACCCCTACCCATAAGAAATATTTTAATAAATTTTACAATGGTAAATGTTTTTATTTAGGATGAAAATAAATTCTATGATTAAATATTCAACGATTAATTCACGAATCATTTAAAAAATAATATTATTCGGAATTATTTTATAAATTTTTCTTTAATTAAATTTTTATTATAAGAGAATATTGATTTTAAAATATCTAGGGAGGGGGATAAATATGGTGACCCATCCCTCATATCCATCACATTGGTCTAAAGTTATATATTAGGAATGACTAGATGATTTACTATAGTTTAATTAACTTTCTCTAGATCCATATTGATGAGATCATCACTGATAACATTGTAAGAGGTCATCCCTTCAACATAAAACACCTAGATTCTTCCATCACCTCAAATAGTTATGAGGAATCATTGATAAAATTTTATTTCCATTCAATGAATTGCCTATTTTAATGATCATCAACACCAATATTGACATTCATTAATATAATATGGCTCTTTGTTCAATTATGAATCGCTACCCCTAAAATATTTCAACATGATTAGGTAATTCTCTCCAGATGTCTTAGTGTGTGATGAAATAATATGGACCTGCATAGGGGTATCATGTCTTTTAATCATATTCTCATGTTCATTTATTTTAATCTTAGATACAAATATTCACCAATCATAATAGTTACATTCATCCTAAAAAAAATAAATATATTAATATTGATAGATGAGAAATTATATAATGTAAACAGAATATTTTTAACACATGAAATCCTATTATTTTATTAATAGGATTAGTCACTAGACATGAATTTCAAAATTTTGTAAAATATAATTTTCCTTATCCATCCATATCATTTTATTTTATGTCATTTTATGGGGTCAAATTTAGACTCATTATCATTTCTATAATAAAAAACGGATCCCCAATATTTTTCATCATTATATAATCATAAAATGAAATTTAATGAATTTAAATTCTATTTTCCCATATTTTTCATCTATGTATAATTTTATTAAATTATTATAAGTTAATTATATTTCCATAAAATACAATAATAAGGGTTTTTTGAAAATGAAATTCAATGAGACAAAATTGTTGATTTATTCCTTAATCAAACATGAATGTATAAATAATGGGGATTATTCAAAAAATATGGAACGATAATTTCTGGATCCAACATTGGTGTTTATTGATACATTGTAATTTTCTCTTTGAGGTGGGAAATTCCAATTCGGAAGGAAATGTTAAAGTATATCTATACCTAATGTTAGAGTTTTAAATTTATACTATGACAATAATTTTACGATAAATGGTTATTCAAAGATAATTTTTGATATAATATGAGGGAAAATTTTAGAAAATGTGGGATACGTGGCACATAAAACTCCTAAGTCCAATTATATATCAATAATGAAGAGTACGATTCTAATTTTTTTAAAAATTTATATTTTATATAAGATAATTAATCATTCATGTATGGATAATGAAGATATATAATGTTTTTATTGACAACTCTAAATAATCAATTTATATATTACAATCAAATGGGTATAGTTGAATTTTGATTGGAAATTGATAAATTTGTATAAATTGGTTTAAAATTGATATAAGTAGAAAATTCTATAAGGGAATTTTCTTATTTAATGAGTCAAACAAAAAAGGTATTCTACACTATAGATTCCACCTACCTCACATGAATATTTTTTGATATACTGTTATTGGTAATTATGAGGCTACTCTAAAAGAAGAGGAATATTTTTTATTGATTAATATACTAATGGGGAGGATGAGTTATAGGATTCTCATTCAAATTTCATATCCACCCATGAAAAAAACCTAGAGAGCCCAACCAAATCTTCACCAGCCCATACTATAACATTAGATCCTAAAGATAATAAGTAGAATATAGTGATTTGTGATAATTTAGAAAAAACATTTGTCCACCACTTACACTATCCCACACACCTATCCATCTATTATCCCTTTGGATAATACTACCACCCACAAAACCACCTAATTTCATTCCCCCACTATGCATTTAACGACCATGAACTACCATATAGTTCATCTATCCAATAACAGATATCCCAACCACATTGAATTACACTAAATTACCCTTTTATTATTCTTTTAATTAGTTACATATGATATAATGTATTAATAATATTTACAATAGAAGTGGAAGAAAAATATAGTGTAGGTCCCGAGGGATATTCTATATATTAATATTTATTTTCAATACAAAATATCACTCTTGATTTAGTAAAATCACACTCAGGTTGTGATGCCTACTATTGTAACATATAATTAGTAGCATATTTTTTATGCTAATGAGAAAACACACATACCACTAATAGACATTATATCCACTGTAAAAGTAATTCCAATTTGTTTTTAATTACACGATTTAGTTGACATAAATATCATGATATAAAAAACAAGTGTGAGGATTTTTAATTGTAATGAAAGAAATCATTAGATAAATAGCCTACGTTTATAGTTGTTATAGAAGATATGATTAAAGAAGATGATAATGGAGATGACGAGGTAGACACAAAAAAGTTATAGAATATATTTATTTTTATTTTTGAGAATGTTTATGTATTTTTATTTTTCTATGATATGGTTGAATTGTTTTGGATCTTTTTTAATATTATATTTTGTACCCCATTATTGAATTACATTATAATATAATATATATTAAAATTTTAATTTCATTTTTGAAATATATTACACATATTTTTGATATATCAATTCCTAAAAACTTCCCATAATACATAATTTATTAATGACTAATTACTATTTTACATAGGTAATTAAAATATTTACTGAAGGAATTAAAATATTCATTAATTCCTTCCAAAAAAGTCAAGGAATAACTGAAAGATAAAAAATGGTAAACATTTATAGTTTCAATAAATTATATTCATGTTACTCCTTTTATAATATATTTTGAAATTTTTATTATTCTTCCATCATATATTATAATAATAAACATTATTTATTTTATGTTAATTTCAATGTGGGGGTGGTGGAGAGTTGATCCACAAAACCCACTTGAATAATTACCTCATTTTTTTAGGAATATATCATTACTTATGCTTTTTTTTTCATTATTGAGAATATAAAATTGGTCATGTTGATATATTTTTTCAAATATATGTTATTTTTTTAAAAATAATCAGACACTCATAAAGAATTTGAGTAATAATAAAATAATTATAGATATGATATTATCCCAGATATTAATTATATGAAATTTTAATTGTTAGAGAATTTATTCTTTTTAATTTCCTCTATAATTAACCAACATAAAATTTCTGTTTTTGAATGGTATACCAAACCCATACTATATAATATTTTTTATGAATTTTGTTATTAAGTTATTCTTAATACATGTACACAACTATCAAAATATTCTTAACATTATTGAAATTATATATTCATCCACAATATTGGATCAATATATAATCTAATACCACTCTGAGTTTTGTGATGTGTTCACCCAAATCATCATGAATCTACCATGATATTAAATGTTCTATAACATAAATCTTTAATTAACATTTAATTTTACAATAACATCAACGAATAAAATTTTTTTTTGTTCAACCAAAAAACCTCTGTCATGTCATAGTATTTGTATTGATATAAAATAATTCTTATCATTCAACTAGTTATATAGCGAATCGTGTATTAAATCAAGACTCCACCAATTCACTACATTACATTTTACACTTATTTATAAAAACATACAATTATACTATCAATTAATTCCACTGTCCTTTTAGCATATATTTTTTAATATATAATAGAATCTATTGTAGCTTGGTAATTAGTTCCATTACATAGTGTAAAATAAATGATTCATATATTACCTTTTTAAACATATCCCGTTGATTTTATCTAGTTTTTGGAAATATCATGATAATTTTGACATCAAAACTTTGGTTTCAAGAAATTTTGATTCATGACATGCAATCCTTCAGGCAGTAGAAGATTAATCTCATTTATAATATATTATAGCATTTTCTATTCAATCTTGGGTGAAAAACCACATACATATTCACACATTTTTCTTTATATATATTAAATTTATTACCATACATCCCCCTATTTTTTTTAATTTCATCATGGAATAATAATAATCTATCACATAGTTCCCTTTTCAATTCTTAACCACCATTTTGGTATGGTATATACTCCACTAACATTCTCTCACCAATATCTCATGTGTTAATCATAAATAGTCATAAGATTTTTCATAATTCATATACAATGTTGTTTGATTTACACCATTGAGGTATGTTGTCCATTTCAATTTTGAATACATCCATACTTACCCAAATGACATATTTTGATCTCTCACTTCTTCTAATTGTTCATTAGCCTAGAATATGAAAACATGACTAAGTTATAACATATGAATGAACTATTCAATTAATGGTATTCAATTGAATGGAAACCTATATTACATTATTCATGTTGTAAATTTTTTAATTTTATTTAATATTATACCAAATGAATCATCATTTATAATATTTTAAAAATAATTGATTACAAATCCAACTCCTGACCTCTGGTTTCAATGTTCACCCACTTTGTATTATGTTGTAAATATGTCCAAAAATTTAAATCCACTATGAATCCACATTTAATACTAATAACTCTATGTATTTAAATTAAATTTTTCTTCCCCTTTGATAATAACATTCATAGAACAATTTATTTGGATACGTTGTTATGCCCTCTAGTTATTTATTTTTATTTTCTCCCTATTTATTATGAAATTCCTTTAAGTAATCATTATTAGCATCACTCTCCTATGGATAAATATTTTTCATTGAAATTTAACTTATATATCCTCTGAATAACGTCCATATTTTACTATATAATGAAAATTATTTCTATATTAAAATTATTCCATTTTTAAACTTTCTATGGATATTGATCATTTGGATTATTTATCCACCTTCACACTATAATAATACTTCTTAACTCTATATATTAATGTTCTAAAAATCAATACTTATACATATGAACCACATTCATTATCAACTATATTTCATCGATGATTATAGTTATTAAATTTAACAATTTTAAATTATTTGTAAAAAAAATCCTCTAAACCTAGTAAATCAAAACTATGTGTACAAAACAAGATTATTTTTATAATAATGTCGAATTTTTCTATGTAACTCCCTTAATTCCTTAAACATTTACATTTTTAGATTTTACATTAGTATGATAATTCTACATCCATACAAAAAATCACATACATTAACGTCATTGAATAAATAATAAATTACCAAGGGTGTGATTATTTCAATATAATGAATCATTTTTTTATAGGATATCTATGATATTTCTCTCTTTACAAAGTTTCTCCATTCTAGGATAAAGTTAATTATCTATTAAATGGTCATCATTAACTCCCTTTTAATTTATTTGTCCCTCACAACTAGTTATAATCTATGGAATGACTAGTTAATGTACATAATGGTAGTTTTTAATTTACTATATATTAGTATCCGAGAATACCATTATTTGACACAACATCATTAACATATTAACAAATAAACACGAAATTCATATATATTTCTAATTCAACATACATGTTTCATATTTATATTATATCATTTATGTCACTAGAAATATATCCAAGTACAATTTATATATCACTAAATTTTACATGATATCATTGTAAATTTTATTAATGTTGTTACACTTATTTAACAATAAAAGATGTTATATAACATATGGAATTCTATTACTAAATGTTGTTATAGGTTCAAATGTGATATCTAAAGATGTTTTTTGAAAATAATTATTAATTATAATACGTCCTTTACATGATTTAATTGTGTTTTTAATAATACTACTTTTGAAATGAAATAACTATGACCCTACTAATTTTATTCAACTATTTTTTGTATGAAAATAAACTTATTTATTTCTATCACTTTCATAACCCAAGGAATTTATCAACCTTTTAAGATGATTATATATTATAATTTTTTTTATAATAATTGATCACAAAAAGAGTGGGGACTTCCAAAAATTTCTCATGTAGTTGAAAATGGTTATCATGGTTATCATAGGATTTAATGTTTCTTACAAGACTTTATAGTGGTTCACCATGAAATAATACTCATATGAACATAATTCATGAAATTTTATTTATGATTATTAATATTATATGGTGTGGGGTTCACCTCCATTATTATACTAATTCCACATTTGTATGTTTTGGATAAAAATTTATTTAATAGAGTGTCTAATGTATTCATTTATTCAAATATATTATGTTTTTTTATCAAGTGAGTTGTTTTTCAAAAGTCTAGTTTCGTAGAGTTTTTTATATCTTTCTTTCAAATAATTCTGGAGTAATAATATGAGTTTTTAAAAATAAATCTCAACGTATTGTTTGGTTTAAGAATAGTATCTTTTATCTTTACTGTACCTAGGCCCCATTTGTTTATTTTTCACACAAGTTTCACATTCTAGTAAAGTTTATTGTTGATGGATTCATGTATGGTTTTTTGGGTGTTTGGTGCATGGATATATTGGTTTCATGTGAGGAAAGGTTTTTTTGTGGGTATAGAAAGTATAATTACACATTATTAAATCCATTATGGGGGGGGGGGGGTTAGGGTATATTTATATCTATAAAAACCTCTTGGAATATCTATTCCATAATGGATCCTTAATGTGCTAGTGGAATATCGAGATAGTGATACCCCTTGGGCCTAAATAATTTTTATGTCCTAATCATTAATCGTTATCTTTTCTAGGATATGTAATGTCCTATTGTGGGAATCACCATTTAAATTCACATCATTTAATGATTCACCCATTGCATTTAAATTAAGATCATCTTTGATGGAATGAGGCACCCTTAAGATAACTATCTACAAGTAAACACTGGGGGAATAACTAGTAAAGAGAACCAAACCCCATAGGGGGCTCAAACCCAAATTGTCTTCTAAAAGGGAAAACAAAAGTAAGTTAAATAATTCTTCCATAGAGATGGATATTTACTATATAGATCTCAAATATTGTTTGGTGGATGAGAAAATGA
This sequence comes from Viscum album, assembly GCA_963277665.1. Classification (NCBI taxonomy): domain Eukaryota; kingdom Viridiplantae; phylum Streptophyta; class Magnoliopsida; order Santalales; family Viscaceae; genus Viscum; species Viscum album. The sequence continues at coordinate 229,716,699 of OY728143.1, forward strand.
TTCTCACTGCTTGATACACATTGTTGAATGTTTCCATTGTCAATATAATGGATGATGTAGATTGATACATGGATTAAAAATCAGAAATCAATGAGATAGCATAATAGGGAACTGTATGAATCAAAAAACATTATAATTCAATGAAAAATGAAATTAGAGTCATTCATTAAAGTAATAACCATATAACAATTATTTTTAACCTCCTCAAAACCATTCGAGAAATGGAAAAGGGAAATGGGTGATATCCCAATCACCACAAGCATATATCGATATCCACTACACTAATTAAATGAAATCCTAATGAGCCACTATGATAGAGTACCTAAAAAATTTAAATATTGAGTATATTAGGGATGAAATTATTATACATTACAACATTTAGGTAGAAGTAAACACCTCTCCTCCCACTCCTCAGATATGGGTCCCCGGACACCCATGAATATATTCTTATTATTTGGTAAGCTCTTAATCTAGGAAATCAATTTATTTAATCCTAGTAATCGAAGAATATAATGAAATCCCTACACTAATGTAATGGATTCCACTATTTAGGGAATGTGACATGATCCTATCCCAGTATGGTAGCCAATAGGTGATGTTTATGGGATGAAAACATTAAGATTCTCCTGCAACAATCATTCACAGATAAGCTAAAATAATATTTCCTTCAAATCCACTTATATCCATTGAGTGACTTTACACTCTAATAGTGTTCATGGAAGGAAGGAATGCTATAGTATTTCGCAAAAGAAACCTATCTAGTATTGTGTGGACAAAAATCATCCTCTAACAAATTCAAGAATACTCTATTGTATTCATTCAATGGAGGAGAATATCTATAGTGTAACACATAAAATTTCATATCCTACTATAGACAAATGATGAGATTTCTTAATTAACGAGAGATTAAAATACCTAGGTTCTTTTAAGAGACCCATGTAGTTCTAACCATATCCTGGTATAGTAAAATGTCAAATAGATTTGTCACACCCTACAGATTACACCACTGATAATTAGCATACCAAATTATCTCAAAACTAATGAAGACAATGATTTTTGATCTAAAAAATTATATATAAATTGAAAATCAAAGGGTTAAAATTTACATTGTCCAAAGGATAGTGCTCACATAATCACTTAGCATTCATCTTCAATAAGAGAAACTATTTTATATCTATTTTGGTAATCAACATTATGTGTTATAGATGTTGTTGATCCCATTGAAATATGTGGATGTTATTTGGATATTTATATATAGAAAAAATATATACATGATGTTGTTTAGTGAACAAAGGCTAACCCTTGACCTATTATAAATGATCTAGGAATATGGAATGGTAAAAAAGAAACTATTACTATCACACATAATGTAAAATAATCAACTATTAAACAACATGGAAAATATTCATATCACCTGAAACATCCCATTTTTTTACCATAAATGTAAAATAATATTCATCTAGAGGGAATTAAAGACCAATGACACCCATGATCTGAGAACCAATGGAATAAAATTGCTATTCTTGAAAATATAGGTCATTAAATACATTATTACCATCATGAAAAACATTATTATCTTGCTTATTAATCTATGAAATATATAGGATTTAATAATCAATGATAATAAAAACTAAATACATAATCATCAGATGTTGTGGCATGCTATCTAGGAATTATTCATCATTAAGGGTCTCCAAAAACATTTACTGATTAATGATAGTTAATATTATGAAAACCTATTTCAAAGGTTATATATGTGAAGATTTCATATCTAATGGATGATAAATGAATTGTAGTGTGGACCTTATATATATTACTGCAAGTTTGATAACTATATGTTAAAGAATACAGTCAATCAGACTCATTTCATTGTCATGGAATTACTCAATCATCCAATTATGTCCTCGAACCCTGCTAAATCATCCATATGGTCATGACAGAATCCAAAATGAATAGGTAATAATGACCAATAAATTAAAAATAAAATGTATTTATTATATTCATGATTAAATCTCATAACATTATAGTCCATAATGGAATTCAATTCTTCATATTTTGGATCATGAAAACCCCCCCAAAAAATATCTTGTGGATAATGAATCACCTTCTAACATTATAATAATTATTCATGTAGTAGAACCTTTCTACAATAATGAATATATGTATTAAAAAATAATATACACATATTATTGGGGATCCAGAGGAAGAGGATACAAAATATGTGGGAGTAGTTGGTGATACAATCCCATCATAGTTCATCATTTCGGTTAGGTCTATGTCAATTCCATATAGTCATCCCAGACCTAATGGAATAAAATTAAATGTTAAAAAAAGAAATATGGATGTGGACCTATATTTTTTAAGGGGTATTTAAATATAATCATCATGTTGTATTGGTTGGAAAGTGTAAAACAGTATGTATGACTGATAAACATGTTTTGACCATCCGAGTATGACCTTCCAACAAGAAACATACATCTCATTTCAACCCATGTACCTGAACCATCTATAAAAAGAACCTATCCTACAAAGTGAAAAACTAAATAACACACATGTTGGGACACATAAACCTCAAGATAAGTAATAATAAAAATTTAAACAGTTGTCCACTATCATAACCAAACCTATAATCATGGATTTAAATCGCTATTCAATAGTTCTTGGGGAAACAATTGTTGAGTTTGTTTTGGTCGCATAATAATTCGAGAATAATGTTATTGTATCTGAGATGTATCACAAAGAGGATTATGAAGTATAATGTCATGTATAAAACTTATTTATAAATCATTATAGGGAGGATAAAATTGGGGGAAATATAATACCATTGTATTTATCAATCATCACAAATAATATCAAAATTAATCAAACCATTTTTGACAAAGAATCAAGGATTATTCTTATACATTTCTAGAAATTATGATTTGTGGAATGCAGTGAAGATTATTTTTCTCACTCGATGTTTCCTATTATGGGTTATAAAAAAGAGGGAAAAACACTTGGATGGATGAATCTCAACACCATATTCAAATATCTTTTCTATAAGAATAAATTAAAAGTTATATAGTAAGAAAATTAATTTAACATTATATTAGGGATTAAATGGATTCAAAACCATGAAGCAATAATATTATGATATTTTCAATGATTAATTTAAAATATCAGTAGAAAGGTTGGTGTTCTCGGTGGTAGTTCTTCTCCCTCTGAAAAATAAAAATTCTAGTAAATTAAAGTGATATTCAAAAATAATGATTGAAAATGGATAATGATGGAATGTGATATATAGGTCACTGATCCCAATGGTTTGGGAATATACCTAAAAAACCATTGAATATTAGTTTAAAGTGATTATTTATTACCCATTAATTTGATAGATTCCACAATATCTATGTATGAGAATTTAAAAAACACAACGTCCTTAATGGACCTGTCTTCAGTGTGAATACCAAAAAATCTAAGGCAAACATATCCAATGTATTTGATAGCACATATGATAATGCCTTAGTAAAACTTGCTTCCCCATTATCATTAAATCACATGGAGATTGTATGACATAGCTAGAATAAAAATAAATCATTATATAATTGGATGACGTCAATAATAAACCAATTCAATTTATTATGTCGTGGGATATAAACAATTTTTCTTCCTCATGTAATAAAAATAATATGGTGAGATTATTCACAATGTTACCAATTATAATGAAATGAAATTAGAACTTTGATGTATACAGATGCTTTATCATCCTTAACTAAACTTAAAAATTACCTCACATTATCTTTTATCATTGAAAATATAACATTATCACATACTTAAATCTAAATTGAGTAATATAGAAAAATTTCAATGCATATTTGAAAAACAATTAAATGAATTGTTTGGATATCAGTGCACTTGAAACATGGAGACACCTTCTCAAAATATGTAGTAGTTACAATTTCCCCTATATTATTCCTCATTATTGAGAGAACTAATTTATTTCTAAATGACAATAAAAATGAATTATTGGAATGGGATAAGAGTAATATTTGATATTAATATCTATAATTTTCTATATGATTCTATAATATAGTCGATGTGTCTGGAAAATTAATTCAATGAAATATTGATGAGTGACAACAAACCTTTATCATCATAACCATTCCTCCTGAAGAACATGACTTATAAATTTTCACAATTAAAAAATAGCATTATATATTCTCCTAGAATTACATAGTGATCCTAAATATGGATATTGTTCTTTCCACCCATCACCAAGGTGTACCATATATTTATTGTGGTTTAAAATAAGTAGCAATGAGGATAAATTTTCCCCATACTGCTACAGTTTAAGACAATATTAATAAGATAAATATTTCATAATTTATTTAGGATGTTTAGTACTTATAGTGTCCAAAGAATATAATTCCTATTAACAAAAAGAACAATATGATTATGGATTGTAATTATTTTGGGGACCTAAATTGATACTATAAAAAGATTGATTTCATAGTCAAGATCATAGAACGATTGATCAATTAAACTAAAAACATCCATTCCCAAACCATCATGGATGATTAGTCAATGTACAATCATATCATGATATTCACTAAGGATAGGGAACCCAATACTTTTAGAGATCACCAATGTATTTTAAGAAACATGATCTTTCTCTTTGGCTTTAAAAATGACCAATCAACCAAAAAATTTGCCATGTATTATATCTTTAATCCCATTCTAGGAAAAATATCAAAATTATATGTAAATAAATATATTATTAAATATTGAAAATTTAGAGAGCATCTTTTCATCATCAAAATATATTTGATAAAAAAATTTCTTTATAACATCAAGATGAACCCCATATACTGTTCTTTTTTAGTGATGTCATACATAATATTAAGATTAATGTTTCAATACCCTATCATCAAATTAAACCTATATAAGGATATATCTATCCTTAAAATGTAACTTTTTTTAGATGTCAAGTATCTTTGAGAGATTCAAGAATTACCGCCTAACATAAAATGGTTCATATCCATGAATACAGTCATATGAATTCCCTTCATAGGGTTATTGAATAAAGAAGTTTCATTATGATAGGATGAGGACTTTTAAAGATACCATTAGATCATCACGTGATATCTACTTTACCCATATAATTGATTTTTATTGTTGAAAGGATGACACTCAACAAATATGTGTTGACTGTTGAGAAATTTCTTAGTTCCATACTCCAAAAATGAAATAACAAGACAAAATAAAATAGTCTCTACTATGTTCATAAAATAAAGATAGATATTGAGACTTGATACTCTAATATGATGAAAATTTACCTTCTACTAATCACCATAATTACAATTTTGAGGGACTATTTTCAAAATTATGGGGTTTTATTAAGACATTGGTATCGATCCATTCCATTAAATCATTAATCTTATAATGTTTGATAGATGGATGACATGGTGGATATTAATTCTAATGAAAATCTACATTCAATTCATATAAAATAAATAGATAAATTTTGTGGGGATAACTAATTTTTATAGAGCACAACCAACTCCCGAAGGAAAAACATGTAATATTGAAATCCTAAATGAGGACACTTTATCTATCTATATTAATCCCAATGTATGGTTGTTGTAAATTGATGGTGCCTCCATAGTCCCAACTAGGAATGGATCCTAAAATATAATATGAACATTGTGGGTCAGGGGATTTTATTCCCCCCACCACATCCAATGTTCAATTACCCAATTATTTCAAACTATTTTAATTCTACACCATTATGGTTTTTAATACCAAACTCTCATCATATGACTATAGATGGAATTTAAACATCAAGTTGTCTATTTAAATGGTAATGTAGACTCATTTATTGTAATTAAGAATATTAATAAAAAATATAAGACTAAGAAGAACGGTATGAAGAGCCAAAGATGTAACAATCTAGTTAAACAACTAAATGAAAATGTTTCACTATAATACATTCCCAAAATCACATAGGGTTAGAGTTTTAGTTAATTAGGAATATATATTAACTAATAAACTCATTTAAATTTAACTAATGGAAATTTGTTAAATAATATTAGTAACTTGTTAATATACTATAATTATACAACAACTCCCTCAAATTATTCATATAATAATACATTTTATATTTTCACAATTTTATTATATTTATAATTTGTTGAAATGGAATGTTATTAACATAGTATTCTAAGATGATTAGTATGGGTAAAAATAAGATATGAAAATCAATAATCATAAGTGAGAATAAAACGTGCACTTGTATACAAGAAAAAACACACAATAATATCATACCAAGGAAAGAATATATCAGAAGTCCTGATTCACAACCTAAATCATGGTATAATAGAGTAGAAGAAGAAAAAAATATGTGAATATATATTTCATTAATAATAAACAATTATAGAGTAATATTGGTATAAGAATAATAAAAAAACAATGGAATATAATTTAAATCCATATGTAGATATGGTAAAACCATAAGCATAGAAATTATAACACATTAGATCATGTTTCAAAAACAATTTCCCATAGTAGGGTAAGATAACCTAACCTATTTTTCATAGAGGACTATGCATCACTCACATATTTCTCTTCATGGATCAACATTCCATACTATTTCCCTTTATATAACAGGCTTCACTCACCCAGTTTTAATGGTGTATTGTCTTATCACAACTTTTTTCCCCTTATCTCATCTCATATACAACCTTTAACAATAAAATTAAGGGTGATATAGGACTTTTCACATCATTTTTCAATCATATGTTCATCACCTAAAATAATATAATAATGTAACCATTGATAGAGCATGGTATTTAGATCTTTTAAAAATGAAACCATACGAAGAAAAAATTAATAATTTCATCAATAATAATAACATCGTATACTAATGGAAAATTAATTGTTATATAAAGATATTCATCAACATTTTTTTAAATATCATCCATTCTATATAGTAAAGCATATAATATTTACACTATATAGATAAAGGGGATATGGTTATGTCAATAATTTCAATAATTAATTTATTTATTTAATAATGGTGTACAACTTTCAATCAAAATAATCAATAATTATATATTTGAAAAATAAATTCACCATAATAAAATATTTGGTTATAATTTAAGGATGATTATTTTTTATAAACCCATAGATGAATCATTACATATAATATGAATAAAATTACATATATAATATATAAAAATTACATAGATGGTATACTTTTAAAAATATACTCCATAAAAAATAATATATATCAAAATAAAATGATTATGTTTGCAATAATTATATTGATGGATTTTTAGAAAGATACAATTTAGAAATATGAAATGTCCTTAATCATTTGAAATAATTTTCCTATAAATATCTTGTAGAAGTATTATAGAAATATTTTCTTATATAATCCAGAAAATCATAAATGGAATGATTCATTTAATATGGGAAAGGTAGAATAAATATGTGTTCACATGAATGAATAAAACCAAACATATTTTATGGGATATTATTAACATTATCATAAAAAATGATTTTATAGGTACTCTCAAAAGTTATTTTCATAAAGGTGAAGAGGACTATTTCAAAAAAAGTATTTCTAAAAAATAATATTCAATAAAAGTTTCATGATACTTACAAAGTCCATCAAAATAAATATGTGGTGGGAGAAAAAAAAGTAGGATTAGAATGGTTGTAAAACTATTTAAAATAATTTAAAATACCCTTGTTGATAACCCACACTATAAAATGAGTAATTTTTTTACACATTTAATATAAACATGAAGGTCACATGAGATAAAAATTAATTATGATTCAAATTAAAAAAGATAAAATTTGATATAAATTAATAAATGGATAAGGCTGAAACCCTAATTATAAGATTGGACTTATACTATAATGGCAAACTTTTGAAAATGAAATTTTAGCAGGGTAAAATATTTATTGTAAATGGTCTTTTTGAAAAATAGAGTAAGGGAACATAATATTAAATAAAATATTTGGTAGTTAAAAATAGATAATTTGTTGAATAGGTTTAAATTTTTTTTTACTCAGTAAAGGGAGTTCAATTCATAAAAAACATTTATGTAATTATAGAATATGAATAAAAATAACATGCAAGTGTTATAATTAAAAGAGCATTAAAATATTATGATTTTAATGATATTAATTATAAATAAAGGAAATAGAGTAGTTAATGTACTATATAAATGAAATAATTGTGTATCATTTCTAAAATGTCTTATGGAGATGAAAATAAGGAAAAGAAACCCTTAGAACTTGTTTAATTTTTGATATACAAACACATGATAAAATAAAAATATAATAGATCATAAAACATGATGAAGTATAATTGAATAATTACACAAAATTATATTGATGTATTAATTTCACCAGGAATAAAAAATCATTGTTTATAACATTTACATGTTACATATAATCAAAATATTATTAAAAACACATTAAATTTATAATATCAAACAGATCTATCATAAATACTAAATTTTTAACCATATTCATACATAAAAATATTTATAATTTTAATTTATAATTTTTTTTTCATATATATTAATTTGTTTTTAAAAATTTTCCCACATATAGTGAAGACTATTTTGAATATTTTTACTACATTTATAAGATTTTTATTGGTATTTTTTTCCTATAAAACATTAATAATTATAAGAACAATAATGTTACTATAATTTTGGGTTATAATTACATATTAAGATTGAGTTTCATTTGATGTGTGTTTCAATATTTATCCTTAATGATAAAATAAAAAATATGATGAGTTTGGTAAATTTCTTGAATAATGAATGGTTATTTCTTAATTATTCATTTATATATTGATGCATTCGTTAATGAAAAAATAGTTATTATTTATATATTTATGTACTGTTATAAAAATAATTATGTTTTCATAGTTATCAATGATGTAATTTCATTTTATTCTTCCATTAGAAGGTCATACTGACCAAATTGTGAACATACTGTTATTATTATATGATAATGAAATAATTTAGATAAAATATCTTTGTAAATATATAATAATTATATGTTTAAATGATATATCAGAATTATAAATAAATAATATAATAATTATTTGTTATCAAACAATTATATATTATGGATAATTGGTATTTACTTCTCATTTCTCATGTTTCTGATGTGTAATTTTTTATAGATTTTTTATCATTAATATATTTAATAGTTTATTCAATATATATTACCATACACGTATTAATATCATAAAAATAATACTTACCCAATAAAACCAATCCTACAACCATCCATTAATGTAAGTGATGCAAAATAGAATACATAAATTCAAGGAGGTAGTATTATGCACATATGCATGGATGATGATTTCATTTTCATAGAACCTAAGAGATTAGTAATATAGTTTATCATTATTTAATGATAAATAATCTAAAAATAATATAATTATTTATTAAATTTAATTTCTAATTATCCATGTCAAATGATGATGTAAATTTAATAAGTTACTCTATAGAGGAAGTAGTTTTCACAGACACAAGTTTCATGTATTTATCTTATTGATAAGGGAAATGGTCGCCAATGATGATAAAAAAAATATAATAACAAATAACTATAAAAATGATAATTATTTTATAATATAATTATCTTTTAAAATAAATTGAAAAATAAAAATATGTATACATAAAGAAATAAAATCGAGAAACAAAATGGTTTTAAATTTATACCACACCACTTGGGTTATCACTTTTTCGAATAGGGTCAAACCATTTAGGAATAGAAATTTGGGAAGATCAAAAACCCTTTATAGTGGTTAGAATTTTTCATAGTTTTTTGGTCATTATATGGGTTGAAAAAATTGGGTTTTTGAGTTTGGGTAAGTGAGGAGTGGAGCACCTAGTTCAAAAGTGAAAAACAATGGCATTTTATAAAATAAGCATTTCTTTTTTTGTAATGGTTTTTCACCCTCTTGTAATGTGGCTTTAAAATTGAGAAACAAATTATATTATAGGTGAAAATTTAAATAAATTCATCATACATGAATTCCCAATCATTTTTAATCATGTATTATATAATTTACTCATAAAATATTAATTCTATAATTTACTCTTTTTTTGGCATACTGTTTTTAATAGGCTAAATTATCATGTACGATTAAAATAAAATGATGTTTTTTTGTATAATTTGGATTTTATGATTATATTTTTTAAATAATTTTAAATTTATTTAATTTATAGTAACAATAAAATTTGATCTTAAAATAATAAATTTATAATGCATTAAAAACTTTTTAATAAAATAACATAACTTCAGTTCTAAACTATTAAACATTGTATTGTAATGTAGATTATTTTTTAAAAAAATATAATATTACTGATAAACTTCATAATTTGTTTATAAAATGGTTCCATAAACTTGTAAATATTTTTTTTAAAATAATAATGTAATAAACTAATTGTTATTTCTAAAAACTGTATATTAATCATTTGACCTAAATATCAATTTTTTAGGAAAATATAAAAAACCCGATCATAAGAAAATATTTCCTTTCTAAATCCAAAAAAATGGGAAAAATTCAATTTCATATTCTAGAATATATAATTTTTATGTTTTAATTAAATACGGAAAATATAGGAAAATATATTTTAAATAGGAAAAAAATCATTGGTGTGTTATCTGTTCTTCTTCCCATTGAATATGAATTACTTATCAAGATAGTGTTATTACATTAATCCTGTGATAATATATTACACATGATAAAATTTAAATTTTAGTTTAAAATGTTTTTTTATTTAGTTAGATATAATAGTTTAGTTGATATTTAAATTGAATGTTATTTTATTATCTTTTTATATACATATATCTATATTTATATATTTTTCATAACTCCATTACCACTATTTACACCTACAAATTAGTTGACAACCAATAACTTTTCTGTACTATTTTTGGAGTCTGTGCTGTGTGTAGGGAAATAAATAACACATATTATAAATCAAAGGGCCCAAAATCCATTGTTATTACATTCTATCCCCTATAAATAAATTATGTCCTTGAAAATTTTAGTATTACTCACCGATGAAATTACGAGAGGGTAATTTTAACAAACCCTTAATTTGGGATATATATTTTATTATGAAATATACCAAACTCTCTTAGGCTATACTAAGTGACATATATTATATAAAAAATTATAAATGAATTCAATCATGTTCCCCAGTATATATATAACCTAATCATATATCCTCTAATACATACCTTTCCATAAACCATTTTAATGTCCAATACATTAAACCACATAAATATCATATATTCCATTAATATTTAACTATTAAATTAAACAAATAGTTTACAAATTCCCCCACTATTAAATATTTAACATTATCCAAAAACTGTGATAAACATCACCCAAAATTTCATGGATCACATTTTCATCAAATTAATAATAAGTATTAAGGATATCAATACTATCCAGCTCACTTTTCTCAATATCAATCAACCCTTTATTACCTCACCATCATGAATATATTAATCCTAATTGTAATATATACATCAATAATGTATTCTATAATATTAATCCTAAAATATATAAACTTATCATAAAATATATTTTAAAGGATATGGATATTGTTTAATATAAGTTTCCATACCATTAAATAAAAACAATGAAATAAATGTCCATATATGTTTCATATAATAATCAATTATTTTAGAATATATGAGAATATGATAAAATAATATAAATAACAAATGAAATTATCATAGATGATTGATTCTTTATTTTCCATTTGTCTTACCCTAGTCAAAATTTTTTCCCTTAAAAATATAGTACATTGCTGACCATAGGGTTGTCTCTGGATGAGGTTACAGACTAAGCTGTGAAACTATCACTTTGTTAATAGGTTTTTGTTAATGTAGGAATTGTTAATTGGGATTTTCAGTGATTAAAAAATTTTATATTACAAAAAAATTATTTTAAAACAATATATATATATATATATATATATATATTAGTGATGAAAAATTGGAAGAAAACTAGTCTGAATACAACAAAAAAAAGAAGACAGCAGTGCATAAACATCGACCCTCGGACACTCCTTTTATCATTGTCTAAATTATTCATCCAATTGTATTAACCAATATATAACTGAATAACTAAATTAATACACTTAAATTAACTAGAAAACATATTAATACCTAAAATATATGTTTTTATCCTCTTATGATTGTGGTCTGATTACCCAAAGACCTCAGAGTAATCGAAATAGATTTCAATAATTGTTCCCAATAGGGAGACCTCACCAAAAGAAATTTAAACAATGAGAATAAACAATTTACATCCATAATATGAACAGAAATACATAATAATATATAATAAATTTAATTCAACAACAACATTGTCCTACTTCATTAAAAAAATAGTTTCTAGAGAAATACAGAGGAAAATAAAGAAAAACACATTAAAAAAGAGAAGTGTCCTCAGATGTCTACATCAAACCACCACATGGAGATTATCCATTAATTAATTGATACCTATAATGAATTATCCTATTAAATATCATATCTTCACAAAATAAACACCTTCCCAAAATCCAACCATACCTTTATATGAAATGAATACGAGAATATAAAGGAAAATGTGGGTGGAAATCTTCTTCATAGATTCTGTTTCTTGAAGGTGGGCCCCATTTTGGGACCCCGTTAGGTTGAATGTCACTCCAGTTTCTTCTAGAATGTTTTTTTAAATTAATACCTTTATCCTGCCTATAATTTTCATATTTTTTTTGGAAAAGTGGTAAAAATATTATGAATTAATTACTGATGATAAAGTTTTCTTCTCGAGGGGACCCATCATCTTTATTAACTTTGACTCATTACAGGCAACCATAGTGATCGATAAATTCCTTGAAAATCACTATTCTTGTAATAATTTGAGTACTGTTTCTCCTCTAGTTGGAATAAATGAATTTTGAAACATGTATCTAGAGTTGAGCATCATTAAATTAAGTGGGGTCCATTCTGTTGAACAGAATAACTTTCCACATAGACTGATTTATTTGGGCATCCAGATGCCCATATCAAGAAATAAACTAGTCGAAAAAATGTAGCAATGAACATAAGAAGCCTAATTAATTAATAAATTAATTTGGATAAATCTTTAAATTGATATTCTCAAAAAACATAAGTGATTGAAAATAATTAAAATTCTAGATATGTGAATGTTTCAATTTCAAGATCAAAACATCCCTAAAATCCAAAAATAATGATATTCTGAAAAAAATTATTATTTTTTGTCTTTTATATAACTTAATTAAACATGAAAAATAGTGAAAATATTATATCTATAAATTCTCCAACACTTATCAGTTAAACTCTTGGAATAGAGAGCATAAAACGAAAATCAATGCAATTTCAAAACACATACCAATGAGTTTCACCAATTAACAACCAAGAAAAAATATCAACTCTCATAAAAAAATAAACATATCTATTAAAATTATTTAATCCATTTAAAATTATTTCATCCTCTAATACACAATGGAAATGTACCTCTCATAATGTTTCAATCAATAGACAAATATAGGTTTTCATCAAGGCTATTATCTTCCAAGATCATTAAAAAATAGAAATAGGTTTGATAAATTTATATATCTCCACCCAATTTAATCCATGAACATGTGAATGTAATGAGTAATTTTCAATTTTATCCTATGTGTTAATGTTTCTTGGTTTCAAATTTGAAACATTTTGAGGCCGAATAAGGAGGGTTTGGTATTTTTGAAGAAAAAAATGAATGATTGTAAATTTCACTCATATATTGTCAAGACCTTACACTCCTTGGATGGAAATAATCTCTAAGCATCATTGAGAATCTATTTCCATCCCATTACACCATTATTTTAGAAAAATAATTTATATATTTCTTCACCATTCCTTTCTTGAAAGATCTAGACTGGAACAACATTCTTCCATTGAGATCTCTAGAAGCACACAACTCCATTTCCATTCAGAGCTCCTAGTGGAAAAAACTCAGTCATAAAAAAACGTTTATTAATAATTAAACAAGTCTCTAAAATAATTAAATATCAACCTAAGGAATCACTAAATGAGTTTTCCAACCAAAATTCACCCCCACATATTCTTGTTCTGATATGTCATGAATTTTTAATTTTATTGCATGTTGGAAACGAGAAATTGGATTATAATGTAAAAAACCGAACAAGATATAGATAAATAATAAGGAATCACAATGTTAAAATTTTTAATGATGGAAAAATTAAAGGAGATTTATTGGAAAATGGGATTTAAAATACAAATAATTCCCTCAATCATTTACATCACAAGTACCTCACCCCTAATGTTTTAGAAGAAATGAATCATGTTTTGGGTAAAACATGACTGGATTGGTTTACTCATAAAAATAGGTGAACAAAGAGAATATGAAAAATTTGGTTCTGAATCCACATTTTAAGTGAATTAAAAATATAAATACTATAATATGTGGAATGAGATTCAAAAATCAGAGTCCCTTTTATGAAATTTCCAAAATCATAAACTTGAAAAAAAGTTATTTTCATCATTCATTTATGATCAGTTTCAAGGGATCAATTAAATCCATAATTTGGTTTCCAAAATAAAAATGTTCATCATTTAATTTGACATTATTTTTTGAATCAAAATTAAAAAAACCAAATTTTGAAAAAATATAAAATAAAACAAAAACACCAAAAATTTAAAGAAAAAAAAATTGAAAGAAAAGAAAAAAATATCTTATTTTACCCATCATGAACCAACCCCATACTTATTTTTTAAAATATAATCCTTGTTCATAGTAGTTAAAATTATGAAATGAAAATAATGAAAATAATACATGTAAAAATATGTGGAGAGGAAAGACACAATGTGTCTTTTATTGGGAAATACTAGGCTTGATCTGGCCACTTAAAAGCTACATGATAGAAACATGAATGAGAAAAAAACAAGGCTAAAAAATATTATTGAATTAAATTAATGAAGAATTAAAATAAATTGATTAGAAAGGATTCATGGTTTGAACCCCCCACGTGGGTGACACGATTTCGCTAGCCCTAGTTTGGTAGTTCCAGCTAATCATCCCCAATATGGGGGTGGGTGGAGTTTTTTCCTTATGAATCAAAAAATGATATTTCTCTAGTATTCTATAGCTCACATATCATATATAAGCTCCAATAATAATATTTTCTCATGTTAACTTCCATTTCTGTAAGGTTTTAATGACATAATGGAAGAGGTAACAGAATATAAGTTTTTTTCCAAATACGTTATCCTAGGATAAAGAATCTACTATTTTATGAAATTTAATTCTTTTTTTGGTTCATCTTCAATTTTATTTTTAAATATTATTTCTTAATTAATAAATTTATAAGTACCACCATCCTCATGTGTACCTATGTAATCTTCAATCAGACCCACCATTATTTCTTTTATTTCAAACATGACATCAGATTCATCTAAAACATCATTAAAATCAGAATAAATTGGCACTAAAACTACACAAGGATAATATGTTAAAATTGTACTATGAAAATAATCAATAAAACATCGATCAAAATTAAATAATTCACTATTTCGATTCCCAGGTCCTAGATCTATTTTGGAATAGATAATAGTTATATTAAATGTGTGTATTATCTTGTGGTTCTCCATATGTTCTTCAAAAATATATTTCCCTAGAATCTATTCTTATTTATCCAATGTTTCATTCAATGTTTTTGAATTTTAAATTTAAAAAAGTGGGTCTTCACATGAAATTTTATTTTCAACCATATTGGTGCAATAATTTTAGAAGGATATTTGATTTCCAAAAGATGCATCTATTAGAGAATGGGTGACAGTTTATTACTCAATATTTAAAAAAGGTTAATCCAAATAATTTTTTAACTCACCCACAAATGGTCTCTCAATTTAAAAATAGGATGGGATAATATTTTCCATTTCATGAGAATATTTTTTATATTTGAGTTTATTAAATTGTATTAAATCATTAAAAATAATTCCCATTTATATTATTACTTCTTGAATATTTTGTTGAATCACAAAATTCCATTATTTAATTTCAAGATTATTATTTTTGGAATTTAAATTAAAAAAATTAATTATGGCTAGTCTTCTCACATTTTTCATAACCATTATATAATGAAAACCTATCACTATGAAAGTAAAAAAAATTTACGACTCTAAACTAGTAGTTAAAATAAAAGAAATTAAAAAAACAATAAAAACGACATATAAAAATATCATATAAACAACACTAAATTTAAAATGGGATTTTTAGTGGGCTTACCATAGTAAATATTTTTCCACATAAAATTGTAGTACAGTGGTGACCGCTTGGTTGTCTCACATGGGGGTTTTAGAATAAGATGTCAAAAAATTATACTGTTAATTTTTTTAGTAAGAATAATAATTGGATATTTTAAATTATTTAAAGAAATTAAAATAAAAAAAAAGATTAAAATAATAAATCTAGTCCAGTGATTAAAATTAAAAAGAAAACTGAAACTAAATAAAACTAAAGAATGTAGTTTTGGATGAACTTTTTCCCCGCATACAACTGTTTTATCATTTTAAAAATGAATTATCCAATTTTATTTCTTAGAGTATACATAAATACATCAAGGTATAAACCTAAATTAACTATAAAACTTATTATTTCCTCAAAATGGGTGTTGAACCACTTATGAATGTGATCTGATTACCCAAAGTCCTCCGATCAATTACAACTGATTACAATCAATCTGATCAATAGGGAGACCAAATGAAAAGAAATTTAATCAATGAAAATAAAAAATTAACATTATTAATATAAATATAAATAAATAATAATTTAGAATAAATTTATTTCAAATAATAAAAATACCTACTTCATGAAAGAAAAATAGTTTCTATACAAAAAAAAAAGAAAATAACAAACTTATAAAGGAAGTTTCATTGGATCCATTCTACCCACAAATATATATATATTATACCATAATTAATTGATCAATTAATGTAATTATACTATTATAAAGAATATATTCACCAGCTATTCACCATCTATCAATCTAACCATCCCATGAAATTAAATGATGATGAGAAAATATAGAGAAATGGGGGGGGGGAGTATTATTCCCATATTCTGTATTTCGAAATATGGTTCTTTTTTGGGACTCCTCCCTATTAAATATACCTATATTGTCTTATACAGTGTTTTATAAAATTAATTCCTTAATCTTCCACCCATTTTTTTTGATGCTTTGGACACGTGGTGAAAAAATATAGGATTTAATAACTGAACATAAAATTTCCAGATCTTGGGTACCAATCATCTTTCTTGTATTTATCTTATTATTATGCATATATAATGATATAATTTTTCATCTAAAATATTCATTTATGATAGAGTTTGATTCATATATTTTCCATATTTTTAATCAACGAATTTGGACACTTGTGACAACAGTTATGCTTCATTCAATGTGGTGGGTCCATTCTTCTAGCCAGAACAAGTTTCCACAAAGACTGATTTATTTGGGACTATATATGTTCAAATAAAGATGTGTCACAATTGAAAAATATGTATCCCATAATCATATAAATCATAATAAAACAAGTCAATATATTAGGACAAATATTTAACATGATATTCCTAAAATATAGAAGTGATTGGAAATTGTTAAAATTGCAAAATTTTGAGGTTTTCAATTTGATGGAAATAACATTCATAAAATATATAAATAATAGTATTAATATCAAAAGTTCAATTTAGTGGGTTTTAAATTATTGAATTAGACATGATAAATAGTGTAAATATTAGATCTTTCAATTTCCCCGTACTTATCACATATAATTCTAAATAAGTGAGCATCAAAATCAAATCAAGGAAATTTCAGAACACATATCAATGAGGTTCACCAATTTATCATAAATAAATAAATTATCATGTCACATAAAAAAAATTATTTCAAGTTCTTGATTAAACACATTCAATCCAATTCTACTTGTTTTATTCTCCCTCGAACACAACACATTTACCTCACATAAATATTCTTTTAAGACACAAATATAGATTTTCAACAAGGCTTTTCTCATTTAAGATCATGAAAGAATCACCATAGGTTTGATAAATTTATACAACTCCACATGATGTGATCCAAGAAAATATTATTATAAAGAACTCATTTTATGTATGTTCTATGTCCTATGGTAGGTGGGATTCAAATGTGGAAAATTTACAGGCCGAAGAAGGTGGTTCTTGATTTTTTTGAATCATAAATTCCTAATTCTAATTGTCACCCAAGTATGGTCTTGTTATTACTCCCCAAAGAAGAAAATAAGATATCATCAACATTGAGAATTTATTTTACATCCCATTCCATCAATATTTATAAAAAAAATGATGTATATTTTCACCCTTTTTTCTTAAGATATCCACATAGGCACATCTTTCCTCCATTGGCAGCTCGAGACATGAAAATATTTATTTCCATTGAGTGATCCATATGGGAACAAATCTCAATAATAAAGACCCTCCTTTTAATTAGAAATATTGTCTCTTAAATGTTTTAATCCTTACCTAAAGGAACAAAAAATATGGTATCACACCACAAGTAATCTCCCACAACTACCCACACTTACGTTTAACTAGATCATGCATTTTCACTACTAGAGCAGGTTGGAATGGGAAAATTTGATTGAAATTTCGCTAACCTAAGTGGAATTACATGGATACCTAGGGTACACCAAGATAAAATGTTTAGTGAAGTGCCAATTAAAGGGGATTCAAAAGAAAAGAGTTCTTTAAAATCCATATAATTTCCTCAATATTTTATATCACAAGTACCTCAACCCTCATGTTTTGATAGAAATAAATCATGTTCAAGTAAAAGAAAAAAATTCATTATCTCACTATATAATTTATTTCAATGTGAAGAATATGTCAAAATGGGTTCAGAATCCTCAAAGGGGGGAAATTTCAATGATAGAGACAATGAGATGTGTAATAAGATTAAACAACATGTGGTTATTTGATGAAATTTTCAAAATCATTAACTTGAAACAATGTCATTTTCAGTATTCATTGATATTCAGCTTCAAGGGATCAATTGGTTCACTCATTTTCATTATTTTAGAAAATAAAAATGATCATTATTTATGGTCATAAGTTTTTTTTGAAAAAAAAACAGACGAAATTTTGGAAAGAAGAATATAAAATAATCAGATTGAAAATCGAACAAAAAGTTGAATTTTTTTGGATGAAATGAACACAAAATCCTAATCTACCAAGAATGATCTTACCCCAAACTTATTTTATCTAAATTTCCTTACTGTTAATAGCCTTTTAAATTTTTAATTGAAAATCATTAATAGAAGAGAAGACAAAAACAAGTGTATAGTAATGATAGAATATGGTTCTTATTGAGCTGAAGAAGCCTAGATCAAGCCTCATAAAAGCTGAAGCATAGAATCATAGAAGAGAATAAAAAAATACTAAATATTTTATTGAAACAAAGTAACAAAAAATTAAAAAATAGAATTGAAAGGAGTCTTTCTTTGAACCCCCCAAGTTGGCATTATGATTTCACTACCCCTAGTAAGGAAGTTCTAGGCGATAATCCCCAATCTGATAGTGGTTGAAGATTTTTCCTTGTTAATTAGAAAATGATTTTTATTCTTCCTTCATTAGGTTAAAAATCTTGTAGAATCTACCATAATAAAATTTCTCCAGGTTCTATTTTATATAGTTATGGTTCCAATGATGTTGTGGGAGAGGAAAAAATATAATGGAAAATTTCAATAACATTATCCTCACATATAACATCTATAAGATGATGAAATGTAATTACAATAAGTGGTTACCTAAAATTTTAAATCAAAAAATGATTTTTTTCTTTGAATATTTTCTTGATACCACCATCCTTAAGTTTACCAGTTTACTCTTCAACTATAGACTCTATTATTCCTTCTATTTGAAAATTGAAATAATAATCATATGAAAATAATTACAATTGGATGAAATTGGAAAAAAATCTATAATTATGGAATTATTTATAAATTTACCATCAAAATAATCAGGAAAATATGGATCCAAATTTAAGACTTCCTCCATTGGATTCTTAGGTCCCATATCTATTTGGGATTGGATAGTAGTCATATTATATTTGGAAAGAAGCTCAGGTTACTCTATAGTCATTCAAAAATAAACGTCACAAGCTTCCCTTCATATTTATCCAATGTTTTATTCAAAGGTTCTTAATTTTCAATTTTAAAAGGTGTGGCATAACATTAAATTTTTTTCTCATCCAAGTCATTACAATATTATTCCATAGACATTTTATATCTAAAAGGCACATAAATTGGAGAATCTATGACAATTTATTAATTTAAATTTATAAAAGTAAAATCCAAATATTTTTTTAACTAACTCATAAAGGTTTATAAATATTAATGTTGATGGGATATGATTTTCCATTTATTGAGAATATTTTATAACTTTCACTTATTTCCATTATTTCGAATAACTGAAAATAATTCCCATTTATTATCTATGTAATTTAATTGTTTGTTTAATCACCAGATCACATTGTCTCATTTCAAGATTATTTTTTTTGGAATTAAAATTTAAAAAATTCATCATGACTAGGCTTCTTAAAATTTTCATAACCATTTTATACATAAATGTAATCACTATAAAAAACCCTATTTATGTTATTTAAGACTATAAATTATAGGATGAAATATTAAAATTGAAAAAATATATTAAAAAATACATAGGAAACCTATATTGAATTAGAAAAAAATTTATTTTAGCGATTTTAGTCATATTACCCCAGCCAAAATATTTCACCATAAAAATGAAATACAGTGTTGATATGAGGTTGTCTAATTAGGAGGATACAGATTGAAAAGTTAAACTGCCACATTGGTAATTTTTTTGTTATAGTATAAATTATAAATTTAGATTTGATATTAGTTAAAAAAAGATTAATTTTAATAGAAATTATATTAAGATAGCAAATCAATGTTACTAATTAAAAATGAGAGGAGAATTGTACTAAAAAAGAAAACTATATATGGTTTTTGTAGAAAAACATTAACCACTAGAAAATCCCTTTATCATTGTATAAATGAATTGACCAATTTTATTTCTTATCATGTACCTCAATACCTAAAGAGATACACTTAAATTACCTAAAAACAATATTGTGAAAACAAACATGGGTGCCGATCCTCTTAAAAATTTTATACAACTACCTGATGCCCTCTGAGAAACCAAAACAGATTACTCTCATTATGCTCATTAGGGAGAACTCTCCAAAAGAAATCTCAACATCAGGCATAAAAAATGTACATTCATAAAATGGAAATTAATATATAATAAATTCATTGATATTTAATTCCTGAAATAAAATTTCAACCATCATTTAGGAAAAAAGATTCCATAAAAATATAAAGGAAAACAAAGAAAAGCACAAACTCAAAAGACAATTGTCATCAGATTTCCACTTCCCACCACCACATAGAGATTATCCCTTAATGACTTCATAATTTCATAGAAGGGTATTATTCAAAATCATATCATAAAAAATCAACACATTACCTCTCTCTGAAAATCCCATGAAATAAAATTAAGATGATAATAAAAAGGACAAACGGGGTGAAAATCTTCTCCCCATATTTAGTATCCTTAACACCAAATCTATTTTGGAAATATTACCAGTGGAAATTTCCCTCTGGTGTTTTCTAGAGAGTTTTTCTAAATTATTTCTTCAATTTAAACTCCAGTTTTTGAGATGCACTGGACACAGGGTAAAACTTTTATGAATTAGTTATTTAAGATAACTTTTTATACTCGAGGGGACCCTTAATCTTCATTATATTTTATTCGTTCATATGAAACCTTAATTATATAATTTTTATTTGAAATAAGTAATTATCATGAGAAATTTAGTAATGTTTCATCTTCAGTTGGAATCAATGATTATGAACACTTGTATCCATTTTAATTCCCCATTCAATGAGGTGGTGTCCATTCTACCGACAAGAACAACTTTTCATAATGACTAATTTATTTAGGCCTCTAGATGTTAGAATCAAGACTTGTCCTAGTCGAAAAATATGTATCTGATAAACATAGGAAGACTAAAAATTACTTGATTTGGATTAATGTTTAAAATTACATTTTTAATGAAAATATGTCATTGGAAAAATTTAATTTTTTAAAATTGTTAAATTTTCAATTTCACGATCAAAATATTCCTAAATTCCAAAATATTTTCTATTCATAAAAAATTATTAATTTTATGGGGTTTAAATAACCAACTTAGACATGAAAAAAGTGTCAATATTGTCTCTATAAATTATTTCAACTTAAGTTCTATCAATATATCAACCTTACTGATCATAGTAAGACACAAAATTTAACCTTTTGTGAATCATAACAAGAATAAATATTATTTATCAACCACTTATGTTTTCTCTATTATTTAGTTATAATATATAGTGGAGTCTTTATATAATAGTTTATTAAAAGTATAATTTTGATTATATTTCAAAAAATATTAAAACCAAAATGATGATGAAAAGGTCCAATAATGTCAGAGTAAATTGTCAAATGAATATGAAGTCTCAAATCAAAGGCACAATATTTTCATCCTTTAAAACATTATTTATTTTTTCAATATCACACTTTTTTCAACCTTTAAATCGCTTGGATATAATTAAATTACATTATTTAATGGTATATAATATATATATTTTTCTAATTACTTAATGTAAATTAGAAATAAATACTTTAAAAATGTTGTTAAACTGAATTTCATTAACTAAATAATATTACTCGATAGTGTCTTTCTAATTCATCATTATTGTATAAACTCACGATGAACTAGAGTTATTATTTAATAAATGATCAACATTTCATTTCTAGGGGGATTTATATTAATGTAATGTGTGCCAAAACCACATCTTGTTGGAAATATCTAGATTGGAATTAAATTTCTAGGAAAACAAATCAATATCAATTTTACCAAAACATCCAATTTTATCTAATATATAGACATATCTGTTAGAGTAATCAGGAGGGTTTGCAATAAAATCATTATATTCTAATCAAAAAATATTTAATAATAAATTAAAATATAATTTATTATCTATAACATTGAAGTTATTAAAAACTATTTATCTTATCAGACATTTATAAATGTTATAATTTCTGAATTTTAGACAACTTAAAATATCCAAATATTCAAATTTATATAAACCATACATTGATGCAACCTATTTATTACCAAGGATGTGAATATCTAATTTAATAGACTAAAAAAATATTTCATGGAAATATATTTACATAATCCTTTAGGAATATTGTTTTAGATAATTAGAATATAATTATTATAAAAAAAGCGTTTTGTTTTAATTAATTGAAAATTTTCCACTATATGAACAACATATTAATCCATATCAGGCCTTCAAAATCACTACAATTTTTTCCACATAATAAACTCTTCTCAATGTAAAATACTTTTATAATCTTAATAACCTATGAAAATGGAATAACAAGAAAATGATGAGATCAAATGCTGAATAATAGTAATGATAAGTAATAATAATCAAAGATTATAATTGAGAATAAGATGAGTATATGTGTATAATCAAGGATAGATTAGAATATAATATGAATAAAATTATAGAGAAAATGTCATGTTCCATGGTATAAAGATTTCCATAATATAGAAAATGAATAAAAAGAGTGTGAAAACATATTTAAATAATTAGAATCCATTAGAGAGTAATATAATTATAATAAAAATTTAAGAAGTATGGAATATCATGTAATGTAATATTGAGATATGGTACACCCATAAGAATAAAAATCATAACACAATAGATCAGGTTTACGAGCCTATTTCTTATAGTGGATCATTATTCAATCATATGTTTCTCCTAGTGGGTCAGGATTCACTCAACTATTTGACTTGATGGATCAAGATTTAATCACCTATTTCCCATGGTGGATCAATCTTCAGTCACTTATTTCATATGGAATATCACGCTTCACTATCATATTTCCCTTAGTGTATCATGTCATCATTGATGATGCTACCCTATTTTTTGCTGTATTTATTATCAATAAACTAGTGAGTAGTGTCAACATATATTAATGTATATGAACAACCTCAAATAATCATGTTGATGTAATAATATATTTTAAAAAATAAGAACAAATATATATTGATTGAATTGTGATTTTTAGTGTTCATATTTGATAAACATGGAATTTATCGATGACATATTTTAATTAGTTCATGTTTTAAATAATATGTTCTATTCGTAAAATGTTTAATGATTATAAATTATTTTTTATATGACATGAATAAAAGTTTCAATATTTAAGAGTTGAGCATAAAGTACTAAGGAAATGAAAAATATTTGTTTCAAATAATAAATTTACCAAAAAAATTATGATGTAAAGATGAGCTATCCTGTACTAATTTTGAATGAAGAATTTAAAACAGATTATGTGTAATGATTTTTTGGATCACTTTTCAGTGAATCAAATTCAATAGAAAATGAATCAATAAAGATGTTGAATATTATTTTGGGTATTATCAGCACATCAAATAATTTATCTTCATGTTTTTTAAATATATAATTTTTTTCATGTATTCTATATCCATATAAATCTCTAAAACATGCCCTATAAGGCCATGAGATTACTTCTAACATATATAGGAAACCATGGTATCTAAAGAAAATAAGGTATTAAATAATACACAATTGGAAGGTGATCTTCCATTGAGGTGTTAGGTATGATAGAGAGGGGCCACCACATGGTGATACATAACAATTAGGCATGGTTGCTGGGGTAAAACCCAATTATAAGAATATAGTCCTCTACCAATGTGTCTTTTTATATAAATCAATTCTTATACATGTCATAATAAATGTTTCATGAATAATAGTGCTACACCACCTCTCTATTAAAAATATACAAAACAAGATAAAGACTACCAGATTGTGTCAATCTATGCAATTTGATCTCTAGTTGCATGAGTGATTAAATTATGGACAATGTATTCAAACTTAAATGACACTCCAAATTTGTTATTAAATATTGAACATCTATAGAATCCATATAAAGCTCTACAGTGCTTAGAACACACAATTTTGAGAAATCAAGCAGTATTTTGATAATTATACAACCATGATCCTATGTGTATGTAACCTTTAGTTAGAAAATCACCATAAATACAGTAGGGTTATGTGTAAAAGTTGAGTACCAAAGAAGAAATAATTCTTGAATACATGCATGTGAGTCTGAATTTTATAGTTAAGATTCTAATTTAATTAATAATTGGTGAAATATTTCTCTCCATAGCATTGTGTGAGGAAATAAGATAGAACCCCTCATTAAAAATATTTTAAATTGTTATATATTTAGGTATTGAATGATAAAATTATTTTAGAGTTCTTAAAAATTCACTAATGTGACATATAAATATGTGTCTATGGGGATGTAAGGGTTGTGGATTGTCACTATAAATACTCAAAAACCTAGTATGAGTGTTTGTGGTGATATTTTTTAGAATTATTGGTTTCCTTAATGAAAAACGATCATCCAAATATATTTTTACTCAAATAATATGTCAAACATACAATTACATGGGAGATGTAACACACTCATATATTTCTTGATGTATAAAATAGAGATCCTTCGTACAAACTGCTATGAAGAGGATAAGGAATCATTCCCTCAGTTTTCAGGAAGTGAGAAGAAAATCCATTCTATTTCTTGAAATATTGAAGGGATTAGAAATAGATAATCAAATAAGAATTCATCATGTTTAATTTTGAAAAACAAAACTACTTCTATAAAGTGTTTTTAAGAATCAATGATCATATTGTGTGTTTAAAAAATTAATACAAAAGATAATAATTATTTGTGTTCACATGATGAGTAGAAAAAATAAAAACAGTTCTCACACATTTTCATTTGATAAAAAAAGATATTGTAGTGATTTGTTTATGATATTTAAGCAATTATAGTTTACTATGAAGTGTGAAGTCCTTAGGATAATATTCATGTCATATAGACCATATAAAATTCTTGGGTGATTTTTATAGTTTATTGTCGATAGAAAAATATGATCTTAAAATAGATTTAAGACTTGTAACCATGTTTAAAAAAATATGTACAAGAAATATGGGTTTTATATCGATGAAAATGAGAAACATAAGTCCAACATACACACATTTTTAGATGGAGTATTATGAAGAAAATAAAACTCATCTCTATAGTTTTTATCTAATATTGTGTGTGAAATATTAGAAGAACAATAAGATATTATAAAATCAACATTTAATTGATTATCATTTGGGTATAAAAGAAGGTACAGACTATTTGGTCCACTAAATATTTATATTATTTTGACTAAACATTTATGTTATTCTTTTGATTTCTATAATGTAAAGGTATCCTAATAAATTAAATAGAATTGAGGAAGTGGATTATAGTTTATTAGTGTCAACTGAAGATGGAATTTTCTACATTTCTGACCACTTCACAAGGAGAAAACTGATATATATGAATATTTATTTTCAAAGATAAACCATGCATTGTATATTGTTTTTTTCAGGGAAAAAATTCCATTAAAATCACATTTCCCATGATTTTCTTGATTATATTAACATAATAGTATATGGTTGGGATTATAACTACCATACACCAAAAATTTAGTCATCCAAATTGTATTTTTGTCTCATTAAAAATATTAGTGTTCATTTTTATTTACTTTTTTTGAATGATTTTTAACCACAATTACACTAGACAAGTGAACTATTAACCGAAAATTTTATAGTGGTATGGATATTGAATAACATATTTTAAATTGATGAAGAGTTATCCCACATTAATTCACAACCCTCTCAGTATGGTGATCCTAATGTCAAATAAAAACTTTTATCTTAGAAAGTTACAGATTTTATTAATTTCCATTATTTTAGGCTTATAGATGAATTAATATATTCATAATTCAAATTTTTGTAAAAAAATAATGGATTTATATCTAATATAGATATCAACTCTATACCATAAAATACAATGAAAAATATATGTTTGGTATAATTTTTATTGATAAATTTGACATCCCTCTTATGAAAAGAGTATGATGAATTAGTTTCTAAATGCATTATTTATGAGAATGAAAATTAATGTATAAGAGTCAAATATAATGCAGACTATTTTATTATGAATGATAAGGATCAAATTTTTATAACATGTACTACTTCATCCCAACCTAATGTTTTTTAATGAAAAATATATTTTATTTATTTTCCTAAAGAAGATTTATGAATTAGGTGATGTGATCGAATATTCTTGTTTAAAAGTGAGGAATTAACTCCCACATTGAATGATAATATACATAAATCCTAAAAAAAAATGATATTATCTATCTCATTCAATAGAATGTGGGAATAGACCAATTATCTTGATGTAAACCTAAAAAACACGGTGAATGATTTTATGGAAATAATTAAATATAATATTAATCTCGCCCTATAAATTAAGAACCAATGATTTAGATAATATTTATCTGAATGAATTATTATTCATTTTTCAAGATCAGTTTCTAAATACAATTCATGAAAAGTAACCACTACGGAATTTGAAAACAAGTATCGTACACTCTATGATAAATAGTAATCCGATATTGATTTCATGAATTCTTAACTATAGATCAATGAATAAAATATATAAGATATTGAGACATTATTTATTGAGAAACATAATATTCACTGTGAAAAAACTATAAATATTAAGAACAAATGTGATGATATTCAGAATTCAATGAGGGAATTATAGAAATATCCTTAATATGAATGATCTTGAACATGAAGTCTAAAATGAAAAGGATAAATTCCAATACACGAATGATATATCTTCTATGTTCTCAAATACAAAGGTATCATACACCTCTAAAAAGAATATTTTTGTTATTTATTGTTTTATGTATAGGTTTTTTCAAAAAGTAAACTCTTTAAAAATATTTGTGAAGAATGATAATGATGAACTCACCACCATATAAGTTGATTATAAAAATAATAAGAGAGTAATTTTATTCCCTAGAAACCTCATATGAAAAATTAATTATGAGATAGACTATAATCTTTTCAATCAAGTCTGTCTTTGATTCCAAAAGATGGTAAATATTATTTATATTTAGTTGGTGTTGTGATGTTATGGATACAAGGAGTCTAATTATTGGTCAAATATATTAGTATCTAGAAATTGAATGTTTCCTAAATCATGGGGGTCTGAAGATTAAATTATGCAATTCCCTTATAAAGAAGGAATGTAAGTAAATATTATATACAGATTTGAATTTTTAATGAATCTCTATAGTATATTCAATGGTAGGGGTCACTTTGAATAAATATGATAGTTTAAATATTCCAATCTTAAAAAATGAGTAACAAAAAGTGATCACGAGAGATAAAAATAAAGCTAACCGAATATTGGGTGATAATAAAAATTACGAATAATTCTAAAAAAGATCATATGAAATACAAATAGATTGATATAAAAAATAGAATAAGTTATTTATTTTATGAATAAGAGGCTATCTTATTGATCACTGTACGTTTCCCATGAATATCAAAATTTATAGATGAAGGCATAAGAAAAAATTGGAGAAGGTCATTATAGAAATATATTAAAAGGACAAACGTGGGAGGTGTAACACCAAAAAAGGAATGTTGAACTAGAAAAAATTACATGAAAATTACATATAATATAATGTTGACTCTACTAACATATGTAAAAATAGAAAAGAAAATTAATTAAGAGTAGTTGAATAAAATTAAAAAAGATATAAAAATATTCAATAAGATGAAATAGTATTTCACTATAGGTTGTCAATAAATGTTTACTGAGGAATATAAAATGTAATTATTATAAGGTGAAATATTATAGACATATATTTAATTATTATTTATTCATAACACCAACTCATGAGTTATTAATTAATAAGGGTAAAACTTTAACAGATGAGGAAAGTACCTTGATAGATCTAGTAATTAAAAATATTTTACGTAATTAGATAATTGAATATAAATGTTCTATGCATCCATGAAATTCATATAAGACAATTAGATTCAACATGAAATATTTACACTCATGTTTAACAGACAATAAAATAAGTTTCCTAGTTGAGAATAAATTCAAAACCTTAGTTTTATTACTAAGATACATAGAATATCATCTTTATTCACATCTACATTAGTTATTTTCAATACATGTAGAGAATATTTAGAGATGTATTGATCCAACGGAGAGAAAAAATTATTATTCTATTCTTATATCTAAAAGTTGAAATATTTATTCTAATATGTAAGAATGTTTACCTTCATGTTTGATCTATATGAATGTATATTGATAGTTATTTATTATAATAGATCAATGATAAATGTTGACGATGATAATAAGGACATCATAGATCATCAAAAAAATTTCTTTCACCATCATGGATGACATCCCAACAATTCATAATCTCATTAATTAGAATTAAATTGAAAAATAATCAAAACATACTTCTTGATTAATGGAAACCAGAGATCATCCCTTGTTAGGGACTATTAAAATATGTTCCTAGAGAATATTGTATAATCAAATTTAATATATATAAAAGGTACTATACAATAAATCATTAATGAGGTTCTGGACAGACTATCTAATAGTTATACATATAAAATGAAATTATTTTTGCTTTTTACTAGTATAAGTGAAATTAATCAATAACATGAACAAATGAATCTTGAAGAAGTTCAATGAGTGATTTTGAAAACATTTTTTGAATTTTATAATTTAATTTATTTAACATGTTTTTTAAGATGGTTTTCGGGCATTCAGGTAGACTGTATCTTGAGAATTTTATTTACATATGGTATAATACATTTTTCACATGTATTGTATCAATTATTATCGACCAATTATTGTCAACCTAGAAATAATTTAATTTTCTCTTAAGAAAGAAAAAAGTTATGTAATATCAATTGGTATCATATTAGGATTTTATAATTCAAATCATTATTATCTTAACTAGACACTCAAGTTTTCTACCATGTTCTTGGATCAAGTGGACTAATTATAGAATAAAAAAATTCACCTTTCTCTATAAATAAAAATATACCATCCTATATTATGTACTTTTGATTTATTATCAATATGGGGGTGAGAATAAAAAAATATAATAGAAAAGTAAATAAATAGAATATATTGGTATCCAATTTTCATTCACTGTGTTGAAATCAATTACAAAGATACATATTAATGATCTGACAATGTGTTTCTCTTTTATTTATTATAAAATATTCCTTGACCGAATTAAATATGTATTGAAGAATAAAAAAATGATTGAATAATTTTCATAGGTTAATATAGACTTCATAAACAATGAATTAACTATGTGAAATGGATTCTGATATATTATTTGATGATTGAATACACATGTAAATTTTGTAAGAAATATTGGATGTAGATGTATATTTTAACTTACATGATCTATCCATGAGTATTTATATGGTCACATATCATATTTTATATGAGTAGTATTAAATTATAATGAATGCGGAGTAGAGATTAAATGCAAAAAACAAGTAAATGTGATTTCTTGAATAAGAATGTTTTCTACAATAATTAAATAGTAATGATGAACTATCCTCTTGTTTCATTACTTAAATAATTATATAATAGTTATTGTTCAATGAGTTCATGGAGTATATTTGGATAATGAAAATGAAAACGAAAAGACATGAACAAATTTTCTTATGTTTTATTTAGATGGACATGTGGGAGTTCATAGCATATTAAAAAATTTATGATCATATATATTTTATCTTTATAAAAAAACACATCAAACATGAGAATACAAAAGAATACATCAACTAGATCCTTGAAGGAAACATTTGAGACTCAACGAAATATATATAACCAAGTAATCAAGATAGAATAGGGAAGCATAACCTAATATAGTGGAAGAAAGTTTCTCACGGTGTAATGGCCCGGACCTCTCCGGCCCATTCCTTTGTCAAAAAGAAGGCCACAAAGTGTTCTGGAGGGTAAAATGGACTTTTCCCACACTTTCCAGAATTTTGAAACTACACACCGTGTAGTTTGAGTACACACCGTGTAACCCCTCGCCTGGTATACCCTGTGTTGGAGCCGTGTCCTTTCCATGTGCAATGAATGGGTACACACCGTGTGTCCAGTACTACACGCCGTGTATTCCTTCCCCGAGTACGCGTTACCAGTCAATGGTCGTGTGCAGTGTTGGAGCCGTGTCCTTGCCATGTGCAATGAATGGGTATACGCCGTGTGTCAAAACTACACGCCGTGTAGTCCTTCCCCGCGTATGTGTTACCCTCAAACCGTGTGTTGACCAGTCAACGGCCGCGATGCCATGTTGGAAGCCGCATGGAGACCGTGTGAAATAACCGAGTACATGCCGTGTACCGTAAAGTACACACCGTGTACTTTTTCTTTTCTCACCTATAAAAGGAGGGGTCCTCTCCTCCTTTTCAAGTCACCCCTCTCCTCCCCTTTCCTATGAGCAGAGTTCTCCCAAGAGACTCGAAGGATCTTCCTTCTATAACTTATTCATCCGAGCTTCGATTTACGACCCGTCAATGGCCACGTGATCGTAACGACGAGGTGGAACTTCTGAGCTTGGATCCGTTGTCTTTACTTCGGCCTTTCCTTTCCAACTTACACCTGAGGAGGTTTTTCCGGGACTTTACAGAAGTGACGGACGCCAAAGGATGTCTTCTAAGGTTGATCCGGGGGAGCGTTGTGATCATAACCTGTTGAGGTAGGGATCTTACCTTCGCCTCTCTAATTTGTGCATCTTGCGGGGTGGGTATCCTTTTGTTTTCAAGAGAAACAGTTGAACCATTAAATAAATATAATAACTGGTTAAAGAACGAGTATGGGGAAAGTTGTTATGTTTATCTTTGTTTATCCTATTGATATGTTATGAATTGAATAGGCTTATGCCTACTGAATATCATAGTCGTTGGGGGCCTTTTCTTGCATAATTAAATGTTGCCCTATCTTTCTAGACCGTTTTTGTGGGTGTAAACTTTGTGTAATGTGGAAATTGGTTAATCACGCAATGTTGGTTGTTTAAAATCTGGAACCCTTGTGTGATCACCCCGGTTAAACAAAATGGAATAATGAACATGTGGGTTTTGGCTTGGTTACTGGTGTATGAAAGGGAGGGGTGAATCCTGGGTTGTTACAAATAGAACAGGCAGCAGGGCTACGGTAAATGATGTTAAAGGGGCAATGATGTGGCATGAACTTTTTTTTTGTGGGTTGTTGTGGATCGGGTGGGCAGTGGGGCTGCGATAAATGTTATTAAAGGGATAATGATGTATGATGCAGTTGTGGTTATGGCAGTTGGTAGCAGGGCTGCAGGGATGGGTTTGAATGTGAACGGACTATGGGTTGTGATTAATAAATAAAAAGTGGAAGAGTTAATGAATGGTGGGTCATGGTAATGGAACGAGAATAATAATCAATGGGGATTTTTGGATAATAAGAAGGACTTGGTTTTGTTTCTTGTGTTTTTCCTAACTTGATTTGTGGATGGCAGGGATATGTTTTACGAACGATCGATGTGGTTGGTTGTGGATAGTTGCCCAGTAGTTAATGAACTAAATAAACTATTTCTGCTGAAACATGAGAACCTAAATGGGGTTGGGATTGTTTGTTGTATGCATGCTTCGTAGTAGCATTGCCGAGGCATGTGCTCAGTTTCTCTATTTCGAAGCCATAGGTTGGGCTTTGTGTTTGGTATACATATATATATATATATATATATGTATTTTTTGTGTTTTATCGTACCCCACCCATGTTGAGCACTTAGTGGTGAACACTCCCATTTCATGGGAGAGTGTGTTTTTCCCTTAGTTACTAGATCCTTCCTACTCCTTCTCCTCTAGGATGTGATGGCTTGAGGTGACCTTACACCTAAGAATCTTCGGGTAGGTTTAGATTGGGGTGGTTCTAGACCAAGACTCTTCGGGCAGGTTTTACTGTTTCCCAAGAATCTTCGGGATGAGGCCCAGGTGTGTGCGGGCGGGATACGTGGTTGTGAGGCCCAGGTGTGAGTGGGCGAGATACGTGGTTGTGAGTCCCAGGTGTGTGCGGGCGGGATACGTGGTTTTGAGGCCCAGGTGTATGCGGGCATGATACATGGTTGTGAGGCCCAGGTGTGTGCGGGTGGGATACGTGGTTGTGAGGCCCAGGTGTGTGTAGACGGGGAGAGTGTGGTAGCATCAGGACGTTCATCGTTAGGAAGAGTATCTAACTAAAGGGAAATGGTGTGGGGTACCCAATACTCATTCTTCTTATATACTACTACCTATTGTGATTGTGATTTTGGTGAGTGTGGCTGGTGAGGTTGGGTGGATAGAATTCCTTGCTAGGTTTCTTCTGTTGTTCTCACGGGACATTAGGATGTCTCCCCACTTGTGCATGATAGCTTTAGGTTTCCATACTGAGTATACTTGTATGATCACCCTACGTTTACTTTCAGGTTTCCAGGAGGACTACCAGGGCCGTGCAAGACCCTACTAGTCAGACAGTTGGAGTTGTTTCAGTTGCTGTACTCTTGTTTTCTTTTGGTATTGTACTTTGATCTTTCTTGTACTTGTACCTTGTTATAAAATTGTTTAAACATGCATGTGGGATTGGTTTGGGTTTATTTATATACACTTTTTCTTTTCCTTTTTGGTGGTTGACTTGTCCTATTTCCCAATCCTAATTAATAGAAAGGGTAATGCCTCCCATATTTGTGAAAACTCATACCCTTGGTGCTAGTCGCCACCCTATGGCCTACTAGAGGTGGGACTCGGGGTTCATTATCTCCCTTTCACTATTTCCAGCTCAGAAGGGGCATCTTTGGTGGGAGGGGGTCGTGAAAGAATGGTATCAGAGGTGATGGTTGAGAGATAGGATGTAGTCTGGAGTTAGGCACAGTGAGGATTGCATGGGATGGTAGGGAAACAATGTTAGTTAATCTTGGTGCGTGACATAGACCAGGGAAGACAGGCTAGGAAACTGGATTTTAGGGCCCCCCGTGATCCGATTCAAGGACTCTAAGCCTACCGAATGACCAAGTGTGACTACATTGATTGCAGGGTAGAGACCCTAGGGAAGGTACATGCATCATCATGATTGTGTTTTACTTGATTTGGGTGTTCTGGGAAGGAAATTGAAATGAAAATAATAAAATAAAACCTTGAGAATTTTCCTTACTACTTGGGCTTAGGAGATCTTTGTTTACTGTATAGCTATGGCACCTGGGTGGCTCAGACGGCCGAGGCCTAGCAGATTTAGGCGGTCGATCAGTTGAGGATTGACCGAGAGGAGGAAGATAGCTAGTGGCAGAAGACTCTCCATTCTTTCCAGCGGCAAACCCTCAACAAGTACAAGGGTAGTACTTCGGATACAGAGAAAGAGGGGTAGCTTGATGAGATAAGGATCGCTTTTACCTTGATCCGTGCTCCGAGGGAGTACTGGGTTCCCCTAGCTGTTAGTCAGCTGAGAGGTGCGGCGCGACAGTGGTGGACGCTCTACCTCAGAGAGAGGATAGAGGCAGAGGTTCCATGGGCTGACTTTGAGAAGGAATTCCGAGAGGAATTCCTTTCTTCCATGATCAAGGAGGAGAAGCGACAGGAGTTACTCTCCCTTCAGTAGGGGAGTATGTCAGTACGAGATATGGGGATCAAGTTCAAGGATCTCCTGCGCTTTTCTCTGGATCTCTTTCCGGATGAGGAGTCTCGGGCGAGATTTTTAGAGGAGGCGCTTCGTCCTTCTCTCCAGTATACTATCACCCCCTTCACCCTTCCGATGTACTTGGCAGTATAGAAGAAGGTAGAGGTTGTAGAGAGGATGCACTCACTGGGAGGTGCACCACAAGAGGGGATCCATCCGGGCTTGTCGAAGGGGAAGGCAGTCAGCAGCAGGTCTCCTGCGACTGGACCTTCCAGGTTTAGGCCAGTGGGGAGCAGGCCCCAGCAGTTCTAGTTCAGATCATCAGGTCCTCGTCCATTTTTCACGAGCCCAGGACCAAAGTGTTTTTCTTCTGGAGGTTTCAGGCACATTCAGAGTCAGTGCCCGACCCGAGCTCAGTACGGTGGAGGTGGGCAGGTTTAGCGCCCACCACAGCAGCACCATTTGCTGATGAGGCCCTTCCAGCAGTAGCATGACCATGCTCCTCCGAGGGCAGACTTTGCGGGAGGAGGCCGACCTCGGGGTACTTCTCAGGGACCTCAACCCGGGCGTGGTCGGGGAGGTGGACGACATCAGAGAGGCAGAGGATCTGGGCGTGGACAATTGCACGTGGCAGAGTTGACCGCTCCGGCAGGACCAGAGGTGGTGTGAGGTACGATTTGTTTGTTCAGCACTCTTGTTTCTGCTTTGTTCTATTCGAGAGCTTCACACTCTTTTGTTTCACTTGGTCTAGCCTATGCTTTGGGACTAGACGTAGAGAGAATTTCCGTAACACTGGTGCTGAGTACACCAGTTGGAGGCCATACCAGCGTATATTTTGCTTGCCACGGATGTGGGCTGATGTTGGGATCAAATCGATCTAGTGGGGACCTTATTTTGTTACAGATGCATCCATATGATTTCATCCTAGGCATTGACTGGTTGTTTTCTATTAGTGCCGTTATCGACCGATTCTGGAGAAGAGTCGTGTTCTCCGACATGGATGGGAAACATGTATCTTTTGTTGGCGAGAGGAGCTATCAGGTGGGAAGCTGGCATGTGAAGCCTCTCCTTTCCTTGTTAGGCGTGTTATCAGTGGTTCTAGCTGATACAGAGATGATGGATGTCCCGGAGGTTGTTGGGGAGTTCCTCGATGTTTTTCTTGAGGAGGTTGTGACTCTACCCCCCTGACGTGACGTTGAGTTCGGGATAGACTTACAGCCTAGTGCCCATCCGATTTCGATGGCCCCTTATCGGATGGCACCTTCGGAGTTACGGATTCAGATTGATGATATGATGGAGAAAGGTTTTGTTCGACCCAGCATATTTCCATGGGGTGCTCCAGTTTTGTTTTTGAAGAAGGAAGATGGTGGTCTAAATCTATGCATAGACTACCGAAGGTTGAACCAGGTAACAGTCAAGAACCGTTACCCCCTTCCATGGATGGATGATCTCTTCGACCAACTGAGGGGAGCAGGTATGTTTTCTAAGATTGATCAACGATCTGGATATCATCAGCTGAGGGTAAAGGACAGTGACATCTCGAAGACGACTTTCAGGTGCAGGTATGGGCACTTTGAGTTTATAGTGATGCCGTTTGGAGTTACGAATGCACCAGATATATTCATGGGACTTATGAACTTTGTCTTCCGAGAGTTTCTAGACTGGTTCATCATTGTGTTTATCGATGAAATCCTGATCTACTCAAGATCAGAGGAGGAGCATTTTGAGCATCTCAGGGCAGTCTTGGAAGTCCTTCGACACCACCAGCTTTACGGGAAATTGTCAAAGTGTAAGTTCATGATGCAAGAAGTAAACATCCCTGGGAACGTGGTGTCTCATCCTGGAGTGTCGGTGGACCTGTCGAAGGTGGAGGCAGTTGTTTCTTGGGCAGCGCCCAAGAGCGTGGCAGAAGTTCGTAGTTTTATAGGGTTAGCTGGTTACTATCAGATGTTCATTTCGGACTTCTCTCGAGTTGCTGCTCCATTAACAGCTTTGACTAGGAAGAACCAGGTCTTCCTATGGAGCGAGCAGTGCCAAAAAGCTTTCGACTACCTGAAGGAGAAGTTGGTCAATGCTCCCGTACTCAGGTTTCCATAGGAAGGGTTGTTGTATGAGGTGTTTTGTGATGATTCTGGCCTTGTTCTGGGCTGCGTGCTGATGCGGAAGAAGGGAGTGATCTATTATGGGTCTAGATAGTTATGCCCTCACGAGCGTAACTATGACACCCATGACCTAGAGCTTGCAGCAGTAGTGTTCGCACTAAATTTGTGGCAAGATTACCTTTTTGGGGAGCACTTTGTGGTCTTCTCAGATCACAAGATCCTGCGTTATATCTTCTCCCAGCATGACCTGAACTTACGGCAGTGGAGATGGGTCGAGTTTCTCCAAGACTATGACTTTGAGATCTCTTACACTGAAGGTAAGGGCAACGTTGTAGCTGATGCCCTAAGCAGGAAGTCACATAAGGAAGTGGTTCAGGAGTCCACTGATGCTTGGAAAGCGATGGGAGAGTTGGCCGCCTTGCACTTGGATGTCAGGGTAGAAGGTGTTAGAGGCTATTTGTTTCAGATGACGGTGCAGTCCTCCTTGTTGCAGCAGGTGGAAGAGTCTCAGTGGGGGGACTCCGAGGTGGAAGTGATGTGGGATCGTGTTGATCAAGGGAACGCTCCAGAAGGATGGTCAGAGGACAACCAACAAAGGATGATTTTCCATGGAATGTTGTTTGTTCCAAAAGTGATGCGTGAGGGACTTCTTTGTGAGTTCCATATCTCAGCCTTGGCGGTACATCCAGGAGTTTCAAAAATGTACCGAGGCCTGAGGGAACAATTTTGGTGGCCCGGGGTGAAACGGGAAGTGGCGGAGTTTGTGGCTAAATGCCTAGTGTGTCAGCAAGTGAAGGCTGAACACCGTGTTCCCAGTGGTTTGTTGCATCCTTTAAATGTCCCCGAGTGGAAGTGGGATGACATCTCAATGTACTTCGTCACAGGACTACCAAAAACTCAGGGTGGTTATGATTCTATCTAGGTAGTGGTGGATCAACTGAAGAAATCAGCTCACTTCTTAGCACTTAAGGAGTTGGGCCCGGTGAGTACCCTAGCACAAAGGTACGTAGATGAGGTGGTTCGTTTTCATGGAGTTCCACATACCATCATCTCAGATTGGGATACCTAGTTTACCTCACGAGTCTGGAGGGGGTTACAACATGATTTTGGAACCCATCTACGCCTTAGCACTGCTTTCCACCCCCAGACTGATGGGCAGACAGAGCGGACTATCCAGACGTTGGAGGACATGCTGCGATCATGCGTTCTGGATTTCAGAGGATCATGGGTACAAAACTTTCCTTTAGTAGAGTTCGCCTACAACAACAGCTTCCACTCTACTATTGGCATGGAACCGTTTGGGGATTTGTATGGAAGACCATGTCATTCACCCATTTTCTAGGCAGAGTTTGGTGAGACAAGTGCTCTTGGGCTAGAGGTAGTACAGAGCACCACAGAGAAAGTCCAACTTATATGTGAGAGGATGAAAGTGGCTTAGGACCGACAGAAGTCTTATGCTGATCGTCAGAGGAGGCCCTTGGAGTTCAAGGTGGTAGATCATGTGTTCTTGAAGGTTTCCCCTTGACGGGGGCATCAGAGGTTTGGGAAAGGGAGCAAGATCTCACCGAGGTTCATCGGACCCTTTGAGGTGCTGAGGAAAGTTGGCGAGGTGGCATATCAGCTGGCCCTGCCACCTCAATTGGAGAAGGATCATGATGTCTTCCATGTCTCCCAGCTATGTCGATACTCACACAATGACTCTCACGTTATCGACTGGGGAGAGCTAGATATGGGAGACGACGCGACCTTCGAGGAACGACCAGTCAGAATCGAGGATCGTAAAGGGAAGGTTCTCTGTGGATGAACCATTCCATTGGTTCGTGTGTTGTAGAGGCATGGCAGCCTCGAGGAGAGAACTTGGGAGCGGGAGACCCAGATGCACACTCAGTACCCGAAGTTGTTTTGACTTGTGTTTTCCCTTGTTCTTCTAAGCTTTGTGTTGATGTTCTACTATGTACCTTTGATATATGGAATGCTTGGCTTGTCGGTTGTGAGAAAGTTTGTTTCCTTGTTCTCTGGACGTGTGTAGCATGTTCAGATGAGTGGGAAAAAGGGAAAAACCTGATCCTTAATCGAGATGCATTAATGAGGATGCGATTGAACCTGTGCGGGCGAGTCAGTGCCGCCTAAAGCGGATAATATCTCGACATAGGAGAAGGAATTTCCCGAAACCACATGTTCGGGCAGTGTGTTGGTTGTGTGGGGTTGGGGGTAGTGCGAGTTGAAAAATCTTAATGTATGAAAGTGGGAAGACCCAATTCTTAATAGAGACACATTAATGAGGATGCAATTAAACCCGTGTAGGCGAGTCAGTGCCGCCTAAAGCAGATAATATCTCGACATAGGAGAAGGAATTACTAACGCATATGATTAGGGTTGTTGGTTGGGTTCCTGTTATAAAGAGAACCCTAAGAGGTATCTTGTTGGGTTCCTCTGGGATGGTTTTTGAATTCTCGAGGATGAGAATGTTTTAAGAGGTATCTGATGTAATGTCCCGGACCTCTGCGGCCGATTCCTTTGTCAAAAAGAAGTCCACGAAGTGTTCTGGAGGGTAAAATGGAATTTTCCCACACTTTCCCGAATTTTGAAACTACAAACCGTGTAGTTTGAGTACACGCCATGTACCCCCTCACCAGGTATACCCCATGTTGGAGCCATGTCCTTGCCGTGTGCAATGAATGGGTACACTCCGTGTGTCCAGTACTACACGCCGTGTATTCCTTCCCCGCATACGCGTTACCAGTCAACGTCCATGTGCCATGTTGGAGCCATGTACTTGCCGTGTTCAATGAATGGGTACACGCCGTGTGTCCAAACTACACGCCATGTAGTCCTTCCCCGCATATGCGTTACCCTCAAACCATGTGTTGACTAGTCAATGGCCGCAGAGCCGTGTTGGAAGCCGCGTGGAGACCGTGTGAAATAACCGAGTACACGCTGTGTACCGTAAATTACATGCCGTGTGCTTTTTCTTTTCTCACCTATAAAAGGAGGGGTCCCCTCCTCCTTTTCAACTCACCCTCTCCTCCCCTTTCCTCTGAGAAGTGTTCTCCCAAGAGACTCGAAGGCTCTTCCTTCCATAACTTCTTCGTCCGAGCTCCGATTTACGATCCGTCAGTGGCCACGGGAGCATTGTGATCAGAACCTATTGATTCGGGGGAGCATTGTGATCAGAACCTATTGAGGTATGGATCTTACCTCCATCTCTATAATTTGTGAATCATGTGGGGTGGGTATTCTTTTGTTTTCATGAGAAATAGTTGAACCATTAAATAAAGATAATAAATGGTTAAAGAATGGGGATGGGGAAAGTTGTTATGTTTATCTTTGTTTATCCTATTGATATGTAATGAATTGAATAGGCTCATGCCTACTGAAAATCACGGTCATTGGGGGCCTTTTATTGCACAATTAAATGTTTCCCTATCTTTCTAGACCATTTTTGTGGATGGAAAATTTGTGGAATGTGGAAATTGGTTAATCACGTAAAGTTGGCTGTTTAAAATCTGGAACCATTGTGTGATCACCCCGGGTAAACAAAATGGAATAATGAACATGTGGGTTTTGGCTTGGTTACTGGTGTGTGAAAGGGAGTGGTGAATCCTGGGTTGTTACGAATAGAACAGGCAGCATGACTGCAATAAATGATGTGAAAGGGGCGATGATGTGGCACGAACTTTGTTTTGTGGATTTTTGTGGATCGGGTGGGCAACGGGGCTGCGATAAATGGTATTAAAGGGATAATGATGTACGGTGCAGTTATGGTTATGGTAGTTGGTAGCGGGGCTGCAGGGATGGGTTTGAATGTGAATGGACTATGGATTGTGATTAATAAATAAAAAGTGGAAGAGTTAATGAATGGTGGGTCATGGTAATGGAACGAGAATAATAATCAATGGGGCTGTTTGGATAATAGGAAGGAATTGGTTGTGTTGCTTGTGTTTTTCCTAACTTGATTTATGGATGGAAGGGATATGTTTTATGAACGATTGATGTGGTTGGTTATGGATAGTTTCCCAGTAGTTAAGGAACTAAATAAACTATTTCTACTGAAACATGAGAACCTAAATGGGGTTGGGATTTTTTGTTGTATGCATGCTTCGTAGTAGAAGTGCCGAGGCACGTGCTCAGTTTCTCTGTTTGGAAGCCATAGGTTGGGATGTGTGTTTGGTATACATATATATATATATATATATATATATCTGTATTTTTTGTATTTTATCGCACCCCACCCATGTTGAGCACTTAGTGCCGAACACTCCCATTTCATGGGAGATGGTGTTTTTCCCTTAGTTATTATATCCTTCCTGCTCCTTCTCCCTTAGGATGTGATGGCTTGAGAAAACCTTACACCTAAGAATCTTCAGGTAGGTTTCGATTGGGGTGGTTCTAGCCCAAGACTCTTCGGGCAGGTTTTACTGTTTCCCAAGAATCTTCGGGATGAGGCCCAGGTGTGTGTGGGCTGGATACGTGGTTGTGAGGACCAGGTGTGTGCGGGCGGGATACGTGGTTGTGAGGCCCAGGTGTGTGCGGGCGGGATATGTGGTTGTGAGGCCCAGGTGTGTGCGGGCGGGATACGTGGTTGTGAGGCCCAGGTGTGTGTGGGCAGGATACATGGTTGTGAGGCCCAGGTGTGTGCGGGTGGGGAGAGTGTGGCAGCGTCAGGACGTTCGTCGTTAGGAAGAGCAGCTAACTAAAGGTAAATGGTTCGGGGTACCCAATACTCTTTCTTCTTATATACTACTACCTGTTCTGATTGTGCTTTTGGTGAGTGTGGCTGGTGAGGTTGGGTGGATAGAATTCCTTGCTAGGTTTCTTCTGTTGTTCTCACGGGACATTAGGATGTCTCCCCACTTGTGCACGAGAGCTTTAGGTTTCCCTACTGAGTATACTTGTATGCTCACCCTACGTTTACTTCCAGGTTTCCAGGAGGACTACCAGGGCCGTACGAGACCCTACTATTCGGACAGTTGGAGTTGTTGTAGTTGCTATACTCTTGTTTTATTTTGGTATTGTACTTTGAGCTTTATTGTACTTATACCTTGTTATAAAATTGTTTAAACATGCATGTGGGATTGGTTTGGGTTTATTTATATACACTTGTTCTTTTCCTTTTTGGTGGTTGACTTGTCCTATTTCCCGATCCTAATTAATAAAAAGGGTAATGACTCCCATATTTGTGAAAAATCATACCCTTGGTGCTAGTCGCCACCCCGGGGCCTACTGGAGGCGGGACTCGGGGGTCATTATCTCCCTTTCACCATTGCCAGCTTAGGAGGGGCATCTTTGGTGGGAGGTGGTCGTGAAACACGAATATTCATAGAAAGGTACAGAATGTTCCACCACATGGTGTTAAATGAAAGAAAAATTTTGTTTGGGTTGGATCTCAATTACTTGAAAATTTTCCACTCCCAACATTTATTTTATCAAAGCACCACCCTCATAAAATCTAGAAACATATTTGTTAAGTGGAAATGAAGTATAGTGTTACATAAATACTAGAGGATGACTACCTCAATTCATCAATATGATCAATATGATATCCAAAACCATGGATGATTAAATTAGGGTTTTCATATATTACCACCGATGAGATTCAATATCCACCCTTCATTTTTTATTATCTCTTGGAACAAGACCAATATTCACATTATTGAGACCTCATTATGTTTGGAAATTGAGCATAATGAAAAGTATCATCTTGGTATGCTCTAATTTTAGTTTTTATGGTTGATTAATAGATAAACAACCAACACAATGAATGTTTTTATAGGATAATTATTAGATAATCATGCATTTATAAAAAATTTATGTGTCTAGTTTTGTTAGAGAATATGGAAATTACATGATTCATTCACCATAAATTCATCACAACACATGGTTTCAAAAAATACTAATTAAAACCCCTTGAAAAAAAATATTAATTTTAGTGAACTTTTGGAATTCAAACATACAAAATTTTTGGGGTTTTTAAATGTTCCATGAATATGACTAAAACTATTAGTCATTGGTTTTAAAGAGGAA
Source organism: Viscum album (assembly GCA_963277665.1). Classification (NCBI taxonomy): domain Eukaryota; kingdom Viridiplantae; phylum Streptophyta; class Magnoliopsida; order Santalales; family Viscaceae; genus Viscum; species Viscum album. Next base: position 229,759,620 of record OY728143.1, read on the forward strand.
GTGGATCACCTCTATAAATACCCATGAACTAGAGTATAGATATTGAGAATTTATTTTTAGAGATCTCATTTTACTTTGTGAAAATAGATAATCTACATTATCACATACATGAAGACATCTTCATATATACATAAACATTAGAATGATTCACATAGATATATTACATATAGAAAAATTTAGATCCTGTATATAGACTTATACGTAGAGAAGATGTTTTTAGTTTCTTAATTTTCATGATGAGAGATGATCTGCCAAGATATATTATTGGATTCATGATGGGATAAGACACTATAAATCTATAAGGATGTTATGATAAATATCATGAAAAAATTTCATTTATTTTCAGAATGTTTATACTAGAATCCATGATAAAATTTTATTTTATATATAATATTATAGTAGAAGACCACATAATGTGTTTATGGAATGTTTAATATAAAAATTACATACAATGTTACACTTTAATGAATAATAGAAAAATGTATTGTGGAGTTATTTATGAAACATTCACCAAAACATAATTAACTATAAAGGTTGATTAAATTAGGAGAACATTGCATGTATAGATAACATCACATCTTCTTTCATGAAATAAACTAAAATGAGTAGATTAAAAATTAAAATTTCAATAAGGATTTAGGAATTTCTAAACAATGTTATAAAGTTAAAAATATATTAAATTTTTATTTCGGGTAAATAAAATTGGAACAAATAAGAGTAATCAAATCATATTGATAACATGGATTAAAAGAAAAAAACAGACACTACTCTAAGTGATTTCTATTATAAATTAAATGTTGAAGATCGTAATAATAAAAAGAAAGTGGAAAATCGTTATTTTGTTGAAGATCATTTTTGTTGTGAAGAATATCTAATGTATTAAATGCATTGTATTTTCATATTATTGTGACTAATTATTTCATTAATCTATTTAATTATTGTGATATAGAGGAATACCATATGGAGACATAAGCTTCAAATACATGACCATTACTAATTTTAGGTCAATATTCAGTACATTACATAAAAGAAATCCATAGAATAAAAAAAATTTATTGTCTTTGGTAACTATGTACACATTATTCTTTATTGGTGAAATATATTCAATATCACTGATAAATACTCCCCATTTAGTAATCCTAATGAAAATACCCTACTTAAAACATCCATTCATTACATAGGGAATGGACACATAAGAATGGGTGAGATGAGATGCTAAGTAAGGTTTAGAATGTGATATATCAATGATCACCTAAGTATGACATGATAATTAGAGTATGAGAAAATGATATTGAAATTTAAAAAACATACCCTATAAAGAAATATTATAACCTAAAGGCATGAAATAAAACATGGTATTTTTTAAGACATGAATCATAAAGAAATCAAATAACAAGATCCATTCCTGTTAAAAATTGGAATAAGATATTGAGTTGTTGAATAAACTTTATCTTTTAACCTTTTAGACCTCTACAAATAGATATAGGTTCAGTAATTATATTAAAAAAATTAAATCAAGACATCAAATAAATATATGGACATGAAAGAAGGTCCACTCAAAACATTATAGAAAAAATGATGGTTTAACAAATATCATTATTGACAAGAAAGAAAACCCCATTAATAACTTAGTGAACATGAAACAAAGTTATACATAAAATGTTTTACATTAAAGAAAGGTCCACATAGAACATAACAATGCAAAGGTGGACTCCTAAGACTATCATTGTGGAAAAAGTCCCTTATTGAATTAGGATAACTCTCTATTCCAGTTCTATCTATCTTAAAATATATAAATATTTACCCAATGAACTCTAGATATATATAGGTCCCACCCATCACATAATGAAAATACTTATTATATGTGCCACAAGATAATAAAAAATTCATTATTTAATAACTAAAAAAATGAAATGGTTATTATATTCATATAATCATATCACAACATGTGTAAAAGAGATAGTAATCATAATAATTTAATTGTTTCAACATATAATAACCCATGAAAAAATATGTTTCATAAAAAAATCATTATATAAACCATTTAAGAGAAGTAGGATATAAAAAAACCTTGTTATAATGAACCATTCATAGAATTAATAATAATTGTATCCTTGAAAATTTCCCCAATAATTCATATATAACATCAATGAATGTCATCTTAGATGGAAAATTATTTCTAAGTATAAGTTAAAACATTTTTTTATTGAAAATATAATTTCTCTGTTATCAAAAAATAAAACCCAAAACATCTTTGAAAATAAAATTCATTGAAAATAACCCTGAAAAAATATAACATATTCTTAAAATAAAAAAAATCTCATGATGATGGATCAGTTTTTCATTCTGCAAAAGTTAAGAAAATATTCCTATCACATTTTTGAGAACCCCAAATAGGAATTGTTTTAAAAAAACATGAAGATTATATTAAAACAATTATAATGAAATAAATGGTTAAAAATATATTTTTAAAATCATGGAATAATAATAATTTTATTAAATCATTTTTAGAAAACATTAATTTAGAAGAGAAAAAACTTTCACCCAAGAGAGTAATAAAGTTGGATTTTTGTAAAAAAACAATATAAATTGTTTTCTAAAAAAATAGTATAAAATGGTAGTATTAAATGAAAATATATTGAATATCTATTGGGTAATATAATTCATGAGTTTATATAGATATGTATAACAGAATTCTATAATTAGAAACAACATCATAAACCATCCTGATTAAACAATGAGATTATAACATAATGACCTTACCACTTTTATAGCAATGAATCATAAGCCTCATTAAATATGGATTATAAAATGGATGTGTAAAATCCCAATAATTTTTTAAATAATAATCATAAAATATATTCATGGAATTTTTATACACCACATAAAAGAAATAGGTGGTCAATATGGCATGTGTTTCACAAAAGTAAAAAGTGAGATGGAAGTCACTTACTTTAAGTCATGACTTACTTAGTACAAATCCAAACCTCTATATAGTAAATTTAATTTTAAAATAATTTTTATAATGAATAATATTTATATATATTATACTATATATGATTTAATTATGACTTTTTATTACACATTTATTAGAATTTTCTTATTAATGCTTTGTTTCAGGAAATAAATGATTTGTTTTTTATATAGCTTTTAATTTATTATTTTTAGTACCCATGATCATGGTTTTATTATCTAAAAAATAATTATAATGATATAATTATCATATTAATACATCATCTATAATATTATGATCAATCTTGAATGATAGTTTTTATAAATTAAGTATGTTACGATCAAGGAGACGGCTGGTTGTACAAATGAATGCGTAACATTAACATTTCTGAAAGATAATTATTGAAATAAGTTATGTAGTATTTGATAATTACAGTAGGAAAACAATTTCATAAACACTTTATTATTTTTTAAATATAATTATACATATCATCCATGTGTTATAGTTATGAAAAGTGAGAGTCATATCACTTAGTGAAGGTGGTAGTCCACACATACACGAATGTTGTTATCATCTTTTAGTGAGTGAATAGGTAAGAAGAAAAATGATATATTGTCCTGTAATAATTAAAAATAATTCATTAATTTTATAATTATTTCTTTTACATCACTTATACTTTTTCTTAACATCTTCCATGTAAAGCGTTAAGGAAAACAAATCAAAATCTCTTTTTTCGGTAGTAGCTCACCGTTCTCATAAACGACATTATCTTATCCTATATAGATGGGAATGCATAGAAATTTATATATTATATAATGAATATATAGGTATTATAATTTTACAAATTTCACACACATATATATATATATTATCATCATACCCAAACATTAGAGGTGTTAGTGGAAAAATGAATGACATCGGTTCGTGAGGTAGTAGTCTGTCATACACTGAAATAATGATTTAGTAACAAGTTATATGGATTTTATATGCTTTAATTTAATTAGGATAACATTAAAACATATCATTGTAGGAAATTTATTCATTTTATTATATCATTATTATATAAAATAATATAATAATATGGTTTAAGAAATAAATATAAAATTCTACTTGATTAACATTGTCTCTTCTTCAGGTATCATCCTTAGTATTTCACTAAAAGACCTCCATTGTTAGATTTATGTATAAAATAAAGCTCCTAGGCCGAGATGATGGAATATGTGATGTTATTTTAATAGGTATTTAAAAAAAATGGTGTTAAAGATTGAATAAGAGAGTATATGGGTTCCATTGTATAAGTGAGTTGAGTGGAACAATTATAATGTTTTGAAAACATTAAATCTAACAACATTTAATCATTCTAAAATCCCCCAACAAGGTTCAATATCAATAATATAATTTATGAGGTATAAATATTTCAAGATAATTAGTTCTGGATTATTGTTTATGTCATTTGTATTCTTTATTTTCGTAGGTTAACCCTCAATTAATCTATTTTTACCTTTAGCACAATAATTAATTTTTATTGTTTATCAATTAATTTTGCTAAATTTTTTTGTTGAAATTATTATAAATTATAAATTATTATTATTCTAAAAATTGATTAAATTTTACAAAAATAAATTCATATAAGTATAATATTTTAATTTAAAATTAATCTTATAGACAGGATGAGATATAATGGTTTTAAAGAGAAAATTTCCAAAACATTACAATGTTTTATATAGGAATTCAATTTTAAATTAATTCGTATTTTATAAATTGGATAACTGTATTTATTGTAGAAATATATTTACAATAAAATGGTTTTTTAATATAATTTTTCATCTTAAATAAATATAAGGAAAAGTTTGTTTCTTCAAAAATTTATAATGTTGAAGTATTCATAAAAAATGAACATTTTTAGAAAAATCCTAAATATTCACTCTAAGATAATTTTAAAATAGTTGATATAAAAAATTCATTTTATCTTATAAAATTAAATGACTAATAGTTTCATCAATTAATTTTAATATTTTGTAAAAAAATTAAAAATATTTTTTTTAGAAAATATTATTTTAAAATCCTATATGGCATGCTTAAAAAATCATACATTTTAATAAAAAAGTTTTATTTATATAACACCATTATCCTTAATATTTAAAATGTATATATTAATTACTATTTTTCAATGATTAATTTCTATGTTATAATGGTCGTGTTTAACTAACTATATTATATACTGTGGTTTTGTTAAAAATATGTATTGTAAGAGAACCCAGTACTATGTATTACATGAGATTAACAAGTTATTTTTTAATCTAAATATTAACTTGGAGTTTCTTGTAACATAAGATTAAATTGGTGTTTCATGTAACTAAATCTAAAATCAATGTTGTGTGTAACTCAAAATATCAATAATAATAATATTTTTTATTTTTTATTACAAAATCCATGTTCGCTACAATCTACCCCACATAAAATGAATTTGACCCTTAAAATTCTTCACATGGGACCAAAATTGAGGATTATTATACCTCATTATGTCATATTCTTCCAAACTATATTTATCATGTTTTTAGTTTCACTGATATCAATAACTAGGTGATTGACCTTTTTTCAAAAAATATTCCCCATTGGATCAAGAATTTTTACCGACTGTTCCTCCAAATAAATATCTTAATCAATTTGTACACCATCATAGATTATTACCTGTGATATATCCGGTATATAATTACTCGATAGTGTTACAAGGAAGAAATAATCAACCTAAGAATGAATTTGTGGAGGCAATAGAAAATAATTCATTTTCATGATAAAATCATGTATTACAAAGTGACTGATATACCGAGGGATTATTTTTCTATTCATTAATACATGGATAAAATCATATATATATTTATAGAATAATTAAATAATAATTCATGTTAATTGATTTCATTAAAAAATTTCAATCAATATTTGGTTTCCCTTATATGATTTTTAATGGATTGTTATCCTTCTCTGCCTTCTTATCAGCATGCTCTACTTCCAATAGAATTCTTTCTATAACATAATTATAGTAAGTTGGAGTTCTACACATCATTTAATAAAGGGCCTTATAGGGATCCATCTAAATTCTCTAGTGATGTATATTATTTCAATAAAACAAAACTTGAGGAATTTTTTTATCCAAACCGCCTTTGAAATCCATTTAAAAATATCTTGGTATATCCACTACGGTTTTAATTGAAACTCTAAACTAAGAATATTTCTCAGGATGATGTGCAGTGATGAAACTCAACACTGCATCAAGTACATGATGAGTAGTTCCCCAAAACATCAAGGTAAAATTTTTGTTCTAAGAAGATAAAATCGAACGCAGTCAACCATGGAACGATAAAACATCATTAATGTAAATTATGACATGAGGATTGATTGAGAAACACTATTTAAAAATAGCCTATTCCAACGTTTTGGAGGGAATTTTTTATGGAAAACTATTGTTATGGACCTATCCCAATTCATCAAACCATTGATATAGAACTATGCCAAAAATAGTCAAACTATTGGTATATGTAATGTAAAATAAAATATCCAAATGAGATTTGGATCCACAACTTCTCGCTTATATAACAAATACTTAACCACTGTTCTATAATTATTATTATTATTTTAATATAATTAGTTATATATATATATATATTATTTATTTGATTTTTTATTTGAAGATATTTGATAAAGGGATTCATACAAATCTTGGAATCTATACCAGTAGTTCTAAAAAATCGTTGCAATAGACCTATACAAGTTGTTTTTAGAACTATTCGTATAGGTACCTAGATTTTTGGAAATTATAAAAACGTTTTTCAAAATAATTGTTATATGTTTTTTTATAAATAACATATATCAACGGTCTTTAAAAACTATTTTTATAGGGTGTTCATTGAATATTTTACCATTGGTTTGGAAAAATCATTAGTTTAGTTTCATTTTATGGTATTTATACCAAGGGTTTTCCAAACTATTTTTATAGAACCACTAGTATAGGTCCTATTTCTAGTATTGAAATATTCTATTGTATAAACGATGTGTGATGACTTCATAAGGTGATCAAATTAAACCCATAATTACCTCAATGTCAATGAATATATAAAACGTAATGGCTAACAATACCTTCAATCCTATACCTGTATAAGAAACTCCTCCTAAGAACCAAATTATTGTTTTCGGTAAATTTCTAACAAAATATTCATAATCATGACATAATACCATCCTAAAAAACACACTAGGGGTGTATAAGGAATCAAATATACAATAAAACTCAATATAAAAACCCTTTATGGAATCCTTAACACTATAGTTAATATTACATGGAGTCATATACACATCCAAAAAACAACATAATCCTTAGATGTTTGATGTTTGGTACAACCCAAATACAAACTGTAGAATACTTATTAAATATAATATTGAATCCCAATACATAAATACTTAAATAATTCCTCATCAAGGATGGAAAAAGAATACGTTCTTCCTTTTTATATATGTTATTTCTAAGGAAAGGTCATTGAATTGGTTAGTTTACTTGTTTCAAACATAATACATTGATCTCCTGAAAAATTCCTTAGTCTATGACCTTCTATTCCACATAGATAAACTTTTCCCCTACATTTTTGATATTATTCTAGGTTCTTTTTCCATGTTATTGACATATAAAAAGATTAATCTTCTTTCATATATGTCCATTACCACATAAACGTTCATAATAATTCAACTTCTTCATATTTGACAGTTTATAAATATCACTGATGTTCACAATGTTAATCATATATTATGATATATTATTAAGAATAATCAAAATATTTATCCGTCAATTCCTCATCGTATATAGATGTTTATAGTCATATAATTTTTTGTTAGATTCCGTGTTAATAGGATTCCATATGCTTCCATCCATTAATTAAAACCAAAAGCATGTTGTGAGAAACACAAATAATATTAAGGAACCTCATAATCAATATAATTAAAATATATGTTGTATAAATCATAAATCCTTCTATTAAATATTTATCCCCTTAATATTAATCTAGTTAATTCATAGTTATCATCTATTTAAATCTTTCATGATGGGTTTTGATGAGTTTGTTATTTTCCAAATCATGTCACCTAGTAGTTTCAGACCAGTTGTAAAGAAATCTTTATTTACATTCACCTGGTGATGATCTAGTCCATCTCAATGCACCATTTTCATATTTAAAACCACTATCTACCTCTATGTCAGAAGCATATCTACTATTTGAAACTAGAAATGGATGTAATTTATTTGAAACCACATTCTTTATCCTTATCAAAATTTCAAGAAATTTTCTATACTTTAACTCATCCTTAGACTACTCCTTAGATACATCCACATACATAACCTTAGAAATACCCTTGGGGATCTCACTAATGTTTTTTAATCGTAGTTTCATAAGTTTAACAAAATAATTCCTCTGATACCAATGACAGTAACACAATATTATCATACAAGGATATTATATATATTTAGATAAATATCCAATATATTACACAAACACATAATTGAGTACTGTAATAGTTTACTATATTTTGTCACTAGATACACGTTATTCTTACTTGGTGAATGATCATCAACATATACCATACATATATTTTCATTTAGTACTCTCCACAAACATACCCTCTACAAAACAAATCTTCCCTACCTGGGGAAAGGAAACATAATAAAGGGTGACCATATATTCTCTATAAGAGTTTGAACATGAGATATAAATGATCACATAATATTGGAATGAAAATAAGGGTATTAGAAAATGATATTAACATTTTAAAACCATTGTGTGAAAAAATAAGATCATAATATAGCATGAGGGTATTAATCATGGGAGCTTATATGACCTGAATCATAAATAAATTTAAGAACAAAATCCAAGACCATAACCAATTGGAATGATACATATATTTGGGGAATATAAACCAAATTATAACATTTTAAAATGTATAAATAGAAACATGTTCACTCATTATGTCAAATACATAAAATTATTCCCTTGCATACACTTATGGTCATGCAAGTAGGTCCACATATAAAATTATGGTCATAAAAACATTATGGAAATGTAAGATAGGTACATGCATAACATTTTTGACCTTTAATTAGGATCATAAAAAAAATTATGTACATGAAAGAAAGGTCCATTCAAAACATCATTGTTGTTAAGGTTCCCTAACCAGACCATCAAAGAGGAGAAACTCACTCACTGAACTAGTTACACTCTCAATTCAATTCTTGTCTATGTCACGTGATATAAATTTTTACCCAATGAAATTGAGGGAGATATATGTCCCAATTATCACATAATAATAATCATATATATGTGGACACTATATCATAGAAATATCATCATATCATAACACAAAATGTTATGGGCTTCATAAATATTTCAACACATCAAATCTGATGGAAAATAGACTTGTATTATAATCATATCAACATTATGTCATATCATAACTCATGAATAATAATTGAGTTTTTTAATTAATTTTTCATGGAATAACCATTGGAATAGAAATGGGTTTCATAAACATCATTTAATATTGAAACATTTAGATAATTAATAATAATTGTATCATTGGTTCATAACACCAGTAAATCATAGACATCCTTAGTGGATGCCATATTAGATGATAAATTTTTTTAATGGCCTTATAAAAAACATTTTATTGAAAATATCATTCCCAAAATTTAAAATACATTTAAAAACCTAAAAAATTTCCAAATATATTTATTCAAAAATAAACCAGACAAAAATATAATGGAATCTTCAAAGAAAATAATGTTTATTAAGATGAGAATTTTTTTAATGTCATACATTTTTATATAATGATTCTTTTCACATTTTTTGTAAAATACAAATGAGACTTATTTAATAAGAATACTAATTTTAATTAAAAATTTTATTTGTAGAAATTTTATAATGGGTAAAAATTTTTTTTATCAAATAATATGTGAGTAATAACATATTTTTTAAAAACATTTTTGGAATTTATTTTGAATAATGTGGATTTCAGATTGAATAGAGAAATAATGTTTGATTTTAATAAAAATATTGTATAAATTTATTTAAGTACAAAAGAGTGGAAAATGGTATAAATTAAATTAAAATATCTTGAATAACTAGAGTATAATAAATTTCACATGTTTAATGAGAGATGTATCATAGTATTTTTTTCATTAGAACCATAATCATAAACAATCTTGATATACAATGAGATTTTAATATAAAACCATTGTCCCATTAGTAAATTTGAATTGTAAACCCCCTGAGAGTGAGATCCTAAAATGAATTTGTAAATCCAAAATATTATTAGAAAAAACATCATAAAATTCATTCATGGGATGTATATATACCACATAATTGAAATAGGTGTTCAATATGGAATTTGTCTCATAGAAGTAAAAATTGAGATAGAAATCCCTCACCTCATGTCATGAATTCATTCATACAAGTTCACGAATTATTTATTGAATGGAAATTTTATTATATATATATATATTAAAAAATATAATCTTATATATCATACCATATATTATTTACTTATTCTCTTTTTTACCCATTTATTAAGATTTTAATGTTAATTTCATGTTTCGAGTAATAACTGCTTTGTTTTTCATATATGTTCTGATTTTTGTTTTAGGTCCTCTTGATCATGGATAAATTATCTCCAGAATAATAATCCAAAAATTATTATCATATTTATTAATAAAATATATAATTAATACAAATCATAAATTGTAATATTGAGAAAATAAATATGTTACGATAATGGAGACAATATGTCATAGATATGCATGAGTGAAACTTTAATTTCTCCATAATAATATTAATATGATAAATAAAATATTATTTATTAAAATATACTTTTAAATATCATCTATTGGGTGTGGAGATTAAAATAAAGTGTTACATAACTTCATGAAGGTGGTGTTCCATACATACATGAATAATGTTACCATCTTTCATTGATTAAAAATACAAGAAAGAAAATGATATATTAACATATAATAATGATAAATATCTCATTTATATCTTAATTATGTTATTTATATCTCATATATTTATCCTTATTATCTTTCATGTACCGAGTTAATGAAAACAAATTGAATCTCTTTGAGAGGAGGTAATATATCGTACACACGAATGATGTTATCATATCATAGATGGAATAAAAATTAGAAAAGTCATAGATAATATAGTGAATATTAAAGGATACTAATTTTATAACTATAATTTATGTCTATAATCATACCCAATTTTTATATGTTGTATTAAAAAAATGAATTAAACTAGTTTTCAAGGCTGCAGTCCTCTATATACAAGACATATGATGTTATCCTTTTTAGGTTTGCAATAAAAGACATAATTGGATGTATTTATACCCAAAAAAGATTCTAGTATGAGAGGAGGGAATATGGGATGTTATTATGGTATCTAATATATGACACAAAGGGATTTATAGGTGTGGATAAGAGAGGATAGTAGTGTCCTTTTATAAGTGAGGTGAGTGGCATACATGTCATCTTTTGAAACGATTCAATTATATGCACATTTTAATCATAGAAAAATATCCATAAATATACCTTATAGAACCATAAATGTATAATGTGAAACAATTTCCCAAAAATGGTCATTTCATATTTTTAAGTCATTATTATCCAGTATCTTCTTATTTTATTGCATGATAAATCCAATTTATCCTTAACCACAGTAATTAAATATTTTGTTTTCACTATTCATTTTGAAATTTTTTTTTTCATATGATTATAATTATAAATTATTCTAATTATAAAAATGGAATCCATTTTTAAAAATTAAATTAAAAAATAAGAAAATTTATTTTAATATTAATCTTTCAGATGTGATGAAAAAGTTATTTTTTAAATAGAAATCCTAATAGTTTATAATGTTTTTTCATCAAAATTTAATATAAAGTAGACTATAATGACTAAAATTAGATTATTGTATGTATAATTGACATAATTTAAATTAGAAACCAATTTATAATATATTTTAAATTGATATATAAATATATTTTTAATGACAATGTTGTTTCAATAAAAATTCAATAATTTTTTACAATTCATCATAAAAAACCATAGAAATCCAAAAATTTCACCCTAACCTAATTTTGAAAATATTATTTAAAAAATATTTTTATTTTTATCAAATTATTTTCGTGGTTGTATTATAAATTAATTATATTATTATGTCAAAATATAAATTAAAATAACTTTTTTTTATAAAATATGGGTCTTAAAGCGTATAATATTTTTTATAAAAAATAATGTATGCCAATATGTTTTCTTAATATAAAAACATTATAATTCATATTTACAATGTAGTTGTTACTATTCATATCTCTATGTTTAATAGTTGGTTTATAACTATCATTTTTAAATAAATATATAATATATAATGGTTTATTTGAAACTAAGTTTAAAAAGTTACCCCAATATTGCATGTAATGCAAGATTGACAAGATGTTCTGTGTATGGAAAGATTACATTGGTGTTTCATGTAATGAATGATTGAAATTGTGTTGTATGTGACATAATCTAAGAACATTATTTCTCGTAAATGAAAATATAAAAATTATTAAATTTATTTGATAAAATATGTCAAAAAATCTCAGGGTATAACATCACAAAAGACTACTACATTTAGATGATGTGGGTTAGATATTATTAGTGTCAACTAATGGATTTGGTTAAAATATAACATATCTCTTCATGTGGAGTAGGAAAATATCCTTCATTACTATGCTTAAATTACAACTCCTATATTTTTCCTGGTTATTTTCAAGAAAATTAGTTGATGTGAATCCCTTTGCTGATACATTCATTGACAATAGAAAAGAAGGAGATTTAATTTTTGTTAATAAAAATCATACACTGACCATGTAGTCATCCACATTGGAGGATAAACTCATTAAAATTCATAGTTATGGTTGTAATTTAGTTGTTTTTGTGCACACTTTTTAACAACATGTGGAGGATATAAGAGAAATATTATTTGAATAAGTGGAAGAGGTTTTAATATGGGAATAATCATTTTAAAGTATTAATGATTCTTCCTACACTAATTAAAATTTATAATAAATACTTAGTTTTCAATAAAAACATATCATAAAGATCACATTGAGTTATAATGCATTTTATATCGATTTTAAATAGTATTATATAAGGGATAAATTAAAATTTTGATCCATAGACATTAAATTATAATCTAATTGAAAATAAACATGTATCAAAATATATTAAGTAACAATTTACATAAATATCATTCAATTAAGATATTAAATCATATATGGGATGTTTCTTATAAATCATCAATTGTAGTATAATTGTGTGTTCACATAGAAGAAAAACATAAATGATATTTTAGAAATAATATTTTTTATAAATGGAAATTAAGAAGTTACTTGTAATTTCAAAATTTATTCCCAATAAGGTGAAGTGGTGATATTGAAAAAAATACCATTGGAACAAAAAAATCAATAATAGATCCTTTATAGACATAATGGTTATCAAAAAACTTTGGGATGGGAGATAAAAAAATAATTTCAATGGATGAAAAATAGTTTAAATATTTATAAATACAATTATTGAAATAATTTTTTTTAAAAATAATGACAAATAATTCTTTTTGAAAGAGGATAAGGGAATATTTGTGTTAAAATTAGATAACACAAATTTATGTTTATAATTGTAAATTGTACGATTGGATTGTCATATAAAATATGTATTATGTTGAGAGAAAATAATAAAATATTAGTAAATTATTAAAATAATGATATAATTTTGATAGTTTCACTATAGAATGGTGAAAGATTGAAAAAATAATTAATTTTTTTGATAGATATGAATATAAGTGACCGTTAAAAAATTATAGGTTGCATGAAACCAATATTGGAAGAAATTAATTCATATAGAATCATTTTGATTCAATGATTTGAGTTGGGTACGTAAAAAATCTTATGGTATGGTAAAATAAAAATAAAAATAGAGATTTACCATTGAAAAGACTTTATAAAATATTGTGATAAAATATATTAATTATGATTTTGAAAAATATGGTAGTGAATTAACTATATAAAATAAATAACAATGTATATTTTCAAAAATGTCTCATGGAGTAGAAAATGAGACAAAGAACCAATTTCATCTATTTAATTATATTATTCAAAAACAAATGAGAGAATAAACATGTGATAGAACGTTGAACATCATGATATATAAAGAAATAAATATAAAACTGATAATTTCATAGTATTTTCACTATAAAACATTAAACATGTTGTATAACATTAACATGTCTCAAGGAATCAAAATTTAAGATTAAGAACATATTCATGGATGTTAAATTCTACAAATTCTCTTTTGAAACATAAATAAAAAATAAATATATCTAAAAAAAATATTTTATAATTATTTTCATAACATGAAAATATTATAATTTTCATTTATATTCATTCTCTATTGGTATATTAATTAGTTTTTACTTTTTTATCCCACATCGGGTGTTTATATTTTTTATCTTTTATTATTTTATTTGGATCAGTTTTATTATTAATTTTTATCCAATTTTCATAATTATAATATCATTAATGATTATATTTTCTATGAATTTTAAGTATTTCCGATCTTTAATTTACATTAATGAGTTTTTTAATATTTACCCTCGATGATAAAAATAATTAAAAGGACACTTCAATGATTTTCATAAACAATGAATTTTGTTTTCTTATTATTTTGTTAAATATTGGAATATCCATTTATTGAAGAAAAATATTTATTTAGATATATAATCCATGTGAAAATTATAATTAGGATTTCATAGTCTTATATTATATAATTTCATAGCATTGATCATGTACGAGGTCAAACAATCCAAATCATGAACATACCATGATTAATGAATGATTATGAAATGATTTAGTTGAAATATAATTATACAAGTAGCATAGTGATAAAATTAAGTAATATATAATAATTATATTTAACTATTAAAATATTTGTTGGATATCAAATAATTACACCATATGAATAAACTATTTTTTAATCATAGTACTCTTGTTGATGATATTAAATTTTGAGATGACTGATTACCCATTAAAAAACTGAGTGGTTATTAAATTTTTATTAATAGAAAATACTAAAATCAAAATAATAATATTTATAACTTAAAAAAATTCTTATAACAATCCATTAACAGTGATAATGAAAAATAATACATATCAATATATAGATGTGGCAGTCTGCACATACGCGAGGATAATGATTTCATTTTCATAGAACAAGAAATAAGAGTAATATGGTTTATGATTAAAAATTATTAAAAAACCATAAATATCATAATTATAATTTATATTATATTTTTAATTAAACATGATATGAAGTTTAGTAATATAAACACATTACTTCATCGATGTTATAGTCCGCACTCATGAGAATTTCACATTTTCATTTTTCATTATGGAAAATTGAAAAGTTGATTAATTCTTCAAAAATAATTTTAATGATATATAGTTAATGTAATGATACTAATTTTAACATTTTAATATGGTTTTATTGAATATTATGAAAAAACATTCACATAATTAATCTGAATCGTTAAATGTGCAGTTAGAAATTTATAGGTAACTACATGAAACTCTTCCTTTTTAGAGGGTGTTAAAACATTCATATATGGTCAATTTAGAAGACCATAAGCAATTTTAGGTGGTCTCGAGTAGTGAAAAACATGGCTAGGTAATTTTTTGGGATTAACATTGGGGGTTGTAGTGTTAGGGTAAGCCATGATAAGAGATCTACCATTATAAGTTAAAAGGGTTGACTTTTTTCTAAACACCCATTATTTTTTGATAATATTATATACCATTTAAGTAATATGGATCCAAATTTTAAAAATAATGGAGAGAAAACGTTTTAATGTAGGGAAATTATTTGAAAACATATTTGAATACAATTATTAAATATGTTTGAGTTTGTTTACACTTAGATTATTTAAATTTATTATTTTAGATTTTACAATAGTGCTTAATTTTAACATAAATAAATTATCCTTGATGATAAAAAATAAAATAGACCTTCTAATTAAATTTCAACATACTTATTAAAAAATTAGAATCTATTTAATTTCATTCAATTTATAATTATGATAAAATTACAATTTCAAAATATAAATATATAATGTATCAAAACAAATTTCATGAGAAAAAATATAACAAATGTCTTAAGACATGAAATATTGGTTTGGAAACTAGATTAAATATCATCAAATTTATAGTATTCCTTGAAAAATTAATATTTTTTCTTTTAAATGATTTCATAATGTTCTAATTTATTCTTAAAATCATTTAATTCCATAAAATTAATAGGATTTATTAATTTAGTATATTTCACTATTCACGTAGATTTTTTTTTTATAAAAAATAAAAAATATTCATCATATATTATTATTATTACAAAGATAAATAAAAAAATAAGGCTAATTTTATAAACTTAGGATCCTAAAATTTATTATTTTTTTTCTAGAAATAAAATAGAAAAATAGACAATGTTTTTATTTGAAAATTAATTTTGGTATATTAATTTTGGTTTTTTATATTTTGTATAAACTAAAGATTATTGTAGTGCTAATAAATTTTTATTCACAAATATATTATACTTGTAAAGTGAAATTTTTTACAAATAAATGATTTATTTGTTTCTTAGATAAACTATTCCAGTCGATATTTAATGAGAAATTTATTTTGATTCATTTTTTTATAAATATATTTATATAAATCTCACAATTTTTGTACCAAAAATTATACATAACAATTATACAACCACAATACAATGTTTTATTTTTTCTTTGATTTTGGTTCTGCATGTGGAATAAGATATAAAACAAATAATTATTTTGAAGGGTTTATAATATTGTGATGCTATATAAGGGTTGAGTCCACTCCTCTGATATATTATGGGATTTATGTTAGCATTCCCCTTTGTGATAATACTAATCTATATACCTCACTCACAAAATTCATGTGACATTTCATTGGCTAATACATCTATAGCCCTAGAAAACTCTAATTTGGAGGAGATTGTTTTCTATATTTCCCATCATATAGCGGCCCCTAGTCATTATATATTATATGAAGGAAATCGATGAAATAAACTCCATTATAGTGAATGTTGAATATACAAATGAATATTAGATATTTTTCTATAATAGACTATACCCAAAGTGGTATCTTTCATTTGATCATAGATAAGAAAGAACAATTGTGATGTTGAAAAAAAGTCTTCATTTATGGTAGTTCAAATGAAAAATGTTCATTCATAAATAGGTTATTGATTTTATATTACTCATATCGATCAAAGGTAGAGATATCATTTCTATCATGAAGAAGGTTCATGAGATCTCTTATAGTGATCAACTATAATGAATAAGACTCTTTAATGAAATCACAATACATGAATAATTATTTCCTATCATGAAATACAAATATGTAGAGGACACCATGAAATTAACTAATTTTAAAATATATTCCATATTCAGCCATCAACCCATGGAGTTTTTGAATGATACTTTATACTCCTAACTATTTAACATATGGGGGATGGATGTTTTGGGGATATGTCCCCCAGATATAGCTATAAATTTCAAGAATATCCTTTCTGAAAAAAACCTGTTCTCAAAATGCACCAAGGATGTACCACTCAAGGATGTTGGATCACCTAATTTTCAAAAAAAACAAGAAGGATAATATCATTACAAGATTTAGTGTCCAATTCACAATATATAGGGATAATGATTCTAATTTCCTCTCTTAATAGTTGAAAAGGGCGTATCATGTGTACAATATTGTCTATGTAACCTCATACCACTATCTTTCCATAATGAATTGATTGATAGAAGCATTTAATATGTTTATGTCAAATAGAATACATATATTTGTAGAAAGAGACATGAAAAATAGATAGACCAGATAATATTGGCCTTGTGAACTTCTCACTACCTAAATAATACCATAAAGAAAGTGACCCCACTCATTATTTCCTAGGGAAAAAAGAAATGATATTTATTGATGTTATGAAAAATGCACTCGACATTGTTATCATCATTTATCTAAAAAAATAATAACAATAAAAATTGAAGAATTATTAATTTCAAAGTCTTGACTAAAGGAAGTTGAAAACATATCACATTATGGATATCTTTCAAAACCATATTGTTGATTAATCAATGATAATATTCTCATATTGTTTTTCCTCCCTAGAGAGTTAGTGGTCACTTTGATAACACCAATTATACCCTAGATGAATATTGAAAATATGGAACTAAATATAGATGGAAAATATATTTTACACAATTTTTATACCAATATAGATTACTCATTTGTTGTAATGGATGGGGAACACATTACTCCCATATAAAATGAAATATTTCATGACAGATACATTATATAACTCAATATTTTTTGATAAAATCATTATTAAATAATTTCAATCTCCAAATTCTAGGTTGATGGTGCATAACCTTTAATTTTGTGTCATCTAGGTCCTAATATAATTATATTAAATTGTGGAACACATTTATATAATCACTATAAATATAAAAATAATCCCACATATTTCCATCCATTATGAATGTAAAATTTTTAGAATAGAAAAATTTATGTAGAATTTTCCACCCATCAAAATATCATGATCCATATAAAACTATCAGTCACATAATTAAACTATGAAAGAGAGTATGAATTAATCCTACCTTTCAAATGAGTTTATTTTTTGTAGGGTATTTCTATTCAAGAACTACATTTATATTGATTCTTATTATTACAAGATATAGCATGACACATAGATCTCATATAATAGTGTTGACCGCAATAATATGGAAAAATTGATACATTCCTACTGTAAGAGATTAATCCATATGGGGGTTAATTTAATTTATAAGTATATATTAACAAAAACTAATATATTAGGGTAGATCAAGGAAGTTCAAAGTGACTCATTACTTGTATATGTGATTTATTTGTGCATGGTATATCATTCCAAGATTCATATATGTCGTCATTCATATCCCTATAAGATACAAAGTGATTCATATGTCTGTCCTTCTAAGTCCATTAAAGAAAATGAAAAAAGTATCCCTCCCTCTATGTGATCTCTTGATCAACACAAGGGGTTTTATCCATTCCATTAATTTTTTTGGTCATAACTATACAGGTAGACCCTAAAAAAATTGGTCACATAGACCATGAAGATTAAAATTATTTTTTAAAAAAATATAATCTTAATCTATTTATGATACTTTTGAAAAAGGACTACATGTGGATAGATTCTAATATTAGTATGATATATAGTGAGACTATTATATCGTATTCTAGGCCTATATGTATATAAATAAATAAATATTTCACGTAAATATGAGTCAAATATTCATATGATGAGTTTTAGTAAATAAATTTTTTGTTTCATAATTATTTTCATTATATGATATATAGTGATTTTAGGATCTACTATCCCTATCCCAACCACTAATTACACCAAACATATCCTTTTACTGTATACTAGTCAGATATATGTGAGGTATTTTTCTTCAATAACTATGATTAAAATATTCTTATATCAATGTATAGTACGTGACACCAATACATTTATAATCTATGTCATGTAAATGATTTTCAAAAATTTTACATGTATTTTATGTAAATGAAATTTTCTTAGAGGCCACAAGTATTAGTTCATCCTAGAAACATATCACTAAAATGCCCAATATATAGATTATAAGATTGATCTATGTGGGATACCATAGAATGGAGTCTCTCTTCTATGAAACACACAAAATATTTTCTCCCATTTGAAAATAATAATATATTTAGATGTTCTTTAACACCCCATAAGTTTAGAATATGTTTCACATTATATTTTTTTTATAGCTTTCATTACACACAACATCAAGTTTAAAAAACCATGTCATGCTATTGAAATATTATAAAAATATAACTACGTAAATTATGATAAAAGAATTTATAAAATAAATTTATTGTTTATCAATCGAATAGAAACAACAATATTTATCATTTTAAAATAAATAAGTTGTTTTCATAAAAACCAGTTTTAATGGATGAAATGTGTTTTTATCTTACTAAATTAATGTAATCATTATTTTTTATGTTTTTAAATAATTTAATTAAATTTATATTACAAAAAAATAACATTAATCTAATGTTTTTCAATCATGAGATATTAATCAGTCAATTTTTATGATTAAAGATAAATTTTCCTAAATTAAATTCTTTCCCACACCTGGAAAACTTATTTTAATGTGAGTTTTGACCTCTTCTAAAAATTTAATTTTGAAAATTGATTCCATATTAGGAATCCATATGTCTAAATTTGGGTAAATAATCACCTTTTTATTTTTAGGCATTATGAATAATATCATTGGGGAAATTTATCACCTCAGTATAGGGAAAATTATGTCACCCTTCTTAAAAAAAATGTAAAAGACAATATTTTTCACCAAAATAATTATATTATTAATTGAATTCTTTCCTATTCAATATTTTCTTGTAATTTAATTTGTTTTACCAACACCTATCTATGAAATTTAACTATATAATATTCAATGTATTGAAATATACAAAATGTCACTCTCTTACTTTTCAATATATCATATTTGTTTAGATGGGGAAAATAATGTAATGAAGGAATATTAATGTTTATTCTTTAAATAATGATATTATTTAAATGATGGTAGTTTTCAAATAATATTTAGTAACTATATAATTACCTTAAATTTGAATTTAGTAACAAATCAATATTTATTCAATTAAAAGAAAAATAAATTAAAAAAAATTAAAAGTAATGAAATTTAACTGAATCGCTATATTCAATGAATTTTAAGATACACATGATATGTTAGGGATTCATGGAAATATTATCTTTGAATACCATTTTTTTGGTTTCATTCAGGTAAATTTAAATAAAATGTTCCTAAAGTGGCATTAATGTATTTTTTTTAAAAATATTATACTTAATGATCTAAAGTTCATAAAAATATTATTCTCAAATAGTTGAATTTATTATGGATTAAAATATAAACCGTGGTCTATTTATGGGTTATTTTTTAATTGATGGTATCCTTATAAAAACCATTAATAATTAAATAGTTGTTACAATAGTAATGGTTAAAATGGTTAACAATGGACTTAATAAGAAATAAAATGTTTAAGAAGACACCAAATCTTATCTAAATATTACTGGATAAAGTAAATTTGACCATATAATATTTATAATCAAATTAATTTCTATTTGGAAGAAATTTTCCTAATAATATCATTAGTATATTTTAATCATTTATGAAATTCAATGCGTGTGTTTTCCATCCCTTATAAGAGAACCCTAATCATTTGTATTCCTTAAACCTATATGAGCCTTCCGACTCAACCAAACCTTATCAAAAAGTAACTACCAGTAATGTAATAAATTAAACAACCTTTTTGATTTAATTAGATGTCTAATTTGTGTAATATGGTTATCGAAAACATAAACACTTATTTGGTTATTTTATATCCAATCAGATTTAAAGTACTGTTAAGTATCTTTACCATTGATAATATTGTCATTGATTCAGGATCACATGGTTAATATAAATATTTTGTTTTAATAATCCAATTGGTATAAAAAAATAGATGTCCTCAATTAATAGGATGGTATCCAATGACACTCTTTTATCAAACAATCCAAGGGAGATAATATCTTGGGGATTTATCCATGACCAATACCAAGATGATATCTAAAAACATAAGTATGACAGAAAAAATTCAAGAGATAATTTCAAGATCATTGTGATCACGACCCAAAGAATGTTCACTAAACTGCTCCATGAATGTCCAAGCATCACACACTTTATTCTTAGGGCATATAATAGCTTATTAAAGGTATATTTATCATAAACCTATAAATATGAATATTTACATAATTTTGTATATAATAATGAATATATTTCCATTATATTATTATAACTTTTTCAAATATTTTTTATGTGATACAATAAAGCACAAGTTATATTTTTGGTTAATATTCAAATTTAATTAATAAACTTATGAAATTAATGGATTTTTTAAATAAAAATTATTTTAATAAAATATTATAATTAAATAATGATATCAAACATAAATGATCATATAGTCAAATGTAATTCAAATAAATATTGTAAAACTATTATTGTCAAAAAAACATATGTTTCATAATAATTTTCAATTTTAATATAAATGTGAAAATTCACATATTTAGTCAATTATTTAGAAAAATTAATTATTATTTTTGGAATCATAATGTAAAATTAATCATATGTTATATTTTATATTTTTCGGAGGATGTTGAAATTTTTGGAAAAAATTAAATATCGTATAAATATTCTTTTTGTTTTAGGAAATAATAATGATTCAAAAGTGATGTAATAATTACAATAAATGGAATCCATGGAAAAATAAATGTATTACCTTAAAAATAATGTTATTTTATATTTAATTTATTTATTTTTTAAATCCATTATGAATCCTCCAATACATATAATATATTATTATGTTTTAAAACATTTCATTAATTGTGTGACTCACCTCCACATAATGAAGGTAAAATTTTTAATAATTTTGGACTTTTTCCTTAATTAATAATAAAGACCACTCCAATTTGGTATAATCCATGGGAAACCACATGGTATTGATTTTTTTTTGGGTATTTTATTATCTAGATTCCAAACCCTTAATAATAACGAAATCACACACTTCTCCTATATAAACCCACACAATCTACCATTTTTTCTTCACTCAAACTGTAGGTATCATGACAAAATTATTCTTTATACTCATTAGAGTCCTTCCAAGGCATATCGAGCTCTTTAGAATCCCCTCATAAGCATATGAAGTTACACACTAATGTAAGGGGTCCTCAAATCTCCTATTTTATCAAGCATTCAATTTATATTTTGTCTTTTAGTTTCAATTTTCATATATTGGGATATCTTCTTCCATATCCCCCATAATTCATATTTTATTTATAAATTATTATATCACCTTTAACTATAATTACCCTTATAAACCCATATGTACACCTAATACCATACTGAAATTTTGTAATGGTTCTTTCCTTTCTCTTCTTTATTAATTTTTATTAACTATCATATTATATACATTTCAAATTCCTCATGTTGGGGCATATATTTCCATGTACCTATTACATTAATGTTCATGTATAAATTATGGGATAAACCTTTCTATCAAATCCACCCATTTTATTTATTTTTATGTGGTTCCATTATGCCACAGAAATTTTACCACAATTTTCCATACCAAAACAACTCTGTTGTGAGTACCATACCCATTTACTATCAAGATTATTTTCATTTATTACCTTATAAATTTTTATTGGGGAGGTAAATTTGTCTATTCCACACTCTTAGATTGTCTAACATATTAGTATGATGAATGAATCCATGTTGCATGATATTTGTGGCACAAACAAGCATGAGAATGAAATGATTATGATGGGTGATACTAGATAGTTCTCCAATGCATTCGTTAATGTTTAGTGTCATGATATGTCATGTTAGTTCAGGGTGTGAACCTTTTTAATTTATGGTAATTTTTCTAACATGATATATTGGTGGGTTTAACATTGGAATATTTTTATGATCCATTGTTTTCAGTTGTTTCTATATTTACCATGTTATGATTATCAGGCAATATCTTGTCTATTTTTCTGTGTTTATGATTCAAACTCTTTTTATTCAACATTGATGTGACCATTTTTAACATATATTACCCTCTTAATGTAATTCCTTGTTTATTCACATATTGGGATTTATATCTCATATATTTTCTATGTTTCACCATAGGTTATACCATATAGTTTTAAGTTCAAAGGAGTATTTTTAGCATTTAAAATATTTTTAATAAAGATGTTGTATTTTATGTTTTATGTTCTAATATAATGTATCTAATTCCCAAATATAGTCAAATTATAAATCATCGAGGTTTTATTATGTGTATTTTTATGTAATGACTCATTTATTAATTAAAAATAAATATCATGGTTTTTATAGTTGGCATCAGAGGAAATATGTAGTTCTTTTATGATTTTTGATTAAAAACTCTAGGAAAAAGAATTATGGATAAAAATATCAATAATAAATCATCCATAAATATTTCTGAGTATATATTATGTGGTTTATAATTGATATACATCCCATTATAGACACTATAAGTGGATGTGGTTTTGGTACACATATTCCTAGGACTAAAAACTCGGACAAGGTGTTTCGGGTTTGACTCTGGGTAACCTGGTACATGAAAACTGGCCTTACTGCACACCTAATTTTACACTCCTGGGGAATATTCTTTGGTAAATTCAAAATATCATTACTTACTATTGTTTAGAAAAACTCTCAAAACAATAAATTCTAGAAAATCGACCATTGATAACATATATTGATTCCTAAAAATTCATTATTAATTAAATAAATATAATTTATATTTTATCCATTTATTATCATTACATTACATTTTATGAGTTTAATATTTTAAAAATACTCAACCCTAGTATTTTGATTATCCTTTACAAAGGTGAAAAATTGTAGGAATCAGGTAAATAATCGATGTGACAGTCAATATGATGAAATATCCAATGATATTCCCAACAGATTGGAGAAGGAATCATTAAATTTGTGATGATACTCTCTCTAATGACATAGGTTTTTAATAGAATCCCAGATCAATAGGGTCACCCAAAAACCCCTAAGAGATCATATTATGGAATCAAGAAATTTATGTGAAAAAATCATCCTATATTCAATATATCATGTAACCACTTAATCATTGAATAATTTATCTACTCCATTGAGATATTCTTAACCATACTTCAATGTTTCAAACAAGATAATATTCTTAAGGATATTTATCATATGGTGGGATAATATGATCAGTGATGAACATTGATCAATAATATGAAGCAGGATGAATAGATCGAAGTAATAGAGTGGATGAAATTCATGGAAATGTTTTTATTTAAATAGTTAGCTCGAACTATTTATCTAAAAATAGAATAATATTTACATGGACTAAAGAAAAAATATGATGAATAAATTGGGGAATATGAGTAAAAATTTACATGAATTTCAAGGTCTTCTTCAATATTTTTCATTACTCTTGAATGCACGTTTGAACACTTCTTTGGTGGACTAACACATGGTCTAAAAATAGCCTTGGTGATATCTGAATTTGATAACTATGAAAACATTTCCTGATGTGCCCTCAAAGTCAGGATGGAGAGTGGGGAATATCAAGGGTATCATAGGGATAAGAAGTGTATAATGGTGTTTAATTCTAGAGAACCGATAATGAAATATAATGGTGACATGAAATTCCTAAATCCCACTTGTCTCTGGTGAAAAAATAAGAACCCCAAAAATTTCCTAAATGGAATGAAGAAATGATTTAGGTGTGGTAAGGAATGACACATGGATAACATTTAGCAATAGGATAATCCCACTAATGTGATGGAGGAAAGGAATTTTATAGTCAATCCTCAAAAAATTGTTCATTTCTTCAACTATAATGAACCAGGATAGTTTTCAAATCAATTCCATATGATAAGGGTTTTTGGAGACAACCAACAACATCCATGGTAGAAAGGTAGATATTTTGACAACATAACCACTGTGGTGGATCCGAACTATGATGTGGTGACATGTACTATAGTTATTCATTCAATAATAGTGAAAATACATTTTAATTTTGTTTCTATGATTTCATTCATATCTTGAATCTGTAATTGAACTACTCAAGAACCAAAACAATGATTTAAAGTAGATATTTTGGTGAAAATGGATAATGGGGAAATTATAGCATCCTTAGTATATAACTATCCACCTTCCATAATTTGTGGGTTAAACATCCCAAGGAACTTTATAATACCACCATTGGTGGAATTAGTTTCAATTATAAGCATGGATTTTATTTTCCTGTATAGATCCAACATAAATTTCCATGAGAAGGAAATCACTCCACTAATAAGGATTTAATGCCCAATTCTGAACAAGTGAAAGGAGGATTATGAATCTTATTTACAACCACCATCTCAATCCTAGATATTATAACCATATAATATATCATATATAGATTAATTGATTGATTCTTCAGAAATGATCATCATTGAGGACATTCTTATAGTGAGAGAATATGTTGTTGTGTTCCCTGAGGAGTTGACCAGTCTTCCTCATAGATGAGTGTTTGAATTTTCAATCGATCTTATACCTAGGAAAAGTACCATATTATGGACTCTGTATAGGATGGATATTATTGAAAATGGGGATATAAAGAAAATACTATAGGAGAATATAGATAGAGGGTTTGTATAGCCTTGGGATTTACCTTGTGGCGAACAAGTCCTCTCTATCATTAAGGAGGATCAGTAAATGTGCCTTTTTAATGATTATCTTTAGCTTAAAATGATAAAAATAATGAATAGGTATCCTTTTCCATGGATGGATGATTTTTTGATCAACTATGTGGAGATCAATACTTCTCCAACATGGATTTTTGGTTGGGATATTATCGGGTTTGTGTGAAGAAGGAAGGTATCCCCAAGAAATCATTTCATACAATGTATGGGAACAATGAGTTCATAGTATTTCCATTCATACTCACTAATCCTCCAAAAATATTCAGGGACATGATGAATTGTTTCTTTAGATAAGACATGATAAATTTTTTGTTGTATTTATATACAATATTCTAATATACTGAAAAACCAAGGAGGATCCTCATGAGCATCTACAAACTATGATAAAGACCTCGTGAAGGGAAAATATTTATGAAATGAAAAACATGTGTCGGTTTTTTGTAGAAGTAAGTCTCATTCATAGAGAATATATTCATAGAAAATGGGACATTTTTTGATCCTTCAAAGAAACAGTCAATTGAAGGATGGTCAAGAGAAACATCCATGATTGATATTTGTAGTTTCACTAGGTTACCTTGATATGTTCACGTATTTGTTGGAAATTTACCTTGATTATCAACCCAATTACGAAGATAAATTAGAAGAAGTAAATGTTTTCTATGAATGATGAATGTGAAGAAATATTCAATGAGTTGAAAATGAGGATTATCACTAACTTTTTTCTCACACTACCCACTGGTAGAGAAGTTTTTATAATGTTCCAAAATGCTTCAAAGATGGGATTTGCCTTTGTATAAAGGATAAATGAACAATTCATAGAATATGCATCAAGGAAGTTGAAAGTAACAAATAGAACTATCTAGATCATGATCTAGAGTTGGTTGTAGTGATCTTAAAATTCAAATTATGGTGGTATTCTCTATCTGTGGAGAAGTGTGAATTATATACTACTCACAAATGTATCAAATATATATTCACATTGAAATAGATGAATATACAAAAATGAATATGGTTAGAGATGATCAAAGATTGTGGCTACTCAATTCACTACCATCATGGTAAAGAAAATAATGTGGAAGTTTCTCTAAGTAGAAAGTATAAATTAATTTCATCATTGATGAATATTGAGAAGGTTAAAATCATCTTTGAATCGAGGTGGATAGACATGAGAATCATAATGCAAAGAACACCATCAATCCATTAACAAATAATTTATCAACTATCCGTTTATAAAATGTTAAATTATTCTCAAAAAGATAATTTCGAAATTCATAAAAAAGTGGAAACTATAATAAGTAAAGGTAAATGCTCTAATTTCAATTTTAATGAAGAACAAATCATGAGAATTGGGTCAAGACTATGTGTTCTATCAAATACAGAGTAAAATAAGGAACCATTGGATGATGCACGTAGTTATAAATTATCTATTCACTGAGGATACACAAAATTGTATCAAGATATATAAGGGAAATATTGGTGGGGAAACCAGAAGAAGGAGATATAATAATATACATCAATATGCTTGGTATTTCAGTTAGTGAAGGCTAGAAGAGATAAGTCTAAGAGGATAATGAAACCATTTCCAATACTAATAATATTTTTTGGAAAACATAACTATAGACATTATCACAAGAATTCCTAATAAAACCCTTGAAAACAATGCTACCTTAGTTGTTGTGGATCATCTTATAAAAACTCCACACATCATTCTGATTTGAGAGGATTACTCACATGATCATCTTGCACAAATATAAATCAGATAATTTGTGAGGTTTCTTGGAGTAACAATATCTATTGTGTACAATTGAGGTCCAATATTCACCTCAATGTTTTGGAAAAGTCTCCATCATACTCCAAACACTGAGATGATCTTCTGTTTGGCTTATCACCCTCAAACTAAAACCCAATATGAGTGAACTATACAAAGACATGAGGATATATTTAGAGAATTCTCGATGACTGAAATGGAGGATGGGACCCCATCTTCATTTGTTCACGTTATATTATAACAACAGTTTCCACCTGAGCTCCAAATGGATCCCTATGAATCTCTATATGCGAGTAGGTTCATAACAAAGACATGTTGGAATGATGTTGGGGAATAAAAACTACATGGTTCTGAAATTGGAAAGGAAATGGTGGAAAAGGTTAAGATGATTCACCAACACATCAATGATGCTCAGAGTCGACAAAATAGCTATGATGACAATCATCAATGAGACATAGAGTCTCATGATTGGGAAATTTTATTCCTCCACAAATATACATGGAAGAAGGTGCATTGATTTTTGAATAAGGGAAATCTTAGTCCTTGTTACATCGACCATTTTGAGATCCTTGATCACATCCAAATGGTGGCCAATTGACAAACACACCCACTAAACTTTTCTCAAGTATGCGATGTATTATATGTAGACCTCTTGAGGAAATACAAACCAAAACCTTTACTTATACTAAATCCAAGGAAGGTACCACTGGGAATGACATTTCTTATGTAGTGCATCCAGTGAAAAAAATAGATAATAGATAAAAAGTACTACAAAATAAGAAAATACATCTTGTCAAAGTGTTTTGAAGAAACAAAATGTTTTAAAAAGTATCATGGGGACTAGAGGAGCTGATGAAGAAGAGTAAACATCATATATTTTAGTTTGGGAATAAGAAATTTTGAGGGATTTTTTTAAGGGGGGATGATTTTAAGGACCTAAATAGAAATAAATAAAATTCATGTTTTAATTTATTTAGATGTATCCCTAAGTAATATGGTAATATAATACATATTCACTTATTTTATTATATTATATCTAATTGGATTTAAAATACTATTAAGTATCATTACCATTGTTAATATATCCATTTAATGGTGATCACATGGTTGTTATAAATATAGGTTTTAACAATCCCATTGAAAAAGACAAAAAAAGTGGTGGCCTGAACTAGTAGGATCATACCCTATGAACCATAGTATTCAATGATTATAAGGGATATAAAATCTCTGGAATTTTCCCTTTACCAAGACCAATCTGATATCCAACAACAAAAACATGAGAGAAATCGTTTATGGGATAAGTTCAAGCTCATTGAGATCACAACCTAAACCATGTTCACCAAACTGCCCAATGAATGTCCCACCATCTTGCACCATACTCTTAGGTAATTTTATAGAATATTAAATAGATATGTATAAAGATACTATAAATAGTAATACATACATTTTTATATAATAATTAATACAATTTCGTTCTGTTATTGTTCATTGTAATTGATTTTTATTTTCATACAATGAAGCATAAATTGTATTTTTTCTAAATATTCAAATTCAATTAATGATTTTATGAAATTAATGGATTTTTTAAATAAATAATATTTTAATAAAATATTAATATTAAATTATTTTTATCAAATATAAATCATCATATAATAAAATATAATTTTTTATAAGTGATAGAAAACTGTTATTGACAAAAAAACAATCATTTCTTAATAAATGTCATTTTTATTTTAAAGAGAAAATTCAAATATTTATATAATTATTTAGATAAAATTAATATTATATTTTGAATCAGAGAATCAAAATTATCCAATGGTCATTTTTTAAAAATTTTCTAATACAGTGGAATTTTACGGTAAAAATAAAATTTTGTTTAAATATACTTTTTGTTTTATTTCAAGATAATGGCCAAAAGTTCAGTAATAATTACAATAAATGAATTCCATGACTAAACAAATGTTTACCTTCAAAAGAATATTATTTTAAGTTTATTCTATTTATTTTTTAAATCGATTAGGAATCCTTCAAAAATATTAATATATTTTATGGTTTTAAAACCATTTCCTTTAATGTGTCTCTGGCCTTCACATAAGCAAGGGAATCATCATAATAATTTAGGACCTAGGACCTATGAAATAATAAAAAACACTCCCATTTTCCAAAAACCTTGGAAAACTGGTATGGTTTGTGGGGTTGGATATTTTATTATGTATAGATGAATCCTGGTATATAAAAGAAATCACACTCTTTTTTATATTGACCTACATAATCTCTAATTACTCTTCAATAAAACTCATCATAGCATGACCACAATCTTCTTTACGCACCCTAGAGTCATCCCAAGGGACCCTAACACTCAATAAGGCTGTCCCATGAATTTTGAATAACACACTCAAGTAAAAGATCTTCCACTCTTCTCTTTTATCTAGAACTCCTTTTATGTTATGTCTTTTAGTTTCTATTTTAATATGACCTGATATGTTCTTCCTTATACCCTTTAAATAATTTTTTTTATAAATTGTTACAAACCCTTTCATGATCATTTCACCCCTATGAACTCTTATGTACACATGTTACCATAATGAATGCTTCTAAGGGTTCTTTCCTTTCTCTTATTTATTAACAATTCTTTAATATAATTTTCCTTATATTTACAATAACTCATGTATGTATATGTCATTAAATGTATCTTTTACTTTCAATTTTATGTTTTAATAATGAGACATCCATTTCTCTCTCATGAACCCATTTTTTGAATTTTTATGTGATGTTGTTATGCTTCCTAAATGTCAAAATAACAATCCATGCCAAAACAATTATGTAGTGAATACCATACCCATTTCCTATCATGGTTATTCACATATATGCACATATACATTTTAACTGGATACATAAATATGTTTATTTCTCACTTGTTGATCATGGAATGAATTTTGATTATGGATGCATCCATGCGATATGATCTATGTGGAAAAATTAATCATAAGTATGAAATGGTAAAGATGGGTGTTCCCAGATAGTGCTGCAATAAATTTGTTAATGTTTAGTATCATGATATGTCATGTTGGGATAGAGAGTGAACATGATTTCTTTGTGTTACTTTGTACAACATGATGTATTGGATGGTTTATCCTTAGAATTCGTTTTTTAATCTTTGTTTCAAGTTGTATCCGAATTCTCCTTGTTATGATTTCCATGTTATATTATGTATATTGGTTCATGTTTATGATTCATACTCATTTTATTTCATATTAATATTACTATTGTTTAACATTTATTATCCGCTTCATGTTAATCATTATCTATTAACTTATTTGTATTTATAGCTCACCTCTTTTTAATGATTTTCCCTAGGTTATCCCATTAAATTTTAAGGTACATGGAGTATTTTGAACATGTTAGCGAAGTTTTTAACAAATAGGTTGTATTCCATGTTTTATGTCATCATATAATGTACCTAATTCCCTAGGACAATTGTCTTCTTGAACATTCAGGTTGTATTAAGTTTGGTATTATGTAACAAATAATGTATTAATGATAAATAAATGTAAAAGTTGTTATAAAAAATCCCATTTAATCCTACATACCATGTTTTAGTGGTTTTTTTCTCCATGAAATAACAACCATATCCTCCTTAAGAGTAGATTTTAAGGTGACCGGTCAAAGAAAAATTAATCTCCATAACCGATCAATTTCATTTTACAAATTCTTTTTTATCCTGTAAATATTTGTTATTTATAAGAAAATAATAAATTTTGTATCCAAAATATACTAAAATTTTATTATAATTATGAATCAATTATTTTCAACCATCATTGTTTTGAAATTTTAAGTTAAAGTACAACTATATCTCATGTATGACTTACAATCTGCACATAGCAATACAATTCACTATACATATCCATATTTAATAGATGGGTTTTTTCTGATTCATTTAATTTTTATATATTATATATATATATAGTAATTATGAATTTATAATTATCATATCATATCAATCATCTTACCTTAAAACCCGTTGGATAATGATAACATCGCTTGTGTGTATGTGTGGTCCACCACCTCTACGATTGGATGTAATTCATTTTTTATTTTCTTTTAGAATATATGGTAATAAATAAGTATTTTAGGAATACATATTATGTATTTGATATAATAAATATTCTAAAAAATTGAAATACTACTAACCTTTATTTTGTTTTATCTGTAAAAAAGGAAATAACATTCATGCGTACTGCTGGCCTACCGTTTCAAGAAGGGTGAAATTCATTTTCCTATCTCTAATATATATATATATATATATGAATATATATATTTAGTGAATTTATATTATATCTATATTAAAATTAATATTATTGATATTATGGATCCATGATCAATTTATAAGGGTTGAAACTACCAAACTTAAATTCTTATTAAAAATTGAATCAGTTAACACCTAGAGACATTGATTTAAATAAAAATTTAACAATAAATGGGTATTAAAATGTTATAAAGGGATAATATATGATATTATTAGTATGTAAATGGGCCTGGTATAAATTATAATAAACTATTATTTATTATATTTTATGATATAGAACATTTAATACATGTAGAACGCTATTTAAGGGTTTTATGTTTTCAATATCAATGTTTATCTAGATTTTTTATGATAATATTTCAAATTATGAAATCATACGATCTAACTTACATGTAATTAATTAATTACATTCCCTCTAGTAATTCCTATAAATGAAATATTTTCTTTTTATCTTCCCTTTATTAAATACTCGTGATACCAAGCAATTTTTATGATAATAAGGACTTTAACTATACCTTATGATTAAAATTATTTCTATTCAACATACATATATTCTCAAAAAATTTACAATAGATTTTTTAAAATAAAATTATCAATATTTAATGTTATTTTAATCCATGATTTAAATTTTTTAAAAATGGTTTTATCGAAACTTCATTATATCTTCTGAAGGATTCACTAGTCATTTTTTTATAAATATAAGAAAGGATTTTTTTCATATAATTTATAAAAGAAGAAAATAATTTCCCCCTTAATAATAACTCTATACCTTGAATCTTCATATACGTGTCTATAATCATAAAATAAAATAAATATTTACAATAAAATTTTGAATATTTTTAGATGTTAAAAAAATGTGGAAACTATATTTTCCTAAATAAATATTCTAAGTGATATATAATGGAGTTTTCATATAAGTTGAGATCCTTTAATATTACTAATACTTCATCATGGATATGCTCTAATTTTGCTATCCTGAATATTTCTATATATGTTTTATAATAATTATTAAAAGTTTTTTTTATGAAACCCATTCTTTTTCCACTTGTAATTATATGATGAATTGATGAGGTGTTTATAAAACCCTCTTATTTTCCAATGGTTATTCCATTAATTAAATTTTATGAAACCCATTTCACTTTCATGGGTAATAATATAATGAATGTTTTTAGTATCTTTTAAAAAAATTATATGATTTTAATTAAGTTATTGGTTGACCGAGAATTATATATCAATTAAACAGAATGTGTAAATATGGATATCTCTAAAGAAAAATTTGAATATAATGGGGGTGTGAATACAGTTTAGTAATATAATATGATGACTATTATATTCTTGAGAGTGATCCTCTCCTACTGTGATTGTTTTGGGAGTAATGAAAATCTAATATGATAGTTTTGGTATTAAAACATGGAAATTATGGAAATTATTTTCTATATTTGTTTATTTATTTTAAGAAATATATGACTTATTCCAATGTTATTATCTCATTGATCATGTTATTTTATTTATTTCATATTCATATCATATTAACAACTACACTTTTTCTCAACAATCAAGATTCTGGTTTGTTTCATGAAGGGTATGGTATTCCAATGATACGATCATGTTTTCATACCCTTAATCTTATGTTATATTTACATTGATATATCCCTTGAATACCATTATTGATAATATGAACTCACCCTTTCTTATTTTTAATTTCTATAGATTATGAAGAATTTTTTTTATGTATGATATGTCTAAAAAGTGTTCTATTTATGAATTACATAGTAAGAGATGATTTAGTTCTATTTTGAACTGGTTGTTTATATATCCATGTTAACAAATATATTATACCTATATGATTCTAGAATAGATTGTTATGTTATGTATAAAGTTTTTATCTAATAATATTTAATATGTGTCTATGAAAAGTGTTTGTATCTTTATTATTTCTCATAGAGAAGTTTAGTGAAAAGTTAAAAAATAATATGAAAAATCATTAGTGAGAACATTGGGAATAAGTCTATATATAAGATAAGAAAAACATATTTTGTTACTATTCAGGGATAACCTACGTTAATCCTATGGTGTCATAAATTGAAAATAATGTTTCATTATGTAGTCATAGTATAAATAAATTTTCTTGAATATATAATTTTTCACAATGAATAATATTACACACACTATATTAATTCATTATAGTTAATGGATAAAATTAGAAGGAACCATGTTAATATATAATTTGATGAGCTACTTGATGAATAACCTCAGTGGAAACCAAATTTAATGGGAGTTGGAGTGAAAAATATTATTTCTGGGGTTATAAAAATTTCTCAAGAAAGGAATATTTCAAATCATAAAAATGAGAAAAGGAGGGAACAATGTTCTGTTGATTCCATCAAAAGGAAAAACCACCTTTTGTAGTGTGTCTTATGATTCACATGGTATTGAGAAATGGATTAGCACCACTAGATAGATATTTTCTTTGTTATATTTTCATTACATAATAAAGGAAATTTAGTGGTTTATCATTGAAATTACTAAGAAAATCAATGATGAAATCCTATCAATAACACAAAAAAACATGAAAAAATTTACACTATATAGTATGAAGTGATTATTAATTAATTTGAAAATATTTACTTCCCAAATATTAATCATTCAAAAAAAATGGAGATATAATTCCTTGAGGAAAAATAGAAGGATAATGAATATATTAGTACATATGAGGTATATTTTATGATACATGCATGGTATTCTTCTGGTATTATCTTCCATTATTAATGTATGGTGTATTGATTATTCAGTGGATTATAACAAATTATTTGAATGGAATTAACCATAATGGAATTCAGTTGATATAATGAAATCATTTTATGTGATATTAATGTGGAATTGGATATTTTAGGCACCCATCATTCTATTTGTTTGGAAATGAAAAAATATGAAATTTACTTGAAATTATAAAAACCCTTGAGGAGAAGAAGATGAACATCCCATTAATCTATATGTGTGGCTAGAAACATAGAGGAAATTGTGTTAAGGAGAATTTAAAATTTTTATGTTTTGAAAATAATTTCATCCATTAATCAAATTAAAAAAAGATGTGCATTTACAAGTCAATGAAACGAACAATGAAAAAGATCAATATATTGATCCTCCCACACTACAAAGATCCAATTTCATATATTATGATAATTATCAAAACTATTACTAAAATGAAATAGTTAATAAAAATTATTGACTTCATAAAACTCTTAATCAAATAGAATAAGGTAAATGATTAATTATTCCTATTTCAAATGAGAGTTATAATAACAAAATGGTAAAAGATACATATACCATCCAATCTAGAATTGGTAGTGTCATATTTGATCCAAAATATTCCCACCCATTTATATCTGAGGATTTTACTATGGGTATCAAATTTCCAACACATAAGCTAGATTTTGATATAGAAGTTAAAACACCAAATGGGGAAATGATCACACAACAAGTCTATGATTATTCTCCAATTGAATATTGAGAGAATTTGATTCTTGAAAATCTCATTACTCACTATCTATTTGAATTTGATTTTATTTTCTGAATTTATTGGTTTTCATTACATTAAGATAACATCAATTGTAGATAAATGGTAGTCACATTTTATATTATAAATCAACATATTATTATATATCAATGGGAATAAAATATAATATCCAAATTGAAATTTCATACATTTTATGGGTCTTTATTCTTATAACAAAATAGTGTTTATTGCATATGGATAGGTAGAATATCAACCTAGATGATATTCCTATTTTTAATAAGTATTTTATTTATTTATTGAATATTTTCCCTTCCATCCATAAAATCATGAATTTAATTTCTTAATTGAACTCATACTTATTGTTACACATATTTTAATGACTCCACATTAAATGAAATTAGGTTGAGTTTTATAAATTATTGATGAAAATGTTGGAGAATATTAAAAATAAATTACTTTTTATGTTCTCATGATGTTGAGGTGTACCTATTATTTTTATTAAGAATAATGATAGAGAAATGAATATTTTTATTTATTATGAGGTGATTTATAGGATAATAATCATGGATAAGTATCATCTTTATTGAATAGAATGAATTTTTGATTAGATTTTTTGGAGAATAATAATTTCCCAAGATTGATCAACATCTTTGATATCTTCAATTGATGGTTAATAAAGATGATATACCCAAGGAAACATTCTTTACAACTAATTGACACTATAAATATATAACGGTTTTATTTGTATTTTCTAATTACCATGTAATCATCATGGATTTAATGAACAAATCCTTTAAAGTTGAACCTGTTTAATTATTGGCAGTATTTGTAATTGATATTCATATATTATAAAAGGGAATATAAAAGCATAAATATACCTTGAGGATTCCAATGAAAACTATAAGTAAGGTGGAGTTGTATAAAAAATTTACAAAGTGAGAATTCTGGATACAAAATTTTATATTTTTGGGGAATTAATATCAAGAGAGGGTATATTGATGGATGCATCAATGATGGATGTTATTGACCATTGGATAATAGCAACCAATATTAATGAGATTTATATAATTTTTTTATTTTTGCATATTATAGACTCCTTTGAAAAACATATCATGACATTATAATATAATCACCATGATAAATCCCAAAATAGAAAATTTTCTTTATATAGATGAATGTGAATAAATTTTTAACAAAAAAGGGATGGGTTTTCATTGAAATGATGCATAAAATTCCCTACATTAGAAAAGGGTTCGAAATCATTATTGATGTATTGAATAATGGAATAAGATGAATTATTATATAGAATGGCATGTTTATATCTAATTCATTATGATAGGTGAATGTTTAAGATAAGAATTACCAAACTCATAATTTTGAGTTCGCTATGGTAAATTCTTCTCTCATGATAAAAAGTCATTATATTAATGTACATTGGTGTGATATATATTAAAAAATTTGATGTATATATTCATTCCAAATTTGTTGAATATGCTCTATGTACAATGGTTATTGTTTATTAATGATTACGAAATCATAATACATTTAATCCCTATGAAAGTGACAAGGGTGGATGCAGATCTGGGTAGAAAGAATCGTGCTTTCCTATATATGATGAGGAATACAGAAGGTATAATGTACATGGATTTCCATATTATGTATATAGAATTATTAAAATAAGGTTATAAATATTTTCTTTCTCAAATATGTGTTGAACCATCTATGAATATGAATATTAAAGGAGGTGTAGAAGGAAGATGTAGATTTGAAAAAGTATGCCATAAATATTTCAATGTTCATCCATGATTTTTATGGAATGATATGGATATAAAATATTTTATTTCTTCTACCCATTATATAATTGAGGATTGATATATTGAATGAGGTTAATAGTTCATCATTTTCAAATCATCCAAGGAGTATGAATATGTATAGATATTTGAAAGAGTATTTTTTGGAGGACAACATGGTGTGTGATGATTCAAATCTTGTTTCTATGCTTCGTATATCCTTGTGTGAAGGAAATGATATAGAAGTCATAGGGGTTGTTTCTACAATTAGTCATACCAAAATGGATATAGGAGAACACCACCATGTATTTTTTCATCACAATTCCAAAAATATCTAAAGGAAATAATGAAATTTTGGTTATAAATGACCACCATAAAAAGTAAGCAAAATTTATTTTTATTTTATATGTTTCACTCCTAATAATAAATCTAGAATTTACATTAAATATCTTGAATGGTTTCATGTAGTACCACCACACATTGTATATTACTAGGATATAAGGTTAACCATGACATTATTATGATGTATTCAATATGATTCAGATAATGAATTGATTCTCAATATAGTGTATCATCCTTAGACAAATGGCCAGTCTAAGATAAATTTTCAAACCCTAGAGGATATACTAAGATCTTTTTCTATGTATTTCATAGTATGTTGGGATCAATACAATTAGAACCAATATTTTATTAGGAATTGATTTATGATTTATTAAATAAAATTACACATAATAATGTAATAATAGATTATGTTTCCTTATGTTATTGCAAAATTAGGATCATAGAATAATAACTTGAAAATGGAATATAATGAAATATTCATAAATTCCATAACATTAACAAAAATTTTATTGGTTATTCTAACACTACATGATATTACATGGGAATATATATAATAAAGGTTTGATATATAAGGCCTAGTATGGTAATCGAAAAAGAATAACATTAAATGTAGTAAATATAAACAAGAGCCATATCAAGGTATCATAAATAGAGTGAGA
Organism: Viscum album; assembly: GCA_963277665.1. NCBI lineage: Eukaryota > Viridiplantae > Streptophyta > Magnoliopsida > Santalales > Viscaceae > Viscum > Viscum album. The sequence continues at coordinate 229,798,458 of OY728143.1, forward strand.
ATGAAAATATCAAAAAATTAGCCATGCTATAAAATGATAATATAAAGGGAACATGGGAATGTGGAAAAAATATAAAACGTGAAAATATCAACATATGTAAAAGATAACCATCAATACATAATAACATAGTGTTATTAGGATATACTTCAGTTTACCATACATGGAATCATATGAGATAATAAATTACAAAATGTATTGGAGGTCTATATATATCTCGTCCCACCCATCACATTCATAACATATACATGCATAAGTTTTCTATATATATCAAACATAATTAGGATTTCATTATGGGTCAAATGCATGTAAATCCAAAATAAATGATGTATAAATTATAATATGTGAATAAAAATTGGTTGAAATAGAGATGGCTATTCACTATATAAATATTTGGCATAGAAAATTTCATGATAAATCTAGTAGAATAATAGTTGAACATAAGGTTTTATTAGAGGGGTGAATGTGATCCAGATGGGTCTCTAATTAGATGGAAATATTGATGAAAATAATATGGACATAAATTTTTTTTTCCTAACTTTAACAATTTAAAAAATTCATAACATTATGAAGATTATTTAATAAATATGAGAAGGGGAGGATCCCTTACATGGATAGGGTGCTTTATAAAGCATTATAGGAGTTTAATTAAAGCTTGGGGACCCTTTAGAGTGTTGTAGAGAGGGAAGGGGAAACTAAAATATTTCTCCTTGTATATTTAGTGTTGATGATTGAGAATATATGTGGGATTATACAAAAGAGGTGTGGATAATTATTTTTTAATTTGAAATTAAAGATTTTACTCCACATGATAATTTATTCAAACCCACAAACCTTACAATGGGGTTTTACATGGATTCTAAAAATGGGAAGTGGTTTTCATTATATTTTAATATATAAATTGAACCCATTAAAATAATCCCCTTAGTGATGTGAAAGTGAGTCATTTTTATAATGAATTGGTTTTAAAACATTAATCTATATTATATGTTGTAAATGATTCATTAAGGTCTTATATAATTAATCAAAAAACATCAAAAACACATTATATTAATGTTGAAATTTATATTTGATCCTTGATGTCTCTTATTATATATGTTACATCATATGCCATTAATTATTATTTTCTAATGTAGACCATATATTTAGAGTATAATTATTTGTAAGCCAAATGTTCCGTTATCTAAGAAAATTGAAAAAAATATAATTGGATCATTTTAATGTGTTAATTAAAAAAATATTTATATTATAATAAAAATTCTATAAATATTTGAATTTATAATTATTTAAATACCATTTCCTAATTTTGTTTGTTGTTAAAGAGGAAGAGGTTATTTTTTTAGTGAGACTTCACTAAATTTGTAATCACATATAGTTTATAGTGATATCCCAAGTACATAGACATAATACGATTGTATTTTTCTTGTATTATACCTTTTTGGTTAATTATGTAGAACAATATTTTCCATGAATTTAGTTTATATAATTAATTTTTTTGTATGTGTAAATGAACATAAAAGGATACATGCGTTCCTTAAAATGGGAGAATACATTCATTTGGGGATTAAAAGAAATGTTCAAACCCAAATTTACTCCATATTAGGGTGTGATTAATCCTATGTTTCAAAAAAGTGACGTTAGTGATATAATATTTTCATGATGAATATATATTTAAAGGAGTATGTATATGAAAAAAATAATTAATGTAAATGTATTTATAACATTATATGGATGAAACATACATCTATTCATAAACTACACAAGATCATATTTGTGATCTCATAGTCTTGATGATTTCTCCATATTGGTGTATGCAATTTACATTCGTGAATTAATATGGATATTTTTAATTTAATGTTATATGAAGCTAATCAATGTGGATGTAAAATAAAAATAAGAATTATCAAGTGATTTTTGAATAAAATTTATATTAATTTGATATGTATCACATTTTATGTAGAATTGAAGGATAAATTGGCCATCATCTATAAAGGAGATAGAAATGTGAAAGAGAAAAAGTTGTAGGTTTTTCATACAACATTTAAATATATTAATTTCATTTTAGTGGAAAAATTTATTGATTCTTCATTCTAATCATGAATGTTTTTATTTTCCTTATTTTAATTAAATAAGATATATGAATTTGGAGATATTAAATAAAATAATGGTGGTTATTTCCTCCCTTGTATTATCTATATGTGTTATCTATTGAATAGAGGGATATGGTGGATCTTTCTATTTACTAATTCTATAGTTTCTTGGATTCATATGGGATGTGTGCGAATCTATGATGCACATCATATTATTCTTCATTGGATATGGAATTCATGGACATAGAGGAAAATAAAAACATTGAATATGGATTTATAGAAGATGATATAATTGAAAAAATTATATCATTTATGGAATGTAATTTTATATGAGTAATAAAATATTCCATGGGAAATTATAGTTTTATTTAATTTAATGTGGAATTGGAATAGAAAATTTATATAAGAATTCTAATAACACTCGCTGATGATTAAGGTGAGGTGAAATTTATATAAACCAATTTATATCTAAAGATAATTAGATAGAATCAATTAAAATATATGTAATGACCGTATATTTTAAAAAAGGAAGACGTTCCCTTCATATAATTACATTTTATGCTATAAAACACATAAATAGCATATATATCCAAATAAAAAGATATTCTCATGAAACTATAATATTTATAGAAATAATGGAACCTATACCAATCTAATAGTAACATTAACTTTGGAATGACAATGTGGATCATAAAAATAGTAATTTGGAAATATAATAGTAACCTCTAAGTTGAAATTATAAATAAAATTTGGGTATCTTATGAATTAAAATATAAAATATTTATATCATGGAATAATTAAATAAATATTTAAAATGATAAATTAAGTATTGGTATTTTCTTAAGTCATGATATAAATTTTAAATTTTATTATAAATATAATTATTTAAAAGTGATTTTATTCTCATAATTTTATTAAAAAATTAATATTTTATTTCAATTGATTATAAGATAATTTTATAATACCTTAATTAATTTCTTCATAGTGTTATAAAAAAGTCACACTTTTAAAATCGATATTTTTCATGTAAATGAGAATTTTAAATAAAAAATATATTTCATATATCTAGAAAATTATTTTCATTAATTTGGGATTATTTTTTAATTCTAGCCATAAAAAAAATTTAGGGTGAAGTTTGTGGAATTTTTATAAAATACTTGAATTTTTGGAAAATATAGACATTTTAACATTTGTGATATAAGCTAAATAGATGAATTATGGATTCATAGATGATGTAAGGATGATTTGTGCCCACAATTCCAAACAAATCTTCTTAATATTGATATATTTAGTGAAAATTATCAAAATATCCAACATCTTGAGAAAAAATAATAAACTACTGAATAAAATAATGGAAAAAATGCCTCTCATCCACTATAAATACCACCCCTCACTACCTCTTCTTCTCATAGAACTATATTACTGTAGTTTATCCAAATTATTCCCAATCATCTTCCACATTATCTTACCCATTTATAAAAGCCTTTTTTCTCAACAAAATACCTAACCCAATTTCCTAAGGTGGTTCTCAAGGAGAATAATTCAAGAGGAAAAGTCACGTTACTGTTTTCTTTTAGGATCATTTCAATTTATTGTATTTTATTGTTATCTACTCACTTAAACTTATCTATTTTGCATTATAACTGTTTTATCTTTTATACAAATTATTTATAATATGAATATTTATGAACAACATTAACCATATTCTTTTCTCCTTTTTATTCTTAAAATGAAATCATCATCTGTATAGTGTTGGTTTATCACCTTCAAGGACGATATATTTTCATTTTCCCTCAAAGTATTCATTTGTCTTCCTAAAACCACTTAAATGGTTGAAAATATATTTAAAATTTCTTCTTATAACCATTTTATTGTTTTATAACAAATAGATATACATAATATTAAATAAAAAACAAAACTCCTTCATGATGATCGAAAAAAAAACCAAATTAATCTAAACGATCATCCTTAATGTTTTATATAATGATATATCCATATAAAAATGATATATAAATTCATTCAAACTTATATATGTTCATTAATAACATATAATTTCAATTATGGAGAATTATTATCATTTTACATGATCTCTCATACATGAATAAAAATTAACTGATCATTATAACCAAGAAAATCAACACTCACGAACAATTAAGTTGAACTTTATAACACATAATTATGGTGGTAAATAAACTTAATAAAGGTATAATAAATTTAATACATACATAATAGGTTCTATATTTTTTAATTAATGAATCTAATTTAATAACCTAGGATATTATATTAAGGAAAGCATTTTGAAATAAGGTATAGGGATTCTTTAACCCAAATATCTTTCATTTTGGGTTCCTTATTTCACTATATTTTCAATAGGAATTTTCAGTTAAAGTTCCATAAATATCATTTATTTTTCTTCTTCTATTTTATTTTATAGGATATAATTGTTTCCAATGTGGTTTTATAACAAGTGTAATGATTTTTCCAAAATAAATCTTCTTACCAAAAATACATATTTAACATATCATGAGATTGTTTCTTCTTTACTCATGATTGATGATTATTATACAAATTATGTTATTCCCTCATTATTTTTGGAACCCCAAAGGTTGTTCACGAATTTATTCATTGTTAAATGAAAGTCATTCCATTCTATTGGTTAATTTATATCCAATATTTACATGCATTCTATGTGGCATGCATAATACTGTAAATGAAATGTTATGATGGGAATGCTTGAAAATATATAGGGCATGAAAATATTATGATTTTATGGGCGCACCTAGTATTATATATAACTCCAATGCATTGGGTAAATGTAAGTAATAAATGATATAAATTGAAATATTCACGAGCATGATGCATTATTTTTCAAAACTTTGACTGGTAGTTTACCCCTAAGACATGATGTTTCATTTTTATTCATTTACATATTCGGTTACTTTATCTAATGCTTCCAAAAATTATTGTGATTATGAGTTTATGATAATTATTATGATCAAACAGGTTTCAAGTAATTTATTCATCCTTTTACTGGATTTTAGATTACCCATTCTTTTGATGTGTATCCATAGGTGAATACTTGTACTAAGGAGAGCACGAGGGTCAATAAGAAGCTAGAGAAGAAGGAAATAAATAAATTTGTATGCAGTATTATGTAAAATTTATGCATGGGTCTAATTTTATAAATACACTAAACCATTGGATCTTGAATTTTTATAAATATAATATTATTTATCTTTTAAATAATGTAATAGTCATGTACGACAAATCAGGGTTCTTATAGTTTGTATCATATAATGGTTTAGTTGATTTTGGAATTAGGATGAGAGAAACATCGTGAGAACACTTAGTATACGACTTTGTATATGTTAGAAACCAAGAATATTTTTTTAGAAAAAATATAATCTTGGGGATCCCACAAGATAAGTCTATAGAGATAATTTCACATTGGAATAATTTATTTGATTAGTAAATATGGACTTATGTTTTTTATAACCATTAATATTTTACAAAATGGTGGGAACCAGGTTAAAATAGGCAAAAACCCTTGCGACATATAATGAAATTATTTCACAAATTACATCCCCAATTATTTAAGAGGTGGAGTTAAAAATTTCATTGTGATGCTTAACCACCTATCTCAGTCTATGAACAATATCCTGAACAATGTGGATTGTATGCATCCACCTATAAGGGAGAAACATCTATCAAGAATTTTATTTAGAAAAAAACACCGATGTTTAGTAGATCTTATAATCCACTATTCAATGAACAATTTTCATTTTAATTTAGATAATATTTTATATACTTCACTATTCTATGATGGAGAAGGTGACTCTATAAATTTATCATCTAAATATAGTGGATGAACAATGGTAGGAATTTAATAAGAACATCGAGATGAATGATTAAAGATTAGAGATGGAGTGAGAAGACATTAAGATAATATTTCCTGTCATTAATTTCCCTATAACTCTTCATAAAAATATGGGGAGAGAAATAATATAGAAAAATCAAATGGAAGGTGAATATTTCATGGAATATGAATAAAATCTCACAAGGCCTTCAATGTACACCTTAGGTTTTGTTATCAATAATGTTAGAAAAATTTATTGATTCTATAGTGTTTCAAAAACCCACCATAAAAATTACCTAGATATTTTAGAATTTGGACAATTTGAAGAAGTTGTTAAATGTGCTCTCAAAGTGGAGATGATGTTTAATTATTATTCCCATGGATATGGGGATAAGACAAGAATGATAGAGTTTTAAGATAGTGGATCTAATGACATTGGTGGAATGAATTATCTACCCCCACATGTCAAAAATATTGGATGAATTATCATGGGAACTTTCTTAATGGTATGGGGAAATGCGATTAGTTTGGAAGAGAAGGCCACCAATCTCATGATTATCAAAGAAACATAAAAATTCTGACCGATATGATGGAGTAATAGAGATCATCACCCATGGTTCAATGCATAGGGAGTAAGGGAACCATGCAAGCTAGTTCACTGAAGACTGAGCCCTCATGGGTAATCAGTGTCAGCCACGACCAAATCTAGAGGGGAAAGGGAAAGCATATTCCATTACTACTGCATATGTGGAGAAACAAAACAAATTGATACAAGGTATAATTCCTATTAACTCAAGAATGGAAAAAGTTTTATGTGATTCTAATTATATGAATTACTTTTTATTGTGCATTCTTTTTAGAACTATTGAATAGAATCCCTAAATACTTAATGTATAGATATCTATAAAAAGGCCTATCAGTGGAATCATTTAAACCAATGTTTTGGAATCTTCTCTTATTGGAATATCTGGGATGATTCTTCCAGAGAATATCATGATACATCCCTTGGTGCAATTTAATGTAATATAGTGGATGGGTTGTCTCTCGTTATATAGAGTAAACATCAATTTCCATAAAGAATAAATAAATTTTCATATGTTGAACCATCCCTTTATCCCCGATAAATGTAATAATGATCATGAATCTCTTTTAAAAAATTCTTTAATGGTGTGGGTATTGATTCTTTTTGATGAAGAATACCTTTCGGAAATAGTTGAGTCAATAACAGGTATCAACCTTGTGGAAATGCCCATTATGGGGGAATACAATGACTTATTCCCCTAAGAGATACCCAAAATTCCCCTAGATGATGACATAAAGATCCAAATAGAACACATACTCAAAGCTACTCCAATCTCAAAATGTCCCTATCTTATGGAACCCATCTATCATGACCCATCCCCCAGGACCCGTGTCGTGTCTACCCCAAGCTCGCCTTCCATAGGCCAGGGGCTGGCGACTAGGAGCAAATGTGTATTTCCCTAAAACCGGGAAGGCATTGCCTTTATAACCTGTAAACGCACACACCATAGCAAACTACTGGATACAAAACACTAAGTAAACTGTATAACAAAAGAGTGCAGGAAAGTAAAAGGGGTCGGAAATACAAGCCCAACTATAAAGTAAAAGGAATTGTAAGTACAAGTACAACTAAAGAAAGGAAAAACAAATGCTGGGTCATCCTCCGGGATTCCCACCTGAAGGGTAGGTACAGATAGCCTCCTCATCATTCCAGGTCTGTCAGTCTCCTTCAGGTATGGACTCATCATAAGGTCCAACTCTAGGTACTGGCTTGTTGTAAGGTACACCTTGAGGTACCGTCCAGTCCTGGTATTCTCAGCCTCAGTCAGCGTTGTTCGTCATCTGTATCCAACATAATGAGATGCAGGCATAGTCCGTGTAGGGGTGAGTATAATGATACTCCGTAGGGACCCCTTTACAGTCAAGGTCTCATAAAATACAACAAGGATAAACCAAAATGTATGAAATCAAAAGATAACCTTACTTATGTATATGCCCATACATATACCTCAGTTATCTAGTTATCCATCTCAATCATGAGGAAAACACAAAAGTACTGACTCAGTTCAACCAAGATTATATTCACATTATCGAAACCTCAGCTACTAGAGAAATCCTCCTCTATTGAGTATAGTGGGCCTTCCGCATCACAAAGAGGTGCTTCCCACTAACCTTGTACTACTAAGGTTCTCCTCCTGTCGAGTACCATGGTTCTATTGCGTCACACAGAGGCACTCCCCACCGTGGGTCTGCCGCCACAACTAGGCGCTCCCCCTCATTTCCTATAAAGGTACTACTCCTGTCGAGTACCATGGGTCTTCCACCACAACCAGTCACTCCCCATTGGTCTAGTCGATTCACTTCAAGTCAAACAGTCAGCAGTCGTCAAGTCTCAGCCAGCTACTAGGTCTATTCACTCTGCTCGTTCGTCACTAGAAGGATCTGCTCCACGAGCTACTGGTAAATACACCAAATATCACGAAGCCCCAAGAAGAAGTATCTCAAAGGTCCGCCACTTCATAGGGGTCTCAATGCAATAGACAGTGCGTAAATCAGATGCCTGGTCTGTGAGTTATTATCCTTTTAGTCCTGGGGGCCGGGTTGGATTCGTACAAGATCCAACTTGACCGTATATCAACAATACCCCAAACTCTAGTGGGGTATACTTAAAGGGACCTTCATGCTCCAAGATTACCAGGTTCGCTGATAGTTCCTTAAACGGACGCCCAATGCCAACGGTATGACCAAAAGAAAGTAAAGGGGTCGTAGTGTTTCCAGATCCGGTCTAACCCAGTCTAACCGACCCGGCCCGACTTAGTCTAGGTTGACCCGGTCTGGGTCGACATGGCCTGACCTGTTGGGTTTGGCTAGCCGGGCACGCTGAGCCCAGTCCAACAGGCTGTTAGGGGTCGCGGAGGTCTGTAGGGGTGCGGAACAGCCGCGAGGGTGTGGATTGGTCATGGGTTGGTGTTAGGGTGGTTCGACATAGAGGGCGCCGCATGGGAGACTCGACCTGGAGGGCGTCATGAGGGCATGGTCCGGTTCTTCCGGGGCACCGCGAGGGGCGTGGGAGGCTGGCTCAGCCGGGGCGCCATGATGGTCGTGGGAGATCGGCTCGATAGGGGCGCTGCGAGGGGTGTGGAAGGCTGGCTCGGCTAGGGATTCGTGATGGGAATGGGAGGCCGGCTCAGCTGGGGCACCGTGAGGGGCCCAAGGGGCCTGCTCGGCCAGGACACCATAAGGACAGGGTGGTCGGGGCCGACTTGGCTAGGGCCGGTTCGGTCAACAGACAACGTGACCAGGGTGGCCCGGCCTGGGTTGGCTCGGTCGGAAGGGCAGATACCACAAGGGCAGTTCGGTCGGGGTTCCATGAGGGGGTGTGGCCGGTTCGGCAGGCGGCAGGGCGGAACACCGCGGGGGCGGCGTGGGTCGTGGAGGCCGCGGGTGGCGACGCTGTTTCCTACATCGCCTTTGTCATCTCGTCGCCTCATCTCCATTCTGAAGAACATCAAAAAGAAGAACGATGGAGGGGGGTCGGGCCTTGTTAGATTGGTTAGAACCCTCAGTGTTTAGGGTGGTATTATTTGGCTTACAAGAATGAAGCACAACAAACCCTCCTGTAATGATTAATCCCAAAACCAGCAAAAGTAAAACATGTGCGGATCAACTAGTTAAAAGTTGATCTAAGTTCTTTGTTTTAGAAATAATTAATCACTAGAATAATATCATATTCAAATAAAATCCCTAATTTGTTCATTGTCCGCCGACGGAGTCGCGGGGGAGAAGACAGATCGTTATGAAAAGTTGGACGTCGGTGTCGTCTGCGTTTTTCCTCAATCGTCAGTTTGAATGCCAGATCGTCATAGTGGAAGAAGTCCTACATCGGAGGAAGTCCTGAGGAAGAAGGTCAAAGTCAGGGTCGATGTTCTTCATTGGTGGAGCATTCTTCGTTGGTGGAACAAATTTTTTGTAGAGGAAGCATTCTTCGTTGGAGAAGCTTTCTCCCAAGAGCTCCTCTCAATTCTCTAAAGCCAATCCTTTCCCAAATTCCACCATTAAGGAAAAGAAATATCCAAAATCAAATCAATTGATAGATTTTAATTTAATGTTGACACAGAAAATTAATTGATAGACTTTAATTTTATATTGACACATAAAATTAATTGATAGGTTTTAATTTTATGTTGACATAAAAAATTAATTGATAGGATTTAATTTTATATTGACACTCAAAATTAAATTGAAAGAATTTAATTTTACGTTGACACATAAAATTAAATTTAAAGAATTTAATTTTTCGTTGACACATAAAATTAATTGAGGGATTTGAGAGGTTCCCCCCCCATTATGAGGGATAAACCTCAGGTGGTCCCCACCACCATAACTTGTGGGAGGTTAAGGTGTGGTGGTCCCCACTTCTAACTTCTAAATGGGTGGTTATAATAGATAAAATAAAATAAAACATGTGTTTATTTTATTTTATTGTTTCCACAAAAAACCCAAAGACTAACTTTTTCCCTCGACCAACTGCCATCGAGGTGAATGTCTCTTTAAGAAAATACTAGCACTGTGAGTTCAACGGCGCCCTTAGATTTCATTTCAAAGCACCGATTAAAAATTTAGAAAAAACCCTCTCATACCTTTACTGAACATAGCCGAACTAAACTTCAGAAATTTATTTTGGGCACACCGAGCCTTGGAATGATGCGTCGTCAATTTTGAAGGACTCGTAAAATTCCCATTTATTTAAAAAAAATTACATGGCAATTCCAAGTCTTTACATTCTCCCCACCTTAGGATTTATGTCCCGATAAGCCATAACTCAAACTAAGGGAACAAGTGGGGGTACTGAGCACGTATCTGAGGCTCCTGCTCCCATGTGCTCTTCTGGAGGTTCCCATGCTTCCAGCGAACGCGCACCAGAGGTATCGACTATCCACAAAGGACCTGATCCTATCGATCCTCAATCTCTACTGGAACCTCCGTAAAAGTCTCCCCCATCTTCGACGTCCAGCTCACCATGTTCAATGATGTGAGAAGGGTCATGCATGTATCTACTCAGCTGCGATACGTGGAAGATGTCGTGCACCCGGTGCAACTGAGGTAGAAGAGCTAAGAGGTATTCCACCACCTCAACTCTACTGAGGACCTGAAAATGTCCGTTGAACCTTGGATATAACTTTCCGCCTCAGCCAAATATTCGTAGAATATTTCAGGGTGAGACCCATAGAAAGACGTGGTCACCATCGTCGAACTCCAAAGGTCTCCGTCTCTTGTCGGCATACAACTTTTTCCGGGTATGTGCAGTCTTCATCTGCTCCTGGATGATCTGAACCTTCTCTGTGGTAGCCCGTACCATCTTGGGTCCCACGAGTGCTGACTCCCCTGGGTCAGTCCAGCACAAAGGTGATATGCAAGTTTTCCCATATATCACCTCAAAAGGTGCCATCCCTATGGTGGAGTGATAGCTGTTATTTTACACAAACTCTACCAAAGGAAATTGATCCTCCCAGTTGTGACCAAAGTCTAGGACACAAGCACGCAACATGTCCTTGAGGGTCTAGATGATCTTTGTCACGACCCGTCCTCGGGGCCCGTGCCGTGACTACCCCAATCCCGCCTTCTATAGGCCAGGGGCTGGCGACTAGCACCAAGGCATAAATCCCGGTAAAAAGGGAAGGCATTGCCTTTGTAAAGTAAACAATCACACAGAGTACAAGCGGAAGAAGTAAACACTAAGTAAAAACTGAGTACAACAGTAAGTGCGGAAAGTAAAAAGGGGACGGAAATACAAGCCCAAATGTAAAGTACAACTCGAAGGGAAAACAGCAACTGAAAAGTAAAGCTGCTATGCCGAGCTACCCACTGGAAATCCCACCTGAAGGGTGGGTACAGATAGCTCCTCTGCTCCTCGGGTCCTGCCGTACGCTCCGAGTATGTCCGCCCAGTGGTCCACCTTCGGGTACCACCTCGTCATCACGTCCACCTCTGGGTACCGTCTCGTCGTGAGGTCCTCCTCCAGGTACCATCTCGTCGTATAGTCCACCTCCAGGTACCGTCCAGTCCTCGAACACTCGGCCTCTGTCAGCAATGCCCGTCGTCTGCAACCAACACAACGAGGTGCGGGCATAGCCCATGCAGGGGTGAGTATTACGATACTCAGTAGGGACCCCGAGACCTTCAAGGTCTCACTAAACCAACAAGGATAACCACAAAGAAGATCTCAACAGATAAACTCTACTTAGGTATATGCCCATACATATACCTAAGTTATCAAGTAACCCATCTCAATCATGAGGAAACACAAGGATTGTGAAATCAATGGATAACCACTACCCGGGTATATGCCCATACATATACCTAAGTTAGCAAGTGACCCATCTCAATAATGAGGTAAACACAAGGTCAAAAGTCTCAGCTCAACCAGGATTTTCATTATCGAAACCGTAACTGCTGAAGAGCTCCGTCTCTGGAGTGTACAGTGGTCCTGTCACGACTCCGAGGTACTTCTCACTAACCTAAGACTGCTGAAGAACTCCACCCATCGAGTACTACGGGCCAGCTGCTACAACCAAGCGCTCCCATGTGCCGCTACAACCAAGCGCACCTCAGTCGTGGGTCTACCGCTACAACCAAGCGCTCCCATGTGCCGCTACAACCAAGCGCACCTCTGTCGTGGGTCTGCCGCTACAACCACGCGCTCCCATGTGCCGCTACAACCAAGCGCACCTCTGTCGTGGGCCTGCCGCTACAACCAAGCGCTCCCATGTTCCGCTACAACCAAGCGCACCTCTGTAACACACCGAGTCGTTCGATCAGCAGTCGTCGGGTCTCAGCCAGCTACACGGTCTCCGTACTCCGCACGCTCGTCACTGGGAGGGTCCGCTCCACGAGCTACAGGTCGATACTCCAAGTATCTCAAAGTCCCACGAAGAAGTATCTCAAAGGACCGCCACGTCATAGGGGTCTCAACGCAATAGACGGCGCGTCAATCGGACGCCCGGTCTGTGAGTTATTAGCCTTTTCGTCCCAGGGGCCCAGTTGGTTTCGTGAGAGAACCAAACCCGGCCGTATCTCAACTGTACCCCGAAATCTCATAGGGTAAACTCATAGGGACCGTTTCTCAACGCGATCACCAACGCCGCTGACGGTTTGTCAAACAGACGTTCTGTCAGAATGATATCAGCTTTTCTGTTCCAGGGTCCCGGTTGGATTTCGGTACGATCCAACCTGGCCACTATCCATCTGCATCTAAAACTCGGGCGGAGGATGCCAAAAGTTCCGTATCGTCAATAGGAACGCAACGCAACAGACGGCGCGTCAATCGGATGCCTGGTCTGGAAGTTATTGGCTTTTCCGCCTCACACCCACCCTGGGAAACTTCCCCGGAGGTCACCCATCCTGATCACTACTCTAGGACAAGCACGATTAACTATGGAGTTTTAACCACGTAGCCTCCCGAAAAGGAAGATGTACCTTGAGTATAGTATACCGAAACGACCGTCTCGATCCAAGGATCGCGTTGCCGCTGACGACGAGTCGTTTGGAGGCCCGTAGCCCAAGATACGGGCATTTGACCAAAAGCGGTCCGAAACTGGGGGTCTGGGCCCGGGCCGACCCGGCTCGACCCCCCCTGGTCCGACCCGAACCGGGTCGACCCGACCCGGTCCGGCTGGACCCGGCCCGGCCGGCGGCGCGACCCGGCCGGCGGTGCGGCCAGCGCGTCGTTCGGGTGCCGCGCGCGGGGGCAAAGCCCCCCCTTTGTGAAACCGCGACCCCTTAATTGGGGCCGCTTGAAGACCCGGCCGTGGGAATTAATTCCCCCGGTCTCCACTGCGCGGCCGGCCCGCACTGGCCGGCCGGTTTTGCCACCAAGGACCGGCGGCGGCCGGTCCTTCCTTCGCCGACACCGGCGGCCCGGTGTCGGCCGCCGGTCATCTTGCTCCGCCGCGGCCCGGAACCGGCCGCGACCTATGCCATTCGGCGCGATGCGACGACATCGCTTCCCTCCGCCGCAGCCCCGCTCCGGCCGCGGCGCCTTTGACTTTCTTCGACTCGACGCGACGACATCACGTTCTTGGATTTCTTTCCACGGCGCGGCGCGACGGCACCGCACATATCTTCCACAATAAATCTTGCGGTGCAACGACACCGCGTTTTCTCGTATCATCTTCAAGATACCATCACGAAAAAAAGGAGGAGGGTCGGCCGTGTTTGTGCGGTCCGACCCCCTCGCGTTATTCAATAACAAAAAGGGTTTTAATCCACGATTATCACCAAGTTTGTATTCACGAACAATTAAATAAATAAACCCCTACCTCGATTCAGATACGGTGCACGTCAACAACCCGCGGAAGACGAGCGTCGCGGAGGTCGGGCGTCGCGGGGAAAGAACGTCGACTCTGTTGTCGTCGAGGTGCGTTCGAAGGGGAAACGTCGTTGGAAGAAGACGTCGCGTTCTTCGGTGGAGATGTTCTTCGTTGGAGGTGTTCTTCGCGTTCTTCGTCGATGTTGAAGAAGAAGAAGACTTAGCCTTTTCTCTCCCAAGTCTCCACCAAAAGAACAACTAACCCCAAAATAAAATAATCCTCCCACTTATTTATTAACCCAATATAGGTTTTGAATTTCAAGAGTTTGAAAATTCAAAACCCATATTTAACTCACTTAAGTTATTAACATAAGATGTTATAAAATTAAGGAGGTGTTAAGTTATCAAAACTTAAATGGGGGGTTTAGAGGGGTTAGGAAAGTTAAGGAATTTGAAGAGGTGGGGAGGGGTTTGTGTGGGCCCCAACCTTTCAAATATCCACACATGGGAAGTTGGATGGATGTGGGCCCACCACCAACTTCCCATGGGAGAAGTTAACAACTTAACATGAAATAAAATTGATTTAACAATTTTATTCACTTTTTTAATAAAACCCCAAAAAATTAACTTCTTCTCCCGCACAAACGCAACTACGGTAAAGGTTCCCTTAAGTGATTACCGGCGTTGCGAGTTCATCGGTGCAATCGGATTTCAATTCCGAGCACCGGTTCAAAAGATAGAAATTCCCGCTCGCTCGTTCACTGAACGTACCCGAGCCAAACTTCGGAAATTAATTCTGGGCACACCGGGCCTCGGAATCAGGCGCCGTCAGAAACTGCGTTCTTGTAAAATTCCAAAGAAAATTAAGAAAAAAATTTCCTTGAAATTTCCGGGTCTTTACAGTCTTCTCATTTTGACCATCAGTTTAAGGATGGAAGGCAGTGCTCAAACGAAGCTGCATCCCGAAAGGCTCCAGCAACCCCTTCCATAGTCGGGAAGTAAAACGTGCGTCACAATCAGAGACAATAGTCATGGGTACTCTATGTATCCACACAATCTCTTACACAAAGAGGCGTCCCAAGATCTCTATTTAACTCTTCTCTAAGATCGGTAAGAAGTGAGCCGACATGGTGAGTCGATTGACGATCACCCAAATAGAGTCATGTCCCCTAGATGTACGTGGAAACCCAGTCACAAATTCCATTGATATCCCATCCCACTTCAACCCTGAGACCTCCAAAGGCTGAACCAACCCTGTTGGTACTTGATTCTCTGCCTTCACTTGCTGATAAGTGAGGCATCGAGAGACACACTCTACTACTAACTTTTTCATTCCCGGCCACCAGTGCTGTCGTCGGAGGTTCTGGTACATCTTCACCACTCCTGGATATACCACTAGAGGGGATGTGTGGAACTCCCTCAACACTTCCTCTTTAAGTGACACTGGTACCATGGTACGTCCTCTAAAGAGGATGACGTGCTCCCCACCTTCAGAAAATCCATCAGGTGCCTGCCTTGTGCATATTTGAGCATGTTGTGTCTCACAGTCAGCATCCCCATGCCGAGCCTCCCTGAATCGCTGAAGAAGTGGGGGAGTGACTGTAATAGTCTGAAGAAAAGATAATCCATCTCTATCCACAAAGGATATCTATAAAGTAGCCAGCTGCTCCGTCACCTCACATAGAAGTTGTATACCAAATCTTCTACTGAGTGAATCTACAACAACGTTCCCCTTCTAAGGAGTATAAACTATCTCGAAGTCATAGTCCTGGAGGAACATAAGCCAATGTCAATGTCTCATGTTCAGGTACTTCTAAAAGAAGATATACCAAATACTCTTGTGATCCGAGTACACTTTAAAATGCTCACCCATTAGATAGTGTCACCACATCTTCAAGGCAAAGTCCACTGTTTCTTACTACAAGTCATGGGTAGCATACTTCAGCTCAGGTTGTCTCAGCTTTCAAGAAAAATATGCGATCACTTCTTGCTCCTACATTAGGACACATCCGAGTCTGGTCCCTGATGTGTAACAGTAAACTACATGCCCTACGCCTTATTCTGGAAGTATCAAGATGGGGGCATTGGTCAGCCTCTGCCTCATCTCCTGAAAACCCCGCTTTCATTTTTCTGACCAAAAAAAGTGTTAACCCTTCTTCGTCAACGCTGATAGTGGTGCAACAAATCTGGAGAAATCTGGCACAAATATTGGGTAGTATCCAGCCAAACCCAGGAAACGTCTCACCTCCGTCACACTCCTGGGTGGATCCCAATCATGTACCGCCTCAATGTTCATTGAATATACTACAACTCCAGACTCTAATATGACATGTCCCAGGAAGTGAACCTCTCAGATCCAAAAATATCACTTCGAGAGCTTACTATAATGTTGATGCACTCAGAGTGTATCCAGTACTACCCTCAAGTGATAGGCATGCTCCTCCTCAGTAGTCGAGTAGATCAGAATGTCGTCAATGAAGGCTATGAAAAAGAGATCGAGGTATGGCTAGAGGATCCTATTCATGAGTCCCATCAACACTGCTAGAGTTTTGGTTATGCCGAAACGCATAACCAAGAACTCATATTGGCCGTACCGACATCTGAAGGCCATATTATACACATCATCATTTTTAACTATGAGCTGGTGATTGCCTGATGTGAGGTCTATCTTCAAGAACCACTGTGCTCCCTTCAGCTGATCAAAGAGGCCGTAAATCGTTGAGAGTGGGTACATGTTCTTCACGGTCACCTGGTTCAGGCACCGGTAGTCGACAAAAAGCCTCAATCTACCATCCTCCTTCTTGGAAAATAGAATTGGGGTTTCCTAGGGAGAAACACTAGGCCAGATGAATCCCTTCCCCTACAAGTCCTCCAGCTATACCCGCAGCTCACAGAGCTCTGTGGGAGCCATCTGATATGCTTGTGTAGATATTGGTGTCTTCCTAGGGTAAAAGTCAATGTAAAATTATACCTCTCTGTGAGGGGGTAGACCTAGGAAATCATCAGGGAAAACATCTTCATACAGGTTCACCACTACGGGATAGCTCAGACTCTCCACATCAACTACTCTGAGGGTAAGGCTAGCCAACTGATGAGTGATCGACTGCACTCTCCTCTGAGTAAGTCCATCCTGTGCTGTGGAGGCTCCCTTCTCATCGGTGAAGGTAAACCTGGTCCCATCCATGGGGACACACCACACATTTCACCTAATGTCGTAAATCTATGCATGGACTGTAGATAACCAGTCCATACCCAAGATGACATCGTAAGGCCTCGACACTGCTAATAAGAGATCCCAACCAAAGCTGTCGCCTCCTAGAGTAAGCTCACACTGCTTGCACCAGTGCGTAATTGTTGAATACGCTCCTGTAGGAGTCTCTACCTGTAAGGATTGATCCAACGAATCCGTCAGAATCTCCAAGCTCCGAATGAGGGTAGTATCAATGAAAGAGTGACTGGAACCTATGTCTAAAAGTACTATAGCTATGGTGGAGTTGAAACAGATCATACCTTAAATAATATACAGAGCGACATGATTGTATGCCTCAGCTTCCTGGAGATGAGCTCTCCCCTGTACACCTACTCCCTATAGTCAGGGTGGACCTCATAGTGGTGGTGGCAGTAACACCTCGAATCGTCATCCACCGCCAGCTGCATGTCCAGCTTCTCTGCCACGCCCACCTACTCCCTACGAACCGCCTCAATTGAATCTCTGTCTATGCCTGGGCGGTAATTCGACCATCTGCGGATCATCCGAATGATGGGTTGGGCAGTCATGAGCCATGTGACCCCTGCCCACCATATGAGTAACACTACCCACTCCTAGAATGTCTGTCTCTACTTCAGGTACCCCGCACTACTAATCCTGAGTCATGTAGTTGTCCACGTCTAGGTCTAGTCCTCTTGGACCTCTGTGACATTTTTCTACTGCCAGCTGTAGAATAATCTACTGTATGTCGATTGGTTTTGGATATCGCTTCTAGAGACTACTCATCAAGGAAACTCTCCATTAGGAGGGATCTCTCTAACACCCATTCCTGCATCGGGATGCTAAGTGAGAACCCCAAAGCCCTAATATATCTCTTGAGTCCCTAATCGAATGTCCGAGCCTTGAATAATGGGTCCCGCACCATATCTACGGAGTAGCGTGAGAGGTATGTGAACCTTGCAGAGTACAGATCTATAGTCATGCTACCCTGCTCCAGATGAAATAGCTCTTGTATGCGCACTGCGTGAAGAGTCACTGGGACAAACACTGCCTAAAACAGGCCCTCGAAGTCTACCCAGAGAAGCGCCATCTCATCATGGACTTGAATCATCAAGCTCCACCATCTTCCTGCTGCTGCCTGTAGAAGGTTGGAAGCAAGAATCACCATGAGGTCTGCTGGTGTCCCTACCAGTCGGAAGACCATCACCACAACCTTCAGCCAATCCTTAGCCGCCTGTGGGTCCATCTCTCCCATGAACCTGGGTGGCCTCTGGCACTAGAACTCATGCAACGTGCTCAAGTTTCATACACTCTCTACTAATGGGGCTGGTGGCATTGGTGGCCCGATGGGTAATAGTACCGATGGTGCCTCCTTTGGTGCCTCTTTTGGAATAAGGCCCTCCACCGAAGCCTCATCGCTTGGTGTGCTGTCAGTGCATACAAATCTCGGTACTCTAACCGGCTATCTATGGGGAGGCATCCTGAAAGAAACCGATGCGATATGGTCAAAAGACTAAAGCTGGTGAGCTGACATAAAGAAAAACTTTTGAAAATAGACACGCAATCAGTGCCTTCGTGCACTAAGTCAGAAATCAAAAGTCATGGTCCTTGTGTATGGATACGTCAGCTGCCGCACCAACACTAGACTCCCTGAACTGAAAACCACACTTAATAAAATTAACACTATTTCTTCATAGAAAATAAATATCAGAGTTCTAAGTTCTGAAGTAGAACCGACTCCTCGGATACCAATTGTCACGATCCGTCCCCCGGGGCCCGTGCCGTGACAACCCCAAGCCCGCCTTCCATAGTCCCGGGGCTGGCGACTAGCACCAAAGGAGTAATTACCTAAAAATGGGAAGGATTTTTCTTTATAACCTATAAATACACACAACAGAGCAAACTGATGGATACAAAACACTAAGTAAACTGTATCACAAAAGAGTGCTGAAATGTAAATGGGACTAGAAATACAAAACCAATTGTAAAGTAAAAGGAACTGAAAGTACAAGTAAAAATAAAGAAAGGAAAAAAAATTACTGGGTCATCCTCCGGGATTCCTACCTGAAGGGTAGGTACAGATAGCCTCCTCATCAATCCACGTCCATCAGTCTCCTCCAGTTACCGTCCAGTCCAGGTACTCTCAGACTTAGTCAGCGATGTCTGTTGTCGACATAAAACACAATGATGTGCGAGCATAGCTTGTGCAGGGGTGAGTATAATGATACTCAGTAGGGACCCTTCCACATCACACAAAGGCGCTTCCCACAAACCTTGGACTACAGAGGTACTCATCCTGTCGAGTACTGTGGGTCTTCTACGTCACACAGAGGGGCTCCCCACCGTGGGTCTACTGCCACAACTAGGTTCTCCCCCTCATAGCCTGTAGAGGTAATCCTCCTGTCAAGTACTGTGATTCTTCCACCACAACTAGGAGCTCCTCCACCGTAGGTCTGCTGCAACAATGAGGCGCTCCCCACTGGGCTAGTCGAGTCACTTCATGTCAAACAGTCAGCAGTCATTAAGTCTCAACCATCTACCAGGTCTCCGTACTCTACTCACCCGTCAATGGAAGGATATTCTCCACAAGTTACTGGTCAATACTCCAACTATCACAAAGTCCCATGAAGAAGTATCTCAAAGGAACACCATGTCATACGGGTCTCAACGCAATAGATGGCGTTTCAATCAGACGCCCGGTCTGTGAGTTATTATCCCTTTAGTTCTGGGGGGCCAGTTGGATTCATGCACAATCCAACCTGACTGTATCTCAACTATACCCCAAACTCTAGTGGGGTATACTCAAAGAGACCTTCATACTCCAAGATTACTAGGGACGCTGAAAGTTTGTTAAATGGACGCCCGGTGCCAATGGTATGGCCAAAAGAAATTAAAGGGGTCGTATTGGGCCTCAGTCCGGTCTGACCCAGTCCAACCGAATAGGGCCGACCCAGTTCGGGCTGACCCGGTATGGGTCGACCCAGCCTGACTGGTTTGGTATGGTCCGACCTGTTGGGCGGGCCGGTCCGTTTGGTTCGGCCCGGCCCGATGGGCCCAGCCGAGCGGGCCGTGAGGGATCGCGGAGGTCCGCAGGGGCACGAACTAGCCGCGATGGTGTGGACCGACCGCGAGTTGGTGTGAGGGTGGTTTAGACCGGAGGGCGCCACAAGGGTGCGGGCCGGTTCATCCAGGGCTCAACGAGGGGCGCGGGAGGCCGGCTTGGGCGAGGCACCGCGAGGTGCGCAGGAGGCCGGCTCGGCCGGGGCACCTCGAGGTTCCTGGAAGGAAGTCTCGGTCAGGGCACCATGAGGGGAGCATGAGGACGTCTTGATTGGGGCACCGTGAGGGGTGCGGGAGGCCGGATCAGCTGGGGCGCTGCGAGGCTGGGGCAGCGGCACCGCGAGGTCAGGGAGGGCGAGGCTGGCTTGGCCGGGATCAGTTTGGCCGACAGACAGTGTAGCCATGGCGGCGCGAACCGGGCCTGGGGCGGCTCTGCCAGAATGGCGGAGACCGCGATGGTGGTTTGGCCGGGGAACCGTGAGGGGGCGCGGCCGGTTTGGCCGGTGGTGGGGCGGAACGTCGCGGGGGCGGCGCGGGTCACAGAGACTACATGTGGCGGCGTCGTTGCCTTCGTCGCCTTCGTCATCTTGTCACCTCATCGCCAT
Source organism: Viscum album (assembly GCA_963277665.1). Taxonomy (NCBI): domain Eukaryota; kingdom Viridiplantae; phylum Streptophyta; class Magnoliopsida; order Santalales; family Viscaceae; genus Viscum; species Viscum album. Next base: position 229,819,603 of record OY728143.1, read on the forward strand.
TCCGAAGAACATCATAAATAAGAATGGAAAAGGGGGGTCGGGCCATGATAGATTGGTCTACACCCTTCGCGTTTAGGGTGGTAGCATTTGTCTCACAAGAATGAAGCACAAAAAACCCTCTCAGAATGATTTATCCCAAAACCCACAAAAGGAAAACATGTGCTGATCAACTAGTTAGAATTTGATCTGTGTTCTTTGTTTTAGAGGGAAAGAATCACGGGAATAATATCATATTCAAATAAAATCCATACTTTGTTCATTGTTCACCGACGAAGTCACGGGGGAGAAGATGGATTGTTGGGAAAAGAAGGATGTCAGTGTCATCAGCGTTTTTCTTCAATTGTCGGTTTGTGTGCCGGCTCATCATAGTCAAATACGTCTTATGTCAGAGGAAGTCCCAAGGAATAAGATCGATGTTGGGGTCGACGTTCTTCATTAGTGGAGCATTCTTCATCGGTGGATTGTGTTCTTCATGGAGGAAGCATTCTTCGTTGGAGAAGCTTTCTCCCAAGAGCTCCTCCCAATTCTCTGATGCCAATCCTTTCCCCAATTCCACTGCGAAGGAAAAGAAATAGCCAAAATAAAAAAAATGATAGGATTTAATTTTATGTTGACACATAAAATTAATTGATAGTATTTAATTTTATGCTGACACATAAAATTTATTGATATATTTTAATTTTTTTGACACATAAAATTACTATATAGGATTTAATTTAATGTTGACACACAAAATTAAAAAGAAAACATTTAATTTTACATTGAAATATAAAATTTAATTGAAAGCATTTAATTTTTCGTTGACACATAAAATTAATTAAGGGAGCTGAGAGGTTTTCTCTCCCCCCCATTATGAGGGATAAACCTCGGGTGGTCCCCACCACCATAACTCATCGGAGGTTAAGGTTTGGTGGTCCCCACCACTATAACTTGTCATGGGTGGTTAAGGTGTGGTGTTCCCCACTTATAACTTCAACATGGGTGGTTAAAATAGATAAAATAATATAAAACATGTGTTTATTTTATTTTATTTTCATGAAACACCCAAAATCTAACTTTCACCCTTGACCAACTGCTGTCGAGGTGAAAGTATCTTTAGACGAATACTAGCACTGCGAGTTCAACAGTGCCCTTAGATTTCAATTCCTAGCACCGGTTCAACATTTATAAAAACCCGCTCATATGTTTACTAAACGTACCCGAACAAAACTTCAGAAATTGATTCCGGGTACACAGGGCCTCGGAATCATGCACAATCAATTTTTGCAGACTCGTAAAATTCCCATTTATTTAAAAAAATTACATGGGAATTCCGGGTCTTTACACTATCGAACTGGTGGAGTTAATGAAGCGGCTATAATAGAATTTTATCATTGGTTTATATACCATTGTGCATCACCTTGGGGTATGCTAGTGCTATTTTTCGAGATGAATGATGCATCAATGTAGTTATGAATCGATTATTGGGAACACATCATGATCACCATAAATAATGAGTACCATATTTTTAGGATTGATGACTTATTAGATCAAATATGAGGATCTCAATACTTCTCAAAGGTGGATCTTCATTCTGAATATCATCATCTGAAGGTGAATAAGGAAGATATCCAAAAGGCAAAAGTGCGCACTAGTTATGGGAACTTTGTGTTTTTATTAATTCCCTTCTAACTAACTAATTCTCTAACAAACATCATGTATTTAATGAATAATGTATTTTTAAATTACCTTAAAAATATTGTGGTAGTGTTTATTGATGATATTTTCATCCAATCTAAGATCAAGGAGTAACATAATGAACATATGTGAATTGTGCTAGTGACATTGAGGAAGGATGAATTGAATGAGAAGTTCAACATATGTGATTTTTGGATGCAGAAAGTCACATTCATGGGAAACATGATCACAAGTGAGGGAATTTCTATGCCCCCTAAAAATGGTCATTGATGAATAGCCTAAACCAACTAATGTCAAAAAAAATCTACATCGTTCTTGGATTATCTAGGTTTAATCGATGTTTTGTTATAAATTTCTCACAATTGTCTATCCCACTAACTATGTTAACAAGGAAAGAGGTAAAATTTTTCGGGATGGAAGAATGTGAGGAAAGCATTATGGAAACAAATAAGAGGCTAATCACTACATTTTTACTCACATTAAAAAAAATTGGTAAAAAATTGAAATACAGTCACTCATCAAATAATGTATTGGGTTTTGTATTCATGCAGAATGATAATGTGATAGTATAAACCTCATGGTAGTTGAAGATTCATGACATCAACTACCAGACTCATGATCTGGAGCTATCAGCTGTGATTTTTTCCTTCAAAATATGGCAGTACTGCACCTATTGTGATAAATGTGATATATATACCAATAAAATAATTATAAAGTATATATTCACAAAATATTATCTTGACATGTGTTAAATTAGATTGTTAAATCTAATCAAGGACACTGATTTCACTATTCACTATCATCCTAGGAAGGAGAACAAGGTAGATGATACTCTTAAAAGAAAGAAAATTGTTACCTTCTCCATTATGAAGATTTAGAATTACCCTATATTCATGGATATTAAAAGTTATGAATTTGATATCACAATGAAAGGGAATAAATCCAATGATGCAGAAATGATTTCTCAACCATCTATGCGAGATAAAATGAAGGATTCAGAAAGGGACAACCTTTAGTTACAAAATAATGTGAATTTAGTAAAGGTAGGAAAGCTACAGGAGTTCAATATCGATGATGATGGTTTAATTCAGTTTGGAACTAGGCTTTTTGAGCCTTCATCACCCGAGATTAAGAAATAACTATTTTGTAATGCACACCGATCGTCTTTCTCCATCCATTATGGGATTTCCATGATGCATCGTGATCTTCTGGAACACTTCTGGTGGGATAACATGATGAATGATATTTCATAATATATACCATGGTTCTTGATGTGTCAAAATGTTAAATAATATAAATAAAAGTTGAAAGGAATGATGAAAAAATTGTATATAACCATATGGAAATGGGATAATGTAACCATGGACATTGTCACAAATCTCTAGAATACATCCAGTAGAAACAATGTCATATGGTTGTTGGTGGACCTACAAACCATGAATTTCCACATTATCTCAATTTCAGAAGATATATACCTTTAAAAACATTCTAGGATATATGTGAAGCTGGTTGTGAGACTTTATGAAGCTTCTCTGTCAATCATCTGTGATCATGATCCAAGGTTCAAATCTAAATTATAAAGACATCTTCAAAATGCATTCAGTACTAAATTGAACTTCACCATGGCCAACCATTGCTAAACTAATAGACAATCTAACAAGACTATTCCTATGATCAACGAAATTTTATGATCCATCATAATGTAATCCAACGGTGTATAAGAATAATATCTAGCATTTTTCGAGTTCTTATACTACAAAAACATCCACTAGAGTATCCATATTGATCCATATGACACTCTGTAAGGAAAGAAAGGTCAAACTCTAACCAATTGAGATGATATTGGAGAATGAAAGTTACTTGGACCTACTCTTATTCAAGAGATGAAAGATAAGGTTCAAGCCATCCAAAAACATATCAATGATTCTTAGAGTTAGTAAAAGATCTATGTTGACAACCATCGAAGGGTCATGTATTTCAGCATTGGAGAGAAAGTCTTCTTTTATATATCACTATAGAATAGATTCATTGGGTTTGGAATGAAAGGGAATATTATCTAATAGTACATTGGATCTATTAATATCATTGATCACATAGTAGTAGTGGTCTATTAGCTTTCCCTTCCACCAAATTTGGTTGAAGTCCTTGAGGTGTTCGATGTATCCTTCCGGAAGAAGTATATACCAAATCCCTCACATGTACTGAACATATAGATGGTGTAGCTGGAAGATGATATTTCCTATGAGAAGAAGCCATTAATGATTTTGGACTGATGATATTTGGCCATATGAAAAAAACACAACCTAATTTATCTAATTTTTGTAGAGGAACCCTACGTAAGAAAGTGAATCTTTGTAACTGAAGGAGGTGATAAAGGAGAAGAACCCTTAAATTTTTATGTAAAACAAAAGTTTGAGGGTGAAATTTCATAATGGGGGACGAATTTAATAACCCAAGCATATAAAAATGAAATTAATTCACTTCTGATAATTATGTTATATGATATAAAATACAAAAATACTACATATATCCTAATAAAAACAATCTTTTCATGAAAAGTGATATTTATAGAAATTAAGGAACCTAAACAGATGGAATGGTAAATTGACCATTAGAATATTAATGTGATTGTTAAGGATTGTAATTTGGAATATATAACAGTAACCACAAATTTGGAATTATAAATAAAATTTGGGTATCTTATGAATAAAACTGTCATATATTTATATCATGAAATTTAAAAATAAATATTTTAACAATGATTAATATATATTAGTATTTTCATACGTCAATTATATTTATTTACAATTTTTAATTAAAATAATAATTTAAAAGAAAATTTATTTTCATAAAATAGATTCATAAATTTTTCTTCTTATGATTATTAGATAATTTTATGAGGCCTTAATTAATTTTTTGAAAATGTGATAAAACCTGTTATAATTTTAAAAGTGGTATTTCCCATGAAATTGATGATTTAAATTATAAATTAAAATTTTCATATAGAGAAAACTATTTTCATAAAATGGAGTTGAATTTTTAATTATACATGTTTGGAAATGGTTATGGTCTAATTTTTTGTTTTTTATAAAATACTTTAATTTTTTGAGAGTAGTCAAAATAGATAATTTAAGATATAAGTTAAATACCAGAATTATTGAGTCATAAATGATTTATGGATGATATATGAACATAATATCAAACCCTCATTCATAATGTTAAAATATATAGTGATATAGTTCCAAATTTTCATAGTATTGAGACAAAATAATAAACTAATTAATAAAATAATGAGAAAACACCCTTCTACTCCCCTATAAATACCACTTCTCACCACCTCTTCTACTAAAAACATGAATGCCTATTAGCTTGTCCAAAATCTACCAAATCCTTGTCACTATCTCCTACCCCACCTCTGGGTCCCATTGGTATCAAAAAAATACCAAACCCAATTTCTGGAGTAGGTTCTCAAGGAGAAGAATTCAAGAGGTAAAGTCCTCTTTCATTTTTCATATAATTGAATTTCAATATTTTTCTCATTTTCTCCTCACATACTATATACTAGATTAATTATAAATACAATATATTTTATATATTTTATTTTTATTATGATAATAGAAGAACCATCATCAATCCTCTCCCCTTCTCCCTTTTATTCTTAAAAATAAATAATCATTTTAAGGTGGTGATGTATCGCCTTCAAGAATGACAAGTTTTCATTTTCCCGTATTAACATATTGGATGAACATAAAACCATTTTAGTGGAGGAAAAATATTTTAAATTTTATGTTATGAAATTTTTATTATTCTAGAACCAACATATATATATAATATTATATAATAAAACACTACTAGTTCATGAAGATCAAAATACAACTATGTTAGTCTTAACATCCATCATTTATGTTTTATTTAAAGATTCATCTTCAAAATATAAAAAAGTGCAATATTTATTCTTTTAAAATTATTATTATTTTAATTAATAACATATTATATTCATTTTTTATAATTAGTCTCATTTTACATGATCTCTAATACATGAATAAAAATGCACTGATCAGAAAGACAAATAAAATGAACACTCCCAAACTATAAAATTTAAAAATATAACACATCATAATGGCTATAAATGATCTTTATAAAGTTATAATAAATAAAATAATTGTAAATTTGGTTCTTTAATTTGTAATTAATGAAATTAATTTTATTATATAGTATACTAATCTGAAAAAATCATTTGGACATAATGTAATGGGATTCTCAAAACCAACTATCATTCATTGGGGTTCTCCTCTTCCACCCCATTTTTAGTATGGTTGTTTCATTATTGTTCCTTAAATATCATTAATTTTTTTTCTTACATTATATGTTTGGGGATATAAATGTTTCAATTTTGAATTTATTAAAAAATTCAATGATTTTCCAAAAAAGAACTCTTCTATCAAAAAATGAATCTCTCACTTCTCGTGAGATTGTTTATTCTTCACTCAAGATTGATGAATCTTATAAAAAGTATTTCAATAAAATTTTAATTTGGGAACCATAATGTTTTTTCATGAATTTATGATATTGGAAATGATACACATTTCTTTATGTGGGTATTTTTATGTTCAATATTAATATAGGTTCTATGTAGCATGCATGGTAATGTAAATTTTATTATGTGATGGGTGTTCCAATAATTATATAGAGCAATATATGGATGTTAATCCGTCGATACAAGGATCAAAAATATACAATCGTTTAATTTTTCAGGCTTGGAATGAAACCGCAATGGCTCACAGAAGGAGGCGGCCAAACATTTATTGGCACTGGAAACACAATATTCTATTGAGCGCGACATATGGACGCAGAGCCCTCCACCTGATGATCACAAATATGTGATCACTTTATTTTCCGAGTTTAGAATGAAGATGTAGTGGGCTGTGGAAGGGGTAACGTGACAGTGCGATTCTGGTGAGTATTTAGGGCGTAGCTTCGGGTGAGGTAGGCGGTGCGTGCGTAGCCAGCGGGGCCAGGTGGCTTCAGTCGATGACGAGGTAGATTAGGCGGCAGTGCGAGTAGGTGGCGCGACGGAGGTAGTCCGTGTGTGAGGTGGAGGGACAATGGATTCCCGGTTCATGTACAGGGATTCACAATCATGGAAGAATAAAATTATATTGGAGAGAGGAAGGAATGGATAGGAAATAAAATTAAAAGAAAAATGAATATAAAAGAAGAGATAGAGGCGCTATTTGGACCCGCACGCACCAAAATGGGATACCCCCTCTTATGCATGAATCTCAAATGATATCGGAGAGTGAAACTTTCAATGAAATGAAATAATAATAATAATAATATAATATTATTATTTATGGTTATCAAAACCCTATTTCATTCGAAACTTATCCGTGCGACCTCGGTTTCACGAACTGTTAGCGGTAGTGTGACCCTGACTTCAAGAAAAACAATTATGAGTCCAATATTGGATGTCTTTTTTAGGTTTTTGGATCGGGTACCTGAATCCCTTAGAAAATTATATATTTAATAATATTATTAAATCTTTGTCCCACCATAACTCCTGCATGTGACGTCCAATTGAATTGTCGTCAGTGGTGATGTGATCCTATCATTAATAGTGTTGATTCATGTCTGATGTTGGATACTAAATTATTGTTTGTGGCTCGGGTTCAAGAAACATCCAATAATAATAATATTATTATTTTGAGATCTTGTATTCGACAAATCTCCCTCATATGGTGTCGAAATGACAATCCATCAATGGCACCATAAACCTTGGAGCCAGACAGTCCCTTTAGTATACCCCACATGAGACTTGGATAAAGTTAGGATAAGGTCGGGTTGGATCAAGAACGAATCAAACCAGGCCCTCAGGACTAAAAGGGTAATAAATTACAGACCAGACATCTGATTGACACACCATCTATTATGTTGAGACCCCTATGACGTAGCGGTCCATTGAGATAATTTTTTGTGGGACTTCAAGGCAGTTGGAGTATCAACTAGTGGATTGAGGAGAAGACCCTCCCATAGATGAGAAATCACATTATGGGAACCTAGTAGCTGGCTATGACGTGAAGAATGAATAAAGATCCTATTTGGGTCAGCATCGAGTGACCCTGTGTGGGTCAGCACCGAACGATCCTGTTTGGGTCAGTACTGAGCAATCATATGTGGTTCAGCACCTAATGATCATGTGTGGGTCATCACCGAGCGATCCTGTGTGGGTCAGAACCGAGGGATCCGGTGTGAGTCAGCATCGAGCGATCCTGTGTGGGTCACCACAGAGCGATCCTGTGTGGGTCAGCACCTAGAGATCCTATGTGGGCCTGACAAGGTACTAGGATCCTGTGTGGGTCTAATGATGTACTAAAATCCTCTGTGGGTCTAATGATGATTAGGGATACTTCGTGGGTCTGCCTCTTAACAGAGTAATATGATTCAGTAGTTACATCTAATTATCTCTACTACCATACCTAAGAAATACCTAGTGTGAGCCGAGTCAGTACCTTTATGGTATTCTTCTATGTGGAATACCTGTGTGGTACGTACCTTCGTGGTTTTCAATCCATTGTGGAATAGTTGAGCATTGGTATTTTGAGGTGGACTCTATGTTTCCTCATGATTGAGTTGAGTATACTTGATAAGTTAGGTATATTTATGGTCATATACCTTAGTAGGATTTTCAGTTGATTTCATGCTTTGTGGTTTATCCTTTGTGGATTGTGTGAGACCATGAGGGTCTCAAGGTCTCTACTGAGTATTGTTATACTCACCCATGCATGAGCTATGCTTGGAAAATGTTGTGTTTGGTTCAGACGATAGATAGCGCTGACTGAGGACGAGAGTACCAGGACTAGAGGTAGCTCGAAGGTGGACCCTAGATGAGACGTACCATAGAGATGACCGATTGAGAGTTCTAGAAACCCTTCAGGTAGGATCCTTGGAGGGTGTTCACAGAAGCTATTCCAGTTTACTTGTAATTTCATTTTTTTTTCTTTCTAGTTGGGCTTGTATTATGGCCCCTTTTACATACTTCACTCACTCTGTTTACTATTATGTTTACATGAGTTCATATCTTGTTGTGTTCTTGGTTGCATGTGCTTCTATTTTATAGAGGAAATGCCTTCCAAGTTTTAGGGAATATGGCTTGGGTGCTTGTCGATAGCCTCTAGCCAATGGAAGGCGGGCTTGGGGGTAGTCACAGCACAGGCCCCGGGGGACGGGTCGTGGAAAATTGGTATCAGAGGAGTCAGATCTACCATGGAACATTGGACTTTGATCTTTTTAAAAACAATAGTGTTAAGTGTAGTGAGTGGTTATCAGTTTAGGGAATCCAGTGTCGGTGCGGCATTCGATGTATCCATACACCAGGACCCTAACTTCTGATTTCTGACTCAGTGCATGAAAACACTGATTGCGTGTGTGTTTTGAAAAGTTTTCTTATGTTATCTTGATTCAGCTCACCAGGTATAACTAATTGACCATGGAGAACCTGTTCCTTATCAGGATTCCTCTATGTAGATATCTAGATATGATTCTCGAGAGAGTACACGATGAAGGACCACCGAGTGATGAGGCTATGGTGCAGGACCCTCTTACTATGTTGGCACCTTTAGGTGGTGTACCGGTAGCACCACCACCCATTGGGCACCAGATACCACCAGCCGAACTGGCGGACGATGCATGACGAATGAGAACATTTCACAAGTTCCAGCAGAAGAGGCCTTTGAGGTTTCGAGGTGAGATAGATTACCGCACAGCTGAGGGCTGGCTGGAGGCAGTTGCTATAGTTTTCCGCCTAGTTGAGACACCATTAGAGCAGATAGTGATCTTAGAAACTAGTCTTTTTTTTCAGTGAATGACTGTGGGGATGGTCCTTATTGTAATGAGAATTCGGTATGTAGACCATTACCCAATATAGTACCTTTGGGTAGTGTGTCAGATATATCATTGCCCGTTGTTCAGTAGTTACAACCGGTGGTACTGGTAGAGGACACATATAGGCTTAGTAACTTACACGTGACTCAACATCCAATACCCCTCAGGTTCTGAGTTGATCCCGACTAATAGGCGGCTGAGGAATGGCTTGAGGAGGTGGATGAGAGTTCTCTAGAGCTTCTACAGTATCGGAAGGACAACATATCGGTAGTTGAGTATTCATCGAGGCGTACCGATCATTCCTGGTACTCAATGAATATGATACGATCAGTGCTTCGGGGCTCGGACTTTCAAGCACAATGTGTTTAAGTATGTCCAAGCCAGCACCATTCCTCTTTGCATTCCTACATATTTTGGGGTGCTATAGAGTAACTTTGTGGTTGAATGTTCTTTGGCCGAGTCGATACAGTCAGTGAATGTTAGTAGTGGGAAAACAGGAAACTAGCACCAGTCTCAGAGACTTGGGTGTGTAAAAATGTTTTGGGAAGACTAAGTGTTACAGATAGATGAATTTGCAGGACTAAAAACATGGAAGCAGAGCTAAGAGAGTAGCATGAGGTGGTGTACATTTCGAAATGTTACCACCACCCCCTATGTGGTCCTCACCAGGCTCAGGGAGCTAGAGGATTGGGGAAGAGAGTAGCTGCATGTGGTCAAGGAGGGTGACCCAAGGGATCGAAGAATGATTTGAGGTAAGATATGTGTCTACTACAAGCTATCATATCAATATACATAGGTACAAATCATTCCTTCTTTCCACGAATCCTGTTCAAGACCTAGAGTTTCCTGTTAAGGCTTTGACATGACCCTCACATCTGAAGATACCTTTAGAATGAGAATATATAATCACAATTACGCAGATGGTGTGATCTGACCCTTGAGGTGAAAGTTTCGGTTGGAACCTCTTGGTGGCAATGTAGAGGCCTTACGAAGATATTTTGGGTATGGATTAGACATCCATAGTTCAAACTCATATTGAGTTTATTAGGAAAAAGGTTGTAGTTTCTATACAATGTTGTAATTGGGTCTTCCATGGTTCGTGAAAAGGAAACCCAAGCAGCACAAGATGGACTCATGCATAGGAGGGTGCCGCCGATCACTCATGAGTCAGCCAGACTTACCCTTGTGGCAGCTGGAATTTTGAGTTTTCAGTTCCAAATGGGAGTGGCAGAGCATGGGGACATCTTTTAAAAAGTTGTTTCCCAGATTACCTCCCCAAAGGGAGAGGGACGTCTGCTTTGGCTAGGTACTACCAGATATTTATACCCAACTTACCTAGGGTAGAGGCACCCTTATCAGCTTTGTCAAACAAGGGGGAGCCTTTCCTGTGGATGGATAAGTGTCTGCAGAGATTTTAGGGGCTAAGATAGAGAATGAAATATAGAACTATGCTACACATGACTTAGATTCAGCATCAGTGTTCTTTGCACTGATGGTGTGGTGGAATTACTTGATGGGTGAACATTTTACAGTCTACTCAGACCACAAGAGTCTTGGTTATATCTTCTCTCAGTAGGACCTGAACCAGAGAAAAATGATGTTGGGTTGAGTTCCCCCTGGACTATGAATTCGAGATATTCTATACTCCTGGGAAGGGAAACATTGTGTCAAATTCCCTCAGTAGGAGATCTGGTATACAACTACTAGGTGAGGCAATAGAGAAGATGGCTTATTTATGGATATCCTTTGTGGACTAAGATGGAGAAATTTTTCTTCAGTCTCTCACATTCACTCCCCCACTTCTTCAGTGATTCAGGGAGGCACAGTGTGAGGACACTGACTACGAGGCTTGACATGTTCAGATATCCTAAGGGAAGGCACCTGATGGATTTTATGAAGGTGGGGAGCATGTCGACCACTTCAGAGCACATACCATGGTCCCAAGAGCTTCAACATCAGTACTGGTGGCTAGGCATGATGAAATTAGTGAATGATTTGGTATCACAATGACCCACTTGTTAGCAAGTAAAAACTGCTTAAAGCTGACATAATTCTTAAGCTGATAGGAGATGAAGACCTCTAGATTTTGAGAATGGTGACCACGTCATTTTATGGGCCTCACCTTGATGAGGTTTGTGGAGATTTGGCCAGGGTGGAAAGTTATATCTGAGGTTCATTAGACCCTTCCAAGACCTCAGCAGAGTTGTAGTGGTTTCTTACCACTGAGAACTTCCCCCTCAGTTGCACCAGGTGCACGACGTCTTCCACGTATTTCTGTTGAGGAGATACATACACAACTCATCTTACTTCATCGACCACGGCGAGCTGGACATCGAGTATGGGGAGACATTTTCGGAGGTTCTAGTGTAAATTGAGGATTGAAAAGAGAGAGTCCTTTGTGGGAAATAGATACCTTTGGTGCATGTGCATTGGCAGCACGCAAACCTCCCGGAGAGAACATGGGTGTGGGAGGCTCTGATTCGTGCTCAGTACAACCACTTGTTTTCCTAGTTTTGGTAATGTGGCTTTCGACGACGTAAAGACCTAAGGTGAGGAGAATGTAATGTCCTGTAAATTTTGTATAATTTGTTTTTAATTATATGGAATTATTAAGAGACCGTAAAATTTGACAGCACGTGATTCCGAGGACCTGAGTGCCCTGAATTATCCGTCGATGTTTTTGTTATGCTTAAATTAGCTCGCGTGAGCAGTTTTCCTGAAAAAGTTGAAGAACTCTTAAATGGTAGCTTGGATATAAACTTTGAGGGAACCTTTGCATTCATAATGGCAGGTTTACCCTAGTCACAACTTATATTTGGTCAGTGCGGGCCTCCTATGAGAAAACCCAAAAAATAGCATAATCATAAATAACATAATTAAATAAATTATTTTATTTTTCAAATACTTATAACTCACAAATGGTAACTCAGATAGAAAATCCATGAAAACTGATAAACTTTTTAGGGTATGCTTTATTTAGGTAAATAATAACTTTGGCCCGAAAGGGCCACTAGTGAAAGTTAGTTTTTGGAAGTAAATAAAATAATTAAGTGATAATTATTTTATTGTAAATTTCATAACATTTAAACGGTAACTCAGATAAGAAATCTGAGAGTACCGTTGGGTTCTTTGGGGCATGTTTTACCTAGGTAGAGACTAACCTTGACCAGCATGGGTCGAGGGTGAATGATAAAACTTTTATGAACTTCATTTCCGGTACGTTCAATAAACGCATGAGTGGAGTTTTGTAACAGTTGAACCGGTGCTCGGAATTAAAATCCGAGGGTACCATTGAATGCGTAGCACCGATATTTGACTAAGGAGACCTTTACCTTGACAGCAGTAGGTCGAGGGCGAACGTTATATTTCGTGAATTTCGTGGGAGAGTTAAAAGAATAAAAATAAAATAAAGAACAACTTTTTTTAAACCTCCCACCTGTTTTTTAGTGGTGGGGACCACCCGAACTAAAAACCCGCAATTTAAATTCAAATGTGGGGAGCACCTGACTCTTGAAATCCCCCTTTAATGGGAGATAAATCTTGTTTTCCTCTCATTGATGTTCCAAATCAATTAGTTTGTTGAATAAACTTATTTGGAACATCATGATTTGGATGGAGGATTATTAGCAAAAGGGAGAGCTCTGGAGAACATGGAAGGAGATTCTTCAATGAAGAACATCCACTACAATGAAGAGCATCCTCCAGAATCATAGAATGAGGAAGACACATGAGCTTGGAGTAGGAGCGTGGTGCGAGAGCAACGAATGTCGACAACTTCATCTACTTTCTCATGACATCTCCAACGAACATCAAGATAGGGGGTTTATTTTGAATTATGATAAATATCTATTTTGGGATTCCTTATATTCATGATTCTTAATGATGATGGAAAAACAAACATGACCATCGATCCGCACATATACCATGATCTTTTTATTTCTTTCTTCGCATTTTCTTCATGAGTTCTTCAATGCGTATTATTTATTAGAGTTGGAAATATGGAGTTTTGCTGAGCGTGATATATAGATGTGATGCCCTCAACGCAATGATCACAAATATGTGATCGTTTAATTTTTTGGTCTTGGAATGAAACTGTAATGGCTCACGGAAGGAGGAGACCAAATATTTATTGGCTTTGAAAACACAATATACTATTTAGCGCAACATATGGACATGGAGTCCTCGACCCAAGGGTCGCGAATATGCGATCATTTTATTTTTCAGGTGTAGAATGAAGATACTGTGGGTTGTAGAAGGGGAAACGTGATGGTATGATTCCAATGAGTCTTCAGGGCATGACTTCGGGTGTGGTAGGAAGTGCGTGCGCAGAAATCTGGGCCAGGTGGATTCGGTTGATGATGAGGCAGATTAGGCAGCGGTGTGAGTAGGCAGCGCAATGGAGGCAGGTCGTGTGTGAGGCAGAGGCACAACGGATCCCCGTTTCGTGTACAGGGGTGAAAAATCATGGAAGAGGAAAATTAGATTAGAGAGAGGAAGGAATAGATAAGAAATAAAATTAAAATAAAAATGAATATAAAAAAAGAGATAGAGGTGCTATTTGAACCCACACGCAACAAAATGGGAAACCCCCTCTTGTGCATGAATCTCTAATAATATTGGAGAGAGAAAATTTCAATGAAATGAAATAATAATAAAATAATAATAATAATAATAATATTATTATTATTATTATTTATGGTTTTCCAAACACAATTTCATTATTAACTTATCTGTGCGACCTTAGATTCATGAACCGTCAGCGGCAGTGTGACCCTAACTTCGAGAAGAAAATTATGAGTCCAATATTGGATGTCTTTTTCAGGTTTTCGATTCAAGTACCCGATGGACTCAGAAAATAATAGATTTAATAATATTATTAAATCTTCGACCCACCATAACTCTTGCGTGCGACGTCCAATTGACTTGTCATTAGTGGAGATGTGATCCTGTCATTAATAAGGTCGATTCAAGTCTAATGTCAGATACTAAATTCTAGTTCTTGGATAGGGTTCATGAAACACCCAATATTATTATTATTATTATTGCGAGATCTTGTATTCGACATATCTCCCTCATATGGTGTTAAAATGATAAACTGTGAACGACACAGTAAACCTTGGTGCGAGATGGTCCCTTTAGTATACCCCAAATAAAATTTAGATAAATTTGGGATACGGCATGGTTGGATTGAGCATGAATCCAACTGGGCCCTCAGGTCTAAAAGAGTAATAACTTACAGACCTAGCATCTGATTGACGCACCGTCTATTGAGTTGAGACTCATATGATGTGGAGGTCCTTTGGGACAATTTTTCATGGGAATTAATGGTAGTTGGAGTATCGAACTGTGGCTTGAGGAGCATACTATTCTGGAGATGAGCAAGCTTAGTTCGAGAACCAAGTAGTTGGCTCTTACGTGAAGAATGAATAGTGATCTTGTGTGGGTGGGCACCAAGCGATCATGTGTGGGTCAGCACTAAGAGATCCTGTGTGGGTCACCACCGAGTGATCCTGTGTGGGTCAACACCTATAAATCCTATGTGGGTCAGCACTGAGCAATCCTGTGTGTGTCAGCACCGAGCGATCCTCTGTTGGTCAGCACCGAGCGATCCTGTGTGGGTCAGCATCGGGCGATCTTGTGTGGGTCAACACCTAGAGATCCTATGTGGGACTGACGATGTAATGACGAGGTACCGGGATCCTGTGTGGGTCTTACAATGTACTCAGATCCTCCGTAGGTCTGATGATGATTACAAATCATTCATGGGTCTACCTCTTAACAGAGTAAGATGATTCAGTAGTTACATCTAATCATATCTAATAATATACCTAAGAAATACCTGTTGTGAGCTGAGTTAGTACCTTTGTGGTATTCTTTTTTTGTGGCGTACTTGTGAGGTACATACCATCGTGGTGTTCCTTCCTTTGTGGAACAGTTGACCTTTGGGATTTTGAGTTGTAATATGTGTTTCCTCCTAATTGAGAGGAGTATACATGATAACTTAGGTATATGTATGGGAATATAACTATGTAGGGTTTCCAGTTGGTTTCATGCTTTGTGTTTTATCTTTTGTTGATTTTGTGAGACCTTGAGGGTCTCGAGGTCCCTACTGTGTATCATTATACACACCCCTTCATGGACTATTCCCGTACATTGTTGTGTTTGGTGCAGATGATAGACAAAACTGAATGAGGAAGAGAGTACCAGGACTGGAGGTAGCTTAGAGGTGGACCTTAGATGAGGCGTACCGCAGAGACCACCGATCGAGAGTTGTACCTACCCTTCAGGTTGGATCCTTGGAGGGTGTTCACAGGAGCTGTTCCACTTTACTTGTAATTTCAGTTTCTTGTATATTCTAGTTGGGCTTGTATTCTGTCCCCTTTTAAACACTGCACTCAATCTATTTACTATTTAGTTTACTTGAGTTCGTATCTTGTTGTGTGCTTGGTTACATGTGATTATAGTTTATAAATGAAACGCCTTCCCAGTTTTAGGGAATACGCCTTCGGTGCTAGTCCCCAGCCTCTAGCCTATGGAAGGAGGGATGGGGGTAGTCACGACACGAGCCCCAGGGGACGGGTTGTGAAAATGATATAATGTGAAATATGTTTGAACATGATGCTATCTTTGATCAGAACTATGTGTGGTACTTGACCACTAAGTCATAGTGTATCATTTTTATGAATTTTGATATTACACGCCTTTATATAATGCTTCTAATTATGATAATGATAATGATGTTATGATGGTGATTATGATCACCCTTGCTTTCTATCTCTTATTAATCTTATTACTAGGCTTTTAGTCCACCCCATCTTTTGACATACATCCTCAAATGAATAATTGTAATAAGTAGAAAATCGGGGATGATAATATTCTAGAGAATATGGAATTAAATAATTTTTTGGTTTTATTATGTAAATGTAATATGTGGTCATAATATTCACAAGACAATAAACCATTGGATCCTTGATTTTTAGTACTATTCTGTTATTTATATTTAAAATTATGTAATAATAATGTAAGAAAAATAAATGTCACTATAATATATCTAGAAATAGGATAAAATTGTTGGGTTATGTTAGGGATTAAGATATTGTTGATGAGGATTGTTTTAGTGATATTTATTTAGATTATATATCATATTCTACAGGTTTTACGATGAAAATAGTGGAGATTGTACAATTTCATAGGGATGTAGAAAATAAAATAGTGGGTGATGTTTTTCTCAAGGTTCGGGAAAAATTTTATCATTAATATCCTTGGTTATAAAGGATTCAAAACATTAATATACATATATATTATTAATCATATTTTTTATATAGACCTACTTGATAATGAAATCACTCAACTAGAGAAGGTAGTTTGAACTAAAAGTGTTGTATTGAAAATCATAGTGAATTAATGGATTTCAAATAAAATATTCGATGAAAATATAAGGTAATTGGAATACTTATGACTAGTATATATGGGAGAGATATTATTTCTATGTTTCTTGTAGAATAATTATGAACATTGAAGATGAATCTTGAAGATGGGATAAAATAAACTGTTTTTTAAACGATGATTTTGTTTTGGAAATTTATTATTTAGAGAACTAAATAAAATTATAGAAAGTGGAATATGGAGTGTTAAAAATGTATTTTGTTACGGCCCATCCTCGGGGCCCGTGCCGTGACTACCCCAAGCCCGCCTTCCATAGGCCAGGGGCTGGCGACTAGCACCAAGGCGTAAATCCTGGTAAAAAGGGAAGGCATTGCCTTTGTAAAGTAAACAAACACCACAGAGCAAGAAAGCAGTAGAAGTAAACACTAAGTAAAACTGGGTACAACTTTAAGTGCGGAAAAGTAAGTGGGCCAGAATACAAACCCAAACTGAAAGTAAAGTACAACTGGAAGAGAAGACATCAACTGAAAAGTAAAGCCGCAACGTCGAGCTGTCCACTAGAAATCCCACCTGAAGGGTGAGTACAGATAGCCTCCACAGCTCCTCGGGTCCAGCCATTCGCTCTGAGTACGTCCGCTTAGTGGTCCACCTCCAAGTACCGTCCTGCTCCGCAAACCTCAACGACGACTGGCACTATCCATTGTCT
Organism: Viscum album; assembly: GCA_963277665.1. NCBI lineage: Eukaryota > Viridiplantae > Streptophyta > Magnoliopsida > Santalales > Viscaceae > Viscum > Viscum album. The sequence continues at coordinate 229,837,253 of OY728143.1, forward strand.
GCAACCAACACAACATAGTGCGGGCATAACCCATGCAGGGGTGAGTATAAGCTACTCAGTAGGGACCCCGAGACCCCCGACGGTCTCCCAGAATCCACAAAGGATAATCCAAAAAGGAAAGATACAATCACGAAGTAACATTCGACACTACTTAGGTATATGCCCATACATATACCTAAGTCATCAATTCTCGCTCGCTCCAACCTCCGAGCCCATGTAAAACCCAGTCCACACAGGAAAGGAAAATGTAAATCCACATAGGATAGCACAAAAAAATCCACAAAGGAAAGAAAAACAGGATTCATCTCACATAGGTATACTTCTTCATATGACGATAGAGATGATCAGATATATCCACTGATTCATCTAAGCCGTCAGACCCAAAAAGGATCGATATGTACTAACCCCCGCAATGACTCACAAAGGATCTAACCCACACATGATCGATAGGTAACTAACCCCCTCAATGAGCCACAAAGGATCTGACCCACACATGATCGATAGGTAACTAACCCCCGCAAAGACCCACACAGGATCAGACCCACACAGGATCTGTAGGCGCTGGCCCACACAGGACCGTTGAGCGCTGACCCACACAGGATCAGAACCACACAAGATCTGTGGCACTGATCCACATAGGATCGCTAAGTGCCGTTGTCGTCACCGTCTAGTCCACTGAGGATCTCTATACTGTCGTCGTTGTCGTTGCAGTCGCAGCCAGCTCTAGGGTTCCCGCACACAGCAAGCTCGTTCAGGAGGGTCCGCTCCATGAGCCGATAGGCTGATACATCAACTGACACATAGTCCAGAGTTGATGTATCCAAAAGTTCTGTATCGTCAACATGAACTCAACGTCGCAGACGACGCGTCAATCAGACGCCAGGTCTGAGAGTTATTGGCTTTTTCGTCCTAGGGGCCTGGTTGGTTTTTAAGTCAAAACCAACCCGACCGTACTCCAACTACGTCCAAACCTCGGGCGGAGTAAGCCAAAAGATCCATCTCACTAAGAGTAATCCATCAAAGTCGACGGTACGTCAATCAGACGTCCAGAGCCCAAGTTATAAGTGTCTCCGCTCCGAGGGCCCGATTGGTTTTGTGTACGAACCAACCCGGCCGAACACAAAGTTTTCCGAAACCATGAGTGTAATATGTCAAAACGACCGTCTCTATCCAAGGATCACATTGCTGGTGACGGTGCATCGATTGGAGGTCTGTAGCCCAAGATACGGGCAAAAGACCGAAGAGGTCCGAAAACGGGGGGTCTGGGCCCGGGCCGACCCGGCCCAACCCCCCATGGGTCGGCCTGAACCGGGTCGACCTGACCCGGGTCCGGGTCCGACCCGGATGGCGTGACCTGGCCCGGTCGGCGCGGCGCGGCCCGGCCTGGGCGCGACCCGGCTGGCGCTGGCCGGGAGGCCAGCGGGTTGGCTCAGCCGTTACGGCCGAGCGAAGCGGGGGGCACGTTGCCCCCGCGTGGAGAGACCGCGGCCCCCGTGGGGCCGCCCTTGCCAGCGGACACGGCCGGCTTCCGTGTCCCGTTTCTTCCGGTCCCGCACGGTCGTGGGACCACGGCCTGCCGCCGCGGGTTCAGCCGCGGCGGCTCCTCCCGGCGGCGCGCCGGGTGCCGCCGCCCCCTGCTGCCGTGCCGATGAGGCGCGCCGGTGGACCTCTCCGCGGACCACTGGACGCGTTTCAGTGGTCGGAATTGCGTGCTGTCTTCACCAATGGGCCTCCCGGGGCCCGTCCTTCACTGCGAGGACCTCACATCACCCGTGCGGCCTGCTTTGTCATCGCTCGCCAATCCGATCACCAAGAATGAAGAGACGGTGGGTTCAGACCTGTTCGTTGGTCCGCACCCACCGTGTTAGCGATTTTAAAAAGTCTTCTACCAAATATTTATATGAACCACAGATATAATCACATAGATTTAAAAAATGAACAAAAACCCCTACCTCAACGTTGTCGTCGAACGTGAGTTCATCGCGGAATTAACCGTCGTGAAAGAAGAGGATCGTCGCGTCGTGGAAGGGGCGTCGCTGTCGTCGCGGTACACGGAGTTTCATAGACAAACTCTGAGGATTAAAAACACACAAATTTAATTGCACCATTTAAACCCATGTTGAGGATAAAATTCACAAAGAATTAAAAGAACCGCAACCCCCTACCTCAATCGGTTGTTGATCGAAGATTATTGCGGGGAAGGAACGTTATGGAAGAAGCATCACGGAAGGAGAATCGTCAGCGTCGCGGTACACGGCGTCACGTCGTCGATCTCCAAGGGTTCGGCGCTCTTCGTCGCCCTTCGTCAGAGGCCGACGTTCTTCGTCGGCGATGATTTATTCTTCGCGTTCTTCGCGTTCTTCGCGAAGGAGGATGAAGAACTTCAAGCTTTAGAGTTTCTCCAAATCCTCTCAACAAGCCACCCTCAAGTAAAACAAGTGTTGGTCTTATTTTATACCCATGCCAACAATTAGAAAAACAATTTAAGAAATGAACCATTAATTCGATGAATTAATGGTAACGACTTAACTGCCCAATAAAAGAGGCGTTTCTTAACCCAAATAAACACACAGTTGACTTTATTTAAAAGAGGTTTTTGCGGGTGCGTTACATAGAGGGGAAGAAATGGTGGGGCTTGTGCGGGCCCCACCTCACAAATATCCTACCAAGTGGGTAGGATATCGTGGGTTCCACCTTATCCGTTTAACTTAGCTTAAGTGGCTTTAAGTGAAATAAAATAAAGTGCTGCACCACTTTTATTTTATTTCTTAACTTAACCCCACAAATTAAAAACCACACCCGAGCAAACAGAACTCCAGAAAAGGCGTTTCTAAGAATATACCGGCGCTGCGATTCCATCGGTGCCCTCAGAATTCGATTCTGAGCACCGGTTCAAAAGATAGAAAATCCCGCTCATTCGTTCACTGAACGTACCCGACCCAAACTTTGGAAAATGATTCCGGGCACACCGGGCCTCAGAATCAGGTGCTGTCAGAAACTGCGTTCTTGTAAAATTCCCAAGAAAATTAAGAAATAAATTTCCTTGAATTTTATGTGTCTTTACATATTTAATGATAAATTAACCAAGGACTATAAAAATTATAACACTCAAAACCTTTTCCATATTTTTTCTTCCAAAAATAAATACTACAAATAAATAAGAATAATATTAATTTGATAATAAAGAAGTACATTTTTATTAAATCACTAACTTAAATACACAATTAAAATACCAGATCATCAAAATAATTCAATAACTACTAAATAACATCAGTAATAAAACTAGAAGGCCTATAATCACTATAAAAATTTCAATTTAATAACCTAAATCTCTTAAATCTTCCATAATTATAAAAATTTCATCTATGAGGATAGTGAAAATACAATGAAATGGAGTGAAATAAGGTTCCATTTTGGTGAGTAATAAATATACATCTAGAAATGTTGGTTTGTCAAGAAACCCATATGTATGGGTATTGATAGAAAATTTTTGTCTGATACATGTTTCAAGTAGCCATAGTATTCTTTTATCATTGTTAATATAACAGTTTAAGAGAAGATTAAATAAATTTAAATAGTTAAATTTTTTTATAGAATGATAGTCTAAATATTAACATTACAAAATATATGTTTTTGATATTTTTTTTTTGAAAAAACAGAAACCATTAAAAATATATTTTTTATTTTATTATTTTTTTTAAAAAATATGAATAATAATTGTAATTAAAATTATCTTTATTAAATTTAAAAATTCATTCACTTATATACTATATTTTACCTATAAGAAGATAGCTTGGTTAAAACCATCAACCCATTGGGAACATGGTTCAACCCATGGGGAAGGTTAGACCATCCACCTTCTGATGAGATATTGAGGTGATAATAGTGCCAACTAGACAAGGGAGGACCCGTGTATAGGGACCACTGAGTTCACGCATGGTTTGATATAGAACTCATGTATGACCTATATGTATGGCCCATATAGTGTGAACGTTTTATCTTAGAATGAAGAATCCAATGTTTATCTTATAAGGTGAAACATAATCCCTGATCATTTTTATTTGGGATTCTTGTAATTTTATTATTCACCCAATTAAAGGATTATATTTATATCATGCTCATTAGATCAAAATAATCTGGAACATCAATATCATTTTTCATTAATCTTCATCCTTAGGGTCGATTGAACACAACCCTCAATGTCATCACTTTGATTCCCACTTGCAGCCATCGTGAACCTTGACAAATCATATCCCATATTGATATAGAATCCTCTAAAATGACCTAAATAAATACATAACTGAAAAAATATCAAATATATTTTATTTTTCTAGATTCTATAGAAATTTTTAGATATTATATCAATATTTATTCAAATGAATCTAACTTTCCATTTTATTTTATGAATTATACTGACTAACATCATTGTTTTATTCAATATTTGTCAAAAATTTAACTCGATTCATTTGGATATCTAGGTCTATATCCATAAAATAATCACATTAATAAATAAATATATACTATATTTAATATTAAACAAAAATAATTTAACACCTAGAAAAATAATCACACCCCCCGAATACTTTAGTCAAAAATGAAAAATACAGTATCATGCTACCTTCCCTTCATTGAGAACTGGTCATATAACCAGAAATTCTACTATACAATCTTACAAATTAAACTAAATTCCAAACTTATAACACCTCTTATATTGTTTAAATGATCTAAAATTTTCCTACTTGAAAATCCACAGAAGGTAGTCTCATGTCATCTCCATTTTATAAGTTAAGGTAAGAGTGTTTTTTCAAAATTCATTTCATCAGAATTTGAATAAAGATGTTCAATTTTTTAGAAATACCTTAGTAATGGGATTTCTATAAAAATTATGCATGTAAAGTTTGTTCATCAGGACATATTATTTTAATTTATACAGTAAATTTTTATGCCTTTGGATGGAAAATTAATTTTTTAATTTAATTTTTGTTTTAAAATACCAATTTTATGTATAAAACTGGATATGTTAATTTATAATTATTATTATTTAAATGTTATAGTCAATTTTTATTCTACATTTTACTATTTGGTGTTTAAAAAAAATTTAAAATGATTATATATATTCATACTTTAATGCTAAAAAACATTTCTGTATATCGAATTATTTTGGTAAAAATATTTTGAATGTTTAAAGAATCTTAATTTTCCGTATATAAATTCAATAGACATTATGGAATTTTCAAATTTTATTTTTATGTTTAAATAGTTTTATTTTCAATAAAGAATAAATATACATATACATTAATATCACATTTCATGTGAACAAGTTATATTTCAACACTTATATATATTTGTGTATATATATGTATAATTTTAGGTAAAAATGATTTTTTACTATTGTTTCAGTATATAATTGTATATAAATATATTAATATATAAATGAATTTATGTAAATAAAATTCTTACATATATATATATATATTTAAATAAATAAATAAATAAATAAATATTTCATTTATTGTATTTTTTTATTTTTTATATCTATACATATGTGTATAAATATGTAATCTTGTTTTTATTCTAAATATATATATATATTATAATTTCTTATGTAAAAATATTATATATATATATATATACATATTTCATTTCATGTGAAACTAATTTTATTGTGATATATATATATCCATATCTATATCCAAGTAATTATTTTTCTATGAGATGGATATAAAATCTAATGTTTTAAATAATCTTCGTGGTTTTTTTGATGTAATAAACAAGTTAACATTTTTTTACTACCAAATAATTTCACATGGTTATTATATGAATGAATTATGGGGATTGGAGTAGACACAAGCCATTATGGGACATTCTCCAACTCTTTGATGGGTGTGCCCCGATAGCACTGGGGGAGCCTGTTATTGCTCACATGATGTGTTCACATAGATAAAACTCTAATGAAATGGGTAATGTATTGATCTCCTGAGATTTGAATTATAGTGCATGGGTGATTTTCCTATGAAAAATATGAGATTAGAGAGTAAAACTAATCCATCACGAGACTATTTCTTCAATATTATGTTGTCATAGGAGTAAACTATGACATTATGATCCAAGGTGCATTTGGTAATAATTTATGAATGCTTATGAGATTTAAATATAAATATATTTTATTATATGAATGAATTAATTGGATTTTACAAAGGTTATGTATGTTGGAATCCATTTAGAATATGTGTTTATTTTCAAAAGTACTCATGATCTCTATGGTCTTCATTATCGAACATATGTCATGTTTTATATTTATGTTATATTGCAATCTCTGTTTGGTCTCTACTTGTTTTCAATCCCTTACTGATATTTTTTTCTCATACATTTTTTGATTTTTTACAAATTTATTTTATAATTTATTATATGGCTAGTTGCACGAAAAATGAATTTTTTATTTCTTTATTTTTTACAACATTGAGAAAAATGAATTTTTTATCCAATTCTCAAATAAATTGACAAGAAAATTTCTCCATTTATATAATATTTTGTGTCATTGGCAGTTATATTTTTTTAAAAAATTACACATCATGATTTAGTGTTGAATCCAAAAGTGATGGTTTGGGTATTTATAGTTGATATTAGAGGAACAGTCTATAAAATTTTGGAAAATTAGTACAAATTAATAGTTTATATATACTATCATAGTAAATTAATTTTCCTAACCATTATTAGATGGAAGGAAGAGGATAACAAATAACAATTTTTTACTTTCTAGATGAGTTACTCAAAAATATAATACTATAGTCATTCTAAAATGTTTTAGAACCCTTTTAAAACCTTTAAACCAACTGAAAATGTCCTTGCAAGATATCTAAATCATCAGATATAGATCGATTCTTTCATGGATATAATCTAATCAATTATTTAATTATATCTACTGAATTCCCTTATTATGCACGATGAAGATAATATTATGAATGTATTTTGAACTATTTTACCCTATAAAATCAATTTGAATCTTTAGTATAATTTACTGAATCAGTAGAAGAGGATGCCCTCCACATGAATTATATGTGTCAAATTTTAGGTTTTTCAAATATGTAGAAGATTTAAATACATTGAAATATTAGTGGAAGAGTTGGTTTGATAGTTATATATGAATCAATTTCACTCAGATATCTCTTTACATTACAGTCCTCATAGATCAATCTCTACTTCATATTGATCTTTTCATGAGTTTGACCAAAATTGCACAAATTCCATATGGGAAAAAGAATTCAACAAACTTGAAACTACCCCAAGGTTTGGTTTTATTTGGGAGAAACATTAATTTTCATGAGATTCACCATCATTGGATAATATGTTAACCATTTGAATTATTTTTAGTTGTATGAAATCAGCAAATAATAATAATAATAATGTAATTTTTTTAGGAAAACCATAGATTAAGTTCATAAAAATAAGAACAATGGTGAGTGTATGAACATATTTTTAGAGTGCAATTCAATTAATGGTGTGAGAATATAACACTACAAACATTTTATGTATTCTTGCATTTAAAAATAAAAACATCAAATAAATAAAATAAAATAAAGATATGAAAGAAGAACATTTATTTATAAAACACTAACTTTAATCCACAATTATAATATAATGGCTTTCAAAAAAATTTAGTAAACTCAATACTAACATCAGTAACACAATTGGAAGGCCTCTAATCAACATATTATTTCCAAAGGTACAACCTATATTTTTTATATCTATAATAATTAGAAAAATGGTCACAAGGTGGATATCGAAAATAAAAAAAATTAAGAGGGAAATAAATATAAAATTTTAGTTGTTAGAAATAGTACTCAGCAAATGTTGTTTTATCTAAAAACCTCAAATTATGGTTATTTATAGAAAATTAATTTTTGAGACTATTGTCAAGTAGCCATTGGATATTTTGTTTTAATCTATATAAATAAAATGATTGAAGAGGATATTAATTTGTTTAAAATAATTAAATGATGTATAAAAATAGTAGTCAAAATTTGACCACTACAAAATATATGTTTATGTTAATGTTTTTAAAACAAAATAAAATCATTAAAAAATATAATTTATATTTTTTATTTTCTTTCAAAAAAATATATGAATAATACATGTAATTCAAAATATTCTTAATAAATTTCAAAATTCCATTTCTTATTAAACATATTTTTTCCATAAGATGTTGGGTGGTCTAACACCATGAATCCATATAGAACATGGTTCAACCCATGGTAAAGGTTTGATCGACCACATTCAAAGGTGGTATAGAGGTGCTCATATTTCCCAATGGATTCGGAAGGACTTGTGTATAAGGATAACTATGTTTCTATATGGTTTGGGCTAGAAAGATCACATGTCCCATGTGTGAGCCTCATGTAGAGTGTGTTTTTGATTTTAGAACAAAGAAAAAATGATTTATCATATATGGTGACACACAAAAAATGATCATTTCAGTGTTGGATGCTTCGTATGTCACTATTCACTAGAGTAAAGGATATTGTTTATATCATTTTTTTCAAATTAAAATAATCTAAAACATCTATATCATTTTAGGGTCTTTTTTATCCTCATGGTCAATCAATCCCAACCCTCACACCATCAGTTTTCATACCACATGATGCCATCTTCATACACAATAGTACATGGATCGACTTGGCATAGATTTCTCTAAAAAAATAAATAAATTACAAAATAAAACCAACTGAATATCAAAAAATATTTCTTTTTTTAATATCCAAAAACAATTTAGAAATATATATATTAAAATGTCTATATCACTACAATTTATTTTACGATTTATACTAACTAATAGCCTTATTTCGTTCAATATTTCTTATTAAAATTTGAATCCTTCAGATATCATTGTGTGTATCAACGAAAGAAACATATAAATATATAAATAAAATAATTATATTTATTTTGAAACGTGATGAATCATACAACTAGGTATATAATCAAATCCCCAAATAATGATTTCAAAAACTAAAAATATTGTATCCAACTACATTTCTATATTTCAGAGTACGTTGTATATATAGAAAACCTATTATATTACCCCACAAAGGGAACTCAATACCCAGATTCCAAAATCTATTTTTTTCATTAGAATCCCTCCATTCATCACACCTTAATATCTATGTAAGGAAGCCTCATGTCATATATATTTATCTATATAACATAAGGATTTTATTTTCAAAATAAATTTCATTATAATCATAAATGTGTCGTTCTATTTTTAGAAAACCTTTTGCAAGGGAATTTTTGTTAAAATTATGCATAATTGTTTTCATCCATATATATTATTTAACTTGAGAAATTAATATTTTTATGTAATTTAATGGAAAATATGTGTTTTAATTTTATTATTATGGTTTTAAGCCTTAAAAAGGGACAATTTCATTTATAATTAGTCTTCTTGAAATGTTACAATAAATTTCTATTCGATATATTATTATTTCATGTCAAAAATCATTTATCAATTATATATATATATATATATCTGCATTTTCATTGTAGAAATCACTTTTATGTGTGGATTTATTTTTATAAAATTATTTTTGAATCATTAAAGAATCTTAATTAGGAATCAATAAATTTAATAGAAGTTAAAGAATTTTCATAATTTCTGTGTAAGTAAAAATAGTTTTATTTTCTAACAGGAATATGTATATATATACATAAATATAACATATCATATGACACACTTTTATTCAAACACACATATATACGTATGTATCTACATATATGTATCATTTTTGGTGACATGTATTTTTTACTCTAGTTTGAATAAATACATATCTATAAATGTATGTATATATGAATCAATTGATGTAAAACTATTTTATTTCTGATATATTTTTATATATGTATATAAATTTTTATATATATACATATCATTTCATATAAAATAATTTTAAAATTTTGATATATATACATATTTTTATTAATATGTAATCATGTTTTTATTATAAATGTATAAATAAATAAATAAATAAATAAATATATATATATATATACGCACAACTGGTATATATATGTATATAAATATATGTACATATATACAATTATACTTTCATTCAAAACTACTTTATTGTGACATATATATATATATATATATATATATATCGTAGAAATTAAATTTTTATGAGATGGATAGCCAAGCTAGTGTTTTAATGAATATTAATGCATTTCATGAAGTAAAATATAAGTTAACATGTATTAAATTCCAAATAATTATAATTAAATACTTAATGAGTTAAGTTAGGGGATGAGATTAAAACCATACCCTTATGGAACATTGTCCTATTATGTGGTGGGTGTGCCCAGATAACAACATGTTTTCATATTATAGCCTTTATGATGGGTGCACCTAGATTGCGATTAATTTCATTGGTTAATGTTTTACTCACATGATATTTCATGTATGGTGTGTATGAGGATATTCTGAGAACTACATGGTATTATGTAGTAAACCTAATCCATCATGGGACTATACCTGTCATGTTATACACTTCGAGGATTAAACCGTGACTTTATAATCCAAAGTACCTTTGGTAATTATTTATGAACACCTTTGAGTTTTGAGTAGAATCATTATTATTTTATTAATGAATGATATGAATTTCCCAAGGATTATATATGGTATAATCTATTTGTTAAACATTAACATTTTGAAAAGTACTTATGGCTTCTATGGTCTGAATTATCAAACTTATAGCACATTTTGCTTTTATATTGAATTGATAACTCTTTTCGGTCTCCATATGTTCTAAAACCCCTTACTAGTTTTTTAGCATCCCATGTTTAAAAAAATCAATAGTATTTTTAGGGTTCTAATATGGTTGGTAAAATGTGAATTATATTTTTTAATTTTAATTTTTTTTGTACATATCTATTAAAACATTATGGCTGTGTCTAATTATACAAAACCAAGACTAGAAAATGTTTTCAGATGTGTAAAGAACTATTTAATTTCTATTTTTCTTTTATAAATAATTACAAATCGTGTTTGAGTGTTGAATTAAGATGTTTGGGTTCTGTTCATTGCATCAATACTCTATTATGGATGGATTAATTGTATTTTCTTGAGAAATATATCTTAACAATGAGGTTTAATATAAGAATCCAAATATATTGTTCTATATAGTCTATGCATGTTTTATTGATATATTCAAAGATACCATGTAACTCAATATATATTTAAAATTTCACATAAAAATAAATAATTACATAAAAACCACTGAATTCTCATTAATCCAAAAGGATAAAAATAAAAACTCAATATCTATGAAAAAACTAAGAACCAAGACTAACATCGACATACATTTATCCTAGACAGAACATAAAAAATCAATTTTTCTGTATGTTAAGTGCTAGATAAAAATTTATTCTCCCAAAAACCTCAAGTTATGATGATATTATCCCACATGTATCATACAATGAAAAATATCTAGGGGAATATAGAATGTCTTCCTTCATTTCAACTTACGGTTTGATAAAATTATTCCATGAACCAGCCCTGGTTAATCCTATTTTGTGTACCCAGTACTACTCATGATATAATTCAAGGGGAATTCCTTATCCCTATGGGCCAGTTATAAGCACCAAGGTAATATTTTTTAATAATATAAAATTATTTCAGCAGACTAGAAGAAGAGACACTAGAATACTACGAAAAAACAATAATGAAAACTTATTACATTAAGCATCAATGAATTGTAGGGTAATCTATTAAAAAATAACTACAAAACCATATATGAAACATGAGAACAATCATATATATATATATATATATGAAAAAGTGATAAATAAGTACAAAAAATAAAATATAACTATAGATAAAAAATAATAACAAAGATATTCATAAAATAAATATCATCATTACCAAACATAACAAATAAAACAAATAAATTACTTCCATTTTTCACTATACACATGTGACAGAACTCCACATATAGAATCCACAAAATTCATACCAAGAAGATGATATGCCTCTCTATGTTCATGTGAGACCTACTAATCCTATAACAATATATACCTAAGGAAATATATATAACAAGTATCCTCCCCTGATACTATGAATAAACTATAATTGTAATGTCACCTCAAGCAAGATTGAAATAAATGAATAAAAATAATAGATATGTTCTCATTAAAGAAAAAAAATCAATGAAATTTATTTTTTGAATTAATCATTTACAAGAGGAAACAACTATTTTAAATTTGATTTTACATTCAAAAACTATTTTAAAAAAGCTGTGATGTTTAATGAATGAGGAAATTGGTTTTAAATTTTAAATAAAAGCATCAACATGCTTCATAAAATGTTGTCTGAATAAATAAAATCTAAAAACATGACAATATGTAATAAATAATAAAAAATCATAATGGTAACCTAGAATCCATGAGAATTATGTTGAATAAAAATTATATAATAACTGTTATAAAATTCTATGATCAAATATCACTAAACATCCCATAATATAAATCTTGAACTACCTAGCCTATCCAAGGGGAAACACCGATAATTAAAACATTTTCTATTCATGGGAAACTACCTAGACTGTGATCATATAATAGTGTATCATGTGTTTCTAGGTCACCTGTTTGTTTACCAATATATTCATATGACACATTAATGGATGTGATAAAATCAATAACAACATAAAAATATAATGAAATCAATCAATAAAAAATATCAATGTAACCTCTTACTACCCTTCATAGAATCCACCATATTTTTTATAGAAAGGACGTTGTGTATTTTCAACATAAACCAAATGGGATTATATTAATGTAATATAAAATAATTTGAAATCTAAAAACACATTAATTTGGAATTTTCTAGGAAATCCTTTTAAACTGTTTTGGAAATTACCGAACTGGTATAAAAATAATTTTAGATACCAAAATTATAAATAACAATTTATAAAATATATATAAATCAGAAATTATCAACCATTCATTATATCTTTATAAACCTTATTAAATAATGATGAACACCTTTGACTCTAAAGTAATCAATATGGATATTTTTTAAATGGAAAATTATCGTTTATAAAATAATGAATTCACATTAATGAGTAAAACATGTAATTAATCCAAAAAATTATTCATGTAATTGTAAAAAGAATTTTAATCTTTTATACTATGTAACAATATCTTTTAAATTAAAATAAATTCAATAAAACTACATTAATTTATTTAAAACAAATCACTATGCATAATGTCATTTTTATAGAACATAGTTTATACATTAAAACCAACAAGGAATAATGATTTTATAATTAATTGACTAATAATTGAGAAATATAACTAATAATCACTATTTTAACTCTCCATGAATTAAAACCTCATAAATAATAGAAGAACGATCCCAAAAGTACAATAGATACTATAAATTAAGATGAAGTCAATTTTTTTTGACAAACTCTAATACCTGGGACTCTATAACCTCACTAGGGAATTAAAATGTGATAAAAGGTATTAAAAATTTAGAATATTATAACATAATGATATACTCATGGATATTAATCATTATTCCCTTAATAAAACCATTGGAGATATCCTTATAGGATGTGAAAACAATAGGTGGGGGAGTTCCATAGATACAAGATATTAATGGGCGGGAGAGAGGATTCCCAAGAATCCAACATGAACAGTGGTAAATGTGTCTTTAAATTTTTTTAATAACCACTATAGTCAATATATTACGGCCTTATTATTTAAAAAATAACATTCCAATATTGATCCTCTAATTGGAATCACATGGGAAACTGTATGGTTCTAATTCAATTTTGGGAAAAAAATGAACCAAACATTTGAAACAACTCTAATGAAACTTTATATCCATATTCATTGTTGTTGTATTATTTATAATAGTAGTGCACCAACCATGTAATATACTCTAAAACATAAACAATATGAAAATTCAAGGATTATTAGCCAAAAATGAAAATAAATTTTCAACTCTAAATAGATAAATAAATTAAAAAAGAATAAAAAAGTCATGATGTGATAAATATCCTCACCATAACACATTATATTCCATGACAGTCTTGTATAAAATGGGTAAAATAACAAGGAAAAATGTGAAACTACCTCACTAGGTTCATAACCTAAGAGATTAGGGAGAAATGGGGAAATCTAAGATAACTATCACAATCAGACATATCATAATAAATGTTGAAATGGAATAGACCATGGGAACATAATTTATGTAATTACAGGTCACTATAATGGACTTTATGAAAGGTCATAAAAACTCAAATATGAGAAAATGTATATAAAATATTAGTATAAACAACAGAGATACACCCAAAAATATATGTATGGTTGGAATGATGTAATAAAATCCAATCATTAGTCCCAAAATGAAAACATTTTGAGTGAATCAAATAATAAGCAATTAGAAATCTATAATCAATTCTGATTGGTCATGGATGATTCATAGAATGAGTCACCAACAAACATAATTACATAATCATATAATCTAATAGAATATAACTTTAAAAGGGTAAATTAATTCCAGGGAAGATTCACCTAGGGTAGTCTCCCCATTATATTAATTAATTAATTAATACACTAAATATAAAAACCCACTTACACCTTGAAACTAATAAGGTCAATATCATCATGATATGAAGATGATGAACAATAGATTCCATCACAATATAAAATTATCATATTAAGATACAATCTGAAAGAGATATACACTAGATTCACCTTGAACAAAAAGATTCATGATATGGCCTGGTAGAAAATTCAATATTATATTGATGTTTAATCAAAAATAACATTTTGATAAATAATAATAAAATATTAAAAAAGGGGGATAAAGGAATAAAAAGTAAACCTAGTACCCCACTCTCAAAAAAATTATTCCTAGTGAATACATATTAATAATCTTGACATTAGATCTTGTACATCCAAAAATAGAGGAATCACTCATCCCAGTAACCCAAGAACATACCAAAAAATCCCCTTGCATAACAACTCAATTTAAATCCTTGATATAAGGCTAACATCACTTTGAGACTAAGAACCCATCTCTTAATAGAGATATGAATATTCAAAAAATAACCAATATTTTATTCAATATAATATCAATGGAAACCCCAAAAGAGAATAATAAACAAGTACCACCTTATAATCATTATAAATTCTTGGATCAGAAAGAAAAATTTCCCAAAATATATTACCGAAATTTTCCAAAATAGAACTACCCCTATATGTATAGGGGACTGAACTGATGTGTTATCATATAACAGGGGGCACACCCTTTTCATCAGGACTATTTTGGGTGACTGCATCCAAATAATATAATGCATGAACTCAGACTGTCCATATTCCATGATCAAAATTAAATATTTATATGAAAATCATGTAATACTCATTGAATTTAAACATTTCACATTTTAATAACAAATTTTCAAATCATCTGATTTCCTTGAAAATCACCCTCCTCAAATTAAGTGTTTAAAATATATCAGGGAATGTAATAACATAATGATCATTTAACCCCATTATATATTAATAACTCATCCTTAAATTTTATTTATCTCTTTGTGAAAACTAATTAAAAGACTTTTTCATATCTATTTGAAGTAGACCACCCACTTTCCAACTATAAGTTTTCAACATATTCTAAAAATATAATTTTCCAAAAGAAATAAAACATTTATTTTATATTAAATAAACCATTATTATATTAAATGAAAGAACATAACATTAATAAACAAAAAAATCGATTAAAATAGAGAACCTTTTAATATCATTTACAATCAAGGATGAAAAAACTCTTGTAACTTCAAAAAATCATAATTTTCATACAAAATAATTATCATTTTAATACTATTCAGGAATAGATAATGTGTATTATAATAAAAAATCACATGAACAATCATAAAAATTAACTAATTTTTATCTAAAAACACTATGAATGTTAGAATAATTTTTTTTTCATCTATATAAAATCCAAAAATTTTAACAACATTGGAAAAACATGGTTTGATTTAACAAAATTGAACGTTGTTTATAAAAAACCCACTAAATTATTAATCATATTTAAAATGAAAATTCAATCCAATAGAATTAGGATGTTTATTAATATAACTCAACTAATCCTAAATTAATCACATGATAGAATAAGTCAATATAAATCCCTTAATGAAAAAAACTATTGATAATCTAGATAATTTTACTCTATACATGGTTTCATCAAAAATCATATAAAACCATGTACATACTATATGGGTCCCCAATACAATTTCATGAACCAACACAATGGGGCTCAATATGACTACCCCAATCATGTTACATTATAATTTTCATTATGAATTTTCCATTCCTTCATTTTAGATGTCACAAAATCATTCTTAAATATTTTATTACAAAATTTTTTATTTCCAAAGAGTTTTTAAAATGTTTTTATGAAAACTAATTATTTTACCATATATAGAAATAGCTATATACATATAAATATAAAATAAATATTTCTCATTATGATTATAATATTAATTATGGAAATAATAATAATTGAACCCACCATTATCAAAATAGATTGAAATCATTTTGTCTTAACATCATAATGACAATAGTCTTCAAAATTAGACTTGATATCAGAACCGGTAAAAATTAGATTCACATGCATAAAATTCATCATTATATTATTATATTGGAAAATCCATATGATTAACTAATTCTTAAATTCTGAACATGATAAACTATTTTCTATCGTATTGAAGTATGTTATACATAAAAATATTGTATAATAAAATGATGTCAGGATTTCTATTATGATATAGCCATCGTAGTTCCCTCTATCCAAGTCATTGCAACAAGATCAATAAAATATGATCAATGGGAATAAAATATGACCATTTGGGATTTTATAATAAATAACTCATCATTTGAAGAGTTCAGAGCATATCGATTTCATTTTCAAAATTTATCTTCTATGAGAGATTTGAATATTGCATAAACGAACATCATATTCTTAGTTGTTTTAATAATTTAGAGGATTTTTTGTAATCATTGTATCTTATTAAGTGAATACTATCATTGGATTCTGAGGCTTGGGAGATAGAGATTCTGATATTCGTATTGATCAAGGGCTCACATGGATAGTGCGACTGAATCAAATCTTCATAGTGAGGGACAACATAGATATTAAGAAAAACTATTCATAATATCATGAGATTGTATGGATAGCAAGACAAAGTGATCATAGAATCTAAGGCTCACATAATTTGTGTGAGATATTGATCTTTGTATCAAGTATATACCTATAAAGGGAAAGACAAACATTCAAATAAGTATTAAATAATAGACCTTTATCCTATGATATTATATACCCCACTCTATGGGTTTAAAGAAGTGTATTAATTTGTATTACTTATTTTATTATATGTCATTTATTTCCACTACATATAATGTAAAAGTGATAATTTTATATCCATATTTATATTTATATATTTTTATCATAGTAACTATGATCATAATACAACTATTTTGATTTTTATTATTCTGTGAATATAATATTACCTTCATTGTGATTCTATACGCTTTAAGACATAATCATTACTTTTATATTACTATGATATATTGTAACCATTTTGATTACGAATATTATGTATTTACTATGATTAAATAATTTTCTACTATGAAAACGATTAATCAATGATTACATTTCAATTTCTTACGGATTATGATTCTATATTATGATAAGATAAAATAAATTTATCATTATAACCTATGGAAAAATATAATAATCTACATGAATATTATATTCTTATTAATGGAACCAATGGTCAACTTTGATTAACATTTAAATACATTAGAGTTTTTTAAATACAATTTGTTTAACCATGTAAAAATAAATTTCTTTTAAGGTTAAAAATGAATGCTTTTAAACGTACAAATCACCCATTGTATTTATTCATGTCAATATTGATTACTATCCAACAATTAGTATTAGAGAAGGTTTTTACTACTCAAATACATGCTAAACATTTTATATTACCTTTACTATTACAATTTGGTTAAATTTTGTTATTAATATTTTGTTTAGAAATAGATGTTACACTTGAGTGTATTGTGGAATAGGTTTTTAATTTGTTTTAAAAATGGATGAACTGAATCTATTTACAATATATAACCTCAATCCAAATACACCCACTATTTTTTGGTTCTGATTATGAGTATTTGAGAGATATAATGAATAAAATCAATGTAAATATTATAATTTTCAATTTCATCATGTTAACTAGATGTTACAATATCCCTGAGTAGGAAGTGACTACCTTTAAAAATTGGAAAAGCATGAGTATCAATTGAATTATTGAGTTTGAAACACTTTATTAGATTTTTTGATGAGAATCATTTATAGTGATATTTATTCTTGGGAAGATAAAAATAGCATTATTATGAAGTTTTAAATTTCTCATTTTAGAAATTTAGAGGTTGTTGAAACCAGGAGAGAAATACATAGAGTTGACTATCAAGAATTTGAATTACCTTTTGGTGAACATGTTGAAATGGAACAACAATAGTTTATGAAAATATTCAATAGTCTTAAATATATTGGATATAAGGGATTAGAAGATGATATACGTTTTGAAAAGATAATTTATATCATTTACAATGAATGGGAATATAAGGTAACAACTATTGATAAATAAAAAATAATAAAAAATGTCACTCTTGATGATTTATTTGGAACCCTCTTGTAGTGTGAGGGTAGTATAAAATGGGATTCAAATAAAGTAATGAAAAAATGGCGGAGTTTATTTTACCACTACTTCAAATCTAGTAAAGGCTCAAACTCCTAATAATGTTGTTAAGTCAACAAAGAAAAATAATGTTATTGTTCAATTCTATTCAAGTGATTCTGAACTTTTTAAGAGTGAATTAGATCATATTTAAGAGAGGATTGACAAGATAGTTAGAAATATGGATTTTCAATATCATTATTAGAAATGTAACAAGGAAATTAATGAAATGAAAGATTTATAAGTTACTTGTTATACGTGAAAAAGGGTTGTACATATTAAACCTGACTGTCTAAATTATAAAATAGAAGACATGATGGATAGATATTTCAATATAAATTAGAAGAAGTTTTATAATTTAAAAATAAAGATTGTTTATAAATATGTTGATACATGGAGTTATATTAAAGGTGATTCGTCAGAATATTTCTTATATAATGAAATTCCATATCAGAGGAACATTGGTATTCTTGCTAGAGTGCCTATTAAAAATCATTGTTTTATGGAAAAGGTACAAACAACAGATTCCATTACCGATATTTCTTGAAATTAAAAGTATACTAATGAAAATAATTTTTAATCTATGGATGAGGCATTCTCATAAAATAGTGATGATTATACTTTAGCTTATTATGAAGACATTTCTCACTTTCTAAAACATTAACAAAATGAAAAATGAATTGTTTTTTTAAAAATCATCATATGGATAATGAAAAAAGTGAAAAAACTAATTGATGAATTTATGTTTTAACAAATGAAATATCAGATTTATCAAATTATATTGATAAATGAATTTATAAAAAATATAATCTTTTTAAATATTTAGGAAAAGTAATTCCTTAAAATGGTAGATTTATATTTAGTTTTGAGATACTCATTCCAAAACCCATACTCAAGAGGTTTAATTTTTTTTAAAACTAAAATCTAAAATATATTCTTTAAGAAACATATTGTAAAAATTTACTTATTGTATGGAAGGTTTTCATTAAATGTATATGAAATTTTTTCCTCGTTGTAATAGTTTAGAAATAGGGTATACTAATAGAAAACCATTTTCTACTGACACATACATTGTTCTAAAATGTGAACACTTTTGTATAAAATTCCAAAGTGGTGATCACTATAATAAAAAATGTTCTTTAAAAATTGTTCAATGGAATGGTTTCCAAAAATCCAAATTTCGATAAAATATGGATTCATGAAATTTTGTTTTCTATAATTTTTAGAACCAAGAAGGTTTGGGTTCTGAATGTCTAATTGTTTTGTTTTCTAAAAAATAATAGAAGTACCAAACACAACAATACATAGTACAATGTTGTGGTTGTTCTTGTCACATGACTGGTAACAAATAATTCATCCAAAAGATCACATAGATGAATATTTTAATTGTTACCTTTAGATATATAGCTTAATGAGATATTATCGGTATATGTTATATTTTTTTTCTTAGAATTTTTTAATTTTAAATATTTTGTTTGTTAAATGTATTATTTACATAGTTGTAATCATAATTCAATTTTGTGATGAATGTTACCTTGTGAATTTTTGTAATGATAAATTCATTGTACATAATTATAAGAATTAAATCATTCCCTCTTCCCATTGAGATGATAATGAATATACACTAAACTTATAATACATTATGATAAAATAATTACCTTGTTTTAGTATAGTGGAAGATCAATCATTATTATGGAATAGAAAATTAGGACACTTAAATCATAGAATCTTTTGAAATCTTTCATATAAAAGGTTTCTTAATGATTTAACAATTCTAAGGTTTGATTCTCAAAACTTCTTTGACCATAGTCAATATAATAATCAACATAAGTCAATATTTAAATCTATTAGTGAAGTATCAACTTAGGATGATTTATAGTTATTGCATATGGATTTATCTAATACTCCCAAACGGATAGTATTGGGGGAAAAGTACAACGCATTTTTTTAGTTGATGATTACACTAGATACACATGGGTCTATATTTATAAAATAAATTTGAGAATTTTCGTAATTTCAAAACATTTATAGCTAAAGATATAAATTAAAAAAACAATCCCTTTATACTATTCTACATGATCATGGTGGAGAATTTGTAAATTATTTTTGGACTTCCCTTGTTTTAATTCTCACAAATCATTTATAGTTAGTAACAAGAAACCATTCATAATTCCCACAAAAGACCTGACACCATTGCATTTCCAAACATTCCAGAATTCTTGCAATGTTAGTAACATCAGTTCTGTGACACTGTAACTAGACGGAGTAATTGTGAAACCAGGTCCAAAAATTGAAAAGGACCTGGCATTATAGCCATGGTTCCAGTTTCATAATTCATAAAGTTATAGACACCGTAACCGTTATTCTTATTCTAGAACATGGGATGGACATCACTCTTGACTGTGGCACTGCTTCTGACTCACTAGAAACGTGTCACTATTCCTTATTTGACAATTTTTCTATATTTTTCATTTATAATTAATGTTGATTTGAATGGTCATATTTGAGTCATTTAAGGACATTGACATAATTAATGATGTCATATAGACATGACACCTGACAGTATGAGGAACAAGGTGAAGAGATCATTATTATCGTTGACCAAAACACCAACATCCAAAGATAAAATACATTGTGTAACACAAGCATGATGAAGTGACTAAAAGAGACGTTATAAAGAAGAACACACATGCATGAGTGAATAGAGAAAAGAATATACAAATAACTCTACTTTTTTACTAGCTGTATTGATGTGGATCAAAACATCAAGAGTCCTTGTAACACAATCTCAATGAAGAAAAAGTTCTATGAAGTGTTACACAATAACTCACTAAAAAGTATAACATCAAACTCACATCATTATGTATCAGATTCTACTTTTAGAAGAGGAAACAAACATCAAATCTACTACATCATATAATTCCAGAGCTTCATAGGACCACACTCAGAGCATTTCTAATCCATTATTATTATATTCTTATATGTTCTGAACCATTTTATTAATCTTTCAGGCAGTGTGTGGATTTTTATATTAAACACGCACAATCTCCTACACTGAACATGATGATAAAATATGTCCTAAAAAAAATATCTTTTTACATTTGTTTCACCGTTGTATAATTGTGGAAGAGGTCATGTGTGACCTGGATTTTATATTTACCACGTAGAACTGTGTTTCAGGTCTTGTAACCTTGATAGTGTTGTGTACTATTGTGTAATCACCAATCTAGTATGTTGATAAAATCATTATATAAACTTTTCTTAGGTAAATATATCACTAAATGTAGTGTATTAGGTCTCTTCTTAAGATTAAACGACTTGTTTTAATTCACTATGTTTTTAAATTTAATTTTCATTTTTTTAACTCATATTTCATAGAATAATGATTCACATTGATAGTTAGTATTGGATAGTATTTATAACTATTTTGATTTATTAAATAGTTTTTATAAGTTATTTCAGTCTTTGAGGATGATATAATTGAGATGTAATCAGTCTCTTGAGAAATTAATTGAATAATAAAAATATTATAAATGTACTTCTTTGATTAATTGGCTTGGGTTGTTTTTAAATTTGGGGATCTTAAATAAGATTTTTAAAATAAATTTTTATAAGAACTAAATACACCACCCTCTTGAGTATCCTACTCCAAAAAAATTCTGATTTTGAAACTTTTTATAGAATCAAAGCATTTCACAAAACGTTTTAGCTTTTAGAAATCCTCACCAAAGTGGTGTGGTTGAAAAATTAAATTTTTTCTTCATGGAAGAAGAAGAACCGTGATGAGTGAATACTTAATTGCTAAACATTTTTGGGATGAACTATTTAGTACTACTTGTTATACTAGAAATCGCGTTTTTTTAGAACCATTATTTATAAAACTACTTATGAATTTTGGACAGTCCATAACTGAAATGTTTCATACTTCAATGTGTTTGGATAAAAGTTATTCATCTTTAATATGAAAGATAACTTACACAAATTCAAACCCAAATCTGATGAAGTTAAATTTTTAGGATATTCCACTACTTCTAATGCATATATAGTTTTTAATAAAAATTCTTTTACTTTTGAGGAAACATTACATCTTATATTTGATGAAACCATACCTTTTTTAAACAAACCCTACCAATATCCTAAGATGTGTTTTCTAAAACATATTTTTATCTTTTGGTACAATATTCATCTAATAAGGAAAATACACAACAAATGGAGTCTAAAGTATTTACTCAGGAATATTTTCTACATTATGATGATGAAAATGTTTTATAGAACTCATGTTATTTAATTATTTGGAATCATCCTAGAGATTGTATCAATGGTGTTGCCAATAAACCAATTAAGACTAGAAGTTCATTGACTAATGGTGTAGAAAATCTTAGTCTTCATTTACAATTTTAATCTAAATATCTTTAAGAAGATTTAGGTGATGAGGATAGGATTAATTCTATGCATGATTATTTAAATGAATTCAAGAAGAATAATATATAGACCTTGGTTGAAATAATAAAAGAAACATCCATAATAGCGGTAAAATGGGTCTTCACAAACAAATGTGATGAAAGTGGAATAATTATTAGAAATAATGAATGGATTTTTAACAAAGTATACAACTAAATAGAAGGAATAGTCTATGATGAAACATGTGAACTTGTAGCTAAAATTGAATATATTTTTACTCTACTAGGACTTGTATCATTATTCAATTTAAAACATTTTCAAATGGATGTGAAGTGTTCTTTCCTTAACAGTTATGTATAAGAGGATTTTTTGAACAATATGAAGATACCAAACTTCCTAAATATGTTTTTAAACTTACCAAATAATTCAATAGAATTAATCAAGGCCATCGAGTTTGGTATGATATATTAACATGATGTTTTCTACAAAACAATTATGTTAAGGGAAATACTTATACAACTATTCTAATATAAAAATTTAATAGAAAAATTTTTATTTTACAAATATATATTGATGAATATATATTTGGATCAACTCAAAAATCATTAATAGATTCCTTTTCAAATTTTATGAAACCTTATTTTTTGATGACTATGATGGGTGAGTTATCAATTCTTCTTAGATTTCAAATTTCTCAAAAAATATTGAAACTTATATATCCCAAGATAAGTATATAAAATTAATTCTTAAAAATATTGGATATGAAAATACTAAAATTATATGTACTCCCATCAAAACCTCAAATACAATTGATCTTGATAAAGTTGGGAAAACAGTTGATTAAACAAATTTTAGAGTTATGATAAGAAGTTTACTGGACATAACTTTTATTCAAAAGTACTTACTGTTTTCATTATGTTTATGTTCAATGTATCTGGAAAATCCAAAGGAATCCAATATAAATGTAGTAAAACAATGGTTTTGTTATCTTAAGGATAATATGGATTTAAGACTTTTCTATTCTTTTGGAAATTAGTTTCAACAAAAATGTTTTTTCAAATGCTGACTTTTTTGGTTGTATAATGGATAAAAAAATTTCTTCTGAATCATTAATAGATTAAATAGTTTCTTTTTCCTGTAGAAACTACATTCAGTACTACATTCCACTATTGAAGATGAATATGTAGACGATAGATGTTTTTCTTGTCATGTGTTGTGGATGAAACACACACTCATTGATTATGAAAAGAGTTTTACAAAAACAGAAATATTGTGTGACAATACTAGTTCTATTTTATTAAGTAATAAACAGAATCATCACTCCCATGTAATAAACATAGTTATTAGGAATCACTTTCTTTAGGATCACATAATTAAAAGAGATATTATTTTAAAATTCCTCAGAATGTAATAACACTATTATGATATTTTTACAAAACCAATACCTTCTGATAGATTTGAATACATTAAAAAACTATCAATGATTATTTTAAAGTACACATTCATTACTACTTATTGTTTAAAAAATAAACTTTCACTATGTTACTCATTTTCATAGTGAGAGTACAAATTAATGATTCTTTTTAAAAAACTTTTAGTTTTACAAATTTTTTGTTTACCTAAATTTTTTATCATAATGAGTTTTCTGAACTCATAATTCTATATAAATTTTTTTGAAATGAAATTTCCAAAAGTATATTCCAAAAATAGTTTTTTTTCAAACTCATGAATTGTCTAAAATCTTGACAAAATGATTATACTTCAAATCAAATTTAAAATCATTCCATAAATTTTTTTATTTTAATTTTTTTCATTTAATTTTTTTATTCTAAATCAATCATTATATGTTATTTTATAAATCTACTAATAAATAATTATAATACAGATGATTCCACTTAGAAAGGTATTTTTGTTTTCTTTTATACTTTATCTCTATTCAATTATGATTAGTTTTATCCTTGTTTGTTGTTATTATATTTCTTTTAATAATATTTTCCCAATATTAAGAAAATGTTTTATAAAACATTAGGAGATCGAATTCATTAAAAAAAATTCTTCAGATAATTTCTCAATCGTCAAATTTACTGGATCGAGTAACATACATCATAACATTTTGGGTGATCAACAATCACCTCAAATGCCTATAAAAGGAGGGACCCCCCACATCATGTCCGACATCGGTTATCTGAAGTATTTTTCCATGAAGTGTTTCTTCGTTTATGTCTCCCAGAGTGATTTATTCTTCTTGTCCAAATCATAATTTTCAAGTCCAAATATTATGGAACCTATGAAATATTACAAAAAATGGTTTATTTTTTAGAAAATTTTAGTGGTGAAATCTTTTTATGAAAATTATGATTCAACTAGGGGGGTTATTTGAATTCTATATTTTTCAGTCATTTTTTGATGAATAATAAAATCCACATTACAATTTGTTTTACATGGATCTTGCCATACATGTTTACTCCTTCGTAATGTTTTTTAATTGAAATTTAAAATAAATTTTTTCATAATGAATCTATGATAAAAGTTAGAATATTTCATATAAGGTATCCTTATGAATCTACAGTATTTGAGTAGAAGAAGATTGCTTTTTTATTACGTAAACTACCTAATTCAAAGGGTAAGTTGTAACAACCTTCACTTTTTGAATGATAATTTTTTTCCTAATAATGTTTGCTATATTATTTTTTACTCAACAAAACTATATCCCATTATTAATGAGGTGAGTATAATTATGTGACCATTAGGTTTTGGGAATTATCTGATTGTTGTTCAATTATGACTGTTGGTAACATGACCATTGGAAACAGTACTCTAAATTATAATTGTAACGTTATGATAAGTAATATAAATAGAAATAATAATGGTAAATTAATATAGAATGATGAATCAGTGTCCTCATCAGATATAGTCATGTCTTATGAAGCCCATTTTTATAAAATTTGGTGGGAGGTAGTGTCATTTGGCATCACTCTTGACAAATCCCAAGATGAGATTCAACAGAAACCTAAGAGAAATTTCTTATAGGATAATTTCATGCTATTAGATATTACCAATCGAGATATGTTCGATCCATTCTATTTTTAGTTTAGTTTTTCTTCAAAAATAACAAATTTGATAAATTAATTTTTCAGACAGACATAATATTTTTATGGAAAAAATTTAATTATTATAATAGACAAATGTATTATTAATAATGTTTATTTTAAAGAAATATTATGATTGAAATACTATTATTTAAATTTAATTGTTATTTTTTAAGTGTTATAAATTTCATTCTGCATCTTACTATGCATTTTCTATGCACTATTATTTTTAATAAATAATTTTTTAATAAAAAAATTTAAATAATCATAATTAGTGAGTTATTACTATAAAATTAACATAATTTTTTAGTCATCACATCAAAGTTATGTTACATCTAATTTATGATAATTTTCTAAAATATTATTTTATGGTGATTAGTAATAATATAATTTTGAGTTTTTGGTATTTTTATTGGAATCCTAATGATGTAATAATTATTATAAAATTCTAGTAGAATCTTATTTATTAGAATAATGTAATAGGTTTCAATAGTGTCCAATATGGTAAGAAAATATTATGGCCATGCCTATCATTTTTCAAATACCACTACTAAGGTATCCAAGGATACCAATAAAAAAATCCCTCACCTTTTTAAATACCCACCCATTTCTCCATTATAATTCTTAAAAAATTTATCCTATAGGAATATATGATATTTTAACCTCCTAATGAGTCCTCTAAAGGTGTATTAATTCCTCCATGGTCCCAATCCTTGATTTTTAGTAGTTACTCTTCGAGATAAGGGAAATCTCTAGTCCTTTTTTCATTTCATATTCTATTTTTATGTGGCATGCCATTAAAATTTTAATACTATGTTATTTTTTATATTTATTCAATCCCTTTACATTATTATGAGTTTATGATGAATGTGATACCATTTCCCCTCTCTTTTATAAGTTTTATAAATCCATGTTTCATACCCATTATGCAAAAAAATTAACTTTTAAAAAATTATCTCCTTTTATTAAGAAATTATTTTGTTTTGTTTTGATAGTAATCATACCTATTTATTATGTAGGGGTATTCTCATTGATGTAAAAATGTTTGATTTTATTCTGGGATTAACAACCATGAAACTCGTGTTCATATTCTATGGGGTTAAAATGGAAAAAGGATCTTATTTTTATGAACTTTTTAAAACACCAGGATTTTGATAGGAAACACATTTCTTTATTTCTCCATTATGTTTTTTAGGAAATATTTAAGTATTATTTATGTGGGTTAAATTAATTAATACATATGAATGGTTTTCTCTGATAATGCTCCAACTCATTGGTATAGAATTTAATCTCTAGAGATGAAAATATTTATGATACCTTTGTGAATAATATTGGTAAATTTTATGATACCTCAGTGATTATCCTTGGTGATATTCATAATAATTAATAAAATGAATATTTTAGACACATTTAAAATTTATGATTCATGTTTTTATTACTATCATATGCATATTTATCATTCCTTTATTTATTTCCTCATGTTATTATTCATATTCCCCAAGATCATAATTAAACTAAATCCCTTGTTTCCCCTTAAAAGGCATTAGGATCACCATTTCCTTTAATTAATGTACCATGGTTATTTTATGAAGTATTGATATATTGTGTGAACCAATGTAGAATCCATTAACATTGAATAGATGAATTTTTTATGATTTCATATATTATGCACCTGGTTTCCATGAAACTAAACATTAAAACATCCTATGTTTTGTACAATGTAAATGAAAAGTTATATAATAAATATGTAGGATTCCATAGTTGGTATAAAATTATGGTGTAGTTATTTATGGAAATTAGGATTCTAAATATTTTGGAGGAACCTTAGGGACAAGTTAAAATAGTAGAAGAAATCTTGTTATTTTAGTGATATATTAATTAAGTAGTTTCTACATAATGAAGTCCCTATATAGAAATGAAAAGGTTGATGTGGCTCTATAATATATATATCTAGGAGTAAAACCCAAAAAACCAACTCTAAGAATGACTCAAATGGGTACTATTTCAAGGAAACGAGCCTTGCCGCACTCCTAGTTTGACACTCCCAGAGTTTATTTTTGGTTAATTAGATGATTTTTATGAACCATTTTAAAGGATTTATATAAATTTTAATTGTATTTAAAGAATACCATATTTAAGAATGATGTTTTAAGACATTATATTCTTTTATAATTATAATATTATTAAATGAAACATGTTTCTCATTAAGGTATTCTTCTTTTATAAAATGGTGGGAAAGAAGAGAAGTCGCGCAAGTCGTGACCACAAAGGACCAGACAATAATGACATTCTGATGCAATGTGGAATGGAAAACTTGATGAGATTTATTATTCAACTATCCTGGGTTATGGGAAATAACTAAAACCATGCTGATGGACCAGATTATCCTTAATGGGAACTACATTTTTTTTTATTTTTTATGCATCAATGACCACCTTCTTTAAGTGGATCTACTAACCTAGTGATTTATGAAGAGTAGATAATATCTATAGAAAATTCCTTTTATGTACTCTATTATTAGAAACAAGAGAAAGTCACTTTGGATGTGTACCTTTTATAGAGATAAGCTAATCAGTGTTAGACAGTGGTTAAAAAGATGAATCCAATTGTGGAGAATGAATATATGTAGTGGGAAGAGTTCAATGGAACAATTTTTAGAAAATATTTTACCTCATTCAATGAGAATGAAAATTTAGGTGGAATTTATTAAGCTTAAGTAGATTGAAAATAAATATATTGGAAACTATGGGATGAACATCACAAGATATTCACATTAAACCTATATATTTTTCATGTATTGTAATGGGAAGGTTAATATATTTTCAATGGACTAATACCTCTTCTACGAAAGAATCCTTCCAACCAAGACTATGAAAACTATGAGAATATCGTGAAGAGTTATATGAAATTGGAACCAGAGTTAGGATATATGTATTGGTCCCATATATCAAATGAAATGAAGAAATATTTAGAGCCAAAATTGGGGAGGATCTTTGAGCAAGGAAGATGAGGAAAGAAAGTGAAACATTCCACATGAAACAAATGTGGGAAAAAGCATTCTAGGAACTATTTTCTTTAGAATTGGAAGTGATACAAGCGTTGAAGAGAAGGTTATATTATTCAGAACATTCATTGTGAGGTGAAGCCCCAACTTCTCTATAATAATGAATAAGGGAATATGGTGTAGGACCTGCCCAAAGTCCAATACTTCAAGTGGGGGTATCTTGGGTGATTTTCCAATCATTGTCCAAAAAAAAGTTAATGAAGGAAAATAACCATCCAAACCATCATAGTATAGGGTATAAAGGATTATTTTTTTGCTATCTATATGGATTATTTTAAGGCTCCAAATGATGTCGTGGCATGTACTCTTATTTTTCCCTCAAAGTATGCAAGTACGTCATTTTATTCTTGTTCTACACATACCTTTAATTCTTCATAATTTATAATGAATATAGAATTAATCCCTAATCTTCTTTTTGTTGAGTTTTTATTAATGAATCGTGGAGGGATTATCCAAGCATCAACATTGTACGAAAACTCCAGTATTCACATGGGCGAGCACAATCTCATCAAATATCTAGTAGTCCTTCCCATGTTGGAATTCTACATTATACTATGAATGTAATCACTATAAATTTATAATTCTAAGATCAAATATAGAAGAAAGGAAATCTCAAATGTCTTCATTATATAATCTAAAGTTGTTTTCAAGGGAGATATATCTCGACTAGAGCTTTGCCTATAAGTTCAACCCATACACTTTTTTATAAATATGATTGGTGAAGATGAAAAAATAAATTAATATATAAGAATATAAAATGTCCCCATTTTTAGGAATAAATTGATGTATTTCTTGAAGAGTTACATAGACCTCCCCTATAAAGAGAGGTATATTTCTCTATTGAACTCAAGCATGGATCCAAGATTATATAAAAGACCCTATATAGAATGAAAAATGTGGAGACAAAGGAATTGAATAAATAACTCCAAGAACTTTTGGAGAATGTCTTTATCCAGAAAAGTTTTTCTCCTTGGGGATGACCTATGATAATTATGAAGATGAAGGGTGGATCAATGAGATTATTCATTGATTATAGAGAAGTGAATGGGATCATAGTGAAGAACAAGTACCATATTATGAGAATTGACGATTTATTTTACCAGATTAATGGACCCGAATTCGATCTGGTTTTCATCAACTAAGGGTGATGAAATAATATATTCCAAATAACATCATTCAATCGTGATATGTAAATTATGTGTTTTTTGTTATATAATTTTTCTTGACTAACGATCCTTCTATTTTAGGTATTTGATGAATTGATTCTTTATGGACTACCTTGATAACTTTGCGGTAGTTTTTATTGATGATATTATGATATATTTCAAAAGACATGATGAGTATGAGGATAATATAAGTGTTATATTTCAAACTTGGAGGAAGGATAGACTATTTAGAGTGTCCATAAATTGTGAATTTTAGTTACAACTAGATTCATTCTTGGGGGACATTGTAATCAAAGATGTAATTTTAGTTGACCCTATAAAAATAATGGCTGTGGAGGAGTATACTCATCCTACAATAGTAACTGAGATTTATAGTTTCCAAGGATTACATGGATATTATATGACTTTTGAGGTGAATGTTTCATGGATTTTTAGTCCACTAACCAAGGAAACGCGAAAAGGGTTCAAATTCATTTAGACAAAGGAGTGTGAAGAATGTTTCCAAGATTTGAAGAAGAAATTGGTTACTGCACCTGTGTTAACTCCACCCTCTATCAAAGAAGGATTCATTATTTTAAACTATTCATCTCTAAAAGGTATAGGGTGCATCCTCATAAAAAATGACAGGGTGATTGCTTATGCATATCGATAGTTGAAGCCTCATGAGACGGAATATATTATTCATGGCCTAGTGTTGGCTGTGTTTTTTTCTCTAAATATATGGATACACTATATTTATGGGTAGAAATCTGACATATACAAAGACCATAAATTTTTTAAGTATATTTTCATGAAAAATGAATTGAACATGAGACAAAGGATATGGATATAAAATATTAAATAATATGATTTTCCAATTAATTATCATCCTAGAAGAACAAAGAATGTCACTAATTCATTAAGTTGGAAAGACCCTATTGTGATGGAAGTATTGAGGATTCAAAGAGTTTATTTGATCAAAGACATATTCAATATAGAAATGTGAAATGTAATGAAAAGGGTATCATCAACCCTATCCCAAATGGTTTCTCATCCATCATTATAGGAGAATATAATTAAATATCAATGAGAAGATCCTTTTTTATAGAAGAATTTAGAGGTTATTAAGAATGGGAAGTTTATTAAGTTCAATATTGATCGAGAATGTGTACTGAAGTTTCATACAAGGCTCTGTGATACATCTATTACAAAAAATAAATAAGGAGTTTATGGATGAAGCTCATAGCTCTACTTTTTCTTTATATCATAGAAGAACTAAAATGTATATGGACCTTCGTGGTCATTATTGGCTGGATAACATGAAAAGGGATATTGTCAACAACACTACAAGGTTCTTGGTGTGTCAACTAGTGATGGAAGAGTGAAAAATTCCTAAAGTGCTATTACAACCACTATCCATACCAACATGGATGTGGGATAATATCACTGTGTACTTTTTTACTAGTCTTACAAAAACACCCAAAGGAAATAATGTGATATGGGCTATAGTGGATCATCTCACCCATACATCCCATTTTATCTCTATTCAGGATGACTTATATCTTGATCAACATTGCATGACATATGTAAAGGATGTTGTGATGATTCATGGTGTTACACTTTATATCTGATATGATCATTATTCAAGGATAACATCAAAATTCTAGAGATGTATTCAATATACTCTCAGAACTGAATTGAATTTCAGTATGGACTAACACCCTCAAATTAAAGTCCAATATGAATGTACTATTTAGACACTTGATTACATGCTGAGAACATGCTCCACAAAATTTGAAGGTGGATGGGTTAGACATATCCCATTAATATAGTTTTAATTCAACAATATATTCCATTCAAGTATTCAAATAGAACCCTATGAAGCTCTATATGGAATGTGATGTAGAACACCTACTTGTTGGGATTAATCACGTGGTATAGAGCTTCTTGGGCCTGATCTTGTGAAAGGGATGATCTAAAATTTTGATTCCATACAAAAATATATAAAGGTTGAATAGTTTCAGAAGAAGATCTATGACGAAAACTATCGAAGGGACTTGAATATTAATGTTGGCAACAAATTATTCGTTCAAACATCTCCTTGGAATAGATACATGTGGTCTGGGAAGAAATGGATGCTCTTCCCCGGGTAAATTTTCTCCTATGAAATACTTGATCACATAGGAGGAGTGGACTATCATATTTAACTTAATCTAAATATTTCTCATGTTTATGATAATTTAAACATAACCCTATTGAGGAATCACATACATGATAGTTCACATGCACTAAATTTTGAGGTTGTACAACTAGAACATGACCTCTCTTATGATGATTATCAGGTAGAGATCTTTGACCATAGAGACAAGGTTCTACCCAACAAGACTATCAAACTTTTTAGAGTGTTGTGGAGGAAGCACATATAAGAAGAATCCATATGGGAACCATAGGAAAAAATGGGGAAAAAGTACCCACATCTATACTCAATTGATAAAATAAGTTAAAATTTCAAGGAAAAAATTTCCCAGGGGTGGAACAATGGTATGACTAGAAATTTTTGAATGATAATGGTTTCCCAAAAAATGTGTGTTATATTATTTTTCCCTGAAAAAAACTATATCTCTTTAATAATGATGTGGGTATAATGTTTTGACCATTAGGTTTCGACTGTTATATGATAATTCGTCAATATGGCTCACGGAAACAATACTATTAATAATAATTTTACCTTCATAATCTATGTTAAAAATAAACTAAGATAGTGGATAATTATTGCTGAAAGAAAAATCGATGGCCTCATTCAGTAGATGCATTCTATATGAAGACCATTTTTCAGAACATGAGAGGGAGTTACTCCTTTGATATTCTCTCTTCACCAAGCCCAATCAGAGCTTCCGCCTGTTAATCTTGAACAGATTCACCTATGGGTTAAGTTCGTGTTATTGGAGATTACCACTCAAGTGTTATTATTCGAGAATCCCCATGAGTCTATCACTATCACACACCTCACCCTTTGTTTGAATGTAGGTGATTTTTGACCTGATTAGAATCGTATCGAGGGACGATGAAATGGGACAACAGATATTGACCAATTTTATGTTATTATAAATGCTTTCACATATAGTATGATGTACTCAAATGATCTCTAATGGGTTTATTCGTGGACCCAGAAACTCCCAAAGACCCATGTATCCTCGATTCATGAACCTGCTTTCCCACGACAGGCACTAATTGGATGATGATTTGGCCAACGAAACTTAAGGACTCCATTGGTCGATCAGATGGGATCTCGGGCTCCTCACTCACTTTTGGATGGACTTATTTTATTATTTTAGAATCTATTATAGATTTTAGCAATGTTAAAATGTTCGTGAATGCTTGGTTCTTTCCCAAAAACGTGTTTGCATATTACCCCTAGGTTACATGGTTAACCATATATATTCATGGGTTTGGAATTACTGAGACGAAGCTAGTTTAATCCCAATGATGAGGTTCTATGGAGTCTATAATAATACATAGTGGATGGAAATAACTTCAATATCTGGATCAAACCCATAAGATTAGTTACCTACACATCCTCATGAGAGGAATCAGAATCCACATAGTTCGGTGCCACTTAACTGATCACATCAAATTTTATGTTCATGTGACGGGGACCCAACCATGCAGTATTAGCATCATGAGGAAAGGACGTATATAAGGATGATTCCTAATTAGGATTTTGTCAGGGACTTACACCAATGTGGCCCAAGATGCTCAGGAGAGGCATGGTCTCATAGGTGGATATGGCCCTACCATGGATATGGCCTGAGGAACACTATGGTGATTTGGTTGTTGGGTATGGACCTTAGGGAGGCTTCCTAAGTTTTCTAGTAAGGTGGGAATTAAAGCCATTATAGTTTGGATTGTGTTGGGGATTATACCTTAAAGTGGGCCCTATTTTTAGGGGAATTAATGGGGATATTCCTTTGAAAATTACCCCCTTATGATTTGGTATTTTGAAAGGCATCCTACATATATTTTTTAGAGTAGGAATCAGAGTTATCGTAGTTCATTTGGTGGGAATACTCATAGAGGCTTACCATGTTTCTAGAACCATTATAAGGATATCAACTCATGATGGAATAAAGTATTTATTGGGGGTTACACTTAAAAGGAGGCCCATTTTTTTGTATTATGCAAGTGTAATAACTAATTCTGATATCTAAGTCCACATGGGTCAAACTCGATGTAGGAAATAAGAAAAGGTAGTGGATGTGGACATCAAACGTTCAACTTCTTCTTTTGAAAGAAGGTATTATAGCCCAAATGGAGGGAGAGTGAGAGAGAGAGAGGATTTGAATATACCAATTTCATCTCCCGTGTTCATATCCAGGATAGTCATGTTCAAAAGTCTATCTAAAAATGTCTTTGGATGACCGTAAGAAGAGAATAAGCACCACTTCCCATGGATTTGTTAGGGCCTTGTATGGGGTAAAATTCCCTAAAATGAGTTCTAGGAAAGGGGTGAAGCATTTATGCTTGTCAAAGGGAATGAAGGAATGATCCCTTTGGCTCATCACTGTCACTCGTTGAATGAAAAATCCATTGATACCATTGATCCCTAGAACAGGGAGGTTCATATTAGTATTCCAAGGATGGACACTGGGTTCCTAAGATAATGTAAACATAGATACTATCTAGGGGCCCAAACCATTTATAGAATTAGCGATGTTACTCCACATACCATGGGTATGTTATCTTAAAAAGGCATGATGATGCGCCTGAAAATTTTACCATACATGTCTTGTGTCATTGGAATGGGATTTGTCCTGATGAAAATGTATTGCTTAGTATATGGGATTCATAGGATTTGATAGTAATGGAAGGGAATGATCATGGTAAAATGAAATAAATCTCATAGGTAACCCATTCCATGTACCACTTGTTCATATGGAATGGGGTACCCTCTAGATTACGTAGTGCGATGCGGGTGGAGGGGTCATCCGCATACCGAGGTGGTATTTGGAAATTGATGTAATCTGCATACCAAGGTGATACACAGTCCTAGATGTGGTATGTATATCGTAGAGGTACTTGGCCTTAGGTGTCATTCGCATACCGTGGTGGTCTGTGAAGATGGAGACCATCCATGAAATGGATTGATACTAGGGGCAGGGTTTCATCCACATAGAGGTGTACTATTCGGTACCATTTATAAAAGAATGGGAATATGTGTTGTGGTTCATAGTAAGTTAATCCACGAAAGGATTAAGTTTCTTGATTCTCCAACTAGGTTTACAAGTTTTACCATATTATTATCCTTCATACATTTTATGGTTAACAGTGTGTTTATACCTACTGAAAAATGTTCATGGTTCCATACTTCGTTGATTGTTCACTTTCAAATCCATCCATTTGTATAGTCCATGCACTCAGAAAATTGAACTATCTTCTTATTTTTTTAGTTCCCTTGGTGGTATTTTTATAGAGTGTTGGGGAATATGTATTTAGGGTCACATGGCACCTTTTGAAGAAGTCCATGGAGGGATCATTAGACTCCTGGATGAATTAGCCAACTATTGTTCAAGGTGGTGTGGTTCAAGGTAGTGGAAGTCATCACCTCAATATCGTGAACAATGTGGTTCTCAGGATTCTTCTAACCCTACATATTCCCTGAATTTCTCAGTCTGTGGGGATGGTATGCAGGGAATTTTTTCTCTGTCGTGTTTTCACCAACGACATGTTTGGCAGAATTATGGTGTTCTATTATGACCTCATCTCTGAATTTTTTGGTCTGTAGTCCAACACTTCACTATCCATCATTTTACAGCCTACCCTTGTACCACTTGGTTTGAGGTCTGAATCTTCTACGGACCCTTCCCGGTAACCATTACGTAGAATAGTTTGGGTCCTTTTACACATTGTATTTAATTAAACATCTCCACCAATTTTCACCCCCACACACATATCTTTTCTTTATAAATTTGAGGATGTATTTCCCTTCCCATTGTAGATTTTTTGGAACCCTAAAAATGCCCCCATAAGGGTGGGGTCTAGTCAGAATGGAGAGGAGGCTATTCTGATGTAGAAAATGACCCCAAACAGAACCTGTTTCATGTATAAAGGTGGACCCATTAAGGGGACCACACCTATGTATATGGGGGATATGTCATTTGTAATTTACATGGTTTATTGGTTAAAATTCCTCCACAATGTACTCTCATATTTTCTTTCATCCATGTACTAACACTTTAATGAAATTCATCATCCAAAAACCACACTTTTTATTCCTCGAACTGCATATTTTTCACACTTATCTCAGTCACTATAAAACTCTTTAATCGGTGAAGAAAACTATGGAACATTAAAATATATATTTTAATTTCAATGTAGTAAGATTCCACATGGCTTGACTATCCCGTAGACATAACATCAAGCCAGTGAACTGAACATTAAATTTCCAAATCGAACATTAAACCTTCGAACTGTGAACATAGATTACCGTATAGCATGTCTTTATTCATGGCATTCCCATTCTATGAACTGATCAATTCGCTGGCCAATAATTTGTGAGCCAACATCTTGCGTGGCATTCCACGAACTGTTGGTTCATGGGGAATAAAAATCATAAACCAGTCCTAGGCTTTAGTATTCAGATCCATGCTTTGGTTGAATTCTTGGGTCATTTTCAATTCTTTCCTTTATTCCAATCATTTTAATTGGACTGACCCTTTATGTGTTCTTTTTGTTTTTCATGATGAAAACGATCTCCCTCAAGCCATCTTGGATGATACAATTGTTTTTGATGTTGTCTCCACTCCCCTTTCAACTACCAATGACAAATATAAGGCTATGGAAAATGATATAGATGAAAAAATCTCTGTCTCCACACTTTATGAGTCTTTAGCAAATTTACTCACTATGGGTCTGAGGTAATATCTTATCTCAAACAAGCTTCCCATTTATGGATTTATCCTGCTATCTAATACACTTATCCCTGAGCCACATGTGGTTTACCAACCCACCACCAAGAAATTGAATAGAATAATTCCTAAATCTCTCATCTTGTAGTCTAGATGATTATTACTGAAGGATACCACTAGTGGGACCTCGTTGAACTATGTCCCTCAGACATTAGAGGGGTCATGAAGAAAGGTGGAATAAATGGCCCATTTTTACCATAGAATTTCTCATAGATTACTAGAAAATGAAAAACATGATGGGTTCTTCAAAATGGGACCTTCTCTATGGGGGTTCATTGCGTTTAGATTGAAGGTATCCCTTATGGGTCCATCAATGATGTGAAAAATCCAGTTCAAATTACTGACCATGGGGCTACATCAAGCCCTTTGGATAACCCATACATACACTCATCGAACTAGCTCCCCCATATCTTAGCTTTTGAGTACAAGGATTCTTGACACCAATATGTTTTATTTGATCTGTGGGGAGGTTGGCATCATCCATTGCGATGCTCGACTGATTTTAGGGGTCCCCATTTTCTAGGATATGTATGATGAGTTTAAAACACCTTCTTCCTCCTAATATGACGACGATAGGACTCCCCTTTGGGTAAAATTATCATTTCCCAGGCAGATAAAATTTCAGGGAAATTTGAATCCTACCGAAAGAGTACATCTCCTTCTTAAAGTGGATTGATGCATTTTCCAAGCATAGTGGCTTAGAGCCTAATGTTCATATACCTAGGTCTTATCCGTCCAACAAAACCCATAGGTGAGTCGGTTCCTACTATCCTACCTTAGAGAGGGGCCGATTCTGTGAATGGTAATGGGAAATCGTCCTTCATGTGGACCATTTTTTTGGGTTGGCAACCATCTTGGTCAGGGTTTTGAGTGAGTGGCTCTTACCATCACAAGACTATGGAGGTTCGAGATTCACAACCTTTGTCATGGTGGCTTAGATGGATATATAAAAATGTATATACATGGTCATTCATATATTGACCATAATATAATTCATAATGGCATAGATCAGCAAAGGAATGTCACCTCAGTGGATAATTGGACACTCCAAATCATTTAGGGTTGGATCAGGTCCCACATAGTATGCTAAAAATTTATCAATTCCTTGTCAATTCCTTAATATATTCTCTATCCATATCATTAGAGCACTTGTGGGGTAATTCTGGTAGCCTGGGCTACACAAGATAAAGAGGAATACCAGACTAAAAAGAATGATCGAGAAATGATAGCTCGAATCGACTACAATGGTTGATTAATATATCATCCTTAGGATTCCCCCACTAGTACTATTGTGAATTCCAAATCCGAAGACGTTTTTAACCGAGGCTACCTTTTTCATTTAGGGATGATATCTTGGTTTCCCATATTGATGAGGATATTCTTTGAAAGGAATGAGTGCTTTGAATATTTAGATGCCAGTTTGACTATATTTTAATGTTGTTTCCCCCGAATCTTAAAAGTCCACACCATGAGAATCATAAAATGATATCCCAATAATTGTGGATAATTTTCACTCAGGGGGACATTCGGTGGAAGTTTAATCTCTTATATTCTGAGGGATATATTCCCTTCCTTATGAAAGTTTACACAGATGCCTAGAATCAATCATATTCTACTTGTCATTTGTCAAATCTAGTTCCCAGAGTTACAACCCCAAAGGAATCTGAGACTAAGGGGAAGGGGGAACCAAAGGAAGCTATTGGGAATTCCTAGATAGGATAATTTCTTCAGGATCGTTTTGTTCCTCCCTAAGGAAGGTCTTGATATGATAGGGTTTGAAATCGATACCTATCGAAGCTTCCGTTAGAGACCAACCACCCATCCCATCTAATATTGTTTTTCTAGTGGGTTGGAAGAAATGTGATATTTTGAAGAGTTTTTATTCTTTTTATGACTAGTCCCATCATTCCTTGTGGAATTTACTCCATGAGAGGGCAGTGTCCCTTACTAATATTGTCCATGGGTCATCACCTACTGAAATATCTTATGATGATGAGTTCGTGAGGTTAGATCGTTATCTTCAGAACCCTGAATCCCTATCCTATACCAATAATGCTCTCCAAAAATACTCTTATTAGGTACTTTTTATGCTTCGACTTTAGTTTGATTAAGTGGGTGATGTTACTAATGGATTTCCTATGACATCTAGGGAAGGGGAAGCTCCTCGCTTGCACCAAGATCCTAAGAAGCGATCATCTTGTGAGGTTGAAAGGACTATGAAGACACCTAAGAAGAAACACTATCTAATGAGATCTTGGTCTCTTCCCCAAGACAAACCTCTAGTTCTTGATATCCCTATTACAAGAATTTTATAGATGCTTTGATGGTTTGAGATGAATTGAGTTTGAATTCCTCCAATGAAGTCATTTTGAGGCTGTATCAAGAAGGATGCATTGAACTTCTATTTTTGAGGGAGCCATCAACCACAAATTTATTTTGGATCAACAACAGCCGTATGTGGTGGTTTTTCCCTAAGAGAAATGGACAAATGTCTCATTCTTCAAAGAAGAAACCTTACTAGTCCAATTAGGTGGCATGGTTATCATTATTCTTGTGACTGATTTATATCTACGGAAAGGTCATTTTATTTTTGAACCGTATATTTAATTATCATTTCTATGATGATTCTTAAATTTCAATCCATTACTTCAATAGGTTTCTGAGGAGTTCTGGAAAATAGTTCCTTCCACAGTATACACCCCGAGAGGCACCATAGATAGGGAGCATGCACCCTCGGATATGTTGGTTTCTAGGGAATGTTATCTTGGTACTACTAAACATTTATAGGTATTAATTGTAGGACCATTTGTGCAATTTAATCCCTTATCTTCACATGATATTCTGACCATAGATCCATCCCCATGAATTACCAAAAAATGTTTGAAGACATATCAACTGTTGAATCATATCAATAAAAAGATTACATGTAATTTCCACACATGTTTATCTAGTTATCAGACCTTGTAATTTTATCTTGCTAACTCATTTTCATGTGGATATTTTGATGCAGGACCATTAATTATCTAGGAGGTAGTTTACCATGCATCTATGACTCCTATACATTCAGTGGCAGAAGAAGGACCACTAGAAACTGTAGCTTCCCCAAATCAGAAGAATTCTGTCCCAATGGTGGTAGAACATTCAGACGTTGAATTCCAAACTAAATGTGTTGATATCGCTACCATAGATGAAGATAGGATAATCCTAACAGTATTATATGATCTAGGAGAGGATCCCTGATCACACCATGAAATTTAATGGATTCCATGTTCAGTGGAGTTATGTTATCCAATCCATATGAACACTACCCTTGTGGAGAGAATGCATTTAGAAGTAGATACCTCAGCTGAGCAAGCTGATCCAACACCCTCAATGGATTCAAACATATAGGAGGTTCCTATATTAGCATATAAGAACATATAACGAGATGTTTTTCAGTTTATTCAAATCAAAATAGATATCATGATCCATCCATCGTGAATTTTGGGGCTGGCCATCACACCTCTCTCTAGGTTTAATATCCATGCATGCCTAGTCTCATTAGGTGATCTTGGAGAGGGTTCCCTAGAGGTTGTTGTTATGGATGGGTATGACCCCAAGCCATAAATTCCAATGAATTACTCTGGGTCTCACATTCTTATCAAGGATGTAGTATCATCTCTATCCGATAACAATACAACTATGGAGGCTAAAGGAATTGAAGAATCAGTAAGTGGAGATTATTTTTACAGTCCTCCTACTTCATTCCCTTCTTCCCAATTTTTTTAGGATCAGGGATATTTATGGGTTTCCATTTTGATATCAATATCTCAACCGCAAGAACTGAAGATTGCGGTGAATGCTTCAATCCCACCTGATGTCACAACTATCATGGATGAGTTTGCTAATTGATCCAGTCATGCTGATGTCATTGAATTAGCCACCTCCCATGTGACATTCATTCCTAAATACATTTCTTCCTCAAAAAATGATTCTAATACCAATAAAGATATCCTAGTAAGCCTTCGAA
Source organism: Viscum album (assembly GCA_963277665.1). Classification (NCBI taxonomy): domain Eukaryota; kingdom Viridiplantae; phylum Streptophyta; class Magnoliopsida; order Santalales; family Viscaceae; genus Viscum; species Viscum album. The sequence continues at coordinate 229,878,717 of OY728143.1, forward strand.
CTATCCTCCATAGTTCATGGAAAAATAGATGAAGGTTAATTTCTCAAATACCACTTGTCGACATATCGACGAAGCTTCCAATGTTACACTGATGGTTTTTTGTTCTAGGGTTTGGAGGATTCAATGATCACGACAACTATGATATAGTGAAATAGGTGGTTTCTTTTATTAAATAAAATAGCATGATCAAGTATTATATTTCCAATATAGAGACTATGAATCATCTTTTTGTTGTTAGGAAAATCCTAATGAATGGAGATGTCGATCAAGAAGGGGAAATCATGAGGCTGTAGAGAAAGATCATATAGAAGAGGTCCTTTGCAGAGCAGCTTGATCAGGAAGTGGAGGAGAAGATAATGGAATTATTGTTCCTTAAAAAGTAATGTGACCATGTTGTGGATACAATTGACAAGGGTAAACAGTGAGTGGAGGATGAGTAAAAAGCTATCCTTGAGGCAGTACATGAGGAGGAGGCATTGCGGGAAAGTGCAGAGGCTTAGACTGTTACATTTATAAGGCACTGTCATGCCACCTAAGAGTCAAATCGAAATCTGATACAACTCTGTTAGTTACGTGAACATCTGTTGTAATGGTAATTTACTACCCATGTAGAGAGGCTCCAGGTTATGGGTGCCTTCTCTTTCTTTATTCAATGAGGTCAAAATAGTTTTCTCTCCAATAATCCTTCATTATACTGTTCCTACAATATCTATCATTTATGATCAAATTCATTTTAAATTATAATGTCAACGAGATATCAAATTGAGTCATAATCAAAGATAAAGAATAATAAAGTTAAGATCTAATTATTTCTTAAACTAATGGGCTCAACGAGGATTGTTTGATCTTTCTACGGTAATATGGAAAATCCTAAAAACATTTTTCCTTTTTCATTATCACCCTAATTGTTTCCTAATACTTTTACGATGTAGGATTAGGATGTATAACATTAATTTTTCTTAGGCCACACGATGTGGGTTTTTGACCTAACTAAATATATTAGTCATGATATTTTTGGATTTCAAGATGGTTTACCAAACCGTTTGTATTATAGGTTTAATGATATGGTACATGAATTTTGTAAAGGGTGCCATTTTCATTTTTCTTCCCGGTGAGTGTTGTGTCTCATTCATTGGTAGTGTTTAGTATTTCAAATTATTCTATCATTACTGATGTTTTAGGACGAACAACTTTGACCATGAATTGCAGTGAAAGGGCCACAATTTAGTATATATTAACCGAGAAAGTCATAGAAACATTCAAACATGAATGAGTGATTTTCTTGAACCTGACTTTTGATTTATAAACAAGGGGAATGATATGGGGCATCGAAGTCATGGGTAATATGAAAGTAGGAAAAGACCTCTTCTAAGGATGAATTTTTCCTTAGTTGGAAGGCTATTATTGTAGGCAACAAATGAGGAGCTTCCCAAGTATTATGCGTATAGTCATACAAAGGTGTATGTGGGACACTTCCCTTCCAAATCTTATTGCCAGGATATTTGCAGAGAAATATGGATTTGTTTTTCAATATAGGGCCACAGTGGTTGGCATATTATGGGAATAATGTATGAAAGTATGTAGAATTCAACATGGTTTTGGTTTAAAAACTACTACTACATGAATTTGACTTATGCAAAGGAGGGATAGTGGATAGGGTAGTTTAACATCATACAACCAAGAGTTTTTCCATGACAGTTCAGATAGCAATGCTATATCACTTCTAATAATGAGTGGTGAAACATGTAAACATTAGTTAATGGGGTTCCCAAAATTGGGTAATGAGGTGAGACATTGATATCATAGAGGCATATCGAGATATGAAAATCCTCTATTGAGAGAAAATTTTCATTTGGTTGATTGGACATTTTTTTGGGAAATATATATAGAGCCACTGGGGAATTGTGTGAATTGTTAAACAAAGGTGTCTGTAAGACACTATCCATCCATTTTTATACCCATGGATGGTTATGCAGATTCATTCATTTATGGAAATAGAGACTGGTGTGTGGATTGGGGTGCGTGATCATGAAAAGGGGGAATTTAAGGTTGAACATTATAAGAATACAAATAATTAATGGATGTTTTTTTTATCATTTCCATATAAGTTGTTTCTTTATGTAGGTCTTACCCTCAAACAGGCAGGGAGGGTTAAATTCTATTTCATGGTTGGATCTGATATACAAGATTTTTATGTCAATACATATCATGTGATGATAGGAATCAACCTGTATGTAGTTCATTAAAGGATCATTCTTTAGTGGGCCTAATTAATTCATATGGATGGGGAATTATTTATTTTGATATAAATTAACCAATGAGGTGGGGAATGTGTTGAACATTCCTATGCAGAATCATTTCTTGCATCATTTCAGGTGGGGAAATATCCATTTATGTGACCTAGTATATTTTTGAATAATTGGTATCATGTATCGTGTAGTTTAAATGTTATGTGATTAGGGAATTGATGTAAAATCCCAAAGTTATTGGAAGGTAATCAAGCTAGGATGCACTGACATTTCAAGGGAGGGGGTAGTAAAGAAAGTGTAAACCATGGTATTAAGGGTTCTTGGACTAGGATGAATGATATGGGGATTAAAAACTATTAGGTGTAGGAAAAAGGAAAACCCCATTATGGAGAGGAATTTTTCTTTTGATGAAAGGCCATTTTTGTGGGTTGAATATGCAGAGCCACTGATGCATTGTATCCAAAGTCAAGAAAATGTTTTTATATGAAATTCGGTGTCCATTTTCGATGGTTTTGGATGTTTATGAAGATCCCAGATCACTCCAAGCATGGAGTTTTACACATGGCGAGAGTGTGCCTAAATACATTGAAAGCATTCAAGCCGTGATTTATCCATAGAGTTGGAAACTCCAACATAGAGATATGAATCAAATATGGGGTGAGGCATTTTGATTTCCTCAGTTTGGTTGGGCCCAGGTTTGGATATCCTTCCATCTAGAGATTGGACACCCTGCCTTGTTTTGATACATAGGCAGGAGAGGGGAATTATTTCTATATTTGGGGTACCATGAAGTCTAATTTCATACAATATGGACTTTAGGATTCCCAATATGGAGCAGAAAATACCAATATGACTTTCATGGACATGCTAGTAGGGTCAGTCTTGTACATTGATTCTCCCTAGCTATGCGGGGGAGTCCCCTTCTGAAATCCCAAATACCATATGAAATATTTACAGCGTTAGAAACAAAGGGGTGTAAAGGGTTTCACTCAACCACCTAGGGATAGTCAGGTAAAATAAAAGATCATTGTTGGTATATGTAGTTTAATGTCTTTTAGCACAGATGAATTCATCATGAAGATTATTGTTATGTGATCAAGATGTCTTTTGTAAAGTTTAACATCTTGTCGAAAGGACGTTGATAACATAGTTTGTTCATCATGTTTATGGGACGAAATCTATAATGAATCATGTGTAAATATGAGATAATCTGGATGAAATATTCATGGTATTCCCTAGACATGAGTGGGGGAAGAAGGTGTTAACCATAATTCTGAGATCCCTCAAGCCAAGAGATATGATGCGAGGCTTAAAATCCAATGGGCATAAAAAAGAAGGAATAGCCACTGTTACGGATGAATTTTTCTTTGGGTGATACACCGTTTTTTTGGGAAACATATACAGAGCCGATGGGGCATTTTATGCATAGTCAAAAAAGGTGTTCATGAGACATAAGCTATCCATTTCTAATAGGCAGGGGTGATTACATTGATTTGAGATTTCCCAGGGAAAAGAGTTTGATGAAAGAAAATGGGATGTCTAGATATGTTAAAAAATATCCATATGATGATTAGTTCTGAGGTATGATATCCACTACATATATCTGATTCATGTGTAAGGGAAAGCATTCCCTATTGACACTATCATGGTGTATGAATCTATATTTAAAATCCGGTGAAACTATTTTTATTTCAAATGTATGGAGTTGGTGGATATTTTTTTAAAGGAGGATGGACTAGGATGAAGGATCCGAGAATCACTACGTATCCGGTGAGGATAGAAATCAATACATACTTAGTTATTGAAAACTATCCATTCCAGTTTTACCTATGAATAGAGTGGGGCATTTGTGTCATGTGGTGTATGAACCAATAAATAGGGTCAACGTGTCTCAACATATATAATTAGGGTGGGAATTAAGCGGTATGTATTTCACGAAACAAAATTATTGCATATGTGTTCTCTACACACATGGAAGATGGAATTTTTTAGATGCCGGCTAGACTATAATGAAGAATCTGGGTGTCCCTATGTACCTTAAGAGTGTAGGAATCAACCCAAAAATAGTTCTTGGGGTTCCCTATAGTTTATCATATTGCGATAAAGAAGTTGGCCATTAGTGATTTGATATGACTATGAGGAATCCTCTACTAAGACTCCAAAGAACGCGTGAGTAGTACTCAGTGTCTGAAATAAGGGCTTGAATTGGATTACTATGCCGCATATAGGGATCATGAATAAGGATAGGGGCATTTTATTTCAATAATTTGATGTTTCTAGGACTAATTATGATGATCCAGGTGTTACTTACATATCCTACTGGGGAAGGAATAAACCCATATGTGTCTCTTATAAAGAAACTCCCTGCATTGGTCTGAGCATGGGGCAGGGAAAGGAGGCATTTTTTTGGGTGATGGTTTGAACAGGATGAAGGATTCGAGTGTCACTACGTTTTCTATAAGAGAATGAATAAATCCACACATAGTTATAGAAGTTCACTATATCTGTCAGACCCATGCACTAAGAGGGATAATTTTACATTTTTCTTTGATTGATGGTGGCTGGATCGAAATGGTTGATCTGGGTTTCACTACATATCCCACAGGGGCATGAATCAAGTGATACCTAGTTCTAGAGCTACATCTCTCTATAGGTTTCGATCATACCCAAGGAGTGTGGGGGGATTAACCTTTTTTAATGGTCCTATAGTTTACATGTACCCTTTTTGGTATAGGGGGAAACCTCTATGGCCATTCTTAAGCTCACATGAGCTATGATATATGTGAGAAACATGAAATATCTCCTTTTTCCTCTTATACAACATAGGCAGTTGAGATTATAATAGAATAATTTAGTTACCAAGTGATGGGTGGGAAAATATCTTGTCTCAAGGAGTCTCTACATATCCCATAGGAAGATGGGAATCAAGCCGTATGTAAAATTTAAGAAATTATGTTCCATGTACCGGTCTGACCTATACACTAAGAACATGGGGATCAATTTTTTGATGGAATATAGACTAGGATGGAAGATCATTCTATCACTATGTATCACCCAGGGGTAGGAATTGATCTGTTCATATATTTTTAGCATGACATGGCAGGTTAATGATGTCAGAGGCAATGTCCCCTTGGGTGATAACATTACTGTGGTCATGAAATTTAGTTTCATGTAGTTGGGACTCATAATATACCTATGAAAGTATGACCTGTAGACAAGGAGAGGAGAATTATTGATTTTGACTAGTGGATGTACCGGGATGTAGAATCCAATAATCACTATGTATCATATGAGGGCTGGAAAAAAACCATATGTAGTTATAAGGAATCCTTGTGCCATTCTGACCTATGCATAGAGAGGGGGAATTTTCTAATATGCTTTAAAGATGATGTATGTATTATACTATTCTATGCTTTGTCTATGTGGGGGAAATCCTAACCTCCTTTACTAAGCTCTCGTTGGTTATAATCGGTGAGATAAATAAGGAATGTTGAAGAGTTCCCATAAGTATAGATCAGATAAAGGATATAATAGTGGAATTGCATGTCATGTGATGTCTATACCAAGATATAGGGTTAATGTGTATCTACATATCATATTTATTAATAGGAATCAATCCATATATAGTTTTATAAAAGGCCTTCCCTGAATTGGCTCAATCCATACACAAGGATGGTTACAATTTTTTAATATTTCCCTTAAAAAGAGCTGATTTGTGTGCAACAAGTCATTATTCAGTTCATAGTGATCACCGTTATATTTGACTTATTTAGTTTAGGATGAAGATGATAATATGATTAACTTAGTATAGTGTGGAAGAATATGCTAAGTAGTTTAACATTGTGGAACACAATTGAAGATGGTAAGAAGTTTATCATTGTGTGGCTTGGATGACTTCATCCTGTAGTTTATTATCATGTGATTAGGATTTCGACTATATAGTTAAAATTTATTTATGATGGAAATATTTCTATTCTTTCGGCTATATGAAATATTTCTTCAGGAACCTGATATTGGTGGGTCCTGTGGTGGGATGTCCATCCATTGAAATATGGGCATATTCCCAATTGGAGTAATCTTGTGTATTATATATGGTCTTTCACATTTTCCCTCCAACTTAGGAGGTTTCTTACTGAGTATAATCTGAGTTCTAAGGATCAAAACCATTTCTCTTTCAAGGAAATATTAGAGGCAAATCTTCTTATTGAAGTCATGGGAAATCCGATTTTGGTAGACATCCAAAAGGTGAAAATATGGAAATCTTTTCTCTTCCTACCTCTCCATCTCATCAAATCATTTCATGGGACTTCTCATCTATAGATACATTGTCACAGATAGTGATATAGAGAAATATAAGATAGATTTCAATGGGAATAACTTCCTCCATCCAATATACCAATGAGTACGGGGTTTCTTGAGTTCGAGTATGGGTTATGGCCTGGTAAGACCAAAGCGCATGGAGAAGCTTGTCCAATAATGATTTCTTATCCTTTTATACCATATTTTGGAGTATATTGGATATAGTATTATTGAAAGCCTCTATCTGTCCATTGTCCATAGCATGGTAGCGTGATGTATAGTTGGCTTTGATACCATACTCCCGATAGAGTTTTTCAAATCCAACAGAGTAAATATTGGTGATATTTTCTATCAGTATTGTGTGAGGGACACCAAACATGGTGATGATACTAGAATTCACAAATCTTACAATGCCTTTCTTATCCAACATATTTAAGGGGTGAAGATTCTACCCATTTGGAAATTAAGGCAGTTGATGCGAGAATAAACATTCATTGTATTTATAAGTCAAGAGGATATGGTCCCATGATTTCCATTACCCATATTGAAAATTTAATGGAGTACAAAGATTCATGAAGCATCATCAGGGGATGATGAATGAAGTTGGCATGGACTAGGCAGGGATGACACTTTTTTGGTGAAATTATCACAATCTTGAATCATGGTTTTCCAATAGTGCATAACCTATCTAATACAATGGGAGAGTTTGGATGCTGATTGATGGTACACACATGTTTTAGTATTCACTTCATTCGTGATGGCATCAGTCTCTTCTCCATCAATGAACTTGAGAAGGAATCCATCTTGGTATCTCTTGTAGATAAACTTTCATTGATACATATTGTCCTGCAACATGAGATTGCCTGCTAATATTTAGATGTATTCCCTTCCAACCCTGTCTGGTTAGAGTTCTCCCTTTTGTAGATAGTCAACAATGGGGGTCATCCAGCCAGCGGTGTGACCGTGTGGCTTAGATATGGGACTAATCTCATTGATTTCATCATTCATGTACTGAACATATAGAAAATCCATCGAATGGTGCGCAGTGGTGATGAAAATTTCATTCAGATCCATATTTATTAGAGTATTGGATGCATTTTCTAATGCACTGGCTTGTATATTCTATGAATGATGTACATAAGCCAGTGTCGGGTCTAATGGGAATTCTTCCATCAATTCTAAAACATGGATCGTAAAAGGGATCATATTCATTTTCTTGACAGTATAGTCACCGTTGACTGGGTTGGTGACTAGTTCTAAATAACATTTTATCTTTTAGTGTTCAGCATGCATTTGGAGTTCTAGTATAAGGCCTATGATAAGGGCCTTATATTCTGATTCATTTTTTTGCACATCTATGAATGTAGGATGTTGACACAACCCGTCCACTGGGGCCTGTGCCGTGACTACCCCATGCCACCCTTCTATAGGCCAGGGGATATCGACTAGAACAAAAGGCATAATTCCATAAAACTGGGAAGGAATTGCCTTTATAACCTGTAAACACACACACAAGCAAGCACAGAACTGGACAAAACACAAAGTAAACTATATAAGAAAAGAGTGCTGAAAGTAAAAAGGGGCCATAATAAAAGCCCAACAGTAAAGGTACAAGTACAACTAAAATGCAATACAACTGAAGAAAGAGAAAAGCCAGCTACTGGATTTTCCTCTGAGGTCCCTACCTGATGAGTAGGTACATATCGCCTCTTCAGCACTCTACGTTCATCCATATCCTCCGTGTACCGACAATCTGTATAGTCCACCTCCGGGTACTTTCCAGTCATGGTACTCTCATCCACAGTCAGCGTTGTCCGTCATCTGCATCCAACACAACAAGGTGCAGACATAGCCTGTGCAGGGTTGAGTATAACGATACTCAGTAGGGACCCTGAAACCCTCAAGGTCTCACAAAAAAAAATACAACAAGGATAAACCACAAAGTATGAAATAAACAGATAACCCTACATAGGTATATGCCCATATATATACCTAATTTATCAAGTAATCCATCTCAACCATGAGGAAAACACAGAAAAATGGACTCATCTCAAACAAAGATTTTATTTTATGGGTAGAATCAAGTAACATCCCCAGTAACATTGTCAAAACTGTAGCTACTGGAGAAATCCTCCTCTATCAAGTACAGTGGGCCTAATGTGACACCAAGGTGCTTCCCACTAACCATGGACTACTGAGGTACTCCTCCTGTCGAGTATCGTGGGTCTGCAACATCACCAAGGTGCTCCCCGTCGTGGTTCTTCTGTATCACTGATCATGTTCCCCCTCGTAGCCTGCTGAGGTACTACTCCTGTCGAATACCGTGGGTCTGCCGCGACACCAAGGCGCTCCCCACTGTGGGTATTCCATGACACCAAGGTGCTCTCCACTGGGATTGTCGATTCACTCTGATTCAAAATGGTTAGAAGTCATCAGGCCTCATCCAGCTACTATGTATTAGCACTATGCTCACTCGTCTCCGAGAGGATCCGCTCCATGCGCTACTGGTCGATACTCCAACTGTCACAAAGTCCAACGAAGAAGTATCTCAAAGGTCTGCCACATCAAGGGGGTCTCAATGCAATAGACGACGCGTCAATCAGATGCCCAGTCTATGAGTTAGTAGCCTTTTAGTCCCATGGGACTGGTTGGATTAATTCTAGATCCATCCTAACCATACCTCAAATATACCCAAAACTTATGTAAGTTATACTCAAAGGTACTGACATGCTCCATGATTTCCAGCGCTGCTGACAGTTCGTCAAACGGATGTCTGGTTCCAAAGATATGGACGAAAGAGCGTAAAGGGTCACAGGGGGCCCAGGCCAAGTGCATCTCGGTCCGACTAACCTAGACCGACCTAGCTTGGGTCAACCCAGTTTGGGTCGACCCAGCTCGACCCGCTCGGTTCGACCCAGCCCATGGTGCGGCCTGGTCTGCTGGGCGGCCCGGTCCGCTGGGCGGTCTGGCAGGTCATGAGGGCCGCAAGGGGATGTGAAGTCTGTGGGTCCCGTGTGGCAGCTCTGCCGCAGGTGTGTCAAGAGGGCGCAAGGCCGGTTCTTCCGCGAGGGTGCCGTAAGGGCACGGGCCGGTTCGGCCGCTGCGCTGCGGGTGCGCTGGGCTGATTCGGCCGGGGCACCGCGGGGGGTGCGGGCCTGTTCATCCGGGGTGCCCGAAGGGGCATGGGCTGGTTCGGCCGGGGTGCCTTGGGGAGAATAGGCCAGTTTGGTCGGGGATTTGTACATTCCGTAGTGTCGGTTTGGCCGGGGCGCCATGGGTGCCGCGAGGCCCATTTGGTTGGGGTACTGTGGGGGGCGAAGATGGGTCAGCTGGGGGCGGCGGCTCGGCTCGGCAGCTTGGCACGACAGCGGTTCGGCGGCGACGTGCTGTGGCGGAGGTCGCAGGTGGTGGAGGGCCGTTTCCTTTGTCGCCTTCCTATATTTCTAAGAACACCTTAATTCACCACAAGGATTACAGAGAGGAAGAACCTTATTAGTTTGGCCCGCACTCTCCACATTAGGGCGGTAGCATATGGCTCAACATAAAAAGAATGAAGAATGTCAACCCTCCCGCAAGGATTGTTCTCAGCCCACAAAAAACATTAGCATTATTTTATTTAATGAAAGGATGAAAACGAGAATATAATCACACACAAATTATACCCCTACCTTGTTTGCTTTCTAGCGTTGGCGTAAGAAGGTAGAATGGTCGTCGATTCTTCATAGATGAGGACGTCCCACGTTGGAAGATGTCCTGAGGAAGAAGGTCGAAAAAGGTCGGTGTTCTTCTTTGGTGGAGCGTTCTTTGTTGGGGAGTGAGTTCTTCATTGGAGAACGCGTTCTTCTTTGGGGAGCATGTTCTTCGTTGGAGAGCGTAATACTCCAAGTATTTGGTGTCACGTCACGTTACCAACGCTTTGTCTCTTGGTGAAGCGATCCCAAATCCTCCTCCCAAGCTTCATATAAATAGGAGGGGGAAGGTAGTTAACGATTGTGGAATTTATGATGGTTTATTTATTAGAAACCTTTCTAAATTCCAATGATGTTGTTTATTAATTTAAATAGGGGCAATCCAATTAACTAACTTGGCATAATTAAAGGTATGTGCGTCGAAACAATTAATGTGGAGGATGCTCAAGAGGCTCCTCCACATTAATGGGGGAGTTGAGCGCTTTCTCTCTCATTAAGAGGGGAGTTGAGAGGTTTAGGCCTCGGGTGGTCCCCACCACCATAACCTCTCATGGGATGTTTGAGTCTGGTGGTCCCCACCACCATAACCTCTCATGAGAGGTTAAGGTCTGGTGGTCCCCACTCTCCAACATCCACATGGAGGTTTAGTTTTGGTGGAACCCTCCTCCCAACACCCATATGGGAGTTGCAAATAAAAAAAGTGTCACACAGTTTTAGTTTATTTTTATTCTTTAGCGAAAAACCCAAAAACTAAATTTTACACTCGACCATATCCTATCGAGGTGAAAGTCAGCTTAAGCGAATACCAGCGCTGTGTGTTCAACGGTGCACTCAGATTTTAATTTTGATCACCGGTTCAAAAGTTAGAAAAACCCGCTTGTACATTTACTGAAAGTACTTGAAAAAAAGTGCAGAAATTCATTACGGGCACTCCGGTCCTCAGAATCACGCACCGTCAAATTTTACAGACTTTTAAAATTCCGATTTATATAAAAAAAATTAAATGGAAATTCTGGGTCTTTACGTTATTTTCACCTCAGGGCTCTACGTCCCCATAAGCCACAACTCAATCTTGGTAAACAGGTGGGGTACTGAGCATGCATATGAGCCTCCCGCTCCCATGTGATTTCTTGGAGGTTCCCATGCTGCCAGCGAATGCGCAGTAGAGGTATCAACTGTCCATGAAAGACCCACTCTTGTTGATCCTCAATCTTTACTGGAACCTCTATAAAATTCACCCCATTGTCGACGTCTAGCTCACTATGGTCGATGATGTGTGAAGGTTCATGCACGTATCTCCTTATCTGGGATACGTGGAAGACATAGTGCACCCGGTGCAACTAAGGTGGAAGAGATAAGCAGTAAGCCACCTCACCAACTCTACTGAGGACATGAAAGGGTCCGATGATCCTCGAAGATAACTTGCCACCTCGGCCAAATCTCTAAAATCCTCATCGAGGTGAGACCCATAGAAAGATGTGGTTGCCATCCTCAAACTATAGGGGTTTCTGTCTCCTATCAACATACGACTTCTGCCTGCTATGTGTAGTCTTCATCTGCTCCCGGATGATCTGCACATTTTCTGTGGTAGCCCGTACCATCTCTGGCCCCATGAGTGCTGACACCCCTGGGTCAGTCCCGCACAAAGGTGATTTGAAAGGTCGCCCGTACAACTCCTTAAAAGGTTCCCTCCCAATGGTGGAGTGATAGATGTAGTTTTATGATAACTCCACCAAAAGAAAGTGATCCTTACAGCTGCGATCGAAGTTGATTACACAAGCACGAAGCATGTCCTTAAGGGTCTAATGGTCCGCTTAGTCTAACCATCCATCTGAGGATGGAAGGCGGTGCTCAAACGAAGATGCATCCCGAAAGCATCATACAACCCCTTCCATATCCAGGAAGTAAAGTGTGTATCACAATCAGAGAAAATCATCATGGTTACTCCATGTTGCTGCAAAATATCATGCACATAGAGGTGTTCCAAGCTCTCTACTGATTCCTACTCTATGGTCGATTTGAAGTGGGCCGACTTGGTGAGTCGGTCGATGATCACCCAAATCGAGTCATGCCCCCTGGTCATATGTGGAAATCCTATCACGAAGTCCATGGATATCCCATCCCACTTTCACTATGGGACCTCTAATGGATGAACCAAGCATACTAGTACCCGATGTTTGGCCTTCACTTGCTAACAAGTGAGGCATCAAGAGGTGAAATCTGTGACTAATTTCTTCACTCTCGGCTAGCAGTGTTTTCATCAAAGGTCCTCGTACATCTTCACCACTCTTGGATGTACTGCTAGAGGGGATGTGTGGAACTCTCTCAACACTTCTTCCTAAAGTGACACTGGAACCAAGGTACATCCTCTAAAGAAGATGATGTGCTCCCCATATTCATAAAATCCATCAGGTATATATCTTGTGGATATCTAATCATGTTGTGTCTCACAGTCAGCGTCCCCAGGCTACGCCTCCCAAACTTGCTGAAGAAGTGGGGGAGTGATTGTAAGAGACTGAAGAAAAGCTACCCCATTTCTATCCACAAAGGATGTCTACAAAGCGGCCATCTACTCTATTGCCTCACATAGAAGCTGTATACCATATCTATTGCTAAGTGCATCTGCAACAACATTCTGCTTACTAGGATTATAGACTATCTCAAAGTCATTGTCCTCGAAGAACTCAATCCAATGTCGTTGTCTTAGGTTCAAGTCCTTGTGAGAGAAGATATACCTGAGACTATTGTGATCAGAGTACACGGTAAAATGTTCTCCCATCAGATAGTGTCACCACATCTTCAAGGAAAAGACCACTTCTTATAACTTCAGGTCATGGGTAGCGTAGTTCTTCACATGTTGTCTCAGCTATCTAGAGACACATGCAATCACTTCTCACTCCTGCATCAGGACACATACGAGTCCGGTCCTTGATGCGTCGTAGTAGACTACGTACCCTACGCCTTCCACTGGAAGAATCAAGATGGGGGCACTAGTCAGCCTCTACCTCATCTCTAGAATGCTCTGCTGGAATCTCTCCGACCACATTAAGGGTTTCCCCTTCTTCGTCAATACTGATCGTGGTGCTGCAACTCGAGAGAATTCTGGCACAAACCTCCGATAATATCCATCCAAAACCAGAAAACTTTGTACCTCCGTCAAACTCCTAGGTGTCTTCCAAGCAAGTACCACGAAATTTTTTGCTGGATCTACTGCAACTCCAGCCTCCGATATGACATGCCCCAGAAAGTGAACCTCTCAGATCTAGAACTATCACTTCGAGAGCTTACCATAAAGCTGGTGCTCTCAAAGTGTATCCAATACTACCTACAAATGATATGCATGATCCTCCTGTGTAGCCGAGTATATCATAATGTCTTTAATGAATACCACTACAAAGTGATCAAAGTATAGTAGAAAGATCCTGTGTATGAGCCCCATGAACACTGCTAGAGTGTTGGTTACACCAAATGACGTAACCAAGAACTCATAATGGATGTACCAACATCTAAATGCTATCATCTGCACATCCTCATCTCGTACTCGGAGATGGTTATAGCCTGATCTGAGGTCTATCTTCGAGAACAATCGTGCTCCCTTTAGATGATCAAAGAGGTCATCAATCCTCATGAGTGTGTACTTGTTCTTCACGGTCACCTGGTTTAGGTGCCGATAGTCAACAAAAAGACTCAATCTCCCATCCTATTTCTCGGTGAATCGAATTAGAGCTGCCCAGGGAGAGACACTAGTCTGGATGAATCCCTTCCCCTATATGTCCTCTATCTGCACCCGCAGCTCAAGATGCTCTGTGGGAGTCATCCGATACACTGGTGTAGATATCAGCGTCGTCCTGAGGTACAAGTCAATGAAAAAGTGTACCTCTATGTGGGGAGGTAGACCTAGGACTTCATCAGGGAAACATCCACGTACTAATCTACCACTACAGGATAGTTCAGACTCTCCACATCTGTAGCTCCAAGGGTAAGGCTAGGCAACTGATTTGTGATAGTATGCACCCTCCTCTGGACAAGTCCATCCTACGCTGCAAAGGATCCCTTCTTACCGGTGAAGGTAAACCGGGTCCCATCCATACGGACACACCGCACATTGCACCTAATACAGTTTTTCTAAGCATGGACTGTAGATAACCAGTCCATACCCAAGATGATGTCATAAGGCCTCGACGCCGCTACTAGAATATCCTAGCCGAAGCTATCACATCTTAGAGTAATCTCAAACTATAGGAACTAGTGCGTAATCATCAAATCTACTTCTGTAGGAGTCACTAGCCTTAAGGACCGAGCTAACAACTCCGTCAGAATCTCCGACCTCCGAACGAGGGCAGTGGCCATAAAATAATGATTGAAACCTGTGTCTATGAGAATTGTGGCTAAGGTGGAGTAGACACAGATTGTACCTCAAATAATCTCTAGAGTTATGTGATCATAGGTTTTAGCTACCTAGAGCTGAGCTCTCCCCTGTCCACCAGCTCCCAGTGGTCGGGGTGGACCTCCTGGTGGTGGTGGTGGTAATATCTCGAATCATCACCACTGCCAGATGCTTGATCAGCTCCTCTTCCATGTCTGCCTACTCCTTGTGGACAACCTCGGTTGAACCTCTATCTCTACCTGGGTAGCCCTTCGACCATCTACTGATCATCCATATGGCAGGTTGGACAGTCACGAGCCATATGACCCTGCCTACCACATGCGTAACACTGCCCACTCCTGGCATGTTTTTCTCTTCCTCAGGTGCCCCACACATCCAACTCTAAATCATGCGGTCATCTACCAGTAGGTAAGGTCCTCTTGGAACTCTGTGATGTCTGTCTGCTGCCAGCTACAAAAGACTCCGCTGCGTGATGACTGGGGGTGGATCTCGCTGCTGGAGACTGCTCAACAAGGAAACTCTCCACAAGGAGGGCCCTCTCTAACACCCCCTCTTGCATCGAGATGCTGAGTGAGATCATCAATGCCCTAATATCCCACCTGATCCCCTGCTCGAATGTATAGACCCTCAAGAAAGGGTCCTGCATCATATCGGTTGAGTAACGTGAGAGGTTAGTGAACCTCACTGAGTATTGAGATACAATCAAGCTGCCCTACTAGAGATGAAGAATCTCTTGTATGTGCCCTGCACAAAGATTCATTCGGACAACCTCTGCCCAAAAAAAGATCTTGAAGTCTGCCTAGAGAAGTGTCACCTCATTGTGAACCTGGAGCATCAAGCTCTACCATCTTCCTGCTACTTCCTATAAAAGGATAGTGGAAAAGATCACCATGAGGTATGATGGAACCCCTACCAGTCAGAAAACTCTCACTATATCCCCCACCCAATCCTCAGCCACCTGTGGGTCCATCTCTTCCCAGAGCTTGGGTGGCCTCTGGCACTGAAACTTGTGCAACACGCTCAAGTTGCATTCACCATCTGCTGTTGGGGCTAGTGGTATCGGTGGCCCAATGGGAATGGTACTCCTGGTGCCTCTGTTATTGCCTCTACTAGAAAAGGGCCCTGCACCGAGGTCTCATCACTCAGTGGGCTATCGGTCCGTACAACTCTCCGAACTCTAGATGGCTGTCTGCATGGGGGAATCCTAAAAAGAAACATGTGTGCCACGGTCAAAAATATATACATGGTGATCTAACCTGGTGAGCTAACTTAACAAATCACAAAGAAAACTCTTGAAAACACACACACAATTAGTGTTTTCGTGCAATGAGTTAGAAATTAGAGGTCATGGTCCTGGTGTACGCATATGTCGGTAGCCACACCAACACTGGATTCCCTAAACTAATAACTAAAATCACTACACTTTACACTATTGCTATTAAAAGTAAGTTTATAGTCCTAAGTTCTGTGGTATAACTGACTCCATTGATACTAATTTGTCACAAATCGTGCCCTGGGGCCCATGCTGTGACTACCCCAAGCCTGCCTTTCATAGCCCAGGGGCAAGCGACTAACACCAAAGGAGTAATTCAACAAAACATGGAATGAATTGCCTTTATAACCTATAAACACACACACAAGAAAGAACACTGCTGGACGAAACACCAAGTAAACTGTATAACAAAAGAGTGTTGAAAGTAAAAAGGGGTCAAAATAGAAGACCAGTAGTAAAGGTACAAGTACAACATTAATTCAATACAACCAAAGAAAGAGAAAATTCATCTACTGGATCATCCTCCGAGGTCCCTACCAGAAGGGTAGGTAATGATCTCCTCCTCAGCACTCCACGTCTGTCCGTATCCTCTATGTACCGAAAAGCCATATAGTCCACCTCCAGGTATATTCTAGTCATGGTACTCTCAGCCTCAGTCAACGTTGTCTGTCGTTTTCATCCAACACAACAATGTGTTGGCGTATCCCATGTAGAGGTGAGTATAACGATACTCCTTAGGGAGTCCGAGACCCTCAAGGTATGACAAAAAAAATCCACCAAGGATAATCCACAAAGTATGAAATTAAAATATAACCCTACTTACGTATATTCCCATACATATACCTAAGTTATCAAGTAATCCATCTCAATCATGAGAAAAACACATAAAAACTGACTTAGATCAAACCAGGATTTTATTCTAGGGGTAGTATCAAGTAACATCCCCAGTCAAATTGTCGAAACCATGACTGCGGGAGAACTCTTCCTCTATTGAGTAAAGTGGGCATGCCGTGACACCAAGGCGCTTCCCACTAACCATGGACAATTGAGGTACTCCACTTGTTGAGTATAGTGGGTCTACTAAATCACCAAGGTTATCCCCACCATGGGTCTGCCTCGTCACCAAGCGCACTCCCCCTCGTAGCCTACTAAGGTACTCCTCCTGTTGAGTATTTTGGGTCTACCGCGACACCAAGGATCTCCCCACTATGGTTCTGCCATGACACAAAGGCGCTCCCCACTGGGCTAGTCGAGTCACTTCGAGTCAAAACGGTCACTAGTCATCAGGTCTCAGCCAGTTACTAGGTCTCTGAACTGTACTCGCTCGTCTCCAGGAGGATCCGCTCCATGAGCTACTGGTTGATACTCCAACTGTCACGAAGTACCATGAAGAAGTATCCTAAAGGTCTTCCACATCAAGGGAGTCTCAACGCAATAGATGATGCATCAATCAGACACCCGGTCTGTGAGTTATTAGCCTTTTAGTCCCGGGGCCTGGTTGGATTCGGGCTCGATCCAACCTGACCGTACCTCAACTATACCAAAAAATCTTGTAGGGTATACTCAAAGGGAATGACTTGCTCCATGATTTCTAGTGCCACTGAAGGTTTATCAAATGGACGTCTGGTGCTAAAGATATGGACGAAGGAGCAAAAAGGTTCGTAGTGGGCCTGAGTTTGGTCCGAATCAGTTGGACTGACCCGGACCAAACTGGATTGGTGAGACCTGGTTTGGGTCGACCCAGCCCAACCCACTGGGTCCGACCAAGCCCGTGGTGTGGCCAAGACTACTGGGTGGCCCGGTCCAGTAGGCGGTCCGGCAGGCTGTGAGGGCCGCGAGGGGCCACGGAGTTTGCGGGTGCCGCGGGGTGGCTCGACCGCGGGGGTGCCACGAGGGCACAAGGCGGGCTCGTCCGCAAGGGTGCCGTGAGGGCCCGAGACGGTCCGACTAGAGCACCATGGGGGATCCAGGCCTATGTAGCCGGGGCACTATGGGGGGTGTGGGCCGGTTCGGCCAGGTCGTCGTGGCGGGGCGTGAGTCGGTTCGTTCAGGGTGCCGCGGGGGGGCGCGAGCCGGTTCGGCCGGGGGGCCGTGGGTGCAGCGGGACCAATTCGGCCAGGGCGCCATGGGTTCCACTAGGCCGGTTCGGCCAGGGCATCATGGGGGGAGAAGGAGACTTAGCTTAGGGCAACGGCTCGGCTCGGTGGCTCGGCAAGGCGGTGGTTCGGCAGCAGTGCGGAGCAGTAGAGGCCGCGGGTGGCGGAGCACTGTTGCCTTAGTCGCCTTCCTCTATTTCGAAGAACAACTAAATTGAACACAAGGATTACAGAGAGGACAGACCATGTTATTTTGGCCCGCAATCTCCACATTAGGGTGGCAGCATATGGCTGAACATAAAAAGAATGAAGAACGTCAACCCTTTCACAAAGATTATTCCTAGCCTGCAAAAGAAAACATTTGCATTCTTCGTTTTAAAAGAAATGAACAACATGGGAATATAATAATACACAAATTAATCCCATACCTCGTTCTCTTGCTGGTGTTGGCGCAAGAAGGTTGTACGGTCATTGATTCACCGTATATGAGGACGTCTACATTAGAATGAAGTCCCTATGAAGAAGGTCGAAGGAGTTCAGAGTCATTCGTTGGAGGATGATTCTTCGTTGGCGAGATCCTTCTCCGTTGGAGAACACATTCTTCTTTGGGGAGCAAGTTCTTCATTGGAGAGCCTAATCCTCCAAGTGTTGGGAATCACGTCACTTTACCAGTGCTTCATCGCTTTGGGAAGCCATCCCAAATCCTCCTCCCAAGTTCCATATAAATATGAGGGGGGGGGGAGGTAGGTAACGATCGTGGAATTTATGATGGTTCATTTATTAGGAACCTTCCTAAATTCCAACGACGCTGTTGCTTAATTTAAAAACGGGGAATCCAATTAACTAAGTTGGCACAATTAAAGGTTTTTGCATTGGAACAATTAATTTGGAGGAAGATCAAAGGGATCCTCCACATTAATGAGGGAGTTGAGAGGTTTCTACCTCATTAAGAGGGGAGTTAAGAGGTTTAGGCCTCGGGTGGTCCTCACCACCATAACCTCTCATGGGAGGTTTGGGTCTGGTGGTCCCCACCACCATAACCTCTCATGAGAGGTAAAGGTATGGTGGTCCCCACTTCTCAACTTCCACAACGAGGTTTAGTTATTATGGACCCCACCTCCCAACACCCACATGGATGTTGCAAATAAAAATAAAGTGTCACACACTATTATTATTATTTTCGTTCACGAAAAACCCAAAAACTAAATTTCACCCTCGACCATCTACCGTTGTAGTGAAAGTCTCCTTAAGTGAATACTGGCACTTCATGTTCAACGGTGCGCTCAAATTTTAATTCTAAGCACAGGTTCCATAGTTAGAAAAACCCACTCGTACATTTACTAAACGTACCCGAACAAAAGTTCATAAATTCATTCTGGGCACTCCGGGCCGATGAATCACGCGTCGTCAAATATCGAGGACTCCTAAGATTACCATTTATTTAAAAAAAATACATGGAAATTCCAGGTCTTTACAGATGTAATAAGGCAACACTACCTTTTTATGGGATACAATTATGACTCCCAGCCCCACTTTTTTGTGTTTTTGGTCATCCATTTTATTTCCTGTCGGGCTTCTAGATGCCTCGTCCAAATTCATTTCCCATGTATGGGGGTTCTCTTGAATAGATAACACTTCCTCATCAGATAACTCAGCATCTAACCAGTCCACCTATGATGAGGTATGTTCTTCCAGAAAATCTACAAATTCTTGGAATTTGAAATATTTATGTAGTATGAAACATATATCAATCTACTACGAGATTATTTCTCACAGTGATAGGCTTTCAGTAAACATTGGATAACTAAGAATGTAATTAAGCAGGGACCTATAAGATACCAAGCAGGTCTCATGGTACTATAGATGACTCATGACCATCTAAACAGAAAGGATTAAATACAGTCAACTCTTATCAATATTTAAATACTAAGCCTTAGCATCAATCATGGTTTAGATGAGAAAATTGGCATTATTCATGCTACCATCATCATTATTTTATATGATGAAGGCACTTAGGAATCACTCTAAAGTGGATACATATAGAATGAGTGGTCTTAATTCGACATGATACATTACCACTAATGGACTCAAGATATATTTTTTGATATTGTCAAATGATTTCTTGGAATCATCTGTCTATTGATATTCTACCCCTTTCTTCATTAACCTGGTAAAGGGAAAGAAGTTTCCTGTGAGGTTGGGTATGAAGTGCATAATGTAGGACATGTATCTTTAAAGTATTCTCATATTAGTGAGGCTATGATGTGGTGGAATTCCAATGATTTAATTTTTCTTCTTAGATTCTTCTTCAATGCCATAGTGGTATATGATGAATGAGTGAAATTAACTGGAGGTAACACTAAAATCACATTTTAGGGAGTTCATTTTTAGACTCTCTTGTCATTGTTTTTTGATGATGGTTTGATGAACACATAGATGGTCCATGAATTTTCATTATTTAAAAACCATATCATCAAAATAGCAGTAGATGAAAATTCTAAGGGAAGGTTTTAAAATATGGTGCATGGTGTGCATATATGGGCTGTGATAATTCTTCAAACCAATGCACATTACATTGCAGAAAAACACTCCCTAGGGAGACCTGATGGTGGATGCTTCTTCATAAACATAGGATATTAAAATCTGGTTATATCCTGAATAATATTCAATGAAAGAGAGAGCCTCATATCTAGTAGTTGTGTCGATCAACAATTCTATAGTTGGGACTGGGAAATCACCTTTCGGGCACTTTTGGTTTAGGTCCCTGAAATTGTCACAGACCCTGATCTTCCCATTCTTATTTTTTATGGGAATAATTTCTGATATCAATATGGGATATTGGACTTCCCAAATGAAGTTATATTTTATGATCTTGTTGACTTAAGCCTTTATTTTTGTAGCATGTGTTTGGTGTGTCCTTTTAGAATCATTCTTGTAGCCACAATGATCTTTTGGTAGGCCAAGGTGGTGTGTGGCCACCTCGGGATCGATACCAAGCATTTATTAATAAATATTGGTGAAAACATCTTGTTTCATCTTTAGGAAATAGGCATATACCTATTCCTCTTATGAAGGTATGGTTTCATTGACTATAGTAGATGGATGGTCTCCCTATATAACCATGTTGATTTCACTGAGTTCATCAATAGTGGTAGATACGCCTTCCACAAATGATGGAGGGGAATCCCTCATGTCTTCTTCATCCTTCTATGCAGCATCCTCATCATCTTCTATTGTTAATTATGATGAAAAAACAATCCTTAAAACTATTACTCCATAGTTGAGGGAGGAATTGTAATTTTGGTGTCTAGGAGGTGAAGCCAAATCTTCTTCCTCTACAATTTAAAGGGGCTTGTCTTGAGAAGATGTAGTGATGGGTAAAAGAGTTTCCTCTTCTTCATTGACTCATGAAAAACTTCCATCCACCTTAGTGGGTGAGGCGGTAATTTTATGGGATTGGTTGATTGTTCAAGGGAAATTTAATATGAACCTTCCCTATCATCTCAGGAGTCAATGATCCATTCAACATTATCATACTCAGAAGCTGTAAATGAAATCATGAGGACTGCAAAATATGTGATTGAAGTTAGATTTTATCCCTCAATATGACTGATGTGAAATACATATTCCTCCCTGAGATTTTTTAGGGGATTGGTGGGAACCATTTCCAAATAGTTTGGGGCAATGAACCAATCAATTATATCATCTAAGGGTTTTCACCTTTGGTTCATAGAACCATTTATAAATATAGTGTGATTCACAAAATTCAAATGGAGCATTATCAGTTTTTATTTTACCACTCTATCAATTAATGTTATATTTTGGGCACTAATGATATGAGGGGGGATTTTGGGTTTTTATGTAGACACGGACTTCCTATAAGTGTATTGATGACTGTATTATTTCAGACCACTAGGAATTCTAGGTGAGCTACAAGGCCACTGAACCACCTTTCGAGATTGATTTGGGATAATTGTTGGATTGATTGTAAGAAAGATATGATACTGATTGTAGTATCAAAATATGGTGTAGATACTCAATATATAAGAGGGGGGAGGGGGGGGGGGGGTGAATTGTATACTTAAAAAATTCCTTAAGGAAATTTTGTATCAACAAAATTCAAAACACCTCTAAGATCTCCTAATTTTATTGATTCCGTAAAAGTGATTCCGGAAATAAAACATAACAAAAGTTTACAACAACATAGAATCTCCCTTAAAGCGTATAGAATAATACTTAATCAGAGTACAAGTATAAATACGGATAAGATAGTTATACTTTCCCCAAAAATCAAAACTATAGTGGAAAACAAAAATTATAACACTACAAGTAACAAGTAGTAAATCTTTTAATCGAAAGATAAGCGTATCCATCAACCTTGGATAAAGGTCCCTTGATTTATACTTTCATGAAAGTCTGTCTTACCCTAACACAGGTAAGACCTTAATCCAAAGATTGGTATCTATCTTTCTATCCTCGCAAGCCCTCTATTTGTAAGGAATTTGGAACCTCTTACTTCAAAACCCAAAGTCTCTGATTTTAAGGAAATCTGACCTCTTTACAAAGAAATTCTGTATGAAGAAAAGTTTGAAAAATCTATTCAATCTTTATGCACGAAGAATGAGAGTTTATAAGAGACTCTCTCTCTAGAAATCACTTCAACAACATGTAAGCTCAAGATTAATCAACTTTTTTCATCTCTTGAGCTCTTTCAAATGAGCTCCTATTTATAGGCAGGGCTTCAACGGCTAGATCCCTCCTCCAACGGTCATATTTTTACTTGAATTTCAGAGGGACTAGTACACGTGTTACTCAAACAATGGTTAGTTAGTTACTGAATAAATGGCATCGTTTTATAACTAAAACAAGAGTGAAAAAATATGGTTACTTAAGAAAATTCATTTCTTCACAGTGTAATAAAAAATGAAAGATCGGAGTCTAACCAAAAAATATTCGGAGTATATAGTATATGTATATTCAGATTCTGTTTATCAGAAGAATTCGGAGTTAGAATTATATAGAATCATAGAGTCTGAATTCATAAGAGTTCAGAGTCTAAACTTACAAAGTTCGGAGTCTGAATTCATGAGAGTTCGGAGTCTAAACATACAAAGTTCGGAGTCTGAATTCGGATCCTGAAAACAGAATTCTTTATATTTAAGTATATATAAGATTATGAGGTTTTGGATACGAAACAGAGTTTTATACTTAGAGACAAAATGATTTATAAAAAACACAAGAAGGATAAATTTCCTTGGGGAAGGAAATTTTCCTTATGAAATCAATGCATAGGGTAAAATGAAATTTTTCTTAAGATAAGGTGTTTGTGATTTTCAAAACAATAAGGAATGGTAAAGTCAGAGGGAATACTTATTGACTCAACAATCTCTCCAAATAGAAAGGAATAGAAAAGTCACAAGGAAAAAATTATTGACTCAACAATCTCCTACTTTTTCAAAAGCACAAACATACTTACGAAAAAGAATGTATAATCTTAGAAAATATTTTTCTAGACTTTGAAAACAAAACTTATCTCCCTTTTCACATGGGCAAGGATGAATACGAATAACTCCCCCTTAGTCTTTGGAACACTAAGGACCGTATTCTATATTTTCGTAATGATAATTTTCATTATCTTGATTATGGAAATCTTTGTAATGAAAACTCCACCTTAGATAAACACTCCCCCTTATGGCCAAATCCTTTTTTTAATTTTCCAAATATCCACTTTAACGGCAAGTGGGAACCTTACAAAATAACAGATTCAAAAATCAAAACATCCCAAAAATTTACATTCAACCTTCAAAACAACCCACCTAGAATTCCACTCATTAGGGATGCCACATTAGGTCTTCACAGATGAAAATCCCAGAATACCAGCCTTGAATAATTAAAGCTCCAGAGGGACAAAGCACCAATAGAGCATAATGAAAAAAAGGGTAGAGCCAAGAGGAACTCTCCCGAAACAATAACCAATGGAACCAAAGCCAGAAGATCCTTGTTGAAACCACCTAACACCCTTTGAACCCATCCACATAAACCCGAAAGGAGGAAAAACCAAGGAAAAAGAAGCCAAATCTTCATTACACTGGACTGGAAGATCCAACAGCACGTCGATGGATTATCACCATTGAGGGGAATCGAGCAGGACTGAGCTGACATCGCCGCTCTGGGCTGGAGCCGATCAGACCGCAGACTCGGAAGAACCCACTCCGGCTTCCAAATCGGTCGAACCGCAATAGGCAGAAGAGACCAACAGGGGATGGGGCCCCTTCGGCGATGATACCACCACAATCACACCAGCAAAGAAACAAAATCAAAGAAATCAGACCAAAACCAAACAACCCCCTCCGATTTGCTTTGGAGCAGACGCCGAGAGCCAGCCATCGGAAGCCGACGCTGAGATACAGACCATCAGAACCCACCAAGTCGCACCGAAACGAAATTGAGATCCTGACAATAGGATCCGTTGGTGAGATGCGCCATCGCCAAGCCGAGAGAGCTGGAGACAGCCTGGGCCACTCTAGAACTACTCCAAAGCCGACGTCGAAACGCTACCTCCGAGACAAGATCTAAGAGACACCATCATCGAGCCACGCTAGATGAGAACCAGATGAGGCAGATGCCGAGCCGTCGAGCTGCCCCGAACCATGTCGGAGGAGGGGAGGAGACGACTACAGTAGATAAACACTCCCCCTAACTTTGGGAAACTTATTCTTTACTTATAATTCTTTTTACATTCTCCCCCTTTGTGATTTTTAAAATGAAATTTTAGGGAACAGAAAAGAAATTATGGTACCAGAAATATTAGTACAAAACGACCAAACAAAATCGAGCAACCAAAATTTCAATAGGATTGAAAAAATTTACACAACAAGGAAAATACCACAAAAGATCAGATTTAAGCTAGATAATCATTCCTTTTCCTTGGGAATCAGCTTCCTCACTATTGTATTTAGCTTTTTGAGCTCCTTATGATCTTCCTCTGCTCTCTTAAAAGTTTTCTCCTGATCCTCAGCTTTCTTCTTTAAGGATTTGATTCTATCTTCCTAGTTCTTAAGAGCCTCTGCTTGAGCCTTCAGGACTTCTTCCATCTTGAAAAGATTCTTTAAAATATCAATATTAAGATCTCTTTATCTCTTCCAACATTGAGCAAATGAATACAACTTTCCATTCAAATCCTTTAATTCTTGTATCTGAGAATTCTATTCTAGAGTCAGCATTTCTTCAAAACTTTTTGTGAGATCCTAGATCATACCATCTTCAATTTCAAAAGATTCCTTGACACCATCTTGAAACTTATCCTGTTCTCTCATTTCTTCAAATTTCTTCTTTGACCAACTAACAATTTTCTTACGAGACCTTTTATGGGCATCGTAGTTAATGAATAAATTATTGAAATCGGCCTCAAGATTTACACACTTATCCATCACCATGGATACTGAATCTGATTTCTGATTTAGTGTATGTTGAAGCATCTGACATCTAGAGTCTATACTTGGAAAAATCGGAATGGTCCCAACAAGCTTCTTCAATGACTACACAACAGAATCATGTCCAAGTGATGATGATTCCGAATCTGAATATTTTCTTAGAGAGGTCTCTTTCTCTAGTTCAGAAAGTTTCCTCTTTGAAGATCCACCAACTTCCTTCTTCTTTACAGCAGTTTTAGTAAGTGTATTAACACACACCTGTTTACCCTTATCAGTTTTTAGAATAGCTTCCTCATCTAGGGATTTATGTTCACTTTCAGAAAGCTGAAAAATCTTATCTTCATCTATCTCTTATTTCTTAGCTCTTGCCTCAGCATCCTTAGGGTGAATGAAATGATGATTATAACTTTCTTCTTCCGACATCTTTTTCACTTCATCTTCAGCCTTGTCATCTAACTCAGGAGTAGAAAGCATTGAAGATTTGTCATGAGAGGTTTGTATTGACAATTTTTTGGATGGGATTTCCTTCTCATGAAATTATTAAACTTGCATAATCAAATCTGTGTTGTCATCACTACTCTCTTCTTGTTAAACTCCTTCCACTTATTTTACTTCTTTGTCTTTTTCTGGAGTGACAAACTTCTTCCCCAGAGTTTCAGGTAAAGCTTCTACCAGGAAAAATTATGGTACCAAAATTTATTAAGAAGCATTTTCAGTATCCCTCATAAGGGATTGCACAATATCTATTTCAGACAACTTCTTCTTTTGCTTCTTTTCTTTTTCTTGCTTCTCAAGCTCATCAGCAATCTTCTCTCTTAAGGATTTTTCTTCAGCAGGATTCAACCAAAAACTAGGCTCCCTGATTTCCTTTTTTCCTTGTCTTCCCTCCACTTTTCTACAAATTTATCCTGATATGATTTTTTCTTCTTAGATTTTGGAGGTGCGGATTGAGCTTCCTTAGCTTTCGAGGTTTTCCCTTCCTCATCTACTTCCTTCAAATTCGTCTTCTTTCCTTCCTTTTTGGATGGTTCAACAACTTCTTGTGTTTTTGGAACAGCTTCAACTTATTCCTCTGGTAAGTCATAAAATTCTGCTAATACTTTAGAAAAACCAATGTTTATCCTCTTTAGGGTATCATCACTGACTAGCATGACCTTTAAATTCCTTGGCTTTGAGATGGAAGGAATTTTAAAAGATTCTATGCACTAAACAATTAAATTGGAAATAATAGCTGGATACATGATTATCTTAGCCTTCAAGTTACCATTCTTAATATTCTCAATCGTAATGATAATATGCCTAACCAAATTGATCTTCCTCAGGTTCACCATAAAATCCAAAATATACATATCACTCTTCTTCAAGTTGTCCTTGTCACCTTTTCTTGGAATTATAAATGCCTGAACCCATAATTCACGAATTCAATAATTTTTAAATAGATGAGAAATCTTCAGAGTCTTTAAATCTATAAGACTGAGGATCTCCATAGATTTCACCTTAATAAAACTTCTTTTGACATCCGGAATCTTGTGTGAACAGAATTCAGCTTCCCCTTCATATGGAATACTAATTAAACTAGCTGCCTTAGTATATGAAAGAGAATAGGTCTTTCCATAGCTCCTGAAGGAAAAATTCTCTTTTCCTTATTCCTCGAATAAACTGACTGATTCATAAAACTCAACAAGAAAATCCAGATAAACCAAATCTTGAGCACCTGGATTTGATATGAAAACACTCTCCCATCCATTTAGCTTGATGTTTTTCGAGATAATCGAATCATATTTTTTTGAAGAAGTTCAGATACAAAAACCTTTCTCTATATGACTTCCACTCTGAGATTGGATTGACAGTAGGCATATCTTCTTGAGGGGATTCTTATACAGATATTTGAAATTAAGAAACCTTTGAAAATCTGGAATGATCTTATATAGAAGAGCATAATTTCAGCATGTGAGAGCTTGAGAATCGATGTGGGACAAACATTGCGGGGTCCTTTATATAGCCATTTGATGTGACAGTTCATCTTCCTAACCCAATCAAATGGATGAAAATTCTTCTAATCAGATCTGACGGTTGATATGATAGCCATAATGAAATCTTGTATCTGATCTTTTGTGGTTTTTAATAAAAATATTCGGATTTAAGGAAAAGTGAATCTGAAAAATTTAAAAACAAATGAAACTACCAACAAATAAAGTAAGATTACGAAAACTCAGAAAAGGAAACATACCTTTCAAATTTCTAGGAAGATTATTCATATTGAGGGAAAAAAAATTTCTTGAAGAACTATAGATTCTGAAAATTTGATTATGAAAAAAAATTTTAAAATGAAAATCTCCAATATGAAAATTTTGATTACGAAAATCTTCATTGCAAAAATTTTATGTACCAAAATCTTCATTACGAAAATTTTAAGTATGAAAATCTTCATTAAGAAAATTTTGAGTATGAAATTCTTCATTCCGAAAATTTTGAGTATGAAAATATTCATTATGAAAATTTTAAGTATGAAAATCTTCATTATGAAAATTTCATGTATGAAAATATTCATTATGAATATTTTGAGTATGAAAACCTTCATTACAAAAATTTTAAGAAACTAATAAGCAAATGTACTCCCCCTATGAAATAGAGTTTGTTACTATAAGGACATTGGTTTCAACAGAGAGTTAACAAGGAGGATTACCTTGTGGTTATCATTCTTAACTTCTGTTTAATGTTTTCAAATCTATCAGAGGGTAAAGATGTTGTGAAAATATCAGCAAGTTGATCATGTGTTTCGATAAATTGATGAATGATATCCCCATTTTGTGTGTGATCCTTAATAATGTGATACATAATATCTATATGTTTTGCACAAGAGTGATATGTAGGGTTTTTACTTAGGGAAATGGAACTAGTGTTATCACAAAATTTTTTTGTTTTAGTAAAACTCATACAATAGTCTGCGAGTGTGTGTTGCATCCACAACACTTGAGCATAGCAACTTCCAGCTGCTACATATTCTGCTTCAGCAGTGGAAATTTCTACTGAGTGTTGCTTCATGCATGACCAAAAAACTAGTTAATCTCCTAATAAATGAGATGTTCTGGATATACTTTTTCTATCCATTCTACATCCACCAAATTCAACATCCAAAAAACTCTTTAAAATAAAATCATTTCCAGAAGTATAAAAGTGTCCTAAATCCATGGTTCCATTTAAGTAGTGAAAAATTATTTTCAATGCTTTTAAATTAGATTCCTTAGGATTGAATTAATATCTTACACATAAGCATACTGAAAAAATTAAGTCTAGAAGACTAGCTGTCAAGTAAAGTAAACTTCATATCATACCACTAAAAGATGTCTAATGTACTAGTTTCCTAGCTTCATTAAGATCAAGTGTGTTTGAGGTACCAATGGGAGTACTAATACTCTTAGTTTTGTCATATCAACACTTTTTAAGAAGATATTTAATATACTTATGTTAGGATATATAGATTCCTTATGGTTTTTGAGAAATTTGAAAACCAAGGAAAAATGTTAACTCAACCATCATACTCATTTCAAACTCAGATTTCATTAGATCCATAAAAGAATCAGTTAAAGACTTCTTAGTTGAACCAAATATAATGTCATCAACATAAATTTGAACAATCAAAACATTTTTCTTATCTTTATTGATAAAAAGGGTTGGATCTGCATTTCCCTTAACATAATTATTTTGAAGCAAGATCCTCTAAGCCTATCATACCAAGATCGAGGGGCATACTTAAGTCCATACAAATCTTTGGTAAGTTTAAAAACATGTTCATGATGCTTTAAATCTTCAAAACCACAAGGTTGTTCAAGAAAAACTTTATCCTAAACAAAACCATTAAGGAAAGAACATTTCACATCCATTTGAAAAAGATTGAAATTGACGAATTCTGCAAAGGCAAGTAGAATATGAATATATTCAAGTATAGCTACTGGAGCATAGGTTTTTTCATAGTCTATTACTTTTTTTTGATTATATCCATTAGAAACCAATATTTCTTTATTTATTACTATGATTCCATTTTCATCACACTTATTTCTGAAGACCCATTTTACTTCAATAACATAAGATTCCTTAGGTATTTCAACCAAGGTCCAGACTTTATTCCCTTAGAATTCATTAACTCATCTTTCATAGATTTTATCCAATCATCATCTCCTAAAGCATCATCAGTTATTTTTGGTTCTAATTGGGAAGGGAATGCTAGGTGTTCTATTTCATTCCTTAAGGAACTTATAGTTCTTCTGGATTGAATCACATCAACGATGATACTATCACTATGATGATTCTTTAGAAACAACTGATTTGGGTTTTGTGAAACCTGTTCATCAACATAGGGTAGGAAATATTCCAGGGTAAATGTTTCAAAATTATCTTCTTGGATATTTTCCTTATCAGAAGGATCTTTTAACATAGGTTGATAATCAGTTATTGAAAACACATCTGAAGATGTAGGTTGGGGTTGTCTAAAAACAAAGGATCAGTTTCATCAAATTTGACTTGTACTGTCTCTTCAAAAAAACAAGTTTTTTTATTGAAAACTCTATAAGCCTTAGAAGTTGTGGAGTAGCCTAGGAAAATTCCTTCATCAGATTTTGGTTTAAATTTGTATAAATTATCTTTAGTATTCAAAATGAATACCTAGAAACCAAAAACCTTGAAGTAGGAAAGTCTAGGTTTTCTACCATTCCATAACTCATAAGGGGTTTTATTAAGAAAAGGTCTAATCAAAACACGATTTACTTTATAACAATCAGTACTCACAGCCTCAACCCAAAAAATGTTTAGCTATAGAATATTCACTCTACATGGTTCTCATTATCTCTTGAATAATTCTATTTCTTCTTTCAATAACACCATTTTGTTGAGGTGTTCTAGGTGATGAGAAGTTAGGAGTAATGCCTTTTCTACTAAAAAAAGTTTCAAAATAAGAATTTTGAATTTCTCCTCCATGATAACTATGAATAGTTATCAAAGGAATGGTTTTATTATTTTTAACTTGGGCTCTAAAACTTTTGAAATAAGAGAATGCTTCATATTTCTTTGGTAGAAAATAGACCCATGTAAATCTAGTGTAATCATTATCTAAGACAAATACATAATATTTGCCTCCAATGCTTCCAGTTTGTGTTGGTCCAAAAAGATCCATATGCACTAACTATAATGTATTAGTGGATGAGACTTGACCGATGGATTTAAATCTTGATTTATGTTTCTTTCCATATTGACAAGTGTTACAAACTTTTGAAAAATAAAATATAATCTCCGATAGATCCTTAACTAGTATTTTCTTAGACATTTTGCATAGATTACTAAGGTTACAATGTCCTAGACTTCTATGCCATAACCAAGAATGATCTTCCATTGCAATAAGTCAAGGTTGGTCTTGGCTCCTAAGGGCTTATAAGTTTAGTGTGTAAACATTTTCTTGCCTATTAGTAGAAATAACAAACTATTTCTTGAAATTGTGTACTAAGCCCTTCTCATTCCAAAAATTCACAAAGGTAACCTTCATCACGTAATTGACTTATGATAATGTGGTTGTTCTTAAGACCCTTAACAAATAAAACATTTTAAATTAATGTTTTTCCAAGAAGAACAATCTTACATATACCAATAATTTATCCCTTAGAATTATCTCCGAAAGTTACTTTTCCTCTTTTCATCTTGATAATCCTTTTCAAAGAAGTTTTTGTTACCATACATATTTCGGGAACATCCACTATCCATGTACCAAGTATTGTTGTTGGTACTTTATTTATTTACTTGAAAATTAGAATGTTATCCTTTCGAAATCCAATCATTCTTAGATCCATAATGGTTAGACAATAAAATTTTGGGTATCCACATTTGTTTAGAAAAATAAGCTTTATGAAACCCAAGAGATTGAACATTATTCAAAGAATAATTTTTCTTCCAATGCCACCACTTTGACATTTAGTACAAAAAAGGATTTGGATGGAATAAAATAGTTGTTTCTAAAAACAGATTTTCTATGAGTATAACCAACTCCAGTAGTATTTCCATGAGGATTCATTTGAGAATACATATTGTCAAAATTTTCTTTTCCAGAAGTAATGTTTGAAAGATTTTTCTTAAGAGAATATATTTTGGATTTTAGTGTAATGAATAAATTCCTATCCTTAGGAATTAATTCTTAAGAGTTAGATTTTTCCTCAAAAACATTTATTTTTAAAATGGTATTCTTAAGATCTTTAGAAATTTTCTCCTTTTCAGAATTTACTTCCTTAATATCTTTATAAGGTTTTTCTAGAAGCTCATCCTTATCTTTAAGATCTCTAGAGAGGTCTGAAATTTCTTTTGTACGAACTTCTTCCCTAGTATTTTCCTTGTATAGTTTCTTATAATTTTTATAATTTCTTGATTTTAACAACTTGGAAAATCTAGATACTTCTTCATATGAAGTTATTTATTCATTTTCTGAAGATAAAGTATCTTCATTAGATGTAATATCTTTAGAATAGTAATTCTTATCAAGAGATAAATTCATTAAAGCCTCGAAAGAGTGTACCTTGGCCATGAGACATGTATATGGGAAAGAAGTAGTAGAAATGAATCCAATATTTTTCTGTGCTGATGATTCATATTCAAAAGATTCACTTCATGAAGAGTCTCCACAGCTAGCAATCCATGTGTCGTTTACTTTAAGACTTTTCTTGTGCTTCAGACGATAGAATTTCTTCTTGTTTCTCTCTGAATTTCTTTCATTCTTTTCCTTCTTTTTCAATAGAGGGAAATCAAGTCTAATATGACATGTTCTTCTACATTCATAACAAGTAACTTCCCCATCATTCATATCTTTGTAGTATCTCTTATTAAACTTATTTTCATAGTTTTTCTAGATACCATGTTGTTCATTCTATGAGTAAGATTAGCTAATTCATTATCAGACTTTTCTGTAACACTAGATTCTAACTGAATAGTGGCTTTCTTTGAATTTGATATAGTTATTTTTCTGTAGTATTGGATTTCATATGTTTTAAAGTAGTTGTAAAAGCAACTCCTCTATTCCCATTCTTCTTTTTAATATTATCAGCATCTCTCTTCATTCTAGTTTCATACTGAAGAAGAGTTCCAAACAGCTCATCTAAGGAAATTTTGGTGACTTTCCTGTTCTCATCAATTGCTGTCCTCTTGGACTCCCACTCATTTGGCATGATGTCTATGATCTTATCTACAAGGGCTTAATCATCCAAACATTTTTATCCAATATACTGTAAACTATTCACAACAGTCATGAAACTTTGCTGAACTTTGCTTATATGTTCTCCATAATGAAATTTAAAGCCATGGTATTCACCTCTAAACATAGCTCTTCTTATCTCTATAACTTTAGACGTAACAAAATGTGTAACTCCAAGTTTATAATAGATACTGTTTGTAGCTTCACATGAAGATATTTGACTATAGATATTTCTAGTCATAGAAAATATTAATATATTTCGGACTATGACATTTTCTGGATATTCTGATTTCTCCTGATTAGTAAAAGTTCTCAAATCCTTATCAAGAATCTTATAGTCTCTTGTCACCGTTAGGTAGTTATCAACTCCAGTGTTAATAACGAAATTCTTCATCATATATATCCAGTAATCCTAATCATTTCCATCAAAAATAGGAGGTCTGGTAGGATTTAGATTGTCGATAGAACCAACATTTTAACCTGCCATCTTAAGGAAAATATTTCCACACAAACTTGTTAGTAATAAAAGTTTGTAAATGAGAAAAGAAGTATCCTAATAAAGGATAATAGAACTAGATTGTCTCTAAGAAAAATAGGAATTCGAACTTTATGAT
Organism: Viscum album; assembly: GCA_963277665.1. NCBI lineage: Eukaryota > Viridiplantae > Streptophyta > Magnoliopsida > Santalales > Viscaceae > Viscum > Viscum album. The sequence goes on from OY728143.1 coordinate 229,911,982, forward strand.
TCTGAAAAACTGATTCTGAAAAATATAAAGAAGAAGATTTCTCTTCTGAATCTAATTGTGAGATTAATACGGATTTACCCAAAACTCTGAATCCAATTTATGAATTAGTTCATAGTACAAGGTCACTTCTCTGATACCTATTGTTGGATAGATTGTAATATTGATATTATACTGATTGTATTATCAAACTATGGTGTAGATACTCAATATACAAGGGGGGGGGGGGGTGAATTGTATACTTAAAAAATTCCTTAAGGAAGTTTTGTATAAACAAAATTCATAACTCCACTAAGATCTCTGGATTTGCTTGATTCGGGAAATGTGATTCCAGAAATGAAACTTAAAAAAATTTTACAACAGAAAAGATTCTACCTTAAAGCGTATAGAATTGTACTTAATCAGAGTACAAGTATAAGGAAGTATAATACAATTATACTTTCCCCAAAAATAAAAATTAAATCAGAAAACGAAAATTATAACACTACAAGTAACAAGTAGTAAATCTTTTAACCCAAAAAGAAGGGTATCCAACAACCGAGGATAAAGGTCTATTGATTTTTACTTTCAAAAATTCTGTCTTACCCAAACCTAGGTAATCCGTCAATATTAAGATCGGTATCTGTCTTGCTATCCTCACAAGCCCTTGATTTGTAAGGAAATTGGCACCTCTGACTTCACAACCCGAAGTCTCTGATTTCAAGGAAATCGCACCTCTACACAAAGCAAATATGCACGAAGCAAAGTTTGGAAAAGCCGTTCAAACATTCTACATGAATATTGAGAGTTTATAAGAACCTATCTCTCTAGAAATCACTTCAACAGAATATAAGATCTAGAATAATCAACTTGTGTCATCTCTTGAGCTCTTTCAAATGAGCTCTTATTTATAGGCATGGCTTCAACGGTTGGCTCCCTCCTCCAACATTCATATTTTCCTTGAATTTAGGAGGGACCTGTACATGTGCCACTGAAACAAAGATTAGTTAGTAACTAAATGAACGGCATCATTTTATAACTAAAACATGAGTAAACAAAAATATTTTTACTTAAGAAAATTCATTTTTTGGAGTGTAAGAAAAAATGAATGTTTGGAGTCTAACCAAAAACTTTTTGAAGTCTATAGTATATGTATATTCAGATTATATTTATCAGATGAATTCAGAGTTAGAATTATATAGAATTTCGGAGTATGAATTCATAAGAGTTCATAGTCTAAACTTAAAAAGTTTGGAGTCTGAATTCATGAGAGTTTGGAGTCTGAACTTACAAAGTTCGGAGTCTGAATTCGGATCCTAAAAATATAATTATGTATATCTAAGTATATATATTATTTAGAGGTTTTGGATATGAAACCAAATTTTATACTTAGAGACAAAATGGTTAATAAAAACATAGTAAGGATAAATTTATTTGGGGAAGGAATCATTCCTTATGAAAGCAAAGCATGGGGTAAAATGAAAATTTCTTTAAGATAAGGGGTTTGTGATTTTCAAAACAAGAAGGAATGGTAAGGTCATAAGGAAATATTATTTACTCAATGATCTCCCCAAGCATAATGGAATGGAAAAGTAATAAGGAAAACCATATTGACTCAATAATAATGGATTCTGGTCATATTTTTCATAGCCCAATAGAGTTGCGGTTCAGGGCATCAGATCATCCTCATTGCATCCCATCTAATGAAGTGTCTATAGTGGGAGGGGATTATCCCATGAACAGTTATCTATAATGAATTTTCGTATATCAAATCCATTTTTAATTCTTTGAACAATAAGGGTTGTCTATATCCTTTCATGGTGGAATCATCATCCTGATTCGAGAAAGAGTTAAATGTGTGGAATTCCATTGGTTTAGTCTCAGATCGGTAGACTTAAATGGTAGATACTTTAGATTCAAACTCTTAGAGACTCAGAAAAGCCTCCATGAGAGCATCCCTAGGATCTTCTGATAGATTCAGTGCATCCATGATTGAAATAATTGCTGTCTTCGAATCTATCTCCTTCATAATATCATATTTCTGATATAAATTCCAAAACATTCAAACATGGGGATTCTCTTTCATGCGCACTTTAACTGTTTAATAATTTGATGAAGATGGTTCGGCCCTTGAGGTCATACCTGAAAGAGATTGGTTTCTTTTCGTATAATACCTAAAAGGAGTGCTCTCCTACTTAGGGAAATTATTCAATTATTCCTCCTCTAATGGATATTTCAGAAGGATTGGACCGAGGTGGATTCGCGTAGGGGTTGTTTAATTTTAATGTCACTATTGAAACCGTTGGAGGGTCATTACATGATTTTTTTCAACATTATTGGTTTTTTGTGGGGGTGTGGCCATAATCTTGATTTCTACTAGGGTTTTTTATCCCTAGACATCCCTCGATTATTTAGTTATTTCCTCTATCCCCCAATAAGGTGCGGGGAATTCTATTTTATAACCAAATTCGTCGTTATAGAAGGTATCCATCAAGTGGATGACATTGATGGAGACAGAAATTATCTCTTATTATGATGATGAGTTTTTCTCATCATATTCCTTTGGTGGTTCTATTTGATGGGGTGGTTCCCATTGTGTCATTTAGTGGGACGGTGCCCCTTATGTCACTTGATGGGGCAGTGCCTACTATTCTGTCTGGTGGAGCGGTCCTCATGTCTTAATTTTTTGACATAAACATTGAGAGTGTCAAATATACCATTGAATTTGGTGTATGTTTATCTCCCTACACATTCATTACACCCTTCTGATTGGAATTATTTTTGGGAAGTCTTCCCTTTAAGGATTGCGAGGCCAATGATGGTGGTTTTATTGAATTAAGAGTTATTGAACGAAAATTTGGTTGCTTCAAATCTTCTTAAAGTATGCCACAAGTTTGTTTGACTATTTCATGAGTCATCAAACTATCTAACTTTTTATACTTTTTGTTAGAAAAATTTTTCCACTCCCACTCTTCATCAAGAACAGTGGTGGAATCATATGCCACATGCAATCGTGGTGGGCATAACTTTACTTATCTGTAATTTAACATCTTTTACAAGACATATTTGAAGGCAAAAAAATCCTTTATGGTGTGTAACAATATTTTGTGGAAGTAATAGTAGTATGGATGGTCTTCAAGAGCTACATCATCAGCCTTCTTTGGTACTGTTAGCCGAAGAAAGTTTATATTCATGGTGGCTATGATGGAGCTACAGACTTGATCAACTTAGAATGAGTAAACTTTACTTCTCTCATCTGAGAATTGCTTCCTCTTGGATCCCCGATGCTCATCCTAGTGAGGAGGGGATGGATGATGGGGTCTAGAGATCCCTTCCTAGTTTGGCAGGGTTCGTGGAGCTAGAGCTAGTTCAGGGGGTCACCTAAGCATGAAAAAAGTTGCCTCACCTCTCCCAAAGATTTTTACAGGGGCTGCTAGGGCTGCCTGGGACCTAAGAGTAGTTCATTTCAAGAAATATTATATCCTTTGAGTGATGGTGGAGAAGTCCCAGAACCCACTTTCTTATTACTTCAGAATAAATGGTGTTCACAACTCATCAAAAACGTTGTAGATGCACATGAGGAACATCTCATATTGGGGTGTGGCTGATTCATGGAATTAGTTAGACCATTCCATCTGGTGGTGAAGTCTAAGACTCTCTTGTTCTATCTCTATTTTATGTTTAGGATATCATTAACTATTTTTTTAAAACATCTTGCTAAAATGGAAAATAAACTGGCACTGAAGATCGTCACATCTTTATTTTGAGTTAGGTTCCTTACTGGTGTAGCACACAGAGGCTAAACTTTGCAGGGATCTAACAAAGAAACTAATCATCACATGTTCTTATTTCATTGGGGTTCCCGTCATGGGATCCCAGTAAGAATATTAGTGCATTAGATGCTACTCCAGGTGCCTGGATCCATTGAACACATGGAATATGAGACTCTCAAAATTTGTCGGTGGAGGGATGTTTCTTACCTAATCGGTATAGATATTTCATTCTAGTTATATTGGAGCATGAAACCCATCCATTGATTCTATTAATGTTTTCAATAACTAAATGGTATTCAAGGGCCCTTTATTCAAGTCTTGGTGGGCCTGAGCATGAGCAGGTGTAGCATGGGGAAATTTGGATTTGTCGGAACTATTGGAACATGAGGTGGATACGCAGTTATCAGAACATACCAGTGATTTTACAAAATATATTTTTTTGGTTTCTTCACCAATATAGGGAAATCATGATATCCTACCATGATTGGGTTTCGATAGACTGATGGTCCTGTTGCTACCTTCGATGGAATTTCTATCCTTACATAATCCATATGGATTAGCCTATGCGGAAGAGGTACATCTGGTGGAAATGTGTGTTGACGCTCCAACAGAGGAATATACCAAGTAGGTTGGTTTTCTCACTAAAGCTCAAAATTGATTCCCCTTAGCTCTATCATTTCTTCCTCCCGTCGAGTGAATCTATCCACAAGTGTTGAAGAATCTTTTTCATAAGGAGGAGGTGGTGGGTAGTAGACCTTGTTATAATTCTTCACCATGTAGGGGATTAGTGTGTGATTTTGTGGCCGATTTACTGACATGGTGTGAAAATTTAATGAAATTATTTGTTTTCATGTGCGCACACCTCCAGGCTTACTATGGACTATCTCTAGAGGGGAACCCTCTTCTCCTGTTTCCACATTTTCTGTATCATTTTTAGTGGGTCTGTGGAGTCATTTACATGACTTTATCTGATGCATACTGCATTGGGGGTGGTGTAATAGGTGATGAAGAGTATGAAATCTTGATAGGTCCTTCAGTGGATATTCTCAGGCCATTCTTTGATACTATTCAAGTTTCTTGGTGAAGAGTGACTCTAGAAAAGACCAGATATGAATGTGTAGTATGCCTCTATTCCATAGGATGTGATCCATAGAAAATAGAGGAATGTGTGACCCCTCTATCCATTATTCTACCCAATAAGGAGAATACAAAGGTCTGTTGGGTGGGAATTTGAGGTTAAAATTCCCCCATCCCTGTGGGTTGGGGTTTCTCTCATTCCTCAATTGATTTTACATGGCCTAGATTTTCTAGTCTTATGGGGATATTTTGTGTTAACATTTCACCATGTATTATAGGATGGGGTTTGTCCCATATTACAGTTGTTTCTATTGATATTGCCACCTTCTTGGCCTCACGCATACCCATGATGGTGTGAGCTATATATGGTGCCAAGTCTGCAGGTAAATTACATATTTCTGAGGACATGATCTATGCCCATTGAATGGATTCCCTTTGATAGGAAGCCTGATGTATATACTCCATGTCCAGGTTCAGGATCTTCTCGATGGCTTGCTCTCGTTAGGGATGATGCTTCTAAGACTAACTGAATGTCAGTTATTATCGATCATTCCACCTTTCCTAACCAGGTACATCATTTGATTGAAATATGTGGATGGAAACATTATTGTATGTCACATCCAATGTGTTCTTCTTGAAAGGAAGTGGGATTAAGTATAGATCTCAATGTTCTCCCCATACCTGAATAGTTACACAAGACAGGGTGTTGCTGATAAGGTAATAAAACATGTGCCATGCATATATATAGGATGAACCAAGGCCATTCTTTCATATTTTTTATTTTAGTTGTCATTCCAAAGGAAGGGATTATAGGTAAACTTGATGGTGATGTTATCACATTAAATTAATATGGTCTGTATATCAATTATAAGTAAAAAAAATCTTTATAAGGAAGATAGTTTTCCAGATACTGAAGAGAATGTTATGAACACATTCTTTTAACAAATCTCTTGGTATGTTGTATTGGGAACTGGTCATAGGACAATACATCACTGGTATTTCATCCCTTCCTAGTTGTATTCTCCTAATAAACATATCAATTTTTGGTTCTGTGAGGAACTCTTCTTCTTGATCCTCTCAGTTTGAATTCTTCCTAATGATTTCATTCCAAGAAACGGGGTTAACAAGAGTCTCGTTGACCTATGAGAGGTATGAGGGCGGGTTGGAAGATGAGAATAACCCCAAGCTATCCTATGGTTTAGTAAATATATCATATGTCATTGAGAGAGTATCCCAATTACATAATCCATTTTTTCAAGTGCCTTGGTATATGGGGGTTTCTCACATTTTACCCGATGAGGGAGGACCTTCTCACTAGCATAAATTTTGACTGTGGGGAGGACCTTCACAGTTGGTGTCATGATAGTGAGGACTAACATCGCTACTTATTGACTGACCATAGAGAATACATTTGTATTTTATACCCTAGGGTGGACCTTCAGGGTGGACTGCAAAAAGGAGACCACTTTCTTTATGCTTGGTGTCATTGAGGCGAGGTCCTTCATAATGATTGGTATTAGGGTAAGGACTACAATCATACCTCTTGATAACAGGAGAGAATATACAATTCAAATTCTGATGAAAAACTTAATCATGAAATACAATGAGGGGAGTACCTTCTCATTGCTAGATGTCATTGTGAGGTCGGACATCGTAGGGAATTCCATCATGGTGATGACTATAATCACAACTTGACGTCTGACTATAGAGAGAAACATATATATAGCATATACCATGGAGATGAACATCCAAGAACACAACTATAGGGGGATGAACTTTTTGTTTTTAGAATCTTATATTCAAATGGAGGGATACCTTGTCATGTATTAGGAGATAGGCTCTATTGATCGATCATTTCTGTTCCCTAGAGTAAGCCCTCATGGGATCTCTTGGGAGTAACTTCATAGATACTAGTAGTGAAATTGTGTGGAAAACAATCAAAACTACTATTGCACGTCCATTATTTGGTAATGAATTGATAGGATCATTATCCTCTCTTGATAGTTGTTTGATAGCGTCAAGAACTCCAGCTTCCAATATAGCAGAATTTTGAGTATGATTTTCATTTTCCAACTACCTTTAGATCCTTTAATTTTTGATACTCTCATTAAAGAAACTATCATTTCCTGCAATTGGTAATAGACATTGTATTTGGTTCCCCATCAAATTAGATCCCATGATATCTCCAGAATACACTGGCATGCATTTTGAGTTATGGTATGGATATATGCCATCCTTGGAATGGACACCATGATGGATGGGTGTCCCCCTATTGGAATAGGTATTGGCACATTATATGGTTTTCCTTGAATCACATAATATGGACATCGACCCACCTATAATGGAGCATGGATTTAGGTATTCTCTAGAGTGATTATTTGATTTGGTGGATGAATCGCCATGCCTGGGAAGATCGAGTCGTGGGCCCGCCTACTCACTTTTTCCACAAACACAATGTCTTATTGACTTGTCTATAGGATATATTCTCAGATCAAAATATGATCCTACATCATGTTCAAAATGTGTTTAGATACTTCCTTTGTCAAAATGGGTATGAATTAACTTTCTGATATCAGAGTTAGAGATTGTGTCTACTACGGTCCTCCATGAGTTTCCAATTGGTACTGGAAATTCTCATGTGTTGAGGTAGATAAGTAAGACATTCCCAAATAGCTAGGATAATCCAAATATTTTCTATGGTTTTCATCATATTTTATTGGTGGGATTTATATTTTGGAGTATAAATTTGTGACTGATAACTTTACAATGTATTTGTCTCTGGAGCTTGATTTGCATCCGCATTAATTTGAATCTGATCATATATTATTGACACCATATTATCATGGTTGGCTTCATATTCATTGTAATTTGTGTATTAATACCTAAAAATTTCCTCCCTATTTAGATAGTGTTCTTTTTATGTACTAGTATGAATTTTCACCTTCTTATAGCTGGCTGTCATCCTATTTGCAAGATAGGCTTCTTACGCATTGGCAGAGATTTTCATCTGCCTATAAGTTGTCACTATGTCTGCATGGTGGGACTGGAGTGCACTAAATGTAATATGAATTTTCTATTATGTTTCCACCCTATCTCTATGATGGAATTCATTGGGGTGAGTGGGATAGGAATCCAATCATAAATTACTTCTTTATTTCTATGGTGGTATTTAGTATGAGGGGAATAATGGTATCCCTTCCCATTATATGTTTCCTCATTCTTGTGGAAGACCACATCCTCAAAAACCATGGAAATAAACTATCCTTAATTATTCATTTTACACCCTTAGTGGGTAGCCCATGGGGCTCATGTCGATTGGAATTCAATAGGTGCATTCAACAAGGGATCGTCCTTAGAGTAAGGATATTGGGTAGTACGTCGCAGGTGAAGACATCCTTCAGTAGGAGCCCTTGGAAGGGGTTCTTGTGAAGGTGGGATGAATTCATTGGATTCAACCTCATCTACCTCCCAAAGATAAGGGAGGTATTCATTGTATCATTCCAGGGAAATGCTCCCAAAATGATTTGAGATAAACATGGGACTCATATAGTGTTGGATTTCCAGTTGCGGCTGATGAGGCGGTTGGTGGGCTTTCATCTATTTGAGGGTCTACTGTGCATTCCCACTATTGGAAGAGACCATTTCTTAATGTAATCTTTGACCAAAATTTCTGAAACCCAGTGTTGATAGAACTGGGTAGGATATGAAGTCTTTTTTGTTGAAGATTTTGTCACCTATGAAGATACTGACGAGCCTGTTTGAGAAATTTGTTGATATTCCATTTGGATCTATGAGAGGCATGAGAAATCCTCAATACAAGAAACAAGAACAAACAAAAAAACCTATTCAAGGTAGAATCTAATGGTCACATGTATGATTGGAAATATTTCTCAATGATCTTTCTTTTTGAATGAATATGAATTATGGTAGGATAATAGATCCACATTGGTTAAGGATTCAAATTAGGTTCACCATTTTTATTTCAACCTGATTCACTTCGTACCGGGGACTGATGAAATGGCCTGATAGACAGTGATCTATTGGTCGTTATTATGAAGGGTTTTTCATCCGGTATGATATCTTCAGACGCTATCCAATGGGATTATTCATGGATCCAGAAACACCCAATGACCCATATGTCCATGATTCATGAACCTAAATTCCAATGGAATACACTAATAGGATGACAATTTTTCCAATGACACTAAAGGAATCCACTGGTCGAGAGGATGGGAGGTTGTGCTCATCACACCCTTTGGGCGGGGGATTATTTACAACTCTAGGAAACTTGTTTAGATTTATGAAAAGATCATATATTCTTGAATCCTTGGTTATTTTATAAGAATGTGTTTGTGGATTACCCCTGGGTTCCAAGTTAACCATATATATGCATGGGTTGGGAATTATAGAGGCGATGCTTGTTAAAGCCCAATGATGTGGCGTTATGGAATATATCATCATCATGAGTGGATGAAAAATTATACAATATTAGGATCTAACCATTAATATAGAATTCCCAAATATCATTGTGAGAGGAATCAGAACTCACATAGTTCAGTGCCACTTAACTTGACACAACACCTTTTAAGGACATGTGTTAGGAAACCATTCATGCAGTTTTATCATCGTGCAGTGAGGATGCCTAGTAGTAGGATTAGATGTTAATATTTATTATTGGACTTAAACCAATGGGGCCCGAGAAGCTCATGGAAGGAATGGTCTCCTTGGTGGATATGGCCCTAACTTGGATATGGCATGGTGAAAAATAGTTTGACTTTGTTGTTGGGTATCATCCATAAGGAGGCATACAACATATCTCGGTTAGCTGGGAATCAAAAAACATTTAGGTCAGCTAATGTTGGGCCTTATACTGTAAAGGGGACCCTATTTGTAGAGGCATGATTGGAATTGTCCTTTCAAAAGTATCTCTCTTGATATCAGGCCTTCTGAAAATCGTTGTACCTTTCTTTTTAGAGTAGGAATCCGCGTTTTGTAGTTCACTGGGTAAATATTACATGTAGAAGATTACCATGTTTCTGGAACCATGAGGAGGATATATAATCATTATGATTTGAAGGTTTGATTGGGGATTACACCTAATAGGAGGTCCTTGTTTTGTGATTATGCGGGTGCCATTACCATTGGTAGCCTTTAAGACATCGTGGTTCATTCCAAATGTGAGAAACAATAGGAGATGGTGTATCTGGATATTGAACATCTCACTTCATCGGATGATAGATGTCACTAGATCCCAAAGGGAGCAAGGGATAGAGAGATATTGGATTTTAGTATTCAAAATTTTTTCCCCATGTCGATATCTACGATAGTCAAATTCATATATCTATCCGGATATGTTTGGGGTGAGAATAATAGGAGCAAGAGAGCCAACTCCCATGGAATGTTTAGGGTCTTACCTCGGGGATAATTCCATTAAATGAGTTCTATGGAAGGGGAGAATTATTTCTCCTTGTCAAATGAAATGTAGGCATGATCCCATTGGCTGGTCACAGTCCCTTATTGAATAGAAAATCAATAGATTATCCTTGATCCCTAAAATGGGGAGGTTCGAATGAGTATACCAAGGTTGGGCCCTCGGTTACCATGGGAATGTAAACATAGAAACATTTTGGGTGTCAAAACCATTGATAGGATTACCCACACAACTCCGCATACCATGGGTAATTAATGATAGATGGACATGCTGATCCACTCGATGATTTGATCTTACAGGTTCAATGGTTTTGGAAGAGGTATTGGACTAATAACGATGGACATGGTAGCATAGTGGATTTGAAGGATTGGATGGAAATAGAAGGGCATCATTTGGACCAAAATACAGAAATCCCAAAGGATCCCCATTCTGTGCACCACTTGTTCATGTGCGGTGGGGTACCTTCCCCATGGTGTACTTCTATGCAGGTGGAGGGGACGTTTGTTTAACAAGGTTGTATGTGGACTGGGATTTGATCCACATTCCGAGGTGGTACATAGACTAGGATGTAGTCTTTGTACTGTAGTAGTATGTGACACCAGATTTTGTCCACATACCATGGTGGTTTGCGACAATGGAGTCCATCCATGATGTGGATCGCAAGAGGTGAATGTTTTCATCCGTATAGATATGTGTTATTTTGTACGCTCAATTAAAGAAGAAGAATTAGTATTGTATTTTGTGGGAAGATCATTCACAAAGGGACTATGGTTTGAGGTTCACCAACTAGGTTCACGAGTTTTACAATATTATTATCCTTCATTCTTTTTATGGTTAGAAATGTGCTTATATAAACAGGATGTCGTTTCTGGTTCTGTACTTCGTCGATCATTTTCCTTCAAAGTTGTCTATTCGTAAACTCCTTTCTCTCTGAAAATCCTCTTGTCTTTTATTTGATTCTATTCCCATGGTGGTACTTTTATTGAGTTTTGGGGAATCTATATCTACAGACAGAAGACTAATTTTATAGAATCCAATGGAGGGATCATCCCACCCACAAATGACTTGGCCAATGGAGGTTTGTGGTGTTCTGGTTAATGTCTGTAGAAATGATTGCCTCAATCTCGTGAACGATGCGGTTTGTGGGATACTGCTATCCCTAGAATGTCTATGAACTACTCAATCCATAAGAATGGTATGTGGGGTCTTACTTCTACACCGGTATTTCTTCAATGATACGGTTCACGACACCTTGGTTCTCTACTTTCACCTCATTTATGAATGGCTTGGTTTGCTGGCCCATGCCTCATGGGCTAGCATTTCGTAGGATATCCATGTACCACAGGTTTTTCGGGTTTCTCCTTCAATGGAAATTTCCCAGAAACATGTATGTGGATCTATTTGGGACCTTTTCCAAGTTGGATTTCTTCAATCATCTCCTCTATTTTTCATCCCCACATACATCTATTTCATTTAACAAATTTTTTAGATTATTTTTATTCCCTTTTCATATTTTTTTAACCCTATAGGGTGTTATAAGTTTTTATGTTTCAAGGACACAATTATATATTTTATAATCACTTTTTATAAAAAAATTTTGTTCTATCGTTTCAGTTTGGGGTTTAATGTTTTTTAATATATGACTAATTTGATAAATTTATTTTTTGGACATTAAATTTCCCTTTCAAAAAATAATAATAATTATAATATACTATAGTATTATTAATAAAGTTTATTTTAATGATACCATGTGATTAAAAATATCTTATTTAAATTATAAAATAATTTTATTTGTTCAAGTGTTAGTAATTTTACTATACATTTTAAATCCTCTTATATATTTAATAAATAAAGAATTTTTATAATTAAAAGTTAAATTTATCATAAATAAAGAATTATTATGATAAAAGAAGCATCATTTTTGAAATCATCATGTTGAAATTATGTTAGGCTAAAAATAAGAGAATTTTATAAAATATTTTGTTTTCCAGTGAATAGTAAAAAACAAGTTTTGAGTGTTCGGTACGTTTAATGAAATTATAACGATGTAATAAGTAATTTAAATTTTTTTAGACTATTGTGTATTAAAATAATGTATTAGGTGTTTCTAGTGTATAATACTAGTGGAAAATACCATGGTAAATCCCATAGTTTTGGAAATACCCCTACTGAGGTGTCCAAGGAAATCAATAAAAAATCCCTCATTTTTTTTCTATACATACCAATAAATTTTTATATTTTCATTCATTATAAATTATTCTCCATGAGTATATAGTATTTTAATATCCCAATTATTCATAAAAAGTTTTCTTAAATTTACCATGGTCCCAACGTTCATGTCTTTTGAGTTACTATTTAACGTTAAGAAAATATCAACATCTCTTTTACATTCAAGTTTTGTTTATTATGTGGTATGCCATTCAAATTTCCACAATATATTCCTATTTCCATTTAATTAAATCCATTTAATATATTAATATTATTTTATGAATGGTATACCCATTTCCCATATCTTTTTATTGTTTTGTAAAACCATGTTTCATAAATGTTGCGCTGCAAAAGTTTCTTCTCAAAATTTCTCTTTTTTCTAAAGAAATACATTTCTCATATTTTTTGAATAAAAAACATATTTCCTTATCAGGTTTATCGAATTATATTTCAATAAAGATCTATTTTATAATGGTTTTATCATACATGAAACCTTCTTTGGTTTTCTATGGGTTAAAATGAAAAAAGAATCTTGTTTTTAAGCACTTTCCAAAACACCATGATTTTTGATACGAACCCTATTTCATTTATTTCACAAGGTTATTTATGAAATGTTTTATTATGATATATTTGTCTCACATTAATTAATAAATATAAATGGTTCAACTATATATCACTCCAATTAATTGATAAAAAAATATTTTATCTAGAGATGTCTTGTTTTATGATACCTTGGTGAATAACCCTGGTAATTTTTATGAACCCTCAGCGATAAAACATGGTTATATACTTATGAATGAATCAATTAAATGTTTTAGCCACATTTACAAGTAATTATTAATGTTATTAATTCTATTATATTCCTATTTCTCATTCCTTTATATATTTTATCATGTTTTTAATGATATTCATCATAATAACAAGTAAATTACTTCCCACGTTTTCTCTTACTGGGTCTTATACTCACCCTTTCCTTTGATTTTTGTTTCCATGTTACGATATGAATTAATGTAGTGTAGGGTAATCCAATGAAGAATCCTTTCAATTTTATTAGATTTATTTTTTATGTTTTCATGTATTATGAACAGTGTTTCCAAGAAATGAAACATTAAAAGATCCTATGTATTGTACCTGTAAATGAAATGTTATTTAGTAAAAAGGTGGGGTGTGGTATAAATTTATCAAAGAATGAGTCAAAAATTATTTTCATAAAGATGAATCAGATGACGAACAATGAAATGTTACCCATCAAATTCTAGATCGTTGACTTATTTCCCTTTGAACCCAAGCTTTTCTAATTCCAAGAATAGGGGATAAAGATACATTGAAAGTATCTAACATCATTATTTATTTTCAATTGATTGAAATGTGGATGATTTGATTGTCTAGTTTTGTTCTAATAATATCCAAGAATAATATATCTCATTCAATTAAGTCTTATATAATATTTTTTTCTTCATAATACCATGATGGATGAAGCAATCGTGAAATATTTCAACACAAAAAACAAGTAAAATATAGTCAGAGAACAGTTATGTTCTTAGTGATGAAAAAATAAAATGTATGGAGAATTACATTGATACAAAATCAAATATTTTTTTAATGAATACGTAAGTTTCTGTATTGAAATTTGAACCATCTTTTATTTCAAATATACATGGGAATATTAATAAGAAGAGAACGACTGATTATCTTCCTCCAAAAAAAAAGAAATAAAAGAAAGGCTCAGATGATGTTAATGTGGAATGGAGAAAGAAACATGAATAATGGAAAGATGTAGATCCTCAATTCGGAATCAACCCTACTGAAAACATATCTTTAGAAATTCATCATTCCTAAACATGATACCATAATCTATATAAAAGATTAAAAATAAGAAAATTAAAAGTAAAAATTTTGTTGATTCCATGATGAAAGGAGTAGAGGTTGCATCTACAAATGTTTTTTTATCAATTCTGAATACTGATTTTTTTTGAAATAGAATAATTCAATTTCGATGAATCCCAAATCATTGATAAGGTAAAATTAGTTATTTGGGATAAATAATCAGTTTTAGGTTGAATTGGGATTCATGATCAACAAAACAACTCAATAATGAGTTTTTAAAAGAAATGGAGGAAGGTGATGTTGAAATTTATATTCTAGAAATATAATTTGAAGTTATTGAAGACGAAAATGAATTAATATAAATAGAAGTGTATGTTGAAAAATTAGATGAAGAAAATGAATAAAAAGAAGAAATAGAGGAATAAAATGAAATTAATGATAAAAGTGATCTCCCATCCAATAATCTTTGTTTATGGGAATCACAAGCTTCCTATAAATAACGGTATACCTTGGGAAATAGAAGAGAGAAATCAACAAGTCCAAAAACAATCCCCATCAATTCATGAAATCGAATATTCATCCTAGAATGATGAAGTAGGTCATAACCCTAAATAATATGGTATTATGGTTATTGATATTGGTGAAAACATCATTGCAATTTCTTATAGAAAGTTGTATGGACAATGAATTATGAATTTAGTGTCAAAAAAAGCTAGAAACGGAAAAATAAAAAAGTGGATATTGAAGTTTCTCACCCTAATTTTTCTGATATTCAAATATCTTATTTAGTGGATACGACGAAAGTTTATGCAGTTCATCGTACTTATAAAAATTTATAGATAATTGAAGAAGCAGTTCCTTTCTTTCCTATGTGAGAATAAAATATTGATTTACTACAATATAAATAAATTTAGAAATTAGAGAGAATTAATGTTTTGTCAAATAGAGTTATCAGAAATGTGGATGAATTGAAAATCCTTTAGGAAAGATGTAAAGATCGCAAGAAATAATGAAAAATCTTTCTGAAATGGTCTAATACTATTAATTCTGAAATCAATTTTCATGAAAAAAACCATTGAAGAGTTAAAGAGAGATATGGATGAATCTATTGAAGCATTCAATGGTTATCCAAAAGCATATCATACACGGTAAATTTTTTATATTAGATGAAGAATATGTGTAAAACCTGGTCTAAGGATATCAAATATATGAATGTAATGATAAAGTATTTTCATCTAGAAGTGTCATGGATGAAATGTTACATGGATGAAATTATTTTTTTGAAATAGAAGAATGAAGAAATATATAATAATATTAATATTCAATTTGAAAAAACCTAAACTGATAACATATTTCATTCACCTAATTGATTTTATTTCCTTAACAAGCTCACCCGCCATAGGTTTATCATGGGACAACCCTTCATCATAAACAATTTGAAGTAATCATAATATAATACATATAATATTTCATAATAACAAGACCCTTTGAAGATAATGGTCTTTTCATTTTAAAATAACATATTAAAATTTCAAATGTACATACATATTAATAAACACATTATATATATATATATATGTTACTATGAAATAGAATTAATTAAAAATAAATGAAATAAGGTTTCAAAATTTAAGGAAGATCCACTCATGTCATATATGATTAAAAAACATTCCTTCAGTATTTTTATCGAGGATAACAAAATGTACCTCGCTTGGAAAATGAAAAAAATTCCATTAATAATGTTTAGTAAAAAGAAAATGATGGGTAAAAATGATCTCAAAAAATCATTATAGAATAATAAAAACTTTCTTTAAAATGGGTTTAGAATATATGTATATGGAATAAAAAATGAATTTTAAGGGAATCGTTAGAAAATAATTTTTAAAAGATAGTCGCTTCTTTGGAGTTTGACACTTAAACAATGTTATTTATCATCCTAAATTATAAATTAATGTTAATTATTTAATCTATTGGGAACCTTTTTCATTTAAGTTATTAATTTTATTTCATTTATTACTATGTTTGTAAATTAATTAATTACAAAATATCACATCCTTTGTTTTCACTATATTCAGTTCATAAGTCCAAAATGGCCTTGATAAGTCAACTATAATAAAACATTAATGAATTACATCACATATAGAATAAAATTCACGAAATAATTTTCAAATGGATACATTAATTATTCTTTAAAATAATGTAATTAATGATTTATATAAAAAGTGAACAATGTTTCAATCATAGAGATGGTATGTCATACGTATGCCTAAGTAACATTTACATTTTTCAAGGGTCATTATAGAAAGAAGGTAAACATAATATTTTAAATCCATAATTATAATAATTTCATATATACATTATTATTTCTTTGAATATACATTTATATATATCATGCATGGTATATAATTTTGAAAAACAAATCACATCACACCATGGAGATGGTAGTGCACATGCTTTCATGAACTATGTTATCATTTTTCAATGCATGGAAAAGAAATATGGTAATTTATATATTACCTTTTCATAATGATTAATATTTTACTAATTTCATATATAAATATAAATTAAATCATTATGAAATGTCTTGAGAGTCAGTGATGGAAAAAAATTACCTTGGTTCGCGATGTGGTAGTCGTCCATACGCATGAATAAATATTTGATTTCCAATTTGATGAAAGAGGATACACATATAAGGTTTTCTATTAAAATAACATAACATTATTATATTTAATGTATATTTTTTATTATATAATATTTGTTTAATAAGTCTTGATGGATGTAGAGGAGAAAATAAAACTAAAACATGCATATAAAAACTATACCAATTCTCTGGAAACCATCATTTTCATAGCACCTTAATACCTAAAATATTGGTATTATTTAGCGAAAAAAAACCAAAATAAATATTGTATAGATTATATTAATTTCTTTTTGAATTTATTTGGAAAATAAAATGAGTTCTTAAGTGTGAATTAATTAGAAGAAGAGGTTCCCTTTTATAAGATAAGAGAGGGGAACACTTTTCATTTCTCAATATATAAAATTAATATAAAATAATTTCAATTTATAAATGACACAAAAGTGAGATACATAGAATATAAGATTAAACTAGGTCTTAATGACATAAAAATATATAAAATATACATATTTTTACTATATTTCTACCCTTATCATTTGGTATTAACCCCAATTTTACCCTACTTACTTTTATTGTCACAGCATGGGTTTATCTATTTCTTGCATAATTAAGTTCATATAAAAATAGAAAAATACCATTAATAGACCATAATAGTTTTTTTTAACCATAAACAAATCTCATGGATAAATTAATTATTTTTATGAAATTTATAACATTTAATAAAATATTATTTACTATAAAATATCTATAATTTCAATTTTTAGATTTGACCTTAATATTATCAACATAAGATATCAAATTAAAATGACATATTTTATTATATACAAAATAGGTCATTTTAATCTATTAAATTCATTTATAAAATTATTTATCTTATGTTATCATTATTTTAGTATTTATAATATCATTTAATTGATTTTTTCCTTATTTGAATAATCGTTGCATCTGTATTATTTAAGAATTAAGGTACTTATTGAATAACTAATAATATAAAATATATTTATGTGATGATTATAAATCAATTATCATTAAAATAATATTTAAAATTGAGCATATTTCCTAGATAAAACCATTTTAAAAATATTATAATGATAAAAAACAAGAGGGTGACATGCTTAACTTTTCGTTAAATATAATATCATAATGGCCGTAATCTCATCGAAATGGAAATAAAATAATATAAAACCAAATGTTGGATTTATATAGAAAATTATAATCATAAATAAAAATTAATTTATATGTTGGTGTCATTTAATAGTTCTTAAAATTGTGTTTTTATCCTATATTATAATACATACCCTTACAGTTGTAATAAAATTACTATATTTTATATTCATAATGAAAAAAGAAGAAAATTTACCATATTTGGACCCACTGATTATAGATATGAAATCAATTTTTCTTTATTAATATTAAATAAGTGGTTGAAATTAATTTCAAATAAATCATGTATAATGCAATGAAAAAAAAGTTTTCTTGAAAAATTCATTTTTATTCCAAAAACTGAAAATATACCAAAATATTGTATGACGAGGATATAAATGTAATTAATTATATTATATGTAACTAAATATTACTTACGATACTTTTAAAAAAATAATTATCATTATTGTACATTTTAATATAACAAAAAAGAATGTTTTATAAAAATATGTACATTAAACTATTAATTAAAAAATTCATTTTTTTAAAAAATATTCAAAACAAAAACCTAAGATAATAATTAAATGGTGAAAAAAAATCATTTTTTCAAATTCATTTTATAAAACTTCCATATATAATTCAAAATATTCACTCAATAAAAAACTCATTTTTGATGAAATATTAGTTTTGGCGAACCAAATGACTAAAAAAAATATGTTTACATATTATAATAACATATAAATACATTCCTATATAGTAGGAATATTTTATTCATTTCATAAATTAGTTATTTCTATTCACAGCCTTCAATTTAATGACCAGGATATAATGGTCTCATTTAAATAATAATATTTCATTGTTCGTTTAGGCTTGATGTGTTGTATCTTGTACACTATCAAAAATAGTGTTTCCTTTTAAAATATCATGATGTAAAATTATATTCCCTTATGAAATTTCATCCGCAAAATTTAAACTCGCATTTGTTATCTAGGGATTTAATTTTCAAAATACCATTGTTGAAATCCTATATCATAAAAAGGATTAACAAAACATCCACTACATAAGGGAGAATGTGGAAGTACGAAGGTCATCTAGACTAACACATACTAGTTTTATAAGTAGGATAACATACATGTGAAGTCAAAACAATGATATAAAAGATAAATATAACTTCCATGGACAGAGAGAGAGTTATATAGACCATGGTCATGGTAAAGTTAACAATAAAAAATTTGTAAATCTATTATTGGTAAAAAGGATAGTGATTTATCTATATGAAAGTTAAATAGATAATTATTTTATTTTAATATCCTTTTCATAATGTTTATCAAATATTTTTTTACCATTACTAATAACATAAGAAAATATATATACATGAAAATTATATTTTCAACCATTAAAAAATACGCACCATAAACTCATCTTATTTTCCATGACCTGACCTATCAGAGTCTAACTTGTGACTACCCCATTCCCACCTCCATAGGCCAGGGGATGGTGACCAACATTAATTAAGAATATCACATTCACGGTATGACTTATTCCATTGTATATGTACGTAAACACCCACAAACACATCCATCCAATAGTGAATAGATAATATAAATTGAAAAATAAATAAACGCACACATGTACCATAAAAACAGAGTAAAATTTAATTACTAAAATCATTATGGGGGAAATAAAATCCAAAATAACTATAAAATCATAAATCCTTCTCAGGTGGATGGTATCACTATCAAATTAAACTATTGGAAAGCTTCTTATCCAAGCTCTAGTAAAAACATCAGTCGGTATAGCTCACAAATCTGATCCAGCCTCAGGACCTCCAGGGACTCCGTCAAAAGCCTTGTCATCTACCGAACACACAACATGTGCTTGGAAATAAAATGAATTGGGGAGTATAACAATACTTAATAGGCACACCTAAATCAAAAAAGAAATGGAGAAAATTAAACGATATAGACCACGTGACCATAAAAATTGGATCCCAAATGATATATGAACTTCATCTCGAACCCATCCTTAACAATACAAAAGTAGTAAGATTAGTCTACATGGGGTGTCAACCAAGACATCTGGGTACACTGCATGTACTACCAGTGTAGCGTCCCGTTTCCAGAAGCTGCCTAGATGCACCCCGTACATGGTTGTTCACATGGCCTCAAGCACAATTCCACAAATTCCAGAGTCTGCCGACTAGTAGTGAGGGCCTTGGGTGTGATGGTGGGGAAACTATGCCCTCGTTGGCAGAGTAACCCAGCAGAAGAGAACAATAACAATAGAGGAAGAAGAAATAATCCATATAAAAGTAAACTGCGGAAGACTGAAATATAATATACTGGAGCACACACACAAATATATATGATTCATTATACATATGTCTAGGAAAGTATCCAAATAAATCACTATGCTGGAATACAAACAGTACTAAACAAAAGTACAAAAGAAAACAGATAACAGCTTCTCAGCATCACAATCCTCACCTTGGTCTCATGCTCTCCAGCTTCACAACAATCAAGTACCTGAAGTAGATGGGTTATTTCCCTTATCTATACCTCTAGAAATATAATCTGTTTGGGCCCAAAAGAATGACCCAAACAAGGTGTGAGACTAAATCTCTATTGGAAACCACCATAAGATTTGTGCCTAAAAGTCAGTGAATATATGGTAGGTAATAAGTACAGAAAGTAGTAAACATGGAAGAACTCAGCAGTGAACCATCCATAGTTTCAATGAATTCAGTTTCATAAATCAAGAAGTAGCTAAACAAAGTAGGTAATTACAAACAGGTAACCCTCTGGGAAGTACTCATAGCCTATTCCCTCTGGTCCTACCTAGCAACTCAAGAAGCTGCTAAATACAAAAGGTAACACTCTAGGAAGTACTCAAATCCTATCCCCTAAAGTCCTACCTTGTAACACAAGCATCTCTCTGGGAAGTACATTCAGTCTATCCCCTTTGGTTCAGCTTAAGCATAGACTCTCTATGTAAGCCCTTTTCTACATGAGCCTCATCCCAGTCGGTGAGGTATCCTTATGTGTATCCACAAGACCCAGGTTCAAAACCTGGTAAAGGAATATTTGCAGTATTGTATAAGTACTCTAGCTAGCACAGTAGTAGTATTGTACATTGTGTGGGTACTATAGAAAAACTGTACACTGTACAGGTACTGTAGTAGAACTATACACTATGCAGGTACTAGAGGAGGCACTGTAGCAGTTACTATAGTAGGTATTGTTCGGTAATGTAGCAACTGGAACTATTCATTTTGGTCCATTGGTTTGGGATTAGAGTCCTTAAGGAATTCAGGCCACCCAGGCCTTCATGTCATTAGGGATTTTGGGCATCCTTTAAGGCCTTTAGGCCACCTCAAGGCTATCGGGCCACAAGCAGTTGCCCTGGACACACTACAAAAAAAGGAGTAGTCCCGGAAGTGGATTCAGAGCAGGTGCACTCATGAGTGAAGAGCCAAATGTATTTGTTATAATGAGAGGGTATAAAAATGACATCGAGACCAGCCTATGAATGAAAGGGAAGCCCAGCTAGACATCCATACGAAGGTGGAGAGCTACTATCATGATGTAGATGCTGGGTAGGGGAAATTCCTTATAGATAGTCTGGTTGAATTCCCTAAGACCTTCAGTTCATGTAGTCTATTAAGCCTATGGGCCATGTAATCTCTGAGCCGACGGGCCTTGTAAGGGTTCCACCTAATCCCTTGAAATTGGAGTTATAAAAAATTAAAAAATTAAGGCCTTCGGGCCATTCAGGCTAAGGAAGCACTCACCGTCAATTCCTCCTATAGTCTTGTATCAGTAACTAAAGGTGCTCTGGGGAAGCACTTACATCACATTCCCTCTGTGGCCTGCATTGAGGAACCACAGACACTCTGAGGAAGCACTTACATCAATTCCCCCTATGGTCTCGCATCAATATAGTAAAAAAGACACTCTGGAGAAGCCCTTACATCAATTCTCCCTATGGTCTACTACACCAGGTTCACATGGCCCTATATAAGTCAAACAAATATAGGAACACGCATCGGCCAAAGTAATCCTCCAGAACTACTTGGAAAGTAGTCTACTACAATATAATGTCAGATAAACAAGATCACACCATCCCAAAAGAATAGGCATGGGAAAAAACAAGGTTTCCTAATTGGCTATGAAAATCCAAATAGCCACAAACAAAACATGCATGGGAAACACCTCTAAAGCATATCAATTCACCCTAATCACAATCAATTCATCCTCTACTCAAGTATACAAGCATAGAAAGAAAATTATAGGGCTAAAAAAGTAAACACGCAATACCCCATTCATGGGTATTGGATATTTTTCACATATAACTCATATAATTTCAACAGAAAGGAACAAACCACCTACCTCGGTGTTGGGAGATCACAATACGCGAATATCAAGCCTTGAATCTACCAAAATAACTATATATATACAAAAATTCCAAAAATGTTAAACTGAGGGTAGCGCCAGGAAGAGGAGGAATCAGGAAACAAAGCTCATACAGAAGGAAGAGATTACCGAGGCAATACCAACATAATAGATAGTAGTCGATTCGAAGAATGGATGGAAACTCGAGGGCTCATAGAAAATTCGCGGCCGTATGGGTTATCTCAGATAAACTAGTTCGCAAAGCAGACAGTTATGTCCATCAAATGCGACCCCGATACATTTAATGAAAAAAATACACGGCATATTATTTATAAGTACACTATGTGTACTTTCGTTTTCCGTACTCTTTCTTAGGTGGTCTCCAAGTCACCACACACACTCATGTGTATGGCCGCTACATGTTCAACACACCGCTAAAAGTGGTAACTGAGTACATGGTGTTTACATATAAGGTACATGGTGTGTACTTAATAAATTTTCATAAACTCCACATTTTCCTCAAAAATACAAGAAAAGGAAAAAAATCCTGAAAAGTAGATCTGGGTTCTTACAAAATTCCCCCCTTAAAAAAATTTATCCCTAAATTTTCCTAGAAAGGCGGCGTAGAAGAAGAAACATCGATCCTCTCCATCCACTAAAATCATACATCATCCTCCCTATTCTATGTCTCATCCTGTAATCACCAGTGCTGTCATAGCACTCGTACAAGAGGAACTGACCGGCCATAGAAAACCATCGCACTGCGATCAGCAATCCGGATGGGAGGCTCCTCGAACGATGCATCCACTTTCAACTCAAACTCATCGGGTTGGAAAACATGAGACGAGTCTAAGAAGTAACGTCTAAGATGAGAAGTGTTGAAAATGTTGTGCATTTCCCGGTACCTCTGAGGTAACTGAAACCGATAGGCAACCGGCCAAAATCTCTCCAAAACATAAAACGGCCCAACATACCTCGAAGAAAACTTACCCTGTCTCCCAATACTCTTTTGTCCCAACCTTGGTGTGACACATAGGAAAACCTGATCCCCATCCTTGAACTCCGGAGGTCATCTCCGCTGATCAGCATACGACTTCTGTCATGACTGTGCAGTTTCCTTCCTCTTTCTAATCAACTATATCTGCTCTGGGGTCTCCTGAACAAGATGAGTTCCTTGCATAGCTGCCTCTCTTGCCTCAATCCAACATAAGGGTGTTCGGCATGGCCTACCATACAAAGCCTCATAAGGTTCCATCTGAATAGTTTCTTAAAAACTATTGGTGTAGCGAAACACCACAAGTGTATGTGATTCTCCCAAGAACCTCCAAAATCAAGGATGAATTCTCTGAGCATGTCCTCAAGCACTGGAATCATACGCTCCTAATGGCCATCAATCTTGGGGTGGTAAGCTGTACTCAAAATTTTTTGTTTACCTAAAGCCTTATAAAGCCTTTTCCAGACTCGATAATTAAAATGAGGATCACTATCTGAAGCAATGGAGTGTGGAAATCCATGTAGACGCACACTCTCTCAGATGTAAAACCATCTAAGATCATCAACAATAAAGGCCTCCATGATCAGCATGAAGTGAGGAACCTTCATGAGTATTTCAATGACAACACAAACTACATCATTCTCTCAAGGCGACCTCGAAAAACCGGTCATGAAATCCATCGTAACATCATTCCACTTCCACTCGGAAATGGTTAACTTCTGTAAAATACCTGCTGGTCGTTGATTCTCTACTTTCACTAGCTGACAAATGGAACACCTCATGACAAAACCATAAACACCCCTCTTCATACCTGGCCACCAATACTGATGGTGTAGATCACGATACATCTTGGTGACCCCGAGATAAACTGCCCAAATCGAGGAATGAAAGTACATCATCAGCTCCTCGCGTATGTCTGCTGGCACCGATATGCGCCCATGAAAAATGAAATATCTCATCCTCACCTACTGTCCATCTAGGACTAGAGTTCTCTCCTGACACACATTCTCGTAGGAATAGGACTTCTGAATCTGATAGCTGCCTCATTCGAACTCGATCAAGTAGAGTAGAGGTAGCAGTTGCAGAAGAAAGAAGAATTTACCTTTGTCTGTCATGAACCTCCAAATACATTTCAAGGGACAGATCCACAAGCTTCCACTCACCACTGGCCTCCTGAAATACATGCATCTGAGTTCTCCTGCTCAGTTCATCAGCCACTGCATTGCCTTTCCCAAACATGAAGGTAATATCAAAGTCAAAAGACTGAAGGTATGCAACCCACCTTCACTATCTCAAATTCAGTTCATGCTGAGTGAAGATATACTTGAGATTCTGTGGTCAGTGAAAACCACAAAATTCTCTCCCAGATGATAATGTCTCCAACATCGCAAGTCATTAACAACAACAGCCAACTCGAGATCATGCGTCGTGTAGTTCCTCTCATGTGGCCTCAACTACCGAGACCCGTACACAACCACTAATTCCCCCTGCATAAGCACAACACCCAGACCATTACCTGAAGCATCATAGTAAATGGTGTAGAACTTCCCCGATTCTAGAAGAATTAGTATCGGCGCTGAAGTCAATATACCCTTCAACACCGAAAGGGATGACTCACAAGAATCTGACTACAAGAACTACTCACCCTTCTAATTCAGATTCTTCAGTGGTGTTTCTAAGCATGAAAAGTCCTGTATGAAGCATCTGTAGTATCCATACAACTCTAGAAAACATCTTACCTCAAAGACTTTCTTCAGATACTCCTAGGAAACTATACCTCTTACTTTCTCTGGGTCTACTGATACTCCTTTCTCAAAGATAACATGACCCAAGAAGTGAATCTGGTCCATCCAGAAGTGGCATTTTCAGATCATAGAATTAACTGATGCTGTATCAGTGTACTCAGAACGATCTCAAGATGTGTGGAATGGTTGTGTCGAGTGTGAGAGTACACCATGATATTTTCCACAAAACCACCACAAAATAATCCTAGTATGGATGGAACACTCGATTCATTAGTTCCATGAAAACTGCAGGCACGTTCGTGATACTGAATGGCATAACCACATACTCAAATAAACCATACCTAATCTGGAAGGTTTTGAGAGGTATATCAGATGGTCTAACATGAAACTGAGGATAAGAGGATGTTAAGTAAATCTTTGATAACACCCTGGCTCCTCGAATTTGATCAAAGAGATCGTAAATACTCAGTAAAGGATATCGGTTCTTGAACATCAACTAGTTCAACTTTTGATAATATATACATAGTCTGAGGGTACCATCTTTTTTTTCAGAAAAAGGACAGGCCAACCCCAAGGATAAGTATTGGGTCAGATGAAACCCTTTGCCTGCAACTCCTCCAGCATTTTCTTAAACTCCTATAACTCTGGTGTAGCCATCCTATAAGGAGGAATGAACACTGGTGCCGCTCTTGGCACAAGCTCAATCAAAATGTATACCTCTCAATATAGAGGGAAACCTGAAAATTCCTCTAGAAATAAATCTCTGAAACGATTCACCACAAGAGGAATGTCTAACTATGATGTCCCCAGGTCATCCAGATATAGACTAGTAAACTGGGTTGTAACTCATCCCAGCCCATGATCCTCTGGTCCCGCTCTACTCTCTTGGACATCCCATTCACCCTTATGAAGTAAAGATTCACCTTCTAGTGATGTAAAACTCACCCTACGGTGATAACAGTTGACGACTTCCTGGAAGGGAACTAACCAGTCCATTCCGAGAATGAAATCCTAGCCTGTTATCTCTAGGACATAGATTTCCCATAAAAAGTGACACCCAACAACTTCTATAGGGAACTCCTTGAATTGATGTACACTAGTCGTTCTAGTCTCTAACAGGGTGTCATGTGGTAATAAATCAGTATAATTAAAGATGAAAAGCCCAAGGCTCTCCAAAACAGCAACATATATAAAGCTATGGGAAGGCCCTATATCGAAAATCACAGAAGCTAAAACTGAAACAACTATGATTGTACCTCGAACTGTAGAAGGTTCGGTATCCTACTCCTGTTGGGTATGATCCACTGCAAAAGTCTGGCCTATACCATGACCCTGCGACCCTACATGACCACACTAAGCTGATCCAGCCTACAGTCGCTGAAAGCCTAGCGATTGACTACCACGGCCGTGACCTCCACCTCGGCCTGAACAACCAGAGGAACTCGAGTTCCTTGGATGAGGAGAGACTAGTGGTGCTACTCCTGAATGAGGATTCATAAAAGAACCCCCTTCACTAGCTACTGGTGAGAAGATCTGACAGAAGCACAGAATATGGCCCATCTTGCCGCAGGATTGAAACTCCAATAGGTCTCTCGGGCAATGTGACCTCGTATGCCCGCTCTTCTCACATTGGTAGCACACTACCTGGCTATCAGATGATATCCCACACCTCCTTGGATCTCCACGTGTAGACTCCCTATTACTTTTCTTGTTGTAAATAGGAGGAATACTAACTCCAGATGCCGAGCCTCCCTAGCTCGCAACTCCATAATCCCTCAGATTCTGCTCTATGATCCACACCAGGTTGACTATAAAAGTGATGGAAGCCAACCTGATGATGTTCACCTATGAGTGGATGTTTTTCCTCAGACCATCCTCAATCTTCCTTACCAGGAATAACTCATCACCACCAAGAATTGGCATGAAGCACTGCAGCTATGTGAAATGAGAGGAATACTCCATAACTGAGAGAGTACCCTGCTCATGACTCATAAACTCTCAGGCTCGATCATCCCTCAAGGTCTCTAGGTAGAGGTAGTCATCGAAGATATGATTAATCTCATCCCAAGCCACAACCTGCTGGCATCCCACCTGTGAGATCACATCCAACCATCTCTTGGAGGAATCCCTAAGCATAAAGATAGCAAGCTTGACCCTCCTCTCTGAAGGCCTCTCCAGATGCTCGAAGATAGACAACATGACTTCTAGCCATGACTCTGCAGCTTGGGGGAATCCTTCTTATATGAAGGTGGGTGGATGATACTGATGGATAACCTGCGTCAAATCTGCCATAGATGAAGTAGGAGTTCGTGCTCCCTGAAAGTTCTGCATCATCCTCATCGAGCCTTCCCTGAAATGTGCATCAGCACCTATATCTGGTATAACTGTTGGTGCCAAGACTAGCACGACTGGAGGATCCACTGGAAGTCCCCGATCAGCCATGTCTGGTTCTTGATCACTACCTTGAAATTGGCGAACAACCAGAGGATGTCTCGATGGAATGAATCTGCAAGGTCAATCACAGACCATAGATCAAGATATCAAGGACTGGAAACTAGAAGTGTAATAAGGGAACAAGAGAAAGAATGTATTCACATTTTCCAAAACATGAATATATGGTAGATATAATTTCTAAATGTTGTATTCCCTTAAGTCATTCACATGGTCATGTACTTCTGCCAACCCGGGTCTTGTAACACACCAAACACACGTCGTGTTTTCCTAACACACAGCATGTACTTAAATACTCTTCCCCTACCCAAGTTGTTCTACACGACTAAGAAACACAGTTCCCTTGAATAAGACTACACGGTGTGTTCGTGTTAGAAACGGCGTGTACTAGACGAGCTTCAACAACTCGTGTTGTTAGTGACATGGCCGGGTACACAGATCACACTACAAGGAATTTTCCAGATGGACACGGTGTGAACTGAGAAGATTTTTCCGAACCATGTTGTTCGTTACACGGTCGGGTACTCGGGATACACTTCATGGTGTGTTACAGATAGACATGACATGTATTAGAAAAGGCTCAACCGAATTGTGTTGTTAGTGACACGGCCGGTTACACGATTCTACAACACGCCATTTACATCCTCTATACGATGTGTCATACCAAAGATTCTAAAACCATTGTCCCCACCCACACAGTCTGAGACACTGTTAGAGAATACACGACATGTACATACAGTATACAACATGTATTTAAGATAAATTATTCCTTCTCGAACAGAAGGACACACGACATGTGTTCAGCATTACACACCGTTTATTCTAGGGTTTTCCAAATAGTATGCCTAAAAAAAAACTCCAGAACCCAGAAAAACACTGAGATGAACATTGAGGTACCAAATTCCGATCCGAGAGAGCCCATACTCCCCGCGAATCAAATCTTGGTATATTTTACATGTTATAAAAAATGTAAAAAAGTCAAAGATCTACCAAATTCCGATCTATGAGGGCCCATAACACCTCAAGAACCAATGTTTGGAATTCATTCAAACAATACCATACAAAAAAATACCCTATCAAATATCATGCATATCCTACACAACATCTATCAAAACAACATGCAATCTCAATTGAAACTAAATGGAATGGAAAGAATGCATGACATGTGATTTCTAGCAAGTGCCTATATGATGCATGAGATGGAATACCCTCATCTCATTGGGTTGTGACAGAAATAGAATTTCAATAACATCAATGAAAATAGCACAAGGCATGTGAGTCGCCCAACGATGAAAATAAAATCAACCATAAAATTGCATAATCATAAAAATTGTAATAAACGAGATAGATTGGCCTGCCCTTGTACACGGGTCAGCTACTCCTGGGTACAATGTTTTACCAAGTACCTATCATGTTCTTTCCTTGACGATAGGCTCCAAACATTAAGTCAATAAGAAAAGAATTTTTATAATACCACTTTGCAAAATCTCGGTTTTGGAAGCCGCCCAACGACGCCCCGTACCCGGTAGGTCAAATGTCCTCAAGCTTATTTCCCAAAATGCCAGGGGATACTAACTAAAAGCGAGGTCCTTGGGTGTAATATTGGGGAAAATATTCCCTAATTGGAAGAGTAACACAGCGGAAGGGAAAAATAACAATAGTGGAAGTAGTAATAATAAATAAAAAAGTAAACAAATGAAGACTGAAATATAATAAACTGGAGAACACACACATATATAAATGTTGCATGACATATATGTCTAGGAATGCAGCCAAACAAATCACAATGCTAGAATACAAATAGTACTATACCAAAGTAAAAAGTGAAAATAGATAACAGCTCCACAGCATCACAAGCCTTAGCTTGGTCCCATGCTCTCCGACTCCACAACAATCAAGTACCTGAAGTAGAAGGGCACTTTCCCTTATCTATACCTACATCAATATAATCTATTTGGGTCCAGAAGAATGGCCCAAACATGGTGTGAGACTAAATCCCAGAAGGTAACCGCCATAAGATCTGTGATTACCTGTCAGTTAATATATGATAGGTAATAAGCACCGAAAGCAGTAAACAAGGAAGCACTCATCAATGAACTGTCCATAGTTTCAACGCATTCAGTATCATAAATCAAGCAACAACAAAACAAAGTAGGTAATCACAAATAGGTAACCCTCTAGGAAGTACTCACAGCCTATCCCCTCTGGTCCAACCTTTGATCTGAAGAAAGAAACTAATCACAAAAGGTAACCCTTTGGGAAATACTCATACCCTATCCCCTCTGGTCCAACCTAGTAACACAAGTAACCCCATGGGAAGTACACTCAGTGTAACCCCTTTGGTTTAGCTTAAGCATAGACTCTCTAAGGAAGCACTTTCCGTAAATTCCTCCTATTTTCTCATATCAATAACTAATGGTGCTATAGGGTATCACTTACGTCACATTACCTCTGTGGCATGCGTCGAGGAACTAAACAATCTCTGAGGAAGCACTTACGTCAATTCCCCTTACGGTCTCACATCGTAATAGTAAAAGAGACACTTTGGGGAATCCCTTTTGTCCATTCTCCCTATGGTCTATTACACTAGGTTCTCACGACCCTGTGTCAGTCAAACATGTATAGAAACGTGCATCAGCCAAAGAAAACCTCATGAACTACAGGGAAAGTAGTCTACAACAACAACATGTCAGATAAACAAGATCACTCTATCCTATAAAATTAGGCAAGGGAAAAAACAAGTCAACCTAACATGCTAAGCAAAACCAAACAACCACAACCAAAACATACATGGGAAACCCCTATGAAGCATATCAATTCAACCTACTCATAATCAATTTAACCTCTAATAAAGAATACAAGAATAGTAGGCAAACAATAGGGAAAATAGTAAACACGCAATAACCTGTTCATGGGTATTAGTGATTTTGCACATATAACTCAAATAATTTCAATAGAAAGGCACAAACCACCTTCCTCAGTGTTGGGAGATCTCTATACTTGAGCCTCAAACCTTGAATCCCACAAGAACACTGTAGTTCTTCAAAAACACCTAAAATATTCAACTGAGGATAATATGAGGAAGATAAGGAATCATGAAACAAAGCTCAAGTAGAAGGAAGAGCTTACTAAGGCGATCCCAATGCAATCGACGATAGTAGATTCAGAGAACAGACAGAAACTCGGGGGCTCGGAGAAGATTCGTGGCTATAAGGGTTCTCTTGGAAGAACTTGGTCGAGAAGAAGATGGCTCTGTCTATCAGGCGAGACCCTAGTACATTTAATGAAAATAAAGAAAATACACAACATGTAATTTATAAGTACATGGCATGTACTTTCCTTTTCCGTACTCCACTTTAGGCGGTCTCCAAGTCACCACACACAACCATGTGTATTGCCGCTACACGGACATCACACGGATACCCGTGGCAACCAAGTACATGATGTGTACTTATAAAGTGCACGGCGTGTACTAAAGATCTAGAAACTCATCTTTTTCCAAACAATCCCTAAAAAGGAAAAAAATACTTGAAAAGAAGATCTGGGTTAATACAACCAGAATCTTCTTTATATAATCATCTCAAACTCCATGTCTTGTGAGGTTCTTACCAAATATCATGTAATGCCCCGACCCCAGTTACCCAGAGTCGGTGCATTATTACGTAACATTGGCATGATCACAAAAGATCAAGTCTCGAAAGACCAATTAGTTTAGTAGCCTTGGAAACACTAGATATATTCATAAGTCTTACATTACATCATAAAGTAAAAAAAACTACAAAAACATCCTGTCTTCATATCCCCTCATACTACCCCTACACGTCATTCATAATATACTTCTTCACATCCTGGAAAAATTAAAACATTGGTAGGGGTGAGCTCAGATGCTCAGTAAGGATAACAATATAGCGGAAGCTTTCATAAATAAACATAAACATTTAAGGCAATGTATGACTAAAACAAAAGCCTTTTAAACATTAACTTCAGTATAATATGGAAAAAAATAAAATGAAATAATTCCATTACCTTATTCACATGGATATTCTACTTGTCGAATAATCACATGCAATATCAATAACCACTTTCGTAATGATGGAATGCATAATGCCAGACTATCATAACCACGTAGCCAAGGCCTCATGTCAAGACTACAAATAAGATTTTTTCAAGGCCTCATGCCAAGACACTAGTTTGTCTTATTGGACCTACCGATGCATCGAGGAGCTATAGCGGGCTCCACCCGTCACTTATTCAGTCCAATGCATTCCTCATATGAACAGGTTTAAACATATCATAAACCAAAACATAATTGTATCACATAAAACATGCATAAAGGAAACATAAAATTTCAACATTTCAATCACAATATATCAATACAACACATTTATATAATAAAAACATTATCAAAACCATTTTCAATACCAAAATAAAAGAAAATTAAAACTTGGTATTTTTTTTAATTAAAAAAAAAGTTATGTCTTGTAGAGGAAGTCGAAACTCAAATAATGGTCACGGCGGCAGAGAAGTCGTTGTCGCCACATAAGTATGACAAGAAAAACATTCCTTTTTGTTGTTTAGTAAAACACATCTTATAAAAATATTCCTTTTGAATAAACATAAAAGTCAAAGGGGTTTATACACCGTATAGAAGAAATTTGTGTATAAAACAAAATATGTCTCAATGAATGGAGATTGAGACAAAGTCCCTTACAAAGAACATTTTTTAAATAAAATAGATATATTATGTGTATTCACTATAATTACACATAAATAAAGTACAAATAAAAGATAGGACATAATAATATCATGACATAATTTGAAAGCAGGAGATCAACCCAAAGAATGAAAATTGGGTTAAGAAGTTCCCTTACCTCGTGTCCGACTTCACTCGACTGCTGTATAATCTCCTGAATAATAAACTAGAGTTAATCTCTACTTTCTTAAGAACCTTTTTCAAGTTCATCATCCCTTTTATATCACTTATTACAATGTTACGAAAATTATGTAGTCATTTAAGTTAATAACGGTCGTTTTGTCAATCTTTGGTACTTGAGTCAACAATAAACTTCTTATAATTACAAGTAGTTTATGTGGTAGAATATACATTATCTCCAGAATTATATTCATGATTTAGATATCATATATATCATAGATATACAGTATATACAATCATTTATAATACTACGTAACATTTAGAGGTAAGAAATGAAATGCACCGTTCATGGAGACGGTAAGCCATACGTATGCATGAACGTTACTTTCATTTCTATTTCATATTTAATGGAATGAAATAATAATGATATAAAAGTATATTATAATTCCTGTATAATATCATATATAATATCATTTACTTCATCCTTTAAACATCCCACATATGGAATTAACGATTTAGATCACTTTGAGGGGGCGGTAGTCCGCACTTCCTAAAATGAAATTATCGCGTTTACCCATAATAGAAATCATAAAGGTATGACATAAATAAGAAATACAGAAGCATAAGGAAAAAATAAACATAATATATATCATATATAAATGTAGTTACATATTAATGGCCATCATGAGAGGTGTTAAAAGAAGATTGAACAATCATCATTTCGTGAGGCAGAAATTCGCCAACCACAGAAATAGTATGTTCTTTAACAATTAGACGAAGGTGTGTGTAAGTGTAAATCAAATAAATCTCATAAAAAGATAATAATATATTGAAGATACTGGTTTTTTTACAAAATAAAGGAATAAAAAAAGTTTAAGGGGCTGGAGAAGCAAAATAAAACAAAATAACATAAGAGAAGACATTACCTTAAAATCGGGTAACTCTTTTTGATTTGAGACAAAGGCTTCCATGGGAAGAATTCTGCCCAAATTGAGGCTTCTAGGAGTAAGATAGGTAAGTTTATAGAGTATTTGGGTAGAGTTTGGCCGATCTAAATGGCTTGAAGGTGTGAATAAGGTGGTAGTGGTGGGGGCCTTTTATAAGAGGAGAGGAGGGGCACTCTTGGAATGTAATGAAATGTTACATTATTATGAAGTGATTTTCGGATTTAAAAGGTCCCAAAATTATATATTTCGAGGCTAAGGTGATAAGGGTTCTACATATACCCATAAAATAGGTTTTTGACAAGTGTAAGTCTTATATTTTACATTATCTATTCATTTTATTTAAATCGTTAATTAATGAGGTAATCACTACATCATCATGATGTCATAACATATTTAATTTATTTAATGTCTAAAAATTATAAAAAAATATCATGATGTAGGAAATATTTTTATATTTCCAATTAATATTTATAGTTGAAAATATAAATTATATAACCCCATGTATTAATTGTTTTAGTAAAACAACACATGTTTGTGACAATTTTATTTTTACTTTAAATAAAAAGTTATTAATGTAATTTTCTTACCCAAGTGGCTCCATGGGGTCCCCAAGTTGACCCATGGATTGTATTGGTCGTCCATAACTCATCCAATAAGGGTAGGACATGTTTCAAGGTAATTTCATATTATTATAACATCATTTTTACCTTAAATTTCACTAATTACCTTTAATCACGATTAATAAAACTTAAAAGTTACTATTCACCAAAAATTATTTTCTTCTCCTTGAACCACATTTTTCTTATAATGACAACCATGTATGTCGTATTTTTGAAATGCAATACACAGAAGTGGTAATGTTTCATTTATACGAAAAATTAGTTTTTAAACTACCACTTAGTGGTTTCACTATTCATCAAAAATTGAAGTTTTTCAGAAAAATACCAAAAATTAACTCTAAGCTATATTTGATATTCCAAATTCAAAAATGATGTCTATTTTACAAAATTAAAAACATATAAGTTGAATTAATTAATTTAATAATTAATTCCCGCTGTCATAACAAATGGCGTGTTTTTAAGAAACAATATGTATCAAAAGATTGACAATTTTTTCTGTCCAATTTCAAAGTGAAATTAATTCTAATGACCACCATTGGATAAAATGGTAAAAATATATTCTAATTATAATTTAAAACCACTCAATAGTATAATTTATCATTATAAATTATTTTGATTAAAAAAGTTGTTTTTAAGTATTTTTCACTATTCATCGAAAATTGGATGTTCTCAGAAAAATACCAAAAATTCAACATAGGCTAATTTAGATATTAAGAATCCAAAAATGAAGTCCATTTTGGAATATAAAATTTATATAATTTCAAAGAGTGGTTATTACTATTCATAACGGCTACCTTGATTGGTTGCGGTGTGTTAGAATCTCGAACTTGGGTACAATGCAAGCTATAACATTATTGAAAGAGAAGCGGATCATGGATGCTTGGGGTGTTAAATCCTCCCCTAATTAAATAAATTGTTTCCTCGTAATTTTAAAATGTTCTTCGCAAATAAAAGTTTGAAAATAGAAAATACCTTTGTGGAAAACCCACACCGGAAATAAGGTTAATAAAATTTAGCCTTAATAAGAGGGAAAGGGAAATGGAAAAAGTCACCACCAAATTATGATCTCGATTAGGAGAACATTGGTGGAAATTAAAGACATATAATTGGAGGAAAAACGTAAATATTTGTAGGGAGTGATTGAGATCATCAATAAGAAAAAAGTGTAAAATTGAGGGCCTCAAAGCCTTCAATCTATGGTGGTTTAAAATATCACCAGTTCAACAAAACAGAAGGTATTAGGATAACACATTTTTTGTTTTAATATCCCTTTCCTAAAGTTTAAGAATTAATTTATTCATAGAATAATTTATAGGTATATATATATATTCTTTTCAAGTAGAGTTTCAACCTTCAAGTAATTTCTACCACAAACTCATCCTTCACTCAAAAAAATTATAGAACTCAAAAATATTATATTTATCCTAATCGTACAAGGTTAAAAATATTAACACAAACCATTAAGATTAGGAAAACTATTTTGTAATAACTAGGGACATCCTGTAGGCTAGTGGTAGGTAATAAAGGCCTGTTGAACTATGTTTCTGGGTTCAATTCATGCAGCTTTGTCCAATGCGATGGGTTTTCCCCCAACCTGCAGGTTGTCCTTTTCCTAAAACCATAGTATTTTAATATTACAAAAATAATATTCAGAAATGTTTTAACCTTAAATAATAATATACAAAGTTCAACTTAATCCATTCCAACCTTTATAGTTATCCAAAATACTTCTATCCAAACTCACAGTCCAAATTTTATAAGGAATGTAAACACAATGAAGATCCTTTTTTCCGCGTAATAACATGTGAACACCTTCATCATGTATTATTTTAAAACACTACAACATCCTGAATTACCATAAATATTTTTTATTACATTCATGATCCCTTATTCCTTATAGAATACTAGATATACTCCTTCTATCCAAAGATGTATGCAAATCATTAATCAGTTTCAAGGAAGTCAATAATATCCAATATAATTTATCCAAATCAATATTGTATTATTCCAAAATCACTATCTCGGTATCAGAACCATATTATGGTTTATCCTTCTCTCAACCATATATTTTCCAAAAATTTAACCTTCTATTGAGTCACTTTTCTTGGTTCCACACAATCTCAAGTCCTTGATGAAATAGTACTGCAGTACAATCCTTATATACTCCATAATTATTATAACCAGTACATCATTGATACAACACTCAAATGACATAATTATTTAATAACAACATGAGAACTCTAATCATTACTCCTCATCTGTGGTAGTATCATAACTTGATTATTATCCAATATCATCATTTGGGGAATACTCTAATGATTTGGAAATTGATTTCATAGTGTCCCAACTCCTTGCAGATAAAGCATTGTACATTTGAAACATTTTTCTTACCCTTGCAGTCATGCACTTGGTGTCATTTTTCTCCACACTTATAACAAACTCCCATTCCCTTCAGGAAATTTCCAAGGTGTTTCATCCCACATTTATCACATATTGGAAAATTCTTCTTTCCCCTCATCCCTATATCCATCATTCTCTCTTCCATCCTTTTCTTCTCTTGCTTCGCTTCAAAGCCATAGGACTCAGATAATTCTTTACTTATCTTATTAACACATGATAATATTTCTTCATATGTTGAGAACACATGGGAGACTATTTCCCTTCTAAATGTTGGATTAATACCGTGAAAGATACGATCCTTCTTACTCTTTGGATCATATGTATTACTGGAGTTCACATTCCTTCTACTGGGCGCCATTTCAATACAATGGCATAAACTAGGTTAGTTTATGAATTGCAATGAATAATTCTAAACTTGTAAAATACTTAACGTAAATTGAATGGTTTGTGGATGTAATCCATAATCATAAAAAAATTTATTTGAGGAAGTATATACTCATAAACCTTCATAGTGCTTTGTAAATAAAATGATAATTGTCCTAAGCATATCCCCCGGGAGTGTCGTAACCAAGAGTGCAACAAGGCCTGTTGTCGTGCACCAGTTCCCGTTCGAGTCTAGCTTAAAGCGGTGTTTTCGGGTTTTACCCCTTGGTACATCTATGCCAGAGCCTCCTCTACCTGCTCGTATCCAGACAGAGTTGTATTTCTCGGAAAGCTCACAAAATCACTATAATACCAAAATTCTAGGAAGTTCTTCTATACTAGTCCTCAAAGTTTATCTTAGGGCTATGTGATATAATCAGAGTTTATCTAAATATAGATTCCAAGGTTAGTACTAAACTACCTCTCATACCAACTATAACACACCGACCCCAATTACCCAGAGGTGGTGCATTATTACGTAACATTGGCATGATCACAAAAGATAAAGTATCGAAAGACCGATTAGTTTAGTAGCTTTGGAAACACTAGATACATTCATAAGTCTTACATTACATCATAAAGTAAAACAAAACTACAACAACATCTTGTCTTTATATCCCCTCATACTACCCCTACAGGTCATTCATAATATACTTCTTCACATCCTGGAAAATTAAAACATTGGAAGGAGTGAGCTCATATGCTCAGTAAGGATACCAATATAGCGGAAGCTTTCATAAATAAACATAAACATTTAAGGAAATTTATAACTAAGACAAAAGCCTTTTAAACTTGAACTTCATCATAATATGGAAAAAATAAAATGAAATAATTCCATTTACTTATTGACATGGATATTCTAATAGTCTAATAATCACATGAAATATCAATAACCACTTTCATAATGATGGAATGCATAATGCCAGACTATCATAACCACATAGCCAAGGCCTCGTGCCAATACTACAAATAAGATTTTTTCAAGGC
The DNA here is from genome assembly GCA_963277665.1 of Viscum album. Classification (NCBI taxonomy): domain Eukaryota; kingdom Viridiplantae; phylum Streptophyta; class Magnoliopsida; order Santalales; family Viscaceae; genus Viscum; species Viscum album. The sequence continues at coordinate 229,949,886 of OY728143.1, forward strand.
CTCGGGCCAAGACACTAGTTTGTCGCATGAGACCTACCGATGCATCGAGGAGCTATAGCGGGATCCACTCGTCACTTATTAAGTCCAATGCATTCCTCATATGAACAGGTTTAAACATATCATAAACCATAACATAATTGTATCACATAAAACATGCATAAAGGAAACATAAAATTTCCACATTTCAATCAAAAGATATCAATAAAACACATTGATATAATAAAAACATTATCAAAACCATTTTCCATAAAAAAATAAAATAAAATTAAAACATGGTATTTAATTTTCATTTAAAAAAAAAGTTATGGCTTATAGAGGCAGCCGAAACTCAAATAATGGTCACGGTGGCGGAGAAGTCATTATCACCACATACATATGAAAAGAAAAACATTCATTTTTTTCATTTAGTAAAATGCATCGTATAAAAATATTCCTTTTGAATAAATGTAAAAGTCAAAGGGGTTTATACACCATATAGAAGAAATTTGTGTATAAAACAAAATATGCCTCAATGAATGGAGATTGAGACGAAGCCCCTTAAAAAGATCATTTTTTAAAATAAAATAGATCTATTATGTGTATTCACTATAAGTACGCATAAATAAAGTACAAATACATGATAGGACATAATAATATCATGACATAATTTGAAAGTTGGAGATTAACCCAAAGAATGTAAATTGTGTTAAGAAGTTCCCTTACCTCGTGTCCGAATTCACTCGACCGTTCTTTAATCTCCTAAATAATAAAATAGAGTTAATCTCTACTTTCTAAATAACCTTTCCAAGTTCATTATCCCTTTTATATCACTTATTACAATGTTACGAAAATTATGTTGTCATTTAAGTTAATAACGGTCGTTTTGTCGATCTTTGGTACTTGAGTCAACAATAAACTTCTTATAATTACAAGTTGTTTAGGTGGTAGAATATCCATTATATCCAGAATTATATTCATGATGTAGATATAATATATATAATATATATACTGTATATACATTCATTTATAATACTATGTAACATTTAGAGGTAAGAAATGAAATGCACCGTTCATGGAGACGGTAAGCCGTACGTACGCATGAACGCTACTTTAATTTATATTTCGTATTTAATGGAATGAAATCATAATTATATAAAGGTATATTATAATTCCAGTATAATATCATATATAATATCATTTACTCCATCCTTTATACATCCCACATATGGCATTAACGATTCAAGTCACTTTGAGGGGGCGGTAGTCCGCACTTCCTAAAATGAAATTATCGCGTTTACCCATAATGGAAATCATAAAGGTATGACATAAATGAGAAATATACAAGAATAAGGAAAACATAAACATAATATATATCATATATAAATTTATTTACATCTTAATGGACACCATGAGAGGTGTTAAAAGAAGATTGAACAATCATCATTTCGTGAGGCAGAAATTCGCCAACCACAGAAACAGTATGTTCTTTAAACATTAGACGAAGGTTTGTGTAAGTGTAAATCAAATAATTCTCATAACAACACCCTAGTATATTTAAGATACTGGTGTTGTTACAAAATAAAGTAATAAAAAGAGTTTAAGGGGTTGGAGAATCAAAATAAAACAAAATAACATAAGAGAAGACATTACCTTAAAATCGGGTAACTCTTTTTGATTTGAGACAAAGAATTCCTTGGGAATAATTATGACAAAATTGAGGATTCTAGGAGTAAGATAGGGAAGTTGAGAGAGTATTTGGTCAGAGGTTGGCCGAGCCAAATGGCTTGAATGTGTGAATAAGTGGTAGTGGTGGGGGCCTTTTATAAGAGGAGAGGAGGGGCACTCTTGAAAAGTAATGAAATGTTACATTATTATGAAGTGATTTTCAGATTTCAAAGGTCCCAAAATTATATATTTCTAGTATAAGGTGATAAGGGTTCGAAATATACCCATACAATTAGTTTTTTACAAGTGTATGTCTTATATTTTACATTATCTTTTCATTTTATTTAAATCGTTAATTAATGAGGTAATCACTACATCATCATGGTGTCATAAAATATTAAATTTATTTAATGTCTAAAAATTATCGAAAAATATCTTGATGTAGGAAATATTTTTATCTTTCCAATGAATATTTATAGTCTAAAATTTATCTTATATAACCCCATGTAATAATTATTTTATTAAAACAACACATGTTTGTGACAATTTTATTTTTACTTTAAATAAAAAGTTATTAATGTCATTTTCTTACCCAAGTGGATCCATGGGGTCCCCAAGTTGACCCATGGATTGTCTTGGTCGGCCATGACTCATCCATTAAGGGTAGGACATGTGTCAAGGTAATTTATTATTATTATAAGATCATTTTTACCTTAAATTTCACTAATTACCTTTAATCGCGATTAATAAAACTTAAATGTTACTATTCACCAAAAATTATTTTCATCTAATTAAACCACATTTTTCTTCCTAATGACAACCATGTATGTCGGATTTTTGAAATTCAATACACAGAAGTGGTAATGTTTCATTTATACGAAAAATTAGTTTTTAAACTACCACTTAGTGGTTTCACTATTCATCAAAAATTTAAGTTTTTTAGAAAAAATACCAAAAATTCACTCTAAGCTATATTTGATAATCTAAATTCAAAAATGATTTCTATTTTACAAAATTCAAAACATATAAGTTGAAATAATTAATTTAATAATTAATTCCTGCTGTCACAACAAATAGCGTGTTTTTAAGAAACAATATGTATCAAAAGATTGACAATTGTTTATGTCCAATTTCAAAGTAAAAGTAATTCTAATGACCACCGTTGGATAAAATGGTAAAAATATATTCTAATTATACTTTAAAACCACCCAATAGTATAATTTATCACTATAAATTATTTTTATTAAAAAAGTTGTTTTCAAGTATTTTTCACTATTCATCGAAATTTGGACGTTTTCCGAAAAATACCAAAAATTCAAGATAGGCTAATTTCGATATTAAGAATCCAAAAATAAAGTCTATTTTGAAATATAAAATTTATATAATTTCAAAAAGTGGTTATTACTATTCATAACGACTACCTTGATTGGTCGCGGTGTGTTAGAATCTCGAACTTGGGTACAATGCAAGCTATAGCATTATTGAAAGAGAAGCGTATCGTGGAAGCCTGGGGTGTTACATATCAAGAAACATGATTCTACTTGAGGTTATAAGTTAACAAAAACAAAATAGAACACACTCTAAAAGCTCATACATCCACGATAGAACTCATTCGAGTGATACCCTGCATAGAGAACAACTCAGCCATTCATCATGGTACATCTGGGAGAATGTTCTCTATTGGGAACACCTCTCTAGGTCCAACATAATTCCTAAAAAAAGGACCAATCATGGTTCTCTTGATACATGCGTAAGCTCAAAAGAACCCAAGTGGAGAGTCCCCCCAATCACTACTGCATACATTTGACGAATCACTACTCCAAATCGTGCCCCACATGAATCCTCTATAACGAGAGGGAGATATATATAAGGGTACAAAACCACACTGTATCCCCATACCCAATAGATTACTAGATCCTAAAAAACCTGTTAGTCCTCTATTTCACCCATATGAAAATGAATCCACCTCACAACATCAAGAGAGTTTTAACTCCTAACATGATATTTACAAAATAAGTGTAGGGTCCAACTCCAATAACATTTTTCATCATATAAAGGAGATCCTAATGTATTGGAGGACACAAACCTAATATGATAGTGGAGTACAACAACATATATAATTGACATGCACCCTCAAAACACTGGGGGTACACTATTTTTTAGAGGACCCACACCCTTGTATGATAGGGGAGTACCACTTTGTGGAATGACAACCCACACACTAGCACAATAGGGGACTACAAATCTTGATATATGATCACTAAGTGATGCCCACACCCTAAAATAGTAGGGGATTACCAAATATATAATATAGGACCCAAAACCGTTATGATTGGGAAATACCATCTCTACTAGAACATTACATATGGAGTACCCACATCTTGGAAAGATCAGGGGGTTCTGACTGTAATGATAGAGGACACGCACCCTCGAATGATAAGGGATTAACCACTCTATCAATATGTCACATATGGAGGACCCATGAAATTACAATAAATTAGAGCATTGACTCCATGAATATAGGATATGATCCCTAGTACAATCATGGAGTAACTACTCTATCTGTCCCACAAGTATGGAGGGCCCACACTATAGTTTGATAGCATATATCTATCTCTAAATACCTAAACCACATGAGGGACTGGCAACCTAGTCCAAAAGGGAATTTCTGACCCTATTAGGACTAATCTAAAGGTTGTGTAGCCACACCATATATAAAGGGGACTTCTCTCTATATCTATTCGAGAGGTAATGGAAACCTGTACCCTGATATGACAGAGGAGTACCAGTACAAACATCTCTTCGGTAAACTCAAAAAATCTATTATTCTAGTAAAGAATCTATCAATGGAGGGTCAATATTTTCATATCTTATTTCACAACAATACCAAAGATAGGGGACCCATGTCCCGTTAAGATAGGGAATCACTACACTACATGCCTATAGTGGCTAGGGGATCCAAACCGAGTTTATAGGGTTGGGTACCAATCCCGACATTAACCCAATGATCCACCCTAATCAATGAAGGGTATCATGCAATGATACTGTAGGGTCATACCATAAACATGACACATAATATATCACAGACCACCATAAGGTACACCATCACTTTTTACATGGAAAACTTCTCTGAAGAGGTTACTCAAAGGGATACATCCAATCCCAAAAGAAGAAAATATGATAGAAGGAAGTATCCTAAATGATTTAAATTGGTGAACAAGGAATGTGACCCCACCTGGACACCCGATGATGTCCTATGATGTATGGAATAGCCAACTACATGAGATTACATGATGTGTATAAGGGGTACACAATGTTCCTCATCTAACTTGGTGTTTCACCCATTTCTTTTTGGACATGGATCAATAAATAGTGTCCCACACATTATGTGTATCCCTTGGTACACTACATGTCCCAACTCAATAGCTTGTTGACCAGGCCTTTTTTCCATGCCCGTGTCCAAAACCCCATTCCCATGTACTCTAGTTGTGTACTTGCACATGGAACAATGCTTTGACATATCTTCTCTAGCCATGTCTCAAGGCCACATTACATGGCCTTACTATAAGGAATGTGAACCTAGTACATGGCATGTAGTAACCAAAATTATCCATCCCTAAATGGGAAAAAGACATGACATATTCCATTGATCAACATGTCATTTGTTCAGGAATTCAGAAGTGGAATTAATTATGAGCCACTGAAATAACACCGTCTTACCTTGAAACCAACAGATCAACCCCCAAGCGATCTCTAGTAGTTAGTATTGGGATATAAAAATAAAGAAAGTTCATAAAAAGGGTATTGAGACTAAAAAATTAAATCCACCTACCTCTGGGTGAATCACTAAATATTCGGGGTCTGATCCATGATCTAAATCCACTACACCACAATCTGGTAGCGATCGTTGTTATGAACAGAGATCAGAAATGCCTCTTCTCCTTAGACCCACCTTTTTATGCCCGTCACTTCCAGGGGTAGTTATGCCTACCCACTTCCATTCATGCACCAAAGTGGGAGGGAGTGATTTTTTATTTTAAATTTTGATAAATAATATCCCTCTATTTTTCACCCCACGAACATGCCTCTGACATAGTACACTGGGTTGAAAAATATTATGTCACCCCAAGAAAAATACCAAATTCTAAACATAACCACTAATTCTGATTTCCAATTATATACACCGCATGGGAGTTATTCCACACTACTCTTCTTGATAAAATATTTTTAATATTTTTAATATGACCACACTGAGTAACTATGGGCCTCGGAATCCCATAATGACAATGTTCCTGGATTTAGATATATTCATTGAAATATTTTAATGTATTACATGTCAAAAAATGAGTGGATAAATCCTCCCCATCCTATGGTTTTTTAATTTAAAAAAGATAAATCCTTGGAAGATGGAGGCAAACAAAACTCTAAACTGGGACTCCCACACCAACAAGCTTGCCAAATGGTTCTCGTGATGCCTACAAGCACGCACTAAGGGGAACCAATACAGCCAAACCACAACAACGTCCTTATTGAACTTGGTTGAAATTTTCTAAAAAATATGAAAAAATATCAACATATTCATTAAATAGTGACACACCATGTGCAAAGGTCCATCTGTAGTTATAGGGAATACTAGTATAGAACCTACCTATCTTGATGCAGATACTAACGCAACCTGACTATTCTCATCTACCCCAAGGTGATCGTCACCATGTCCTCCTCAAAATTCCCACATACCAAGCTGACATTGGTCACCCCAGGGTACCAAAGAACAAAAATTGGCTTCCCAAGAGAAATAAATGGGTCTTAAGAATCCCTCATTGTAAACCCCATTTACAACACCCCCATGTGGTAAACCAATCAAGCATGGATGGTAAGAAGCCATTTGAGAAATAGGAATAATCAAAGGTCCTAAATTTTCCATTAAACAATGGCTCTATGAATGTTTCTCCCTCTACCAAGGCCACCAATCATATGGGTTGAGCTAAAAGGATTTGCTAGTAATATCAGGGCTTTTTGCGATACTCTAACATGAAGCCTTTCATTGAACCCACATGTTAAAGAAAATCATCCACCAAATCTTCAAAATATCTACTTTGGGTAGAACTGACTCACCATCAAATTTTTAATCTTCTTATTGGAACACAGTTAAGTGGGGAAAGAATCCCTCTTCCTCATACTTCTATATTTATGTAAAAAAATACCAACATATGGTTTTACTGATGACCACATTATACTGGTAAACCCTTAAGGATGAAGGGGAAATAATCGAGTAACTCAAAACACTACATAACAAGTATACTAAATAATGTAGGTAGGACATAGAGCGTACCTCTATTTAGCCTCGAGTGTCTGGGTCAATGGAATATGTGGCCTACAACTTTCATTTCCCCCATCATCCAGCTAAATGAGCTGGATGTGGACAACTGGTGGGTGGTGTTGGAAAAATATAAAACCATATATCATTATATAATCTCTCCCCACTCCTCGGACACACCATCCATTAAACAAATATACCTGATCCAAATGATTCCATTACTATGGTAGTCGAACGAATAGATCCCTCTTAGTAGAATGGAAGACCAGGGAATCTCTAGAAATATGTCCCTATATGTTCCAAGAAAAAAATGACTCTCCTACAGCTTACATAGTCCTACTGCATATCCTGAGTAGAAAACCCACGTTCCTGAGTCTCGACATCGGTATTCCACCTAATCCAATACCTTGATGATTACTATATACATCTGTAGTATATGTCTCAGCCTCGTGAATACCATTTCTAACAACATAAACCTACCCCAATACCAATAAGCTGTCTACCACTAGAGATAGCTCCATTACCCCTATAAAAAAGTGGAGGAAAAAGGAGAGAACACCTTCTTGGTTTTCTCTATGGAATCCCAAATCAAAGATCCAGTCTATAAAAATGATTCCTAAACCATATATATGGAGAATCTTAAAAGTGATATGAGCCTTACTGTGTACTCTTCCATAGACATGCTACCCTGCCAAAGTAGTTGAAGGTCATGGATACACTCCGATCTTAGCATGGATGGATAAAACACATCCCTGGAGAGATTCTAAAATTCTACCAAAGTAGGAATCTCCTCCTAATGGGTATTTGTCAAAAGAATACACTATCACCAAGCTAATCCATGGATAAGACTCAATGTTATGACTGCCATTGGATTATGAGGTGTCCTCAAATGGTGTAAAATGTGTTTCGCTGTCTCAAGATATTAATCAGCTTCTTGGGGTTTTGGATCACCTTGATAACTCCAAGGTCACACATTATAGAACTCATTCAATGCAATCAGACTATCCCATCATGATACTAAACATCTAGTGTAACCAACTATTTAATGGGTAGTGTATAAACTAGTATACCACCCATATGTTCAACCTCATGACTAGTTACATGAATTGAAACCTCATCACTAGGCAGATATTCATTACAATCCTGTAGTGGAACTATATTTTGATATCATCATTGTGGAATCCTTAAATTAAATCAAGATGTTCCATAGTCACAGAGTATATATATGGAGAAGACAAAAGAAGGACCTAAATGAAACATCCCAGTATGCATGTAACAAGATTTTATGGCTACCAATGTCCTAATGTTCCATGTTAAAAATAATTATTTCAGAGTCTTAGCGATTGGACACACTGACCACAACAACAACATTGGGTTCCTTGGCCTAAAATCCAAAATTGAAACACTTTAACATTGTCTATATGCATTCCAAACTAAAAACTAAGACAATGGTCCACAATAAGGACCTCCTCTAATACCATTCTGTCATGACTCGACACACCTGTGTCTGACATGTTCCTACCCAACACCCGCCAACATTGTCTAGGGGCATGTGACCAGTTCCTATTGTCAATATCAGACACGTGGGAGGTCTTAGTCTATGGTACATGTATGCACGCAAAAAAAAACATCCACATTCCATAATGTTGAGATAATATAAACTTAAAAAATAAATACATCCATATAGATACCCCACAACAAGAGAACCAAAAAAGTACATAAATCATAATGGGAGAGCATCCTACAAAAACTTTAAATGCATAAAACCTTATCATAATGAGGGGATCTCTATCCAATGGAACTTCTAGAAGGATCCTTATCAATGCTCAGGTAAACTCCTCAGTCAATCTAAATCACTAAGATCCACCTTCCTTGAGTCCTCCCAGGGCTCCATTGAAAGGCATGTGGTTTTCTCAAGACACAGTATGTACATGAAAATCATGTGTAGTGGTGTGTAAAAAAAATACTCCGTAGGCACCCAAAAAACAAAAATAAAAGGGATAAAATAAAATGAAAGATTTCTACTTGACCCAACCAGAGGAAACCCAAATGAGAGAGGAACTACATCTCAAACCCATCCTCATTAATACACAACTATTCATAAATGTATATTATGGTTTTCAACCATGATTTGAGAAAACATCACATAGAATCGCATAATCACCAAGATATACTCATCTTAGAATCCAAGTTTATGATGTTTTGACCCCAAAGCCTACTATAAGATTCAACTAGATGATCGAAGGTAACACACTCCCAAGAGAACACACTCCATGAGCTCATCCATCCTTGATAGAACTTTTATAGAAGATATACTCCATTACAATCAACTCATCCATCCTAAATGGTACCTCTGAGAGAACGTTCTCCATCAAGAACATCTCCATAGGTCTAACTCCAATTACTAGGACCAGAGGTCCAATCCTTGCTATCTTGCACCCTTTACTTACTCATAAGAACCCAAATAGAGTGGACCACATCTCAAAATTTCATAAAATTGAGTGAAAACTTCTCTAGATCATGCATCATACACATATTCTAGAGAGAGAGATAAGGAACCCTCACCTCACCACTTCCCCAAAGATGAGGGTGTACTATCTGTTAACAAACCTTAAAAACCTACATATCACCCCTAAGGAGAGGCCCTCACCCCACTACACCGAGGGAGACACAACTCTAAACCAGGAAACATAAATATCATGTGGAGGGGCCTTCTCTTAATAACTATACTCATTATCTAAGGTATATTTAACTATATTGGAGATCCCAAACCCTGATATGAAAGGGGAATAAAAAACTACAGATAAATTACATGAACCCTCATATGATAGGGGACTACCACTATATGGTTAGAAGACATGTACCAATGTATTATAGGCGAGTACGACTAGATGGATAAATATCTCGTACCTTGGTATAAAAAGGGAGTACCACAATACCACTACGAAAACCATGGGGAGCCTCACCCTTACAAGGTAGAAGAGTATCAACCTTATGATAGAGCATAAACACTTTCTATGAATGGGGATTAAAAAATCATCCATATTATCATTCATAGAGGTCCCACACCCGGAATGGTAGGGTTCTTATGAATCCAATGATAGAGGACCCTTACCATCAAATTATAGCAGAGCATCCACTCTAGCTATAGTTCACAAATTATGGAACCGCACCCCGACATGAAAGGGGAATATCAAATCCATGGATAGAGGACCCACTCCCTAGTACTATAGGGAGTAGATAATATATATTTCTAATGATTATATAGGGTTCATGGAAGGGTACGATAAGGGAGATCTATCTCTACTTACACAAACACCATGAGAGTCTAAAACCCTGGCCCGACCAATGAGTTATGACAATATAAGAGCTAATCCATGGGTAGAGGACCCACACCCTATATAAAGGGGTGTTCTGTCTCTATAGAACTATATGGTTAGGGAAAATCATTCCCTGATATGATAGGGAAGTACCAATCCCTACATCTCACTGGTAAATTAAAATGATCACTTATGTTGGTCAAGAATCACCCAATGAAGTGTGACACTCATCATACATTGTGACTCAAAATTTCTACATGTGGGGGGCCAACACCCTTTTTGTGACAGAGGTGTAGCAATGAACAGAACTAAAGATTCTAGGGACCCACGAAGAGATGATAGTGAAGGGTACCGACCCCGAAAAAAACCCAATGATCCTCCCTGATCACTTTCCATGATCTAGCACTACTACTGTAGCTCTATGATTTAATAACACCACATCATATCTCACAGTCTATCATAAGGGCCACTAGAACTATCTATACAAAATATTACTCTAGAATGGATACTATTGTGACTGAATCCAAGCCTCAAGGAAGGGGATATGAAGGTGGATGCATCCAAAAAGGAGTTCATGACATGCATAGGGCACACATGATGTGTTAACCCTCCCAAAAACCTGGTTGTTCCCTTAGATTCATGGCTTGGTAGGCTGTGTGAGAATACATGATGTGTAAATGGGGTACAAAGCACATATTACCTCATTCCATCTTCCAGTAGTATCATTATCCACATGGATCAGGCTTCCATGTCCAGCACATGCAATGTGTCCCATGTTACATGATGCTTCCCAGCTACCCATCCTCTTACATGTTCCTCTTTCCCATGATCTTCCCTGGAACACCATTCCCCTTCACTATGGCCATGTACCTACTTATAGACATGTTATTTGACATGACTTCTCTTTCCATATCCCATGTACACATGACATGGGGTCACTATATGGCGTATAACCCTGGTATATGATATGTATTACCAAAAAGTCATATAAAATAAATTGTAAGAACACACAACATTTTCGACTAAAATATATACCAATTGATCATGAATTTTGAATTAAAATTTCCTATTTTCTTATAAATCACTCTATTGTTCCTTGAAAACTAATGATCAACCGCCATTGGATATCTAGAAGTTTTAATAGTGCTCTAAACCATTAAAAATTCATGAAAAGGGAATCAAAAATTAAAACTCAAATCTTTCTACCTCATGGAGACACACTGATGCTTTGGTTTTAGATCCACACTACGAATTCACTCCACCACAATCTGGGAGTGATCATTGTTATAATCAGAGATCACCAATTCCTATTCTTATCAGATCTTACATAGTTCATCTATCTCTACAGGGGGTTTCCTCTCATCTTCAGTGCTTTCACAAAATGGGGACCGAGCGGTTATTTGTATTAGTATTTATTTAAAAAATGTCCCTCCATTTAACAGCACTCCAACACACCTCCGACCTGGAACCAAACATCGATTTTTTTCACAAATTTGATAAACACCACATTTTAAATACAACAATAGTCTCATATTTCCATATAGAGACTCATAATATGTGTTCTTTATCATTTCTAATAAAATTACATGCCCTTGATAAAATATTTTAAATATTTTTCATATCATCTCACTGAGGCCCTCTAGAACTTGGATGTCACATTGACTCAATGCCTATATTAGGAAACATTCATAAAAATTTCCCAACACATCATAGGTTAAACTAGAGTAAATAATTTTTCTCTAAATAATGATTATTCAAGATGATTTTTTCATCCCTAAAGCACTGTAATCAAATTCAACAAATCAGAAAATCCACAAATATAAAAAATATATTTGTTATGTGTTTTGAGAAAAAAAAATTATTACATGATATGATAATTACAAAAATGAATAATCCTTAATAATATGAAAAAAATACATTAACATCATTAATTTAATAGTAATACCCAAAGATCAACATAGATTATTCAAAAAATAACTATCCATAAATTTATTAAAAAAATACTATAGAATGACATTGAAACCCAAAAATATGGAGGATTTATTAACATAGTCAACCAAGATAAATTTTATATCTATCAACAAAAACATCATCAATCAATAAATATTTCATATGCCAAAAATGTAATTTCAGAAATTTCAGAATTTCATGTTATGATAACAATTTGTATACATATAAAAATTGATCTAAATCTATAATAAAATCATATATTCATCCAATATAAAATTCAAACATTATTTATGAAATAAAATCCCATAGATTCATGTTTACGTTAATCTTGTAATGCTCCCCATGATTGTAGTGATCATCTTAAAAAATGATATTACTCACTGAATAATTTTCTAATCACATGGTTATGTATGTGATAAAACATATATTCCCGAAATTAACACTACCTTTATCCATCAATTATTTTAGATAATCAAAAAACAAAATCAAACAAAATGGACATCATGTTGGCCAGTGGTAGGTGATTCAACATTTAAACCCTTCGGTTGTGGGGGAAACATCATGGCCTTCCCAGGTGAGATGTGTTGTTGCCTAAACTATGGTTTTTCCTTTTTTATAAAACAATATTCTTATATAATTCTTCATATAATCCCAGAAATTTGAGAACATTTGAATAATAATCTTAATATATTAAAAACTATATATATTTTTTAGCCTCAAATGATATATAATAACATTAATTATTCATCCCAATATGTATTGAACCATAGATTTATAAAAAATAATTGTCTTCAAAAATATCACTAGTCATCTTAAAATTTCATAACATAAAATCTAAAATGGGGTTTCTAAAAAATTGAAATTATGATCAACTATAAATTATAAAACTGTGATGGTTTCCATAACCCTAAAGATAAACTCCAATAAACACATTATAGTCTAAAATGTTATCTAAAAACTTATTTGTTACCAAATATAAGGAACAGACCATAAACATCACATGTTTAATAACATTAAACCATAATTTCACAAACATACATTACAAAATAATGTTTTTTATTATATTTTTAGAGAATGAGGAAAAATGTTAATATTTTAAACTAATATATTCCAAGTGGAAACTTCTTCTCAATATCCTTTCTTTCAGAGATCTAAATCATTATAAATAAAATAACTTTTCATTTCATGAAAAATGTTCACAATTATTTTCTTCACCTCATCCTTTTATATAAACTTCTTTCAGACTTTGTGGAAAAAATTAATATATATCATGTGATCTAAAAATTATCATAAAGGGATATAAAAGAATGAGATCTATTAGACTAGTAAAAATCATAGAAATCCTTTATATTCTTACCTTTAACACATTAATCATTGAACTTAGTGATTATGTCATTTGTATATAATAAAATAAATATTTTTCTCATCAAAAAAATTTAAATCCCATAGAAATCATAGATAAAACATTTTTAAAACATGTTGAATCATTGTCGTAACCCTAAAAGTTACAAATAAAATAAACCCCATAGATATTATTTGGAAAACCATCACAATATATTCCATAAACTCTTAGTAGAATCCTAAATAGTGAACTTTTTCTTACATTTTTAATAACCTCCGTAGTATATTTCATAATCTACAAAAAAACCAAAATAGTTACATTTGACCCATTTTACAATGTATTATGGAGATATAATAGGTACACCCACATTGGGTTTATCATATAACCCCAATCGTCATAAATAATTACCAATAACCATAGAATATTACATAAAATATTACTTCATAAATACACTCATTGATGACAATGTCCTTTAAATTTTTAAATCAATTCATAAAATCAAAAAAATATTCAATTATTAAAGAAACCATTTTATTTGATTAAAATAATGAAACAATATAATGGAAACTTCAAATAACTATTAATTAATGTTATTTATAAATTTATCTCATGTAATATTAGTTAAAAAACATCCCTTCATCATTTTTTCAAAAAAGTCACAGAGTTCCACTTTTAGAAAGAAAACAAAAAAGATTCCTTTCATACAATTGTGAAAAAAGTAAAATATGGGTAAATATTAATTTAATAATAATAGGGGAATATTAAAAACATTCAAAAAACATTTTTAGAAAATATGTATATTGAAAAAATAATTTTTTAAGGGAAGCATTAAAAATATGACTTCTACAAGAAAATCCATTTCCATAAGTATGGAACGTCACATACAATATTGATATTCTTGAAAAATAAAATTTTGTTAATTATATACTTATTTGGAAAAAAAATTAATGTTTATTATTCATTTTATTTCACTTATTATCATTTTATAAAAATTATTTATCTATTTAAGTTCATGTCGGACGTTTTGATGATACTCGATTCGTAAGTCCAAAACAACCCCTCAAAGTCAACTATGTTAACAAAAAAATTGAATTAAATAAACTCTAAAATAACGTTAGAAAAATATTTATAATATTTATACATAAATTATCCTGTTAAATCCAATCACAAATACTTATTATTAAATATAAAATATGATACAATGATGGAGATTGTAGGGTGTTTGCACACATGAGTAACGTTCCATTTTTCAATGATCATTATTGAATGAAGGTAAATATTATTTTATCATTTAATATTAATATTTATATAATATATATCAATTTATTAATTTAAATTTACATAAATGTATCTTACATGTGTTCTAGTGACGTAAAAAAAACTGCCTCACTTTGTAGAGGTGGTAGTCCACACATAATCACAAACAATGTTATCATTTTAAATTTATGGAAAGGCTATAACTTAAATGATAAAATAAAATTTTGTAATAGTAAATAATTCATAATTATAATATAAAACATTACATCAATTATTACATTATATCTTTGGTGATGGTGATGGAAAAAAAATTGCATTTGTTCGTGAGGTTGTGGTCTTCCATATACACAAGTGTGGATTTATTTTCCCATTTGATGGAAGATAAGATACATAAAGTTTTCTACATTAACATGAATATATTATTATCTATAAAATACTGTTTTTAGTAAATAATAATTATTGAATAATGTTTTAGGGATGAGGAAAAAGAAAAAAATCAAACCATGCAGATAAAAACTAAACCTCTTTTTTGGAAAACCTCTTTGGATTAACACCATAAGACCTCTATGATTTTTGTTATACCTAACCCATGTCTTATATAATTATACTATATATTTTTGAAATTAATATTTTAAGGTTTTATCTAATAAAAATGGGTTATTATGTGTGAACAAATGCGGAGAACATGTTCCCTTTTATAAGATAAGGGAGGGGTACACTTTTAAATTCTCATAATATTAATTCAATATAAAATAATTTCAAACTATAAATAGGTAAAATGTTATTTATATTTAATATAATATGTTTATGGGTATAAATACCCTCATATAAAAAACTAATAATGATTATATACTATTTATACCCTGATTATTCGTTTTTAACCCAAATTTATCCTCTAAACTCTTACCGTGAAAACATGTATTTTTACACCATGAGGGTTAATATAGTTATTATAAGATGAAAAAACCCATAAATAGAACATGCATGATATTTTAAAACAAATAATTAAAAATTATATCAATTTAATATTTTTATTAATTTTATATAATTTAATAAAATATTATTTACTATAAAATATCCATAGTGTCTATTTTGATAAATATTAATTAATTTTGCATTAAAAATATAAATACCAAAACATAAATAAGAAATAAATATATTATTATATCCCTATAATTTCATTAAAATATATAAAATTATTTTAACGAAATATTTTTTTTAAATAAAAGTTATTTTTTTTAAAATTTTATTTATATAATTTTTTACATTACATGAAAAATTATTGCACCAACATTTTGAAAGAATATAGGGTAATTATTATTTAACAAAAATTAATATTAAATAACCATGGTAAATATAAATAATTTATATTTAAAAATAATAATTATTTGAATTTATATCTTCTATAATATACAATGTTAAAGATATTTTCAATATTAAAAACAAGAGCATGATGTACTTGACTATTTCATTGAAAAATAATATAATTGTAATATTACCATTCAAATGGCCATAAAATTCCACATAAAAATCATGGATGAATATGGATGAAATATACTAATAAAAAAATGTGGAAATGTTTATCGTCACTTCATTGTTATTATCATTTTATTTTTAATCAAAACTATATGATTTACCCTTACCATTGTAAAAAAAAATTACTATAATTTCTAATCATAGATAAGAATATATAAGGAAACTATTTATCAAATTTGGACCCAAATATTTCATATATGGAGTAAATGTTTCTATATTGAACTCAAATAAGTGGAATAATTTTATTTAAAATAAATTTTGCAAAACCCAATGAAATCAATTTTCTTGAAAAAACATTTTAAGCCGAAATATGTACTTATACCAAAAGAACTTATTCATATTATTAAAAAATAAAAAAATTACATTATATATATAAAGATTAATTTTATTATTTTTTGTTCATATTTTAATCATATGGGTATGTTTTAATATAATTAAAATGGCAGTTTAATGAAAAATGGAAGATTTCAATATTCACTGAAAAATTAATTTTTCTAGAAAATTAAGAAAAATTAATTCAAATATAATTATTACATGATGAAACAAAAAAAATGAATTTCACTTCCAAATATAAATTTTATAAAAATTATAGAAATAATTATAATTTACACAGATAAAAAAAGAAAAAATAATTTTTAAAAAATAATTATTTTTGATAAATAGAATGACGATATAAAAAATTGTGTGATTTTATTCTAATATCGTTCCAATAAAATAATTTTGAATTAGAACATTATATTTATATCATAAATTATTTTTTCCTTCTTATACTCAACTTTTTAATTTTTAGATTATAACTTTCACCACTATATAATAATATTTTGTTGTTTGTATATGTTTGGTGTGGCATATCTTGTACAAAATCAAACATAGTTTTTCTTTTTAGAATAACATGATTTTAAAAAAAAAATTTATGTGATGTTTTTTAAGGTGGATAATGATATTTTGGGAGATTGTTTTTTGGATTTAAGAAAATTTAAACAATAATTTTTACATGAAATGTTATTTCTAATGAAATATATTATACCTATAGGGATGTAATATAAAATTTATGAGATAAACATTGAGTTAATAACTTTTATTGATGATATTATTTTTATATAGTTTTATCTATCTATCAAAATTAATTTCATTTTGTGGAAATTTTGTTGTGAGTGAATACATATTATAGGTAGGACACTTTAAGGTTGATTTAATTTATTTGGAGATAAATTTTAAATTATTATTTGAGAAATTCATGAACAAATAAATCTTGCATATGTGATTATTTTATGAGAATTTGGTGTTATCAGTAAGTTTAAAATATGGAGGTATTATTTCTTCTTAAGAAATTTTATTCCTTTAGGGAGTTATCTTATCTTATTCCAACCATTATGGTTTCACTTACAATATATATACAAGAGAAAGGACATGTTATCATTTTATGAAATTATGTCATTTATTAGAATAAATTTTTGAGATTTAAAGTATAAAACATTCCTCTTGAATCCTTATTATTTGATTAAAAAGATAAGATTATGGTATAAATTTATTAAAGGATAAAATTATACCAGTCATGTAAATGTTCTTTTTCTTTTAGTCTACATGGTTGAATAATTCTACAACTATAGCTAAAAGGATCATGAAACAAAGAATTTATCCTTTTAAATTCTATTAAAATGAATTAATCCGAATTCCACAACTCTTTTTATTTAATGTTTTGTGATAATTTACTTTCTCATAATCAGTCACCTTCTCCTGATCAATGATCTCTCCCACTCTCCGTCACTATTTCAATATTTTTCTTTTCTTCCATGTATATATTATCACTTCAAACTTATTTTTTCCTATTTTAAAACATATTATGTGTAATATCATATAAACATTGTACTTCCCATTATATGTTTTCAAAATAATTTTTTATTATCCCTTTTTATGATGTGGGATTTGAATAAAGGTATTTCAAAATGAAAACCATTTATTATTCCGATCGAGTTCAAAATAACAAGGTTGAAATTACCGAAAGGGGGTATGGAAATATCCCATGATTCTATAATGGATTAATATATTTAATAGTATAAAATATTTCAATATAAAGAATAAATAAACCAAAGAATATATTTATTTAAATATTATCATTATAAGAAATACATTAAATTATAATGTATGAATAAGTTAAACAATATTTGGAGGTACATATGAATGTCCTAATCAAGAAAAATGTATTGATTAATGAAAAGGAAATAATATTTCTATAATAAATACATTTTATTCTTCAATGAAATTTCTAATTAAAAATGTTTTTTATTATTTTTTTTTAGAATTTTATCATTTTTTGAATAGTGAATAATACTAAATTTTAATAAAAACAGTATATTATATTAATGTATTAAAAATTTAAAATAATATTTTGGAATATTTATAATATTTAATTACAATATTAGGTTTTAAAATAGATAATATATGGTTTTCAAAGAGTACTCTACTTGAATTTATAGTTATAGAAATTATATTATAAAAAGATTATTTTTCTAAAAAACAATTTTTCATTGCATTTTTTAGGTTTGATTTTAAATTAAATTCTAGCAGTTGTATGTTTTGAATAATGGAAAAGTGA
The DNA here is from genome assembly GCA_963277665.1 of Viscum album. Taxonomy (NCBI): domain Eukaryota; kingdom Viridiplantae; phylum Streptophyta; class Magnoliopsida; order Santalales; family Viscaceae; genus Viscum; species Viscum album. The sequence continues at coordinate 229,968,848 of OY728143.1, forward strand.
TTCCATATTTCGCATCATTATGACAACATTCAGAAATTGGTACTTTTTTTGTCAGTATGAATAGTAAGCATACTAATTTTTGTTTCCTTGGAAAAGGTTATGTCAGATAAATAGGGTATCAAAAACAAATTATAAGGAAATTAATATGAACCTAACAGTTTGTTTAATATTATTGGACGATCCCATTTCATCAATACTCATCCAAGATTTAGTTATATATCATTATTTCAATTTCAATGTAATTAGAAGATTTAGAATATTTATAGTAATGAAAAGGAAAAAAATTTCACTATAGTGTTTAATATGTATAAAATTTTTAAAATGGGGATTACCATATGTCATGTTTTGATATAAATATTATTTAGAAAAAAAATTATTTATCCTCAAAATGATATGTTATTTTTAATTTTTAGTTAATAAACAATTACTTTAATTTCTTATAAAACACTGATGGATTAATTATTAAATTAATTGGAAATGAAACTAAATAACATTAAAAATATTATAACTCGTATAATATGAAAGAAATAATATTACACTAGAAATTGATAGATATAATAAACTATTTAGTGATTTATTAAAATATTTTATTCTGTCATATATTATTGTATTGATGTTATGAAAAGAAAAGTAAACAATTAGTTCTAAAATTGTAGTTATTGGTACATTATTAAAATCAAATTTTATTAAATAAAATAATTTTTTTTAAAAATATATATTCATCCATGTGATGAGAATATGGTTTCATTTATCAAATATAGTCCATATATAAAACTGTTTCCATTTATTATTAATATATTGAACCTCAAAGTGTAAAAAACATGGTTTTCACTATAAGTGTGAAAATAGTTAATTTTTAAAATAAATGATATGTGTAAACACATAGTTCAAACATTTTAAAATTTAAATGAATGATATTATTTAGACTCATAAAAACATTATATTATAATCACATAAATTTGGATCTATATGGATATAAAAATATATTCACAATCATTTTTTATTTTATGAAATTCTTAAAATACACATTCCCTCTCTAATAAATTGGTATATCCCATTCCTATTTCATCACACTTAATGAAACTTTTTACCACAATATCCTTTAAAACCACCATTCCAAAAATACCTCTTAGATTATAGAGGTTATTTTTTTAGTAGAATACCAACCTCATACAGTTTAAGGTTTAATACAAAGGACTTTTTCGGAAAAATAGGTATGAAACATAAAAAAATCTTTAAATATCTTCACCCACACCATTAAAATATTATTATACCTTGATGAGAAAATAAAATAAAATTATACCAAATATTATGATTTTAGTTCTTTCTAATTTCATAAACTATATCCATCTCTATTATCCATCAAATGGGAATGAAATCAAAGGTTTGTGTGTTTGGGGGATTACCGGCTCCCCAACTGATATAATTCCTTTTCCATCACCACATATCAAAAACGGTATTAATTATGAGATTTAATTTTATATACGATTATAATGAATTATTTATCATTCAAAAAATAATATATATAGTTTACTTTATTACCTTTTAATTCACTCAAAATGATTAGTGAGTCACACATATGTTCAGACTTCAACATCCATTAAGCGATGTGATTATTTTTTCATCACCTCATCACATGGATGATATATAAAAGTATTTATAATGAAATAATATCGTTTATATGATATAATTTAAATTTTATAATAAAAAAAAACAATACTTATCATCTTTTGGTATTTATCATTGAAAATATGATACATTAATCATGCATACGTATAGCCTACCGTCTCACAGATTGTAACAGAGTTAATTTTTCATAATGATATTTAAGGAATTGTTTTAAAAATAATTTTTTTTATAAAAAATATAAATATTTCATGATTAAAATTTTAGGTATGATTTAATAATGACCCCTTTTAACAATGATCAACTCAATGAAGCTATTTTTATATTAATGACTGATTGTTCTCAAAGTACATTGTTTGTAATTAACTAACTAATTAATTAACTATATAATCATGATAGATGAAGTAAATTGTTTTATAAAGTATTCTATAAAATAAAATTATTAGTAAATCAAAAAGTTGATATGACTTTATTATATAAACGGTAATGGCCATACATGGAATGTGTGTACATGAGGTAATTGATTTCATCTCAGTTTACTTTCATTAAGATATTTTTTACTCTAAAGTTAATTTATTATACATGGTGTATATAGATCCAATTTTAAATGTAATATAAATATTTATTCATCATTTATAATATTTTATATTTCAATTTTAAAATTTGTATTTAATTTGATTTTGCATGAAATCTAACTTGTGGTAAAATGAATCTTACCTCAATTTACTTTCATTGGGTTACACCTATTTTTAATTAAATATAATATTATATGATTATTTAGGAATGGATATATAAACTATTATTTTATTTATTTCCACAATATTTTTTTGAATTTATAATTCGTAGACAAAATATCTCTTATGAATAATTCCCAATTCAATGATATGATTTCTATATGGGATATTCATCTGAAATTCTATTTCCTAAAGAAATATGGTGATGTTAAGAACATAAATTTTTTTATGGTGTGAATATAGTTTCCATTTGAAATCATATATCATGAACCTCCTTAAGTTTATGATATAATAAATTTCATTTGATTTTATTATTTCATGACCTTATGATTTTAGAGTTAACAAAATGGGAAAAGATTTTTATTGTAATATATTTTCCTTTTGGGGTTGTTTATATTCAAGGTGACATTGGGGGACATTATAATATATTATTTAAATCAACAAAAAAGAATTTTTTATCCATTATTTACACATTTGGTTTTCATTTCTTAATTCTACTTCCACCCTTATTGATTAACAAAACATCAATAATGCATTTTGTTAGTGATACTGATCTCGTATCATTTTTTAAAACAAAAATCATTATTTTCCATATCTTTTTTTTCTGATATTTATTTGAATATGTTAATTTCTGATAATAAATTATATATTAAATCTATTTCACATCATATTTGTACTTCTTTTAATTTTTTTTAAAAAATTGATTTTTAATAATGTTTTTTTAAAATTGGTAACATTTTAATCATATAAAAAAATGTCTAAAAAGTGAATTTATTTTGAAAAACTAAAATATAAACAAGTTTTCTTTATTTCATGAAAACTATTTTCTTTGAATCAAACATTGAATGTTTCTAAGGTTATTTAAATTAAAATTGTATTCAAAATATTTTGTAAATTTTTTTTAAAGATATTTTCAAAATGAAAATTGTACCTCCTCGACCCCAGTTACCTAGAGTCAGTGAATTATTACGTATCATTGGAAAGATAATAAAAGATTCAGTCTCAAAATACTGATTAGTTTAGTAGCCTTGGAAACAGAAGAAACATTCACAAGTCTTACATGACATCATAAAGTGAAAAACTACAACAACATAGTATCCATAGTCCACACTCATATCCCCTCAGACAATCCCTGAAGGTCAGTCATGAAATACTTCTTCACATCCTGGAAAAAATAAAACATGGAAAGGGGTGAGCTCAGATTCTCAGTAAGGACAACAATATAGCAGAAGCTTTCATAAATATGAATAAACATTAAAGTCAATGTATAACTAAAAAAAAGCCTTTTAAACTTGAAATTTTGTATAACATGGAAAAAATAAATTGAAATAATGCAATTTACTTATTCACATGGATATTCTACTAGTCTAATAATCACATGAAATATCAGTAACCACTTTCATAATGATAGAATGCATAATGCCAGATTATCATAACCACATAGTCAAGGCCTTGTGCTAAGACTACAAATAAGATTTTGTCAAGGCCTTATGCCAAGACACTAGTTTATCTCATGAGACCTACCGATGCATCGAGGAGCTATAGCGGGCTCCACCCGTCACATACTAAGTCCAATGCATTCCTCATATGAAAAGGTTTAAACATTATACATAAACATTCCTATTAAAACTAGAATACACAATTTCAATAATTTATCCATAAACAATGAATGGTATAAAAATAACATATCCACAGTCAAACATATCACAAAACCTTCAATACAGTATAGAAGTTTTGTATCATAATAAATCAACTTAAAATAATCTTAAAATCCTTCAAAGGATTTTTACATAGATTAAATAAAAACTATTTGAGATAAATATCACTTTTTTGAAATCATTTAAAAGTCACATGATTATAAAATATAACATTTACATTGATCAAATAACCTCTCAACTATCCTCCCTTAATTCTAGAGTCCTTAATTTGGTTAGAAATCCAACCTAAGGAGTCCTTTTGATCAAATCAAAAGGAAGAACCCGAAGAAGAGGTAAAAATCTCACCACCTCTTTCAAGTTCCTTTCTTCTTCCACTTCCTTTTTCTTTGTTGTTTACATTCTAAAATAATAACTCTAGTATATTATATATAATTTGATGTTATTATAAATATGTTAGAACCAAATTCATTATTATATCCATCCTTTGAATGAAATGTCACCATATGTGCGTATGTACGGCTTACCGCCTCCACGTCATGGTGTAATTTTTATTGAATGCATTATTATTTGGATGGGTATAATAATGATGTGTAATTGACATAAATAATAAATATAACATGATAATGATTCTATATATATGATATACCATCCAATTATATATTATTTTAATATTAAAATAATGACATTGTCGCTCGTGCATACGTAAGGATTACCGTCTCCACGAATGCGATAAGATTCATTCCCGATTGTATCCATTCAAGACTAATTTTCAATTAGACGATTAAAAATAATGTTTAAATACTTGATATAATTCTTGATATGAATATGATACATCCCATCCTACACAAATATGACTCATATAACAAACAATATAAAGGAAAATGAATCTGTTAACACCCGAAACAACGATAATAAAAAGATATTATTAACAAGAAATGTTAAAAGATCATATATGATATCATATTAATGTATATGATTATTGTATAATTATTTCATCATTAAAGAATATTCTCATTAATTATGATTTTTTTAAATCTCTATATTATGTATTCTTAATCTATTTTTATTCAATATGATTTTTTGGGCATAATATTTTTTGTAGAAATTCATCAGGTATCCAATCCCCTAATTCATTATATTCTATTTGATAATGATTACCCATTTTGTTTCATATTGATCCCTTTTTTATTCCCCTATAATGATTATCCTTGTTTCATATATCATAAAATGTGTTGTGGGTGATTTATTGGGTAGTTGGTATTCACATTATCCACTATTCTTCCATTCCCAACCATTTTATGGCGGTTGATTTCCACATACCATCAGTTAGGCTAGTGAAAACATTAGGGGATTTCATTTGATAGTTTTATGATTTTGATTGTGAAAAAAAATTATATAATGGAATCATCGGTGGGATGATTTGATAGAGGCATGAAATTCAAATTGAGAAATAAGGATTGATATGATACCATTGGGTATGGTTGAATGTGATGGATAGAGAACTACGGAGGAACTTCAATTGTCATTGATAGTGATGTATGGATAAAATGTGAATGAGGTCAAATAGTTTGGTAAAAAATATGTAACCTCATATATGTTCTCAAATTATAATATATATATGGACATTACAACATGGAGTTTGAAAGAACAAATTCATTTTACCACATTGTTTAAAATACAAGGTTTATTGGATTTATAAATATAACCCAATTTGTGTTATGAATTCCCACTGCATTTGGTTTGATTTGGGAGACTGAGTTCTAGCCAATATGTACTGCATGTAGTTAAGATAGTCACCATTTATGGCTTACATGACCTGACATTGATTAGAGTACACACTCGAAGAAACTTCATGGATAATATTACAGGTGAGAGAGAGTAAATGCCTATAGTATCCACACATCATATACCACTACAAATCATAAAATGTTTCTTCCATCCCTAGTATCATTAAATATCACAATACTCCAAATTTAGATTTGTATTCATGAGTAATATGTCATAATAATCATAAATAATATAACAAAATAGTCTGATTATATTTTATATCAGATTTATTATCTAATGGGATACTTATTTTTTAGTAACCATATCCTTATAGGGTCAATGTGTTATTTTGGGTGATATTTTGGAATCATTCCTGAGATATGTACTCACTTTGTAGTATACATGTGATTCATATGGCTTCAAATATTTTCATCAATTTTATTAATAATCTTCCTCAAAACCAAATATTAGGTCTTCAATATCATCGTGGGGAAATATTCTCTTGGGGTTGATGTGGTGTGTGTATCATGTGCATTAGTAAAATTTTTTGGTATCCCCCTTCTTTATTATGTGCTATATGGGGTACATGATCCCTGTAAATTAAACAATGACTCACTTTATTATATAAATTTTAAAACCATAACAATTTTTATCAATTAATGTATTCTTTATCCATTTTTTGGGACATAGGTCCTCCTTTTTAACTCAATTTATGATATGTAGGTTTTCTCATACTTCAGTGGTTTTATGGATGTGGTCACTACACCCTTGTTGACACATATCCTTAGTCACGGTGTGGTTTCCCTGATAACTTTATAAAAGGGTGAAATGGAATATATGGTTTGAATAGTGTATTACATCAGAATATAATGCACCTACCTCAATATGGTGGAATCTACCCTTACCAGATTCTAGTGGAAGAGTAGAAGAATGGATAAATAGATTGGATACTTCATTGTGCCTCCAATGAAAATCCCTGATTTTCTATAAGATGAATTGTACATATTTTCTATAGAATATTTTTTCTCATAGATTCCATATATTTTAATGAGATACAACCATTGAGGATTGCATCTCTAATGATATGTAACTCCTTACATCCTAGAGACATCTGGTGATCAAGAATATATGGGTCATTTATTATAATTCTATGGGATACTCTCGTGTACAGTGTATTTTGATCTAATAGATTACTTTTTCATTATATTGAATATTTATAGTGTACGAATATGTTTGATTTTACTCTACCTTGTAGGTGTGGTACTCTCAAATGTTTTGGATATGTTTAGATCATGTAACGTTCATACGATGTCTTGGTGGGCATGGAGCCAAAATTATATTCTTAGATATAACACCAGGAGACACTACAAAATAACAAATTAGGATAATGGTTCACGATTTTTATAATGACTTTTGTTACTAATGAATGATACATGATTTCAATATTGATGTAGTATATTTCTATTGATATATATCTATAAGATGAAAGGAATATTAGATGTATAGTTCTATTTTAATTTTAAAAGGTGATGTTATTCTTATATATGATGCCTCATGAACATGATTCATGTTTATTCCTATATATAAATATGTACTATAAGTTGTGATAGATATTTTATCCATTGAAGATATGTGACTGTTTTAGGTTAATATTGACTTCACCTCCTATATTGAGTGATATGCCTACCCAATGCTTGTCACCATCACCTGTCCCCTTGACAGAATAATTTATATTCCTCATATGGCATACTATTAAACCATATGTACTCTTGCAGTTTGGGTCATGCATGAGTAAAAGTCAATAATATACACTATTTCTAATAATGTGATTATTATTAGAAACAAATATATTGTATTTATTGGGTCCTCAATCCACATAACTTGATATTTGTATTTTTAAATAATAAAACGTGTATTGTTGATGGAACAATTCATATTAGAAATGGTGGATATTTGGAAAACAAAATAAGTATAAATTTAAGTATTTAGAGATGAATTGAAAATAATAAATGTGATCTATGTGGATTTTTTTGGAACCATTTCAAACTCATAATTCATTAATGTGATTAAAAAGTTGAAAATAATATTTATTAGAAAGTATGTATAGTATATGTATAATTTTAAATTTTTTATGACACTGTAGAGAATAAATAGAAACCAATTTCAAGTTAATAATTTTTTAACACTTTTAATCTAATAGATTAATAAGAGAAAATATTATGGAATTAAATACATAGGTTTGTACATCAATAATTTATGAAAAACTATTTTAAAAAAATTCCATCACTCAGATTTTAAATTTTAAACATGATAGGGAAATGGCATATGATACTTTCATAAGAAGGATGAGATATAGAAAATACCACATAAAAAGGAAAAAGATGATGTTAAATTTTCTTGAATTTTTTTATATTGATATGTGTGGACCAATGATAGATCTCAGAACATATGAAAAAATTTATTTCATAATCACTGTAAATGGAAATAGTAGATTAGATATTACTAGGTTTATAAAAAAAATTGATGATAGAATTTAGTAAATAGTTTGAAATGATTTATATAAATGTAAATAGTGGGTTAGTCGAAGGAATTTATTTCAATGTAGAACGTCATGATTTTATTGGAAATAACAAATTTTAGTTTTAGTGTACACATAAAGACGATCTTGGTTTTGTCCTCATTGATGGGAAGAAACCATTTGAAATGTGGAATTAAAGAAAGATAATTGTATGTCACTATTAAATAATTGTGGTAAAATTCAATATCCATAATGAAAATGAATCCATGGAGAATATTAGGATATGTCTTAGGAGTAACTATTCAAAAAATATACAATAAAGTGTAAATCTTATAAAATCATGAATAGGTGGATAAAAAAATTATGGAATGAAATGATATTATTAAGATTTAATATAAATAAAAATACATATTAAAATATTATGGTTTTGATAAATTTTATAGAGAATATATGTTATATGTTTCGAATATTAGAGGGTATCAACCCTGACTAAATTATGAAAACATTTAGGATAAGTGAAAGGATGAAATTATAATAAATTTGATGTAATAATTTACTCAATGAATAATAATAATAGTTGAAAAATTAAGAATCAAATATCATTATAGACAATAATACAATAACTCAAATTCAATGAATGAGGACTATTGGGAACACATCTATATTAAAATTTTTGGAATAAATTGTTTTGAGAAATATAGAAAAATAAATCGTTAATTAAGTCCTTGAATGAAGAAAAAAATCATAACGGGAAAAATTAAACACATGATATTAAAAAAAATACAAAATAGTCTTAATGTAACCAGAAAAGAATATATGCTCAAAAATAATTATAATGATCAAGGAAATGTTGTTTAGAATAAGGAAACATTGGTATTGAAAGGCTATAAATACATTCAAATCAATGATGTGAGAGAAATGTTTTATCAATTTAGTTTAATTGAAATGATTTTAATTTTCATTGATGTAATGAATAAAAATGGATTCAATGTTTATGAAATATATATGATGATGAATTTATTAAATAAATTACAATATGTAAAGCCTATATTGATTTACTAACTTATTTTAAAATTATATGTAAACAAATAAAAGTGGTCTATTTATGAATTGTTCTAAATGCACTGATACATTCATCACAAGATTAGTATCATTTATTAGATTATTTATAATGGAAGAATGAACTATTGATACTTTACTCTAATCAAAACATCTACAATAAATCAATAAAAGCAGAGTAGTTAATTTCTTTTATGTACGTTTATGATATAATTTTTTCTAAGGAAATATGGAATCATTGGATGAATTCTATAACAAAATTCGATCCTAGATTTAGATACCAATGATTTATTATCTTAAATATTTACCTCACATTATAATTCAATAAATATTAGTAAAAATTTACTTCTAATTATTACAAAGAAAAATAATTTATTAAAATATTTTCCTAATAGGGTTTCAAATTAGTTTCTATTAAAATAATTACTAGAATATAACTTTTAAATCATATAGATATGATGATTATATATCATAAATTATTCTAGAAAAGGTTTTAAATCATTATATAAATGATAAAAAAATAGATAACATATATGAAAATTCATTTTTGGTATTTGGGGTTCTAAATAACTCAATGGAAGAATAAATTACAACTCTCGGTATAATAACGAGTTATGAACAATGTAATTCTGACTACTGTTTGATGTTGGATTTAGGGAAAAACTATATCTTAATATAATATTTTGATATATAATAGGATAGACTTGTTTTGGATATAAAATATATAATAATTTATTCATTCATTCTTTGTAAAAAAATCATTAGATACAGTTTATTAATTAAGAAAGAACATCTCTAAGTATAGATAATGTATAATATATATTTTTTATAAATCTGTAATGTACATGATGTATATAAATAAAAAAATTAAATAATAATGGTTTAATGTTAAAATAGTATATCATCAAATAATTGGATAAAAAGTTCCTAATCAGTTTACAAAAAACATTATACATTCGATATAAAAAATTATTTAATTATGAAACCATTTTTAATGGGGAAAGTAGAAATAAATACCCTAAAATAGAAACACATTAGAATGAATCAATAAATCATGAAATATTTTTTTAAACCCGTGGATACATCATTAATTGAGAATAGTCTATTGAATCCTTGTGTTCAACTACCCTAGTTGACATGAGGAGGTTTGAAAATCCCCTATATATAATCTAATATTAGATTACACAAAAATTAAATTACTAAACATGTATACACTTTGTATTTAGTTTAGTAGGGGGGTATATGAAATCATGGAGGAATCAACAAAACCCTTGAAATGTAAGAAAGATAATTTATAAATGGAAAATGTGGATAAGAAAGAGGAATTAGAGATCAATAAGATCAACAAGGGGAGATGCTGTTGGATTCTCATTACAAGGGTAATAAATCAACACTTTAGGGGGGTATTGTGTATATTATATTAGGGGATATACTACCCATAGGTAATATAAATAAGGTATGAAATGTAATAGATTTTATATAATTCTTAAAATTAGTTAGTTTAAAAATAGTAAATTATAGTTGATGTTCAATGTTATATATTGTGTTAGATGATGTTTAATGTCATATATTAAGGAATATATTTATCTCATTATCATTTTTTTCTTACAATGATCATTACTAATAGATATATATTGTTTTATTTGAGTTATTTTTTCGCTCTATGTGGTTTCCATGATATATTGAGTATTTAAATTCATTTTTGATTTTAAAAACACCAAAATTGGTGGAATGTTGGAAACAATGTTATTAATAATGGCTTATTTTAAAAAATTATTTTATTAAAACATAGAATATTGATTAGGTTTTTTGGAAATAGTTTTTTAGATTCATTATGTATAATATAGATAAATAAATGAGTTTAGTGAAAACTTGGGGAGTTTTTTTGATGTGAGTATACCCTATTAGAATATATTGTTCCAATAATGGATGAATACCTAGAGTGGGGGCATTATATAATTATGAATTTGTATCCACAGAATATAAAAATGATCTTTTCCCTTATTAAATGGAATCCTATTTCACTTTTTCTTATTCATTATAAAGGATTATATTAAAAATAAAGGGGAATGTAGGATTTTACTTTTTCAACCCAAACAGACTAATATACGGATCCGGCATATAAATTTTCATATGAACAATATGTACGAAAAAACTGGAAAAATTTTAGAGTGGCTTCTCCAAACTTCCCAGTTAAAATGACTACATGATAAAAACACAATAATCCAAAATTATCATGATATGAACCAATACCCTTATCTTTCATGCAATGATATTCTCAGATAGATAATAATATAACACAAATAATTGTGTGATGATTTCAACTTGTTTCATCAATTTTATTAACTTTAGAGTGAATTTACTAAGAATTTCACTTATATTATCATTTCCATAATTTATAACATTCTATCACTACTCTATTACTCCACTCACATTTTCATAATTTTTTTTTCTATTATACATTCTATCACCATTTCCAAAATATTTACACATAGTTTTATAATCTACATAAGTATCATCCCGTAACCCAATGATTATTATTAATTCTCCATTTTTATATAATATGGGATCGTGATAAGTGTGATATATTTCATATTGTGTTTATTATGTTCAAACAAGAATTAGTTAAATATATGAAAAACCACTTATAATTTTTAACTTTAATTTATAGTTTGACATTATATGAACTTTAATGACAGAATGTTTCATTTTACATAGAACTGTATCCCTTATCTTGTGTGTCAAATAGTTATTTTCAAGATCTAGAAAACAATATGATTCCATTTTATTTTAATAAAACTAGGTACTCAAAATAATTTATTCAATATATTAATATCTTCTAAATGTATACAATATAGTCCTCTTCCCGGTTGTTTGAATACCATGTTGATTAAGATTGTGGTGGATGGATTTCACTATAGTAATGGGTACCTATATAGTTATAGAACCATGATAAGCTATACAAACTCCCTTTATGACATTATGATCATTATCCCTCTACAAACACCTGGCCATTGAAACCATTAACATCTATGCATAGAGACTTTGTGGAGTGGTTAATTAAACATATAATAGAGGTAATAAAATATAAAATGAGAATACAATTTATATTTTTTCATTTATATCATGAAATGTTTATTCTTGGAGAAATAAAATCTATCCTCTGAAATTGAAATTATCGAAGCCTTTGACACTATAAGAGGATCTCTATATATTTTACCAAATGGGGAAACCTAACACCTCCAATATGTAGGAATCGTAGAAGGTTGCGTGATACTAGTAATTTAATTGGTCACATCAGTGGTGTGGAAATTACTTCTACAACAAAAACATCATGATATAGAAACCAGCAGTCCTACATGGAATAATTATGGAAGAGTCTATTACATTGTGGTGTGACCATATTCTATAGTGTGCCACATCAAAAAAATTACTTCACCTGTATTTTTTATTTCAAACAAAAAACAAATTTTTTTCAATTGATTTCACATATACTACCACCCTAATCTACAAACACATTTCCTCTATCCATACATTCCACCATGTCGAGCCTCTGATCATTCTCCCCATACATCCATCTATTATCTCTTCAGATCCATTGATGGCTTCGTTTGTATCTGTTGAGCATAGATGCTACTATATGAAAGCAAATACTACCCCATTTGGATGGATATGGTGGAATAACACGTTTTAATTATTCTTCATTTTATTATTTCTATAATAATTTTTTTTCTAACCATAATAAGGGAGACATTTCTTACACATATTACACTCCTACATCATTTGAAAAACTAATAAACCCCACTACTCATTATAGAGAAGTTTCAAAATGCCTTAGTAAACTATATCATAACATACTATAAATAAAAATTAAACAAACCCAACAAATGAAGCATTTAATTATTTTTTTCCAAAAAACAAACACCTTCATGTTTATTGAAAACTGTATAGTAGATTTAGTAGTAGATTATTGGAAAATAGTATAATAGGTCAGAACTAATCTCTCACAACTATCTGAACAACTTTCCAACATGGAGATAATATATTATACACTATTGAATAAAAAATATATCATATTAGATAATTGAAATGATATAAAAAAGGGTTTTATAGTTGAATATCTATTATTACACTTTTTTAAACATCATTTTCATTAATATGAAAAAATAATCCCCCCTGATGAAAATTATATCACCCTCCCTATTATAGAAATAAAAATCTTGTTTTTTTATATCTTTTTCAATTGGATTCTAATTACATCCTTCTTTATTTAAAGATATATTTTCACCTAGAAATTTAAGACAACTGCATTCCCCCTTTATCTATAGATCTAATGAAAAATTCATTAAAAATTCATTAATGATATTTAGAAATCAAAATATTGAATTATAAGTGGAAACCTAATTTACTATAAATAATAATTCCCAATGTGAAGTGAATGTATAATATAAAAAACTAGTATTTTATAGATTATTAGACTTCATGATCCTACCAATTTTGTTTAAAATCATCTATATATATCATCTTTTTCATAATATAAACAATTTAATCATTTTTATTTATAAAATTCCACATCACTAAGCATAGTTATACTTTTTACATGATATTGTGATACATTATGTTAATAAGATTTTTCCATGATGGATTGATGATATTTTTTCAATGATTAATAAAACTCAATTTACCAACCATTTTAGGAACCAACTATTTCACATCAACTCCACTATATTAAAGATACTAGTTATCCATATAATTTAATAAATGATTATGTGGAAAGAATATACATAGCCTTCATGGAGCTCATTTAAATGCATTCCTCCTTCATTAATAACCATAAAATGAATGAATTTCCAAGATAAAAAGAATTACATAATGTTAACTTGTGCTTATCTTTTGAGATTTTACTATTTTTTTAGTATATCCCAATAACTGTTATAGTAATTTACAATGAAAAAATTGCATTTATTCCACCACAGAGTTAACATAGTGAATTATAAATTTCATATATATAACATGGGTATCATTGTGACAACATTTTTTGTAAGTATATTATCATGTGAAAAACATAATATGTGTTATTTGGATATCAAAACTAATAAACTACCACTAATATTTCAATATTTTATCACGTTAGCTCCTTTTGATCCATGTAATCTCAATATTTCAACTTGGTAGACATAATAATATACACTTTATCTAAATTCATAATATGGAATATTTTGATAACTTCTTTTGGAAATTTATTCTAAGAAATTATTGTATCATATTTTCATTATATCACATGCAATCTAAAGGATAATTCTTAACCTCCAATCATAGATATCTGGAACTCACACATGAAAAATTATACAAATATCTTGAATTTTTAATCCTTTGAGAATTTAAAAATAAATTCATCTAAATGGATAAAAAAATTCTTTCTCATTATCATTATAAATTTAAATTATACCATTTACTAGTCAAATTTGTTACAGAATTTTCTCCAGATATTGGTCTGGCTGATACTACAAATACATCGATGCATATTATAGTACAAAAAGACATTTATTTAATTGAAAAAGATTATTCCTATATTAATCAATTATAAATAAATGAAAATATTCATTATATACCTTCAAATATAGTACCCCATCGAGGAAAAATTATTTAGGATCCATCTGATGTATATTTAATAAATTTTTTACAACCAAAGCCAATAAAAATATAATAGTTTAAAAATGATCCATAAGAGAAAATTTTTCATCAACATAGATTCCATATATTTGGTAATATCTCTTTAATAATATATTATAATTTTTATGATTCACATTTCCATTAATTATGAGTGTTTTAGAAATAATGAATTTTTTGTGGAAACATTTTTTCTCCATCATTTGAACAACATAACATCTTTGATTCTTCCAAAATTTTTCGATCTATTCATTCATAAACTTGAACCAATATTATTATATGTTAACTTTATTAATTTTTATTATTTTTTACTGATATTGGAATCATTTCACACCCTTAATGAATAATATATGATCACCTTTAAATAAGTCAAATTATTCTTTTTCATGCTTTATGAGGAACACTTAACATGAAAGGAAAAAAATATAAATTATTATCTATTGAAATTAAATGATAGATGATGAATTAGTTTAAATACCTAAGAATTACCATTTTATGAAATATATTCATGGAGAAAAAAATTACTACATCTAGAATTAATTAAATAAAATTAATTTACCATTAATAAATAATCTGATAATTTATTTCATTGAAAAGTAATTTTCTAGAAATATATTTTTATATGATATAATCTTTAATTTAAATAATACAATGATAAATAATTTTAAATTATGTTTGATATTAATAATTGTATAACACCAATTTAGTTGGTAATAAGAATAATAATAGTTAATATTTGCAAATATTGTTTTCTAATACAAACATCTTTTAATTATATATGATGATTTTAATGAAACATTTAATTTTAATTTTTATAAATTTAATATTAATAATCTAGAAATAGTTTTTTAAATCCTCATACAATTATTTTATTAGTCTAAATTTTTAATCATCTTTAAAAATGATTAATTTTAATTGAAAAAACCAGGAATTAAGAAAAATATTAATTTTTAGGAGTAATCACTGTATAAAAATAAAATAAAAGATTTAAAAACCATTAATGCAATTAGATATGATGTAATGTAATAAAATTATATTTTTTTAAATTTTCATTGTAAATATAATACATATTCTATAAAATATTTGAACTAATTAAAATATTAATTAAATTAAAAAACGATATTCGATATTTTTTTGATTTAAGTATTTTTCATGGGATATTTGGTTTTGGATTCTAATAAAAGAAAAATATAAATTATATGCAATATAATAAATTAATTTATTTAAGTAAAACCAACATTCCAAATTATATTATATTATATATATATTTAGTGTTTGAAAATTTATTTCTAAAAAACCTAATTTTATGTGATTATGTGTTAGTAGTTTAATGTTAAATATTCTAATAATTATATAAAA
Source organism: Viscum album (assembly GCA_963277665.1). Lineage (NCBI taxonomy): Eukaryota > Viridiplantae > Streptophyta > Magnoliopsida > Santalales > Viscaceae > Viscum > Viscum album. Next base: position 229,985,239 of record OY728143.1, read on the forward strand.
ATTTTAATTTTAATTTTATAATTTAAAGTTATATATCAAAAAATAGTTAAAATTTTAAATATTTCTAATCTTCATAAAAATTAATTACAGAGGTTTGAATTTAATTACCAAAGTAAAAGTATGTTTTGGAGAATGTGAAAAAGATAAAACAGAGAATTCATAAATCCATGATGTTTTTTTTCAATAAGGAGTGTTTGATGTGTGTTTATACCAAAAGCCATTTTAATATACTATTTTATATATTTTTATGAATTTCACACTTGAATAGTGTCCTTAAAATGTTGAAAATGTATTGGTTTCTCATAAAACGTCCCTCCCCATCACTTATAAAAGAGTAAAATCTTTACCAAATCCAGACTCACCAACCATTATATTTTCCCTTTAAAATATACCATGTTACTCTTCTTATAACCTTATTTTATTAACTTCATTCCCTGGTAACATGAATTTATCATGATCTCTAAAAATTCATAGAGACTTCTTAAGAAAATCCATGTCCCTGATGTTTGTATTACCAACTTCCTGGTTTTGTTCTTAATTATCATTATCCAAATTTATCCAAGAAACACTATTGTAATTTTATTAGCATTACTAATATAATTTATGATTACTATATAATGGGTATTATATTTTTTTTATTTATATACCTCTTCTATTAAGAAAAAACCATTGGTCTAAATGATGTAATAGATTTTTTTTCATTCACCTCCATAGTAACCTTAGTATATTTTCTGTATTAAAGGATGCATATAATATCTAATATTTCATTAATGTTATGGTATGAAAAATTGCTAAGCCTATTAATTATATGATTAAAAATCTTACTATTTTAGTTTAATCATTTAAAATAGAATTGAAATAAGGTTACCATTTATCGAAATCATAAAAGGTATTTACATCTACTAACTATTCTTATAAGTCATTATAATTATGATGTAACAAAATAGTATACAATATAAAATATAATTAATCTCAAGGTATAAGTATATTACAATAAGATGAAATTATAATCACTTATTAAATCTATGTATGGTCATGTTTGGTTATGTTTAACCACCAACATAAAAAATACTATGAATTTGTTTGATTAATGACTCTGGGAATACAATTACTAGTATAATATGATAAAAATATGAAAAGAGTTTTTTAGTTGTAATGTTGTTAAATCAGTATTTATTTCATTAATTAATGAAACACACATTGATTATCAATAATCACAGTAACGAACTTATTATTGATTTCATATTCAATGATAATGATTAAAACACATATGAAATAAATTTTAAACATTATGAATAATTAAAAATTACAATTAATTGTGTGTTTAATGACCGATAACTAATAATATTATTTTAATGAATTATCCTGGATACCACCTTTTTGAAACCGGTGCACATGATCAAAACTATAAATACCCAATCAAGAAAGTCATCAAAATTCATGAATATAATGAATAATTATAAAATAATGAGTATAAATGAATATGTGAAAGGATCATAATTTTTTGATTAATATATCAATGTATCTAATCTATTAGGTTAATGTATCTTTATGGATGTCAATATATGAGGTAATGTTTTTCATCAAAATAACCCATTATTGAGGAAAGTATCGAATTTGTGTCCCTAATTTGATTTATGCAGTGTATATATTTCCATTTTTACATATCAAATCATGCAGTATATTTTAATTATAGAATATTATGTTTGATTAAAATCACTCTCATTCAAGGTCTTTTGATAAATATTCTCCTTAAACCCAATTTTTTTTGTTGGACTCCATTCATATTATATGAGACAAAATACATTTTATACAACATGTTTCATTTATATGGTGTGTATGATTACCATTGATATATTTTTAACATAATCAATAATTTTATAATTTTTATAAAAACAAATATTTACCTGTACATGTGGCTAGTCAATCAGTTGTTTCATTAGTAGTGAGTAATTTTTGGAAGTCTGTTTTATGTAATTGTATTATGAGAATTATTTGAAATTGTTTCATATTTTTTTGTAGTTTGTACAATTTTATTTTATTATATGGTATTATCTAATATGTTTATTGGGGTATATATTCCTTCAAAAATAAGAACTTTGAAAAATATATCTCACATCTTGGTATATGATTTTTGTGAACATACAATTTCATTCTACGAATGGATTTTGAGGATTTTATTACAGAATTGAAAATGCATCATAATCATTGTTCTATATGTTGTGAGCATCGAATTTTACATAACCCATATTGGAAGATGTTCACATAGAATATATGATATTTTGTTGACATGATGAAAAGTGTAAATATTCCATAAATATTTATTCTAATGCAGATTATTATGAATATTATTGACAATACACATTATTTCCTATAATGGGTTATGATATGTTTATCCCTCTTACTAATGTAAAATAATTATTGGAATTTATTATGTTTTTATTTCATTAAGGTTGATTATTATATAAGTAAATTACTTATTTTGTATTCATTCTCTCTTATGGTGAATGAATTTTACTTAAATAGGAGAGAGGTGGGGCCTTACATTATATATACCCTCATAGAATAATCAGATATCAGGAGACAAAATTTGTTCTATTTTTTTGTTTGAATCATCCAATAATAGGATAATTAATGGGTGTAATCCCCTGATTTTTCGATACCTTGACAATAGTATTTATAAAAATTAATGTGTAATAGATAATGTCCTTGGTGGGAGTTTTGTATGTCCAATATTATACATTCTATTTTTCTGAGAAAAATAATATTTATTTTCCATGTTTTAATTTATTATCATATATATAACATTGTTTTCATTTAATTTTTGTTATTGAATTTTGTGGTTCACTAATTCCTCCAATAATGTTTAGGTCATGAGTATTCCATGATTTCAATTATTATTTGTTTTCATTGCAGATAATTTGAGCTTGTCCACTCTTATGCTTCTGTATCCTAAGTTGTGAGGAAATATATTACACATCATATGTTTAAAATGGAAAACATTTTGAATTAATTTTTGAGATATGTTAAAAAATCATCATGGATTAAATTTTTTCTCAATTATGGTTAAATTTACCATTTGATAAAAAGTTCATTAGATTAATCGGATTATTTTTTTTCTAATACTCTAATGTTCTAAACATGAAATGATCCATTGAATGTAAGAGATGGAATACGTGTCATGATTTTTTAATTAATGTTGATCAAATCCATGAAATTATAGATTGTATAAAATTATTCATGTACCGTATGTGTTTATGAGAACTAGATATTGGAATGTGGTTCCAAGGAATAATACCTCATATTAAAGGAAATATTTAGATTAAATTGGTGATTAAGATGTTTACATAGGGTAATTTAATGCATGATATATAATAATTTATCATATGTTCAATGGAATAAAGAACCCAAAGGGAAAAATATATTATTGGATGTTAAGATAATTTTCCACATTTAATTATAAGATCAGGTCCTGGAAGCATCAGTGATACTCTTCTAAATATTTATAAGTATTGGATAACTTTTTGATATTTTTTAATGTATATATTATTTTTTTATTAAAAGAAATATATTTCTAGATAATGGAATGTGAATGCGGCTACAACGCAATTACTGCTACGGGTAATCACTCTGAACTAATATAAAGGATTTTAAAGCGATAATAACTAATTAGTTTAGAGAGAAAATAAATCAAATGACCATGGATTACCAAGGATTGAATAAAGGATTCATAGGTTCACCAAAAATATCAAATTTTAAAAACAAATCTTTCATATGGGAAGAAATATTCACAATGAACTTTTCATATCATATATTTTCTATATAGTCTTGACTATTTTGGTTTTAGTAATTGGATGAAACAATATCAAGAAAATGAAACTAAGAACTATATGTTTCTAGATACTAATATGTTTTATAACTGAATAAAAGAGTATACAGTCATGGTTACGAAAATTATAATATGCTTTTTTATGTTAGAAAATGCATGTTTCATAGTCTTACATAATTTATTAAGAATTATATTCTCAATAACTCCTAGATATCTTCATTTCTGAGTGAAATTTAACGATGACATTATGGAATATTCAATATTTTAGTGTGGATTTTTTGAATCATCTAAGCATTTTATCTATAGTACATCATTAAGGGAATAAAAACATATATTAAATGGTATCAGTTACAATGAGAAGATATTTTATTTCAGGGTAATAATTTCCAAGATTACAAACGAATAACACACGATTTAGTGCTAGACATACTTTATGATTAGTATACTATCAATGTGGAGTTAATAAAGTGGTAATTTATATTGGGAAATGTGTTAAACAATTTTTGAAATGATTAATTATTTATTAAAGAAGTAATACTAGATATTATTTGTGTTTTCTATCTAATATTTGGGATTACGATTTATTGTTACTTATGTTTGAAATTAACTATTAATGGTAACTACTATTTTTTCTTAAATATAATGTTTATTTTTATATATTATATAATAGCATTATGGATTATATGGTCACGAGACTCAAATATTCATTAGTAAATGCATGTTATTAAATATATATGATCTTGGTATATATATAAGGGTATATGATTATATGAATGATTAGTGTCATTTTAGGAGGGATAAACTGGGGTTTGAAAGCATATACCTCAATGATTATTGGGTTTAGAAATTTTTTAGAAAAAATATAGTAATTTGGGATCTATATTTTCTTGAATGTCTAAACTATTATGAAAATCCAGCTCAACATAACCTTGATTAATCCAACAACAATATATGTTGAACTGAGAGTTATATAAGTTTAGATGATTTTAATAGAAGTGAAAGAGTATTTTTTACTGGATTACTTGATAGAAATGTTTATGTTATATTTTCATATGGTTATTTATGATAATTAGCTTATAATTATTGTTACTCATATTAACAATTTTTTATTTTAGTAATTTCATGAACAAGAAGGAACCGTGGTTGTGAGGGATAATGTGGAAATTATATCATAAAACAACTCAAAAAATGGTATATGGAGTCATATATCTTTTTATTATTCAAGTATAGATATGGATAAGTATTATAAAAAAATTTAACAGATTCTAATTCCTATACACACAAAATGGAAATGTTTGGAATCTGAAGAATGATTAAGTAGTTAAGAAGATGAGGAAAAAATAGACAATTTCTTATACAAAAAATGTATTAGAATAAATATGGTAGAATTTTTCTTAATGGTTTGGGTAACTTATATATATGTGTATATATATTTCCTCAAAATTGAATGACTAAAATAGATATAGAGGTTATAAAAAATTATATTCTTTAACTATAATACTGTTTGGAAAATTTTGAATCAATGTCCCAATCTAAGATCTAATAAGGTATATTGTTACAAACTACCGTGTAAACAAGGAATAGATAATGAAACTAATATTAATTATTCAGATAGTGATTTTTCACTTAATATCTTATAGTTTCCTATTTCATATACATTTTCAAAATCTAATTTATATTGAGTTACAAATAAAAGAAACTATTTTTGTGATAATAATATTAATCCTCTTCAAGGACTGCGGGAAGTTATTAATTTTGGATATAGATCTATGTAAGAACCCATATTTTCATTTTCAGGTATGCCATTCCTTTTCCTGGAGTTTTTGGAAGTTTTTTAAGTACACACCGTGTACTATATGAGTACACGCCGTGTACTTTTTTGCCACTAGAGGCCGTGTGCTGGCCGTGTCTGGGCCACACACACAGTGTGTAGGGGTGATGCAGAGGCCACTTAAAGTGGAGTACGAAAAAGCTGAGTACACTCCATGTACCCCAGAAGTACACGCCGTGTACTTGTTTTTCATTAAAAGGACTAGGTTCACGCCTGACGAACAGAACTCACTTCTTCTTCAGGTTCTTCATTCGAGAGAACCCGTACAGCCTCAGAACTTCTCCAAGCCCCTGCGCCTCCGTCCATTCTTCGAATCGTCCACCCTCGATTGCATTGGAACTGCATCGGTAAACTCTTCCTTCTCCTAGATCTTTGTTTTCCAATTTTCCCTCTTTCTCAGATTATCCTGGGTTTAGAGTTTTGGACGTTTTCTCAGATCTTCGACGTTCTAAGGAGAATCAATCATCGCAGTTCAAGTATATCGATCTCCTAGCATCAAGGTAACTGGTTTGTGCCTTTCTGTAGGAAGTCTTTGAATATTTTGTGCAATTACACCAATTCCCTTGAACGGGGTATTGTGTGTTTCTTATTTCGGCCCCTGTTGTTTGCCTGGTTTGCTTGATTGCTTGAGTAGAGGTAAATTCTTGTGAATAGTGTAATTTCACTATGCTCTGGATGTTTATCCATGCATGTTTTGCGTGTTAGGCGTTTTTCCAGTTGCCATGCCTAGTTGTAGGATAGTAGAACTGTTGTACTATTATGCTGTTGTGACTTAGAATGATAGCCAAGTAGTTCTTGAGGTTTACATGGGGCGATACACATGCTATGCATGTTTGTTTTACATAGGGATGTGAGAACCTAGTGTAGTGGACCATAGACAGAATGGATGTAAGGGCTTCTCCAGAGTGTCTTATTAATTCGATGTGAGACCAAAGGAGGAATTGACGATGAGTGCTTCCTCAGAGACTCTATAGTTCCTCGACGCGGGCCACAGGGGGAATGAGACATTGAGTGCTTCACCAGAGTTCCTTTAGTACGATATGAGACTATAGGGGGAATTGATAGTGAGTGCTACCTTAAAGAGTCTATTCTTCAGCTGAACCAGAGGGGTGAACTGTGTGTACCTCCAGAGGGTTGCCAGTACTTTTCGGTTGAACCATAAGGGTATGGATGTGAGAACTACCCAGGTGGATACCTGTTGTTTTACTTGTTGATTGACTATTACGTGTGTACTTTATATGCTAGACACTGTGGACTGTAGCTGCTGTTTGCTTTCCTGTTTACTACTTCATGTACTTTTACTTGCCATGTATTCACTGACTATTAGGCACAGATCTTTAGGTGGTTGCCTACAGGGAACTTATCTCACACCCTGTTTGGGCCATGCTTTTGGGCCCAAACGGTCTATTTTGTTGCAGGTATAGATAAGGGAAAGAGCCCTTCTACTTCAGGTACTTGACTTGCTGTGGAGCTGGAGAGAATGGGACCAAGTTATGGCTTGCAATGCTGAGGAGTTTACCTGTTTTCCTTTGCACTTGGTTTAGTATTGTATTTCAGAATTTTTACTTGTTTGGATTCTTTTCTAGACATATTTATCAAGCATCATTTTATATATAAGTGTGTGTGCTCCATTTGTTTACTGTTAGTCTTCCGTTGTTTATCGTTTACTCTTGTATGGATGGTTAAGGTTTCTGCTGTTGTCTATTTGTTTTTCTTCCGCTGTGTACTCTGCCAATAAGGTCATAGTTTCCCCACATTCACATCCGAGGCCCTCGCTGCTAGTCGGAAGCCTATGGCATTTGGGGAAATGCGCTTGAGGCCATGTGACCAACCGGGTGCGGGGTGCCTCTGGGTGGCTTTTCGAACCGGGACGTTACAAAGTGGTATCTGAGGGTTTCTATTCTCTTGATTTACTTTTTGGAGCCTTTATCCAGGGATATGATGGATTAGGTACTTGGTATTAAGCTATGCTCGGGAGTAGCTAACCCGTGAACAGGGAAAATCCAATCTACCTCACTTATAACAGTTTTCTGGTTTTTCTATGTGACAGTTGATCTGATTTAACCTAGAGTGATTCACATGCTTTGTGTTGTTATTTTTGTTGATATTGTAGTTCTATTTCTGTCACAACCCAACGAGATGAGGGTATTCCATATCATGCATCATATATGCACTTGTTATAAATCAAATGCCATGCATTCTTGCCATGCCATATAGGGTGTATTATCAATTGCATGTTGTTGTGATATACGTTGTTTAGATTAGGCATGATGTTATGATATATGTTTTTATAGAATCCCTGTCATTTTATAGAGAGGTTATTTGTATTGTACGTTGCTTAAATAAACGCCAAATTTTGGTTTTTGAGGTGTTATGGCCCCTCATGAATCAGAACTTGGTGGATCCTTGACTTTGTTCCCTTATATATGATATGAAAGAGATGACAAGATTTGATCCATAGGGAGTATGGGACCTCACAGATCATAATTTGACACCTTCTTGCTTGTTTTCAGTATTTTCTGGGCTTCAGTGCAGTTTCAGAGCTACTGCCCAGAAAAACTCAGAATACATGGCGTACACTTTATATATACAAGCCGTGTAGTTTTTAAACCATGTCACTGACTGTGTGAGAAGAAAAACGGTTTGTGAAAAATCTCCAGGAACATGCTGTGTACGGTAGATACACGCCGTGTAGTAGTCAGTCGTGTACCCGGCCGTGTCACTAACAACACAGGTCGGGGAAGATCGTGTAATACACGCCGTGTTTTGTATGAACATTCTATGTATCCTTATTCTAGGTACGCAGCCGTGTCATGAACAACATGGGATAGTGTTATCTCCTCATATATACGTCGTGTTTGTTCGGAACATGCCGTTTAAGGGTCAGACGTGTACCCAACCATGTCACCAACAAAACGGGTCGGGAAAAATCTTCAAGTACACGCCGTGTTTTTTCGGAACACGCCGTGTAGTCTCAGACATGTAACTGGCTGTGTAACTAACAACACGGGTCGTTGAAACCCTGTCTACTACACGCCGTGTCCACTGGGAACACGCCGTGTAGTCTCAGTTTAAGAAGACCATGTGGGTTAGCCGTGCAAGGAGACTCGTGCATGGTAATAGAGTTAAGTACACACCATGTAGAGTTTATACACGCCGTGTAGTCATGTTTTGTAAAACTTGAGTGTTTCAGTCTCCTATTTCTGTTTTGTACTCCTTTTTTCTTTGTCCTTGATATTATTGTTCTAAGGTATTCTTTTGATCTTTCATATCTATGCCTCCGAGACGTCCTCTGGTTGTACATCAGTTTTAGGATAGTGATCATACGCTAGATATGGCTGATCAGGGACGTCCTGCTGATCCTCCAGTCATGCATACCTTGGCACCGACTATCATACCTATTGCAGGTGCTGATGCGCAGTTTAGGGAAGGCTTTATGAGGATGAAGCATACCCTTCAGGGAGCATCGCCTCCTACCACGACTATGGATGACTTGACACGGGCTTTCCAGTAGTAGCATCCTCCTACTTTCTCAGGGGAAGGAGGACCACAGGCAGCAGAGTCATGGCTGGAAGCCATGCTGACTATCTTTGAGAATATAGAAATGCCTCTTGAGAGGTGGGTCAAGCTATCTACCTATATTCTATGAGACTCTGCCAATAGGTGGTGGGACATGATCTTACAGGCGGGCCATCAGCAGGTTATGGCTTGGTAGGAGTTCCAGCTCATGTTTTACGACTACTTCTACCCAGATAACCTGAAAGCCGATCAAGCCCGGGATCTCACGAATCTAGAGTAGGGTACTCTTTCTGTTATGGAGTATTCCTCTCATTTCACCGAGCTGCAGCGTTTCACACCTCTCTGGGGTGAAGGTGGGATGTTCTTAGCAAGGAAGTTTGAGAATGGTCTCAGGCGGTAGATCCGATCGCAAGTGAATATATTCCAGTTTACTTCCATCATTTCCATCGTCTACCAGGCATTGATTGCGGAGAGAAATCTGAGAGACTCCGGAGCTGTGAGCCAGGGCTGTTCTGCTTCCAGAGCTAGTATTCTTCTATTTGATAGCAGGAAGCACCATAGAGAGTCTACACACGCTGATCCAAGGAGGAGAGATACATATTCAGGTAGCCAGGTAGTATGCTAATAGTGTGGAAGGGCAAGGCACACGAGGCCGCAGTGACAGAGAGAGTGGAGTGCTGATATTGCAGCAAGATGGGTCACCTTCAGCGTTTCTGCCAGGATTTCTTATTAGTAGCTGGTGACGGGGGTTCTTCCATGAATCCTCATTCAAGAGTATCACAACCAGTTACTCACTAGTCGGGGAACTGGAGTTCATCAGGCCGTTCGGGCTGAGGTGGAGGTCAAGGCCGTGGCGGACAGTCCCCAGTCTTTCAGTGTCAGCAGGGAGGATCAGCTTAGAGTGGTCAGGCAGGGTCACAAGGCCACAGAGCAGGCCGGACTTTTGCAGTGGAGTAGACCTATCAGGATCAGGACCCTGGACCTTCTGCAGTTCGAGGTACAATCTTAGTAGCCTCAGTTTTGTCTTCAGCTTTTTTCGATACTGGTGCTACGCATAGCTTTATCTCTGTTGTTCTTGTGGAGATCCTTGGGTTCTGTATAGTTTCTTCTGCCAACTTGTTGACACTAGAAACACCTTTGGGGACGAGTAAATCTAGTGTACATCAGTACAGATAGTGACCTCTCAAGGTTGCAGGGTATCGTTTCTTATGAGATCTCTATGTCCTAGAGATGATAGGCTATGATTTCATTCTCGAGATGGAATGGTTGGTTTCCTTCTAGGGAGTCGTCAACTATTATTGCCGTAGGGTGAGTTTCATTTCACCAGAGGGTGAATCCTTTCTTCATATAGGAGAATGGGATGTTCAAGAGAGTCGAGCAGGACTCGAGAATCCGGGGCTAGGAAGGGTTATGGCCTAGATTGCTAGTCTTTATCTGGATGATTAGGTGACTTCACAGTTATACTTTCATCCAGTGGTGGATCGTTTCAGGGATATCTTTCTAGAGTACTATTCAGGTTTTCCTCCAGAGCGTGAGGTAGACGTTTCTATTGAGCTCATTCTAGGAGTGAAACCGGTGTCCATTCCTCCTTATAGGATGTCTACACCTGAGTTTCTATAGCTCAAGAAGCAGTTGGAGGAGTTGCAGGCAAAGGGTTTCATCCGACCCAGTACTTCTCCTTAGGGTTCGCCTGTCTTGTTTGTGAAGAAGGAAGACGGTACCCTTAGGCTCTGTGTGGATTATCGGAAGCTGAACCAGTTGACGGTCAAGCACCGATATCCCTTTCCAAGGATTGATGATCTTTTCGATCAGCTTCGGGGAGCCCGAGTGTTCTCAAAGATCTATTTGAGGTCCGGTTATCATCAGTTGCTCATTAGACCATCAGATACACCTCTAACAGCCTTCAGAAGTAGGTATGGTCTCTACGAGTATACGGTTATGCCATTCGGTCTCATGAATGCGCCAGTAGTTTTCATGGCACTGTTGAACCAAGTGTTCCATCCTTACTTGGATTCCTTCATCGTGGTATTTGTGGATGATATATTGGTGTACTCTCACACTCGACACGACCATGCTACCCACCTTGAGATCATTCTGTGTACACTGAGAGAGCATCGACTTTATGATAAACTCTCGAAGTGCCACTTTTGGATGGATCAGATTCACGTCTTGGGTCACATCATCTCAAGGGCAGGAGTATCTGTGGACCCCAAGAAAGTGAGAGTTGTAGTTTCCAGGGAGCACCTGAAGACCGTTTTTGAGGTATGGAGTTTCCTAGGGCTGGCTGGATACTACAAACGCTTAATTCAAGACTTTTCATGCCTAGCAGCACCATTGACAGGTCTGACCAAGAAGGGGGCGAATTTCTTATGGTTAGATTCTTGTGAGTCATCCCTTCAGGAGTTGAAGGGAAGGATGACGTCAGCACCGATAATAGTCTTGCTAGATCCAGGTAAGAGCTATACTGTTTTTGTGATGCTTCAAGTATCGGGCTGGGCGCTATGCTTATGCAGGGAGATGGAGTTGTTGTGTACGGGTCTTGACAGTTGAGGCCACATGAGAAGAACTACCAGACACACGATCTGGAGTTGGCAGCTGTTGTTCATGACTTGCTCTGTTGGAGACATTACCTTCTGGGAGAGTACTTTGTGGTTTTCACTGACCAAAAGAGTCTCAAGTACATCTTCACTCAGCATGATCTAAATCTGAGACATCGCAGGTGGGTTGAGTATCTTCAGTCTTTTGATTTCTAACATGCCTATACATCGGGAAAGGGAAACGTAGTGGCAGATGCGTTGAGAAAGAGAACTCAGATTCAGATAGTTCAGGAGGCCAATAATGAGTGGCAGCTTATGGCTCTGTTCTCAGAGATGCATCTGGAGGTGCACGACAAACATGGATAGACTCACCTATCTTCTATAGCTGTTACCTCTACACTTCTTGGTCGAGTATAGATGAGATAGCTATCAGACTCAGAAGGCTTAGTCATGAGGGAGAGTGTGTCAGGAGAGGACCCTCTTCTTGGATGGACAGTGGGCGAGGATGAGATCTTGCATTTCTAGGGACGCGTATGGGTGCCAGTAGACATACGTGAGGTGCTGATGCGGGATTTTCATTCCTCAGTTTGGGAAGTTCATCCTGGCATAACCAAGATGTATCGAGATCTTCATCGCCAGTACTGGTGGCCAGGTATGAAGAGAGATGTTGTTGGTTCCGTCTTGAGGTGTTCTACTTGTCAGCAGGTGAAGGTAGAGCATCAACGACCAGAAAGCCTTTTACAATAGTTACCCATTTCTAAGTGGAAGTGGAATGATGTCGCGATGGACTTCGTGACCGGATTTCCGAGGTCAACTCGAGGGAACGATGCTGTTTGGGTTGTCATCGACAGGATTATGAAGGTTTCTCACTTCTTACCATTCAAGGAGACCTTCAGTGTTGATGATCTGGGACAACTAAACATCCGATAGACTGTACGTCTGCATGGAATTCCACACCCCATTGTTTCAGATAGGGATGTGCGCTTTACTTCTTGGTCTTGGAAAGGGCTTCAGAGGGCTTTGGGTACATAGGTACTTTTGAGTACAGCATACCATCCCAAGACAGATGGCCAGTCCGAGCGTACTATCTAGGTGCTTTAGGATATGCTCTGAGCTTGAATTCTAGACATTGGTTGTTCTTGGGAGAAGCATATCCCTCTTGTGGAGTTCGCCTACAACAATAGTTTTCAAGCGACTATTCAGATGGAACCTTACAAGGCTTTGTACGGTAGGCCATGCCGATCACCTTTATGCTAGATGGAGGCAGGAGAGGCAGCTTTACAGGGACCTCATCTTGTTCAGGAGACCTCAGAGCAGATAGAGTTTATTCGAAAGAGTATTGCTACAACACAGTCTCGACAGAAGTCTTATACTGATCAGCCGAGACGACCTCCAGAGTTCGAGGTTGGGGATAAGGTTTTCCTGCGTGTCGCACCAAGGTTGGGACACAAGAGGATTCGGATATAGGGTATGCTTTCACCATGGAAAATCAGGCCATTTGAGGTATTAGAGAGAGTTGGCCCGGTTGCCTATCGGTTGCAGTAACCTCAGAGGTACCGGGCCATGCACGACGTCTTCCACGTCTCTCAGCTCTGACGTTACATTTCAGACACATCTCATGTCCTTCAGCCCGAGGAGGTTGAGCTCAAAGAGGATTCATCTTTTGAGGAGAATCCTATCTGGATTGTCGATCGTAGTAAGAAGGTTCTCCATGGCCGGTCTATTCCTCTAGTATGAGTGCTATGGCAGCACATGCGAGTGCAGGATGAAACATGGGAGAGGGAGGCCGATCTATGATCACAGTGGCCGGAGCTGTTCATGGTTTCTTCTTCTACGCCTCACTAGGGAAATTCGGGGACAAATTTCATTAAGTGAGAATGTTTGTAAGAACCCGGATCTTTGTTTTCAGGTATGTCTTTCCTTTTCCTAGAGTTTTTGAGAAAAGAGGAGTTTCTGGAAATTTTTGATGTACACGCCGTGTACTTTATGAGTACACGCCGTGTACTCCTTTACCGCTCGAGGCCGTGTGCTGGCCGTGTCCGGAGCACACACATGGTGTGTAGGGGTGATGTGGTGGCCGCTTAAAGCAGAGTACGGAAAATCCGAGTACACACCGTGTACCCCAGATGTATAGGCCATGTACTTTCTTTTTTTTTCATTAAATGGACCGAGGTCGCGCCTGATGAACAGAACTCGCTTCTTCTTCAGGTTCTTTGTCCTAGATACCCTATACGGCCACGAAACTTCTCCGAGCCCCCGTACCTCCGTCCGTTCTCCGAATCGACCACCGTCGATTGTGTTGGAACCGCATCCGTAAGTTCTTCCTTCTCCTAGAGCTTTGTTTTCCAATTTTCCTTCTTTATCAAGATATCGTGAGTTGAGTGTTTTGGATGTTTTATTAGATCTTCAACGTTCTAAGGAGAATCAATCATCATGGTTTAAGTATATCTTACTCCTAGCATCAAGGTAGGTGGTTTGTTCCTTTATGTAGGAAGTATTTGAATATTTTGTGAAATTCCACCCATTCCCTTGAACGGGGTATTGTGTGTTTCTGATTTTCCCTTGTTTTTTTCCTTCTTTTCTTGATTACTTGAGTAGAGGTAAATTCTTGTGAATAGGATAATTTTCACTGTGCTCTGGATGTTTTTCCATGCATGTTTTTCCTGTTAGGAGTTTTGCTAGTTTCCATGCCTAGTTGTAGGATAGTGGAACTGTTGTACTGCTTTGCTATTGTGCCTTAAAATGATAGCGAAGTAGTTCTTAAGGTTTACTTGGGGTGATACATGCGCTATGCATGTTTGTTTTACACAGGGCTGTGAGAATCTAGTGTAGGGGACTATAGGGAGAATGGACGTAAGGGCTTCTCCAGTGTGTCTTATTAATTCGATGTGAGACCAAAGGGGGAATTGACGATGGGTGATTCCTCAGAGAGTCTGTAGTTCCTCGACGTGGGCCACATGGGTATTGAGACATTGAGTGCTTCCCCAGAGATCCTTTAATATGATATGAGACTATAGGGGGAATTGGCGGTGAGTGCTTCCTCAGAGAGTCTATTATTCAGATGAACCAGAAGGGTGAGACTATGTGTGCCTCTAGAGGGTTGCTAGTACTTATAGGTTAAACCATAAGGGTTAGGCTGTGAGAACTACCCAGGGGGTACCTTTTGTTTTACTTGTTGATTGATTATTCCTTGTGTACTTTATATGTTAGACACTGTGGACTGTAGCTGCTGTGTGCTTTCTTTTTTACTGCTTCCTGTACTTTTACATGCCATGTATTCACTAACTGTTAGGCACATATCTTTGGGTGGTTTCCTATTGGGACATTGTCTCACACCCTGTTTGGGACATAATTTTGGTCCCAAAAAGACTATATTGTTGCATGTATAGATAAGGGCAAGCACCCTTCTACTTCAAGAACATGACTTGCTGTGGAGCTGGAGTGCATGAGACCAAGCTATGGATTGCGATGCTGAGGAGTTTACCTATTTTCTTTTTCACTTGGTTTAGTATTGTATTTCAGCATTGTGACTTGTTTGGCTACTTTCCAAGATATACGTATCATGCATAATTTTATATATATATGTGTGTGTGTGATCTAGTTTTTTACTGTTAGTCTTCTTCTGTTCATCGTTTACTCTTGTATGGATGGTTACCATTTATGCTGTTGTCTATTTGTTTTTCTTCCTGTGTACTCTGCCAATTAGGGCATAGTTTTCCCACTTTCACACCTAAGGCCCTCGCTACTAGTCGGCAGCCTCTGGCGTTTGGGGAAATGCGCTTGAGGCCATGTGACCAACCGAGTACGGGGCACCTCTGGGTGGCTTTCTGAACCGGGACGTTACAATCTAACTCACTTTTATAAATCAATGATAAAATATGAAAGGTTTACCTCTCATAATAAAAATATTATATTGTTATTTCTTATAGATTAATCACAACACATATCTAAAATAATGAACATCTAGTGGTATATGGTTATTTAGGAATTCATAATAGAAATTCCCATGGTCATATAAGATATAAAGTGAGGAGAATTTATTTTAGGGGGTATACTGTAACACCTAGAAATTATAATATCTTATTACCTTTATATAATTCAATTACTATTATACCATCCTCCACAAGTAGCACCGAACATAAACTAAACTACATTATAAATATTTAACAACAACAGTTAAAACCTAATAGATGAATTTGAAATAATGAATAGTAATATTTTTTGTATGTACATATATTGATAACAAATATTAAATTAAATATTATTTAAATTAATATAATTTAAGTGAAATTTCTAATAAGATATCATAACTAGGAATTTTTTTTATAAAAATATTCATATATATGAAATCCAATTTTATTTCATAAAACATATGATTAATAATGATAAAATATCTTTTATAATAAAAATTTGATGACATCAATAGCGTTGGTAATAATAATGGTAATACATAACATTTACAAATTCGATTGCCCAATAGAAATGTTTTCAATTATATTTTATGAATTTATTAGAAAATTTAATTCATAAATATTGGATTTTGAAACCAATTAAATGATGTTCATTTATGAATTTATCATAAAATATATTTTATTCTATTAATATATAATAATTTTATAATATATTTAATAAATAGTTGAAAATATGGGATTTAAGAAAATTAGAATTTCTATACACTTTGTAGTATGTATTAATATACTAGAATATTGAATACCCATTAGATTAATCAAATATACTATTAAATAATTCCATTATAATTTTAGAAATATTACTTATTCAAATAAAACCAATTCCATACATTTTAAAAACAAATTATAATGGTATATTAATATAAAAAATGGTTTTGGTCGATGGATGAAATAATGTATATTTCACATGAGATTCAGTTTTGTTCTACTTTTGAAGCCTCATATCCATTAATTTTTTATAATAATTCAATTTACATAATTTAAGTCAATAGGAAAGATAATTTCATCATATATAAATAGTTAAATACAAAAACATCATTTCTCAATGAACTGTTTTTATGCGATTAAGACTTATTAGTGTAGAAGTAACTTTTTTACACGGTTGGAAATTTAATTTCAAAAAATTAATTTAATGAAATCATGACTCAAATATGAAATTATGAATAAAGATCAGTCTTATTCATTTTTTATAAACTAATAGCTAGTGTAATAAATTAATTACCATGGTAAAAGTATGTTTGGGTTAATTGAAAAAATATTAGTAAAGATTAATTATCACGAACTAACCTGAATACTTGCGAAACCAGACTCAAAAACAAAATATGACCAGGAACTAAGTGAATTAATATTCCCATTGGGTTGGAAACTATCACATGGAATCATACAAGAAATATATGGGAATGTGTTTTTCCATAATATATCTGAATATAATGGACACAAATTGTTATGATCAATACTCCTCAAGGAGAACGTTACATTAAAAACTAATAAAACAAACCCAAAATAGTACATTATCAAATTAAACATCATAATCCATGATAAAATCTATGTAATCCAATCAAATAAGTGGATAAAATCTCCATTGGTCACCACCATGACTCATGGTCCGATGGATTAAGAACATCCTCCACCACCATGTGGTGAATTCCCATTGCTGAAAGACGGGAAAATAAAATCTATAATGGCCATAAAGAAAAGGTAGAGTGTTATCGAAACAAACCAGTTGCGTATGATTAATTGATAAATAAACAAAACCAAATTAATAAACCAATTATGAAATAAAATTCAATAAAACAATCCTCCGAAAATTATTTTCTTATGTAAAAATGTAATTTTATGTAAAATAAAGAAAGATATATGAAAATAGGATTAAATGAACAATTTATGATAAATAGATTGTATAAAATAGTATTCGGGAATTAAAAAATCTATATTCAAGGATCACTACAAAAATAAATACATGCATATACTCATTTTCCTACCCCATTAGGGGAACACACTTTGGGTAATCAAACTACACCTCCTTAGGGCAGTCCATTCTAGACAATCAATCCACATAATATTCAGAGAGCTCATATTAGGAAGTTAATCTACACACCATTAGGGGATCCCACATTGGGTAACCAATCTACACCACATTAGGAGTGCCAATATTGGGTCATAAAAATTAACCCCATTAGGGTGGACCCTGTAAAGAAAGGTAAAATTCAAGGAAAATTTCTTCTTAATTTTCTTTGGGATTTTATAAGAATGCAAGTTTTGACGGCACTTGATTCCGAGGCCCGATGTGCCCGGAATTCCTATCCGAAGTTTAGCTCGGGTACGTTCAGTGAACGAACGAGCGGGAAATTCTAACTTTTGAACCGGTACTCGGAATCGAATTCCAAGGGCACCGATGGAACCGTAGCGCTGGTAATTGCATAGGAATGCCATTTCTGGAGTTGCGTTTACACGAGAGAAGTTGTTAATTTATGTGGAAGGTAAAATAAAAATTATGCAATAATTTTTATTTTTACTTTAAGTGGATTATGATTTGGGTGGAGGTTGGGGAAAACCACCCAACTTCCATTTGTAGGTTATGAAGTTGGTGGGCCCCACACGAACCCTACCCCTTCACCTTACCTAACCTTCCATAACCCTTCATAAATTATGACAACTTGTGTACTTTAATTTTGTGGTTCAATTCAAATTTTGAATTTCAAACCTTATGTTGTGTTAATAAAATAAGTAAGTATCTTATTTTATTTTTGGTTGGAGTCTTGTTTCCTTGTTAGCTTTGGGAGAAAAAGCTAAGGGAGTCTTGACTTCTTCATCCTCTTCGTCGAAGAACATGAAGAACGCGAAAAATGCAAAGAACGCCGGATTCCTCGGAGGTCGACATCTCCTTCCGCGACGTCTCCTTCCGCGGCGCCTCTTCCCGAGATTGATATTCCACGATGAATCCTCGTTCGACAAACCTCCGTTCAAGCTACGCTCAAGGTAGGGGTTTATTTAATTTTTTTAGTTTGTGATTACTACCTTGAGGTTCTTCATGGAATATGACCAATTTCTATCGATTAACGGGAGGGGGTCGGACCGCAGAAACACGGCCGACCCTCCTCTATTATTGATGTTGTTTCTATTATGGTTTGGAACAGATATGGCATGGTGACGACACACCGCGCCGTGAAAACGAACAAGGACGCGATGCCGTCACACCGCGTTGGAGAAACCTGAAGACACTGCGGCCGGAGCGGGGCCATAGCGGAGGGGCGCGGCGCCGTCACGCCACGCCAGACGATCCAAGGCCGCGGCCGGTTCCGGGCCGCGGCGGAGCAGGGTGACCGGCGGCTGGTTCCGGGCCGCCGGTGTTGGAGCAGGGGGGGGCCGGCCGTCGTCGGTCCCGTGGCGGCAGAAGCTGGCCGGCCAAGCAGGCCGACCGGACAAGGGAAGGCCGGGGGTTCCGAACCCCCGACGGCTAGCTCAACGGCCCCACTTAATGGGGGCCGCAGTTACAAGCCAGGGGGCAGGCCCCCCCCTCTTCAAACGGCTCGGCCGTTTGGCCGAGCGCCTAGCCGGCGCGCCCAGGCCGGGCGGTGCCGCGCCGCGCTGCGCCGGTCGGGCGGCGCCCAAGTGAGCTGGACCAGGACCCGGTTCGGGTCGACTCGGTTCGGGCCGACCCTGGCGGTATCGAGCCGGGTTGGACCGGGCCCGAACCCCTTAATACCGAATCTCTTCCGGTCGGATGCCCATAACTTGTGCTAAAGGACTCTGATCGATTCCCCGTAAGTTGAGATGCGATCCTTGGATCGATACGGTCGTTTCGGTATATCGCACTCAAGGTTTCATAATACTTTGGGTTCGGCCGAGTTGGTTCGTACACGAAACCAACCAGGCCCTCGGAGCGGAAACACTCATAACTTAAGCTCCGGATGTCCGATTGACGTGCCGTTGACTTTGTTGGATTCCTCTAAGTGAGATGGATCTTTTGGCATACTCCACTCGAGGGTTGGACATAGGTGGAGTATGGTCGTGTTGGTTTTGCCTTAAAAACCAACCGGGCCCCTGGGACGAAAAAGCCAATAACTCTCAGACCGGGTGTCCGATTGACATGCCATCTGCGGCGATGTGTTCTTGTTGACGATACGGAACTTTTGGATACACCAACTCTGGACTATGTGTCAATTGATGTATCAGACTGTCGGATCATGGAGAAGACCCTCCCGAACGAGCTTTCTGTGTGCGGGAACCCAATAGCTGGCTGCGTTTTCGACTGCGACGACGAGGAATGTTCAGAGATACTTAGTGGATTCGACGGTGATGACTACAACACTCAGCGATCCTACGTGGATCAGTGCTACTAATCCTGTGTGGGTCCAATACTGTGTGGATCAGCGCTCAGCGGTTCTGTGTGAGCCAGCGCCTACAGATCCTGTGTGGGTCCGATCCTGTGTGGGTCATTGCGGGGGTTAGTTACCTATCGATCCTTTGTGGGTCATTGTGGGGGTTAGTGCCTATCGATCCTTTGTGGGTCCAACGTCTTAGATGAATCAGTGGAAATATCTGACCATCGTTATCGTCATACAAAGGAGTCTACCTGTGTGAGCTGAATCCTGTTTTGCTTTCCTATGTGGATTGTTTTGAGCTATCCTGTGTGGATTTACGTTTTTCTTTCCTGTGTGGACTGGGATGTACATGGGCTTGGATGTTGGAGCCAAACGAGAATGGATGACTTAGGTATATGTATGGGCATATACCTAAGCAGTGTCGGATGTTACTTTGTGATTGCATTTTTCCTTTGTGGATTATCCTTTGTGGATTATGGGAGACCTTCGTGGGTCTCGGGGTCCCTACTGAGTAGCTTATACTCACCCCTTCACGGGATACGCCCACACTATGTTGTGTTGGTTGTAGACGACAGAAAGCGCTGATCGTGGTTGAGTCTTGCGGAGCAGGACGGTACCTGGAGGTGGACCACTGGGCGGTACGTACTCGGAGCGGTTGGTTGGACCCGAGGAGCAGTGGAGGCTATCTGTACCCACCCTTCAGGTGGGACTTCCAGTGGACGGCTCGACGCTGCGACTCTACTTCATAGTTGCTGTTTTCCCTTTCTAGCTGTACTTTACTTTCAGTTTGGGTTTGTATACTGGCCCACTTACTTTTCCGCACTTACTGTTGTACTCAGTTTTTACTTAGTGTTTACTTCTACTGCTTGCTTCCTCTGTGGTGTTTGTTTACTTCACAAAGGCAATGCCTTCAATTTTTACCGGGAATTATGCCTTGGTGCTAGTCGCCAGCCTCTATCCTATGGAAGGTGGGCTTGGGGTAGTCACGGCACGGGCCCCGAGGATGGGTCGGGACAAATTGGTACCAGAGGAGTTTGGTTCTACCACAGAACATTGGACTCTGATCTTTTTTTATGTGAAGCAATAGTGTTAAGCGTATTGGGTGTGGTTATCAGTCCAGGGAGTCCAGTGTTGGTGCGGCGGAAAATGTATCCGTACACCAGGACACTAACTTCTGATTTCCGACTTAATGCACGAAAACATTGATTTCATGTGTGATTCAAGTTTTCTTTTTGATTACTTTGTGTCAGCTCACCAGGTATACTGTTCTGACCATGGCACACCTGTTTCCTTTTCAGGATGGCCCCACGACGGCAGCCAGCTAGGCTTCTGAGAGTTGAGCATGAAGACAGCCCACCGAGCGACGAGGCCTCGGTACAGGGCCCTTTGGCAGCTGAGGCACCGGCGGTACCTTTACCCGTCGAGCCACCGATGCTTCCAGCCCCAGCCGTTGACGATGCACGTCGCCTTAGTGCACTGCACGAGTTCCAGCGCCAGCGACCGCCCAAGTTCCGCGGGGATACAGACCCCCAGGCAGCCGAGGACTGGCTGGAGGTAGATGTACGAGTTTTTCGGTTAGTGAGGACACCATCAGACCTCATGGTGATCCTCGCAGCGAGCCTACTGCACGCGACAGCGGGACGATGGTGGAGATTGATGCTCCAGGTGCACGATGAGGCATCTCTTCTCTGGACGGACTTTGAGAGCCTCTTCCGCTCAGAGTTCATCCCAGCCACTCTCCGTGCGGTGCGCATCCAGGAGCTTCTACAGCTATGGAAGGTCAGCTTGATGGTCGCCCGGTACTCGACGTGATTTACCGATCTCCCGTGCTACTCGACAGACATGGTACGGGACCCATTCTTCTGGGCCCGGACCATTGAGAAGGGATTGAGGCATGAGATCAGGGCATCACTGATCTCCCTCAGAATTCTGACTCAGGAAGGAGTACTGGAGCGAGCCCTTTTGATCGAGAGATTTTTTGCTGAGCCTTCATCAGCACCGAGACCCACCGTAGGGAGGTAGGTAGCAGAGTCTTCTGCATCAGGCAATCGACAGATGACTCATGGGTCCAGGCAGACCAGACCCTCAGGCAGACGACCTCAGGACACTGGCTCAGTTGTGCGGGGAACAAAACGCGGGGCCAGTCTTTCGAGAGGCAGGAAGTGCTACTCATGCGGCGGGCAGGGCCACATGGCTCGTGACTGCCCGCCCCGCCGTGCCGAGGAGCAGCAGACGGTTGAGGGGCCACCTAGGCAGAGGCAGAGGGTGGACCGTGGCGGTTCACATGGATCAGGAAGACGAGGCAGAGGAGCTGGCCAAGCAGAAGGTGGTGGGCGATGCTTTGAGGCTCTACCACCACCACCACCAGGACATCCACCCCGACCACAGGGAGCTGGTGGGCAGACACAGGCACAGCTCTAGGCAGCGAAGGCCTATGACCACGGCGCACCCGAGTTGATTAGAGGTACTATCTGTTTCTATTCCACCCTTGCTGCAGTACTTATAGACACATGAGTGAGTCATTCTTTCATAACCGCTGCCCTTATTCAGAGCTATGAGATTCGGACAGAGCCTTTGGCTCGATCCTTACTGCTAGAGACTCCTACGGGAGCAGACTCGACGATTACGCATTGGTGCCGGCAGTGTGAGATTTCTCTAGGAGGCGAGAGCTTCGGCTGGGATCTTCTTGTAGCGGCGTCTAGGCCTTACGACGTCATCTTGGGCATGGATTGGTTATCTACAGTCCATGCTCAGATCGACTGTATTAGGCGTAAGGTGCGATGTGTACGCACCGATGGGAGCAAGTTCACGTTCACCGGTGAAAAGGGAGACTTTGCAGCACAGGATGGACTCTTGCAGAGGAGAGGACATCCCATCACTCATAAGTTGGCTGGTCTCATCCTAGGAGCAGTTGATGTGCGGAGTCCTGGTTTTCCTGTAGTGGTGGATCAGTATGCGGACATCTTTTCCGACGATGTTCCAGGACTACCGCCTCGCAGAGAGGTATACTTTTATATTGACCATTACCCCAGTACAACCCCGATATCGACTCCAGCATTTGGATGGCCCCAACCGAGCTTCGAGAGCTACGGGTACAGTTAGAGGACTTGCAGGGAAAGGGGTTCATCCGACCCAGTGTTTCACCCTGGGCTTCCCCGATTTTGTTCACCAAGAAGGTGGACAGGAGCTTGCAACTTTGTGTTGACTATCGTTGCCTGAACCAGGTGACAGTGAGGAACAAGTATCCGCTACTGAGTATTGATGACCTCTTCGATCAGCTCAAGGGAGCATAGTGGTTCTCGAAGATAGACCTCAGGTCCGGCTACCATCAGCTCAGAGTTCGAGACGAGGACGTGCAGAAGACGACCTTCAGGTGTCGGTATGGCCACTATGAGTTATTGGTTATGCCATTCGGCATAACCAATGCTCAAGCAGTGTTCATGGCCCTCATTAATAGGATCTTTCAGGCATACCTCAATCGATTTTTCGTAGTCTTCATCGACGACATTTTGATTTACTCGACGACTGAGGAGGAGCACGCCTACCACTTGCGGGTTGTGCTAGACACACTCTGAGAGAACCAGCTTTATGGAATTCTCTCTAAGTGTCAAGTCTGGATAAGAAATGTCCACTTCTTAGGGAATGTTATCTCTAAGGCGGGAGTTGCAGTGGATCCTGGGAAGATTGAGGCAGTGCTAGCTTGGGAGCCACCCAAGAGCGTGACAGAGGTGTGGAGTTTCTTGGGACTAGCTGGATACTATCAGAGATTTGTTCCAGACTTCTACAAAGTTGTGGCACCACTCTCAGCTTTGAAAAAGAAGGGGAAACCCTTTGTGTGGTCAGACAAATGTCAGCAGAGCTTCCAGGAGTTGAGACAGAGATTGAACAACACACCTATCTTGAGGTTTCCTGAGGAGTGAGTAGGGTATGTAGTCTACTTCGATGCATCAGGGATAAGACTCAGATGTGTCCTGATGTAGGAGCGGGCAGTGATCACCTATGGATCACGTCAGTTGAGGCCGCATGAGTAGAACTACGCTACCCATGACCTGGAGTTAGAATTAGTGGTCTTCGCTCTCAAGACATGGCGACACTACCTGATGGGCGAGCGCTTTACAGTCTTTTCTGACCATTAGAGTCTCAGATATATATTCTCTCAGAAGGACCTGAATCTGAGATAGCGGCGATGGCTCGAGTTCCTCCAGGACTATGACTTTGAGATAGTCTATACTCCTGGGAAGGGGAACGTAGTAGCCGATGCTCTCAGCATGAAGACGGGCATTCAGCTACTTGAGGAGGCGACGAAGTAGCTAGCCGCTTTGCAGATATCCTTCGTGGATAGAGATGGGGCAGCCTTCCTTCAGTCTCTCATAGTCACCCCTCCACTACTGCTTTGGGTCAGAGAGGCACAGCGTGGGGATGCTGACTGTGAGACGCGACGTGCACAGATATCCTCAGGACAGGCACCTGATGGTTTCTCCTTTGGAGTAGAGCACAACGTCATTTTCAAAGGACGTACCTTGGTACCAGTTTCTTTACGGGAGGAGGTGCTGAGAGAGTTTCACACTTCACCCTTGGCGGTACATCCTGGACTGGTGAAGATGTACCAGGATATCAGACGATAGAACTGGTGGCCGGGCATGAAGAAGGATGTGGCGGAGTTCGTTTCTCGATACCTCACCTACCAGCAGGTGAAGGCAGAGCACCAGGTACCAGAAGGCTTGGTACAACCCTTGGAGGTCCTAGAGTGGAAGTGGGATGTGATATCTATGGACTTCGTGACTGGTCTTCCACGCACATCCAGAGGTCACGACTCCATTTGGGTGATTTTCGACCGACTCACCAAGTCAGTACACTTCTTACCCATCAGAGATTAGGGATCAGTGGAGAGCTTGGGACGACTTTACGTTCAGTAGATTGTGCGGCTTCATGGTGTTCCATCATCTATCGTCTCCGATCGAGATGCTCACTTTACTTCCTATCTTTGGAAGGGGTTGCAGGAGGCGTTTGGGACACAACTACGTCTGAGCACAGCCTTTCACCCTCAGACGGATGGTCAGACGGAGAGGACCATTCAGACTCTCGAGGACATGCTCCGTGCATGTGTCCTCGACTTTGGTCACAGTTGGGAGGAGCACCTACCCTTGGTGGAGTTCGTGTTCAGCAATAGCTACCACTCCACCATCGGGATGGCACCATACGAGGCGTTGTACGGCTGACCTTACAGATCTCCTTTGTGCTGGACAGACCCTGGGGAGTTAGCACTTGTGGGACCATAGATGGTCCATGCCACGACAGAGAAGGTCCAGGTCATCTAGGAGCGGATGAGGATATCTCAGAGCTGACAGAAGTCTTATACTGACAGGAGGCGGAGGCCACTAGAGTTCGAGGATGGCGACCACGTCTTCTTGCGTGTCTCACCTCGACATGGATTACAGAGATTTGGACGAGGCGGAAAGTTGTCTCCACGCTTCATCGGGCCGTTCCAGGTACTCAATAGGATTGGAGATGTAGCTTATCACCTGGCTCTACCAACTCAGTTGCACCGGGTGCACGGCGTCTTCCACGTATCTCAGCTGAGGTGATACGTGCACGACCCGACGCATATCATTGACCATGGGGAGATAGACGTTGATGATGGGGCGACTTTTACGGAGGTCCTAGTGGAGATCGAGGATCGACAGGAGCGGTTCCTACGTGGATGGTCGATTCCTCTAGTGTGCATCAGATGGCAGCACGAGAATCTCCAGGAGAGCACTTGGGAGCGGGAGGCTCAGATGCGTGCTCAGTACCCACATTTGTTTTCCTAGCTTATGATGTATCTTTATGGGGACGTAAATCCCTGAGGTGGGAGTAATGTAAAGACCCTTAAAAATAAAGGAAATTTTTTTCTTAATTTCCTTTGGGATTTTACAAGAACGCAGTTTTTGACGGCACTTGATTCCGAGGCCCGATGTGCCCGGAATTCCTATCTGAAGTTTAGCTCGGGTACGTTCAGTGAACCAACGAGCGGGAATTTCTAACTTTTGAACCGGTACTCAGAATCGAATTACGAGGTAACCGATGGAACTGTAGCGCCGGTAATTGCTTAGGAACACCATTTCCAGAGTTGCGTTTACACGAGAGAAGTTGTTAATTTATGTGGAAGGTAAAATAAAAATTATGCAATAATTTTTATTTTTACTTTAAGTGGATTATGCTTTGGGTGGAAGTTGGGGAAAACCACCCAACTTTCATTTGTAGGTTATTAAGGTGGTGGGGCCCACACTAACCCCACCCCTTCATCTTCACTAACCTTCCATAACCCTTCATAAATTATGACAACTTGTGTAATTTAATTTTGTGGTTCAATTCAACTTTTGAATTTCAAACCTTATGTTGTGTTAATAAAATAAGTAAGTGTCTAATTTTATTTTTGGTTGGAGTCTTGTTGCCTTGAGAGCTTTTGGAGAAAAAGCTAAGGGAGTCTTGAGTTCTTCATCCTCTTCGTTGAAGAACACGAAGAACGCGAAGAACGTGAAGAATGCCGGATTCCTCGGAGGTCGACGTCTCCTTCCGCAACGTCTCCTTCCGCGACGCCTCTTCCCACGATGGATATTCCGTGACGAATCCTCGTTCGACGAACCTCCGTTCAAGCTACGCTAAAGGCAGGGGTTTATTTAATTATTTTAGTTCGTGATTACTACCTTGAAGTTCTTCGTGGAATATAACGAATTGCCATCGATTAACGAGAGGGGGCCGGACCGCACAAACACGACCGACCCTCCTCCATTATTACTGTTGTTTCTATTATGGTTTGGAACGGAAATGGTGCGGTGCCGTCACACCGCGCGGAAATCGTGCGGCAAGGAATGCGCGGCGCCGTCGCGCCGCGCTGTGAAAAAGAAAAAGGACGTGACATCGTCACGCCGCATCGGAGAAACTTGAAGACACCGCGGCCGGAGCGGGGCCGTGGAGGAGGGGCACGGCGCCGTCGCGCCACATCGGACGATCCAAGGCCGCAGCCGGTTCTGGGCCGCGACGGAGTAGGGTGACCGGCGGCCGGTTCCGGGCCGCCGGTGTCGGAGCAGGGGGGGACCGGCCGTCGCCGGTCCCGTGGAGGCGGATGCCGGCCGGCCAAGTAGGCTGATTGGACAAGGGAAGGCTGGGGGTTCCGAACCCCTGGCGGCCAGCACAACGACCCCACTTAATGGGGGCCGCGGTTACAAGCCAGGGAGGCGGGCGCTCCCCCCCCTCTTCAAACGGCTCTGCCATTTGGCCGAGTGCCTGGCCAGCACGCCCAGCGCGCTGCGCCCAAGCGGGCCGGACCCAGACCTGGTTCGGGTCGACCCGGTTCGGGTCGACCCGGTTTGGGCCGACCCTGGGGGTATCGGGCCCGGTCCGACCGGGCCCGAACCCCTTAATACCAAATCTCTTCCAGTCGGACGCCCATAACTTGTTCTACGTGCCTCCAATCGACGTACCGTCAGTTGAGATGCGATCCTTGGATCAAGACGGTTTTTTCGGTATATCGCACTCATGGTTTCGGAATACTTTGGTTTCGGCCGAGTTGGTTCGTACACGAAACCAACCGGGCCCTCGGAGCGGAAACACTCATAACTTAAGCTCCGGACGTCCGATTGACGTGCCGTCGACTTTGTTGGATTATTCTAAGTGAGAAAGATCATTTGGCTTACTCAACTCGAGGTTTAGACGCAGGTGGAGTACGTTCGGGTTTTTTTTGCCTTAAAAACCAACCAGGCCCCTGGGACGAAAAAGCCAATAACTCTCAGACCGGGCATCCGATTGACGCGCCGTCTGCGATGTTGAGTTCCTGTTGATGATACGGAACTTATGGATACATCATCTCTGGACTATGTTTCAATTGATGTATCAGCCTCTCAGCTCGTGGAGCGGATCCTCCCGAACGAGCTTGCTGTGTGCGGGAACCCTAGAGCTGGCTGCGTTTGCGACTGCGACGACGACGACTGTTCAGAGGTCCTCAGTGGATTCGACGGCGATGAATACAACACTCAGCGATCCTATGTGGATCAGTGCTACCGATCCTGTGTGGGTCCGATCCTGTGTGGGTCAGCGCTCAGCGGTTCTGTGTGAGCCAATGCCTACAGATCCTGTGTGGGTCCGGTCCTGTGTGGGTCATTGCGGGGGTTAGTTACCTATCGATCCTTTGTGGGTCAGATCCTTTATGGGTCATTGCGGGGGTTAGTACCTATCGATCCTTTGTGGGTCCGACAGCTTAGATGAATCAGTGGCAATATCTGATCATCTTTATCGTCATACAAAGAAGTATACCTGTGTGAGTTGAATCCTTTTTTGATTTCCTATGTGGATTGTGTTGAGATATCCTGTGTGGATTTACGTTTTTTTTCCTGTGTGGACTGGGATGTACTTGGGCTTGGATGTTGGAGGCAAACAAGAATTGATGAATTAGGTATATGTATGGGCATATACCTAAGCAGTGTCGTATGTTACTTCATGATTGAATTTTTCCTTTGTGGATTATCCTTTGTGGATTCTGGGAGACCTTCGGGGGTCTCGGGTTCCCTACTGAGTAGCTTATACTAACCCATGCATGGGCTATGCCCACACTATGTTGTGTTGGTTGCAGACGACGGACAACGCTGATCGTGGTTGAGGCTTGCGGAGCAGGATGATACCTGGAGGTGGACAACTGGGCGGTACGTACTCGGAGCGGTCGGCTAGACCCGAGGAGCAGTGGTGGCTATCTGTACCCACCCTTCAGGTGGGACTTCCAGTGGATGGCTCGACGCTGCGGCTCTACTTTACAGTTGCTGTTTTCCCTTTCCAATTGTACTTTACTTTCAGTTTGGGTTTGTATACTGACCCACTTACTTTTCCGCACTTACTGTTGTACTCAGTTTTTACTTAGTGTTTACTTCTACTGCTTGCTTCCTCTGTGGTATTTGTTAATTCACAAAGGCAATGCCTTCCCTTTTTACCAGGAATTACGCCTTGGTGCTAGTCGCCAGCCCCTGACCTATGGAAGGCGGGCTTGGGGTAGTCATGGCACGGGCCCCGAGGACGGGTCGTGACAGACCCTATTGGGAAATCTAACTTCCAATGAATAATGTGTAAATAAAAAATTTCAAGTAAATTCAATATATAGTCACCCAACTTTTGTTTTCAACATTAATTTTAAATTTAAAATCCAAATCATGGATTTCATCAAATTCATGACCTAGAAAATCAACATTCAATAAAATAAATTTTCCTAAAGGATCATCATCTAACGAATTTCATCAAATTAGTTATGAAATAATGCCATAAATTATCTCATATTCAAAAAAAAGTTCTATTTCAATGAAATTGATGGGTTTTCAATCATTCATTTACAATATGAAACTATAATTAAAATTACCTATAATATTTTTACATAAAATCATTTATAAATCCATTTAATAATAATAATATAATTCAAGGTCTCAATTGATTGGTAAGTATTTATAGAACCGCCTACCTTTTCTCACATGGTCTAATACAACACCTATAATTGGATTTCCATTGAACAATGAGGTGAATAAAATCATGGAACACAACCTGGAATCAAGATCCATAAAAACAAGGATTAGATATATCAATGTTTTGATGTTATATCAATAAAAAATAGAATATAAGAGGATATAAAATGAAACCCACATGAGAGAATATCTATATACATGAATGAAATCAAATGAGATTAATTATGCTTATATCCTATAGGAGAAATGATATGAGGAGTCCAAACTAATTCTTGAGAGTCTTCAAAAAATTGGAATACAATTTATAATATATATTTGATGATTAGTGTTTGAACTAATGGTCTTATGTTTTTCAAATTAATTTTTTGGGGACAAAGAACATGTGCACATAGTATTCTTCATAGGCCACAAGGTTGAGCCATAACTATGTGCCCTATATTGTAGTATGTTTGGAATTTCTCAATTTTATGCATTGCCTATTTTACCATTGAAAAATAATGTAAAACCCCACTACTCAAATACTCATGGTTTGAGGTTTAGGTCACACATTTTTGTAAACACACACACCCCTTCCAATGGATCATACTAGGAAAAATTGCAAGGCTTTCCTTAATCATGTAAAAATTTTTACCATCCCTTAATGCTAAATAATTATCAATAAAACACATAAAATTACTTAATCAAACCAAAAATAAAATAAAAACAAAACAGGGGTCCTGAATTTCCTCTAATAAGGTAACTAGATGTTACATCCTCCACACTAAAAATTCTATATATCCCTAGAAATAACTTAAAAAACAATTCCATGTCAAAGATATGATGCCACTTCACTCTCGTCAGTTCTAAACACTCCATATACTCATGAGTATTAGAACCATGATACAATTGAACACATACCAATGTTTTTGTCATCCCACAAAGTAACTTTTTTATATAATAAACAATACTGAATATATACCATGTCATGGATAAATCAGGCTCAATATCAAGATCTTCCTTTCTCAAAACATGACAGGGGAAAGAAATATACTTTAGATTCTATGAAAAATGAAACAAATTGACGATCAAAGACACATGTGAAAAAAATATCTAAATGGTTTGAAAAATTAAGAACCTTCTCAACAAACACAAAAGGACCGACAAACCTCGGTTCAAGATTTCCAAGATTTCCATGATTTAAATTACCCAACTGTTTAAAATATCTTAAGAATACCTAGGAAACAATTGACAACACAAATCATCATTGATGATGATCATCATATGTCTTATATTGGCTATATAATGTAACCATTATTTAATGATTCAATTGAATCTTCTCTATCATCTCATGGAAAAACATTGACTAGTTGGGGAAGCTTCATCAATCTCCATCCAACACAATGTTGATTTAAATTTCCATTTATACAAGGATTTAAAAGGATCGCTTTGAATTATATATTATGAAGAAATAGTGTAACCAAAATAAACCAATCCTATGTGTTCATACCAAGAACCACCAATGTCAGTAACTCAAGCACGTACCATATCCTCGAGGATTGATATAGATCATTCTGTTTTACCATCCATCAACAGATAATATTTCATGAAAAAATGAAACTGAAATCCTTTGGATTCCTGGATTACACTCTAAAAGATATATGTAAAATTAATATCCATATTAGATATTGTAAATTATAGAACTCCATGAAATATTGAAATATCATACACATTGAGAATTTAAAAGTTAACCCCATTTTTTGTATATCAAATGGGTATAATATGGGATGATTTTGTCAGTATATCAATCACAACACATGTCACATTATTTCCCCTAATGTGCAAGATGAATTCAAAAAAATCCAAATAGGTCACAAACCAGATTCATCTCATCATTTAATGATACTGAATCAAACTAAAAGGTATGTAGTTGTAGTCCTTAATCTGATGAAAGGTATATAAATGAGTAAAAAATAAATGTTTTCATATCTGAAACCTAGAAAACAGAATCATCACTAAATATAATAGAACATATTAATCATTTTATGGTTCATTGAAATACCCTATCATGACCCTTATATAAGAAATTGTATAAAAACAAATTGAAAAATTATTGGATTCCCTTAGAAGATAATTTCAACTCACCAATGGTATTCGCACTACACAGAGGGTCCATAATGCTATGAATTACATAACCATACTACTTATCTAGATGAATCATATTGAAAAGTAGAAAAGGTAAACATTATACTTTCAGATACAACCTCATTTTATTCATTATATACTCCCATATTAAACTAATGTAAAATATCCAACATTTTACACTCTTCTAATTATTCGTTAACATTCTGTGTTGGATTTTTCATAATCAATGTTCTATCCACCATATTCTTCTTCACATGGGTGTAGGAAATAGAGAAAATAAAATACAATAGTTACTCTACCCAATTCATCTTTCAAATAATCAAATCATTTTTATAGAATATATAAATCATTCTTTTTTTGTTGGAATAAATGGTAATCCTTTCTCTAGAGATGTTATTCCACCATCTCATAAGATCATGTGTAATATTTGTGAGTTCGATCCCAGAGGTTGGATAATTCTTCCCATGTCACATATGATTTCATGAGCCATAGGCCAACACATGTTCCCCCTGTATATGAAAACAACCCAAATATGAACCTAATGTGTTATTGAATATTGTGTAGCCCTACACAACCCCTAAAATAATAAACACATAAATATGTCAAAAGATATTTCATCTCATCAAAATAAATATTCAATTTTTTATTCTATAGGAACATCACTACCTTCCATGTCATGGATATCATTATGGAATCAAGCATTAAAAATCGTTAGAAAAAATGAAATAATACTCCGAAAATACTAATATTATCTATATATCAAAAATAATAAGTGGTTTTACCATTTCATAACAACATCCTCATTCTTAGGATCGAAGAGATTCTATGTTCTACGAAAATGTGTCACATTAAAATCATTTCTTATATATTAGAATTAAATTTTAAATTCTTCATGTAATGTCTATGATCTCTACTGATTTACTAGACATGTTTTGAATGATTTATATGAACCAACTCTTTTTAGAGCAAATAAAAATATTATCCACAAATAACACTATGAAGGAATCAGGGTATGATTGTAATATTCTGATCATAAAATCCATATTTAATGTAGTATAATTCATTTGGAAAAATTAAATTACAGGATACTCAATGTGAACCCATAACATCCTGAAGGTAATATATATAATGTCATATAATTGAAATTATAAATTGTGATTTCTAGAATGAAGATCAATCATCTGGAACCCATTTTCCCAATTCAGTTGGTCTAATAAATCATCAATTTGTTTTAACATATAGTTATTAGTTATGAAAACATGATTTTTTTGTCAACATAGGGGTGTTGTGATCCTTTATCATTCATTACAGAGAGAACATGTTCTAGTAAAGGGGGAACACTCAGAAATATAAAGCCTTTCTCTAATATAACATCTAATTGATTTTTAACTCTTTCAACTATAACAGTTTTATATGATAATGAGGAATATACATCATCAGTGTAAATTTTAATATATCAAAGGTGAAGTCCACCGATCACACTAGTGGGAGACTAGGGTAATATGAAGGAAATACATCTGGAAACACGATGATGACTTGAGTAAGATTATCACTCAATTATTATTTATAAATTTCAAAATAAACAATAATATTACACAACCTAACTCTGGAAAAGGAATCCTAACTCTACATGAACCCAGTTCATATTCTCAATGAATGATATGGAACAACCCATCAGGTGTTATAAAGTGAATTTGTGAAATATACAAATCAGTTTCAAAATTAATATAAATCATCTAATTCATCCCAATAATTACATCATGTGAGATTTATAAATATCACAACATGATTTAAAAAAATGAGTGAGTTTCACTAGTATCAAATAAATATTTCACAGATAAAAATTCTATAGTGATGGTACCTATCTGGGTCACTAGAAAATCATCTGATTCCTTTGGAGAAACATCAATTGTGTAATAAAGCTTCATTCTCGATTATTGTGGTTAGAAAACAATAGATTTTGAAGTATCTAATTACACCAAAACAAAATTAAGCTGTTGATGAGCACAATACCCTACTTATAAAAAATTGTTATGTTAAAACTTATATAACCTGCTAGAATGTCAATACAATCTATAGATCTTGGGTGCCTGAGTGAAAAACAGTTTGAAACACATAACCCTTACACACATGAACTTATTTATATATCCCCTTCAATGAACATTAGTCGGTCTAAAAGAATATTACTATCTATATTAACAGTGTAGATTATCCCTATTTCTCTTTCCCTTAATGATACTCGGTAAACTGCTTCTGGGATAAAAGGTAGGTCCCATTATCCATGACTTACCAGCCATATCTGAATCATCCATCAACACTCTATCGAGCAAGATAACATGATAAGTGATAATTAATATGAATACATTGTATCAAATAGATGGACCAATGTTAAATCATTGATCTATTAGTATGTAAATTTTAAGTACCTAGGGATCAAACTATACAATCTAAGTAAAATAGGTTGCATAGTACTTTATATTCATTTCACCTTTGAAAATGTTGAAAAACTCTTTTGAATTTACCGAGGAAATTGAATATGGATATAAATTATTATTTAACATGACTCTAATGTATTTTCACCCCTTGAACTCATGCTTCTTCATCATCACCATCAAATCCCACCATCTCTTTTTAGGTATTTCTATAATGAAGGTAGAATAAATTACCTTAATCACATCAATTATTTATATTATCTCAAAAAGAATCTCGATCTTTTTCAACCAATCCTTATCCTCTTGAGGATATCTAGATCCTTTTAATTTTGGTGGATTGCAGAAAAGGAACACTTGAGCATGACTCTGAGACTCATACCTTTGACGTTCCACTTTTGGATATTGAATGGGGATGGATGTTGTTTCTTGTCCTAGAGTTTGGATAGGACACTGTACTATATCATCAGAATTGTAGCCTATAATAGGATTTCACTACAAAGGATCACATTCATCTGCCTTTTGGTGTCGATTAAAATGTTTTATCAATGTATTGTTTTGACAAAATATCAACGGACAACATTTAAAGCACTAATAAGATTACAAACACATAGGACATATTAACATGACCTCTATAAAGTAGAATTTGAAAATAAGATTTCTTGAACCCCAAGATGGTTGATAAAATTTTAGAACTAGATCAAAACATTACTAAATATTATTTTACAAACAACAATGGTGACAAAAGGCTTTTTATGAAGATATCCATCTCAGAACATTCCCAAAGCTACTGGATAAGTCCCAATAATTATATCTATTGTCTACTTGGATATCAAAATTATATATAGACATCATATAATGACAAAGAGACTCCTTTTGATACTATAATTTCAAGATCCTACCCAAATAACCTTTTACACTAACACCTTAGATGGCTCTGGTGTGGGCCGATGTGAATTCCTAAACCCCATGAGGTGACGACTAGCACCTGGAATCATATAATAAACATATGGGAAATATTTTTTCCATATAAAAATGGGTGATAATGGATAAAAACTGATATGATCAAATCTCATTAAAGATAAAATAAATAAACAAAAACAAGTAAATCAAACTCAAAAAAGAACATCATCATAGAACCCAATTTATGTGATGATAAAATATTGAACTACCCATAGAATACGTGGATAACCTCTCCACCAGTCACCCTTATGAATCTAAGTACCAAGGTACAAGAACATCCACCACCACCATGTGACACATTCCCTTTTCTAAGACTAATCAAAAGTGAAGCTAACATTTCTCAAATGCAAAGGAAGTATTTAAGAAAAATACCCAATAAGATCTCACCATGTTTTCGATAAACAATACAATAAAATAAACTAATTATTTTATAAATTTAAATACTAAAAAGCATGAAAAATCATTTATATATTTCCATATACACATTATTTCAATGAAAATGATGATAGATATATAAAAATATGCTTAAATGAACATGTTATTTAAAACATGTCAGATAAAGAATTTGATATGAAAAAATAATTATATAATCAAATATCAATGCTCAAAATAAATATATTCGTATACTCATATCAACACCCTTATAGGGGATACCATTTTGGGAAATTAAAATACACCCCATTAGAGGATAAAATATTGGGTAGTCAATCCACATACCATTTGGGGAGCCCGTATCATGAACACAATCTACACCCCATTAGGGGATCCCATACCCAAAAGTCAAAAAATACCTCATTATGGGAGTCCAAACTATGTAGTTAGTCTACACCCCATTTGGGGACCCCATCACGGGAGGTCAAACTAAAAATTAGTCATGGTAAATTCATACATATTGAATCAACATAAAATATAATATCCTAACATAAGTTATACACATTCCGTATACATTTGAAAACAAAAAATTTAGATTTCATAAAATTCGTTTCCATTAAAATTATTTTCCAATTTAAGTTAAGATCTTGTAGGATCAATATATAATTTATTTTATGAAATGAATTTTATAATCAAGCCATACATTTTTCCAAATTTCCCATTACATTCATTTTCAATGAAATTGGGGGTTTGTAATAAATTTCATGAACATAAAAAAATATCAATCATCTCAAATACAATATATTAAAACCATTATAAATTAATTCAATTTAACTAGTCAATTCAAGGATAAAATTCAAGGGCAATGATATTGGGAACCACTTACCTTTAATTACATTGTTGAACAAAACACCTGCAATGAGCTCACTAACAATGAAAAAGGTGATGGAGATCAAGAATAACTACCCAGAATCAAGGTAAGAAACCATAATTAGATCCATTAATAGAATAATGATCTATTAATCAGTAAGGAGGATATAATATAAGATAAGAAGAAAACCACATGAGAGAAGATCTTTTACCCAATAAAGAATAAACAAGGTCAAACTTGCTTAGTTCATCCAAGATAAGGGGTTTGATGAGTCAATACAACTTATTGAGAACCTTCATGACCATTTAAAATTATTTAGGATTTAGAGGGGTTTATTATTTGTTAAACCAAGGGTATTGAGAGTTTAAAATTATTTTTTTTATAAAAAACACATGTTCATGCTTTGCTGCATAGTCTGCACTCTTAGTAGTCATTGTACACCGTAACAATGTGCCTTCCATGGGATTCTATTTAAGGGGGAAAATTTTAACCACATGTTTACATTAACTATGTGATAAATAAAGAAACCCCTGTTGTTTGAATTCAAATAATATATGTGATTTCTTGCACAATGTTGATAAAAAGTACACCACCTTGTAGTGGAACACACATTACTGGATGGTTTCCTTGGTCAAACTACACCGGTTTCCCTAACTATGTTCCAAACATTTATATCCAATTAATTCTAAAATAAATTCAAAAATACATTCGAAACATCATGAAATAAACACCATGTAATGTACAACAAATATAAGTTTCATGAAGTTATTATAAGAAGGTAACATGATTTCTTTGTTATATATCATAATAATTTGTCTCATTAAATAGTGGTTGATGTGAGTTTCAAACCTAAATCATTTTAAACATCTATTTTTTACATTTTGTGTAATTTTATACTTTAATAAATAAGATTTAAAACACATGCACACTTGTTACAATAAAATATATTAAATAAAACAAAAAAATAGGGAATGTAACAAAAAATGTTTCACAAATAGAACCACCAAACATAAAAGTGACAAAAAAATACCACCCATAAGACAGTAAGAGTAATATCTCCAAACAAAAATATGAAAATATCCAAAAGATCCACATGGTTCATGATCATAATAATTAAATTTTCCCTAAAATGGTTTTATCCTTCAAAGGACTTGAAGACTCCCTTGAAGTTCATAATATACATAAGCACATAAAATTAATGGTGACTTGGAAGGCAAATTCAAGTTCAGGACCAGACAATTATCAACTATTTTATTTTATTTTTAATTATATTCATTAAACATTATCATAGAAACACAAATATACTTATATTATTATTATTTATAAACTATTATGTTTGTATATTAAGTTTATTATAATTACTTATTCATATACCCCACCCATTATGAAATAAATTGTTGTCCATGATTTGTGGATACCACGACCTCCACATTGTTATATATTTAATTTTCATTAATTTCATTAAAATTAAGAATATTAGGATGTTATTAATGGATAAATATTATTTTTACTATATTATTAAGGTTCTCGTAAGAAAAATTGGAGATCCTAAAAATTATGTGATCAATAAATAATCATTGTCAGTTTTATCATGATTATAAGTGTGCTACGTATATAAAATATTATTCAAATCTAGTAAGATATTAATATACTTTAATTCTTACTATAAATACTTCAAATCGGGATATATCAACCTAATAATCACTAAATATGATTGTTATTCTCCTATAATAATGATATTTAAAAAAAATTCATAATCACTCATAAAATCAATATATGTTCATGTATGGGTTGTTTTATGCACCTACCTAATAAATAAATTAAATTGGTATAAAAAATTACTATAGGAGAAAAAATAATTCTATAATATTATAGTTATGTTTCAATAGTGGGTTTATTATTTATAGTTATGTTAAATAAATATTTCATTTCATTATTTTGAAAACACACATCGATCATCATGAATCCCCAAAACATGTGTGTCGTTGATTTCATTGTCAAAAATAATTTTAAAACTAAAATGAAATGAATTTTAAACAATATAAATATTTATAAATAATCCATAATAGTATTTTTAATTGTATAATATTTTTTACCTTGAATAAATAATCAACACATACACCACTTTTATGAAACTAGTATGGATAAAAATAACCATAAGCACTAATTGTAGAAAATCAGGAAAATTCATATAGGGAATGAATTATCATAAAGAGTAATCATTAAAATGGATAATATCATGGTTCCAAATTAAGTTATTAATTAATATATGTTTTTATATAGGATGGAATATTACATGAATTGAATTCATGATAATAGATAAGGATTTTAATCTTAATTACCCATTATTAAGAAAAGTATTGTATTTATGAACCTAATATCATTTATTTAATGTATATACATCCTATTTTAGAAATAATACCCTGAATTATCTTTTAATCATGGTATCTAATGTTCAATTTTAATCCCTCTCTTTCTAGATGATTTGATCACTGTGTTCCCTAAGATGATATTTTTTTCTTGGTCTAAATTATGATTATTTGATCCATACAACATTTTTAACACATACTCACTATCAATTGATATATTTTTATCGAAATAATATTATTTAATAATATTTAATATCTAAATCACGTTCACATATTAAATAATTTTCAACCATAATAGTGAATAATTTTGGGAACTCGGTTTTTGTTCATTGTGTTATGATTGTGCTTTGAACTTATCTCATATTTATTTGGTAAATTCTACAATTTGATTGAATTATATTGTATAATCACATTGTTTTATATATGGTTAATTTTACTCTGGGTAAACACATTAAAAATATTACTACTTCTTGGGAAATTATCTTTTAAAATCATCCACTATCAATGTATGAATATATTATGATCGTGTTATTCCAATATTGACATATAAATATAATTTTTTTAATATAGAATGAAAACCACATTTTAGATAACTCATATTGGTTTATTTTCACATTGAAACAATGATATCTCATCTACATGTCAAACACTATAGTGTTACTTTTTATTATTAGTACAATATGAATGGTTATTAGCTTTCCTATCCATCCACTGTCCTTATAAGGATGGGTCATGAAAATGTTTTCAATTTTGTTAACATAGAGAAAAGTACTAGAATTCCATATATTGTTATTAAAATATATGTGATTATTGTAAATGATTTCTATATATATGTTTATTGATTTTGTATTATAGTGAATGCGTTAGACATAAAAATTTTCTAGTGGGGCCCAATAATATATAGATAATTAATTTATCAATAATTTATAGGAGAAAAAACTATGTGGGATTTAGTGTATTCCTCGACCCGTAATATGATGCTATCTTTTTATAAGGAATTACCAACAATATGTCATGATTACAGTCTAAATGATAAGTAATGTGTATTAGTAAAGGTCCATGGAAGCAGGTTTTGATGTCTAGAATTAGGCATTTTTATCTTATGAGATCATTATTATTGGTATTCATGATTTTATTTATTTTTATAGATATAGAAAAAAAATTAGTTTCATGTTGATTATGGAATCATGTTGTTTACCTATTGCTATTATAAATATTAGGCCATTATTGATAAATGATTTTTTTACTTATATATTTCCCTTACTATGAATGTGAACTCAACCCTTTTTATGTTTCCGTTTCCACTACTTATAGTGAAAATTATTACACAAGAAATATTTAGAATGATATCATTTTTGAATTATTTTTTTGATATTTTGAATTCTTATATAAAATATTGGAATTGAAATAAATAAAACATGATTTATCAATTTATGTAGTATTTTTTAATTCCCTAGATATATAAATAAAAAATTAGTCATTAGATGTATGAGACCCAATAATATTTTTTATTTTTTATTAATGTTAGTAATATATATGATTTTAATTGGTATCAAAAAATGTATGAAATTTATATGTTTATGACCACAAAAACTAGGATTGAAG
Source organism: Viscum album (assembly GCA_963277665.1). NCBI lineage: Eukaryota > Viridiplantae > Streptophyta > Magnoliopsida > Santalales > Viscaceae > Viscum > Viscum album. The sequence goes on from OY728143.1 coordinate 230,025,457, forward strand.
GTTTATGGTGTCACAAAAGTGTTATTAAATTGGTCCATGATTCAATAAGATTAAATTAGAGATATATGGTCAAGAACTATATTTTCATTACATATTAAAAACTTCTAGTTCATATCTATAACATGGATGAATCTATTGATTTCTCTTTAGATTTTTTTCCATATAAAGATCCCTTTAAACCACATGTCTAAGAATAAACTGAATATATAATTATCAATTTCTATATTTAAACATTAAATATTTTTCTATAAAATACCCTTACTAGTTTCTAAAACCTAAAAGTTTTCAACAATTGTTACATTTTTAATTTCATGTTTTTATCAATGATTTTTTTGAAAAAGGAGATTTTTGTGAATATAGATGATGGATACATTTATCACTATATGAATAAATTTTTTAATTATTCTCATTATTAAGGCTAAAAAAATTACTCATAAATATAGAAAAGTATATGGGGATTTCAATTTTACTATACCACATTCCAAATATAGTCTTCTCTTTATTGAAAAAAAAAACAAATCCCTCTAAGAGATAGACATGAACTTAAGCAATACCCCCATCTAATATTCCCCTGGTATATGTTTATTAATGACAATTTTTCAATAAATCTTCATAATGGTTTAGTTTCTATTCTCTATAATTATTTTTTTGGAGTTTAATCCATAGAAACATGTTGCAAAATTCTTTGTTTTTTATGGTGTTCCTCAAACAATTTATTATTAAACTCTATACCGTTTACTGTGTAGAACCCCCATATTTTTAAACACCTACAATTTTTCTATGTTTCCTCTAGTATTTATAAATATACATGAATTCCTAATATATATATTTTTTAAATAATCATAATTATATCCATTACACCATAGTAATACATTGAAATATAATAATTCAGTTTTTTTCATCTTAAACTATTGAGTTCACCATCCCACAAACATCCACATGTACTAGATTTAATAATTGTAATGATTCCCCCTTCATTACCTTATAGTTATTACAGATAATCTTCTTTTTTATAATGTACCAAATTATTGAGTATTATAAAGTAAGATAATGGGTATGTTTCATGATCCATTACATCTCACCATAATTTTCAGTTATTTTTGGGTCAAATTGCCAAACCACTTGTTCTATGATTACTTATTATTCATCAGTAAATAAGTACATATCTCCACCGACATTAGTGAGATGGAGGATTACTTTTTTATGAATTACTTATATTAAAATTGATCTGAATCAACCTTTAAATTTTAATTTTTTATTATTGAACATCACTTTATTCCCCATTCAAAAAATAGAATTAAAAAAATTGATTCTGGCCTTAATAAAGTAATAATTTTTTCTATCATTGGTCTTTACCAAAAAGGTTTCACTTTCTAGAGTTAATTATAATTATCCCTCATTATTCCCAAAATATAAAACATTATCCTTACCATATGTGAAAAAATATATATCTCAATTATTTCCTATCATATGGGATGTAAAATCACAATTAAATTTGGTTTCCTAGCTTTATAGATTTCACATATTTCAGTTATTATAAATTTCAACTTCTCAATTACAATTTCAGTGGATCATGTAATATTTTTTATTTCAATTGATGGTGGTAAACCCTATCGACCCTCCAACACTATCTCCTACTCTTCATCTAGATATGGTATAATACTTTTTTAGATTTGAAGATTATGTTTTCTGTTACAATGTTTTCTTATTTATAAAATTATCTTCTATAAAAATTAAAACCAATGATAAAAAATCTATTTTCTATTAGTTAGAAAACCCTAAAAAATATAATAATGGTTAAAAAAAATTATTTTTAACACAAATATTCTCACATAACTTTTTATTAATTCTTTCTAAAATATATGTTTTCACATATAGTAAAAATATAAGTTATACCCCATATTAAGATACAAAATAAATAATATATTAGTTTTCTTCATTTCAACCATTATGGGGTCAACAAGATCCTTATAGTATTGTGAGAACCAAACATATTTATAGGTGTTGGTTCTTTGGGTATTTTATTAACTGTGATGTTATTTTTTATGTTCATTCATTGTAATATATTTCTATTTTTCCTTAAATAATTAAACTTATTTGTAAGAAAAAAGAAATTCAAATGACTCTAGGAAAATATACATTTCTTATTTATATGTCATTAAAATATAACATCTTATTTTCACTATAAGAGTTGGATGTATATCATGCACATCATACTTTTTTCAAAACACCATTACATCACATTTCATTTCCTCTATTATTTTCACATATTTTCACTGAGTTTTTCATGTCATCAACAATCCTAGTAAATTAATTAAAATTTATCTTAAATTAAAAAAGAAATTGGGTTTCCATTATATATAACATTATGTTATTCAGTATCAACTATTAATTTTTACTTCTCATCTTTTTTTAGAAAATATAATTGGTAGTCATAATCAATACCAATAGTCTTCCTATTTCTTTTTCATAACCATTATTTCATCCTAATAAACCTCACCTATATCATTTAGGTCAACAATCCCCTTGATTTCTGCACCTCCATTACCATAAAATTATATTTGTGACTTTTCTCTTTTTACCGTTGTGGTTTCATCATTGAGTACTTTATATTCCCAAATACCTCAAATTTTGTCTCATCTATTTTTTATCTTCATGATTTATAAATTTTTCCACTTTAAGAATTTATTTTATCAATTTTAATAAAAAATTTCAGATTTAAATATTTTAGTAATGGGTTCTTCCTCCATGTATTTATCCTAAAACATATTAGGACATCATAAAATAAGAATCCCTATTTCTTGACAATATAATCAACCATGTGGAATATTTAATTTGAATTTTTATTATAACATAAAATGATTTGAGTAAAGGAATTTCATCACCCCATCATATTTTTAAGGACCTGAATCCACGTAAATCAAAATATCATTATTTTTCAAAAAATGATCTTATTTTAGGAGGATTAGAGGATCTATCAATGATTTTTCAAGTGAAATTCTAGAAATATGAATAATTAAATGTCTTGTAATAATTAAATGATGTTTATGTGAAGTTCATGATGGGTAAATTTTAGTGGTTAAATAATAAAAATGAATCAATTTTTTTTTGGAAAGAACCAAAACCTGAGGATTATAAGACATAAAAGGGAATTAAGAATCCATTTAATCCTTTAGGTTTTATGTTTTAAACATTTAGAACTGCTCAGGTTTGTCAAACCCAATCTCTACAACACCTCTCTCCCAATTCTATGTGACCTCACAATGCACTCTTTGATGTTTTGGGGAATCCATTGTCATGTGTGGATCTTTATCTTCCCTCATTTGATCATTACCGATCTTTCTTCCATTCAAGGTATGTTCTAACCCCAGTTATTAGAGTATATTTGATTTATTTCCTCATGTTCCTCATATCCATGCGATGACGCCTGATCTGCATGTTTTTATTGGAGTATTTTTGTTGTTTTTTGGTTTGGTAGTGGCACGACATCCTAGGGATGATGTTCTTATGGGAGAGGCTATTAGGATCCATAACATTGGTTTAGATTCATTGAATTATTGTTGACTCCATTTTTAAGGTAGGGTATTCATTTATTCACATTTAATTAAGCGTGATCATAAATTGAGATTGATGTATCCCCTTTGATACCTATGACATTAACAAAATAAATTCTTAAAGTAGATTAAATAATTGGTATAGATCATATGGTGAAGTTTATATTTTGTATCATGATGTCATTATGCCATTTATTATTCCTGATAGTGTTGTATCTATGTTGTTCTTATTATTATTAGATTAACATTTCAAATTGGTAAATAATGTAAACCCATAATTAATTTATAATTAATTGGCTAGATTATTAAAGAGGCATGATTACTTAATCTGGTGTGATTAAAATTTAATGATACATGCATTTTTAAATCATTTTATCATTTATGTGTTAATGTAACTGAATAAATATGTGATATATATTGACTCTAATCGATAAAAGAATTAATTTCATGTGAAATCAATTTTTTATTTAATTTTTGATAGCTTGGTCTTTCTTGTTAGTTAGGGTTCCCATAGCTAGAACCTGTAAATAATAAATTGGATAATTCAAGATAAAATAAGAATTGGTTTTGTGATAAAATATAATGCCTTTTTAGGTCCTAAGTTACATATGTTCTTGTAAATTCCATGTTCCTTGTGCTTTGGAGCTCTAAGAGATCATTAGGTGAGTAGTTTGGATGCCCTGCTTTAGGGGTAATATTTGAGTTTCTATGATTGCTTCCTACTGCTTGTGATGTGATGTCACCCTCAGATGCATAATCCTGGAGGACTTTTGTGATATATAGAATAAGAATGAATGGTTTTTGTTGTAGCAGTTGACTCTTGTGATGAAGGATGCATCAGAACATGCATACTGCTATAGGAGAGGAAATTGGTGATGATGTAATGGATTGAAGCTAGTATTACCCATTGATATGAATGATGGACTGTTAATTGAATATTTTTCATGGATGGAAGAAAAGTTTTTTGTTTATCAGCTTTCTTTTCTCCACTACATGATATATATGGATGTGATTTTTTGTATACCTTGTTTGGTTGATTAGGTTTTTTTTACTTGAGAACCTAATAGTATGGAAAGTAATGTTGTTAATAATTGAATAAATGCTTAATCCATGAGTTTGGAGTCTTCTAGGATGAAATGTTGAGGTTATAATCTAAGAGTTCATGGACTCAATTATCATATTTCTCGAGGGGATTGATCATTATTTTAATGGTAATGAAATGTAATTTGGAAAATGTTAACTATTAATTAATGGTTAATTGATTAATTAATGTAAATAGAAACATATGAGAATGAATAAAATAATTTTATATTGATCTTTAAATGGTTGTGTGCTTATAGGATATCTGGAATTTGTAGTGTCAATTTGGAGTCTGAGAGTGGATATATGCAGTGGAGCCTGAGATTAGGTTATGACCATAGTATGGTTGTGACTTATATTATATCATGTACATTTTCTGTTTTTAAATAGTACTCCACCCAATTGGTTAGGGAAACTATCACCCTAGGGATTATAATCCCTATGACTGTTTTCCCCAAAATCATATTGGGAGGATGGATGATTGCCTACCCCCTTTGACCCAACTCTATTCTATTGGTATTTACTTGTACTAATATTCACAGTGGTAACTTTTACCCATATATGTGTGTAGATGGGTTCAATGGCTAGTGGTTATTTCAAAAATATGTATTATAGACATTGTTTCATAAGAACTATTGTAGGTATAACATGCATATGCTATCATGTACTGAGGATCCTTACTCAATGTATGGGTGGCGATGGATTAAGGTATAATACCAATTGTATGATCCACATTATATGGTCTGTGGTGGCTCACAAAAATTTCCATGTTAATTTTGGTTACATAGATGTAGTGGTTTGTTTCATGATGTGCACACTATGGTGATTCACCCATATGTCTACGAGATATCCATATTTAAGAGAGATTCTCCTGACATGCGACATTCAGGAAGAGCAGCAAAACAGTGGGTAAGTGGTGGAAGGGTATAATTGATATTATTTATTATTTTATATTATATTGTTTGTGATACTTGTATTTAGTATCCCTAGTTAGTATGGGAACATAATATACCTATTCATGTAAAGAGTTAGTTTCACTTGTTGTTCATTTTTCTTTATCATGCTTCCATTACGATTTTTCTAAGATTATCTTGGGAGGTTCCTACTGATTATGTTATTATACTCACCCTATATATATATATACTATTTTTTAGTTCAGTTGGATAAGGTTGGAGATCATGCTGGTTGCTACCATCTTGTGCTTTTTGTAGGAGTTCTTTGGGCTTCGTGGTCCTTATCTCCTTTACATTATTTTGGTACATACAGTTTTACCTACAATTATATTAAATATTAAATTTAATTATATATGTGAACCTTATTTTTCTTTTATATCGTACTTTGAGCATGTGTTTTGTAGTTTGTGTCTTATCTATCTATACTTCATGTGTTCTCTTATATGGTGATGCCTTCTATTCCTGTGTTTATTATACCCTCTGTTCTGGTCACCAACATGAGGCCTAATGAGGGTGGGACTCAGGTGTCACTATCTCTCTTCTCCCAATCCTAGCCTTGGAGGGGTACCCATTGTGGGGAAGGGTCATGAAGAGATTCTTATAATTCATAATCATTAGTCCATAAATGTTTCCCCATTGATTTTCATGAAATATCGTATGAATTATCTTTTAGAATATATTAATTATCATTATTATTTCTCTCATTTTCATTGAGTGTGGTATATAAACACTATAATGCCACCTCTTATGTGACTATTTCATCAAACATTGATAAATTCATATGGAAATAATTATGCGGTCTTATTAGGATCCTCTTGAAAATTTAAACAATGACAGAATATTCTCGAAGACCATGAATGTTATTAGAAAAACTATTTAGTCATTGAACGAAAACATAAACCATCTCATCCACACATGACCTTAACATATTTTTAATTATTCAATAAAAAATTTAACTCCACCTCGACTTTTTTTGGGTCATATTTCTAGATGTATCTAAGACTACTCAACATCGCATGCTATTTTTTATAGGACATAACTTTTATAATGATGTGGGTCGAGAAATATCCAACAAAATAATAAAATTAATTAAAATAGAAATCAATTTCATTATGATTAATATAATATATTGTTAGGACCAAGATTAAGGAAGAGATGGTTTGCATGGTTTGTCTTTTTTCGATCATGAAAAAGTTATCATAATGAAAAGACACCTTGAATTTATAAGAATTCGGAAGCTAGAAGTTTGATGATTCAGAACCGATAATATTGAACCTTCAGAACCTGGTGCACGAAGAATTCAGAGTCTGGAATTCGGAGTCTGGAAATTGAAAAGTTCGGAACCAAGATATTGAAAATTCTAGAAATATGGATGATAGGAGATGTGAAGGAACTAATTGTGACGATGATTTGCTGTTTTGTAACTCTATTTTGTGAGTATGTTCAGGTACTCACGATGCAAGAAAAAGTTGGATTGGGAAGTCACACCGAGAACTTGTTGAAGCCGTTCCAAGAATCAGGAAGAGCTGTTTCAAGAACCCAAAGTTCGGAGTTGACTTCATGAGTCAGAAGTTCATAGCGGGAAGTTCAGAGTTGACTTGTTGAGTCAGAATTTCGGAGTGACAATGGTCGGAGTCAACTTCTTTAGTTATAAGTTCGTAGAGGGATGTTCAGAGTCGACTTGCTGAGTCAGAAGTTTGGAGTGACGATGTTCGGAGTCGACTTCCTGAACCTGAAGTTCATAGCCAGAAGTGCAGAGTCATGCCAAGAATTGGTGAAGTCATAACCAGAAGTCGTTTCGAGAACCTGAAGTCATACCGAGAATTGGTGAAGTCATATCGAGATCCAGAGGAGTCATACCGAGAATTCAAAATCTTAGGTATCGATGAATAAAGTGGAGTCACACTGAGAATGAAGAATTTTTCATAGCGAGGAAGAAATGAAAATCCATACTAAGAAGTAATGAAGAGACATACCGAGATTTGAAATGGTGTCATACCGAAGAAGAGGTGAAGAGTCATGCCGAGAACATAAGTGATGCCGAAGACTCAAGAAGGATGGATCCAAGAAAGTGATGCTGAGAATCCGGATGGGTGGATCTGAGAATATGATGCCGAGAAGACAGATGACAGGATCCGATAATGTGATACTGAGAAACTTGTGTAACAAATTTGGATCTTGAAAAGGCCAATGTTCTAAATCATGAGAAGTGGAAAAAGATTCGATAAGATTCTAGAAACATTGACAAAGTCTTAATTACTCCAAGATTTCAGAAGAAATTAAGATTTAAGAGAATTTAAGTGAGTAGGAAAATATTTTGGTTTCCCGCCTAGGCACACTTCAGAGCACCTATAGAAGGAGATCACAGTACTAAGTAAACTGTTTTTTATGATGCTTTAGTGAGAGAAGCTCTGATAATCTAGATAGAGAATGAAGTGTGTGGCCGAATGAGTTTTAGTTGCAGTTTCAATTGAAGCGAGAATTTGATACTGGTTGACACCATATTGAGTTTCTCAGATTAAATAAAACTCAGATTGAAGAATCAGAGTGAAAAAAGAATTTGGATCGGTGAAATTTGTAGTGGATATTCAGAATGAGGAATCAGTACTGGCTGTCACCGTATTGAGTTTCTCAGACTAAGGAAGACTCGGATTGAAAATCAGAGTGAAGAATAAAATTCGGATTGATGAATCAGAGTGAAAAAGAAAATTCGGAGTGAAGAATTCAGAGTGGAGATTCGGAATGAGGAATCAGTACTGGATGTCACAGTATTGAGTTTCTTAGACTAATGGAGATTCTTATTGAATAATTAGATTGGGAAAATTCAGAGTGGAGACTCGGAATGGGATGTTCATACTGTAATTGATCTATCTCAAGTCGAAGGAGTCCTTGCCTTTCTTCTAGGTAAGGAATTGAAGATTTGTGCTGAACTTTATTACACATGTGTTTTTGAAAGGAAGTTCAGGTAACATAAGTTGTTACAAGAAACGAGACTTTTCTCTATTGTGCTAAGAGGGTGCACATGCACTGGAGTGATTGTTTCACAGTGTTTCATGAGTGTAAGGGTATATCCTACTCGTTGTAATCCAAGGATTGTTTTCTTAGTGGATTGTATGGTGCTGGATTGTTTCTAACCATACCAAGGACGTAGCTATTCTTATTGAACAATGAACCTTGTAAATTGTTGTGTTCCTTTGGATGTGTGCTTGCTTGTTTCTCTGTTGGGAAGTTTATCTTTAACAAGAGACAAAGGTTGTTCTCTTTTTAAGAGAACTTAAAAGAAGAAAAAGGGGTACCAATGATTCACCCCCCTCTCAGTGGTTCATTACTCTAACTGGGTCCTTACATATATTGATCATCTCTCCATTTTCAATGTAATCCCATGAATTTATTCTATGTATAGAATAATCCATAGTGATCCAAAGTAGTGTTGAATCCTGTTATTCCAAAGAGTTAAATTTAAATCATAAAAAGTGTATTGTTTTGGATTATAATCTTTTTAAATGTACATGTAGTGGAACAAATCCAACACATACCTTCATCATTGATACAACATTTTGGTCCCAAACAATGGTGAATACCATGATAGGGTGGGTGATCTAGGGTGTTATGAATTTATTTTTTTAAACAAAAATAAGAAAACACTCATCCCTCATGAAAATAAATCTCACTATCCACCCATAATTATTTATAATAATATTACATTTTTTAATGTCGATAACCATATAGGATAATCGAAGTAAAATTCATGGAACTATTCTATTATACATGGAACACATATCTCATTACATTTAGTTTTAATTTTTCTTTAGATGTGCTGACCCACCTGGTTTATAACCATTGCATGATAAAAGCATACAACTATTAAATTCCCATGGAATTGACTACTCATCTGTGTATTTATTCCATAATATTATTAGATATATAATAATAAAACAAAAAATATAGTGTTTCTATCAGATCCTCATTGTTCAACAAGAATATCAACACAAAACTTCTAGTGGGAATACATCATGGATCTCCTCTTCCTTATTCTATAGAATTATAATAATCATTTGAACTCTTTTATATATACAATAATTTTTATCTATTTTCAATATTTCAAATATTCTTAAACTTATTTAAGAAGTTTTTTAATAAATTTTGGAATCAACCATTAATCCATAGGTCCATATTATTTCATTTTTAATAAGACTTTTACATCATTCTTGATGGGAAAAATGTATTAATTTGGTAATTAATTTCCAAAATCCCATGTGAATCCTTTGAAATCCTAATATCATCTAAAATTATCAATATGATCCATAATTGGAAAAGCACATTTACCACATCATGGATCCCTTGACCAAGACATGATGTGACTCTGTTTTAGCAATCATGTAGCATGAAATTCCTTCAACAAAGAATAAATTATCTAGAGACGGTATCCATAAAATATGATTATTTTATTTCATTTTAGTGCTCCAATATTCTCATCACAATGTTCATAATATCTATTGATCAATAAACTATATTGGGCATGGTTCTATCCCCTATGAATTATTAAAATAGTTGATCAAGACTTCTAATTCCCCGATTCCACCTATTTCATGTAAATATCAGAAATCATTGAGCCATAATAATCCGTTAAAGGTCCATTAGTTTTAAAAAGGTATACCTCATAGTTTAAAAACATGGTAATGTTAAAATTATAGTTTTAGATAGTGATATATTAATGAATAGTTCATTCACAAAGGTGTGGTTGTCTTAAATATGGCTGAGCTACCTCAAAATTCTTATGACATTTTGGGTCATGGTAATATTATCCATGTATTAAAAATATAAGTCCAAAAAATGGTTAATTATATAATATTAGTAAGTGTTTGAGGAACATAATTATGTGTCACTCATAGTGTGTCGTGGTATATCCATAGAAGAATCGTCATTCAAACTTGTGTGCTTAAAAAAAATTCCCTTGTCACTTATATGGCATTATAACTCCTTCTAAGAAGAATACACAGAGATGATAAAACCAGATAAACCAAGTGAAATATTTCTAATGTGGATGCTTATATAAGGATATGAACTTCTTCTATGAATTCCCATTTTTGAAATTTACTTGATCCACCCACACTGTATCAAATTGGAAAAATTATCTGTTCATAAAAAGATTCAAGTGTTATCACCCCTCACTATATCAACTTATATTATCCAACATTATCATCAAAAAATGGACAAATTCTCTACCCCAAGAACTACTCCATAATAAATCTTCTTACCATTATAAATCATGCTACCTATGGTTGATCTTCCTCACTACATCAAAACAATAGTTCCTTGATCAAATGTTTTGATGATGCCAGTTCGATTTTATCATATGTTTATCATTCTCTATCAGAATCAAAAATTATCATGGGAGTGGTAGATATCACTTTTTTGTGGTTCCTGTACAATTCTTTTGAAATATAACAAAAACACTATGTTTTATATGGAATATATTCGTATGGACTTAAGAGACTATTTTAGACCATCCCCATACTCTCTTATAAATAAAATGGATGCCAGTAAAATTCAATGATGAATTTCCTATCAAATATTTATATTCTTATTTATTATTAGATATTTTAAATTTTAGTAGTTCTATATTTTATTCAATTTTTTTAAATTTTTTGATCTCTGTGTGACCTAAAAACACCATATACTTATGAATCATTTTCATAGTGCAGGGGTGGAGATAATATTAAAATGAGAACACTATGTATGACTATTTTCTATTAAATATATTGATAGATATAGGTATTTATACAATATGGAGGGTATGATTGTTCCATGAAGGTTCTTTAGAGGATAATAAAAAACATACATTTTGGTTTACACCATTGATGATATTTCAAAAGTAGAACCAACAACATTCCAAGAATATTTTCTCGATACCATGGATGATAAAAATACACTATTGTTTGTTAATTTGTGAGATTTTTTTAAAAAATTATGTTGGGAACTATTATATAGATTTTGGGTTTTTAAATGGATATCATTTGTGAAGATCAATTTTACTATATAATAGAAACACTAGATTGTGTTTTCTAAGAATATGTGATTTTCATTCTTCAGAAGGGTAGTTTTCTAAATCGTAGAACAATGGGACACTACAAAGAGCATTTATTCTAATATTTTAATTTCATAGTGTCCAAATTATACCCATATTCAATATTAGTTGGTTTAACCTCATTCTACCATTAATTTTAATGGATATATTATAGGAGAGCTAAGGGATAACCTCTATTTCATTATTCATATATTCTTACCATGTTCATCATTTATATTAAGTGTAATTAGATACTATATCCAGTTACCAGTTCTATTTCTTTATCCGTTACGTTTTCAAGAGGATCTTTATCCAGTGCGACCCATGACATCCATGGATCTTGTATTTATGATTTCAATGTTTTTAATTTGTACATACATAGAAAAATTTCATAATGATTTTTGGAATTGGGTCCATAGAAAAATATAAATTTATAAATTGGATTAAAATTATTTTCAAAGAAATTAATATTAGTTAATACAATGTCATATAATGAGTTTTCCTTTATGGAACATTAATATGATAATGAACATAGGGTTACTATAACATTAAATTGTATTTACAGTTCCCAACCATAATGGTGACCATTATGTGAAATGATTTTTCTTAAAACATATGTCCATTAGTAAAGCTGGCAACTATCTGAAAGTTCCATGATTGTTTTTGACTAGTAGGGGTTGGATACTCTATACTAGATTACATTACTATATAATGTTTCACACATGGAAATATCCAAGATAGAGAATTACAATTATTCACCAATAAATAAGAATTCCACATGTAATATATATAATATGATATTCGTTATTGTGTTCATATTTATTGGGAATTATATTTGATAATGTTTTTAATGTATATCCATAATTGTATATATATATATATATTAATGAGATATATGATATCAAAGTCTCATTGAAATTTATGACATTTTGTTTCTGTGATAAGTAATATCGCATTAATTATGTAGTCAAGAAATAATTTTTCCCTTCAATGTTATATAATATAATATATCTAGGCATATGGAATGAAATGACCATTTTAGGTTAAATCCATGCCAATGGTAGTTCATCGAAAATTTATTTTATAGATGTCAAGGGAAGATAATGAACCACATACGATGATGGCACCGGTATGCAATCATGATGATGATATATCGAGATAAATGGATTATATTATAAATTTATTGTTCATAATTTATTATTATCAATAACAAATTAACATAATTCTCTATTGGGACCATAACATGTTTCCAAATTCCAATTATAGACATTGTAAAGGTTTTAAAAATACCTTAAAGAATGAATCCTATGAGTCCACTCACCAACTATATCCATAATTATAGTTCAATCAAATTTGATTTTAATGTTATTAATATTTATTTTTCTTGGATCATGAATTAATAGTTTTTTAGTAAGCTTGATCACATAATGTTCATAACTTGATATTATGTTTATAAAATATATGGATTTAATATTAAATTAGTATTATTTTGAACTTAGTTATTGTATAATACTTTTTCATACCTTGTCTATAATTCATGTGGAAATAAAAACTAATTATTTTTTATATAAATATTAATTAAATTATTTGAATATTAAAAAATATATATTGAAAACATTATTCAATATAACACGTCTTAATTAACTCATCAATCAAAATAATGATATATTTTATTTTAATAACCTATGTTATTAAATTGTTCAATAATTCCAATAAAGGATTAAAATCCAACATAATGGTAAGATAGTAGTGATATTTAAATATTTATTAGTTAGTTTATTTCATTTAATATATTAATATTAATATTATTATTATTTGAAGAATTATTTATATAAAATATATAATTAGTTAAATGGATTATAAGTAATTAATAATTGTGTAATCCTGTGTCTATAATTTGATTTATATCATTTCTATAGTCAAATGGAAATTTTTTAAATAAAAATTCATCTATAATGAATTCTATCTTGAGTGAGGTGAATTTTTTCAAGAAATCTATGAAGAATGTAAAGATTCAATCATAATACTCCATCTCATGAAAGAGATAAAAATATAAGATATTTATCATGATTCAATGGAATCATTTTCAGATCAATGAAAAAGTTTTGAGGAACATGCTTTCTCTACACTTTTACCATAAATTTGATTTTCACTATTACAATATTCATGGATCATGTGGGGATATCTATATAGGAATTATAATTTGGATTCACGACATAAATTTGGATCTAGGTGTGGCTAACATATTGAACATCAGTGATAATATTATTATGAGGATTATGTAATTATTTTTATAAATTAACTATAAATTGAATGTTAAATGGTCATCTCAATTTATAATATATAGTTCAATTTTTCATCGATTTCCAATTTATAATGAATATGTCTAAAACCCATTTATTTCTCCATTATCAAAACTATGTAATCTATTCAAAAGAATAATCATATTTTATAAGAGTAGTAACATTATTATTTATATTTAGTTTTTATATTTTTATTTTTTTTTGAATTTTTACAGAGCATCAATTTTTGTTTACCCATTGTTTAATATGAAATATGAGGTAACTATATACTTTATATTCAAAAAAATTTTATTATTCCATAAATATATAAGGAATTATCAATTATCCTACTGAAAAATTCTGATTATTTTTGTTATTGTAAAATTCTAAATGATGTATAATAAATATTATATTTCATGTACCCTAGGCTAACTAAAAAGTGTAAAATGCATAAATCACACCATTCAATAATGGGGTAGGTAAATTGTGTGATTACGAATAACATATTGAAAAGTATTTTGAATGAATCTAAATAGATAACATGTCATGGTTATGGTGTACACAATGTGTGAATCCATAGGAATTTGACACATTCTGGTAAAATTACTTGTTGTGTAATTAATAGAGACATCATGTATTGATAACCAACAATATTGATGATTATAAAAATTGTTACATGTTATGTATCTAGTGTACACATTGTTTAACATGCATTTACCCATGTGTAATGCATGTCGATTCAATAAGAATATTGTGAGAGTTTTATTAAAAAGAGAACATGTTTTGTATATAGTTGTTCATGCCATGTAACTTGTATCTACTCATTTAAGATTTACACTATAATAGGTGTTCCAAGTGAGTTAGACACATCATAAGAAATATTAATTTTTTGTAAATACTAACCACATGGATTATTTATTATATAAATTTTAGGGAACATTATATTTACACTAATAATACATAATAAGTGATTTATAATAGATCTTGTGGAATTTAATGATTTAATTATAATTTTGATTTTTTTAGAAAAATAAACAATGCGTATGGTCTTTATAGATTATTTTTAATTCATGGGAATCTCCAAAAGTATAAGACACATAAATTCATGTGATTCCATGTGTCTATACATGTCTTAAATATTTCATTTCCCAATAGATATAACAACAAAACTATTATTTCCACATCATGTCATTTAAGAATACATGTTGGGTAAGTACACAATAAAAAACAATGACTTCAACCAACATATATATCACATTGTGTGTGTTATATTATATAATACATAACTCATAATGGTATACATCATGTCACCTCTCATAAATACTATATATATTGAATTCAATATATAATTTAATTTGATGATATGTACACGCACCATTGGAATTTTTCAGTACATGGTTTGTTTCTAATTAATTATAAATTATAAATTATTTATTTAATTTATAAAAACATTATAGAGAATTATAATTATAAGGAACATATGGATAATTAATTAATATAAATAATTTAATAATTGATAAAATAATTAATTTATTATTCGTGATATTTATCTTTAAAAAGGAATTAAAATGAATTATAACTATTGTCGTTGTTTCTTGGGACTGATCGTGAGATTAAATGATTTATGTTTCTGTTAGTTTTTAATTGATATATATTTTTTATTTCATTTCTAGTGATAAATTTATTATTAAATTATTAAGGATGTTCTATGTACTATTCCATCCCATTAATATATATAGTCCTTTAGTTCCATGGTTTGCTTTATGTAACCATAGAACATTGGTACCCCTAATAAATATGTGACTAAATATATATAAAAGGGCATCTAGATTAGAAGATATGGTTCAGGAAAGAGATAAGGTGAATCCACCTATAGAAATACACATTGTATATGATTAATTCTTCAATATGATCAAGGTATCACCTCATAGAGTTATTCCCTCTAAGGTTGACGAATGATTTTTCATTGTCTAAAAAAATTATCTAGTAAATAAAATATCAACCACATATTCCCATATAATATTATTTTTATGTAAAAATGTTAATTTATTTGTTTATTTTATTAAATAGTGATTATGTGAATTAAAATGATCATATAAAATAAAGAAATAAATTATATTTTAAGATAAGAAAATAATGTATAAATCCTTAAATAATTATATCATGTTATTTTTATTTAATTATTTAAAATCCAAATAAAATGGAAAAGAATGTAATTGTTCAAATAATGAATATGTTTCATAATATATACAAAATAATTAAAAAATAATTAGAAATAAGATATCAACATAAAATATTAGAGTTATAATGAGAAAACACATTGATGTGTTGGTTTAGACATTATTACAAACATTCAATCATCATGGAATTCTAATAAATAATTTTGATTGAAACAAAAAAGTTTTTATGAAACCAACTATTCCTCACAATACATGATGTAAATAAGAGGAATGTGTAGTGGAAATCAAATTTAATATTTCTGAATTTGATAGAACGGTCAACATATCAATGAACATTGAGTTAATATAGTTGTAATGACTTCCTACTAAAATAAATTCAAATATTTTGAAAAATACCATTTCTAGGTTACTTAAATGTAATTGTGGATTGCATCCCATCCAATATCCACATGACATGACATTGATAATCAAATTAGTTTGGATATTGGGATTTGATAAAATAGTGGGAGATTAAAAAACTGATATTTATTACAAAACACATTGAAATCAAGATAATGTACTAAAATATTCATTTAGATATTGTTGAAAATGGAATGAGAAATATTGAAAACACTAGATAAATTAATGTTTAAAAATGAATTCTCTAGTTATTATAC
This sequence comes from Viscum album, assembly GCA_963277665.1. Lineage (NCBI taxonomy): Eukaryota > Viridiplantae > Streptophyta > Magnoliopsida > Santalales > Viscaceae > Viscum > Viscum album. Next base: position 230,042,229 of record OY728143.1, read on the forward strand.
AATTCTATGACTTTTAAAATGGCTTCTACATCACACTTATACTAGAAAAAAAATATTATATACTACATCCCCCTATTCCTAATCAACTAGATAAACATAAGAGAGATGATAATGAGGATTAAAATAGAAGATACATAGAGGATCTATAAAAAATATTAGATCAAGCTACTTTAGATGATTAGAGAGATAACAGTACAACATAAATATAAGTTTTCTTACAATATTGAAATTCCTCTCCTAAAACATGAAAAAAGAAACAGTGGGAAAAGATAAATGGGTTAGTCAATATATTACCCCATTGTAAACAAAATGATGAGTTAGTATATAATAATCATTCCTTGAATATATTATGTAATACTCTATATTACGTGATGTATGGATTACATATTAATAATAATATATATAATAATATCATATTATCATCCATGAATACCATATTATTCATCTTTTTCATAAATTACTACATAAAAAATATTGATAACTCACACTATAATTTATTAACTATAGTTTTTTTAATGGAAAATAATTGGTGGAGTCATTGTTTCACACCATATATGATGAAAAATGTTAAATTAAAGGGTTAAAATAACATGACTAGTTAAATATTTATGGATTAATTACAACATCCTTCAAAGAGATAAACAGATTTGTTGAAAAGTAGTTAATATTTGGTTATCTTCTTCTGAAATGACTACAATGGTAATTGGATGTATGAATACATTTTATTATGAAGAAGAAATAATAATTATTTAATTTATGTATAATCCTAAATAGATATAATATTTTTATTTAAAACATTGGGTACTATATATAATATTTAATCCTCAGAGTTTTTTCCAAATACTGGAACAATGCAAGATTAAAAAAATTATAATAGGTATGGTGGATTTTATAAGTAGTTGAGAAAGAGAAATTACTAAGATACCTAATGAAATTTTACTCAATAGATTTATTATGTTCTTCATATATTTTTTTTTGGTTTTACCAAATAAAAGTTTCTTATATCCCACTTCTAGATATAATGAGTCAATATTTCATAGTTTAAATGAATGATTTTAGAGATTTTAATTCCCAACAAATGGTTCAACAGACCTTTAATAAAAAATATCAATTTAAATCAATGAATACTTAATATAATTAAAAATTTTAGGGCTCATATATATATATATATTTGTTGGAATATAAATTTTTTCACCTAAAAATAATGTTCTTTATTATAGCAATATAACTTTTCCTCAACAGTCCATCTTAGTGGTATCTCTTATTTAGTATCTCGCTAAGGTCTCATGTATATGACTCACAATGTAATTCCTATCAAATTAGTGTTGGATTTAAATTTTATTCCTCCCACTCTCTAGAATTATTTTCCTATTATGTATATACCTAGAAGTATGTCTAAACATTTATTACAATACAAATTATATTACACACATTTATTTTTAATTTTTTGTTAATAAAACTTGAGAAACAATTTTATTCCTCAATTATTATAGAATTTGTTTAATAAGAATTGATGAATTATTTAAACAATAATCTAGATATATGTTTATGTATTTCATTAGATTATATTAATTTTTTTTAAAATTAGAATTTTATATAATGAACAAACTTGGTAAATTCTATAGGTTTTTCATCGATGTCTCATTGGAGTATATCATAAGAAACTATTTAATGTTTATTAAGATAGAGAGTAATAGTATTGATAAAATTTCATTACTTATATAGATCTAATATGTGATGATAGTACTAAGAGAATTGATAAGGTACATTTTATGTATTCTAAGACTTCCATAATACCACTGAATACATGTTTCACAAATAAAACAATAATACCTATACAATATGTTATCCATATTGACTAATGGGTATAATTTAAGTAATTTTCTAATGAAAATCCGTTATTTCATATCTTTGTGTGATTATAGAAAACTATTTATTAATACAATTGTATCTTCAATAAAATATTAACTAATAAAATGTGTTAATCTAATTTAGTTTTCCCATAACCACTCATGAAATTACTATCCCAAATATTTGAAAATAATAATCAAGAAAAATTAATTTTCAATATTATGGAAGAACAATTGTTTTATAAAAGTAGAATAAAAGATGAATTCAAGGAAATAAGGCTCTGAATATGCATGATCTGGAATAATAACAAAAAAATCCAAAATAATTAGTATGTGTTTTTTTAATAATATGAATACTCCCTTTTAAAGTTATAATCATATAGGTTGTTTTATATTCACCATGTCGAATGATATAATTTTCTATAAGGATAATGAATCCAATTTGATGAAATAAATTTAATCATGATGTGGTTGACATGATAAAATGAATTTATTGTCATATTTCATGAACTAAATTCATGGTTTATATTTTGGTAGTTTGTAAGGTTGATGTATGACTATATATGTGTACAAAAGAGGAAGAAAAACATATAATACACATGTTCTTACTTAAAAAATATTGATTGGTTACTGATGGTTTCAGGAGATGTATAAACACAATCTCTGAAAAATCCTTTTATAAAACATCTCTCTAAATTAAGTTGATTTCTTCTTCTCATAGAAACAATATATGAAAATTATATAAGGTAATTAGATATTATGAAAACTTGTTTTTCGAAAACCTATGGATGATATTCGTATGACGTGATTAGAATGGTTCGTAAACCATAAAAATTAAATAATGAATAAAAGTCTCAAAAAATTATGGATTGATAAAGGACCATTATCGTATAATATTATTTTAATTATGACTATAGAGAGTTTTTTTTTATTCATTTGTAATGTCTTACTTGTGTCTAGAATAGATTAGTGATGATATTGTAGTTATTTATGCTAGATATGATAATTAAATAATGAATACATTTATTTGGTTTTGTTGTTTAATAACAATAATAATATAGAAATTAATCATGCAAAGAAATGAATTAATATAAACATAAAAGTTATATATATTGGGATATATTGAAAAGGATTTGTGAGTTTTGAATCATAAAAAAATAGAACATACTTTGAAAAAGTAATAAAAAGTACAAGTTAGAACAATTTAAGAATGAATTGTTACATATTACACAAGGAATGTAGCGTATCCATGTGGATGTTTAGAAGCACATTTGGGGATTCATGTGAGAAATAAAATTACATATTATTGAGATAATTAAATTAATTTGATCCTACATGATTTATAATAATTATTTTATTTATTATGTGTATTGAATAGGGAGTAAATATAAAATTGAATTAGAAGAAAAATACAGATTTATATTCTAAATAATCTAAAAGGAGAAGTTAATGTATAATGGTTGAGTACCTAGTCAGAAGAATTATGATCATACCAATATGAAAGGGGATAAAAAAATGTTCTTCAAATAGATAAATTTGATCTAATATCATAGTGGAGCCATGATAAAGGATAATCAAATCTTATTATAGTTAGTGTATTTAATATTTAAATATCCAATGTATATTGTGTATTATAATGAAGCATAATAAGTTATTTTCAAAATTATTTATGCTATATTTTATATTTTCACAATAACCCAAATGATTAAAATATGGTAATTAAATAAATATTGTATTGGTCAATGTTTTTATTTATAAATGTAAAAAAATGTTTGATACTAAGAGATATCAATTTTGGATACACTTCGGTGATTAATACCCAATCTCCTAGACTCGTCTTTCTCTCTCATAAGGTTTTCCTATGAATCATTTAATAATGTTGGATTTTTTTAATACACTTTGTAACATCTCAGGTAATATTTTAAATGTGGATATTTTGGTATTTTTTTTAATTTCACAATGTGGCTTCCTAATTCCATTATTCTTGATGTCGTGTGTGTGCCTTTATGGTTTCCATAATTCTTCTATAACAAATTTTTTAACTAGCCATTATCCTTTATTTATTGTAATGATGGAATTTATGATCACATCATTTGTTAGGAAATGATGGTTTCTAGTAAATAATGAGGGTGCACATAATCATACATATTTAAATCATGGATATTTCAAGATATATGCACCTCAATCATCTTATTATCACAATGATATTCAAGGAGGAGGGTACTTGTTTTCCGATGATTGAACAAGATCTCAAGGGAGAGGTTTGATTTGATATACATTGTTTAAACCATGTAATAAGGATCATTATGTTCAATAGAAGAGGTATTCTATGGGGATAGGGTGTTGTATAGGGCCGTACAACAATGTTACAAGAGTCATAAAGTTCTACAAGATTATGTCGTCTTATGAATGGTGTTCTTTAATATTTTGGGGAATTTTTGTTTAGTGGATTGTTAAATTAATTATGTGATAAAACTATTGTCTCAATTAATATGGTAGGAGGTGTATCCTGTTTTTTATTCATGTGTCGTTGGGTGGAAATCCTTGAGAAAGGGATTGGTGTCCTAACACCCATCATTATGCCATCTTCCCTGATTGTGGGGGATGTTGTGTGAGCTCTACCTTATATCTCTCTACGTAGTAAATTGAATCAGTTTTCTCAGATGAATTGAGTTGATGATTCTAAAAGTTTCTTCAAATAATCATCAGTTGGGTGGCTCGAATAAAGTATGGGTGTGTCAGAACATATCATTTGGTGCTCACATCACATGTCAGTTCTATGTGAAGGGTTATCTTCGTCATTATGTTAGACCATTACGATATTCCCTATTTGTTGGGGTGATGCGTATTAAATTATTGGATTCCTTATTGAATGATCTAGTAGATGGGGCACCGAGATGAAAGTTTTTTTATTTTCATGATATGTCCATCTTTTTCGAAATTTTGGTCATTCCAAAGGTGTGAACGATATGCATTGCATATGTGGGATATTGTGTCATCTAGTCCATTTCATGGTAAGTGGGTAATTTTTTATTAGGAATTTTTTCTTTCAGGTCTTTCAAAATGTAATGGGTATCCTTATTTAACCATTTCATAAAGGGGGATATTGTTTTTCCATTTTAATAAAGAGGGATTGAACCTCAACCATAAATAAAATTGGAGTTATTTTCTCAAATCAGTGAAGTATGAGTAAAAATAATAGCATACAAAAACATTACTCATCCCTTATTATATTTTAATATCATAGAAGAAGGGAGTTTATAAGGCAAGATATAATAATTCAAATATTAATTTTCTATATTTTATGTTTTAGTTAGTTTATTTGGTTTTATAAACTAACCATTTTTACAGATTAAATTACCAATATATTCAAAGGTATTAATATTAATAATTACCTAATAATGAATTTAATGTTATTATTGATGGCATTAATGTTATAATATTCTTATTCTATCTATCACATCAAAAGGATTTTTTAATTTACCACTCTAATGGAATCAATACTGTTCTATGAAAATATTATTATTAATATATCTTCAATCCTAGATGACATTTGGCCAACATGAAATAATGGGTTTTTAACATCAGGTGATAGATGCTCTTAAGTATATGGTTATCTTTTTCAGGTATATTAAAACATTATGGTCTTCACGAGAAGGTATTATATTAAGAAACCCATCAATAGAATTTCCCCATGTTATATGGATCATTAAAAATTCCTCTTTACTAATGTGTGTAGTTTCCATAGAATATAGATTAATAATGAAGTATATTTTGAATTGGAAACATAGTATTAATGATGAAAAACATGAAAATATAATATCATTGAATGATAAAATACACTACGAGTTTATATAATATACGAAAATAATATATATGTTAAAAATTATTTTTCGATTTTCAGTTTTGAAGGATGATTCTTCTATCACTTTAAAATAAAATTTTCATGTTATATTCATGTTCTTGGTCAAACATAGAGGATTTTATTTTTGAAATTTAAATAATGATAATCAATAACATAAGTTAATTTTAATATTATAAAACCTACATGATTATTTTGTATGAAAAATATATTATATTTTATATCAATCATTCATATAAGGTTTTTGTCTCTGTGACATTATCTTATTTCTCTATGGGCTTTGTGATGTGATGTTCTACACCAATATAGTAATTTTTTATGTTATCGTAATGCCACATATAATGTTGTCTAGAGGGTCATAATATTTTTTATCAAGTATGAAAATAAAATTCCAATTGAACATAATGTTAAAAATAAAAAAGGGTGTTGACTTGTGGATTATTAATTATTCTAGTTAGGTTAATAATTTAATGTAAATCACAATTTTTTAAGCTCATAATATATGAATGTTGAATATTAAATATATTTTTCATTTTAATGAACATATAAAATTTATTTACCTCATGTTAGTCAATTTAATGGTAATAAAATTACCTATTTTTGAAATTAATATTTATTTATGTACATGAATATTAAAATAAATGCATATTTATAGAATTGATCAATGTAATAATTAAATAATTATTAAATGAATAATATAATTATATAAATTTATTTAAATAATTATTTTTATTAAAATTTGGATAAATTATGTGGTGGATTAATAAGCATATCTAAGGAACTTATGGAAATGATATTTATATATCATTTAAGTGCTAATTGAATTTAAAAATAGTATTAATTTTATAAAAATAACAATTTTTTGGCATGAGGTTTATATAGATGAAACAATTAGTTTAAGAACAATTGTTAAATTATTAATTTATTTAATATATATATAACTCCTTTTTTATTATCCGTAGGGCCACATGATAATTCATGTGCATACAAAATAAACACTAGAGAATTATCATAATACTAAATAGAATATTGTAATTAACTCTATAAATAACATTCAGAGTCAACCATAAAATTCCCTCTCATGATTAAGGAGGTAAGATAACAATTCATCCTTGGCCAAATGTTTATTGTTATGATTAATGGTATTTGATGAATGGTGATGAGTTCCACAATAATTACTCCTAGAGTTACAATCGTAATGTTTTCAGACTCATGGATCTTGTGTGGATATATTATGATTAATTATACATTATTTAATTCACTCCATTCATGATCCAAGAGAAGATACAAAATTTATCATCAATTATTAAATACTTATAAATAAGAGTTATTTTTTTTATAAATTAATTATAAATTAAATGTTAAAAGATATTCTTTTAGAATATTCCCATGTTATTTTATCATGTTATTTATATTTATTAATTGATTATGACTAACCAAATATATTTTGGAACAGGTCCAATGACGTACATTGACCCTAGAACCATCAACACTCTCTCTAATACCCATAAGTCATAACCCTACCACAGTGAGACCCCTTTATTGATTAAAGAAAATTATTATACACAAAATTTTGAGCCTAAATTTAATAATTTAGGTGTTTTACCACATATTTATATCAAGTTGTTTTAGGACAAATTATTGAATCCACCTACGTTGGGGATTTTTAGTGTCAATCACTCAAATGTTTGTTTCTTTTTCGTAGTTTCATGTTTGGATTATTTTTTTGTAAACTATTAGGCCAATGTGTGTTTTTTATAAGGTGATAATTCTCAAATTTAATGTTAAGAACTATTTTCTGTGACGACAAATATTTTTATATGGGCCTTGAAAACATTATCCATGAAAACCATGTGAAATTTCTCATGTGCATCATATGTGGGTTTCAAGGTTGGTGCATGGTATGCTAAATGATACGACTAATCTAGATGACATGTTAATGTTGTTTTAATTACTCAATTCATATTACACCATCTATGAAATAATACATAACTCTAAATTTCCCTTACTCTAACTCATTGGATTTTTCTAGGGGGACCCAGGGAAACTCTTCTCTTATCCATTTTAGATTCATTAGCTAACAATTAAAGTTCATGTGAGTTTTATATAGTTGGGATTTGATTTATCCTATATTTAACTATTATCATTATTTTATAGTAATCCACTCACTATTTCTCCATGGTGTCCAACACCATGGTTTTGGATACAAAATTAATTATGTTAGATGATGTTTATGGATTTCGTTTCTCATCTAGGTACCAAATCATGCATTGTTATTCAATGGTGACATTATTTTTTTGGTATTATGGATGGTTATTATATAGAATTCTATTTTGTTGATATAACTTAGGTTCTGTTGTTCTGTAAGTTAGTTGTTTTTTTATTTTCTATATTATTAATGATGTTATGGAGGTGACATACATATTTACTCATCATAGTTTTATTTATATTTAAAATATATGAGGATATCAATTTATATTAAGTTTTATTTTTTAGAAAAATAAATTATAATATTCATGGTGTTTCTAAAAATATCTTAAATAAAATATTTTTAAATATTAACATTTAAAAAAAATGTTATCAAATGACTTTATTTTATCTAAATTAATTTTCTCATGGGATTTATTTTTAATATAATTTTATGTGGAGGAATTTAAAAGGGATTTTCTTTTAAATAAACTCATTTTTTATTTTATACTTAATATATGAATCCTATAAATTTAATTGATTCAAATAATATGTGGTGATAAATTTTATAGTTTTTTGTTTCCATGTTAATTATGTTCGATATCTATAATTTTGAATGGAATTATGATTTATTCTAAAGGGTTTTTTCTCTATTTTAACCCATATATGTTAAAAAATAGTATTTTATATCTGGATATTTGAGTTGAATTATTAAAAAAAGTTTGGTAAATAATTGAAAAATTTATTTCATGGTTTAAGATGTAAAAAATTAACAAAGGCCTTATTTTAATTTTATGTAATGTGTTTTAGATTGACCCCACATGCTTGATTTTGTATTTTGAGCATCATAGTCCTCAAAAATATGTTGGGAGTATTTGGAATATATTTTATTTTGATGAAAAGTGGAGGATTTAAATTTTTTTATTGATATATGTTTAGGAATGTGTTTTTATTTAAATAGATTTTTTATTTGTGATTGATCTCTTAATTGATTCTACATACTTCAATTTTTTTTATCTTAGGAACCATGAGATCTTAATTATTGTACTAGAAAAATTACCACTATTACAATATATTCTCTCACATGCATAAAATTATGCCATTAATATTAAAATAATAATATGACCTAGATGAAGTTTTTTATACAATTGAATGGGAGAAAAAATGCTACCAGACCTTGAATATTATCATTATAGAACACCTTTTGAAATTTAACAATTTTTTTTATAATAATGTGAAATTATGTGGGCTTGAGTGTTCTCCAAACATTGTTCTATAGGGATAAACCACTAATGTCGGTCATCATTCCATAATTGAGTGGACTAAATTGTTTATTACATTATATTATATTTCTTATACATTATTGGATTCTAATGGTTTTTTACATTCATTTTATATATATATTGGTTTTTCACATCTAGTATGTTTTGTGTTTCTTATCAATGTTATTTGTTATATGTTTGTTTTTTTACTTCATCAGTTTCATTCATTTTATAACATGTTTAAAACCAAATTAGTAATGATTTTATATGTAAATTCCTAATCAATGGATTGTAGTCAATGATAAATTAGTCATGTTTTAATAATAATTTACATACTTTCATTGAAATTTTTTTAAATTTAATTTCCTATAACTCGTATATTTTTATCTATTATTGTGAATGGATTCAGTAAAGGAATATTGGGTTTTACATATGTAGGTTAGATTATATGTAATTTTAAAAATGAATTAATCTCTTAAAAAAATTCAGGTATGCATTAAAGTAATTATTTTTTAATGGAATTCTTTATAATCCATTACTACTGAAAAGGAGCTATGAAATCATTATCATACACTACTATATATGATGTGTGTAGTGAAAAAGCTTTTAAACAATTGATATATAGCCATATTATGAGTTTTTAATGTCTCAAAATCTCCTCTGGTTTTAATTTCTATGTTTACACTACCTAAATATAACACACCATGATTTTATAGTATTCCTCTTTTAAAATTTAATGAATTCAATAGTTTATGACTCACGTAACACTAAGTTTAAAAAAATAATATACAATTAAATAAGACCATTAGAATAGTAATGTAACCATTATGAATAGTAATATGAAAAATAGATTATTATACTCACATATGAAAGTAAAAATAAAATTTGCGTATATTATAAATGAAAATATGGTGTATGTTATCAAGAATCATGTAAATAAATATTTTAAAATGATAAATTATGTTTTGGGATTTCTGTAAAACATAAATATCTTTTTTCAATTTTATAATCAAGATAATAATTTAAAAGACAATTTAATTTCATATTATTGATGTATAAATAAAATTTTTAATTTCATATAATGATAATATAATTTTATGAGGCCTTAATTGATTTTGTATGTGCCATAAACGCATTTATATGTTTTGAATTGGTTTTCACGAATAAATAATGATTTTCATAAAAAAAAATTTAATCATATTTAGAAAATTATTTTATAAAATGGAGTTCATTTATAAATTATAGATGTCATAAAAAGTTCATGGGGAATTTTTTAAATTTTTTGAAACTGTAAATTTGTTGATGAATAATAAAATAGTGTTATTTATGGTATATATACATTATAAGATAAATAAATTATTCCTTGATTCATGATAACTATAAGAAATATAATCATGAACATGACACAATTATTTAATGTATTTAGATATAATCCTGAAACCATTCATATTCTTGAGCCAAAATAATGATCTAGTGATTAAAATAAAAAAAATCACCACTCTCCTCCACTATAAATACCACCCCTCACTAAATATTCTATTAAAAATTAAAAAGACTTGAATATTTCTTATATTCTATACATTTTATCTCGCAAACCTCTCCATGGATTTTTTGTATTTATGGTCACATAAAAAGATCATTTCTTCGTTCCATAAAGAGGTTCTCATGGAGAAGAATTCAATAGGTAAATCATTTTTCATTATCTTTCATTTTCTTTTAATTTATTTTATTCTTATTATATCCTCACCTATTCATTATAGTCATGCATGATAAACATGATTGGGAGTGGGTAGTGAACTCTCCCTCAAGAAAGTTGGTAGGCCCAGACATCTTTCATTGTTTTTAAGTGGCCACATGGTTTTGTTTTCATTATATTTCGTTATTTTTTTCCAAGAATCACTAGATTTTTTCATTTTTGAAAGTATTTTAATAATTTATAAAGTAATATTACAAAGGTACAGTTATCTTTTTTAAAAATTTCTTCTAAGAAATAAAATTCTCACATCATGTTTTAAATTTATTTTCTATAGTTTTAGTTGAAATTATTTATGATGAGAGTTTCTTATAGGTGGCTACATATGTGAATTATTTTCATTTATTATTCTTATTCATTATAGTTTCATTTTGTTGTATGGGGTGTATCTGATTCTCTAGAACCAAGACCAAAAAATTTCTTGATATGTATTAAATGTTGTGTCGTTTTTCTGTTTCTTTAAAAAAATACAAAACATTTATCTGTGTTGAACCCAGAAGCATGAGTTTGGGTATTTATATTTTGTATTAGTGTGATGGTCTAAACCAATTTGAAGATTATATGTTCTCTGGAGAGTATATAAGAATATCATTAATAGTTTATTTTAAATTATAATGATGGAAAATCATAATTTTCTAGAGTATGATGAATGAATTGCGTGTGCACAATTAATTTAAGAGGAGAGAATGTAACATGGATTTTTTTTAAATTTTATGTAGGTGTCTAATAAAATAATTATTTTTTAATTTAAAAAATAAATATAATTTTAATAATTAAAATAATATAATTAAAAATATAAATTAATTTTTTAAAATATTGTATTAGATTATTAATTTAAAAGAATTTTTAAAAACATTTAAAAATAAAACATTAATATTTTGACTACCAATATTTATTTACTTTACCAAAAGCCTATTCAATAAAATATTTTACATGAATAAATTCATAAATAAAATATAAAAGTTTGATACTAAAATTTTCTAGTTATAAATTAATAGTATCTTTTGTATAAATATTCATATTTTAATATTAAATTTATTGAGTACATATAACTATGTTAATAAGTAAACTTTCATAATAAATAATGAAAAATTATATTAATATACTAATATAATTAATTTGTTTTTCTAAATTTTGATTTTACAAAATATGATATATATATATATATATATATGAAATTATAATTTTTAATTTTCAATTATAAATTATCATTAGATTATTTTTATAAAATTATATTTGTCAATATTTTTTTAATAAAATTATAATCTATGATTATATATTATAACTTTTTTATTTAAATATTGAAATAAAAATAAATTATGTTAAATTATTATATTATGAAATTTTTATTTTGTTAACAATATTTAATGTTTAAAAATTTAGAAAACTCAAAGAATGGGGGGATACACGTTCAATTTAGGGGAGAAAATGGGATCGTCATTTGGAGGCACTGAGGTTTTCGGTTTTGGGAGTCAAGGTACCCCTTTTCCATGATATTGATTGAACAAGATGGATTTAGGTGAAGGTAGGGTCAATCATCATGTTTTGACCGTCATACCTTGGCATAGTGCTGATAGGTCAAAATCAAAGGGACGATTTGAACACAAATAAGGAACAGGACCGAGCACTTCCATAAGAGATTAAAAGTGTTTTTGGGTGTGACTGTGGTGGTGATGCGAGGGGTCAAAATCCAGTTACAAGGGCTTCTATATGATATGTGTTGTCAAAGTGGGGCTCTCTGTTGGTTAGGGTTTCAAGAAAGATCGTATTTTTTTCAACCTATGTTGGTATGTGTGTATTTTATTTTATGTGTGCCCTAGTCTATTGAAATCATATTCCTAAAATCATTTTTTTGTTTACTTGAATGTCATCATCTATTTGTTCTTATTCATTGACCATTTTCAAATATTTATGTTCATTGGTTACATGTTTACTTATGGTCCAATTATGATCTTTATTTTTGGCACAAGAATAAAATTATATGAATTAGGTCCACAAATGTGGTTCATATATTTTGTAGGGGTAGATTTATATTGAACCTTTCACCAATTTATATTGTTTTATTTCTTCATATTTATCTTTTTTAGCCAATTTATGAATATATAAATTACTTATTTTTTTGGTTTTCTTCAGCATTCAACTTTTTTGTCAAGGTTGATTTTTTTTCCAATGTCTTTTCCCCATGTTAATAAATTATATATATACTATTACATTATATAATCATTGGAATTTATTGAAATAGATCCTTATACCAATGTTTTGATAAAATTTGAAATGAATTTTATCTATCTGGATATGTTGAGATAGAGTCTGAAGCTTCAAGTCGATTTTCTATTTTTGAATCAAGTTTGGGAATTTTTTATTTTTATTTTATATTTATGCAAATCACTTTCTATGAATTTCATTTCAATACATTTCTCAAAGTATATACATAAATTTATATACACGTATTATTGTCAATAACCAAAGATATTTATTTCATCGTATTCTAATTATTTATGTAATTACAAAATAATTTGAATTAAGTGTGTATTATATATATATATATATATTATATTTCAGGATACTTATATATATATATATATGTTGTTCTCAACAAGAAATTCAATTTTTTTAGACTTATATATTAATGTATATATATATATGTGTGTGTGTGTTTCTTAATATCTACATTATTTTAAAAGAATATGTAATTCATTTCAAAGCATGATTTTAACCAATTAGTCATTTTTTAAGGAAAGGAGGAATTGTTTTTTTATAAATTTAACTATTATAATTTTTATGTTTTTATTATCATACTTTATAAATTATTAATTAAGATTTTCTTTTATTTTTCTTATACGTATTCATCGAATTAAATATTATATGGTTATATTTTTAATTAGTTTTTGAAATAAATAGTTTTTACGATTACTATAATTCACACCATCATTTTATGTTTTTATATTTTTGTGCCAAAAAGAGTAACATAAACGTGTCAAGAATAATATAGTTTTGATGGGTAACTATATATATATATACCATCAATTTTCATTACATGATTTAAAATATGAAATATTTCATTTCTGTTTAAAATTCACCATTAATTCATGTTATAATCATGCATAATTTGATAGTCTTTAAATTATGGATGATGAATATATTTTATTTACAAATATTACTTACTAGAGATTTTTGTGTATTATATAATTATTCTAGGAAAATAAAAAACTAGATATCTCTTTTCTTAATAGAAATTGAAAATTTTTATTATTCTATGTGAGAAGTTTATATATTATTTTATGTTTTCGGAAATAAAATGGTGATTTATAAAAATGAGTTTTCAATGTTTATATATTTATGGGAATTAAATGTTAATGATTACTATTTTAATTAAATTTAGTTCCTAGGAAATATTAAATACAATGATGTTAATTATTTTTATTTAAATTCCAAGAAAAGTCTATGTGACATGAGTTTTGGTTGCACCAAATCTCACAATTAATTTCTAATTAATGTTCATAATTATATATATAATTATATATAAATAAAACTGGGTATATTTTTTTAATGCATGATAGTGTTTTAAAAGAAAATACACCAATGTAAGATGTATTTTTATGCAAGGGAAGCTCATTTTTTTAAAACAAATCGAACCTCGACACTATAAACCTGATAGGGAGTGGAGAGTGAAATCATCCCATCCATAAAGTGGGTAGGTATAGATAGCCTTCATGGTTTTTATGTGGCCACATAGTTTTGTTTTCGATAGCTTTCTTAATGGGTTTCAAAGAATCAACATATTATTTCATTTTTCAAAGTATAATTATTTTTAGACTGTTATAATATATTATAATGGAATTTTACAAAGATATTTTCCACCAGTCTATTTGAAAACTTCTTATTAGTGAATTTATAGATCACCACATGTTTTAATTTTTTTCTACAAGTTATGTATAAATTCATAGTGATATGAGTTGATTTGTATGGGCAGTGCATGTGAAGTATTTTTCCCTATATTATTTTATTTTGTAATTTTTTTAAGTTGTAAGGCATGTATCTATTTTTCAAGAACCTAGTTTCAAAAATATTTGGGAATGTATTAAATGTTGTTTATTTTTCCTGATTCTTTTATAAGAAATACATAGTATTTATTTTTGATGAACCCATAAGTGTGGGTTCAGCTATTTATATCGAGGATATGGGAACTGATCAAGATACTAAAGGATTATTATTGTTCAATACACAACCACATAGTGAAGTTTAATAAGGTATAAGATGCATTTTGTAAGAATGATCGTGGAGTTATGAACTGCATTAGGATTGACAAGGACAATGTTTACGTGGATCTAAAAACGATGGATTTGGGAATTATCAAGGAAGGCGAAACATCATTATTTTTCCTAATTATTTACAAACCGTATTTCTTAGAAAGTATTAAATGTTTGAAATCTAAGGATGGATATTTTAAAAAGAAAATCAATGCTTTTAATGATGGGAAATTTTTAGACATTATATACGAAGATGGCATCATGAAATTTGGGAAGAGGATTTGTGTTCGATCTATACCTAAGATATAGAGAGAATTATTATATTACGATCATTGATAAAATTTTTACATACACCCTAGTAGCTCTAATATGTATATAGATTTCATGGAACATTTCTGATGGGATAATATTAAGCAGGAAATTATGGATTATGTATCATGATGTTTAGTCTATCTTTATGTGAAGGATAAAATACAACATTCTAGATGCTTCATGAAACCCCTTTATATTCCCCCATACAAATGAGATGATTTTACTATTGATTGTTTTGCTGGATTTCCAAATACTTCAAAAAATAATTATTCAATATGGTTAATTATTGATATACATACAAAATCTACACATTTCGTCGCTATTGTGAAGGATTTTCAACTATAGTACCTTGTGAGAATCTATATTAATGTTTTTTAAGACATCATGTATACCTTTTTTCTATTGAATCTGATCATGATCCCCAATTTTCATTGAAATTACAGAAATTTATTCAGAAATCATTAGACACTAAGCTTCATTTGAGTACAAGCTATCACCCTCAAACTAGTCGATAGTCTGAAAGGACTGTTCATATATTAGAAGACATTATGAGATCATGGTCACATGAATACCAAGTTATGTGGGAATAGTATTTAACCTAGGTTGACTTTTCAAACAATGATGTTATGCATTCTTGTATTCAAATGACACCTATGAGGCGTTGAATGGAATGAGATGGTATTCACCAACTTGTTGGGATGGAGATGGTGAATGGAAGCTTTTTGTCTGAGAATGTGGGGAAAAAATAGATAATGTAAAGTGTATTTAAACCCTTATCAATACAGGTCAAATTAGATATAAATTTTTTACTGATAACCTAATGAAGGAGATGGGGCTTCAAATGGGAGATTGTGTTTTTTTAAACTATCTCCATTGAAGGATTTTATAAGATTTATAATTAAAGGGAAACTCCTCCTAATGTATAATGTACCTTTTTAAATTCTATAGTGAATTGGAGATGTAGCTCAATGTTTTACTTTCCCACATAGCCTTTCTAAATTACACAATGTCTTCCAATTCTCTTTGTTAAGGAAGTACCTGCTAGACCCAATGCATGAACTCACTTCTGAAGGAATAGAATTGGACCCTAATTTATCTTACTATAAAAAGCCTATCTGGATTCTAGACACTAGAGATAAGGTTTTGAGGAATCAGATGACTTAATCAATAAAGGCAATTTGGTAAAATCATAAAATTAATGAGGCGACATGGGAACCGGATGGATTTATGATGATGAAGAATCCAAATATTTTTATAAGGGGAAATAATAAAACATTCGAGGACTAAATTATTGTAGGAGTGGAGAATGTAACAACTATGATTTCATGGTATGCCTCTTTTAAAATTTAATATCTTCAATAGTTTGTGCTTCACAGGAAACAGAGATTAAAATTGTAATATACTGTTAAATATAACACTTGGAATAGTAAAGTGACCATTAGAAATAGTAATTTTACCCATTGAATAGTAAACTAACCTGAGAAACATTAACTAAAATTGGTTATCTTATCAATGAAAATATGATATATTTACCTCATGTAACAAGTAAATAAATTTTCTAAAAAAGATAAATTAGTTGTTGTTATTGTTAGGATATAAAAATATTTATTTGAAATATTATATTTAATATAGAAATTTCAAAGAATTTTTTTTTTCTTAAAATAGATTCACAAATTAACATTTTTTTTGTCTTATGATAATAAGATAATTTAATTCTACCTTAGTTAATTTTTCTAGGTGTTATAAAAGTGTTTTTAATTATCAAGATGGTATTTTTTGAGTAAATAATTATTTTAATTTAAAACTAAATTTCTCATATTTATAAAATTATTTCTTAAAATTTGAATTAATTTTTTTATTATACATGTATAAAAATGGTTATGGGGAATTTCTAGGATTTTTATGAAATAGTTAAATTTTTAGTGAACAATGAAATACGTTAATTTATGGTTATATACATTATAAGATAAATAAACTATTAATTCAATCATGAATGATATAAGAACATTAATCCTGATCACCTGTTCAATATATAATGTATTTTTTGATAATGAAAAAAAATTTCTAGTCTTGAGCTAAAATAACAAACTAATGATGAAAATAATAAAAAACCCCTCTCTTCCACGATAAACATTACCCCTAACCATCTCTTCTCCTCACAAATTAAAAGCCTTTAATATTTATGATATTCTTTCAATTTCATCTCAAAAACTGTTTTCCCACATTCTGTTCTTTTTGGTCTCATCAAAGGATCATTACAAGGTTCTTAAAAGAGTTTCTCGAGGAGAATAATTCAACATGTAAATCTATTTTCATTCCCCTTCAACTGTTTTTTATTTATTTTCTTCTAATTATATCCTTTAAAATTCTATAAAAAACAATATTTATAACTCTATTCTATTATATATACTATAATTTTTTTAGTGGATGATACATCATGAAACCCTTTCTCCCTTTTTTTTTCTAAAAATGAAAACAATGTCTGTGATGTGCTAAGATACTTTCATCAAGGATGATGAATCTTCATTAACCATTACTGAATTCAGGGATGGATATAAAACCATAATTATGGTTAAAAAAATTTCATTATAAATACATTAATATATTTAATATTTTGAAACTAGTACTTATTTGTAATATTAATTAATAAGATAGAACTAGTTCTTGAGGATTGAAAAACTACCAAAAATAATCTAAACCATTGTCACAAAATTCCTATCTAATGAATAATATTCATAACTGAAAAAATATATAAGACCATTAATATTATTTTTATTCATTAATAACAAATAATTTCAATTTTTGAGAGATATTTCCATTTTAAATGATCTTTCAAAATTTATACAAGTGAATCAATCAAAAAAATCTAGGAAATGAACACTCTCGAATGATGAAATTGATTATTTTAACTCATCAAAAAAGGCAATAAATGAACATCATAATATTTTAATAAATAAAAAAATGTTTAATATGTTATTAATTATATTATTAATGAATCTAATTTTTTTAATGGTCATTATGTACAAATGAAGAACACTTGAGGTTATATGGTATGGGATTCTACTAAAAACTCCATTTTTCATTCGGTTATGATTTCTTACTCATTAACCCAATATAAATATTAATTATTTTTATATAATTCCTCTAAATTCAGAGTATAAGTTCCAAATTCATTTATTCATATCATTTCAACTTTTTTATGGTGAAATACATGTTTTACAAGGTTACTTTCTCAATTCATACGCAAGACCAATTAAAGGTAATTGCTTAGGTTCTTTACCACTTTCAAGTACCATACCTAATATCTTCTAAGTCATCACCATTTTAATAAAATTAATAATATTTTCATGAAAATCAATTTTTTTTATTTGTTAGTAACAAATAATTAAGATAAATAAAAAGGTTTTCTCCAAAAGAACTATTTATTATGAAGTAGAAATGTATTTCTCCCAAGAATTCCTTGATTATTTTGTTAGAGTATTTTCCTCTATTTGAATACCCTAGGTTGAATATAATTAATAATTCGGATTAATATTCAATGATATAATCTACCATATTTTATTAAATAATTATAATCATTTTGATAGTGGATGTGATATCTTAAAACAATTCAGCATATTAGTCAGAATGGATAGTGATTCTATTTACTAATTTAGGAAAGTTATTAACATTCATATGTATATGTTTTTATTTTTCACCGCTTCATATGAATAATTCTTTAGACTTATTATGTTATTTTCGAGGCCCTCCATAGCCCTGCAAGGCATTGGTCGGTCACTTGAGAGAAACTATTCTCTTCTTTTCTCCACTTATGTATCGTGTCATGGTTGAAGCCTTGATGTTATGTTTATATTTATAGAAATATACCTTTACTAATTATGATATCTGTAATTGATAAACCATGTGATTATTCAACTTGTAGAATATTCATGGTTAAGTTTCATTCCCTTATGATTATTTATGTGGATTTATTTAATAATCTTATATTTCTACCATATTATGCTCAAGTTTATGTTTAAATGAGTTTTTTATTCACTTTAACTTAATCATTATGTTTATTTATATAAGATTAATTTGGATTGATTACCCTTACTGAGCAGTTAACATCACCCATTTCTTATGTTTTATTTTTTTATTGGGTGTGATGCTGTTTTTATGAATGAATTTTAGATATATCCTAAATGTTTATTAGTGTTTCCAATGGAATTACTAATTTTTATTTCATTTCAAAATTTAATTTAATAATTATGTTTTTATTTAGTCTCACAAAGATACTAAAATATTCAGTCCATTGAGATTCTAACACTTGTTCATAGTTCTAATTTAACAAAATATGGCACTGAATCTGAGCTATTGGGGTCGGTGTCCTTACAAAAAAAAAAAAATTTATATGAATGAACTATTAATTATGTGGTATGTTTTTTACTCCTAGACAAAGTCATCTTTGGATTTTCTCATTGTATGGATATGATATAAATTTATCACGATGAAAAATATATTGGCACACAAATGATTATTGTTTATAAAAGATGTATATATATATTTATATATATGTTTATATAATTATTAAATGGTATAACATACTCCATATATTAATCTAGGACTGTGGATCTATATAGGTGAAATACATGTTTTCCACATTCTATAAATGTCATGAAATTTCCATCATTAGTAAATAAAATAGTTAATTGGATTAACTAATTTATTATTTTTTAAAAATTATTACTGAATAAAGTCTCTATGAAGATCCTCTATCTAATTCAGTATCTGAAACTTTATTAAGGAAGACCACTCTCATATATATGAAACCCTATTTGAAGGAAGGGTATTAGATCATAGTGGAAACAAAGATATATTGATTTGATGCTATCAGATTCTCAGTGATGTTGACTGATAGAGCATGTATTTATGATGTCATATTTTAGATTAAAATGAATATATATTGAGGTTAGATATTCCTATTTCATATTTTTCATTATTTCTCATAGATTTTTATGTGCATGGAATAATGATTTCCTCAAAATCCTAGATATTGTACTAGTCTATTAATTAATAGATTTTTTATTTAACCAGGATTAATTTCATGAATTCTTATATATTTTATCTATGATTTCTCTCTATTATGTTTTTTTTATCTTTGACAAAAATATATAAAGTTAATATTGATGTTTTTTTGGCCTTCACCATTATTATTTGTTTTAATTGTTAGCATATGGGTTAGTCAGTGATTTGAAATGATCTGTCTAATAAAAATGTTATCAAATCCATTTAATTTGAGTGATTTCTATTTTATTATGGAGATTATTTTGGAGTTTGGTATTATTGTCAACCAGAAAGAATACATTAGATGAGAGGTGTGGAATTATCCATTATGATAATGAAAAATGATAGACATCTAACATGGATGGATATTTTCTTCATTATTGGTGATTGATGGTAGAAGATTAATAAATAGATGTAATTAATCAAGGATCAAGGCCTTTGATGGGGAATTGGGATCCCTAAATACAACATGTGTAGTTTGAAAAAACACACACATTTTATTTTGAATAATATGGCTTCTAGTGTTTCTGTCTGAGTTAATTATCACACATCATATGATTTCCTCACATACCTTATACCCATAGCCAATGCATCATGTTATTATTAAACAATGAGGATTAATTGTTTTACACATAATATAGACCTGGATGAGACATCAAGCCCTATGGCTCTTTTTGACATGGGTAGAAATGGAACACACCATGTTCACTTCGTTTATTTAAATACAATGTAGTCAGGCATACATTCCTTGTATATAGAATTTTCACCAAATGGTTGGAATCAATGCAGTGATATGATTCTTCCTTTGACTACACATTTTATACACAATGATAATTTTGGGTATATATATGAGATCCAGGTATGCACAATTTATTCCTTTCAATCTCAGAATTGTACAAGTGAGTAGTTTATCTGAAGTGTTTTAGCATGAGGAATGCGATGAGCCTTTTCCTTTGATATTAAAAGTGAAATTATTAGTGGTTTAAGAATATTTCTTTATTTTGTAGCGGTTGGATTTTAATGGAGGTTTATTCACATTAAATAATAGGGTGTTGATATCTCCCCCATTGAGAGAGGAATGATATCCTCTCTCTTAATTTACTAAAATGATTTTGGTATCTCATAATTTTTGTTGTTGTCTGAGATCCTTTATATTAATCAAGAGGTAAAGTTAAATATATTTCATTGAACTGATGTTCAAAGATCCATTATCTACATGATAACCAAAGAATACAATTTAAATACCTCCTGCATTCACTATGGTGTGATATTTTATTCCTCTATTTTTAGATGTGTTTCATATCCACAATATTTGATGTTGAAAAACATCCTATATATTTAAAGGGATAAGGTCATATGAGGGGTTTAATGGATGTTATAAATCCCTCTAATGATATTGATAAGGGGGTGGTGATGATTTTTATTCAAATATATATGTTTCATGTGTTCTTTTATTGGATTTATTTGATATATGTACTACAAGGTTCAGATACATATGTGATACTTGTGTTCTTAAAAGATAATTTTTGGTGTATACATCAATTACGTTCTCTAATATAGTCATTAGTATTGAAATATATGAGGTGAATTTTTCATCTATTTTATAAACACATCTTTAATACCTATCATATCATGTGTTTATTTTACTTGAAGTATTGTTTTCATTATGGGTGTCACGAAGTCCTACAAGATATCATTATATTCACCAATCAATCGAACATTTTCACATATAAGTTTATTCCATATAGATGATGAACATGTTTGGATATGATCTATATGGCTTTGATTTGTCCTGGATTCTTTAGGGCTAACATGTTGTGATTTTCGGATAGCAATTATAAAGCATGCTAATTCAATATAGTGGTACCGAAAATCCTGGTTGGTGTGTGACCATGGATTACATATAGATTAGTCTAAGTTGATCATATTTTAGATGATTTCCAGTTGTATTCATTCCGTTGTATTTACCTTGTGGGGTATACATGGACCTATTTTCCCATGCATGTGTTGTTTACATTATATTATGTAGAATATTTATATATATACACCATAATGATGTTTATGATTATCATTTGGGGCAATGATTTTATTTTTTAGGTTATTGTAGGATAAGGCATCCATTATTGAGAGATATTCCTATATAGTACTATTTAGTAGCCACTAGCCTATTGGAGGTGGGTTTAGGGTGGAACACTTGTCCTGTTTCCATCCCATGTGGGTCCCTTGTGACTTAGGTCATATCAAAGTGGCATTATTGTTGGTATTTTATCATGTTGGTTCATAGAGTTAGTAGTCATTTTGGGATCATTTGGGAACATTAGGGATATAATTTTTTTGGGGATCATAAGTTTGATTATCATCCATGGAAGACTAGTGTAGGTACAACCACCAAATAAACTTTTTCCTTGACTATGATAACAGCATAGATGACCCTTATCATTGAGACAACATTTTACAGTAGACAAAAGTTACTACATACATCATATAATTTTTTGTTTTTATTTTCTATGTTTTACCTATTTTATCTCATCCATATATTCTGTAATGATTATTTTTTCAACATATGTTGTAAAAAATGATACCAAATTATAGAAAGATTTTATGTGAAGGAAAGGTTGTGATGATCACATTCCAGTGGTTAGGACTATCTCAAATGGTTAATGATTAGTTGGATGTGTTTTTAAGAATGCATGTAATATATATCCCTCTTCTAGGATATGAAGAGACTTCTCCTCAGTTTACTCATAGTGAGAATTATCTCGTAGAGTATATTTTAGCAACTACTAAGTTGCATGAAGCTACTCATATGGTTGATATGACATTTTCATTCAATGTAATGGGACTAAAGAGTTTTCAAACTGAGTTTAAACCAAAATTGATAGAGGTTTGTCTATAGTCTATGAATAATGTTACTATCAAGTCTAGGATTTGAAATACCGAAAATTGATTCTTGTATTGAGATTCTTATATGAAATTTTTGTCTGGTAATTGTTGATTTTTTTATAAAATTACTTATTGTTTTTCTCTACCATGGTAGTAGTTTGATATTTTTCCTAGAATAGAATTTTTGAGGATCTTCAATCCTACATAGGTTGTGGTGGAAATACTTGAATATGAATCACACACCAAAAATTCAATGAGGTGTTCCTAGTGTATGATTAGAAATTGAATTTCTTGATCTTATTGTTTATAGTGGAGACTCTAAAGTTGGATTTATTAATTTATAGTTATGATTTAGTGTAATAGAACATATTTTATACACCTTAGAGTGATCATTGTATAATTTAAATTATTTAATTGATGCATCCTAGCATGGGTTTAGGCTAGTGATTTCCCTGAGAAAAGCAAGTAGTACCATGGAGGGACCTACCAGTGATATGTGGCATTATGAAATGAGATATTACTTTTCAAATTAGTCATATAAAAGGTGGTTAATTATTTATCATGTTTTTTTGGTAATTATACAGTGGTGTGAGGGTTGTTAGGGTTGGATGATAAATTCATACCCTTCTAAGAACACAACCTTAAGATAATTCATATATATTGAGATTTGATAAAATTATAAGATATATATGGATATATTTTTGGATAGCTATAGAAATTAATCAATTTCTATACATACATGTACGATTAGTGACAATTCTCAACAGATCCTCATTATGGTTGATTCTAGAAAGTGATAATTAATATACACCATATGTTTCAGTATTTTAGATGAATTTAGAACCCCGAGCCTGACCCTGATGAGATTGAGAGTTTCCAATGATGGTGAAATGTATTCCCTTAGACCATTTTAGTGAATTCAGTCTATATATTTATATAAGATGATGACATTTCATATAATTAATAATGGTATAAGAGGTTCATTGGTACCCAAATTAGGCATGTATATGTTATTTAATATTAGTTTTGTCAGGTGTTGGAATTTTAGTTCATAGTGTGGGATCTTTTATCAATAGTATGTAAGAACCCCTAGTGTTATGAAGAGTTATGACCTACTAGTAATTAATATTGACAACAAAATTGTTTTTTTGAATGGAATAGTGCATGAGGTGTGTGGAAGAGAATTCTCCTTCCATGTGTTTGGGAGAATGTGTTTGTGTTTTCAAAGGGTAACCCACAGTTGAATAAAAAAAAGAATGATATGTGCATTATAATTTTTCTTAATATTATTTTCAGTTATTTCATAGTCTGATGGTGAAACCTTTATGGTACTATTAAATTGGATAAACCAAATTTTTTATTGTATCATTTCATGGATTATGAGGTGTTTGAGAGAGTATCCCAAAACTACCATGGGAGTGTATGTTGTGTATTAAACTATCATAGTATGTAATCAATATTAATTGTGTAATTTCTTCCTCTTTGGATTTGATACTAATGTTGTTTTTGAGATCAATATACCACAAAAATGGAATCATGGTCAAATCATCTATTTGAGGAATCAATGTTTGGATATTAGAGGATGTCCTTGAGTAGCTAATTTTAGAATTTTTTTAAAAGGATAGATCCAAATTCCATACCTTTTAATGAAAGTGGTGTCTTAATACACTTACCTTATGCGTCAGATGATCTGATATTGATAATGATATTATGTTCTAGTGGGACATTATTTTTTCAAGTGGCATAACTACGGGGGTTTCCTAATGGGGGTGGGTATGAGGACCACATCCCATTGAGGATTGTTGTTATAACATTAATACATGTTTTATGTATCGTGTTTTGTTGAATCATTAGTAGAGAAAACCATTGTTTATAATTTCCTACAATTAAGAGTGTCTAAGGAACCATTTTAGGTATATACATGAAAACTCTTGATATAGGATAGATGAGAAGATTTTTCTCCGATGTTTAGGGGTTTTATTCTCTCCGTCAATTTATATTATGTGTTCAAAATCCAGTAGGGATAATTAAACAAAATATTAATGACTATCTCTATTCAATTGTGAATGTTTGGGCTATACGTTAAGTTATGGATGCCATTTAGTGGTTTTGTAAGATTTTTTATGTTTCAGATTATATTTTCTAGAATTTATGAATGTGTGAAGAAAACACTATAGTTCTATATGCAATAGTGGGTGTGATCCGTTTGGAGATCATTTGGGTCACATGGTATTCTAACAAATGTTCATTTATATGGTTAAGAGGAAAACCATGTTATACTTGTTAAATAATCGCATAATATGACACATGTTTTCTCATTAGCATATTATTATGAGGAAGCATACCTAGGTCCAGAAAATCCTTCTTCATAGAAACAATTTTTTTGTCGGTATCAAATTTCATAATGTTCTCAGTTGTAGAGTATGACCTAGTGGTCACTCTCATTTGATAATATCCTCTAATTCTCAATAATGTTGGGGAGAGGTGTGATCCAATCAGTTATGAACTTACTAATGGACACTTCATTGATGGATATTGATGGTTTGTGGATTGTTTTTTTTAATTTTTAATGGTTAATTTAATATAAAAATAGTTTTTTTTGAAAATTTATAAAATAAATCTCGCAAAGAAGTCGCATGTATCTACATAAATTTTTTTAAGGTTTCCCTAAACTAGTATATTCATTGGTAAATTTGGATGATTCCTTCCTTGTTCACTGTGTATAATGTTCATGTAGGGAAGAAGCTATCGTAGGTGATGTTAGTGTTTGTTATGGTGGGGTACCTCCTTGGGTTATTTGATGAGATATTCTTTCCATTAGAGCGTATTTAATAATGTTTTTTGAGTAAGAAATATTTTAATGTTGGAATGATATTGTGACATAGTTCTTCTATGAGATTAAATTATTTCAATTCTTTTTTTATAATGGGTTAGGTTCTCCATAGGTATATAATTGAAAATTTATCCTTGAAATCCACATTAGAAAAAATTATATGAATTGTATCATTTATTTAGAGTTTCATTATTTTCCATCATTGTGAGTCATCTTAGAATTGTGAGTTTGAAGTGGTTGAGATTAAAATAATTGATGATAAAAAACACATGTATTGATTTAGTGGTTGTATTTTTGGGGAAACACATATATTCCAGGAATGGAGTCCCATATGGGAAAGCTAAATATGTTATTGAATAAAAAATTATTATTTTTCAAGTGGTTTGATATATGTTTTTTCTATTATATCATGATGATTCATTTTCACAAGTGAATTAAATGTCATATATAATTCAGTAATTAATTAAATTATAAAAATTCTAAAACCCTTAAGATATCCTCAATTTCATCATTATTATGGTACCTCACTAGTGTTTTCTTCCCTCAAATATTATATACCCATGGGTTGGGGAGAGATAATATATCACATTGGTGATGAAAATACTGATATAAAAATATTATATTTCAAATAAAAATGATAGAGGTATCATATTGTTTTGAGAGTGGATTTGAAGCTATAATTATAATCCATCGATGTTGGGAATTATTGTTTTTTGGTTTTCTCTATTAGCCTATGATTTTAGTGGTATACTTTTCTAATTTATTTAAAATCCTAGTTCTTTTATAGCCATTACATTTATTGTATTTTTTATCTTATATATATTAGCTTCATTCCTTGATGTGAATCTTTTTTCAATTTATCAAAACTATGTTTTATGGTCATGACACGGATGGATATCAATGATATTTTTTATATTAGTTTGTTTTGAACTATTATTCACATATTCACTACTAGATTAAATGTAGTCTAGTAGTTAATCTATTTTGGTATAATTTGAATGCATTCAATAAATATGACATTTTTCATTGTTGGATTATTATGAATGAGGCTATGGAATGTTTTACGCCTCTCTGAGAGGAGAAATATTATGACATGGAGGGGTAGTATCATTTCTTGTGGAAAAAATATGATAGATATCTCAAGTAGAAGTCCTTTAAATTTTATTCAGTGAATAAAGACATGAAAATGATATACATCATTAATACATTCACGAGTGGGGACTTCGATGAAGGGACGAGCCTTACTAAATGTAGAATATAACCCGAAAACAAAAAATCTAGGAAAGAATATGAATCTAGTTCGTGGGTGTCTTATTACATGGTGTGTAGTTCAGAATAAGATGCACCCTACTTGCCTACTAAGGACGTAATTCAAGTTTCATTTTTTATTAAATGTTAAACAGTGTGTTATTTCCCCACCCAACACCTTTCATTAGATGATAAGTATGTCGTGCATATGTAGTTCACTCCTCATAGGACCATTAACATTTAAAACGCATTGTATTGGGGTAAAATGTTGTACATAATGGTTCTATTGAACTCTGGTAGGGGGTTTAGAAAGAGTAACCTCCCAGGAATTACCTTATGTGTAGTCCAAAAAACATTCCATGTTTATCTCCACATAATTCTATATGAGTATTTAGTGGAGGAAAAGAATTTTTCATAGTGATAGAAGATATTGATCACATTAGAAACTGATGTACATATCTGAGTCCCATCTACTCAATGTTTCTCTTTCCTCAAACACATATTTGGTATTTCTAATTTTAAATACTGAGAGTTGCTTCATGTCAAATTCCATGGAAGATTTTAAATATATATCTATATTGCAGTGATGACTAGAAAAAAAAAATTATTATCATTACCTTTTCTTGGTTAGTAATTAGTTCCATTTTAGTCCTGATCCAATCAGCCTCAGTCAGCGCTGTCCATCTTCTGCAACCAACACAATGAGGTGCAGGCATAGCCCGTTCCGGGGTGAGTATAATGATACTCAGTAGGGATATTACCATACATTTACCGAAGTTATCAAGTAATCCAGCTCAATCATGAGATAATCACAAAAGTTATTGACTCAGATCAATGATGATTTTTATTCACAAAAATGAAACCACGACTACTGGAGAAATCCTCCTCTGTCGAGTACAGTGGTCATGTCGTGACACCAAGGCACTTCCCACTAGCCCTTGGACTGGTGAGGTACTCCTCCTGTCAAGTACCGTGGGTCTGCTGCGTCACCAAGGCACTCCCCTCTGTGGGTCTGCCGCCAAAACCAAATGCTCCCCCTAATAGCATGCATAGGTACTCCTCCTGTCGAGTATCACAGGTCTGCCGCCACAACCATGTGCTCCCCCGCCGTGGGTCAGCTGCCACAACCAGACACTCCCCACTGGTCTAGTGGAATTGGTCAGCAGTCGTCAGGTCTCAGCCAACTACTAGGTCTTCGTACTCCACTCGGTCATCTCCAGGAGGGTCCACTATACGAGCTACAGTTCAATACACCAACTGTCACGAAAACCCATGTAGAAGTATCTCAAAGGTCTGCCTCGTCTCAGGGGTCTCAATGCAATAGACAACGTGTCAATCAGATACCAGGTCTGTGAGTTATAACCTGTTTTGTTCCGGGGGCCCGATTGGATTTTTGTACGATCCAACCTGATATTATCTCAACATTACCTGAACACCAGTGGGGTATACTTAAAGGGACCGTCGTGATCCTAGAAAACCAACACTGCTGATGGTTCACTAAACGGACATCTGGTTCCAAAGAATGACCAAAGAAAGTAAAAGTTAAGTAGTGGGATCGTGTCTGGTCCGACCCGGTCAGACCGACATGGCCCAACCTTGTCTGGGCCGACTCGGTATGGGTCCACCAGGTCAGACCCGCTGGGTCTGACCCTGCCCATTGGGTGGGTCATCCCACTAGGTTCATCCCATTACACTAGGAACAACCCAGTGGACTGCGAGGGTGGTTCGGCCCAGAGGTCGCCGCGTGGGGGGCTCGGCCCAAAGGCCAGGGTCGGTTCGGCTAGCATCGCGAGGGGCGCAACTCGGGCGACTTGACCCGGAAGTCCGAGCTAGTTTGTCCAGCGACGCCGTGAGGGATGCCGCAGGTAGGATCGGGAGGCCGGCGTGGCTTGGATGGATCTTCCATGAGCCGTTGTGTAGCTCATGTAGGCTATTGGGGCGGTCGGGTCGGCCGAGCGGTGGCCTGGGCAGGCCAGCGGGCGGCCGGGAGGGCGACAGACAGGCCGCGAGCAGGCCCACGGGGTGTGGGAAGGCCGACGGGGCACGCAGACAGGCCGACGAGGCACGCTGGAGGCTGTGGGTAGGCCGGGCAGGGAGCACGAGAGGTCACAGGCCGGCCGGCCAGGGTGCGTAGGAAGCCGCGGGCAAGCCGGCGGGGCGCATCCAGGCAGGCCGGCGGTTGGGAGGTGACTGCGCAGGACGGTTCGGCACGGCTCGGCCGAGAGCAATGGTGCGCTGTAGGGGTGGTGCAGTTCGCGGAGGCCACAGGTAGCGTGGCCTTTGTCATCGCTACCTTCGTCGTCTCATCACCTCATCACCATGCCGAAGAAACATCACAAAGAGATCGGTAGAGGGTGTCGGGCCATGTTAGTTTGGCCCGCACCCTCCACGTTTAGGGGTGATAACAATTTTTTCAACAAATAGGAAGAGAGTTGAACTTCAATTATTCTTAGAATCCTCCACAACAATTCCTTTCATTAGAAGAAGAGAAAAAGGAAAGAATAATTACACAAGACAACTCCTACCTTTGATTGTCCTTCGCCGTTCATTGACGGAGTTTCGGAAAGTAGACCAAGAGAATCATATTTCTTCCATCTGTCACACGCTTCCAAACCAGAGATACGTCGGCTGTGGAAGACGCTCCACGTCTGTAGGTGTCCGAAGAATAAGTTGAAGAAGGATCATCACTGTCATTCTTCATTGGAAGAACACATTCTTCGTTCTTTGTTGAGAGAATTCTAATCCTCCCAAGCTCTCCTCTTTCCCAACATCCACCCAAATGCCAAGTGAAATAATATTAGATGGAGTTTACTAATATTTCATTGGCACAAAAATTTTAAAATAAGAATTAAATTAAAAGGCTCTCCCTAATTAATTCATGAGAGTTGGCACAAATTAATTAAGGGAGATTGGCAAAAATTAAATAAAGGGGATTTGTAGAGGCTCCACTATATTAATTGGAGCTTGAGGGGTTTCAAGGTGTTAAAAGCCTGGGTGGTCCCCACCACATTAATCCTCTCATGGGAGGTTGAGTTGGGGTGGGCCCCACCACCATAACCTTTCATGGGAGTTTAAGGTGTGGTGGTCACACCTTCAACCTCCCTGAGGAGGTTTTAACCACCACACAACAAATGGTGGATCAAATAAAATAAAGTGTAACCCACTTTATTTTATTATTTTTCCATGAAAACACAAAATCTAACTTTTATTCTTGACCATCTACCGTCGAGGTAGAAGTCTCCTTAAGAGAATACCAGTGCTGCGAGTTTAATGGTGCCCTCAGATTTTAATTCTCCGCCCATGTTCAAATGTTATAAAATCCCTCTCCTATGTTTACTAAACGTACCCAAACAAAACATCAGAAATTGATTTTGGGCACACCGATCCTTGAAATCATGTGCCGTCAGTTTTCAGGGACTCATAAACTTCCCATGTATTAAGGGAAAAAAGAATTCCATGGAAATTCTCTTTCTTTACATTCTTCCCACCACATGTATTTATGTCCCCGTATGCTACAACTCGAACTAAGGGAATAAATAGGGGTACTGAGCATGCAACTGAGCCTCCCACTCCCATGTGCTCTCCTGGAGGTTCCCGTGCCGCCAAAGAACGCACACCAGAGATATCGACCGTCCATGTAGGACCTGCTCCTATCAATCCTCAATCTCTACTAGAACCTCCGTAAAAGTATCCCCATCGTCGACGTCCAACTCTCCATGGTCGATGATGTGTGAAGGGTTATGTACATTTCTACTCCGTTGGGATACACAGAAGACATTGTGCACCCGGTGAAACTGAGGTGGAAGAGATAAGCAGTATGCCACCTTTCCAACCTTTCCAAGGACCATGAATTTTCCTATTAATCTCACAGATAACGTGCCGCCTCGGCAAAATATCTGAAAACCTCATCGAGGTGAGACCTGTAGAAATATGTGGTCGCAATCCACAAACTCTAGAGGTCTCTGTATTTTGTCGGCATATGACTTATTCCTGCTCTGTGCAGTCTTCATTCGATATTGGATGATCTGCACCTTATCCGGGGTAGCCCGTCCCATCTCTGGTCCCACCAGTGCTGACTCCCCTTGGTCTGTCGAGCATAGTGGCGATCTTCAAGTTCCACCATACAAGGCCTCAAAAGGTGTCATCCCTATGATGGAGTGATAGTTGTTGTTGTATTTAAACTCCAACAAAGTCATGTGATCCACCCAGCTGTGAAAAAAATCGAGGACACAAGTACCTAGCATGTCCTCGAGGGCCTGAATGGTCCACTCAGTCTGACCATCTGTCTCATAATGAAAGGCGATGCTCAGACAAAGCTACGTCCCGAATGCCTCCTGCAACTCTTTCGATAGTCAGAAAGTAAACTATGCCTCACGATCAGTGACAATAGAACAAGGTAATCCATGTACCCTCACAATCTCTTGCATGTAGAGGCATCCCAAGATCTCTACTGAACCCTACTCTCTGATCGGTAGGAAGTGGGCCGACATGGTGAGTTGGTCGATGATCACCCAAATCGAGTCATGACCTCTGGATGTACGTGGAAGACCCATCACAAAGTCCATGTATATGCCATCTTACTTCCACTATAGGACCTCTAAAGGCTGGACCAAGCTTGCTGGTACCTGGTGCTCTGCCTTCACTTGCAGAAAAGTGAGGCATCGAGAGACAAAATATGCTACCGCCTTCATCATACCTAGCCACCAGTGCTATCGCCGAAGGTCCTGGTACATCTTCGCCACTCCTGGACGTACCACTAGAAAGGAAGTTTGGAACTCCGTCCAAATTTCCTCATGAAGTTCCACTGGTACCAAGTTGTCTTCTCTGAAGAGGATGACGTGCGCCCGACCGTTAGAAAAGCCATCAGGTGCCTGCCCTATGGATATCTGAGCACGTCGTGTATCGCATTCAGTTTCCACATGATGAGCCTCCCTGACTCACTGACGAATTGGATGAGTGATTTTAAGGGACTGTAGAAAGGCTACTCCACCTCTATCCACAAAGGATATCTGTATGGCAGCCAGCTGCTCTCTCGCCTCGCCTAGTAGCTGTATACCAGACCTCCTATGAGTGCATATGCAACAAAGTTCCCCTTTCTAGGAGTATAGAATATCTCAATGTCATAGTCCTAGAGGAACTCAATCCATCCATTCTATTTCAGGTTCAGGTCCTTCGGAGAGAAGATATACCTGGGACTCTTGTGATTAGAGTACACGGTAAAATGTTCTCCCATCAGATAGTGTCTCCACATCTTCAAAGTGAACACCAATGCTGCTAACTCCAGTTCATTGGTAGTGTAGTTGTGCTTGTGCTGTCTTAGCTGCCGAGAACTATACGCGACAAATGCTCGCTCCTTCATCCAGACACACCTGAGTCCGGTCCCTGATGCATCGCAATAGACTAAGTACCCTACACCTTCCTCTAGAAGCCTCAAGATGTGGGCACTAGTCATCCTCTACTTCATCTCCTAAAAGATCTGCTAGAATCTCTCCGACCACACAAAGGGTTTCCCCTTCTTCATAAAGGCTAATAGTGGTGTTTCATCTCTGCAAAAGTCTGGAACAAACCCTTGGTAGTAATCAGCCAATCCCAGGAAACTTCATACCTCCGTCACATTCCTGGGCGGCTCCCAAGAATGTACTTCCTCGATCTTCGCTGGATCCACTACAACTCCAGCCTCCAAGATGACATGTCCCAAAAAAGTGAACCTATTAGATCCAAAACTGGCACTTCCAGAGCATACCATAATGCTGTTTCTCTCAGAGTGTGTCCAGTACTACCCGCAAAAGGTAGGCATGCTACTCCTCAGTAGTCGAGTAGATCAGAATGTTGTCGATAAAGACTATGACAATCTGATCGAGGTATGGCTGGAAGATCATGTTCATGAGTCCCATGAACACTGATGGAGTGTATGTTACGCCAAAGGGAATAAAAAAGAACTTGTAGTGGCCGTACCGACACCTGATGGTCGTCTTAGGCACATCCTCATCCTGAACTCTGTGCTAGTGATAGCCTGATCTAAGGTCTATCATAGAGAACCATCGTGCTCCCTTCAGCTGATCAAAGAGGTCGTTAATCCTTGGGAGTGGGTACTTGTTGTTCACGGTCACCTGGTTCAGGAATCGGTAGTCGACACAAATCCTCAAGCTCTCATCCGCCTTCTTGGCGAATAGAATCAGGGCTGCCCAGGGAGAAACACTGGGTCATATGAATCCCTACCCATGCAAGTCCTCTAGCTATACCCGCAGCTTGAAAAGATCCATGGGATCCATATGATATGATGGTGTAGAAATAAGTGTCATCCCAGGGTACATGTCAATGTATAATTCAAACTCTTTGTGAGGAGGTAGACCTAGGTGACCGCGTTGTCGAGCGCGTCAAATTAGTTGTTTAATTTTGACTAGAATTTCTGCAGTATAGCAACAACCCTAGGTCGTTTCTCGACGGAGCCTTAGATCATTAATTATAAAATTTGGTTTTGATTATGAAATTAAAAAGGGAAATGGGGTTTTATAATACCTGGGTTTGATGATTAAAGATGACAATAGAAAATAGAAGCTATAAAACAAAGTAGAGATTAACCGAATTAATTAAGCGTGATCAACCTGGGGTACTCGTATGATGTTTATCCTTCATTGCTTCATGATGTAAGATTATGATCTTTTAATCCCTATTTTGTAACACATAGAACTAGAATGTTACTGAGTTTAAACTAGGATACCTCCTAGGGTTTAGTCAAAAACACACAATGATTCACCGGACACCGTCGACGATTGAATGAATTGTGTTTGACTTCATAACCAAAACTCACCAAGGCAACACACGATAAACTCAGTGCGCTGTTCAGATTTGTAGGTAATTTCTTTGTGATACAATGAAATAAATGTACATGGCCTTGACAGTGCTTGTGTGAGTTCAATTGACCAATATAAACCACACAAACACTGCATTTGAAAGGGGGAAATAAAGTGGTGAAAGGTGTGTGAAACATCACATGAATGGGTACCCCCAAACAAGATCATATGAGTTGAGCATGACATACCAGTACATAACTCAATAAAAAAATATAGGATGATGAAAAACAACACAATAATATGAAATTTAAAAGATCATTCAAATATTACAAACATGAAGCTCGGGATGTACATCACATTCCTCCCCGGGTGATCACAAGGGGTATAGAAACCCATGGGAGAGGAGGAAGAGAAAGATGTTGGGGTAGAACTTCCCATAGCCTCCAGAACTGATAGGGATGTTGAGAGGACTCTTTGGGGACTCTAAAATGGCAGCACCTTGCCTCTTGGCCGAAATTAAAAATGGGGAGCCCAAGATGCAATTTTATAGGAAAATTGGAAGGTGGTTTTAGGCACACAGATTTCTTCAATCCACTTGTACCACACGTTTCAGCCTTTATACAGTCTTGTATCGCTTTGAAAAAAATAGAACAGTTGTCGCCCTACCTCTTGAATGTATCCACCGAAAGTTTGGCACCATTTGGACGACTACATATGAAGATATTGATAAAATACAGAACACTGCATTTGACTTGGTCCAAATTCGGTGGCTTGGACAGATCAGTTCGGATGGGCCCCATATAAGCCAAATCAGTATTGGGTTTCTTAATATGAAATGTATCCTATTAAATATTGGATAGACTCACAAAATATCAGCACATTTTGATGCACTTATTTAGTGTACTATGCAAAACAGTGTACATATTTCCATGGATCCATGCAATTTTGGCCCATTTTCCTTCCACTTCATCAAAGGCCCTCCAAATAACCTCCACCTACATTGAAACAATAAAAACAAGTAACATTGACCATTATAATATTGATTAACATTGATTGATTTATTCAAACATGAAGTTAAATTTATTATTATATTTAGAATATTAATTACAAAACTAGTTTAAAACTGCGGTGTAAGGGTGGAATAAAACAGTGAATCATGGTACGATCACTAGGACATCGTCAGGGAAAACATCTGCATACTGGTCCACCACTATAGGATAGCTTGGAATCTCCCCATAAACTGCTCCGAGGGTAAGGCAAGCTAACTAATGAGTGATCGGTTGTACCCTCCTCTGAGTAAGTCCATCCTATGCTGCAAAGGCTCCCATCTCGCTGGTGAAGGTAAACCTGGTCCCATCCGTGCGGACACACCACACTTTCCAACTAATACAGTCCATCTAAGCATGGGCTGTATATAACTAGTCCTTACCCAAGATGACATCGTAAGGCCTTGATTCCACTACTAGGTGATTCAAGCTGAAACTCTCACCTCTTAATGTAAGATAACACTGTCGGCACTAGTGCATAATCGTCATGTCTGCTTCTGTAAGAGTCTCTAGCTATAAGGATTGAGCCAACGGCTCCATCAGAATCTCTGATCTCTGAACTAGGGCAGTGGAAATGAATGAGTGACTGGAACCTGTGTCTATAAGAACCTTAGTTAAGGTGGAGTAGACACAGATCGTACCTCAAATCATCTCTGGAGCTCCATGATTATAAGCCTCAGCTGCCAGGAGATGAGCTCTCCTTTGTCCACCAGCTCCCTGTGGTCGGGGAGGACCTCCTTGTGGTGGTGGCGGTAACCCCTCAAAACGTCTCCCACCGCTAGCTGCATGACCAGATCCTCTGCCATGTCCTCCTGATCCTTGTAGAATGCCTCGATCGAATCACTTTCTCTGCCAAGGAGGTCCTTTAATCATCTGCTGATCATCCAAACGGTGGGTTAGACATTCACGATCCATTTGACCAGGCCCGCCGCATGCGTAACACTGCCTGATCCTGGTATGTATGGATCTGTCTCCACTCCGGGGTGCCTTTCACAATCAATATTGAGTCGTTTGGTCATCCACCTGTAGTTCTGGTCCTTTTAGACCTCTGAGACATCTGTCTACTGCCAGCTGTAGAAGAATATGATGCATGTCGACTAGTGGTGGGTGTCGCTGCTGGAGACTGCTCAGTAAGGAAGCTCTCTACTAAGAGGGCTCGCTCCAACACCCCTTTCAGCGTCGAGATGCTAAGGGAGATCTTTGAATCCCTGATCTCTCGCCTAATCCCCTGCTCAAAGGTCTATGACATGAAGAATGGGTCTCACACCATATTTGTGGAGTAGCTCTAGAGGTCGGTGAACCTCGCTGTGTACTGTGCCACCGTCATGCTACCCGACTATAGATGTCGTAGCTCCTGTATCCGCACCGCACGTAGGGTGGATGGGAAAAACTCCGCCCAAAACAGGCTCTCAAAGTATTCCTAGAGAAGTGTTCCCTTGTCATGCAACTGGAGCATCAGGCTCCACCAGCTGCCTTTTGCTGCTTGGAGAAGGCTCGCGGAAAGGATCACCATAAGGTCGGATGGTGTCCCTACTAGTATGAAGATCTCACCACAGCCTCCAGCCAATCCTCAGCTGCCTGTGGGTCCATCTCACCCATGGACCAGGGCATCCTATGGTGCTGGAGCTTGTGCAATGTGCTCAAGTGGCGTTCACTCTCTGCTTATGGGGCCGGTGGTATCAGTGGCCCAACAGGTAGTGGTACCGTTGTTGCCTCTACTGTGATAGGGCCCTGCACTGAGGCCACATCGCTCGATGGGTTTTCATATCATAAAACTCTCATAGCTCTAACTGGTCGTCCGCAGGGAGGTATTCTGAAAGATACATATGCAACATGGTCAAGAGATTATACCTGGTGAGCTGACCTGGTTGAGTTGACTTAAATAAAGACTTCTGAAAACGCACATGCAGTCAGTTTTTTCATGCACTAAGTCGGAAATCAGTAGTTAGGGTTCTGGTGTATGTATATGTCAGCCGTCACACCAACACTAGACTCCCTTAACTGAAAACCAGACTCGGTACCCTTAACACTATTGCTTCATAGAAATGAAAGATCAGAGTCCAAAGTTCTACGGTAGAACCGAATCCTCTGATACCAATTTGTCACAACCTGTCCTCGGGACCCGGGTCGTGTCTACCCCAAGCACACCTTCCATAGGCAAGGGGCTGGCAACTAGAACCAAAGGCGTAAATCTGTAGGCTTGGAAGTCATTGCCTTTATAAACTGTTAGCACACACAAACAAATTACAAGATAGAAGAAAAACACTAATTAAAACTGTCTATGAAGGAGTGCTGGAAAGTAAAAGGGGCCAGAAACACAAGCCCAAATGTAAAGTACAAGGAAATGAAAAGTACAAGTACTGGAAAGGGGAAACAACTCTTGTATCGTCCACCGGGAATCCTACCTAAAGGGTAGGTACAGAAATCATCCATAGCACTCCACATTCATCTGTCTCTCCCGTGTACTGTCACGTCGTGTGGTCCAACTCCGGGTACTGTCCAGTCTTGATCTACTTAGCCTCGGTCAGTGTTGTCCATCATCTGCAACCAACACAATGAGGTGCGGGCATAGCCTGTACAGGGTTGAGTATAACGATACTCACTAGGGACCCCGAGACCATCAAAGTCTCACAAAATCTAACAAAGATAAACCAAAAATATTTAATTCAATAGATAACTATAATTTTCTATATGCCCATACATATACCAATGTTATCATGTCATCCATCTCAATCATGAGGTAAACACAAAAGTTACTAACTCAGCTCAGCCAGAATTTTTATTCACAAAAACAAAACCACGACTACTGGAGAACTCCTCTGCCCAGTACAATGGGCCTACTGCGACACCAAGGTGATTCCCACTATCCTTGGACTACTAAAGTACTTCTCCTATCGAGTACCGTGGGTCTGCTGCATCACCAAGGCGCTCCCCTCTGTGGGTATGATGCCACAACCATGTTCTCCCCTTAATAGCCTACAGAGGTACCCCTCATGTCGAGTACCACAAGTCAGCTACCACAACTAGGTGCTCCTCCGCCGTGGGTCTGTCGCCACAACCCAGCTCTCACCATTGGTCTAGTTGAATCGGTCAGCAGTCTCCAAGTCTCAGCTAGCTACTAGGTCTCTGTACTACGTTCACTTGTCTCTAGGAGGGTCCACTCTACGAGATTTAGTTCGATACTCCAACTATCGTGAAATTCCCCATAGAAGAATCTCAATGGTCCGCCTCGTCATAGGGCTCTCAATGAAACAGACAACGTGTCAATCGGATGTCCGGTCTGTGATTTATAAGCTTTTTAGTCTTGGGGGCTTGGTTGGATTCGTGTACGATCCAACCTGACCATATCTCAACATTACCCTGAACTTTATTGGGGTATACTCAAAGGGACCGTCATACTCCTAGAAAACCAGTGCCGCTTATGGTTCATCAAACGGTCCTCTAGTGCCAAATATATGACCAAAGATAATAAAGGGTCAGTAGTCGGCCCGGGTCCGGTCTGACTCGGTCAGACCGACTCGACCCAACCACGTTTAGGCTGACCCATTATGGGATGACCCGGATAGACCCGCTGGGTCTGACCCGGCCCATTGGGCCGGTCAGCCCGGTCCGCTGGGCCCGACCCAGTGGACTGCGGGGGCGGTTTGGCCCGGAGGTTGCTGCGTGGGCGACTCGTCCCGGAGGTCAGGGCCGGTTCGGCCAGTGCCTTGAGGGGCGCGGCTCGGGCTAGTCGGCCCGGATGGCCAAGCTGGTTCGGACAGCGACGCTGCGAGGGACGCCCTGGGTATGCTTGGGAGGCCGGTGTGGCTAGGCCGGTTCGGCCAGCAGAAGGGGTGCTACCCAAGTAGGTGGAAGGGCGGCCAGGCAGGCAGGGTGGCGACCTAGGCAGGCCGCCAGGCAGGATGACAGGGTGCGCGAGCAGGCCGGCGGGGCATGCGGGAGGCCGCAGGCACACCGGGCAGGGCGCACGGGGGGCTACGAGCAGGCCAGGGAGGGCACACGGGAGGTCTCGGGCAGACCGACGGGGTGGGTCCAGGCGGGCCAGTGGCCGGGAGATGGCGGGGCCGGCTAGTTCGGGGCGACGCGGGCTGACAGTTCTCAGCCGAAAGCACCGGTGCACTTCGGGGGTGGCACGGTTCGTGGAGGCCACTGGGAGTGTGGCCTTTGTCATCACTGCCTTCATCATCTCGTCTCCTCATCACCATGTCGAAGAAACATCACAAAGAGATCAATGGAGGGAGCCAGGCCATGTTAGTTTGGCCCTCACCCTCCGCGTTTAGGGGTGATAAAAATAGGTTAAACAAAGAGGAAGAGAGTTGAAATTCAATTATTATTACATTACTCCACAAAAATACCTTTCATTCGAAGAATAGGAAAAGGAAAATAAGAATTACACAAAATAACCCCTACATTTGATTGTCGTTCATCGTTCGTTGAAGGAGTCGTGGAAAGTAGAAGAAGAGAATTGTCGTTCGTGATGTCTGCCACATGCTTCCAAACCTGAGATGCGTCGGCTATGGAAGATGCTCCACATTGGTAGGTGTTTGGGGAAGAAGTTGAAGAAAGATCGCCACCAGCGTTCTTCATTGGAAGAATGTGTTCTTCGTTCTTCGTTGGGAGAATTCTAATCCTCCCAAGCTCTCCTCTTTCCTAACTTCCACCCAAATTCCAAGTGAAATAATATTAGATTGTGTTGTCTAATATTTCATTGGCCCAGAAATTCAAAAAGAAGAATTAAATTAAAAGGCTCCCCCTAATTAATTCAATAGAGTTGGGATGAATTAATTAGTGGAGATTGGAACAAATTAAATAAAGGGGAGTTGAAGAGGCTCCCAAATCATAATTGGAACTTGAGGGGTTTCAAGGGGTTAAAAGCCCGAGTGGTCCCCACCAAATTAATCCTCTCATGGGAGGTTGAGTTTGTGTGGGCTCCACCACCATAACCTCTCATTGGAGGTTAAGGTGTCGTGGTCCCACCTTCAACCTCCATTAGGAGGTTTTAACCTCCACAAACAAAATAGTGGCACAAATAAAATAAAGTGTAACTCACATTATTTTATTATTTTTCCATGAAAAATCAAAATCTACCTTTTATTTTTGACCAAATTCCATCGAGGTGAATGTCTCCTTCAATGAATACTGGCTCTATGAGTTCAACGGTGCCCTCATATTTTAATTCCAAGCACTAGTTCAAAAGTTATAAATCTCACTTGTACGTTTAAAGAACGTACCTGAAAAAAATTACAGAAGTTGATTATGGGAACACTAGGCCTCAGAATCACACGCCGTAAGTTTTCGCAAACTCGTAAAATTACCATGTATTTAAAAAAAATCCACAGAAATTCTACGACTTTACAAAATACCCCAGAGAATGATATGGAACCGATGGGAGGATGACAATGATATTGTGCATG
Source organism: Viscum album (assembly GCA_963277665.1). NCBI lineage: Eukaryota > Viridiplantae > Streptophyta > Magnoliopsida > Santalales > Viscaceae > Viscum > Viscum album. The sequence goes on from OY728143.1 coordinate 230,082,966, forward strand.
AGTCTTGAAAAGACATCCTACATATCCCCATGGAAGGGAATCAATGCCTGCATAGTTCGTTGGGATGATGAGACACCTGAGGAGACGGCCCATGAAAATGGATGCATGGATGGGATCTCGAAGAAATGGAACCTCCATGTTGGGGCATGATCTTCCCAGAATACATTGGATGGAGAGATAGATCAGGATAAGTCATGAGTGATGGGATTGAACCTCATATAGGATTCCTACATATCCCTGTGGTAGGGAATCGGAGTCCACGTAGTTCATTTGAATATGGATTACCATGGATAGGGGACTTCAATGGCTTACTGTCAAATGGGGCTGACAACAGCTTACCGCTGGATGGGGTTGAAATTGGCTTACCGCTGAATGTGGTTGACAACATCTTACTACTGAATGGGGTTGAAAATGGCCTACAGTTGAATGTATCTGACAAAGGCTTACCGCTGAATGGGGATTAAAATGTCTTACCACTAAATGGGGTTGACAATGGCTTACAGCTGAATGGAGTTGACAATGGCTTACTGCTGAATGGGGCTAAAACTCATGAAGGCTTCCTATGTACCCTTTCTAGGATACATGGATCAATGCCCACATAGTTTTAATGGGCACAGTTTTTCATCACACATGATGGAAAGGGGGAATATAGTTTGACATTGTGCAGGACAAGGTGGACTGATGTGAAGTGGTCGGGACCAATGGGTGTTGGGCTTGAAACTCATGTATGCTTCTTACGTACCTTTCTTTGGAAAGGTTCAAAGATTACCTAGTTTAGGATGGTGTTTGGTGATCCTATGTAAAGTGGTTAGGACCAATGTTTGTTGGGATTGAACCACAGGGAGGCTTCCATCATACCTCTCCTTCGCAAGGATCAATGTCCACGTATTTCAAAAGAGGTGTTGGTGAACCGATGTGAAGTTGGTCAGAGCCAATGGATGTTGGACTAGAACCTAAGAGGGATTCCTACATTCCTTACCATGGCAAGGATCATAGTCCATGTAGTTCAAAATGGTGGGAACTGATGTGAAGGGGGTCATATCCAATTGAGGTTGGTCTTGAACCTTAGGGAGGCTTCCTACGTACCTTGCCTTGGCAAGGATAAAAGTCCACGTAGGCCAGAATGAGTGTGGGAACCGATGCGAAGGGGTTATCGGAGCCACTATGGAGCTATAATGGTGAAAGGGGCTTACACAATGAATCTTCTAGGGTTCCACTGTGGATTTGCAAAGGGTAATGGGGCATATTCAATGAAGATACCCAGATGCTACTAAGGAGCAACAATAGTGGAAGGGGATTATGCAACGAAGTTTCTTGGGTGCCGCTACGAAGCGTTAATGGTGAATGAGGATAACACAAGGAAGCTACCAAGGTTCCACTATTGTGTGGAAATGGTGGATGGGGATTATGCAAGGAAGCTGCCCATGTGCCGCTATGAAGCAGAAATGGTGGATGATGCTTTTCAAAGAAGCTGCTCTTGTGCCACTATGGAGTATCTATGGTGAATGGGGCTTACGTAAGGAAGTTTCCTGAGTGCTTCTATTGAAAGACAATGGTGGATAGGGATTATTCAAGAAACCTTCCCAGGTGCTGCTATGGAGGGGAAATGTTGGATGGGGCTTACGTAATGAAGCGACTTGTGTGCAGCTATGGAGCAGAAATGATGGATGGGGCTTATGCAATGAAGCTTCTATGGTGCCGCTATGGAGCGACATTGGTGGATGGGGATTATGCAAGAAAGCTACCCATGTGCTTCTATGGAGCGGTATTGGTGGATGGAAATTATGAATTGAAGTTTTCTGGGTGCTGCTATGGAGTGGAAATGGTGGATTGGATTTACGTAAGAAAGCTACTCAGGTGCCGCTATGGAGAATCAATGGTAGATGGGGATTATGAAAGGAAGCTACCCATGTGCCGCTATGGAGTGATAATGGTGCATGGGGTTTATGCAAGGAAACTTCCTAGGTGCTGCTATGGAGTAGGAATTGTGGATGGGACTTATGCAGGGATGTTTACCATGTAATGTTATGAAGAAACAATGGTGAATGAGGCTTACACAAGGAAGCTTCCCGTGTGCTGTTATAGAGCAGGAATGGTGAATAGGGATTACGCAAGGAAGATTCCTGGGTGTCTTCCTCATGTTAGGTCATGAGGGAATCTCAACTCGCCGATGGGCCGAGACACATAATTGAGGTCTACACTTATGCACCAGTGCACAAGCATGATAATGCTAGGGGCATTGGAATTAGTCAGATCAAAGGGAGATGAAAAGTGTGAATCACACTCCTTCCACTTGTAATGCAATGAGGATGGCATGTCTATGGAGAATAACTGTTTATCATGTTCAAAACACATCATCCATATAACATTAGCCTGAAACGGGAACAATCAAATGAGGTTCTACTGTTGACCGTGTTCGAAACACACGACCTGACTCGATGTGTCATCCAATATCTTCCTTGGAGATGGCCCAGGGAAGTAGGTGAGTCGATGAAATATGGCACCAAGCCATTAGGGGGTCCCTTTAGACAAATAAGAGGACACAGATCTGAATGAAGGACACACAAATCATGAGGTGGATTGATGGAATTATTAAACGGATTACAATGCTCTTGAAATTATTCCACTGTAATCATGGCATGAGCTATTTTATGATTTTCAAATAATCCATCTTTTATTTGGAGTAAGAGGCATCCTATTATTGAATTATAGGGAATGCTACAGTTTAATGTCATGTATAGAGGACTGTTAGAATTTTATGATTGGGGCACAAGGCATCTCTTTTTTAGAGCAAAATCCATCTTATATTTTTCACATAGGGAGTACTATAGTTTATAGTCATGTAGATAGGACTATTGGAATCTTATTCTAGGCTCATAGGGTATCTCTGGTTTAGAACAAGAGGCATCCTATGTTTTGAATATAGGGTGTACTATAGTTTATAGTCAAGAAAATAGGACTATTAGGCATAAGGCGCCTCGAAATGGATGGTGTTGGGACATACGCAAGAGCGGCCCATTCTGGTTCAACCTGGCATATCAGCTAAGTGATATGGTTTTCAGGAGTTGCTCGAGGAATTGAAAACTCGAGGTGATCGGGGAATTTTTGATGAGACTCTCAACTCACGACATGGGAAACGAACCAAGAGGAATATGTGAACTGAAGGTCATTCATGGTGTTCGTAGGAGGACCTCAAATCATGGTATTCCATCGATGGAAGGTGGATGCACATAAGGGAACAATGGAAAATGCCGACCCCGACCCAAACAGTTTGCAGTGCGACTCAACATTTTTGATGGGGGTCAGTGACGGAAGGGAAGGGACCGGCCCAGAGGGCCGGGACCATAGGCTGGAACTGAACTCGAGCGGGGGTATGAGGGTGAAACCACCATGGTATGAACCAGTGGTCATGAAGGTAAAAGATTTCAAAAGGATAGGGTTTTGTTAAGTATCTTCTCAGAGTAAAGGTTCTTACAGAGCATGGGGTCTCACGAAGAAGGTTCTCTAAGGAAAGTAACTCATGGAGCATGGAATCACGGATCATAGGGGCTAACGGAGCAAAGTGTCTCAAGGAGAAAAGGTGCTCACGGAGAAACACATCTCGTGGGGAAATGTATTTCCTATATCAACGAGTCTCAAATAGGAAAACCTCTCATGGAGAAAAGCATCTCGCAGAGCAAAGCCTCTCACGGATCAAAGCCTCTCACGGAGCCCTTTGTGAAGGGCATTACTTTTCGGTGCCCTGGATCTCCACGAAATGAGAGATTGGCTGCCCAAGGGGAGGCATGACCGTCTTTATGAAGGGGGTGACCCAAATATCTATAGTCTATGGAGGACATAAGAGCACATCACAAAGCACAAATGCGCGCTGCGAAGAACAAATGCACTCCGCGAAGCAAATCAAGCTCCGTAACAGGATGGAGTTCCCTCATGTTTCTCGAAATCGCGGAGCCGACTGTAATAAAGCTTCTCAATGCTTTTAGATGCTCTGGTCATGTTCCCTCATGTTCCTCGTAACCTTGGAGCCAACCATCATCGAGCTTCGTGGTGCTCGTAGAGGCTCCGGTCATGTTCCCTTACTCCGCGATCGCGAAGGGAGGTTCATGAATGGGCTATGTGAACCAGTTTTCTAGCACAACTTCAAATGTCCATAACTTTTAATATGTTACATTGTTCAGACCCTTTGACCTATCAAATCAAAACCTGTGAAATGATATACAACCTCAAATCATGTTTGGAAGCATTTAAAAAATTTGGTGGATGCATTTTCCGGTGCCAACAAATCCCCCCCTAAGAATGGGGTCCCACGAGGATGAGGAGGGTGAGGTGGACCGCGTTATTAAGAAATGACCGAGCAAAACACATGCCTTGGGGTCCATTGCATCTTTATCACATTAAGGAAATAGCTGACTAAACAACTAAGCCCATTTGAGCCATGCTCGGTGTGGGAATCAAGATATAATAGGAGGTCATTCACCAATACGAGAGTGATAAACAAACAGAAGGTGTGAGGGGATTAAAATGGGACATTTATATCCATTCGGAGAATTCTAAAAGAGGGATTCTAGCTTGATAATGGGTCTATCTGAATAGGAGATCAATATTTCTAGGTAGAAAGGGGGAGGCCTGAATGGAAAATGAAGTTCTCAGAACAGTCGAATTGTCATTTTCCCAGTGTTCTCTAATACACGAGAAGGGTAACTCTAGGGGCGTTGGAATTTATCCCAAAAAAGGGTAATGCAAGGTGTGAATCACGATACCCAAGATTCGAAACACTATGGGGGTGGCATGATAATGAAGGATAACCATTGACAATGTTCAAAACACAATATCCTTATTGTGTTAGCCTGAAATGGATATAATAAACAGGGGCCGACCATTGACCATGTTTGAAACACGGGGACTGACTCAAAATGCTACCCATTAGTCTTCAAGAACGTTGGACCATGATAGTAGGTGATCCATAGGCCAAGAATCCATATCGTAAGAGGGTTCTTTTAGATATGAAAGAGGACGAGGTTCTAAATAAATGGCATGAAAAGCGTGAAGGGAGTAGTTATGGGTTTTTCGAATGGAGTACATCACTCTTGAAATTATTCCACTATGTTGAAGACACATTATGTGGGTGCATCGGTCTAATCATTGATCATACCTATTTCTGAACAAGAACACTAAGGAGAGGACCTGGAATGCCTTTTAGTTTTACATCATACGGATCCAGATGTTGAATGACATAGTTTAACATCACATAACCCAGACGTTGCACACAGTTTTATGGTCATACTACTTGGACCAAGGTTAATAGTTTAATGTCATGTTACATGGAATGTAGGCTCCTAGTTTAAGGACATAGAAAGTGGACCATGATCGGGGCCGAGGGGCCAGGAGGTTTAATGACCTTGGGGATGTGACTGAGGTGGAATGCCGGGGCATCACTACGTATCACATAAGGAAGAGAATCAAGCCAAATATAGTTCTTAAGAATGGTGTGGCCAAAGGAAAACCCTGATATGGTAAATCCTCTTTTGCAAGGGATTTGGTGAATTCCATGATTCACATGGGTTATCCTGAACTTGTTCAGGGTAGGAATGAAGTTTAGTGTCATGCATTGAGGACATATGGACTCATGTAGTTTAATGTCATATGTTAGGACAATGAGTGAAAGGGAATATCCCAAGAAGGATGTATATGGTGCGGTAGCTATACACCCCATGTGAATGAGGACATAAGGAGTCTTCACCACACCACATATCCTCAGAAGAAGTTCTTTAGTTCAAGGGACCAAAAGTGAAAGTTAAGCTGGGCCAGAGGTAGAGTAGTCGGTCATTCCTAAGTATCCCATGAGGATGGGAATCAAGTAGCACATAGTTCTAGAAGATGTAGTGAAGTTTAGAATCTTGCGTCAGGGATGTGGAGTGGTCCTAGTTTATGGTCATAGAGCTCAGACCATAGGGGGCGGGACTCATCCAAATGAGCACAAACCTTGACTAAATCCCTTTGTCCAAGTGAGAAATGCTCAATTTAGGAAATAAGGAGGAGAAGGTTGTTTCTACACATGTAATACAGGCATAGGGGAAATTTTTGTGGGGCCCTGAATGATTCCTCATCGTGTCTTGTCCTCCTAACGTGAAAATATGCAATGAGGGATAGTACCAAGAGAATAAAAATTCCACTTGGACATAATGGAGTGGAAAATGATGTGAATCACGCAACCAATATTTAAGGCTTGATGGGGTTGGTGTGATGATGGAGGATAACTATTGAACACTTTTTAAACACATCATCCATATCATGTGACCTGATATGGGTACATACAATGAGTGTCGACCACTGACCATATTCTCAGCACGAGACTTGTATCAGTTTGTCGTTTGAGATCCTCTAGGACGTTGGCCTAAAATTATAAGAGATACCTTAGGCTGAGTATCCATAATATTTTGGGGCCCTTTTGGATGTGAAAGTTGATGGAAACCCAAATAATGTGGAGCATGAAGCATGAGTATGGGTGTTAACATGTCCATGCAGGATTCAACACTCTAGGTGATGAACTAAAGTGCTTCTAGGAACATTTCTGAACTACCAAATAGTGTGAGGTACATGGAATGGCTATTAAAATCCCAACATAAATGAGGACATAAGTCCATATCACACCACATTCCCTACATTATGGAGGACTCAAGGAAAGGGACCATAGATATGTGGTTTCTAAGAAGTAGGGATGGATCTGAAGAGATAATGGCTGGGTGTTCCTACACGTCATATGAGGATTGGAATCAAGCCATATGTATTTCTAGGGGTTTCATGTAGTTTAAATTCATGCAGTAAGGATGAATATATGGGAAAGGTATCTCAACGGGGGATGTTTACGGCACAACGAGTGACCCGACGTGAATGAGGACAAAAGTCCATACCACACCGTAAAATCCTAAGTGATAACTTAGGCTAGAGGCCCGAAAAGGCTGAGAGACCTAAGGATGGGCCACATATGGAATGTCATATCATGTTTATCGTTTTTTGTCTTGTGGGACAAGTGTTGAGAGTTTTTAAGTCCTTCAATTTGGACGAATCACACGGTTTAATGTCGTGTGATGAGGACAATGGTGATCTTAGATTAAAGTCATAGTGCCAAGACCATTTTGCAGTTTATTGTCATGTAGGAAGATAATGAGTAGTTTAATGTCATGATGCATGATAATGCAGTTTAATTTCATGTGGCAAGATAATGAGTAGTTTAAAGTCATCCAAGACGATAATTGAAATTTTAACATCATGGTGGACGATGATGAGCAGTTTAAAGTCATGCAAGACGATAATGAGCAGTTTAATGTCACGACGGAGGATAATGCAGTTTAATGTCACGCAGGACGATAATGAGCACTTTAACATCATGATGGACAAAGATAAATAGACTAACGTCATATAGGAGGATGATGCAGTTTAACGTCATGCGGGACAAAGATGAGCAGTTTAAAGTCATGCATAAAAATAATGAGTAGTTTAATGTCATTAATGATGATGGTTGTTATGCAGTTTAATTTCAAGAAACTAGGATGTTTTTTATTCAATTTAACGTCATGCAACTAGGCATTGAAATGAGACAGATTGTGTTATTAGAGGGATGATCATCTCTACTACATTCTGTTGGGTTGGGATGATGGGGGAATCTATATGATGGTAGTTCCCTAATATTCCCCGATCATAAGCATTGATGTTCTCCATGTGTGAGATGGAAAACCACACAGTGAACCTTCCACAAGCTGGTGTTAAGGACATAGAGATGACCTCTGTGGTGGATGTAATGTAGTAGTTGGGATGACACAGAGTTTCACAAGGGTGGTAGGGATGACAACATTCCCTCAGTTAGGAGGGGTGATGAAGCTAGGATCATTGGTCTGATGGGGGTGATGCAGCCTGAAAGGCATGAATTCCTGGAATGTTGGTATGATGGGGAGATAGATCCCATAAGGCGTTGAAGCCTGGATCATCGTTACGACAGGGGAGATAGAGCCTGGAAGGCGGTGAAGCCTGGACATTGGTTTAATGGGGGTGATGGAGCCCGGAAGCTGTGGATGCCTGGAGCGTCGTTACGATGGGGGGAGATGAAGCCCAGAAGGCGTGGAAACCTATACGTCGGTATGATGGGTACGATAGAGCCCGAAAGGCATTGAATCCTAGAGCGTTAGTACGACGGGTGCGATGGAGCCTGGAAGGCGTGGAATCTTGAAGTGTTGGTGCGATAAGGGCGATGTATCCCAGAAGGCATGGAATCTTGGAGAATTGGTATGACGGGGGTGATGGAGCCCGGATAGTGTGGAATCCTAGAGTGTCCGTATGGTGAGGGCGATGGATCCTGGATGGCATGGATGCCTGGACGTCGGTACGACGGGGGCGATTGAACCCGAATTGCGTGGAAGCTCGCACGTCAGTACGATAGGGGCAAAGAAACCGGGAAGGCATGGAAGCCTAGAGCGTCGGTATGATTGGCATGATGGATTCCAGATGGCGCAGAAGACTAGATGTCGGTACGCCGAGGGTGATGGATCCTAGAAGGCATTGAAGCCTAGACATCGGTACGACAGGTGAAATGGTTCCTGTAAGGCGTGGAGGCTTGGACGTCGGTACGACGAGGGTGATGGAGCATAGAAGGCGTGGAAGCCTAGAGCATTAGTAAGATGGGTGATATCGATCCCAGAAGGTGTGGAAGAATGGAGCATCAGTACCACGGGGGCGATGGATACCGGAAGGCGTGGAAGATTGGACATCGGTACGATGGGGGAGATGAAGCCCGAAAGGTGTGGAGGCCTGGATGTCGGTACGATGGGGGCAATAGATCTCAGTAGAAGTGGATGCTTGGACATCAATATGATGGGGGCGATGACGCCTAGATGGCATGGAAGCCCAGAGCATCAGTACGATGGGGGAGATCGATCCTAGAAGTCTTGGAAGCCTAGAGCATCTATATGACGGGGGAAATGGATCTCAAAAGGTGTGGAAGCTAGGACGTTGGCACGATGATGGAGATGGAGCCCATAAGGTGTTGAAGCCTAGAGTGTTGCTACGATGGGGGTGATAGAGCCCGGAAAGCATGGAAGCATTGATGTCAGTATGACGGGGGTAATGTAGCCTGGCAGTCATGGCAGCCCAGAACGTTGATACGACGAAGAAGATGGAGCCCAAATGGCGTGGAAGCCTGGAAGACGGTTCAATGGGGTTGATGAAGCCCGAAAGGCGTGGAAGCCTAGACATCGGTATGACGGGGATGATAGAGCCCGGAAGGCGAGGTAGCCTAGAGCATTGGTACGATAGGGGCGATGGAGCCCGGAAGTCATAGAAGCTTGGAGATTCGGTACGATAGTGGTGATGGATCATGGAAGGCATGTAAGCATGGTCGTTAGTACATGGGGGGAAATGGAGCCTTGAAGGAGTGGAAGCCTGGATGTCGGAACAACGTGGGAAATGGAGCACAAATGTCATGGAAACCTGGTGCCTTGGTATGATGAGGACGATGGATCCCAGAAGGTGTGCACACATGGAGCGTCGGTATGATGAGGGAGATCGAGTCGGGAAGGAGTTGAAGCCTGTAGCATCATTACGACGGGGGTGATGGAGCCTAGGAGGTGTGGAAGCCTGGAGTGTCGGTATAACGATGTGATGGAGCACAAAATGTGTGGAAACCTCGAAAGTTGGTACAAAGGGGTGATGGATCCTGGAAGGCGTGGAAGCCTGGAGCTTCGTTACAACGGGGGAAATGGATCCCAGAAAGTGGGGAAGCCTAGAGCGTCGGTATGACGGGGTGATGGAGGTTGAAATGCATGGAATCCTGGAGTGTCGATACTACAAGGGGATGGATCCCGCAAGGCGTGGAAGCCTGGAATGTCAGTACAATAGGGCGATGGACCCCAGAAGTCCTGGAAGCCTGGAGGGTCAGTACGACAGGGGAGATGGATCTCGGAAGGCGTGGAATCCCAGACGTCGATATGATGGGTGCGATGGAGCCCATAAGGCATGGAATCCTAGAACGTTGTCTCATAAGGTAGAGAAACAATGTAGAAACATGGGGATGTCCTCCATTATGGTTGATTTTGGGGACGGGGAGGTCCTCCATGATGAATGATAGGAGTGTGGGGAAGACATCCACGACGGTTGATGATGGTGTCGAGGCTAACCCTCATGCTGATTTATAGCGGTGTGGGGAGGACCTCTGTAGTGACTAATGATGTTTTTGTAGATGTTCCATCAGATTGGAGGTGGGTTTTCCCGGCATTCCCGTTGAGGGAAGATAAGTCTGTGAGGAACCGATTAATTAAAGAAGTATATGCCACTTGCATGGCCCATGAGGTCGGTGGAGTGGGTGAGGAGATGAAGGAGTTGGGGGAAGATTCCCACTACATGACCTCTTTAGGGGTCGGGTTTTGCGAGGAGCCGATGGAGTCGGGGGCGGATGCCCCATTCAAAGCCTCTTAATGTGGTGGGGTTAGCGAAAAGCCGATGGTGTCGGTGGAGGCTGCCCCCCCTGCACGGCCTCTTGAGGTGGCGAGGTCGGTGAGAAGCTGATGGAGTCAGGGGCAGAGCCCCCCTGCACGGCCGCTTGAGGCGGTGGGGTCGTCAAGGAGCCAGAGGAGTCTAGTGGAAGATACCACCTATGAGGAATCTTGAGGTGGTAGGGTCAGGGATGAGTTGATGGAATCGGGTGGCGGATGCCACCAGCGTGGCCTCTGGAGGCGGCGGGGTCGGCGAAGAGGCGATAGAGTCAGGGGTGGATTCCCCCTATGTTACCTCTTGAGGCGGAGGGGTTAGTGAAGAGCCGATGGAGTCGGGGAAGGATGCCCCCTGCACGGAATCTTGAGGTGGCGGGGTTGGAGAGGAGCCGATGGAGTCGGGGGCGGATGCCCCGCGCCCGACCTCTTGAGGCGGTGGGGTCAGCGAGGATCCGATGTAGATGGGTGGAAAATGCCACCTACCTGACCTCTTGAGGTTGCAGGGTCGGCAAGGAGAAGATAGAGAAGGGTGGTGGATGCCCCTTGCAAGGCCTCTTGAGGTGGTGGGGTCAGCGAGGGGCTGATGGAGTCGTGTGGAGGATTCCACCTATGCGGCCTCTTGAGGTGGAGGAGTCTGCGGGGAGTTGATGGAGTCGGGGGCGGATGTCCCCTTCATGACCTCTGAAAGAGGATGAGTCGACGAGGAGCCAATGGTGGTTGGGGCATATTCCCCATGCACAACCTCTTAAGGTGGTGGTGTCGGCGAGGAGCTGAAGTAGTTTGGTGGCAGATGCAACCTGCATGGCCTCTTGAGGTCGTGGGGTCGGCGAGGAGCAGACGAAGTCGGGGGTGGATGCCCTATGTGCGGTCTCTTAAGGTGGAAACGACGGTGAGGAGCCGATAGAATCGGGGGCAGATTCCCCCTGTGTGGCCTCTTAAGGTGGTGGAGTCGTTTAGGTGGCGAAGAAATCGGGGCGGATTCCCCCTGCATGGCCACATAAGGTGGAGGAGTCGGAGAGGAGGCAAAGAATTCAGGGAGAATTCCCCTGCACAACCTCATAGGGTGGTGGGTTCGGTGAGGATCTGAAGGATTCGGGGTGGATACATCCCCCTCTTCCTCCAAATTCAGTGGGGTCGGTGAGGAGCTGATGGATTCAGGGGAAGATGACCTCATGCGCGACCTCTTGATGTGATGGGGTCAAGGAAGAGCCGATGGATATGGGAGTGGATTCCCCCTGCTCGGCCTCTTGAGGCGGTAGGGTTGGTGAGGAGCTGATGGAGTTGGCTGGCAGATTCCACCTACATGAACTCTTCAAAGGGTAGAGTCGGCGTGGAGCGGATGATGTCAGAGACGAATGCCCCTAGTGCGGCTTCTTTAGCCGACAGAGTCGTCAAGGAGCTGATGGATTCAGGAGAAGATGCCCCTTGCGTGACCTGTTTAGGCAGTAGAGTCGGTAATGAGACAAAGGAGTCTGGTGGAAGATGCCACCTACGCGGCCTCTTTAGGCGGTGGGGTCAGTGAGGAGCTGATGGATTCAGGGGTGGATACCCCCTATGAGGGTTGTTCATGCAGCAGAGTCTACAAGGAACTGATGGATTCGGGGGGTGGATGCCCCCTACGCGGCCTCTTAAGCCGGAGAAGTCTGTGATGAGCCGAAGGAGTCAGAATGGATTCCCCCTATGCAACCTCTTAAGGTGGCGGAGTCGGTTAGGAGCTGAAGGCGTCGGGGCGGATGCCTCCTACGTTGCCTCTTAAGTCATCTAAGTTGGTGAGGAGCTGATGGTCCACAGTCTTCACACACCTGATGGTACTCATCCTCTCACATAAGAAGTAATGGGTATTTACATGGGTTATGCCCCAATTTTACTGACATATTTGGACTACTCATTGTTGAAGGATAAGGGATTCACATCGGGTTCACCATTTCTATTCTTGAAGCTTTCGTCGGGGCTTGCGCAACCTTCTATTGAGGACGTACAACTATTTCCCCGAATTACCACTTTCCAAAGGCGGGAGACCTCCATTCCTTATTCAGGGACATTATCTCCTTTATCAAAATAGGATGATGGGATGTCAGATCCTCCTTCTATGGATTTTTCCTTAGAACTCGTTACCTAGTCTAGGTCTCCCTTATAGATTAAGTCGTGGTTCATGAATCTTGTTCCCATTGCCATATCTTTGTGGACACCAGTTAATTACACTACTTAAATCAGGAAATTCATGGGGTCTTGACATAGTAGTGACCTTTGTTTAGAGTATATGACAACATCAGGCATGTCAGGGCATATCTGGATGCATGGACATTGGGGAATCTGTATTCTTCCTCAAAGGATGGCATTTCAAGGGCGCAGATCTCGAGGCATCCCACGCCTGTCGCGGGGTATCTTATGGCGGAGGCATGTCTCTATGGTTTTTTTAGCTTCCCATGTTTAACATGGGGTATTCCATGAGTTTAACATCTAGTGGAGATGATTACCTCAAAGGTGTGTCTTCCAAGTTTTTTCCTCAAGAATCTCATGTTTAACATGAGGCAAACTGGTAGTTTAACACCTTGCAGAGATGGAATGAGGGTGATCAGAATGTCACATAGAGACGGATCAGATTGGTGCATCCATTGGAGGGATCTCCAGGAGTGTTTACCATGAAGATGGATCAGAACACTCAATCAGAGTAGACCCATGATGGTGTGTCCCATAAAGAAAAGATGTCACATCATGAAGGCTGATCTAGACACCACTGAGGGCGGATTAGGGAGTGTGCACCCCAGAATGGAGGGAACACCAAGGTTTACCTTTGGATGGGATTGAACCTCATGGAGGTTTCCTATGAACCCTATGTAGATGACTGGGATCAAAAACCATATAGTTGAAAGGGGTGATGAATTGGAGTGTACACTAAGGACAACAACCCAGAGACATGCTGGGGCTTATTCATGGATTGTGGCTCGGGTACTACTAGGAGTAGTGAGGAGGTTGATGACATGATCCCACTGGGGTGTGGAAGCCTGGGTTGGAATTAGGATGGATGGTTTAGAGTTGAATGATGTAGATGGAGAATGAGATGGAAATGACCTGAGGATGACAGTGATGTTGGGATTGAGACCTGAAGAGACTTCCTACATATCCCTGTGGTAGACAATCAAAGGACGCATAGTTCAGTGAGATGATGGGACACCTGAGGAGGCGACCCATGAGAATGGACACATGGATGGGATCCATAATAAATAAAACCTCCAGGTTGGGGCATGATCATCTTAGAACACATGGAATCGAGAGACAGATCTGGATGAGTTATGAGTGATGGGCATGAACCTTAAAGAGGTTTCCTACGTATCCCTATGGTAGGGAATCAAAGTACACATAGTTCATATGAATACTGATTACCATTGATTAGGTACTTCAATGGCTTACCGTCAAATGGGGTTGATAATGAGTTACCACTGGGTGGGTTTGACAACGGCTTACCACTAAATGGGGTTGAAAAAGGATTGTCGTTTCTTGGGGTTGACAACGGCTTACCGCTGAGTGGGGTTGACAACTACATACTGTAGAATGGGGTTGACAACAGCTTACCACTAAATGGGGTTGACAATGACTTAACACATAATGGAATTGAAAATGGCTTGCTGCTGAATGGGGACGAACTTCAGGGAGGATTCCTACGCACACTGTCTAGGAGACCGGGATCAAAGCACACATATTTTTAATAGGCACAGTTTAGCCTCACACGTGACGGAAAGGGGGAATATAGTTTAACGTAGTACATGATGTGGTGGACCAACATGAAGTGGTCAAGACCAATGGGTGTTGGGCTTGAACCTCGGGGAGGATTCCTACATACAATGCCTTAGAGAGGATCAAATTCCATGTAGTTCGGGATTGTGTTTGGTGATCCGACGTGAAAGGGTTGGGACCAATTGTTGTTGGTCTTGAACATAAGGGAGTATTTCTACGTATCTTGCCATGGTAATGATCAAAGTCAATGTAGATCAAAAGAGGTGTTGGTGAAACGACCTGAAGATGGATGGATCCAATGGATGGTGGGATTGTACCTCAAGGAGGCTTCATACGTAACTCTCCTTGGAATGGATGGAAGTTTACGCAGTTCAGAATGGTGGGTACCGACGTGAAGGGGGTCATAACCAATTGATGGCGGGCTTGAACCTTAGAGAGGCTTCCTACGTACCTTTCATTGGAAAGGATCAAAGTCCTTGTAGATCACAAATGCTGTTGGAACCGAGGTGAAATGGGTTCGAGTGCCACTATGGGGTTACAATGGTGAATGAGGCTTATGAAAGAAAGCTTCAAGGGTGCTGCTATGGAGTGACAATGGTGAATGGGGCCTATACAAGGAAGTTGCACTGGTGACACTAAAGTGAAACAATGTTGGATAGGGCTTACGCAAGGAAGCTACCCGGGTGCCATTACGAAGTGGTAATGGTGAATGGGGATTATGCAAGGAAGATGCCCAGGTGTAGAAATGAAGCAAAAATGGTGGATGGTTTTTATTCAAGGAAGATACCAATGTGCCACTTTGGAGCGGAAATGGTTGATGGGGAATACGCAAAGAAGCTGCCCATGTTCCGCTATGGAGCCACAATGATGAATGGGGTTTACACAAGGAAGTTGTATGAGTGCTGCAATGGAGCGACAATGGTTGATATGGATTATGCAGGGAAAGTTCCTAGGTGCTGCTATAGAGGGGAAATAGTGGATAGGTCTTATGAAAGGAAGCTACATGTGTGCCTCTAGGGAGTGGAAATGGTTAATGGGGATTAGGAAAGGAAGTCAACCGAGTGCCGCTATGGAGTGGAAATGGTGGATCGGGCTTACGCAAGGAAGCTTCTAGTGTGTTCATATGAAGCGATAATGGTGAATGGGTCCTACATAAGGAAGATGCTCGGGGGCCACTATAGATAGACAATGGTGGATGTGCCTTATACAAGAAAGTTGCCCCAGTGCCTCTATGGAGAAGCTATGGTGGATAGGGATTACACAAGGAAGCCACTCGTCTGCCGCTATGGAGTGGAAATGGTGGATAGGGCTTACGCAAGGTAGATTCCCGGGTGCCCCTATTGAATGAAAATTATGGATGGGGATTATGCAAGGAAACTTCCCATGTGCCGCTATGAAGCGGAAATGGTGAATGGTGCTTACTCAAGGAAGCTCTTTGTGAGCTGTTATGGTGAGGAAATGGTGAATGAGGCCTACACAAGGAAGTTTCTTGGGGTCTTCCGCTTGTCAGGTCATGATGGATTATCAATTTGCAGGTGGGTCGAGGCACATAATTGATGACTACACATATGTGCTAGTGCATAAGAGGGATAACACCAGGGGTATTGTAATCTGTCCAGACAAAGGGAGATGAAAAGTGTGAATCACATGCCTGAAATTCGGAAAGAAATGATGGTGGTGTGTTTATGTAGGATAACTCTTGACCTTGTTTGAAAAAAAAAACATCCATATCGCATTAGCCTGAAATGGAAAAAAAAAACGAGGGTCGATTGTTGACTGTGTTTGAAACATAGGACCTGACTCGAAGTGTCATCTAAAGTCATCTAGGGAGTTGGCCTATGATGGTAAGTGAGCCGATTCGGCACGGGCCCAAGTCGTTAAGGGGTACCTTCACACATGGAAGAGGATGAAGATATGAATGAAGGAGATTCAAAGCACGAGGTGGAGTGATGGAATGTTTAAATGGATTCCAACACTCTTTAAATCATGCCATTGTAATCATGGTATGAGGAATCTTATGCTTTTCACATAAGACATCTCTTATTTGGAACAAGAGGCATCCTATTATTGAATGATAGGGAATGATTAGTTTAAAATCAGGTAGAGAGGACAGTTAGCATCTTATGCTTGGGGCATAAGGCATCTCTTGTTTTGAACAAGAGTCATCCTATATTTTTCACATAGGGAGTACTACAGTTTATAGTCATGTTGATATGACTATTGGAATCTTATGCTAGGCATATAAAGAATCTCTTGTTGGCAGAAAGATGCCTCCAATGTTTGGCATATAGGGTGTACTATAGTTTATAGTCAAGTAGATAAGAATATCATGAATAAGGTACCTAGAAATGGATGGTGTTGGGACTTACACAAGAGCGGCCCTCTCTGATTCAACCTGGCAAATGAGACATGTGATAGGGTTTTCAGGGGTTTCTTGAGGAATAGTTAACTCAATGTGCTTGGGGAATTGATGATGTGACTCTCAAATCACGACGTGGGAAACAAACCAAGAGTAATATGTCTACTCAAACTGTTTCATGGTGTGCATAGGAGTATCTCAAATCAAGGTATTCCATATGTCGAAGGTGGGTGCGCATAAGGGTGCAATGGAAAATGCCGACACCCCGACCCTAAAAGTTTGTAGTGCGACACTACATTTTTGATGGGGGTAAGTGATGGAAGTGAAGGGACCGACACTGATATGAAGTGGGTGTGTGGTGGTGCATCCCCCACAGTATGTATTGGTGGGCACAAAGGTAGGATCTTTGCAAAGGATAGGACTTCGCAAAGTAGCATCGCGGAAAAATGGTGCTCACGGAGCATGGGGTCTCACGAAGAATCTTTGCAAAGGAAAGCTGCTCACAGAGCATGGACTCATGGATTATAGCGGCTCGCGGAGTGAAGCGGATCAAGGTGCAAAGGGGATCCTAGAGAAAAGTGTCTTGTAGAGAAAATCGTGTCGCGGAGATAAGCATCTCATGGAGAAAATACTCTTGTGGAGAAAAAGGCTCTAGCAGAGCAAAGCGTCTCGCGAAGCAAAGCCTCTCACGGAGAAAAGCCTCTCATGGAGCCCTTTGTGAAGGGCATCACTTCATGGTGCCCTTGAGCTCCATGAAATGGGAGATCAGCCGCCCAAAGGGTGGTGTGACCATCTTTATGAAGGGGGATGAGCTGGGTATTTATAGGCGATGCAGGTCGGCAGAGCATGCCGCGAAGCACAAATGTGTGCCACGAAGCACAATTGTGTGTCGCGAACCAAATCGCCCACCGCAACTAGATGGTGTTCCCTCATGTTTCATGTAAGTGTGAAGTTGACTATCATCGAGGTTCGTGATGCTCATAGAGGCTCCTGTCATGTTCCCTCATGTTTTTCGTATCCGCAGAGCCGACCGTCATTGAGTTTCGTGGCGCTCGTGGAGGCTCTGATCATGTTCTCTTGCTTCGCAATCGAAGAGGGAGCTTCACGAATGGGATCTGCAAACTAGTCTTCTATCCCAAATTCAAATGTACACAGCTCCTAATCCGTAACTTTGTTAAGGCTCTATGACCTATCAAATCGAAGCTTGTGAAATTGGATAATACATCGAATCATGTATGGAAGAATTTGGAAAATTTTGTGGATGCGTTTTCCGAGTCCAACAACAGTCCTCAAACTCTACCTAAGATAATGGATAAACCATGCAATCTCATGCCTTCCCAACCCATCATTCATTTCCCTAAACCATAAAAATAACATAAAGAATGTACAAAGATAGAGGTTATCCTAAAGGAGGTGAAAATATATTTTAGTAGGAAACCTCAACAGTGAACCTATTACCTACTCTCATAAGTTCGTGATCATACAATATGGGTAGCCCAGATTCATTGATAGAAATAAAAGTAAATCCATTTTTGAGTCTTATTTCCATGAAATCGATCAAATATACCTACATAGGCCTACACTAAGGGGTCTCTAAGAATGATTTGATGACAATGAACCCCAAAAATAACAATGTGGAAGCCAAAACCATGGTCACCCAAACCAAACATCAAGAAATAACTCACATTCGGATGCTAGGAAACCTGATTACTCATTCCACTGTACTTATACCATAATGTATACAATCAATTTCATGAGCCTCAATTTGAAACCTAATATATATATTATACTAGTCATTCCATGATCATTATTATGACATGTAACCCCATATATAAAATGTCATCTCCACTAATTTCAACCGTATTTATTATCATATAGGGATCCTTGTTCCATCATTGAAATCCTAAAAAACTATCTGTACCTATATAATGGTCTATGTTTGACCGATTAAACATTGGGTTGGGACTGCTATGACAATCACCATAAATAATAGTCGATGAACACTATAACCAATATAATTAACCACGGATGCTGATCACAATGAATAAAACATTTATCAATTGATAAGGACAACTAGGACAAGAACCCAAAACCATAAGTGATAACATTCCTGACCAACACAAACACCAGGGATGAGGACTATCATGACCAACACTCTAAACAATAATTAAGGGTCACAATGACCAACACGTCAACCATGTGCAAGGACCACCAAAAAAAAGATTTCATCTGAGTGGATAGTCATGTCTATTGTACTAAACCTCACATGTGGAGTTCCATATCTGATATCTTGAAGAAATTATTCAATCATCATTTCCATATATCTCTATGATGATATCCTAAAACATTAAACCATGCACAAAAATGTAGAATCCCAACAAAATCACAACATTCACATGGTCCTAAACCAAGCCTCAGTAGAATACAAGAAAATCAAATCAAGGTCCATCCCATTTCCCCAATCGCATCTTCAATATCATAGCACTGTTAGTACATACATCAACTCATGTCCAAAGGGAATAAGAAAAATCAACAATACTTAAAAACTCTGAACTTCTTTTGGTCATCCTATCAATAGGTGACCCACATATCCCAATAAGTAAACACGTATACATAAGAATACCCATATATATCCTCATAACAATCACTCAAGATGAAGAATCTAACATTAATCATATAGGATAGAACATATACAGATGTATCCCTAACTCAATCGATGGTAAAATTAAAAATCCCATGCCAACGCCCATCCCTATAGGTAGCACAATTCACAACCTAGTATCTAGATACTCAAATCATCACATTACATAAGGGTAGTAATCCTTTTATAGGTGATACCTCAAGACCAACCCACTTCCAATTAATATTTTGTTATCCTATACTCCTAACATATCCACCACTTCAAATCACTTCTCATACATGATAACCGAGGACCTTCACATAAAAAAATGAGGACTTTGATGATCTCATACCTTGTCTTTTAGTAATTTTAATAAACAAAACCTATGTATCATCACATGTCTCACTTTCAAGAAATAACTAAAATCACATCCTAGAGAAAAAAACCACTAAAATAATGTTATCACACCCAAAAAACTTCTTAGAATTACTCAAAATGTCACATGGGATACAACATCATGTTGTGTGCTAAAAAAATATAAATAGAATCCTATAGTATAAAATTCCTAATCTCAGGTGAAACATCACTCAAAACACTCTATCGGATTCATAGAGGAAGAACGTGATGTTCACACCTAGTACATGGTGTGTAATCAAAAAACTCTATCCATCCAAGGTTCTCCCACACGAACAGGGTCACCATGGGTCTAAATGTGAACTACAACAAGACTATAACAAAAATAGGGTCTATCCATGTACTAATTACATTACCTGTCCATAACTAGGGGATAGAGATGTACTTCAACATGGCCATGTCCCTTGTTAATGGGGTTTCTACCTTATACTGTGGTAGAAAACCATGTACCACTAAATGTAGTATACCATAACTACATGGAATGTAGTCCCAAAATTCCATATGCCAAAGTACATGGGAACATGGCCATGAACTATTATATGGAATGTACCCCCATCATCCTTGTCATGTAGTTCCAAAATTTAATCATCCATGAATGCTAGGAACATATGGAAAGAGTTCCTATAACCAAAAGTCGTGTAGTTGGGATTTCGTAATGGGGAACCTGTACAGACATTTTTAAAACCATGTCCCCCCATGATTATGAACATATAGAACATCTTGGGGTTCATCATTATTATAATATAACTTAAAAACATGCAAAAATAGTTAATTAGTATTAGGGTATGATAATAATATATGGCTGACCTCACGTAGTAAACAACAAAGCATGATGTCAAAATTTTCTCTTCCAATCCACTAGAACTTTATCCTGTACTGATCTCCACCATAGACAATGATCGACCACACATCATCCCCCTTATCATCTTTGCTTTTCTATTGCAACATGGAGAACCCTCTTCCACTTATCAATAATTTTGTTGGAATTTATAATGGGAGGGGTGTTATTAGTTATTTAAATTTAATAATTAATTAAATAAATTCCATTTAATAGTTTTCCATAGTTTAGGAACCTGAGTTAGGTTTAAACATCATCTTAGAAAACACCCCATTCAAGATTCAACTATATAATAATAATCTCAATCTCACACTCTATTCAAAATATAGCACCACCTGAACACGCATAAATAACTTAATATTTAATTAATAAAATATTATTTATTTATACAGTTCTCAAATGGATCAAAATTAAACTAAACTCTTATGCTATGATAAAAGAACAATTTTGGGACCAATATAGAGGTCAAGTAGTTTTTATAAGGAAAAATGATAGAATAATTTATATTGTTATGCATCTTGAATATTCAAAAACAAGAACTCATGTTTATAAATAAATTCAATACTAAAAAACAATGGGTTTTAAACCCTCCCCATCATAAAACATATCATCCCCAAGAAGTAGCAATTTTCTTTTAACCACACATCCCAACCCACCATGGTCATCAAATCAACTAAAATCATATTTTTATACTTTAGTATGATAATATATTCCATTTTCATAACTCTATGTGCCTCATCACAGTTGGTGAGGTCTATCTAAGTGTATCCATGAGACCAAAGTTCAAAACTAGGTAGAGGCATAATTTTGGGTGGTACTGTAGCAGTACTATAGCAGGTACTATTCGATACTGTAGTAGCCTAAACTATTCACCTTGGGCCATCGTTTTGGGCATGGAGTCTTTAAGGCCTTCGGGCCACCCAGGCCTTCGGGTCAGTATGGATTTTGGGCCACCTCAGGGAATTTGTGCCACCTCATGGACTTCAGGGCCACCTAATTTGCAGTTGCAAAGACAGATTCTACAAGGAATTGCTCTAGAGGTGGAAAGAGTAGGGTCATTCACCATAACAGGGCTAAACAAGATTTGGAAGAATGAGAGGGTATCAAATTTTCCATCGGTACCACGCCTATGCACCTCTACACATGGAAATGCTATCAAAACAGTCATGTAAAGGTGGAGAGATGATCACGATGTAGATGCTCAGGAGGAGCATTTTCAAGTATTCATAGTCTGTATGATTTCGTTAAGACCTACGGTCATGTAATGTCTCCAAGAATACGGGAAAAGTAATTCCTAATCTAACTGGCCTTGTAAATATTCCCCCTCATCCCTTGAAAGGGGGGTTGTCAAAAAATCAATAAAAAAGAAGGCCTTCGGTCCATTCAGTTGAAAAAAAACAAAAAAACCTATAAAATGTTAAGACAGTGTGTTCCACTATAAAAAACTACCAATATAGTGACTAACAACACCTATCCACCTAGAGACATTATGATATCATCTAGAAGTCACCACTAGGCTATTGGGGATCCTACCAAAAAACCCAACCCACAATAGAAGATTCTAGGCCCAAAAAATAAATTCTGTTAGAATCTCCTACCAACACTCATTGATGAAATTCCACTGACACAATCTTTTTTATTATCACTGAATCCTCCAACCTACCACTATAAAGGTCAAATTAATATGATTGATCTGATACTTACTTCTATACGATAATCCTTTTCAATTTCAGACTACCAAACACCATTTCCGTGAACCATTACAAAATCATATCCCAACCATGGAACTAGACTTGGATATCACACACCAAATTGAGGGATAAAATGAGAAATAAATTACCACATTCTCTTGACATCCATGAACGACACTCATTATAATAAAAAACATATATCCCATAATGATGAAAAATAATTAAAAAATTAATAGATGGGTAACTACCTAAATATGGCTTTACATACACCAATCCATACACACATCCTCTAAGTTGGTTGTTGATCAATGAAGATTAAAAATTATTATAGCATGTTGTATAGTCTATTATCTCATAGTGTACTCAATATGATGCAAAATGGTGTGAATAATCATATCTAGAGTGTGATTGTACTAAAAATTTGTCTATAAATACCACCAAAACCTCATCCATTATTATAATAGCACATTACTATTCTGATTTCCTCTTCTCACCATTCCCACATGCCTCTAATCACGACCACAATGCTACACAACCTACTGATGGATTTTTAATCCATAAAATAATCCAAATGTATGCTCCAATATTTCACAATAGATAATTAAACATCATAGTGTTTCATCACACATTTTACCCCATAATATTTCCAATTCTTTAACACTATATGATCTTGTGTAACTCAAACAAAAAAACATCTCCATGTACAGTGAGTGACATATCATTCAACTCAACTCAAAGCCCCATCAAATGGTTATGCCTTCCTCACATTAATTTCTCAACCATTAATGAGTATCCTTTGTGATATAAAAAATAATGACTTCTAATTCCCATGACTATCAAAATAAAGTATATCCTCTATAAACCACTGTCAAAATTCCAAAGAATCTGTATGTTCTTAAGTTATATAAAATAACACACAACATGGATGATATGTCTCACGGGTCACCCATGAAAACACATAGCAACATATTTCTAACCAGATTCATATCATGAATGTAACTAATCTCACCAAACTATCCCTAAAATCCAAGTCTCATGTTAATTCAATATGTCCAACCCCCTAGTTCTATTTTAGATCATAGAAGGATAGAACTCACAAGAAATCATACATGCTTGAGAATCACTTCACATGACACACAAAATTAAAAAAAACATATCTCTTTGGTATCATATCCAAATCAAATCAGACCTCAAACCAATAACCCTCAACAATGGTGTCCACCCTTATTAATATTCATAACGTGAGACAGTTTCGTATAGGAATAAAATATGAAACAAATAAAAAAAATATCCATGGGGGTATAATGTTTAGACACGTACACCAATCTCACACACTAGGTTCACTACACCCACTATACAGTAAGACTATATATGAATCCTCAACAATGATAATGTCTCCATTGATATGCATAACATTCCATCAAAATAAATTTATAATCATAGAGAATAGTTGGAATATATCATGTAGATCCTATTTTCCAAGGATGATGCATTAGAGGTCTCATCCCTTTACAATCCATGATTCAAAATCAAATAACAACCCTATTACCAAAAGGTCAAGAGAAAAATATCCATAAATATTAATCAAATCTAGAAAAATGTGTCTCCCCCAAGGAAAAATCATATATATCAAGAACCAGCCCAGGTTGGACCCGAACTGATCACCCATGCCAATTCGTGATAAGGCCCAAATGATGGTCCTGATCCCCAAGGGAAGTCAACTAGTACCAGGCATCAAAATAATGAATTGGGTAATGATTTAGACAAAAAATTAAAGACAAATAAATGAAAGACCACTTAACAAACTAGACATTGGAATATAAATAATCTAAACAACAAAACATACCTAAAGTGACCTTGTGTGTCACCACAGAACCTAAAAGCATAGTCACTCCAAGAGAGAGCCGAACAATAGGAACCTAAAACTGAAAAAATAGAGTAGTAGTGAGAACCAAGATGATCAATTGGAATGTTATGGATAAACAACTCCCTATTCCCATTCCATTACAAAACAAAAAACAAGAAAGTTTGATAATAAGGAATAATTATGTAATGTTTTTCATTCTTTCCAAATTCATGTAATAGAATTTAATTTTTAAGGAAAACATTTCTATTATACTAAATTTTCAAAAATAGGTTCCTAGTGTGAATTAACATGTCCAAATGAATGGAATGAAAATAAAATTGGAATATGGTTTTCAAAAAAAAAATTACATCATGTATGAAACAACTGAAATGAAAATCACATCACAAGCACCATGGTAAATCACTATGAAAATTGTCTTAGCTGGGTTTCTAGGGTCCTCATACGCCAGTGAAGTGTGGCTTATAAAAAATTTCCATCAGCATTTTTGTGCACGAGCCACTGGGATGGGACTCCCTAACATCCGTGGTCCCTAATCATAACATATATTTTGTTATTTTTTTAACATCAATTATGGTTGACAAACTTGGGTGAACTGATTCTGAATCATCTAGCGTACAATTCATATTATACCCACCTAGGTACCCAGGGTTACCCACGTTCCCTATTTTAAATGGTGGAGATGTTTTTTATCAAGAAAAAATGTGTGAAAAAAACACATTCTTTATCCAAAAACACATTTCACATCCCACCACTGATCTCCCTCTTTGAGCACAGTCCCCTTTTTATGTAACATATCATTTCAATTGCATATACACTAGGAACATATCACAAATCACACATTAACACTTGCATCATATTTCTTGTACTATAGGGAATGCCTCAATAGGGGTTTTCTACTTTCTTACACTATTCACAATGTGTCAAAAGTGCCTCATTAATATTAAAAATAACATTAAAAATAATAAAACATTGTTTCAAAATATAATTGAGTTCCAAAATATTTTTAAAATAATATAAAATCATAGCTTGAAATCATGTTTATAAAAATCAATCCTTTTTGGAAAGAAATTTACCCATTAAAATCATATTCATAAGAAAACCCCCGAATTACTTCGAACTAAAAAAATCATTGATTTTCTCCATTTTAAAATCTTATAAGAACCCACATTCAGTCATGTTCAACATTAACAACAAGTGTACACACAGATTTTTTGAGAAATACCTACCTCATACCCAATAATATTTTAGAAACCACATATAAAGATACATAATTTACTATTGATAAAGCAATAAAACATAATAAATTTTACAAAACATGGTTGATAGAATCTATCAATATGAAACCGACATGTTGAAAACAAAGAAAAATATTAAAATCCAATGTTGAACCATTTCTAAAAATCATAACCATATCTCAAATCTTATTTATAAAATACATAAATATAGAACATATTTCTAAAAAATTAATGGAAATTATGGAATTCAATTTATGGGTTAGTGATAAGGAACCTACCTCAAACATGCCACTCTTTGATGAAGACCACCCGAACCAACCTTTCTCACTACATGCACATGCATTTAAACACACACACACACACACACATACCCCTACCTACATTGAATTTATTTCCCACACTATGAGAGAATACGTACAATGATGCCATGTATATATATATATGGGTGTGTGTGTGTCATACCCTATTCATGGCCATGTAGGAACTCTGGACACCCAAAGCCCAAATTCACAATAGCAAGGTCTAACACACTATAAAAATTAACCAAAAACTCAAAACATTGCGGCCAAGACCCATGCCTCCAACAAAAATTATTGAGAACTCAAACATCATAGAAACCCAAATAATAATAAAGCCTTAATGATGAAATAGAAGATATCTTACCAAAAACCCATGGAAAACCCCACTGACATCATCAATTGTAGAAAGAATAATCAACAATTTGGCCAATGAAACCTAATCGCCATGAATCGAACAACAAAATCCCACAAAACGAATTACTATTCATCAAAACCCTATGCACAACCAAGAAAGATAGGAAAATCACCAATGTGATGGAGGAAATGGGATATAAGGACCACACATCAATGGATAGATGATTAATCATTAATAAATTAGAAGAAAACAGGTGCAGAAAGAGGAACCATGAGAAGGAGTTGTGCACGCTACTGGGGTTTCAGTCAGGGGTGAATTGTTTTGTTGGGAGGCCAAGGACAGGGAGGGGATGGGCCATAGGGGGGTTCTAGCAGAGGGAGCTCATGAGGAGGGAGTTCATGACCATGAAGGGTGTTCTAGAGAGGATATCACCATATAGGGAAAGGGGAGGGGGTGCTGGTGCGTCATGCTCTAAGAGGGGGAGAAAGGAGAAGATCCCCTTTGAGGGTTTAAAATAAAACGTAAAATAAATAAATAAAAACATAATAATAATAATCATAATAATAATTATAATAATCAAATTAATAAACATAATAAAGATTATAAATTAATAATAATAATAATAATCTAATTCATATTAATAATAAAAACATAATAATAATAATATTGTTATTATTATTATGGATCAATATTTTAATTTTTTAATTAAATATTTTTATTAATATTTTATTTTATTTATAAATTAAAATTAAATTTTATTTTCAACCACAGGTTGACCAACATGGTTACCTAGGTGAAGCTGTATGGTTCCCAAACTCTGCTCTACCCGCGTTCCAAGATGATACTATTCCAAAAATTACCATTTCAATATAAAAACTCAAAAAATTAAAAATGGGACTCTTACTTCTAAAACAAAAAAATAAGACCAAGGATGAACAAAATAATTACAATAAAAGTGTAATTTCATTTTGGGATGTTACAATTCTCCCAACCATGACACTTTCTTCCCCTAGAAAGTCCCAAATGACTCATTTGATCAAAGAAAGGATCACAATGCAACAATTATGACAATAGTATATTGATCATTTAAGGACTGAAATCTAATAACTCACTTGATAACCGAAGGAATAATCAATGATATACCAATACATGAACAACATAAATAAGAGGACTGATAGTGTGGAACCCTCTTCTCCAAACAACCCCACAACATGGAACACACCGACAACCCACATAGAAATTACCAATTCTCAGTGGAACATCCAAAGAAATTCATCATGAAACCCATTACCCATCTAATTAAATACCATGATTGGGGTCTCGTGGAATATAATCAAAGTATTTCTCCACTATGATAACATTGAAGAACACATTTCACATATATTCCTCTATTGATGGTCTCCCCACCATATTAGTAGTTTGGATAACATTGACCCATCTGAATCAAAACCACTCATAAAACCAAACCCAATTCCTAAAACCTATGAGACTGGTGATGGGTCTCCCCATCATTTTAAGAACAAGATAACACACCAAGGTTGAACCTTCTAACATGAAACCACTAGCAAAAACAAACTCTCAATGAAAAAATGGGGGTCCCATTTAATGTAACCCAAAACGAACATTGATTTTCAACTCATCACTCCCTCATGACATGAGATCCACCATTGAGTGACACCCAAATCCCAAAACCATTATAAGAAAGACTAACCAATCAAGAGTTTATATCTCGAGACACATGCACGACAACTTTGGTAAAGAGGCCACCATGACCTTCAATGAAAACTTTTCCAAAACAAACAGCTAAGGGAAAAGAAAATTCAGCCAAAATTCTCTCTGATGGTCGAAGCAATAGATTTGATTCGCATTCCCCCACACCTAAGGAATATCTGATAGAAGGAAAAACATCACTACAAGATATATGGATGTATGTATGATGTATTGAAGCTTTTTTTTCACCAAATGTAGGTATTAGCAACCTTCAACCAAGGATTCATCCTCCAGAAACATAGATTACAGAACTTTTCTAATGACACACCCTTAATAAGACTTCAAAGGAATTTGGAAAAAGGGTCTTAGAGTGCCAAAACTACAAAATTTGAAGAAACATGTGTCTGGGTTTTAGATTAAGAAATAGGGGGTGAAGAGGGACTAACTCCAAGAACAAGTTCATCCAGTTCATACTCCTCACCGAATAGGGAACCATTCACGAGTACCATAAGAAACTAAATCACATTTTATCAAAGTCCACTCATTGTGACTCAACTAGCCAAAAGAAAAGGGAAAGTACCCATAACCAATAAAAATAAGTTCCTTTTAATAGATCCAAAACTATTAACGCCCTCAAAATATATAGAGTTCCCAAATACTAGAAGACACACTCATCTTTCTCAAGTTGTACCACAACCGATATCAAACCTCAACCACCATAGGGAAAACAAACAGAACACAAAGAGGTCTCTACCCTAACACTCATTTCGGATTCTGGGAAAAGTAAAAAACCAAAAAAGTCTCTTTACAGGGTAGAGGATATTTCTGGGAGGCATACTCTAAATGTGAAACCTAAAACCAACTCATAGTGAATCTCAAAACCAGCCACCACATCCAATAATTAATCAAAAATCAACATGAACATCTTTTCAAACTAGAAACACCAATTCCAAAACCAAGGATGACAGAATAAAAGAAAAAGAACAGAATGCAGTTCCCACATCAGAAATAATTTGAACACTTGAACCAACATAAAAATCCAATGTCAATTCATTTAATTTTGGGAAAAAATCATTCCAACACACCCACATATCATTACATGCCTTTTGAAAAAAAACAAGACTTATAACCCAAGCACCCACCATCAATATTCCAAGAAGTCTCGCATGTATACACATTCCCATGAAAAATCGACACCCCCTCACACATACCAACTCTATATCCTCTATTCAAATATATGATATTAATAAGAATACCAAAGTTCAAACAAATCAATTCTATATTCTAATTTCCAAGAGGCATGAATTTCACATTTAATGAGAATTTAAAAAACCCAAAACCATTTTCTAAATTCTCTTTTGATTTAATATTTATAAAAGATTTCAATGTTACTATAATGTCTCAGAATTTATGTATATTTTTTTTAAATTTTGTATGGAATTATTCTGAGAAAACACGCTCTAATGACATGTGATTCCAAGGCCTAGTGAGCCCAGAATGGAGTTTTGAAATTTTTTTATGTTCGTTTAAGTAAAAGTGCAAGGGGGGTTTTCTAAACATTGAACCATTGCATGGATTAAAAATCAAAGGGAACTGGTGAACTCGAATCACTAGGATTCTCATAGAAAGTACCTAACATTGACCGATAAGGGTCGGAATGATATGATAGTTTTCGGACATTCAATTAAATAATTAAATAACATAAAAAGTTATTTTATTTTATTTTTCACCATTGAGTGGTGGATGAAAACATTGTGGTGCAGAGACAAAATTTATTAATGGAATCCCCTTAATAGGTCATTTTTGTGTAGCATAACCACAATTATTTGAGTCATAACTAATATGTTGTTTCATAAATCAAACAACATAATGACACGACATCACAACTTAATAGAAACGTTGCGAACTGTTTTATTTTTAATAAGGATAACACATTGTGGAAATAAATTGGTGGAATTTTTCTTCAATGAACCTATGGTGAGAACTCTCTCCAACAAAGAAAAGAGAATACCTAAAATATTGGTAGCAATGTCAATGCTTTACAAACAACGGGACTCGGAAGCCACGAACGCCAATAGAGATTGAATCATTGAGGGGGGAGTGCTTAAATTATAAACATCGATCGAGGTAGGGGTTAATTTTTTTAATGTTTTCCCAATTTTACTTCAAAATGATGAATGTGGATCATCCCAAAAATAGGATGATCCATAGATTATCAATTCTTGTGGCCGGTTGATGTTTCTTGTTATTTCTATTTGTGAATGAATTATTTTTTGTAGAACTTCATCGCCAAACCACCACTAGTTTTAAAACACTAATGCTGAGGTTGTGGGCTGACACGAACAAGGGCCAAGCCCTTATTCTTGTCCATAATTCATGAGTGAGCATTTTAAAATGAGCATATAGGCAAATTTAAGGCCTTCATAGGGATGGTGATGCCCCATGGAGGCCGGGCGTACAGTCGGTGCGAATAATGGATAGTTGGTGCAGACGCAGTGGTCTGTGGTAGTGCACTAGGAAGAGTCGCAAGCTGGGATGGCAGCTAGCGATAGATACACAACCCCTTGACCACATCGGTGGAGTGGATCGCATCTATAGGACACACTTTTTAAAGTAATGTTGTATTCTACCATGTGCGATAGTCCACTGAGGCGCATAACGGAAACCCCAGACTCACTGTGCGTCCGAGCTAGACGAAACTGCCATGTGGAAACCTGGGGGCGAGCAGGGAGTTGGACGCAGCTTCTAGCTAGGTCATTACAAGGAGGACCAAATATGGAATTGGTAGGACTAACCACAACAAGGAAACCCCGCCCCATCAGGCCAGACCTGTGACCCAACGAACCGGACCGTGGCCAGGTGTGGTCTGGTAAGAGGACCCAGGTCATGTTTATTGGACTTGGTCAGACTGGAACAGAACCCCACTAGCCCATTTTTTTGATAAAACAACAATATCATTCAAACCAGGTGTTCGATTGACGAGCCCATTATGGAGTTGGAACCCTCGCGATGAGGAAAATCTTTTCGAATAGTCTATGGAGTATTTAATGGATATTGAAATTTGATGAATGGCTCGGAGAGCGGTTATCCTAAGATCAAGTGTCCTACGTGCAGAAATACTATGGTTGGATGAGACCCAAAGACTGCTGAAGAGAGACGTAGTGTGGATCAGATACTTTGTCCCTATGGGAAGTGACTTCAGTGTGACCGGGCATGCCCATAGTGTGAAGCAACTTCTGTGTGACATGAAAGACCCATAATAATTGACATGAGGAGTACCTCAGCATGGACATAGGTGGTAAGAGTCATTTTTGTGAACCAATATTCCCATGGTGGTGAGTGACTTTTGTGTGATTCAACATATCCATTGTACTCATTAGGGATGAGTACCACAACAGTCCTAGGTAAGTGGGAATCACCTTTTATGTAACCCGGTATGCCCTTTGTACTCATTGAGGAGGAGTTCTCCAACAACCCATTTTGTTCGATGATGTGATGAATGGTTCTACTTACCTACACTCAATTATATCGTGTTTGAGTTGTCTTGCCTCATTTCCATGCATAGTGATCTTGCATTTTGGTTTGTTTGGGTATTGCTTGGCGGTCTTACCTTTTTATTTTCGGGTCCCTAGTGAGTATATTGTTATTCACCCCTACACAGGCTTCACCCGCACATGTTGTGTTTGGTGCTGATGAACACCACCTTGATGGAGGACTTGGTGGCCTAGGACCCGGTGATTCCCAGTGATACTAAGAAGGCATGGCGTACTACTACGACTTCCAAAAGATACTTTGTACATACCCATCATGTAAAATTTCTAGCGGGCGACTTTCATTGTTTTCCTTATACTTTCAAACGTTTGGTTTTTCTATTGTTGGGTTTTTTTCTAGCCAATTTGACCTACAATTTTTCCTTTTACTCAGTGATTGTTTAGTGGCATGCTTGTTTACTTATCCTTATTTGGGATGTGGTTGTGTGTTTATGCGTATAGGTATAAATGAAAATTCCTCCCCCTTGCAAGTTGACACCTTCGGTGCTAGTCACCAACCTCTGGCCTTCAGCAGGTGGGCTTGGGGTTGGTCAGGACATGGGCCCATGGGGACGGGATGTGACAAAGTGGTATCAAAGGTGTTCAGTTCAACTTCAACGATTGAGAGTCTCTTATTTTTATTTTGGGGAAACAATGTTGAATGATTCTAGTTTTACATTTAGATTCGGAAATCCCATTGTTGTTACGACATCCGATTTATCCATACACCAGGACCCTGCGATCTTCTTTTTAGTTATTTACCTAAAAACACACGTTTCATAACGATATCCTTATTATTTCCCAAATAAGATTCATCTCACTAGGTATAATATTCTGACTGTTGTACATCTTGATCGATTTTAGGATGAATCCATGTAGAAATCTAGCTAGGATTACAATATGTGATCTTGTGGATAGCCTTCCTAGATGAGGCATCGTTTCAGTGACCATTACTGGAGATAGCCCCACCGGTGGTGCACTAGTGTTTCCACAACCAATTGATTAGCAGTTGCTTCTCGTGTTACCGGTAGAGTAAGTACACAGACTCAATTCCTTGAAAATGTTTTTGAGATAGTGACCTTCTAGGTTCAGGGGAGAGACAGATCCTCAGGCCGTTGAGGGTCGGATGGAGGCAGTGACGTGGGTCTTCCACTAAGTGAGGACACCGCTTGAAAAGATTGCAATATTTTCTATGAGCCTTCTTTGGGCCTCGGTAGGGAGATAATGGAGTCTAACAATTCTGACTCATGATGAGGCGACACTCACTTAGACTACCTTCAATCATATTTAATGGGAGGAGTTTTTTCCAAATGATTTTGTGCTCTCTGCGCATAGAAGAGTTGCTTCACCTACAACAAGATAGCCTATCGGTGGATGAATACTCTCTTGCTATCCCACAGACATATTATGAAACACTTTATTTAGGGCCCGACCCTTAGATAAGGGAATCATATTGAAGATCAGTAATCCATGACATCTCTCAGTATCCCCACTCATGATGTAGTGCTGGAGCAAGACCATATTATCAAAAGATTTCTTATAGAGTAGGAACCGATATCTAGAGACACTAGCCAACCTCAGGAGGAAGAGTTTTCAGTGGTGAGAAGAAAATAGCCGACATGGGGGACCAATCGGTCCAAGTCATTAATGGGACAACCCTAGAACTTAGGATCCGTAGTACGGGGTTGCTAGAGTAGGGGAAATCAATAAGGATTTAGGCTGTGATTCACGTACAACGAGAAATGATACATTGCTCTAGGCTGCCTAAACTGCTACATATATGAGCAGCAGGTCGTCAAGGGACAACCACGCCATGCTAATAGGCTCAATCGATGAGGTCCGAAGGGCGACACACATGGAAGGGGAGCATTTTGAGAAATAGGTGGTGGATGATGATTCTAGGTGGTATCACCACCACCCCCAGGTGGTCGGCCATAGGCTGAGGGAGCTAGTGGATAGGGGAGAGGCCAGCATTAGGAAATGGAGGCCTATGACCATTGTGCTGTAGATACTATTAGAGGTACAATCTATGTCTTATACAACAAATATTTAATTATTATTGACACATCTGTTAGGACATCATTCTTTTCTTCATACCTTGTTTGTGGATCAAAGATTCAAATGAAGTTGTTGGCTCAATCATTACAACTAGAGACTCTTAAGGGAAAAGATTCGATGATTACGTGATGGTTTTGGAATTTTGAGCATACTCAAGGAGGTGATTGCTGCAGTTGGGATCTCCTAGTAGAGTCATCAGGGCCTTACGATGTCATCTTGGGTGTTGAATGGTTATCTACAGTCGATACTCAGATCGACTATTTTAGGGGAAATGTGTGGTGTTCCCGCGAGGATGGGACTGTGTTTTCCTTCACCGGTAAGAAGGGAAATTTTTTAACACATGAAAGACTTTATCAGGGAGGGTGAAACAAATCACTCACAAATATGATTACATCACCATTGGTGTGGTGGATGAGAGGAGTCCAAACAGTCCTGTAGTGGTGGGTGCGTATGTGTATGTATTTCATGAGGATGTTCTGAGACAATCTCTTTACATGGTGGTAGACTTCGACATCTCCCACCACCTTGAGACTATAGTGATATCCACACCAGAATATCGGTTAGCACCCATGGAGCTTCCAAAATTAGGCGTACAACTAGATGACTTGCATGGGAAGGGGTTCGTGAGGCCCAGTGTTTCACCAATGGCAGCCCCAGAGTTGTTTTCTAAGAAGGCACATAAGAGCATGAGGCAATGCGTGGAATTCCAGCACCAGAACTAGGTGACTGTGAAGAACAAGTATCTACTTTCAAGGATTGATGTCCTATTTGATCTGTTGAATGGAAGGGGGTGTTTCTCGAAGATAGACCTCAGATCAGGCTATCATCATCTTCAGGTACAAGATGATGATGTACTGAAGACATATTTTCATTATTGGTATGGACACAATGAGTTTTTTTATTCCTTTCAGCCAGACCAATTCCCTAGACGTGTTCATGGACGTCATGTGAAATATCTCCTATCCTTACCTCGATCACTTCTTGGTGGTATTCATTGGTGAAATCTTGGTGTACAAGGCATCGAAGAAGGATAACGCCACTCACCTTCTGATAGTTCTGCACGCATTTCCATAGAACCAACATTACAGTAATCTCTCAAAGTTACAATTTTTCATTTGGGAGGTCCTCATTCCAGGACACGTCATCTCAGAGGTCGGATTTGTAGTAGATCTGAAGAAGATAGAGGCAGTGATTTCTTGGGAGCCACCCAGGGGTGTGACTTAGGTGCAAAGTTTCATAGGGTTGGTTGGATACTACCAGAGGTTTTTTCCCAACTTTTCCAGATTATTAGCACCTTTATAATCCTTGTCACAGAAGGGAAAACCCCTTCATGTGTTCATATAACTACAAGTAGAGATTCCATGAGATGAGGTTGAGACTGACGAGAGCCCCCATCTTGAGACTACTAGAAGAGGGCATTGGTTATGTAATATTATTCAAAGCATCCATGATCAGAATAGGTTGTGGCATGATGAAAGAGTGAGTGGTGATCGACTATGGATCATGGATGTTGAGGTATCACGAGAATAACTATGCGACCCATGAACTAGAGTTAGCGGTATTGGTATTCTCTTTGATGATGTGGCAACAATACATGATTGGTGAACGACTTACAGTCTAATCCGACCATAAGAGTATCATTTATAACTTCCCACAGAATGACATGAACTAGAGATAGTGACGATGGATGGAGTTCCTACAGGACTACGAAATTGAGATCGTCTATACTCATGGGAAGGTGGACATGGTGGTAGACGCACTCAAGAGGTGGTTTGGTTTACTAATGTTGAGTGAGTCTACGAAGTACCTAGAAATGATGAAGATATCCTATGTGGATGGCCAATTCATCTACTTCACACTTATTTGTATCATAGGAACCTCTAGGAGAGAACATGGGAGCGGAAGGTTCAGATTCATTCTTAGTACACACATTTGATTGATTATCCCTTGTTTTGGATTTTGGGGACCTAAATACTAAATGTTGGGAGAATCTAATGTGCTAAAATTTCCATATATTTTGTTATTTTTTTTGGAATTATATTGAGACAACACGCTCTGATGGAACGTGATTACGAGGCATGGTGAGCCTGGAATAGAATTTCTAATTGTTTCTATGTTTGATTTAAGTAAAAATGTGAGTAGGTTTCTCTAACATTTTAACCAGTGCTCGGAAAAGAATTTATAGGGAACCTTTGAACTCAGAATGGCATAATTCACCTAGAATCAACCTAATGTCAACCGACAAGGGTTGGACAGAAAAGATAGTTTTCAGAATTTTCAGAAAATTATAAAATAACATAAATAGTTATTTTATTTTCTCTTTCATCGTTGAGTTGAGGGTGAAAACACTATGGTGTGGTGATGAGGCACATTAAAGGAAGCCCCTTAATGGGTCCTTTTTGTGTAGCATAACAAAAATTATTTTAGGCGTAACTGATATGCTCTTTTAAAAATGAAACAGTGTAATGCTGCGATAAGTTTTCTTTTTAATAAGGCCAATGAATTGGGGAAATATATTGGTGGAATTATTCTCCAAAAAACCTATAGAAATAAATCTCTCTAACGATGAACAATGATCACCAATAGGTTCAATAGAAAATTCAATGCTTTAGAAAAAGGGGACCGGGAAGAGACGAATGCCAACAGGGCTTGAATCCATGAGGGCAGAGCGGTTCAACGATGAACGTCGATTGAGGGAGAGGTTTATTAATTTTATGTTTATCTTGTTCATCAATCTAAATGATGAACTTTGATCAACCCACAAATATATGGATCAAAAAATCATCTATTCATACATGATGCTGATTTTTATTAGGATTTCTATTTGAGAATGAATTATTTAATGTAGAACATCATCCCCAAACCTCCCCCTGTTTGAAAACATTACACAGAGGGTGTGGGATGACATGAAAACTCCAGAGCCCCTTCACTTGTGCGTTCTTCCTGACCGAGCATTTTGAAAGGGGCATGAAGGTAGATTCAAGGCCTTCATAGGGAAGGTGATACCCCCACGGAGGCTAGAGCCACAATCGGTGCGAAAAACGGACCCTTGGGGAAAACACGGTGGTTTGCGGAAGTGCCAGATAGTGCCCAGGGAAGAGCCGATGGCATGGCTAGTGGTAGGTGGCAGATACGAGGCCCCTCAACCAGGTTAGTGGATCGGCCCGTAGCAACAGAATGTGATTTTGGAAGGAATGCGTTATTCGACCGCATGCAGAAGTCCGGTCGCGCTGGGCTGGCCAACAACGTAGTGGAAACATTAAAAAAATCGTGCGTCCGAGTTGGAGGAAACAGACCTGTGGAAACCCACGGGGCGAGCATCTAGCTGGACGTGGCTTCTAGCCATGTCCCGGTGAGGCGGTCTGGATAACACGCACTGGACCCACAACCCAACAGACCGTACCTAGGCCAGGATATGTCTGGGTCGAGTCACCAGACCCGAGTTGGGTTGGTGGACCCGGGCTGTATCGGGTGGGGTCGGTCTGACCATGTCAGATCAGACTTGGACCCAACAAGGACCTTTTTGGTAAAACCCCAATATCAATCAAAACATGCATCTGATTGGTGGGTTGATTATAGTGCTTGATCCCTTGTGACAAGACAGATATTTTTGCATATTCTATGTAAGATTTAATGGAAGTTGAATGTTGAAGAAAGGATTGGGGAGTTGATCTCCCGAGATCAAGTGTGCTACTTGTGTAAACCCTATGGATGGATAATTCATAAAGTCTTCTGAAGTGAAACCCTATGTGGATCAGATGCTATGGCCTAGTGGTAAGCATATTTTCTGTGACCCGGTTGGCCCATGGGGGGGAGCAAAAATTGTGTGACCCAGATGAACCACATTACTCAACAGGAGGAGTACCTCAGTATGGAAATAGGGGAGAAGTGGCTTCTGTGTGGCCTGACAATCCCACAGTGGGGAACAACTTCTGTGTGACCCAGCATACCCATGGTACTAATTAATGATGAGTACTGAAAAAGTCCAAGGCTTGTGGGAAATAGATTCTATATGACCTAAAAGGCCCACTATACACATTGATGATAAATTCTCCATTATCCCACGGTGTTCGATGATGTGAATAATGGTTTCAAATTCTTACTCTCAATTGTACATGGTGTGAGATGTCTTGTATCATGATCATGCATAGTGATCAAGAATTATGGTGTGTTTTTGAATATATATGTTGTCTTTCCATTGTGTTTTGGGGTCCCTTCAAAGTATATTATTACTCACCCTGTATATGTATCTCCTGCATGTGTTGTGTCTAGTGCAGACGACCACCACCTAGACAGAGGAATTGGTGGCATAAGACCCAGTGGTGCGTGGTGAGACCAGGATGGTGCGGTGTATTTCTACAATTTTCAGAAGAAACTATGTACATACCAATCAGGTGGCATTTCCAATGGATGGATTTCAGAGTTTTCCGTGTACTTTCCTACTTTTAGTATATATTTTATTGGGTTTGTATTCTAGACCATTTGAACAATACTTGGAACATTTTCTCAGTGGATTTTTAGTGATGTTCTTGATTAGTTTTCCATATTTGGTACATGGTTGTGTGTGAATGTGTACATGTTCCCAAGAAAAATGGAACCACATGTAGGTTTACTCCTTCGATGCTAGTCGCCAACCCCTGGCCTTCAGGTGGCGGGCTTGTGGTATTTGACTGCGCAATCCTCGGGGGATGGGTCGTGACAGATCCCAAAACAGTTACCAAAAGAACATACATTTTCAAAACAAGTCATTTAATTTTCAATCAAACTTGGATCTTCATTTTGAATATCTAATTTCAATAGACCAATCATCAATTTAAAAAAACACCCCAAATACAACTGAAACCTACACCTAGAAAAACCCAAAGAATCCAATTCAGTCAATAGATTAATGTTCAAATTTCTCAAATGACCAACTGCTACACATGGCTTGGTCACATGGTTTGAAGACCATGAAGCATTTGGGAGATCATATTGGAAGTCAACAGAGGCAGTCTCATGGTTTGTAAATATATTTCCATGATATGCACATAAATAATGTATCCTCCAAAATGATCAATGAATCTATAAACTAGTTAAAAACACCCATAAAATAATACGGACTTGAAGAAAAACATGTTACAGGAACAGACTTCGAGCCATTATAGACCACCATGGAAATTCAAGCGTCATTTTTAATAGGTGGTGATCAAGAATCTTACCACAATCTGACACTTGAATTCATAAAATCCTATCTCCATACTATGAGACATACCCATAAAAACATGGGTTAAACATGCCTTTTATATCTTTTGGTCACAAACCATCTCAGGACGACCCTAAACCGATCACTTGAGCCAATCTGCGATAGGGATCAAATGGCATTGCCAATCCCCATGGGATGGAAACCAGTGTCATGCATCAAAATAAAGTAGTTGGGAATGATTTCCCCCAAAAATTATAGATAAATAAATGAAAGAAAACTGAAAAAACTAGTACCAAGAATAAAAAGAAACTAAACTATGAAATTTACCTCAACTAACATCATGGGTCATGACAGAACGTAAAACCATACCTATTTTATGTGCGACCAAAACTAGAGGAACCCAAAACTAGAAAATAGAGAAGGTGTGATCACCTATATTCTCATTGGGAATTCCACGTATAAACAACTTCCTATGCCCTTACCATTAAAAAGAAACAAAAAAAAGATAGTTTGAATGAACGATCTAATAGAGTAATGTTTTTTTATTGTTTTAAAATTAAAGAAACACGTTTTAATTTTAATGAAAATGATGTCTCTTCCACTAAATTTTCAAAATAAATTCCACGTATGAATTAACATTTAAAAATGAGAGGAATGAAATTTAAATAAAATTATGTTTTCACAAAAAAGAAATCATGTATGAATTATTTGAAATGAGCATCACATCACAAGGACCATGGGAAATACCTAAGAAGCTACTTTTATTTGGTGTCTATGATCCTCTTACCTCATTGGAACATGGATTAGAAACCACGACCATCATAATTCTATTTCATGAGCCACCATGAACAGACACCCCAATGTCCTAGTGGTCTCAAATCATCACAAAATATTTGTTAGTGCTGTATCGTGAATCATTCTTGAAGAAACCGAGATGAACCACTTTCGAATCATCTATCATACTACTCTTAGTCTTTCAAACCAGGTACTCGGGGTTACCCATGTTCCATATTTCAAATGACGGAGAGGTTTTTATCAAGAAAACACATCTGAACAATACACATTCCTTTTGAAAAAACCAATTTAACATCCCACCATTGATCCCCCACCTTATGCGCATTCCCCTTTTTATGCCACACAACATTGAACAAGCCTTTACACTAGGCACATATAACAAATCACACATTAACTCTTTCATCAAAATTATTAATCTAGGGTGAATGATTCAAAAGGGATTTTCTAATTCCTCAAACCATTCTTAAAGTTCCAAACCGACATCATTAATTTTACAATAAAAAATATCAATTAGAAAACACTATTTCTAAACATCTTTATGTTCCAAAAATATTCTTAAAAATAGGATTGCACAACCAGAGAACCACACATTTAAAATGAATCTATATAAATGTTTAAAACCTCAAACCTTTTATGAAATTAAATTACCAATTAACCTCAAATTAATACCAAACCCCATTAATTTTTCTAAACTAACCAAGTCATAAAATTTCCCCCTTTTAAAATCAAACAAGAACCAACATTAATTCAAGATAAAATTTCACAGATATTGTACACACTAAATATTCTTGGAAATACCTACCACCTACACAAAATCATTTTAGAATCCATATTTAATGATATATCAATTAGGACTGATTAAACATTAAAAACATAATATATTTTATAAAACAAGGTTGTGAGAATGTATCAACTTGGAAAAAAGGTTAAAAACATATAAAAATTATGTAAAAACAAAAGTAAAAAAATTTCTAAAAACCACAACCATAACAAATAGCTAATACTTATACTATATATACATATATAATATATCTCTAATTTTTTTTGGAAAATAATGGAATTAAATTTAAAAGGTTAGGCATATGGAACTTACCTCAAACATCCCTCTGTTTGATGATGACCACCAGAACAGACCATTCGTAGTACACACACATGCATATATATATATATATATACCCCTACTTGGACTGCACTTATTCCACATGCCATGAAGGAATATGTACAAAGAGGTAATATATATATATATATATATGTATGTGTGTGTGTGCCTTACCATATGCATGAAAATGTTCGCACTCTCAATTCCCACAACCCAAAATCATCATATTGAGGTCCAACAGACTCTATAAAAATTGACCTATAACTCATAAAACTAGGGAAAAGTACCACACACCAAAAATTAATTACTGAAAACTCAAATATCAAAAGATACCAAAATTAAAATTACGCCACAATAAAGAAATCAAAGAAATATTACCTAAAAACCATGGGGAACCAACTTCCTTCATCAAACACATAATGAATGGTCAACAACAGGACTAATGAAACCTAATAATCCAGAAATCAAAAAAACCCCCCAAATGATTTTAGGTTGGGACAAACCCTATGTACCTAAAAAAGATAGGAAAAACACCAAAGAGATGGAGGATATGGGATGTAAGGACCATACCTCGATGGATCTATGAGAAATCATGAATAAATTGGTAGAAAATTTCTATGAAATGAGGGATTGTGAGAGGGAGGGGCGCACGCTACAGGCATTTCAGCCAGTGGTGCATCGTGCCTCCTGGAGGTCACAGCCAACGAGGGGTCATTCCATATGGGGGTATAGCTGAGGGAGGATATGATAAAGGAGGTTATAGCCATGAAGGTTTCACTAGAGTGGAGCTCACGCTATAGGGAATAAGGGGGCTGGTGAGTCGTGCTCTATAAGGGGAGAAGTTAGAGGATCCCCATTGAGGGATTAAAATAAAACATAAATAAAATAAACAAAAAAATAATCATCATAATCATAATAATCATTATCATAATAATATTCATAATAATCATAATTACATAATAATAATAATAATCATCATATAATTTATAAAAACATAATAATAATAATAATATTATGATTATTACACATTCTTGTATTTTTTTATTTCATCATTTTTTCCAAAAATAAATTCCATTTATAATTTATTTTATTATAAAACACTTGTAGACCATATGGTTAACTGAATGAATCCACACTATTCCCGAACCGTGCTCTGCCGACGTTCCAGATACTACTAAGGCTAAAACACCCATATCAAAATAAAAGGCTAAAAAATTTGAACTATGGCGCATCCTAATCAAAAAAATTTAAATATGACCATTGATGATTATAATAATTACAATAAAATAGTACTGTTAGTTAGGGGTGGGAATATAATCCCCAAAATGACAATTTCTAACCCCAAAAAAACCCAAATCACTTGTTTTATAAAATAACCGATCAAAACACAACTCCTCAAAAAAACATACCTTGATCATTTAAGGACTAACATCTGGGAACTCATTTTATAACCAAAGGAATAGTAAATGGGATCCCAATAATGGAACCTCCTAAATGAGAGGACCGATAGTGTGGTGCCCACTACTCCAAAAAAAACCACAACATGGAACACCCTGACAACTAATCCAAAAATTACTAAAGCTCAGTCGAACTTCCACAAACATTTATCATATGACCCATTTCCCAAAAAAATCACTACCAAGATTGGGGTCTGGTGGAACAAAAAAATATATTTCTTCATCAAGTGATTTTTATGGAATGAGATTCTCTTGGGTTTGAATCATGATGGTCTCCCCACCATATTAGGATTTCAGCTAACAATGAAACTTTAAAATAGAAGCCACTCACCAAACAAAACCCAAATCCTGACACATGCGATACCGATTATGGGTATAACAACCGTTTTAAGAGCAAGCTAACACATGTGGGTCTGACCATCCATCATGAATCCACCAGCATGGACCGACTCCCAACACAAAAGGGGGCTCAAAATGGTGGGAACTCGAAACGAACATCAATTTATGACTCATCACTCCCTTAGGACACAAGAACCTCTAACAGGTAACAACCGAAACCCTAAATAGTAAAATGTAAGATTAACCACTCAAGTTCTTATATCCTAAGATACTTACATGAAAACTTCAGGAAAGAGACCACCATGACCATCAATGAAAAACTATCCAAAAAAAACAACCACGAGAAAATAATATTCAGTAGGCATATTACCTGAGGTCAGAGAAAATAGGTAGGATTCATTTTTCCACCACACATAGAGA
This sequence comes from Viscum album, assembly GCA_963277665.1. Classification (NCBI taxonomy): domain Eukaryota; kingdom Viridiplantae; phylum Streptophyta; class Magnoliopsida; order Santalales; family Viscaceae; genus Viscum; species Viscum album. The sequence continues at coordinate 230,125,447 of OY728143.1, forward strand.
CTTCCCAACTATGTGAAAAACATAATTATGGGACCTATGGAATGATTTTTGATTATTAAAGAATATTGTTCACCGCTATCAGGAACCAACAAACTTCAACCGAGGCTTAATCCTCAAATAAACACAACTTAAAATAAAATTCCTACAACCACACCCTCAGTAGTCCTTCAAATGATTAAGGGAAAATATTCTTACAGTTTCAAACCAACAACATTGGATTAAATGAATGTGTCTTTCTTAGATCCAGAAATAGGGTGTGAAGAGGGATACACTACATGAATATGTTCCTCCAGTTCACACTCCTCATTGGATATGGAACCTTTCACGAGTACCTCATGAAACTAGAATGACTTTTGTCATACTCCACCCATTGTGACTCAACGTGCTAAAATAAAAGGGAATGTACACATCACCAATCCAAATAAGTTCCTTTTAATAGATCCATATCTATTATTTCCATCAGAAAATCTCGACACCCTAAATACCTGAACCCACAGTCAACATCTTCATGTTGCAACAAAAACACTATCAATCCTCGACCACTATAAGGAAAACAAACATCACAAAAAGAGTTCCCCACCTCAACACTCCATTCATAGTCTAGAAAAAACCATGAACCAAATAAGATTCTTCAGTGGCAATATAATGATTTTTTTGTGGAATATAATAAATTTAAAACATTTAACCATCTCAAAGTACATCACAAAACATGCCACCACATCCAAACATATATCAAAACTCAACTCAAACATCATTTCAGCCTCGAAAAACACCATTTCAAAAACCAATCATCACACAATAAATCCAATATACGAGAATGAATTTTCTACATTAAAAATTATTTGAACACCATAACCCACTTCATAATACACATTCATTTCAATTCTTTCTGAAAAATAATCATTCCAACACACCCACTCATAAAAAAATATTTAAAATAAGTCCTAGAACACATGAACCCACCATTGGTATTTCCATGATAATATGACTTTCTTGATTTGTAATGATACAAAATTATATAGAAGATTAATATTAATGATATATGTTAATGATAACACTAGGAGTTATTTATTTATTATTTTATTTTTAATAGTTAGTAGATCATAAACGATATAAGTCACACTCAAATAAAGATAAATTAATACATAAGACTACATAATTACCTATATCCCCATTCATTGTAGTATTTTTATTTTATTTCCCCTATTCATTTGTTTTAAGTGGTTATTGAGTTTTTTATCATTATTAACCATTTTATTATGGAATAAATATTCATAATGACCAATCTATTTATATTCAAAACATTTTATATTTGTCCCATTAATTTCAATGCTCAATTTATTTAACCATCATGACAGTCAAACATTTGATTTCCAATCCTTCAATAATGGAAATATTTTCTTATTCTCTTGAGATAATCCCTTGAGTTATTCTTCCCACATTCCTCACATATAAAATATTGAAAAATCACTCGTTATTCATATAAGTAACTTGATATTCTATAAAATTATATCCCTAACTTCTTCATTATGTATAGATGTTTTGAATGATTAATGTAAAAAATATTAACTAGAGGTATTTTGGTGAGAATAAACATGATATTTCCAAAACCATCTTAAATCCCATTTTGTTTCTATTTTGGAAAATCCCAAAATTATCCTTCTAATCCAAGGTTTACATGATTTCTTCATTATGATACCATTACTACAATAAGGAATATGGAGATTAGGATTCTTAATTATATAACTTAAAAAAATATTATCTTTAAAAGTATAAATATTTAATTACACTTTAATGAAAACAAAAAACAATTATATGCATCATTATAGGTTATTTATATTCTCTCTCCAATTAGATAATATAAATACTCTAAATATGAAATAATTTTTTTAATGGCTTCTAAAGATAATGTGATTAACCAAAATAATATCCACCAGGCGTCTTAAACTAGGTGTGTGGTCTTAGGACCTCACATCATACATGAGAGTGAAGATTGACTTCATACACAACATGTAACACCATAGATTTTATGAGATATATTCTTTTTAATTTCATTGATGTCTTTTGTTATACATTACACCTAGATTAGCATCCACTATACACAAAATTGTTTTAGCTTTTTGTATATGAAACACCATTCCTAGCTTGTTCTACACACAATTTCATGTTCTTTGGATATAATTAATTTTACTAAAGACTTTGTTTAACAGATAACTCGATATTTTAACATATTCTTTATAATGGTGGGTATGAATAATATTAACTTCATTCAAAAAACTATTTAAATAAAAATAAGAACATTTATAACAATATCACTCTTTAGGGATACAATATATTGTTTAAAATTAATCTTATATTTTTTTATACATGATACAAGAACAAATATAATTTATTTCGACAAAAGAAGTATTTTTCAAAAAAAAATGAAGCATTTCTACCTTTTGATTGCTCACCCATTTTAAATATTGTTTTTGATACATTTATATAGTCAATTTAACAAAATAACTTATTCTTTGGAATCAGGATATAAAAATTTTCTTGGATGATTTTTTGATAAAATTTTTAAATATGTTTTAAAATTTAAGGAATAGTAAAATTATACTAAATTTTAATAGAAACAAAACATTTATCTTTGAAATAATTTATGTAATTATATTATGTTATAGAATAGTTTGAAATTTTAAATAAAATATATTTTTATCAATAAATATAGTGTATGTCATTATTAATAATTTTACATTCAATTCAAATGTAAAAAGATTTCAATCTTTTAAATATTTTAACAATTAAAAAAAATGTTCTCTCTTTCCAATAATTGGAAAAAAATTTGAATTAATTATTACAAAATTTGTGTTTTGAATTTGAAATATTGATTCCATATTTGAAATTAGTAGACCCAAATTATTTAAATAGAGATATTTCAATTTCCTGAATTATGAATAGTTTCTTGAGTAATTTTTATGAATATGTTAAAAAGGTAAAATAGGTAATTAATGGTAAACTAATATTGTAAAATTACCCTAAAACTTGTCATAATATCATTGGATTATATTTCTTAGACCTAAATTGTTCTTGGGTTGTAATGGTATGCGTTGGAAGCCACATGGATGAGATTAAGAAATCTAATTTATTTTAATTAATGAAAAGTAAAATATGACTCTTTCAAATTTTAATAACTGATCCATTCTTTATATAAGGATATTCATAAGATAAATTTGATTATAAATAATAAATTTAAAGATAAAATATTTTTATTTATCATGGTATTTTATTTTGAATATTTAATAAATATTTAATTATTTTAATGACATATACTTTCATGGTGTAAAAATTATTAAATTTATGAGAAATCAATGAAACAATTATTATTGAAATGATAATAACCTATAAAAAACAAAAATAACATTCATAATTATTAATTTTAGAGTATATAACCTTAATAATCATACAAGGGTAGAGTTATGAACCATTCATATCCATATATAAGAGATATTGACATTTATATCATTTTATTTAATGTGATGTTAAAGGTGTCACATTCATCATTTCAGAAGTATAGCATTTTAAATATTTAAATTTCTTGAAACCAAATTTTACTACAAGTATTATTATGAAATATTGTATATTTATATTCATGTTATTTTGTTATTTTAATTTTTTACCCAATAGATATGTATATTAAATAATTACACAAAACGAATGAGGTAATTATTTTATTAATGGAAATATCCAATTAATGTTAATTAAAATATTAAAATTTATATTATTTGGGATAATTATTATATACAATAATTTTTATAGATGACATATACCCCATAAGGATATAATAAAATTATGATAACATTTTATTATGATATTTTTAAATTTCCATGAATTGAATAGTGTCGAAATTGAAACTCTTGTTGTTTCGTCAAAAAATGATTTATTAAATTTTTTAGAAATAATAAACCATTTTAAAAAATATATATAATAATTATAATATAGACTAAGATTTTATATTGTATTTATTTATCATATAATTGACATAAAATAATTAAACATTGCACCCTTTTAATATTGAAATATTTATTATCATAATTCAAACTAATTAGAATAACTAAGTAATAATTAAAAAGATTTTGATTAAATTGATGTAGAAACATGTCTAAAGATAACATTATAATTACAAATGATCAATGTAAAAAAAAATTCATGAGAATAATTTCATTATTCTAAAAATATTAATTTATATTAATTTGAAAATTTCTTTTGGGTATTCGTGAACACATAAGTGATATTTAAAACATAGAGAGTGCCACTTCGTAACTTTAATTTATAATATATAATTTATATGTCATTTTCAATGAAAATATTTTCATTAAAAACATAAATTTCATGAATAATGTGATAAGGGTCTAATTAAATCTATCCAATAATAATTTTGAAGAAAAACTATCTCCTTGTCGCTTATGTTTAACCTAGATTATCCAGAACTACACTTTACTATCATGATAAATTTCACCATTGTTACGATTGATATTGGCCAAAAATAGAAAGTGAAGATTTTCTAAACTTGAATATACTAATTCAAAATAAGAAATCTATTCTATAATATTCATAACATATAACTAGATGAAATTAATTTTAAAATAAGTATGAAAAAACAATGTAGACCTCCTTTATAGAAATACAATTGTTAATCCTTTAATCGGATTAATTATTATCCCATTCATGCAAAAAATATTAAATATATTTTTACAAAATTATTTAATATATATTATATATTTAATTAAAATAAATCTTCAATGATAATTAATGTAATTTTTACTTCAAAACATTTTAATAAAAATGGATCTTTCTACATTCTTCGAACAAGAATAATGATTTCAATAAAAAATAGTATTTCCCCAATTTATTGGAAAATAAAAAATTTCAAAAAAATTCTTCGTATTCTCTCTAATCTAACTCTAATGAAATTATTTAATATAAATTAGTTAATTTTATAAAATATAAATTCATAATGATTAAGAATATATATATATATATATAATGTTTTATCATAAAAATAAGAAGCATTCTTGAAGTAAATATATTTTTTGAGCATAATATAAACTTTTCTGAAAATTGAATAGTTATTTGTAGGGAATTAAAAATAATTTATTATATATATTGAATTATATATACTTATATTCTATAATATTGCTATTCCTATTAATAAATTCCATTAATATAATTATTGTGCATTACATATGCTATTGAAAATATTGTTATTCATTTAAAATCACTACGTGTTATATGTTGTAAACAAAAAAATGTCCATGATTCATATTTTGAAAAAAAGTATGTAAAGATTAATTATGGGACCTATGGAAGGATTTTTTATTTTTGAAGAATACAGTTCACCGCTATCAGAAACTAACAAACTTCAACCGAGGCTTAATCCTCAAATAAACATAACTTAAAATAAAATCCCTACAACCACACCATCAGTAGTCCTTCAAAGGATTAAGGGAAAATATTTTTACAGTGCTAAACCAACAATATTGGATGAAATGAATGTGTCGTTCTTAGATCCAGAAATAGGGAGTGAAGAGGGATACCCTGCATGAATATGTTCCTCTAGTTCTCAATCCTCATAAGATATAGAACCTTTCGTGAGTACCTCATGAAACTAGAATGCCTTTTTCCATACTTCACCCATTGTGACTCAACATGCTAAAAGAAAAGGGAATGTACACTTAACCAATCCAAATAGGTTCCTTTCAATAGATCCATAGCTATTAATTCCATCACAAAATCTCGACATCCTAAATACCTGAACCCACAGTCAATATCTTCATGTTGTAACAAAAACACTATCAAACCTTGACCTCCATAAGGAAAACAAACATCACAAAAAGAGTTCCCCACATCAACAATCCATTCGGAGGCTAGAAAAAACCATGAACAAAAAAAGATTCTTCAGAGGCCATATGATGATTTTTTGTGGTATATAATAAATTTAAAACATTTCACCATCTCAAAGTGCATCACAAAACATGCCACCACATCTAAAAATATATCAAAACTCAACTCAAACATCATTTCAGCCTCGAAAAACACCATTTCAAAAACCAACCATCACACAATAAATTCAATATACTAGAATGAATTTTCTACATTAAAAATTATTTGAACACCATAACCCACTTCATAATACACATTCATTTCAATTCCTTCTGAAAAAAATCATTCCAACACACCCACTCATAAAAAATAATTTAAAAAAAATCCTAGAACACATGCACCCACTATTGGAACCCATCCACACATACCAACTCCATGAACACTTTCCATATATGTAAGATCCATAAGAATACCAAAGTTCAAATAAATCATTTTGAAATTCCCATTTGAAAGAGATATCAATTTCACCTTCCACAAAAATTTTAAAAACCCCAAAAAAATTTCCAAAGCAAATTTCAATTTATGTTTTATGAAATATATCAATGATCCCAAAAAAGTTCCCTAAAGAATATCCATTTTCAAAATAAATCATTTAATTTTTAAAATATCCATGATTTTCATGTTGGAAATAAAATTTCAACAGATAAATCATCAATTTTTAAATCCGATAAAGTCATCATAAAAAATATTAAATCCAAACAAAGAACAACCCAAAGAAACCAATTCACTAAAAAGACCATGATTCTAAATTATCAAACAAACAACTGCTACAAATGTATTGGTCAAACAAGTTTGATGACCGTGTGCCAATTGGGTGAGCACATTTGTAATTTATCTGTGGAAATTGTAACATCTGAACATGGCTTCCTAGGCTCTGCACAAAAATCATTCACCCTCTGAAATGACCATTGAATCTCAAAACTAACCAAAAAAACCCATAAAGTCTATGTACCTTGAAGAAATGAAAAATCTAAGAATTGGCTTTGGACCATACCTAACCACCATATAAATTCATTCATCATTCCAAATAAGAGGTGTTCAAGCACATAATCGCAACATGACACTTAATTTCTAACAATCCAAACTCCAAATTATAAGAAATCCCCAAACGGCATGGGTTAAACCATCCTATTATATGATTTTTCCATGAACCATCATGGGTCAACCTCGAACCAATCATCCAAGCCGATCTCTGACAAAGACCAAAGGGAATTCTTGAACCACACAGACTAGAATCTAGTGTCTAGAATCAAAATAATGCATTGGGTAATGATTTAGTAGTTAAATTAATGATAAATATATGAATGAAGACAAAACAATCTACCAACATGAATAGAAATAAATCAAACAAAGAAACATACATCATGGGACCTCATGGGTCACCACATACAATACCACCACACTCTCTCCAAGATCGTCCCAAACTAGAGGAAACTAAAAATAAAAAATAGAGTAGGCATCTGAATCAAGATGCTTTGTTGGAATTACAAGGATAAAAAAATTCCCTATTCCCTAACCATTAAAAGGAATCCTAAAACATTGTAGTTTGAAAATAATACATAATACATTATTTTTTTTTCACTCGTTTCAAATTTAGGTAACATGTTTTTATTTTTAAGGAAATCTTGTCTCTTCCAATACATTTTCAAAAAAGTTTTATGAATGAATTAACATTTCAAAATTGAATGGAATGAAATTTAAATTTGAATATAGTTTTCAAAAAAAAAGACACCATGTTTGAAACAACTAAAATGAAAATCACATCCCAAGAACCATGGTAAATACCTAAGAAAATAGTATTATTTGGGGTCCTAGGATCCTTGTACCTTAGTAAAACGTGGCCCAGAAACCACGACTAGCATTATTTTCATGCACATGCCATTAGAAGGGAACACCCCAATGGCCTAGTGGTCTTCAATCATTAAAAATGTTTAGTTATTGTTTTATCATCAAACATTCTAGATGAAATAGGGATGAACAACTTTTGAATTATCTAGAATAATAGCCCTAGTCTTCCCACCCAGGTACCCACGGTTTCCCATGTGCTTTATTTCAAATAGTTATGAGGTTTTTATCAAGAAAAAACTTATGAACAAATCACATTATTTATCCAAAACCCATTCAACATCCTACCACCAATCTCCCTCCTTGATTTCATTCCCCCATTAAGACACACAACATTACACATGCCTCCACACTAGGGACGTATCTCAAATCACACATTAAAAATTTCACAACACTTTTCAAACCCTGGGAAATTCATCAAGATGGGTCATCCACTTTTTATACCATTATCCAATTGAAAATTATCTTCATAAATTTTACCATGAACATTTGTAGTTAAAAATATTGTTTCTCAACATCTTTAAGTTGAAAAATATTCTTAAAAATCTAATTGCACAACCACATGACTACAAATTTATAAGAAACCTAGAAAATGGGTTTTAAAAAATAAAACTTATTAAGAAAGAAACATAAAAATTAACCTCAAATTCATAAAAATACCATTTAATTTTTCCAAACTGACGAAATCAGGGAATTTCCCCTCTTTAAAATCTTACAATAACCCACATTCATTCATGATCAACCTTCGCAACTAATATACACACCAATATTTTTGGGAAATACCAGCCACATACCCAAAACCATTTTAGAAACCACATTCAATGACATATAATTTAGTACATATTGAATATTATAAACATAACACATTTTCCATGATAATTTATAGAGAATCTATCAATAAGAAAAACACACATTCAAAGCATAGATAAATTATGCAAATCAAATTCAAAATCATTTCAATCAATCACAACCATATCTCATAGCCTATAAATAAACTACATATATATAAAACATATTTCTAAAACAATAATTAAAATTTTGTAATTCTATTTAAAGGAATAGGAATAGAGAACCTACATCAAACATGTCTCTCTTTGATGATGAACACCTAAACTGACCTTTCACACTACACACACATAAATATATATATATATACCCTAGCTGCATTGCACATATTACATGAACCACAAGGGAATATGTACAATGTGGGTATATATACAAATATATATATATATATATATATATAGATATATTCTTAACCTATTCATGCGCATGTAATCACTATCGACACTCGCGGCCCAAAATCTTGATAGTGAGGTTTAACACCATTTATATAAATTGACCAGAAACTCAAAACATTGTGAAAAATACTCATGTACCCAAAATAAATTATTGAGAACTAAAATATCACAAAATACTGAATTAAATATAATCCATAATGAAGAAATCAAAGAACCCTTTCATTAAAACCATGGAGAAACCCATGGTATTTGGAAACAACAGTAAGAACGATCATAAATAGGGAAAAAACCAAATCTCAAAGAATGGACCACAAAAAATCCACCAAAATGAATTAAGATATGGAAAAACCCTACATACATCAAAAAATAGAGGAAAAACACCAATGAGATAGAGGATAAGGGATGTTTGAACCATACCTATACATATCTATGTGAAATAATCAAGAAATCTGAAGAAAACTTCCATGGAAAGAGGGACCATGAGATGAAGTGGTTTACACTATAGGGGTTTCAGCTATGGGTGCGTCGTTTCATAGGGAGTTCATAGACAAGGAGGGGTCACACCGTAGGGGGGGTCCAATTGAGGTAGCTTATGAGGAGGGAGTTCGTGGATGTGAAAATTTAAATGGAGAGGAGCTCATGTTATAGGGATTGGGGGGTTGGTGCGTTGTTCTCCAAGAGGGGGAGAAGGTATAAGAACCCCTTTGAGGGTTTAAAATATAACCAAAATGAATTAAACAAAATAATAATAATAATAATAATAATAATCACCATCATCATAATGATAATTATAATCATATAATCATAACAAAAACAACAACAACATAATAATAATAATAATATTAATATTAATAAAAAACATAATAATAATAGAAATATTATTAATATTAAACATTCGTTTACTTTTTTATTTCATCATATTTCACGTTCTATTTTTTTCCTTTTTATTTTTTTTATTTTAAAACATAGGAAAACTACATGGTTACTGGGTGAAGGCACAGGGTTCAAAAATTGTGCTCTACCTAGGTGCCGGATACTACCAATCCCAAAAATGGAAACATCAGAATAATAAAAAAAAATAAATACATGACCTAACCCACTTAAACATAAATTAAAATAGTAACAATGTTTTATAAAATATTTAAAATAAAATAGAAATGTCTAGTATGGGTGTTACAATATACAACTATAACATGGAAAACCATGAACATCAAACCCATCCCTTGTATCATTGAATTTCAACATGAATAGGTTTTCAAAATGCACTAGTTGATATCCATCTAAGGATCCAACACATCAATATATCTCTAGTCTACGAAATATGAAATTGTAAACTAGGAATGTATCTCCTCTCATACCATATTATAACATTTGAAACCAAGATCCACTAAACCTTTTCCCCAATCCAGATCCCCAAAAAACAACATGGGAACCTTTTGATACAGAAGAAGCTAATGAGTAACAATGGCGGTCTAAGAGAGAACTGCGAGGAAAAGAAAAAACAAATAAGAGTGAACAACTAGAAGTAAATTACTATGAATCCTAAAAATCATTGTAAAAATGAAATAATAAATAAATAAAAAAATAATAACTCCATAATAAAATTAAATACAGTAAATGCAATAATTTCCATTCAATAAAAACAAAAATTATCTCCTACTAGAACAATTACATATACAAAATAAAAAATAAAAAAATAAATACATCATACTCTAATTTCATCTATGGGACAAGATAAATACCTAGTATCTGTTACCATATTGATCTCCTTCATCTTGATCATCAGACACTACCTATGTTTCCCAAACAACCATGAAATAATGGGACTTAATCATATCCATAATGAATTTATTCTCATCTTCAATGAACATATAATATCTCCACACACACCGAGGAACACATAGAGGGGTGAGAAATATATCTTAGTATGCCACCATGAAATATAAACCTATAACCTGATGCCACATGTGCATGCTCATCCAATATAATCGACCTAGAAAAAACATAGTAGAATTAATAAAAATAAAACCATAATTAATCCTCGGGTCTATGACCTTGAACGGGCATAACTACATCACCCATCATCCGGGTGTCATTGAGATCATCTTGATGTCTATGAATGCTAAAAACAAAAATTTGTGTGCGATAACCCTTCTGTCCGAACACTAAACCTCATGATGTTACCCAAAATATCATAATTTATTACATAGACACATCAATCCCAGGATACTTATACCATTAAGAATATCATTAATTTATTGAGTATTAGGCTAAGACCTAGTCAAAATAGTATACTATTAATTCCTAATTAATTTTTCCAACATCTACCTACATATGTGGAATTCCAAATCCCCTAATGTCAGCAATACCTATCAATGACCCTGGAACCATAGTCCAACACTCAACATATTAAAAATATTGGTTATTTTATAGATATCCATAATGAATCCCCTAAACTTTGGCTGATGACATCCTTGACCAGCCCCCTAAACCATACATGAGGACCACCATGAATAACACCATAAACCATGGGTGATGACCACCATGAACATCACTCTAAACCATATGTGAGAACTATCATGAAAAACACTCTAAATCATAGTTGAAGAAATCCATGAAAAACACTTCTACCATGGATGAGGTCCTCCATGACCAAAAACCTTAACTGTATGTGTGTTATTTGATGACCAAAAACTCAACCATGGGGGTGTAACTCCATGAAAAGACCAATATAAATTAGATGAGGACCTTAGTGACCATCACCTAAACCATATATGTGGAACACTATGTGCACCGAAAATATCATTTTTTTTGGAATTCCATTTCCAAAATCATATCTCATGGGTTTCGAACATCATGTCCGACTTATCCAACCACATATGTGGAGTTCCATGTCAGATATATGTAACCATATCAATTGATCATCATTTAAAAATATATCAACGATGAATTCCAATAACATTAAATAATTATCCAAATCATGGAATCCCATAGTGATCACAACAACCCACTAGGAACAACCCTAACCTCAACAAAACAAAAAGAAAACATCTCTTGGGATAGCTAATCCCCCAAACCCATCATCAAAAACTTATCCCCACTGGATCTTAAATCATATTGGGTCAAAAAAGAACACACATAACTAATTCTATGCAAGAATTTGAACTCACACAGGGTCATTTTGTTAATAGGGAACCCACATGGACCACTGATTCAACATTTATGTAGTGGAATCAACATCTGGATCATCAAAAAAAGCACTCAAGTAGAGACATCTCACTTTGGATCTGGTGGGTGAGAAAATAAGTGGAGAAATTTCTCTCACAATTGGATGTCACAACCAAACACGTCTTATAACACCCCTCACTTGGGGTAAAACATTACACAAATGAGTATCTATAAACTCAAATAAACACATTCCTCAATTGAATCAATACTCATAGGAGAGGTAACCAGAAATTAATTTACAATTACATGTCATCCTAGATGGTTCTGTACACCAATATTATCAACCAATTTGTGTCAAAACATATTAAGTCTAACCATATACTATACCAAACCCAAAAAAAACTAAGGTCTCTGGTGAATTCATTTGATGTCCTTCAATCATTCTTATGAACCTTACTTGGGTCTCATCCAATGTCTCACCATAAGGAGATAAAAAAAATCACACTCTATGTGAAAACAGCTATGGAATAACTAGATCACTAAAAACTACCTCTTTGAAGTCCATAGAACACCCCAAGGGCTTCATCATAATGTTTTATGATGGAAAAAACTAAAATGTTCTTCTCGTGTATCCAATTATGAATTTAGAGAACAAAACTACTCAGAATCATCTACAGGGAATCATGGGGTAGTTCATTTTGTGTACTCTATATACACCACATGTACTCCAAATAATACAGCTAGGCCCTATATTCCCACATGGCCCAGGTAACATAGGAGATGGAAGTGTAATACTAAACGAACATGATATATAATGTATATAGTCATGTAATACTTACATATCTATATCAAACCCAGTGGTTTGTCTATGTATGTTGACAATGTAATGTCCCACAATACAAGTGGTGTTTTCCCATGTACCTTCATAAATAGTGATGTCCCACTATATATCATATACATCAACTGCATAGTGTGTAGTCCCAAATTTCAACCTTCCCAAGTACTCAACCACATTTCCATGAACCAATACATATTGTTTACCCATATTATAGGTCATGGAGTTCAAAAATTACATCATTTATAAAATGGAATAAGACACAACTTGAGTTCCTCAAACCACACGTCATGTTATTGTTGACATTTCTGAATGAGGAACCCCAATAAACATCATGAAACCCCTATTTTCCCATGATAAGGCGCGTTAAATATCCATGGGGGTATTTAGAAGTCATAATCAGTTTATAAAAAAGGAAAAAAACTAATTTTGGGAGATTTGGGGGATAGAACTCCAAACCAGCCAACCTTGGGGTGTAAATGCCAGAGCTTTTTGTCCAAATCAGCTCTCTAAAGCCACCACATATCAATTTGTTATTGATAATTTATGTGGACAAAGAACAATGTAATATACTACCCTTTATCTTCATATTCCAGATATTATGTGAGGGAAAATGACCTCCCATTATCATTCCATATTGAGGAATCCCCAAAGCAATGAGGGTATTTGAATTTAATTAAATATAGAATTAAATCGTTTTTAAAAGTTGTCCAAAGTCTCGGAACATGAAATTAGGTTATATGTTTCCTAAGAAAAACATCCGTTACAGACTCAATAATTGAATTTGAATCTTAATATAATAATCTTTATAACTATATAACCACCCAAACCTGTGAAAAAACATTTCATTTAATTTATTAAATATTAAATACTTCTCCAAATCTAAATCAACATAGAATTCCATAAAAATCATATCTTAGGGTAAAAACCATATTCGGAGAACAAATAATTATTTAGTGAATTTATCTGAGATCAACTTCGTGGGTCAAAGAACATGGTACTCCTCTCTAGCATCCAAAATATAAATTCAAATTTCTTATCAGAATTTCAACACCCAGAATTGCATGGGTATTTACATTACGAGAAAAGTATTTGGTGAAATTATAGACCAAAGGGAGTTAAAATTGTAACAATACATATGAACCCCCAAAATAATAATAGTATACGATATTATATGGGTTTTTAATATAAATAATAGTAAGAATTCCTTAATTTAAGTTTATTAACAATCAATCTCAATTTTAAATTGAGATTACTAAAGAATCTCTTTCAACTATAGTAACATTTGAATGAAATACCATTGAAATATAGCATAATATTTTTGTTTCAAATACATTTAATAACCATAAAATTATGATGAATCATATCCAATAGGTTTTATAAACTCCACCCAACCTAAAAAAGTGGTGAATATGGAAAATTTCAAAATTAATGGAAATGGTGTTGGGAAAGCAATTATCTTTAATCCATACATCCCCAAAAATAAATTAATAACTCATATTAAAAAACATATAAATATTTTATTTAATAACCTTATTCATATATTTTTATACCCTTCAATTATATTCCTTCATTATACTTATAATAGTTTTATTCTTAAATTAATTCTCAAATATTTTATTTTTTATTTTTTCTGTATATGTTTCATAGTGGTTATATTAATCCTATTTCCTTAATACCATGTTCATAATTAAATTATTTTTATATTTTTCTGAAAAAATATTTTTTTGATTGTTGTAAACTTTTTGGAATATAGGAGTATGGTTCAAAATAATGGCATCCACAACAATCACGTTTCATGCAATTTAATGAAAACAACAAGTGACTTTATATATATCATTCATTATTCAGTCACCCTTAATGTATAAAATTAATTACATAAATTATCATTTAATAACATATATTACCAGTATTAATGACATGATTTTCATTAATGTTATAAATTATAAATTATAGCACATCATACTTCTTGTAGGTAGTAGAAGCAACCCAAATAGGAACCCAATTTATAAACACATGGGTAAAAATTTTGTGTAACATGTACGAAGTATAATTTCAAATTAATCATAATGATACTAATTTAACATCATTTCAATAGAGAATTTTATTTTCAATGATTGGATATGAGAACATAATTTAAAATTATTGTCAATAATAAATTATTTTGATGAATTCTCTCCACGATATGGGTTCCATCAGAATAAATTTTCAAGGATTTTCCATTCTATTTAGAGTATAATTAGATATTAATAAGGTTATAAGAAATAAAAATTATAGATTAATTATAGAATTCAATAAAAATATTCTGATGTGTTTGATTAGGGGTCCTTTTTTTTGGGTGTTTTGAGATTCATTCTTATAAATACTCATTCTTTAATGGGTATGGTTGGAATATTATCATTGAATGTGAATAAAATATATAATATAATATATATGGGTTATTTATAAACTCATAAATATTTTTTGAATAATTGTTTTGAAATATTTTAAATATTTAACATTATTTTTATATCTTTTTTCACAAATTAATTTTATGATTGTAACTCCGTTTCTACCATGGTAACTTATTTTTATGCCAAAAAAATAAATTCAACTACAAACCAATTTTAATTATATTTATTGAAAATTTGGTGTAAATTTAATAAAATTAATTATTAAAATATTATAATTTTATCTTCTAAATGATAACATAGTGTGGTTATAAAAATGTTATTTTCGTAAAATAACATTTTAATCATTAATTGTTTATAAATTTACAATATATACATTTTTAAATAAGTGAGAATTGATATACTTATTTATAAGTTGGAAAATTTCATTATATTCATCATTTTAATTTATTCATTCTAAATAATTATTAAATATTGGAACAATTCATGAAAAATAATCCTTTTAAAAATAAATCACTTTTAACATTAAATATTTTCAACCATATCTAATTAAAAGTAATTATTCTTATAGAATGTAATATTTAAAATTATTTACAAAAAAAAAATCACTGAATTTTATAAAGACAAGATATTTTTCATTAATAATAATGATTATTAATAAATAATAATATATAATGAAATATTTTATTTTTGTTCTGTTCTTTAATATTTTTCCATTATATTATTTTAAATTTGTAATTTTAAATTTGGCTAAATTAGCATTCCTATTTCATGCAAGATTATTACCTTTTCTAGAGTTATCTCAACCTTGAATTTAGGTTATATTTTTATTAAATATTTAGTACATTTTGTTTGGGTTATAACATGGGGTGTATTTCGGTGAGTTTTGAGAAAAATGGATTAAAAGGGTTTGTTCATAGTTGGAACATGGTTAAAGAAAACAATGCATCCTAGCATAGAAAACCGTGCATCCGTGGATAATGATAGTTTTCATTACTGGTGCATTGTTTGAAAAACCATGCACCGTATATGGAGAAACAATGCAACCGAAACATAAGTTGCACATGGTTGGCACAAAGTTAGTGAAAACTATGCGACCTTGACTAGGAAATCGTGCACGATCATTTTAATTAACCAAATATTAGTTTTAACTTCTCTTGAGAAATTGAAACATCCCCAATTCAACCTAAACATTGACCAACTTTGTTTTTGATGATTTTAGAGATTTTGAAGGAATTCCATGGCCTCACAACCTCTATTATTCATGATTTTAATCCCGAATCAAAGATCTGCATCCCCCTGTAATGTTGATATTTTTCTTGCTAGATTATTATTCATCCTTCTTTGTTCTATCTTTATTTAGTGGTAGTCATCTCTTATTTTTCTAGATATGGATCTAGATTTTGTGACTTTATATCTAGGCTTATGTATCTAAATCTATATCTATGAGATCATGAGTTTTCAATATTTTCTTAGGTTACAGATTTGGATGTAGATCTACATCGTTATACCAATTGGATTATGGGATTTCTATTGAGAATTCATCCATCAACAAATCAAGTGAGGGAGTTTAATATTTATATAAAATAGACATTATATTGATATATGAATTCATATTTTATGATTTCTATGATTTTTTATCAATTCGAATGACCAAATTATGATATTTGATATGGAAAATTGATATAATTAAAATCATTCTTGAAATTTGATGATTAATTGGGGAGTTAGTACTATGGTTAATGGGAATTTAAATTAAATAATTAATTGGGAAATTAATTTTTAAAATTAGGGGATTATCAATTAGATAAATAATTGGAGTATTAATTATGAGATTTATGGATTTTTGATTTAAATAGTGAGAAATTGATTAATTCTATAATTGTTAAAATACATGACTAATTAGGTAGTTGATTATGAGATTAAGGTAATTTAAATTTAGATTGTTAAATGGAGAATTAAATATGAGAGTTTTGGGTTTTGATTTAGATAATTAATAAGTTTATTAATTACGAAATGATGAGATAAATGGTCTGGGGTAATTAATTGATAAATAAATTACATGATAAGGACCATGAATTGAAACATTCTAATTAAATTATGTTATATTAAATGTGAAAGGAAATATGATCAATAAATTATGTGATATTAAATTTCAATGTTAACATTATCATTTATTTATATGATAAGGAATCTGAATTGTAACATTATCATTCAATTCTGGGATATTAAACGTGACTGGTTACATGCTCATTCAATTAGGTGATATAAATTGTGAATAGAAACATGTGTGTTTAATTTTATGATAAGGAATTTGAATGGTAACATTATAATTCAATTATGTTATAAGTAATGTGAATGGTAACATGATCATTCAATTATGTGATATTAAATGTGAATGGTAACATTGTAATTCAATTATGTGATATTAAATGTGAATTGTAACTTGCTCATTCAATTATGTGATATGGAATGTGAATGGTATCATTATCAATGAATTAAATGATATTAGTTGTGAATGGTAACATGCTCAATGAATTTAATGATATTAGTTGTGAATGGTAACATGCTAATCCAGTTTCTTGACATTAAATAGTTAATGGAAACATGGAAATTTGGCCAGGTATTATGAATAATAACATGAACGTTCCATTATGTAATGATTAATGGTGAATGGTAAAATTACGTGATTAAATAGATAATATTTAATAATGTGATAGGCTATATATTCACGAATAATATTTATTTATTATAATGACTACATACACTATTATTGGCTTGATTTTTTTTGACACTATTGATGATGGCCAACTTAGTTGTACTCACACCCAATGTGGGATGCCTAATTGGAACCCAAATAGACTTTATTATTGCAGTATAGTTTTAGGGAAAGGCACAAGGATAGACTACTATTTGGGGAAGGATCATGAAGAACGAACCAGACATGGTTCAATAAATTCTTTGTTGTCTTTGGTGTCTTTCTTTTTAGTATCCTATTAGACACTTCACACTTAATTTAGTATGTCTTGTTTTCTTCTTCTATTGGACATTGTATTTCAATTATTATTATCTAGTGACTTTGGTATTGTGGATGAATATATATGATTCTATGCATGATTATTTATTTATTCCCATGGGTTATAATAAAAAGAGAGTATAATATCCCCATGATCGACTTACTAGACCCTCACTGCTAGTTGGTAACCTCTAACATCAGGGAGGTGTGCTTGAGGTCACATAGTGAACCGACTTGGGGAATCAGGGTGTTGAACTAGAGATGGAGAATTAGAAACTGGTATCAGAGTAGGCTGTGTTGGGACAATTACTCAGTAACTAAGAGAGCTCAATGCCCAGGTTTTCTACTTTATTTCTAGACGATGGAGGTGTGAAGCATTATATCATTCCATTGGAAGTAGAAATATTTCAGGATTCCTATTATAAATAATTATCTAAGAGATATTTGGAATTTACTATTCAGCTCATTCCATGGGTTGAGCCAGTATATATTCCACCATATATAATGTCATTGATGGTTCTTCAAGATCTCAAGAATCATCAGGAGGAGTTAGAGGATAAGGGATTTATCGTTACGAGAACATGACCTTGGGGATCACCCGTGTTGTTTGCAATAAAGGTTGATGGGATTTAACACGTTTGTATAGATTAAAAAATGGTGATCAAGATGGCAGTGATGAATAAGTATCATCATCCACATATGGATGATATTTTTTACTACTTGTGAGGGTCTTGAATGTTCTCAATGATAGACTTGAGATTAGGGTATCATCTGTTGAGAGTTCAGACATATGATATAATGTGAAATGTTTTCATAAGCAGATAAGGCCTATATTAGTTTTTTTGTAATTACATTTGGGTTAAAAAATGAACCAGAAGTGTTTATGTCCATGATAAACTGAATCTTCCATCCATAACTAGATCAATTTATATTGATTTTCATGGATGACAACTTGATGCACTACAAGACTCTTGATGATCGTGAACAACATCTTAACATCATATTGAGTACACTTAGGGAGAATTGGATAAACACATTGCTATCTAAGAGTTAATTTGGGATTGACCAATTACACTTCTTAGGACAAATCAACTCAGAGGAGGGTGTGACAGTGAACCTGGGGATGGTTTAGGTAAAGGCTTCTTAGAAGCATCTCAAGATCATATTTGATGTCCATAGTTTTTTATGGATAATGGGATATTATCAATATTTCATGCATAACTTTTCTCATTTGGTAACACCTATTTCAGGTGTGAATAAAAGGGTATTAAGTTTCAATGGAATGTAACATGCAATAATTCCTACCAGGATTTGAGTACATGCTAACATTTGAATGAATATTGATCCTAACTGATCCAAGAGGTTAGTATTTGGTGTATTGAGGTGATTTACAAATTGGGATCAGAGATGTGCTGATGTAAGGAGATCGAGTTGTGGGGTACGTTTCATGGAAATTTAAGCCTCGTGAAGGGAACTACCCTAAGCATGAACTCAACATGAAAGTAATGGTTTTTACATTAATGTGTTGGAAACCCTATCGTTTGGGTGAGAAGTTAACAGTTCTTACCAAACATAAGAGATCGATGTATATCTTCTCATAGAAAGACTTGAACCTTCAGCGACGAAGATGGGTTGAGTATATACATTCATTTGACATTGAACTAGTATATATACATAGAAAAATAAATAGTGTTTATGATTCTTTGTGAATGAAAACTATGACTCAAGTGGTTTGGGATTCAAGTGATGTGCTAAAGATGATGACTTTGTTAGCTAAAATGTATGTGGTGGTTCAAGAGAATGAGGAGGAGATGACTCTAGTTTTAGTTTTAGTGTAGTCTACACATATAACATGGATAATGGATATAAAATAAGAGGATACAGGATGATTAAACTTGAGGTAATGACATGATGGTGGGGAGTCATATTCATATTGGACTATAGATGAGGATGAGATAATATACATGAGGAATAGAGTAGTTTTCCCTACAATCATGTGAGAAGAGTTCATGATGGACTTTCGTTCCTTGAAGTGGGTGGTACATATAGGTCTAACCAAAATTTATTGTGACCTATGATGATAGATTTTGTGGCCAGGAAAGAAAAAGGAGATTCCATGGGTAATGACATGATAATACACCTCCCAGTATATGAAGTTAGGGAATCAAGGACCTGGTGGTTTGCAACAACCATTTCACATTCTGGAATGGTAATGAGATGATGTAAGTATAGAATTATTGTTAGGTTATCCAATGATTCTTAGGATGAATGATTCAGTTTGGGTTATTACATATCAACTGATGAATGTAGATTTTTTTTCATATTTAGGATTCATTTTCAATATAGTTGTTGGGAGTTCTATATGTTCATCAGATTGTTAGTTTTCATGCGGTTTGATGGACTATAGTTTCACATCATGATTCAAGATTTAATTTTCAATTCTGGTAGAGCTTGCAGAAGTTGATCAGTAGACATGTTTTGTTGTGTACAATATTTCACCCATAGACAGATGCGCTCTCATAGAACAATATATAGGTTCTTGAGGACATTTTGTAGGAATGTGTTCTTGAATTTGGTTGGTATTAGAAGAAGCACTTAGTTTTAGTGGAGTTTTCCTATAACAATATTTATCGGGTTACTATTCAGATGGAAACGTACGAGGCTCATTTTTTTAGTCCACATAGATCACCACTATGATAGATGGATTCCAGTGGGATAGAGTTGTTGGGATCGAGTCTTGCATAGGAGACATCATAATAGGTACAACTATTTAGAAAATGTATTCATATGGATCATAGTAGGAATAAGTCATATGCTTATGTAACAAGATAACCCCTATAATTTAAAGATAGTGATTTTTTATTCCTTTAGGTGTCTCAAATGTTGGTTCACTGAAGGATACAAAGACTGTAATACCCCAAGAATTATTGAAATATTTTTATCGAATTAATTTAAACTTTTGGATTTTTTTTATTTCATGCATAACTATAAATTTATTATTATATATTAAATAAATATGTCTAGATATCCTTATACAAAATAGAAATTTATTCATTCAGTACATAAAACATCATTTTTAGAATTATCTATATGAAACAATATGTTATGCTTACGTTACTCAGATGAATTACTTTCCTCGCTATCTTGTGTAACAAGAATGATTGAGTGTTACAAAAAAATAATTCAATATTAAAATATTATTATTTAATTGGATATGACATGGCCATTAAAATGATGAATATAGCACTAACTAACATATTAATATATATTTTTATTTCATTATTTTCCTCTTAATAATAAAAGAATTTAAAAACCAAATGAAAATAAAGGGACCTATTTAATAAAATTCAATTTTTAGGTTGAAAAGAAGATTTATATTATTATGTAAAATTAACTACTAATATTGAATGAGTTTAATTAAATTTATATGTTATACATTCAAACAAATATTTTTAATCATCCATTTTTTTGATATATATATCATAAGAACATACAGAATTTTATACTTAAAACATATATTTTAATAAAGGTAGTTTGACCACCTTTTAATAAAGAACCCATCTTAAATCCAAATATAGTCACAATTATATATTTCATATGTCAAAATAAGATTTATCTTTGAATGATAATCATAAAAATTAGTTTACGGAATTTTTTTTTTCTATTTTTCTATAAAGTTTCATTTTCATAATGAGTAGTTAAAAATACTGAATTTTAATTCAAAACTACTTTTTAATCTAATTGATTTATAAGGTTAAATTATTTTTTAAATTTTTTTTAAAGAGTAATTATATTATAATTTTATAAATTAATAAAATTATGTTCATTGGACTCAAATTCCATTTGAAATTTACTATAAAAAAATTGCAAACATGTGAATGTTTTTACATAAAAAACACACATTGACGTCCTGTTTGTGGGGTTATATTTAAATAAATTTCTACCACTTTGTTATTGGAATTTTGATAAATGAATTTCATATTTGGAATCAGTATAATTTATATTTTCCAATATGCTCATCATATTTTTTTACAATGAAGATTAGTGAAGGTAATAAAATTTAATTAAAATGAATAATGTTAAATTATTCTTAACAAGGGACTACATTTAATACTTGGGGAAGACAAAAATCTTATCAGAAATAGAATGTGTGCCCTTTCCCTCACCTATAAAATCCTCCTATCTTCCCAATTATTCACACATATCAATCCAATTTTTAACTAAAAATATCTTCCCAAATAGATCCTAAATACCCATAAACTCATCCTATAATCCTCTAATTGATCATAAATCCTTCCAAGGAAGCCCTTTGGTGAAAACTAGAATTAGTTACCAGATTTAGATGTAACACCTTCTCTCAAACTCTTTTCATTTTTTTCCATTTCCACCAACTATACTCTCTTTATTACATTATTTTATAAAAAATCCTTTATATTAAATATAATATCATAAATTTATTATAAGGGTTCTACCAAAACATACACAAACCAAAATCTAATGGAAAATGAACATACTGTTTTAGTGTACGATGAACCACCGCCTCACAAAACGATGAATGTTTATTTTTCGTTAATTCCTATCATGATAGAATTTATGATTGAAACTATGTTTATATATGTTATATATTATATTTATTATGTATTTAAACTTCATTAATTATTTTACAACACATATTAGTAGACTTTATATTTTTTGTTAATACAATAATTTCCATTGAGGTAGTGTGGACTACCACCCCTCAATACGATGTGATTCATTCAAACACTACATGGAATGTATTAATAATGCATTTAGTTAACATATATAATATATATTATATAATAATTTTTCTGGAATAAAGATATATATATATATTTCATGTAGTTTATTTCTTTTAATACAATAATAAAAATGGAAACTACATTCATGCATACGTACGACTTACGATATCCATGAACGTTGTATTCCATTTCATTCTTCTATGTTCTATATATAATTATAATACAAATATAATACATATATATTAAATCTATATCATGGATTAAATTCATTAAATAATAATATAAATATAAGGACCATATATATATATATATCAAATTATGACACATGCGAAAAACAAAGAGAATATTACCCGAAGACTAACCTTTACATTGAATTTTAAACAAGATGTTAATATATATTCATAATGAAAAAATATAATGTATTATATAAATGAATATGGATATATGATATATGTATAAGAAATTTAATTTTTTTATACATGAGGATTGAATGAGTATGACATGAGTCAAGACACAATGTATAGGGATTTCATCTCATTTTTTAATTCCAAGAGATACACGGTTTATTCACCATACATTCCACTTATGATTTGTGTATACTACCTATCAATGTAATATATAATTTTTATCTATAAATTTATTGGTATTTAAATACACATATTATTATATTTCTTTGGGGAAAACAATATTTTTTTTAATTGGTAGAATGCTTTTGTCTTAATTTCCCTTCTTTGAGACACATTCCATGTTGTGCACCTATATATTTCCATAAGGTATATATAATACCATTGAAATTTTATCTCAATAACATAAATATTTTAATTATATTTTAATCATCATTTAATTTTATTTTTGTATATGGGGAGTATGGTTCACAGTGACCATTTGGTTGGAGTTTATTGAAACACATTCATTCGTTTTCGATATTGTTTATATTTATGCTTCCATTGATAAAGTATTATGATATATATCTTAATAAATCTAACGAATTTTATTATCCTCTAGTAAATCATGATCCATTAATGTATTGGTACAATTTTTCTAACCATTGGTACATAAGATATTTATAAATTTCTTTAAAAAATGCTCAACTTTACCCTCTCTTTGGCCAGAAATCTATGTTCATTCCAATACATGTTTCCTAAAAAGAGTTTCAATGAATATTATTCTAATATATAATGGTTATTTAATGAAATATTTATTCTTTATTATTTTTACAATGTTTTTAAAGGTTTCATTTTTTCAATTTTTTAATTAAGCATTTTTCTAACCTTCGTACCATTTAAAATAATTGTTCTTTTTACCTAGTATGAGATGATCATATTATCCCAAAATAAATTCCTTAATGTTTAATATTCAGGTTCAGAAGGTTAATTTTTAATATTATATTTTTCAAAAAATATTTTCAATGAAATGGTTTTAAAAATGATTTCAAGATTCTTTTATAAATGTTTAAGGAAAATAGTTTTCAAAAGGTTTTCAAGCTCCTATATATTTTTTCCATGTAAAATGGATTTCAAAATGTTTCAAATTATTCAATTATATGTTTTGGAGTTTCTTTTCATAAAAATCGGTTTTATATGGTTTTATTTTTTAATGATAATTATTCAATCAAGAAATGAAATTTATCTCATTAAATGTTTTCAAAATACACTTCTATGTTATTTTCCATCTAAGATAACATCTATCGATGTTTCTCATGACTTTCTAGGAAATGATTCAATGGTTCCATTCATATTCATTCTTTAATGGTTTATGTTTTGATGGAATGATGATTATGACACAAATTTTCTTCTGATGAGTAATATTAATTTGAAAAATGCTTCTTTTCATTGGTTATTCTTTGATGAAATGATTATGAAACATATCTTCTTTCCTTAGGTTATGATGTGAGGAAATGAAAATGATACCCATTTCATTTCATGGGTATTGATTTCATGTTTATAGAACCCATCTCTTTCTATGGGTTATGATATGATGGAATTTTTTTGGAATAGGCATGTATGATTAAATTTTGTGATTGGTGGGTCATATATCTTCATCCAATTAATTGGTTAATGATATATGTTTTATGAACTCCAAGGGTATATAGAAGGGAATCTCCTGCACAAAATAAGGGTTTACATGAGAGGACATCCGAATCCCGAAACAAGATATTATAGAAGAGGAAATCCCATTCAAGAAAGAAGTGGGTGCATGGGAGGACATCTGAAGCTCGAAGTAATAGTGTACATGAGAGGAAATCTCAATACCGAAGAAAGAGGGTACACATGAGGGAATCCCTATACCCAAGTAGGTACATGGGTGATTAACATAATCCTGACATGTGACAAAGTCTTTATTAGACCACCTTAATGTAGGATTTTTATATACATTTTTGTCTACCACAATACCATGTCATATTCTTATATTATGATTTCAAAGGCCATGTTCTATATTTCATTATGATTAATTTCTTTTGAAATGTAAATATTTATTCCGTGATTCATGTTTATGATTTTTTATATGTAGTGTATTATCTTATAATGATAATTATCATTTTCTCAAACACTTATATTCATGATATTCTTACATATTTCTTTTATTGATCCTTACTAAGAATTTGAGATCACCCATACCATTTGTTTCCCTTCCCAAGGTTACAAATAACAGGTTTTAATTAAAAATACTAGGGGATGATATTATTGTGGGAAAAATTTATTATATCTCACTATGTTAGTAAATTTTATTCTTGATGCTTCCAAAGTCACTATACTAATACGATATATGGGATTTTTTACTATAATGTTTTATGTATTCCAAAAATGTGTTATAATATTAATGTATGAAAATTAGGGGTTTCTAAAGTTGCTATCAGATAAAAGGTTTAGTTAACCATTGGAAACTAGGATGAGAATCCTTATTTATATCCCTATAAATATTTCTGTGGATATTTCTAAGGGTGTATCTAGAGAAAATTATAAGGATGAGTTAATGTTTAAGAAAGTGTCCTGGAATTTTGGTAATGGATATATTAAGTGGTTTCCTAGTAATACATCAATGTCTAAATCCTATAACTGGATGTGGTTCTAGCATAGATATACCTAGGGGTAACAACTCCAACAAGATGACTCAATCTAGACTTTAGGTAATTAGATACATGGAAATGTGCCTTTTTACACACCTAGTTTTATAATCGTGAGGGATATGAATTGGAAATTCAGAAAGTCTTCAAGAACTATAATAAATGATTAGAATAGAATATTTCTATGAGTTACCTAAGATGAACCTAGGGTATCATAAAATAAGTAATGTTTCATGATTTAGATATCTGATAAGTACTAATTTTCATTATTACTTTGTTTTATTTTATGATATGTGTTTCTCACCCCATTCATTATAGTTTTAGTCAATGGAGGGAAATAGAATAAATATGGATATGTTGAAATGTTTTAGATATGGAAAGTATAGGAAATATAAAAATTTATTTCCCATGTGGATGTCTTATAAATAGAATAATAATTTTTTGTGAGTATTGGTTATAATTTGGAATATAAATAGATCGTAAATGACATGCGAAAGGCATGCGATGTTCCTCCTTTCATGTTTAAATTTCTCATAAGAATAATGGTCAAATTGAGTTTGAGGAAACATAATACATAATTCATAATTTGTATTTTAGGAAAGAGGAATCATGGAATAAGTTGATGAAGCCTGAGAATTGGTTTAAGAATAATGATGGATGAATAACGTTCTTAGGTTTTATAATTCAAAGATAATGTTATATGAATCATGAAATATATTAATATTTTTATTCTAAATTTTAATTATGGATAAAAAATTACATGTTGATGGTCATTTCATGGAAATGTGATATTTTTTTTAAATGAAGGTATCCCAAAATGTGATCAAGATGTTGATAAAAATATATTTCTCTTGGATAATGAGATAATTTATTGGGATAATGCTAATTGGATTGAATTCATTACCCAAAAAATCATTATTTACTGGTTGAAAAAGTGTTCTATATCCACATGGATGAAGTTTATTACTTATTGGATTTAAGAAATATATCCAGAAACCTTTGGAATAAGGTATAATGAATGTTTTCTAGAAGAATTTATGGTAATTCAGGTTATTTTCATGTTTCAAGATAATATATGATAAGGGTATTCACATGTCTGGAATGTGAAAACAATGAACTACATTGTGATATAGGTGGGTCAATGTTAAGCATATATTTTTGATTTTATTTCTAATGTTTTGGATTTTCATCATCCCTAAGGTTTATGAGGTTAAATGTTTTTGGGACGTTTATGTTAAACTTCAAATGATGTTTGTAAGATTAAAGTATTATCTCACCATATGAGGATTCATGAATATTGGATAAGGTTCACTATAAATTTTGAGTTTATGGTCACTATAGAGATATGGTATGACTTATTATGGATCTCATGATCTGTTAGTGCTTTATGAATGAAAAATTAAACATCCTATTTTGAGAAATAGGCGAAGTGGATAAAGTAATAATAAAGGGTGAGATTGTACTAAAATCATGCTAGTTTATATTTTCATCAAAATTCTGTTGCTTTTGGAAGGTGATTCATAAATAAAATTTGGTCAGAGTACATTTTTTTCTAATTTATTAGATTTTAATTTAGGTTCTCAAAATTTATAGCTTTGTGACTGTTAAATTTATTCTGAACTTATTCTTTATCACTCTCTATCAGAACATGATTGTTATATATTTTTATTTTATGTCCATGTTTTCACTTCCAACCTAAGTTCTCCTATACAGGAAGCTAGTTATGAGTTACTTTGTCTCACCACTGTAGTTCCATATTTATATTTAAAAATGATGTTTTAGTATTTATTTTTATGATGTGGGTTTCTATGAATGAAAATCTCAATTGTTAAACCATTGATTGCTGATATGAGTTTCAAGGGAAAAATCATTTTAAGGGGCATAGAGTATAACTCCATGTGTTCTTGTAAAATATTTTATTCATATGAATTTATTCTTTTAGATATTTTTTATTTCATGGAACATTGAAAATAGTTTAATTTATATTAAAAAACTATGCATAGCTAGAGGTATTATCAATAAAATGTTAATCATGTACTAAACATGACATAAATTTTATCATTCTGTATACATAACATTGTGGAAAGGTTACGTTACATGAAAGACTAACTTTCCTCAATGGCCTTCGTAACATGCAAGACTGAGTGTTACCAGAAAATAGGAAAATTTTAAAATAATATTATTTAATAGGATATAACATAAACATTAAATTAAAAACTAAAGGATTAACAAAAATATGAATATATACATATACTCGAATTCATTTGTTACATATTAATTAGAAAATAACATAGAAAACAAATGAATATACGAGAAATGATTTTATAAAAGTCTATTTTTATGTGAAAAAGATGATTTGTACTAATAAGTTAAATTAAGTTATATTAATGATGATATAAATTAAATTTATATTTTATATATTTTAAAATAATACGTTAAATCATATAATAGATATAAGAAATATACGATAAGAACAAACATACTTTTTTTTTTATTAAAAACCAATATTTTTATAAAGGATGTTTTACCTCATTTTATAGGTGGACCTATGTTAAAATAAACTTCATATTCAAAATGGAAACATAAAAATACGGTAATAATAATTTATTTTTGTATTTTTCTATAAAGATCCATTTTTAATGAATAGTTAAAAATACAGATTTTTAATTCAAACTGTTTATTCATCTAATTCATTTATAAAGTTAAATTGGTTGGGAAGTTTAAATAGATAATAATTTTATCAATATATCCAATTTAGTTCATTGGAATCAATTTCCCTTTGTTATTGAATATAAACACATAGCAATCTTTTGGGTGTTTTTACTTTAAGTTGACCTTCATTTGTGTCTTCTATACAAGATATATTTTAAATTAATTTTGGCCACTTATGTGATTGGAATGTGGAAAAATTTATTTCCACATATAGAATAAGAAAAATTTATAATTTCTAATAATGTAAAATTTATTTTTTGAAAAAAAATATTAGTGAAGGTAATTAAAATTAATTACACTTATTTAGTTGAAACATAGCTTAACAAGGGACTAAATCATAATATTAAAATCCAACATAACCTATAAAATTATAAAAAATTTATTTTATGGAAATATTTATTCCAATTCACCTTTAATGTTTTATAATATTTATTGGACACTTGGATAAAAAGTAATACTTGGGGAACATACAATTCATTTCAAAAATACCATGTGTGTCCTTTTCCTCCCCTATAAAAGGCCACCTCTCCTCACACACGCTCACACCACTGGATAATCATTGTATCAACCAAAATATACACAAATAGAATATCAATATCTCTATACTCATCAGATAATACTCAATTTTTTCATAAATTATTCTATGGAATCCTAATGGTGGAAACCAAAATGATTTACACGATTAAGAGGTAACATCTTCTCTCAAGTTCATTTCATTGATTTTCTTTCTCCACCACGTCTAATATCTTTATTAAATGATTGTATAATAACATTTTTATCTTGAATATACTAGGTTGTTTTTATAATTAGGTTTTATCCAACACTTACATGAATCCCCATTTAATGGGTATTGAAAAAACAGTTTATCTGTATAGTAAACTATTGTCTCACAAAAATATTATTGTTCATTTTTCCATATGGCCTCTCAAGGAGGATATTATGATAGAAAATCTTTTTATATATGTTATATATTATATACTTTATATATTTTATATTATTTAATTATTCTAAAATACATATCTTTATACTTTCCATTTTTTCTTTGTATGATAATTTCATTTGTGGATGTGTGGACAACATCCCACTCAAAACGATGTGATTCATTCGCAAAGTACAAGGAATATATTAATAATGGGAGAAATTAAATAAAATGATATATATAATATAATATTTATACTATAATAATGATATATATACATATATATACATATATATAATTTTCATTTTGTTCTAATATGAAAATAAAAAAGGAAACAACGTTCATGCGTATGTACGACTGACAATTTCCATGAACATGTTATTCCATTTCATAATTGCATATTATATAAATTTTTATAAGAGAAATATTATTAATATAAATGATATTTATATCATGGTTTAATTTTTTGAAATTGTGATATATATATAAGGACCTAATATATAACAAATTAAGACCCATGAAAAAAACAAAGTGAATATTACAAAAATTGTAACTATAACATGGAATTATTAACAAGTAGGTAATATAATGTCATAATCAAAGAATATATGTTATTTTATATAAGAATATGGTCATGAGATATATTTATAAAAAATTTATATTTATTATAATGGTGGTATTAATTAGTATGATGAGAGTAAAGACACTAGGTAAGGGGATTTCATCTCACTCTTTATTCCTAGGAGATACATTTTTTATCCACCACCCATTCCTCTTGTGTGGTGTGTATAATACATAGGGATGTATTATATGATTATTAAAATAAAATTTATAGGTAATGAAATATCTATTTGATTATATTTCCTTAATTGGAAGTATTCTTCAAAATTTACCGAATTGTTAAAATGATTCTGTCTCAATTTACCTTATTTGAGACACATTCCAAGTTATACACCTATATTATTACATGAGGTGTATATAATTACATTGAACTATTATATAATGAGTATAATTATTCTCATGATATATTTACCCTAATTTAATTTCATTTTCATTCATGGGGAGTATGGTTCAAAGTTACCAAGTGATAAAATTTTATTGAAATAACCTCATCACTTTTCAGGATTGTATATATTTATTATACCTTTGATGAATTGTTAGCTTCCATATTTTAAGAAAACTCCTAAATTTTATTATCCTATGTATTTTCGTGATATATTCCTATATTTTAAATATTTGTTGATTCTTTGGAACATATTATATTTAAGACAATGTTTTAAGAAATTTAAACATTACCGTCCCTTTGGTTAGAAATCTGTTTTCATTAAAACCCACATTTTCTAAAAAGGATTCCAAATAATATTATACTAATATCCTATGACCATTATATTAAATTTTCACTTTTTTTACATTCAACAAATTTTTTCAAATGAATCATCTTCTCACTTCTTGAAGGATGAATTTTTTTAATATTTCTACAATGTAAAATTAATTTTGTTTTTACCTTGTATAACATATTTGGATTTACTGGCCATAAATTCATTAAATATTTATTTTCATGTCTAAAAGGATAATTTTTAATAAAATATTTTTAATGGATATTTTTAATGAATTTTTTTTCAAAAAGGGTTTCCTGATTCTTTTATATTTTTTCAAGGAAAATAGTTTTTGAAAGGATTTCATGCTCCTCAAGAAGCTTTTCATGAAAAAAGGCTTTCGAACTGTTTTCTATGATACTTTTATTTTCTTTTTTAGGTTTATTTTCCGGAAAATGGGTTTAAAAAGGTTTTATATTCTAAATATTGTTTTTCAATGAATAAAGCATATTTACTTTAATAATTTTTTTTTCAAAATATCCTTCCATATACTTTTTGTTCTAATATAACATTAACTGATGATACTGATGGCCTCTTAGGAAATGAATCTAATGTTTCATTCATATTCTTTCCTGAATGGTTTGTGCTTTGTTAAAATGATTCTTATAAAACCTATTTCATTTCTAGGGGTTAAATTCATTCAAAACCTTCTTATCCCCAAGGGTTATTATTTGATGAAATAATTATGAAACATATATATTTTTCATAGGTTATTATGTGATGAAATTATCAAAATACCCATTTCATTTAATGGGTTATTATTTGAGGTTTATAAAACCAATAACATTTCCCAGGTGATGATATGATGACATTTTTATGACACATTGATGTATGATTTAATTATATGATGGGTGGGACCTATATCTACCTCCAAAGCATTGGGTAAAGGGAACTGTTTTATGAGCTCAAATGGTTCATGAGAGGGAATACGATACATGAAATATGTGGATTCATATTAGGACATCACAATCCCAAAAAAATATGGTACACGATAAGAAATACCAAGCCAATAATGAGAGGGTTCATAGGAGGACATCCCAATCCCGAAATAAGAGAGTAAATGATAGGGCATCCCCTTCAAAAAATAAGAGGGTACATAGGAGGGAATTCTAAAATCAAAGCAGGCACATGAGTGATTATCCAAATCCTAACATGTTACAAAGGACTTGTTAGACCTTCTTGACATAAGGTTTTTATATTCATATGTGTCTACTATAATTCCAAGTCTTATTTATATATTTTTCTTTCATGGATCATGTTATTTATTTTCGTATGATCCATATCCTGTGAAATGAAAATATTTATTCCATGATTCATGTTTATGATTTTTGATATGCTGGATATAATCATATAATTATCAGGATCATGATCTCATACACTTATTCTCATTATTTGACTACATATTTTATTAATTTACCCTTATTGAGCATCTAAGATCACCCCTTTTATGTGTTTCCCTTCCCCAGGTTATAAATATTTTTCTTTCAGTATAATTACATAGTATAACAACCATTATATGAAACATTTAAGATATTTCTCTATTGTAGAATATTTTTGTTCCATGTTTCCTAAGGGAATTAACTAATAAGAAAAATGGGTGTCTATTTTTGTAATATTGAACGTACTTAGATAAAGTGATGTAATATTAATGTATCAAATGAAAAGGTATCTATTGATACAGGGAAAGCTATAGCCCACTTTTGTTGGACCATTTGAGTTAGTGGAGAGAATTGGGTATATGATGTTATGATTGTCTCTTCCATATAAACACAGTTCTATAAATTATGTTATTTATTTTTCTAAACAATGATAGTATCGTCCCAACAATTCATATGTGATATATGTGTATTATATTGTTCTTGAGTTAGATGTGTCCTTTGAGGATCATCATATTAGTGTATTGAATCATAGCGTGAAAGTATTGTAGGGAATGATTGTGCTGATAGATTGTGTATTGTGGAATCATGGGTGTGTCCAAGGGAAAAAAGGGAAAGGGAAGAAGATATTTGGTCAAAGTAGACTAATATTTTTCGATATGAATATTATGGGAACATGGGAGTAAAAATCAATGATGGGATGTTATAAGGTGGAGAGATTGTAAGATACAGAATTTTATTTGGAGTTATCTCAAGATTGATTTCAAGTAATATTTAGTTTAATATTTAGTATTGTTTTTATGTTTTATAACATGTGGTGTGTTTGGAAGAAATTTGATAAAAAATAATGAAAAAGGGTTGTGTATGGTGGTTGCATGGTTAGAGAAAACTTTTTACTATGGATTAGCAAATCATGCAACCTTTGACATTGTTTTTTTGCACGGTTAGTGTACAATTTGACAATCCTTCCACCCTATATGAAGAAACTATGCACCCCAAAACAATTTTTTCATGGTTGGTGAAGAGATAAGGAAAACTATGTCCCCCTACCCATGAAACTGTTCATGTCCGTTTCAATTTTAAAAAAATTTGCTTTAAATTTACAAAAGCACAAAACACATCCGTAATTCAACCCAAACTCCCAATAACTTCATTGTTAACAATTTCAAAAAATTGAATTTGGATTCCACATACTTCTAAAATCCATTCATTGTGATATAAAGCCTAGATCAAATATTTTAATCCCTCCAGATAATTAGATATCGTCTCATTTCTTTACTATTAAACCTCATTTATTCTCTCTAAATTTTTTTGTAGTTATCTCATATTTCTATGAGATCAAGATATAGAATTTAGGAATCTAGATATACTCTTATGGATTTAAATTTATATCTAATAAATCATTATTAATTCAATGTTGTTTTTGGTTATACATTTGGATCGTCATCTATGTCATTGCATATCTTAGATTTTGGGTATTCCCATTGAGTGAATATCCATCAACGAATCGAGGTAGTTTATCTTATGTTAAATAACCATATTCATGATTTCAAAACATGTATGCATGCTTTAGGATTGTTATAGTTATTCATAAATTCTAATTATCAAATTGGTTTATTTGATGAGGCCAATTAAAGTAAATAGAATTATTTTTAAATTTGATTACTAATTGTGGATTTAACTATGGGATTAATGATATTCCAATTTAAATAATTAATTTTGAAATTAATTATGAGAATTAGGGGCTTCTCAATTAGATAATTTATGATAGGATTAATTATGAGATATAGGGATCTATGATTTAAATAATGTCCAGTGGATTAATTGGATTAATGTTGAAATATATAACAAATTGGGGAGTTCATTAAGAGACTAAGGGGTTGTCATAGTAGATAATTAATTATATAATTATTTAGGATATTTACGGGTTTGTGATTTAGACAATTAATAAGTGTAATAACAAATTTATGTTGATATAAAGGGCTAGAGATAATTAATAAATAAATAAAATAAATGATATGGAATTTGAATGGTAACATTTCATTCAATTCTAGGATATTAAATGTTAATGGTAACATGGGAATTCAATTATGTGATATTAAATGTGAATACTAACATTCAAATTAACATATATGATAATGAATGTGAATGGTAACATGCACATTCAATTATGTTGTATCATATGTCAATGGTAACATCCTTATTCAATTATATGATATTATATTTGAATGGTAACATTCATATTCAATTTACAGACATTAAACGTGAATGATAACATACTTATTTAGTAACGTGATAAGGAATCTGAATGGCACCATGATCATTCAATTCCATGATATTAATTGTGAATGGTTACAATATTATTCAATTATGTGATATTAAATTGTAAATGGTGAAATGGAAATTTGACCACGTATTTTGAATGGTAACATTATAATTCAATTATGTGATGATTAATTGTGTATGGTAACATTATGTTGTTAATTGAAGAATATTTAATAATTTGATAAACTATTTATTCTTGCATTCTATTTATTTCTTATAATGACTACATACACTATTACTATCTAGATTTGTTTTATAAATCTTTGTTGTTATCCTTCTGTGTTATACTCACACCCTAATTGGGATGCATGATCAGTACCTGAATATACATTATTGTTGCATTAACTGATAAGGTAATTGTTCATGAGTTATATTTTTAATTGGGGATGGAGCTTAGATGAGGCAACAAAACATGGTTTGGGACCCTCTTGAGAGTAATTGGTGTCTTTATTTTCACATTCATATTATAAAAATTACATTTACATTATCATGAATGGTTTCTAGTTCAGTCGGATACAATATTTCGTATATGATTATCTAGATATTTTTGTATTGTTGATGATTATATAAGTTTTTTCAATTGAATATATATTTCTTCATTTATGTTACACTGATAAAAAGGGGGTATAGTCTCTAACAGATCACCATTCAAGACCATCACTACTAGTCACAAGTCTCTAGCATACTTGGAGGCCTGCTTGAGGTCACGTAGTGAACCGAATCGGGGCACTGGTGTTTGGAACTCGGGCATGGATGTCACATTTCAAAAGCAATAACTATATATACAATGAATATATTTCCAGGTAACATTTTTCAATTAAAATATATATAATGATAAAATTATAATCCTATATATAAACTTACATGCATAGTTTTTTTATATTCATAAAATATTTTTATACATGTGGGTTTATTCAACATTAAAAAAATGTGTTTCCATTTAATATTCTCATTATTTTATTAATTTTATCATTTCTTATAATTAATTATTTTAATAAAATTTATCATAGTTTACATTGTGTTATAATTTCATGTAAAAAATATATTCAATAAAATATTTATATAATGTTTGATACATTGTAATATCATGGTGAGTAAAATTATACCCCAATAAAATTAATTCACCATTGGTGTAATTCTTCTTCAATGTCATTTAAAGATACAATGTGGCTTCCTTATACTTATTATTTATCCATATAACATCGACCAGGTGACTAGTCTTATTTCATAGTACATTGTCTATATGATCCATGAATTCTATTGGTTTTTTCACACAAAATAAATGAATTTCCTTTGGTACAACTTCTTTATTTTTTTACATATGAGTATTCTTATTTTTACTTCCATAAAAGTTACAAATAGAACACATCATAAACATTGGAGCTGTTTGGTGGATGGTTAAAATGATAATCTACCATCCCAACATGATCAAATATTTTTAAAGGGGAAATATATATGGAGATAATTAATATATATTTCCAAAATCACATAATCCACATCCATGTTAATATTTAATGGAATTACTTGCCTCTTTATTAAAACCATTTTCTCTTAGATGATTATCTATATTTCTATTTTGTAGTGTTTTTATTGTAATAATGTGACAAAAATTCATTTAAAAATTATATTATATTTGATGAGTATTATTTTGTTCCAACAACATACACTCCTCTCTACATCACATCATTATAGAGTTTTACAACATTTCCCATAGTGAAGATGATATGGTTCTATTTGAATATAAGAATTAAAAATGTTTTGTATGAGTTCTATATTATTTGAAGTAATAGATCCAAAAAAACCATCGAAATCGAATGAGTGGGATCTCATCAAATCCTAAAGAGTCACTATTGTCGTTTATATGAATCATCTATCTAAGGATGAAATGCAGTGATAAATCTTAACTCTATATCTTACTCTTTTAAATAGTAACTAATAAAGATTTAGAAAAACCTCAAATCATGATCATATATAATGCAATGTGGGACTCTATATATCCTTACCACTAATTATATGTAAAAATTCCAAG
This sequence comes from Viscum album, assembly GCA_963277665.1. Lineage (NCBI taxonomy): Eukaryota > Viridiplantae > Streptophyta > Magnoliopsida > Santalales > Viscaceae > Viscum > Viscum album. The sequence continues at coordinate 230,162,428 of OY728143.1, forward strand.
TTAATTGATATAGATATTTTATTGAATATCAATGAAGTGTGATGACTTTATTAGGTGGTCAACTATAACACAAATGGAATTATATCATATATAATTCATTGAATGACCCAAAATGAAATCCATGGTTATGTTCTATCATTTCAATATAGTAATTGAGGAAAATATCTTCATCATTTAAAACTTAAATTTATTACCATTGACATACTAGAATTCCAATCAATGTTATATATACTCTTCAATATCACACTCCATAAATTCTCACCATAAATTATACTTATGGTCTTCATAAATTTAATTATTTATGGATGGATTGGGAATTATGAGTTACATGATTCATCAAATATATCCATCATTAATTTTGTTATTGATGGAAGACATATTCATTTCCTAAATATTATAACCTGGAAATTTTTAATGTTAAACTCTATAATATTCCTAACATACTTCAATATCTCAATATCATATTTTTACATCGTTTCTATCTATATATGTATGGATTGTTGACTAGTAATTTTCTAAAAACATCAATTATGCCTTACCCTTATAAATTCATGGTCTATCATATTCAAATCTATCATAATTCTATCTCATTAAATCCTCATCATGGATATAATAGCATGATCATTCATTATCAAAACATTGAAATCCTTATTTCTATATAATATAGGTGATGTATCAAATATTAATAGTTTTTCATAAAAGAAAACCATTTTATTTGGTTCATGTCCAAATAGTTGGATTGAATATATAATTCAACCCATTGTTATCTCCATTTATTTCAAACATTTCACAATATTGGTAATGTATCTATTTTCACAATACATATATCACTACACCCTTCTCTAAATCATGAGTAGGGTAATATTTCTCAGTGATATTCAATTAACATGATGAATAAGTTACCAACATATAATTTTTCATGATAAAAAATCTAAATCCATTCAATTATAAATAATTATATATCAAAAATACTTTTCAACTATAGATTAAATTTATATCAGTGTAGTAAAAAAAGTTATAAACTCTGAGATATTTTATTCACATTCTTCTTTCTTTATGAATTTAACTCCCTTAATAGATAATAGAGATTATATATTTTATAGTCTTGATAAAATGATTATAGCGTGTCTATAGTATTTATACAATATAAGAAAAAAATCGATCTGAATTGTTGTGGTAATTATGGGCCATTCTTTAATTTCCTATATTATTGAGGGATTGATAGATATACCATGAAATTTAATTACATAACATAATAATTATACTTTCTATATCTTGAATTCACACGTTAAATATTTTCCTTACAATTTATCTATTCCCATAATCTTTATCAAAATATAAAAATGATTATCATCCTCTTAATTTTGATTGATGTATAATAGAATATCATCAATATTGGCTACCAAAATAAGTTGAGTTCATCTATATGGACAATGTTAATTAAATACATGATGATAATGCAGTAATTTGTAATTTTAAATTGAATAACAATCAACTCGTAATGTATATTTCTTTTATGAATTGTTTTATTGGTTATATCACCACTTCCAAAATTATTTGATTATATTTTTATCAGGGTTTCATCATTGTGAATTTTTTTATCCATTATATTGATCAAAAGAACTATTAAAACGTGGTATAAAGTTTTTTCCTTGATCGCGATTTCTTTTAATTCTGATTTTTTTTAGAAAGTGCTTTGATATGTAATTATTCTTGATAAATAGTACCTTTTCACTACATGGTGAAATAATTTAGTAAATAAAAACATTTTTAGATCATAGATATGATTATTTTTTTATTTTTTTCAATTTTATTGGAGGTATTGGATATAGGTACAATGATATGGTTATAAAACCATGTATAAATTCAATTTAAAAAGAAAAATAAAATTATATGGAGTTTTTATGAAATAAGGATTTTGATATTAATTTCTAATAAGCACATTATTATATTTGAGTCCATTCATAGAAATTTTAACCAAATATATATAATTATTTATTTTATAGACCCATATTGATTTATTGTTTTCTAAAGGGTTTCAATAAACATACTGAATTGATCATTGGGTGATTTAGGATACGAAATGAGATTTCAATATCCTGACTATTTTTATGATCTACATTTGGACCATCTCATTCATGCCAAATATTACATTGAGATTGACCATGGGAATAAAAAAACATGTGTTGAATGTATCTTCCAAAAACCATGATTGGAGATTATTTATATATATTGGAATAAATTATCGAACAACCTGTTCATTTTTGTGATAATTAAATATCTATTCAATGATATGATGAATCAACAATATTGGAAAAAAAATGATATGAACAATTGGGGGAACTAATAATTAATTTTTTCATTCATGACTGGATGATATGTATAACTTTAAAAACATCTTTTTCTCGACCTATTTCATTAGTTTTGATATCAAATTGTATCCCTTGGATTAGTAGTTATATTACATCGACTAACATCATTTACCCTTTATTTGGATCACATGTAATAATAATGTTAATAATCCTTAAAATAGGTTCATGTAAATGGGGGTGGTTAAATAGTTTATATTTTCTCTTCATCTATGTTACAAGATGGAACCTTTATTTCTTCTCAAAATTAATTTACCTAATAGATTAATAATATGTACTTGAATCATTTACATTCCACATTATGGAAATTTCATCCCTTCTTCATCAAATATTTTAGCATGTAAGATTATTAAATTCTTTTTGTTTTTATCATTTATGATCCAAAAAACTCTATTTTTCTATTGTTGTATAATTTTTTTTTCTTGGAATAATATATGTTTCAATGTTCCATTTCCACCATCAAAGAATATCATATAATATTTTCAAAGCTACCAAAATTCCATATAGATGATGCTATTTAGAAAAATATATTTTTTCCAAATAATGTAATGATTAGGTTTTAATTTGTGGTTAATGATATAACTTGAAGCTTCGTAGAATGCATTGTGAATTTTTCTATATAGGGACACATGATTTCAGCTTCCCTTTTTTGATTTAAAAGTTTTCTCTAAATTTCTTCACAATGAGTTCTTGAAAAACAAATATAAAACTTTATGCTCTAAAATTCTTATCATTCCCTGAACAAACTTTATTCCTCTCTACTTGTATTCATAATGATTTTCCATTATTTATCGACTTCACTATATCAATTCTAAATAGCAAAAAAATCACAATTCAAGTACATAAAAATATAAAATATATTTTCTATTGTACTACTTAATTTCTTAGAAATTAGTTGATCAATAAAAATATTAAAGGAGGGTGTTTATTTCTTCATGAAGGAGTCAATAATGAGTTTTTACCCTTGATATATATCAAATTACTACATTATTCATGTTATTATTCAAATTATTTGATAAATTCATGATAATAGACTTTGAAATTATACCCAAACTCTAATCCATTATGGTTTCTCAATTAGATAATCAATAATTTATCCCAATTTTTTCTCTATATCAATTCATCTATGATAACTTACAAAAACCGAAATATTAATATTGAAAACACAAAAAATTAGCATAATATGTCATATGTTATTGAAAATAATTACTATTATGTCTTAAATTATGACACTGTCAATAAAAACATTCTTATTTTATATTCTTCATACATTATTTTTTATAATTCATACAATGGTTTTGGTTCTATATGATTATTCATCATATCCAAAACATCAAAAAATAGTAAATCCTTATTTGTAAAAAATATTGATGACCCATGTTTTAAAATCATATATATTTCAACATTCTATATGAGTATTTTATATGTATCCTAATAAAACACACATGTTATTTAATAATATTATTGTAATTAGTGATTAGATAAACAACCACACTATTTTATAACATATCTAATGTCTCAAAAAAATATTCATCTCACATTAAACCCATTTATAAAATTCATAAAAAATAATCTTGTTAAAAACATGGGGTATTTAAACATAAGAATGTGTGTTCATAGATTCCCAATAAGGGTAAACATAAGAGATATAAATCAAATATCATACAGAATGATTAGATTAAACTATCAGTATGATAACATTATCAACATACATTGTCACAAAATAAGATATTCAAAGCTAAAAAATATATATTATAAATCATATGTGAAGGCATATATTTTTAGTTTAATTTTAGAAATTAGATGTGTAAAACTGAAAGAAAGAGTTAATAATCAAGATCCATGACAATATAACACTTTTATTATTAGGCTTCAAATTTATATGTTTATAAAATCACCCCTTATATAAAATCCTCACTCCAATATCAGCATCACATAATAGAAAGTCTCTTTAATGGGTTTGCTTTACTCTGCAATCCTTAACATGTCAGTTCCAGAGATAATCGGTTTTACCCAATGCACTGGAGGGATAAAAAGTATCCAACCATCACATAATAGATAGAGTCCCTTAATGTTTTGGGTTCCCTCCACACTCCCAGTGATCTGTTAAATTATTAAATTTGGATATTTATCATGAGGGATCTAAGAGACCCACCCATCATATAATGTTAGACCATATATATGTATAAAAAATGAACATACAAACATTCATGATTCAATAATATCATTACTAACTTCTAGAAAATATATTATTTTCATGAAAAAATCCTTTATAAAATATCATAATCCATATTTCGAAAGAAGTTGGCTAGTATCATTAAAAAATATCCCCAAAAAAATGATAAGAAACATTAATGGATGTTGAAATAGAATAAAAAACATTGAAATGCAATTATAAAGTTTCATTTAAAAATGAGAAAAATACCAATTATGTTTTTAATACATTTTACCTCAAATAGAAAATTCCAAAAATACACAAATGGAGATCGATTTTTCAAAATTTAGAAGATTTTTAATTTGGATTAAGGAATAGGTATTCCTATGGATTCATTAAAGAGGGATATTATTTTAAAACTTTTTTAATAATGTTAACTTAAAATAATATTAATTGATTATAATAATTTAGAAATTTAATTCAAAATATATGTATATAATGCAATGTACAATAGGAAAAGACATTAATAAATCAATGAATTACGTATTCAGATATCCACGAAGGAAAAAAATTATGCGTTTGGTTAAGGAAATATCTGGACAGAAAAGAATAGAAAAGGTAAATTCTATATATTAGCATTATTCTAGATGAATTGTAAACCAAAGGGTGTTAAACATGTATGAAAACATATAAAAACCAATAATATAAAAACAATACGACTATAAATAGTGTTTTATAGAGAAAGAACACATAATTTTTACTCAATGGAAATTTAGTCACAAAAAATCTCGACCTCATCGTGAGATTTGTAATGAAACACTCATGACATTGGTATCGTTCATGTCATATACTTTCAAAAATGGTGTCATATATTTATTCCCAAATACATTTAATTAAATGAAAATAAGCATAAAATTAATTCTTACATAAATTTATATACCAAAAAATTGGTGAATATAGAGCATATCTTAATGAATAGGAATTCAGAGGAAAAAAAACCTTACCCTCAATCAATAATTCAAAAAAAATTATTTAACATACTATATAAGAAACATAAAAATATTAATAATTTATTTTTAGAACAATATTCATATATAATAAAAAATTTAACCACGAATTATATTTAATCATTAAACATATATTTTATAGTTGTTATTAATTTTCATCACAAGTAGTTTTTAATTTGAATTATTTTATATAATTTTCATAATAGAGATTTTAGTAATCATTGATTGATGTAACGTTGAACTTTTCTAGACCATTAAAAGTTGTAGCATAATTTTTCCAAATTGTTATTGAATTCATATTATAACATTTTTGAAGGTATTGGTATGGTTAATGTGAATGGAATCCATGACGATCATGTTTCAATAAATTAACAAATAAAAACAAGCTACATTAAATTTGGATTTATTTATATTACCCTTATGAAATAATATTTAAAAATATATCTTCTTGTTTATTATCATTTAATACAAGAAACAATTTTTAATAGTAATTAATGTTTTAAACAATTATAATATTATTGAATCATTAATGTATGTTTTTGAAGAAACCAAAATATTTTTGATATAATAGTGAATTAGAATGATTATAGTGTTATGTTGTATCATAAAAGTTAATGATAGAATAAATTATTTTTATTTTTTTTATTATTCTTTATTTATGTAGATATATAAATTAAAAATATATTTTTTATTTCTAAACAACAAAAGGAATGGATTTATTAAATTCAATTTTTATTATGTTTTATTTAAATGTTAAATTTATTCATTATAAAATTTTAATTTGGAAAAATTAATTTCACTTTTAATGATATCATTTCATAATTATCTTAGGTTTAATTTTTTATAATTTTCTAAAAATATTTATTTTTCACTCAATAGAAAAAATAATGTGTTTCAATGTATTTTATTTTATTGTAATTATAATGTAAAATTATTTTTATGAATATATATATTTAATTATTAGTTTATTTTTTTAGAAAAACATATTATGGTTTTTGAAATGGATTATATACATTAATTTAGTTTTAAAACATTTTATATCTAAAAAATTCATTTTTTGAATTTTTTTGACACTTGGGTTGATATATCCGAACAAAACACATAGCATAATCACAACACCATATAAAAAATTCAGAATATTTAAGTCCCAAGATACATTTAATCCCCATTTGGGTGCTTAAAAGATTTCAAAAATTTGAGATAATCACACATTAAAAACAAATCGCGTCATTAAAATTATACCAAATATCATTCATTCATTAGTTGATCACATTCCACGTTCGAGTTCAATAAACCATTTATTCAGAATCTTCCCAAGAATAGATATTCCCTTTTAGTTCCACACATCCTAGTAAACTTGAATTTATTCATAGAGTGCCATAGCCAACAGATTTATAGTGGCATAATAATCCATTACTTTCTTACGACTAATCCCACATAATCACCAATTCACAACCACATCCCCTTTTTCATATACCCACTATGTAGCCATAACACAACCTAGACTCAATTTTCCAATGTACCATTACAACATTTATATACCCACTCTATAAAACATCTCACCCACCACCCCCACATATCAAAATAAAATAGCAGGATCACAGGTCACATTCCCCAGATGATTTATATTATTTTTAAACTAATTTAATTTTTTTAGTTTAATTTCGATGCTACCATATTCAAAAGAGGTGACAATAATAAATAATCACCACATGATACACATAATGATAAATGAAAGAAAAACTGACATGGAAGAAAGATGATCAACACCTCTTAGTTGCATAGAAGGAGGGGCACAAATGCAGTATGAAAACACAAGGGGAATCATGAATAAAAATCGGTAGCATATTACTCGATTCCTAAGGGAAGAAGTGTTTTGGGTGTCTTGTACCAAGAAAAATAAAGGAATAACAAGGGTAGGGTTCTCGACATTGGGAAAATATAAACAATGTCTAGATTTTAAATACATTTTTTATTTTCCCTTAAAGTTAGATCGAGTTAACATAACACACTTAGACTAATTAGAATCTCCTAGACTATAAGAAATTTAGAGATATGATTCATATCCCTTGAAATGGATTTCGATCCCATTAAATAAGGAATTAAACCCATTTCCAATCAAAATAGACGTACAAAGGTTAAAAATGTAAAAAATGGAAAAATGGAAAACTACTAGAATGACTCTTAGTTAGATAAGACACCGTTCAACTAATCACCATTCAGAAAGTCACTATTCAGAAGGGCACCACTCATGAACTTCCATTAGAAGACACACCATTCATTGACTCAGCACTGGACGAGTGACCTTGGGAAAAGTCATCATTTGGAGAGTCACCACTGGATGAGTGCCTATTCGGTAAGTCACCATTCAACATGTCACCTCTAGACCAACTACCATTTGATGAGTCACCATTGGAATAGTAACTATTTAGGTAGTCACTATCCAGCGAGTCACCGTTGGACATGTGACTGTTCAGTGAGTCGCTGTTGGATGAGTAAAAGTTTGGTGAGTAACCATTTGATGAGTAACATGGGATGAGTGAACTGAAGCGAGCGCCCACCAATGAGTCACTACCATTGACTTAGCCCCGGGAGTCATCGTCAGAAGTCACCACCAAGATGAGTTAACGTTGAAAACTATAAAACAATGATTTTTTTAAGTGAAGCAGTGAGTTAACATTACCTCATAGAACACCTCAAACCCCATATTCCAAAAAAGTAATGGACCAACAAATTCTAGGCCATTATATCAGATATGTATCATACTATTTTTGGCATCGATAATTCAATCCGAACCTGGAATAAAAGTGGGGAACAGTTTGATCAACCATTCCTTGATATACCTCTCATGATTCGTGATATATTTGAAAAAAAAATTAAAACTAGGGAAAAAAGTTCAAATTTTAATAATATATTAAACACAGTATACCAGGGGAGGTTCATCCCAAACAAGATTACAATTACATAGATAGGTATAACCTGTTTAGTATATAACCCATCACAATAAAAAAAACAATAACTTTGAGAAAGTGATCAAACTAACTAAAATCATTACATTATTTAAAAAAATGAATTGTTTCAGATTAGAGGAAATACTATAATTAATTTAATTTAAACAAATTAAAAAAAATATTCCATTGTATGAATAATCATACATGTATTATCCTCATTTTATAATTCATAAAATTTTAATTTTAATCATTCAAAACATATCCTTCTTTACATACGATAATGAAAATAGATTAGCATTATTGAGTATTAATTTAATTATATCAGGGATGGAGTTTAAAAAAATATATACATGATTTTTCAAAAGATTTATTACATTATATATTTTTGTATTAATATTTTATTTTGAATAATCTTATGTTTAAAAACATGCCTATTAAATAATTTTCATGAATAATTTCAAACCAAATTCAGTTGACTAAGAAAATAACCTTGAGTACAAAATCATTTTTGATTCCATTTTAAAGCATGTTATTTATTAAAATACTATTTGTGAATGTACAATCAATAAATTCTGTAGAACCAATTTTCATTAAAATCATTTTCCAACACCACTTACATAAATTGGATTGGTTCATGCTTTCACAGTATTTATTTTGTTATACTAAAAAAACTCTACCATGATCTTTAGTAATTTAATATTAATAAATTTTAATTTAATATTTAGAAAACATGAATTATCCAATGGAATGTATTTCAAATAAGTCATTAGATTTAAAGATTATGGATTATCCATGTTTAAATTTTTTCAATGATTTCATTAAAACATTAATTACACGAAACATACTTATGCAGAAAAAATTATAGGTTTATCATCTAAAATTTTTAATTTCCACCAAAGAATTTTATTACTAGAAGGAGTATCAAATATAATTCCTCTACCAACACAAAAACATATATTAATATAGATAGATCTACCAAAAGAATACAGTCAAAGGAACCAATCCACGACACCATGATATTGTCTGCTTCTGGTGGCACTTATCCACCCGCACAGTTTTATAATGTGTCATAATATAATGTGTGTTGATCTGGGGAAAGAGTTTCCATCTATTCATATGTTTGTGGTCATAACATGTGGTATCAATATAATATTAGACATGAAAAACCCAACCAACATGGTCTTATTGAGACACTCTCAACAATTCTTTTATAAAACATTTTTGGCATGGGAGGAAAGCTCACCATTGTTGTTTTCTTGATCCATCCGAACAACCAGTTTAATTTATTATAGACATTAAGTGATTAATCCCTTTTTGAGTGGTCAGCGATTATATCATTATAATCATATCACTACACAACAAAAAACAACAAAACAAAATCAAGTCATATCACCAAAAATACCACATATCTCTACTACCACTATATAGCATAATCACTGGTTGAAATTCCCAACCAAAAAAATCTACTAGGCATTTTACATTGCCACATCATCACACCAATTTACCATCCATGGTCAAATAGCATTTTAAAATAACCACCTACTCTATCTCAACCTCCACATAGCCCCAACCAAAAGTCCTTGTTATCACCACACATAAATATTCAAGCACAAAAATTGGGGAATTCCCTCTCAAAAGTCGAGATATTATCATCTTTTTGAAGCACTGACTCTCTCTCATGGTTTTAATTGCGTTATTTTTTAACATGTCTTAGTGAGGGGTAATGTTTCTCACTCTTCATATACTTGATTGTTATTAAACCACATTTCACTTGTGGAATCATATCAAGAACAATGACACATAGCAGCAAAAAATAGAATCATCCATAATTATAAAGGGGTCTATATTACTTCATATCATTAATTAGCATGGTGCTTTCACCAAATTTTATATTTTATATGGGGAATTTGTTCATTAGTGTTATAAAAGTGATTATCATTTTAATACATGGTGGGTGTGATCCACAAGTCTTTCCAAGGGTCTCATAATCATCAATAATCTATAAAAAAATATGATTTCCATCAACTAAAATTTTCGGTATGGAATATCAACAAATCAATGCAATTATAATAGTGAAAACATAAACATCACTCAATATTTTCTGGTTATTTCTACTGAAACATCATCTCTTGAATTTAAATAGCTCTATCACGCATCCATGATAAAGAAAAAATTTCAAATATATTATATCATAAACTATGTTTAATATCGTTTAAAAAGACATCCATAGATTATATTATTATAAATTTAATAAAAAAAATCATTTGAAAATTCAACATTCGATTTTCATGTTTTCAATTAAGAATTTACATTTTATAAACAACACATTGTCATAATAATCAAAGTAAAACATGATTTTTGAAAAAAAATTCAACTACACATGTTGTGTTACTATGTTTAATGAATTATCATGATCAAGGTGGACATTATTTAATCGATTCATTTCTCGAGGAGATGTTCTTATATAATGAAATAATGGTAATATTATTTGACATACATATTTATGTGTAATATGTTAAAAATTATACATGAGATGGACACTCATTCTGGAGTATTGATAGTTACGACACCAATGATTTGAACATTAGGCATACTTCCCATAACAAACAACTCATGACTTAATATATGAAGTAAACTTATTTCAGTATATAAATATTATTATCAGCCAAAAAATAATAAGATTAATCACGTGTATCATTATAATTAAAAATTTTATAATAAATAGTTCTTATCATTTTGCAAAATATAGAAATAAATTTCACATGGATTGCTACCCTAAGCTAAGATTAAAAGATATGGTTATATCAATACTGTATAATTTCAATTGAGTTGAAAAAGTAAGAATACATTTATTCATGTAAATGATTCCAAATTATAAGTAATTATTATATTTGAAGATACTCATTTCCAAGACAGTCAGAATTTAAATATTTAGAGACACATTTTACAACAGGTGAACAACACATGCATAGAACAAATTACAGATGGGATGTAATGCATGTAATTTTAACTAACATGGATACTATAATACATCTAATAATCCTTCTCTAACAATTACAAACATTTGGAAAATCAAATGTCATGTTATATATTTATAACAAAAGAATAAAAATACAATTTATTAAAAAGCATGTATTTATTTACAAAAGCAACATATTCAACCCTCAGGAAGGTTTTTAAAACAATTCAAGATAGTTAACCATCAAATTAATCCTCCCTTTTTGGTTAAATGATTAATTAATCATAAATAAACTAATTAATTATAAATAATATCATTGGAATATCTAGAGATCTACAAATAAAATTTCATGAATTATTTAATTTTTTTTCAAAATAAAGGAACGCCTAATTCATAAAATAAAAAAATTCATTATGATTCAAGTACCTATACAAAAATTTATACCTTGAAATTGGTGTAGCCTCACATAGTCATTTGGTAGGCTCCATTTTTGTGCACTATAATATTGGGGCCCTATAATCCCATGTCTCATCCAGTCTCAATGCCCTATGTCAGGCACCAAGATCAACTGACATTGTTTCCATAGAAACCCATGAATTACTCATTGTTCCCAACTCCAAACTCCAATCTATCTCCCAACCATTTCTTTTATACCATTAGTTATTGACCCCTACCTTCATGGATACCCCTAATGGGATAGAAATTAATAAATTGATATAATAACACCTAAGTCCCACCTTTAGTAGGACCCATATTGGAGACTAGAACCAATCTTGTGATGATCTCACAATATGGTATGCATTACCCTTTTTAAGAAAACATAATAGGTAGATAAGATAAATTAACCATTATAAAATTCATGTTATATATATATAATAAATTCAATCTATCCCAAAATTCATGTATAAATAAAAATAGATACATATAAAAATCACCAAATTAAATCCCAAAAAAATTTAATGTAGGGATACAACAATAACTCCAAATTCCTGAACATGAAATATCCAGAACAGTCCAAAAAGTCATCTCGGAAACCTGAACAAAATATATATATACGTATAGTGTGAGAAAACATGTATACTTAGAAGGAAAACCAAAGTCTCCCATGAACATATGAAAGGATCCAACTAAGGAATTCGTGAGAATACAACAGAACCATTAAAGTTATACTAACTATCACATCCTTACGAGGACACACTATACAAATAACGCATGTTAAGTAATATAGTATAACGAAAATTGATAATAGGTTATCCCGCACCACATATTACTAGTTAGCCGCTATTTTCTAGTAGAAAACATCATCGCGCTTCCACCTATTATGAATGAACCATGTCACAACCCACCCGCACACACCTGAGCCACAAACGACTCCTCATCCAATCATAGGGCCCTAAAACACATCACATAATGACCACATAATATTTTCCCCACCCACCACACCTCATCCTATCACCGGGGCCGCAAGATGCATCACATCATTCTTGTAGACACCGGGGCCCTACACACCACATCACATTCATCACAAAACTAGGAAATCACAACACTTCTCATCTCAAACACAATTGAAAAAAAACATGCCCACACACACCTAGGACCCACAAACCACAACATACTTGAAAAATAAAGGGCTATTACCACATAGTATAGGGAGCATGGAAGAGAGGGTGGCCAGTCATCCATCCCCCCACTAGGATGTTTGGGAAAGATACCCTCCCCTATAAGAATGGGGGTGTTAGGCACATAAATCTCAACTGGGGTGGGGTTTATATTGAAATAAATATAAGGTAAAATGTATATACTTATATACTTATTAAAAACAAGCCCATAATATAGGATTATAACAAGAACAAACCATCTTACAAAATCTAAATAATTGCTTCCACCTCTAAAATCATAAAAATCAAAAAAACATAACACACGCGACAATTTGTTTCTAGTATTTAAAAAATATTCCTGAGATTCTATTTTATCCAAAAAATACACATTACTATCCACTTTTATTTATGTCAACAAAATTCATTATAATCCACATTTTAAATAGAAATATATCATAATACATATTCCCAACCCATTACTTTATACATAAACATTTACAGTCTATCATTAATTTACTCATCAAACATGCCCATTTCAAATTATTAAATTGCAGTATTAATTTTATTAATAATTGGGTAGAAATAAATAACAAACCATTTAGCATAATCACAATAACATATAAGAAGAACACAAGCTATAAGTCACAATATACATTTAATACTTATTTTGGTGCTTAACAGATTTCAGAAAATATAAATAATCACATTGTAACAACACATAGTTAAATTAAATTTCTGCTAAATATCATTTATTCATTAGCTGATAACATTACACGATCCCTTCCAATAAACCATTTATTAGTATTCTTCCGAAGAATATATATTCCATTTTAGTTCCATAAATCTCAATAAACAAGAATTAATTCACACAATACAATATACAACACCTTGATAGTGGCACATCAAATCATTACTCTCTTACCATTAATCCCACATAATCACCAATTAACAACCACATCCCCTTTTTATAGCCCAACTACATAACCATAACACAACCACTCTTTCAGCATCACTTCACCATTTTACAATTACAACAATCACAACCTTACTCTAAAAAAAATCTCACCCACCACCCCCACATATAAAAAAATAGCCAGATCATATGCCACATTCCCCAGCCACTTTATATTAATTTTAATCCAATTTTATTTTATTATATTAGTTTGGAGGATACCATATTCACAAGAGGTGAAAATAAAAAAAATCCCACATAATACACATAATGTTAAATGAAGGAAAAACTGGCATAGAAGAATGAAGACCGACACTGTCTAATTACATAGAAGGTGGGGCACACATGCAGTAGGAAAACTATAGGGAAACCACGAATCGAAAGTTGTAGCATATTACTTGATCCTGATGGGAAGAAGTGTTTTGAGTGTCTCATACCAAGAAAACTAAAACATTAATAAGGGGGAGGGATATCGCCTTTGGGGAAATCTTAACCACGTCTTGAGTTTAGATACGTTTTTGATTTTCCATTAAAGTCGGATTCAGTCAACAAAATGCACATTAACTAATTATAATCCCCTTGACTATTAGGAATTTAAAGATATGATTCATATCCCTTGAAATGGATTTCAATCCCCTTAAATAAGGAACTAAACCCATTTCTTCTCAAAACAGACATAAAATTGTTAAAAATGTAAAAAATGGAAAAATGGAAAACTATTAGAATGAATCACCATTGGACGAGACACCGTTCAATGAGTAACCATCTAAAAAATCCCCATTCAAGAATTCACCACTCACTAACTACCATTAGATGATACACCATTCATTGATTCACTAATGGTCGAGTGACCATTCGGAAAATCAACATTTGGAGAGTCACCACTAGATGAGTGACTGTTCGGCGAGGCACCGTTCAACGAGTCACTGCTAGACAAGCTACCATTCGGTGTGCCACTATTAGACATGTTACCAGTTAGGTAGTCACCATTCCATGATTCATTGTTGGACGAGTGACTGTTCGGTGAGTCACTATTGGATGAGTGACAGTTTGGTGAGTCACCATTCGATGATTCACCGCTGTATGAGTGACCTCAAGCGAGCGCCTGTCGATGAGTCACTGCCAATGACTCACCATCAGTAGTCACTGCCAGAAGTCACCGCTAGGATGAGATAATGTTTGAAAACTAGAAAACTATGATATTTTGTAATGTGATTAAGTGAGACAAAATTACCTCATAGAACACCTCAAACATCATATTCCCACAATTTAATGGATAAAAGAGTTCTAGGCCATTACATCAGATACCTCTCAAACTATTCTTCCCATCGATAATTCAAACCGAACCTAGAGTAAAAGAGGGGAATGGTCTGAAAAACCATTCCTTGAGATTCCTCTCAACATTAATGATATATTTGGAACAAAATAGATAGTAGGGAAAGAATTTCAAATCATCACAATATATTTAAACACTATATCCAAGGGGAGATTCTCCCAAACAAGAACACAACCACACAAATAGTTATAACATGTCTAGTACATAACACAAAATAATAAATCAAAATAATAACACCATGGAAGGGGTCACCCTAAAAAAAATCATTACATTATTTTAAAAAAGAATTTTTTTTATTCGAGAAAACACTATTATTCGTTTTATTTAAAAAAATTAACAAGGTCATTCCATTATATGAAGAATAATACATGCATTATACTCATTTTATAATTCAAAATATTTTAATTTGAAAAAATCAAAACATATCATTCTTAACATATCACGTTGAAAATTGATTAACAATCTTGAGTAAAAAATTTATTATATTAGTGAAGGAGTTTAAAAAAAATATAATTATGATTTTCCAAATGATTAATTACTTTATAGACATGTGTATAAATATTTTATTTTTATGCATGTTATGTTTGAAAAAAATTCAATTAAATCATATTCATGAAAAATTTCAAACAAAATTACATTGAATAAGAAAACCACATAGAATAAAAAATCATTTTTGATTCCTTTTTTGAGCCTGTAATTTATGAAAATTTTCTTTTTTAATGTACTTTCATCAAATATTTTAAAACAAATTTTTATTAACATCATTTCCAAGACTAGTTACAATAATTTTAAGGGTTCATGAATTCATAAGAATTTATTTTGTTATACTAACAAAACTCTTCCATTCTGTTTACCAATTTAATATTAATACAATTTAATTTAAAATTGAGAAAACATGAATTAACCAATGGAATGAATTTCAAATAATTCATGATATTTAAAAAAACCATCTTATCAATGTTTAAATTTTTTCCATGTTTTTTATTAAAACATTAATTACTAGGATCATACTTATCCAGATACTGTAAGAGGGTCATTATTTCTAAATTCAATTTTTCCCTAGTGGATTTCATTACATGATGGAGTATCAAGTAGAATTACTCTAAAAAACATATATTAATATAGATATAGCTATGAAATGAATAAATTAAATGGAACCCATCAAACACACCATGATATAGTATGCTTTGGGTAGCACTGACTCACCCGCACGATTTTATATTTTTTCTTAATATAATGAGTCTTGATATGGGGAAAATGTTTCCATCTATACATATGTATGTGGTCATAACAAATTCTTTAAATATAATATTATACACAACAAACCCAATGAAAATGGTCATATTCAAACATTGTTAACAATTAATTTATAAAATGATTTTGGCATTGGATATAATCCCACCATTATTATTTTCTTGATCCACCAAAATAACTAGTTTATTTTATTATTTACTTAAAGTGATTAATCCCTCCTATGAGAGGTGAGGGATTACATCAATATAAATACATCACAACACAACACAAAACAACATAAAAAAATCAAGTCGTCTTGCCAAAAAAAACCATACATCTCTACCACTACACATCACAACCACAATACAACATACCACTTGCTAAACTTCCCAACCAAAAAAATCTACTCGGCATTTTATACAGCAACATCATCATACAACATTTGCATACATGGTCAAATACCCTTTTCATATAACCACATGCTCCATATCAACCACAAAATAGCCCCAACAAACAATCATAGTTATTGTCACACACAAATCCACAAGCACAAAAATTGGGGAATTCCCTCTCCTAGGTCGAGATATTATCCGCTTTGGAAAACACTCTCCATCATGGTTTTAATCGTGTTAAAATATATCATGTATTAGTTAGGGGTCATGTTCCCCCCTATTTGTATACTTAATAGGTTTTAAACCATATTTCACATAAGTAATCTCAACAAGAACAATCACACATAGAATAAAAAAATAAATTATTCCATAATTATACAGGGTATTATATTACTTCATCTCATTATCTTGCATGGGCAATTTAAAAAAATGTAAATTTTCTATGGGGAATTGGTTAATTACTATTATATAAGTGATTATAATTTTAATACACAGTGTGTATGTTCTAGAAGTCATGCCAAGGGTATCCTAATATTACACAATTTATACAAAAATAAGGATTCCAATAAATACCATTTTCAATATGGAATATCAACACATCAATACAAGGATAACAAAGAAGAGACAAACTTCAGTCAACATTTCTATATTATTTCTAGTGAAACATCATCTCTTGAATTTTAATAGCTTTATCATACATCCATGTCAATGAAACAATTGCACACATGTTATATCACACACCATGATTAATATTATTACATAAGTCATTCTTGGTTTATGTTATTATCAAGGTAATAAACATAAAAATTCATCTGAAAATTTAACATTCTATGTTCTTATGTTCAATTCAAAAAATACATTATATAAACAACACTTAGTCATAACAATCATTGTAAAACATGACTTCTGAAATAAAAATTTGAACTACGCATATTGTATTACTATGTATCATGATTTATTAGGCTCAAGGTTGATATTATTTAATCACTTCATTTCTCAAAGGATACATTATTATATAGTGAAATAATTGTAAAATGATTTCAAAAACATATTTAAGTGTAACATATTAAACATTCTACTCGAACATGCCTCACATTCTGAAATTTCCTTAGTTACAACACTAATGATTTCAACATTAGGTATTGTCTCCATAATAAACAACTGATTACTTAATATATGAGGTAAAGTTATTTCAGAACATAAAAATTATTATCAGTCAAAAAATAATATGATAAATCTCTTATACAATTATAATTCTAAAATGATAAAATAAATAATTATTATAATTTTCCAAAATTTATAAATAAATGTCACATGGGTTGATACCCTAAAAAATGATTAAATGATATGGTAATATCAATAATATATACATTAAATTGTGGAAAAAATAGGAATCCATTTATTCATGTCAATGATTCCAAATTCAATATAATTATAAAATATTTAGATAGATATTTCCTAGAATTTCAGAATTTAAATTTCTAAAGCCAAATTTTACAACAAGTTAAAAACACATGTTTAGGACAAATTACAGATAGGATGTAATACATATAATTTTAGTGAACATTTAAACGAGAATACTTTTAATAATCCCTCTCTAATAGTTACAAACATTATGAAAATCAAATGGTATGTTATAAATTTATGTTAATGGAAAATAAATCTAAATAATTAATAATATTTTATTAATTTTAAAGGAAATGACACATTCAACCCTCAAGAAGGTTTCAAAAAAAATTCAAAGAAGTTAACCATCACATCACTCCTCCCTTTTTGGTTACGTGAATAATTTAGTAACAATAAAAGAATTTATTAGCAATTATATCATTGGAAAAGCTAGAGCAACGAAAATAAAATTTCATAACATATTTTATATGTTTTGAATTAAAACTTAAAACCCAATTTAAAAAATAAAACAATTCATTATGATTCATGTACCTATATTAAAGTCAGTACCGTGAAAATGTTGTATCCTCACATGGTCACTTGGTAGGCTTCATGCTCATGCACTGGAACATGGGGGCCCTATAATCCCATGTCTTATCCGGTCTCCCTGGCCTATGTCAGGCACCAAGATCAACTGACACTATTTCTATAGAAACCCTTTAATTCCTCACTGTTACAAACTCCAAAATCCACCCTATATCACAATAATCACTTTTGATACATTTCTTTCATGACGCCCTAACTTCAAGGATAACCCTCCTATGATGGAAATGAAGAATGTGATATAATGACCCCCGAGTCCCACCATTACCATAACCCACGTTAGAGACTAGAACCAAGGGAATAATGATCTCACCATATGGTAGGGATTACCCTTTTTATGAAAACATGATACAAAGATAGGATAAATTAGCAGTAAAATAATTCCTGATATAAATATATATATAATAAATCAATTCCATCCCAAAAATAATGTATAAATCAATACTTATTCATATAAAATCCTACAAATGAATGCATAAAAAATATAATGCAGTGAAACATCAATAAGTCCAATGTCTCGAAATAGAGATGTCCAGAACATTCAAAAGAAATTTCCTAGAAACCTGGACAAAAAAATATATATGTAGGTTGAGAATATGAGCATTCGTAGTAGAAAAAAAATGTCTCCCATAAACATATGAAAGGATCTAACTAATTCACCCGTGAGAAAATAGAAGAACCCAACTGAACCAATAAAGATATACTTACTATCCAATCCTTACTAAGGCATGCTAACAAAATAACACATTTCAAGAAATATAGTATAACAAACATCGGTAATTGGGTATCATGCACTGCATCTCACAAGTTATCCACTCGTTCATAATGTAAAATATCCTCATGCTTCCACCAATTCTAAAAGAACCACGTCACAACCTGTTAGTACACACCTGATCCATAAACCAGTCCTCATCCCATTACAGGGAACATAAGACACATCACACCTTTCCCATAGAAACCTAGCCCGACCCACCACACCTCATCCTATCCCCAGGGCGACAAGCCACATAACATCATTCATATAGAGACTAGTGCCCCACACACCAAATCACATTAGGACATACCTAGGAAAGAACAATACATCTCTTCTCAAACAAACATGGGAAAAAAACTCTCCCACACACACCTCAGACCCACAACCCACAACCTACCATAAAAATCATGGGCTATTACCACCTACAATAGAGTGAAAGGGAGAGCGGGTGGCCAGTCATCCATCCACCCAATGGGATGTTTGGGGAAGACACCCCCCCATGAGGATGGGGTTTTTTGGAACATAAATCTCAACTAGGATAGGGTTAATATAGAAATCAATATAATGTAACATTTATATACATAAATTGTTACAAACCAAAAACCCATATTATGGTATTAAAACAATAACAACCCATATTACAGAATCCAAATAATCACCGCCACCTCTAAATTCATAAAAATAACAAAAACATTACACAAACCACAATTCGTTTGAAATGATTAAGCCATATTCTTGAGAATATATTTTATAAAAAAATTCCACTTTACTATCCACTTTGATTTATGTCATAATAAATCATTAGAAACCACCTTTCACTTAGCAATAAATCATAATCTATATTCCCAACCCATTACTTTATATATAATCTATTAGAGACCATAATCTATTTCCTCAGAAAACATGCCCCATTGAAATTATTAAGATAAATTATTATATATATTAATACATGGGTAGATATAAATAAAAAACCACATATCACACACACAACACAATATAAGAAGTACAAAATCTATTAGTCACATTATAAATTTAATCCACATTTGGCTACCTAACAGATTTTACAAATACCGAAAAATCCCATATTAACAACACATTGGTTAATTAAATTCCATATGGTTATCATTCATTCATTTCCTTTTCACATACCACATTCCATTCTAATGAACTGTTTTTTTATTCTTCCCAAGAATGAATATTCAATTTTAGTTCCATACTTCCCCTAAAAGTAGAATTAATTCATAAAATACAATAGACAACACAAAGAAACTGGTACAACAAACAATTATCCTCTTAAAATTAATCCCATAGAATCACCAATTCACAGTCACATCCCCCTTTTCACCACCCCATTGTGTAATAAAACCACAACCACCATCATAGCCATGCTACTCAACTATTCCATTACAATAATCACAACACCACAAAATAAAAAAAATCACCCACCTACCCCACATATCATAATCATTGTCATACTCCATCCATCATATTAGTGAATCCAACCCACGTAACACAACCATGCCCACAGATAAGTTCCATTAAACAATAGAGAGAAACACAATTTCTGATTAGTAGGTAACACCTTATTCAATTACAATTAATTTAGGTTGTTATCTTAGAAACAACATAATCATGTGGAATCTATTTATTTTAACAGAATGTACATTGCTAATTGATTATATAAGACACATGTATTCCACAACCTGTAAACTAGTGCACAATAAATGACCCCAAATGGACATTATTTTTAGTAGGTATTTTGTCCATACAATTCCCAACATTGATAAAATTTTCAATAAAATAGTAGGATCATATGTCACATTACCCATGTCCTTTATATTGTGTTAAAACGAATTCAATTCAATTTTATTAATTTGGGAGAAACCATTTTAACAATAGATAATCATAACAAACCCTCCCCATATGATACACATAATGAGAAACAATAACAAACCATACATAGATGAATTATAATTGAAACCTCCTGGTTCAAATGAGCATGGGAACACATACAGACAGAAAACACCAGGGAAAACACAAACCAAACATTGTAGAATATTACTCAATTCCAAAGGGAGAAGGGTTAGGTATGTCTTTTACCAATAGAATGCATGTAATAACAAGGGGTAATCTTATAAATGGTAAAATCTAAACTATGTCTCTTATTTAGATAAATTTTTTATTTTCCATTAATGTTGGATCTAGTCAAGATAATGTGCATGGAATAATTAAAATCCCCAAACTCTTAGTAATATAATAATATGTTTAATATACCATGAAATAGATTTAAAACAAATTAAATAAGTAATTTAACAAATTTATTATCAAAATAGACGTAAGAAAGCGGGGAACAAAAAAATAGAAAAAATAGAAAACTATTGGAATGACTCACCATGGGAAAAGATATCATTCGATGAGTCACTATTCATTTAGGAACTACTCGTAAGATACCATTAGATGAGACACCATTTATTAAGTAACCACTATATGAGTGAGTATTCAGTGAGTCACTGTTCGGTAGGTCTCTAGTAGATCAGTAACCATTCAGTTGGCCACCAATAGAACACTCACCGTTGGACGATCAACAATTTAGTGATTCAACATTAGAATATTGACCATTTGTTGAGTCACCATTCAATGATTCATAGTTGGACAAGGGGTTGTTCGGTGATTCGCATAGGATGAGTGACTGTTTGGTGAGTCACCGATGGATGAGTGACCGCCAGCGAGTCACTGCCACTACCACACTATCGGGAGTCACCACCATGATTAAAAACCAAGATTAATTTCCATGAGTCACCACCAAGAGTCACCACTAGGAGTCACCTCCAAGAGTCACCATCAAGATGAGATACCCTTAGAAAAACAGAAAAATGGGAAATTTTTAAATGTGATGAAATGGGTCACCTTATCCTCCGAAAACACCTCAAACACCATATTCACACAATATATTGAGCTGTAGAAGTCCATGCCATTAAATTAACCATGGTACATTTATGTGTATTTTATCATGTTATAGTATCTATATTGACCATCAATGATTAAAAATCCATTTTTTCATGATAAGAGTTACATGGGTCAGATATGGGGACAAAACCAAAAGATAAGGGCCTAATTATAGATATAAACTATTTATTTTTTTAGTAGAATTCAAACCATTTGTATCATTGATTTTAAATAACTCAATTTGGGGGAAATATTAATTAGAATTTAATTTATATTAATTTAATTTTTAGTGAAATTCCCTGAGTTCCTCCTTCCTTTATTATAAAAGGACACATATTCTTCTCATTTATTCACTCATCAAACTCTTTTTGGTTTTTCCAAGACCTATCCAAATCACTTTGAAGAGTTCCTTCTAACATTATATAGGTATTGTTTTAGTAATAATGCCAATATTAGAGTATATAAGGTGTTATGGAAAATAGGGTATCCAAATAATATCACAAAAAATAATGTACATGAAAAGTTGGACTCAAGGTAAAAGAATTTATTTTAAAAATCTTCTTAAAGTTTCTCTTAAATCTATTATTAAAATAGTAAAAAATGTATTCTCTCTACCGATATGGATTGAAATATATTTTTTTCATTCCTGGATCCTTAATATTTTGAATAATACATTACATATTTGTATGGTTTTTTAAATAAAATGATCTCATTTATAACTGATTAGTTTATAAAAATAATTTATTTCAATATATTAATTTTATTTTCCTCTATAATATTTTTAAGGGTCCTTTATTCAATGAAAACGAAAATTCCTTTTTTTCTAGGTATTATTGTTTTTTAAATGGGGTTTTAATATAATGGTATTTTATATATCTGAATGTGTGTTACATATGGGTTTAAAAGGAATATTCAATGATTTAATATGGTGTTTTTATTCATGATACATGAGAATTATGTATGAGAAATGGGTGAGACAAATACATCTTATCCGAAGGGTTGAACACTATTATAGCTCATGGGTGAACATTATATTTCTTATAGAATGGGTGATTCCAATTATAAATCTCAAATTTATTGGGAATGTCAGATGTTGACAATGATACATATTCTAAATGTGACTATGATGGTTATTCTTTATAAAATTTTAAAGTTATTTCTATTATAAAAATGTGGGTTATTCAATGTGTAATCATGGGAGTTAATCCATTTGAACCTATATTAGTTACTATATGTGTATGTAAAATAATAAAATGGTTACCATGAAACATATATGATTAAATTTTTATTTATCTGGGTTATTAATATTTTTTAGTAAAAAATTATGTGTGATATTCTTGTGGGAATGTTCTATTATAATAATTGAACTTTGGAGGTAAAGGTAAAAACAACATGGATTTTAATGTTTTTCATTGGAATAATAGTTTTATTACTTTTTATTTCCCTTAAAAAGATTTTTTACTCACCCCATGTTTTGAAAATGATCTCTATTGCGTCTAAGGATTATAAAAGACA
Organism: Viscum album; assembly: GCA_963277665.1. Taxonomy (NCBI): domain Eukaryota; kingdom Viridiplantae; phylum Streptophyta; class Magnoliopsida; order Santalales; family Viscaceae; genus Viscum; species Viscum album. The sequence goes on from OY728143.1 coordinate 230,186,584, forward strand.
AGGTTGAGGTAATTATGAAAATTTTGATATTTTATCTAGAAATGAAAACATGTTTTGTTTTAAAATATTTTTTATTAAAAAAATGGATATTTAGTAGAAGGTATCACTAATAATGTATGATATTAATATGTAATAGTGTTTCCCAATTATATTAAACTCCAAACTGAAAGTGTATTTGAAAAAATAATGTGACTTATAGTTTAAAATCACTATAATTTGTAGTGTTTAAGGTCATGTACTTATTGTTGGTATCAAATAATGGTTTAGATAACATTATGGATTAGTTTTTTATGTTTGTTAATGTGAATAGTTATGAATACCATCATGGGTTTATTAATTTAATGTTGATATTATGTCCAATTATTTAGAATCCAATTATTATGTTTTAAGTGGAGGATGACTAAGATGATTAAGATTATTTTAAGAGACAGTTATGGTAATAAAACCCTTGGGTTTAGTATAGGTTTTATTAAAATGTTTTATAAATAATTGTCTATTTAATTTTTATTGATATATTTTTAAAGTTACTGGTAAACATTAAGGTTTATATGATCTTTGATCTGAGATAAATATGGTTTATTAATTTCTGATATGAAAATGGAAGGGTGTGTAAAAACCTTTTATTTTAAATCAACCATTAAAATGATGAACATATAAAGGGTATATTTTAGGACCATTATCACATTTATATAATCTTATATTAATTATATTAATATAAGTTTAGAAAAATGATATCCTACAGGATGGGTGGAATCCAATCATGTCTGTAATGTTTGTGGGGATTGAACCCCCAACCTTAGGGACACAAGGGTGTATCACATATAACGGGCCTATATGATGTCCAAGTTAGTGTGGAATATTATTTTTAGTTAAGAAATTTGTTGGATAAAGAATAAGTTTATTTTTTTGGAAGATCAATTTTATTATATAGATATACATTATGGTTGAAAAATGATTTGGTCATTAAGTGATTCAAGTTAGTTAATTAAAAAATCATTATAATTTTTGGGTATCATATCAAGATAATTATGTATTTTATTTGAGGAATAAATGTTGAATTATATTGTTGAATGTGTATATGATTTTATTATTTAATTAATGTGATTAAGATTATTTATGGATATGGTTATTTTATCTTGGAGATTATTGTTTTAAGTCAGAAAAATATTGGTATGATACTTCAAATGTAATTGATAATATTTTTAGAGATAAATGATAAATTTGTTGTGGAATATTATGTGATCAATTATTTCTTATTTTTGGGTTTCTATATTACAAAAGAATATTTTTTTTGAATAATTTTAATGATTGTTATTTTTTTTTGAAATATCTAAAATAATATTTCAGTATTACTATTTAATTTTAGATATTAAATTGTTTTTCCTTATATGATGGTTTAATTTTACTAGGGATTATAATAAATTATTCTATCCATTTTTATCTAATTACTAAATACCTGATGAATAATTTTTTTTAATTTTTTTAGATCCAAATAGGTTTATTCTAGTGCTTCATATATAAAAAACATATACACGTCATTTAGAGAAAAACATGGGATTATTATGGAATATTATTAATTGATCGAATTGTACTTTTAGAGTAAGTATATTCCCTTATGATCCTATTGTATATTGTAAAATATTTTATCATCACTAGGAAATGTATTTGGAATAAAATTATCCATTTAATTTCCTTATTGAAAAATTAATGGCCTTAACCCATCACATATTTACTATTTTTGTGATGGATTTATTTCGTAGGATCATGTTCTCTTACACTATATATCATTCCATGGGAGATATTTTTCACCCCAATATTCATATTTTACCTTCCCAATTATATTCTACTATTTAATATCATTGTTTTTGTTACTCATTATAACCTTCATGCCTCTCTTTTTTCACGTTTGAAGTGGATTTTTTTATAAATCCTTATTACAATGTGGGATTTCAACAAAAGGCATTTTCAATAGTTTAATACAGTTTATCAAGATGAAGTTCAAAACTATGAGGATATAATTTTCATTGGGGGAGAATTTAATAACCTAGATAATGATAGAATTATTAATTTTTAATGAATAATATGTAATTTTGACGTTTATTGAAACAAATTTTTTATTTTAACATATTTACAAGGAAAAATTATGTTTTATATTATTTTAAAATTTTCTTTATTTATTTTTGATTTAATGTTACCCAATAATGAATTTTATAATGGAATTTTAAATATAATTTAATATAAATACATTTTATATTTTAAGAAGGTAATTTTTTTAAAAGAACAAATTTTAATTACTTTTTTCCGGGATGATATAAATTTGAAATTTAAATTTTATATGGCTTAAATATTGAAAAATATATTCCATATATTTGAATCAGTCAGAAAAAATTTAATAAATAGGTCAATTTTATCTTTGTATAATATGACTCATAAACAATGTAATTTTTGTTACCATGGTAAAAGATAAATTATCTAATTAAATATTAAAAATTAACAGATAATAACTATTAAATTACCAAAAAAGACACGTAAAATTCATTGGATGAGTATATCTCTACCTTAATCATATTGCGAACTTGTTTATGACCATTTAGATCCACTTGGATGAGATTATGTCCTTTATAATATTTTATTTAAGGAAATTTCCAAGATATAAAACTCTTGTTTTTAATAACTGTAATGTTTTTAATAAGGTGTTATCTATAGGACTTGTATAAATAAAAATAGTATTTTGAAATATAAAAGATGTATATTCATCATGGTAATTTTTTTAATATTTTTGTCGAAATTATTACCTTAAATTCATTCACAATTCTAACATAATAATTTTCAAATTAATGGTAAAATAAAATAACTATTATTCAAAATATTAAAAAACATGTAATTTGAGATAAAATATTTAATATATTATCATCACTTTTTATTGACATGATAAAATATTTTTTTTTTGAATTTTCTATTTTTTGTTGTTGTTAATATTATAATCAAATTAAGGAATAGTTTTAAAAAATTAACATATAGATATTATATAGAAAATAATATTTAAATAAATGAAACAAAAATAATAAAAATCATATATTCTGAAAATTGAATAGGATAATGATGAAAATTATATTCGGGGTCTATTTATTGGGTTTTTCCTATTATTATAAATATATTGACCATTAATAAGTAAAAATCCGTGTTTTCATCGTATGAATTAAAGGGATTAAATATTGATTAAAACAAATAGATAAGGGTATAAATGTAGTCAAAACATGTATAATATTTATGTTTGAGGATATTTAGATCCATACTAATATTATATTTGAAATAAATCACATTGGATTCATTTAAAATAGAAAACTAATTTATATTAATTAAATATTTTTCGTAATTCCAAAAATATTCCTCACTTCTCTTATAAAATAGAACCTCTTATTCTCATTTCATTAAAACTAAAAACACTTTTGTATCAGACAACCCCTACCCAAATCACATCACAAAATACCTGAAAACATTTTAAAGCTATTGTTAAGATGAATACCAACCTTAATGGTATTAATTTATCAAGAAAATGAAGATTCTTCAATAAGAGGAAGGTAAAGAATGTGTGTGACAAGTCAGACTCAATATAAGGGAATTTCATTTAAAAATAAACTATTATATTCCCTCTTTCAAATATATTTATAGTAGTCAAATATAATGCATTTATTTTATTTACTACAATAATGGATGTTTCCTCTTTCATTATGAATGAATATTTTGAATATTACATTACACGTTTATATGATTACTTTAGAAGAAAGTGTTTCCTTTATACATTCATAGTTTTCCAAAATAAGTGATATCAAATTGAAAAGGTTATTTTACTCGAGATAATTTTAATGAGGTTTTCTTCAATGAAAATTGGACTTTCCTTCTTTATTGGAATTATAGTTTTTAAATAGTTTTTTAAATTATAAGTTTCTTTTGTATATCCAAATGTGTTTTTTATTAGGGTTTAAAAGCGATTTTCAAATGTTTTATAAAATGATTATTTCATGATACTTTATCATTTTATTTGAGAAATGGGTGAGCCCCATATAGCCTATACAAAGGAATATGCCCCCATTATATCTCAGGGGTGTGCCCGATATAGCTTATACAAAGGGTCATCCCAATTATAGTACTCCAGTTTATTAGGTATGTTGGAAGTTGATCATGATAGCTATTCTAGGTTTAACAGTAATTATTATTTCATGTATAACCATGAGGGTTATATAAACTATATTCATGAGGGTTATTTCATTTGTAACCATGAGGGTTACTCTTGATAGAGACTTTATGGTTACACATTGTGGGTATATGATTAGAAAGTAATTACCATGTTACATATATTGGTTATTTTTTATTACAACATTTTTTTTATTTTCCCATTGGGAAGAAAAGTGTGTGTGATTTTTATGCATATTTTTTTAATTATTCCCTTAAAAATTGATGTTATTGGTTAAAATTACATAGATTCTCATGTATTGCCTATAAAAATGGTTTTAATTCTTTTAATGTCTCTTACATAGATTTTGTTTTCTGATACCTCCTTTTTAAAAATGTTTTTCATTGGGGTCATGGAATAATATGTATAAGTATCAAGATAGCATGATAATTGTTATGTTTTATTTTGAAAATAAAACATGATTTATTCTAAGATTATTTTTTTTCCAGTAATGGATAATGAGTAGATGTTTCCACATGTAATGTACAATATTAATAGGAAAGAGTCAGTATTAATTCTCTTGAAAAAAAAATCCTAAAAGGTCATTGGGAAAATTCAGTGAATTATAAATAAAAATTACTATAAATTTTAAGGTTTATAGATGATTCATTACATATTTAATAATAATATCATTTACTCAAAAGAATATTGATTTCAATATATTATAATTATAGCTGAAAATGATATTTCGATAGACTGGGGGTGTAAAGGTGACTGAAAAATATGAAAATGATCTAGATACACTGATGAATTATATCATTTCAAATATAAGTTCATTTAGAATGAAATATTTATTTTTCAATCAAAAAAACAGAGGCTTCCAAACATTAATGAATTATTTAGGAGTGGAAAATTTTTCATTGATTAAAAATATTTTCAAAGGTATAGATGTTAAATATGATTGATGTGGGAAATTCGCTTATATAAGTGATTTTTAGTAGCATTCTCAAAAGTAATCATTCTATAAATTGTAATATTATAAAATTATTTTCATGAAATGACTGAATTTGGAAAATAATACACATGGTTCAATAATCATATCATCCAAATAATTTAGAGATAATAATATTTTTTACCACTTAGTAAAAATATTTTAACTAATTTTACCTTTACCGTTGTTAGTATATTTTTTCATAGAAAATATTTTATGGCCAAAATTAAAATATACATTTTTAACCAATTTTAATATGCTAATTGAAAATATAAACTCTTTTTAATCTAATTCAATTTCTTATATATGATGAATTTATCTTTTAATGGACACCACAAATAAATATATATAATCTATCTTCATAGAAAAATTTCTTCACAAACATTACATGTTCTTGATATTATTTCATATCAATTACTATTTAAATAAGTGTTAATAATTTTATTAAAACATTAGAAAAATAAATTATTTTAGTCATTTAAATGTATTCATTATTATTTATTATGATAGAAATACAGAAAACTCAAAAAATAATTATTTGATAAAATATCCCCTTTTATTTATTTAATTTTTGAATAATATCCCATTTAAATTATTTATTTATATTCATTCATTATTGATTTAAAAATACATAATGTAAATATAATTATATAAATTATATAAATAAATATATTTAATCGTTATTAAAAATAATAATTATTATTATGTGTAACATATTAAAATATATAATTAAAAAGATCTTTGTATTTAATATTTTTTACTTATGAACAACATTATTTTAGAAAATTAATAATTATAAAATTTCAGAATTCTAATTTCATACTCAACAACCATATAATCAAGGATCATATATCTAATCTCCATATTTCTAGAAACTATATATTTTTAATTGATATTTCTTTCAAATATATATCTATATAATAATTATTAAAATAAACTATCCTACTAATTTGCTTCTCTCTTATCCTATGTAATGTATTTATAATAGTTTTTCTAATTTTAATACTTGTAATCATGGATATGATCATTCTTGGAAAGCAATAGTATAATGATTTTGGATTTTTTCTATTTTTAAAAGAATATAGTTTTATTCAACTAGTATTTTAATTAATGATGTTTCAAATTTAATTGTAATGTTATATTAATGGTTTACATTTAGTATGTTTTATTATTTCAATAAAATGTATCATGTTTTGTTTTATTTTTACCTCGTATGGGAATCAATCTATTCAACATGATATTTATTTAAAGTCAAATAAAAATTAAAATTAGTTAGTGGTATATTACTAATACCACACGGTGTTAATAATAATTATTACTTTATTTATATTAGTATATATTTCTTTATTTTCACTAACTATGGGAATGATGGTTCTTAGGTTACCTGTGAACTTGCTTTGGTAAAGATGTTTTATATTGAACTCAAGTTATATGGATATTGTTGGTTCGATATTTGAGGATTTTGAATTTATTTTAAACTAAAAATGTATCACCACGTCGACTACTCATCTAAAAAAGATCTTATATTAGTAATATTATTTTGTTGTTGAATTGTGTTATGAGAGTATCAGTTCAATGAATATTTTAATTTATTCATTTTGGGAGTTTTTTATATTTTAAATAGGTAATTTCAGTTTTTTATTTTTATCCAACACATTGATACTCGTATTTAATTATTGGTATGAAGTATGATATGTTAACTTTGTAATTTATTTATTGAATTCATTCAAAAAAGAGGAACCACAATAAATGTGGACTAGTTTTGATAACATGTTGATTCAGAAAACCAATATGGCTTGGAAAAATCGAGATCATTTTCTAATATTAGGATTATTCTAGGTCTATTCAAGATAAAATGATTTTAAATACCCATTTTTTATATAGGAAGTAATGACATATTTGATGTTTTAATGTCATAGATCGATATGTAGGTATGTAAAGAGGATACCAAGAAGTTTCTCATTCATATCCTCTTGTAAAAATGTTTTTTTGGATATTAATCTTAATTTTTAACTTAATTTTTAGTTGTTTTTATGTATTTGTATATCGTTTTTTTCTGTATTGAATTTTATTAAAGAAATAAATACATTTTATAGATTATTCATGTGTTTTAGTTATTATAGGGGATGAAATTATTCCTCATAGTTGGCTCACATGGAATTGAGAGTGATGATAGCCTATGTGTATGGTTATGAGAAGATCATAGTGACAATTCCATGGTTGGAACATTTTCCAGCAACATTTCTGGCCAAATCCCACAAAGTCCGAAACGCCGATTTTTTATTATTACCTACTTATATATGTGGTTTTATGGATTAGGTATAATTTTTATTTGGGATAATATAGAATGAAAATTAAATATGATTCAATTTTATTTTCATGGATTTTGCTAATACATTATTATCAATTATTTTTAATAAAGGATTATTTATAAATTGATTCATATTTTTTTGTAATTTATGTATATTATCAATTATAAAATTATGTGTCTTTGAGGGAAGTTTAAATTATATTTTATGAATACAAATATTTTTTTTGTAAAGTGAATTTAAATGAATTTCATATAGTTGGACTTATAAAATAAACTCATTAATTTAAAACATAGTTATAAAACATATAATATTTATAATTATTTATTATTTTCGAATAATTACATATTTATTATGATTTACTTGTTGATTTAGAAATCAAATATCTAGTTTATTTTTTCATCATTTAAGTTAGATCTAGAAATAAGAATCATAAATTTGAAAAATTATTTGAAAAATTATTTGGATGTTTTCATTAATGTTTTGGAATCTAATTGGTTTTCATTATTATTTTTTGTATTTATAAATTTAACCCATTTTTCATTAATGTTTTATTATTTTTAAATGAATAAATTTTTTTATTAAATTATATATTTATACCATTTTTTATTATATGAATCCAAAAAAGACAATATGTATATTAGTGTAATCATAAGATTAGTAAAACATAGTTATTAATTGTTATTTCTTATATTAACTGAACTAAAAAAATAGTAAGATTAGTATTTTAGTCAAACCATTCATTGTATTTTACCTCCACTAAAATATCTTCATACAACACCATGTCATGATTCATAGAGATGGTTCATTTTCCCTGAGATAGTTTTAAAATACATGATGAATGATTAATTATTCAAAAGAATTATTTTGTCATAACTTAGTTTTGAATGGATATAATATATCCCTATTTCATTTGGGAATGATTCCAATAAGTTAGTGATGATAGAGTTTCATTCAGTCAGGTAGTCGAGGATAAGTTGTACATTTCATTATTCTCTTTGGTAGGATTCCTCTATCTTGGGAGATTTATAAGATATATTATTATTTAATTTAATTTAACAATCATATTGGATAATATCATCATCATATTTTCTTTTATATTTTAATAATATATCTTTTTAAGCCTCTGGTGTAGTTATCTATAGATTTCTAAGACCTCTTATTTGAACATTCTAATGATTTTTTATCAGATGGATTGATTGAGTCATCTACAAGAAATATATAATACTCTGTAATTATCCTTTATTTCCAATAGAATTTTGATGTATGAAATCTTAATTTTAAAGGATTTGGATTTCATTTACATTATGAAATCATTCATTAGGTTATTTATGAATTTGGAATAGTTGCAGAAGTGGTTGTAATATCATATCTATATGGTTATAGGGAGTCTGTCTTTCCCAATAGTGAATTTATATAGGATTTTCTTTATCAAACTATGTTAGTGTAAACTATAAATAGTGGGGAGACCTATTTTTGGTCCTAGATTTGTAATTTCCTTATTGGAGTTTCTTGTTCTAGGGGTCTAGTTCTATTATGTTCTAGAATTATAGATATTTATTTATCGACATATAATTTATTTAGATGATAAAACTCATAAATCCAAATGGTTCATGATCTTTATCCTTTATCATTTATAATCATTTAGATTATAAAATACCATGTTTTATCTATATGGATTGTTGCGATGTTTCATTTTTCATCGGAACCTTTTTAGCTTTAATTTAATATAATGGGGATAATATTCACACAATGATATCATTTTTTTAGTTTTTAAATATAATTATATATTCCACATGAGTTTGTGAATATGATCAAGGTGTTTTGAATAATTTAGAGTTTTTCATAGTTATATGATTTGTTTAATATTTGGTAAATTTTATGGGTCAATAATTCAGTTAATCATACTGTGATGTGATGACCATTTCATGGTTTTTGTATTTTTTTTAAACTTTTTATATTTCCTTTCAGGAATAGTGGAAACTTTAAAAATTCTATGAAATGATTAAATAAGGGATAAATTTTTAATGAATGGTTTAGTGAACTATGATTCTAAAAAGTGAACATTTCATCGAATTAATTAATGAATGATTCACATCCTATCTTATTTTAAATAAAATAACCCTATTGATTCCTTCCGTCCGACTCACATTTCTTGAATAGGAGATCCCTATAGTCTAATCTCTACTCATCCATAGTGGATTCATTGGTTTCCACTTTTATTTTTAGGGATTTCATTAATTTAGGTCAATTATATCTATTTTATTTTATAAATTTACCCTTTTAACATTTTCATATACTTATTATAAACCCATGGTATATATAAATGAATATTTCAATGGCTTATAAGATATATTCAGTGAGATCCAATTTCAAATTTTTTTATTTATTTGTGTAAATTTCATAAATTAAATCATCATGAAAATTTATTTTTTTTAAAAGGGATAATTATGTTATTTAAATAATATAATCATTTTGTAAATATAATAATTGACAACACCAGGTGCTGTTCTAAAATTATCTGGGTCAATTAAAAGGATACTTGATTCTTTTGTAACTAATTTTTCCCTTTAAAACATTTCAATGATTATTATATATTTATTTGATATATCTAAAAAAAATTATTTTCCAATAGTATATGTGTTAAATATGTTTAATATTGAAGGACATTATATACTTATTTATTGGAAGTTATTACGATATATTTTGAACCATATTTATATTTAAAATTATTTATTACTATATAATACCTGACTTGAATAATTATGGACTTTTTGGAAATACCTTTAAAAAATTTTGTGATTTTTTTTCAATGATGTTCAAATGGATTGATTTCTATATTATGAATGTAATTTTTTAATTTAAGTCCATATTTTATATTTTATTTTTATCATGGTGTTTGTAGAAAACTTGATATTTCAAAATGGAACATCTTTTTTTGATAATAAATTATTGATTTTTAATGGGGTATATAATAGTGAAATGGGGATGAATTTTGTATGTTTCATTTATGATTTCTCTAATTTATCTTTTTATTGATATTATAAAACTCCATTCAATTTATCATGGATACATTAAATAATTAGGTAGGGTCCTAAGACAAGTATAATAGCCAAAGGCACACTGTCCAGAAAATTAAATTAAAAACATTTGTAACCAAAACAAATTTTTATGAGATGAATGATAAGGTTTTGGACCCATCATGTTGGTTTCAAATAAAGAATTGTCTATGCTAATTCTTTAATTTTCAGTCCTCATGAAAATAGAGGTGTTTATTTTAGGCCATGTCAATGTATGGTATATTTTAATTCCTTTACATAGATCCATTGGGAGTCCTTAATGATTTTACCCATATTTAAAATATTTATTTGAGGTTATAGTTGTTTACATGAAGTTATCTTTTATTTATCTAATAAGATTCTATTATTGGATACATTAATTTCATGTAGTAGTTATTTTCTTATTTTATGATAACTGTTCATTATCTATTGGATTTATTATAGGTGTAACTTTTTTTATATAATTATATTAATTTCCCAACTAATAAAATATGTTTATATCAATTGTTATTGATTTGAATTTTCAATGAATGAATTTAAACATATTTATAAATCTATTATTCTTTAATTTATTTGAATCTATAAAAAAAATTAAAATTATATTCATCAAACTCATGTAATTTCTTATAATAATGTTATTTAATTGTGTTATGAAACTTTTTACAGTACATATTTTTTTAATAGAACTATAAAAAGATATTATTTTCACAAAATGTACTCTAAAAAATCATCATTGGAATTCCTAATTAATGGAATCACATATATAATTTGTTTTGACATCCTATTAGGGATAATTTCCTAAACACTACATATACCTACCAGTATTGTTAAAAATGGTGTATTATCAAGGATTGTTTTCTATTTATCATATATCCCCTCTAATGGGGTTATTAGATCTCATGTAACCTGCATAATGGGGTTGGTGAAGATGTTGGATAGTGTGCTCATGTAATCCATAGAGCATTGTTTTGGTAATTTATGTTTTCTTATTTTGTTTCTGAATATGAATTGTCTATGTTTGTCTCTATTATATATGAGATTTTGTCTTAGTTTTATGTTTTATTATGTTATTTCATGATACTATGAGTTAGATGAATATTTTTGGGATATTTATTTTATTTTGTTTACATGTTCAACTATCTATTAGAATTTTATATATATCTTCAAACTACAGATGCAACACCCCAATTTGTTTGTAAGAAATCAAATACATGTAATGGATTATATATTGGCTGAAAAAATTTCATAGAATCTATTATTGATACCAAGGTATTGGTTTCCCACATGGGATAACTAATCATTCCCTTTGGGCTTTACTACATACCATCTTGGGTAGTTAAAACATTGCTAACACGAATTAGTACATGAAAGGTTATTTTTGAAAGGTTATATTTTATAACATGTACATATAGTTATAATTTCCATAAAAATAAAATATCATGATATTAAAAAATCAAAATTGAAGTAGATTCTCATAATAATTTAAAAATAAAAGGTAAATTATCGGTATGATAATAAATTAATTGTATGAAATTTTATCTGCAGGAAATAATTAATTTTAGAAAAAATTATAATAAAATATATAAAATAAATTCACCTAAAATAATCATGTTTAAAATAATAATCATTTATATCTACCATGTTTATGAACTAGTTTTTCAATGCTTCAAATATTATTAAATTCAACACCACCAACAACATGGTCCTAAATATATATAAAAGTATAGGTGAGTATAAATATTCCTTAAAGGTGAAAAAAAGTGAAAAACTATAATGATTGGATTAGAAAATTCTATCCAATTTATTAATTCAATGTATTATATTGTAATTAATCCCAAAACATAGAAAACTCCAAAATATATAGAGTTAACTTGTAGGTTAACACCGTGAGTTTGAAAAAAGTTTAATTATATGTAATGTATATATATCCCATGCTATAAAATCCATCCTCAACCACCACATTGTTGAATTATATCTAATGTTTCACATCATTCCTCCAAAACACTAAAAGTACTAATAAATTAATATAATTTCAATTTTAATTCAAACATGTTTTGGAGTGGGTATAGTATATAGTAATACTCTGTTATAGATCATGTAGGTATCATACTAGTATGATATTCAGATAAACCATCACATCCTTAAATTGCGTTGTGATTTGAGTTAAGAATGTATATATATAAGGACTTTAGTAATACATCATGTCATATGAATATAAAAAATCATGTATTCCACATCGATATTATAGAAAATTACTAAATTTATATACATTCAAATTATGGAATGAATATCAACAAATAATCCAAATTATATCCCAATGAGTCATTTCTAATCTCATAGTGTACAAAAAAAATTTCAAACCAGCCTTCTTGTAAAATTAATCTTAATAATATATGGAAAACAGATGAAATAAAATATATATAGAGAAAAAATTTCCATGAACAAAATTATGTGTAAGAATCATACCTTCTATGACCCTTTATTCATACAGGTACCCATATTCCATTTTATAGATACAATATCAATAATGTATCATCAAAAATTGTTGTTCAGAATATATCATATATATCCCTTATATCTCTTATATGAAAAATACATTATCTAAAATAGCCATCTGAATGACCATATAAACATATGACTTCCACTACAATGACTAATTACAATTTTTTTATTTATCTACACCCATAAAAAAATATTGGTCCACATTCCTATCCATTATGAATTACTAATTTTATACATAATTCTCCAATAATACTCTAAAGATATCAATAACATTAACATTATCCAAACCTCTAAAAATAAATAATCATAATATAATCCTACCACTATAACTCAAATAATGATTAGAAAATAAATTGTAAAAAATAAAATATTTAAATTTCCATTTCTAGACGAAAATCATTCTTCTATATGATGTCATACAACCATATGCACAAAGTCTTCTACGAACTATAATAATATAACCATCAAATGAGTAAATAAAACTACCCCCTAACCACACCCCCGTGGCCTATTAATTCAGTTCATTTCATTAGTAAAACAAATAAAGATATATAAATTATGATAAATAAATGTGGTTATGGAGTAAACTATGGGATGGATCCATTCCAAAAACATTCATATATCAGAAATTTATCAAGAATATGAACATAATAATTTCATTATTTTTGGAAATAAAAAATTAATATGTATTAGAATAAGAGTTAAATATAATTATTTTTGTGTACTCTCAATAAAAATAAAAATTCATATCCATCCTCCAGTATAATATCATGAAATTAATAAATAAACCATTCATTTCATCAACAAGTTCTAAACTAGGCTACAAAATTCCATATATAACACAATATATATCCTCCATAAATATAAATTAATATTAGGAAATTTATATTCAATAATCCGCTGGTAGTGTAGTTTATTAATATTTATTCTAAAAAAATAATAAATTTCATTCTTATATTCATCGAATGGTGAATATAACAATAGAAAAACTATAAAAATAGATAAATACCAATAAAAGGAAAACAATAAATTGAATCTGATCACTATGATTTTGCCATATAATCTATATACATTAGATATTATACCATATATTTCATTATATTTCAGTAAAAATTTCAACCAAAAAGAGAGATAATAATGGGATAAAAAGAGATATAATGAATCTCATGAAGTGGTTCACTGGTACCCATTTATAATTAAGGAACTTTTATCACATCTATAAATATTATCTTCTAACGCAAAACTATAAAATTCAACCCCTATTATTATCTTAAATTTCACACTGAAAGTTAAACGCTACATTAAAAAAATAATGTTTTCTATTCATTTTAATTCAATTACCATATTATTGGTGAAAAAATACTGCATTCCATATCAGGGAAAATTAAAAATCATTCTATTAGAATTCATAGAAAATCTATGAAAATTGTTTTTGGTCAATGTTTTTTTATTTTCAAAATGTATTTTTTGAAATATTCATTTCTTATAAATTGCATCAAATAAACCATTCATATCACATTTACAAATATATATTTGTTCGTAGTGATTTTATATGAATGTTTTATAACATATAAATCTTAGGATTTCATAAATATATAATTATAATGAATTTCGAAACTGTGTTGTTATTTTATTATTAATATATTAAATTATATATATTTTAGTTGTGTATTTATATGATATTACAATGTATATCATAAGTATTTATATTTATTAACCAATAATAAAATAGATTTCATTAACCATCTTCACCCCTAATATAAAATCATAATAATTAAAATACGTAAATTTTAGAATATAATACACTTCTATTACAATACCATTCATCAATATTTTTTTAACTATTCTTAATTCCAATACTATTATTTCCAGTATTGAAGATGTTTTAATAAGTGAAATATATTTATAATTATAAAATGTATTGTATATTAGCACTTCATTTTTATTTTTTTGAATGAAAATATACATCTCCCTTAAATATAAAACCTTCCAAAGATATTCTAATAAAATATAATAATTCCAAAAAAATAAGTTATCCATTTTAAAAATTAACATATTAATTTATCATAACCCTACAAGTATCATTCAATAGTTTATAAAATTAATAGATATATTTTTTATATAAATTATATATAAATAAATAAATATATATTATATTAGGTATTTCTATATGTAATTTTATATTAAATAGAATCTCCCACATAACATTAAGTGTCATTTTTCCGTACATACAAAATATATGTTTATAAATGTTCAAGTCATGATAACTATTATTTAAAAATTATAACATATTTTATGAAATGGTTTTGTAAAAATATATCTATAATTGAGTTTATATAATGAGTAAATACATACATATATAAATATATATATATACTTGAATAATTTATCTATATAATATTATATATTCAAATAACATATGTGTGTCTATTTTAACCCTCTATATTTTTAGTAATTATTAGCACCCGAGTTCCAAATGGACTATCCCACCATGATATAGTTTTGAATTTAGGATACAATTCATTTAAACAAATTCATCAATTAAGAAATATTAAATATATCTTATTACAATGTTTGAATGCGATTTTGTTAATTAGATATTATTCATGAATTCACCGTATAATGTACATAAATCATTGAATACAATATCAATGTAATTTTAAATATGGTTACATTCCATGTGGAAGAAATATATCAAATGTACATGATAAAGTCTATTATATTATGTATATATCAATACTCTCACAATATTAATGATTTCATAATTATTAAATGAAAATTCTTAACTTCGTTTACCATCACTGAGAGAATTAGAGATATAACAATACCACTTCTAGATAATTAACACTCCCTTTCTATTCACTCACTATTTATTGATAAAATGAAAATTAATTTTCATATAAAACATTATTCTTTATAAGAGAAGAAGGAATTAGAACATCACACAACAAATAAAATATCACTATTTTTTAGTTTACTAATTAACTAGACGAAATGAAATATAAATATTTTTTAGTTTACTCATTAACTAGTTGGTAATATTATTATTTATGCAATTTATCAAAATCTTTATTAAATAATAACATCATATTCATGATATTCAACAAGTGAAAAAATTTCATACTAGTATAAAAACATATCTTTTCCCACATTATATTTTTTGATTAATTAATCCTTCTTTGCAGAGAATCAAGTATTATTCTCTTCCTAAAAATAATTGATTTGATCCCCTAATTTTCAACTAATTTTTATTTCATTAAAAATATCAACTTATTTTTTATTTTAATATTTTGAATAAAGTATATATTTTTCATTTAATTAGGAAAAATAAATATAAAAATTAACATCATGAAATTTTCTCCTTTGGAAAATGTATTTCCATTTTTTCTAAAAATAAATGGACACCATATATTCTAATAAATTTCATAAATTTTTCATCCATGTATCTTGGTAAGATACTTTATTAATTTTTCCCAATATTTTATAGAATTTTTCTCTTAAATATTTTATCTATGATAATAAAATAATATTATGTAATAGGTAACCAAATTATAAAAATTTAATTTATTAAACGTGCATTATATAATGCTTCATACTTTTACTATTGAAAATGCACTATTTTGATTTAAAACTATTATTTATTCATAAAATTTCATTATCATAATATAGTTCATGAAATTTAGTATTCTCTATATTAAACAATTACTCTTTGAAATATTCTTCAAGTCAGTTATAATCATTCATATGTTCTTCCAAATAAATTTCATTCTAATTTTAATCACTCTCATTAATGTTAAAAAGTTATGTAATGAACATTAAAAATTTATATCCCACTTATATTAATGTTATATCATTAATTTCATATATTGAGAAACAATCTTTATTATATTCTTTTTATATTTATATTTATTATAGAAATTGGAAGTTATTCTAAAAAAGCATAATATTTTCAGCAATTTATCGATACTATATAATTTATTTAAATTATAATTTCACAACAACATAGTGGTGAAGATTCAAATAGTAAAAATTATTCATTTAAACATATATCTAATGAGAAACATTGAAATTTTATCTTCATTAAATTTTCCTTCTACAATCCAATCTTTTTTAGGATCTATCATAATAAATCAAAACCATATATAGTAAACATGGAATAAATGTTTCCTATGATACACTATCATTTATGAACACATTAATTTTTATATCCTAAAATATATGAATCGTTTTTTTCTTTAAATGGAATACCTTTCGCTATATTCTGGTAGAAAATACCAAAACTCAAACACCCCCTAGTTTTCAAAAATTTAAAACACCATCAATATACAATAAAAAGTATCACTATAAATTATTTATAATTCTTATGAATTTATTAAATGAAAATATATTTTGAAGAAGAGTTATGTGAATAAAAACCTCTATCATTCGATTTTATAATCATCTTAAAAAACACTCTTTATTATATAACACGATTCATTATATTTATAAAGATTAATGGTTTCATAACTTCCTTTATGAAATAATATCTAGTGTAATTTAAAATTTAGTTGAAAAGATCAACATACTCTTCCATTTGATATCTATCGAAATGAGTTTATCCAAAAATAAAATCATCATTGTCTTGGAAAATTTAAAAGGTAATAAATTTAGTTAAAAAATTTTATTTAAAAATATTCAAGAATATTCATAAAATATACTAAAATATTCCAATTAAACAATTATATTCTAAATTGAAAATGGTAATATTTAATGATTCTTGTTTAATATATGAAATTACATTGATATATTTTATATCAAACCATTTAATTTACCTGACTAGTTTTTATCACAACCTAATTTCTTATTGGCATTATTTAGATCAAAAATAATATATTAATACAATATTCATACATTACATTTATTATATTTTTCACCATAATTAATTTTTAATGTATTTATATATTATAGTAGTAAAATACATAAAGATATGTATTTTCTTTTCATTATTCAGGTATCAAAAGGGTGTAGTACCTTTTATTTTATTACATGAGTAAATTTAATTACAAAATTTCTTCCATAGAAAATGATAATATCTCCAACAAAATTTATATTCAAAAAATATATTAATGATCTCATAGAAGAAACAAAAACATAATTTATTATGAGTAGTTTATGATTTAATTATGATTTATTGTATACTTTTCTTCTCATTATAATCAGTATCCCACTATTCTATTTCTGTGAGGGTTTATAAATTATAATCATACTATATATGATATAGTATTTTAATAAATATTATCCACTATAATATGATAATATATAAAATTTCATTTTTTATTGTTGAGCAATAATTGTTTCATAACATATTCGTTTATTAAATCATCCATTTAATCCCTCAAAAAATTCTATATGCAAAAAAAATTATTTCTGAAATTTTTTAAAATATTAAATATTATTTATATAAAATATAACAATATGTATTTTGATATATATCATTTAATTAAGAGTTATTTCTTGAAAACATAATTTTAATAAATATAATTATATTGGTTAGTCTAACCCTTTTTTCCATCATCACAAATGGATTCAGGGAAATCTAGATAATGAATGTTTTGTAAATAAAAAAGGATTTATATTATTCATTTTTTTCATTTATATTACACTTCAAACATTCTACCCCCTTCAATATGTGGTTGAAAACCTAAGTGAATCTATGTTTATTCATTCAAATTATAATTCACCCAAAATTTCTAAAAATATAATTATATTCCAATAAAATTATAGATCCATTCACAATAATATAATTTTTAAATATATTTATATTACATAATTTTCATTTATTTGAAATATTGAATGATTTATTTTTTATTCATCTATAAATAAAATGATGGTTTAACCATATATTTTATTTATACTATAAGCGATTTATCTATTTTTTTACCCTCAAACATCACATCTTTTATTTTCTTTGATGTTTCTTCCTAAATAATATTTGGTACTTATATGAAAACATTATTTCCAAGATAAAATTTGTTTGCATCAGATTCTGGGGATGACCTCGTTTTGATGGGAAGTTCAAACATTTCAATCGGTTTCTAACGGGTTTGTTCATAGAACCAGAAACATTCAATGATTCCACATCCATTCAGACCTATATTACAAAGGTATGCGCTTATTATTTTTTGGACTGATGAGGCTTAGGAATTTTCATTGGTCGAGAGGATGGGAGGTCAGACTCATCACACCTTTTTGAGGGGAATTATTGTCTACTACGAGACTCTCTTTATAGATTTATGTTATGTTCATGAATCTTTATTACATTACCAAGTATAAAAAGAGTTTTCCTATAGATCTGAAAATCAATGATCGATATGTAAGAAATGTAGAGAATATTTTATATCTATTCGAGGTTCTTCATCGATAGAGAATCATCTTTATTTATTAGAAATTCTTGGTCAATTGTACCCTTCAACACATTTATATAGAAGTCTCTTGGTCATTATGATGACCATGCTAGTTTTAAAGCCACTCCGTGGGGCACTTGAAGTTTATTGTCATTCAGAAGGACATAGATTATTTCAGAGTTGGGATCGAACCCATAGATGGGATACCAACGTATCAGTTCTTTAGAAGAGGAATCAGAACCCACGTAGTTCGAGTAAGGGAATATGATTTTTATGATTGATGGATCAAATAAGGATATCATAATCACTTTTACACTCAAATCTCATGTGAGTCATGATCGATGTGAGAAAAAAGAGGTACTGGTAAAAAATTAGACAACTGTGCCATGAAAGATGCCATCATAAGAAATAATGTGGGGCTTATGTATGTATGACTGCCCAGATAAATGAAGGTTAGGATTTACTTTAGGGAAGAAATCCAGGAGTAGGGTCCATAATGGTATATGTGCTTCATGGAGATTTTGAATACTCTAACTTGGGGATTACTCCAGAAAAGGAGGCCCAAATTAGGAGAAGACTTATGATTGGGTTTTAATCCTGAAAGGCATCCCAGATCAAAGGTAAATTAGGACTGGTTAATAGAAATTATGACTGGGGGATACTCTTGAAAAGGAGGCCCAGGTTAAGAGATTTGAAAAAAATAAGGGACTTTGGGCTTACTTCTGAAGAGGATGATGATATTTCAGACTGGGGCTTATTCTTGAAAAGGAGGCTCAGGTTAAGGGAATTAAGGTTTGGGGCTTACTCCTAAAGAGGATTCCCAGATTTGAGAACTTTAAGAATTGGGGCTTACTCCTAAGGAGGATTCCCATGTTAAGAATTATGACTGGGACTTACTTTCGAAAAGGAGGCCTAGGTAAAGGGAATTAAGGTTTGGGGCTTACTCTTAAGGAGGATGCCCAGATTTGAGAACTTTAAGAATTGGGGCTTACTCCTAAGGAGAATGCCCATGTTAAGAATTATGACTAGGACTTACTCCTGAAAAGGAGTCCCAGGTTAAGGGAATTAAGGTTTGGGGCTTACTCTTGCAGAGGATGCCCAAATTGGGGGACTGGGGCTTACTCCTGAGGAGGATGCCCATATTTGAGAACTTTAAGAATTGGGGCTTACTCCTAAGGAGGATGCCCAAGTTAAGAATTATGACTGGGACTTACTCCGAAAAAGGAGGCCCAGTTTAATTGAGTTCTCTCATCTTAAAGGATGAGGTTGAATGAATGAAATCTCAATCTTTAGTGACATAAAGATGTGTAAATAACTGGGTTTTGGGAGAAATTCTACAAAATTCATTTCAGATAAGGAATAAAAAATCAAGAAATATTGCCATAAATGGATATGAAGAGTGTCTTGAAGATTGAATCTTGAATAGGAGAGGTGGAATGGATTAAGAGGGGTGAAATGGGCAAGAAGGGAACCCAAAAGGGCAGGGGCACGCATGTCCTAGCAGGCGCGCAGGTATTGCGTGGGCGCGCAAGTCCTGGTCGCACATGTATGCCTGCGCGACACATGGTGTACTTGCACGATGGTTAACCAGCAGGGTAATACTTGAGCGACTCTTGATTAAATCCATTAGAATCCTCTTGAGGATCTTCCAGAAAAGGGGCGCACAAGTTCTATTGAAGGAGTAAGGTGGCGCACAAGTGTGGCCTTTTCCCTTAAGGACTGGCCACTCAGGCGCACACGTGGTGATGAGTTTCAACACTTAGACTTTCCTCCCCCTCTTTAGATCTTCCGTTCTAGGTAAGAAAATTACCTTAGAAGTGTTTCGGAAGCTTTGAGAAGAGACTAGGGTGCCGGGAGCTCAAATATGAGTTTCTGGAAAAAGCCCTCTTTGAATGGGGGGCCCACAAGGTCGATTTATAGGCAGGAGAAGACCCCGGGTGGTTATCACTTAGGTCGCGCAAGTCACGTGCGCGACCATAACGCATCACACAAGTGGACTTGTGCGACTATGAGGAAACTTGCGCGACTTATGAGCAATCTTATCTTTGTTCATCCCTTTGTCGATTTTTGATATTTTCTTCAAAGGTCGAATCAATTTGTGCTAAGTCATTTCCCTTTACATTTCTTTGGACTCTATGACGAAAAAGGAGCATCAACAAAAGTCCCCCCCTCAGAGTTGGATCCGAAAGAAATGAGGATGTGACTGTGAGGAAAAAGAAGACATCCAAAGGAAAGGCGGCGCGCAAGTCTTGATGGCACAGATGGAGGCGCGGAAGTGAGCATCGCGCATGGCCTGGCACGCAGGGGTATGGCGTGTAGGGTTCTAGCTGAACCTATAAATAGAGGGATTCACTTCCGTACAAGCATCCGGATTTCTGGAGTTCAAACCTTAGAGCTCTCGCCGTGCAGGTCACCTTAGCCGCGCAGGATGCTCTGTTTTCCAGTGTTTCCTTGATGGCGCGCTGCTGTCAAGGTATCTGGGCCTGCGCGGTGATACTTGCACGTCAAACACTTGCGCGGAACATCCATACTTGCGCGCCTTAGTGCCTTTTCCATTTATCTAAATTCATTCACAAATTTTATGAAAAAAATAAACCCATTTAAGAGGTAGTTTATTCAACTTTTGTGCAAATTCAATGGCTCTTAGACCCGAAATAGTTGATGAACTTGCTAGCAAGAAGATTGATGACATGATGAACATTGTTGGCCATGATTACTATGATATCTACGACATCACTTTCCCAGATTTGGATAAGTACTTGAAGAAATATCATCATAATTTCCCACAGAGAATCTACCTATCCCTATATGGTTATGGTCATCTTCAAGGAGTCAATGTTCCAAATGCATAGAACTATACACCTGAAATGCAGCTGCACTGCTACTCCTCTATTTCGGTTATGTTGTGCATTAAGAGAAACAACAATGGTGTGAACCTTCAAATTCTTCCTCCATGTCATTTCCTTGTAGATATGAAAATAGAAAACCCATGGGAAGAAATGTTTTCTGCTGCCGGTTGGTGGAGGGAAGACAAACATGGCATTAGAGAAATATCTGAAGAGAGTACTCTCTCGAAATGGCTCTTTACATCCAATGCTCCATTCTCAAATCCATGTATCCATCTTCCAAGTCTCTTGGATGAAAACATAGTCACTTTTTGATAAACAGAAAATTTTCTCAAACCACACTCAAGAACATTATTTTACAATTGTTCCAAGAAGAGCTGGTATCACTGCATCTCTTGTCGTATGCAATTGAATAAATGAATTCCAAGTGGTTGCTGATGATGCTCGAGATTCCACAAATCAAATGAAGAGTTATGTTGAAAACCACTTGTAATTCTTGAAAAAGAGAAGAGACTCTAGTTTGTGGATGTATATCTAACTCTTGTGCATCAATGAAAAACACTTTCACCTTTACTCATTTGTACCTGCATTCTCTTTTGCTAAATGCTTTAGATTTTACCTAAGCCAATGGGCCTAGTAAGCATAGTTTGATTTTTACTAGGATTAATGTAAATAACCCTACAAACTTCAAACCTTTTAATTTCTCAATGTTACCTAAATCATACAAAATATATGTTTAGTGAGTTGGGAACTTGAATTTTATTTAGAGCTCCCTTGTCTTTTGTGGGCAGTTTAAAGTCATGCACGTCGGACATAATGTCATGAACCAGATCTGGTCGTCACCATTAATGGCACCAAAACCAGCCCGTGTCAAGGCCTGATGGGCGTTCCCTATCCCCATGAGCTGGCACAAGTGCCCGAGTATCGAACAAATCTGGTTTGGGAACGATTTACCCGAGTATGAAAGCATAAATCATAAAAAAATAGTCTATTATTAGAATCTGAAATTTTCATGCTAAACAATTCTTAAAAAAACCAGAACGGAATACATATGTTTAATGACACTACAAGTGGTCTAAAAACAAATAATTAAAACATAAAGAAATCCCCATGGACTCCACACGACAAGGGGATCATCACCAGCAAGCCGTCTCCGCAACTCCGCCCCAACGATGGGGACTAACATCCCGAACCGCCATCACCCTTAGCCTTCCCATTACCTGAGTCAAGCATAAGCAGGTCAACATACACCCAAGGGGTGTAAGTAGGGTGTGATCCTAAGCCCAATAGGATACCACCAGATGATTCCAAAGAGCATGCAATACATTGTGAACAAAACAAGCAATTTTAATACACAAGGTGAAACAGAGTTAAAATTAAAAAAATGCAACTTTCAAATGAAAATAGTTTTCAATCCGAGAATTTCAGAATGTTAGAACATTCAATAGACATGTGAGCTACTGTAAAGTACTACCAAAAACACCCCACAACAAGGGTAAATACCACAAATCCAATGAGCATGAAAATCAGGAACACCCCTAAGCACTAGGTTGTCTCGGGCCCTATGTACCTCGTACCTCGGTGTGGAGTAACCATATAAAAATCTGTTCTCCTACACGATCCACTAGTAGGGAACATACCCATAACCTAGTGGTCCCCAATAGTCATCCACATTGTTTAGTTATAGTTGTCGGTATCCAAATGCTATGTGGAACAGGGATAAAACCCATCCGATCCCCTAGCCGTACTAGTACAAATCTTCCCCACCTAGGTACCTGGGCTTCCCCTTTTTGTGCTCAAACAATTTCAGCAAACAAAACACATAATTTTGAATATAAAATATAACTACTTGTCACAAAAAAATTGTACAGTAGCTACAAACATTTTATACTATATAAAACACACAATAAAATAATTTTATTTTCAATAAAACAACCTCTCAAAACATCACATTGTTTTGCACTGAAAGATCTTTAAGATATCCACATTGCACATCATGTGAACACATGGAAGTCATTAAAAAAAATTCAGTTAAATACCCTTTAATGAAACCAATAATTCAGTTATGGGGCTGCCCAATGTGAACCAATAAGTTATATCTTTTAAAAAACACCATTGTCACACAAACATGGCACTTAAGGCCCATTTGATTCCCAAACACCATTTAAACAAACTTTCACAGCAAAAAAAAAATTAAACATTCAAAACATTATTTTCAGTCCTAATAGAGTTCAATAAAATCAACTAAGTAATTATAGGTCAGCCCAAAATGAACCAATAAAAGATTTGAATGAAAAACCCCCAATTTCAGCAAAAATTGGAACTTAAAATTCATTTGCATTATAAATGAAACTAAAACCAATTTTTACAAAAACATTAAAGTTAAATAAACATTAATGTACCAAAAACACAACAAGCTAATTCACAAAAATTGCACACACAATGGAATCACCTACCAAAGTAACAAAAACCCTTGAATCTCCGTGCGAAAATCAAATCGCACCCCGCCACACCAAGACAGAACTAGATCAAACATAAAACCACATAAATTGGTCACGAAAGTCCAACGTTAAACCCTAGGTTCGAAAACCTAGTTTATGTACATTATTAAACTCAATTATAACCGAAGAAACCCAAATAACAATGAGTTAAACCCAAAGTAATTTGAAAGAGGAAAGGAAAGGGAACATTTACTTGAAGTATCTTGAAGTAATCACTCCAAAATACAAGTATCTGAAATTTAAAAGATCCAAATTTAGGTTTTATTCGAACAAGATGTATTAGGTCATTTAGAATCTAGAATGGAGGAAAAATATTGATAATTGAGCGAGTTATGAAAGAAAGACTTTACCTCTACAAATCTGGGCGATTTAAGGAACCCTCTGAAGTTCGGCACCAAATCTCGATTTTCCAGATCTCCAAAGAGGTGGGGGGAGAGTTCAGATGCGTGGTTGGATTAATTGGTCTTGGGTGAGACTTTGAATCACCGAAAAAGCCCAAATATTGTATAAGTTATAACAAAATAAAATTTTATTTTTAAAACAGGAATTAGGTTTCGGGCAGGCCCAAACCCTTAGATAAAAACCCAAATAAACCCTAGTTATGGATATCTAAAATATCCAAATTACCTTGGTGGTGTTAATAGGTTGAAGGAGGTCATTCAGGAATTTGAATGGATGAAAAATGTTGAAAAATGAAAAAGTTATAAAAGATAAAAAATTTATTTTTTTAATCTGGAATTGGGCTCACAGTTTGGCCCAATTCATGAATACTCATCTATTCCTCCCTAAAACCTAGGGAAACCCCCCAAAAAATCAAGGATGTAAATTAAATGAAAAATACCGTTAAAATATGTCTTGTATGTGACAATTATCCCCACCATGAAGTACTTTCCGCCCCGAAAAGTCAACATGAATCTTGGTTGGAAAACTGGAATGTGTACTCTTTCTCGACCCATGACTTTCGCTCCCATGTCTCATGTGTATCATTCCCATGCTGCCATAAAACCCAGACTAAAGGAATAGACTTCCCTCGAAGTATCTTCTCTTGGGATTCCACTATTTTCACCGGCCTCTCCACAATAGACCAGTTAGGCTCTATCTCTAGTTCTTCCCAACTCAACACATGGGATGGATCTGGATTGTATTTATTCAACTGAGAGACGTGGAAGACAACATGGATAGACGTCAACTGAGAAGGAAAGGGAAACCTGTATGCCACCTTTCCAATATGCTCGGTGATCTCAAAGGGCCCGACATACCGTGGCATCAGCTACCTTGCATCCCCAATTGACGATGGCCCAGACGAGGGGCCACTTTTAAGAATACCATGTCACCCACAGAAAACTCTAGGTCTCGACGCCTCCGGTCAGCATAAGATTTATGACGACTCTGAGCTGTCAATAAGAACTGCCTAATCAACTTGACCTTCTCTGAAGTCTCCTGCACAAGGCTCAACCCCAACAGTGAAGTCTCTCCTACCTCAGCCCTACATAGGGGGGACCGAAAAGGCCGACCATAGAACGCCTCAAAAGGGACCATTCGAATCGTGGATTGGTAACTATTATTATAAGCAAACTCAACCAATCCCAAATGGCTATCCCAAGAACCTCCAAAGTCCAGGACACATGCACGAAGCATGTCCTCCAAAATCTGATTCGCCCGCTCTGTCTGACCATCCGTCTGAGGGTGGTATGTCGTGCCCATCTTAATCTGAGACCCCAAGTCCTTCTGAAGGCCTTCCGAAAAATCGTGAAGTGAAGCGGGGGTCTCTATCTGAGACAACAGCTGATTGTACACCATGGAGTCTCACCACATCCTAAAGATACAAATGGCCCAACTCATCTACTTTAGTTGAATCTTTTATCGGAATGAAGTGGGATGACTTGGTCAGACGATCAATCACCACCCAAATAGCATTATTACCCCGAGGTGTACGAGGTAATCCAACAATAAAGTCCATGGAGAACTCTTCCCACTTCCAGGTAGAAATGGGTAATGGTTCGAGCAAACCAGATGGCCTTTGGTTCTCTGCTTTCACCTGCTGACATGTGTAGCATCTCGAAACAATGTCTGCTAGGTCCCACCTCATACCAGGCCACCAAAACTGCCGACGAACATCATAATACATCTTAGTGGCACCCAGATGGACAGTCCACTGAGACTGGTGGCTATATTGCATCACCACCTTCCACAGAGATAATGGAACTACTGAACGGCCCCTTGAAGCACAAGATGCCCTCGGGAGACGACGACCAATCAGAGGATGTCTCCCCACCATGAAGGAACTGCTTAGACCGCTGAAAAAAGTTCATCACTGGGCTATTCCTGCTGAATCAACTCCAATAGAGAAGGATTCAACTCGAAGCTTTCCAAGAATTCCCCTCCATTGTGTTCCCTGGTCTCCACATGAATCTGAGAAAAGAGACCCATAAATGTCTACTCATCACTAGACTTCTTCAAAGCCTGCACTGGAACTCTTCTGCTCAAAGTGTCGGCCACTACATTACCCTTTCCTGGGGTATAGACAATGTCAAAGTCAAACCCCTGCATGTACTCAATCCAGCGACGTTGCCCCAAGTTGAGGTCCTTCTGCGAGAAGATATAAGCCAAGATTTTGTGATCATAGTATACCACAAACTTCTCGCCAAAGAGGTAGTGACGCCAAGTCTTCAAAGAATGCTTCACCACTTCCATCTCCAAGACAAGGGTTGGGTAGTTATTTTCATGTGGTCGAAGTTGGTGAGAGCCATACGCGACTATATGATCATACTGCATAAGCACACACCCAAGACCCATACCTGAAGCATCACAATAGACCACATATCCCTTTCCAGCCTCTGGAAAAATCAGCACGGGGGCGGTAGTCAGCCGCCTCTTTAGCTCCTCGAACGAAGCCTGAAATTCTGGACCCCATACAAACGTCACCCCTTTCCAGGTGAGGGATTTCATCAGTGAAGCAAGCCGAGAGATATCCCGAACGAATCGCCTGTAATAACCATCCAAGCCAAGAAAACTCCTGATCTCGAACACATTCTTCGGTTTCTCCCACGGCATGACTACACTAATTATCTCAGGGTCCACTGAAACTCCATGCTCTTAGATCACATGCCCCAGAAATCTCACCTCTCTGATCCAGAAAGTTCACTTTGACAGCTTTGCATAGAGGTGGTGATCTCGTAATGTACCCAAAAACGATCCTCAAGTGATGTTCGTGTTCCTCCTTAGAGGAAGAGTATACCAGAATGACATCCACGAACACCACAATAAAAAAAATAGATATACTGATGGAACACCCTATTCATAAGTGCCATAAATACCCCTGGAGCATTGGCCAATCCGAAGGGCATGAACAAATACTCAAAGTGGTCGTACCTTCTTCGGAAGGCTGTCTTAGGGATATCTGACTCCTTCACCCTGAGTTGATGATACCCAGAACGTTGGTCTATCTTTGAGAACCACTTTTCCCCCTTCAACTGATCAAACAAATCATCTATTCTGGGAAAAGGGTATTTGTTTTTAATTGTTACCTTATTCAACTTCCGTTAGTCAATGAACAACTGGAGGAATCCATCATCCTTTTTTGCAAACAACACAGAAGCGGCCTAAGGAGAGACGCTCAGGCGAATTAATCCTTTGGATTCTAAGTCGTCCAGCTGTATCTTTAATTACCTCAACTCGGTGGGGGCCATGCGATAAGAGGGGAGAGATATCGGTTGTGTTCTCGGTGACAGATCAATTGAAAACTCCACATCCCAATCCAGGGGAAAACCTGAAAAATAATCTGGGAATACCTTGGGAAATTCATTCACTACATGAGTTAGTGCACCTTCAGGGGAAATACCATCCTCTAGCACAAGTGAAGATAACTGGAAGATAACACTTCCCAACTCTTAGAGTGGAGGCCCTGCACGACCTAATCGTGGATCCCATTCTCCATGAAAAAACCTGATGACTCCCATCAGGTGTCATGAAAACTCACACACTGTCTATAGCAATCCATGTGTGCCTGGAAGTGTATTAGCCAATACATCCCGAGTATGACATCAAAAAGGTCCATATCTAAGACCAAGAGGTCCCACTCTATCTCGACCCCTGACACAGAAAGTGCACACGAGGGGCACCTGAGGCCCTACTCTTTCTTCCTTCCCAACGGTGTCACCAACTCCATTGCAAAAAGACATCAACTAAGTTGGTAAATTCAGCATGTCCACAAAATGTACAGAAATGAATGAAACAGAGGCACCAGTATCAAAAAGAGCAGTAGCTATAGAAGATGCGATCAGAACAGTACCTCGAACTGTCGACTGTCCCGCCTCTGATCCTGCTGGCGACTGATCTACTACATGGAGATGTCAAATATCTACCTGAGGACAACCGATAGTGTGTGGATGTTCCCTGAACTAGCTCTGCCCAGAAGATGATACATCCCTACCACCACGACCACCAAATCGAGATCCCCGAGTCCTCGACGGCTCGGACTGTGCCGACACTCCCCTTGAAGCCACTGACCCTGCCCAACATGGGAGTGGACGTGCCACACCGCAGAAGCACTGCAAATGCCCTATACCTCCACACTGGTAACAAGGCTTTGGAGGAAGTGGACATGCTAGTCGGATATGACCTGGCCTCCCCACATTGGTGGCACACGACCGATGTCGCATCAGAAGACGCCGAAGAAAACTGCCTGGATGATTGGCCTGAACTTCCCCCTCCTTTCTTCACATGATCCTCCAGCTTTCATTTTCTTCTCTGAGGAGCTGCCACTACCCACTGCTGATACTGAACCGTAGAAACCAGCCCTGACTTTCATATCAATCTCCACCATGCACGCCCGATCAACAACCTCAACATAGGTCCTCATCTTAAACAAGAACACCTGGGAGTATATCTCTGGTCGTAGGCCTTTCTCAAACCTCTGGGCCTTCACTTGCTCATTAGAGACAATTTATGGAGCATACCGAACCAACTCAGTGAAACGGTTGGCATACTCCATCACAGATAGATTCCCCTGAACAAGTTCCATGAACTCTCTAGACCTGGAATAAGCCAACACCTCAGGGCAGTGATGTTCATTGAAGACAGCCTTAAAATCTCCCCAGTGCATCTGCTCATTCTTCCCATCCTGAAGCACTAACTCCCACCATTTACGGCTGGGACCCCTCCAACAGAAAGGAGGCACACTTCACCCTGAGCACCTTGGGTGTTTCCAGGAACTCAAACATACGCTCGATCTTCTCGAGCCATTCTTCTGCTTCCTGGGGTTCTGTGCTACCTCAGAAGGTAGGAGGCTTGTTTTTCAGAAACTCTTGTGCTTTGTCTTTTCTAGGACATGTCTCTTCTTCCCTAACAGGAATATGAGTAGGATATGGTCCCTATCCCAAATCTTGGATAGCCCGAACCACAGCCTCCATGAGCCTCTGATCAATCGGCATGGGAGAACTCTCTCCAGCTTCCTCATGTGGGTGCGTGGGAGTTTTTCGGGGAGGCATTTTGCTACAAAATACAACAGTCACAAAACAATAGTCAATACCACAATTCTGAAAATTTTAATCAAATACATAAAATATAAATAAACTAAACACATTCCTGTAATAAAAGAAACAACTACTCCACATATGCCTGATGTCCACATGTGGTTTGTAGCCCACACGTCTCACCTGGAAGTGATGTCAATCCGTAAATTCCAACATCCCCTTGTGACTCAAGGTCTGCCATGAGAGGTGCAGGCCAGGCATCCTACTCACAACAAATACCCCGAGTCCCGATAGTCCTAGCTCCTATCTATCCCTACTCATCCCAAAATAACAATATAACCCAAAAACTTTAACCTGCTCTAATACCATTTTGTCACGAACCAGATCTGGTCGCCCCCATTAACGGCACCAAACCCGGCCCATGGTAAGGTCTGAAGGGCGTTCCCTATCCCCACAGGATGGCACAAGTTCCCAGGTATCAAACAAATCTGATTTGGGAACGATTTACTCGAGTATTAAAGCATAAATCATAAAAAAAACAATCAATTATTAGAATCTGAAATTTTCATGCTAAAAAATTCTTAACAAAACCAGATCTGAATACATATGTTTAATGAAACTACAAGTGGTCTAAAAACAAATAATGACAACATAAAGACATCCCCATGGACTCCACACGACAAGGGGATCATCACCCGTATGCCGTGTCCGCAATTCCGCCCCAACGATGGGGACTAACATCCCGAACTACCATCACCCTTAGCCTTCCCTTTACCTGAGTCAAGCATAAGAAGGTCTACTTACACCCAAGGGGTGTAAGTAGGGTGTGAGCCTAATCCCAATAGGATACCACCAGATTATTCCAAAGAGCATGCAATACAATGTGAACAAAACAAGCAATTTTAATACACAAGGAAAAACAGTGTTAAAATTCAAAGAAATTCAACTTTCAAATGAAACCAGTTTTCAATCCGAGAATTTAAGAATGTCAGAACATTCAATAGACATGTGAGCTACTATAAAGTACTACCAAAAAAACCCCACAACAAGGGTAAATACCACAAATTTAATGAGCATCAAAATCGGGAACACCCCTAAGCACTAGGTTGTCTCGGGCCCTATATACCTCGTACCTCGGTGTAGAGTGACCATAGAAAAATCTGTTCTCGTGCATGAGCCACTAGTATGGAACATACCCATAACCTAGTGGTCCCCAATAATCATCCAAATTGTTTAGTTAGAGTTTTTGTTATCCAAATACTAAGTGGAACATGGACAAAACCCATCTGATCCCGTAGCTGTACTAGTACAAATCCGCCCCACCTAGGTACCAGGGCTTCCCATTTTTGTGCTCAAACAATTTCGACAAACAAAAAACATCCTTTTTCATATAAAATATCACTACTGGTCACAAAAAAATTGCACAGTATCTACACACATTTTATACTATTTAAAACACACAATAAAATAATTTTATTTTAAATAAAACAACCTATCAAAACATCACATTGTTTTGCACCCAAAGATCTTTAAGATATCCACTTTGCACACCATGTGAACACTTGTAAGTCATTAAAAAAATTTCAATTCAATACCCTTTAATGAAACCAACAATTCAGTTATGGGGCAGCCCAATGTGAACCAAGAAGTTATATCTTTTAAAAAACACCATTTTCACACAAACATGGCACTTAAGGCCCATTTTCTTCCCAAACACCATTTAAACAAACTTTCACAGAAAAAAAAGAATAAACATTCAAAAAATTATTTTCAGTTCTAATACAGTTCAATAAAATCAACTAAGTAAATATAGGTTAGTCCAAAATGAACCAATAAAAGATTTGAATGAAAATCCCACAATTTCACCAAAAATTGGAACTTCAAATTCCGTTGCATTATAAATGAAACTAAAACTAAATTTTACAGAAACATTTAAGTTAAATAAACATTAATGTACCATGAACACAACAATCTAATTCAAAAAAATATCACACACAATGGAATCACCTACCAAAGTAACAAAAACCCTTGAATCTCCGTGAGAAAATCAAATCGCACCCCCGCCGCACCAAGAGAGAACTAGATCAAACCTATAACCACATAAATTGGCCAATAAAGCCCAAAGATAAACCCTAGTTCGAAATCTTAGTTTCTGTACATTATTAAACTCAATTATAACCGATGAAACCCAAAGAAAAATGAGTTAGACCCAAAGTAATTTGAAAGAGGAAAGGAAAGGGATCATTTACTTGAAGTATCTTGAAGTAATCACTCCAAAACACTAGTATCTGAAATTTAGAAGATTACAAATTTAGGGTTCATTCGAACAAGATGTATTAGGTCATTTAGAAACTAGAATGGAGGAAAAATATTTATAATTGAGAGAGTTATGAAAGAAAGACTTTACCTCTTCAAATCTGGGTGATTTGAGGAACCCTCTGAATTTCGGCACCACATCGCGATTTACCAGAGCTCCAAAGAGGGGGGAGAGAGTTCATACGAGCAGATGGGTTAATTGGGCTTGGTTGAGACATTAAATCACTGAAAAATCCCAAATATTTATTATGTTATAACAAAGTAAAATTTTATTTTTAAAACAGGAATTGGGATTTCGGGCAGGCCCAACCCCTTAGATAAAAACCCAAATAAACCCTGGTTATGGATTTCTAAAAGATCCAAATTACCATTGTAGTGTTAATAGTTTATAGGAGTTCATTTAGGAATTTGAATGGATGAAAAATGTTGAAAAATGAAAATGTTATAAAAGATACAAAATTTAATTTTTCATCTAGATTGGGCTCACGGTTTGACCCAATTCATGAATACTCATCTATTCCTCCCTAAAACCTAGAGAAACCCCCCCCCCCCCCAAAAGCAAGGATGTAAATTAAATGAAAATTACCTTTAAAATATGTCTTATATGTGACACATAAAAAGGATAATGTTTAAGGTCGAAATATCTTTCACTGAAATGGATTAGAATTGACTCAATTCCTTGAAAATTCATTTGAAAACATATTACCATACTCAAGTATGAGGGAAAATATGTAAGCTATGACTTAAGAATATTTGAATATGAGGAATGATATGAAAAAGATCTAAAAGGCATTAGAAGAAGTAGTTTTCATGAATGAAGTTACAATTATTTAACAAACCCGTTAGGGGGTTGAATTATGCAGGGCCACCTAAGGGCATTGGTTGCATAGTTAAATAAAATAGTATCTTTTGGCTAACATGTTTGTTATGTAGACTGTTTATGCAAGGATGCCTATGGGAACGTGCTGCATAGTCAGGCAAAAGAACTCTCAGAAATTTATTTTCTTAGTGCTAAAAGCCAGTGAATGTTTATGGAGATTCAAATCTTCCAAAGTATAGAGTTTTCTGTATGGAAAGAGGTACTTGAATATGGAGAAGATATTTCCAAACAAGATTATCTAAGAACAGGATGAATATCACTCCTATGAAGGTCTAAACCAAACATAGGGAAGAAGAATATAAACCATAGACTTGAATATTTTCATATCATGAAAAATGATATGGAACAAATATGTTAAGGATGCCTATTTTTTGCGGATCCCTACATACTGTCATTTAAGACAAATAAGGAAAAAAGATGCATTCTTCCCAAGAATGAGGTTACCACTATCCGAAAAACCCTTTGGGGGGTTTAATTATGTAGGGCCACCTAAGGGAATTGGCTGCATAGTCAAATAATAGTATGTTTTGGCTAACAAGTCTGTTATGTAGACTGTTTATGCAAGGCCTCCTATGGGCACGTGCTGCATAGTCAGGAAAAAGAACTCTCATAAGTTTGAAATTTTTATGACTAGAAGTCATGAAAAGGGTTATGAGGATCTAAAAATATTTAAGGATAGAATTATGACACATAAATATGGGTATTGTTCAATGTATACAGAGATACATAGATCAATTCTAACCATAATCATGTTGTGGCTGGGTCCTGAATTGAAATATTGGACTTCACTACGTATCGCATAAGGATGTGAATCAATCCATATGTAGTTCTTAAACTATAGTTTAACGTCGTGTGGGACAAAAGGATTATAGATCTTAGTTTAGGGTCATAGAGCTTGGACCATTGTAAGAAATACACAGTGTGTGTTTTCACAGGGACTTTTCAACCAAGGGACTGAAAGTGGAATTTGGGGTTAGTCCCAAAGACTTGGGGCTGGATTCAAGGGACACTCGAACGTTCCTACGTATCCCATAAGGATGGGAATCAAGCCCACATAGTTTTAGAAATACCCTTTGTACAAATTTGGTTCGTACATGTGAAGGGTGAATGGGGACTTTAGTACAATGATGGTTTAACCCAAGATAAAAGGTTTGGGCGTTGCCATGTATGCACATAGTCTTTAAAATGAAACATGATTAAAAAAATCAATGTAAATAATGGTTCCCTCTCAGGTGAGGGTATCAAAGAATATTGTAGTTTATTGTCATACTAGACAAAAGTGTTTTATAGTTTAACATCATATAACAAGGACGAAAGTGAACCAATGTAAAGATATTGATTCTAGGGGCGGTTTCACGAATCAACATCGTAAGAGATGGAGATGAACCAATGTGAAGAGATTGGTTTTGGGCTTGAACTTTGGGAGGTTGCCTACGTACCCAGCCTAGAAGGAAGGGATCAAATTCCGCGTAGTTCAATTAAAGAATTAATTAATGATCAAGTTGTTATTGGGGAAAACGACCTAAAAAATGATGTTATTGGGACTTACACATGGTTAGTATCCCAGAGAGAGTGTTATGGTTGAGTTTTACTCTAAGCTCATGTGCGTCATACTCGGTGTGAGAAGCAAGAGGTAACAACAACCTTAATGATGCACAATTTAATGTCATGTAGGACATATAAAGGGACTATGTAGTTTAAAGTCTTGCAGTTAGGACTATTGGTGCGGCACAGTTTAGTGTCATGTAGCAGGGACAAAGTACATTTTAATGTCACGTAGGACGTATCACGGACTTTCTGTACAGTTTAACGTCATGTAGTCAGGACGATGGGGACAATATAGTTTAACATCATGTTGGATCAAAGGGGGACTATGCAGTTTAATGTCATGAAGGGAGGACAAAAGAGTACACCATTTAACGTCATGTTGGACGCATTAGGTTCTTTTTTCACAGTTTAGTATCATGTTGGATGAAAGTGCGAGTAGTTTAAGGTCATATAGGACCTTTGATGATTATGTAGTTTAATGTCTTTCCGGACATAAGTGACTTTTATACAGTTTAGCGTCATGTAGTTAGGACGTCACAGTTTAATATGTTTCTGGACGTAAGGGACTGTAAAATAATTTAGGTTCATATGCATAGACCGTTGATGATGCAGTTTAAGGTCATACTGGACCATGGTGTAGTTTAAGGTCATACTAGACCATGGTGCAGTTTAAGGTCATACTGGACCATGGTGCAGTTTATGGTCATACTGGACCATTTAAGGAACGTTTTCACAGTTTAACGTCGTGTGGGACGAAAGTACAAATAGTTTAAGGTCATATGTATGGACCATTGCTTTATAGAGTAATGTCATATAGCAAGGACGAAATACAGTTTAAGGTCATACTGGAACATTTCTGAATATTTTAACGTCATATAGGAAGGACAAAATACAGTTTAAGGTCATACTGGACCATTGCTGTATAGTCTAACATCATATAACAAGGACAAACTACAGTTTAGGGTCATACTGGACCATTGCTGTATAGTTTAACGTCATATAACATGGACAAAATACAGTTTAAGGTCATACTGGACCATTTCTGTATAGTTTAATATCATATAGAAAGGAAAAAATACAGTTTATGGTCATACTAGACCATTGCTGTATAGTTTAACGTCATATAGCAAGGACAAAATACAGTTCAAGGTCATACTATACCATTTCTATATAGTTTAACGTCATATAGCAAAAACAAAATACAGTTTAAGGTCATACTGGACCATTGCTGTATAGTTCAACGTCATATAGCAAGGACAAAAAATAATTTAAGGTCATACTAGACCATTTCTGTATAGTTTAACGTCATATAGCAAGGACAACAAAGGTACTTTGCAGTTTATACAAAATACTTTTTCAAAAATCTGGCATTGGTTGGAGTAGTGATGAGTTCACCATCCATTAAGATTAATGAATAACCTCCATTAGAGTAGACCCTATGTATTGAATAAGGTCCTTCCCATTTTGGCTCAATATTGGGAGGTTTCTTTCTTAGTATCATTGGAGTTCTGAGAACTAATACCAATTCTCCCTGAGTGAATGAACGAAGATGAACTTTTTTGTTAAAATCTCATGCTATTCGATTCTGATAGACTTCCAAGTGGTGCAAAGTGCACAATATTTTCTCATATAACCATTCCAATTCATTCATTCGCTTTTGAGATTGTTCATCTGTAGATGATTGATCACAAATGGAAACTCTGAGCGAGGGTAGTTGAACTTCAATGGGCAAGACGACTTCCATTCCATATACCAATGAATATAGAGTTGACCGAGTTGAAATGCGGGTGGTAGTCCGATAATCCCATAAAGCATGAAAGAGTTTATCAGGCCATGACCTCTTATCTTTATCTACCATCTTTTGCAGTATATTTGAAAGGGTATTTTTAAAGGCTTCTATCTGCCCGTTCTCCGTTTCATGATATCGAGATGAATGGTTGGATTTGATGTTGTATTCGTGATACAACTTCTTCACCTCGGATGAACAGAAATTGGTACCATTGTCCGTCAATATGGTACGAGGGACACCAAATCTGGTAATGATGTTAGACTTGATGAAGCTAACAATGCATTTAGAACTTACTTCCTTGAGAGGTATTGCCTCTGCCCATTTGGAAAAGAAGTCAGTAGCAGTAAGAATGTACTTAAACTTCTTGGCCGTAGCCTAAGGGTAAGGTCCCACCACATCCATTTCCCATGTGGCAAATGGCCATGAGTATTTAGCTGTATGAAGAAACTCTGGAGGTTGATGAATGAAATTGTCATGTAGTTGGAATGAATGACACTTCTTTGTGAAATCGACACAATCTCGTATCATTTAAGGACAAAAGTATCCAAGCCTTCGAATCTAATCAGACAGTCTACGTCCAGACTGGTGGGCACCACAAACTCCTGCATGCACGTTTTTCATGACAGCCATTATCTCTTCACCATCAATGCATCTGAAGAGAACTCCATAAAAACCACGTTTGTAGAGAATTTTTTCTAGGTGATCTGGGCTATCATAAAGAGTAAAATTAACCACACGTCACCAGAGTTGGTCTTTCTCATCTCTATCAAGTGGAAGTGTTCCATTTTAAAGGTATTCCCTGATAGGTGACATCCATCCTATAGTATGACCATAAGGTTCAGGAATGGGACAAATTTCATTAATTTCCTCTGTTCTAATTCGAATTTAAGGTGAAATTGCACGACGGTGGGCAATACTGATGGTTGTCTTGTCCCGATTTGGATCTTCCAGAGCTGTGGCTATATTAGCCAATGCATCAGCTTGAGCATTTTGTGATCTTGGGACTTAAGAAAATGTCAGTTCCAAAGGGAATTCCGCCATTAACTCTCTGAAGTAATCATACAAAGGGATTAGTTCTTCTTTTTTGATGGCATAATCCCCATTGACTTGTTTGATTACCAGGTCTGAATCACCTTTCACCTTTAAGTGATTCACTTGTGCTTGAGGTGATAATTCCAAACCTATGATGAGAGCTTGGTATTATGCTTCATTATTGGTACCACATTCCCACAATAAGAAGGAATAAGGTAACACTGCCTTTTTTGGAGAAATGAGCACAATTCCTAATCCAACTTTGTTGAATTTTGGATTTTCCATTTTCCTCCATGTTGGACTTCTGGAAGCACCATCAAAATACATTTCCCATGCCTGAGGACTTTCTTGAATAGACAAGACATCCTCATCATAGATTTCAATATCTAAAGATGTGTCTTCCACTGAAGGGTGTTCAACTAGGAAATCAACTAGATCTTGGCCCTTTATCGCCTTTTGAGACACATACTGAATGTCGAATTGCTGCAAAATAACTGCCCACCTTACTAGACGTCCTGTAATAATTGGACGACTTAGGATAAATTTGAGCGGGTTATTGCGAGATACCAATTGGACCTCGTGATGTTGCAGGTCGTGTCTCAACTTCTGAACTGCAAATATTAATGCCAGGAAGCACTTTTCAATACTTGAATACCGGGTTTCTGCTTCAAGCATGGTTCGAATAAGATAGTAGAGACTGTTTTCATTCCCAGCATCATTCTTTTGAGCAAGAAAGGCACCCAATGATCGCTCTAGAGCTGTCACATAGAGGATAAGTGGTCTTCCTTCAACATGTGTCATGAGTACCGGTGGACTCAAGAGGTATTTCTTGAGAATATCAAATTCTTCTTGACATTCTTCAGTCCACTGGTAAGTGACTCCCTTCTTCATCAATTTGGTGAAGGGTAAACTTTTTCTTGCTAAATTGGCGATGAAACACTGAATATAGGCTAAGTGTCCTTGAATTCATCTTAATTCTTTCAAATTTTGAGGAGGTGACATACCAAGGATTGACTTGGTCTTCTTAGGATCGACTTCAATACCACGATGGCGTACAACAAAGATGAGAAATTTTCCTGAGGTTTCCCCAAAAGCACATTTTAAGGGGTTCATCTTCAAATTATGTTGTCGAAGCTTGCATAATATGACTTCCAAATCAGCCAAGTGATTATAACATTATTTGTATTTAACTACCAAATCGTCTGCATAGCATTCAACAAACTTCCCTAAGAAGGGTTTGACGATATGATGCATGGCACGCCGATAAGTTGCACCTGCATTCTTTAAGCTGAAGGGCATTAACCGGTAGAAAAACACACACTGAGGGGATCTGAAGGCTGTAGATTCCTCATCTTCTGGGGCCATTCGGATCTGATTATATTCAGAATATCCATCCATGAAGGAAATTTCATCACAGCCAGTTGTTTAATCAATTAGAAGTTATGAAATCAGAACTGGGAAATCATCCTTAGGACAATGCCGATTAAGATCTCTGAATTTGATGGAAACTCGAATTTGTCAGTTGTTTTTCTTTAAAGGGACAATATTAGCCAACCATTTGGGATATTTAACTTCTCTGATGAAGTTAGCTTTGATAATCTTATCCACTTCAGCTTCAATTTTGGAAGCATAAGTTGTGTTTGTTCTTCTCCGGCTATCTTAAATCCTTGATGTTCTTCTAGTAAACACAAATGATGAGTAGAAACATCAGGATCAAGCCCGAGCATTTCTGTATAGTTCGAGGAAAATATATCTCTATTTTGATTTAGAAAAGAAATATACATCTCTTGCTCTTCAAGAGTCATGGCCGCACTGATTAACGTGGGGCATGGATCTCCTTTTGTACCCAGATTTATTTCTCTGAGTTCATCCACAGTGGTAGAGATACTCTCTTCAAATACTATAGGAGCATCTCTGAGATCTTCCTCTTCTTCTTCATCATGTGTTATTTCTTCCGTTTCTACTAGCATAGTAGATGATAAAGTAGAATTCTCATGATCCGAAGAGATGTCAAAATATGTATATTTTGAAGAAGAAGATTCCATTTCCGACCCGATTGATGATGAAGGGTCTTCTTTGGTTAATAAAGAGGAGATGATGGATTGAGAATCGACATCATTTTTCACCTCCGATGTTGCTATAACTTCTTCTGGCCTAATTGGCGAAGCATAGAATTGTTGGATTTCAGCAGATGAAATGAAGACGTCACCATTTGTGCTTTCATCACTGCTTGGTAGATTACCAATTTCTCCCATGTTGTCTGGCTCGATTTCCGTAATTGACATTACGGATCCTTCCATAAGAGTATTTTGATTTGGGTCTATCTTGTCAATTTGACCGATAGACAACACATAATCTTTACTCACATGTGTAAATGGATTTACTGGATTTTTTTCCAAACCATATGGAGCATTAACTTTGGTAATCTTCTTTGTTATGGATTTCTACCTTTGCTTCATGTGATAGAATTCCACCTCAATGTATTGAGACTCACATGTCTTGAACGGGGCATTATCACCATACAATGTCCCAACTTGATCATCGAAACAATATTTGAAACATTGATGTTATGATGAAGGGATATCCGCATGTTGATGTAGCCAGGGTCTTCCAAGCAAGATGTTGAAGGCTGAGTCTTGATCAACAACCATGAAATCTGAATTGGATACAAGATCTCCAAAATGAGTTCTGAGTGTAACCTCACCCAGTGGTTCTTGTTCATTTTTATCATATCCCTGTAGCATCATGGTGGAAGGAGATAAATCAGATTCCATGAGGCCCAATCGACAAAGTGTATGAATGGGCATGAGGTTGACTCCTGAACCATTGTTAATGAAAGCTCTTCGAACATCCATGCCATTGACCTTGACTGATAAGTACAATGGTCTAATATGTCCATGAACAACATCATCTTCATCTTCATCAGTAAAGGATATTATTGCATGGAATTCTGCAGGATTATTTTCTATGTGATAGACTTTAGCTGCAGAAATTTCAGTTTCAAACTCATGAGGACTTGACAAAGCCTCGATGAGTGCTTCCTGAAGATCATTTAATAGATTCAGAGCATCCAGAATTGATAACTTGGCTGGTACTTGGGCTAAGTGTTTCAATATATCATACTTTTGATCTAGAGGCCTGCATTTTCCAATAGGAATATGTAGTTTAGTAGGTACCTTGGAAGAAGATGCTTTGGAAGT
Source organism: Viscum album (assembly GCA_963277665.1). Taxonomy (NCBI): domain Eukaryota; kingdom Viridiplantae; phylum Streptophyta; class Magnoliopsida; order Santalales; family Viscaceae; genus Viscum; species Viscum album. The sequence continues at coordinate 230,227,588 of OY728143.1, forward strand.
TGATGCATCTTGTATTGGGATAGGAGTTGGCAATATTCCTGGTTTTGGAAGATTAGACCGATTAGATCCATTTATTTGCTGAGAGGAAGAAAATGGAACATTCAACCGGTATTCCAAAATAACTGTGCCAGGACTGAATTTTCTATTGGTAGAAGAACTTTCTTGTTCTTGCTGAGCTCGCTGAAGAGCTCTACCACGAGTTTCTGCTGCGTAAACAGTTCTAGCCGGGGTAGAATTGGAATAGTGGCTTATGAAAGATCCACGTCTTCCCCTGTATCCTGAGCCCCTGGAACTTCCTCTGATTCCTCTATTTGATAGAATGAATTCAGGCTCATTGAAATCGAAACTTCGAAGGGCATATGGATCTATTAATTGAATCATATTAACAGAACCAAAGATTAATTCTTCTTCTGATGAAGACTCTGCCTGATTATCCTGTTTAGGCTGTGCCATTTGGTGGGGCGGTGCCCATGGATTTGAAGTAGATGGCATGAAGTCCTCCAAAGTCAAAGATAACTTAGACTCTGAAACATACTCATCTTCTTCTGATTCTTTTTCTTTCTTTCAATCATGTCATTTTTTGAGGACTTTCCCTTTGACGAAGAGGGTTTTTCCGAAACATTCATGGCAGAAGACACAATTGGTTTCTTTAATTGTGTTCACAAAATAACATGAGTTTGATTGACTGTCTTTATGAACATCCAATCATCATACTTATGTGCATTATTTCTTTTGACTACTTTCTATTCACCTTCCTCCTCTGGAACTGTAGCAGTGACACATGCTACCTGGGCTGAGGAGCCTTTCAATGTGACTTGTCCCAAGTCGACCATCTTTTGCAGGAGGTCTTTGAAGACAAAACACTCCTTGATGGGATGCCCCAACATTTGATAAAAAGGTAAATAATTAGGATGGTCTTCATCTCCTTTCTTGTTTGGCCTCTTGGGTATTGGCAATTGAACCAAATTGTTTTCAAGAGCCAAAATGAAATAACCAGGAACTAGTTCATTTCGGAAAGAGTATGTTCTGCTCTTCATATCCTCAAATTGTTTTCGTCTTTGATCTTTTTGATCGTCTGGATGAAAAGGCCTTTGTTGTTGGCGCTCACAAGGTGGAGCCCTTCGAGAAGATGAAGGTTTTGAGGTAGAAATAGGTACAGGTTTTTGTTTAAGCATAACTGTAGCAGTTTCTACATTACCCATTCTCTATCCTGGAGCTGATAGAATTACACGAGATTTAGCCTTAGCCTGTATAATGGAATCTTCAATCTGCTGAGCGATTGAAGTAAATTCTCGAAACCCTCCTGTGTATTTCATAGGGATTAACGGCGTGCATAATTCTTCTTGCAGACTTGCCACACAGCTTGGTAACAATTCTTCTTGAGGGAGTTCTATACTCAAGGAATATGTTAATCCCTTCCATCGAGCAATGAAATAAGAGACCCTTTCAATCTGCCTTTGCTTACTGTTTGTAAGATCGAAAACTGTTGTCTTTTGAAAAGTTGATCTGAACTGAAGGAGGAATTTTTGGAGAATATGGTACCATCCGGTAATTGACCGGGATTTCAAGCTTGTATACCAAACAGAAGCCGGTCCTTGCAATTTTCGCACGAAGAATATGAGTTTCACTGCTTATTGCTGCTCCGAAGTTCCCACCATAGGAACGCAACAAGAAATGTAATGCATCAAATGTTGTTCAGGATCGCCTGATCCATTGAAAATAGGGAATACAGGGTTCCCAAAAGTGGATGGAGGAGAAATTGAATCTACCCATTCAGGGTAAACTTTCTTTTCTGGTTGAACTTGCACACATTTCCCTTCCATAGCTTCTAAACGAGCTATTAATGACTCAATAGTAGTTGTTAACTTTTGAGAAACATCCAGTGGAACTTGGACTTGGGTAGGTACAATAACTGGATCTTGGACAGATGTGGCGATTGGTGATGCAAATTATGGTAGAACTGCCAACTCTTTTTGCACTTGACCCGTAGGATTAGAATTATGAGGGTGTACTGAGAGAGGAGGATATTCTTGATCCATCTCAGTAGCTGCAACAAATTCCTTTGGCTGACTGACTCTAGTATGCTTAAGAAGAAGACTACTTTGAAGTAGTTCTACATTGAACCTTCTTAATCCCTTCATTTATTCTTCCTCTTGTGCAAACCTTTTCTCTAGTGGGAGCGATTGACCTTCTCTAGAGGAAGGATATGTAACATGGTTCTTTCCCTTTCCTTTGTTGGGTCCTTTTCGGAGAGGGGGAAGTGGGTTACTTGAAGGATTACATAGGTTCTGAGTAATCCTTTGACTTTTTGTACGCACACCTTCTTCATTTGTGTCGGTGCATGCATCTTCTTGAGCATGAACCTCTTAATATGAATCCCCTGAGTGACCCTCATTTGGTGGATCAGAAACAACGACATTGATGACATTGATTGATGCATAACTCATCGTATCCCTTCTATCAGAATTTCTGTCATATTGTCTTCTTCCATGTCTTTGATGAGACATTTCCTTTAATTGATTCAATCCCTTGGGAACTTCTTGACGAACCGTAATTTGGAGGGAATCTCCTGATCATTTTTCTCTTCGTTCCTCTTGAGGTTTTTCCCCAATCGAGAAAAGACTGACTTTCTCTGAGGAGGGGATTGATGATTTGAAAAAGTCCCCAGTCTAGTGGACAGGGGATGTTCCTGCTATTCTCTCTCAACTCCCCGAATCCTTTTAGTTGATTATGAGGGTTGGTTTAAAAGAGTCCCCAGTCTGGCGAGCTGGTGTGGTTCTTGACATGCTATGTCTGAGACTTTCTTGAAAGTCCTCCTGATCTTGCAAACCTTAGTCTGGAAATTAGCTAGATGCATTAAACTGTTCCCGCTTTTATCACCCATTTCAAAAGACCGTTGGATGATTTTTGACACTTCTGTCACTTGGTGACGTGCTTTCTCTAAAGGAGAGGCATGTTTAATATTCTCATTTTCTTGATGCAAGAGTAATTCAATAACTTGTTCTCTATATTCTTGATTTTGAGAGGAACTAGTTGAAGCCTGTTCTTTGGCAGGATTTTTATTACAAACAAAGCCCATTGACTGTGGCCAGCCATGGGCAATAACATTGCATGAGACCATTTTCAGCGGGCTTTGCTGACTGGAGAGCACCGTGAAATGCATTTCTCCAAGAACACCCTATCCTCTGACACGAATACCAGATGTGGCATTGGCAATTAACTGACACAATCTTCTTAGTGAACGAAGGCATGAACGTTAAAGGGATCTCTACTACTTTTCAGCCTTCGGATATTGAGAGAGTGAAAGAGACACCAAATCAATCTGACATTGTAACCCTTCTATTATCTTAAGATGATTTTCATATTCATAATAAGATAATAATTTCTTTTTTAACTGACAAAGAGTTTTCCATATGTTGAGATGAATATCATGAATATCATCTTCCATCAACACCCTGGGCTATCTTCTAATTGAGAAAGCATTTCACCTACTAGAGATGAAGCTTCAGACATGAATGGTTTCGCATTTGCAAGTGCCTCAAGATAAGAGGGCTTTCTCGGCACTACATTGTCCACTGGAGCATTTTCTGGGCAATGTGCATCAGTACTGCGGAGAGGAATTTCGCAGCGAAATTCATCATCATGGGGACGACCACCATAATGGGTTACAGCAAAAGATGAGATCTCTTGATCCTTGGTCTTCTGACCACACAGAGGGTTCCTATGGCCCTCATCTGAAGATATAACTTCTAGATCGACCGAATTGTCAAGAAGAAAGCCTTTATGAGGAAGTGTCTATTGAAGACCTTCGGAATTAATGTTCCCACTAACGGGAAATGAGGGAGTAGAATCTTGAATTTCAACAGATAATTGTCTCAGGTCTTCAATAACTCCATCATCGAGCAAGGCCTTATTACAGATTGGATCTTGATCTCCTGACTGTGCTGGGCTCGTCTTTTTCTTAGACGCCTTATTAATCACCTTGGAAACCACTTGTTGACGAAAGTGGCTGCTCTGAGAAGGTGTATATGCCTGATCAGGAAATATGGCCAGGTTAGGCTGATGATCTCTACTCAAATCAGGTGTATGTGCCTGACTTGGTTGTCCGTATGATATGGGGGAGTATGCTCCACAACCCTCTTGGACTGGAACAGATGTGTGTGTGTGTTCCAGAATGAATTGTTGATGTGTCACTCCACTGGTAGGGATATATTTATGTGTCTTTCCCTGAGATGCCACAGAAGTTGTTATAATATCCTGGAAGGCATCCAGAATATGAGCAGAGATTTGCTTCTGCTCTTTCACCATTGATAGAATATGCTTGGTGACTTCAGCTTTTGGAACGGGAATATACGTCCATTCCGGGATTGGAGCAGGTGTATGTGCCTGCTCCTGTACTCCATTTCATGTCAGTGAATCCTGAAAGTACCCATGTGTGGGGACAGAGAGTTGAGTCTGCCTCCTATTTGTTGTCGGGGATTTTCGACCACCTTCTCCGAATGCTACCAAGCGAGACTGTTGATAGGCTTGATAAATACTAGCAGGTGTATGTGCCTTCTGATTGCACTTCACCAAACATGGTTCAAGAGATCCATAATATGTAGTCAGACGAGCCTGCTGACTAGCTGATGATGTATAAACAGGTGTATGTTCTTACCTATAGTACTCTTCCGGAATTGCCTAGCAGGATTGGCGTGATGCTGCCAGATGACTGTCCTGGACATCGGAATTAAAACAGACAGGTGTATGTGCCTGCTCATTTCTTGCCACCAATTTAGGTTGGTGGACTTCTCCGGAGATGGTAGAGATGAGAACCTGCTCACTATTGACTGGATTCCACCTCTGGTGGTTCATCTTTCTTGCTCGGGTTTGAGGAACCTGAGCTAAACGCCTGGAGTCGGTACCCTCATCATGTTTAGGGCGCACTGCCGCACGAGTCTGGCATCGATTGTTGGTGGGAGCCCTCAGGAAGGACTCCTGTCTATTTGAATTAAGGACCTTAGGGACCTGCTCATTCACCTCCCTAGAATAAGGGAGTGAATGGTGATTGCATTCCGGGGATAACGACCAGAAACAGTTGGAGACGATAGTCAACAATTCCTGCTTCATGATCACTGGTCGTCGTTTTCTGGATGACCGATGTGAGTTGTTTACTTGGAGGGCTTGTCAGGTAGCCTCCAGAGTTGGGATGGTACCATGTTGACGATACTCCTTAACCAGCGCGTTTGATACCCAGCGTTGAAGATGCTGAGTAGGTGATATCATCCTTAGAGAGGACGACGATCTAGTAGGAGTAGCAGCAGTAGCATTTTCAGCAGTAGTATTCACAGGTGTCAATATGAGAGCACCCATTCTAGAAATGTAGAAGATCTTGGAAAAGAGTGCCTATTTGATATAATAGACGTAATCCAGATAAATTCAGCCACTACATCTTTTGGATGAGCACATATATCAATGATTGTTTTCGTTGGCCCTCTCATTGAGTTTTAAATAGGGGCCTAATAAAATAGGTAAAAATCATTTTAACTTGGTTAAGGATTCACGTCGAGTTCACCATTTTTTTCCCTCATATTCCGGGGATGACCTCCTTTTGATGGGAAGTTCAAACTTTCTGATTGGTTTCTAATAGGTTTTTTCGTATAACCGAAAACATCCAATGATTCCACATCCATTCAGACCTACTTTCCAAAGGTAGGCGCTTATTAGTTTGTGGACTGATGAGGCTTAGGAATTTTCATTGGTTGAGAGGATGGGAGGTCAGACTCATCACACCTTTTTGATGGGAATTATTGTCTACTCTGGGACTGTCTTTATATATTTAAGTTATGTTCATGAATCCTTATTACATTACCAAGTATAAAATGAGTTTTCCTTTAGATCTGACAATCAATGATTGATATGTAGGAAATTTAGAGAATATTTTAAAATTATTCAAGGTTCTTCATCGATATAGAATCATCTATATTTATTAGAGATTCTTGGTCAATGGTACACTTCGACACATTTATATAGAAGTCTCTTGGTCAGTATGATGACCATGCTAGTTTCAAAGAAACTCAGTGGGGTTCTTGAAGTTTATTTTCATTCAGAAGGACATGGATTATTTCAGAGTTGGGATCGAACCCGCAGACGGGCTACCTATGTATCCTTTGTTTAGAAAAGAAATCAGAACCCACATAGTTTGAGTAAGGTAATATGATGTGTATGATTGATGGCTCAAAGAAGGATGTCATAATTACTTTTACACTCTAAGCTCACGTGAGTCATGCTCGACGTGAGAAACAAGAGGTATTGGTAAAAAATTAGACATATGTGCCATGAATGATACAATCACAAGAAATAAAGTGGGTCTTATGTATGTATGAATGTCCAGATAAATGACGGTTAGGATTTAATTTAGGGATGAAATCCAGGAGCAAGGTCCATAAAGGTATATGTGCTTCATGGAGATTTTGAATACTCTAAATTGGGGCTTACTCCTAAAAAGGAGGCCCAAATTAGGGGAATACTTATGATTGGGTTTTACTCTTGAAAGGAATCCCAGATCAAAGGTAAATTAGGACTGGTTAAGAGAAATTAAGACTGGGGATTACTCTTGAAAAGGAGGCCCATGTTAAGATATTTGTAAAAAATAAGGGACTTGGGGCTTACTCCTGAAGAGGATGCCGATATTTGAGACTGGGGCTTATTCTTGAAAAGGAAGCCCAGTTAAAGGGAATTAAGCTTTGTGGCTTACTCCTAAGGAGGATGCCCAAGTTAAGAATTATGATTGGGACTTACTCCTGAAAAGGAGGCCCAGGTTAAGTGAATTAAGGTTTGGGGCTTACTCCAAAGGAGGATGCCCAGATTTGATAACATTAAGAATTGTGGCTTACTCCTAAGGAGGATGCCCAAGTTAAGAATTATGACTGGGAATTACTCGTGAAAAGGAGGCCCAGGTTAAGGGAATTAAGGTTTGGGGCTTACTCCTGAGGAGGACGCCTAAATTGGGGGACTGGGGCTTACTCCTGAGGAGGATTCCCAGATTTGATAACTTAAAAATTGGGGCTTACTCCTAAGGAGGATTCCCAAGTTAAGAATTATGAGTGGGACTTACTCATGAAAAGGAGGCCCAGGATAATTGAGTTCTCTCATCTTAAAGGATGAGGTTTAATGAATGAAATATCAATCTTTAGTGACATAAAGATGTTTAAATCACTACGTTTTGAGAGATATTCTACAGAGTTCCTTTTAGATAAGGAAAAAAAATCAAGAAATCATGCCATAAATGGATTTGTACAGTGTGGTGAAGATTGAATCTTGAATAGGAGAGGTGGAATGGCTTAAGAGGGGTGAAATGGGAATGAAGGGCCCCCAAAAAGGAAGGGGCACGCAAGCCCTGGTCGCGTAGGTATGCCTGCGCGAAACATGGTGTACTTGCGCAACGGTTTACCAGCAGGGTAATACTTGAGTGACTCTTGATTAAAGCCTTTAGAATACTCTTGGGGTTCTTCCAGAAAAGGGGCGTGCAAGTTCTATTGAAGGAGTAAGGCGACGCGCAAGTGTGGCCTTTTCCCTTAAGGGCTGGCCACTCAGGCATGCAAGTATTGATGAGTTTCAACACTTAGGCCTTCCTCCCCCTCTTTAGATCTTCCGTTCTAGGTAAGAAAATTACCTTAGAAGTGTGTCAGAAGCTTTGAGAAGAGACTAGGGCGCCGGGAGCTGAAATCTGAGTTTCTGAAAAAAAAAATCATCATCGAATGGGGGGCCCACATGGTCTATTTATAGGCAGGAGAAGACCCCGGGTGGTTATCACTTAGGTCGCGCAAGTCACTTGCGCGGCCATAATGCGTCGCGCAAGTGGACTTGAGCGACTATGAGGAAACTTGCGCGAATTATGGGCAATCTTCTCTTTGTTCATCCCTTTGTCGATTTTTGATATTTTCTTTAAAGGTTTAATTAATTTGTGCTAAGTCATCTCCCTTTACATTCCTTTGGACTCTGTGACGAAAAAGGAGCATCAACAACATTTTATTTTAGAGACATGGATATATTATTTTAATAAATTTCTCATCCATGAGAACATATTCCTTTTATAATTATTTAGTCTACTGTATGAACATTTTCAATCATTGTTGTTGAAAAAAAATTCAAGTGACCATTTTTTGAAATTTAAAAACATTATCACTAAAGTTAATGACAATTATTTTATAATTAAAGATGTTTTTATATACAATTGGGTTTTATATCTACTTTGAACACATACACTGTGTATCCCATTATACCACAACATTATCAATTCATCATGGTTTTATTTTGATGTATCCCATTTTTAGAATTAGAATTCCAACATCCCTTTTTCCAATATTTTGGGTTGTTTCACCTTTTCCTTCAATAGTTTCTATAAACTTCACCTGTTAAATAATATTGTATCCAAGTCATTAAATCGATTTGTAATGATGTTTTCATTATATGTTAAACTCTTCTTTCTTTATTTAGTGTATTATATATAATTCCTCTTAACATTTTTTATGTATTTTATTTCTTCATATCATATATGTTATAGTATATGATGTGTTTTGATTATTATCCATGATTTCTTATATTTTTCATATTTATTTTAATCAAATCAATTCCCACTTATAATCTATGAAAATTTTATATTTACCATAAAATTTTGGTGTCTTATTTTTTATATACAAATTATTTCATTATTTAATGATTGATGTTTCATTATATAGTGTTTCTTAAGAGAAACAATGATATGTTACAAGAATTTATCATTGACTATATTTTCTTCAAAACACAAATACATTCACACTCATTAGATAATATTTCTCTGTCATATTAATATTTAAATCCTAAATTAATTAGTCTATTTTTTGTTTTTCCTTTAATATTTTAGTTGTTATATTTTGTTATTTAATTTTACAATAATTGTAATTACATTAAAATTTAAAATGGTGTACCTTTACACTTAGCACATGAAGTTTCACATTATCATTGAATACACAACCTCTATATTTTATTTTTTTATAATTTTATATTTAAAATATCATTCATCCAAATCATTATTTATATAATATTGTTTCTATATATTTTCACACACATATATATATATATATATATATATATGTCTTTTTGAAAGTATTTTTACTTTAACTTTGTTAACAATGAAAACATCTCCCACCTCTAATTCCAAGATATTCATTTTTAAATATTATTTTGTTAAATCTTATTTTATGTCCTGAAACTTGTAAAATCTCACATTTTCAATCCATTTGGATGTAACTAATACTAAATATAACTTCATGTAATATATGTTAAATTATATAAATATTAACAAATGAATCAACCTCTTAATATATGTTTTCTAGGGTCATCCACATCAATATATATATATATATATATATTATATCACATCATCCATTTATAGATATTGTAATTTTAATTTTTCGACTTAAATATATATCCCTCATACCCAAACTGGCATTCCAAAAGCATATAAAACTTTCCCAAACTACATAGGCTCTTTTATGTTCCCTAGTATAACATTAAATTATTATAATGATCTACCCTAGTAAAATAATTATATATTAATAAATTTATTTAGAATTGAAATAAAACCTAGTATGCCCATTATTTAATCTTGTCACCGAATTTATTTTTAAATATATGAAACAAGAAATACACATTAATTAATTATATTGAAAATATAATATTTTTTAAAAAGAAAATATAAAATTCCATTGAATATATATTGTGTTTATAAAAAATTTCATAAGAAAATGTACGTGGACTATAATAATGTCTTGAAATAAAACAAAATTAACATAGGGATTATCACATTATAAAACATTGTTTGGTCAATATACCAAAAATTTCAAAGGGATACATGTCATTATTTGTTTTCCTCTTAATTAAGTAAGAAAATTGATTCCTTACCAATAAGATAACACATGATTAACAATCTATATTAATAACAATGATATACAAGAAGGGTTGTGTATAAAAAAAATGATACATCAGAATTTATTGTACATTTCATTTAATCTTATAAGAAACATGCTAGTCTAAATTTAATTAATGAAAAGAAATTTATTTCATATGAGTGAATTAAAATATGAAAAGATATATTTATTTTTTCATTAAAATGATGATAATTCAAAAAATCATAACCAATTTGATCAAGGAAGAATGAAACGCCATCAGAAATTGTAGCCATCAACATTTTGTGATAATATATTATGACCTATTGAGATAATTTCATTCTTAAATTTTATAAAACAATCCAAGTAGATATATGATATGAACATATCCAAAAAACACATGAATTACTATCTCTTTTCCTAATAGACGTAAAAGTTCCCTAAAAATGATATGTTAAATATATAAGGTTATAATTAATGTCTCATATATATAGTATTAAATTAATTTCTAGTATACCCACATAGATTACCCAGTCTTCATATGTTTTTTTTTGAAATTTAAATATCATAGTATCAAACAAATATTTCATAAAATACTTATAAAACCACAGATAAAACCTTATTAATATAAATATCTTTCACATAAATATAACCACATTCTATGTCAATAATGAGATACAATTCATACAAAATAACATTGGGTAATATAAGAATGATGTAATTAAATTTCATCATATAATTTCTATGTCAAACAATACTTTATACATAACAAATTGAAACCATGATTTTCCACTTTATATATCTACCATCAATCATATATTCGGAATGTGTTCCAAGTTAATAAAGCGAAATCCAATAATTTTTTTAGATATTAATAAAATTTAAAATTAGAATTAAATTATAAATTTGAGGTAATTCATGTGTGCCCACTTATAATTTGATATAAATTTAACATTAATAATTCTTCTTTTTATATAATTGTCATAAATAATGTTCAAAACGAATATATTTAAATTAAATTAAATAAAACTCTCAATAACAGTTTTTATGTTAAATAAATGGAAATTTATAGAATCACCTACCAATAAATATTACAACTTGTCCTTTTATTAGAGCTATAAACCGACATTAATAGCACTAGAAAAGCGCTGTTAATGCCACCGTAGATAAAGGGGTGGGAGGTGACCTTTATTAGTGCTTTTTAGCGCTGATAAAGGGGGGACTTTATCAGTGCTATCTTGAGCACAGATAATATGGCCCTTTATCAGCGTTCTATTAGCACTGTTAAAGGAATCCTTTATCAGTGCTCAAAAAATCCCTGATAAAGGCACCTGCCCTTGCACCTTTACAGTCAACACCTACACAACTGCACACCTGAACAAAATAGCTCCTTCACATGAACCAAGAACTGAATGACGGCACATCGCACAAAATATTTTAAAAAACAATGCTATATAAATTTACTTAACATCATGACTAAAAAAACACACTACTATATACATTTCAAACAATGTTTTACATGGTTAAAATTATAATTATACAAGAATAGTTATAAACATTAATGTTTAATCCTTTGATATCCGTGATCCCCTCTCAAAAATTTTCTTCCACAGTATTTTTTTCTAAGCAATGCATCCAAACTCAAGGAAATTTTTTTACCTATATAAGAAACAAATATTATGTTAGTAATAAAATAAGGAAATAAATTAAAATATTAATATGAAAGAGTACATTAATATGGAAATGTGGAACAAAAATATTGAAGTGATAAATTCAAATGTTTTCATTCTGATAACAATGAAAGGGAATAATGTAAAATCAATATGTTTTTGGATGATTTATCTCATTTAATAAATACTGATTCCTTATCTAATGAAAAGATTTACCAGTCACACCATGCGTCATATTGAGGTGCAGTTGATTCTTATATGTCACAAATGACTCATGTATCGTTTTCCTAAAGTATAAAAACAATCCTAGTGTGTTTTCTCATTTTTCCGTATGTCACTTGTGTTGTTTTCTAAAGTCAATGTCAATTTGAAACTGATATCAGACACTTTTTTCCAAACCGGTCACACAGTGCATCATATTAAGGTGTGGTTGATTCGTACATATCACAAACGACTCATGGATCATTTTCCTAAAGTATCAAAACAATCTGAACGTGTTTTCTTGGTTTGAATTATGTCACTTGTGTTGTTTTCTAAAGTTAACGATAATTTGAAACTGATATCAGACACTTTTAGCTGTACCGGTCACAACATTCATCGGATTGAGGTGCGGTTGATTCGTATCGGTCAAAAATGACTTATCGATTGTTTTACTAAAGTATCAAAACAATCCGAACACATTTTCTCGGTATGCCGTATGTCACTTGTGTTGTTTTCTAAAGGTAATATCAATTTGAAACTGATATCAGACACTTTCAGCCATACTGGTCACACCGGGTGTCATATTGTGGTACTATTGATTCATACACATCAAAAATGACTCATGGATCATTTTCATAAAGTATCAAAACAATCCAAACATGTTTTCTTGGATTTTCGTATGTCACTTCTGTTTTTTTCTAACGTTAATGTCAATTTCAAACTGATATCCGACACTATTAGCCATACCGGTCACACCGTGTGTCGGATTGTGGTTTGGTTGATTCATACATGTCAGAAATGACTCATGGATTGTTTTACTAAAGTATAAAAACAATATGAATGCATTTTTTCAGTTTTATATATGTCACTTTCGGTGTTTTATAAAGTTAATGTCAATTTGAAACTGATATCAGACACTTTCATCCATACCGGTGACACCATGCATCAGATTGTATTGAGGTTGATTCATACACATTACACGTGACACATGTATAATTTTAATAATGTATCAAAACAATCTGAATTTGTTTTCTTGGTTTTCCGTATGTCACTTGTGTCGTTTTCGAAAGTTAATGTCAATTTTAAACTGATATCAGACACTTTTATCCATGCTGGTCACACCATGCTTTAGATTAAGGTGAGGTTTATTTTTACACATCAAAATTGACAAATGGATTGTTGTACTAATGTATCCAAACAATACAAACATTTTTCGTGGTTTTCCATATGTCACTTGTGTTGTTTTCTAAAGTTAATGTCAATTTGAAACTGATATTAGACACTTTTAGCCATACTTGTCACATCATGCATCATATTGAGGTGCAGTTGATTCATAATTGTCAAAAAATGACTCATTTATCATTTTCCTGAAGTATCAAAATAATCCGACGGAATTTTCTCAGTTTTCCGTCTGTCAGTTGTGTTGTTTTCAAAAGTTAATGTCAATTTTAAACAGATATCAGACACTTTTAGCCATACCGGTCATACCTTGTGTTGGATTATGGTGAGGTTGATTCTTACATGTCAAAGATGACTAATGGATCATTTTCCAAATGTATCAAAACAATCCGAACACGTTTTTTTAGTTTACCATATGTCACTTGTGTTGTTTTCTAAAGTTAATGTCAATTTGAAACTAATATCAGACAATTTAGCCATACCGGTCACACTGTGCGTCAGATTGAGTTGCGATTGATTTGTACACGTCAAAAATGACTCATGGATCATTTTACTAAAGTATCAAAACAATATGAATGCATTTGCTCGGTTTTCCATATTTCATTTTTGTTGTTTTCTAAAGTTATTGTCAATTTTAAGCTGATATCATACACTTTTATCCATAACGGTCACACCATGCATCAGATTGAGGTGTGGTTGATTTATACATGTCACAAATGACTCATGGATCGTTTTCCTAAAGTATCAAAACAATCCGTATGCATTTTCTCAGTTTTCCATATGTTACTTGTGTTATTGTCTAAAGTTAATGTCAATTTAAAACTGATATCATACACTTTTAGCCATACCGGTCACACAATGCACTGGATTGAGGTGCGATTGATTCGTACATGTCAATAAATGACTCATGTATCATTTACCTAAAGTATAAAAACAATCCAAATGCTTTTGCTCATTTTTCCATATGTCACATGTGTTGTTTTCTAAAGTTAATGTCAATTAGAAACTGATATCAGACACTTTTAGCCATACCGGTTACACCGTGCGTCAGATTGAGGTACGGTTGATTCATACACGTCAAAAATTTCTCATAGATCATTTTACTAAATTATCAAAACCATCCAAACGCATTTTCTCGGTTTTCCGTACGTCACATATGTTGTTTTCTAAACTTAATGTCAATTTCAAACTTTTATCAGACACTTTTAGCCGTACCGGTCACACCATGCATCATATTGAAGTTCAGTTTATTCTTACACGTCACAAATGACTCATGGATAATTTTCCTAAAGTATCAAAATAATCTGAACACGTTTACATAGATTGTCATATGTCATTTGTGTTGCTTTCTAAAGTTAATGTCAATTTGAAACTGATATCAGAGACTGTTAGCCATACCTATCACACCGTTCATTGGATTGAGGTGTAGATGATTCTTACACGTAATAAATTACCCATGGATCATTTTCCAAAAGTATGAAAAAAATCTGAACGCATTTGCTCAGTTTTCCGTACATCACCCGTGTTGCTTTCTAAAGTTAATGTCAGTTTCAAACTATTATCAGACACTTTTAGCTATACTGGTCACACCATGCGTTAGATTGAGGTGTGGTTGATACGTATACATCAAAAATGACACATGGATAGTTATCCTAATGTATCAAAACAATCAGAACACATTTTCACGGTTTGTGGTATGTCACTTGTGTTGTTTTCTAAAGTTAATGTTAATGTGAAAATGATATCAAACACATTTAGCCACACCGATCACACCGTGTGTCAGATTGAGGTGCGGTTGATTATTACACGTCACAAATGACTCAAGGATTGTTTTACTAATGTATCAAAACAATACGAATGTATTTTCTTAGTTTTCCATATGTCATTTGTATTTTTTTCTAAAGTTAATGTCAATTTGAAATTGATATTAGACTCTTTTAGCCATACATGTCACACTGTGCATCAGATTGAGGTGTGGTTGATTCGTAAATGTCAAAAATGACTCTTGGATCATTTTCCTAAAGTATCAAAACAATACAAACAAATTTTCTCAGTATTCCGTATGCTAGTAATTCATAAGAGTCTCTCATTAAGTTATTCTTTACTAGAAACCCAAATCATTTCTAAAACCATTCTTCATAAACTAAGGATATGAAACATAAGAAAGGGTGATCATAGATTCTCAATAAGTGTAAAAAAGGGAGATATGAGTGATCATATAAAGATAATATAAGTAGTTGTAAATCACCTTCATTGTCCTATTTGTTTACATTCTTCCATTAGGTTCACTGCCCATTCATTTCTAAACACGTCTATATCATCTTGTGAATATGAGTTTTTGCGACAGTTATAGTAGTGCTGAAAAAATATAAGTTCACAAAGGATTAATAATTATTTTAAATGAACAAGTAATTATTTTCAAAAATACCTCTTCAGGGATGCTAGTTTGATCATGAAATATGATCTCTTTCATAAATTTACAAACATAATAACTACAGTCCTCTCCGTTTGTTTGTTTCAGACACTTCAGAAACATCAAGAAAAATAAGTAATCTATTTTTATATGTATTTGGATAGTGAAATATAAATATATATACCCAGATACTTCTCCATTTTTAGATCTCGTGTGCCATGTTATCCTTAGGCCCTGGATTCATTCTAGCCTTTAGACGATATTCATACACCACCCTATCATAACAGAATACTCATTAAAAGATAATATAAATTATATAAGTAGATATTTAGTTCTAAAATGTTAGATCTAGTGTATTACAAATTGAAAATTTCCATCATGCGTGGTCTGTTTGGTGGATATCCCTATAGTGAATCCAGAAAATAAATCGTTGGAGTATCTAAATTGACTGCAATGAGCATCCAATGCTGCCTAAAAACAAAAAAATGAATAAGTAATGATAGAAATAAAAATATAATTGATATGATTAAAATTTAGAGTTTTACCCCTACAACGTTGGTATTAAAAAGATCATGTCAGTCGTAATTTTGCATTGAAACGTTCTAAGCAGGTTTGACATTAATTTAGCCTGAAAATCGGAATCTATTTCTTTTTGTTGTGTATCCATGGTGTGAGGACTAACGTGTCCAAATTTATGTTCATGGTAAAATACCTTAAATTGTTTTTCATTTATAAACCTGTGAAAAATATGAAATGTATTTATCCATAATTATCATAGTATATCAGCTTATGTAAACTAAAATCATGAAAACATACCTCATGTATACATTTATAACTAAGGTGCCTGGCCAATCGTATGTGATGATTTTAGCTACACCTTCAGCACTAACGAAATCTAATGTTTCTTCTCCGTACATATCTTTTTCACAATCAATTTTGTGATTATTGCTGCCTTTCATTTTCGTATCCACATGAGCTTGAAATGATATTAAATGTGGATATATAATGGGTGGGGTGAAGGTTCTCTCATTAGATCGTTTTGATCGGTTGGTTGATCCTTTGGAGCCACTCTTTCGTTTTACCTCCTTCATTTTTCCCTTCTGTAATAAAATTAATTAGTTCAGCCCTTTTCTAATTAAATGTTAATGGTTCTTCTTGAAAAATGAATTGGAAATGAATACCTCCTGGTCGACATGTTTTTTTACAAGATTCGATAGACATGCAACAAATGTTCCAACAACTTTTTCCACCGTATGAATGTCATCATCATCATTTGGAATGGGTAGCTCGGTACTCGTCTCATGAGCTACGTTAATCGATACTTTGATAGGACTGGTTGGAAGTGTTCTGGAGTATAGCATGTCATTCTGCATATTGAGCATCGTAGCCCTCGCTACAAGGTGATGGGTGGGAGTTGACAGATATAAATCACAATCATTTTCACCATGTAGAATATCATTACAAGAAATGTATCAGTATCTATGTGATTCACATTTCATAGAAACAAATATTAGAACATGGATTACCTTGGTTAAGTCAAGTCTTTGAGGGGAATGACTCACCTCAAAGCTGGTGGGGGGTGGGGCAGGATCCTCTCGTGCGGGTTGTTCTTGAGATGTTTCTTCTCTTCGCCTATCCCCTATCAATGATTCTAGAAACTCTCCCTGAGTTTGTAATTTTTCTTCAAGGGTAGTTAGTCTATCTCTCATAATTTTCATTTCCTTAGTTTGTTCATCCTCTAGTTATTTTTCTGAAAATATGTCCGGGGTATCACCCCAAACTCCACACCTCTAAAGTGGCCATGCTGTTCTGGCCATTTTAAGGCTGCTGAAAGTATTTCCGCATCCGGTGCGGGTGTTATTGATTCTTGTGACTGTGTCAAATAGAAAATATGGTAAAATAAGTAATCATCGATATGTAATAGTTATTTAAATAAAAAAAATATATTATTCCATACTTACACATGTTTCCCACACTTTGGTGTCTTTTAATCTACTAGTTTCCCCTCTTTACTAACACGAGCCTCCTTCTATAGCACAAGGTGTGGGAAGGATGTGGCTTGGGATTTTGATTCATCAATCTTCATATAAACAGAGAAACATGGTTATAGTGTTGTTTTATGTTACAGAAAATTATTACAGTACTTTTAAAATATGTACCAATTGTTTTTCAATTTAAGCGTACCCCATCCTTGCTTTACAGTAGGGGTACACTGGTTTTCTGCTTGTTCTTTATTTTCAGCACTCAGTTTCTGTTTCATAAATTAAAAACTATCAATCACAGTGATGAATACAAGAAACATTATACAATGTGTTACCAAACACATTGTACCTGAAATGTCTGCTTCACACGACGGTTTCAAAACGCATCCCACACTCCTTGTGATATCAAGTGTGCATAAAGAGGAGGTGGGTGCGGCTTTATTTTCCCTTCAGCATCTTTCAGATGAAATTTCGTTAAAATGGTACGAAGCCTCTATGAACTCTTCCTGCCAATCTTAATACATATTCTTTGTGTGAGACATCTACAATAAATGCACTCTGCAAGAGACGATGAAGAGTTAGTAAATATTTCAGTATTTTATTTTCTTTTATTTTAATAAATTAAATAAATGATATTGTAATGTTACTGTAATCTCTTCTTACATTAATGTTTTCAGCCTGCTGACAACAAGGTGCCACAACTCTACATCAATCGGCACGCGTTGCTGAGTGATGATTCCAATGTAGCTACTAAACATGGCTTTGTTAAGGTTTACATGATGGGATCACTTATTTCATCCCACCTCATATTTGATGCCTTTTACTTTTTCCTTAAGGATTTAGGCTAAAATGGTCAAACACGGCGCACCTGCTTTTTTTATGCCACTGAGATTTCATTGCCTTCCATTTCCTCGGTTTCTGTATCATAATTATGTACATCCGAAGTGCTAGCATCAGCACTAGGACCAACAACAATAGGTTGAGAAACCTGTTGTACCTCAGCAGTGGGACCAACTACAACATGTTGAG
The DNA here is from genome assembly GCA_963277665.1 of Viscum album. NCBI lineage: Eukaryota > Viridiplantae > Streptophyta > Magnoliopsida > Santalales > Viscaceae > Viscum > Viscum album. The sequence goes on from OY728143.1 coordinate 230,245,970, forward strand.
AAACATGTTGTACCTCATCAGTGGGACCAGCTACACTGGTTGAGAGACCTGTTGTACCTCCACAGTGGGACCAGCTGCAACAGGTTGAGAAAATTGTTGTGTCTTGGGATTGGGTGCATCAGAAGATGCAGAAGTCATTATCTTCTGAAGTTGTTTAACATTTAATTTAGATCACATAAAAGTAGAATCAAACAGATAATAACATAATGTAACACAATCTATATTACAGCAAAAAAATAACATGATTATTGAACTCTCTTTTTTAAAGGGTGAAGAGATTTGACCCCTCTATCGACTATCCATATCACTTCATTGATGTCTCATATGACATAAAAAACATCATCTACATTGGGACCACTATGAAATGTTTGCGAAGTCCCAATGAAAGGGTCATCCCCCATTGAATTTTCATCTGAACCTTCAGCTGTTTTGGTCGAAAACAGAACAATTGACTAGTTTCAGTTTGCGGGATCTGGAATATAAAATACTTGCACTGTCTGGGATTCCATTATAAATGGTTCGTCATTCTACCCTTCCTTACTAAAATAAACTTTCACAATTCCCAATTCATCTATTTTAACATCACTCATGTTATTAACCAACTTGCATTGAAAAATAGGAACTTGGAATTCTATATAATCCAACTCCCATATTTGTTTGATGATGCCGAATTATGACATATTTGCATAAATTGAATTTCTATCCTTAGCACCGAAAACATGCATTGCTTCATCAACAAGTGTAACCCCACTATTCTGCATGGTACTGCCTTCATCATGTTCATTATTATAAAATGTGTAACCATTAACTACCTAAGCATTGTAAGATAATACATACATGCATGGTCCTCCAGCTAGCCATCAAAGTCGTTCTGAAATTGACTCAGGATTTTCATCTGACTTATTAAAAATATTGTCCCAAAACCATCCTATAAACACTATATTATGTGTATCTGATATCCATTTTCAGCCCTAGATGGATTCAAATGCTTAATAATTTCTCTGTGGGTTTCAACATATGGGTGAACGTCGAAACAGTTATGAAAAATATAAAGGTGGTCCTGCTCCTGATCTGTAATATTGATTGTGACAACCTGTCTTCCAGAAATTCCTTCACCCTCAAGCCGCCCAGTGTGATGAGATTTCAGGAGACCAATACTTTCCACCCCAGAAATGTATTCGATTAAAAATTCAACGACTTCCTCAACAATATATCGCTCTGCAATACAACCCTATGGCCGACATCAACTATTGACATACCCTTTCAAAATATTCATATATATATCAATGGGGTACATCCATCTGTAATGTACAAGACCACATAGTTTAGTCTCTCTCACTAAGTGGACCATAAAATGAACCACCATATCAAAAAATAAAGGAGTGAAGAACATTTCTAATTCACATAATATGACGGAAATTTCTTTTTCCATAGTTGGAAATTTCCCTGGGTCTATAACTTTTCTGTATATAGATTTGAATAATAAACACATTTTCATTAATGTATGGAATACATTCTCGGGAAAAATGCAACGTAAAGTAATAGGAATGAGATCTTGCGTCAAAAAATGGAAGTCATGTGAATTCAGACCTATTAACTTCAAGTCGATCATTGAAACGATTTTCCTGATATTTGACGAATACCCCTATGGAACCTTTACATCATTCAAGATGTTGAAAATCTTATATCTCTCCTGCCTGGAAAGAGAGTAAGCAGTAGGTGGAAGAAATGTTTGTTTTTCACCGTTCACTGGTGACAACTCTTCTCGTATTCCTATCTCAACCATGTCCAACATAGCCGTAATTCCATCTTTTGTTTTGTCAGGTGTATTTAGAAATGTGCCAATGACACTATCAAATACATTTTTTTACATGCATAACATCAAGAAAATTTTTGACATACCAACAAATCTAGTATTGTAATTTAAAAAAACTAATCTCTTTTTGCAACCGATTTTCGTCAGGTTTTTTGAAGCCAGTTTACGAAAAGTAGTGTCCACATTTTTAACTTTCTCAAACAATTGATCGCCAGTCAGTGGATATGGTGTTGTAAGTTTTTATGAACATCCATTGAATGATGTCATCCAAGATTGGTATTTATGTCGTTAGGGTAGAAATCTGCAATGTCCTCGAAACATGGTTTTCGGTGAATGTTTCAACCTAATTGATTGTGTAACTTGTTCGGAAATGGGACACCCTTGAGTTACTTTAATGCTATATCCTGAAAAATTTTCATAAGTAGGGAAGTCATTTATCGTCTCGTACAACATGGCTCTCAAAGTTAAATCTTCCCTTTTTAAGCATCATACAATGTAACACCTAAATCCCACAATAATTTCAAATCATCGATCAATGGAGATAAATAAATATCAATATCATTACCCGGTTGTTTTGGTCCTGATATAAGCATAGATTACATGATGTATTTTCATTTAGTGCATAAACACAGTGGTAAGTTATAATTTACCAACATAACCAGCCATGTACTGTGATTGTTTTTTGGAAAACCAAAATGATTCACTCCTTCTGTAGATAATGCAAGACGAAGGCTTCTCGACTAATTTCCAAATTCAGGATACTCATGATCAATTCTCTTCCAATGAGGAGAGTTTGTTGGGTGACGTAGTATCCCTTCTTTAATTCATGTATATTCATACCATGTTAATTGTCAGGTAGTCTCCTCACTTCCATATAGGCGCCTAAACCTTGGAATGATTAGAAAGTACCATACAACATTAGTAGGACTGGATTCATCTTTCTTATATCGAGAAGCACCACAATTTGATCATTCTTTAAGTGATTTATGGTCTTTGAAAAATAGTATACAATCATTCAGGCAGGCATGTATTCTTTCAAAGATCATACCCATCGAGTGTAGCATTCTTTTGGCGTCATATGTTCGGCTAGAGAGCTCATTATCTTCTGGGAACATGTCATTCAGGAGAGCAAGTAGTTTCGTAAAACTGGTGTCACTCCACCTATTGTTTTCTTTAAAATTATACAGCTTCAGTATGGATGGAAGAGCTGTATATTTAGTACAACCAGCATACAATGTCATCTTTGCACAACTTTTTAACTTCTAAAACAATTTTGGGCAATCATGAAGTTCATCTTCGACAATCCTTCTCATTTCTTCAATACAATATCCATCATCATTCAAATCTGTAATCACATCCTCCATACAATCATATTCATTGTTCATGCTTGTAATCATATCAGATGATCCATAAAACGCAGTGTTATCCCAGCTACTACCTACATTCGTTGTTTCCCTATGTGTATTCCAACATGTATAACTCTGATCTATTTCATGACAGATCAAGTGATATTCCAACTCCTTTGGAATAATTTGTTTTGAATAAAAACAATGTAAACATGGACAAAGGATTTGAGAAGGGTCATATGCATGATCTTTTTCAAACTTGATAAAATCTTTCATGCCTTCTTTATACTATTTTTCAACAGATTGGCCTTAATCCATTCTTAATTTATATTCATCATATTTTAAATACAAAGGCTGGGTATATAGGTTAGGGGAGAAGGAATATGAGTATAATTTAGATAAAAAACTAGATACTTAAAAAATGTTGTGGGGAGTGCTCATTAATAGAAAATCTTGGTTTGTTCTTGGGATTCATCAATTCTCTTCCTCTCTTCGACCCCCCTGATGAAGGGTGGTTCTTGGGAGTTTTTTATAGCGAGTTAGTGAGTTCTTCCCACATAATTCCTCCGTTACTAATATCCTTTATTTTCCTATGATTTGGGATGATTTTAACTAGGATTTGTGTGATGATTTTACTATATCATCTTCAAATCAATTCAGATGATGTAGATTTTGTTTGTATTGGCTAGAGGTTATCCATGTATGATGAACACACCTTGTTTTCTATGGTTTAGGTGGTGTTCTGTTTCCCAATGAGTTTATAAAAGATTATTCTTAATAATATTAAGGTGAATAATAAATTATAAGTTTATATAATTAATTATTTGGGAATTCTGCCTTGAGATTGGGTCTCAATCATTGGTACAAGATTAGATAAGGCATGTATAGTCTTGGATGAGGATGAGTTGATCTTGGTGATGGGGTTACTCTATTTTTTTGAGGAAGGTGGACCCTATAATAAAAACCAATGTTCCAATTTATTCATTATTGTGCATTAATGGATGAGTATATGTGTTACAGTGAAAGGGATAGAAATCAAGAGCAACCTAGGTAAATAAATAGGGTCTTTTTGATCCACAAAGAGAGTGCGTGAGGGTTCTATTTAATGTTTGTGATTTTTTGATAATCCAGAGATTATGTCTCCATGGAGGTGAGGTTTCTAGTTATGTTTTTGAGAGGATCGGGTTTAGTATGAGGTTTTTATAGACTAGTAAGGTTTTCTAAGTCTATTTTGGTAGGTATAAGAGTCTTAGGCCTATAGAAGATAGATAATATATATTTTTTCTCACATATGATGGGGAACACACTCTTAAGTATATATAAGAGTCATGGTGTGTGTGATGAGTTGGATATTCCATATAGGTATTGGTGAAGTGTGGCATAGAGGACTTCCTTCTTATAATTGGATTAAGAGATCTCCAAGGGGAGATATGATATGGTAACTAAGTGAGGGTCATGGTAATAGCCTGGATGACTTAGCATAGGTTATCCAAGGCTCTTAGTGTGATTTTCTTAAGATGGCCATTATTTAAGTTTTAATGAGTTTTAATGTGGGAATTATAAGATGATATAGACTAGATTATCGAGTCCTAGATCAAGTATAACATGTGGGTTGTGACATTACCATGTAGATATGAGTGTGTGCTGGTATCAATGAGTAGATATGGGTTAGGTTTGTAGAACCCAATAGATTCCATTATAGGAGGAATTAGAATGTTGAGAGGTTGGGGATAATTTTCATGTATAAACAAGATGGTTTTAAGGAGATTATTATGCAAGGATAAATAGATGGTGACTTTTATAATTTATGTTCAAACCAACTAAAATATTGGGACTTTATATGACTTTCACCTAGTTGAAGTATGATCATCCATGCGGCCCACCTATTGACAATGTGGTTTAGCTAGTACGATAGGTTGGCTTTCTAGAAACCCTCCTTAGATTACTATTTATATGTTTGGGGGCATGAAGCATGATGGATGCCCTTTATTTAAGTTATAAGGTGTTGGGAGGACCCTACTTTGAGTGATAAGGCATTGGTCAAAGGGGATTGGTGTGTGAATTCCATGAGATCCACCTATTGATGGTGCATTTTGACTTGTGATAGAGGTAGGATATTGTGATTCCCTCATTAGAACATTTTTTGGATGATATTATGATGTGATATATAGAAATTGGGATCACATAGTATTGGTTTGGAGTAGTTTCGTGAGAGGTTGTCTATAGAGATTTCCTCCTCAAATTGTTTTTTATGTGATGTGATGGTGAGACCCCCCGTAAGTGAGAGGGGAGAATCTACTATGTTGTGGAATTAGAGGATATGTGAATCACACCCAATGTGAGAGGATGGTGGAACTGTTATGTTATATGAAAGGATGTGATATTTAAATTTGTATATGACCCAACCCATAGAGAGTGGGTAGTGGGAAGGAATTTGTAGAAACCCTATTATGGTTCGTTTTTTTTCGATCCCAAAGATAATAGAGAACAATATAGTGTACAATATAGAACATACTAAACATATGTATCATCCCGTTGACATGCCTCACCTGATGACATTAATTCACCAACACAGACAGTTCAAACCCTACCTGGCCTAACTAAGGGGTAGTATCCAAAATCAGAAGAAGATCCATACTAAGGGCCACTAGATAGAGTGAAGTACTAATATAGTGTAACAATCATGCACAAAAAATACTATCTCTATTCAGGTTTCTATCACAATTCTAAAGTGGGGAGAGATAATTAAATCAAATAAGTAACCAACCACATATACATGTGTCACACACAGAAGCATCACACACAAGAATCATGCCAAATCATAATTAATCTCAATATTGAAAATAAATGAAAACATAATTAATTCATTACAATACAATTTTAGTCACATTATAGAGGAGGACCCAGTGGCGAAGGAGGAGGAGGCGTCGATAGTGGAGGCAGCGCAGAGGAAGTGCGGAGGCGGCAGAGGCAATGGAGGCAGACAAGGCAGCGAAGCCAGCAGAGGTAGCTTGGAGGCAGCAGAGGAAGTGGAGGAAGCAGAGGCAGCAGAGTAGGCGGAGGAGGAGGAGGAGGAAAAGGAGGTAGAGTTGGAGGAGGAGGAGGAGGAGGAGGAGTCACGACAGAGGAGGAGGAGGAGGAGCCACGATGGAGGAGGAGGAGGAGGAGCCACAGTGAGAGGAGGAGGAGGAGAGGTAGGTGCTGGAGGAGGAGAATGAGGCGGGGGCCGTGATAGAGGAGGATGATAAGGAGGAAGCGGTGGAGAGGAGGCATCGGCGGAGGGGCATGGTATGGCTTCCAAGAGAGCTTGACAGGGTGCAGGGAGGAGGAACCGCGACGAGAGGAGGAGAAGGAGAAGTAGGTGCCAGAGGAGGAGAATGAGGCGGTGGCCTCAGCGGAGGAGGAGGAGAAGGAGGAAGTGGCGGAGAGGAGGTAGTGGCAGAGGCGCAGGGTAGGGATTCCGCAAGAGCTTGGTAGGTTGCGGGGAGGAGGAGGAGGACAGGTGGCATTTATAAATCCCGCTGTGACCTTTATCAGCGCTAGTAAAAAGGGCTGATAAAGGGGATCTTTATCAATGCTTAAATGAAAAGCGCTAATAATGACCCCCTTTATCAACGCTAAAAAAAGAGCTGATAAAAGTATAAATTTAATATATTTAATATATTATTATATATTTATTTAAAATGATATTTATGATATATATATATATTTATTAATAATTATAACTCTAAATAAATATATCTTTATTTATACATATAAATTTATAAGAACTATAGTTATTATATATATAATTATATAAATATATAAAATAAATATAATAATTACATATATTTAAAGGATTATAAATATATTAATTATATATAGTTAATTATAATTAAAATTAAAAATGTATTTGAATGGTATATTTATATATATATCATTGAAAATATAATAAAATACATATTTATTTTTTAAATATAATGTAATTTTTATTATAAGTGTACATTTTTTAGAAAATATTTATTATATTGGTAACATAATTAATTATAAATCAATATCACATCGATGTAATATGTAATTACAATCTATTAATGAACATTATTCATGCACATATTTGATCACATAACATATACACATGATATATTTTTTGACCCCAATTCATTGGAAAACACACATATATTCAATAATTTTATTTATACATATATATTAAAAACTATTAAATATTTATAAATAAAGAAAATACATTAAATATAAACAAATATAATAAATATATATATTAAATATAATGAAGTAATAAATGTAATAAATATAATGAATTAATAAATCTACTAAATATTATAAATCTAATAAATATATTTATTATTAATCTTATAATTATTTTATAATACATATATATATATATATTTAGATATAACATGCGTTTTTTATTTAATGTATTCAATAAAAATTATTTTGGAATATAAATATAATAATTTCATATGAAGTAAAGCACTGATAAATGTAAACTTTATCAGCACTAAGAAAATCACTAATAAAGGGATAATTAAAGCGTTGATAAATATATCATTTATCAGCGCTAAAAGAAGGGCTGATAAAGGGTACACATTTATCATCACTTATTTTAGCACAGATAAAGGGTACATTTATCAATTCTTGTTTTAGTACTGATAAATTCCTACCCGTTTATCATTGCATTTCTGTTAGCACTGATAAAGGCTGGCGCCAACCTTGCCTAGTTTTGTGGTAGTGAATATTTGCTGTAAATGAAATCTTATTTCCAAATTAGAATTGATTAGGACTTGAAGCACTTTTTATTTATTTATTTACATATATTAAACATGTCACGACCCCTCCTCTGTGGCTCGTGTTGGGACTACCCCATGCTCGTCTTCCATAGGCTAGGGGTTGGAGACTAGCACCAGAATAGCATATCCCAAAAACGAGACAACATTGCCTTTAAAACTGTACAAAAACATAGTCCAAGAACACAACAAGATTCAACCACAAAGTAAAACTACAGTAGTAAAAGTGTGTAGTGAATGTAAGGGGGTCAAAATACAATCCTAAAAGAAATATAAAAATACAACAGGAAAATAAAAAATCACTCATGAGATCATCAACCAAGGCTCCTAACGTAATGGTAGGTATAAATCATCTCCACAACTCTCCATGTCAGCCAGTCACCTCCATGTACAACCTGGTCCTTGCTCTTATAGTCTCACCCAAGCTACACGTTATCTGCATAAGTCTCAAAACGGTCCGGGTGAAGCTCGTGTAGGGGTGAGTATAAAAATACTCAATAGGGACCCCGAGACCCCTAAATATCTCCATATTTCCACAAATTAAATCCAAATGAATGATCTGAAACACAAATCACAAAGAAAAATACACATCTCAATCTCAGTATAACATAAGTATAGAATTGAATATGATTAGTTGTAATGATATATCATCTTTTTCTGTCAAGGGTTCTGCCGTTGATATACACATGATCACACGGTGCTAATCCACACAGTATCGCTAGGTGCTGATCCACAAAGGATCGCTGGGTTCTGATCCACAGTGGATCGCTAGGTGTAGGTCCACATATGATCTCTAGGTGATGATCCACATAAGATCTCTAGGTGCTGATCCTCATAGTTTCACTAGGTGCTGATCCACATAGGATCTCTAGGTTCTGATCCACATAGGATCGACATTCATTTTTCACGTCTCATCCAGCCACTGGATTCCCATACATAGTATGGTTGAGTTCTGTAGTATCTTCTCTTCAAGATATCAGTTCTTCTTAAACTGACATGATGTTCCACAAAGTAGTAACCCAAATGACCTCAATGTCATATGGGTTCCAATGTGACCGGTGTCACGTTAATTAGAAGACAGGTCTGAGAGTTATAAGCATTTTAGTGCGAAGGGCTTTCTTGGATTTGGGTACGATTCCACTCACCATACTCAAATATTCTCTAAAATTTGAATGGGGTATCTCAAAAGTACCTTATCGTCCCAAGGATTCATGTTCCGTAGATGGTTCATCAAACAGGAGACTGGTTTGTGAGATATGGCTTTTTAAGCGTATCTCGGCCAAAATGTGGTCGGGTCGACCCGACTGGGTCCGGGTCCGACCATGCCTGACAGAAACCAGCTGGGCCACAGATTGGCCAGGACAGAACTAGCTAGGCCATGGTGGGCTCATCCCGCTGGGCAATGGAACAGCCTAGCCCACAAGTTGGTGCGACCCATGCATGGGGTCATGAAGCCCCTCTTTCCCGAATGGCGCAAAGAACCATTCTTCTCATTAATCGGTTGTGCCAAGTGGTGCCACAATGATGTCCGCAAGACCCCCAGGGAGGAGGCCCAATTCTACCATGACTTCGAAGTCGTGGCCTCCACCAGTGGCATGCGATGGTGTGCTACTAGTCCACCAACGTGGCTTGCCGAGAGCTGACTGCCCCATCAGTCCGTCACGCCACCAGGAAGCATCACTCGTCCACTATGGCTAGTGGTTTCCGGCTCCCACCCTCGTCATCTGACAATAGTCTATGTCGCCATTGTGCCGGTGCAACACCATAACTTCTTTTTAAGGATATGACGATTCCCCACAACTCTGTATTCACTCGGGTCTACACCTACGATCCTCCCGGAATGACACTGTCACACAGTGAAATTCTGATTCGCATTTCCATCAAATTGAGAAATCAGACCCCGAAGAATGCAACGATTAATCAATCAGTGTAGGGTCCATGCATTGTTTTTAGGCTCGTTCCCCTCACGTTAGAATAATAACTTGGGTGAGATTAATTAGTCTTCAAATAATTTTATTTTATCAAGACAAAACACATATAATTAATAAACACAAATTCCCCTACCTCGAGATGGGTTGGGTGATGTTGCGGTTATGGTGGGATAAGATTTTTCGTTGGATAATGTCATCGGCGTTTGTCGATCATAGATTTTTGCTGCCAAACATCCATCCCCCATCGGTGGAAGATGCCGTAATACTTCTCCCAAGGTTCCTCATAGTATTCCCCATAACCTGATCCTGAGCTCTATATAAATACAGAGGGAGGGTGAGTTACACATCAAAAGAATTAATTAGGTTCATTAATTAATGAACCTATTAATTCTTAATGGCTTGGTTACAAAACTGAAGAGTCAACACATTACATTTCTTGAAAACCCATTGTTCTCACAATCTACACTAGACAAGATGTTTGAGAAAAATAACAATGTTTATGTTATTTTATTATTTCTTTTAAAGTCACAAAAACTATCTTTTTTACCCGCCCAACTCTGCTCAATGTTATGCCTCAATTAAGAGAATACCAGCCCTATGGATTCAATGGTGCCCTCAGATATTTCATCCCAACACAAGTTTATGAAATAGAAAATACTGCCCACACATTTATTGAATGTACCTTTAAGAAAATTTCAAAATAATGTTCCGGGCACACCCGGCCTCAGAATCAAGCGCCATCAATTTATGCAGACTTGTAATAATCCACAATAAAATTAAAAAAATTATATGGAATTTCTGGGTATTTACATTCTCCGCACTTGAGTTCTTTTCATCCCTGAAAGCTACAGTAAAATCGGGGGAAAAAATGGGGGTACTGAGCACACATCTGAGACTCCCGCTCCCATGTGCTCTTATAGAGATTCTTGTGCTGCCAATGAACTCACTCCAGAGGTATAAACCACCCATGAAGGACTCGCTCTTTTTGATACATATCTCCATAGGGAACTTCACAAACGTGGTCCCATCATCAATGTCTAGCTCCCCCCAGTTGATAACGTGCGATGGATCATGTTTGTAATTCCTCAGTTGCGACACATGGAAAACATTATGCACCCAGTGAATCTGTGGGGTAATATCTAGAGGGTATGACATGTCACCTACTTTTTTGAGGATCTGAAATGGTCTGATGAACCTCAGTGACAGCTTTCCTACCATTCCAAACCTCCATAATGCTTGACGTGAGGAGACCCGTTTGAATAAATGATCTCTATCTGCAAACACCAAGTGTCTCTACCTCATGTTGGCATAAGACTTCTACCAGCTATGTGCAGTCTTTATCTACACCTAGATGATCTATACCTTGTTTGTGATATCATGAACCAACTCTGGACCCATATATGTCGACTCCCATGGGTTTGTCGAGCAAAGTGGTGATCTACAAGGTCACCCGTACCTAGTCTCAATTGAATCCATGCCGATGGTGGAGTGATAATTGTTGTTTTATGCAAACTCCACCAGTGGAAGGTGGCCCTCCCAACTATGGAAAAATATAGGATACAAGTACAAAGATTTTCCTTGAGTGTTTTTGTGGTCCGCTCTGTCTGAACCTCTATCTGAGGTTGAAAAGTGATGCTCAAGCATAGCTAACTCATGAATGCCTCCTTCAACTCCTTCCATAAGTGGAATGTAAAACGTGCCTCGCGATTTGAGACGACCACCGATGGCACCTCGTGAAGCTGTCCAATCTCATGCACATAGTGGAATCCCTAGCCCTCTATTGAACCCAACTCTCGGATGGGTAGGATGTGGGCCGACATGGTGAGTCAGTCAATGATCACCCAGATGAAATCATGGCATCTGGACATATGTGGTAGCCATGTCATGATCTACATGGTGATCCCTTACAAATTCCACTTTGTATCCTTGAGTGTAAGAGCTAAGCCTACTGGTACCTGATTCCCGACCTTCACATGATGACATGTGAGGCATCGAGAAACGAACATCGCCACTTCTTTCTTCATCTCTATCCATTAGTACTGATGCCAGAGGTCCTGATACATCTTCACCACTCCAGGATGTACCTCCAAAGGGGATATGTGGAACTCCCCAAACACCTCCTCTCATAGTGTCACTGGTTCTATAGTGCACCTTTTTAGGATAATGATGTGCTCTCCACCTTTAGAAAATCCATCAGGGGCATGTCCTCCGGATTTCGTCAAATATTGGGCCTTATAGACAACGTCCTCAAGTTGTGCCTCCCTAACTCACTAAAGGAGTGGGGGAGTAACATCCACATACTAGAGGTATGATACTCCATCACTAACCTGAAGGATAAAGGCAACATGCCTAGCTGCTTTGTCGACTGACTCTGAAACTGTAGACCAGACCTCCGGCTAAGTGTGTTTGAAACCACATTCCCCTTTCCAGGAGTATAGACTATCTCAAAGTCACAGTCCTGGAGGAACTCCATCCATCATCGATGTCTCATGTTCAGGTCCTTCTATGAGAAGATATAACTGAGACTCTTGTGATAAGAGTAAACAGTAAACCTTTCACCCATCAAGTAGTGTTTCCACATCTTCATCACAAAGACCACTACCGCTAATTCCAGGTCATGGGTAGAGTAGTTTTGATCGTGATGTCTAAGATCCTATGAACCATAGGTGATCACCACTCTTTCTTACATCAGGACACAACCTAGTCCGTTCCCTGATGCATCGTAGTAGACTAGATACCCAAGTCCCTGTTCTGGTAGCCTCAAGATTAGGGCACTCGTCAGTCTCAGTCTCAGCTCCCGAAAAATGAACTGGAATTTCTCCGTCCACAAAAAGGGTTGTCCCTTTTTTCATTGCTGATAAGGGTCTTGAAACTCTCGAAAAGCCAAGTACGAATATCTGGTAGTACATAACCAATCCTAGGAAACTCTGCACCTCAGTCACACTCATATGTGGCTCCTAAGCAGGCACGTCCTCTATCTTCACCAGATCTACTGAAACTCCAACATTAGTGATAATGTGCGCCCTGAAGTGGACTTCCCATATCCATAATTGGCACTTTGAGAGCATTCCATAAAGATGGTGCTCTCAAAATGTATCCATAAATATCTATTGGTGAGTAGTGTGATCCTCTTCTGATGCCTATTATATCAATATGTTTTCAATGAAGACCACCCCAAAGCGATCAAGGTAAGGCTAGCAGATCTTGTTCATGATCCCCATGAACACTTCCGAAGGGTTGGTCACGCTGAAGGGAATCACCAACAAATCCTATTTTCCATACCAACATCTGAATGTTGTCTTCGGTCATTGTCATCATGTACCCTGAGTTGATGATAGATTTATCTGACGTCTATCATCAAAAAGCAGTGATATCTATTCAGCTAGTGAAAGTGATCATCAAAACTCGAGTGTGGATAATTGTTCTTCACGGTCACCTGGTTTAGGCACCAATAATCCTCCCAAAGCTTTAAACACCCATCTTCCTTCTTAGTGAACAAAAATGGGGATGCCCATGAAGAAACCCTTGGCATTATAAACCCCATCTTATGCAAGTCCACCAATTGTACCTGCAACTCATGAATCTTTGTGGGGAACATCCTATATGCTGGTGTAGATATCAGTGCCACCCCATGGTACAGGTCAATTTAGATGTCTACCTCTCTACGAGGAGGTTTTCCTGTAAGATCATCAGGAAATAAATCAGCATAATGGTATATGACTACTTGATAACTCGATCTTCTCACATCAACTACTTTGAGGGTAAGCCCAACCAAACTAATGTGTGATCAGGTTCACCCTCTTCTGAGTATGTCCATCTTTTGAAAAAATGGTTCATTTATTATTAGTCAAGGAAAACCAAATCCCATCCTCGTGGTCACACCAAACATTGCAGTTAAAATAGTAGATCTGATCATGGACTATGGATAACCAGTCCATACCAAATATGACGTCATAAGGCCTCCGTGCTGCTACTAGGATTTCCCAGCCGAAGCTATTGCCTCCTAGAGTGAGCTCACACTGTCTTCACCAGTTTTTAATCATTGAATCCTCCCCTATAGGTGTATCTAATCATAAGGATCTAGGAAACGACATTGTCAGAATCTACGATCTTTAAACGAGTTTTGTGGAAATAAAAGTGTTACTGGAACATGGGTCTATAAAAACTATAGCTATGGTGGAATATACATAGATTTTACCTATAATCATATATGGAGCACCATGGCTATAGTCCTTTGCCACCTGAAGTAGAGCTCACCCCTGCCCACATGTTCCCTGTTGTTAGGGTGGACAACCAGGGGGTGGTGGTTGTAGAACCTCAAACCGTCATCCACAACCTGCTGCATGACCTGCTCCTCTACAACGTCTTCCACCCTGCCGAACCCCTCACTTGAACCTTGGCCACTACCTAAATGGTCTTTCATCCATACAATGATCTTCTATGGGGGGAGTCGGACAGTAATGATCCATGTGTCCTTGTCTTCCACAAGAGTTTCATGCTTTAGTCCTCAAAATAGCTCATCTTCCTCACAAGTTCTGCACCTATAACAATACATCATGGTGTCTTCCACCAGAATACTGGGCCCGCTTGGACCTCTGAGTCATCTGCATACTGTCGGCAGCAGATGAATCTACTACCTATCGTCCGGTGGTGGCTCTCCTCATTTGTTCCTGCCCGACCAAGATTCTCTCTACCAATAATGATTGCTCAACCACTCCAGCTTGCATCACGATATTGAGGAATATAATCAATGCTCTAATCCCTTGTCGGAGACCATTATCAATGGTTTGGGCCTTGAAGAATGGGTCCCCTACCATTTCAGGGGAGTGTCATGAGATTTCAGTGAATCTTGTCGACTACTGGTCCACAGATAGGTTACCCTCTTGTAAGTGCAGCTTCTCCTAGATACACACTGAGCATAAAGTTGCTGGTATGAACTCCGCTATGAAGAGGGTCTAAAAGTCCAGCTTGGAGAGTGTTGGCTCCTCGTGCATCTCGAGAGCTAGACTCCACCATCTCCATACTATGTTATAGAAGATGATAGCAGCTAGGATCACCATCCGATCTTCTTCCATCTCAAATAAGTGAAACACCTGTTCCACAGCCTCCAACCAGTCCTCTGCTGCCTGGGGATCTATCTCTCCAAGAATCCTCAAAGGCATCTATGTCTGAAACTCATGAAATTCACTTAGTCAGCATGCATAGTCTACTGCTGGGGCTGGTGGAAACTGCGGCCCTCAGAGTGGTGGTGTTGTTGGTACACCACTCAAAGGTGCCAACACAGTAAGAGGGACATGCATCGAAGCCTCATTGCTCGGTGGGCCACCATTTTGTATTCACTATATAATCATGGGTACCTATCTATGTAGAATCATCTTGAAATGAAACATGTGTTCCATGGTCAAAAGTAATACCAGGTGAGCTGACTCAAAAGGGATCAAAAGTAAAACATTTCCAAAACATACACAATCAGTGTTTTCATTCACTGAGTCAGAAATCTGAATTCAGGGTCCTGGTGTTTGGATAAATCATCCACCGCAACAACACTAGACTCCCCGAACTGAAAACAATACTCAAAACAGTTAACACTATTACTCCATTGGAAAGATCATATTCCTAGTTATTCGGTAGAACCGGTTCCTATGACACCACCTTTCCATGACCCGTACCCTAGGGCCCATGCCACAACTACCCCAAGACCGCCATCCATAGTCAAGGGGTGGGTGACTAGAAATGGAAAGAGATATCATTAAAACGGGAAGGCATTTTCTTTAAACCTATAAAAACTCACAGTTTAGGAACATAACAATATGCAACTAGGAAGTAAAATTTCACTAGTAAAAGTGTGTATTGAATGTAAGGGGGACGAAATACAATCCAAAAAGAAAGGAACAATACTACAAGAAAATAGAAAATAGATTCTTAGATCATCCACCAAGGATCATACCTGAAGGGTAGGGATAGCTCATCTCCACAACTCTACACGTAATCTAGTCACCTCTATGTACCGCCTGGTCCAAGATCATATAGTCTAAGTCAAGCTACTCGTCGTCTGCACAAGACACAACAAGGTGCGGGAGATTCCCATGCATGGGTGAGTATAAAAATACTATGTAGGGACCCCAAGACCCCCAAAGGTCTCTCATAATTCTATAAATTAAATAAAAAAAACAAGATCTCAATCAAAAATCTCAAATAAAAAGACTAAACTCAAACCAAGTATAACATAAGTATAGAAGTACAAATGATTATTCATAAAGCTATATCATTTTATTATATCAAGGGTTCTGCTGCTGATCCCCAAAGGATAGCTCAGTGCTGATCCACACAGAATCCCTGGGTATTTTCCACACCAGTTCACTTGTTGCTGATCCACATAAGATCGCTAAGTGCTGATCTACACAGGATCGCTATGTGTTGATCCCCATTAGATCTCTAGGTTCTGATCCACATAGGATTTCTAGGATGTGATCCACACAGAATCGATAGGTGCTGATCCACACATGATCCCTATTAATTCATCATGTATCAGCCAACCACTGGATTCCTTACATTGTACATTTGAGTTCCGTAATATCTTCTCCAAAATATGTCGTTTATGCCACATATAACCCTATGTTCAACAAAGTAGTAACCCAAAGGAACAATGTTTCAATAATGTTCCAACACGATAGACAGTGTGTCAATAAGACACATGGTCTGAGTGTAATAGGCATTTTAGTGTGGAGGGCCTTGTTAGATTAAGGTACGATCATACCCAAATATACTCCAAAATTCTATAAAACTCAGGCGGAGTATCTCAAAAGGACTGTCTCGTACTAAGGACTCCAACACCGTAGATGGTTCATGAAAAAAAAAACATATTGTTTTCCAAATATGGAATTTTAATCATATTTGGGCCGAAATAGGACTACATCCGGTCCGACCCGGTCGGGCGGACCCGTCCTAGGGCTGAACCAACCTGGACCCACCCGAACCAGCTCAGATGTGAACAGGTCTGGCCTAAACTAGCTGGGCCGTGGACTGGCCTGGCTGGAATTGGCTGGGATGGGCCATGACGGGCTTGACCCACTGGGCAACGGACCATCCTGGCCTGCAAGTTTGCGTGACCTGCGTGAGTGGTCGTGCGGCCCCTATTTCCATAATGAATTAAAGATCCATTCTGATCATTAACCTTCAGCACCTTGTGGGACCGCCTGGATGTCCGTGAGACCTTTAGGTAGTGGGTCCCCCTTCCATCGCGGCTTTGATGCCGCGTCCTCCACCCGTGGTGCACGACGGCACACCGCCCGTTAGCCAATGTGGTTGGCCGAGAGTTAGCCGCCCCTTCAGTCTGGCGCAACACCACTCTTCCACCGCACCCAACAATTTCTGGCCGCCACCCTCGTTTGTCGGCACCGGTCTCCATCACTGGTCGCTGGTGCTACACCAGTGCTACCTTCACGAGGCTCCAGCGATGCTCCAGAGCTCTGTTTCACTCCGGTCTCCACATACAGGCCTCTCATAATGTCACCATCACAACATGACCCTCTAATTATAATTTCTGTCAATTTGAGAAATCCACCCCTGAATAAAGAAATGATAAATCATGTGGTGGAGGCTTCGTGCCTTGTTCGTCTGGGCCCCACCATCTGCATTAGCATCATAACATGGGTGAGATTAATTCATCCTCAAATTTTTGGAATTAATGAATACAATACCCATAGAATTAATCAAGAAAAATCCCCCTACCTCGAGATGCGTTGGGTGATACTGCAGTTGTGGAGGGAGAAGAGTCGTCATTGGATGAATTCAGTGACATTTATTGAGCCCAGATCAATGCTGCCCATTCTTCCATCCTCCGTTAGTGGAATATTCCGTGGTAATTCACTACAGGTTCCTCATAGCCATCCCGATAACCCAATCCCGATATCCATTTAAACAGAGGAGGAGGGTCAGTAACACATCAAAATAATTAATGAGGTTTATTAATTAATGAGCATCTTAATTCCTAACGGTGTGATTATGCAATTGAAGAGTCAAACAATTAAATAGTTTTACAGCCCATCGGTCCCACCACCACCGCTCAACTGGAGCTTGGAAAAAATAACCATTTTAATGTTATTTTATTTCGTTTAATGTCCAAAAAATAACTTTTTCACCCGACCAACTGTGGTCGATGTTAAGCCTCCCTTAAGAGAATCATGGCACTGCAGATTCAATGGAGCCCACAAATTTTTATTATGAGCACTGGTTCATGAGATGGAAAATTCCACCCATGTGTTTTCTGAATGTACCTTTAAAAGAAGTTGAAAATTCATTTTTGGGCACACCGGGCCTCGAAATCCTACGCCATCAATTTTCACAGGCTCGTAATAATCACAAATAATTTTAAAAAATCGTATTTTCCATTTTAAGGTCATTAGACAATAAAAATGTATCTTTAGTTTTTCAAAACTACCATGTTTGGTATTCCACTATTAAAAAATGATTAAAACCCAAAAGTAAATAATAACTATTAATATCAACTATAAATCATCATAACCTAACCACATCGGTCTAAAGGGGACAATTTAGGACTAAGGTTTTATAAAATCAGTTCAGTTTAAATACCATGTGATCTCGTTTGTAGGAACTTAAATTATGATTACATGGATCTTTTAAGAGGTAATTATATTGTCTGGGGTGGGATAACTATAAAATGGTAATACTAGTGCATAATATCATTATATAACACTCATTTACAGTGTCACAAATTGGATAAAGATGTATTCCCATGTGATCTTTGAAATTCAAACAACAAATGAATTTATTAAACTACCACATTTCAACCCGTATACTCTATATAGATGTTATCTATTATACATCCATATAGTATAATTATATCTCAATAAATACTATAATTTCATAGGAAATAAATTGAGTTATATCTAATGTATTAAATAAACCACAACATGTATTTTTTATGTGGAATAGGTCTTTAGAATATGAAAATATAATTTCAAACATTGATTTTAAATTTAAAAATTTAATAATAATTGATATCATCAATACATTTTAAAATAATAACATAACATATTCATATAAAACATTATCAAAAAAATTATAAAACCCCTTAATAGAAAAATTATACACATTCAATAAAAAAAACTCTTATAATGAACAATATCTTTTATATAACAGATGAAATACATCTTATATATTTATCATAAATATTTTTCCTGGTTGTTAAATTTGAAAAAGATTATTTTAAGACACTTAATTACTCATTGTTTAATTAAATTAAAAAACTGATAGAGTCAAATAAAATAGTTCAATATGAATTAAATTAATTTATAGTATTCTAGTATGATCGCTGTTGAGTGGGGATCCACAGACCTTGCAAAAAATAAAAAAATATTTTGAAATTCTTGAGGTTTAATTAACCGAAAACAATATATTAAAATAGAAGAGTGAAATGAAAAGTGAAATAATGAAGAGAACACAAATAAAGATAACATTACCTTTGGATTTAACTAGGAAATAATCTTCAATACATCTATTAAGAATGGAAGAAGAATGGATTATATTATAGTGCACATTATAAATACTCTAAAATATGATAAGAAAATATGGAAATAAGGACTTCATGAAATTATTCTAATAATATCACAATCATCATGTTTTTAAAATATCCATTCATTGACTAAACTATCTCCCTAATTTGTGTATGACTTTGAATTTTTAAATTCATAGATTTCTTTTCCCAAAACATTCATCTTATATGATCTCTTGGACAATTCATTTGGATAGTTTCATCCATGATATTTTATAAATTTGAAATTTTCAAACAAAAACATCCTAAAACCCATCATGACTAATTATTATAAAAATAAATATATACTGGTGTCATTATGGATGTACTATTTATCGACCCTAGGATATTTTCACTCATGTAAGGTCTTTAATATATTCAATGATTTTTGATATTATTTTATTTTTAAAATTAAAATAAAATTTTCTAAATATATCTGGAATTGATATAAATAAATTATTTTAATATATTATAAAATATCAATTAAAATTAACATTTCATAATAATTTATCATATGGGTAAAACATGTGATAATGGATTTCAATAATGTATTTAATCTATATCATTCACTTAGAATCAGATTCACACGGTCTCAAATACATATCATGTGATTACAGTTGAAGTTACTAACTCTCGAATATATATATATATATATATATATATATATGCATTAACATTTCCACCTTATATTTAGAGTAATATTATTTTAAAACATCCTTTACATCCTAAATCAGAAAAATTATAATAAAAATAATATACTGAAAATAAATGTTAAAGGAAAAATAAAAATCACAAAATCACAATTTCTAATTTACTAATAAATATTAAACTATTTTTATTAAATATTTTATCAAATTTTTTATGTTTTTATAGGGTTCATGTGACATAGAAAAATTGTATATTTCTATAATTTAATCATTTAGTTTCCTAGTCTGAGAGAGTATTCACCTACTTGTAAATTTATAACTAGATCAATATTTTTGGTTTTATGATCACTGTAATCATGAAACTAGATTCTGTGTTTTACCAAGTAGATGATGGACCTATTGTAAATTATTAATAGAAACTGATTTTTTATTATAAACTAATATTTTAAGATGTCATTATACACATACAAGATCACATAATTTTGTTTTTTTATGTTTTGAAAAATACATTTCAATTAGTTTCACTCATCCCTGATTTCATTCGTTTACCATTAATAACATATTGATTAGTCCAATGACAACATAATATATTAACATCAAAATTAAGTGCCAAATTTGAGTATATTAATACAATATATTCCAATTTATAAATATTATATATTTAATTACCCTTTCCTAATTACTGATTTCTATGACATTGGGTGGACACTTAGTGATAGAAACTATAATACAGAAGATCGATATTTCTTTAATTTTGGGTTCTTGATGAGTATTATATTTATAATATGTAGATAAATCATTTAATATATATTTAGATGTATAATTTAGGTGATTATTGGTATGATTTATTGTTCAATAGTTGGTTTTAGAGGATTATGTGAGGATTAACTATGTATAGATGATGAAGATGTTAGGGTTTATAGGTTTATGATCCACAAGATCTCTGATTGAGGTACAACATAACCCTAGTGGTTATCCCGAAGTATTTTAGTCATTAGGATGAAAAATTAATGTTTTGGGGACCATAAAAACTATGGGAGTGGTTACCTAATTCATTTGTGGAAATATAATTCTATTTTTAGAAAAATTTCCTTAATAAAATTTTTGAAATGTCCCCTCTCTCAAATTTTAAACCTATACACCCTTACAAAAAATATCATTTCTTTTAGTGTCACAATCCCCTATTACATATTATTTCACCCATTTTAAGCCTTATTCAACCTATTTAAGTTCAATTATGGTTTCAAAACGTATCTATATGGATTGGATTAATAATATTCTTCTCAATCTCACCTCTCATCTTCTCATGTATCTGATGGAATTCCCCACACTAAATGGGTTATTTAAAATTTTATTTTACTAAAATCCTAATTAAGTAAATTATAAAAATTATTTTTAATATGGATTGGGTTAATGAGAATCTTGGTTAGGGTTTTTAGAGTTTTTATGACTATTTGGATGAATATAGATTACACAACTATTTATTTGTGCATATATTTATGTGAATTTATTTTTTTTATTTTTAGATCTATATGATTTTAGGATTATATAAATATAATGATAGAATAAAGTTTTCAGTGTTTCCCCAAGGAATACAATAATGATTAAATTCTATTGTTGTGGTGTTTATTTTATATACTTATTTTAATGACATACAAAATCTTATGGATCCTATTCTATGTTATAACATTACATGAGATATGTTTGAATTGATAATATATCCAATTATCTTAGTAAGCGTTCTTGACTCACTGAGTTATTATTGGGATATACATATAAATTGTTAACATTAGTTTTTATATAAATAAATAAATATTCTTATTTATAATTTGTGATATGAATGAATATTTTTCAATTATAGTTTGATATGATGATATGGATGTTCTCAATGAGTATTTTTTTAGATTATGTAATAAATAATCATTCCCTCATGTACCATATATATGCTGCCAATATGGGTTTAAATTTTTTGAATACTTTACATTCATTGATCAATTTTAGATAGTGTTCTCACATTTGAGGGATGAATAAACTATGATAATTCTATATCACTAAATCCTAATATTTTAATTAGTGAAAAAATATGCATGGAATTTTTCATGAGTAGAAATGATAGCCCATGGGGTGTTTTTTAGTCTTAATATTTATCAAGGATAACGAAAATTTTAATACTTTATTTTATCTAGAACCATATTTTATTTTTGATTCATAACTAAGGTTCTATTTTATGAGTCCCCAAAATTTAGCATTAAGGAAATAAATTTTTCTTAATTAAACCAAAACAAGTTATAATACATTGAAGAACTCATTATCTATGTTTATGAGTGTATATTAATAGTGTCATATAATTTGAGATTTTGAGGTGTAAAATGATATTGACATTAAAAAAATTGATAATAATTGTCGGTTAATTAATATTTTAAATTATTAATTGAAATTATTTCTATAAGGATTTATTTTATGGGTTTTTATATAATAAGGCTTGTTTTCTAACTTTTTTCTCTAGACTTTTTTTATAAAAATAGATTCCACTCTTTTCCTTATTTTCTATTTATTGAATTTTTTTAAAAAATATATTTTAATAACACATACCCACCCTATTTTTCTACATTGTAACTTAAATAAAACTAGTTTGTATTAAATGTATGTTAAAAATAATTTTTTGAGTGAAAATTAATATCTATATCTGAATTAAAATATATTAATTTATGACTCAAAACATATTATATTCATCACATGTGTTATTTTGTGAATTATCCTGAATATTTCATGGTTAGTGACTCATTTTTATCACACACGTCTTGTTGAAAATGTTTTTCCTGACATCATAATTGCATTTTTCACTATAGTTTATTATAAATGACTAAAATTACATAAATTTACTTCAATTGGTGTTGAATTAATCTTGTTTTTATCCTATTATGTAGTATTATATTTCAAGGATTTTGGTACTTCTTAAATCCCTTATTATTTATAGTGTTATTTACATGGATTTGTTTACTATTTCTAACAATATTTGTAGGCCAAGTAAATTTTTTCAAACATGTGAAGTATAATAGATGGGTAAATTGACCATAGATATGGTTTTATAGTAATTAAATATTACATCTATATTTCAACAAGAATGTCGTCACAATGTAATATTATGAAAATTTGGTGATATAGTTTGCAATTTTTTTTTATATCCACTACTTCATATATTGGATTCATCCCATTATTTTGGGAATATTAAATTATATTATATTATGTGTGGTTTCTATAAATAAATTCATAAGTATTTTAACCATTCAGATAAAATTATTTAAGGGAATAGATTTTAATATCTTCTTAAACTGTAGGTAAAGTGGACCCACAATTCCCTAACTCCCTATACAAATTTCATCATTCCATTTGACATGATGCAAGATTTAATTGATTAGTATAGAATAATTATTATACATGGGATGTATCTTTAGGGCCCCGAAATCATTTCAAATATCTACTCATATCATTGGAGGAATATGTTTATAAAGTTTTTTACTTTAAAAGTACTGATATTTTCTCTCATAGGGGATGAAAAAGGATTCCACTCTTAGATTCTAGAAGACGGTAACCATTCATGTGTTTCAGCAACGAATCATTCATTTATATGTGATACTGAAAAAATATGATTTTGATTTTTTATTTCATACATTCTATATATATTTTAATTTATCTTATTTATTCTAAATTTATTTTATAGGAATGTAATTAATGTGGCTTATAGATTCATACAAAATTAGTTAATAATTTTGTTGATATAGTTTAGCTACTTCACTAATTTTTATTAATTGGTCACACCCCTCATTAACATATCAGTATCACATGGCCTCTCAGTCCACTATATATCATGTAATTACAATTTAATTTATATTTATTAGGCCACGATTATTAGTTCTTTGAGTTTTTTATAAATAAGGTTATGTTCCCACATTAGTGTCATCACTCTTTGAGGTGGTTGGTGGGATATTTCAACTAATATCTTACTATTACATCACTGTTCGAAAATTCATGTCACTTATGGAATTCAGTTTTATCATTGAATATATTGAATTTGGTGTTTTATAAATGGATAGTTCTTATATGAAATAATTTAGAGGGTTATGACTTGTTCATATTCGTATTTATTCATTTTTTAGACATGATAAATTTTCAATTTTTTAGAAGTTCCATCTAAAAAATTTGGTCTTCCAAATATTTGGTATAATTAGGCATTGATCGGTGATAAAATTCTAGCATTTAAATCATTCATGATGTTTTATATCAAGACCCACACTGATAATTTCTATCCCTTTGGGATCAAGGAGTGATCCTGTGGATCTAGCCCACTTTTATCAGGTGTCGTATAAGTTTTAACATATTATATTATAGAAAATTTTATTAAAATTAAAATGTGATTGAATTAAATTTATTAAATTCCTAAACAAGTGTGAACTTTTTTTGGACTTGTGATGAAAGCCACAAAAAATCATCATGCACCTCTTAATTGTAAATGGTAATGTTACCAATGTAAATTTGTGTAATTATTATACTTTTTAAGTTTAATTATAATTACATTGACGCATCTTGGGTATGTTATAATGTAAATTGAGAATTGTATATATATATATATACTAACTGAATGTATGCTTCCCTGTATGAGTAACTAAGTGTCGTCTATTTGTTTCATCAGTAAAATGAAAATGTTTTAGAAATTTTAAATTTTAACATATTTTAAATATAATTTAATTTCAACATTTTTATTATAGTTGTATTTTAAAAAGAGTATAATGTTTTCTATAGAAATATTATTATTATTATTGTTTCAAATTGATGTAAATTTTTCAAAGAAATGGTTTCTTTTTTGAAATAGAATGTAAAATTTATTTTAAATATAATTATAATTTGGAATTAAAAAATGGTTTGGGATATCAATATTGGAATTTTTTAATCTATCATGAGAGAGGATGTGAAGATTTAAAGAATAAAGTGGTTAGTGTTTACATTAAATTATAATTTTATAATGGAATTTTTCCATAAAATGAATTGATTTAAAACATGGTTTTTGAACTAAATAATTTGAATTTCACATTACTTTTACTATGTGTATTTATTAAAAAATAATAATATAAATTACATGACAATACTAGATATCCTAGTAGAATACTATTGTGAGAGTATCATAGAATGCCTATTGATTGATCAATGGAATTTTTAGAGAAATAGGTGTGATAAAAAATCCTTTGATGTTAATGTCTCATTTTTAGTTAAATTTCTTGAATTTGTTTTAGGAGTCACACATTATAATAATGATATTGGTTTTATGGATGTACAGAGTGTTAATTATAGGTGTAAATTAGCATTAAAAATTCATTTTTTTAAATGGTTATAGAAATCAAAAATTGGGAATAAAAGTTTTATATTAATTTGTATCTTATAATTTTATTATTTTTATTGAATTGAGAAGGATTTGGGAGTTATGTATTTGGAGAATAATAGGTAACATATGAAAATGGTCATGGTATATTTTTTGATTTTAGTAGATTGTGTGACTATGTCATGGTAAATTGGGATTGATAATTAGTCATCCATGATGAAATTTAATGAATTTTGATGATATATACAGTATATTTAGGGAATGTAATGGTGTAAAAATTAGATGCATGTTATTGATCCAAATGACCTCTTTTGTATTATTTTTTTGAAAATAAAAATTAAAAATTATTTGGTTTGTGTTTTAACATTATAATTTTATTATTTATCATTTATAAGAAAATGTGACATCTAATTATATTTTATAATGAGATGATTATGATTAATTATAATCTAGAATAAGGTAAAGTAAAATTACACGTTTTAGTAGAGGAAAATTCAATTTTAGTTTTGTTGTAACTAAAAAAAGATATCAGATATTATCAATTTATATTATTCACAATTTCTCTATTAAACTGAAAAAGTCTCATGGAATCAAAAATGTTTTAAAATGACAATATTTAAGTAGTACATCATATCACAACCTTTATTTCTTATAATTGTATTATTTTTCTCTATGCGATTAACATATAGATTATGATATTGTGAGGGCTAATTGGAAAATTTATATAACATTATTATTATTATTATTTAAAATATCATTCATTGATGATATTATAGGGATTTATTCTTCTAATAAAAATCCTTCGATTTCATGATGATTTTTTTATAGGAATCATCCTTATTTGAAATAAGTAATAATGTGGAAATTTTGTGATAGAATTATTGTTAATTGTATAGATCATAGAAGTGCTCTAGGAAAGAAATACATACACCCAATATTGTGTATAGGTTCCTCATGGAGAACATTTATATTTTAATGAGTTTAGATAATGAAGATCTTATCATGGATCTTTTATATATTATTTTGGGTTATCAAATCTCATGAATCTTTCAACAAAATGAAAAGAGTTCTTATAAATTGAATTTTTTTTATTTAATTCCCTTTTATATTAGTTTTAATATTTTTACGTAGTTCATTTTATTGTTTTATAATTTTATTTTTTTAAACAGTTTAGTTTAATATTATTTTTTGACTTCTTATTCCTATGTAATGTTAACAATTATTAAGAGTTAATTCATACATACATATTATGTTATGACATATAATGATTTTTTCAAAGGTTAAGTATTTGTGAAAACATACTTCTTCATGTTGTGGACGAATTGATAAAAGTTTTATAAAAATGATTAACCCCTATTGAGGCATCCAAAACTATATTATATGGGAGAACACTTATTATTAATGCCCCTATCTTAATTTTGCTGTCAGTTACCCAATGTATTAGTTCTTCCATAACATATGTATATACTATTTTATATTTTGAGAAATATTTTTTTTTCGAATAGTAATCTTTTAGTAGGTAGAAAATGTTTTGCACGGATATATATGAAAATAGATCTATTAGAATACATAAAAATATAAAACTAAATAGGCCACTAATATTTTTACAAGAAAAATAAAAAAATAGAGACGTTATATAGAAAGATATGTGACCAACATATGAGTTTATAATTAATAATAGCTTACTATATAATATTTCATTTTATATAAGGAGGTGAATTTTTATGTCAATTAGAAAGAATAATTTCATCGAAATTTTAAACATAAAAATTCTCAACATCACATAGTCTAACTGAAGTAATAAAACCATGTTTCCCCTTCTAGAAATACATGATTAATATATAAAAATCTTTTAGTAACACACATTATATTTTAAAAAAATATTTAATTATAAATAGTGATAATAATGGTTTATTGTCATAACTTTATTTTATACTTCCCGTATTAGTAACAAAGATTCATCAGCCGTTTGTGAAATTTCCAACTAGCATACAATTTTTTTGTGATCATAAAATCAAATATGATCAAATGGATTATAAAGTGTTTGAATACATCCATAAAAATACAAATCTAATAGAACCATAATAATTTAATAAAAAACCATTGTATAACACCTCGATATTTCAGAAGAATATTATTTTCAACATCATATATAATAAAAAATAGTAAGCTTAAATGAACCACAAAATATTATTATTTCATGAATGTTATGGAATATATATTTTATTTTAAGGTCACATTATATGTATCATACATAGGAAATACATAAAGAGGTCATATTTAATAAAATAATATTGTCAAATATTTATGAAATACGCACAATTTGTTTTATAAGTCATTATATTCTTCAAAATATATTTTCATCAAAAATGGTTTTAGTTGAGAGAATATTATAATTAAATTTTGTAACTTTTATTAAAAATATTTGATAAAAATAATTCTTTATTCCAAATCACAATATCAAAAAATTATTAGTGTTAATTTTTAGTATCTTTCAAAAAAAATTTATTTTCCAGTAAATAATGAAAAATTAAGATTTTTATAAAAAAGACTTGTTTTTTTTGAAGAATTTAAAAAGTTCCATTTTATATAATGGTTTAAATATAAAACTATTTTTATTATTATTAATATTATAATGTTCATTAGAATCTATTTTAAGGAAAAATCATGTATAAATCATTTTTAATAGATAAAAATGAATTTTTCTCGAAAAAACAATATTTATTTTGGGTCTCATAATACATTAATTTCTATATTTTATAGATCATTACACATTGAAAAATGAATATAGTTTTTGAATCATTAGTACCAAATTATATATATATGTCACTTTTATGAGAAAATTTGTACTTAAAATAGTGAATTTTTGTTATCATGCTAATGTTAAATTCAGATAAAAATGGTTTGAAATAGTGTGATAAGACATAGAAGTCATTGAAGAAGTTGGATTTAATTCAATTAATGTTACTATTACTTATATAATCATATAAACATGTAACATATGTAGTTTTTACATCTAAATTTTAGTTTTACAACTATAATTTCTAATTAAAAAATATTGTAATAAATTTCACTATTGTAACTTTAATATCAATAATAATTTTTGATACTGATAAAAAACAAAATTTAACATATAAATGGTAATTTTCCATATTAATGAATTTATTGTGTCATAAGAATTTTTCCAAGATTTATTTGTTAATTTATTACTTTATATTCTTATTCAGTACTGACACAATACTTGTTAAAGATGTATACTAATCATGTAACATATTTTAAACAATGAAGAAAATGTATTTTTCATGATTTAAATTACTGTAGTAATTTTGATGATAAAAATAAAATAATAAATATTTTTTAATGGTTATCTTCTGTATCCATTTTTTCCTTGGGGGTTTCAAATAAAAGCTAACTGAATAGATCTAACGATTACATTAATAATAGTAATGAAAAATAAAAAATTCTTTGATTAATTAAGAAATATATTTAACGAGGAAAATAATGATTTTAAATTTAATAAAATGTAATGTATATGATTTTTTTATATGTTCAAAGTTTATGTAAAATTATAATCCATTAATTTTGAAAAATTTTATTACCTCAATTAATGTTAAAATTCACTGACCATGGCGTTAAATAGAAAATAATGTTTCAAATGATATTTAAACCTATAAAAAGTTGATATTATGACTATATTTGGTTCATTTTTTCAAAATTTTCTAATCCATGTCATTTTTGAATCATTTTAGATGAGTTAGACACATATGATGTCATAATATTTCACATGTTTATAAAAATTGAATTAATGAAATTTTATAACTAAAAATAATTTTCATAAATGATTTAGAATTATTAAACATCCCATCATTGTCCAATTGAATGGGATATGTTTTAAAATGTCATCCCTTTTCCTCTTATGAGTTAGTTTTCTTTAATGTAAACACTGTTGACCCTTAAATTGTAAATAACATTGATATAATTGAAATTGTTCAAAGGGTTTACAGGGTTGACAATATAGATATTAGGTTGAAAGCATAAAAAAAAATTCAGAAATTTAATTTATTATTATATTATAACTCATAATTATCATATCATTAAATTATATATCATTGGATCCATTTTACAAAAAAAATATTTTATATTAATTTAATGATTTACTTAATTCTCAAAGAGTAGCCGCAACTAACAAAAGGGAACCTCAAGCCCTTCATTATTCACAATTCTTGAGCCTTATATATCTCTTAGTAAATTACATGATATCCTAATATCATTCTAAACCAAATATTAGATATTGAATTATTTCTAGAAAATTATTTTTCATTTTATCTATAGTAATCTAAATTTGGTTTATTAAAAAAGGGTAATAACTGTTAAATGAGAGTTTTCAATTATATTTCATCCTATACCTGGTAAAAATATTTAGTAAACATTATAAAGTAATTTATTATGTATCCATTACATAATTTATTTTTATTATGATCATGGAAGAACAATTTTCAACCACCTTACAATATATTGGAAAATTGTATCATCGCACAAACGTACTCATTGACTGCCACATCCATGAAGCAATGAAATGTTTATGAAATATTTTCATACATTGATGGAAATAATTATATATGTCATAAATATATATTATATATATTATATTATTATTATTTTTTAATTTGTAATTATTATTTCCCATTCTTCCATTCTATTATTCAATAAATCAAAATAGATTTCAAGCATACATTTGGAAATTCATTTCCATGAACAATGTCTTTGATTTTCCAATATATAAATGTAACAAATGTATGTATTTATATATATAATGAGATTATATGAAATTTATATCACTATTAACAATGTATATATTACTCTAATATTATCAATATACTTGCATAAAAACTTCAAAATGATACATACAGATGAAATTATGTAGTTATTAAATAAAATATTTATCATAATGAAATGGTTGTTAATAAATGGGTTATAAGATTTTATAAGATAACCATATATATAATTATTTCTCTATAATAAGATTATAATAATTTTATACTTAATATATAAAAGTTTATAATGTGAATGATGAATGATAATACATGATTAATGAGATTTATATTTTAATCCCATTTTAATTTAGATTATTTATGCTAGGATTTCCATTGAGTAAATTATATAATACTTATATGAGAAATCTAACTAATTTTTATATGAAAAAGATTATTTATAGGGAGTTAATGTTCTCATTAAATTTATTTTAATTTAGTTACTCATGATACTAAAAGAATGCTTTTACGAAAAAATATAAGTTTTACTATTCAGTTTGAAATATTTTCCACTAATAAAATTGTTTTATTTATAATATATTAAATGTTTTTTTTGAAAATTCTCCATAGATTGTTTAAAGGAAATTTTACCCATGTATTAGTTTTTGTAAAAAATCAATGTAATATTCATTGATTATTTCAAATGAGTTATTATTGACAAGTTACCCTAAATGTTAAAGGAATCGTTATTTTGACATAAATGTCTTGAAGAAACATTATCTATATCATAATCGTTAAATGATTCTAACCATCCTATAAAATTTTCCAAGGTTTTCTATAAAGAACATTTTTTCTATAATAATTTTTAAAAAATCATATTTTAAATTAGTTATTTGAAAATGAAAATTATTTTTTCAAGATAAATATGTGAGAAAACATTTCATAGAATTTGTTTCTACGACTAAATCCATTGAAGAATAAATATTCTTGATTATGGATATGACCAAATTATTCAATCCTTATTTTTTCTCAGTATATTTTATGATTTGATGATGGGATTTTTATAAAAACCATTTATTTTCAATGGGAAATAATATGAATTATTTTTTATGAAAAATGTATCTTTTCCATGGGTTATGTTGTTTTAATATAAATATTTTTTATAATCTTGTCGCAAATATATATGGTATTAATTATTTTATGGGTGGGGCCAAAATAATATAACCATCCATTTCATTGGGTAATGGATTATATCTCTTGCGATTAAAATTAAAATATATTGACATGCCAGTTGAAAATGGGAAATATGTGATTATTCTTGATAAATTTTGATAGCGGAAACATGTGATGATGACTAATAAATTTTGATATTGGAAACATGTTTTGATTCCTGATCTACTATAATTTTATGGTCTCATGAATTATCCATGAAAGATGAAATAGTTTTTATATTACTAACGGTGCCATAATTTTATGTTTTGTGTTTATACAATTTATTTGAACTCATTATTCACTTCAATATAGTAATGACTCTTCACTCTTTTGATTCATGTTTTAAATTTCTAATTTTTTATTCATTGATATATGGTTACGATAAATGATAAATTTTTTATGAAATTTTTACTTTATAACATTACTGTTATATTATTAATAAATTTTCTAATTGATTTAAATCTCTAGTGACATCCCTTTCAATGACTCTAAGCTAAAAAATTGTTACGTTTCTTTTCTCTAGTTAATAGAGAATTTTATTACGTATTTCATATCTTGGGAGAGTGCTATGTTGTAATATCATTTTGAGATATGTCAACGATCTTTCATGACATTTTATGATTGTGAATCTCATATCTAAATACAATTAATTTTTTTGGTTTTAGTGTAGCTTATAATGATATATATATAGAATATTAATATAGAACAACATAATATTCATGTATAAAAACATGGCCACTATAGTTTGAATTAGAACAAGGTTCAATTAATCTTTATTTATTGTAATTATAAAAAAATAGTAAAAACCCAATGGAAAATTATATGAGTAAGATATAATCATAATATTTTAATAAGATAGATATTGTATGGACTTCAATGAAATGCATCCCAATATTACTACTCTATGTAGGAATGTTTTTGGAATAGATGTATCTAGGGGTAATAACTCTCTAAAGAGTTTATCATGTAAATATAAACCATAATTTTGGTGCATGTTTAATGTTACTTTATATTACATTTAGGTTCAAAATCCTAGGGGATATTCATGGGATAACACAAATATTCTTTATAAATAATTATGAAGGATTTAAAAAGGCAATAACCAAGGATTTCCAAGCATAATCCGCTGGATTCCAAAATTGGGAAGAAGGTTTCATGATTCAAAAATCCTATAAACGATTTTTCAGGGTTATGTGGTTTCCCACTATTAATATTATTTCCCGACTTATGATTTTTTTAATCATATGTTAGAATAAATAGGATTCATTCAGCATTGAATATTATGGAAAATTGAATGACACCCTCACAGAAATGGAGTAGAAACATGAAAGGGGTAAAAATCATTCCGTTGTCCTTAGTTAATTAACCAATTACAAGATTTAAAATATCACTATGTGTGATTTTACAAATTACATAATATGAAAAAAATTTAGTCTCATGAAGACTATAGAAAAATAAATATTTAAATCCATATAACTTAAGAATCTATGAATAATCACTCAAAACAATATCTAATATGAACATGAATAATTTTCTATGTGAAAATTAATGATTTAGTCCATGAATATGTAATGAAAAGTAAAGAGTTTGATGGATGTATTTTCTGGTCATTTTAATATACCATTTATATTCCATTTTATAATGTGATGGGAGCATTGGAATTATTTGAGTTAACTCACAAATTCAAAAGTAAACTCCTTGACCATAAACGGTCCTTTGCTACCCCAATTAATGAAGTGTCAGATTGAATTTTTTATGTTTTTATCATTGAGAATAATGTTGTATAAATGTTATATCAATAACTTTTTTTATATATTAATCTTGGAAAATATATTTATTATTCCACAATATTTTTCATATATTTATTTTTAAACAATATTTTAGACGAACCAGAAAATAAGAATAAATATTTAGTGGTAATGTGATTATATTTAGTTTCGATAAATTAAAGATTTAAATTGATATTGTAGATAGGTTATTATTGGTGACCATGAAATGAGTTAGTGATTTTAAAAATTAATAATTTCACCCATATTTTTAAAATATATTTTTTTATTTTTTATTTATGTAATACATTCCATTATATGTGATTTTATTATTTGAGTAAAGATGTGTTTATTATTTTGAATTATTATTGTATTAATTTGAGGTTATATTTTAATATATGAATATGATCATGGGTTTGTAAGATTATGGTTCATAATATTTTCAATGGAACTGATTCACCATTTTATCTATTAAGTAATTGGGATTTGAGGTAATTTTAATATAATACTATTTTTAACCAACATACACATTTTAGGTTGAAATATCCCATTGGACTAATATATAATTTTATTTTATGTTAATTAGGGTATGTTGTATAGTGTAATGTAAATTAAAATTATTGTTTAAAAACAATTCATTAATAAGGAAATACTTTTGAGGTATTTCTGGTCAAGGTATGTATTACATTTTAAGATTGTACATGAATATGACTCAATATATTTTTGGGATTATCCTAATATTATATAATTATAGGTATATTTATCATAGTTATTGGTGGTGTTTTATAAGATATTTTATTGGTTTGAGGTATATGTAAAACATAGTATTTATATGAGATTTAACACGAATGATTTTATAGGAAGAACAAAATTAATTTTTTTATGATGTTTGTTGAATGGTAAGATATAGACTTCGATTTTCACACATTCATTATTAATGAAAGTATTTGGGATGTATATTTATTTATTTAAGGAATTATTTAATTTTAAATTTTGATTTGGGGATTAATATGAAGTTTTATACATTAATGGAATTATCTTAAAATCTTATTACCATTTTTTATTTTTTTATGTCCAATTTGAGGGGGATATCTTGATATTCTTCTAAATATCAATGTGATCTATTTCATGTTATTTTTAGTTCTCCATGCTTGAAATATGCATCTTAGGTAGTAATTTATTGGATTAATAAATTATATTATGTTTGAAATTGAATAATTTATGGTATTATACTTTTCAAGTAAGTATGTTTCTTTATATTATTAGATAGATTGTAATGGAATACATGAACTATAGTATATATATATTTGAAAAAATTTCTATTTCGCAAAATTTTGATAAATCAATTTTCTTTTATAGACATATTTTGTATGTGGTTTTATGTCTATTTACATTTTCATGATCATTAAAATTATTATGATCAATAATATCAATCAGTATAGATCATTAATTAAAAATTACATTTACAATATTTCTAGATTACATCTTTCCACTAATTTTTTTCCTTTTGACAACATGGGAAATTGTTTTTTTAATGACCAATAAATTTCCATTTCACTCATTTCAAGAGGATGTTTTATTAAATATATTTATAATATTGGTTTTCAAAAAAATGTTGCAAATATCAAATAATTTATTACAAAAAAACTAGTTCATGTTTTTTGGAAATAATTTGTTAAATGGTCTGATGATATATATCCTCTATATTTTAAAATAATGTAACGTTTGATTTCATATAGAACACACGAAATTGTGGAAAAAAATTCACAGAATATTTTTATTTCATTCCTATTATAACATGTTTATATAATTTGAGGGTATAAATAGATTTAAATGAATTATAAAATATATATAAAGGTTATAATAAATAAATATTTATTGTTAAATTCTTAGGAATTGTGCTCATAATTTTTGGTAATGCCAATTAGTTATTATAAATACATTTTTTATATAGATTGCTTTTGTCTATTGAGGATAATATTTTTATTTCAATATAATAAAAAAATTATTTGATAAAAAAATCATTTTTTATATCACCATATCAACATTATATTATGGTGAAATATTTTAATTTTTTTGATAAGATTTATTTTTCAGTGAATAAAGAAAAATACTATTTTTATTAATAACAATATTTTTGCCTCATTAATTTTAAAATATAAAAAAAATTCAAATAGATTCAAATTAACTTTATTAATCATATTAATATTCCAATTATATTCACATTAATTAATATTTTTTTGAATGTGGTATAATATTGTTGTTATACATAAAAGGATATTCTCGAAGAACATTATTTCATTGAATTTATTATTTCGAGATAAATAAAAATTCAAAACAAATATTGAAATTAGATCTTGATAATTTTATTCCCTCTTTTAAATCAAGGGTTTTAAATTTTGTAAATATGTACATTTTTTAACACCATGAAATTATAAAGTAAAACATTTAATTTAATTATGTTTCTGACACGCATCACTATGTGTAAAAAGGGAAGATATTAACCTGTTACAATATAATTTTAAATAAATATATATTATTATATATATTGTAATTCACAAAAAACTATTTTATATTACAACATAAACATGAGATGACTTCCTTCATAGCTTTAATTACATGCTAGTTTGATCTTCCTCGATAGCTTGCATTATGCACAAGACCATGTTTTACAAAATAACAATGTATTATTAAAATATTACCATTTAAAATAATATAGGATATCCTAGACATTATGTTAGTGGTTATGAATATTTTTGACTAAACTATGAAAATACATGGATTATATAAATATAAAATTAATTAATTGGTAACCTATTATTGAGAAATTAAAATTATAACCAATTGGATATCAAAAGAAATATTATTATTTTTATGATTCTAACAGAGTTTTGTATTAATAAAAAAATTTAATTATGGAATGATTTCATTGAAATACATAAGTAATATATCAAGATAATATTTTTTATATTCACTTATTAGGTTTTATAGGCATATGATTAGAACAAAAGTAATTTCACACATAAAAATCAATATTTTTATGAAGGTAATTTTATGCCATTTAGTGGAGAACCCATTTTATAACTGAGTTTTTACATGTTATTTTATTTAATAAGTCAAAAAAACTTCATGTTTGGTATTGAAAAATAAATATTAGGTTAGGTTTATTTTTTGATATTTTTTAGAAACGTATCATTTTTTAAAGATTAGTTAATAATACTGAAATTTAGATCAAAATTGCTTTTTTCATATAATTTATTTATAATGAAAAATTATAGTTTTAATAGGTTTTAATGTTTAATTATTTGATAGTTTTTAAATTAACAAAATTTATTCTATTTTAACCTTGTTCACTTTGAAATTGATTAAAAATGTATCTAACTTTCAATGGTTTTTACATTAAAAACCAGCATTGTCGTCCAGCCTACGAGATCAAATTTTAATCAATTCAAGCCACTATTATGATTGGAATTTGGAAAAATAGATTCCATATTTATAATAATAAAAATAATTTATAATATATAATTATATGAACTTTTTTTGACCAAAAATATTAGTGAAACTGATTAAAATTAATTACAACAATTAAGGATAAATTAAGATTAATAAGGGAATAAAAAATAACCTAAATGAAAATAATGTCCCATAACATTTTTAAAAATCTATTTTATATCCATGTTTAGGAATTATACCATCCAGGATTTAAATTTGACAATTATTGGATCGATATTCAACATGAAAAATGTTTAAGGAATTCATTTTTGAAAATATTACAAGAGTGCAACTCCTCCTCCAGTATAAAAGGCCACCACTTCCCCACATTACTCACACCTATAAAACCACTTATGTTCATACAAAATATCTCTAAATAGGTTCCTAAAATCCCTCCCCTAGAAAATAAATCCAGCATTTCAATAAAAATCATTCTGAGGAATCCCTTTGGTATAAACTAAAAAAAGTAAACTGATTTTAATATAATGTTCTCCAACTATCTTTTTTTTAATTTGGTTCTCCACTCAATATACTCTTATTATTCTATTGTTAGAAAAAAAATAGTATTTTAAATATTATATAATGTTTTTAAATAGTTTTTTAAACCAACACTTACACACACCACCATCTAATGGGTAACAAACATACTATTTCGGTGTACGGAGAACTACTGCCTCACAGAATGATGATTGTTCATTTTATATTTACCACCTCTAATTTTTGACATTATTATAGAAATATATATTTATAAAATATATATTTGATATATATAATATCTTTAATCTGGTTAAATTTTTATTTAAAAAATACCTTTTTTCTTTCCATCTTCTGTAAATATGATATATTTGTTTGAGGAAGTGTGGACTACCACCCCATCAATGTGATGTGAGTCGTTCATTCCATACATGTAATGTATTAAATATTTTCCTAATAATATATGTAACATATATAATATAGGTATTATACTATAATTATGATATAAATATGTATCATTTTATTTTAATTATTTTATCATTATAATGAAATGAAAGTAGCGTTCATGTATATGTAGGACCTATGTCTCCATGAATGGGGAACTTCATTTCTTATCTTCAAACATTATAGATTATTATTAATACGTATGTAATGAATTTATATTATAATTATGTCAGGTTTTATATTATATATATTATCAAATCATTACCTACTTAATAGTAATAATAAATTACAAGTCAAAAAACTTGAGAAAACGTGGAAACTAACACCTGTAATAGTCAAAATAATTAATGTTTGTTAACAAATAGGTAATAATATATTATAAGAAGATAATATTTGATATTATGGATACTATTTTGGTTTTGGAATAAGTTAGTAACATATTTTAAACAACTATACATGAAAAAAAATATCACACAACGACATTAATGTCAAGGTAATGGATTTCATATCTATTACATTCCATTGAGACTTATTTGTTTTTATGAACAAAATCACTTTTATTTGGTGTATACACTACATTTTCCATGTTATATCTTAAATACAATTATACACATTAAATTCTTTGTTTCATTTAATGTCATACCTTTTAATAGATTATGATTCAAATGTTTCAAATAGTTATTGGACACTTTGGATTGTTTAAATATTATTCTCCTCAAGAATGTTTTTAAGGATTGTCTATACAATATCAATTAATTTTCATGATTGTTAACTTTTTCATCAAACAATAATTATTTTTAATATGTTTTCATTGGAAATTTAGTTTCATTTATATATTATTATATGATGAATCTTATTATTTCCTAAATCATATATTATTTTACAATTGGAGTTTACATTGACTATTATTTCATTAATGGCGGAATTATTGACAAATATATATCTTTTATTCAATATGGAAAACTGGTCTGATATTTTATCTATTGATAAAACTGTTTATTTAATATGATTAATTATTTTTACATGTGACAATGGGTTGATCCCGATCATTATATATCTTCACAATGCATCAATAGGTTCTCAAGAGACAATTAATTTGGAAAAATTAAATGAGTTTTTGCTAATAGATTTAAACAATTCTGATGATGGATCAAGATAGTATAGGTCCTCATATTCCAAATTCATGACATCCATTAATTAAGAGTTTCCTTCATCGATATTTCAGTTATTATTCATCGTTGAGATTTTGTGTCAATATATCTATGTATACATTTATTTTCAAATTCATTAACTAAATGGAATGTGTTTTAGTTTATTACCTTGCCATATTGATTTTTCCATATCTAGTTACCTGAATGGAATGAGTTATTAATTATTTACCATTCAATTTTGTTTCATTTTCATTTATTCATTATTTATAATAGATTATTTAAACAACATTAGAATTTGATCTCTCCATTATTATGTTTCTTTCCCCATGTTATGAGGAAGAAATATTTCAATAAGCATTCATGGATGTAGTTTATATTATTTTTATATATCTTCTTTGAATTTCATATTTCCAAATTTATTATAGGATCATTTATATAGTCTATCATTTTCTGAGTTCTAAACAGAATATTATTTCATGATTTGATTCCTTGTAATCATTCTAACGTAATAAATTGATGCAATGACTCTAGGCCTCTGGGGTCGGGGTGTCAGAGATGGTAACAAAGGATGTTTAGTAGCAACATTGGATACTATATTTAGAAAACATAGAATTGGTATCACAAACCTAAGATAGAAATTGAGTATGAGTATAGTAGAACATCCTAGAATTTTGTTATTGTAGATATTATGGGAGTATTCATAGAAATAAATCCCTATCTGGATACTACATGTGGACATTTTTCTAGCCCCGAAGTACTTATAACTAATAACTCTAACGTGGTATTATAGGCATGACTTAGGGAAACCAGGAACATGATAATGGGCCTTAATCCACACCTAGTTTAACAATATTGGGGGATATTCTTTGGATAATTTATATTTTATTTAGCTATAGATTTTGAGAGATTTAAAAGTAATGTTTCCCCAAAAGTAACAAATGATTTTGATTTTAGGATTCATGATGCAAAAATTTATGTTATGTGT
Source organism: Viscum album (assembly GCA_963277665.1). Taxonomy (NCBI): domain Eukaryota; kingdom Viridiplantae; phylum Streptophyta; class Magnoliopsida; order Santalales; family Viscaceae; genus Viscum; species Viscum album. Next base: position 230,285,693 of record OY728143.1, read on the forward strand.
TATACCATATTTAGATATATACAAATTTTATAACATTATGAGCTAATATAGTATATTTCATTTTTATAACACGTCCTTAGACGGAATAATGTTATCAGTACTTGTTGAAAATGTCAGGATTGCCCTTATGAGAAAAAAAAACAAAGCTAGTATTATAATTGAGAATTTTATATATATGATAGGGTAGCATAGTCATGATATAATAGATAAACTTTCTTGAATAAAGAAACTTATTCCATAGAGGGAATCTCCTATGTTTTATTTTTTTATATATCAAAATCCCACATCGTTTAACGGGGTAACAAATCATATTGTAGATGAGAAATAGATTAAGTCAATAGAGAAGATTATTTCTACCTTGGATTGTAAATATATGTAAAAGGTTACATTTGTAGTCTATTGTCTCCAAAGTGATTTTAACCAATAGTGGTATCTAATCCAAAATAAAAAGGTGGAAGTAGATATTGAACTCATATAATGAAAAAACATTAAGGATACATTATTTGATAAATACATTCCTCATGACCAATAGTCTGAGATGAAGAAAAAATCCTTAGTTTAAAAAAAAGGAGGGAAAAAGTGGTACATAGTATGAATAATCCTTTACCGGGTCAGTATTGTATTATAGGGAACCATGCACAACATGGAATTCAATATTGGCCATTTATTTAAAAGAATGAACCTAAGTAACTAATGATTTCAATAATATAAAAAACATTCTTCATGTGATGAAATAGGAATATGTGCTATCCAGACAGGGAAATAATTATCGAATTCCCATTTAATCATGAGAAACAAAGAGAAGAATATATTATCTAAGAACCATGAAAAAGGAAATGAGTCAAGGATGATGAAGGAAATGAAGGATTTTCCCAAATGTGACAACTATAGATGGAATTACCATGGTAAATTCTCGAAAGGATTGTGAGTTGGTTATAAGTGTGATGAAAATGGTCACCTAGAAAAAGATTTAAAAGGTAAGAAGGAAAACACTGCTATTTAGTGTAACAATTATAATTAAATGGGGCACTATGAAAATGAATTCCTTAAGCATCAAAGGAATATACATCTGAAGAATCTAAGGTATCAAGGAATACCATATGTTATTGATTCAACTGAAGTGGAATGATTATTTTAATTATGTATTTGGATCTATGAAATATGTTTTAAAATTATTTTTTTTATAATGTTATCATTATTTGATTTATGAAATATGTACTAATTATACTGCAATTCCTTTTTATTATAGATTTGATATTATATTTTGAATTGAACTAATAAAATATATTTATTAGAAAGTTCAAATTTATACAAAACATGTGATTAAATTAATTATAAACCTTAATATGTTCTTGATGTGAAGATAATGATGAAGAAATGACTGATTTGGATAAGTGATGACTACCTTGTTACTATCTAATGAATTGTCGACAAGTGGTCAATGATATCATTGATGGAGTTTTTAATATATTATAATTTATGTAATATATCTAGTAACATGTTTTTTACTTATGGAATAAAAAATAATTCATTTTTCAAATAGGGTTTATGTTAATTCATGTTATTAATATATTTTCAATGTATAAATAATTATGTTATTCACATGTTTGGAATGTGAGAATTTAGTGGTTCATTGTATTGATTGAAAGAAAAAATATAAGTTCACTTTTGAAATTTATTGACTATATTTCAAAATATTTGTGTCAAAATATTTTGTAAAAATTAACCATATCTGAAAATGAATAAAATTACCATTGGATGTGGTTTTAGAAATTCATATATTAAATCACTATATGTTGAATATAGTTAGAAGATATTATGTAGAATATTTTCAAGGTGCAATCACAGAAAAAGATTATATTTATAGAAATATACATTTACACCAATTAATTGAGTGTGAAAAAATTTCTCAACTCTTGGGAATTTGTTATTGAAATGGGAGTCCTATTATTATCATTTCTTATGATAATAATGACCATTATTAACACATATTTTTAGGCATATTAGGTATGAAACATTAATCTGATAATGTTCTCTTTCACCCTCCATCATAATTTAATTGTTAGATTTTTCAACTATATTTATTTTTCCATTTCATACCTATGTAGTCCTACTAGGGAACCCAGTAATGTGACACATATACTTTCTATAAACTCTTATTATGAATAGATGTTATTAACCCCATTTACGATGTGGATTTTTCAACAATAGTTATCATCAAATATCAAACCCTTGATTATTGAGAGAAATTTTAAAATTTTAGTACTCAATTTAATTATGGTTTAGGGAATTTAATAACCCTAAATTCTAAAGTACAACATTGTATTTAATAGTTTTTCTGACATGAAACACAAAGTGTAAAAAATTTCATTATTAGCCTAATACATTACAATTTCAAATAAATATAATATATTATATAGCTTTCAATACACATTAAACTATGTTTTCTTTCATCACCTACAAGAGAGAACTTCTTTTACAGCTTTCATTACTTGCATGATGAACCATCTTTTATAGATAGCGTTGCAAGGAAGACCAAATTTCACGAAATGAAAAAGTTTTATTAAAATATTATTATTTAATATAATATGACATAACCTATCCATTATGTTAATGTTTATGAATATTATTAACTGAAAATTAAAAATTTGTGGCATATTTATATTTATAAATAATTCATTGGATACCAATTAAATAGAATTGAAAATAAAAAACCAATTAGATATAAAAAGAATTATTATTATTTTTATACTTTGTAGAAGTTTTTTCTTAATAAGAATAATTAATTACAATTAGTTATTTGTCTTATTGAAATATCTATATTATATTTTCATAAAAATATTTTTTTATATCCATACATTAGGGTTGATAGGAATGATATAAGAAAAAACCCAAATTCAAACATAAAAACAAATATTTTTAAAAAAGTCAAATTTACCATCTTTTAGTGGAGAACCCATTTTAAATATGAATATTGACACATTAATTGATTTAATAAGTAAAAAAGAACTTCATTTTTGGATGAATAAAATAATATTTACATTTGGGTGATGTTTTTATATTTTTCACAAACATATCATTTTTAACAAATAGTAAAAAATATTGACTATTAGTTCCAAACTGTTTCATCTAAGTTATTTATATGGATAAATTGTGAATTTATTTTGTTTTAATGTTTAATTTTATCATATTAATATTAATTAATATAATTTATTTCATTGGATTACATTTCACACTAATATTGACTATAAAATGCATAATAAACATCCAATCATTTTTATATGAAAAACCCAAATTATCGTCCCACATACGAGATTAAATTTTAATAATTTTCTGACACTTATATAATAGGAATTTGGAAAAATTGATTCAATATTATATATCAAAATAACATATAATGTGTAATAATAACATATTTTTTGACCCAAAATATTAGTGAACATTATTACAATTTATTACAATGATTAAGGTTAAATTTTGATTAATACATGACTAAACATTTACCTATATGCCAAAAAAACCAATAAACTTCTCCAAGAATATTATATCAAATTATTTAGACCATGTAATCCATTTTAATGTAATGTTATCATTAATATATACAATTTCAATATAAAAAACTTGGTAGGGATTCTATTGTCATAATATTACAAGAGTGTCACTCCTCATCCACTATAAAAGGCCACTGCTACTCCCCATTACTCAAACCCATCAAACCACATAGTTTCATTAAATATATGACCAAATATATTCAAATAATACATAAACTCTACATTCAGGCCTCACTTTGGTAAAAAATCCTTCCATGTAAGCCCTTTGGTATAATCAAAAAATCAATTACCTTATTTTATGGAAACATTTTCCCATAATCTATTTTGTTTTAATTGCTTCCCAACACCTTGTACACTTATCATTCCAAAATTACATAAAACCCCATTATAAAAAATATTCTAGGATGGTGTAAGGTTATTATTTCTAACTACACATACATACACCTATATCTAATTTGTAACTAACATAGTGTTTCTGTGTACAAAAAACAACAGTCTAACGAAATGATGATTGTTCATTTATCATTTATAACTGCTAATGGTAGCCATTATTATGAAACTATTTTTATATATGATATTTATTACATTCATGATATATTTATTAATTTATAATTTTATTTATAACACAATTTTTATATTTATATCTTGTTTAAATATGATTATTTCGTCTGAGGTAGTGTGGATTACGACCCCATCAAAGCGATGCAGCTCCTTCATTCCATACATGGAATGTATAAATGAAAGTTTTAACAAAATTATTATATAAATAAAACATATATATTATATTATAATTAAAATATACATATGTATCATTTGCATTTCAATCATTTAATATGACAATTAAATGAATGTAGTATTCATGCGTATGCAAGATATATCGTCTCCATGAATAGTGCTCTTCATTTGTTATCTATAAAAACTATAGATTATTATAAATACATATGTAGGGAATATATAATTAAATTAAGTATTTTATTATATTATTTATATGATTAAATCATTATCAAATTAATATTTACCAAAAATAATAAGTTAAATCATACTTCAGAAAACTTGGCTATTACCACATGAAATAGTCAAAATAATGAATGATTTTCAACAAATGAGTGATAAGATACTGTAATAAGTTAATATAGTATATTATGAATATGTGTATATTTTTGGTATAATTCAATAATAAATTTTAAAACACTATACATGGATATAAAGACCACACCATTGAAGTAAGTTTAAGGTAATAAATTTCATCTCAATTGTCATTCCATTGAGGAATTTTTGTTTTTATGCACCAATTCACTTTAATTTTGAGTATATATTGTAGTTATCATATTATAACATCAATAAAATTATTATCATAATATTATAAGATTAATTTAATGGAATTACATTTTTTTATTATGATTTAAATGTTTTAATGTGGTTTTGGACAGATTGGAAGGTTTAAATATTATTCTTCTCAAGAAAGTTCTTATGTATAATTTTTTTCAATCTCACATACTTTGGTGATTTTTAAAAATATATTGATAAAATCATTGTATTGTAATCATTTTTAATTTAATGATTACTTGAATATCCATATTTTCATATGATGGCTATTTTTATTTCCTAAACCATATATCCTTTAACACAATGTGTTTACTTTTACACTTTTTTGATTAACTGGGAATTATTGAAAAATATGTATCTTTATTTCAATATAGATATTTTATAAGGTGAATTTTTTATAAATTAATTTTTTTTATATTTGAGGAAATCATCAGAAAATAAATGATGTTTGGATCCTCTACATTATATATCTCCTCGATGCATTGATAGGTTATCATGAGAGGATTATGTTGAAAAAATTAAATATGTTTATACCTGCAATTTTAAATTATCCATATGATGGATCATGAAAGTATAGGTCATCATGTGGATTAGAAATTTCATCCAATAATTATGAATTACATTCCTAGATATTTCTGTAATTAATCATCCATGCTTTTTTCATCAATATATTTATATATACATTTAATTTTAAGTTCATTGATTAAATGGATTGTGTTTTAGTTTCTTACCTTTCCTAGTTGATTTTTACTTGTCTAGTTATTTGAAGAAAATATGTTATTAGTTATTTTCCATTCCTTGTTGGTTTATTTCTATTTATTCATTATTTAGTCAAATTTATTTATCTTTACTGATCTTTTTCACTCACCCTTATTAGATTTCATTCCTCTTGTTATTAAGAAAAAATATTTGAATAAGAAATCAAGGACACAGATTATATTCTTTTTATGTGTCATTTCTATGTTTCCTATTTCCTAATTTATTATTGGTATCATGAATATAATATGGATTTCCAAGACTGTTAAATTGAATAGTCAGACTAGATTTAATTCCATGTAATCATGTCAATGTAATAAATTGATTCACCGACTCTAAGATTTTAGGGTCAGAGAGTTTCACCATTTACTTCTGACCAAGAATAATAATGACCATATTAATTCTATGTTTCCATGTTAAATGTAAAATTTGTTAATTACGGTTAAAAATAATGTGGTAAGACATAAAATTCAATAAAAAATATTATTTATATCATTGGATGGTAATATTTCGTCAAAAATTTTATAAACATTTAGAATGTGACCTTTTTTTATTCAACTTTGATTATCACTATTATAATATTTTATGAAAGGTAAGAGTTAAAAATATAAACTTTTTTGTAATTTAATATGTATAATATTTTTATAAGGAAAATACCAAAGTACGTTCTATTATAAATGGTTATATGAATAATGAATCATTTTATTATTATGGATTTTTTACAGACAAATTATTTATATTAACTGTGTACGTTTTGAAGTCATTTTTTTAAAGCACAAAGTTGAAAAATCATTTGAAATATTCTAAAAAACTAAGAAATAATTTTGTTTGATCACATAGAGGATCCCATGAATTTTTACGATAAAAAACGTTTTATATATGATTTAAATATTTTTACTCATATTACATTGACTTAATGTTGTTTTCAATGTGAAATTATTTGAATAGTTATTGAAATTAAACTAGTAGTATTTTTTATTAATTAATATTTTATTATTTTCTGTAAAAATAAAAAAAATTACAGAAATTAGTATTATAAAGCTATTTATATTTCATTCCATGGAAATTTATGATCCATTTTTAATTTTATATGTAAAATTATTACCCTTTTACATTGAAAATGGCATTACAATGTTAATAAATTGGTTAAAAATGATAAAGTATACAATTATATTAAAAAATATAAAAATAATATATTAAGATTATATTAAAACTATATGATCATTATTTTAGAAACCAGGTAATTTTGGAAAAAATTTACACGAGTTAGAATTAAATTATATTAAAATAATTAAGGTATTTTCATAAATGGAATCAATGATATTTTATGTTAAATAATATTTTATTATATTATTTAAAATAATTTAAAATATACATTTATAAAAATGTATTTATTATGGTGGTATTTATCATTCAAGATCCATTTTCAAGTCACTTTTCATGTTATGGTAATATTATTAACCCTTAAATATTAAAAAATATTGATATCATAGTATATACTAAAAGGGTTCATAGGGAATTAAAATATACAAATAAAAATAAAAAATTAATAGAAACTTATAAAAATAAATTTTAATTAGAGTATTTAAAATAATATTCGTAATATATTAATATTATATCATTTTTATCCATTTTTTATGAAGTGTAAATACATCTTTCATGTGTACGGATGATCTACTATCACCATGAATATTATTATTCATTTTTCTAATTATACGATTCATATATGAGGCTAATTATATATATAATATATAAATATTATATTTATATCATGATTATCATTCTAAATATGAGGAAACCAAGTTAATTTTACATGTTCTTGGACTTCTGATGTGAAATATGAATAAGAAATGTAGCAATTATCGCATAGATCAAAAATTTTAATTCCAATTTTCAGTAAATGGTTGATGAGATATTATAACTAAATAAATAAAATAATTATAAGTAAAGAATAAATATTTAATAAATATATAACAAATATATTTTAGGTTCTTATGTGCATGATGCAAGACAATACATTAGGTAATGGATTTATGTTTTAATCATTTTTTAATTTAGAATGTTAATACAAAAATTTTCATTAATGAAATTATATGATCCTTATCTGATATATCCCTTTATTTTTTATTAAACTATGGTAATTTATGATTAACCAATGTTTTCCTTTAATTTTAATCACATTCTGTACTCAATATACTGAATGATTATTTGTCTGGAAAACTAATTATGTTCTATTATTAAGCCATGAATCATTTTATTTCATGAACATGTTATCCAAAAAGTGATTGCAAGGTTGTATTTCAATATTTATTAAATATAATAATAACCATATTTCACTTTATATAAAATTATTTTAGATAAATATTCATGTATCTTCTTATAATTGTTTTTTGTATTTGAACCTACAATTTTAGAAGAATCATTGTTTTGACATAAATCCCATAAAAGGAATTTCCCATTATTTTTAATTCCCTAATATTTGATGATTATAATGAATATTTATAAAGGTTCTATTAAAATAGTATTTATTTAATATTTTGGAAATATTTTTATTTTAAATTAGTTATTTCAAAATATAATTGTTACTTTCCTCATGAAATATTCTAATGATCTTTTAAAGAAGTTTTCTTCTAAGATAACATCCTTTGAAGTAAATTATTAATTAATGGAGATAAAACCAATTGACACGACCCTTATTTCTTCTATTTATGGTTCATTATATATATTTTTTTGATTAATATGTAACTATTTTATTTTAAATGGGTTATGATACAATGAATTGATGAATTTTTTATGAAACCCATTTTCATTCAATTGGTTATGGTATGATGATATAATAAATGTCTTATGATATTGTGGAAACATATTTACATATTTCATTATGTTTTTTGTGGATATGGAAATATATTATCCTCTATTGAAATTGATAATGTTTTCTATCACATGAAATGACTATAAGAAATAAGTAAGGATTTATAATCCATTGTTGAAAATAGGTGATGGTGTTTCACCTAGTATGATTTGAGAATCATGTGTTGATAACCAATAAATTATGATACGTGAAATAAGGGTTCACTCAGAATCCAAAATTAGTTTATGGTATTGATATTTAAAAATTAAATATAAATATGTTTTATATGTATTTTGGTGACACACTTTATTTATATTTTTTATAGTAAATATATAAATACATGGTTCATTATTAATTCAGGATGATTTATAACCCTAACGATTCATGATTTTGAATTACAATTTTAAATTCCTTGAATCATTATTATGATAAATGACAAACTAGGAATAAAATTTAGATTTTATAGAGTTATTAATTATTTATGTTCACATTTGATCATCAATTTATATCTCCCATGTCAACCATTTCTATATATCAAAGGTCATCCTGTCTTAAATATCCATTCTACGAAATATGGTGCATGTTATTTTGGTTGGATATATATAAGAAGATTAATATGGGTGATGATCACTATTGGAGATGTTTAAGATCATTCATGAAATAAGATTAACGGTAATTTAGTCTTTAAAGACCCCAAACCCCAATGTATGGCCTAAATGAGAATGTTATGTTTTTAATATTCATCTAGAATAATCTAATATTAATTTATGAAAATCTTGTGTCTTTATGAATTATCAGATAATATTTAAGGACTTATTGTGAATATTAATATAAAATGAGAATAAAATTTAGTTGGAAAAATAATAATGGTAAATTAATGGAGTATAGATTGATACTACATACTGAAATTTCACCCTTAGAGGCCAAACATACTATTTTAGTATATCATGATGACCTTCAATGAGTTTTTCTGGTGATAGATTTAAAAACTATTTTAGAGAATAATTTCTTACACAACAGGTGGAATTTCAAGACATAATAAAATGTATATATATTTCTAGAAAGATATAGATGAAAAAATTAAATGTATGAATAAATAGAACTTATCTATTACAAGTGGAGACAACAATGAATTATTTGACAAAATTTTATTGACTATATAAATTTCATAATTATTCCAAAAAATAATTTATGTTTTAATAAATGATATTGTTAAATAGCATGGACACCTGGAGATATAGTGAATCTTCTTCTACTTCTATAGTTTATCAAATTATAGTGAAGACAACTGAAATTTAACTATTTTTTCAAAAACATTTAGTGACCTCCACCCTAGTATCCCGGAGCTGTTGTCATCATTATTATATTTTCATTAGATACAAGGAATAACATCCCAAAATACTATTTTTTTAGTAGTCTTGGAAAATTAGATACATTATCAAAATTAACATTAAATTTTAAAATAAAAAATTTTGTTTTCATTGTGAATTAACTTATTCCCCTTACATTATTCATTCATGTCAATCAAAAAATACTTCCTGGTAAATAAGGGAAAACAAAACATAATAAATGGGTGTGCTTAGATGCTCAGTAAGGGCATGTTTACAAAAGAACCTATTATTAAATAAGACATAATCAATATGAATAGATAAGTATCTAAATCATATTCCATTTAGCCAATAACATGATAATAATGTGTATAGAATAAAATATTATAAAATAAATCCATATAAATTATCACATGGGCTTGAACATGACCATGGTTATTCTAAAAAATCAAATAATCACATGGAATATCAATTTCTAAATTCATAATGTCTAATAATATAATGTTATACAACTGAAACATAACATCGAGATTGGTCCAAGACATCTAATATAATTGAGGATTATTCTAAGACATATATATAAATGGGAATGTCCTTAGCCAAAATCATATTTAGATTTCCTCAATAATCCTGTTGATGCATTGAGGATGTAGTACACCTGGTTTCTGGTATATAACCCTTTCTTGATGTTTTTAATGGTTATTAAGTTATGGGTGACGAATGGGAGAGTCGGGAGAACATGGAATGAGTTTTGAGGAAAAAGGGGAAGTCGCACGGGCGGTGCACGGTTTATCTAAACCGTGCGGAGCTGGTCTGGGAGGAAGTGGCTTCCGCACGGGCATCACACAGTTTATCTGACCATGTGGCCAAACCATGTGAGAAGGGTGGTCGAGGTAGTAGATAATGCATGGTTAGAATATGGTTTCTCAAACCGTGTGAAATAACCATGTGCCACTTAAATTAGATCCTTAATTTTGGATCTCACGGGTTTTGCCTCTCAATGCCTCATTTAAGCTCCTATGCGGCCCTAACTCGGGATTTTGGTTCTCTTAAGCTCAAGGTGGGTTCTCCCATCATTCTAGAGGAAATTTGAAGGCTTATCTTGACGAATCGAAGTCGGATTCTTAAGGTATGTGATTGATCTTGTTTGGTTTCTTAGATCTACTTAGATCTACTTCTCCTCTTCTCTCGGTTTCCTAGATCTACACCTGCTAGGGGTATACCTATGTGTGTGGATGCCAAATATGATGAGATTTAGTCTTGATTGTGTTAGGAGAAGAGATCTAATGATGATTCTTGGAGAATCGACCCAGTATTCTTTAGTGTTCTCCGTATGTTAGAGTTTTCATCAAAACCGTTGAGGTAGGTGACATCACTCTCGACTCCTCTTGTACGAATTTATTGTCTTGGTTTTAAATTGGGTTATTTTAATGAAATTGATTGTGAAAAGCATGGAATAAACATTTTTTAGATATGATTTATGGTTTCGATGAAATTGTGAAATCTTGGTGAATTATTGTGCAAAGGGACTGGGCTTCTTGAATTTAAAATGCTGATTTTAAATTATATATTACTAGAATGGTAAATGGTTTGATGGAAGATGGGTTTTCAATAAAAGGGGTGTTTTATTAAAATGGATTGTTATTGAAATGGATTGATGAAGTTGGATCATTCTTTGGTTTTCAATAAAAGTACGGTTTTATTGAAATGGTTTGAATTGGTTGAACACACTTGGTTTTGATGGAAATTGTTTTCAATAAAAGGGTGTTTTATTGAAAGGATGGTTTTGGAATGAATTTTGTGAATTTTTGGTGTGTGTTCATGTTTCATATATGGGGATTGGTTGAAATAGGACCTTTTGCTTGGTTCCAAACTTTTAATGGAACATGGGACTTTTAAGTACAAGGCTTGGTTGAAATATAAGCTTGTGCTTGGTGCCAAAGGTGTAATGGAACATGGGAAACAATTACCTTGTGACGACTCGGTAGATCGATGAGAACCCAATAATGAGTATGGAACTGTCATAACGAAGCATGCATGGTTGATTTCACAGGTTGTGAAACGGCTGTGTATGCCAAAGTGGGATTTTTTGAAATGGTTCTAAAGCTTTATTGGTTATTTTTTTTTTGGAAAAATGACTTTTTGGAAAACTAGTTCCAATTTCTATTGGATGATTTTGGTTACGAATGGTTTTGGAAACTTGTTTATATTTAGTTATACACTGCTTTTGAGAAAATGTTTTATATAAACTATTTTTATATAATTGTTTCTAACTCTTTTATCCTAGTGGCGTGAGTAGGGAAGTCATTGGGAAAAAACTACTGAGTTTTATACTCACCCCTTCTTTGGAACATTGGTGCTTTTGTAGATTTCTCATTCTAAGACACAGGTAATGGTAAGGCATCTCATTACTAGTGGTTCGTGGTGATGCTTGGGAGGTTTGGTGGTGCTTGGCGCATGGAGCTCGGTGGGGAGCCGTGGAGTGTGTCTTGGCTTGTTTTGGGTCTTTTGTTTATTCTTCCATTGGTACTCTGATTTTGTGTTTCACATATATTGGTTTGTGGAACAGTTTAGTTCTCTTTCAGTAATGCATGAGTTGGTCTTTTATTTTTTCATGCATCATTTAGGGAATTTTTGGTAATGCTTGGTTGGTTTACAGGTTATTTTTCAAAGGAAAAATTGTTCCCCACATGCATTGAAAACCTTCAGAATTTATTAGTAGCTTTTGGCACCTTGGGGATGTCTCTTAAGGCATAGTAATGACTCGTGGTACTCTCAAGATAATGAGAATTGGTGGGTCATTCCAGAGGAGGTATGGAATTCCCCATCTGTTACATACTCATTCTAATTCCTTCATCATAAGAATGTTCTGGAAAATAATTCAAATAATCATTCATATTAACAAAATAATATAGAATATTTTTTAAAAAAATATAATCAATAAGAAAAATCAAAAATAGTAAATATTATCCAGTTGAATGGTAATAATATTTTACAAACTACGAAAAAATAATAATAAACAATCAAAATATTTAATAAGTATGAGATAAATACAACATATCTTTTATGGATCATAATTTTAATAATTTATTATAGCATCAGGGAATAAAATACTATTAAAATATCTTTAAAAAAATAGTAAAATAACCTTATCACGTTGTTAAATATTTTAATTTCTAAAAGATCAAAATACTTTTTTTAAAAATATTCTTTTAATTACTACAAAATAAACATTAAATAATTTATTGGTCATGATGTCTGAAAATATATTTCATGTCATACAGTTTAAATCAAATATTATTTTTACCTTTTTGGTAAAAGCCAAATGGGAATTATTTTGAAAATAAAACGAATATTCCATTAAAAATATTTTATAAAAATATATAATTCGTAAAATTTACTTTAATAAATCATTTATAATAGTTGAAAATAATTTCATAAAATATTTCTAGAAAATAGGGGTTTTTGGTGAAAATGGATTTTCGACCTAAGAGAGAAATGATGTGAGATTGTTTAAAATCATATAATCATTTGAAGTAAAAAAGTGAGTAAAAATGATATATTAAATGAAAAATATTATTAATAATTATAGAATAAGAAAAATATATATATTTTCTAATTTAAATATCTAGAAAATTCCCCTTTGAAGAATTAAATAGAAATAATCCTGAATAATGAAGAGATTGTCAAATAAACCCTTACCACTTTGGTAAACTTATTATCATAATCCCCTTGGAAAAAATAACATAAAATGAAAAATAAAATACCTATAATATAAATGATTTCATTATATAACATAAAAAATAAAATTATATACAACACATAAATGAAATAAGTGTGGAATATGATGAATTTATCAGGGGAAGTAAAAGTAAGATGCGAAACTGTTACCTGAGGTCAGATTTAATTTTTATGTATCTGTAACCCATGTATAATTGTTTTAGGCATATTTTTAATTTATAATATAAGAATAACAATTTTAATAATATCATATATAATCCTACTGTAATATTTTATGACCAGTTAATTATATTTCACTATTTTCATTGTTGCAGGTGTTAATTGCATTGTTTTCTCATGTGCATTTTATCACGAGTGTTCCAATTCATGTGAATATGATATATATATATATATATATTATAAATAATGATAGAAATATAATAAAAATAATATCTACATGTTTGAAACATTTTTAGAACCATTTATGTATTCTGGGAATGGAAAATGATTCACTTCACTATTTAGAGATAATAGGTAATACTTATGTAGGAGTGACGATATCATTATGGTAACAAGTTAATCGGTAAGGAAGTGGGTGATATATTATTTTAAAGAATAAATATAAACTCATATAAATCACATATATCCACCAATATTTTTATTTTTTAGACTTCATGTAATTTATAAGTGAAAAACAAAATCACATCACTTCACAAGGCAATAGTCTACTAAACCCAAGAGCGAAATCAATGAGTTTAAAACCGAATTGAAACTCAAAAGTTATGGTTGATTTCAAAATTAAATAAGCAGAATAAAATAATTAAAATCATATACATGTGGTGAATCCATCATTATATCTATCCATGAATGGTATTCATAGAAAATAATCTACATTTGTTCGTGAAGTGCTAGTCTGTCGTACACATGTGCAATAATTTATTTTTTCAATTCATTGAATTTTTGGAGGGTAAATATTAGAAAATAAAAATAAAAATATAAAAATATATATTAAAAACACGTTTTACTATATTTTATCTGTTAATACTTAATTTTTCTTTGCAATATATTATTGAAAATGAGTCACCATTATTAAGATAATTACTAACTCAAGGTGAAACCTCAATTGGATATACTTTTATGGAATGTGGGGATTGTCTTTTGGGAGTACCACTAGCTCAAGTATGTGACTACAGATGATAGGGGGAGAATATGGTTGGTTGTTTTAAAAAAATGTCTTTTGAGTTTGGAATATGTGATGGGAGTGACTTCCATTTTATATTTGGGGGAAAGGGAACCCTATGTGAAATTACATGGAAATTTTCATTAATAATCCATAATTATAGTCATTCAAAAGAAAAATTAATTCAAATGACCCTATATTCTAAATTGGTATCGATATATTGAAAATATGGCCATCTGATAATTTTTTTACACATTTTTAGGTCATTTTTATCCCTTATCTTCTTAGTTTAACCCCACGGTAATCCCATTTTTACATAAACGATAGTAATTAATTCTTACTGCTTTCCATAATCATTTTTTTTTCAAATAAAATATTTAGATTATTATAAAATATATATAATTATGAATCCAAATATTGGAACCATATTTAAATATTTCATTCAAATATGGAGTAAATTTTTAATTTAAAATTAATCATGTATACGTGATGAGAAATGCAACTTTCCTAGGGAAACTATTCCAACGATTTCAATGTTTTTATACAAGAATTATATTTTAAAATTTTTACAATGAACAAAATCATATTGATTGAAATATATTTTAACTTATTTTATATTTAATCCAATTATAAATATAATTTAAATTCATAAATAATTTAAATTACAATAAATTTTTCAATTATAATTCAGTATTTTTCTCTATTCATATAAAAATGAATCATTTCAGAAAAATTACAAAAAATTACAAAAAATATAATTATAATATTATTATTTCTAAAATAAATTATTTTTACAAATAAATATAATTTATTTTTAAAAATATAATTTTAAATTTTGTGCTCAGATCACCACTAAAACATTATTCAGAAAAAATACAGTTTTTAGAAAACATTTAATTTTGTAATAAATGAATAATATTTTATTTCTGGTAAATAAATAACCATAATTTTAATAATTTTCATAAAATTATTCATAATTAAAAATAAAATGTTGTTATTATAATTTTATATTATAATATAGTTCATTTAGACACAGGGTTGCATGTCCCTAATGCTATTCAGTGATTGCATTTAATTTTTAAAAAATATTTCATAAATTATATAGTGTATTAATTCCTTATAATTAATGTGTGGCTTTGCATACATGAAATATAAATTTATTTTATCCTTTTAAAATATCATGGTATTACATTCTCCCCAACTAATATTAATTTCATTCTCTTAATTTAAAATGGATCTCAGTTATCAATGGTTTAATTTTTTAAATACCATTATTGTAAACATATCATTGTAAAAGTGTTAATAAAACACCCTATTAATTTGAAATATATGGATATATGAAAGAAATTTTAAATAGAAAATAAATTTGATTACATGTAGGATAACATTGATGGGAAATGAAAACATTTACAATGAAAATAATCATAAACAATTACTAATAGTGATATAGGTTATTAATCCGAAGAAGATGAATGATCAACAAAAATTTAATGACTAAAAAACCATATATATATATCCTGATTTAAAATACCATATGATTCATAGAATATAAATGTAAAAATATAACATTATTTTCAATATAATTTTTGGAATATTATGGAATTATTTGACTATTTATGATTATAAGTAAATGTGCTTACTTGATACGTTACTATTTCTTAAGAACACTTAGATATTATGGTTATGCATCTATATATTCCAAATTCATCTCTTACTCTATGAAATAAATATCCACAAATATGTTTTTTATTTAGGATGCAATAAATTCACATTTAACTAGTCATAATATCTATAATAGTTTGACAAGTCATTAATTCTATCTGTAATTTTTAATATGATAAAAATTTTAGCATTGGTTATCCAATATGAAGAACTTTATATATATTAATGTAATACAATAATGTCTAATCCTCTTCTAATGTTTAACATAAACCATTTCATAAACGGTTAATCTTATGAACATTGTAAAAAAGTATTATAAAAAAATATAGAAAAAAGGTCATGGAATTTCTAAAATGAACAAATCTTTATTCCCCTAAAAATCATTATGTTTCAATTAATTGTCACATACCAAACATGTGAGTACCTTCATCAGACATACTCTTGAATGAAGTTAAAAATATGAATTACCATCAAAACTTATTATAAGTATTAATGATCACATATTCCTTAGGTAAAACACATATTTTTTTTCATAATTCTTAAATAAAAAATAATGAAAACTAAGGATATGATAGAATAATCTAATTTGTCAAAAAATTATTATTTTTTTCTTAAGGTAATCTATAATATCCAATTCTATTTTTCTAGATCACTATTAACTTTATCATAAAATCATTATCATAACATCAGGAACATTTTATGTTTTTTCTATCCTTAAATCACGAGTTTTATATGAAGATCAACATGTCATTGTATAACTATTGTTGGTCATAATTATCAATGAATATATTAGTTCATATCCTTAATGAAATTTCGATGTAGTAAAATCCCTAATTATTTAGTTACTCTTAAAAAAATGATTTTACTTATAAAAAAATCGAATTAAATAATTCTTCAATTGGAAAATAATAATATTGATCATTCAAATTCATTTGTATCCATATATAAATATTTTCCTCTGACTTTTAGATTATATTATGATATATTCCATTGAAACTTGGGTATTTTGTTAGTTTGGTGTTATATCTCTTTAAAATTAAATAATTATACATTGGAAACTTTTTTTTATCCCTTGAAATCAAGAGCATGGTTTCGCCTCTCTAAACTTTTCAATAAATTTCATTCCCATTAAAACAATTACTAGGGTATTCCTTTCTACAATATTCAAATGTGGGAAATCCATATATTCAATCATCCCTTTATATATATATATATATATATATATTTTCTTACTGTAATTATATAGATTTCATTCAAATCCATAATTGTAATATAATTATCTCTCTCTATTTGTTGAACATTATTCCATGTCTTCATATAATGAGGATGATTCAAAGAAAACTTCCCTTTAAATGATTTGATTAATACCATCAATGAAATAATCATTATTACACTTTTGATTTTGTGAGATAATTTTGTTCGCATTACATATGTTAGGACCTATTTCATATTTATGAAATAAACTAAATTAGATCATATAATTATGAAAGAAAGAATAATCCCAAAATAATTTCAATATAAAACATAAATTGAAAAAAACCATAATATTCTTTTAATCATAAAAATTGTTTCTTTGGGGAAATCCTTATTTTTAAGTCATTCAGAAACATTTGTAAATAAAATTTTAATTATCCAAATAATATCACTAAGTTGTGTCAAGCTAGGTTCATAGTAAGCCTCATTGTTTTTCACTAGTTGATGATTAGGTAAAGACCAATTATACCTTTTCAAAGATATTACCCCAGTTATATCTGTTCCAGAACAACATCCAATTATAGTGTCAATAGAGGGATGTATCGATAGGAAAAACCACATAATATCTTCTTTATGAAAAAAATTAATTTTCATAAATACTTATCATCAAAATCTATCATAGGGTTATGTTACTTAATATTTCATTTCTTAATTATAGTTCCCAATGTTTCTCTTCAACATCATATGATACAAACTGTAAAGACCCTGGCCCTAATATCCTTGAGGTGGTGTCTAATTCATTATAATAACACGAGATGTAGTGAGTTATGTACTGATTGATCGAATAGTTTAGTATTTTTGTAAATCATGATACATATTGGAAGTTAGCGTTATATTTTAAAATATAAAATAAACAAAGGGGTCTTCTTCTTAATTCCAATAATCCCCTTATCATATCCCTTAAGATTAATCAAAAAATATATCCCAGTATCATGGAGATATTAATTTAATAGAAAGGGGTTTGATGAGATGCTCTGTAAGTGTTCGTTTAAAAATTAAGATAAAAAGATAATAATAATAAACAAGAAATGTTAAATAGATTATTTAAAATCCAACTAATCAATAATTTGAGCGTAATTTGTCATGAATAAAATAGAATCAAATAATTCCATATACATAATCACATGTGATTGAAACATGACCATATATATTCAAAATAACTAAATAATCATATCATAATGATGTAAAACATAATGTTCAACATCTAAAGCATACCATCTTGGCTTGTTCCATGAACTTTAATAATTTCGAGTCTTGTTTCACGATATCAAATATCATCAATTTTTATCCCAAAACATCTATATAAATTTACAAGGACTCATCTAAAACGATATTTAGTTTTTTGTGAAACATATAGATGCATTGAGAACTAAACTAGGCCCCACCCATCACATACGAAGACTAATGAAATCCACTTATGATAGCGTTAATATATAATACACATTAAACTTCAAATTTATAAACTGAAATATTAAATATTGATAGTATCCCCTGTCAATAAACATAATTATAAACCATCTAGTGTAATGTGGTGAATGGTAATACAATTTAAACCCAAAATCATACTACTAATAAACCATCGAAAGAATGAATAAGGATGATATAATTAAAACATATCCCTTGTGGATCATATTTTAAATAAAGGTTTGATGAGTAAAATTAAAATAATCATCATTATTTTTTTATGGAAAATAACCTTTTCACATTGAAAATATTATTAATGAGAAAAGTTGAAAAAAAAATTAATACACATTTAATTGAAAATATCCACTAAATACATTTAAAATATACTTTAAAACATTGATTGGTCATAATGGTGGGAAATTATTTTCATGCCATGAACATCAAAACAATTATTTTATTTGCATTTTTAGTAAAGGGAAAACTAATTTTTTTTAAAAAAATCATGGATATTCATTTAAAAAAAATTTAACAGCTAAAATGGGATATCATTTCATTAACAAATAATTTTGAAAATGTTAATAACAATTTCAAACATAATTAGAAAACAAGGGGTTTTATTAAAAAATATTTAGGATTGAAGAGAGAAATTAAGATGGATTTTGTTAAAAATAATTTCATAAACATCTTAAATAAAAAAGAGAGTAGAAATGGTTATATTAGCATAAAAATTTCATTATTAATGAAACGTTAAGAACATATATTTATTTTAAGATATTAATACGAAAAAATTTATCAAGAGAGACTTAAATAAAAACAATCCTGAATTGTGATGATATTGTCAAATAAACATATAACTCATTTCTAAATTTTGATTCATAATACCAAAGAGTTAAATAGTATTAAATAATACATTAAATTCAATAAAGTTGAATAAATTCATGGTATAACATTTACAATTTTTGTATTTACACCACTAAAAATAAATTAGTGGTGAATATTGTATATATCTCATGAAAGTAAAAGTAAGAAAATAATCCTTTACATCAGGTTTAATTTCTCTCAAAAATATCCAGAACAATTTTATAATGGTTTTATTAATGATATTATTTTATAAACATCTATAATAATATTTATAATTTCATATAGGATCCTCTTAAAACATTTTTCCTCCGTTTTGTTAATAATATTTAATAATTTTCATAGTTTCGAGTGTTAATCGTCTTGTTTTATAATGTTAGTTTTATCCAATTGATATTTGAATTATTTATATGATATATAAATATCAACTCAACAATTATAATAATATTATAAGTATATTAATTACTCATTATATACATTTTAAGAACAATTTATGACGGTCATGAATAGAAAATGACTTTCATCACTTTGGGGAGATGTTATGTTGTATATAGGTATGAGCGAAGATATCATTACATTACCAATAATAATGGTAAAATTTTTGTTGAAATATTAAATTTATAAAATAAATATCATCTCATTTATGTCACAAAATATTTATTAATTTTATCATTATTACATTTCATGTAACATGTATGTGAAAAAGAAATCAAATTGCTTCGTGAGGCAGATGTACGTTGTCCACACAAGTGACATTATCATATTCAAAATAGATTATATCATAAGATGGTAAAAGATATATTAAATTTAAAAATCATAATAATATCACAAATATTATATATGTGTGTAAAAGTAAACATTATATCAATCCATGGAAGGTGGAGATATAAAAAAACTAGATTAGTGTGTGAGGCGGTCATTATCGATACACATGGTCAATTAATTAATTTCCTATTTAATGGTAGTAAAAATTGATAAATATAATTAATTAAAAATATAAAATAAGAATATATATTAGATGATTTTTTTCTTCTATAGTAATCATTATTCCATAATAAAAATATTTAGACGTAGAAATAAAATGATTGAGTGTTGTTATGTAAATTTCCCTCTCTAATACAAACCTCATTCTGATATCCTCTTTAGGACCCTAGGGTTAGTCTATTGGGATGTAAAAAGTTATATAATGTGACTATGGATGTTGGGGAGATAATTTTAAGGATTTATTTTTTTTGGAAAAGTGATTTGTGGTTGTCCAGAAGCTAGGGAAGTGGGTTTCTTTTTATATAAGGGTAAATGGAACCCTTTAAGAAATTATTATAAAATTACCAAAAGTAACTAAAATGAAAAATACATTAAAATTAAATATTATTTAAAATAAAAATATATTTTAAATGGGAATTATATGGTTGATATATTGAAATCAATTATGATTTTTTACTTGTTGTAATATACTTGTTAACCCTGATATTGTAATTTTAACACCATAGTAAACTCATTTTTACCTTAATTGTGATAATTAGTTTTTCTATTTTTCTCTATTCATTTTGGTAAAATGTAATTTAAAAATATTAGAAAAATTGAATTATTCCTATTAACAATATGAAATCCATTTTGTAAATTTACTCACTGATGTGGGAAAATGTAATTAAAAAACAATCTTATAGAAATCATGAGAAAGAGTGTTTTAAAATAGGAAATGTTCAAAAGAATACAATATGTTTTTTATCAAAATAAACTTTTAAAATTTTTCTAATGACAAAAATTGGATTAATAAACATAAAATTTAACTATTTTTTATTTATTTCAACTTAAAATTACACATTAACATTTTAAATAATTTAAATTTAGATGCAGATTTAAATAATAATAAAGTATTATTCACTACTCATCGGAAAACAAAACAGTACACAAAAATACTAAAAATTTATCATAATCTAATTTTTTATATTTTTATTTGAATAGGAATTATTAATTTTTTCAAATAAATTTTATAAATGTTTTAATAATTAGTTTTAAATTATTATTTCAAATTATGACTAAACCATATTTTTGAACACATATATATATTTTAGGAAACATTTCTTTTTATTTATAATTATTCCTTCTTTATTTATAATCCATAGATAAAAATAATTTTCTTAATTCACTAATAAAAAATCATACCAACCCACTTAAGAAAGAGATTATAATTCCATAATATATTATTGTTCATTTTGACTCGGGGTTGTTAGTTTCACATGTTATCGAACATATTAAATTTATTTAAAATGAAATATTTTTTCAGGTCTCACATATTATCTATTTTTTGTGGTTGGTGTTGTGTGTCATATATTCTATCGATGAAAATGTTCTTATTTTAAAATCTCTAGGTGTTAAATAATTTATTTAAAATTAAATATTTAATATGGTGGAGATGTTTGAAGATATGGTGTGATATTTATGTGTGACAGTGTATTTCTTTTATCATTAGATTACAATGAAAAGGATGAAGTGTAAGATGTGGCTCAATCATATACATAAATAATTAATTATAATAAAAATTTGACTATATCTTAGCATAGGATATAAAATTTATATATAAAACATAAATTTTTGGTTTATGGGATAAAAACTGAGATATATTTATAATAGAGTGAAAATTTGACGTTAACTTCAGAACATATTAATCTGATATTTTTTGTTACAACCATAAAGGAAAATGGAAATGTGGTTGAGATGATTTATAAACATAAGATCATTTAAATTTTTCATCGTAAACATATATAAAAAATTATAATCATTAATGAGGTTTATAAGAATAATAAAAAAATTATAATAAATTTTTGATGAGTTTTAATTACTTTTATAATATTGAATTATCAATTGAATTATTTTGTACTAGAGAGATAACAATTTTTTTAGAAGTGCTGTAGATGTAAAAACTAAAATAACTAAAATACATTGAACATGATATAGTCTTTGAGAACTCTTATTCCATATATTTTAAATATTATACTGATGAGAAATCATAATACAGTCAAACATATTTGAATAAAAAAATAATTTAGTAAATATTTATAGACTTCAAAAGGTATATATTTCTATAAAATCATTCCGATCATATAAATTATATACTTTCCAGGAGGTAAAAAATTAGTTACATGGTAATAGTATAAACTAACACAATTATCCTTAACAATTATGTATGAATATAGTAATAGATATAATATTTATAAATATTACTTTTTTACTCTTATATTTATTCATTAATCATAAATTTGATTTTTAAAAAAATAATTGATTTATACATTAAAACATTAATTAATGTGAACTTATGTTTTTTTGGATAATTTTTACCATTAATTTTTAAATTTTTATTATTAATTTTATTAAAGGTCATTTTGGTTTTACTAATTTTCATACCAGGAGAAATTATAATTTTTGGAGCTTTTAATAAAATATAATTTATTATTCTGGTTGGCATTCTAGATAAATCTTTGAATGTAGAATATCAACTAATTATTGAGAACATAAATTATAGTAAGATTAATATTTCTTATTCTTATAACACAATATTGCAAATTTCTCATAAACAAATTTTATCATTTATTGAGTATTTTTATTTTTTCTATTTTCCGAGGTAACATATTATAATTACATTCCAAAAAATAATAATTATCATATTTAAGTGATTTGAAATAATAGTTTATGTCGAATAATACTTTGACAAACATATGGGAAAAGAACAAAGATTAAAATTCACCCTATATAATGGATGTGGAACATTGATAGTGTTGTCACCATTTATGTTAAATCAGTACCAATATTTTATTTTGACATTCATATATATATATTTTATTTTTATTCCATATTTAGGTGAAATGAATTGATACTACTTTATCATTAAAGAATGTTCCCCATATATGTGTCCAATTGTTTTGATTCACTAAATAATGATGTAATTATATTTAATTGAGGGAGTATATTATGTCACATGACTGTAATATCTATTGTTTTACATATGTATAATCATGAAATTTAATTTATATACTATTTTTTATTAGATAAATATTGTAACATTCATTGTACCTCATAGTATTTTTTACTTATGTTGAAGAAATTATTGGAAGTAATATAAATATTTGTTGAAGGTGAGATATTGTAAATGTCATTTATAATACTAAAAAAATCAATTTATTTCAATTAGAATATATATTTGGATACCCAAAAAAATTAGGGAAAAGTGAATAATATGAAAAATAATGATTTCAAAATTCCCTTTGAATTGATTTAGGGGGTCCTAATACCAATAAATGGAAATAAGGATACCATCGATATCCTTGATATTTAAAGTCATTAATTATTGGGTTAGTAAATTTAATATATTTTTTACTTTTTAGGACTACATGGATGTTTTATATTATGATACATTGTAGTTAAAAATACTTCTATATTTTGGGAAAATATATTACATTTTACTAAATATTATGGAGAAAAAATTGAAAAATAGATCATGATATGTGGAAAATTATATAGAATACCCCTAAGGATATTGTATTCATTTCATAAATGATTTTTTTATGATTTAATTAACTGAATATTATATAAACGAGGAAATAAATTTTAAAATATGAATGAAAATATGAGAATAAACATGATAACTAAAAAGAAATTAAAGGGGCCTATATTTAATATGGTTGGTATTGGTCCAGTTATAATGAAGTAGAATGGGTATTTGAAATTAAATGAGACTAAAAATAGAATTATTGATAAATATAAAGATGACTGTTCTAGAAATGTATATGAGATAAGATAGAATTTTGAAATAGAATGATGTAGGATTTAATACTTATATTTATATAAATTAGATGTTTACAATCAAAATTATTAATATATTATCTAAAATAAAAAGAAATGATAGTATAAGTTTAATAAATTATGAAAAATTCAAGGGCTAATATTTCACCAGTTATAAACAGATTAACGAACTGGACATGTAAAGAATTTTAAGAATGAAAAAAAATTTCACACAATATTCTTCAATTGTAGGGATGTGAAAATTCATTGGAGTTAGTAATTATTTCTATAGATAACAATTACTACCATTTATAGGTATGGTTGAAATATTATCATATCAATGAAGGGATAATGATGATGTATGAAATATGTAGTAAACTATACTTATAGAACAATAAGGTGTAGAAATGAAGGAATCTCCTGAAGGTAAATATTCTTCACCAGACTGATCTAAATAAACATATTCAAATCCACCTTCATCATTCTCACGACCCTTCCTCGGCGCCCGTTCCATGACTACCCCAAGCCCGCCTTCCATATAATAGGGGCTGGCGACTAGCACCAAAAGAGAATACTCGATAAAAAGGGAAGAAATTTCCTTTAAACCTGTAACACACACAGTTAGAATACAAGCAGTGGGAGCAAAAAGAACTAATATAGAAAAGATATGTGTGTTGAAAGTAAGTGGGCTAGAATACAAACCCATGTGAACAACAAGTACAAGTACAAGTAAAAAAATAAAAACATCTCTGGATCGTCCACTGGGGAGTCCTACCTTTAGGGTAGGTACAAAACTCGAAAAAATCGTCCCTGTGGTATGTCTCGTCTAGTCCAGCTTCGAGCAACCTCCCGTCCATTCCCCTCAGCCTCGATCACTACCGACCGTCGTCTGCACATAACACAACAAGGTGCGGGCGAAGACCGTGCAAGGGTTATTATAACAATACTCAGTAGGGGACCCCGAGACCCTCAAAGGTCTCCCAGAATCCATTAAGGATAAACCAAAGATGTAAGATACAATAATGAAGTATCAACCAACCGTACATAGGTATATGCCCATACATGTACCTAAGTTACCAATCACAGTCCAACTCTAACTCTCGAGCCCAAGTACAACCCAGACCACAAAGGAAGGAAAGTCAATCACCATGATGATAATGGTTGAAAGACAAGAATCATCTCACAGAGGTATAAACCACATGAAGAGGGGTATATATTATTATATGTAGCCTCTGAATCATCTCATCTGTTGAACCGACATAGGATCCCAGAACAGTATCAGTGCTGTCAAACCCACCTAGGATCCTGGTACAGAATTCATCACTGTGGAACCCTCATAGGATCCCGGTACAGAAGTCATCACTGTCGAATCACGTAGGATCCTAGAACAGTATCAGCACTGTCAAACCCACAAAGTATCCTCGTATAGAATTCATCATTGTCGAACCCATGTAGGATCCTGGTATGGTATCACCACTATTGAGCCCACGTAGGATCCTGGTACCGAAGTCATCACTGTTGAACCCACGTAGGAGCCTGGTATAGAAGTCATTATTGTCGAACCCACGAAGGATCCTGTCATCTCAGTTGTAGCTAGCCCTAGGGTTCCAGCACACTTCTCGGTCGATTTCGGGAGGCTCTGCTCCTCGAGCCAAGTGTCTATACATAAACTACCACTAATTCTTGAGTTGATGAATCCCTTAGTTTTCTTTCATCCAAAGGAACCCAACACGATATACGATGTGTCATCCGGACGCATGGTCTCTGAGTTATTGGCATTTCCATTCCAGGGGCCCAGTTGGTTTTTAGTCTCAATCCTACCCGACCGTATCCCAAATGTGTCCAAACCTCAAGTAGGATGTTCTAAAATAATTTTCTTGCTCCAAGAATTCCATCACCGTGGACGGTTCATCGATCGGACACTTGTATCCCAAGATGTGGGAAAAAAGGTGTAAATGGCCATAGCGGGTCCGACCTAGTCGGACCGACCCAGCCCGACCCTGTCTGAACCGGGGTCTGACCTGGTTCGCGGGTGCGGCCCGAACTGAGTGGTCGGCCAGCCCTGAAGATGTGGCCCGGCCCGAAGGTGCGGCCCGACCGGAAGGTGCGGCCCGACCGGAGGGTGACCCGACCCGGTGCGGCCCGGCTGGCCACACCACGCAACCGATCCCCTCATGCCGCTGGGGGGGGGGGGGGGGTGCCGCACCCTTAGCTTCACATGAAACCGCGGGACCCGAAGGGTCCATCCTTGTTGGAACGCAATCGGAGGCCAGCTTAGCTGGCCGCCCTCCTTCCAACGCGGCCTTTGGCCGTGGGTATTCTTTGGCACGGTGCGACAACAACGCGCCGTCTTCATCTTCTGCGGCATGAATGGACGCTGCCAATTCCTCCAGTGCGGCGTGATGGCTCCGCCCCTCTTCCATCCACTGCGGCCCTCCTGGACACGGTTCTTCTCTGGAACGGTGTGTCGGCACCATGCCCTTCCGCCTCTACCTTCGTCCCCAACCAATCAAGAAACAATCAGAGTAATGTCAGGCTGTGTTTGATTTGCCCGCACCCCCGCATTAAGTGATAAAAAGTGACCATAATCGATGCAAAAAAAAACCACAAGGAACTTGGGTATAATTCATACATTAAAATAATCAAACCCCCTCCCTTGTAATATTTGATCGCTCGGTGGTGTCGCGGGAAGACGACATCGTTCTGTTGACATCAAGAGGAGATGATGTCGTCGATGGTGATGTTATTCACAGGAGGTTTCTTACCTTTCTTGCCCCGATTGGAAATGAATAAGGCAGTGTTGTCGTTCCTCGGTGGATACGGGCATGCTTCGTTGAGATGATATTGTTCTTCGTTGAAGAGGAAAGGCTCCACCAAGTCACCTACCAAAAATAATAGAGGAGGAGACTTTTGTTTATTGGCACCAAAACACACAAGAGTTGCTTTTAATTAAATTGAACAACTCATTAAATTAAATGGGGTGGAAAGGATTCAAATGTTTTCAAAAGATAATTAATTGAAATAGTAATTATCTTTTAGGCGTGTTGTCACCATTAAGGGGTAGTTCAAGAGTTTCCCCCATTAATTGGAAACTCAAGGGGTAAAAGGGGGTTTAAGTGGGTTTGGGCTCGTTTTGGCCCCACCGCATAATATCCACCCATGGGAGGTTATGCGCGAGTGGGCCCGACATCCTACCTCCCCTTGGAAGATTACACCACCACTTAAATAAAAATATTCTAGACATATTTTTATTTAATTTCTTTAGAAACCCAAAAAATTAACATCCAATACCGATAAAACGCAACTATGGTGAAGGTCTCCTTAAGTAAATACTGGCGCTGTGAGATCAACGGTTCCTTTAGATTTCAATTCCAAGCACCGGTTCAAAAGATATAAAATCCCACACATAGGTTTACTGAACGTACATGAAAAAAACTTCAGAAATTGATTCCGGGAACACCGGGCCTCAGAATTAGGTGCCATCAGAAACTGTGGACTCATAAAATTCCCATGTATTTAACAAATAAAAAATTACATAGAATTTCTAGGTCTTCTAATTCTCCCCGCCTTAGTGCTTTACGTCCCCGTAATTTACAAATCACACTAAGGGAAAAAATGGGGGTACTGAGCACGCATCTGAGCCTCCAGCTCCCATGTGCTCTCCTGAAGCTTTCTGTGCTGCCAAAGAACACGCCCAAGAGGTATCGACCATCCAAGTAGGACCCACTAATGTCGATCCCCTATCTCTACTGGAACCTCTGTGAAAGTCACAATGTCGTCAATGTCCATCTCACCATGCATGATGATGTGGGAGGGGTTGTGCATGCATCTCCTCAGCTGGGATACGTGGAAGACGTCGTGGACACGGTGCATCTGCGGTTGAAGAGCTAAGTGGTAAGCCACCTCACCAACTCTGCCGAGGACCTATAATGGTCTGATGAACCTCAGAGATAAATTTCCGCCTAGTCCAAATCTCTGTATACCTCATCGAGGTGAGACCCATATAAAGACGTTGTTTCCATCCTCAAACTCCAGAGGTCTCCGTCTCCGGTCAGCATACGACTTTTGTCTGCCTTGTACAGTCTTCATCATAGCCTGCACTATCTCTGGTATTATGAGTGCTGACTCCCCTGAGTCTGTCCAGCATAGAGGCAATCTGAAAGGTCAACCGTAAAGTGCCTCAAAAGGATCCATCCCGATGGTGGAGTGGTAGCTGTTGTTATATGTAAACTCCACCAAGGGTAAGTGATCCTCCCAGCTGCGACCGAAGTCAAGGATGCATGTATGGAGCATGTCCTCAAGAGTCTGAATGCTTCTCTCAGTCTGACCATCTGTTTGAGGATGAAAGGTGGTGCTCAAGTGAAGTTGTGTCCCGAAAGCCTCCTGCAACCCCTTCCATAGCTGATAAATTAAACGAGCATCTCAATCAGTGACGATCGTCGATGGCACACCATGAATCTGTACGATCTCTTATATGTAGAGATGTCTTAGGCTCTCTACTGAACCCTGCTCTCTGGTCAGTAGGAAGTGGGACGAATTGGTTATTCGGTCGACAATCCCCCAAATAGAGTCGTGTCCTCTGGATGTACATGGAAGACCCGTCACGAAATCCATGTATATCCCGTCCCACTTCCACTATGGGACCTCTAAGGGCTGAACCAAGGCTGCTGGAAACTGGTGCTCCACCTTCACTTGCTGACAAGTGAGGCATCAAGAGACAAACTCCACTACTACCTTCTTCATAACTGGTCACCAGTTCTATCATAGAAGGTCCTGGTACTTCTTCGCCACTCCTGGATGTACCGCTAAAGGGGATGTGTGAAACTCCCTCCACACATCCTATTGAAGTGACACTAGAATCATGTACGTCATCTGAAGAGGATGACATGCTCCCCACCTTCAAAAAATCCATCAGGTGCCTTCCCTGTGGATATCTGAGCACGTCATGTCTCGTAGTTAGTGTCCCCACGTTGTGCCTCCCTGATTTGCTGAAGAAGTTGAGGAGTTACAGTATGAGACTGTAGATAGGCTGCTCCATCTCTAGAGAAGTTTGGAACGAATCTCCGATAGTTTCTAGCAAAACCCAAGAAACATCATACCTCTGCCACACTCTTGGGTGGATCCCACAAAAGTACCACTTCAATCTTCACTGGATCTACTGCAACTCCAGCTAAAGCAGACATACCTCCCCCTTAGGGGGGGGGGGGGTTATCCTGGATGATTATTTTGAAAAGATGTCCCCATGTTCTGACACTCCTTCTTGGAATTGAAAACTCAATACTCCGGCTGCCACGAGGGTATGGCTAGATAACTTAAGAGAGATCGAATGCACCATCTTATGCATGAGTTTAACATGTGGTAACTGGGTTTCCTTTTTCGCCGACTATGGAAAACCACATCCCAACGTTGTAGATAAACCAAAACCTTTTTTCCTAATACACTCAATCTATGTATGAAGTTTGGTTGCCCAGTCCATACCCAAACTAACGTCGTAAGGCCTCGACGCTGCCACTAAGAGGTTCCAACCGAAACTCTCTCCTCAAGGTTCATATCACACCGTCAGGGTATGTGTGATTATCGAGCCTCCTCCCAAAGGTATCTACATGCGTGAAGGCCAATTCGATGGATTAACCAGAAACTCTAGGTCTGGGAAAAGATTCTTGGAAGGATGGAACGATTTGTATCTATGTCTATAGATACAGTAGCTAGTAGTAGACACAAACCATTCATCAAATCATTCCTAGAGCCCTTGGGTCACACTCCTTGACCACATGTTGCTATTCTTTTCCCCTGCCCTCCAGCTCCCTGAGCCTAGCTAGGAATACAAAGGTGGGTGGTTGTAACATGTCGAAATGTTCACCACCTCATGCTGCTTTCCTAGACCTGCTTCCATTTCTGCTGCCCTGCAGATTCATCTATCCTTAGGACTTCCTCTTCTCGAAACATTATAAACGCTCAAGTCCTTGAGACCGGCGCTAGTTTCATACATTCCAACTACTAACATTCACTAGATGTATTCACTCGTCCAATGAATATTCAACCAAAAAGGTTATCTCTAGCACCCTAACATAAGTAGGAATGCATAGAGGAAAAAGTTTTGGATTAGATATCCTTAAACACACAACGCTCAGAGGTCCGAGATCTAAAGAACTGATAATATCATATTCATCGAGTACCAGGAACGATTGATATGCCCTGATGAATACTTAACTACCGACACATCATCCTTCCGAAGCTGTAGAAGCTCTGGAAAACTCTCAGCCACCTCCTCAAGCCAATCCTTAGTCACTTGTGGGTTGGGATTGCCCCATAACGTGGGGGATATCTAGTGCCGAAACAGATGTAAGGAATAATACCTATAAGTTTCCTCTACCGATACCACCGGTGGTGTCTGCTGACCAACATGAAGTGATATAGTTGGAACACTGCCCGAAGGTAACATCTCGGAAAATAGTCCATGTACCGAAACCTCATCAGTATACGGACCATCCTCATGGCCACTCACTAAAAATGATTAGTATCTAAGATCAAAATCTTCTCTACTAGTGTCTCAACTAGGTGGAAAACTCCAGTAATCGCCTCCATCCAGTCCTCTACTAAATTTGAATATGTCTCGCCTAGTAAACTCGGAGGCCTCTACCACTAAAACCCATGCAACGCGCTCAGTCAGCGAGCACTATTCTCCAATGCGGCTAGTGGTGGCACTGGAGCCTTGTCACTCGGTGGGCTACCATCTAGTGCAAAACTCAAAAAACCTAGCTGGCTGTCTATACAATGGCATCCTGATAAGGAATAGGTGCGCCAAAGTCAATAAGTTATACCTAATTAGATGACTCAAAGAGTTCCTAATAAAGACTCTTGAAAACACACTTTCAATTAGTGTTTTCATTCACTAAGTCGAAAATCAGAAGTCTGGGTCCTGGTGTATGGATACGTCGGCTGCCGCACCAACAAGGGACTCCCTAGACTAAAAACCACACTCAATACTCATAACACTATTTCATCATAGTAAGAGAGATCAGAGTCATATGTTCTGCGGTAGAACCAAATCCTCTAATAACAATTTGTCACGATCCTTCCTCGGGGCCCATGCCACGACTACCCCAAGCCCACTTCTATAGGCCAGGGCTATCGACTAGCACCAATGGAAAATCCATGATAAAACGTGATGGTATTTACTTTAAACCTGTAACACACACAGTCCGAAAACAAATAGTGGGAGCAATAAGTACTAATATTGAAAACATATGTGTGCTGAAATTAAGTGGGTGAGAATACAAACAAAACTGAACAACAAGTACAAGTACAAGTAAAAGAAGAAAACAACTCATGGATCATCCACCGGGGAATCGAACATATAGGGTAGGTACAAAACTCAAACAAATCATCCCTGTGGTATGTCCCATCTAGTCCAGCTCGGAGCAGCCTCCCAGCTATCTCCCTCAACCTCGATCACTGCTAACCGTTATCTACACCGAATACAACAAGGTGAGGGTGAAGCCCGTACTTGGGTGAGTATAACGATACACAGTAGGAGACCCTGAGACCCCTGAAGGTCTCCCAGAATTCACTAAGGATAAACCAATGATGTAAGATACAATCATGAAGTATCAACCAAACTTACTTAGGAATATGCCCATACATATACCTAAGTTACCAATCATAGTCCGGCTCCAACTCTTGAGCCCAAGCACAACCCAGAAAAAAAAGGAAGGAAAGTCAATCACCACAATGATAATGGTTGAAAGACAAGACTCAACTCACACAGGTATACAACACATGATGAGAGGGTATATATGATTAGATGTAGCCACTGAATCATCTTCTCTATCGAACCCACGTAGGATCCCAGAACAGTATCAGCACTGTCGAACCCACCTTGGATCCAGGTACAAAAGTCATCAGTGTCAAACCCACGTAGGATCTCGGTACAGAAGTCAGCACTGTCGAACCCACATTGATCCTGGAACAGTATCAGCACTATCGAACCCACATAGGATCCCGGTATAGAAGTCATCACAATAGAACCCACGTAGGATCCTGGAATAGTATTACCACTGTCGATCCCATGTAGGATCCTGGTACCGAATTCATCACTGTCGAACCTGCATAATATCCTGGTACAGAAGTCACTGCTGTCGAACCCACAGTGGATCCTGTCATCTTAGTGGCAGCCAGCCCTAGGGTACCCGCACACATCACGCTTGATTCTGGGAGGGTCCTCTCTTTGAGAAAAGTGTCGATAAATCACTAAAACAATGTCTTGAGTTGATGTATCCTCTAGTTTTTTATTATCAAAGGGAACCCAACGCGACAGACGACGTGTCAACCGGACACCCGGTGTGTGAGTTATTGGCATTTCTGCTCGAGGGGCCCGGTTGGTTTTTATGCTCAATCCTACCCGACCATATCCCAACTGTGTCCAAACCTCATGTAGGATATGCCAAAAGAATCATCTCACTCCAATAATTCCATCGCCGCAGACTGTTCTTTGATCGGACACCCGTAGTCCACGATGCATGCAAGAAGGTGTAAATGGCCATAGTGGGTCCGAGTCCGGTCCGACCCAGTCGGACTGACCCGGCCTGACTGATAAAACACTATTTTATTGAATACTTTATTTATAATAAATGATATAATTTCCTCACATTGTGTTAAATATGTTTATTTATAAAATATTTGGAATAAATCATTAATTTGAATATTTGATGAAAATCCAGTTTTACCCTTTATAGTTCACTGTAGTATTTCGAAGATAAATATTTTTATATTTATTATTTGAATTTTACATTTTTTAACCATGTTCCAAACATAATTATCTACAACTTTTATTCAGGACACTAAAGCTAAAGAGTGCATTAGGTTGTTGAAAATGGGTCATGAAGTCAAAGTTGGGCTGGACTCGTGAAAATAGAGAAGCTTCTGTATTTCAGCCATAACTCCTTCATCTGGGCCTGGATTGAGCCCAAATTTGTATAAGAGATAGAGGACCCATATTCTCACATTGGATCCTTCTGGAAGTCCGGACAATTCACGCGTTTTCGTGGTAAAATGGGCGGTGAAATTTGGAATAAAATATTTTTCCGAGATTCCCCATTCACACGTGAAACCACTTTGAACCTAGCCTCCCCACCACTCTATAAATTGGTGTTTTTCACATTTGGAGGGGTGGGGAAATGAATTAGAATTTTGGAGGTAGAGGAGAATTTGTTTCACCTAAATTATCCAACCATTGTAAGAGGGGTATCTCTTGAAGCAAGGATCCCCTCATCGAAGCCTCCTTCTCTTCTTCATTTTGTAATGTTTTCATTTGTGTAATAAACTTCTTTGTTCTTCTTTTAGTTCTTCTCTTTTCTTCTGTTTTGTTTAAATTTCCTATTCTATTAATCTTCCTTTTTTGGCTGGAATTCTTCAGTAGAAGCGTTATTGGGATATACCCATTATAAACCTTCGCACATGCAAAATTCTTCTACGATGATTACGCCACCCATGAAAGAGTAGTCTTTTAGTAATCGATCTATCTTCTACCCTCTTAATTTAATTATTTTGAATAATTGAGCTACTGTAATTCATTTAATATGATCCATGAATTCTGTTTTTAAATTGTAATAAATTAAGCAAGCAATTGAACAATTAACACAAAAACACGCGAGGTCGGGATTTTGTGTAAATTATGAGAGCGCGATCTTAATCGGTAATACAAAACCACATGGGATAAATTTGTAGAGTTCAAATATAATACCTAAACACAATTCACCCTCAGTTCCAGAATGGATATGGGCCTTAATTTACCACTGACCATAAGCTAATCTTAGAACATCAATCAAAGCAGGGTGCTGCGATTGCATGTTCCGAAGTTAGCCTAGGGTTAAATTCACATCATCTTTGTGGTAAAGTTAATTATCGTAGGGTACGATATTTAACAAATTAAGTAATCATAATTAAGTGAATGTTAATTTAAATTATAATGATTAAATAATAAATTTATGACGTAGAGTTAGATCGATTATGCATTTTAAATAGATTTATAAAAAAAACATCTTCTTGTTGTGTCATTTTAATCGAAATTCATTTCAAAACTAAAAACAAAAAACATTATACAATCTTCTTCCAGCATACTTCTTCTAGATTCATAAACTAAAACAAACCCCAATCCTTTAAAGTAGTGTTTTTATTCTATTCTATTTAATTTTATTTTTTAGAATACCTCTAATAAGATGTTAAATTCACTTCCTCCTTTGAGAGACGACCTTGGTCAGCCACTCTGCTACACCTAAGTACCCCAAATTACACTAATCATTTCAGGGCACCCACGACAGTGCTCTTTCAAATTGGCGCCGTTTCCGGGGTGGCAAGTAATTATTTCAACCAATTAGAGGTATTTATTTTATTTTACATTTTAATATCTTCCTCTCTTCTTTCTTCCTTCTTTACCCAATGTAATTTTTCTTCCTCTTACATTTTATTCTACTTCGTTTTGGACCATAAACTCAATCTTATCATTTTTATTTTACTATGGTCCACTTTCTTTATTTTCATTTTTATTTGATCTATAACATGAACTAATCCTGATGATCTCTTAGATCTTGACCCTAAGATTGAACGTAGCCTTAGGGCTCGAATCAGAAATTCTCAGTCTACGGGAAGTTTCAATATTCAACCAGTTGGTGAATTCCTCTCTTTTAGAAACATTGAAATTGGAAGAAATTCAAATTCAAACATAAAAGAGGAACCAATGTCTAGAAACAATGTAAATGAACTTAATAGAACCATTCGATAATTGGCTGCACCTGATGTTAACTATCAACCAAATTTTATTGCATACCCAAATCTCGAATCGGACTTTGAACTGAAATCTGGGTTATTTCACTTACTTCCAAAGTTTCATGGCCTCTCTGGTGAGGATCCCAACAATCACCTTAATGAATTTAATGTTGTTTTCTCAACTTTAAAACCAAGAAATGTTTCTGAAGATCAAATCAAATTAAGAGCATTCCCATTCTCACTTGATTGAGCTGCAAAAGATTGGATGTATTATTTGAAACCTGAAGATGTAACATGTTGGAATGATTTGAAATGTCTTTTCTTGCAAAGATTTTTTCCACCATCAAGGACCACATCCATTCAAAAGGAGATATTGGGGATCAAGCAAGCATAAGGGGAGTCAATGTATGAGTACTGGGAGAAATTCAAGAAGTTGTGTGCAAGCTTCCCACATCACCAAATCAGTTAGCAACTACTCATCCAGTACTTCTATGAAGTACTCACACCCATGGATAGGAGCATGGTGGATGCTGCAGCTGGAGGAGCATTGGTGGACAAGACACCAGTAGCTGCACGAGCATTGATCGACAAAATGGACCAAAACTCTCAACAATTCGGTGATAGAGGTACACCACATGTTCGAGGAGTACATCAAGTAAGTCATTCTTCTCTTGAAAGTCATTTGATTGATACTAAGTTAGAAGAATTGAAAACTATGGTGAGGAAAATTTCATTGGCTCAAAAGACATCCCAACCCCCTCCTTCAAGGCCATGTGGCATTTGCACTGAGACAAGCCACCCAACTGACTGTTGCCCACAACTACAAGAGACAGAAGATTGTGCAGCAGTGTTCCATGGGAGACCATTTCAGCAGCAACAACAACAACCATATCCCGAAAAAAAGTTTGATACAGTATACAACCAAGGGTGGAAAGATCAGTCAGACATGAGGCATGGCTCTGGACAACAACAAAGGCCCCCTTTTCAACCAAACTTCCAGCAGCCTCCACCTTACCAACAGGGTTTCCAACAACCCCAAAGGAGATTCGAAGCTCAAAAATCAACGAGTCATCAACAAGGGAATATACAACACAAGGTAGGCTCTAACACTGATGATCTTTTGAAACAAATTGTTCTTAATCAACAAAATGATCTGAAGAGTCAAGGTTCAGAGCTGAGAGAGTTGAAGACTCCAATGAGTCAGATTGTCACCGCCCTCCATGAACTTGTGAGTAAGAATTCTGGAAATATACCTTCCCAACCCACTCCAAATACAAAGGGGAATGTTAGTTCCATCACATTGAGTAGTGGGAAGCAAATGAATGATACATCTGGAGCTACCATTCCATCGGGATTCACCTCAACTCCGGAGAATCCGCATTCCAAACCAACTGATGAGCAATCCAAGGAGAAAGATAAAGGTATGAAAAATATTGATGATGTTTCTCCTAAACCCCTTCCTTTTCCAAACAGGGTTGTTCAAACCAAGAATATGGCTGAAGAAGTAATGAAAAAGGAGGTTTTGGACACATTCAAGCGTGTGGAGATCATCATTCCTCTACTTGAAGCCATTAAGCAAATCCCAAGGTATGCCAAATTCTTAAAAGAACTCTGCACCAATCGAAGAGGGATCAAGGGAAATGAGAGTATCAACCTTGGAAGGAATTTCTCGCCACTCATTACACCAAATCTAGCAATTCCAACAAAGTGCAAGGATCCCGGGAAATTCACCATCCCATGTACCATAGGGGAGTTTCACTTCTCTGATGCTCTTTGTGATTTAGGAGCTTCAATAAATGTGATACCTCACTCTGTATTCTCTTCCTTGCAGGATGGTGAGTTGAATCCAATAAGAGTAGTGGTGCAATTGGAAAATAGAGCTACAACATATCCAACGGGAGTTCTTGAGGATGTACTTGTTCGGGTAAGAGACATGATCTTTCCAGCAGAATTCTATGTGCTTAACATGGAGAATGATCAGGAAAGTTCTCATGCCCCCATTATATTAGGTAGAACCTTCCTCAGAACTGGAAAAACTATCATAAATGTCAATGAGGGTACACTTTCCATGGATTTTGGAGATGAAGTTGTGATATTTAATGTTATGGATTCCATGAAGTACCCCTCAGAGGACCATTTTGCTTTTGTTATCTCCCATTTTGAACCACCAAGTAAAAACATCATGGAATTTGATTGTCCTATGCTTAGGGATATTATGAGTATTGGTTCTAGTTTGATGTCTAAGAGTAATTATACACCCGTTTTTAAGGAACAAGACTCTCTAAGATTTGATTTTGAAATGGAATCATATTCTGATTTTGATCATGTGAACTCTGATTATGACATGGATATTGAGTATGCTGATGGATTTAGTGCTTTATTATCTGATTGTGATGATTTTTATTCTGATACTGATGTTCATTGTGTAGATATGTTTGTTGCATGAATTTCTCCACCATACTACACCCTCCTTCATTAGAACTCAATCCATTTCCACCAAATCTGAAATACTCATACTTGTTGAGTGGTGAGAGATTACCTGTTATCATTGCTAACAATATCTGTTTGAACATGAAGAAAAGATTTTGAATATTATTAGGGAGAACATCAGGGCGATTGGGTGGACCTTGGCTAAGATATCAGGTATTAACCCCTCTATATTCTTGCATTGGATTCTCTTGGAGGATGGGGATAAACTGGTGAGACAGCCCTAAAGGAGACTTAATCCCACCCTCCTAGATGTTGTTAAAAAAGAAGTTGAAAAATTGCTCGAGGCAGGTATAATTTACCCTATTTCTGACTCACAGTGGGTAAGTCCAATTCATGTTGTGCCTAAGAAAACTGGTTTTTCATTTGTTAGAAATGAGAAAGATGATTTAGTTCCAATGAGGGTGCAAAATAGTTGGCGTGTGTGTATTGATTATAGGAAACTAAATCAGACCACTCGCAAGGACCATTTCCCCCTCCCATTTATTGATCAAATGCTCGAGAGACTAGCTGGGAAAACACACTATTGTTTCTTGGATGGATTTTCTGGAAATTTTCATGTTCCTATAGCTCTAGAGGATTAGGAGAAGACTACATTCACCTATCCCTTTGTAACATTTTCCTACCAGAGGCTTCCATTTGGACTTTGCAATGCCCCAGGTACCTTCCAGAGATGTATGGTGAGTATTTTTTCTGATTTTATTGAGACCTTCATAGAGGTATTTATGTATGATTTTACAGTGTATGGGTCTACATTTGATGAATGTCTAAGTAGTTTGGGAAAGGTGTTGAATCGTTGTATTGAGAAGAATATTGTCCTGAACTTTGAAAAGTGTCATTTTATGGTAGAGCATGGCATTGTCTTAGGGCATGTAGTGTCAAAACATGGGATAGAGGTTGATAGATCTAAGGTAGACATTATTTCATCCTTACCCCATCCTTCATGTGTGCATGATGTTAGATCTTTCCTAGGGCATGCATGATTTTATCGGCGCTTCATCAAAGATTTTAGTAAGATCGCTCTTCCTATGTCACGATTACTTCAAAAAGATTCTGATTTTGTGTTTGATGATTCTTGTAGGACTTCCTTTGATGAGACAAATAAGTATCTGACAACTCCACCTATCATACATCCCCCACGGTGGGAGATTCCTTTTGAGCTTATGTGTGACGCCTCCAACTTCGCGGTTGGAGCGGTCTTATATCAGAGGGTGGAGGGACGTTTACACGTGATCGCCTATGCATCAAGGACACTGGATTCTGCCCAATAAAAGTACAAAACCACAGAAAAGGAGTTTCTTGCTGTCATATTTTCTTTAGATAAATTCCATTCATATTTATTGGGCTCTAAAGTAGTTGTTTTTTCTGACCATGCATCTTTGAGGTACCTCCTCAAAAGCCATATGCAAATCCACGACTTATCCATTGGATGCTCCTTCTTCAGGAATTTGATATTGAGATAAAGGACAAGAAGGGGTCAGAGAATTTTGTGGCAGACCACATAAGTAGGCTTACTCACACACTAGAGGATGACACCTTGGACTAGGTACCACTTCGGGACACTTTTCCTGATGAGCATCTTTATTCCATCTCAGGTACGCACCCTTGGTATGCCGATTTAGTGAACTACATTGTTGCCTCTGAAATCCCTGCAAATTTAAAGAAATATCTAGTCCAAAAAATTAAAAAGTGAGTCTAGGTATTATGTGTGGGATGATCCTTACCTCTGGCGCATGTGTAGTGACCATATTATTAGGAGGTGTGTTCCTGATCATGAGTTTGAGTCTGTTTTGAAATTATGTCATACACTTGCACGTGGCGGACACTTTGGACCCCAACAGACATCTAGGAAAGTTTTAGACTCTGGATTATATTGGCCTAGATTATTCCATGATTCCCATGTGTTTTGTAAGTCATGCTCTCGTTGCCAACACACTGGAAATATTTCAAGGAGAAATGAGATGCCCCAACAACCCATTTTATTCTGTGAGATTTTTGATGTTTGGGGCATTGATTTTATGGGTCCTTTTCATAGTTCATTTTGATTTTTTTATATTTTGGTTGCTGTTGATTATGTGAGTAAATGGGTGGAGGCCAAGGCCACCAGGACTGACGATTCCCATGTTGTAGTGGATTTTGTCAAGGCTCAAATTTTCTGCAGGTTTGGAGTACCAAAGGCCATCATCAGTGACCAAGGGACACACTTTTTCAATATGAATTTTTCTTCCCTCCTTTGAAAGTATGGGGTGACACACAAAACATCAACATCATACCACCCCCAAACAAATGGCCAGGCTGAGGTTTCAAATCGTAATTTGAAACAAATTTTGGAGAAAACTGTGCTGCCAAATATGAAGGATTGGAGTAAGCACTTGGATGATGCATTGTGGTCTTATAGGACAACATACAAGACACCCATTGGTATGTCCCCATTTCGGATTGTTTTTGGGAAAGCGTGTCATCTCCCCGTGGAAGTTGAGCATCGAGCTTATTGGGCTATAAAGAAATGCAACATGGATTTGGCCCAAGCTAGAATCCAAAGGAAGCTACAAATTCAAGAGCTTAAGGAGATCAGATTATCATCATATGAGAACTCAAGGCTCTACAAGGAAAGATCAAAAGCAGGTCATGACAAAATGATCCAACAAAGGGAGTTTAATGTTGGAGAGAAAGTCCTTATCTACAGTTCACGACTGAAGCTGATGCCTGGTAAGTTGCGTTCCAGATGGTTAGGTCCTTATGTTGTGACTAATGTTTTTCCTTATGGTGAAGTGGAGATCACACAAGAGGACACTGGAAGGAGATTTACAGTCAATGGGAAACGTTTGAAGAGATACATTGAGGGACTTACTACTGATGCAGTGGATTTTATCACACTGCATGACCCCATCATCACTTGAGCACATCAGGCTGTTCCTAACCCTTTCACTTTTATATTATTTTTCCTATTTAAAAATTATGAATTTCATGTGCATCTATCATCTCATAGGTTCAAATTGAGTTCAATGAAATATTTTAAGTGTGGGGGAGGGAACCTTTTAGTTTAGTAATTTCACTTTCTTTCCTGTTAAAAAAAAACCAAAAAAAATTGTGTGTTTTTAAAATTTTGTGTGTTTATTTTAAAATTTTCTGTGTGTTTTTGAAAATTTTGAGCTGAAATGATTCTCATAACCATTTTTAAATCCATATCAATATGTGAAACAATTTACCCCTTGAAACTAATCTTAAATGAATGCTGAAATGACTTTGTTTCAAGTTCAAATATTTAGTAATTTCATGGAAAGTACACCGAATTTTGAATCCCCTGACACATCTCACTGTCTTTATATTTGAAATCACTTTCCTATGAGGCTTCTGAACCATTATTTTCATATTATTTACATTCACCTCATTTCTTGAGAGAACCAAACCATACTTGATTTAACCAGAATTTGATCTATTCCTGTCAAAACTTGAGGGTTTGAGGTACTTATGTTTAAATGATTGAGGCATTTGTTTGGTATTAAAGACCCTATTTCAAAGAATCCCTTTTTATAATGACCTACCTTGAATATTTAATCCTTGTAGCCCTTAGAAGCCATGAAAATCCTGTTAGGTTAGTCACATTACAAGCCAATTTTCCCTATCCAACCAACTCTTGAAGTGAAATTGCATAATCTAGTTGAGCTTAAGTGTGGGGAAGTTGTCTTATGTTTTTCCACCAAGTTCTGTGATACATTGGGTGGAAAATTAAATTATGAAGAGATGTGTTTTCTACTGAAGAAAGTCATTATATTGAAAGCTGTGCCTTTTCTGGAGCTTTCATGAAAAGTGAAGCTGTGCCTTTTATGGAGCTTTTAATTGAGGTGGAAAGCTGTGCCCTTCTAGAGCTTTCAAGAAAATCATGTAGGAGAAGATTGAAAATTTTTATGCTGAAATGATGAATGGTGTAAACCTTTCATGACTTTTCATGATGATGGAGCTGAATTGATACTATGTGGATTGAAGAGAAGACCATATTTAAGTGAAAATTAGATTAATTCAATTTTGCTTCAAAAGAGTCAATCCCTCCTCATTCAGCCTCAGAGTTTTTTACATCTTAATCCTACCAACTGAAAGCCACAGAACAACCCTGAAAAGTTCTCATGATAAAAAATATGTTCTTGACTCACATCGGGTTGTGATGTAGGAATCTATCAAGCCTATGTTGACCCTTGCATGAGTTTGGATGAGAAAGACATTGCAAAAAAATTGATATTTGAGTGATGAGAGAAAATTCAAGCGAGGTAAGTGTTTTGTGCATTAGAGGATAAATGAAGTGGAAATATATTGAATTATATACATGGAGAACTTGAAATAAGGTTTTTTATGAGGCATGATATCTTTTTATTCTTGGTGTGAAATTGATTTATCTTAAGGATATTCGTTTTAAAATTGGTTTTGATTGTATATTGATGTTTACTTGACATGAGGTTTTGCCCAGGAGTGCAAAAGGGTAAGTGTGGGGAAGTTGATAAAAAACTATTTTATTGAATATTTTATTGTTAATAAATGATATAATTTCCTCACATTGTGTTAAATATGTTTATTTATAAAATATTTGGAATTAGATCATTAATTTGAATATTTGATGAAAATTCCAGTTTTACCCTTTATAGTTCACTATAGTATTTCGAAGCTAAATATTTTTATATTTATTATTTGAATTTTAAATTTTGTAACAGTTTTCCTAACAAAATATCTACAACTTTTATTCAGGACACTAAAGCTAAAGAGTGCATTAGATTGTTGAAAATGGGTCATGAATTCAAAGTTGGGATGGACTCGCCAGAATGGAGAAGTTTATGTATTTCGGCCATACCTCCTTCATCTAGGCCTGGAGTGAGCCCAAATGTCTAGATGAGATATAGGACCCATATTCGCACATTTTATCCTTCTGGAAGTCTGGCCAATTCACGAGTTTTGGTGGCCAAATGGGCAGTGCCAGTTGGCATAAAATATTTGTCCTAAATTCCCCATTCACACTTGAAACCACTTTGAACCTAGCCTCTCCACCATACTATAAATTAGTGTTTTTCTCATTTGGAGGGGTGGGGACGTGCATTAGGAGATTGGAGGAAGAGGAGAATTTGTTTCACCTAAATTATCCAACCATTTTAAGAGGGGTATCTCTTGAAGGAAGGATCCCCTCATCGAAGCCTCCTTCTCTTCTTCATTTTGTAATGTTTTCATTTGTGTAATAAACTTCTGTGTTCTTCTTTTAGTTCTTCTATTTTCTTCTATTTTGTTTAA
Organism: Viscum album; assembly: GCA_963277665.1. Classification (NCBI taxonomy): domain Eukaryota; kingdom Viridiplantae; phylum Streptophyta; class Magnoliopsida; order Santalales; family Viscaceae; genus Viscum; species Viscum album. The sequence goes on from OY728143.1 coordinate 230,328,884, forward strand.
ATTTCTTTTTCTCTTAATCTTCCTATTTGGGATGGAATTCTTGAGTAGAAGCGCTATTGGGATATACCCATTATAAACCTTTGCACATGAAAAACGCTTCTACGATGATTACGCCACCCATGGAAGAGTAGTTTTTTAGTAATTGATCTATCTTCTACCCTCTTCATTTAATTATTTTTAATAATTGATCTACTGTAATTCTTTTAATATGATCCATGAATTCTGTTTTTAAATTTTAAGAAACTAAGCATGCAATTGAAAAATTAACACAAAAACATGCGAGGCCGGGATTTTGTGTAAATTATGAGAGCGCGATCTTAATCGGTAATACAAGACAACACGGGATAAATTTGTAGAGTTCAAATATAATACTAAAAACAATTCATCCCCATTTCCAAAATGGATATGGGCCTTAATTTACCACTGACCGTAAGCTAATCTTAGAACATCAATCAAATCAGGGTGCTGCGATTGCATGTTCCGAAGTTAGCCTAGGGTTAAATTCACATCATCTTCGTGGTAAAGTTAATTCTTGTAGGGTTCGGGATTTAAAAAATTAAGGGATCATAATTAGGTGAATGTTAATTTAAATGATAATGATTAATAATAAAGTGAATAGGTAGATTTAGATCGATTATGCCTTTTAAATAGATTTATAAAAAAATTCTTCTTTTTTGTGTCATTTTAATCGAAATTCATTTCAAAAATAAAAACAAAAAAAATTATACAATCTTCATCCAACATACTTCTTATAGATTCATAATCTAAAACAAACCCCAATCCTTTAAAGTAGTGTTTTTATTATATTCTATTTTATTTTATTTTTTAGAATACCTCTAATAAGTTGTTAAATTCACTTCCTCCTTTGAGTGACGACCTTGGTAAGCCACTCTGCTGCACCTAAGTACCCCAAATTACACTAATCATTTGAGGGCGCCCACGACAGTGCTCTTTCACTGAACCATTCCGAACCGGGGTCTGACCCGGTCCGCGGGTGTGGCCTGACCGGAGTGGTCGGCCCGACCAAAATATGCAGCCCATCTCGAAGGCGCGACCTAGCCTGATGGCGTCCCGACCCATGGTGGCCGGACCGAGGGGTGGCCCAATGGAGGGGCGGCCCGTCCGGGGCCGGGCCCGGCTGGCCGAGGCGATCTGGCCATGTGGCCTGGCCAACTGGCCGCATGACCCGGCGAGCCACGCCGCAGGGGGGGGGATGCCATGCCCTCCCAAATTCAAAAGAAACCGCGGGACTTGAAGGGTCTCGCCTTGTTGGAGTGCCGCCGACGGCCGGCTCAGCCGACCGACCTTCGTCCACCGCGGCCTTTGGACGTGGGTCTTCTTTGGCATGGTTCAACGGTGGTATGCCGTCTTCATCCACCGCGGCACGAATGGCCGCAACCCCCTTCCTCTGGAGTGGCGTGAAGGGGCCGAGCCTCTTTCGTTCGTCGCAGACGTCCTAGCTGCGGTTCTTCTCCTACGTGGTGCGTCGGCACTGCGCCCTTCCGGCTCTGCCTCTATTATCAACCAATGATGAACCAGTCAAAGGAATGTTGGTCCGTGTTTGTTTGGCCCGCACCCTCCGCATTAGGTGATCATAAGTTGCCATCATCAAACCAAAATAAATGAAGAGGAACGCGGGTATAATTCATACATAAAAATAATCAAATCCACCTAACTTGTAATCGGTGTTCGCTCGGCGGAGTTGTAGGAAGACGGTGTTGTTCCATTGATATCGGGAGGAGAGGACGTTGTCGTTGGCGATTTTATTCATGGGCGGAATCTTCATTTTCTTTCCCCGGTTGGAAAGGGAGAAGGCGGCGTTGTGGTTCCTCGGTGGAGACGGGCATTCTTTGTTGAAAGGATATCGTTCTTCATTGAAGAGGAAAGGCTCCACCAAGTCTCCAACCAAAAATAATAGAGGAGGAGTCTCTTATTTGTTGGCACCACAACACACAAGAGTTTCGTTTAATTAAATTAAACAACTCAATAAATTAAATGCGGCTGAAAGGATTCAAAAGTTTTCAAAAGATAATTAATTGAAGAATTAATTATCTTTTAGGTGTGTTGGCACTATTAAGGGGTAGTTCAAGTGTTTCCCCCATTAATGGAAAACTCAAGAGGTTAAAGGGGGTTTAAGGGGATCTGAGCTCGTGTGGGCCCCACCACTTAATATCCTCCCATGGGAGGTTATGCGCTAGTGGGCCCCACCTCCAACCTTCCTTTAGAGGGTTAAACCATAACTTAAATAAAAATATGCTAGAAATATATTTATTTAATTTATTTAGAAACCCCAAAATTTAACTTCCAATCTCGATAAAATTAAACTGCGATGAATGTCTCCTTATGTGAATACCAGAACCATGAGTTCAATGGTTCCCTCAGATTTCAATTCTGAGCATCGGTTCAAAAGATATAAAATCCCACACGTACATTTTCTGAACATACCCAAACAAAACCTCAGAAATTTGATTTCAGGCACACCGGTCCTTGGAATCATGGGCCGCCAAAAACTACAGACTCGTAAAATTCCCATGTATTTATGAAAAAAAATCCATGGAATTTCCATGTCATTGCAATCATAAAATATTTCTTTCTGTTCCTTCTAATCTGATAATCCACCAAAATATGAAAATCACTATATTTACACAACATAATTTGAATAAGAAATTATGAATAATAAGTCATCAGAAGCTTATTCTAAACATTTGAGGTCCATTAATAAAGGGATAGGTGAAACTAAAAAATATTATATGTTAAGGACTCGAATGATAATGATTTAAAATTTGATTACGATTATTAATAAAGTATTTTTGAAAACAATATTAATCATCATTAATAAAATGCAGACAATTAATAACAAAAATCCAACTAAAAAGGAATATCAATTTATTATTCAATTGAAAAATCACTGAAAAAACTATCTAATGAGTTCTTAGATGTATTATCTTAACAACTAGTCATGGTAGTGGAATTCATATTTGTTCGATATGATATGATATTGATGACGAGTATATTATAAGTCTATAAAAAGTACCCCAATAAACATACATATATAAGGATTTTATTGATGAGTATTTCTAGATAAATATTGATATATTATATCTTAATTATGAAAAAAATTATTATTTTAGAAATAAGGAATATGTAGAAAAAATAAATAGTTGTATATGTTCATTACATATTATATCAGGGTGATAATTTGAGGACATGTATAGTCTTATATTACTTATACACATAAAATATAGGTAGAGTAATATAATAATAAATCATAAGTGAAGAAAAAAATAAATATAGAAGATCAAAGAGAATGAAAAATGTGTGTCAAACACCTTATCACTTAATGAATAAAGTGGAAATGAATTTACACCATTCGTTTAAATTCATCATACTACTTCATAATCATTAGAGATGTTAATTTTCATAATTAAATAAATTCCATGATTGTATTGAAAGATCAATTTGATAAAGAATTTATTATTTTGTCTAATATTCGTAATTTATTTATGTTTATTTCAATATTATTTTCTGAAAAATCATAAAGGATAGAATTTATGGATGATCATGTAAGACAATCTTTCTTTCTATTTAGGGGGTAATTCCTTTATAATAACATGTTTTTTTGAATTGGGACAAGGTGTATAAATATATTCTTAATATATTTTATTCTAAAAATGGTATATAAATAAGTGATAGTATGTTTATAATTTAAAATTTTAATAAAATGTTACCCTCTATGAAATTATTATCAAATTCCAAAAAGTAACCAAAATGATAAATAAATTAGAATAAATTCTGAATTAAAATGAAAATATATTTTAAATGGGAATTATATGGTGGATATATTGAAATAAATAAGGATTTTACTTGTTTTTATGTAATTTTTAACCCTTATCTTCTTATTTTAAAACTATAAAAAACTCATTTTTACCTTACCTGTGGTAATTATTTTTTACATTTTTGTCTATTCATTTTGGACAAAATGAAATTTCAACAAATTAAAAAAAATTAAATTCTTCTTTATTACCAATATTAAATTCATTTTCAAAACTTATTCATAGATATGGAAAAATTAAATTTAAAAATAATCTTGCAGACTTCGTGAGAATGCATATTTTAAATTAGAAAATTTTCAAAAGTATACAAATATTTTTATTATCAAAATAAAATTTTTAATTTTTTTCAATGAAAAAATTGGATTAATAGATATATATTTGAACTAAGTTTTTCTACCAATAAAAATCATACATTAACATTTTAGATAATGAAAATTTAAATGTAGTTTTAAATAAAGGTAAAGTATTCTTTACTACTCATCAAAAAATAAAACATTTTAGAAAAATGCAAAAAATTTATCATAAGCTATTTTTTATTTTTATTTGAATAGTTTTTTTTTTCTTATTTTCAAATAAATTTTACAATTTTTTTAATAATTATTTTTATATTCATAATTGAAATGAAGAATAAAAAATATTTTAAAAGGCATATATATTTTTTAGAAACTATTTATTTTTATTTTTAATGACTCCTCCTTTATTTATAATCCATAGATAAACATAATTTTCTAAATTAACATATAAAAATTCATACCCACCAACATAAAATATAGGTTATAATTCCATAATTTTTTATGGTTCATTTTGACTCAGGGATGTTTATTTCTCATGTTTTCCAATATATTAAATTTATTTAAAATGAAATAATTTGTTAAGTCTCACGTATTATATTTGTTTTTATGACTGGTGTTGTGTGTCATAAATTCTATTGAAAACAATGTTCTTATTTTAATATCTTGGTGGGTTTAAAAAATTAATATAAAATTATGTATTCAATATGGTAGAGATTTTAGAAGATTTAGTGTGATATTTTTGTGTGAGAGTAGATTCCCTTTATCATTGAATGATGAGGACAAGGATGAGGAGTATGATGTGCCTCAATCTTATACATAAATAATTAATTATACTAAAATTTTGACTGTCTATTAGAATATGATATAAAATTTTAATACCAAATTTAAATTTTTGATTTATGGTATGAATACTGAGATATATTAATATTAGAGTAAAATTTTGAGGTTAACTTTTGAACATATTACTAAGACAATTTTTTTCAACCATGAAAGAAAATGAAAATGTTGTTTAGATGATTTGCTGACATAATAGTGTTAAAATATACATGGTAAACATATTTATAAAAGTATAATCATTATTGAGTTTTATATGAATAATAATACAAATATCTGAAATATTAGACGGGTTTTAATTACTTTTAATATATTTCATTATCAATTGAATTATTTTGTACAAAAGAGAGATCCATTTTTTAGAAGTGTCGATGATGTGACTCTAAAATAAATAAAATTCATTGAAAATGATATATCCATTCATAACTATTATTCCATATATATTAAATATTATAATGATGATAAATCAAAAGATAATAAAAAAATTTGGGTTTAAAAAATTATTTAGTGAATATTTATAGACTACAAAATGTATATATTTCTATAAAATAATTGTGATCATAGAAAATATATAAGTAGCAGCAGCTAAAACATTAGTTACATGGTAATAATATACATTTACAAAATGATGCTTAACCATTATGGATGAATAGAATAATAGATATAATATTTCTAAATATTATTTTTTTTACTCGGGCATATTTATTCATTAATCTTATATATGATTTTCTAAAATTCCTTGATTTATACATTAAGTCATTAGTTAATGTGGAGTTATGTTTTTTTTGGAAAATTTTTACCATTAATTTTTATATTTTTTATTATTAATTTTATTAAAGGTAATTTTGGTTTTACTAATTTTCATATCGAGATAAATTACATTTTTGGAGCATTTAATGGAATATAATTTATTATTCTAGTTGACATTCTAGAAGAATATATGAATACTTAAGAAGAACTAAAGAGTGAGAACATAAATTATATGCGTTTTAATAATTCATATTATTATAACATAAACTTTTTATTTCTCATAAACACATTTTATCATTTGTTGAGTATTTTTATTTTTGTAATTTCAGAGGAAACACACTATAATTACATTCCACAAAATAATAATTATCATATTTAAGTGATTGGAAATCATAGTTTAGGTGGGATAATATTTGGACAAACATACTGGTATGTGATCAAAGATTAAAAATTCACCCTACATATTGGATTTGGACCATTGATAGTGTTGTAACCATTTATGTTAAATCACTACGAACTTTTTATTTCAAAAATCGTATATATATTTTTGTTATTCCATATTATGGTGACATGAATAGAAACTATTTTATCACGAATTAATGATCCCCATATAGGGGTCTAATTTTTATGATTCACTATATAATGATGTAATTATATTTAATTGTGGGAGTATATTATGTCACATGAGTTCAATATGAATTGTTTTACTTATGTATAATCATGTAATTTAATTTATATACTATTTTTATTAGGGAAATAATGTAAATTTCATGGTACATGATAGTCTTTTCTACTTATATCTAAGGAACTATTGGATGTAATAATAATATTTTTGGATGGTGAGATACTGTTAATTTCGTGCATGCTACTGAAAAATTCAATTTCTTTTAATTAGAATATATATTCTGATACCCACATAAATTTAAAGAAAATGTGAATAATATAACCCATGAAAAAATGGATTTAAAAATTCTCTTCCAATTTATTTAGGGGGTCGTGATGCTGATAAATGGAAATAATAATACCATCATTAAATTTGACATTTACATACTTTAATTAATGCATGAGTAAATTTAATATATTTTTTGTTTTTAAGGACTACATGGTTGTTTTATATTATGATATATTAAACTAAAAATACTTCAATATTTTTGGGATATTATATTATATATTACTAAATACTATGGAGAAAAAATTGAAAAATTGATCCTGATATGATGAAAAGTATTTAGAAAACCCCTATGGTATTAAATTCATTTCATAAATGAATCTTTTTTATTATTTAGTTCAATGAAAATTTAAAGAATGAGGAACTACAATTTAACATTTGAATGAAAAAATGAGAAAAAACCTGATAACTAAATAGAAATTAAGGGGACCTAAATGTAATATGGTAAGTATTGGTCGAGTTATAATGAAGTGGAATTGGAATTTGGAAATAGATGGGATTTAAAATAGACTTTTTGATAAATATGGAGATGATTATTCCAGTAATGTAGATGAGATAAGATAGAATTTTGAAAAAGAAATATTTATGATGTGCTATTTGTATTTCTATAAATTTGATGTTAATAATAAAAAGGATAAATATACTATCTAAAATAAAATTGAAATGATAGTATAATTCTCCAAAATTATGAAAAATTCAGAGGCTAATCTTTCACCAGTTATAATCAGAGTGCCTAACTAGACATGTAAAGAAATTTGAGAATGAAATAAAATTTAACATAATATTCTTCTATTAATGGGATATAAAAATTAGTATAAGTTAGTAATTATTTCTATTGATAAAAATTACTACCATTTACAGGGATGGGTGAAAGAGTATCAGAACATTGAAGGGATAATGAAGATGTAATATTTAAGTAATAAATTAAACTTATAGAACAATAAGGTGTAGAAATTAATGAATCTATTGAAGGGAAATATTATTCAACAGATTAATCAAAATAAAAATATTCTAATCCACCTTTATAATCATATAGTTATTTTTGTTCCACAAAATTAGAAAATCCACAAAAATAAGAAAAGTAATATATTTTTTCTACTTAATATGAATAAGAAATTATGAAAAATAAACCATTAGAAGATTATTCTAAACATGTCAGGTCTATTAATAAAGTGATGGGTGACATTAAAAATAGTAAATGCTAAGGACTCAAATGATATTGAATTTTAAATTTAGACGATCATTAATAAATTAGTTTTGAAAAAAATATTAACCATAAATAATAACATGAAGATAACTAATAATAAAAATACAACTAAAAAAATTCAATTTATTATTCAATTGAAAAATCATCGATAAACCAATTTAATGAGTTCTTAGATGTATTATCTGAACAACTTTTCATGGTATTGGAATTCATATTTTTTCAATATAATGTGTTCTTGAGGATGAGTATGTTCCATGAAAATAAAATAGTACTCCAATAATTATACTTATATATGGATTTAATTCCTGGGTAATGTTAGATAATTATTGATATATTCTATCTGGATTATGACAGAAATTATAAATTTTGAAATAAGTACACAAAAAAAAATAAACAAAATTTATAGGTGTACATGTTCAATATATATTATATCAGCGTGATTATTTGAGGTCATATTCATTCCAAGATAACTTATACTCATAAAATATATGTAGAATAATATTATAATAAATTATAAGTGAAGAAAAAATGAATATATAAGATCAAAGAGAATGACTAATGTGACTCAAACATTTTATCACTCAATGAAAAAAGTGGAAATGGATTTACACTTCTCATTTATCATAATCATACCGCTTCATAATCATTAGGGGTGATAATTTTCATAATTAAATTTCTTTCATGATTGTAGTAAAATAACAATTTGATAATTAATTTATTATTTTGTTTAATAATCATAATTTATTTATGTTTATTTCAATATTATTTTCAGAAATATCTTGAATGATAGAATTTATGGGTGATCACATACGACAATCTTTCATTCAATTTAGGGGGGTAATTCCTTTATAATAATTTTTTTTGACTTGTGACAAGGTGAATAATTATATTTTTCATAGATTTTATTCCAAGGATTTTATTTAAAAAATAATAGTATGTTTATATTTTTTTAATTTTAGTCTAATGGGACCCTCTAAAAAAGTATTATCAAAAGAAAAAAAGTAACCAAAATGATAAATGCATTAAAATTAAAAATGATTAAAAATGGAAAGATATTTTAAATAGGAATTATATTGTGGATATATTGAAATTAATTATTTTTTTACATGTTATGTACTTTATAACCATTATCTTCTTATTTTAACACCATTGTTAACTAATATTTACATTAACCATGGTAATTAATTTTTACATTTGTCTCTATTCATTTTGGTAAAAATGTAATTTCAACATAGTAAAAAATTTAAATTCTTCTTATTACAAATATTAAATCCATTTTCAAAATTTATTCATAGATGTGGAAAAATGTAATTTAAAAATAATCCTGCAGACTTTGTGAGAATGCTGGTTTTAAAATAGAAAATTTTCAAAAGTATACAAAATTTTTATTATCAAAATAAAATTTTAAAATTTTTCCAATGAAAAAAATTATATTAATAGACATATAATTTAACTATGTTTTATTTAATAATAAATAAATTTATACATTAAAATTTTTAAAAATTGATATTTAAATATAGTTTTAAATAACAAAAATGTATTTTTCACTACTCATCGAAAAATAAAACATTTAAGAAAAATCCTAAAAATTCATCATAAGATAATTTTTATATTATTATTTTGAATAGGTTTTATTATTTTTTTCAAATAAATTTTATTAATTTTTTAATAATTATTTTTAAATTATTGTATCAATTGAAGACTAAACCATATTTTAGAACACATATATATTTTTTAGAAAACATTTCATTTTTTAATGATTCCTATTTTTTTTATAATTCATAGATAACTATAATTTTCTAAATTAATTTCGAAAAATTCATACACACCAACATAATGAAGATGTTATAATTACATAATATATTATGGTTCATTTTGACTCTGGGTTATGTTTTATTCATGCTATCAAACATATTAAATTTATTTAAAAATAAATATTTTTTAAGTCTCATGTATTGTATTTGTTTTTATGATTGGAGTTGTGTGTCATATATTCTATTGAAGACAATGTAATTATTTTAATATCTTGGTGTGTTCAGAAAATTTATATAAGATTTTGTATTCAATATGGTGGAGATTTTTTAATATGCAGTGTGATATATATGCGTGAGAGTAGATTTCATCATAATTGGATGATGAGAAGAAAGATGAGGAGTATGATGTGCCTCAATATTATACATAAATAATTAATTATACTAATAATTTGACTATATCATAGCATATAATATTAAATTTTAAAACTAATCATTAATTTTAGGATTATGGTATGAATACTGAGATATATTTATATTAGAGTGAATGTTTGATGTTTACTTTAGAACATATTTCTAAGACAATTTTTGTTACAGCCATGAACGAAAATGGAAATGTTTTTTAGATGATTTAAAAACATTAAAGCTTTAAAATATTTCTTGGTAACCATGTTTATAAATGTATAATCATTAATGAGTTTTATAGGAATAAAAATCCAAATATCAGAAATTTTAGATGATTTTTAGCTACTTTTATAATATTGCATTATCAATTGAATAAATTTTTACCAAAGAATGAACCACTATTCGGATGCGACGATGATGTGAACAAAAAAATAACTAAAATTTATTGAACATGATATAGTCTTTTAGAAATCCTATTCCATTTATATTAAATATTATTATAATGAAAATTCAAAATATAATCAAACAAATTTTGGTAAAATAATTATTTAGTGAATATTTATAAACTACAAAAGGTATATATTTCAATAAAATTATTTCTATCAATGAAATTATATACGTTCGAACAACTAAAACAATAGTTACATGGTAATATTATACATTAACACCATAATCCATAACCATTTTGTATGAATATAATAATATCTATAATATTTCTAAATATTAATTTTTTACTCTTTCATATTTATTCATTAATATTATAAATGATTTTTTAAAATTTATTGATTTGTAAATTAAGTCATTAGTTAATGTGGAGTTATGTTATTTTGTATAATTTTTAAAATTAATTTTGATATTTATATTATAAATTTTATTAAATTTCATTTCATTTTTACTAATTTTCATAGAGGGAGAAATTATATTTTTTGGAGAATTTAATGGAATATAATTTATTCTTCGTGTTGACATTCTAGAAGAATCTATGAATATTGAAGATCAATTTATGAAAGAGAACCTAAATTATAAGTGGTTTAATATTTCATATTCTTATAATGTAATACATCTATATCTCATAAACACATATTATCATTTGTTGTGTATTTATATTTTTTCTAATTTCAGAGGCAACAAACTATAATTTTATTCCAAAAAATAATAATTAGCATATTTATGTAATTTGAAATCATAATTTAGGTGGGATAATATTTTGGCCAACATGTTGGGATGACATCAATGATTAAAAATTCAACTTATATAATGGATATGTACCCATGATGTTTTTGTCATCATTTATGTAATATCAGCCCCAACTTTTTATTTTAATATTTATATATCAATTTTGTATTTTTATTCCATGTTTTGGTGAAATGAATAGAAAACGTTTTATCATGAATGAATGATGCCCATATAGGTGTAATATTGTTATGATTCACTACAAAATGACGTAATTATATTTAACTGTGGGAGTATATCATTTCACATGACTCTAATATCAATTTTTTTATGTATTTATAATCTTGAATTTAATTCATATATTATTTTTTACTAGGGAAATAATGTAAAATTCATGGTTCGTGATATAATTTTTAAATTATAGTTAAGGAATTATTTAACGTAATATAAATATTTATTGAAAGTGAGATACTGTTAATTTCATTTATACAAATAAAAACATAAATTTCTTCCAATTAGACTATATCTTAGGATACACACTTCAATTTAAGTAATAATTGAATAATATAACCCATGAAAAAATGGATTTCAAAATTCTCTTCCAATTGATTTAGGGGTTGTGATGCTAATAAATGAAAAATAAGGATACCATCAATATCCTTGATATTTACATTCTTTAATTAATGGATGAGTGAATTTAATAAATATATTTTTTAGGAGAACATGGATGTTTTATAATATGACATATTGAATCTAAAAATACTTTTATATTTTTGGAAATTTTATTATATTTTACAAAAGATTATGGAGAAAAAATAAAAAAAATTATCATTATTTTTGGAAAATTATTTTAAATACCCCTATTGATATTATTTTCATTTCAAAAATGAATATATTTAATGATTTAATTCAATGAATATTTAATTAATGAAGATCTACAGTTAATGTTTTGAATGAAAAAATGAGGAAAAACAAGATAACTAAATAGAAATTAAAGGGACCTAAATGTAATATGGTTGGTAGTGGTCCTGTTATAATCAAGTAGAATGGGTATTTGAAAAAATATGAGATGTAAAATATAATTGATGATAAATATGGATATGATTGTTCAGAGAATGTAGATGAGATAAGATTGAATTTTGAAAAATAAATATGTAAGATTTTTCACTTGTATTTATATAAATTTGACGTTAATAATCAAATGGATGCATATATTGACTAAACAAATATTGAAATGATGGTTGAATTTACATATATTATGAAAAATTCAAAGGATAATCTTTCACTAGTTAAAATATTTGTGCCTAATTGTATAGTTAAAGGACTCTGAGAATGAAATTAAATTTCACATAATACTGTTTTATTAAAGGGATGTGAAAATTAATTTAAGTTAGTAATTATTTGAAAAGATAACAATTACTAATATTCATAGGTATGGGTGAAATATTATTATAACATTTATGGGATAATTAATATGTAAGATTGAAGTAATAAACTATACTTATAGAACAATTATGTTTAGAAATGAATGAATCTCTTGAAGGTAAATATTCATCACTAGAGTAATAAAAATAAAACAATTCTAATCCACCTTCATCATAATGTTGTTCTTTTAGTTCCTTATAATCTGATAATCCAACAAAATATTAAAATCAATATATTTACTCTACATAATATGAATAATAAATTATGGAAAAAAATTATTAGAACATTCTTTTAAACATGTTAGGTCCATTAATAAAGTGATAGGTGAAACTAAAAAATATTAGATGTTAAGGACTCTAATGAAATTGAATTTTAATTTGAATACAATCATTAATATATTAGTTTTGAAAAAAATATTAACCATCATCAATTACAATAAGATAATTAATAATAAAAATACAACTAAAAATTAATTCCAATTGAGTATTCAATTGAAAAATCATCGATAAATCAATGTATTGAGTTCTTTGATGTATCATCTGAACAACTAAAAATTGTAGTGGAATTCAAATTTGTTCTAAAAGATATGATCTTGAGTATGATTATGATCCATGACTATAAAATTGTACTCCAATAAACATACTTACATTAGGATGTCATTAATGATTATTTTCATATAATGATTGATATATTCTATCATGATTATGGCATAAATCATTAATTTTGAAATAAGGAAACTATAGAGAAATAAATTAAATTTACAGATGTACATCTTCAATATATATTATACCAGGGTGATTATTTGACGACATATTTAGCCCAAGATAACATATATATATAGAATATTTGTAGAATAATATAACAAAAAATCATAATTGATGAATAAATGAATATAGAAGGTCAATGAGAATGACTAATGTGACTCAAACATCTTATCACTCATTAAAAAAAGAGGTAATGAATTTATACATTTAGTTTATTTTCATCATACTACTTCATAATCATTAGAGATGTTAATTATCATAATTAAATTTATTCTATGATTGTACTACAATAACTATTTGATAAAGAATTTATTAGTTTGTTCAGTAATCATAACTAATTTATGTTTATTTCCATATTTTTTTATGAAAAATCATAAAGGATATAATATACGGATGATCATGTACGACAATCTTACTTTCTATTTAGGGGGTAATTATTTTATAATAACATGTTTTTGACTGGTGACATAGTGTATAAATATATTTTTAATTTATTTTATTCGAAGTATGTTATTTAATCAAGTAATAGTATGTTTATATTTTTTCATTTTTGTCAAATGTAACCCTCTAATAAATTATTATCAATTTTTAAAAAGTAACCAAAATGATAAATAGATTAAAATTGAAAATGAAATAAAATGAAAATTTATTTTAAATAGGAATTATAGGGTGGAAATATGAAAATAAACTGTGTTTTTTTCTTGTTGTTATGTACTTTTTAACTGTTATCTTCTTATTTTAATATCATAGTAAAGGAATTTTTTCCATAACTGTTAATATTAATTTTTATGGTTTTTGCTATTTATTTTTTTAAAAAAGAAATTTCAAAATATTCAAAAAATTGAATTATTCTTATTACCAATATCAAATACAATTTAAAAATGTATTCATAGTTGGGGAGAAACGAAATTTACAAATAATCTCACAGACATCGTGAGAATACGTGTTTTAAAATAGAAAATGTTCAAATGTATATAATATTTTTATTATGAAAATAAAATTTTAAAATTTTCCCAATGAAAAAATTTTGATTAATAGATGTATAATTTTACTATTTTTTTAAGACCAATAAAAATTATAATTTAACATTTTAAATAATTTAAATTTAAATGATGTTTTAAATAAAAGTAAAGAATTTTTCACTACTCATCGAAAAAGAAAACATTTAAAAAATCCAAAAAATTCGCCACAAGGTAGTTTTTATATTATTTATTGAATAGGTATAATTATTTTTTTCAAATAAATTTTACAATTACATTAATAATTTGTTTTAAATTATAGTTTCAAATAATAAATAATCCATATTTTAGAACACATATATAATTTTCATAAAATATTTATTTTTATTTTTAATGATTCATATTTTATTTATAATCTATAGATAACCATAATTTTCATAATTCACTTGTAAAAATTCAAACCCACCAACTTAACAAAGAGGTTATAATTCCATAATATAATATTGATTATTTTGACTCAGGGTAGTGTGTTTCGCATAGTATCAAACATATTAAATTTATTTAAAATGAAATATTTTTTTATGTCTCATATATTATATTTTATTTTATGATTTATTTATACATTAAGTTATTAGTTAATGTGGAGTAATGTTACTTAGGATAATTTTGTCTATTAATTTTTATATTTTTATTATTAATTTTATTAATCGTAATTTTGCATTTACTAATTTTCATACCAGGAGAAATTATATTTTGAGAAGAATTTAATGGTATATGATTTATTATTTTTGTTGACATTCTAGATGAATCTATAAATATTGAAGATCAACAGATGAAAGAGAACCTAAATTAGTGGAGGTTTAATATTTCTTATTCTTATAATATAATCATTTTATTTCTCATAAACACATATTATAATTTGTTGAGTATTTTTTTTTATTTTTCATTCTAGAGATAACATACTATAATTTCATTCAAACAAAATAATTATTATAATATTCAAGTGATTTTAAATAATTGTTTCGGTTGGATGATATTGGGAGTAACATATTGGGATGAGATTAATGATTACAAATTAACCCTATAAAATGTATGTGGAATATTGATAGTTTTGTCACCATTTTTGTTAAATAATTACCTACTTTTTATTTGAACATTCATATATCTATTTTGTATTTTTATTCAATATTTTGGTGAAATGAATCGAAACTATTTTATCATGAATGAATGATCCCCATATAGGTGTCTTATTGTTATGATTCACTATAGAATGATGTGATTATATTCAATTATGGGACTATATCATTTCACATGTGGGTAATATCAATTGATTTACTGATGTATAATCATGCAATTTTATTTATATACTATTTTGTATTGGATAAATAATGTAAAATTCATGCTAAGTGATATTATTTTTTAATTATATTAAAGTAATTATTGGATGTAATATTAATTTTTGTTGATGGTGAGATAATATTAAATTCAATTATACTAATAAAAAATTCAACTTCTTTCAATTAGAATATATATTTGGATACCCATTTAAATTTAAGAAAAATCGAATAATATAACCCATGAAGAAATGGATTTCAAAATTCTCATCCAAATGATTTAAGGGGTCGCGATACGAATAAATAAAAATAAGGATACCATCAACATCCCTAATATTTACATCATTTAATTAATGGATGAGTAAATTGAATATATATTTTAGGATAACATGGTTGTTTTATACAATGATATATTGAAGCTAAAAATACTTCTATATTTTGGGAAATTATTTTATATTTTAATAATGATTATAGATACAAAATTGAAACATATATCATGATATGTGGAAAATTATTTATAATACCCATAAGGATATTATTTTCATTTCATAAATGAATGTTTTTTATGATTTAATTCAATGAAAATTTATTGACTGAGGAACTATAGTTTACCATTTGAATGAAAAAATGAGAAAAAACATGATAACTAAGTAGAAATTAAACAGACCTAAATCTAATATGGTTGGTAGTTGTCCAATTATAATGAATAATAATGGGTATTTGAAAATAGATGAGTTTGAAAATATATATGTTGATAAATATGGAGATGATTGTTCAGCGAATGTAGATGATATAAGATATAATTTTGAAATATAAAGATGTAGGATGTGCTACAAGAATTTATATTAATTTTATGTTAAAAATTAAAACTTAACTATCAAAAGGATGAATATATTATCTAAAATAAAATTGAAATGATAGTTTAATTTTCATTAATTATGAAAAATTCAAACAAGTATCTTTCCGTGGTTATAATCAGAGTGCCTAATTTGACAGGTAAATGACTCTGAGAAAAAAATTAAATTTCACATAATATTATCCTATTAAAGGGATATGAAAATTAATAAGAGTTAGTAATTATTTCTATAGAAAACAATTACTACTATTTATAGGGATGGGTAAAATATTACCAGAACATTAAAGGGATGTTGAAGATGTAATATTGAAGTAATAATCTATACTTATTGTTAATGCTCCTTTCGTAATAGAGTCTAAAGACTGGAAAAAGGGAATATCTTAGCCCAAAGTGATTCATCTTTGAAAAAAATATCAAAAAATTGACAAAGGAATGAATAAGAAGAACATTGCACAAGGGTCACGCAAGTTCTACCATGGTCGCGCAAGTACACTTGTGCACCACATTTTTGGTCACGCAAGTCACTATGGGCCCTAAGTGATAACCGCCCGGGGTCTTCTCCAGCCTCTAAATACCCCCAGTGGGCCCCCCATTTCGAGAGGAATTTTTCCAGAAATCAGATATAGAGCTCTGAACCCCAAGTCTCTTCTTCAGGTCTCTCAAAAACTTCTAAGGTAATTCTTTTTGTAGAGTGGAAGGTATAGAGAAGAGGAGTAAGTTATAAGTGTTAGAATTCACTAACACTTGCGCACCTAAGGTGTTTTACCCTTAAGGGAAATGAACATACTTGAACGTCGCCCTTCTCCTTCACCAAAACATGCGCGCCTCTCTTCTTAAAGTACCTCAGGATGATTCTTAAGGATTTGATCAAGGATCGCCCAAGTGTTACCTTACTGGTTAACAATCGCGCAAGTACCCATGTGTCTCGCAGGTATACCTGTGGGACCAGGACTTGCGCGCCCACGCAGTACCTGCGCGCCTGACAGGACTTGCACGTCACTAGCTTTTCGGGTGCCCTTATTGCCCATTTAACCCCTCTTATACCATTCCACCTATCCTATTCAAGATTTAGTCTTAAACACATTCTTCAATGCCATTTATGACATGTTTTCTTGATTAACTTCCTTATCTGAAAGGAATTCTGTGGAATATCTCTCAAAACCTAATGATTTACACATCTTTATGTCACTAAGGATTGAGATTTCATTCATTAAACCTCATCCTTTAAGATGAGAGAACCCCTTAACCTAGACTTCCTTTTCAGGAATAATCCCCAGTCATAATTCTCAAGTATGGGAATCCTCTTTATGATTAATCCCCATGTCCCGTAATCTGGGAATCATCCTAAGGAGTAATCCCCAAGTCCTCTATAACATGGACCTCCTTTTCAAGAGTAAGCCCCAATCTCAAATATGGGCCTCCTTTTCAGGAGTAATCCCCAGTCATAATTCACAAATATGGGAATCCTCCTTAGGAGAAAGCCCTAACCATAATTCTCATAACTTGTGCTTCCTTTTCCGGAGTAAGCCCCAGTCTCAAATATGGGAATCCTCTTCAGGAGTAAGCCCCAAGTTCCTTAATTTTTCATGTCCCTTAACGTGGGCCTTCTTCTCAGGAGTAAGCCCCAACCATAATATCTCTTAACCAGTCCTAATTTACTTTTTGATATGGGTCTCCTTCTCAAGACTAAAACCCAATAATAAGTCCCCTCCTAATTTTGGCCTTCTTTTCCAGAGTAAGCCCCAAGTTAGAGTATCCAAATCTCCAGAATGTACGTATACCTTTATGGACTCTGTTCCTGGATTTTTTCCCTAAAGTAAATCCTAATCGTCATCTATTTGGGTAGTCAAACATACACAATCCCCACATCATTTCTTATTATTGATACTTTTATGGAACAATTGTCTGGTTTTACCAATACCTCTTGTTTCTCACATCGAGCATGACTCACATGAGCATATAGTGTAAAAGTAATTATGACATCTTTCATTGAGCCATCAATCATAAACATCATGTTCCCTTACTTGAACTACGTGGGTTCAGATTCCTTTTCCAAAATAAATGAAACGTTGGCATACCATTTGCGGGTATGATCCCAACTCTAAAAAAATCACTATCATTCTGAATGAAAATAAACTTCAAGTGCCTCACTGAGTGGGTTTAAAACTAGTATGGTCACCATAATGACCAAGAGACTTTTTTTGTATTGAAGGATTCCATTGGATAAGAATATCTAAACAAATACAGATGATTCTATATCAATGAAGAACCTCGAATACATATAAAAGATTCTGTATATTTCTACGTATCAATCATTGATTGTCAGATCTAAAGGAAACTCCTTTTGTACTTGGTAATGTAATAAGGATTCACGAACAAAACTTAAATCTATAAAGAGAGTCCCATAGAAGACAATAATTCCCCTAAAAAAGGTGTGATGAGTCCGACCTCCAATCCTATAAACCAATGAAAATTCATAAGCCTCATCATTCCACAACTAATGAGCGCCTACCATTGGAAAGTAAGTTCAAATAAATATGGAATCATTGGATGTTTCTGGTTCTACGAACTAACCCATTAGAAACTACTTGGAATATTTGAATCTTAAATCAATGAGATCATCCCCAATTCCAGAGGGAAACAAAAAATGGTGAACCCAACGTGAATCCTTAACCAAGTCAAAATGATGTTTTGATTATTTGTTAGGCCCCTATTTAAAACTCAATGAAAGGGCCAACAAAAAAAATCATTGACATATGTGCTCATCCAAAAGATGTAGTGGCTGAATTTTTTATGATTACATCTGTTATATCAAACAAATACTCTTTTCCAAGATCTTCTGTATTTCCAGAGTGGCTTCTCTTAAGTTCACATTCGTGAATACGTCTGCTGTGAAAACTTCTACTACAAATTCCACTACTGCTACTCCTTCTGGATCATCGTCCCCTCTGAGGATGATATCACCTACTCAGCGTCTTCAACACTGGGTATCAGATGCGCTGGTTAAGGAGTACCGTCAAAACGGTACTATTCCAACTCTGGAAGCTGCCCGACAAGCCCTCCAAGTAAACAATTCACCCTTGTTGTCCGGACAGCGACAACCAGTGATCAAGAAGTAGGCCGTGCTAACCACCGTCTCCAACCGTTTTGGGTCGTTATCCCCAGAAGGCAATCACCATTCACTCCCATATTCTGAGGAGGTGAATGGGCAGGTCCCTCAAGGACTTAATTCAAGGAGACAGGAGTCCTTCCCAATGGCTCCCACCAACAATCGCCGCCAGACTCGTGCGACAGTGCGCCCTCAACATGATGAGGGTACCGAATCTAGGCATTTGGCTCTGGTTCCTCGAACCCGAGCAAGCAAGATAAATCGCCAGAGGCGAAATCCGGTTAACAATGAGAATGTTCTCATCTCTGCCATCTCCGGAGAAGTCCACCAACCTAACTTGGTGGCAGGCAATGAGCTGGCACACACACCTTCCAGTTTTAATTCCGCTATCCATCAGACTCATCTAGCAGCATCACGCCAATCCTGCAAGGCAATTCCGGCAGAGTATTATAGGCAGGGACATACAGCTGTTTATACATCGCCATCTAGTCAGTAGGCTCGTCTGACTACATATGATGGAGCTCTTCAACCACGTTCGGCGAAGTGTAATCAACAGGCACATACACCTTCTAATACTGATCAAGCCTACCAACAGTCTCTCTTGGTAGCATTCAGAGAAGCCAGTCAGAATGCTCTGATGACAAACATGAGGCAGACTCAATTCTCTACCCCCACACTTAAGTACTGTCAGGATTCACTGACAGGAAAAGGAGGACATGAGCATGCATATACACCTAATCCAAGCACAGAATGGACATATATCCCCATTCCGGCAGCTGAAGTCACCAAGCACATTCTATCAATGGTGAAAGGGGAGAAGCAAATATCTACTCATATTCTGGATGCTTTCCAGGATATTATAACAGCTTAAGTAACATTTTAGGGAAAGACACATAAATCTATCCCTACAAGTGGAGTGACACATCAACAGTTCACTCCAGAGCAGATACACACCTATGTTCCAGTCCAAGAGGGTTGTGGGGCATACTCCCCCATATCATATGGACAACCAAGTTAGGAAAATACACCTTATTTGAGTGAGGATCGTCAGCCTAACCTGGCCATATCTTCTGATTAGGCACATACACCTACTCAGAGCAGCCAGTTTCATCAACAAGTGGTTTCCAAGGCGAGTAAGAAGGCGTCTAAGAAGAAGACCCACCCAGCACAATCCAGAGATCAAGATCTAATCTGTAACAAGGCCTTGCTCGATGATGGAGTTCTTGAAGCTCTCAGATAGTTATCTATTAGAATTCATGATTCTACTCCCTCATTTCCCAATAGTAGGAATATTAATTCCGAAGGTCTTCAACACACACTTCCTCATGAAGGCTTTCTTCATGACAATTCTATTGATCTTAAAGTTTCATCTTCAGATAAGATCTACAATAACCCTATGTGTGGCCAGAAGACCAAGGAGTAAGAGATCTCATCTTTTGTTGTAACCACCATGGTGGTCCTCCCCATGATGATGAATTTCTCTACGAAAGTCCTCTCCACAGTAGTGATTCACATTTCCCGGAAAATGCTCTAGTGGACAATGTAGTGACGAGAAATCCCTCTTATCTTGAGGAACTTGCAAATAAGAAACCAGTCATGTCTGATGATTTATCGCTAGTAGGTGAAATACTTTCTCTATCGTAAGATAGCCCAGGGTGTAGGTGATTCTTCAAACCACCCCTAAGTCCTGCATCTTCTAGTTTGATCAGTGATTTCTCTACCAATCTTGTTGAATCTGATGAAGCAATAAGGAAGCACCAACTCTGGTCAAATCAGGAAGAATAATATTCATTGAATGATAAAGAAGAAATGATGAACATGAGAAAAAAACTGGCAAAAGGTGAAGTGCCAGTCATGTTTGGGCCTCTGGCTGACTCTGAGTATGACATTCCAGAGATATTGACGGAAGATGGAATTCATGATTTTCGTCTCAACATATTAAAAACTCTTTGATAGTTGAAAAAGAATGTATTATATTTTGATTAATATGAAAATCATGTTAAGGTAATAGAAGTGTTACAACACCAAATTGAGTTGGCATCTCTATCAGTCTCTCGATATCCAAAGGCTGAAAAGCTGCAGAAATCCCTTCAGCGTTCATGCCTTGGCACACTAAGAAGATTGTGCCAGTTAATTTCCAATGCCCCATCTGGTATTCATATTAGAGGATGGGCTGTTCATGGAGCACTACATTTCACTGTGCTATCCAGTCAGCAAAGCCTGCCGAAAATGGTCTCATGCAACGTTATTTCCCATGGCCAGCCACAGTCAATGGGTTTTGTTTGTAATCAAAAGCTTGCCCAAGAACAGGCCTCAACCAGTTCTTCTCAAAATCAAGAATACAGATAAAAAGTTTTTGAATTACTCCTACATCAAGCAAACATGAATATTGAACATGCCTCTTGTTTGGAGCAAGCACATCATCAAGTGACAGAAGTGTCGGAAATCATCCAACAATATTTTGAACCGGGTGATAAAAGTGGATGCAGGTGGATGCATCCAGCTAATTTCAGGACTATGTTCTACAAGATCAGGAGAGATTTTAATAAAGTCTCAGACATAGCATGTCAAGAGACAACCCAACTTGCTAGAGTGGGGACTCTTTTAAACCAACCCTCAGAATCAAAAAATAGGATTCGAGGAGTTGACCAAAGACAAAAGGAACAACACCAGTCCACCGGACTGGGGAATTTTTCAAATCATCAATCCCCTCCTCAACAAAAGTTGGTCTTTTCTCGATTGGCGAAGAAGCCTCAAGAGGAACGAAGAGACAAATTATTAGGAGATTCCCTCCAAATTATGATTCATCAAGAAGTTCCTGAGGGATCAAATCAACAAAAGACAATGTCTCATCAAATACATAGAAGAAGACAATATCATAGAAATGATGATAGAAGGGATGCGATGCGTTATGAATCAATCAATGTCATCAATTCCATTGTTTCTGATCCACCAGATGAGGCTCACTCAGGGGATTTAGATGAAGAGGTTCATGCTCAAGAATATTTACACACATACACAAATGAAGAAGGTGTGCGTACACAAAATCAAAGGATTACTCAGAACCTAGGCAATCTTTCAAGTAACCCACTTCCCCCTATCTGAAAGGGATCAAACAAGGGGAAGGGAAAGAATCAGGTTACATATCCTTTCTCTGGAGAAGGCCAATCACTCTCACTAGAGAAAAGGTTTGTAGAACAGGAGGAAGAGATGAAGGAACTGAGGAGGTTGAATGCAAAACTACTTCAGGGTAGTCTTCCTCCTAAACGTGCTGGAGCCAGCCAGTCAAGGGAGTTTGTTTCAGCTACTGAGATGGATCAAGAATATCCTCCTTTATCAGTACACCCTCACAGGTCTAATCCTACAGGTCAAGTACAACAAAAATTGGTTGTGCTTCCATCAGTTGCAGTACTAGCTGCCATACATGTTCAAACTCCAGTCATTGCACCTGTCCAAGTCCAAGTTCAACCGGATGTTTCTCAAAAGTTAATAACTACCATTGAGTCAGTAACAGCTTGGTTAGAGACTGTGGAAGGGAAGCATGCACAGGTTCAACCAGAAAAGAAAGCTTACCCTGAATGGGTAGATTCTGTCACTCCCCCATCAAGTTTTGGAAACCCTGTATTCCCTATTTTCAATGGATCAGGCGATCCTGAACAGAATTTGACGCATTACGTGTCTTGTTGCGATCCTATGATGGGAACTCTATAGTAGAATGAATTAGTTAAACATAGATGCTTCGTGAGAAACTTGCAATCACCAGCCTTTGTCTATTACACAAGCTTGCAATCCCAGCCAATTACTGGATGGGAAGATATCTGTCAACGATTTCTTCTTCAATTCAGCTCAACATTCCCAAAGACAACAGTTTTCGATCTTTCAAACTATAAGAAAAGGGAGAATGAATGAGTCTCTGATTTCATAGGTCGCTGGAAGGGATTAACATATTCCCTGAGCTTAGCACTTCCTCAAGAGGAACTATTTCCAATATGTGTGGAAAATCTTCATGATGAATTACGCACGCCATTGATCCCTGTGAAATACACAGGAGGGTTTCGAGACCGTACTTCAATCGCTCAACAGATTCAAGATTCTCTTATACAGACTAAGGCTAAATCTCGTGTAATTCCATCAGCTCCAGGAAGGAGAATGTGTAAAGCAGAGACTGCAACAGTTATGCTTAAACAAGCACCTATACCTGCTTCTACCTCAAAACCTTCATCTTCCCAAAGGGCTCCACCTCCTGAGAGCCAAAAACAGAGGCCATTTTTTCAAGATAATAAAAGATATCAAAGACACAAACAATTTGATGATTTGAAAAGAAAAGTTTACTCCTTCCAAAATGAACAAGTTCCTGGTTATTTCATTTCGGCTCTGGAAAATAATTTGGTTCAATTACCAATTCCCAAGAGTCCAAAAAAGGAAGGAGATGAAGACTTTACCAACTATTTCCCCTTTCAGCAAATGTTGGGGCATCCCATTCAAGAGTGTTTTGTTTTTAAGGACCTCCTGCAAAAAATGGTCGATTTGGGACAAGTTAAACTGAAAGGTTCTTCAGCTCAGCTAGCATGTGTTACTGCTACAATTCCAGATGAGGAAGGCGAGTGGAAAGAAGTAAAAAGCAAAAAATGCACAAAAATATAATGATTGGATGGTCAGAAAGATGATCAACCAAACTCATGCTATTTTGTGAACACAATTTTAGAAGCCAATTATGCCTTCTGCCGTGAATGCCTCAGAAAATCCATCTTCATTAGGGGGAAAATCCTCAATGAAATGACACAATTCCAAGAAAGAGGAACAATTAGAAGAAGATGAGTATGTGACAAAGCCAAATTTGTCTTTGACTCGGGCAGATTTCATGCCATCTACTTCGAAGCAACTGGCACCGTCCCACCAAACGACACAACCTAAATTGGATAGTCAAGCAGATTCCTCTTCGGATGAAGATTTAATCTTTGGTTCTGTTAAAATGATTCAATTAACAGATCCATATACCAATCACAGTTTTGATTTCAATGAGCCTGAATTCCCTGTATCAAGCAGAGGAATCAGAGGAAGTTCCAGAGGCTTAGGATACAGGGGAAGACATGGATCTTTTAGAAACCACTATTCCAATTATACCCCTGCTAGAACTGTGTATGCAGCAGAAACTCGTGGCAGAGCCCTTCTGTGAGCTCAACAAGAACAAGAAGGTTCTTCCAAAAATAGAAAATTCAGTCCTGGCACAGTTATTCTGGAAGACCAGTTGAAGGATACATCTTCTTCCTCTCAGCAAGTAAATGGATCTAATCGGTCTAATCTTCCAAAACCAGAAATATTGCCAACTCCTATCCCGATACAAAATGCATCAACTTCCAAAGCATATTCTTCTAAGGAACTTGCTAAACCACATGTTCCTATTGAGAAACTCAGACATCTGGATCCAAAGTATGATGTATTGAAGCACCTGGCCCAAGTACCAGCCAAGTTATCAATTCTGGATGCTTTGAATTTATCAAAGGATCTTCGGAAAGCACTCATTGAGGCCTTTTCAAGTCTTCAAGAGTTTTAAACTGAAATTGCTGCAGTTGAAGTCTATCACATAGAGAATAATAATGCAGAATGCCATGTAGTAATATCTTTTACTGATGAAGATGAAGATGATGTCATGCATGGAAATATTAGACCTTTTTACTTATCTGTAAATGTCAATGGCGTAGACATAAGAAGGGCTTTCATTGATAATGGTTCAAGATTCA
Organism: Viscum album; assembly: GCA_963277665.1. Lineage (NCBI taxonomy): Eukaryota > Viridiplantae > Streptophyta > Magnoliopsida > Santalales > Viscaceae > Viscum > Viscum album. The sequence continues at coordinate 230,354,267 of OY728143.1, forward strand.
ACCTCATGCCCATTCATACACTTCGTCGATTGGGCCTCACGGAATCTGATTTATCTCATTCTACCATGATGTTACAAGGATATGATAAAAATGAACAAGAACCACTGGGCGAAGTTACACTCAGAACCCAGTTTGGAGATCTTGTATCCAATTCAGATTTCATTGTTGTTGACCAAGACTCAGCCTTCAACATCTTTCTTGGAAGACCATGGCTACATCAACATGTGGCTATCCCTTCATCATACCATCAATGTCTCAAATATTGTTTTGATGGTCAATTTGGGATATTGTATGGCGATAAGGCCTCGTTCAAGACATGTGAGTCTGAATACATTGAGGCGGAATTCTATCACATGAAGGGAATGGACAAATCCACAGTAAGGGAGCTTACCAAAGTTAATTCTCTATATGGTTTGGAGAAAATTCTAGTAAATCCATTTACACATGTGAGTACAGATTATGTGCTGCCTATCAGTCAAATTGATAAGATAGACCCAAATCAAAATAATCTTATGGAAAGATCCATAATGTCAATTACGGTAATCGAGCCAGACAACATGGGAGAAATTGGTGGTCCTCCGGGAAATGATGAAAGCTCAAATGGAGATGTCTTCGTTTCATCTACTGAAATACAGCGAGTCTATACTTCACCAATTAGGCCAGAAGAAGTTATAGCAACATCTGAGGTGAAAAATGATGTCGATTATCAATCCATAATCTCCTCTTTATTACCCATGGAAAACCCTTCATCATAAATCGGGTTAGAAATAGAAGCTTCTTCTTCAAGATGTTCAAATTTTAAAATCTCTTCTGATCATGGAAATTCTTCTTTATCATCTACTATGCAAGTAGAAACGGAAGAAATAACACATGATAAAGAAGAAGTGGAATATCATAGAGATGCTCCTCCAGCATTTGAAGAGGGTATCTCTACCACCATAGATGAACTTAGAGAAATAAATATGCGTACAAAAGAAGATCCACACCCCACATTAATCTGTGCGACCATGACTCTTGAAGAATAAGAGATGTATATTTCCTTTTTAAAGAAAAATTGAGATATATTTTCTTGGAACTATACAGAAATGCCTGGGCTTGATCCTGATGTTCCTACTTATCATTTTGGTTTACCAGAAGAACATCGAGGATTTAAGCAAGCCGCGAGAAGAACACACCCATCTTTTGCTTCCAAAATTGAAGCTAAAGTGGATAAGATTATTAAAGCTAACTTCATCATAGAAGTTAAATATCCGAAGTGGTTGGCTAATATTGTCCCTGTGAAGAAGAAGAATGGAAAAATTAGAGATTGCACTGATTTCAAAGATCTTAATTGGCATCATCCTAAGGATGATTTTCTAGTTCCAGTTACAGAACTCCTGATTGATGCAAAAACTGGCTATGAAGCACTTTCTTTCAGGGATGGATATTCTGGATATAACCAAATCCGAATGGCTCCAGAAGATGAGGAATCCATAGCCTTCAGAACCCCTCAATGTGTGTTTTTCTACCGAGTAATGCCCTTTGGCTTAAAGAATGAAGGCACCACATATCAGCATGCCATGGATCGTATCTTCATACCCTTTTTAGGGAAGTTTGTTGAATGCTATGTGGAAAATTTGGTGGTCAAAATCCAGACAACTTTCTAATCACTTGGCTGATTTAGAAGTCGTATTCTGCAAACCTTGTCAATATAATTTGAAGATGAACCCCTAAAATTGTGCTTTTGGGGTAACCTCGGGATAATTTATCGGCTTTGTTGTACACCATCGTGGTATTGAAGTCGATCCTGAGAAGACAATGTCAAACCTTGGTATGTCACCTCCTCTAAATTTGAAAGAATTAAGAGGACTTCAAGGACACTTACCCTATATTCGGCATTTCATCGCCAATTTGGCAAGAAAGAGTTTACCCTTCACCAAATTGATGAAGAAGGGAGTCACTTACCAGTGGAATTAAGAATGTCAAGAACCATTCGATATTCTCAAGAAATACCTCTTGAGTCCACCGGTACTCATTCCACCCGTTGTAGGAAGACCACTTATCCTTTACATGACAACATTAGAGCAATAATTGGGTGCATTTCTTACTCAGAAGAATGATGCTGGGAAGGAAAATAGCCTCTACTACCTCAGTCGGACTATTCTTCAAGCAGAAACCTGATATTGAAGTATCTAGAAGTGATACCTGGCATTAATCTTTTCAGTTCTGAAGTTGAGACACTACCTGCAACATCACGAGGTCCAATTGGTATCTCGAAATAACCCACTCAAATTCATCCTTAGTCATCCAATGGTTACAAGACGTCTGGCAAGGTGGGAAGTTATTTTGCAGTAGTGAGACATTCAATATGTGTCTCAAAAGGCAATAAAGGGCCAAGATCTGGCTGATTTACTGGCTGAACACCCTTCAGTGGAAGACACATCTTTAGATATTGAACTCCCTGATGAGGAAGTCTTCTCTATTCATGAAATTACTCAGGCATGGGAAATGTATTTTGATGGTGCTTCCAGAAGTCCAACATGGAGGAAAATGGAAAATCCTAAATTATACAAAGTTGGATTAGGAATTGTGCTCATTTATTCAGAAAGACAGTGTTACCTTATTCCTTCTTATTATGGGAAGGTGGTACCAATGTTGAATCAGAATACCAAGCTCTTATCGCAGGCTTGGAATTGGTGCTTCGAGCACAAGTGAACCACTTAAAGGTGAAAGGTGATTCAGATCTGGTAATCAAACAAGTCAATGGAGATTATGCCGTCAGAAAAGAAGTTGTATGATTACTTTATAGAGTTAATGGAGGAATTCCCTTTAGAACTGAAATTTTCTTATGTCCTGAGATCAAAAAATGCTCAAGCTCATGAACTGGCTAATATAGCCACAGTTCTGGCAGATCCAAATCGGGACGAGAAAACCATCAGTATTTCCCACCGTCATGAAATTTCACCTTATGTTAGAATTTGAACAGAGGAAATTAATGAAATTAGTCCCATTAATGAACCTTATGGTCATAATACAGGGTGCATGTCACCTATTAGGGAATACCTTCAGAATGGAACACATCCACCTGATAGAGCCGAGAAAGAACAAATCTGGCGACGTGTGGTCAATTTTACTCCTTATGACAGCCCAAATAACTTAGAGAAAATTCTCTACAAATGTGGTTTTGATGGAGTTCTCTTCAGATGCATTGATGGTGAAGAGAAAATGGCTGTCATGAAAGAAGTACATGCAGGAGTCTGTGGTGCCCACCAGTCTGGACATAGACTGTCTGATCAGATTCGAAGGCTTGGATACTTTTGGCCTTCAATGATACAAGATTGTGTTGATTTCACAAAGAAGTGTCATTCATTCCAAGTATATGCCAACTTCATTCATCAACCTCCAGAGTTTCTTCATACAAATATATACTCGTGGCCATTTTCCACACGGGTAATGGATGTGGTGGGACCTTACTCTTTAGCTACAGCCAAGAAGTTTAAGTATATTCTTACTGCTAATGATTTCTTTTCCAAATGGGCAGAGGCAGTACCTCCCAAGGAAGTCAGTTCTAAATGCATTGTTATCTTCATCAAGTCTAACATCATTACCAGATTTGGTGTCCCTCATACCATATTGACGGACAATGGCACCAACATCTGTTCATCCGAGGTGAAGAAGTTGTATTAAGAATACAACATCAAATCCAATCATTCATCTTGGTATCATGCAGCGGCCAATGGAAAGATAGAAGACTTCAACAGAAATCTTTCCAATATACTGAAAAATATGGTGGATAAAGATAAGAAATCATGGCCTGATAAACGATTTCATGATTTATGGGCTTATCGGACTACCACCTACACTACAACGAGGTCAACTCCATATTCACTGGTATATGGAACGGAAGCCATCTTGCCTATTGAAGTTCAACTACCCTCGCTCAGAGTAGCCATTTTTTGATCAGTAATCTACATCTGAACAATATCAAAAGCGATTGAATGAATTGGAACGGTTAGATGAGAAAAGATTGTGCAATTTTCACCATTGGGAAGTATATGAAAATCGAATAGCACGAGATTTCAACAAAAAAGTTAATCTTCGTTCATTCACTCAGGGAGAATTGGTATTTGTTATCAGATAATCAATGATACCAGGAAAGAAACCTCCCAAGTTTGAGCCAAAATGGGAAGGACCTTACTCAATACATTGGGTCTAATCAAATGGAGATTATTCATTAATCTCGATGGATGGAGAACTCATCACTACTCCAACCAATGCCAGATTTTTGAAGAAGTATTTTGTATAAACACAAAATATTTCATTGACAGTCCAGTATGACCTTAAACTGCACCTCGGTCCAATATAACCTTAAACTGCACCTCGGTCCAGTATGACCTTAAACTTCACCACCATCCAGCAAGGCATTAAACTGCATCATCAGCGGTCCAAGAATATGACCCTAAACTATTTTCACATATGTCCAACATGACGTTGAACTGTGTCCCCTTCATCGTCCTTGCTATATGAAATTAAACTATACAACAACTGTTCATACATTCAGCATGATGTTAAATTTCATAACCATCCCCGGTCCATGCACATGACCTTAAACTATTGGCACTTACGTCCAACATGAAGCTAAACTGTATCATCCCTTTTTCGTCTAACATGACGTTAAACTATGAAAAAAAGTCCCTAATACGTCCAACATGACATTAAATGGTGTAATCTTTTGTCCTCACTGCATGACATTAAATTGCATTGTCCTCTTTTTGTCCCATAGGACATTAAACTGTATTGTCCCCATCGTCCTAACTACATGACACTACACAGTACAGAAAATCCTTTAATACGTACAACATGACGTTAAACTGTATTTTGTCCCTTCTACATGACACTAAACTGTGCAACACCAATAGTCCTAACTGCAAGACTTTAAACTGCATAGTCCCTTCATATGTCCTACATAACATTAAAATGTGCATCATTAAGGTTGTTTCTACCTCTTGTTTTTCATACTAAGTATGACTCACGTGATCATAGAGAAAGCTTCTATCATAACACACTCTCTGGGCTACTAATCATATGTAAGTCCCAGCACTTTTTTAATATCGTTTTCCCTAAGAACAACTTGATCACTAATTCAATATCTAATTGAACTACGTGGATTTTTATCTTTTCCTTCTAGGCTGGGTACGTAGGCAACCTCCCAAGGTTCAATCCCAAAACCAATCTCTTCACATTTGTTCACCTCCATCTCATACAATGTTGATTCATGAAATCGCCTCTAGAATCAATATCTTTACATTAGTTCACTTTCATCCTTGCTATACGAAGTTAAACTATACAACACTTTTGACCAGTATAACAATAAACAACAATATTATTTGATACCCTCACCTGAGAGGGAATCATTATTTACATTGGGTTTCAATCATGTTTCATTTCAAAGACTACGTACATACATGGCAATACTGGAAGCTTTTATCTTGGGTTAAACCATCATTGCACTAAAGTCTCCTTTCACCCTTCACTTGTACAAACCAAATTTGTAGAGAGGGTAGTTCTAGAACTACGTGGGATTGATTACCATCCTTATGGGATACGTAGGAATGTTCGAGTGTCCCTCGAATCTAGCCCCAAGTCTTTTTGGCCTAACCCCAAATTCCTCTTTTAGTCCCCTGGATAAAAAGTCCCCTTGAAAACACACACGGTGTATTTCTTATAATGGTTTGAGCTCTATGGCCCTAAACTAAGATCTCCAATCCTTTTTTCCTACAAGATGTTAAACTGTAGTTCAAGAACTACGCATGGCTTGATTCCCATCCTTATGGGACGCGTAGTGAAGTCCAACATTTCAATTGAGGACCCGACCACAACATGATTATGGTTATCATTGATAATTGTATTTCTGTATACATTGGACAATAACCATCTTTATGTGTCATAATCCTAACCTTAAATATTTTTAGATATTCATAACCCATTTCTTAACTTCTAATCACAAAAGGCTTGAAATTCTGATAGTTCTTTTGGCTGAATATACAGCACATGCACTTTGGCGGCCTTGCATAAAGAGTCTACATAATGGACATGTCAGCCAAAAGATGCTATCATTTGACTATGTAGCCAATTACCTTAGGTGGACCTGCATAATTCAACCCCCTAACAGGTTTTTTAAATAGTGGTAACTTCATTCTTGGGAGGAAAAACTCTTTTGTCGTTATTTGTTTTAATGATAATATGTAGGGATCCGCAAAAATAGGCATCCATAACATATTTGTCCCATATCCTTTTTCATGATCAGGAAGTATTCAAGTCTATGGTTTATATTCTCATTCCCTACGTTTGGGTGAGACCTTCGTAGGAGTGATATCCATCCAGTTCTTCGATAATCTTGTTTGGAAATATCTTCTCCATATTCAAGTACCTTTTTCCATACAAAAAACTCTATACTTTGGAAAATTTGAATCTCCATAAACAATCACTGGTTTTTTAGCACTATGAAAGTAAATTTCTGAGAGTTCCTTTTCCTGACTATGCAGTACGTGCCCTTAGGTTTCCTTGCATAAGTAGTCTACATAACGGACCTATCATCCAAAAGATGCTATTTATTTGACTATGCAGCCAATTCCCTTAGGTGGCCCTGAATAATTCAACCCCATAACGGGTTTGTTAAATAATGGTAACTTCATTATTGGGAACTACTTCTTCAAATTCCTTTTAGCTCTTTTTCACATCAATCCTCAGATTCAAATATTCTTAAGTCATAGTTTACATACTTTCCCTCATAATTGAATATGGTAATATGTTTTCATATGAATTATCAAGGAATTGAGTCAATTCTAATTCATTCGGTCAAAGCTATTTCAACCTTAAAAATTATCCTTTTTTTTGTCTGATGTGCATGAATTTAAACTGCCCACAAAAGACAAAGGAAATCTGAATAAAAGTCAAGTTCCAGCTCACTAAATATAAATTTTTTATGATTTAGGTAATATTGAGCAATTAAAATATTCAATGTTTGTAGGGTTATTTATATTAATCCTAGTAAAAATCAAACTACGCTCACTAGGCCCATTGGCTTAGGTAAAATCTAGAGAAGAAAACAAGTGAGAGTCGGGTGATTTGCGCAAAGTGATTCCTTCTATTTATATACGAGTCCATACCCCTACGCGTCGGACACAGCGCCCCCGAAGCTCATTTCTACGCGTCGGACCCTGCACGCCCGAAGCCCATTTGCGCGCCATACCTTGCGTGCCCTAATTTCTTTTTGATTCTCGATTTCGGCAGAGTCAAATCTTCATTTTCTTTTGGATCCAACTATGGGGGGGGGGGACTTTTGTTGGTGCTCCTTTCGTTACAGAGTCTAAAGACTGGAAAAAGCAAATATATTAGCCCAAAGTGAATCATCCTTTAAAAAAATATCAAATAATTGAAAAAGGAATGAATAAAAGGAACATTGCACAAGGGTCGCGCAAGTTCCACCATGGTCGTGCAAGTACACTTGCGCGCTGCATTTTTGGTCGCACAAGTCACTTGCGCCCCCTAATTAATAACCACCCGGGGACTTCTCCAGCCTATACATACCCCCGGTGGGCCCGCCATTTCGAGAGAAAATTTTCTAGAATTCAGATATAGAGCTCTGAACGCCCAAGTCTCTTCTTCAGGTCTTCCAAACACTTCTATGGTAGTTCTTTACATAGAATTGAAGGTCTAGACAAGAGGAGTAAGGTCTAAGTGTTAGAATTCACTATCACTTGCGCGCCTAAGGTGTTTTACCCTTAAGGTAAATGAACATACTTGCGCGCCGCCCTGCTCCTTCACCAAACCTTGCATGCCTCTCATTTGGAAGTACCTCAAGATGATTCTTAAGGCTTTGATCAAGAATCGCCCAAGTGTTACCTTACTGGTTAACAATCGCGCATGTACCCATGTGGCGCGCATGTATACCTGCGTGACCAGGACTTGCGCACCCACGCAGTACCTGCACGCCTGACATGACTTGCGCACCCCTGCCTTTTTGGGTGCCCTTCTTTCCCATTTATCCCCTCTTATACCATTCCACCTCTCCTATTCAAGATTTAGTCATCAAGAAATTCTTCAAAGCCATTTATGACATGTTTTCTTGATTAACTTCCTTATCTGTAAGGAATTATTTGGAATATCTCTCAAAACCTAGTGATTTACACATCCATATGTCACTAAGGACTGAGATTTAATTCATTCAACCTCATCCTTTAAGATGAGAGAACCCCTTAACCTGGGCTTCCTTTTTATGAATAAGCCCCAGTCATAATTCTCATGTATGGGCATCCTCCTTAGGAGTAAGCCCCATGTCCCCTAATCTGGCCATCCTCCTTAAGAGTAATCCCCAAGTCCGATTTAACCTGGCCCTTTTTTTCAAGAGTAAGCCCTAGTCTCAAATATGGGCCTCCTTTTCAGGAGTAAGCCCCAGTCATAATTCACAAATATGGGCATCCTCCTTAGGAGTAAGCCTTAACCATAATTCTCTTAACATGGGCTTCCTTTTCATGAATAAGCTCCAGTCTCAAATATGGGCATCCTCTTCAAAAGTAAGCCCCAAGTCCCTGATCTTTTCAAGTCCCTTAACCTGGGACTTCTTCTCAGGAGTAAGCCCCATCCTTAATCTCTCTTAACCAGTCCTAATTTACTTTTTGATATGGGTCTCCTTCTTAGGAGTAAAACCCAATCATAAGTCCCCTCCTAATTTGGGCCTCCTTTTAAAGAGTAAGCCCTAAATTAGAGTTCCCAAATCTCTATAAAGTACATATACCTTTATGGACTCTGTTCCTGGATTTCTTCCCTAAAGTAAATCCTAATATTCATCTATTTGGGAAGTCATACATACATAAGCTCCACATCATTTCTTCTGATTTCTTCTTTTATGGCACAATTGTCTGGTTTTACCAATACCTCTTGTTTCTCACACCGAGCATGACTCACGTGAGCTTAGAGTGTAAAAGTAATTATGACACCCTTCTTTGAGCCATCAATCATAAACATCATGTTCCCTTACATGAACTATGTGGGTTCTGATTCCTTTTCCAAAATAAAGTATATGTAGGTAGCCCATCTGTGGGTACGATCCCAACTCTAAAATAATCAATGTCCTTCTGAATGACAATAATATTCAAGTGCCCCGCTGAGTGGCTTTAAAACCAGTATGGTCGTCATATTGACCAATAGACTTTTTATGCATTTAAGGATAAAATTGGATAAGAATATCTAAACAAATACAGACGATTCTCTATCAATTAAGAACCTCGAATACATATAAAAGATTCTCTAAATTTCATACGTGTCAATCATTGATTGTCACATCTAATGGAAAGATTCATTCATACTTGGTAATGTAATAAGGATTCACAAACATAACTTAAATCTATAAAGAGAGTCTCGGAGTAGAAAATAATTCCCCTAAAAAAAGTTTTATGAGTTCGACCTCCCATCCACTCGACCAATGAAAATTCCTAAGCCTCATCAGTGCACAACTAATGAGTGCCTACCTTTGGAAAGTAAGTTCAAATAAATATGGAATCATTGTATGTTTCCAGTTCTACGAACAAACCCATTAGAAACTGCTTGAAATGTTTGAATCTTAAATCAATGAGATCATCCCCAATTTCAGAGGGAAACACTTATAGAACCAAAAGTTGTAGAAATGAATGAATCACTAGAGGGGAAATATTCTTCACCAAAGTAATCAAAATAAAAATATTCTAATACACCACCATCATATAGTTTTTTCTTCTTTATAATAGGATAATCCACAAAATATTTAAATCGCTATATTTACTCTACTAAATATTAATAACAAATTATGAAAAATAAATTTTTATAAGTTTCTTCTAAGAATGTAAGGACCACTAATAAAGCGATAAGTAAAACTAAAAAATATTAGATGTTAAGCACTTGAATGATACTGAATATTAATTTGAAGAGGATCGTTAATAAATTAGTTTTGAAAAAAAATATTTACCATAATCAATGACATGAAGATAATTAATAATAATAATCCAACTAAAAAGAAATTTCAATTGATTATTCAATTGGAAAATTATCGATAAATCAAAGTAATGAGTTATTAGATGGATCATCTGAACAACTAGTCTTGGTAGTTGAATTCATTTTTGTTCTAAATGATATGAACGTGGGGATGAGTATGTTAATTAACTGTAAAATAGTTCTCCAATAAACATACATATATATGGATTTCATTTATGATTATTGTAAGATAAGGATTGATATATTATGTCTTGATTATGACATAAATTAATAATTTTAAAATAAGGAATCTATAGAGAAATAAATAAAATTTATATATGTTCATGTTCAATATATATTACATGAGGGTGATTATTTGAGGACATATTTATTCCAAGATAACTTATACTCATATAATATGTGTAAAATAATATGATAATAAATCCAAAGTGAAGAAAAAAATGAATATAGAAGATAAATGAGAATAACTAATGTGACTCAAACATCTTATCACCCAATAAAAAAGGAGGAAATGAATTTACACTTTTTGTTTATCTTCATCATATTACTTCATAATCCATAGAGATGTTAATTTACACAATTAAAATTATTCAATGATTTTACTACAATAACTATTTTCTAAAGAATTTATTATAATGTTAAATAATCATAAGTTATTTATTTTTTTTCAATATTATTTTCTGGAATATTGTGAAGGATAGAAGTTATGGATGATCATGTATGGAAATATTTCTTTCTATTAGGGGGGGGGGGGGTAAATATTTTATAATAACATGTTTTTTGAATGGTGACAAGGTGTAAAATATATTGTTTATAGATTTTATTCCAAGGATGTTATATAAAAACATAATAGTATGTTTATATTTTATAATTTTAGTCAAATGGAACCCTCAAGTAAATTAATATCAAATTCCAAAAATAAACCAAAATGATAAATAAATTAAAATTAAATATGTATGAAAATGAAAATATATTTAAAATTCGAATTATTTGGTTGATATATTGAAATAAATTATTTTGTTACTTGTTGCAATAAAATATTTACCCCTATCTTTTCTTTTTAACACCACAGTAAACTCATTTTTACGTTAACTATGATAATAAATTATTACATTTTCACTATTCATTTAGGAAAAAAATTAATTTCAACATATTAAAAAAAATTAAACTCTTCTTATTACCAATATGAATTCCATTTTCAATCTTTATTCATAGATGTGGAAAAAAATAAATTAAAAATAATCCCACAGACTTTGTGAGAATGCTAATTTTATTATAGAATTTTTTCAAAAGTATACAATATTTACATTACAAAAATAAAATTTTAAAATTTTTCCAATGAAAAAAATTAGATTAATATACATATTATTTAACTAAGATTTGTTCAAGAACAATTTAAATTATAATTTAACATTTTAATTAATTGAAATTTAAATGTAGTTTAAATTAAGAGTAATTTAATTTTCACTACTCATCGAAAAATAAAACATTGCAGAAAAATTCTATAAATTCTTTATAAGGTAATTTTTATATTATTATTTGAACAGATTTAAATATTTTTTTCAATGAAATTATATAATTGTTTTAATAATTAGTTTTAAATTATTGTTTCAAAAGAGGACTAAACAATATTTTAGAACACATATATATTTTCAGAAAAAATTTCATTGTATTTTAATGATTCCTATTTTAGTTATAATCGATAGATAACCATAATTTTATTAATTAACTTGTAAAAACTCATACCCACCAACCTATAAAAGTGGTTATAATTCAATAATATATTATGGTAAATTTTCACTTGAGTTTTTGTGTTGCACATGCTATCGAACATATTAAATTTATTGAAATGAAATATTTTGTTATGCCTCACGTATTATATTTGTTTTTATTATTGATGTTGTGGGACATATAATCTATCGAAGTCAATTTTATCACTTAAATATAATGATGTGTTAAAAAAATTATATAAAATTATGTATTTAGTATAAGGCCCCGATCTTAAACCTTACTTAATATTGAATTAAATGAATAATTAAAATTGAGGATCTTTTCAGGTTTAGTGTTTTAGAGAATTAGGTCATAACTATTACATCTCAAAATATTAAAAAGTAGAAGCTTCTACTATGTTTCCATAAAAAAAAACTCTTAAAAAGAAACATGTCTAGTTCCATGTTTTAGGTAGCATGACTTTCCCTTGATCCCATCCTTGACCCTATTCCACGTTAAGTCCTGTGAAAACCATGTCAAAAACATGGGATGAGCATGAAAATCTTAGTAAGGGAAACACAAAGAATGAAAACTGTTAGTTTTTCAAAACAACAAGTAAACCATGTATACTTTAACAAAGTAATACTTTTCACCTTTTCGAAGTAGTAAAAAGCTATTCACTGAATAAAAGTTCATTACTTACCCTTTTGTAACCAAAAGATTACCATAAAACCCATATAAAGATCACATAACATATAAAGGTAACTTGGGACATAAACATACTTAAGTGGAATAACCATAAGGTCTACCTCCACACATATCACTTAATGGAATAGCCATTTGGCCAAATTCGATACATACTTAAATGGAATAGCCATACGGCTGACTTCCATACCCAATGCATTAGAGGGTATAATGTAACCACCCGTCCTGGTACTCACGGCACCACCCATCATATGGTTTATCACGTAACCACCCGTAAAATGTCCAAGTACCATTATAAAATTATAACACATAAAACCAACATAAAGGAATGATATCATTTCCACATTTCAATCACAATATATCATTTAAACATATTGACATAATAGAATCCTTTATCAAAACCATTTTCAATACCAAAATACATAAAAGAGTATATGGTATTTATTTTATTTTAAAAACATTACAGCTTGTTGAGGAAGCCAAAGATCAAATAATACTCGTGGCGGCAGAAAAGGTCGTTATCACCGCGTACGTAAAAAGAAACTTTCCATTTTGCCGTTTAGTAAAACGCTTCGTAGAAAAAAGATTCCTTTTGAATAAATGTAAAAGTCAAAGGGGTTTATACACCGTATAAAAGAAAGTTGGGTATAAAAAGAAATATGCCTCAATGAAAGGAGATTGAGACGAAGTCCCTTACAACGACGGTATCCTTGGTTTAAGGATAAATCAATTACATAATTATGTGTGACAAACAAATACACCAAATATAAGTTTATATTAAGTGTAAAAAAATCAGAGGTTATTCACACATATTCATAGAACGACATATTCAAGGAGTATAAGTTTATCCCAAATAATCAAATTTGGGTTAAGAAGTTCCCTTGCAAAAATTTGACAGCCTATCGGAGTCACTTCAAAACTCATAAAATGAGTTATTGAGAGATAAAAATGGTATCTCATCACTTGAACATAAAATTTAAATCAATAAGGATATAGAAGAACATATCCCAACATAATATTATTTGAATTAAAAGACATAACAAAATAAGTCTTTTACAAAAAGAGGAGGGTGAAAGGTTCCCTTACCGACATGGGTATATTTCGAAACATACACCCCATGAAAGAACGACAATAAAAAATTGATGTAAATACTCATAAATGAAATTATATTATACAATGAGTAAAATAATGGGCAGTACATACACCACTCAAAGGAAATTGTGGAAAATGTAGCATTAATCTCACGGGAATAAAAGTGAGATGAAAAATCCCTTACGAAAACTCGGCAGCCTAACAGCGCCACATAAAACTTACAAAAATGGATTGATGAGATCAAATAGGGTCTCTAATAATATTAACATAAAGTTTACAGAAAGTGGAATATAAAAGAACATCCCCCAACATAACAATGAGGAGCTTAAAAGAAGTGACATAAAGGAGAATACTTAAAAAGAAAGAGAGAGGTTAGATCTCTTATGAAAATTCGGCAGCCTAACGGCGCCACTCAAAACATCCAAAATGGATTGATGAGAGAAAATAGGGTCTCTCATCATATGAACATAAAAATTACAGTAGGAATAATATAAAAGAACATCCCAATCATAAGAAATATGTGCTTAAAAGGATTGACATAAAAGAGTATACTTAAAAAGAAAGAGAGGAGTAGGATCCCTTACCTCGGGTCCGACTTGACTCGATCATTATTTAATCTCTTGAATAATAAACTTGATTTAATTTATACTTCCTCAAGAACCTTTTTAAAGTTCTTTATTCCTTTTATATCACTTATTACCATGTCATAGACATTATGCAATCATTTAAGTTAATAATGTTTGTTTCGTCGATACCTGGTTCTTAAGTCGAAAGTGGACTTCTTACAATTACATGTTGTTAGTGTGGTCAAAGGTTAATTATATCCAGAATTGTATTCATCATGTATATATCATATATATCATATATATCCAGTATATTCATGAATTTATAATATTAAATAACATTTAGAGTTAAGAAATGAAATGCACCGTTCATGGAGACGGTAAGCCGTACGTACGCATGAACGCTACTTCCATTTATATTTCATATTTAATGGAATTAAAACATAATGATACATAACATTATTTTAATTCCAGTATGGTATCATATATAATATCATTAAATATATCCTTTATATGTACCACATATGGTAATAACGAATCAAATCACTTTGAGGGGGCGGTAGTCCGCATTTCCTTAAATAATGATATCGCGTTTACCCATAATGGAAACCATAAAGGTATGACATAAATGAAAAATACAAAAGCTTAAGTAAAACATAAACATATTAGATATCATATATAAATATAGTGTCGTCTTAATGGACACCTTTGAAGGTGTTAGAAGAATGTTGAACAATCATTGTTTCGGGAGGTAGAAATTCGCCATCCACGGAAACAGTATGTTCTTTAACCATTAGATGTAGGTGTGTGTAAGTTTAGCTAGAAACCTTCTTATAAAAAAATCCTATTATATTTAAGATACAGGATTTATACCAAAATAAATGAATAAGAAGAGTTTAGGGGGTTGGAGAAGAAAAATAAAACAAAAGGACTCAAGCGAAGACATTACCTTAAAATCGGGTAACTTCCATTGATTTGAGCTCAAAGGCTTCCTTGGAAACGATTCTGCCCAATGTGAGGCTTCAAGGAGTTAGAGAGGGATGTGGAGAGACAAAATGGGCCGGGGTTGGCCGAGCCAAAGGCTTTGTAAGTGTGGGTAAGGAGGTAGAGGTGGGGGCCTTTTATAAGAGGAGAGGAGGGGCAATCTTGGAAAGTAAGCAAATGTTACTTTATTTGAAAATTAGTTTCGGATTTAAAAGGTCCCACATTGATATAATTCGTGGATAAGGTGATAATTGTTCGAAATAATCCCATACAATAGGTTTTGGAAATGTGTAGGTCTTAGATATTACATTATCTTTCCATTTTATTTAAATTGTTAAATAATGAGGTCATCGCTGCATCATCATGATGTCATAAATAATATAATTTATTTAACGTATAAAAATTATAAAAAAAATACTATGATGTAGGAAATCGTATTAGATTTTTAATGAATATTTATAGTAAAATATCTGACTTTTATAAACCCATGTAAAAATTTTTGTAGTAAAACATCACATGTTTGTGTCATTTTTTACTTTATCATTAAATAAAAAGGTATTTATGTCATTTTCCAACCAAAGTGGCTCCATGGAGTCCCCAAGTTGACACATGGATTTTCTTGGTCGGCCAGGACACATCCAATAAGGGTAGGACATGTTTCTAGGTCATTTCATTTTATTAAAACATTATTCTTACCTTAAACCTCACTAATTACCTCTAATCGCGATTAAAAACATAATAAGTTACTATTCACTAAAAAATTATTTTAATCCCATTGAACCACATTTGAATTCTTAATGACAACCATGTATGTCGGATTTTTGAAATTCAAAACACAAAGGTGGCAAAATTTCATTTAAACGGAAAATCAGTTTTTATAAGTACCACTTAGTGGTTTCACTATTCATCAAAAATTGAAGTTTTTCAGAAAATTACCAAAAAATTCACCCTAAGCTATATTTGATATTCCAAATTCAAAAATGATGTATATTTTAAAATCTTAAAAACATATAAGTTTCAATAATTAATTTAATAATTAATTCCCGCTGTCAAAACAAATAGCGTGTTTTTACGAAACAAAATGTATCAAAAGATTGACACTAGTTTAAGTCCGATTTCAAAGTGAAATTAATTCCATAGACCACTATTGGATTAAATGGTAAAAATATATTCTAATTTCACTTTAAAACCAATTCAAAATATAATCTAATCATATAAATAAATTAGATTAAAAATAGGTCTTGAATTAAAATACAACAGTTTCACTATTCATTAAAAATTGAACTTTTTCGGAAAAATACCAAAAATTTACACAAAGTAAATTTTGATGTCCCGATTCTAAAGAAGACTTTTATTTTGACAAATATCACACATAAAATTTTCAAAAAGTGGATTTAAAAGAGGTTATCCATCAAAAGGCTGTTAATCGACCTTTTAAAGAATATTAGAATGTTTACGCTTATAATTGGATTCATTCAAAATTTTAATCCTATAATATTTATTGTAAAAAGTAAAAATATTTGGCAAACATATATAATAATTTGTTAGTTAGTTCTGGTCATTCCCTCCATTACAATGGCTAGGTGTTAACTACCATTTAAAATAATATTATTTTATTATTAGAGTGCAACGTAAGATTCTCAAGAAACTCGTTGTTGCGTATTGGGTACACCATCAAGCATAGCATACCCTTTAAAGTAATATTAATATTTGATTCACAAATATGGATAAATATAAATATTCCATATTCTTTATTTACCTGGGGTGTTACATTTAGTATGGTGGATATGTTTGAAGATGCAGTGTGATATTTATGTGTGAGAGTATATTTCCTTTATCATTAGATGGTGAGGACAAGGATAAGGAGTATAATGTGGCTCAATGGTATACATAAATAATTAATAATACTAAAAATTTGACTGTCTCTTAGCATAGGATATTAAATTTCAATACCAAACTTAAATTTTAGGATTATGGTATGAATACTAAAATATTTTTATATTAGAGTGAAATTTTGAGGATAACCTCAGAACATATTATTAAGATAATTTTTGTTACAACCATAAAAGAAAATGGAAATGTTGTTTTGTTGATTTAAAAACATAAGAGAGTTAAAATATTTCATGGTAGACATATTTATAAAAGTATAATCATTAATGAGTTTTATACGAATAATAATCGTTATATAAGTGATTTTAGATGAGTTTTAATTACTTTAATAATATTGCATTATCAATTTAATTATTTTGTACCAGATAAATAACATTTTTTTAGAAGTGTCGATGATGTGAACAATAAAATATATAAAATTCATTGAACATGATATTGTCTTTCAGAACACTTCTTCCATATATATTAAATATCATAATGATGATAAATCATAATATAGTCAATGATATTTGGGAAAAAAAATTTAATGAATATTTATAGATAAAAAATGTATATATTTCAATAAAATCATTTCAAAAATAGAAATTATATACCTAATAGTAGCTAAAACCTAGTTACAAGGTAATATTATACCCTAAAACAATGATCCTCAACCATTATGTGTCAATATAATAATTATATAATATTTCTAAATATTATTTTTTTACTCTTACATATTTATTCATTAATCTTATGTAATATTTTTTTAAAATTAAATGATTTATAAATTATGTCACATGTTAATGTGGCGTTTTGTTATTTTGGATAATTTTTACCATTAAAATTTATATTTTTATTATTAATTTTACTAAATGTCATTTAGGTTTTACTAAATTTCATACCTGGAGAAATTATATTTTATGGAGAATTTTTTGGAATATAATTTATTATTCTTATTGAAATTCTAGAAGAATATATTAATATAGAAGATCAATTGATGAAAGTGAACTTAAATTATAGAAGGTTTAATATTTCTTATTCTTATGATATAAACTTTTTATTTCTGAAAAACACATATTATAATTTATTAAGTATTTTTATTTGTCTAATTTCAGAGGTAACCGACTATAATTTCAGTCCACGAAATAATAATTAGCATATTCATCAGATTTGATATCATAAATTATGTGGGATAATATTTGGACCAACATATTATGATGAGATCAACGATTAAAAATTCGACATATAAAATTGATGTGAACCATTGATAGTGTTGTCACCATTTATGTTAAATCATAACCAATTTTTTATTTTAGCATTCATATATCTATTTTGTATTTCTATTCCATATTTCGGTGAAATGAATACAAACTATTTTATCATAAATGAATGATCCCCATATATGTGTCCTATTGTTATGATTCACTAGAAAATGATTTAATTATATTTAATTGCGTGAGTATATCATTTCACATGAGGGTAATATCAATTTTTCACTTCTATATAATCATGAAATTTAATTTATATACTATTTTTTATTATATAAATAGTGTAAAATTTATGGTATGTGATAGTATTTTCCAGTTATATTGAAGGAATTATTGGATGTAATATAAATTTTTTTTTGATGGTGAGATACTTTTAATTTCATTTGTTCTAATAAAAATTCAATTTCTCTCAATTAGAATATATCTTTGGATTTCCTCCTAAATTTAAGGAAAATGTTAATAATATAACCCATGAACATAAACAATTTCAAAATTACCAATCAATTGATTTCGGGGGGTTGTGATGCCAAAAAATAAAAATAAACAAACCGTCAATATCCTTGATATTTACATTCTTTAATTAATGATGAGTATATTTAATATATATATTTTTAGGACAAGATGGATGTTATATATTATAATATATAGAAGATAAAAAATACTTCTATATTATGGGAAATTATATTATATTTTAATAAATAATAAGAAGAAAAAATGAAAAATATATAATGATAAGTGGAAAATTATTTTGAATACCCCTAAGGATATTGTTTTCATTTCATAAATGAATATTATTTATGTTTTAATACAAAAAAAATTTAATGAATGAGGAATTATAGTTTAAAATTTGAATGAAAAAATGTGAAAAAAATTAAAACTAAATATAAATTAAAGGGACATAAATGTAATACGGTCTGTAGTGGTCACATTACAATGAATTAGATTGTGTATTTGAAAATATATGAGATTGAAAATATACTTGTTGTTAAATATCAAGATTATTGTTCTGGAAATTAGACGAGATAAGATAAAATTTTGAAATAAAAATATTTAGGATGTGTTACTTGAATTTATATAAATTTGATGTTAACAATAAAAAAGATGAATAAATTTTATAAAAATAAAATTGAAAAAAAAGTAGAATTTTCATAAATTATGAAAAATTCGAAGGATAGTATTTCAATGGTTATAATCAGGGTGCCGAATTGGACAGGTAAATTACTCTGGAAAAGAAATTAAATTTCACATAATATTCTTCTGTTAAAGGGATGTGAAAATTAATTGGAGTTAGTAATTCTTTCAATAGAAAAAAAATTACTGCTTTTTATAGGGATGGGTGAAATATTATCAGAACATTCAGGGGATAATGAAGATGTATGATTGTATTAATAAACTATACATAGAGAACCACAGGGTGTAGAAATGAATGAATCTCCTAAAGGGAAATATTTTTCACTAGAGTAAGAAAAAAACATATTCTTATCCACCTTTACCATCAATAAGTTCGGTTCGTTCCTTATAATATGATAATCCACTAAAATATTAAAATCACTATATTTAATCTACATAATATGAATCTGAAATTAGGAAAAATATATTATTTGAAGCTTCTTCTAAACTTGTGAGGTCCATTAATAAAGTGATAGGTGAAACTAAAAAATGTTAGTTGATACATACTCAAATGGTATATAATTTCAATTTGAATGTGATCATTAAATAATTAGTTCTGAAAAAATATTTAACAGCCATCAATTACATGGAGAAACATAATATTAAAAATCTAACTACAACAAAATTTCAATTGATTATTCAATTAAAAAGTCCACAATAAATCAATGTAATGAGTTCTTAGATGTATCATCTAAAAAACTAGTCATGGTAGTGGAATTTATATTTCTTCTAAATGATATGATCTTGAGAATGAGTAGGTTTCCTAACTATAAAATAGTAATCCAATAAACATACTTATATCAACATGTCATTAATGAGTATTTCTTGATAAAGATTGATATATTCTATCTTGATAATGAAATAAATTATAAATTTTGAAATAAGGAAAAATAAGAGAAATAAATAAATTTTATAGTTGTACATGTTCTATATATATTATATTAGTGTGAAAATTTGAGGACATATATAGTCTTAGATAACATACACTCATACAATATATGTAGAATAATATAATAATAAATCATAAGTGAAGAAAAAAATTGGAAATAGATGATAAAAGAGAATGACTAATTTGACTAAAACAACTTATCACTCAATTAAAAAAATGGAAATGAATTTACACTTTTTTTATCATCACCATACTACTTCATAATTATTGGAAATGTTAATTTTCATAATTAAATTTATTCCATGATTTTACAACAAAAACTATTTGACAATGAATTTATTATTTTTTAATAATCACAATTTAATTAGGTCTATTTGAATATTATATTCAGAAAAATCTTGACGGATAGAATTTATGGATGATCATGTACATTAATCATTCTTTCTATTTAGGGGCCTAATGATTTTGTAATAACACGTTTTTTAACATCTCACTGGGTGTATAAATATATTATTCATATATTTTATTCTAAGGATGTTATATAAAAAAGTATTACAGTGTTTATATTTTTTAATTTTAGTCAAATAGAACCCTCTAATAAATTATTATCAAAATCTAAAGAGTGACCAAAATGATAGATATATTAAAATTAAAATTGATATAAATTGATAATATATTTTATATGGTAATTATGTGGTTGATATATTGAAATAAATTATGTTTTTTTCTTGTTGTTATATAATTTTTATCACTTATCATCTTATTTTAATACCATAGTAAACTCATTTTTACCTTAATTGTGATTATTAAATTTTACTTTTTTGCTATTAATTTTGGTAAAAGTGCAATTTCAGCTATTTATAAAAAATTAAATTATTTTTATTACCAATATGAAATCTATTTTCAAAATTTATTCATAGATGCGGAAAGACATAATTTAAAAATAATCCCACAGACTACGTGAGAATGTGGGTTTTAAAATAGAAAATATTAAAAAGTATACAATATTTTTATTATAAAAATAAAATTTTAAAATATTCCAAATGAAAAAATTAAGTAATTATATATATATATTAACCACTTTTTTTAAGGCCAATTAAAATTATTCTTCAACATTTTAAAAAATTTAAAGTTAAATGTAGTATTAAATAAGATTAAAGTATTTTTTACTACTCATAAAAAAATAAAACATTTCAAAAAATCCCAGAAAATTCAAAATAAGCTATTTTTTATATTATTATTTGGACAGGTTTTATTATTCTTTTCAAATAAAATTTATAAATGTTTTAATAATTAGTTTTAAATTATTGTTTTAAATGAAGACTAACCCATATTTTATAACTCCTATATAATTTTTAAAAAATATTTCATTTTATTTTTAATGATTCCTATTTTATTTATAATCAATATATTACCATAATATTCTTAATTAACTTGTAAAAATTCATACCCAACAACTTAAAAAAGAGGTAATAATTCCATTATATGTTAAGGTTCATTTTGACTCGGGGTTGTTTGTTTCACATGCTATCAAATATATTTAATTTATTTGAAATGGCCTATTTTGTTAAGTCTCACATATTATCTATGTTTTTAGGATTTGTGGTGTGTTTCATATATTCTATTGAAAACAATGTTTTTATTTTAATATCTTTTCATGTTAAAAAATTGTATAAAATTAAGTATTCAATATGGTTGAGATGTTTGAAGATGCAGTGTGATATTTTTGTGTGATAGTAGATTTATTTTATCATTGGATGACGAGGATAAGGATGAGGAGTATGATGTGCATCAATCATATATATAAATAATTAATTATACTAAATATTTTACTACCACTTATCATATGAAACAAAATTTCTATACCAAACTTAAATTTTAGGATTATGGTATGAATACTGAGATATATTTATGTTATAGTGAAATTTTGAGGTTATCTTCTGAACATATTACTAAGACAATTATTGTTACAACCATGAAAGACAATTGAAATGTTGTTTAGATTATTTACAAACATATGAGTGTTAAAATATTTCATGGTAATCATATTTATAAAAGTATAATCATTATTGAGTATTATAAGAATAATAATCCAAATATAATAAATTTTAGATGAGTTTTAATTACTTTTAAAATAGTGGATTATCAATTTAATTATTTTTATGCAAATAGAGAACCATTATTTGGAAGTGTCAAATATGTGAACACTAAAATAACAAAAATTCATTGAACATCATATAGTCTTTCATAACTCTTATTCCATTTAAATTAAATATTATAATTATGATAAATCATAAGATGGTTAAAATAATTTGGTTAAAAATATTATATAGTGAATATTTATAGACTACAAAAGGTATATATTTAAATAAAATCATTCTGATCATAGAAATTATATACTTTCCAGAAACTAAAACATTAGTTAAAAGGAAATATAATACATTAACACAATGTCCCTTAACCATTATTTATAAATATAATAATAGATATAATATTTATAAATAATATTATATTTACTCTTGAATATTTATTCCTTAATCTTATATATGATTTTTTAATATTCATTGATTTATACATTAAGTCATTAGTTAATGCAGAGTTATGTTTTTTTGGATAATTTTTACCATTAATTTTTTTATTTTTGTTATTAATTTTATTAAAATACATTTTGGTTTTACTAATATTCATACCTGGAGAAATTATATTTTTTGGATCATTTAATGGAATATAATTTATTATTCTTGTTGATATTATAGAATAATCTATGAATATATAAGATCAACTGATGAAATGGAACATAAATTATAGAGGGCTTAATAATTCGTATTCTTATAATATAAACATTTTAGTTCTCATAAACACATTATATCATATGTTGATTATTTTTATTTTTTCGAATTTCAGATGTAACCGACAATACATTCATTGCACAATATAATAATTATTATATTTAGGTGATTTGAAATCATAGTTTAGGTGGGATAATATTTGGACCAACATATATGGATGAAATAAATGATTGAAAATTCACCCCATAAAATGGATGTGGACCATTGATAGGGTTGTGAACATTTATGTTAAATCATTAACAATTTATTATTTTAACAATCATAAAATAATTTTTTATTTTTATTCCATATTTCATTGAAATGAATAAAAAATATTTTGTCATGAATGAATGATTCCAGTATAGGTGTCTTATTGTTATGATTCACTACATAATGATGTAACTATATTTAATTATGGGAGTATATCATATCCGATGAGTTTAATATCAATACTGTTACTTATGTATAATCATTATTTTTAATTAATATACTATTTTTTATTAGAGAAGTAATGTAAAATTCAAGGTACCTGATAGTCTTTATTACTTATATTGAAAGAATTATTGGAAGTAATATAAATATTTATTTATGGTGATATACTATTAATTTCATTTATATTACTAAGAACATAAACTTATTTCAATTAGAATATATATTTGGATTCGCAATTAAATTTGAAGAAAAATTGAATAATATAACCCATGAAAAAAATTGATTTCAAAATTATCTTCCAATTGATTTAGGGGGTTGTGATGCCAATAAATGGAAATAAGGATACCATCAATATCCATGATATTAAAATTATTTAATTAATGGTTGATTAAATTTAATATATTTTTTTGTCTTTTAAAACTACATGTATTTTTTATATTATGATATATTGAAGCTAAAAATATGTCTATATTTTTAAAAAATATATTATACATCACAAAATAATATGGAGAAAACATTGAAAAATAGATCATGATATGTGGAAAATTATTTAGAATAACCCTAAATATATTGTACTCATTTAATAAGTGAATGTTTTTTTGATTTAATTTAATGAAAATATAATAAATGTGGAAATACGGTTTAACATTTGAGTGATATATTGAGAAAAAACATGATAAATAAATAGAAATTAATGGGATCTAAATGTAATATTGTATATAGTGGTCCAGTTTTAATGAAGTGGTATGGGTATTTGAAAATATATGAGATTAAAAATAGACTTGTTGCTAAATATGTAGATGATTGTTCCTTGAATGTAGATGAGATAAGATAGAATTCTGAAATATAAAGATATAGGTTGTTCTACTTGTATTTATTTAAATTTTGATGTTAACAATCAAAAGGATGAATATGTTATCTAAAATAAAATAGAAATGACAGTATAATTTTCATAAATTATGAAAATTAAATGGAAAATCATTCACTGGTTATAATCAAAGTGCCTAACAGGATAAGTAATCTTCACTGGGAAACTCACAGTATATTCTTCTGCTAATGGGATGTGAAAATTAATAAGAGTTAATAATTATTTTTAGAGATAATAATGAATACAATTTACAAGGATGTGTGAAATATTATAAAAACATTAAAGGGATAATGAAGATATATGATTGAAGTAATAAACTATACGTATAGAACCATAATGTGTAGAAATGACTTAATC
The DNA here is from genome assembly GCA_963277665.1 of Viscum album. Taxonomy (NCBI): domain Eukaryota; kingdom Viridiplantae; phylum Streptophyta; class Magnoliopsida; order Santalales; family Viscaceae; genus Viscum; species Viscum album. The sequence goes on from OY728143.1 coordinate 230,379,010, forward strand.
TACATAAGGTAAATATTCTTCACTAGAGAAATCGAAATAAACATATTATAATCCACCTTTATCAACATATAGTTATTTTGGTTCCTTATAATCTCATAATCCAACAAAATATGAAAATCACTATATTTGGTCTACATAATAAGAAAAATAAATTATGTATAATTAATCATTAAATTTCTCTTTTAAACATGTCTTGTCCATTAATAATGTGATAGTAGAAACTAGAAAATATTAGATGTTATGGACTCGAATGTTGTTGAATTTTAATTTGAAGACGATCATTAATAAATTAGTTATGAAAACAAATATTAACCATCATCAATAACATGAAGATAATTAATAATAACAATACAACTAAAAATAAAAATCAATTGATTATTCAATTGAAAATTCATCGATAAATCAATGTAATGAGTTCTTTGATATATAATCTGAACAACTAGTAATGGTAGTGGAATTCATATTTTTTATAAATGATATGATCTTGAGAATGGTATGTTCTATGACTATAAAATAGTACTCCAATAAACATACTTGTATAATGATTTCATTGATGAGTATTGTTTGATATTTATTGATATATTCTATCTTTATTATTGCATAATTTGTTAATTTTTAAATAAAAAATTAATAGAGAAATAAATAAAATTTATAGATGTACATGTTCAAAATATATTATATCAGGGAGATTATTTGACGACATATTTAGACCAATATTAATTATACTCATAGAATACATATATAGAATAATATAATAACAAATCAGAAGTGACGAAAACAATTTGAATATAGAATATCAAGGAGAATAACTAATGTGACTCTAACTGCTTATCAGTCAATGAAAGATGATGAAATGAATTTAATCATTTGTATATCTTCATCATACTATTTCACAATCATTAGAGATATAAATATTCATAATTAAATTTATTCCATGAGTTTACTAAAATAACTATTTGATAAAGAATTTATTATTTTGTTTAATAATCAGAATTTATTTATGTTTATTTCAATATTATATTCTGAAAAAGTTTGAAGGATCAAATTTTTTGATGATCTTGTATGGTCATATTTATTTCTTTTTAGGGGGATAATTATTTTATAATAACAGGTTTTTTTACTTTTGATAAGTTATATAAATATATTTTTTGTATATTTTATTCCAAGTATGTTGTATAAAAAATTAATAGTATGTTTATATTTTTTTAAACAAATCATTGTTATCATAAAATTTTAATTCGAAAAACATTAGTAATAACACATTTTGAACAAAAATAATATTCATGTAGGTTCCCTAGGACATCATTACCATATAAAAAATAAAGCAACCATATAATTGGAAAAACCATACTTACCACTTCCAATATAATTCATCGAAGAACATAATCATTAAACAATTCATTGGAGTCCTACCTTGTCATAACCATCTAATAAACTATATTTGGATCCCACAACATCATGATACATATCAGGCTCACCAACAATCATAAAAAATTCAGGACTATTTTTAGAATAAAATATTTGATTACTCGACCGTTTCTTTATAAAATCCTTTAAAAAATTTTGAACCCAAATTCAAAACTCTTGGATATTGAAATAACATTTCATTTCCAACACATGATTCAAAACTAAAATAATGATATGAGAAAGGTGGGTTTTCATATAATAAAACCTGAAATATTTCATTGATATACAAAAATAAAATTATGGTAATGGTGTATTTAAATTCATTAATGTCATATATATAAAAATAGAACTTTCATTTTTTTTCATTTGTAAAGAAAGTATATAATATTCAATAAAAAGGTTTCTTTTAAATACTATTAATTAATTTAAAAATTATACATAAAATTTTATTTATAATTATTTTAAGTCCTTATAAATTCATTTATATGATTTTTTAATAAAAAAACCCATTAAATAAGGGTGGAAGGGAAAAAAATAATGATTATTTTAAAAATAAAGTCCCTTATCATGAGTCCAACTCATTAAGTATGTTCATCATCTTCCTAAATAAGAAAATTATATTAAACATTTATATGGTTGAAAACATTTTTCAAATTTATTGTTATTAATTATTTAATTTATACCATTTAATATTAAATTACATAATTAATTAAGTTCATGTCAAATATTTCGATAATATTTTGGCTCATATATCAAATAATCAGATTTCTATGTTGACTATGTTCATAGTGATAATTATTTAAAAATATCAAAAATAATAATCATGAAATAATAATCATTCTTTATATGTAAATAATACATTTGAAACCAATAATTAAGGATGGTCACTTAAAATGAAATATGATAAAATAATGGAGATGGTAAGCCATACATACATTTGAGTAAAACTTCCTTATTCAACCGATTGTGATGGAAATAATTTAAGTGTAATTTAATCATTATATAATGATCAGTATATCATAAATGAAAATTTATTTCTTAAAATATTAACATATATATTATCCATATGATGTGGTGTTGAAAACTGAATCATATTGATTTGTAAAGGATATGTTCGATAATTACTGAGAGAAAACTCTCTCATTTTCTATTGAGTGAAAAATGAAATAATGTAATTGATATTTTCTATTTAAATATTGATATATATTTCACGAATATCAGTTATAATTATTTAATAAATCCTCATAATTATCCATGATGGATGGTGATGAATAATGAATAACATTGGTTCATGGAGTAGTAATTCTAGTTACATGTGAAACATTTTTTCATTCCACAGCTGATAAAAGAGAAGTTTGATATAGGTTTTTTATAATAACATAACAACATATAAATCTATTGAATATTATTTTTTTATTATTTAATATATTTTTATAATATTTGATTGTGGTATAATAGTAAATAATAATAAAACATTTTCGTAAAAACTAATGAAACTTCTTCAAAAAACCTCATTTTCATTCCATCCAAATGAATCTATAGTTTTTATTAATACAAAAAAAATCTATTATGTGGGATGGTATTATAGTAAAATATTTTTATTTTTATTTTGTTACTAAAATGGTTTTGTTTTCTGAAGAAAGAGAAGATGAGGTCATAATTTATAAGAGATGAGAAAGAGATTATTCAAATTTATTTATTTATAAATTTAATAGAAATTAATTTTCTATTATCAAATTGATACAAAATTATATTATATAATGATTCTATTGTGAGGACCATAAAGCCATTTATAATTTTAAATAATGAATATCAATAGGTTTTTTTCTGCCATTATATTTTTGTTTTAACCCATGTTAACCCTTTAAAATGTTAATAATATAATAGTGTTGTTACTCTTCATGGGTCAATAATGTTACCATAAAACTAAATTTGGACATTAAATTTACTATATTTTATATAATGAACCATATAAATAACCCTTGTGGAATAAATTAATCATTCAAATATTTAACCATTTATGAAAAAAAACTAATATAATAACAATTAATTTTGGTATTATTCCATCAATAAGACTTTTAAAACAAAAATTAAAAATATAATTCAACTATAAAAAATTAAAACCTATCAAATATTTTATTTTTATCAAAAATAAATATATTTTATCACATTAATTCATTAAAATAATAATTCATTTTATATTTTAAAAAAAATTATTTTTTTCTATTAGTTGACTAATTATGGTATCAGTGTTCTGTAGGTATTTATGGACATTATTTCATCACTAATATTATGAAATAAATTTCTATGATAATTAACAATAATTATGCTTTTAAATTAATAATTATAACCATAAATTCATTCTTATTTTCCTTATTTCAAAAATTTATTAGTAATAAAGCAAAGAGAGTGACATTTTTTACTTTTCTGTACATAATATTTAATAGTAATAATAATCCTAGAGATGTGGAAGAAGGTCATATATTGTAATGTTTGATGTGTATGGAAAAAAATTTATCATCTAATGAAATTAAGGCATGGTTTATGGTTACTTTCTATTCTTTATCAAAAATATTACCCTTAACAACCCATTTTACAAATTTATAGAAACACGAATTTATAATAATTTCTATTCAAGAAGGATAAAAATAAAATGAAGAATACATACCAAAATTTGAATTTCATATTAAAAATAATAAATAAATTTTTCATGATTTATAATATATAAGAGGAAGAATTTAATTTTAAATTAAACCATAAAAATGAGATGAAAATTAATATTCTAGAATAATTTTATTCAATGTATGAAAATGTTTTCATTCAAAATTTAATTTTTAAATACATTAAAAATTAAATAATAGGATATATTTAATCAGAAATAACAAATTAAAATTTAAAACTAAAAAAATAATATAATTTTAATTTAATAATACTTAAATATAAGATAACATTTTAAATAAAAATCCATATTTTTCACTATTCATTGAAAAGTAAAACTTTTCCTAAAAGTATCAATATTTCAACACAATATTATTTTTCTATATGGATTTAAAAAATTTATAATTTTCATCAAATAAAATTTATATATTTGTTAGAAAAAAAGTCCACATTCAGAAATAAATTTTATTAAATACTATTTTTGAAAGAAATTTGTTTTTGAGGAATAAAAATTATTTTTTAAAAATTATGTTCTTATTTTCTACGAATGAATCAATATATTTAAATTTATTAGTAAATATATATATATATATATATATTATAATTATGTTAATCTTACTCATACTGACCAATTTAATACCTAGGTAAAATGGTAATATTTAAATATTTCTTTCTCTTTTTAAACTAGTTGTTGTGTAAAATAGAAGTTATCATACATACTGTCCTTTTAATATAACATGGTGTAATATTCGCTATGAATTTTCATTAAATACCAACATATAAATTTGAAGTTAATCTCAATAATAAATGTTTTTTTATCTGAAAATATATTAGTAGTAGTCGACCAATATAAAAATGGTAAACTCAACTTCCTCTTGAAAAGATTGAAATGGAAATATGAAGGTCTTCAGAAATAACTACTCTTCACAATAGTAAATCTTTAATGTGAGGTGAAAAAATCTGCAAATAAGAAAAATTAATGTATAAACCAACGACATATAATAATAAAGAACATTGAAGACAATAATGGGAAGGATTATTGTTATTCCAGTGACCACAATACATAAACCAAAGATGTGTGAAAAGACTAGTTTTTCATGTGAAATAATGGTTTTAGTATAAATATTTTGTTTTAGTATCCTTTTAATAATGGTGAAGAATTAATTTTCCCTCTATAATGTGAACATAATGAAATATACATGGTTGAAATTTATTATTTAATCATCTAATAAAATTATACCCCAATATTATCATTTTTACGAAGGACGAGTTTCGAATTAATATTATTTTGCATAAAGCACTAAAATGAACATCCATAATATCATATAATTTTAAAAAGGATAATATTATATTTTTAATAACATCAGTCATTAATGAAACCTAAATTTTCTTCATAAGATAAGATATTTCCCAATATGAAAAAATGTTCATATAATGAAATAATGATTTTTTTTCTCAAAAAAATCATCAATATCAATAAATGTTCAATGTAAATCATTTGATAAGTTAAATAATTAAATTTCATCAAAATAATCATGACTGATATTTATAAATACTAAATATAATGATTGATCCAACATTATTCCATTTATCAGTAATTAATTTATATAAACTAAGACATCATGTGTGTCAGTGGTAGGACTTGAATACTTTTAATCCTTTGGTTGTGGGTTCAAGCACTATGAATTTAAATGATGTGATAGGTATTGAAATAAATAAATAAAATTAATATATTCAATATAACATCCCAAAAAATATAATAAACTAAATAAAAATATCATTAATCATCATATCAATATTTAGATTCAATTATTTAAATAAACACCCTTTTCTACGAAATAAAATTATCCTAATTTATGATCATCAAGAATATATTAACCCGTAGGTTTAATAATCCTTTATCATATTCCCTTAAATTAAAATCTCTATTAATCATGACCTTTTATCTACTAAACTTTTTAAAGGTATCAATTCCACATAACATATAATTTGAAATTGTGAAGACAAAACCATCTATATAAGTATACTTACGTGTCTCATTATTTTCATAATATTCATAGTATGTAAGAATACCATTGATTATCACACCCTTCATTCAACAATTTTTTTTAATCATTAACCATTCATTTTCAAAATATTTTTTTAAAACCTTATACATACAATACAATGTTATTAGAAATTTTCTTTATGATTCATTAATGTCAACACAACCATGTTTTATAATCTTGATGAATGAAAAATGATTTATTCCTTGAATCTGGACATCAAAGACTTGTTTTATGTTGTTTATAGAAAATTTAACTTCTAGAAATAATTCCATATATCCATGAAACTAAGTATTCATGTCTTTGGTGGTATTTTCCTTTTATAATTAGATGGATGAGTTGTGTTTTTGAATTCCAATAAAAGAAATACCATTATACGTATAAATATTAAAGAAATGAGTAGGTGGTAGATAGATTAAATAGGATTTAAATAGTGATTCGAAGGATCAAAATTCATTTAAAATACCATGAACTACCTTTTATCATAATAGAGTATATTATATCATATAGAAGAGACATGACAGTTGTATGAGTACCATTTCCTTTAACCATATTAAATTATATTGAATCTCATCACATGAAAATTCAGAAGGGATTCAAAATACATTGATCATATTATTAACCTCAAAACAATAAACTCATTAAGGTATCCATTACTGATAGGTTAACTACACATGATTACATGATAATATCAAATGATACCTATACTTCACCTAGAACAATAAATATAAGGACATGGCCATCAAAAATACATATTCTAGTGTTTTAAAACAATAATTCACATTCATGTCTTTCTGGTGATGAATTAGGTATAGAGTTTTATATATTTAGGTATTAATTATTACATGAAAAAACCATTAATTACAATGTGGAAACAATTACCCAGTATCAATTTTTCCCAAATCACAATGACTTTAAAATGAGACTTGTTTTTTCACTACTAATCTTCATGACAATCATCATAAATTATTTTTTTATAACCATACCTAATACATATAAAGGAATTTTAAATACATGAATTGGGAATAAAAATATATATTAATTAATATGAAGGGATATAAATAAGCCTAATAATATATTTTAATAATCAGAGTTCAAAAAGTATATCTTTCTTTAACATAATAAACCATGGTCTCAAATATTCAATTACATCCACATGAAGAAAAATATTATATCAAAATTATACAATAATATAATTCATTTGAAATAAAATTTTAAAATCATAATCATCATATTTTCATTGAAAAAATCTATTCCAATAAAAATAAATTCCTTACAAAACAATTTTACCCTAAAAGGGCATAATAAATCGTTTTAAAAACTTATTATCATATCGTTTGGAATTAAAAAAATATCAATAGAAACAGATATGAATGAATAGAAAATTCATTTAGTTTTTTGTTACATAATATTTATAGATCCCTTACATAGCCTATACATTGTGAATAACCATACATTTGATATCCAACATAATTCTTTGGTGAACATAATCACTTACCAATGAATTGTAGTGCTATCTAGGTGCAATATTCTTATAAGCTATATTGTGATCCCCATTATCATGAGATAAATTAGTCTCACCTATCATTATGAAATATTTATATGCAAAAAAAGCATGAATAAAACATTTTAATAATGAACCTATCCATTATAAAACCCTTGAAAAACAATTTGGAATCCATTTTAAAAACAAATTTGGATATTGAAATACCCTTTATTTTAAAAACCCATATTAAAAAATAAAACTCCCAAGTGGAATTCATATAGAGGTTCTCCTTTAATAAAACCATTCATCTCATAATGTAATAAAAATAATAATGGTTAAGAAGATGGGAAAATCTGTTGTAACTATATACATAAAGAAATTTCTTTTCTTATTTTGTAAGGAAATTCAAAACATTAAATAAAATGATTCATTTTAAAAACCATTGAAATGATTTCAACAGAAATATAATGTCTCTTTATAATTTTATTATGGATATATACATAAATTAGAAATATTTTTGAAAATAATATGTACATGGAGGAGAAATTATTGGAAATGGATATTTAATAAAACATTTTTAATAAAAAATCAATTTACATGAGTCTAACTAATCCCATATGGTTTTTATATTACAGAATAATTAACTTTTGATAACTATTTTATTTCATAAGAACATTATTATAGTTTATTATTACTTTTTTATTTAATTTATTACAATTTTATATTAAATTACTTATTTTAATATTTTATGTCAGACATTTCGATAATATTTGGATCATATATCCAATTTGGTATGTGATGGTTGAATATGGATAACGTGGTCCTTATTCAGTAATATCTATAATAATAATCACTACTTAATTGTAATTTTAAAAGAAAAATTATAATTTTATGACAAATAATGAAATATGGGTTTGAAACATGATCCATGTTATAATCATAGTGATTGTAGGCCATACATAGGTAGGAGCAACACTTCCATTTTAGACGCTCATAATAGAATGAATACTAGAGTTAATTTATCATTAAATAAATATAATTATTCCAAACAAAATATTATTTATATAGATATAAATATATATTTACATATCATCAATGTGATGTGGTTTTGAAAACTAAATGAAATCTCTTTGTTGATGTCGTATTCCACATCTACGCATAAAGGAAGTTACCATTTTTAGTGAGGGGATTGATTGGAATTATATGATGTACTACATTTTTAATTGATAAATATGTCATTATTATATTATATAAACATCAAATTCATCAATTTAACTATCCATGAGAGACAATGATAGATAAATAATTATATTGGTTTTCCATGAAGTAGTCCTCAGCACACATGAACAATAATTTTTTTTCTCATTTTATTGAAGATAAGATGTATATAGGTTTTTATATTAAAATAATTTATATTATTATATAATATAATTTTTTCAATTCTTAAATAACTAAGATGATTTTATGAAGTTTTAATAAGGAATAATACAAAATCCTTTTGTTAAAATATAAACCTCTTTTTTAGAAAACATCTTTTTCTTTGAAACATAAGACTTATAATTTTGTTATTCAGAAAAAATGAATTTTTCTAGAATATGATAAATCATCATAAAAGGAATTTTATATGTATTAGGTTTTCCAATTGGTATTCAAATTGTGAAAATAAGAGAGATGGTGACTTTTTAAAAGAGATGGGAGGAGCATTAATGAATGTTTTAATGTTTTAATCTAATAAAAAACAATTTTTTATTTTCAAATTAATCAAAATTGATATTATTCAAATTTATGACTAGTATGATTGAAAATAATCTAATACATTATAATATTCACACTTTTAGGTGATTTTAACATGCTTATATGTGTCTTTTAACCTGCATTATCTTTTCTTGATAATTATCATGATAACGATTATTTTTTCTCTTTTTGGGTCAATATATTTACTTTTGATGAACAGTTGTACCATAAAAGGACCTTGGTTATAATTAAAAACCATTTAATAATTAGAATTATTATCATGGTATATTTTATAGTTCTTGTTGGTTTAATTAGGTATTAATTATTATAATATAAAATTAATTTTAATATTGGAATAATTATATTAATTTAAATTTTAATAAAAAAAATACAAAAATAGAATTGGTATATAAGGAATTAAAACCTTAATAACTTTTCATTTAATATTAAAAATAATAGAATAAAATCAGTTAATCAAAAAAATATTTTTATAATTTTGGAAACCTTTTATTTTCATTTTCTATTAATTATATTCATAATATTGGTTTTGTGTAGTCATTTAATGTAATTATTTAATTAGATAAATTTACAAATAAACTACCATGATAAATAAATATAATTTAACATCATAAATAATATTTATAGTATAATTAAAATTCATTTTTAATTGTGTAAATAATTATAAATAATAAAAAAAGGAGAAGGCATTTTCTACTTTTCTTTACATAACATATCATAAACGTGTAAATAATACTAAAATGGAAAAAATAAATTTTATTATAATTTTGTATGCTATGGGAAGAAATATTCTCAGCCAATAATGTTACATATTGTTTAGGATTACAATGTACACAATATCACATTATTTTTACCATTAATTAACTCATGTTACCTTTTCCGTGGAAACAAAACATATTGTGATTACTATTCACAATGACAAAAAAGGTCATATTTACCTAATTTAGAGCCCATGATTTCAAATATTGAATCCAAATTCATGTCTAAAAATTTCGATGTTAAAGAATTTGATTTCAAATTAATCATGAAAAACATGATCAAAAACAACTTTTCAGAAAAATGAAACCATATGAAGAAAAATGATTCATAATAAATTCAATTATAATTTTCATTCTGAATACTATAATTAGATTATTTTCAATATAAAATAACTACTTAAATTTTAAAACTAATCCAAAATATAATTTCAATTTTAAATAATAAAAAAATATTGTTTAAAAAAACATTATTTTTTTCTATTTGTTGAAAAATTAAACATCACCAAAAAACTAAATATATCACCCAATGAAACGTTGATATTCTAATTTAATAAATTTTAATTTTAAAAAATTAAATTTCAAAATATGGGATATTTAAATTATAATATTCTGTAATAAAAAGTAATAAATATCTATTTTTGAAGAAAATGTATATTGTAGGAATTTAATTACTTCTTTAAAATTGTAGTTCTTATTTAGTAAACAAAATCAATAATTTTTTTATTAGCACCATTATATATATATAATTTTTTAATCAAATTCATAACTCCCAATTAATTGGTGAGGTTATAATTGTGTTTCAATTTTTGTGGGTTCTTTTGTGCCGGATGTAGTGTATCGTACATGTGATCAATCAAAATATAATTTAGTTAAAATCACGGGTGTTACACTATTATATTATTTCCTATATTATATATCTGAATTAAATTATTATTTTACCTTGGTTATGGTGGAATCCATTCTAATTCATGAATCTCTTTTAATTGTGGTTAAGGGTATGATATTGGTTTTTTAGTCTTTGCACAATATTTGACTCATGTACCTATAGTTAGTGGTCGCTTTTCAGTTAATTTGGCTTTTGGATTTGACTTATGTAATAATGGATCATTATAATATGATATTTTTTTTATTTTTTTATAGAATAATAATAATAATGTTTTAGGATTGAATATTATGATGACATGTTACCTATATTATAAGTATTAACTAATACAATCCCCTTAGTGATGTACTTTGATATGATGGATTTTTGGGGAATCAGTAATAGTTATTTTTTAAGGGTTAGTAAAAAAAATATATAATTATTATTGTATGTTGTCCCATATTTTGAAAGAAATCTTAGACTATACCACAACATACCATCAAATGTTTTCTTATTCAAACTAATAATGAATCATATTTATATGTTTATATATGAATAAAAATCTATCAATAATATATTAATATAATGAGTTAAATGTTTTCCATGATATTTTTTTGGGAATTGTGTATTGGAAAACAATTCTCAATTCACATTAATTACATTTTGTTAAACCATTTTATATTTTCTAGATCATATACAATTCCTATTTATTTTCGTTGATTCACCCATTATATAGAAGATAATTAATAACAATACCAACCCCAACACTATATTCTAATTTTTAGGGGGTAAACCCTTTCTGTGGAACCTATCATGGGATAAAATAGAATCCTTTTGGGTGTTATTAGATTATATCTAACCTTCATGTATCTTCTATTATATGAATCATTCTTTCACATAAAAGTTTTTGGGATTACATTTCATATATATGTTATAGTCTCTTTATTCCCAGCAACATATTAAAATATGAAATAATTATTCCCATTTAAATTATAGTGAACAATGTTTCCATGAACCACATTTAACCTATAGTTATAATGTGATTTACTAGAGACATGTTAGATTGGATTACAAAAATGGAAGAGTTTGTTTATCTATATAAGAGTAGTGGTCGTTAATTATTATATTGACATTACACAGAAACATTACATTATTCATGGGATTTAATGTAATGAATCACTATTAAAAAAACACAATTTTTATATGGTTAATCATGATATTATATTCCAAATCTGATGTTTATTTATCCCATAATTTCCCTTATTTATATATATTATCAAAATAATTTATTTTTTTTAAATCATCTCTCCATTTTCAGTCATATTCTCTTAATCAATAATAGGTTTCATTATGTGATGTTTTTTAATAATTTGGCGTGGGACCCTTAACCTTTAAATGTGAATAAAATTTTATATAACGATCCTTCTAGTCATTTTATAATCCAGGAGTTTGTTTTCTATGCTCAAAAATTTATATTCCATAGTTTGAATATTGTTTTTAATTCCCAGGACATGTAGAAATGAGTGGTAATTTATTTACTATCAAACTATTTGTTTCTACTTAGTTTATTAAAAATTATCACTCTATTATACTTTGAGTCCCATTTTTATTGACAGTAGAATATTTTATTGTTATAATGTTTAATCCTATGTACTAGAGGTGTGTTGTGGTGAACCTATACCATATTCCCTAATGTAGGAAAATATTCTACAAGGAATAAATACAATTTAAAATGGAAAAATTGAAACAACTAATCTTTGAGATATCATGGTGTAACCCCATCCATATCAAAATAATATACATAGAAAGATAAAATATAAACCACTCCACCTTATTGCAGCATCAGGATATCCCTACATCGAAAGAAATAACATGGTCTATGCACCACCCAAGGGGTATGTAGGGTGTGACCTGAATGAGATCAGTTGGATCCCAACCAGTTGTACCATATCAATTCACATTACAATAATCCAAACATGATAAAATATAAGGAATAAAATACATCATAATTAGTAAAAAAAATAAAATAATAGAATGAAAATACAATTTTCTTATTCTCTAAAATAATCCAGGTAAAAAAATCAATTTATATCCCATATATCAAAGAATTAAAAAAAATTCATCATATATTATATTAATTCTAAAACCATAAAACCAAATCACTTGTATCATCACTCCAAGGATCACAATGGGTCGGTGTATTTAGGGGAGTCATACCAAATCATAGGAAATCATGTGCATCATATCGCTAAATATTTTCAGTGAATCAAGATATTAGAGGAAAAAACTAACAAATGAATGTCCTAATTGGTCTAACAAGTTCTAAAACCCCAATATTTTCATTTATGTCTCCTTTAAAAGTTAATATCTTTGATATTTTATTCTTTACATAACACCTTGTTTAAAATTTTAATATAATATTAAATATAACCGTAGGAATAGTAATGTGACCATTAGGAATAGTAACCTAGACAATAGAATTGAAACCATACATATGAAAGTAAAAATAATTTTTTTGGTTACTTATAAATTAAAATATTTTATATTTACATAAATGATAATGTAAATAAATGTTTTAAACTATAAATTAAGTGATGGTATTTTTTAAAACATAAATTTTTATTTACAATTTTATAAAAAATATAATTATATAAAATTAAATTTATTTCCCGAAAATTGATTCATAAATTACTAATTTATTGCCTTATTATTATATGATAATTTTATAATACCTTAACAAAATTTTCAAAGTGTCATGAAAAATTTTATAATATTGAAATCGGTATTTCTTGAGTAAATATTAATTTATTTAAAAAATATACAATCAACCCAATTAAGATAAATATTTTCATAATTTTTTGTTAATTTTATAAATTCTAAATGTTGAAAAAAATTTAGGGGGATTTTTTTGGGGATCATTCTAAAATAGTTTAATTTTTTGTGAATACTAAAATATGATAATTGATGGTATATAAAAAACAGATGAGTTATTTAGTCATAGATGATGTATAGATGATGTAAGCCTATAATATAAATCTATCTATAATGATTTTAATATATTTATTTGTAATTATAAAACTATTCATAGTCATGAGGAAAAAATGAAATTGACTAAATAAAATATTCAAAAAACACCCCTCTCCTTTACTATAAATACCCCCCTTACCACCACATATCCTCATGCCTATAAAGACTTCAATATTGATTATATTCTACCCATTTCCTCTCCATAAATGCTTCACTATGTTATAGTCATTTTGTTCTCACCCAAAATTCAATTTCATCGCTCATTAAGGAGTTTCTCAGTTAGAGGAATTCAAGAGGCAAAATTCACGTTCACTATTTTAATTTCATTTCAATTTATTTTATTTTACTATCCTGAACTCACCTTCCAATTCCAAAGTAACTTTATATCGCCATTATCTATTATATATTGGAGTTCAACTATGCACCATAACATCTCTTATTTGTTTCCTTTTATTTTAAAAATGAATACATCATTCATGAATTAATGATATACTACCTTCAGGGATAATGTGTTTTTGTTTTTCAATTCATTATTCATGGTATGCCATAAAACCATTTTATGGTCAAAATATATTATAATATATATATATTAAATAATATCTATTGTTCTGGATCTCATATATATACACAATATTAAATAATAAAACAGAACTTATTTTTATTGATCGAAAAAGTTCCGAAACCATCTAACCAATTATCAATAACGTCTTATCTAATGATTCATCCTCACCTAGATTAACCAAATGACCTATATAACCATTTAATATTATATAATTTTATTAATAAAATATAATTTCAATGATGAAAAAATACTTTTATTTTACATGATCATTCAAATGCGTAGAAAATAAATTAATTTTGAAAACCAAGGAAAAAAACACTCTCTAACGTCTAAATTTAACATTATAAATCATCAAAAAGACCATAAATTAACTTAATAAGATTAAAATTAAAAAACTTTTTTTTAAGTTTCTAAATTACATTTTTAATGAATCTAATTCGTTATCTAGGATATTAAGCACATGTGATGAACAGATTCAGACATAAAGTAAGGGTCTCCACACCAATCTCTATTTTTCATTTGGTTTACTCATTATCAATCTTTACCATAATTTTATTATTTTATATTTCTTCTTATAAATTCAATGTATATGCCCCAAAATCATATATCCATATCAATTCATCCTTTTTAATGATAAATACGTTTTTACAAGGTCCCCTTCTCAATTATTCTTGATAAGAAACCCAGGTTAATGGGAACTTTATGATTTCTTTATAATTTTCAAGTACCATAAATAATTTTTTTAGGAAAATTATTTTTCACAAATCACTAATTTTGTATTGGAATATTATATTTTGTTCAATTCTATTTCTATATAAAAAATTATGATAAAATCGAATGATTTTTCAAAAAAAAACTTCTTTGCATAGTGAAATGTGTATTTCTCTCCAAAGTTCCTTGATGTTTTTATTAGAGTATTTTCAACTATTAGTTATTGATATTGATCTCTTATGACTATCACATAACATATTTAGTTAAATTTAATATGACCAGTTTGACTGTGAATGTGCTATCCTGACACCATTTATCCTAATACTCAGAATGGTTAGTTATTCTGATTACAGATTGTAGAATTTTTTTTTCATTTCATTTTTTATACAGTGTTTATATTTAAACCAATTGATATATAGAATTAATTGGAAATAGTAAGTGATGGGTGGGGCCTTCTCTTTATCATGGATTTATAGATAATTCTCATTAGACAAAAAATATATAAACATGGCCAAGGACATTCCAATTAATTTTCATATATGGATTTGGTTGAGTCGTTAACCATTTATTTTCAGATTTCTTGGTCAAATCCTTGAAGGTATGTTTCTACTGTGTAGAATAATGTATTACCCATTTATGATATTATTAAATGATAAATTGTTTTATTATTAGTATAGTTGAATATCAATTGTTATTTTTCATTCTCATGTAATTAATTGTTGAATTATTATATAATTTTTACTCCTACCATATTAAACTCATGATAATGATTTAACGAAATCTATTTTTTTTATTCACCATGTATTATTATTTATGATATCTTTAACTGTATTTTGTTACCACACTAATCACTTGAGATCACCCTTTTCTCATGTTTTATTTTTCCCCAGGATGCACATAAGTTTATAATGAATGAATTGTAGGGATATTCTAGTAGTTAATTGATGTTTCTAATGGAATTTCTATATTGTTATTACTTTTATGTTTTAAGGTAAACCATATGTTTAAAACTAGTATTCCAAATATAGTAATATATTCGGTCCATTGGGATTTGATCTCATATTCATTGGACCATCATAATTAAGTAAAACACCAGCTCCAAGATACTGGGGTTAGGGTCTTTACAGTTTGTATCAAAGGAAGTTTAGATGAATCCTTGGAAACTCGATATAGACAACCTATATTATGGAATATAACCCTAAGATAGAATTTGAGGATAATCATAGAAGCATATAATAGAATTTTGGTATGGTAAAGATTATGTGGGTCTTCCTAGAAATGAATCCATCTCTAGATAATATAAGTTGTTTTGGTTATATCATATATCTATATTGGGTTAACAACACAGACAAGGTGCATCGGGTTTGATAATGAACAACCTGGTACACAAAACCAAGCCATACTATGCACCTAGTTTGACACTCTATGGCTATATTCTTAGGATAGTTCACATTATCTTTAAAAACCATAACGATGGATTTAAAAGTAAACATATTCTCTAAAGAAACCCTTTTTTTATGATATTAGCTATTTATAAATTTCCAATTTACATTATGTTTTATCTACTTCGAAAATTGTGGATATTTATTCATAACCTAATTTAGTGTAATCCATTATTTAGAAATGACACCGAGTGGAAGAAATGGAACTTTTGTTAATGCACATATTCCATTTAGGTATTTTCATCTTATACAAGATAATGATTATGGAGGTGAAGTTGGAAATCAAGATCAACAAGTTATTACTATATTCAGACAACTAACTCAGTTTATGAATAATAACTTTACCCATATATTGCATCATGATCCATGGTGTGGATATATAATGTTATAACACTTCATGAGACAACAACCTCAATAATTCAATGGGACTGAAACCCCATTTTTTGCTAAACAATGGATAAAATCCATATAAAATATATTTCTATCTCTGAGAAGTAATGAAAGGGATAAGGATTTCATATAATATTAACTTATTTTAGTATATGGAGCTCAATTGTGGTAATTGATTCCAATCATGGAGGACA
Source organism: Viscum album (assembly GCA_963277665.1). Classification (NCBI taxonomy): domain Eukaryota; kingdom Viridiplantae; phylum Streptophyta; class Magnoliopsida; order Santalales; family Viscaceae; genus Viscum; species Viscum album. The sequence goes on from OY728143.1 coordinate 230,396,304, forward strand.
TGAAATATATAACAATGAATTAAAGGATTTTAAGAAAAAATTCATTGAAAAATATATCCCTCGGGAACAACTAGAGGATATAGGGAGAAAATTATTCAATTTATTGAAAAAAGAGGCTGAAAAGTTTTCTATGTATTAGTAAAGAATTTCAACGATATAAAGGTATGTACCATATTATGTACGCAATCCAAATAGAACCATTGATCGATTCGTTAATGGGTTAAAACCATTCCTCTAAAGGGAAGTGGTTTCCCAAAAATATTATTCATATGATGATATAGTATAATTTTCTATAAATAAAGAGATATAATTCTGTTTGTCTTATTTATTTAAGGTAAAACAATGGTAGAAGATAGAAGAAGATATAATATTTATCAAGGGGTTGAATAAAAAAGGGATTTTTTAAACTTGTGATACTTGTGGATGGAAACACACTGGTTTCTTCTTAGAAGAAAAAAAAAATCTAAAAGTGTGGTGATAAATGACATAATGTTCATGATTAAAGGAAAATTAAATGATCTAATGATTAATAATTTTATAATTTTCGCGAAATTTGAATCTATGTAAATGAATGTCCTAAGCATAAAGAAAACATGCCGCTGAAAAGGCCAGGGTCAAAGATAATCTTACATGATATCAATTATTGAGGTTGAAGTTTCTAATAATGTGGTGGATGGTACTTTAATCATCTATATAATTTCATAAAAGATTTATACAAGTCTATTTCATCTCATTTTGTATACCATCCCTGTGTTCAATAAAATTAGATATTATATGTTCACCTTAACAAGGATGTTCTTAGTAATGACTCATAGTGGAAACCAAATTACAAAAATGATGTGTTAAAAAATTCATATAATTATACATAAAAATTATTTAATTGATGATTTTATCATCATACCTATTATTGATTTATATATAATCGTTTGTGCGGACTCAATTTTGAAATATAACGATAACATTTATTATAAAGATAAGAAAATTATAATTCGTTCTGAAGGTATGAAATTTTTTTATCTTTTGAGGGGAGACATCATCATCATTGATTTATCTGGGTCCACTAATAGTAGATCCTCAAATTTTATTTATTATAAATGAAGATAAAATATCATATATGGATGAGGAAATTAATCATCAAAATGTGGATGCACCTATTGTTTAAAAATATGTTGACGTATTTCTGGTTGATTTACCGGGACATACTACAGTGTGAGAAGTTGAGTACTCTATTGATTTAATTCACGGTGAAAGAACTATATCGGATTGTCCATATAGAATGATCTATGTGGAATAAATGGAGATCAGGAGACAACTATCGGAATTGACTGATAATGTATTCATTCAACCTAGTGTTTCTCTATGGGTATCTTGGGTTCTCGTTTTCAAGGAGAAAGTGGTGTCAATGAGTTTGTTCATTGAATATAGGGAAATGAATTCTATTATAATAAAGAACAATTATCTTCAAACTTAAACTCTTGATTTACATTATAAATATACCAAATCTCAATTTTTTGTTGAATATTTTCCTTTGATCAGGATAACATCAATTGAATGTGAGGACGCAATATATTCTAAAGAAAATTTTTTGAATGAGGTATAAAGATTATGTGTTTAAGGTATTTCTATTTGGAATGAATAATGCACCCTCTATTTTTATGGATCTAATTAACAGAGTGTTCTAGTAATAAGATGGAATTTTTTTGTGGTATTTATTGATTATATATTGATATATTCAAAAATATAGAAAGATTATTATAATCACTTGTGTGTTTTTTAGAGACTCGTATTAGAAAAGAGTTATATGGGTAGTTTAGCATGTGTGAATTCTAGAATCAAACTAAATATTTTCTTGTACATATTGTCTCTAATGATTAAATCTCAGTTGACCCTATGAAGAAAAAGGCAATCAATAAATGGCCTACATCAATAAACATAGATGAGGTACATAACATCATTGGTTTAGTTGCTCCCTATCAGTGTTTAATTCATAATTATTTCCTGATTAGATAACCCATTAACAAAGCTTACCCATAAAGGGTTTCAGTTTATATCGACAAAAGAATGTGAAAAATATTTTGAAGATTTAAATAGATTATTAGTGAATGATCTGATCATGACACTACAATAAAAAAAATATTGGATTTTTTATTTATGGAGAGGCATCAACTAAATAACATGGCTGTGTCCCTATACTGAATGATAGAGTTGTTCCATATGCATAACGAAAATTTAAAACTCATGAATAGAACTATCTAACTCATTATCTGGAGTTAGCATCCACAATCATTTCTATGAATATACCGATACATTATCTCTATACTGATATATGTGAGATATAAATAGATAAGTAGTGTTTGAAATATATCCTCTCATAGATATAACTCTTCATGATACAAAAGAGATGGATAAAGCTTCTAAAGGATTATTATTGATCAATACACTACCACACATGGATGGAAAATAAGGTAGAATAATATTTGATCAAGAAGGATCATGGAGTTCTAATCAAAATGTGAATTGAAAAGGATATTGTGTACAAGAATCTCGTAAATGTGGATATTAGGATTATCTAGGGTATTGAAACATCACAAAATTTTGATATTTTTTCCAAATAATATTTATTGTAATGGATTAAATGTTCTCAATAAGAAGATGTAAATTTTTAATGGAAAATAATTGTTTGGAATGATGAAATGTTTGCATGTTTTGTGTATGGTGAGGGAATTTTAAAATCGAAAAAAGATTTTATGTTTCCTATATATCCTAGTTATAAATGGAATTATTTGATAAGGTCTATAGATAAAATTTATCTGTACACCCTAGTATCCCTATGATGTATTTTAATTTGAATGAACAATTCTTGTTGGATAATATGTAGTAGGAAATTATGTATTATGTGTCAAGTTGTTTATTATTTCTATAGGTGAAGGATAAACACAACATCATAGATGATTTCTGACACCTATTCATATTGCTACATAGAAATGGGATTGTATTACTATAGATTGTGTAAATATATTTGGAACAAATCCATGAAATAATGATGAAATATGGGTAATTGATGATAGGCGTACCAAATTTGCATATTCTTTCACTATAACGGTGGATTTTCCACAGGATTTACAGGAAAGAATCTATATTAATGAAGTTTTCAGACTCCATGGAGCACCTATTTCAGTTTTTTATTGTTGTGATCCATGATTTACATCGAAAATTAGGAAAGATTATAAGAAATCGAGGGATACTGATCCTTATTTGAGTAATTCTAATCACCCTCAAACTAACATGATGTCATAAAGGATAATCTAGAAAACAAATGACAAGTTGAGATCATTATCACCTAAATCTTATAGAATACTGGATTATTATTTACCCTTTCTAGTGTTTTATTACACAAATATTTTCTATTTATGTATTAAAATGAAACCTTATAAAAAAATCAAGGTAAAGAGATGTCATACACCAACATATTGGGATCAAATTGGTGAAATGAAGCATGTATGAATACATTTTATGGATGAAAAAATTATAGAGATAAATACTATTCAAACACACATCAAAGAAGTACAAACTATTAAAAAGTACTATTCTGATAAATTAAGGAATTATTTAGAGTATCAAGTGGGAGATAATGTGTTCATGAAGTTGTCTCCATGGAAGGGTGTTATACAATATCGAAAGAAAGTGAAACTGAGCCCTAGTAAAACTGGACCTTTTTAATTTTTATTAAGAATTGGTGTTGTGGATAATTATTTTGTGAATCCACTTAGCATTTATAAAGTAAAATATGTGTTCCACATGACATTATTATGTAAGTACATGCCAAACCCAACACAAGTTATCACTTAAAAAGGTATATAATTGGAACCTATTTTATCTTACTATGAAGAGCCTATTATAATTGTAGATACTAGAGAGCGGGTGTTGGCGAATTGGATGAATTTTCTAGTAAATTAACTTTGGAAGAATCATTAAATTGATGAGTAGACATGGGAATTGGTTTAATTTATGATGAAGAACTACACAAATCATTTTATGAGGTGACATTCATGAATTTTTTAGGATGGAATTTTACTGAATGTGGGTTGTATGTAACCCTTTAAGAAATTAAAGTACCTATCCTTTAGCATTTAATGTCTTTAATAATTTATGCTTAACCCAACATCAAGTTTAAAGATATAAAATATTATTATATTGAATTGTTTTAATAGTAATGTGATCATTATGAATAATAACATAGCCAATAGAATAGTAAAAATTGCATAATAAATTATAAATAAAATGTTGTCAATTTTAAATTAAAATATGGTACAGTTACATTATGGATTATTTAAATAATTGTTTATAAAAATAAAATATTAGGTGTGGGTAATTTTGGGAAATTTGAAAATTTATTTACAATTTTCGAATTAATAAATTATTTAAAAGAAAACAATTTCGTAAAATATTTTCATAAATTAATATTTCGGTTTCTTGTTATTATAATATAATTTTTTGAGACCATAATGAAATATTTTATGTGTCATCAAAATAGTTTTAATATTAAATTTGGAATTTTTTTATTAAATTCATATTTTATTAAAAAACTAAGAATATCATTTTTATAAAATTATGTAAATAAAATGATGTTCATTTATGAATTCGTCACGAAAAAAAATAATTACAGTGAATTTTGTGATTTTTCAAAAATATTAGATTTTTTTGTGTATAGTGAAATTTAGTAATTTATTATATTTAACAAATGCATAAATTATGGTGTTATAGATGATATTCAAATAATATAGGCCCATAATCTCTAAATATCCTTCATTATATTAATATATTTAGTTATAATTCTAACTATATTCATATTTGTTCTTCCAAAATAATAAATAGATGATAAAATATACAAAAACACTCATATCCTACACTATAAATACCATCCCTCACCACCTATTATCCTTACACATAAAAATCCATGAATCTTATTTATATTATGACCATTTAATCTCCCAAAACTCTCCCCCATAATATCATATTTTTCTGGACTAACCCAAAAGGTCATTTCAATGTTCCATAATGAGGTTCCCAATATGAGGAATTCAAGAGCTAAAATCTTCCTTCGTTCTTATAATTTTCATTAAATTTCTTTTCATTTGTTATAATTCCCTCAAATACCATGTAAAAAGTGACATGATAAATCCATTATAATTTATATTCAATAAATTTATTATCCTCCAACAATTCCATTTTCCTTTTAATTTTTTTAATGATCGAAATATAGTCGGTGAGGTGCCGATTTACCACCTTCATAGACAATGTGTTTTCGTTACAAAATTATACCATCAAAGATAGTCATTAAATAATTTTCTTCATTATAAATGACTATAATATATTTATTAAATCATATATATTCTTCTAAAACTTTAATTTTTATAAAATATTAATTAATCAAACAATACTAGTTTGTGCTGATTGAAAAAATACATAATACACTAAACAATTATCACTAATGTCTTCTGTAACGATTAATCCTTGCCTCAAATAAGAAAATGACATATATAACCATTTTATCTCATCGGATATAATTAATGACATATAATTTCAATTCTATAAAACATTTTACATTTTACATGATCCTCCATAAGTGTATAAAAGTTAAGTAATCATGAGAACTATGGAAAATAACACTCCCGAATGGTAAAATTTAATATCAGAACTCATAAAAGAGACCAGAAATAAACATAAAATTTTAATAATAAATTATATAAATATTTTTTATATTCTAAATAGAATAATTAATTAATATATTTTCCTTTTTTAGTACATTATACAGAAGTTCAGAACACTCTCAAACATAAGTTAAGTGATTCTTACTGATCCTCCATTTTCAATCTATTTATGCACTCTCTCTCTTTACCCAAATTTAATTATTTTGAATATATTTATTATAAATTCTATGTATATAGTCATAACACATATATGGAGATCATTGTATATTTATTTTATTGTAAATACTAGTTTTACAAGGTTCCCTTCTAAATTCTTCTCGATAAGGATACCTGAGTAATGGTTACTTCCTAATTTCATACCTATTTTCAAGTACCGTACATAATCTGACTTAAGACACCATTATTTTTATAAAATCAAAATTTTTTCATGATAAACTATTTTTGTTCATTCCTATTTTTTTAAAAAAAAATATGAAAAATATAAATGATTTTTCTAAATGAACTCTTCTTTGCAAAGTAAATGGGTATTTCTCTCAAGAATTCCCCAATGATTTAATTATATTGTTTTTATCTATGATTTAGTGAGATTCATCTCTTATGATAATCATGTACCATATTTTATTCAATGGTTTATGATCAGTATGACTTTGAATTTTCTATCTTGAAACCATTCACTACATTAGTCAGAATGGATAGTGATTATGTTAACATATTGGGAAATGTTGTTTACATTTCTTGGGTATATTTTTTCTCCATTTTACCTATTGAGGAAGTGTTGTTTTCAATAATACATAATGGTTTCATTTAAAGGGGGAGTTTGTTGAGAACAATACTATATCTCTTTATGATAATTTTGATGCCCATAAATACCCTTAATTATTTTCTAATGGTATTATTTGTTAAGTGTATTGTTGGAATTTATTATTCATTATATTTTTATTTCTGGATGATATATTTATGTTATTGAACAACGTGGTTTAATTAATAAAGTATTCTCATAAGTGTGTTCTGAAAACACTGTTCATTCTCTACATATTCAGGATTTGCTTAAGCATGTTCTGGAAACACTGTTCATACCGTATGTATAGAAATGTCGTCTAAGGATGAAATACAGTGTATACATTATGTGTTATCAGAAAAGTATGGAAGAGGAACCCTACGTTAGAAAGGAACCCTATGTTTAGGTTACTGAAAAATTATGGAAGAGGAGCCCTACGTTTGGAAGGAACCCTATGTTTAGGTTATTGAAAAAGTGTGGAAGAAGAACTGTATGAAAGTTTTAATTGCTACATTTGTTTCTCAAAATTATAGTTCATCAAACTTAATTTTGTAAACAACCATACGTTCATAGAAAATTGTGGATCAATTACCTTTTGTTTGAATGCTTATGAAAGTATGGATCTTTTATCATACATTTGAAATTTGAAGATAAAAAGTATGGATGGACAAACCTACGTTTGCGATTAACCATACATTGCCAACCCTACGTTTGTGATCAACCATACATTGCCAACCCTACGTATGTGATCAACCGTACGTTGAAAACCTTATGGTTGAAGGCGACGTCATCAAACTTACGTTTATTATCTATGTTACGTTTAGAGGAAGCATATTGTACAACTCAACATTACATTTGGCATCAGAGAGTTTAAAGTCGATATTATTATGCAACGGTCAGCAGGTTGTTTATTAGGTTGATTTCAAGATGGATTTAAAGATGATTTTAAAATGTGTCTTTGATGAGTTCAGATCTATTTAATGATTGAATTAAAAATGAGTTTTTCTTGGAAAATTTAATGGGATGTTACGATAAGTCTTTAAATTCAAATGTTTGAATATCACATGTCAGAAGGTGACTTTTTTGGATCTAAAATTTACAGGATAATTTATTGACATTACTATATAGATCTGATATTTTTTTCAAGCGGCATTAATCAATCATTTTTATAGAAAGGAAGAAAAATAGAGACTATCCAAAAACACAAAGATCTACTGATTCAAAATAACGACAAAGACTTGTTTATTGAAGAAGAAGAATCACGATAGAAGATTTACTCATTCTACATCGAAGATCATTTGTGAATCTGCTACTACTAAAGTTGTGAGTTATAATTCTATATCTACTAAAGTAGGATATTCTCAGAACTACTCTTATTTTAAGATCATTATTTCTTAAGGCGACAATCCATCTACTGTCAATTGCATTCTGTTGCAATTGTGAAGAACAACTGGAAAGTATTTTAAAAAATACAGATACCTTTCTTTTCAATTCTCGAGTGATTGGCATCTCGTACTACACTGTGTAGGTTCTGTGATTGAACTAGAAGGCTTTGTTTTTCCATAGTTTGTAAAGGTGTCAGCTGCTTGTACACAATTGTGAAACGGTTTGTGGAAATGAGGACCATATAGTGAAAATCACCAAGCTCATGATGTAGAGCGTTGGTGGAGTGGACTAGGGGACTTCTGTTCCACGAACCACTATATATCTTGTGTATCTACTATTTAAATTTCCACCTCATTAATTCATCTGATTAAAGTTAAAGGGTAGAAAATGATATTGCAATGAATTTTGAAAAGAAACAATTCACCCCATCTTGTGTATATTTAGTATAATCCGATCCAACAATTGGTATCAGAGAATGAGCTTTATGATAAAGCCTTAACAAGATGAAAGTGATTATACACAGAAAAAGATGAATGATACAAGAGAGGGAATGTCTATGGTCAGAGAACCATACATAAATGGAGAAATCTATGGATTCTGGAAGTCACAAATGATTAACTATCTGAAAAACCTTTGATACAGTGTATATTCTAAGATTTTGACTCCAGATGAAATACCATAAAAACATGAAACATGGAGTGAAGCTTCTGAAGCAGAATATGATATCAAATCAAAGCTAATTAATGAAATTATATGTGGTCTATGACCTGATAAATTTAACAGAGTATCTCAATGCCCGACAACATAAGAAATGTGGAAAACTGTTGTTGTTGCTTATGAAGGAACTAATAATATCAGTGAAATGAGATATGCTAATACTAAGCTTAAATACGATATATTCAGAATGTTTGAATGTGAAAGTATTACTCAAATTAATGTATGATTGACAGAGATTTTTAGTAACATAACCGCCATGAGAGATCCCATTAAACAAGCTGATCAAGCTTTAAAAGTACTGAGAGTACTGCCTATAAGATGGAATGGAATCTCTACTGCAATTAGACAGTCAACACCAGTCAAATACTTAACAATGAGAGAACTAATTAGAACACTAATGATGTATGAAGGTGAGAATCAAGATGATGCAAATGAGTATAAATTTTTTATTAAGAGAGATGACAATGCATTAAAAGTATCATCACAGAGAAAAAACAGAAAGATAAATAAAATTGTAAAAGTGAAATCATAAATTTATGATTTAAGAAATTTTGAAGTGGAATTGGATCAGAAAGCCAAAAAATTCACTAAATTCTACAGAAATTAGAAGGGATTTAGAAAATCCTTCAAAAAGGATGACAAGTAAGTAAGATGTTATGAGTGCATGAAAATGTGGTACATCAGATCTGACTGTCCTCAGCTAAATGAAGTCAAGAAAAATAAAGTCTTCAAAAGAAATTATTATGAGCATAAGGACAAGAAAGTCATGAAAGCTATATAGAGTGTATCTTAAGTCTCCAGTAGAACTTCTAAATCAGACTCAGAAAAGGATGAAGCAAATATGAAAGCTAAAATGTTTTTTTATGGCAGAAACGGATGAGGTACAATCTTACTAATCTTCTAACTCTAGTTTAGAGTCTAGTTACACTAATGATAAAATTGCATCCTACTGAAATATGCTTGAAGAACAATATGATTCTCTATTTATGAAGCATAATACTTTAAATAACAGTCATAAGGCTATTTCTGATGAAAGATCTATAATGATGAAACAACATAAAGAGTTAACTGAAATGTATAACTCAATTAACACTAATAATACAGACTATGAATCAATGAAAAAACACTACAAACTGAATTTGAAACTTATAAAAATTCATCCCTTGTTTTTACTAAAGGGGAAAACACCTAAAATGAAATTCTTTGAAAAAATGTCATTAAATAGGAAATATTTGGAATTGGCAGCAAAGGTGAAAAACCTAAGCTGTACAAGAATTATTTTATTCCAAGTACAGAAAGAATAAATTGTAATTATTGTGGAACAAGGGTACATATTTCTAAAAACTGTTTCTTAAGACAACCCCAAATAAGCGGTATTAAGAATGATTTTGTAACAAATAATTTATTTTACTCTTCTATAATAATAAAAGCAATGCAAGTCTGGATTCCCAGATCTTTGCTGGCTAACACCGCTGGACCCAAAAGAATATGGGTACCAAAGAAAATTGGGAAAATGCTTTTGTAGGGAGTAGGTCACAAAATCAATAAGAACATATGGTGTATGGACAATGGATGCTCAAGGAATATGAGTGGAAACTCATCAAATTTCTCTAAACTCACTCAAAAAGATAGTGGACTTGTCACACTTGGTTACAATGCCAAAGGGAAAATCATTGGTATTGGAACCGTTGGAGAACCAGAAGCTGTCTAAATCAACAATGTACTTTATGTACATGGACTGAAACACAATCTCATAAGTATCTCTCAACAATGTGATTATGGTTATTCTATTGATTTTTCTAACAATTGTTATTCTGTTTTCAAAAATAAACTTCATAAATTTAGATCACCTATAACTGAAAATGTGTATACCCTGGATTTAAATTCCTTGTGTAAACAACAAGTAAACATCCTAACTGCTAAAATAAATGAATCCAGGATCTGGCATAGAATACTTCGACATTGTAATGTATATTTTTTACATAGATTATCTAAGAAACAATTAGTTTTTGATTTTCCTAGTCTCAAATTTGAATGTGACAAATTCTGCGATGTATATCAACTTGGAAAGCAACACAAATAATCCTTCAAACAAGTTAACGAAATTGCTACATCTAAACATATAGAATTTATCCATATGGATATGTTTGGACCTTCAAGAGTAGAAAGCTTGGCTGGTAAATTATATGCATATATTTTATTTGATGGATATTCTATATTTAAATGGATTTTCTTTTTAAAATTTAATAATGATGCTTTTAATTTATTTGAATGTTTTTGTAATGCTGTTCAAAATAAAAAAAAATTAGAATAATTTTATTAAGAAGTGATCATGGTGGAGAATATGAGAATTTGGAAATTAATTCTTTTTGCTCAAATATGGTTATGAAAATAACCTTCTCTCCACCAAGAACGCCTCAACCAAATGGAATTATTGAAAGAAAAAACAGGAATATTCAAGAAACAGCTAGGACTAGGGTAAATGAATAAAATATTCCTGCCTATTTTTGGGAAGAAGTTATAAGCACATCCTGGTATATAATGAATAGTGTTTTTATTAGACCTATTCTAAAAAAGAAACCCTATGAACTTTGGAATAATAGAAAAACTAAAGTAAATTACTTTAAAGTTTTTGGATGCAAGGTTCACACCTTAAACACCAAATACAATCTTGGTAAGTTTGATCCAAAATATGATTAAGACATTTTCATAGGACATTATTTTACTTAGAAAGCATATAGAGTCTATAATAAGATGTCAAGGATTATTGAAGAATCAATTCATGTGAAATTTGATGAATTTGACCCCTTTGAGAAAAACACATCTCAAATGGATGAATCTAACTCCAATGATAACATGATACTTGAGAACTTGAAAAATGATTTCAAAAAATATATAAATGAAATTCAGTCCAGTTCAGATGAACATGCTACTAAAAAATCTATAAGTGTACTGCCTAGACAAACTAGAACCCTAATGAATCACCCTTTATAAAATATAATAGGTGACTTAGACACAAGAAAAAAAACTAGATGAAATATAGGAAATCTGGTAGAATTTCATGCCTTTCTATCCCAATTAAAACCCAAATCTATAGAAGAAGCCTTATATGATTAAAGCTCAATCATATCAATGCAAGACGAATTAAACCAGTTCAAAAAAATGATGTCTGGGGATTAGTTGAAAGACCAAAAAATTATCCAGTGATAGGAAACAAATGGGTCTTTATAAATAAACAATATAATCAAGGAATAATAACTATAAATAAAGCTAGACTTATAGCTAAAGGATAAAATCAGGAAGAAGGTATGTATTATGATGAGACATTTTCACCGATAGCTAGATTAGAAGAAATTAGAATATTTTTAGCTTATGCATCTCATATGAACTTTAAATTATTTCAGATGGATGTTAAGTCTTCCTTTTTAAATGGTTATTTAGTGGAGGATGTTTATGCTGATCAACCTCCCAGTTTTGAAAATTTCACAAAAACTAGATTCTGTTTTTAAACATACTAAAACTCTTTATAGACTTAATCAAGAACCTAGAGCTTGGTATGAAAGATTAATATCTTTTCTATTGAAAAATTATTTTACTGTTGGAATGGAAGATCCAATTTTTTTTAAGAAATCATTAAATTCTGATATTTTATTGGTTGAAATTTTTGTTGATGATGTAATTTTTGGATCAGTTAATAAATACCTTTGTCATGAATTTCAAATCTAATGCAAATTTTTTTTTAAATGAGTGTGATGGGAGAATTAAATTTCTTTTCAGGACTTGTAATTTATCAAAAATATTTTGGAAATGTTTTAAATCAAAGAGAATACATTACTAATTTACTAAAGAAATTTGGACTTGAAAACAGCAAGACATATACAACTTCTATATATACTAATATAAGACTTTATTTGGATGAAACTGGAAAATCAGTTGACAATAAGTTATATAGAGGTATGATTGGTAGTTTATTATATCTTACTGATAACAGGATAGATATAATGTATTCAGTATTTATTTGTGCAATATTTCAATGAAATCATAAAGAATCATGTTTAACTGTTGTTAAAAGAAATTTTAGATATTTAAAGGGAAGTGTTTTTCAATCTCTTCTTTATCCCAAAATGTTTGATTTTAATTTAATTTAATATTTAGATTCTGACTTTGGAAGTTGTAGATTAGATAGAAAAACCACTTCAAGAACTTGTCACTCTTTAGGGAAATCCTTAGTGTCATGGTCAAGTAAGAAACAAAATTCAGTTGCCTTGTCAATAGCTGAGGCAGAATATGTTTTTTCTGGCAGTTGCTGTGAAAAAGTGTTGTGGATGAAAAACAATCTTATGGACTTTGGACTAAATTTTAATTATACACTTATTTTATGTGATAATACTAGTAATATTAATATTTCAAAAAATCTTATTAATTATTCTAGGACTAAGAATATTGATATTAGACATCATTTTCTAAGAGATCATGTTCTTAAAAAGGATATATATTTGGAATTTGTAAGTACTAAAATTCAATTATCTGATATTTTTACTAAACCACTTCCCACTACAGGGGATGATTTTATTAAGGGGTAGAAAGGTTTATAAAATTTTAATTAATGTTTTACTATGCTGTTTCTTTATCTTAATAACGTTTTAAAATAAATTAGTTATTTTTTTTCAAATAGAATAAGTTTTTTCCCGTGCAATCAATTTTATCGTTTTTTAATCCTAAGTAATAATTATTGATGACATGAGAATCAAGGCTGTCAAAAACCTTTATAATTCTGAATTGTTTCATTTCTACCAAAAAACCTTTCACACTCGCAACACTTTACCACTCTTTGTCCATTCTAACCTAAAAAAACATCCAAACCCTAATCCTCTTTCGAACCATCAGAGATTTCCCGTAGAAATGTCCAAAACCAAGATAACTAATGAGGCTGAGACCAGCACCGTCAAGAAACAGCACTCCGAAGGAAGAAAAATATTTCAAGGAAAGGTCATAGACCTGGAATGGCTATATCCGAAGAATCTTATGTTGAAACAAGCTATCTCTTTTAAAAATCTAGAGTAGACCTTCAATGGTGAGAAGTATGAGTTTTTCAGGAAGTAGAACTATGATATTTCATTAGTTCTATACAATTTAGTATGGGAGATGCCAAGGATGCCATGGTAGCTAAGATATAAGATCAAGATGTCTCGATATCCTCTGTGGAGATTGGTCAGATTTAAAATTGCCCTAATGAGGGAGATTTTAATTTTGATTTGAAAAATATAGGAGATTCCGTGCATAAGTCTGAAGATATTCTGTCTTTTATTTTTGTTTCTACTCTTATAAAAATGATGTTCATAAAGCACCTTAATCCAGATCAGTAAATTCTAGAAAAACTTGTGCAAATAGGGATTCCACAGAGGTTGTCTGAGTTAGAGAAAATATTGTATCCAAATATTTATATAATGTTTCTGTTAATGAGTGATATAAGGCTTAAATTTACTAGGTACATGATATGGTATCTTCATTACTGCTGTCAAAGTGAAGCTAGATGAATTTTTATCCATTTGGTAGGTCCATCTCAAAAATTCGGTTCAAAAAGGATATTGTAATGCTAGTGGAATCCAGAGTTAGATGTCATCATAGTGACACCTTCAGTGCTAGGACCCTAAGAAAAATTGGCTATTTCTGGAGCACATTAAAATGGAAACTTTTTCCAGTAGGATCTGAGGAATAAACATAGAGTTCTCAAGCTCAGTCTGCTATGTCCAAAGGGGGAAATGATGAATCATGATTAAGAACTACTACAAGAAGAATAATATTGGAAACTGAAGACCCTCAAGAAGAAAGAAGTCAAGAGGGACTTCAGACTCAATGAAAATGAACTGTTAATGAGGAACTTTGTTCTCCTTTAATAACAACAAGGGATTTACTATCTTACAGTTATGTCAGAGAAAAAGTTGTTGAGAAGCCACATGAAGAGGATACTACTCAAATTCCAGTGACTCCACAATTCCAAACTAAAATTGAACCTCATGTTGTAGTTGATGCTGAAGTTTCACTTCAACTGAAACAGAAGGCAGAGCCTGGTGAGGAAGTGGCCAGTCCTCAAGAAACACCAGAAGATATTAGTTTCAAAAATACATTGGAAAAACAGATTACTGATGTTTGTGTTGAGAATGTTTTTGACATTCAAACTGATGTAATTCATGAGTATTTTTCTTTAGAAGAGTCTGGAAAAGAATCTTAGGAAAAATCTATTGATCAACCTACTCAGGAGAAGGAAAAAGAAAAATCCGATGAAGATTCGCTGCCTTTAGTACTGCTGCATCACATTGAAACTGAGAATGATAATCAAGAACATGGTTCCTGTGATTTAGTAAATAAGGAAATGAATGATCTGTACAAGAATTTATCTCATTTGGAATCTAAAAATGTTACTCTACGGAGATCCTTATAAACAGAACATTTGATATTTCATATACATAAGGTAAGTAAAGTTTCATGACAAGAAGTTGAAAATTTTAAGTAAGATATGTTGATAGAGGTATACAAGATGAAATCAGAAACAGTAAATTAGTGAGATCTGTTAAAATTTAAATAATTCTTAGAGACACAATTTTCATTTGTTGGGACTAGTGCAGCTAGTTGGTGAAGTACTTCACCTGATTTTATAAGAATGTTTCCAGCTATCATAGATACCATGACCAATATGAATGAAAAATTGCAAGATCTTCAATGTAACAATTCTCCTTTATCTGTCTGGTTAGATAATCAGAAATTTTTGGTTGATCAGTTGACATCAAGTGAACAAAATATTAGACATGTGCTGACGCAGTTCATAGAAAATCTATCCTTAATTAAGGAAAAGGAAGAAATACGTCATGATTTTTTCAGAGTAAACCTCATAGAAGCTATTTATATGACTCAAGAGACCGGAGATCTTATTGTTAGGCTTGGTGAAGGAATGATGAAAATGCTGAGGGAGTAGTTGATAGAAATCAAGTCTGTAATTCAAAGGAGATAGACCCTATCTTATCCTCTTACCAACCGTAATTCATGTGTTCATCATGATTATACCTATTCCATGTACTCAATGAAAATTTGTATTACTGTAATTTATTATTATTTGTTTTCCTGTCTTTGTTTCGATATGATAGTAATCCAGATTTAATTATTGACCAATAGTTAATGATATCACATTTACCTCAGTTCAGTGCTACATTAAATGTGTTCTATTCTATACTCTATGATTATTTTTTTATCAAAATAAGTAGGAGAAATTTGGATAAACAAAATATTTTATTTTTTGTTTCATATTATATACATAAAATATTTTTTTCTTTTCTCTTTTGGGGGAAATTAGTGAGAGAAATTATGTTAAATCTAATATTGTATTTAACATTGCAACGTTCAAAACTATATGTAATTGATTTTTCAGGATAATTTCATTGGTTATTTTATGGGTTTTGTGATCATCAAAGGTATGGATATTGTTGACCAAGTGTTATTTTCAAAAATACATAATGTTTTTATTTAAAGGGAGTGTTTGTTGAGAACAATACTCTATCTCTTTATGATAATTTTGATGCTCATAAATAAACTTAATTATTTTCTAATGATTTTATTTGATAAATGTATTGCAGGAATTTATTATTCATTATATTTTTATTTCTAGATGAAATATTTAAGTTCACGAAAAACAATGTTTAATTACTAAAGTATTCGTATAAGCATGTTCTAAAAACATTGTTCATGCTCCACATATTCTGGATCTTCTTAAGCTTGTTATGGAAACACTGTTTATACCCTACGTGGAGAAACGTAGCGTATGGATGAAATACAGTGTATACATTATGTGTTATTAGAAAATTATGGAAGTGGAAACCTATGTTAGGAAGGAATCCTACATTCGTTTTATTGAAGAGTATGGACGAGGAACCCTACGTTAGGAAGGAATCCTATGGTTGGGTTATTGAAAAAGTGTAGAAGAAGAAATATACATAAGTTTTAAATGTTACGCTTGTTTCTCAAAAGTATGGTTCATCATCCTTTGTTTTGTAAAAAACCATACGTTCTTAGAAAAGTATGGATCAAGTACATTTCGTTTTAATGCTTAAAAAATTATGGATCTTTTATCATACATTTAAAAGTTGAATAGAAAAAGTATGGATGGACAACCCTACATTTGTGATCAACCATACATTGCCAAACCTACGTTTGTGATTAACCATACGTTGCCAACCCAACATTTGTGATCAACCATACGTAGACAACCTTAATTTTGAAGTCTACATCATCAAACTTGCATTTATTATCTATGTTACGTTCAGAGGATGCATACTGTACAACTCAACCTCACATTTGGCATCAGAGAGTTTAAAGTCGATATTATTATGCAACAATCAGAAATCTATTTATTAGGATGATTTCAAGCTGAATTTAAAGCTGATTTTAATTTATCTGTTTGACGAGTTCAAATCTGTTTATGGATCAAATTAAATGGAGTTTTTCTTGGTGAACTTCTAGGGAAGTTACAGTTACTATGTATATTCAAATGTTTGAATATCATGAGTTAGAAGGCGAATTTTGTGGATCAATAATTTACAAGAGAAGTGCTCGACGTTATTATATAGATGTGATATTTTTTCAAATAGGAGTAATCGATAATTTTTATAAAAAGGAAGAAAAACAGAGACTATAAAAACACACAGATCTTCTGATTCAAAACAATGAAAAAGATCTGTTTATTTAAGAAGTAGAATCGCGATAGAATATTCACTCATTCTACATCAACGATCATTCATGAATCTGCTACTGCTAAAGTTTTGTGTTATATTTCTATATCTACTGCAATATGATCTACTCAAAAAGACTCTTATTTGAAGATCATTATTTCTGAAGGAGACAATCCATCTACTGTCAATTGCATTCTGTTGCAATTGTGACGAACACCTAGAAAGTATTTTCAAAAATACAGTTACCTTTCTTTTCTATTCTCGAGTGACCAGTTTCTTGTACAATGTTGTATAGGTTCTGTGAGTGAACCAGAAGGATTTGTTTTTCCTTAGTTTTTAAAGGTTTCAACTGCCTATACTCAGTTGTGAAACGATCTGTGTAAACGAAGACCAGATAGTAAAAATCACCGTGCTCTTGGAGTAGAGCATTGGTGGAGTGGACTAGGGGCCTTCTGTTCCCCAAACCACTATATATCATGTGTCTCTATTATTTAAATTTTTTCTTCTTTAATTCATCTGATTAAAGTTAAAGGGAATAACACGATATCGTGAAGATTTTTTAGAAGACACAATTCACCCCTCCCCCTCTTGTGTATATTTAGTATAATCTGATCCAACATCACCTCATTCATATTAAGAATTAATTGGAATTCGTAAGTAGTGGGTCACCGGTTATATCCCCAATATGCATCTTTAGGTCTCATAAGATATAAAATATATGTATTTTTCAGAGGCTTTTCCTATTTATTTGCATATATGGATTTGGATGAGTCCTTAACCATTTGTTTTTAAAGGTCTTGAATGAGGCCTCGATGGTATATTTTATATATACGAAATTATGAATTCCCTTGTTATGATATTCATAACTTAAAATGAAAGTGATTATTTTTTTAGTAAAATATAGATGGTTATATTTTTTTCTCATGTAGTTATTTATGTAATTTTATAATTATTTTTTCCCCCTCTATTAATATTCTCATGATCATGATTTAATTAGCACCTCGAAAGATTGAGACATATTTTTTCTAAATTTTATTTTTTATTTTTGATATTTTTCATTACAGTAAACATGGGAAATAATTTTCTGATTTTAAATAACTATTATAGGATTTAAATATACCCAAAAACATGTTATCATTCCATACACACAACATAATGTTTAACATTATCAATATGGGACACATAGTTAACATACATTACATGCACGATTGAAATTCCTCGATGGATTTTGTAACATGGAAGACTGAGTGTTACCATACTATAATATATTATTAAATATATTATTATTTAATATATTTAGATATAACCAAGCCTTTAATTTTAGGTTAATTATTAGGATTACATAAATTATGAAAATACATGGTTCAAATCCTTTGTTACAAATTAATTATAATTATTACAATAAAAATTGAATATAAAGAACACTATTATTGTTATTAGATATTTTTTATCCTAATAAATTATATTAATTATATTTAGATAGTCATAATAATATAATATAGAATTTAAATATTTAATATTTATTTTTCTATTCATCCAATATATTTGAGAAACATAAGATAAAAACAAACCCAATTTTCTCCTATCCACCTGTATTTTTTATTATTGAATTTTTACTACCATTCATTGGAAAAAGAATTTTAAATCCAATTTTAGGATCTTTTTTATATTTAATATTTCAAAATAAAATTAATATTTTAAATAAAAAAATAATAATTAGTTTAGGTTAATTATTTAGTGTTTTTCTATAAAATTAGATTTTTGAATTAATAGGGAAAATTAATGAAATTCTGTCGAAAACTGCATTTTGATCTAATTTATTTATAAGGTTAACAAGTAATTTAATTTTTTTGAAATTTTAATTATATAATATTTTGTCAATCAAACCAATTTTTTTCGTTGGAAACAATTTGACAGTGAAATTGGATATAAAAAATTAGCAATCATTTGAACATTTTTACTTTAAATCCTCGTAGTGTCATCATGTTAGCATGATTAAATTTGAACATTTCTCTACAAAAAATGTGATTTAAATTTTGAAAAATAGATTCTATATTATGAATAGTAATAATATATAATTTATAATAATTTGAAATTAGTTTTTAACCAATAAAATTAGTGAATGTAATTAAATGTAATTACATCGATTATGGTAGAGTTAAGCTTGTGTATGGAATAAATGTTAAACAAAATAGAAAATATGACCTAGAAAATTTTCCAACGGCCATTTTATATCCATATTTCATCCCTATAATCTATTTATTATATATATTTTTATTTTATCCACAATACATGTGAAAATGTGTGTGGAATTCCATTGTCAACATATTGCAAGAGAGCCACTCCCCCTCTATTATAAAAAGGCCTCCTCTCCACCGCTTGTTTACACCTCTCAATCCAAATAGATTAATCCATGTTATATTAAAATATTATCCCATATTTCCTTATTTTTTTCTTTAATCCTACATTTTTTCATAAATTCTTCAAGGTAATCCTTTTTTTTCAAAACCAAAAGGAGTTACCTAATTAATAGGTAACACCCTCACTCAAGCTCCATTCTTTTATTTTCTTTCTCCAACACCTAAATTATTATTATTTTCATTATTATATAAAAAACCAATGTAATAAACATACTATTATGTTACTATTATATTTTTTGGATTTATACTTACACACATCTCCATCAAATGGGTTACGAACATACTATTTTTGTGTAAGATAATCTACCACCTTACAAAATGATGATTGTTCTCTTTTCCTTCAATTCCTCTAATGGTAGAAATTATAATGGAAAATATATTTATATATAATATATATGATATAAAAAATTCATATGATTTTTTAATTCTTTTACAACACATATTGTTATACCTTCAATTTCGTATTAATATGATAACTTCGTTTGAGGATGTGTTGACAACCGCCCCTAAGGGCGATGTGATTCATTCACACACTTCATATGTAGTATTGAGGATGGGTATAATGAACCTATATGATATATATGATAAAATAATGATACTAGAATAATTATATTTATTCATATATATACATATATATCATTTATGCTCTTTTTTTCAAAATGATAATTAAATAGAAACAACATTCATTCGTACGTACGACGTACCATCTCCATGAATGATGATTTTCATTTCATACATATATATTAAGTAGATTATTAAAATACAAAAATAATGAATATAAATTATAATTATATTAGGTTTTATGTTATTTAAATCTAGATATAGGTATAAGGACTAAATATATAAAAACCCAAGACATGTGTGAAAAACAAAGCAGATATTTTCTGAAGTGAAACAATTACAAAGAATTAATAACAAGAGGGTAATATGAAGTCATAATCAACAAATATATAGTATAGATATAATAATATGTTTATGTGATATATGTATAATAAATTAACATTTATCATATATGAGGATTGAATGGTAACCATAAAATCGAAGACATAAGGTAATGTAATTTCATCTCACCTTTTATTACTATGATATACATGAATTTTTCATCACTCACATTTATTGTGTAGGGTATACACTTCCCATTGAAATTTTATGTCATGAATTTTCTAGTTTTCATGATATTATATGATTCTTGAAATTTTATTTTCTTACATGAGTGTATTATTCCATGTTATCAAGTGGTTAGAGTCTACTGAAACAATCTCGCCATTTATCATGATTATTTATGAGTATTATTAAATTGATGAAATATAATGATCCATTTCCCAGGAACCCCAATTGAATAACATATACTATAGTTTTCCATGATATATTAATGTATTAGTACCATTTGTCAACTCTTTGGTACATAGGATTACAAAGAAAATGTTTTTATAAAAATATGACTTTATTTGTCCTCTTGGTCCGAAATAATTGTTCTTTAAAACCCTTGATTACAAAAACTTATATTTATAAATATTTTACTATTATCATATAATGTTAAAGGAAATGGTTATCTATTTTTCCCTTCTATGGTCAAAGAAGGAATATTCATGTCATCTTCCTATAAAATAAATTTTTATATCATTTATGGTAAAATTTGAATTTTCATCACGTACGGACATACCACCATTACGAACGATATTTATTTAAAGAATCTATTTTATGTTTATAGTTTCATTTTAACTGAAAATATAATTTCTTAATATTCTATAAAATTAATGTTTATAATGTATTTTTCAATGAAAATGTTTTATTACTTTATTTTTAAAGCATTCATTAAAATATTTCAACTATATTGTCAATGTAATAGGTTTTCAAGAGTTTTTTATGTTAGAGAAATGTTTTGAGAATTTCAATTAATTACTTATATTATTTCCGTGAAAGAGTTTTCCAAAATGTTTTAAAATATTTATTTATATGTTTTAAGTTTATTTTCAACGCAATATTTTTCAAAAAGTTTTATGTTTTAAAAAATGAATTCTTCAATGAAGAAAGTATATTTTCCTCAATATGTGTTTTTAAAAGAACACTTATAATTATTTCCCATTGCATATGACATCTATTGGTGTTACTCTCACCTTTCTCTAAAAATGGTTGAATTCATACATTTATATTCATTCTATGAATGATTAATTTTTTTTAATGTCAGAGTGTATATGAAAGTCTTTTATCATTCACATATAATATACTTTTCAAACCAGTTTCTTTTCATGGGCAGTGATTAAGAGACCTACATATTGTCTATAGGTAATGATCTGATTAATTGTTAACGATTCCCATATCATTTCTTGGGTTATGATATGATTATTAATTAATATTCTAGAACTCATTTTTATGATTCCATTATTTAATGGGTTGGTTCTATATCTCCCTCCAATGCATAGGTTAACGACAGATGACTCATGTGTATATATGTTATGAGTGAACCTGATTTCATGTTGAAAATGATATGTGTTAACATGATTGAACGTCACTAGTATTATGCACAGACCTGGTTGCATATCTGAAATATTATGAATGAACCAAATTTCATGGTCACAATGTTATGAGTGAACCTTATTACCTATTCATTATGTTATGCACGAACATAGTTTCATGCCCAAAATTTTATGTGTGAACTTGTTTTCATGTTCTTCATATTCTGAGTGAACCTGATTACATATTCAAAATGTTATGTGTGGACCTGATTACATGTTCCCAACATTGTGCATAGAACTAGATTCTTGTCCATATAGTTATGAATTAACCTGATTACATTTTCAAAAATTTATACATGGATGTGATTGCATGTCCATAAGTTGATATGAGAGCCTAATTTCATGACCTTAAATTAATGAGTTAAACTATTTCTACGTACATATATCAACAAGGTTATAAACCAATGTGCATTAAAAAAAATCCATGTATTATTCAATTAATATTCATTCATACCTTATGCTCTTAATTCTCTTATGATCCATGTCATATAAACTGCCAATCATTATTATGATCTTTAATATGCATGAAATGGTCATAAAATGTTATTCTCAAGATCCATACACTTTTTATCATGTTATGATTATGCATTTCCTTATTTAGCCCTTACTAATCATCTGATCTCACCCCTTTGTTGTGTTTCCTTTACCCATGTGATGAAGAATGGTTTTATGTATAAATACTAAAGGTAGATATTTTTACAAGAGATTTTTGATATCTTTCACCATGATCATCTTATTTTATTTCATGTTTCCAAAGAAACTAAACTATTATGATCCTTGGGAATATATTTTTTATAATGTACTAAATAATAATCTAAATTGTGGTAATTTTTTTGTATATTAAGAATGGGTTTGCTATATTTTTTATCAAAGAAATCGTTTAGTCAACCATTGGAAACTAGGATTAAAAAACCATAGTGGTATCCCTAAGGGGATTTTTGTGAATATACCTCAAGATTTATATTAGGATAAGTCTAAGGATATAAGAAATTTTGTGAAAATCAACCATAAATTTGTAAATTGATATATTGATTTGTTTCCTAGAAATAAATCCATGTTTAGATACTACAAGTGGATGTAACTCTCGCATAGTTGTACCAATGAGTAACAACATTAACAAGATGTTGTGGGCCAGACTCAAGGTAATCTGATAAATGTCAACCGGGATTGCTACACATCTCGTTTGACACTCCTAAGGGATGCGCTTTGGGAATTCACAAATTCTAAATGAACTATTATGGTGGATTTAAAATAGGAATTGGCAATGACTAACATATGATAATCCTATGTTTTTATAGTTCAAATAAGTAACAGTCATGATTTATGAATCGTATATGTAATTTCCATGATTATATAGTATCCTAATATGATAAATGTTTCTCACACTATTCCTTATGGTTTTATTCAACGAATATATAATGATGGAACAAGGGTAACATTTAATGTTTTATATGTGGAAATTATGGTCATTATGTGAATCGATTTCCCATGTAGAAATATTATAAATAGAAATATGAAGTTGGTATGAGTATTGGTTATACATACGAATAAAAAGAGATCGAAAATGAAATGTGATAGGTATGTGATGTTCGTAATGTATTGTTTACATAATAAGTACGAACAGATTAATGATTAGGTACCTTAAGTTATGATTCATATTTTATATTATAGAGAAGTTGAATCAAAATATCATTTGATGAAGCCTAAGTAATTGCGTACGAAAAATGTTGGATGAATGAAGTATTTATGTTTTAGGATTTAGAGATTATTATATACGAATCATATAATATAGGAGTATATTCACAATAAGTTTAAATTAAGTATTGAAAAGGACACGTTGAATGCTTTTGAAGAAGTAGAAAATGATTTCACGAAAAGGATTGTAATGTCCCAAATTTTTTAGTGTATCATTTTTGGATATTATATTGGTTAATTTTCAGGCAAAGAGCTAAGATAGTTTGAAATAATGATGCCTAGTGTGCCCAGAATAAATGCATGAATAATATTAAAATATTAAATAGAATTCATGCATGAGATTATAAAAAAAGAATAATAACTTCCAAATAGGTTCCCAGATCTGATATGTCAGGGCACTATTGTGTTCAGAATACTGGCTTTACCCTAGGTGCTACCCATCATTGGTTGGTGCAGGTTTGTTGTGGAAAGCCATCATATGGCCTTAAATTAATAAAATAAATTATGATTTTTTTTTCATGCAACGACATAGCGAGTTTTTCCATAAAATTATCCCTATGTGAGAGATCCATGGATAGAATCATATCATCGAAATCCTATTCAGTGATTAGGGAGAGAGAGATTTGTATAATTCTCTCAATAAAGTGATGTTGAAACCTTGAATCGGCGATCTTCGTACACCAATCCTGCCATATCTCACCAACAAAAATGATTTTTTGACCATTCTTCATCCATGAAATTTTCAAACTAATGTAAGTATTTTATTTAATCTCTTCCTCCCCATTAATGATTCCATTGAAAAACATGGTGTAGTGAAAAAACAAATTATCCCACAGATTGATCATATTTGTGTGATGGGATTAAATTTTTTAGGTTTATCAGGATGAATAAATCATTTGAATTATGACTGTTGATTGACTCATTTACTATTACAAATGTGATGAACCATGATGACATCAAAATTGATCGAGGTTAGTCCCTCTCAATTTGATAATGCTTTTCTCCCCCAAATTCACCATTTTTTGTGTATACATCATTCTTCCTCGGGATTTGAAATCCTTTGTTGAAAGTATTTCATTTCCCTTTTATTCTTGGAATAATGATCGAAAACTGGAGATCCGGTATTGGGAGGATTCGATGGAGGTGCAATGACAGGTGCAACTACAGATCGAACAATGGTGGGGGTTGAATCCATATTCTTCTATGATAATAAATAACACCTATGATTTCACATTAGGATCATATTTAAGGCCAAGATATCATTTATTTGTTTTTATAGTAGAAAAAACTTGGATCTTGAGTTTTGTGAAAAACCAACCACCTAAATGGTAGAGAGGTTGATGGTGTGAGTATGAGGAAGAAGAAAGGTTTCTAGAAATCCCAATAATCATGGTGTGTAGTCTCTGGCTACAAGATGTGTAGTCCCTAGTTGAACTACTTGCATGTACATGGTAAGTACAAAGACATGAGGTGGAGAACACATGTTTTATACATGGCATGTAATCTCCCACACAGCATTTCCCGGACTAGGTAGAAAAGTTACCCCATATACTGGTATGTGGGCAAGGATACTTAGGGTGACGTTGTGTACTAGCACATGACCAGACTACATGGGTGGAACAATATGAAAAGACATGACATTTGAACATTTGTACATGTCTTGTACCCCTCTTATACATGAAAAGGCCTAATGACATGGTCCATTGTACACAGGGAGCACTCCGGGTCAAGGGACGCAGTGTGTAAGCCTACTACCTGTCGTGTACCCCATTTGACTAGGCTTCATCTTTTTGTCCTCTCTATATTGGACATGTTAAATTTGGGTGTGTTACCATTATTTTTTACCAGGAGGTCGGTATGAATATTTTTCTACTCCAGGGACATTTATCTCTTCCATAGGACTTAATAGAAAGGGTTGTTGGAATACCCTTGAGAGGCCCCAAGAGGGATCTTTATTCATCATAATTCTCTAGGGATAGTTCTTGGTGTCGAAATGACCAACAATGTGTTGGTGATGATCCTCTACGTAGAAGTTTGTTACAGATTGAGTTTATGGTTTCACCCCATGGTCCTTGTTGTGATACTCCTTTGATGTATCACATTATATTCATATTATCATTGTATCTTTCTAATGATGGTACCCATATAGTAGTACATCTCAGATAGACTTCATTATTGTTATCTGTCAAATGATTGAGTTATCTCGAATGAGTGATTCTTGGAATATTCGAGATGAATTCCTTGGGTTAGTATACTCTTTTTGTGTCTTACCCTTGGACTATGAGTCTTAGATTGAGTATATATGGATATTCATGTTATGTGTGCTCTAGATATATACTTGTATAGATATGACTATAATTTCCAATGATGTATTTATTTTCAGTTGCAGTGTTTTCTAATGAGTATTGTTATACTCAACCTTGTGTGATATTTTTCTAGATGTGTCATGTCTTATGTAGATGATCATCCTTTTGACTATGTCCTAGGAGGAGCATGACAAGATGGTTCATAGTGAGAATAGACAGACCTAGGTGTTTTCCCTTGGCTTCAGATAGCTATCCAAGTACCTTTTACATTAAGGTTAGACTCGTGTTACATATTTCTTTATTGTGGTTCAATATTTGGCACTTTTTACATTACATTACCTCATATCATACTCTGGTTGTGGGATATATATGTATGAATACTTTGTTTTTTAATAGGTTTTTACAATTTATCATTTTGTGGGCTTGAAGTTGTGTGTTTGTGTACAGGTACATAATAAATTCCTCCAATGTAGGTGATATGTATTATTAATACTATTCACTAGACCCTGGCCTATTGGAGGTGGGATTGGGGAGTCACGGCATAGTCCTCACTAGGAAGGGACATGAAAATGTGATATTTTTATTAAGGTTAGGTGACCATTAATTAATTCTTGAAATTGATATAATGATGTTTGTATAAATATATGTCTGATATGAATATGTAAATTCGATAGTACAAATTTCCCTAGAACTGATTATTGGAAAATTGTTCAATGTCATAAAGGATGAATTTTACGACATATTTGATTTAAGGAATATATCCAGTAATAGTTGTAAGAATCAATCATGCATGTTTTCAATAAGGATTTATTGTACTTTAGGTTATTACCATATTTTAAGATACTAAATCATGATCTTATTCACGTGTTTGGAATGTGAATGCCATGTGGTACTTTGTGTTATATGGGCGATAAAATTTAAGATGATTTCATTCTGTTGTTTCTAAATATTCAAAATTTCCACCTTATAGAATGATTATGTGGTTAACCATTCCTGAAAATATTATGTTTGGATACTTAATTTTTTATTGATATTGTCTTTGAAAATATGTTTAAATCGATATTAAGATATTAACTTTCTTTCAAAGATATACACCAGATTTATTTTATTAAATTATATTAATATGATTTAAAAAAGGAAATCATGTATGTTGGGGGACTACCAATCAACCCTGGCAAGGTCGCGGGTCATTAAACAATGACCAGTGGAAAATAAGGGTTTCAATCCCACCACTTTCCTACATTATTTCCTATTTAATTTGTAATTTATTTGTTGAATAAATATTAATGATAAAATAGTAGAGTTATCTTTTATGTTTACATAGTAACAAATTAAAAAAATTGATTTGAAGGAATATTTAGAGTCAAATAGTTATATTTTCATTCATTTATGGGCCACAATATCTCATAACAGTGTATTTCATGACTTCAAGATTCAATGTTAATTTCATGAAATCCATTTCAAAATGTAATGGATAAATTAGAAATAGATAAAACATATCAAAATATATAATTTTTTTATAGAAATGTATCAAGTAAGTATATTTCCTTTTATTCTTGGAAAGTAAATGAGTTACTCAATAATAGGATAATGATCAAAAAAATGTGTTGTCCTACTAAGTTAATTTTTCTTGAACTGACAGACTTTTATATTATCACTTATATAGGAATTTGAGGCCCTCAATTTTTTTTAATAATTCACATGCTTGTGATTTATGACTTCAATCTCTCCCTATAAATATTTACACTTTTCCTCAATGTCCAATCTTCACTCTCATCTTATGTTATCTTATGTAGAAAACTAGTTATATGTTACATTGGGTAACTGTTATGGTCCTAAATTACCCCATTTAAGGGAATATTTAGTATTCATTTTTAGGATGTGAGTTTCAATGAATGAAACATTAAATTATTAAAATATTGATAACTGAGTTGAACTTCAATGAAGATATTCATTTTAAAGGCATGAAGAATGTTACACCCTATGATTTTTGAAATATATTTTTTCGAATTAATTTTATCTTTTTGATATTTTTCATTTAAAAAAATGGTAAAAATAGTTCTTTCTATTTAATAACTATGATTGTATTTAGTTATACCCAACACCATTTTATATTTCACTATAGACAAAATAATGTTTAATGTTCTCTACATGGAACACCATGTTTAGTGTACATTACATGCACGATTGACTTTCTTCAGTGGAATCTGTACCATGCAAGACCAGGTGTTACGAAACTATAATATTGTAATAAAAATATTTTTATATTACGTAATAAGATATAACCAATATGTTATGTTTATGGAAAAAAATATTATTAAATAAATTATGAAAATACATGGTTGAATTTATTAGTTACAAATTAATTAGAATTGAATATGAAAACAAATTGAATATTAAGAAAAATATTATTATTATTAGATACTTTATCCTAATAAATTAAAATAATATTAATTTGTTAATGATATTAAGATAATATATATTTTATTTATTTAACCACATTTTTTGGTCATCCATCCAATAGATTTGGTATACAAAATATAAAAACAAACCAAATTTTATGCTAGAAACCATAATTTTTTATTAATGTATTTCCACCACCATTAAATAATGAAGAAAAATTATATCCAATTGTTGTTACTTTTTATATTTAATAAATAAAAATAATATTCATATTTTAAATAAGAACATAGTAACTAGGTTAGTGTAAATATTATATATTTTTCTTTGAAGTTTCTTCTTTTATTTATAGTGCAAAATATTGAATATTAGTTCAAAAGTGCCTTTTCATATAATTTATAAATAGGGGTAAATTAAATTTCAAATTGGTTCCAAAGAATGATTAGATATTATATTTTTTAATATATCCAATATAGTTCATTGGAACCAATTTCACATCGATATTGAATATAACATTTTAGCAAATGTTTGGTCATTTTTACATTAAAAACCTTTACGATCATGCCGTCTGCGGGAATAAATATAAAAAAATTTATGCCACTCCTATCAAATGAATTTGGAAAAAGGATAATATCATTACAGAATGATAATTTATAATTTATAATATATTCAACTTAGTTTTTTGGCAAAAATATCGGGTAAAGTAATTAAATTTAATTACATCGATTAAGGTAAAATTATGCTTAGCTAAGGACTAACCCTTAAATTTAAGACCCCATACGATCTAGAAACTTGTACAAAAGCCCTTTTGTTGACATATTTTTAATATATCATCCCTATTATAGAATGGTTAAATTATTGTATCCATTAAACATGTGAAAAACGTGTATGGAATTCATTTTTCAAAATATTACCTAAGTTTCACTCCTCATCCACTATAAAAGGCCTCCTCTAATCCACTTCCTGGTAGCTCTTAAACAATTAATTAATGGCCAATATATGCTAAAATATCCTCTAAAATTCTCTCCATTACATGTTAATACCTAAATTTTGGAATAAATCCTTCCATGGAAGCCATTTGGTGCAAACCAAAAGGAGTTACATGATTAAGAGGTAACACCCTTCCTCAAGATCCTTTCTTTTGATTTCTTTCTCCACAACTTTAATTAATATTATTGCATAATTTTATAACAAATAAATATGCAAAATATAATTATATGTCTATATTATTAGGTTTTCACCTACAACTACCCACACCTTCATCTAATGGGAAATGAACATAGGGTTTATGTGTACAACGAACTACAGACTCAGAAATTGACAATTGTTCATTTTTTCTGTTACAACCTCTCATTGTGGGAATTAGGATAGAAAATATTTTTATATATAAATTATATTATTTATTTAATTTATTATGCTTCTGAAATTATTTTTCAACACATGTATTTATAATTTCCATTTTCTGTTATTATGTTAATTTCGTTTGAGGAAATATTGACTATTTCACCCTCAAAGCGATGTGATTCATTTCCACAAAATGTGGAATATATTAAGGATGGGTATACTAAACCTATATTATATATATGATATAAATATGAAACTGATATACATAAATATATAAGTTTACATATATATCTTCTAGGTTCTTTCTTTCAATATAAAAATTAAACAGAAACAACCTTCATGGCTATGTACGACCTACTGTCTCCATTAACTGTGTATCTCATTTCATAATTCAATATTCAATAGATTATTATAATACACATATATTTAATATAAATGATATCTATATCATTATTTACATTCTTGAAATCATTATATATGTATAAGATTTATGTATATAACAAATTAAGGCACATGCGATGAATAAAGAAAAATATTATCTGAAGTGAAAACATAACATATAATTGATAATAAGAGGGTAATATATAGATATAATAAAAAACATGGTATTGGATATAACAATATTGATATGTGATATATGTATAATAAATTTATATTTATCAGACATGATGATTTAATGAGTGCAACAATATTCAAGACATAAAGATAGAGAATTTCATCTCGAATGTTATTACCATGAGATACATGTCATATTCACCACTCAATTTTACTGGGTGGTGTATACAATTCCATTTTAAATGATATGACATGAATCATAAGTTTTTTATGATATTATTAGCTTCATGAAAATTTATTTTCTTACATTGGGAGTATGAGTCAGTGTTACCATGTTTTAAGAGTCTATTGAAACAATATCATCATTTATCAAGATTGCTTATGAGTATGCTTCAATTGATGACATATCATGACCCATATATCATAAAAACACATTAAATATCTTATCCTCTTGTTTTCATTAATATATTAATTTATTAGTTCCATTTTTTCTACTCTATTGTATTTAGGATAGGTAATAATTTTTTTAATGAAAAATATATTTTATTTCTCCTCTCGGTCGGAAATATGTGTTGTCTCAGAACCATGATTTCTAAATATGATTTTAGAAAATGATTTATTTTTATCACATGATGTTAAGTGAATTTTTTACCCATGTTTTACCATATATGGTTTTAGAATTAATCTTCTTTTCATTTTCCAACAATTTCACTGTTCATAAATTTTATGGTACAAAAGGAATGTTCGGAACATAGAGACTTACAACTATTATGAAAGTCATTTCCTTGAAGCTTACCTTGAAATATTTGAGTCAAATTTTAATGAAATATTTATTCTTAATATTATTCAATATTATAGTTTTTAATTTTTTTTTTCTGGAAAAGGGTTTTCTAAAATGTTTTACAGTTTTTTTAAATCATACAATAAAAAATTTAAAATCTATTTTCAATGAAAAATATTCTTAAATAATGTTCTATGAATAAAAAATCATTTAATTGTTTTCCAGAATTATTTATAAGATTTCATTCAAAAATATTTCCCAAATGTTTTAATGCTTTCATGGAAAATTTTCAAGTTTATTTTCAAGGAAATGGTTTTCAAAAGGTTTTTGGTTTTAAGAATTAATTTTTTAGAGAAGAAAGTAAATTTTAATCAAAAAGTGTTTTTAAAATATATTTGTTAATTATTTCCCATCTACCATTAAAATCATTGGTGTTACTCATTAATTTTTTGGAAAATGATTCAATGCTCCATTAATATTATTTATATAAATGTATAATGTTTCAATGAAATAATATTTTTGAAACCTGAGTATCCTTCACATGTTATCGGCTTATCAAACCCACTTTTTTTCATTGGTGGTGATATTGAGTCCTACCTATTTTACATAGGTAATTATGTTATGAAATGTTCATGTTTAATATATCATTTCATTGGCTATGATACTATTATTTTTTATAATATTGGGTCACTCATATGTATAATTTTTTTGTCATGGGCTGGATCTATATTTCCATCCAAGCCCTTGGATAATGATTGATGACTGATGAGTATATACGTTATGCAAGAACCTAATTTATTATTCACAATGTTATTCAAGAACATGATTACATGTTCACAATGTTATTAATTCACCTGGTTTGATGTACATATGTTTACGAGGAAACCTGATTACATGTTCAAAATGTTATGCATGAACCTAATTACATGTTCAAAAAGTTATTTGTGAAACTGATTACATGTACACAATGTTATGGATGGACCTCGTTTCATGCCCATAGAGTTATCCATGATCTTAATTACACATTCACAATGTTATGTATTGACCTAGTATCATGTCAATAAGTTGATGTGGGAGTCTAATTTCAGGTCCTTAACATAATTAGAAAACCTTTTTATACTTGTACATATTAAGAAGGTTACAAAGGAACATGAATGCCACAAATTCGATTTTTTATTCCAATGTTATAGTTTCATGAAAAATTATCTAAATTCTTTTATGATCCATGTTTTATGAAATTACTATATTTTTTATGATCTCTAATATGCAGGGAATGATCTTAAAATGTTATTCTCATGTTCTATCTCCTTTTTTTCATGTAATGTTTACACATTTCCTTTATTTACCCTTTCTGAGAATCTATGATCACCCCGTTCTTTTGTTTCATTTCCTTGGGTGATTAAGACATGTATTATATAGAATTACTAAATGTGGATATCATTATGGGATATGTTAAAGAACATTAATAAGGATGTAATATTTTTTTTCAATGATTCCAAATACACTAAACTATTATGGTACCCCAGTATTTATTTTATTAATGTACTGAAAAATCATCTAAGACGATGTAATATTTAATTATTTTATGTCCGAGTCATTATATATCACAAAATGGGTTTTTTAGTTATTCACCATGACTTATTATTTATGATAGCTCACACTATATTTATTACCCTAACTAAGAATCTTATTACACCCCTTTATTATGTTTTATGTTTCACTAAGATGTGTATATGTTTATTATAAATGAATTACAGGGATAATATAGGATTTTACAGATGATTCCAAGGGATTTTACTTGTTTTTTCATTCAAGTTGTAATGTAAAACAGCAGTTTATATCTAGTTTTCCAAATCCATGGAATTATTTGGTTCTTTGTGATGTGAACCCTTATTCCTAGTAACTATGTAATTAATTATTACTTTGGATCTACACAACTAGGGATTGGATCTTTACCTAATTCCATTGAATAACGGTCATATGGTCAATTGGGGCACCACATGAGTGAGCCTCCCCCTGATAGTATCATTGGAAAAGTCGTACTACTACACCTCCTATATAAGTAACCAGTGCCTCCCATGTTCTACATTTTACATCCCATTTCATTAAAACAATTCAAAGAAATCCAAGTCCAAAATCCACTTCATAATTATATGAAAACACCTTTTATTTTACAAAAACTATGGAAAAAATTACTTTTCTCAAAAACACTATACCAATCACACAATTCTAAAATCCCTATTAAGTAAATGAAAAATTTGTTATTAATATGGAAATAACACTCATCTAACATTGTCTAGAGACAGAACCACCTTCCTCAAACTCTGGTCACACACAAATATAGTGGGATCCATAATCATAGATGAATGAAAAGGAAACATTTGAGGTCCTAGAATGAAACCATACATCTCATAATCAAATCATCCTAAAAATGTTAGAAGAGAATATAACACAATACAAACCACAAGAAACATAGAAACATCATCCCAATAACAGTAATGGTCATCCTCTAGTAGAAGACCACACAATAGATATGAAATTGAAAAAGAGAATAAATATCACCAAACCAACCAATCTAAAACTGTTGTAAAAGAACACTGTTATGAAAAATAATAATGAATAAATATAAAGATCAAGTACTCAGATACACATAGTTAAACCAAAATTATGATAAATTTCTGAATATAGTAATCAAGATGGAATGGAGATCAATGAAATTTAAGGGGAGGTATCCTAGTTTTAGAGTTAATTTTTTTTTTCAAATGAAAATAAAATCAAACAATCAATGTGGTTAAAACCAAAAATTCAGAAATAATAATGATGTGAAACTATTTCATGACATGAATTAATTAATTTTCCTGACATGGAAAAAACTTGTCACCACATATTAAAAATTAATCTGCATGACCTTTACAAGACATGAATGAGTCTCAAAATCTGTAAACATTTCATTATCTAAACAAGTTCATAGGGTTATCCCATGAAATAATTCATGTTTTGTAACCTACCTATGAAATGGAACTATATAGTAGGTTGATTTTATAAAAAAAATAGAAACACCAATAAATAACACAAATCATAATTAAAATCCACTAATATCTCTTTAAAATTTATAATCAGACTCCATTAATTAAAAAAAATACATCAAAAAACATTACGTACTTTTTCTATAAAAGGGACATCATCATTTAATTCAAAAAATGCACCCAAAAAGGAGGGAAATTAAAAGATAGATGGTAAATAACTATAATAGGGTTACGTTATGTTAAAAAAATCCCCACTATAAGACATTCCATTTTGAGGATGTAATGTGGATAAATATTATTCAAAAACAAGTGAGGCCTATTCTCCCTCATCAACGAATCTCACTAATATTTCTCATTAGGATATGATCTATGTCGCCATAATACACAGATCAACATAATCGAAATACCTTGTAAGACATTTAACTAATAGTATTTGATATCCAATGTATTATCAATAACAAAAAATTGTAGCTAAAACTCATTATTTTCTTTACTCTTAATGTGGGAGGGATCAGGATGGTACTCCCTAAGATGAGATATGTGGGAATATAATGAATTCTAGTTAACTAAAAAAGTGATTCCAACGTATAAGAAATCCTAACAAGTATCACAGTGGACAATTACAATACAACATGTCTCGTATCCAACATTCCTTATTTCCTAAGATGAATGTAACCCAACATGGGATATTTTCATTCTAAATGGATGTCACAAATAGAAAAGTAAAATGGATGACATTAATGATCTGTATGCGGCTTCTATCATCACTAATTTGTTACCAAACAATGACTTAAATTTTTAATCCTCACCAATTTTTCTTGAATGGTGATTTGTATTAAAAGTGGTCATGGAACACCAATTCCCCTCAAATAGGTGACCCATATGGGTGACTATAAAAATACTTGAAGGGAGACATTTTGATCATTGAATGATAAACTTTATTGTAAGAAGACTCTAATTATCCCATATAGTTATTCCATGATCCACCAAAATCAAAGATGAAGGTGTGGATTACATCCCCCAAGATATGAATAGTTTATTCCATCTAGCCATCTGTTAGTTGATAGTAGGTTTAATCAACCTAAGCTCAGTCCCCACCACCTCTTAGAGACTCTTCCAGAACAATGAGGTAAACCACTGATCCCTATGTAAAAAATTGTAACGGGAATCCCTTTTATACAAATAACCTCCATTACAAACATATTTTCTGGGGATTCAACATTAGTTGTGTCCCTATCCATAATTTAGTGAGACGACTTTTTCAACCAATAAATCTCCCCATAGATATAATTCTTCCCTTCATGATTTTGTGGTCATATAATATGAAATTCCATGTAACCTCATCCAATTTAAAAAATGGTTCCATAAGAGGCTAGAGAATCCTATAATGTTTTATATTCACTACCTTTATTTATTTGAATGTGTATCATTGGGAAACATTGTCCAAAAACTCACATTTCCTACCCAACCACCATAATCTCTGTCCAATATCACAGTACATCATCATAGTGCCTAGATGAATGGCCCATAAACAACAGGGATTGTAAAAGAACATAGATCCTCACAAATACTAGAAAAAAATTGATTATAGTGAATATTATCTAATGAGTGAGACAAACCAAAAATAGTCTCCCCTGTATATACGATCTCTTGAATTTCCCAAAAATCATCATATAGGTTATAATCATAAACAATAAAATCATAGAGAGATGATGATAACTAAAATCTAGGATGAATCATTACTAAAACATCCTTAGTACCATCCTAATGCAACTGAGTGAAGATCCTCATAAGGTTCACATCCTCCATTGATTCCATAATATCATGTGATGGTACATTCAGACAAAGAGTGTTTGAAATGGAAAACCCCATTCACGTGGTGTATGAGATTATAAAGTGAAAATATAATGGTATTCAACCCACAACATCTATTTGAAATTATAGTCATTCGACGAAAATATATATCTCAGACTCATATGGTCATCTATTACTATGAACCTATCCTTATAAATATAGTGCATACAAAAATTACGTGCAAGAATAACTTTGGTAAAAGAAAAATCCAGATTTTGGTAATTCTTATAATCATTTGAAATGTGGAAAGAGAATAATTCCATCACATGATCATCCTATATAATCCTACAACCTAGACCAGAAATATTAACATTATAAAAACCACATAACCCTTAATGGGATCATGTAATGTTAGAATATGAGATGATGTATTAATTCATTTCATTACATAAAAAGGAGTCTAACACTTTGAATCCCATATTAATTTCTCCACATGCCTACTACGAGTAGTAAATAGTGATTCCACATTTTATAAATTTTAGATGAACCATCAGAAGTTTCTTGTACGACCAAGGATGCTCTGAATCATAATGACTTTATGTGGCTCTTTCCATGACATGATAGTCATCACCTTCCCAGGATAAAAAGATAACCCAAGCTCATAAAAAATACAATACATGAAAATAATTTATTTCATCCATAAACTAAATTTTTAATTATTTCCATACAAATAGTAACTCATTAGGATCTCTAAAACAAATCTGAAATGGTTTTCATTTTCATGTTCCGAACTCGAATAAACCAAAATAACATCTATGAAAACTTCCATATGAGTGTTTTTATACTCATATAATATCAATTTAAACCATTAAATTAAACCAATAATAGTGTTAGTTAGACCAAACAACATCACAATATATTCATAATGATCATACATACTCCTATAATCCATCTTCGGTATATCAGACTCCCGAACACTAAGTTGATGATAACCCAAATGAAGATCGACATTCAAAACCTAATTTTCCTAGTTTAACAGTTGAAACAATTCATCCAACTTGTGAAAATGATACTTATTTTTAACTACTACTATCATTAAATTATGATGTCTAACTACTAATAAGATTGAACCATTTTCCATCATTGAAAAAATCATAGTGGCTTCCCAAGATGAAACACTACGATGAACATAACCATTAACCATTATATTATCAAAAAAAACTTGTTCTCTTAGAGCTCCTCTAGTACCATACAATAATTGGGTATCATAATCATCTTTGTTACATTCACTAGATCCTGTATAAACTCAACCTACTTCTAATTATGATGATTAAAAAAATAATCCATGGATACAGTAGGAAAATCCTTGATAATCATGGCCAGATTACCCACAAAAGAAACGGAAATAGGATTAACTACAATAGAAGATAAAAAACCTATTCTATTCCCAAGAAGGTATTACATAACCTATCCATAGAACCAACTCTCCCACTATCACTTGAGAGTGTATAATTCTATGATTTGGATCAGGATAAAATGTCTTTGAGAATTGATCTTTTCATTTGATAGATGGGATGAATCATTAATTCAGTCTGAGAATGTAAAATAATGAATTGGATTAATTAAATGTGTCTATTCTGATGTGTTTTAAGGCCACATAGGTTAATAGGGAACTGAAACTATTTTATGAAGCTTATTCCGAGAAAAATATATTTCAGTAAAGGCTGTTAAGTGAACATGTATTATGTGAAACAATGCAATCCACCATGATTAAATGTTTATCATATAGTATTTGTTTAGAAGATACCCGTATCAGTTGTGTATGGTTTTCCAAAATAATTCTCCATTCTCTCATTTGTTGTTCCACTTAATATGCAATAATGCATCGTTGGTGCAATGTTAGTTTGAATTATGCATCCAAACAATACATGGTTTGTCTATGCATTTCGAAGAACACATGGTTAGTTCATGGTCACCCAAACCGCATGGTCTAGAACTACGACTATTTAAAAAATATATTAAATGACGTTTTCCCTCTATTTTATTTCATTCTTTCCCCCTTTTCTTCATAATTTTTCTGTACTAGGGGTAGTATCTTGAGCCCCCTTTCCACTCCTTCCAAGTCTTTAAAGCATTTTCCTCATTTGAACACTATTTTTATTTTCATTGGTCTCGTTGGAGTCATCGTAGTCAGAGAATCAAAACATTAGTTTCTATCATCATTTATCTCAATTTCAATGAGGCTAGTCTTAAAAGTGTTATTTTCCACTCTTTCTGTTTTTTTTTTCTAATACTTTGATTTATCATATATTTGCTCGATAAAATGATTATAATGGATTAATAGAATATAATAATCATAATATTGGTGATTTATATGATTTTACCACAATTTCAGGTAATTTATATTATTTTTTAAGTGTTCCACCCACCAATATTCCTGCTCAATTCTCATACATGGTGAAATTTCCCCAAATATTTTTTTACCTCTCCCTTGATCACCTAACACATTATGATTTGGTAGGAGTTGAGTAAATCAACCTAAATAACCCATTTCTGTGAATATACATATTTTCCCCAATCTTTATTGTCTTCCCTATGAAGAATCCATCCCATTGGTTGTGTTATTTAATTACCTTTATCAGAATTCCTGGATTCAATAAAAAACTTTTTAGGGTGACCTCTTTATTCCTTGGGAATGGAATAGTTGAATTGAATCAAATATATCAATCATTTAAATATCATTTTTTTAAATAAAATGACATTTTGGGGTTGATTGCCTTATGAATTTAAAATTGAGTTGTTGATGGCTTGTAGTGACATGTCTTATGGAATAAGTGTCTACCATGTTCTCTAATGGTTTTAATTTATTTACGTTGACCAAATTATAAAATGTAATTAATATTATCCTAATTAGTGCAAGTTGTATTGTGATGTATTATTTTTTTCTTAATTAAATTGACTTATGAGAGATCCTATTTTAAATTAATAGTGTAATTATTATTGACATGAACATATTAATTAATTATTTTTTAAAAGATTATAATAAAAAGGATCAATTTTCCCATGAGATATGTTAGTTTTCTCTATATGTAATGTCTGGATAAGGGGTCATTTAGGAAATTGGATTACCTTACATTGTATTATGACAGGAGGGACATTGGTTAGGATTGTTGATAATGATGTTTCACACCGCCAGATCCAGGATGATTGCCATAAAGCCTCACATCACTAAAGTTTCTTTCCATGGAATCTCATTCAACATTGATTAGGATGTTTTGCATAATATTCACTTCCTTGAGTAGGATGACAGACAAGACTTATGTATCCCACTATCAGATATTATTTTTAAGACCCATTTACTATAAGAACCTATCTTGTTATTTTTATTTTCTATATGAGAATATTATAGGGTATTTCGATATTTATTCATTTATTTTTTAATATATCGAGATTTATTATAGAGTATGACACAGTTATGATTATAAAAGAACTATTTTTATACACCTTAGGTATTAACTAGAATGACACATTTTTATATATAGATATTTTATCTTGTGTATATGTAGTAAATTTATAAAAATAAAAACACACACATAGATATATATATATATATATATATATATTTATGTATATATATATATATATATGTTTCTGTGTCAGATGACATGTTCAAGGAATTCCTTTTTAGGATGAAGCAACTATATTTATCCAAGTGTCCTCCAAGAACTTAAGTTCGACTCGTTTACATTTATTATTAATGCACTACTACACTGTTAATGTACGTAAAATTTATTAATTTTATATTTATATAATCTACTATGAATTATAAAATTATGGTGGTGACCTACAGAGTATGTAACTCACCCACTTTAGGAAACTACTGTACTAGGGTATGCAAACATACCTTCTAGTTATAGGTCTTTGTTTTTGGATTTTTCATTATTATTAGAATCCTTCTTATCTTTGATGGATTATGGGAAAAGTGGACAAATCTAGTGATCATGATACTATTAGATATAGTTTTTTTTAATTTTACTGTATTATTTTTTTTTTAAGATTTTCTATATACTTTGTGTAACATCCATTATTTTCTATCAGAGTGTGTTCAGGTATAATGATTTAATTTTTTATTATTGAAGATCATATTTTTATTACATTATAATTTTTTTTAATTATTCTTTTTTGTGCTTTCATTTTATGATGATGGTATATTATCCCCACTATATCACTTATAGAACCTTGCTACTAGTTAAAAATATTTTTAATGTGGGGAGGCATTCTTGAGGCCTAGTGGCCCACCACTTTGGGGAACAATTTTAGTATCTCTCAAGTTGGGATGCTACAAATTATATCATATTTTCCATTTAATTTTGTTTTAAAGATTTTGGGATGGAGGAAGAGATATTAGTAATGTTCTATCATAGGGTCAATAGCATGTTTGTGGGTCTATCCAACCCAGGATTGCGAGAATGATCAAGTTTCCATGGATTGGGACTATTTTTATTATTTTTCAGTATTATTGTTTATTATTATTTAAACAATGTTTATTATTGTACTTTAATAAATTATTGAAATATGGATTATGATGTTACATCTTTTCCCAATATGGAATAAAAACTAGGGTGTGTTCATGCATCATTCAAGGAAAAAAAAGATTCAGATTCTCATCCTATTCTTTTCCATTCAGACTATATTATAGATTTTCTTATGAATTATGATTTATATACCCTTCATGATGATTATTACACATTCTTACTTTTATAAATATATAATTAATTGATTAGTATTCGTTGATGTATATTACATGTTTGACTGTTTACTTCATATATAGTGACTTTCCTTGTTTGTTTCCATGATTACATATATTTATAACTTGTGAGGGAATTCCTATAATATTCAAGATATATGTTTTATTATATAAAATATTTACATCATCCTAAAGAGTGTTTTCCTGAAAAGAATTATGGTGGAATTATATCTAATGAATTATTTTATGTTTCATCCACATACCATTGGTTTCATGGGCTGAAAAAGTAAGGGTTTTAGTAAAATTGGGTCCATATTGAATCATATCATGATATAAGTGATTATTAAATTTAAAAATGTGGACATATATTATCAAATAATCTATGAAATACTTTATATTGTTTTACATTAAACATTTTGATATAGATGAAAATAAATATGGACCAATGATCTAATTTATAATGTGACTGAGAGTTTATAAATTGGAGAAAAGTAACCCATATAATTAAAATATTATATATAAAATGTTTTATTTTTAAATCAGTGTTGAAAACTATGTTTAATATACATGAATTTAATTTTTAACTTAAATAAACCGTGGGGATTATACATATATGCTAATATATAATTCATATAGAAGATAATGCCCTTGTAATGTATTTTACACTGATTTTCTGGGCAATGAAGACCCATGAGACTAATTATTAAAACTCAAAACTTGGCCAAAGTAGGTTAGTTGGGGAATATGCCTTATGAAATAACTGAACTCTATTTACATGGGTTGGCCATGATATGATATTCTTATGTTTTAAAACAATTAAGGGGTTTTTAAATCTAAGAAAAATTATTAAAATGGTTTCATTTTAGTGAACAAAAATTGGTATAATTGGACCGAATAGGTCACCTTATTTTGTTTTCATTATTTATTACCCAACCACATGGGGTGATTAAATGATAATGGTATGGTTATTTAATGTTTCAACTTACACTAATATGGTGTTTCATATAAGAATATGGTGGAATCGTAATTGACTAGTTCCATTCATTAATAAAATTGATGTTATCTAATTTCGATCATTATTATTATGTGGTGTCAGTTAATTAAAATTACTATTAGATATTAAGTATTTTTTCTCTTTAGATTGGAAATTGAAATTTTAATTAACCTAGCATGTTTTTAATGTTCTAGAATTTAATAAATGTGTAAAAAGTAAATTATTGAATATTTTTTTCTAAAATGTTGTATATTTGAATCCAAATAAAGTGGCTAGTCTAGTTTTTTTAACTCATAAAAGAAATCCCATATTTGATCAAAATTTCAATGTTTAATAAATAAGACTCATTTAAATTCCCTAAAATTATAACCTAGTATAGTTTTTTATATTGAGAACCATCATCTAATGGTCAGTTTTATATCATTCCTTTGGTAGGGAATGAAGATGATTTTGATATACCTATGCTGACTTTTTCCTAAGAGCCATTGGACCTATATGTCAGTTAATAAGGCCGGGTTATGTTTTTAACTGTGTCCATATTTTATGATCGATGCATTATGATTTTTTAAGAGGTTCTCCCTATAGAGGTAGATCCCTCATAAGCCTTATGAAATCTAAATTTTTATGGTGTGTTTTTAGAATAATGGTTTCATTTATGTAAAATATTTACTAAATAAAAATCCTTTAAATGAAGTGACACCCCATGAAAAGGTTTATTGATTAGAAGGTTCTGGCTCAATAAAGTCAAGAGGATTGAATTATATTATTGTTCAGCATGTTCAACATGACTCGGTCATGGTCGAACACTTCATAGGTCATGTGACCTTCATTCATATGTATTGGATATTGTGTACAGAAATGTGTGGCACTTTTTGAGGTTTTTTCCATCTTAGTGGAAGAAGTTGTTATGTGTTGTGCCTATATAGTGAACTGTGATATGTTAAATCATATGTTGTTTGGGTAACAAGATAAAGTAATTCCTTAAATTATGTGGTTACACAAATACATGAATAAATGGTTGTGAATTCTTAAATAGAACATTTATGGGTAATATAAAAAATAGATTGATCTATGAATTGTGATATCATTATAAGTGTTTACCATTGATTTAGAAATTAAGATTTCAGTTGTCCTAGTTTCTTGTGATGACATTATGCCATGGATCACATGATATTTCGGATTTGATCCCAATTAGTTTTTTTATC
Organism: Viscum album; assembly: GCA_963277665.1. NCBI lineage: Eukaryota > Viridiplantae > Streptophyta > Magnoliopsida > Santalales > Viscaceae > Viscum > Viscum album. The sequence goes on from OY728143.1 coordinate 230,439,399, forward strand.
TATGCATGATGCTCTTGATTGATGTGGACATAACTCTATGGAAAAATCAGGTGTACGTCTACATATTAATCGTACCTAGTTCACTTATGAGAATAAGAGTTTATACTATTCTTATAATCCACTGGTGAAATGTGTTTTTGTCCATGATTAGCGACCTAGTTTAGTGGTGATGGAATGTGTGTTGTCAGATGTTTTCCATTCTCAATAATGTTATGACTAAGATGCTCTAAAGGTGAGGAGTGTTTTCTTCATTCATGAAAAGATTTTCGTTCTAGGTATAAGGTACATGATCATAAAATACGCCATTCAAAAATTGTTATAATGGGTTTTAAAATATGTTCATCTAGTTATGAATTCAATATAATAAAATGATGTCATGAGGTGGGTGGTCGTTCGATACTTAATAGAACATGTTAATGTCATTTTAGAAATTATTTTCAAGGGAGATTCCCCCTTAACAATACTGATTTGGTTTATTACACTGTTAGTATTTCCTTGATGATAAAAGATTGACAAGAGTGTGACAGGGTCTTATAACCAAGTGGAATGGGATTTTACACCCACTACATATTTTAGGTTTGGTACAATCCAGTTATGCGGGGTACCATTTTGATAATTAAGAGGTGAGTGTACATTTGAGAGATGAGGATCGATAGATTAAAATTCTATCCATTTCGATCATGATGACCTATGTCTAGATTAAATTAAAAGCAGATCCCATGAAGTGGGATATCGTAAAATCAAATTGGTCATCATGATATGGTTGGCCAATTTTTGAACATAGACACTCATGGTTGGGATACATGGTGTTGGGAATTGGTTGAGGTTGTTATATCTTGTTATCATTATGGTTGTGGCTGATAAATTAAATTATGGACCTAAGGATAAATTCATGATGTACTCTTTGTTTAGACGTAATAATGAATTATTTCTTCACTTCACCAAAACTACATAGAGGGAATGTTAGTTATACACTAATCTAATGAAATAAATTGGCTTCGGTTTTAATGAATCAGCTCCATGGAAGTGTGGTAAATGAGTAGTTGATGTAAATACTTATGAAGTGTATGTCAACATAGTTAGTTTTAATGTGAGCCTCTGGAGAAAAGTTTCCTAAAAATTGTGAACTAGTCGGCGGCTAGTCACTGTGAACTCATATTCTATTTTATGAAAATGAAAATGGCAGGTTTGATAGTGAGAAATAAATAGAAATTTTTTAAAAGATGTTGTGAATGTGATCAATATGATCTTACAATTCCTATTCTTAAAGTTATATATAACTAGATTTTAAAAAACATTAGCCATCTAAGATGAGAGTTTTGATGGATATTCAACCATAGATTGTTCTAATAGAACATTCTGAAAGGAGATATATGGTAATTATGAAACCATTTCATGAACTTCATGGGTTTATGCGAGTTTTGTGTAAAAGATCATATAATATTTTCATTGGAATCCAATAAGACTTGTTTTGAGCTAGGTCAAATAGAGATGACCATTAAGATTGATGTGAGGAAAATTATTAAAGTAGTTTCCAATAATCAGGTGTATACTTTAAGATACATGTAGGGGACATTATTATAATGGTATAAACACAATTCAATAGGATATTTAGATAGTTTTTTCTATGACTCAAAATTTTCTATTTAATAGATAAATCCTATGGTGGGGAGTGCCTTAGAAAACAGAACAAAAGGGACATTGATTAAATCATGTCTCTGTTTGGAGGGTCTTAGTTATGTTCCACCTAGATGATTTATCTTTTTTTCAATGGGAGAAAATATTTAAATTTTTTCAATACCATTTTATAGAGTGACTCTTAGAGGTGAGTTGGGAATTCCGAGAAATAATGTGTTAGTTTCAATGGCCAATCTTAATCTGAGTAGGTTAGGTGATTTTTTTTCTTTTTCACAATGTTTTTGGTGATGTGAGGATTTAGTGTTAAGATATTTTAAGATAATTATTTTTTTAGTGTGTGTAAAAGTCCTTGTGTTTTAATATTTTATATTGTTTGATGAGAAAAATATTGATTTGAGTCTCATAATTAAAATATAATCATTTTGAAAATTAAATATGTGTTTATAGATGTGGTTTATGTCCGGATATGTGTGTTGGGAATTACAATGAGATTTCGGAGCATCATGACACATGAACTCAAGTATGAGAATGGATAGGTAGGGTGTACAGTTTGTCTAAAACCATATCACCCACTAGGAGTAACGGTTCACCTTGTTGCAAGTGTGTAGAGGAGACCCGAACAAGTGGTGCAAGGTTTTCCCAAACTATGTTACAATATTTCACCCTTAGTTACACTTAAATAGTAGTTATGCACACGTGACCCATAGTTATATGAAAATTTATGGAAAAACCATTTAGGGTGTGGCATTGGGAATTAAATACTATAGAGTTAGTGCACAGTTAGATAAACCATGTCTCATAACCTTGAGATTCATTAAAAATTGATGAATTAAAAATTCTCCCAGACCATTATTTAATTCCCTACCCCATTTCTATTTCTCCATTCTGCATTATAGGGGTATCCAATGAGGCTCCCTTTCCCATACTACATATACATTGATACCACATCCTCATCCAAACTCCATTCTCTTCACTGTAAGTATTGTCGGTCCCTATTAGTAAAATATTTAATCATTTAGGTCCTTTATTCGTTTATCTCTTTATTGCTGATACAAATCTTCATCGAAAAATATATCCATATTTTGGAGGTAAATTTCTAATCATCTACTTTATTATATTTCATATTGAATTAAAGGATCATAATGGGTGAGTAGATAATACAAATCACGATTTTGGAGGTCGGTATTATTTTCAGACAATGTTTTGTTCTTTATAATATATTACTATAATTCCACACACTATGATTACTATGAATTTCTCATTATTTACAAAATTATGATTAGAAAATAGATGGACCTCCCCCTTGACTACCTTAGACATGTTTTATGTCTTTACGCGAAAACTTCATCCAAAACAACCACATATAGTGAATCTAAATAATTTCCACAATGTTTATTGTTTTATCTATATTAAAGTAACCCCTTGGGTTGATCTATTTTATTACATTAAACAAAATAATTAAATTTCCTAAATAACCATTTCAGTTGAGCATATATATATCACTTGGATGACATAGTTCAATTGAATCAATTTTATTCTTTCATAAAAATGTCATAGTTTCTAATAAAACTACCTTATGTGGTGCACTATCTTTTATAATAAAAAGATAATTTTTTATGGAATCTTGTGATGTATCCTATTGAATTTGTGATTCCCATGGAATTTAATGTTTGGAATTGATTCAGATTTCCCAAATTCTACTGCATCATTAATGTTGTCATAATTTTTACTTGTAGGATTTTGTTATATTTTCGAATGCTTAAGTACATGGCCTTTTGATTGATCATATTTGAAATGATGAATGATATGAATATCAACATGAAAATTAATATTAATTAGTTTTAATTTTTTGAATAAATTATACTAAAAAGAATCAACAAGACTTTGTGTGATGTTTCTTTCCTCTATAATGAATTTTTGATTAAGTGCTCACAAGGATTATAGGGTTATCTTAAATCATATTATGAGTAGAGTGGAATTGTATTGGGACATTAAGAATGACATATCACTTCCCCAAGTAAAGGATTATGGGAATGTAATCCCACATCACTTTAGATGATGAGAATCGTGTATCATTCCCCATTATCTAGGATGTTGAGCATGACAGTCACATAATTAAGTAGGATGAAAGACATGACATCCAAATTTCAATTTCAGATCATGGTATTATGACATGTTTGTATAAAATCTCATCATATTATTTCTATATTCCCCTTGTATAATTTGGATGAGATTTCTGTATTCTTTCATTGAGTAACTATATTTATAACCCCTTACAAATAATGACACTCTCATGATTATATAATTTCTTTTGAGTTACGCATTATGTACTTACTAATATAATGTATTTATATATATTTCTATATATGAATTTATATATGGAGTACATATTTATAAATAAATGCACACACACACACCCAGATATGTATTTATATAAGTGGGATGACATGTTCATAGACATCTGGTTTCGGCCAAAATAGGTATTAATTGTCATATATACCTATATAACCTAAAACTAACATATATAAATTTATTATTACAAATAATATATAAATTTTATATACCTAAAAACTACATTATTTTATATTTATAGATTCAATTATGCATAATAAATCATCGGTGTTTACCTATCAAGTATATCTCACACCCTATTTATGTCACCATTGCACTGGGGTACCTAAACATACCTTTTAGTTGTAGGTTTAGGTGCATGGATTGTGCTTTCTTGTTGCCAACCATCATGGTATGGATGAAATATGAGTTATGTGAAATGATCTAGTGCTTGTGATTAAATAGGAGATATATATGGTATCTTTTATTTAGTTATTACATATGTTAGTTTCCCTAGTTACCATGTATACCTATTTTTATATTCAATCATATAATTTTCATTAATGATCATTTCTTAATTTTTTCATTAATGATAAATTTCTTATTATATTCCACTACCCTTTATTTATTTATGCCATTACAGTAATTTCATCTCATGTAGAGGGTATAGTCTCCCTGATGTACGTCCTTCAGACTATGTATGCTTTTTAGTAGCCTCTAGCGTATACAGATTCATGCATGAGGCCAGGTGGACCAGAATCTCAGGGCACTATTTTAGTGGTTCTTGATTTGGAATTTTGGACGCAATAAATTGGACACATTGACTATATCAATAAACCTCATCACAATGTTCTGTAATCCAATCCATCCCAATAATGACATCTAATAGATGCAGACTGAGAATGTTTAAATCTGAAACTAACTCTTTATTGGATATCAATAATAAATAAGGTGGAAACTAAAAACACATTATATTTCATCTTTCCAAAAAATTCCATAAACTTTATTAAATGGACATGTGTTCAGTTAGATATTTTGTCTCATAAAATGTAGATAAATATAAACTAGTGTGATATAGCTACAAAAAATAATGAAGTCACTACTAAGTACACTATGAAGATGGTACCTCTCACAATTTTTATTCCCACATATACCTTCTCCAAAAAATAATTCACTAAATGAAGGTTCTTCACTCTTGAGGAACATTGATAGAACCCTATAGTCTCTGAAGCATTAGATTGCAGCGACGTGTCCTTTGGAGTTGATGATCACTGATCATAATGGTCAATAATGATAGCCTGGAAAAAATAATGCATATGACCATAGAGTCCATATATGTTAAACAATATTCACAGGCGATGATTTATAAAATTGGGTGTGAATGACCGTAACACAATGATAGAATGTTAGAGGAAGATACTGTAGGTAAATGAAGGTGTAGAGGTGGCTTTCTACTGAGAAACACCCCCACTCCACTGATGATCATTCCATGTCATCTTCCTCCCCTATACTCCACATATTCTTATTTTGAGAGGAAGTTAAGGGGGTAAATATTCATCATTTATTTCCATATAATATTCTACATCATTCCCCTAAATATTTTATCAGAATAGGTTGAAAACATTATCATAAATACATGAAATATAATTTATTGTCTTTAACCCTGAGGTAGTTCTATGCCGTCATATTTTCACCCTTTACTACCTACAGAGAATAACGAAGTAGTTCCTTGAACTGATTGGTGTATTCCGATACCTGATTCTCTCCCTACAACAAGGAGAGGAATACTAGATACATTTCAATAATCAATAACTCTAGAAAAATAATAACAAAATAAGTGTATCATTAAAACATTTTCTTCCAATAACACATGTCTAAGTTCTTGTACCATTGAATCCTGACATCCCTTACTAGAACACTCATGTTTAAACCATGTTCACTAGACCTTGTTATTATCGGTTGTATCCATGAAGTCAAATATCTTTTCAATATATTAATACTAGTCCTCTATCACTGGAGTATCATTCATACAATTAATGACTAGTGGAATAATATTTAAAAAATTGTGATTATACCCATTAAATTTCTTGTCGTGGATGTACACTGACAACTATATTAAAGGCTTGTGGAAAATTTTGGTTAACATCATGAATGACTTGACCGATAGTCTCAACCAATTTTGTTATGTAAGTGGATTTACTTGAAGAGTATCTGCTACAACCTCATGTGGAACCCAAAGAAGATGTCTAAATGGAATTCTATCCACACAAAAAATAGAATAAATAATCAGAACATTGGATAATCTCTGTTCAAAAAAATCACAACTATAAAACCCATACGATGATGAAAAACACAAATGTTGAGGCACACAACCCATCATCTAATGATAAAATATATCATATCCTAGAATTATGTTTCTTGGAACGCATTACAACATACCAATTAGGTCCAAAAAATACATTCTTTAGACTAGTATCTTTTCAAATTTGATCTTAACTAACCTGTCAAACTAATCTACTATTAAGTCGATCTAGATACCCTCACAAACAGTTACCCAACCAAAATCAGTACATAAACTAATGTGTTTACCGATCAATGTGGGATGGTGACTAGTACCAAGGAATCATAATTAACTAGAGGGAATGATTTCTCTGAACCATAATAAAACAACATAGTATACATGTACAAATCAGAGAAATAGATATAAAAGACAATATACTGTATATAACATAATAAAAAAGGAAATAGAAGAAGTTATTCAAACCAAATGTAACTAAATAATCTCTATGGTAAATGTCCTACAACAAAGGGAAAATAATGAAACAACTACTCCATTAGGTATCTTTGGAAGTCTCCCACAAAGTCACCACCAACTACCCAGACAAAGTAGAAATAAACCTCTCCACATCCATATAGGTACTTGCCTTTAACTTTATCAAATGAAATAACAACGTTTATACACCACCGAAGGGGTTTATAGTGTGTGATACAAATAGGCTCAGTATGATCCCATCTAAGTGATCCATTTCATGTCATGATATAACAATATAAACAGGTAAAAAAATAACGAAAACAATACTTGATAATCAGTAAATGGTTTTTTATCAACTTCATGGTAATGAAATCCACATTTCCTTAGCTTCAAATAATCCAAGTAAAGCGGTTTCAAAGAATGTCACATAAATCAAGGTTGTCAAATACATGCATATAACATAGTTCATATCAAATTAAAAAAATTATAAATAAAAGAATAGGTAACATCAGGACAAGGGTCACAACAGGTCTGGATAAATAGGACTCTTATAACAAATCATACCAATCAAGTAAATCAAGTATCTAGATATATTCATAAAATATAGAGATTAGAGAATAACCCATGAAAGTGAACCTACCATCATGTCTCACATGCCCCTACAACAATAGTCCTAGGGAGCAGAGGAACGCCCCATGATTGAACACCCCAATAATAAAAACATATGAAACCTATTACTAAACCATAACCACATGTACATAATACTTCTTATGGGATAAAGTTTCTAAAAAACTTCATAAAAAAATTCCTCAAAATATATTTTAGAAAACCATTTCAATATTATTTGAAAATATAATTTATTTTACCAAAATTTGGGTAAAACCTTATTTTCAGTAAAAATCATTTCCCCAATCAAAATTCAATCATTCCAATTCATTTATAAATTAATTTATATATAATATACAAATATTTCATCCAATATAGGATAGAGATATAATGACCATACTGAAAATGAGGATTCACATGCATGTAGTGGGGTCTAGTATTATAGGAGAATAAAAATACCAAAAAATGACATAAAATCAATCCAAACATCATATAATCAATTTAACAAGAAATATATCCATAGAGAAAATATAACAGAATATTTAACTGAAGAAAATATCTTGTTGCACCGCAACCAATAAAAAGGTCATCCTAGAGGGGATGATCAAAAAAAGTATACAAAAATTAGCAACAATATCAACAAAAAAATGAAAACAGATATGAAAATTTAGCACAATAGTGCTTCTACAACTAACAACAATGATGAATCATAAAGACCACATACATAGAGATATTCAATGCAGCAATATTGAAGATCAACCACCAAATAAAATAAAATTTATTGAATGGAAATATCTAAATAAAATAGAGAGATCATAGGTTTCAACAGATAGAGTTATGGTCGATTAAAAATAAAATCCGACATGAAGCATGGTGAAAACCAAAAATCCCAAATTATATACGATATTGAATGATTTTACAATGTGAATACTTATTTTTTTAATGAAAATAATAAATTAATCTCCATAGATTAAACATAACTATGAACGGCCTTTAAATGATGTGGAAAAGTCACATGACATGTATAAAATTGCACTCTCTAAACTAGTTCATGGAATTATATCAGTAGTAGATTACCGTTGTGTAACCCATTCATGATGTAAAACCATTCATCGGGACGATTCTATAGAAAACCATAAAAACAACCCTCTTTTAAGTCAAACATCAAAGGAACAACTCTTTATAATCACTAACCTTTATACCCAGACTCCAATAATTATAAAAAACATACATCCTTGAACATTATTTCATTTCCCATAAAATAATTTACATCCTCAAATGTCCCAAAATGCTCCCAAATGAGAAGGAAGAAAAATATAGAGATTCCAAATACCTCACAGAGGTTAACATGATATATTAGATTTTTATTCCTAAAATCTGTTTTAGTGTGTGATGTTATGTTCTTAAGCTAGTTCAATATTTGTAGTATTCATCTTTTCCATGTTGGTTATTTTGATGTTTAAACACTATGATTGTTTGGTATATTGGGAATTGATAAGGATTTATTATTTTAAAAAATTGATTTTATATTGTTTTCCGAATATTGTATCATGGATATATAATGTATGTTTGTTGATATATTCTATAGATTCATTTTAGAATATTTACTTCTTCATTTATATTTTGTTTTTACTTTATGGTGATCAAGATTATGGTCTAGAAGTTATGTGTACAAATTATAAAAATCCGGTATAGGTTCATCATTGATTCTTGTATAGGTCTTTCAAGGACTAATTTAAAATATTCCACAGACCCCTATGTGGTATGTTCTCTTATTACATGGCATTATTATACCTATTTATTGAAAATGTTGGATTATATATGAGATTTCCCTAATTTCATTAGATTATTTATTTTACTGGATATTAGTAATTATGACCTTTAATTATTTTTACAAATCTACTCATATGAGTAGGTACATTTTTTTACATATGGGATAAATTTATAGTTACTAATATTGCAAAACCTACATAATGTCTCTATATTTTTATCTTAGATTCAATGAGAAAAGAATTATATAGGTATGTTGGGTATGTGGATTTATAAATCTATATACAAAATGGTGAAATCAAAGAACTCTCCCTACGCACCATCGGGTGTTTCAAATTTTCGGTCTATTGGGTCGACGCCTGCTCACCCACCAGAAGTCTCCCTCGCAGGCCCAGATTCCGATCCAGCTTCTCTTGCTAGTGCTGGTCTTTCTACGCCTTCCTAGAGTGGATCGTTTGAGGATTATATTTTTGGATTGCATCTCGCTCCCCAGCGTCCTTGTTTTCCAGATTTCTGCATGTCGTCCTCGAAGGTTTTGCGAGAGGATGGAGGCATATCCCTGGACTTCCCGGCACCGACCTTTGTTGAGGCGGAGGCATGCCTGAAATGGACGCTAGTTGCACGCATTGGCTTTGAGAAGCCTAATTTAGTGGTGTTCCAATGTTTTTCCATCTCCTAGGGCCTCCAATCCCATGTTCAGATCTCGGCTTTTCACGGGTTCTCTTTATGCCTTGTTATATCCTCGAAACTAGATTTCATGCATGTCTGGTGTAGGGCCCCTCAGGATTTTAGACGCTGGTTTTTCAGCCTCTCTCAGTGGTCAATGGATGGTCATAGGGGCAAAGAGATCCACCTTTTGGCCGTGTGTATTCACCTCCCATGTCTTCCTCTTCCCTTCTCAAATGGAGGTTTTCTAAAGGTGATCGACGGTACTCTAGGTTGATTTCTATGCTCTGATGACAGAACCTCTAGCAGGGTGGATGTTTCTTTGGTGCATATTGGTGTGGAGATTAACACTTCTCTTACCCCTCCAAAAATGTTATTTCTTAGTGTGTAGGGTGTTCATTATTTGAACTAGAAGATTCCCTACCCCGTGTTCCTCTATTTCTCATCTCATTTCCTCCTCCAACGGCACTCCATCTAGGTTTGTCATTGACAGCGGGATGGAGATGGGAATCGACCTCCTAAGGCCTAGTCCCATAGGGATAGGTTTCTGGTCTCCCCAATCCTCTCTCCCTCTGAGGTTCTGCCGCAGGAAACCCTGGCTTCTATGGATCTCCCAGGGAAGGATCTCCCCTCTCTGGGATTGGATACAGTTATGTCCATAGGTACCTTTCTCAAAGAAGGTTTGTTGCAGTGCAATATGGTGGTTTTTATGTTCCTAAAGGTGATTCCAACCTTGATGGGGGTATTCCCTTGCCCCCGCTTCTTTATATTTTGCTGAATGTTGTTCTCTTGGAAGCGGGTTTGTACGGGCTAAGGTCCTTCTCTTAAGATCTTCTGGCTCTGCCGCACCCAGCCTCTGGCCTGCTGGTGTTCGATCCAAAGACTTGGAGTGTTTCTTCTGGTATGAATCTACACAGCCTGGATGTATGTAGTGGGCCATACCGATCTGTCCTTTTTCCATGAGATGTATATTGTTCCCTAGTTTCCAATCCACTCAGTTTCAAAGAGCACTCCCCCTCCTATTCTCAAGGATCAGGGCTCACCCAATAACTGTTCTTCAAAGATTTTTGCATCTCTTGGTATAAAGGTGTATGTTCGGGAGGGTGTGGGCACTCTCTCTCAAGCAAGAAACCGTAATGAGGGACCGATCTCCCATTTAAAGGTAGCTACTAGCTATGGGGACAATTACATAGCCTTATCCTTCCAATGAATGCTACTCTCATCTGGAATGCACATGGCCTTGGGGCCCGGGTTAGATCGGATTTTGTCTCCTCTGTCTTAAGAAAACATAAAGCTGTTATTGTTGCCTTTATTGATCCCACGATCTCATCTTCTAGAATTCCGAAATTCTCTTGGATGTTTAAGCTGTATGTCTATCTGTATGGCGGACCTTCCAACACCCATATATGGATTTTCTAGAATAAGATTACCTATGTGGAGCTTTTCCAAGTAGGTGGCCAATTCATCACTACTAAAGTGAGTAAGGGGAATCTCTTGTACTTCATGACCATTGTGTATGGGAGCTGTGATCCCCTCCAACGGACCAAGATTTGGATTGATCTTAATGTTTTTCTCCTGGGAAATCATCCATGGTTTGTCGGTGGGGATTTTAAAATCGTTGACACCCCGGAGGAAAAGAAAGGTCGTGGGCCTTTTCAGAGGAGGGACACCGGGGAGTTTAAATAGTTCATAGCTGGGAGTGGCCTTTTTGATTTGGGGTTCTCAGGAAACTACTTCACATGGTGAAATAACCGAAGGGGTCTGCACCATTCGTGGAGTTGATTGGACAGATGTCTTGCCAATTTGGAAGCCATCTCTAAGTTCTCCAATATTTAGGTGATCCATCTCATTCACGGAATTTATGAACACTCCCCCTTCTGGTCTCCTTTTCGCCTCAGCTGGATCATCGGGACATGTTCCATTTACTCCATCAATGTGTCAGTAAACCAGGATACATGGATGTGGTTGGTGGTATTTGGAATTCTCCTGGAAAAAGTGGTCCATGGGAGTCCCTTCATGATAAACTGTGCCGTCTCTAATTTAGACTTCATTTGTAGGACAAAGGCTTCCTCCTGGTTGACAGTGATATCAGTGACACCAAGCAGGAGGTTGAGAGGCTCAAAGCTCGGCTGGAAGAGGAATGGGAGGACCATACTTTTGAGCAGATTGCTACTAGGAAAGAATAACTTTCTATTATGATCTTGGCTCAAGAGCGTTTGGCCAGGGACTCTGTGAGAATCAAATGGCTCCGAGAGGGTGATAAAAACATTGGATGTTTTCAATCATTTATTAAAGAGAGGAAGATACCTATTAAAATGAACATTCTCCGAGATGATGGATCCTTCACAGATGACAGGGATATAGTTAAAGGTAAAACTCTCTCCTATTTCCATGATTTTCATCTAGTCCCAATATTTGTATGCCCACTAGATGTACAAGAGTTGATAATGGGATTTTTGAGGTGATCCCCCATTGTGTCTTGGACCAGGAAAACGATGGGTTGGGCTCTCTTCTAGGTGAAAAGGGGATTAATAATTCCTTGATGAATCTTCACCTAGACAGTGCCCCATGGCCGGATGGTTTTTCGGGCTCTTTCTACAAAGCAACATGAGATTCGGTTAAGTGGAACTCATTATAGCCATACAGTACTTCTTAAGAAGTGGTAGTTTTCCATGGATTTCTTGCGTCACTACTTTGAATCTCATTCCTGTGAACCGAAATCCCTCTTCTTTCATGCACTATTGACCAGTGTCTATGTGTAACCTCCCTTACAAATTGCTTGCAAGTGTTATCAATGTCGGGCTATCCATACATCTTCCAAGGTGGATATCATTGGAGCTGCATGGTTTTCTGAGGGGTAGGTCCATCCAAGGTGCTATAGATCTTTCCCAATAAATTATTAGATATTTTAACTTCAAAACCCGTTGTTCAATTGTGGATGTCATGCTGGACATGAATAAAGAATATGATCGAGTGGAATGGGGTTTCACCACAAAGGTAATGGAATATATGGGTTTCTCTTCCTAAAATATTGACCTTGTTTTCAGATGTTTCAGCTCCCCATGGATGGAGGTCTCATTCATGGGGAATTCCTTCGGTTTGTTCAATTCCATTCATGGACTATGGTAGGGTGATCCTTTTTCCCAAAGTATTTTCATCATAACACAAGAGGTGCTCAGCGGTCTCATTCATAGGAGCATCAGTAAAGGACATATTCTGTCCTATAGGACGAGAATTATGGCTATAGCCATCTCTCACATAATGTTCATAGATGACACCATATAAATGGGGGTACGAAATCTATTTGAGAGATGAACAAAATTTTGGTGGATTACTACCAATGGAGTGGTCAACTTATCAATAAGGAGAAGAGTCCCTTTTTCATCCCAAACAACTGCTCCCCCAGAAGGTCTTCTAATATTCATCTCACTCTTTCCATGAAAAAGGGGTTCTTTCCATACAATACATTGGAGCTCCCATCAACCTTGGTAGATTGCTGATTCAGGACTTCAACTTTCCCTCCAGCAAGATTGTGGACCACATTCACAACTGGAAAACAGGTTTCTGTACTTTGTAGGATGAATTGCTCTTATTAATAGTTTTATCCTGGCCACTCTAATCCATTCTCTATCTGTTGTCAAGGTTCTGAAGGGTGTAATTACCAGCATTGAGAAACTCCTGGTTGGATTTCTCTACGATCCTCTGGCGGAAAGGAATAGCATTAGGCTTCTTGGGGTAAGGTTGCAAAGCCTGCTAGGGAGGGAGGCACTAATGTCAACATATTGAGTGTTACTCTTAGTTGCATGCATGTACGACTAGCTTGGGAGGCGCTGGAACAGTTTATGCTGTGGGGGAAAATTATGCATCCCATGATGAGTATCCATCCCCTGATCAATTTTGGAGCACCTTTTGCACTCTCAGTGGTTCATCGGGAGGGGGGATCATTATTTCTCGAACCTCAACTGGGCTGTGACTATGTTTGGCTTCCCAAGGTTCCCTACCCCCACCATTTCTTTTAGGGAGGATAGTTTGCACTTGGACTTCATTAAATCTATTTAGGATGAGCCTCGATAGGATGTTTTCAATATCATTTCTTTATCGCAGGAACATGACCATTTTGTCTTCACCCATTCTACTTTTGGGGATTTCTCCAATCAGGATTATCGGTGGTCTTGGGTCACTGCAGGGAAACATGATAGATGGAATGAAACTCTTTGTCCCAAGGTGATCCCATCCAGATATTCTTTTATATTATGTAGGATAAGGTATCGGGCGATACCCACTGACAAAAATATAAAATTTTGTGGCATCCCTCTGGCTTCATGGGGTTCCTGCTGTATAGTTATCAGGGAAGAAAGTGGTGATAACCATTTTTTTGGGGAGGATGGGCGTGGGATGTGTGGAATGACTTTGGGGAGTTCACAGGTTGGCAGGACTCTAACCTGATGGATCTTTAGTTCTTGGATAGGTGGTTTCATGGGTCGGGTAATAATGGACCGGAGAAGATGGTGTGCGCGGTGATTACTCTGGCGGGGTGCTGGTCAATCTGGAAAGCATGAAATAAATTCAGACATGAAGGGATTTATCCCACAACCAAGTCTTTCATCTTTAGGACCAAGACCACCCTCCAGTATTTGGCTCGTCTTTTTGGAAACTAGAGGGATGCCCCCTCCTTGCGGTGGATGATCCTTGCTTCAGACTTTGCATAGGATACTGACAGTAGCTCTCGTGGCCTCTGGGTGCGATGGAGTCCTCCCTCTAAGGGACATAAACTCCAAACTGATGGTTCCTGTAGGATGGGAGTCTTGAAAGGGGGTGAGACTATCTGAGAATATAGGGGTTCTATCTTCTTTTCATTCTCCTCCTACGTAGGATATGGTTCCATTCTACAGGCTGAAGCCAAAGCTATGCTCATGGGTATTAATCTTTGTAACCATCATGGTCTTATCATATAATAAGTGGAAACGGATTCAAAGATTCTCAATGACGCCCTGAATGTTTTTTCAACTTCTCCATGGTCGGTCATCAATATAATCAGAATGTGTAAAGGCATGATCAACAACCACATCAATGTTCTTCATTCTTGGCATGAAGGTAACGAAGTGGCGGATTAGCTGACATCTTTAGAAGTATTTGGCCGTGACCCTGTCTGTCTCCATGATATTTTCTATTTGAAACCAGATGGGGTCAATTTGATTAGAGGGGATTCCCTCGGCCTTCACAATTTCAGACCCCCTAGACTTCTTGGATTTTTGGTTTCTCAGTTTTTCTTGTTTTGGATTTTATGCTTACTTATAATGAAAAAGTATTGATGATGATGATAGCTATGCTGGGTATGTGTAACGCCCCGACCCCAGTTACCCAGAGTCGGTGCATTATTACATAACATTATCATGATCACAAGAAATATCAAATCTCGAAAGACCGATTGGTTTAGTAGCCTTGGAAACACTAGATATATTCATAAAGTTTTACATTACATCATAAAGTGATAAACGACTACAACAACATAATATATCCATAGTCCACACTATTATCCCCTCATAATATCCCTGCAGGTCATTCATAACTTAATTCTTCACATCCTGGAAAAAAATAAAACATAGAAAAGGGGTGAGCTCAAATGCCCAGTAAGGATAACAATATAGCGGAAAGTTTCAAAAATAAGCATAGACATTTAAGGCAATGTATAACTAAAACAAAAGCCTTTTAAACTTGATCCTCAACATAGTATGTCAAAAGTAAAATGAAATAATTCCATTTACATATTCACATGGATATTCTACTAATCGAATAATCACATGAAATATCAATAACCACTTTCATAATGATGGAATGCATAATGCCGAACATTAATTTCTGTGTCGAGGCCTCATTCCAAGACCTAAGGTATAACAGTAACCAGAACCCAACCCGGAGAGCCTCTGTAACCGGACTCCATCCCGGAGTGCCTCTAATAACCGGACACCAACCCGGAGTGCCTCTAATAACCGGACACCAACCCGGAGTGCCTCTAATAACCGGACACCAACCCGGAGGGCTTACTTTTACCGGTCCCCATCCCGAAACATACTAGTCCAACATATTAATCTTAAGAAGAGGATGAAATATAACATAAACATTCATATTAAAACTAACATAAAAAATATCAAAACATTAATCATAAACCATTAATGGCATAAAAATAAATCATCCATAGTCAAAAATATCACAAAACCTTAAATACAATATGGATGAATTGTATCATAATAAATCAACTTGAAAAATGTTTAAAATTTATCAAAGGATGTTGACATAGATGAAATCAATACTATTTGAGAGAAATATCTCTTTTTTTTAAATCAATTTTAAAAGTCGCATAATTATAGAGAAAACCATTATTTTGAAACTTTATAAGCTTGTGAAGGAAGATTCAAAGGTGTAATAATGGCGGTGAATAACCGCACCCGCCGTATAAGTTAAAAAAACATTCTCAGCTTAATTTTGTCAAAAAGGTTAAAAAGGACATTGTTTGGAAAATGAAAGAAAGATTCCTTCCTAAACCACTTATAAAAGTCAACAAGGGTATAAATGAATTTAACCCATGTTCTAGTAAATATTAAAAAATGTTTTGAAATACATTTTTAAGAAACATGGATGTGTATGATAAAGAAATCCCGATATATTATTACGTATAAACAACCTCAGATAATGAAGAGAATGCGAAATAAACCCTTACCAATTTGGTAACTTACGAAACATACAACCCATGAAAGAGGTATCATACAATGAATATGTAAATACACATAAATTAACGTTTATTACACAAAGAATATAATTATGGGCAGTACATACTCCACAGAAAAGGTAATGGTGGCAATATGGCATGAATCTCACGGGAATGAGGAGTGAGACGAAAACCCCTCACCTTGTACTTTTCCTTGGTTGGTGTAGGTTAACCTCCTATATAATGGTTAAATAATTGTTATTAAATTATACAATAATCACATACATTAATATGATATCATATATTATCTTTTAACATTTATTTCTTAATAATATCTTAGTATTATCGTTGTTTCGGGTGTTAACATACTCGTTTTCTATTATATGTTTTGTTACGTAAGCCATGCTTGTAATAGATAGGTTGTATCATAATCATATACAGAATGATATCAAGTCCTTAAACATTATTTTTAAATCATGAAATGATAATTATACTTGAATGGATATGATGGAGAATGAATCTCATCGCGTTCGTGGAGACGGTAGTCCGTACGTACGCACGAGCGACAATATCGTTCTTTTGATATTAAAATAATAAATAATTGGATATTATATCATATATAAAGAATCATTAACATGTTATATTTATTATTTACATGAGTTACACATCATTATTATAACCATCCAAATAATAATATATTGAATAACAATTACACCACGACGTGGAGACGGTAAGTCGTACGTACGCACGTATGGTGACATGTTATTCAAAGGGTGGATAGAATACTGAATATGGTTGTATCATATTAATAATAACATCACAGTATATATAAGATACTGGAGTTATTATTTTAGAATGGTAACAACAAAGGAAGAAGAAGTGGAAGAAGAAAGGAACTTGAAAAAGGGAGGTGAAATCATTACCTCTTCTTCGGGTTCTTCCTTTTGATTTGATCAAAAGGGCTATTTAAGTTGGCTTTCGGATCAAACTAAGGCCTATAGGTTGTAGTGAGGGAAGTTGGGAGAGTATTTGGGCAGATTATTTCCGAACCAAAATGCTTTGATGGTGTGAAGAAATGAGAAGGAAGAGTGCCCTTTTATAAGAGGGGTGAGGGGCACCTTTGGAAAAGCTAGATATATTAGTTTATAATATATTAATATTCGGTTTATAATGGCTCAAAAGTTGATTATTCAAAGGTTAATATGGGGATGGGTAGAAAAAAACTCAACCAATAGAATTTAGATAGGTTTGGGTACTTATATTAACCATATCTTTAAGTATTAACTCTAAGATAATTAGTTTCACGTTTACAATGTCTCTTTGTATTTTTATAATATTTGGTTAATAAACTTACTATATACATCCAAGCGACCCCAAGTGGTCCATTAATGATAAACCTATCATGATATAAGTCTATTGGCCTAGCATTATATTTTGAGGAATTTAATATCAATTAATAATATAATATTTTTTTAAAAACTCTTTTATGTCAATTTTGACACTATTCAATAGTTGATTTTTTTGAAACTCATAACATAATGATTACTTCAAAAAAATTTAATTAAATAATTCCTAACATGTCATATTAACTTATTAAATTAGTTTAATTCATAAAAAGTCTAAAATTATATTTATTTTTGTATTCATAATATCAATTATTTTAATTTTTCACAATTATGGTAATTACTGCATCATCGTTGTGTCATAAATATATTAAATTATTCAATGTCTAAAATTTATAAATAAAATATAATTATGTATGAAATCTTTATATATTTCTAATTAATATTTATAGTCGAAAATCCAACATATATAACCCTATGTAATAATTGTTTTTCTAAAAGATATATGCATGTGTCATTTTTGTATTCATTTTAGCTTAATTAAAATAAAGTGTCCCTATCACCTACAAGTGGCTCCATGGGGTCCCAAAATAGACCCAAAGATGCCTATGGTCGAACATGTATCATCAAATAAGGTTAGGATGCGTTTTAGGGTACTTTAGTATTATTATAATATTATTTTTTAACCCATATTTACCGGATTTACCCTTAACCATTGTAAATAAAATATTTACCGCATTAATTATTCAAAATGTCTAAAACTAAAAGTTACCTATTTACAAAATTTGAACATCCTGATTAAAAATATGGAATTCATTTTTCAAAATTCAAAACACAGAAGTGGCAGAAATTAATTTAAAATTAATTCCCGTTGTTAAAACAAAAGCGTGTTTTTAAAAGATAATAAATATCAAAAGATTGGCACTTGTTTATGTCCGGTTTAATTGTAAAATTATGTCCAATGACCAAAATTATATTAAATGGTAAAAATATATTATAAATATATTTTAAAACCACTCAAATCCATAATTTATCACTATTAATTATTTTGATTAAAAAAGTTGTTTTTAATTAAAATTTAGTAATTTTCACTATTCATCAAAATATGAAAGTTATCCGAAAAGTACCAAAATATCACCTTAGGATAAATTCGATACTCCGAATTCAAAAATGAAGTCCATTTTGAGAGATAAAATTTTTATTATTTTAAAAGGTTGGTATTACTATTCATAATGGCTAGTTTGATTGGTTGTGGTGTGTTAGAATCTCGAAGTTGCGTACAATGCACGCCATTGCATTATTCAAAGGAAAGCGTACCGTGGAAGCTTGGGATGTTTCATTTTAAATTTTTTGATGTCCCCATTTAGTCAAAAAGTTTAAAATATTGTATTTAAAAAGGTTTCACTATTAAAAGTTGATAAAAGTGCAATACTGAAAATGAATCTGTTCTTGCATTATATCTAAGAAACTCATAATATGGATTCTAAAATTATAAGGATTATATAAAGTTTAAAATTTAGTTAATACTATTCATAAACTCTTTTGAATGGCTTTTTTGGTAATTCATGGTGTGATTGAACTCGGTGTTGCGTGTAGTGCAAGTTATTGAATTATTTTGAAGAAATAACACACTATGAAATCTTGGGGTGTTACATTATCCCCTCCTTCAATAAATTGAGTCCTCGCAATTTGAAATTGTTCTTCGAAAATAAAAGGTTGAAAATAGAAAATATATTTGTGGGAAAACCCACATCAAAAATTGGTTTACTAAAATTTAGTCTTAATATGAGGAAAAGAGAAATGAAAGGGTCACCACAAAATTAGGATCTCGATTAGGAGAACATTGGTGGAAATTAGAGACATATAATTGGCGGAAAAACGTAAATATTTATAAGTAGTGATTGAGGTCATCAATCACAAACAAGTATAAAATTTAGGTCCTTAAATTCATCAATCTAGGATGATTTGAAATACCACTAGTTCAAAAAAAAACATAGGGTATTGGGATAAAACATTTTTGATGTTTCAAAATATCTTAATTGAAATCCCACATCGAAAAATGAATTAATGAGGCCTCTATTTAAAATAAAGAGTGGAAAGTATGAAGATTACCAAAAATAACACATTCTAGGGTTCCATGTAGGAAAACATGGATATGGAAGAGAAATCTGACCATCAATTATCTGATGGAGAGTGGTAGAGAACATGGCTATGAAAAGGCCAACAATCCCAAAGACATAAATTAGTGTTGATTTAAGGTACCATCTAGGACAACAATTTTGTTCTAAGATCCTTTTCTTAATGTTGAGGAATTTATTTATGAGATTGGCTAAGATCATAAGGAGATATAATTAGTTTATAATTAGAGTTTTATCCATTAATAAATTTCTACCACAAACTCATCATTCACTCTAAAAGATAATAGAACATAAAAAAAATTCTATTTATACTATTCGTATAGGGTTCCAAAATAAACAAATTTATAATTCATCTACCAGATCTTTAAAAAAACTACATTATTTAATCCATGACATCTCATGGGCCAGTGGTAGGTGATACACCCTTGTCGCCCTTCGGTTGCGGGTTCAAGTCTCGCGGCCTTTCCAGACGTGACGGGTTGCCGCCCGACCTCCGGGTTGTCCTTTTATGGCAATCCAAAATAATCCAAACTAGAACTATCCAAAATACATCTGTCCAAACTCACAGTCTAAAATTAATAAGGAAGGTAAACATAATGTAGATCTTTTTTACCCTGTAATAGCATATGAATACCTTCATCATGTATTCTTTTAATACACTGAAACATCCTGAATTACCATATTCCTTATTGATTACATTCATGCTCCCTTATTCCATATAGAATGCTGGATATACTTCATCAATCCAAAAATGTTTTACACCCCAAAAATGATGTAACATACAAATCATTAATCAATTTCAAGGTAGTCAAGAATATCCACCATAATTTATCCAAATAAATCATGTATTATTCCAAAATCACTACCTCGGTAACAGAACTATATTATGGTTTATCATTATCTCAACCATATATTTTACAAAAATTTATCCTGCTATTGAGTCACTTTTCTTTGTTCCACACAATCTCAAGTCCTTAATGAAATAGTACTGCAGTACAATCCTTATATACTCCATAATTATTATAACAAGTATATTGTTGATACAACACTCAATTGACATAATCAACATAAGAACTCTAATCATTCCTCTTCATCTGTGGTAGTGTCATAACTTGATTATTATCCAATAGCATCATTTGTGGCATGGTTTGATGACTGGGACATAGGTTCGCTTAGTGTCCAAACTCCTTGGAAATGACGCATTGTACATTTGAAACCATTTTCTAACCCTTGCAGTCACGTAATTTGTGCCCTTTTCCTCCACACTTATAACAAACTCTCATTCCTTTCAGGCAAGTTCCAGGGTGTTTCTTTCCACAGTTATCACATATGGGAAAATTCTTGTTTTCCCTCTTCCCTTTATCCATCATTATCTCTTCCATCCTTTTCTTCTCTTGCTTCCCTTCAAATACATAGGACTCAGTAAACTCTTTACTTATCTTATCAACACATGATATCATTTCTTCATATGATGATAATACATGCGAGACTATTTCTATTATAAATTCTGGCTTAAGACCATGAAATATATGATCCTTTTTGTATCATGTGCATTGCTGGAGTTCTCATTTCTTCTACTGGGCTCCATTTCTAAACAATGGCATACATTAGATTAGTTTATGAATAACAATACCTAATCCCAAACTTGTAAAACACATAACATAAATTAAATAGTTTATGGATATAATCCATAATCATAAAAATGTATCATTTGAGGAAGTATATACTCATAAACCCTTCATAATGGTTTATAAGGAAAATGAGAATTATCCTAAGAATATCCCCCAGGAGTGTCGTAGCCAAGAGTGCAGCAAGGCCCGTTGTCGTGAACCAGTACCCGTTCGTGTCTAGCTCAAAGCGTTGTTTTCGGGTTTTACCCCTAGGTACATCTGTGCCAGAGCCACCTCTACCTGCTCGTATCCAGACAGGGATGTATTGCTCGGAAAACTCACAAAATCTCTACAATACCAAAATTCTAGGAAGTTATTCTATACTAATCCTCAAAATTTATCTTAAATCTATGTTCTCTAATCAGTGTTTATCTAAATATAGTTTCCAAGGTTTGTACTAAACTTCCTCTGATACCAACTGTAACGCCTCGACCCCAGTTACCCAGACTCGGTGCATTATTACATAACATTGGAATGATCACAAGAATGATCAAATCTCGAAAGACCGATTGGTTTAGTAGCCTTGGAAACAGTAGATATATTCATAAAGTTTTACATTACATCATAAAGTGAAAAACTTCTACAACAACATAATGTCTCTATAGTCCACACTATTATCCCCTCATAATATCCTTGCAGGTCATTCATAACTTACTTCTTCACATCCTGGGAAAAAATAAAACATAGAAAAGGGGTGAGCTCAAATGCCCAGTAAGGATATCAATATAGCGGAAACTTTCAAAAAAAAGCATAGACATTTAAGGCAATGTATAACTAAAACAAAAGCCTTTTAAACATGAACCTCAACATAGTATAGAAAAAGTAAAATGAAATAATGCCATTTACTTATTCACATGGATATTCTACTAATAGAATAATCACATGAAATATCAATAACCACTTTCATAATGATGGAATGCATAATGCCAAACTTTAATTTCTGTGTCGATGCCTCATGCCAAGACCTAAGGGATAACTGTAACCGGAACCCAACCCGGAGAGCCTCTGTAACCGGACTCCATCCCAGAGTGCCTCTAATAACCGGACACGAACCCGAAGTGCCTCTAATAACCGGACACCAACCCGGAGTGCCTCTAATAACCGGACACCAACCCGGAGTTCCTCTAATAACCGGACACCGACCTTGAGGGCTTACTTTTACTGGTCCCCAACCCGGAACATACTAGTCCAACACATTCATCTTAAGAAGAGGATGAAATATAACATAAACGTTCATATTAAAACTAACATAAAAAATATCAAAACTTTAATCATAAACAATTAATGGCATAGAAATAAATCATTCATAGTCAAAAATATCACAAAACCTTAAATACAATATGGATGAATTGTATAATAATAAATCAACTTGAAACAAGTATAAAATTTATCAAAGGATGTTGACATAGATGAAATCAATACTATTTGAGAGAAATATCTCATTTTTTAAATCATTTTTAAAGTTGCATAATTATAGAGAAAAGATTTATTTTGAAAATATCTTTATAATCTTGTGAAGGAAGCTTCAAAGGTGTAATAACGGCGGAGAATAACTTCACCCGCCGTAGAAGTTAAAAAAACATTCTTAGCTTAATTTTGTCAAAAAGGTTAAAAATGACCTTGTTAGGAAAACGACGGAAAGATTCCTTTCTAAACCACTTATAAAAGTCAACAAGGGTATAAATGGATTTAACCCATATTCTAGTAAGTAGTAATTTTTTTTTTGAAATACATTTTAAGAAACATGGACGTGGATGATAAAGAAATCCCAGTAGATTATTATGTATAAACAACCTCGGATAATGAAGAGATTGCGAAATAAACCCTTACCAATTTGGTAACTTACGAAACATACAACCCATGAAAGAGGTATCATACAATGAATATTTAAATACACATAAATTAAAGTTTATTACACAAAGAATATAATTATGGGCAGTACATACACCACAGAAAAGGTAATGGTGGCAATATGGCATGAATCTCACGGGAATGAGGAGTGAGATGAAAACCCCTTACCTTGTACTTTTCCTTGGTTGGGGTAGGTTAACCTCCTATATAATGGTGAAATAATTTTTATTAAATTATACAAGAATAATATACATTAATATGATATCATATATGATCTTTTAACACTGATTTGTTAATAATAACTTAGTATTATCGTTGTTTCGGGTGTTAACTTACTCGTTTTCTTTTATATGTTTTGTTACATAAGCCATGTTTGTAATATATAGGTTGTATATTAATCATATACAGAATGATATCATGTCTTTAAACACTATTTTTAAATCATGAAATGATAATTATACTTGAATGGATACGATGGAGAATAAATCTCATCGCGTTCGTGGAGACGGTAGTCCATACATACGCACGAGCGACAATATCATTATTTTGATATTAAAATAATATATAATTGGATATTATATCATATATACAAAATCATTAACATGTTATATTTATTATTTACATGAGTTACACATCATTATTATAACCATCCAAATAATAATATATTGAATAACAATTACACCACGACGTGGAGACGGTAAGCCGTACGTACGCACGTATGGTGACATGTTATTCAAAGGGTGGATAGAATACTGAATATGGTTGTACCATATTTATAATAAAATCACAGTATATATATGATACTGGAGTTATTATTTTAGAATGGTAACAACAAATGAAGAAGAAGTGGAAGAAGAAAGGAACTTGAAAAAGGGTGGTGAAATCATTACCTCTTCTTCGGGTTCTTCCTTTTGATTTGATCAAAAGGGCTCCTTAGGTTGGCTTTCTGATCAAACTAAGGCCTCTAGGGTGTAGTGAGGGTAGTTGGGAGAGTATTTGGGAAGATTTTGGCAGAACCAAAAGGCTTTGAAGGTGTAAAGAAATGAGAAGGAAGAGTTCCCTTTTATAAGAGGGGTGAGGGGCACCTTTGGAAAAGCTAGAAATATTAGTTTATAATAAATTTATATTCGGTTTATAATGGCTCCAAAGTTGATTATTCAAAGTTTAAGATGGGGATGGGTCGAAAACAACTCAAACAATATAATTTAGACAGGTTTGGGTTCTTATATTAACCTTATCTTTAAGTATTAACTCTAAGTTAATTAGTTTCACTTTTACAATGTCTCTTTGTATTTTTATATTATATGGTTAATAAACTTACTATATACATCCAAGAGACCCCACATGGTCCATTAATGATACACCTATCATGATATAAGTCTCTTGTCCGATACATAGATTTTTAGGAATTTAATATCAATTAATAATATAATATTTGTTTTAAAAACTCTTTTATGTCAATTTTGACACTATTCAATAGTTGATTTTTTTGAAACTCATAACAGAATGATTACATCAAAAAAAATTAATTAAATAATTCCTAACATGTCATATTAACTTATAAAATTAGTTTAATTAATAAAAAGTCTCAAATTATATTTATTTGTGTATTTATAATACCAATTATTTTAATTTTTCACTATTATGGTAATTACTGCATCATCATTGTGTCATATATAAATTAAATTATTTAATGTCTAAAAATTATAAATAAAATATAATTATGTATTAAATATTTTTATCTTTCTAATGAATATTTATAGTCGAAAATCCAACATATATAACCCTATGTAAAAAATGTTGTTCTAAAAGATAAATGCTTGTGTAATTTTTGTATTCATTTTAACTTAATTAAAATAAAGTGTTCCTATCACCTACAAGTGGCTCCATGGGGTCCCAAAATCGACCCAAAGATGCCTATAGTCAAAAATGTATCAACCAATAAGGTTAGGACACGTTTTAGGGTAATTTAGTATTATTATAATATTATTTTTTAACCCTTATTTACCGGATTTACCCTTAACCATGGTAAATAAAATATTTACCGTAGTAATTATTCAAAATGTCTAAAAATAAAAGTTACCTATTTACACAATTTGAACATCCTGATTCAAATATGGAATCCATTTTTCAAAATTCAAAACACAGAATTGACAGAAATTAATTTAAAATTAATTCATGTTGTTAAAACAAAAGCTTGTTTCTAAGAGATACTAACTATCAAAAGATTGACACTTGTTTATGTTCGGTTTAAATGTAAAATTATGTCCAATGACCAACATTATATTAAATGGTAAAAATATATTCTAAATATTATTTTAAACCACTCAAATCCATAATTTATCACTATTAATTATTTTGATTAAAAAAGTTGTTTTTAATTAAAATTTAGTAATTTTCACTATTCATCAAAATATGAAAGTTATCCGAAAAGTTCCAAAATTTCACATTAGGATAAATTCGATACTCCGAATCCAAAAATGAAGTCTATTTTGAGAGATAAAATTTATAATATTTGAAAATGTTGGTATTACTATTCATAATGGCTAGTTTGATTGGTTGTGGTGTGTTAGAATCTCGAAGTTGCATACAATGCACGCCATTGAATTATTTAAAGGAAAGCGTACCGTGGAAGCTTGGGATGTTTCATTTTAAATTTTTTGATGTCCCCATTTAGTCACAAAGTTTAAAATATTGTATTTAAAAAGGTTTCACTATTAAAAGTTGATAAAAGTGCAATACTGAAAATGAATCTGTTCTTGCATTGTGTCTAAGAAACTCATAATATGGATTCTAAAATTATAAGGATTACATAAAGTTTAAAATTTAGTTAATACTATTCATAAACTCTTTTGAATGGATTTTTTGGTAAGTCATGGTGTGATTGAACTCAGTGTTGCGTGTAGTGGAAGTTATTGAATTATTTTGAATAAATAACACACTATGAAATCTTGGGTTGTTACATTCTCCCCTCCTTCAATAAATTGCATCCTTGCAATTTGAAATTGTTCTTTGAAAATAAAAGGTTGAAAATAGAAAATATATTTGTGGGAAAACCCACATCAGAAATTGGGTTACTAAAATTTAGTCTTAATATGAGGAAAAGAGAAATGAAAGGGTCACCACCAAATTATGATCTCTATTAGGAGAACATTGGTGGAAATTAGAGACATATAATTGGAGGAAAACGTAAATATCTATAAGTAGTGATTGAGGTCATCAATCAAAAACAACTATAAAATTGAGGTCTCTAAATTCATCAATCTATGATGATTTGAAATACCATCGTTTCAACAAAACATAGGGTATTGGGATAACACATTTTTGACGTTTCAAAATATCTTAATTGAGATCCCACATCGAAAAATGAATTAATGAGGCCTCTATTTAAAATAAAGAGTGGAAAGTATGAAGATTACTGAAAATAACACATACTAGGATTCCATGTAGGAAAATATGGGTATGGAAGAGAAATCTAACCATCAATTTTCTGATGGAGAGTGGTAGAGAACATGGCTATGAAAAGGCCAACAATCCCAATGACATAAATTAGTGATGATTTTAGGTACCATCTAGGACAAAATTTTTGTTCTAAGTTCCTTTTCTTAATGTTGAGGAATTTATTTATGAGATTGGATAAGATCATAAGGAGATATAATTACTTTATAATTAGAGTTTTATCCATTAATAGATTTCTACCACAAACTCATCTTTCACTCTAAAAGATAATAGAACATCAAAAAAATCTATTTATACTATTCGTATAGGGTTCCAAAATAAACAAATTTATAATTCATCTACCAGTTATTTTAAAAAAAACTACATTATTTAATCCAAGATATCTCGTGGGCCAGTGGTAGGTGATACACCCTTGTCGCCCTTCGGTTGCGGGTTCAAGTCTCGCGGCCTTGCCGGACGTGACGGGTTGCCGCCCGACCTCCAGGTTGTCCTTTTATGGCAATCCAAAATAATCCAAACTAGAACTATCCAAAATACATCTATCCAAACTCACAGTCCAAAATTAATAAGGAAGGTAAACATAATGTAGACCCTTTTTACCCCGTAATAGCATATGAATACCTTCATCATGTATTCTTTTAATACACTGAAAAATCCTGAATTACCATATTCCTTATTGATTACATTCATGCTCCCTTATTCCATATAGAATGCTAGATATACTTTATCAATCCAAAAATGTTTTAAAACCCAACAATGATGGAATATACAAATCATTAATCAATTTCAAGGTAGTCAAGAATATCCAATATAATTTATCCAAATAAATCATGTATTATTCCAAAATCACTACCTCGGTATCAGAACTATATTATGGTTTATCATTATCTCAACCATATATTTTCCAAAAATTTATCCTATTATTGAGTCACTTTTCATTGTTCCACACAATCTCACATCCTTAATGAAATAGTACTACAGTACAATCCTTATATACTCCATAATTATTATAACAAGTACATTGTTGATACAAAACTCAATTGACATAATCAACATAAGAACTCTAATCATTCCTCTTCAACTATGGTAGTATCATGACTTGATTATTATCCAATAGCATCATTTGCGGCATGGTTTGATGACTAGGAAATAGGTTCGTGTAGTGTCCAAACTCCTTGAAAATTATGCATTGTAAATTTAAAACCATTTTCTTACCCTTGCAGTCACGTACTTTGTGCCCTTTTCCTCCACACTTATAACAAACTCTCATTCCTTTCAGGAAAGTTCCAGGGTGTTTCTTTCCATAGTTATCACATATGGGAAAATTCTTCTTTTCCCTCTTCCCTTTATCCATCTTTCTCTCTTCCATACTTTTCTTCTCTTTCTTCCCTTCAAATCCATAGGACTCAGTAAACTCTTTACATATCTTATCAACACATGATATCATTTCATCGTATGATGATAATACATGCGAGAATATTTCTATTATAAATTCTGGCTTAACACCATGTAATATATGATCCTTTTTGTATCATGTGCATCGCTGGAGTTCTCATTTCTTCTACTGGGTGCCATTTCTAAACAATGGAATACACTAGATTAGTTTATGAATAACAATAACTAATCACAAACTTGTAAAACACATAACATAAATTAAATAGTTTATGGATATAATCCATAATCATAAAAATGTATCATTTGAGTAAGTATATACTCATAAACCCTTCATAATGGTTCGTAAGGAAAATGAGAATTATCCTAAGCATATCCCCTGGGAGTGTCGTAACCAAGAGTGCAGCAAGGCTCGTTGTCGTGCACCAGTTCCCGTTCGAGTCTAGCTCAAAGTGGTGTTTTCGGGTTTTACCCCTAGGTACATCTGTGCCAGATCTGCCTCTACCTGATCGTATCCAGACAGGGATGTATTGCTCGGAAAACTAACAAAATATCTACAATACCAAAATTGTAGGAAGGTATTCTATAATAATCCTCAAAATTCATCTTAAATCTTAGTGCTCTAATCAGAGTTTATCTAAATCTAGTTTCCAAGGTATTTACTAAACTTCCTCTAATACCAACTGTAACGCCCCGACCCCAGTTACCCAGAGTCGGTGCATTATTACATAACATTGGCATGATCACAAAAAATATCAAATCTCGAAAGACCGATTGGTTTAGTAGCCTTGGAAACACTAGATATATTCATAATGATTTACATTACACCATAAAGTGAAAAACTACTACAACAACATAATGTCTCCATAGTCCACACTATTATCCCCTCATAATATCCTTGCAGGTCATTCATAACATACTTCTTCACATCCTGGGAAAAATAAAACATAGAAAAGGGGTGAGCTCAAATGCCCAGTAAGGATAACAATATAGCGAAAACGTTCAAAAATAAGCATAGACATTTAAGGCAATGTATAAATAAAACAAAACCCTTTTAAACTTGAACCTCAACATAGTATGGAAAAAGTAAAATGAAATAATGCCATTTACTTATTCACATGGATATTCTAATAATCGAATAATCACATGAAATATCAATAACAACTTTCATAATGATGGAATGCATAATGCTGAACATTAATTTCTGTGTCGAGGCCTCATGCCAAGACCTAAAAGATAACTGTAACCAGAACCCAACCCGGAGAGCCTCTGTAACCGGACTCCATCCTGGAGTGCCTCTAATAACCGGACACTAACCCGGAGTGCCTCTAATAACCGGACACCAACTCAGTGTGCCTCTAATAACCGGACACCAACCCGGAGTGCCTATAATAACCAGACACCAACCCGGAGGGCTTACTTTTACCGGTCCCCAACCCGGAACATACTAGTCCAACAAATTCATCTTATGAAGAGGATGAAATATAACATAAACATTCATATTAAAACTAACATAAAAAATATCAAAACTTTAATCATAAACCATTAATGGAATAAAAATAAATCATCCATAGTCAAAAATATCACAAAACAATAAATACAATATGGATGAATTGTATCATAATAAATCAACTTGAAACAAGTTTAAAATTTATCAAAGGATGTTGACATAGATGAAATCAATACTATTTGAGTGAAATATCTCTTTTTTTAAATCATTATAAAAGTCGTATAATTATAGATAAAACCTTTATTTTGAAAATATCTTTATAAGCATGTGAAGGAAGCTTCAATGGTGTAATAACGGCAGAGAATAACTGCACCTACCGTATAAGTTAAAAAAACATTCATAGCTTAATTTTGTCAAAAAGGTTAAAAAAGACCTTGTTTGGAAAACGACGGAAAGATTCCTTTCTAAACCACTTATAAAAGTCAACAAGGGTATAAATGAATTTAACCCATATTCTAGTAAATAGTAAAAAATGTTTTGAAATATATTTTTAAGAAACATGGATGTGGATGATAAAGAAATCCCAGTAGATTATTACGTATAAACAACCTCGGATAATGAAGAGATTGTGAAATAAACCCTTACCAATTTGGTAAATTACGAAACATACAACCCATGAAAGAGGTATCATACAATGAATATGTAAATACACACAAATTAAAGATTATTACACAAAGAATATAATTATGGGTAGTACATACACCACAGAAAAGGTAATGGTGGCAATATGGCATGAATCTCACGGGAATGAGGAGTGAGATGAAAACCCATTACCTTGTACTTTTCCTTGGTTGGGGTAGGTTAACCTCCTATATAATGGTGAAATAATTTTTGTTAAATTATACAAGAATAATATACATTAATATGATATCATATATGATCTTTTAACATTGATTTGTTAATAATATCTTAGTATTATCGTTGTTTCGGGTGTTAACTTACTCGTTTTCTTTTATATGGTTTGTTACGTAAGCCATGTTTGTAATAGATAGGTCGTGTCTTAATCATATACAGAATGATATCAATTCCTTAAACATTATTTTTAAATCATGAAATGATAATTATACTTGAATGGATACGATGGAGAATGAATCTCATCGCGTTCGTGGAGACGGTAGTCCGTACGTACGCACGAGAAACAATATCATTCTTTTGATATAAAAATAATATATAATTGGATAGTATATCATATATACAGAATCATTAACATGTTATATTTATTATTTACATGAGTTACACATCATTATTATAACCATCCAAATAATAATATATTTAATAACAATTACACCACGACGTGGAGACGGTAAGCCGTACGTACGCACGTATGGTGACATGTTATTCAAAGGGTGGAAAGAATACTGAATATGGTTGTACCATATTTATAATAACATCACAGTATATATATGATACTGGAGTTATTATTTTAGAATGGTAACAACAAAGGAAGAAGAAGTGGAAGAAGAAAGGAACTTGAA
The DNA here is from genome assembly GCA_963277665.1 of Viscum album. Lineage (NCBI taxonomy): Eukaryota > Viridiplantae > Streptophyta > Magnoliopsida > Santalales > Viscaceae > Viscum > Viscum album. The sequence continues at coordinate 230,470,706 of OY728143.1, forward strand.
AAAGGGTGGTGAAATCATTACCTCTTCTTTGGCTTTTTTCCTTTTCATTTGATCAAAAGGGCTCCTTAGGTTGGATTTCGGATCAAACTAAGGCCTCTAGGTTGTAGTGAAGTAAGTTGGGAGAGTATTTGGGCCGTGTTTGGCCGAACCAAAAGGGTTTTAAGGTGTCAAGAAATGAGAAGTAAAAGTGCCCTTTTATAAGAGGGGTGAGGGGCACCTTTGGAAAAGCTAGAAATATTTGTTTATAATAAATTCATATTAGGTTTCTAATGGCTCAAAAGTTTATTATTCAAAGTTTAAGATGGGGATGGGTCGAAAACAACTCAACCAATAGAATTTATACAGGTTTGGGTACTTATATTAACCTTATCTTTAGGTATTAACTCTATGTTAATTAGTTTCACTTTTACAATGTCTCTTTGTATGTTTATATTATATGGTTAATAAACATACTATATACATTCAAGCGACCCCAAGTGGCCCATTAATGATACACCTATCATGATATAAGTCTCTTGGCCGAACCTTATATTTTTAAGAATTTAATATCAATTAATAATATAATATATGTTTTAAAAACTCTTTTATGTCAATTTTGACACTATTCAATAGATGATTTTTTTGAAACTCATAACAGAATGATTACTTCGAAAATATTTAATTAAATCATTCCTAACATGTCATATTAACTTATAAAATTTGTGTAATTCTTAAAAATTATCAAAATATATTTATTTGTGTATTTATAATTTCAATTATTTTAATTTTTCACTATTATGTTAATTACTGCATCATCATTGTGTCATAAATAAAATAAATTATTTAATGTCTAAAAATTATAAATAAACTATAATTATGTAGGAAATCGTTTTATATTTCTAATGAATATTTATAGTCGGAAATCCAACATATATAACCATATGTAAAAACTGTTTTGCTAAAAGATATATGCTTGTGTCATTTTTGTATTCATTTTAACATAATTAAAATAAATTGTCCCTATCCCCTACAAGTGGATCCATGGGGTCCCAAAATCGACCCAAATATGACTATGGTCGAACATGTATCAACCAATAAGCTTAGAACACGTTTTAGGGTAATTTAGTATTATTATAATATTAGTTTTTAACCCTTATTTACCGGATTTACCCTTAACCATGATAAATAAAATATTTACCGCAGTAATTATTCAAAATGTCTAAAAATTAAAGATACCTATTTGCACAATTTGAAAATCCTGATTCCATATATGGAATCCATTTTTCAAAATTCAAAACACAGAATTGGCAGAAATTTATTTAAAATTAATTCTCGTTGTTAAAACAAAAGCGTGTTTTTAAGAGATAATAACTATCGAAAGATTGACACTTGTTTATGTCCGGTTTAATTGTAAAATTATGTCCAATGACCAAAATTATATTAAATGGTAAAAATATATTCTAAATATACTTTAAAACCACTCAAATCCATGATTTATCAATATTAATTATTTTGATTAAAAAGTTGTTTTTAATAAAAATTTAGTAATTTTCACTATTCATCAAAATATAAAAGTTCTCCGAAAAGTACCAAAATTTCACCTTAGGATAAATTCGATACTCCGAATCCAAAAATGAAGTCCATTTTGAGAGATAAAATATCTAAAATTTTTAAAGGTTGGTATTACTATTAATAATGGCTAGTTTGATTGGTTGTGGTGTGTTAGAATCTCAAAGTTGCGTACAATGCACGCCAATTCATTATTCAAAGGAAAGCGTACCGTGGAAGCTTGGGATGTTTCATTTTAAATTTTTTGATGTCACCATTTAGTCAAAAAGTTTAAAATATTGTATTTAAAAAGGTTTCACTATTAAAAGTTGATAAAAGTGCAATACTGAAAATGAATATGTTCTTGCATTATGTCTAAGAAACTCATAATATGGATTTTAAAATTATAAGGATTATATAAAGTTTAAAATTTAGTTAATACTATTCATAACCTCTTTTGAATGGCTTTTTTGGTAAGTCATGGTGTGATTGAACTCAGTGGTGAGTGTAGTGCAAGTTATTGAATTATTTAGAATAAATAACACACTATGAAATCTTGGGGTGTTACAGTATGGATACTCTATGTGTCTAGGTTTCATAATAAAATATTAAACTGATCTATAAAATTTGTCATTGTTGATCTAATTTTATTATGGTATCTTGATGTCCAAAAATAATTTTTTATATGTATTTAAATTGGATTATATATATAGGTATACAACACTAATAATGATTATATTGAGAATCTTTTTGGTGGTTACCTAATTTTATTCATGACCACATCTGATTTGGTAAATTTGGTGCACATAATTCCACTATCTATACTATATTATAGGTAAATTTAAATACAATAATATTTCAGGGTTTAGCTTCTTTAGTTATTCATATTTGGGATATTAGAATGAATGGATCCAACTTATTAATCAAATATCATTATGGTTGTTAGAGGCCATTTTAAGTGCATCACATAATATTCCATTTTAATATATATATTTATGCCATGATAAACATTCAATTTAATCATATAGTATATGTTGGTATTTTTATACACATGTATGTGTTACCCACTCAATAGGGGATTAGATTGAAATTACCATATGATGGGTGGGTGAAACATTAAATTAATTTTTTTCCAATAAAACATTTCTTCCAATAAAGGTCCCACTTTCCATAAATTGAATTGAAGTCTCATACTCGAGATGATGTGGATTGATCATTACTTACACATTGAACTAATTAGAATTTATTGTCTCTCATTCTTTAACATAGTTTAATTAGATAGTGTGGCCAAATTTTTAAATCAAAACTTTAAATAAGGAATAAAATCATACAGGTTTCACCCTCACTGGGATTGTTATAAGGATCATAAATCATTGATGTTCTTGAAACTCATGTAACAATAGTTATCAATGCTCTTCCAAGGGGTAAGCTCCCTTTGTAAGGTATTTGTTTAGGATACTACTTTCCCAATATTACTATATTTTAATTTTTAGTGAATACACTCTATTGTATAGGGGTCTCCCCCTTTAAAATTCATTGTGATTCTTACTGGTAGTGGAAAGGATCACCTTCACATTATTTATGCACTTTTAGGTTTCTTCTACAACATTACTTGTATGGATTAAATCCTTAAATACTGATAGATTCTATGATGAAGACTACTTTTATTTCTCTATCACAATATGTGGGAAACTCCTATACGGTAAAACATTTAATTACATTATAAAGATCGTCTAGAACATATCCTTCACTACATTTTAGTGAATACTATAATTACCTTTTGTATGATCATAAATGGTATCCTATTTTTCAATGTTCTATACTATTACCTTAGACTATTATTTCTTCTATATAGAGATTATGATATTTAGAATAATCCTAATAATCCATGTCATCAACATCTTATCAATATCCCCTTCTTCTCATTAGGAGGAAAAAACCAATCCTATGGACTCCGATAATCCTAGTTATAAGGGGCTCAACCCACCGCTACTCCATAACTCCTCCATGACCACCTCAATTATCATTCATGAAAATTAAAAAATATGGTAATTATCTCCTAGGAATAAATGAGATTTAATTTTATAAATATTCAACCAAATTTAGGGATGAAAATCACCTTCTATCATGTCTTGGAACAAGGTATAAAACTAATACTGGTGATTAATGGTTAATTAAACAAACATATCTTGAATCAATAGAATAATAACATCCCAATTTTTCATTCCACTACATTACACACCTAATAGAATAACATTGTAAAAAATTATAGGTAATTTTCTATGAAAACATAAAACCCCATAGGTATAGTCCCCTTATTGTGACTACTTTAACTTCTTAATGCACTTATCAATTATAACCTTCTTTGACCACCGTGACACACATTTTTGGTAACTGTTATTTGCAAAGGTGGAGATCACATAAACCACGACTATCACTACAGGCATGGTGAGTCCTTTTATTCCTTTCATTAACTATAGGTATTTTCTATAGTAAATTTCTCATCGCATTCCTTCACCCACTATAAAATGAACTTTAATGTTGTTTCACATACATTAAATTTATGTACCTTGATCATTCCAACAATGTGGAGCAAGATGTGTGGTCATTTTCACTATAATGGACCATAAAAATACCCCTCAATGATTTATCTATTTTTCATAGGTGCCTTGGAATACCAACAGGATGACCACTATGGCGTGGTCTATCCTGACCTGACCCCCAGAAGCTCACCGAGACAATGGAGAGCTAAGCCGTAACTACCCCAAGACTACTTCTAGAGGACAATGGATAGTGAAAAGAACAAAAAAGGAATATATTAAATGGGTGTTCATTACATAATATACTTAGACATACTCAGTGAACCGTCTCCAAGAACAAGTGCAGATGAATAAATATTAATGATAGTTACATCTCCACTAACAACCATTCATGTAACAACCTCTGGGGAATTATAGAGTATGAAAACATAATCTGAAAATTATAGGGGTAAAATACTTTACCTACTGAATATATTTCTCAACGTTATAATAAATGTAAAAATAAACCTATGGGATCTTGATCTAGGTCACCAAACCCCATAACCGTATGCTACCAAATGCACCTAGGTATCCCCTATGCTTCTGTGTAATCACTCTGTCATGTCTTTTTTCTTTACAAGAGACAACATGTGTGGGAATATCCTATGCATTTGTGAGTGTATACATACATAGTTGGACTCCTTGAAAGATGATGGTTTGGGGGAAACAGTTGGATACCTGATAGAAGTAGAGATCTCAACTCATAGAAAGAGAAAATTGAAATCCAATCTACCAGGATATATGCTCATCGAAGAAACACTATATGAGTGAGAAAGGGGATCTCCATATTACATCCTAGCCTAGTAAAAGTGTATTCCAATAGTTCAATGATATCCATCAATGATTCTTGGAATCTTGTATGTACATCTATATAAGTAAGTATGTTTCTGGACCATGCCTTTCCATCGTGATACACAGTCTAGGAGGAACATTATCCATGTAGGAGACCCTTTCTAAAGTGCATAAGGGGGGGGGGGTCACTCAACCTATGGAGGACCCATATCAGGTACGATAGGTAATAAAACTCTGCAGATAGAAGAACCATACCTTAGTAGGATAGGGGTACCACTTGGTAGATATAGGACACATATCCTTGTATGATAGGGGGTACCACTCCATTGATAGGTTACTTAAACACTAGATTTCTAGGGGTAAAACTTTGTAGATAGAGTACCCATGCCCTCCTATTATAGGGTTTACAACTTAGTTTATTTATGACTCAAAACCTACAATGATTAGGGTACCACATAGTAGATAAAGGAATCACACCCCAATATGATAAGGGTACCACTCAATAAATAGGGGACCATGTCCATCTCCCTCTAGGAGTACCAATCAGAAGATCGAGTAAATGATCTGTTGTCCATTATTGGGTACCACTCTATAGATAAAGTAATTTTTCTCTATTTCGTTATGTGGTATCACTCTAATCATCCAATCTGATAATTTTCACCATTGACTATTTCCTAATAAAGGGTCACACTCTGAAAACCTCACATATTATCTCAAAGTACATTATGGATTCCAGCATCAAGTACGACATGAAAAAACACTCAATGTAGGAAACTGGAGGGGGAAAAATATACAACCAAATGAAGGATATATAATTGTTAGAGGTTTTCTTGAAATAAAGTTGAATTGCGTGTCTCGGAACCACATGTCATGTTGTCCTTCACTATTGTTTGGATGTGTCTTTTCTAATATTTGGGTCAAAATCCATTTATATCTACATGTAATACAAGGGGACAAAATGGAATGTCTCAGCCCCTTAGAGACAAGACATGTTCACATTGTTGTGTCCTTGTACCCTGATCATGCCCGTTCAAATCTCACACATGCCTCACAATCCTCCAATGTCATGGAAAACTCAGATTTGGATTCTAAATCCATAAAACCATCCCTTATAACCATAATAAAAAACAATTACATCTTTAAAACCCTATTTCAATCCATGTGGGCACATATACCAAGAATATGATGTTTTGATCATTCTCATACCTACCCAACAATAATTAAATCATGAACCATAGGGATAATGAAAAAGAAATTGAAGAACATGTTGGGGAAATGGAATAAGAAAAATGGTGATATCTTCATTGGAAAATATTTCATGGACAATGATCACAAAACAAATGATTAGAAGGGGTGTTTTCATGGAAAAAGGGAGAAAATTTGTATGAAGACATCGATTTGGCATGAAGATCATTTAATGGTCACAATTAAACATAGATCAAAATGAATATTGATAATCCATGAGTAAATAATTTAATAAATAGGGTAAAACAAAAAAATATAATTCCTACCATGATTCATATTTATCGTAGGTGAAGAATTATACTACCAATGAAGGGTAAGATATATTTTCTGTTACGCCCTCATTCACTAGGATTTGGAAGCTCATCATCATTCGATCTCAATTTTCCAATGATTTGTGGTGGAATTCTCCTCCCAATGGTCTGATGGTTATTTAAATAACCCAATAGATTCTACGTAACATTATATTTATTGAGTGAACTTGGTTTTTATAATTTAAATTAATTAACTAAATATTTTTATTTACTATTTCACATTACTAGCCGCCCAAATTTTTCCATATCTGAATGTGTCAAACTAAAAATTTTAGGATCCACCTATGTTAATCCCCATCTTCTAGACTCAAATATGAGATCATATTTTTATTCAAGACTCATTTTATGAGGTAACACATTAATAAAAAAACAAAACATGCATTCTATAAAATATATTTTAATTTTTTATAAAATTATATATGGGAACACCGAGCCTCATAATTGCATATATTCTTATTGAACGAATCTTAAAATATGAATTGACATATTGAAAATTATTATAATGAAATAATAGGATCACTACATTATTACCTCGATAATTAGTTACATCCATGAAAATTAATATCTAAACAAAAGGATTTTGATATTGATCCCACATCTGGCTCTCCCTCTCTAATGAAATATCACACATGATCACATGCTACCATAGTAAATGAACCTATTGAATGGTCCATCCATGCAGAAACCTCTCATTTCAGTCCTCAATCACCATTATGTTATCTACAATGGTGGATCCATCATCGATTTCATTGTTGAAAAAGTCAATAAAATGTGTTGTATCATACATGTATCTCCTTATCTTAAAACATGGAAGTTTTCATCCCCCACCCTAGATAGGGCAGTAAGGTGAGGTGGTTGGAAACCTCACAAACACAATACATTATCTTGAATGGATAGATGAAGCTATGGGATAGAGTCCTCCTCATATGATTCTCATCAATCATAGTCATGTGGAAACTGTCATGAAAACATTGATTCCCTACTTAGATTATAGGGGACTATGACATCGACCAGCATGAGATTTCATTCTGCTCTATGTTTTCTATATCTTCCCACAAATAATCATGACCATCTCTATCATATCCTTCACCATATCCATCCCATCAATAGATGTATCACTAATATATGTCCCACAAAAGGGTGACCTATAGTGTCTCCCATAAATTGACTTGAAAGGTTCCAGGATGATAGTAGAGTGGTATCTATTGTTATGCGAAAACTATACTAAAGGTAAATGATCCTACCGACTCTAGAAAATGGATAACACACAATCCTTCTTCTTATGCTGATTCACCTATATAGTTTTCACTGTCTATTAATTTGACTTGAATTAAAAGGTTATACTCATCCTCATTAGGGTCATGAATACCACCTGTATTAACCTCCAAAAGCATGAAATAAATGGTATATCAGAGTTAGAGATAAATTTTGAGGTCACCCATATCACGGTGGATTATCTTTTGCACATACAACAACCCCAAACTCTCCATTTAAATTATATTCCAGAGATAAATAATGTTTTGTAACATAATAAGTTGGTATATGATCACCCAAATAGAAACATGGACTCTCACTATCTTTAGAATCCCCTTGAAAATTTCCATGGATATACCATCCCATTTCCACATAGGGATCTCTAGAGTCTATAAAAAATATGTCAAAACTAGGTGTTAAACATATTCATAATAAAATATGAGGAAATTAGAGAAGAACATTACCATGCTCAACCTCATTTAATCTTGCCAAAAGTACTATTGAAGGTAAATTTAAATCCACCCCACATTAGGATGTAGAACAAAAGAAGATGTTTGAAAAACCCTCATCATCTCTTCCTTCATTGTGGCTAAGACCACCGTCAATCCCTAAAGTAGGAGGACATTATTTAATCCTTCTTAAAATCTTTCTAGTGAATCTCTTAACAATATCTAGTAATGTAATAAACCATATTTGATGTCATCCAATTTTTCATCACTTATACATTAGGGAAGTGGAGGAGACAACACCATCAACTAAATAAAAGAAACACCCACCACCTAAACCACGATCATTTGTATTGAAGCCCACTCCTCTAAGGCCTCCTACACTGAATGAGCTTAAGAATTCTTATTAATGGAATATTCCACCACATTTCCCTTCATAAGAGTATATACTATAGATATATCATATTCATTCAAAATATTTAAATAGTTCCTATAATTAATGTTTAGTTAGATCTACAGTATGATATACTAGAGACTCAAATTGCATGAGTAAACACAAAGAACTATTTAAAAATATATTACCTATATATCCTAATAGTGATGACTAATGCTGCCAACTTGATTTTATGCATCACAATGTTCTTATCATGGGATATCAATTACCATAAGACATATTTTATCACAACATAAATCATGATTAACACTCATTCAAACTCTACACAAGAGGCATCAAAATATATTATGCATTGCACACCCTCATCAAGAAGTTTCAAAATAGGATCACGTGTCATCCTCACCTTAAAATCTTCAATGTAATTTTATCATTTTATTGTGTTAGAGTCAATATATATTTTAGTTGAATTTTTTTTCAATAGTTCAATATATGTTAATCCCGTTTAATGAATGGTGTTTGTAAAGATGATAACTAGAACAACCCATCAAACCTAGTGCATTGACGTGTGTCACTGAATATGATTCATGAAAAATGGGGATTGATTAAAATTCAGAAGCTACTAACAATCATATTGAACTTCGAATGAATGATTTGATAATAATGAGAATCTACATCAGATTTATCCTAGATCTGATGTAAATTAGACGATGTTGAAGCTGATATCGAATATTCTCAAAATTCATGATTAAAGGAATGTGTTCATTGAAGGAGACTATTTTGGAAGAAAAAACATTCTAGTCTAAGTTTATCGGTGTGAGTTCACATGTCACACAATTGTTGGAATACTTTATGTTTGTGCCAATTTAATTCAGGTAACGAAATTATTTGTCGAAGACGAATCTACCAACACTATTCCATCGAAAATAGAATTCCACTGATTCATATTAATTGTTTCTAACATTGATTTTTCTTATTATTATTTTTTATCATATAGAAATCTGATGCATATTTCTATATTAGGTAGAATGTTTGATAAAGGATGAATTTTTTATTAATTCAACCAAGAGAAGTAGAATACATACATTATTATCTTTCAATATTTAATGAAATTAAAAAGAACAAATGTATTAATTTTTTCATAAAATGTGGTTCTAACTTATCAGACTATAACTCACACTGATTTATCACAATGAAAATGAGATCCATTCATCAAACACGTTCTGACTCTGATAAAGGCATCATATGATGGACATCATCGGATACAAGATCATTAGTTTGAGTAATTTAAAAAACTAATAAATACATTAAATACATATAAATTAAGTTCTTGTTGTCAGAGTATTTTCAAAGAAAGATTTGAATGATACAAAATTATCTCAAATGTCTTAACCAGTCTGTTCTTGATTAAATGGAACATCATTGTGTGACTAATATTAGTGTATACAATATAAAATCAAAAAGGGATTATTATTCATTCAATTCATGTAGATCAACTTAATTGAAAATCTATTTCTAACATTTTTCTTAATCCTAATAAGGTATTATGTAATAAAAATTTTAATCAGATAGAAGGATAAGTGTGAAGAAATATTTTTAAACCTGAAGAAGAATAAATATTTGAGTAGATTTGAGAGGAGTAGAGAAGAACCCACATGTATTGAGGAGAGTTGAAGAAGTAATACATGAAGTCCTAAATAAACATAAAATTCAAGATTGTGAAATTTCATTGACCATGAATTGAAATTATTTTCCAACATTTTGAATTTTTTGGTACATATGAATTGAGAGAAAAATACAATTTTTTTTAACTAACAACAAATTTTTATGAGCTCTAGTGCTCAAAAAAATTTACAACATGTATATAGTTTCCAACCAACGTTTTTATTTCAGGTTGAAGCCGTGGAAGGTCATAAAATGGGGGTTTAATCCAATTATTAGAGAAAGTTATATTAGAATATGATTCTTCGAACAAATCCCACCGGAGTGACCCCATCAAAGAGAATTTTATCTTAGAATGTTTCAACAGATCGACTTCTCGTGGAAACAAAATCATCAGATGCAAATTTATTTTCGCATCCCAATGGAATAAGGGTGACCAGAAGGAGAGTCAAAGCATGTCCAATCAGATGGAGACCATCAAAATAGTGTTACCATACTAATATTACAATACTGCCTTTCGTTGAGTAGGTTTTTCAACCAGTTGTTCTGGAATAATTTTCAAGACCATCATGCTCCGTACTGAATTATTAATGTTTTTTAAGATAATATGTAAGTATATATTGATTTATCTTACTTGTTTACGAATTGAAAATATTCAGTAGTTTTTCAGAAAAGAGGAGGTAATATGAAGATTTTAACTATGGATACTTAATCATTAATGAAAAATATTGTTTGGGGTGTATAATGATTTGTGAAATAGTGATTATATAAATTTGTTGATGAGGGTAAAACCCAAAATTTCAAGAATTTTTCTTCAAGAACTATTTAATTTTTCATTAATTTGTCCTTTGTATTCCATAAAGAGGATATTGAAAAATCCTTGTTGGTGTGACTATCCAACATCAAAAAAGTATGCGTATTTAGAAAACCTTTTAAATATCATTTGATTCCTTTTATTTATATATTTTTTGGAAATAATAAGTGAGGTTGAGATGTTTATTTCAGTGGATCATAACTATAACATGTTTTAGCGGTTATGAATGTTTACTGAATAAGTTATGAAACATTCTAATAAAATAAAATGGAACCCCAAATCAACCCCCTAGTGTTCTTGATCTTAATTGTGAAAAAAAAATTATTATTAGAGCTAGTTCCCTCTTAATGATCAAAATATGAGAATATAAAATTTCAATTCAGTGAACAATATGGGCATTTTTGTTTGACATGACAAGAACTGTCACTGTTGGAATAATATGATGTTACTCTATCTTATATCACTTTTCCTAGATGTTAGAGATGAAAAAATAGTGATATTTCCTCCCATAAATGTATCTATAATATTAGCATATAATATAAAAAGTATGGAATTATATAAAAGATCTTAGAATTCATTTCTTATGGCTCTGACTATTGATGTCTATGAAATGATTATGGGGTTTCCAAATGGTAAAAAATGAGGTATAAGTTAATAAGAAGTTATTAAGGGAATAAATAATATAAGGAATACATGTTAAAAATATTGAAAGTATATTTGATGATGAAAATATTGATAATGATGAAATTATTGATAGTTACATTACAATGGTAAATAAAATAGAATGTAGCATTAAATGTGTTGGTGAAAAGTAATAAGATGCTTAAATTTTCAAGAAACTTATGAGAAATTCTCAAGATAGATTTTAATTCTAATGTATCATATTTTGATGATCACAAACATTTATCCTTGGATGAACATTATTGAATCCTGTTGGAATATGAAATGAAAAATATATTGATGTCAACAAAAGGCATGTCAATGAGAAGTATTTAAAGGCCTTTTAAAAAAAGGAAAAACAGTGATAATCAAGTCAAATAATAATCCTGTTATTTTAAATCAAAGGATGAACCTAAATATTCAAATAAAATAGTTTCCCTCTTTTCTAAGAAATACAATAAGGGAAAATGTAAAAATAAAACCCTAAAATTTGGTAATTGTGAAGGGAATGGAAATTTTTCAATAGAGTATCCAAGGAAGAAATTTTAAGAGTATGATTCATAATAGGATAATCAAAAACCTTAACAAAAAAAAAGTATAAAACATAAATAAAGGATTCTTTATAAAAACAAGATAAGAATTTATCTGATACGAATAATATAGAATGACTCCTCATCAGGAGATGAATTTGATCATCAACAAATCTTTATTATTCAAGTGAGTGATGGAAGTAATTCATTAGATATTTATGATGAAAAAGAGATTACATTAATAAAGTAAGTTATTAATGAAAATTGGAAAAAAATTCGTATAATAATCAACACAACAAATAAATAAAGCTGATGAAGAAAAATATTAAAAGAATAAATTTTGAGAATAATGATTGGATAATGAAATAAGAGATATTTAACAATTTTATTTTGTAGTGGAATGTGAATATTGATGATCTTGAAAGAAAACTAAAAATATATGATTTAATAGAAGCTTAAAATGAGAACCCCAACATGAATGAATCTATTTTAGATAACGAATATTTCAGAACATCATTAAAATAGTTGAATAAAAAAATATAATTTATTTTTTAAATGTTAGTCTGGAATATAAAGAATATGAGTTTTTAGAAATACATAAAATTAATCTTACAACACATATTGAGATAGAGATGATGAGAGAAAACCTCACCAAGGTGTTTTATGTTAAAGGTGAAACATCTAAAGAATTTGAAGAAAAGGATTACAAAATAGGGTTTGTAAGAAAACATCCATCATAATGAAGGATATGAATTCATCAAGAATGTATCCACTTAAAGAAATATGGTCAACAATTTGCAAAGAAAAAACAAAAACAAATTTTCAGAACAAATTCACCATTAGTTTAAAAAATCCAAATTTAGATTTCACTATTAGTGGGGTGGTGTTTCCAAAAACATTTCATATTCATGTTTTTATGACATGTCTCCCTCGAGAAACATGTATGAATCAAGGAGAACATAGATGAGAAAAAAGGCCAGATGTTACTAAAAATTATGTGGAAATAAAAAACGAAATTCAGAAAAAGAAGAATGAAGAGTAGGATAAAAATGCTGAGAAAAATAAGAATGATGAGTCGGAAATAGAATTCATTGTTATTTGATCAAAACACGTTGACCTGGCTATAATGTTGTAATAATGAAAAAAAATTAGATGAAGAATGACTCCTCATCAGATAATGAATTCGATCATCAACTTATCTTCATTATTCAAGTAAGAGATGGAAGTAAATCAAAATATAGTTATGATAAAAGAGATATTACATAAATATAGTTAGTTATCAATGAAAATAGGAAAAATAAATCTAGTAGAATACCCATCTCGAGAAATAAAAAAATATGATGAAGATAGATATTTAGTGAATTCATTTTGATAATATTTATTGGATAATTAAATAGGAGTCAATATATCAATATTATTATATAGTGGAATGTGAATATTGATTACCTTGAAATAAAAATAAAAATATGCGATGTAATAGATGTTGTAAATGAGAACCCCAACATGAATGAATCTATTTCTATTAAAGAGTATTTCATGAAAACATGAAGATAGTTGAATCAAAAAACATGATAGATGTTATAAATGTTAGTCTGGATGATAAAGAAGATGAGTTTTTATAAATAAAATAAATAATTCATACAACATAAATTGATATAGTAATGATGAGAGACAACCTCACCAAGGTGGTTTATATTAAAGGGGAAACCTCTAATGAAATTGAAAAAATTGTTTACAAAATATGGATATGTTAGAAAACATCCCTCATAAAGAAGTATATGAATTCATCATTAAAGTATCTCCTTAATGAAAATCGGTCCACAATTTTTGAAGAGAAAATAAAAACAATGTTTAGAAGAAATTCACAATCAGTTTGAAAAATCAATATTTGGATGTCACTATTGGTGGTGTAGTGTTTTCAAACACAGATCATATGCATGATCTTATGACAAGTCTCCCCTGAGAAACATGTATGAATCAAGGAGAGCATTGATGATAAAATAATATCATATGTTACTAAATAATATGTTGATCTGAAAATAGAAACTCAGAAAATGAAGAATGATGAGTACGTTAAAGATGTGGAGAAAAATAAACATGACGAGTCTGAAAAGGTGTTCTTTGTTATTTGATCTGATCAATTTGATGTGGATATAATTTTGTAATAATGAAAATAATAGATGAAGAAAAGGGTAAGAAAATGTTTTATGAAGAGGTGAGTAATGTTGAAAAAAATATATCAACACATTGAAGTTTAAATATTTAGAAAATATGAAAGATATGTGAGCAAGAAGGACATGACATTAAAAGTTTTTTGACTATAAATTTAGTATAAGAGGAATCTATGAATTTTTTTCCCAAACTCACTATAAAAGGGATACTAAAGAATAAAATATGTTCAAATCATTATCAAAATAATCTGCTGATGAAAAAAAATAAGCTATAAAATCTTAGAAGGATAAACAGATGGAAGAAAACACATCCAATGAAAAATTTTAAAAGAAAAACAAATTGAAAACTAAGATAGGACTCTAAGTCTATATGAGTCTTTTAAAACATAAATAGTGTCCTATTTATTCTTAGAAATATTTTTTTACTAACATATAGGTAATTGAAGGACTTGAAGTACGGAATCTTAAAACTGAGTCTCGTACTTTTCTTGTAAAAGAATGTAATGAGGTTAAAAAATGTTTTTTTTAATGTTTTGTTTATACACCTGAACATTTTTATTTGTTTTTTCATGTAGTTTTAAGTTACTTTTCTCTTACAAAAGAATATTTTCAATATTTCCCCAGAGATGACAATGTTGAATGAAATATTTTAATGTATTACATGAATGAAATAATATGGAAAACATTGACGACCTTGATTATAAACTCTAGTTTTCTACACCAAGATTTCCCACGTAGAAATAGACTTGGGTAGTTATGTTATCTTAGTTATAAAACTCATGTGATATTCAAGTTCTCCTGAAAAATAAATTCATAATGAAAAGTCACAACCCTTGGAAATGTGCCCAATTTTCAATAAGTGGGAATCTTATCATGATGGACCCTTTGAATTTTATTGGCAATAGGGGAGAAAACAAAAAAAATGGAGAGTTAACAAAAAAGGGCCACAAGAGGAAGACATAAAGAAGACATGTATGTACGGGGGTAAGAAAAAATTGATTATTTTTAAAGTCATGAATTTGGTATATACATCAACCAAAAATTGGGGGATTGTTAAACCAAGACTATGTTTTGGGTGTATTTGTTTAACATATATAAAAATGTGAAAACCCATGTGAAAGGAGCATGTTTACAAAGTTGAATATTGGAACCACCAATTGGACTTAGTCCATCAGTAGGAATCATTGAATAGGATACAGTTGTCTAGGGTTTTTCTAGAATGTCCAATGTTACAGATAATCATATTGAGAGTGTAATTAATGCTTGATCATAATGAGAAGATTCATCATATTTTTCTTGGTTATTATGTAAATGATATGATAAGAAAGATAATCATTAATGATCTTAAAAGGCATAAAATAAATAATATTATAACAAATAGTTCGTTGAAGGAGAATGTTTTGGAAGGACAAACATTATGGTCATAGTTATTGGTGTGAGATCACTACTCACATAGTAGTTTGAATGCTAGAAATATGGGCCAAATTATAATCATGTAAAGGAATAAGTTGTTTAAGGGGATTCTCTAGAGAATGGTTTATCGGATGTGACATGCCATCGATTAATCATAATGTATTAAGACACTGACTTTTTATATAAACTGATTCTATTATTAAGACATCAGATACAATGTACTATTAGAAGTTGAATGTTTAAGAATGATTAAATTGTTTTCCAATTGATGAAAGAGAAGAAGAAGTCATACATTATTATCAATAAATATTGGGTAAAGGTAATAATAAAAAAACTATTTATTATCTCTTAAAATGTGGGTCCATCTTAGCTGACTGTCACTGACTCATATTAATCAAAATGTAGATGAGAATGATTAATCATACACATTCTAACACTGATAAATTCATTGGTTGTTCAACATCATTGGATTGGAGATCATTGGTCCAAGGAATTGAACATAAGGATACATACATTAAATAAATTACAAATATGTGCTTGTTGTCCAAGCATTTTATATTAAAGCATTAAATTCTACAATATGTATCAATGTTTGGAAAAGTGTTTTTTGATTGAAATGGAGCATATATAGAAGAATAAATTTAGTGTTTATAAGAATAAATATTAATTGGATGATTGATCTTTCAATTAGTTCGGAGCAGCGTAATGAATAATCTATTGATTTTCATTTGAATTCATCATAATAAGGAAGATCATAATGGAAATTGGAATCATACTAAACAATAAGTATGGATAAATATTTGAAAACATGATGAATTTTGATGTTTTTTGAATATTTTAGAATATTTGAGAAGCACATAGATGTATTGATAAGATTTTAAGAAGTCAAAAATGAAGACATAAATGATCATAAAATTTGGGATTGTAAATTTTAATTCAGATGAAATGAAATTAGTTTTCCCACATTTTCTCATCTAGTGTGCCTACTAAAGGAGAGTAGACTAATTTTGTACTTCAATAAATTGAACTATTCACAAGTTCTTTTGCTCTGAAAATTTTAGAAAATATATTGGGTTTCCAAGAAATTTTACGTTTTAAGGTTCTAGCTGAGAAAAATTATTAGAGTGTGGTTCAATATTATCATTGGAGAAACTTAAATTGGATGATGTTTCATTAAAGAAACTTTATAAGAGTCTTGCAATTAATATTAAATCCATTAAAGAAAGGTTAAATGGACAATGTTTCATCAAACCTAGAATTGAGATATGATAATTTGGTTTTTATTCAATTGAATAAGGAAAAATAGAGGGTTAATCTATCTATGTCGAATCGGATGGAGAACATTAGACCGATGATACCAGACTAAATTCACCATAATGACTTTTTCTAAAGTAATTTTCTAGATAGATTTTCTGAAATAAGATTCACAACCCAAAATTCCTATAGTGAATTATTAATGTTCTTGAAGATTCTAAGTAGGTAATTTCTATTTAAAATTACATATTTCAAATGAGAATTGTTTGTGAAGTGGATCAAAATAGAATAATTAAACTAAAGCATTAAACTACATGTACCTAGTAGTTATTGAAAATGATATATTGTATTTTTGGGGTGTATAACCAACTATGGGAAATTAAAAAAATAAAATGTATAGTTTGGTGTGTATCCAACTATAGGATAGATTTATCTAATGGTATTGTAGAAATTTTGATTTATTGTGCCTTTTTTCTACAAAGATGAATGTGTATGAATCCATTATGTTTGGAGTGTCGAACATGGAAATTAGTTTTTCTTTATACCGTAGCTTGAAAATATCATGTGATTCCTTCTATTTATATTTTATTCAAATGATGTGGGAGTTTGAGATGTTTGATTTTAGTGGATTGTAACTTTCATAGTTTTTAGATGTCATGAATGCTTAATAAAGATGATAAGAAACATTACTATAAAATAAAAATGGTCCATTAATTCACCCCTCCACCCTCTCAGTGGTTTTGATCATATTTGGGAAACCCCATTGGAATCAGAGCCAATTTCCTCTTTAACATCCATGTATGATAATGGAGAATTTAAATTCAATAAATAATGTGGGTGTTTGTATTTTTAATAGAAATAACAGTCTCAATTGGAAGAATAAAAAGTTACCCTATCCTCCTTCACTTGGCACTAAATTTAGATATGTAGTAATAGTGGGATTTCCTCCCATCAATGAAAATTCTATGATAACTATAGATACGTAATGTATTACAACTTAAGGAAAAATTTATAGTGAGTTGTTGGTGGATCTCACAGATTACATTCATGAAAAGATTATGGGATTTTCAACAGCTAAGAAAATCTGGGATATATTAAGAATAATCTCTGAAGGGAATGATAAATTAAGGAATCCATGTAATAAATAATCATAACAACATAGTACGAGGAAATGGATACTCATTACATGTCATGATAGTTAAATGTGATGAAATTCAAAAGCATTATTCCAAAAATACCCTGCAGTACACCACCCAAAAAAACATTGTACCTATAAAATACTCTTGGGTGGATTTGAATAAACCACTCTACAAATTTTCTTATGGTACACAACTAATAAATTCTTAGAAATAAAATACCATAGAAAGCAAACATTATTGATGTAGAACTGGATCATTGAGAGATTACCATAATGATTATTCCCTAGAATAATTTCTATGACCATTCTCATGTTCTCTTCATGGTCCTCCTATAATGTACAGTATATGAGTATATAGTTAATGAAATAAAAAACAAATAAATCCATTTAATGTTGGAAGATAATGCTGATCAAATACAAAAAAATAGTGGGGTAATTCATCATTTCAAAAGGAACCACCATGAATTCATTGTGTCTGCAGTAATATAATGATTCTAGTATTAGAATATCATCCTGGTGAACTCACAACTATTGGTTGTGAAACCCAATATCGATCCTCGATAACCATATCTCACATCACAACATATCAGACTTTTCTTAGTCATTGAAAGGGGTAAATTTTATATATCATGGTCTCGTTCCGGGGATGAAAATATACACAATGTTTTAATCTACCATATTCCTTTTCCATGAGCAATATTATCTCTTCCAAGGGAGATACACTTCTTCCTATAAAACCATTCTCTCAAAGTACCTCTAACTAAAATAATAGCTCTTAATTATTGGTAGGTTCTATAAGATAAAATGAATATGTTATCCTAGTAGTGCTAGGGTGAAATGCGATGCAAAACACTACATTAATAATAGAGTAAGTCCCAAAATTTCATCAGGAAATACTTCCATAATTTCGGGGAAGCCTAATGGAATCTTGAAGCGTGTTGAAATTACAGTTCAATGGGATACACACAAAAAATTATGTGTGATAGGATAAAACATCCTACATGATAACCCCACTTATCTATCCACAATATGTCTCTATCCCACGAAATATAATCTCATACCATTAGGTTGAAATCATCTAACTAACTTGCAGTGATAGTCAGTCTGGGATCAGACTGATGATAACTAGTCCAGACCAAATATAACATCACAGGGTCTCATAATTATCACTTATAGGTCCCATTATAAACTATCTCTACCTTAAAATAAGTCAAACTATCGAACAATAAAATATATTGAATTATCCTTCCCTAAAAGAACCTCATGGAAAAGTTGATTGGATAAAGCCTATACTTGGAGCTACAAAACCCTCACCTGGATTAAAGATATGATGGAATTACTCATATCTGTGTATACTAGTACTGATGAAAAGGTATAATAAACACATATCATACCTATAATTGTCTCGTGAGCTTCCAATTCAAAAGCCACCTTAGTCTGCAATATCCCAGTAACCTGACAACTAGCTCCCAGGTTTGGGTTGGGATGATTAATGGTGGTGGTGGATAACGATAATTAAAATGTCTAGTACCCATTGCAGATACCCGAATCATGATGTACATGGACATTACATTACTTTTGCGGAATACTTAATATATAACAAAAACAGACACACAAGGACCGTAAAAGTTTAGTGTCTTTGGAAACCTGGAACGTAATATTCTAATCGTTGTGAAAGATCTTCAACATCTCCCATAATGATATTCCAGTGTTTGTTTCCTTAACCTAAAACTTTCTTTAAATCCAGGGGAAAACAAAAAATAAAAATAGTGATCTCAAATGCTCAGTAAGGGTAAGCATGGATAAAATAAAACATACCATATACATTTGAACTTAAAAACATGAACATAATGTTTAAACATCAAAATCTTGAGCAACAACATAAAACATGGAAGTATATGAGGTATAAAACATAATGGAACAGAAATCATGATAAAATATCATGGGATTAAAACATGTAATTGTGGTATCCATTAAGCACATGTAATTATTTCCATAGTAGACAAGGAATTTCTTCCAAGACCATCTTAGTGGACAATGTCCCTTTCAAAATCGAGTTCACTCCTCGTTCGAGTCCTATAATACTGAACCGGATTAACTTAACATTCCAACAATGACTATCTCATGATATATAAATCGTTACCCAATGCATTTGAGGGAGATATAGGTCCCACCCATCTTATAATTAAATCATTCTTACTTGTGCCACAAAATAAACATACATCATTCATAAAAACCCAATAAATAAAATGGGTTTCAAAAACATCATCCCATCATCACATAAACCATATTAAAGAAATCGATATCATTTCATAATAAGAGAAGTGAAACCATGTAAATCGTAGAGACATTATACTTGAAACATACACATATGAAATAATGTCATCTTAGATGAAAAATGGTTTCTGATAAAACACTTGAAATGAATTATTGAGGAAAATATCCTTTTTTTTTCTTCATAATCATTTTATTTTTCACAAAATGTCGTGGAATTTTAAAAGAAAAGGATTTTGTGGAAAATAGTCATGAAATCTTTGGAGGAAGATTCATGAAAACAAGTCTTTATAAAACCATAAAAATCTTTTCATGCTGTATACGTTAAAAAAACATTCTTCTCATACTTTTGTCGAAAAAGTCAAAAAGTACCTTGCATGGTAAATAAAAGAAAGATTCCTTCCATAACATTGGTTAAAATTAAAAAATGGGTAAAAATGACTTTAATCATACATGAAACCATTTTTAGGAAACATGGACATGGATGATAACAGTAACCGCAGTAAATACTTACGAATAAACAATCTCGGATAAGATCGAGATTGGAATAGTTATCCCTTACCTTTCGGTCTGATATGCTTCGTACGTATCCAATCCTACTGTATAATGATTTAAATAATCTCATTGACTTATTAGTGAATCATTTTCATTGTTATTATATCATATATGGTTCACTTATGACTTTATATTACCCGTTCGTTTGTAAATTCATGTTAAATAGCGTTTTGGGTAAAATCGTCTCATTTTTCGTTCGTGTTTTAACTTGTAATTATTCATATGATTACTTAGATCGTGATTACTTACTTGCAGAATGTAAAACATTATTTATATATAATATATATTAATAATATTCAAATATATAATGGATCGATAAATGGAAATAAATACACCGTTCATGGAGACGGTAGGTCGTACGTACACATGAACGTTGTTTTCGTTTCCTTATTGAATTGAATGGAATTAAGTAGATGAAATAAATATATATATATATACAAAAATCTAGTAGCATTATTATGTCATATATTTCATGATTACTTATTATATATACATTATAATCATTCTTGAATGGTTATCATGGAGATTTAACCTCATCGCGTCATGGAGACGGTATTCCGTACATACGCACGAGCGATGATATCATTCCCATGATCATCAAATTGTATTAAAGTTTATGTATAATATTATAGAATCAATATCACTTTAAAATAATCATATATATTCATTACCTTCACCATTATACCCATCCAAGTAAGGTGGTGGTGGAAAATGGATTACACCACGACGTGGAGACGATTTTCCGTACGTACGCACGCACGGTGATTTATTTTTCCGTAGGATGGATAGATGGTGAAATATGGTTGTTTAATAATTATAATAACACATCCTTATATGATTAAAACTGATGTTATTACTTCATAATGAAACAATTAATGAAGAAGAAGTAAAAGAAAAAATAAAGTTGAAGGAATCGGTAACAGACATTACCTCTTCTTTGAAGTGCCTCTTTGAGACCTCCTCTTTGGGCACTAAAATTGGTCTTTTAAGAAGACCAGGACCTATAGGATTTTTCTAGGTAAGTGTAGAAGAGAATTTGGCAGGGGTTGACCGAGCATAAAGGCTCAAAGTTGTGTGATTAAGTGAGGGAGGAGGTGCCCTTTTATAAGGGAGGAGAGGGGCACCTTTGGAATAACTAAAACTATTATTTTATTATAAAGTCATATTTGGTTTTTAATAGCTCCAAATTGACTTATTTAGAATATAATGTGGGGATGGGTCGAGATCCTCAAATACAATATAATTTAGACAAGTTGAGGTTTCAATTTTAACCTTATCATTTAGATTTAACTTTATGTTAGATAAATTAACTTTTACCGTGTCTTCTTGTTTTCTTACACAATAAGGTTAATAAACAAAATATAACAAGCAAAAATAACCCCAAGTTGTTTATTACTAATATATATAACCTTATATAAGTCATTTGGAAGAACCTTAGATTTTTAGGAATAAAATAACTATTAATAATATAATATTTGTTTTAAAAACTATTTTATGTCAATTTTGACACTATTTTGTAATTGATTTTTTTGTGAAAATCATAACAGAATGATTAGTTAGAAATAAGTTAACTAAATCCATACTAACATGTCATATTAACCTTGAAAATTAGTTTAATTCATAAAAAGTCTCAAATTACATTTATTTGGGTATTTATAACATCAATTATGTCAATATTTCATTAATAAGATAATTACTGCATCATCTTTGTGTCAAAAATAAATTAAATTATTTAATGTGTAAAAATTATAAATAAAATACCATTATTAAGGAAATATTTTTAGATCTCTAATGAATATTTATAGTCTTATTTATCTTATGTATAACCCTATATTAAAAATGATTTACTTATTAAACATTGATTTTAACTATTTTAACCCTTCTTTAAATAAATTAATATTAAATGTCCTAATCTAATCCAAGTGGGCCTAAATGGTCATATTTTATTCCTAAGGTTGTTTTTGGTCGAATTATTTTTATCCAATAGAATTAGGACTTGTGTTAGGGTAATAATAATATCATTTTTACTCTTAATTATCCTATTTACTTTTAACCGTGGTAAATAATATTAAAAAGTTACTATTCACCAAAAAATATTTTCATCTCATCGAACCACATTTTAGTACTTGGTATTAACTGTGTCCTTAGGATTTTCAAAATTCCACACACAGAAGCGGTAAAATTATGATTTATGAAAAATTCAGTTTTTTTAACTACCACTTAGTGGATTCACTATTTATCAAAAAATTAAAGTTTCCAGAAAAATACCAAATATTAGGCCTAAGCTATATTTGATATTATGAATTCAAAAATGATGTCTATTTTACCAAATTAAAAATATATCAGTTGCATTAATTAATTTAAAAATTAATTCCTGTCATCAAAACAAATAGCGTGTTTTTAAGAGATAATAACTATCAAAAGATTGACACTTGTTTATGTCTGGTTTTAATGTGAAATTACATCCAATGACCAAAATTGTATTAAATGGTAAAAATATATTCTAAATATACTTTAAAACCACTCAAATTAATTATTTATCACTATTAATTATTTCTATTTAAAAAATTGTTTTTAAGTAAAATTTAGTAAATTTCACTATTTATCAGAATAGGAATGTTATCCGAAAAGTACCATAATATCACCCTAAGCTAATTTCGATATTCCGAATCCAAAAATGAAGTCTATTTTGATTGTTAAAATTTATAAAATTTTAAAAAGTGCGTATTACTATTCATAACTGCTAGTTCATAATAATATTATAATAATATCTCGTTTAGTGAAACTCGGTATTGTCTACTACACACGCTATCGAGGAAGATCTTTATTGTGTGTAATGCAAGCCAAGTCAGGGCTGCGTGTAGTGAACACTCTGTTTGGTGTTGTATATAATAAAAAATTATTTCATTTAGACATTAAACAAAATCTATACATAATGTTGCGTAGAATAGTTTCTACAAAACGAACTTGAAATTGTGTGTAACGTGAACCAAGAATAGTGTTGCATATACTGCAAGCAAATACGGTGTTGCGTATATCACAAGCTAATTTTGGTTTAGCGTACAACACAAGACATTAAAAAGAATATTTTTCATAAAATATCGTGGTGTTACATTATACCCCCCTTAAAATGAATTTCGACCTTGAAATTCGTCGGGGTTATAAATGGTTTATTACAGGAGAGTTTCTTTCATAGAAACCCACATCGTAAAAAGTAATACTAAAACTAAATTTAAAAAAGGAATGTTAGAAAAATATCGGATACCCAAATAACTCATCACTGGGTTTCCACATAGGATAACATAGGAGAAAATATGGATATGGAGGAGAAATCTGACCAGTATGTTCTGATGGAGAGTGGTAGAGAACATTGCTACGAAAAAGCCATCAATCAAAAAGCCATAGATTTGAGCTGATCTAACGTACCATCTGATTAATCAGATATAAGGGCACTAGGAAAAAAATTTGGTTTTCATGATCATTTCCCTAAAGTTGATGAAATTTGAATTAGAGGAAATAATTTCGTCATTTTGGTACAGTCTCGCCGTTGGTCGTTATTTGGACAACTTCCACTTCATCTCTTAAAGAAATGAAGATGAATTTGTCATTAATGAAGTGTTAGTAGATCATGTGATAGAATGATGGGTCATTCCATCTGTCTCAAACAAAAGGTTATAAAAGTTATCAAAAATACATAAGTCCATCTATAGTGAGATTAATCATATATGGTTCCTAAAATGGACTTATTCTTCATATATCATACTGCATAATATAATAAAACTAGTTTCTACTAAATAGGGACTTCCTGTAGGCCAGTGGTAGGTGATAAAGGCCAGTTGCACTTCAGTTGTGGGTTCGATTCCCATAGCCTTATCCGACGCGATCAACTATCTCCCATCCTGTAGGTTGTCCTTTTTCTAAAACTACATTACTATAACATCCCATCAATAATATCAAAAAAACTTCTATCCTTAAACAATACTAACTTATGTCCAATATAATGCATTACAATCTTTAGGTTTATCCATAATACTGCAGTCCACTCTCATATTATAGTGAAAACGATTACCAGAGATTTCATATAACAAGCATTTTAATACCATCGTTGATCCCCATATATCATAAGATATGTCTTGTTGGTCGCATTCTAAACATTCGAAGGCCTTAATAATGTATTCTCTTGAAAAATTAAAACCCATTGAATCTTAATGAAAACATGAGTGCTGTCAAAAGTTAACTCTTTCCACATACCAAAACCCAAAATTCTTTATACTCAAACCATGATATAACTATTTCCTTATATCAGTCATGAGCTCATGAATACCGTCAAACATTTCATTTTCTCTTTATCCCTTCATTATTCGGATATCATCTTTTTTCCAAAAATATCTCAATCACTTTCTATGGTTACTGGTACTATAAAATTATTGAAAACCACAAAAGACCAATACATAAATATTCCAATATTCCACGATACTATATACAAAATTATTTTGGAATCCCATTACTTTAACACTTAATCATTACACCACCTCGTTGTCATATTCAACATCACCAATAGTGATCGCATGTGACTTCCCTTTGTCATTTTTCTTAAGTGGTTGCTCATGTCGATCATCACTAACCCATGTATTAGGTTATTTATTAGCATAATGCCCTGTTTCCTTGAACTTGAAGCATTGAAGTGTTGGTGGTGCGTTCTCTGTAGTCTTTTCTTTTGTCACATCATTAGCAACCCTTTTTCCATTACTTCGACACTCAGCTGCTTGATGACCTTATTTTCCACACTTAAAACATTTTCTAGTCCCTTTATGACAATCTCCACCATACTTCTTTCCACACTTTGAGCATAAAGAAACATTCATATACTTTTCACCATTATTCTGAGATTTCTCCTTGAACTCCATCTTTCGTTTCTTGTCAAAACCATGAGATGGATAAGTAACACCAACTTCCATTTTTACCTTGATAACACAACGCACAATTTCTTTATAGCTACTGAAGTCTCTTATAGCTAATGCCCTTCGAAGATTTGATTTTAAGCCACTGAAGAATCGATTAACTTTACTTTCAGGTTGGATGATAAGGCAAGATGCATACCTTGCAATCCTTGTAAAATTCGCTTCATATATACCAACAGATTCATCATCCTTTTACTTTAGTTCAAGAAACTCCTACACCATCTTTGTTTGAAGAATATGAGGGAAGTACTTATTGAAAAATAAGTTCTTGAACTCGTCCCATTCCATGGACTCAATTTCATCTCTTGGCTTTGTATTCTTGATATGATTCCACCATTGATCAGCTTCACCTTCCAAATGATATACTGCTAAGATGACTTTATCATGTTCAGAACATTGAAGAACTGAAAATATCTTTTCGGTGGTACTGATCCACTGTTCAGCAACAAGTGGATCAGAAGACCCACTGAAAGAAGGTGGACGTTGCCTCATGAAGGACTCAATAGAATATTGTTCCCTTCTCTGCTCATTTGGAATTCCAGAATTATTCATAGCTTGTGTAATTATAGCAATAAGGTTTTTCACTCCATCTCCCATTACATTTGTTTGTTCAGAAGGAAAATCATTGCATTGTCAATTGTATTGATCAACACGGTTCCTTCGGGTTCCAGCCATCGTCTAAAACCCAAAAAGAATAGTGTGAGAGTCAAAAATCATGCTAGGGAAAACAACATAATAAAGGGGGAGTACCTTCAATATCTAGAATCTTAGGATTAATTCTAAGATCATTACCATAATTCTAGGACTATAACCCTATACTTACACTTAACCTTAGTGACATCCCTAGAAATACCTTAGAAATATCTCTAGGGATCTCACAAAAGTTATTGCATCCTAGTTTCCAAAGGTTGACTAAACCATTCCTCTGATACCAACTATAGAGACCCGAAGCTTGACATACATGGACATTCCATTAATTTTGAGGAATACTTAATACATAACAAAAAAAGACACACAAGGACATTAATAGTTTAGTGTCTTTGGAAACATGGAACACAATCTTCTATTCATGGTGAAAGATAGTCAACATCTCCCAAAAAGATCTTCCACTTTTTGTTTCCTTATCCTAAACCTTTCTTTTAATCCTGGGGGAAAATAAAACATAAAAATGGTGAGCTCAAATGCTCAGTAAGTGTAGGCATGGATAAAATAAAACAGACCATATACATTTTAACTTAAAAACAAGAACATAATGTTTAAACATCAAAATCTTGAGCAACGACATAAAACATGGAAGTACATAAAGAATTGATCATAATGGAACATAATACATGATAAAATAGCATTGGAATAAAACATGTAATTGTGGCATCCATTAATCACATGTAATGATTTCCATAGTAGCCAAGGCATTCCTGCCAAGACCATCTTAGTGGACAAAGTCCCTTTCTGAATCGAGTTCACTCCTCATTCTAGTCTTGTAATACTGAACCAGATTAACATACCATTCCAGACATGTCTATCTCATGAGATATGAATCTTTACCCAATGCATTAGAGGGAGATATAGGTCCCACCCATCTCATAATGATATCATTCATACTTGTGCCACAAAATAAACATACATCATTCATAAAAACCCAATAAATAAAATGGGTTTCATAAACATCATCCCATCATCACATAATCCATATAAAACAAATGAATATCATTTCATAATAAGATAAGTTAAACTATGTAAATCATAGAGACATTATACTTGAAACATACACATGTGAAATAATGTCATCTTAGATGAAAAATGGTTTTTATAAAACACATGAAATGAATTCCTGAGGAAAATATCATTTTTTCTTCAAAATCAATTTCTTTCCACAAAATGTCATGCAATTTTAAAAGAAAAGGATTTTTTTCAAAATAGTCATGAAATCTTTTGGAGTAATATTCATGAAAACATGGCTTTATAAAACCGTAAAAATCATTTCATGCCGTATACATTAAAAAAACATTCTTCTCGTACTTTTTTCGAAAAAGACAAAAAGTACCTTGTAGGGTAAATAAAAGAAATATTCCTTCCATACAATTGGGTAAAAGTAAAAATGCGTAAAAAATTCTTTAAACATACATGAAACCATTTTTAGGAAACATGGACATGGATGATAATAATAACCTTAGTAAATACTAACGAATAAACAATCTCAGATAAGAACGATATTGAAATAGTTATCCCTTACCTTAGGTCCGATATGCTTCATACATATAAAAACCTCATATATAATGATTTAAATAATGTAATTGACTTATTACAAAATCATATTCGTTGTTATTATATCATATATGGTTCAATTATGACTTTATATTACCCGTTCTTTTGTAAATTCATGTTAAAGTAGCATTTTGGGTAAAATCGTCTCATTTGTCGTTCGTGTTTTAACTTGTAATTGTTCATATGATTACTTAGATCATGATTACTTACATCCAGAATGTAAAACATGCTTTATATATAATTTATATTCAGAATATACATATATATAATGGATCGATAAATGGAAATAAATACACCGTTCATGGAGACGGTAGGCCGTACACACGCATGAACCCTATTTTCGTTTCCTTATTGAATTGAATAGAATTAAGTAGATGACATAAATATATATATACCTAAATCCAGTAGAATTATTATGTCATATATTTCATGATTACTTATTATATATACTTTATAATCATTATTGAATGGTTATCATGGAGAGTGAATCTCATCGCGTCGTGGAGACGGTATTTCGTACGTATGCATGAGAGATGATATCATTGCCATGATCGTAGAATTGTATTAAAGTGTATTTATAATATTAAAAAATAATTATAACTTTACAATAATCATATATATTCATTACTTTCACCATTATACCCATCCAAGTAAGGTGGTGGTGGAAAATAGATTACACCACGACGTGGAGACGGTATTCTGTACGTACGCACACACGGTGATTTCTTTTTCCATAGGATGGATAAATGGGGAAATATGGTTGTTTAATACTTATAAAAACATATCATTATATGAGTGATACTGATTTTATTACGTCATAATGAAACAACTAAATAATAATAAGTAGAAGAAGAAATAAAGTTGAAAAAATCAGTAACGGACATTACCTCTTCTTTGAAGCGCCTCTTTGAGACCTCCTCTTAGGGCACTAAAATTGGTCTTTGAAGAATAAAAAGACCTCTAGGATGTTTCTAGGGAAGTGGAGAATTGAATTTGGAAGGGGTTTTCCGATCTTGAAGGCTCAAGGTGGTGTGAGGAAGAGAGGGAGGAGGTGCCTTTTTATAAGGGAGGAGTGGGGCACCTTTGGAATAAGTAAAAATATTATTTTATTATAAAGTCATATTCGGTTTTTAATAACTCCAAATTGAGTTATTTCTAAGATAAGGTGGGGATGGGTCGAAATAATCTAATGCAATAGAATTTAGACAAGTTTAGGTTTCTATTTTAATGTTATCATTTAGATTTAACTTTACGTTAGATAATTTATCTTTTACCGTGTCTTCTTGTTTTCTTACACTATAAGGTTAATAAACTTACTATAACAAGCCAAACGATCCCCAAGTTGTTTATTATTAATATATATAACCTTATCTAAGTCATTTGGCCAATAATTAGATTTTTAGGAATAAAATAACAATTAATAATATAATACTTAAAAAACTATTTTATGTCAATTTTTACACTATTTGGTAATTGTTTTTTGTGAAAATCATAACAGAATGATTAGTTCGAAAAAAGTTAACTAAATCAATAAAAACATGTCATATTAACCTATAAATTTTTTTTAATTCATAAAATGTCTCAAATTACATTTATTTTGGTATTTATAACATCAATTATGTCAATATTTCATTAATAAGATAATTACTGCATCATCTTTGTGTCATAAATAAATTAAATTATTTAATGTATAAAAATTATAAATAAAATACCATTATGTAAGAAATCATTTTATATTTCTAATGAATATTTATAGTCGAATTTATCTTATGTATTACCCTATATTAAAAATGATTTAATTATTTAACATTGATTTTAACTATTTTAACCCTTCTTTAAATAAATTAATATTAAATGTCCTAATCTAATCCAAGTGGGCCTAAATGGTCATATTTTATTCCTAAGGTTGTTTTTGGTCGAATTACTCTTATCCAATAGAATTAGTTCTTGTGTTAGGGTAATAATAATATCATTTTTACCCTTAATTATCCTATTTACTTTTAACCGTGGTAAATAAAAGTAAAAAGTTACTATTCACCAAAAAATATTTTCATCTCATTGAACCATATTTTTGTCCTTTATATTAACCGTGTCTCTCAGATTTTAAAAATTCCACCCATAGAAGAGGTAAAATTATGTTTTATGAAAAATTCATTTTTTTAACTAGCACTAAGTACTATTCATCAAAAAAATGAAAGTTTCCAGAAAAATACCACAAATTAGGCCTAAGCTATATTTGATATTATGAATTAAAAAATGATTTCTATTTTACCAAATTCAAAACATATCAGTCGCATTAATTAATTTAAAAATTAATTCCCGTCGTCAAAACAAATATCGTGTTTTTAAGAGATAATAACTATCAAAAGATTGACACTTGTTTATGTCTGGTTTAAATGTGAAATTACATCCAATGACCAACATTGTATTAAATGGTAAAAATATATTCTAAATATACTTTAAAACCACTCAAATTAATTATTTATCACTATTAATTATTTCGATTAAAAAAGATGTTTTTAATTAAAATTATTTAATTTTCACTATTCATCAGAATATGAAAGTTATCCGAAAGTACCAAAATTTCACCCTAAGATAATTTCGATATTCCGAATCCAAAAATGAAGTCCATTTTGAAAGAAAAAAATCTTAAAATTTCAAAAAGTGGGTATTACTATTCATAACGGCTAGTTCATAATAATATTATAATAATATCTTGTTTAGTGAAACTCGGTATTGCGTACTACACACGCTATCGGGGAAGGTCTTTATTGTGTGTAATGTAAGCCAAGTCATGGTTGCATGTAGTGAAATCTCTATTTGGTTTTGCGTATAATCAAAACTTATTTCATTTATACATTAAACAAAATATATACACAATGTTGTGTACAATAGTTTCTACAAAACAAACTTGAAATTGTGTGTAACGCGTGCCAAGAATAGTGTTGCGTATACTGCAAGAAAATATGGGGCTGCGTATATCACAAGATAATTTTGGTGTAGCGTACAACACAAGACATTAAAAAGAATATTTTTCATAATATCTCGGGGTGTTACACCCATTGCACCTACTCATAGATGCACACATGATCCTCTGCGATCTCCACCTCTGTAGGGACCAACATTCACTCACATGGGAGATCAATGATAATGGAGCTTCTTATTCCATGGCAGTACATTCTATTATATTTCCTGCAACCTGATCATGACAGTTCTCGAAAGTATGTTCAATGTCACCTCTCCTATCACATCCATATAACCACCCCTATCCCGGATTCCATGCTCCTCTATGTGGTCCTTGTGTCTCATGACAACTTGTCAGATTCTATTAATGGGGAGTTTTCCTATGTCGAGACTCTACCGATAAGTTCCTGCTAGCAGAAGCAGATGACTCTGCCCAATGACCCTTACTACTAGACCGACCTCTATGAAATCCTTATGAAAACAGTCTATCCATCACTAGAATGCACTCAATCACTTCATCATAAGGGGGAAATAATAGGTGTACCACACTAGAAAATCTGACACTATAGGGACCCTTCTCAAACTTCAATGCTCGAGTGTAGACTTCCAAAACCATATCTATAGGGTACCACATGAGGTCTATGAACTACATGACAAACTAAGCAACTATCATTCATCCCTACATCATCACACGATGATCCTAAATTTGAGCTATGAATACAAATGATGGGTAGTACATCTCATGAAATAACTACTATAAATCACTCTATGAGTGTGTCAACACATCATGTATCGATGTGGATATAATCCACTAGATCTGAACTTCCCTATATAAATAACAATATTAAAATGTTAAGAACTAATCAATCACTTTCCGGATATGTCAAGAATCATGAAAAAACAACTCTTGGAAATCCCCCACTGGTTAGGGATCAGGCTCACTGTGTAATCTTAGTGGCCCCTACCATTCGAACTCACCGACTGAGCTATGTATATGTACATCCTCACCTTTCTATAATAGTATTTTCTATAACTTTTTATGAGGTGGTGTTTCTACATACCCTCCTTGAGTAATGTTCTCACATGATAGCCCATGAACTGAGGCATCATCAATCACTGGGTTGTTTCCACAATCATAAATATGTATCCAAGCATGTTATCTCCATTGAGGCATCGTGTATATTTTAAAAAGTCATAACCCAACCATATGAGAATATATATATATATATGGAGATAAAACAACAGGAAAATTCGTAGATACCATTATATATGATGCATGTATCACTGTTTCCTATAGCCAATGTGTCAATATGTATATTCCACAAGTAGGTGGTAAGAGTCAGGATGTATTGATACATAGACCCCTGACCCAACACTGGGATTCCATTTAATAAAATATATGATTCTGGCACTTTGAATCCATTTCCATATGTTCCAATATAATCCTCATCTGGGGATATAATTTCTATATAATATCCCAATGTTTGAACCCCTATAATACTGATTTTCTATGACTTGAACAACCTAATCCTTTCTGGCTGGTGGAATATTGGGAATGTACTACACTATGACAATCTACATAGGCTAGAGGGTGGAAACCAGTGATGAAAGATATTACTGACACATGAATACATTACCTCCCCTACCATTACACATGCAACAAACCATTTCCATTAATAAGTGAAGAATAATAAATATAAACAATATTAACAACTACAGTAACAAAGATTCATGTGAAAACATCAATGAAATACAAGAATAAGACACTGTAATATATAAAATAAATTCAAAAATGCATGCCCAACCAGAAATATGTTCAAACCATACTGTAATTGGAAATGTAAATTTGACAGACCCCAACTCCATATCTACAATAATTGACCACTATACACAATAAAATGCACCAAGGTATCCCCTATGCACCACTATAATCACTGATGACCTATCCATTTTCTATATAAGACATGACACATATATAAAAAAATCATACAGGGGTGAGTATATACTACCCAGTATGAAGTCCAAAATGATTTTCGAAAAATAATATACATTATATATGTGGAAAACATAACCCATAGACAGTGATAAATGAATAATAATCAACAAAAATATATAAGAATAACCAAACCCCATTAGAATATTGATAGGGGGTCACCATCTCATATCCCCCCAATAAAATATTATTCCAATAGTTCTATGTATCCCATCAATGATGCATAGAATCTCATATGTCTATCTATAATGTTATCCATTTGGATTGCAAAAACTATTCCACCACACTGTATAATCGATGGGTAACTATCTCTAAGTAGAGGAACCACACTATAGTGTGTTTAGGGGGGGGGGGGTATCTAATCAGTTTAACGAGGAGCCACTCCCTAATATGATATGGTTACCACTCCATTGATAGAGGTCCGACACACCAGTGGGATATGGGGTACAACATAGCAGATAGACGACACACACCCTAGTTTGAAAATGGGTTCCAATCATTAGAGAGTGGACCCAACGCCTAGTATTATAGGGGGTACCACTCACTAGGTAGATAACCTACACACATGTATGATAGGGGGTACCACTCAGCGAATAGATGACCATAATCCCTGTATGATAATGGGGTACCACATAGTATATTGTTGATCATCACCCTAGAACGATAAGGGGTACCGCTAAGAAGATAGTGGACCCACCCCTAGTCCATAATTGGGGTACCACATTGTATATAGTAGACCCATTCCCTAGTACATATGTGATGTACCACTTATAAGACATGTGAACCATTCTGTTGTCCATCAAGGGAGTACCACTCTAATGATCTCTATACCATATAATATTTTCCAAAGAATCACCACACTTGGAACACCTCGAATATTATCTCACAATCCACTATGAATGAAACCATCATGTATTATAATGAAAAATATTTATGAATGGATACTCACTGGCCAAAATCCATGTCCAAATAAAGGATATACTAAAGGTAAAATATTACTAAAATGATAATGGAATACTAGTCAACCACATGGTGTGTGGTCCCACTATAATTCCCATATGTTTCCTCAATAGTAGATAGATCAGTTTCCATGAATCCATAAATGGAACAAAATGAGAAAACACAACATGTCTCATCCACCTAGGGTCGAGTCGTGTTCTCTTGGTTGTGTCTGTGTACCCTGCTTATATCCATTCAAATATCTCATGTAGCTCATTAATCTCCCATGTCACAACCCAAAATTCTCTAGATCTCAGATACCTGAAGCCATCCCCAAAATTATGAATATATAGTGATTCATCCTCATAACTTCAATCCATTCATTCTAAGCACATCCATCTTGAATCTAGTGGTCCGATCATGGTTACACCGACCCGACAATCATCAAATTCTGATCCCATAGTACAATTATATAGAATTAAGAAAACAGGTATAGTAAAGGCAAAAGAACAATGGTTATATAAAACATTGACCAGGTTTGTTAGAAAAAAGTTAAAAAACTATGTATTGGCATGGGTGAGTTCTTGAAAAAATGATTTGATAAATTTAATTAAAAAATTTATTTTTCATTGGTCTCATGAAAAGTATCCATTTAATCAGAGATCAATAAGAAGGTTTATAATATATTCTAAAATAAGTTAATAATGTTTTCAAAAAAATTATCTATATTACATTAATTTGGATCAATCCCTGCAAATGAACATTGTTTCTATCAAATGTTGGGATCTATTGCATTCTATTAACCTTGATTCACCTAGATCTGGAATATCATAATCCTATTATCTCAATTCATTGACTCTGCGTGTTAAAAGTATCCAATCAATTGTTCTATGATTATGTGGGTAACCCATTAGATTCTTACACATAGGAAATTTATAGAGTAAAATGTATTTTTTACAGTAAACGATTTAATTAAAAAAATTAATAATTAATTCAATTATTGAACCTTTCAATGATCACCTTATCTGAACGTCCCATGTTGAACAATTTTAGTTCATTTCTAGGGAAAAACCCATGCTCCGAATTCAACCATTGTATCCAATTATTTTGATTCATAGTTTATAAGTTATATTATAATTCCTGAAAAACATTGTGTGTTTGTGTGATATAAAATTTAGTCAATAATTTTATGAAATTATTTATGGGAACACTGACCCATGGAATCGTGAGATATCTCAGTTCCTCGCTCAGACAATATTTCCCAAAATATTTCTGTGTATAAAAATAAAAAAGTGCCTTTATATAGTTCTCATCCAGTTTTCCATTTTTGGGAATTATCTTCTCAACATGCCCTATAATATGGTTAAGAATGCACAGGTCCTCATCTCTATCATTTTCATAGATCTTATGTAGGGTGGGGGATTTCAAATAATGGAAAACATTGTCAAAACATTCCTTGAATTAATGACTGATCCACCTATGCCTTCACTAGGATGCCTTTAATTTTCCCTAAATGCCCTCTTAACAATGTATTCTACTTATGAAATACCAATTCATATCTAGATTTCTTCCATATACTATTACCTTTATATGGAAAATTATTCCAACACTAAAAACTTCATGACGAATTATCAAAAACTCTAATAATAAAATATTAAATCATATTGTCAATAATCGTACAGTAATCAACTCTTCTCCCAAAAACCAATGTTTTCAATTAATCTAACATTTCTTGTTAAAAAATTCATCTCAATCCTTTATGGTTCGTAACAATATGGATCTTGTTTGTATTCATTCATATGGTATGGATTTTTTTTACTTTCACATTTATTCATTATAAATGATTGGAAGTTTATTAGGATGTATAATTATTGGATTGGTCACACCACATTTCTGGTAGAGTAATGTTATTTCTTGTGATTGTAAGCTAATTAGAAACCCATTATCTATGTCTTATACAGAGGTAATTGTTTCTTGAACTCATCCCCATATAAACATAGATCTCTCTTTGGGTATAATCTCTCATGATTTTGGGGTTTTGTTGGTTATAATTGGGATGCCACGAAGCTTATTTCTTTTGTAGTAAAAATAATATGGTTTTAATATATATTAATTTTATAGAAATTGAATAAAAAACAAAAAATAGACACAATTATATTTATTTAAATAAGACACTGAAGTGTTTACAAGACACTAAGACCACAAGAAGCCATTATACAAAAAAATACCTATTAAAATCCCTATAAAAATTATAAGGAGACCACCCAAAACAACGAGAACACCAAGAAGATAATATGGGTCCTTAGGATCTATCAAAACAAATATTAGTATTTCCAAGGATATTGTGGCCACACTAATCACCAATGGAAATACGTAAACCATCTTCTTTTATTGTCTTGAGTTTTGGAACACTATAATGCATGGTTTTATAAAGGATCTTCCCGACCATTACCCCTTAGGGACCGTACTGTATGATAGTGACCGTTGAGTTCTAATGACTATAATTATAGTAGTTGGTCTCTTCTATGGTTTAATAAAAAATATCTAATGTATTTTTTCAAAACATTTATGTTATGAAAATTAATCAAAACCAATTAATATGAGTTTTTAAAGGACAAATATTTAATACTATGAGTTACACAGAATTGATTTTAATGAGATGATGATTTCAAATGTTTTATAAATATTTTTAATATCTTTTAAATGTACTCCTTCTTGAAACATAAATCCAAACTATGTTTTTTATTTCTATATAATATTATAAAAGTTTTCATATGGATAATTTAAGGTTATAACATGGTATTGTAAAACATTAGTGTTTATAAATAATTTTAGTTATGGAAAGGTATAATTGAATTTTTCATCATTAATATTTCATGTTTAAAGAAAAGTCATGTATTATAAAATTTAAGTTGTCATATGTATAGTTAAATTTGATGTAATTTTTTTATGACTTAGTAATTTTGAAAGATGGTTTTTATTACAAAAATTAATCCCTTTAGGGAGAGCCCCTTAACCCAGGCCAAGCGAAGGTAGCTCATGCTAGGTGGAGGATCCTAGCCCTTAGCCTCAGCTCAGACCGACCTGACTGTTGGAATAGTTTCCACTAAGGGCACACATGATCACATGAAGGATTGGAGCACGCCACTTTGGGCGCGAGGCTACGATGAGGTAGGGTTAAGCCGAGGCCTGCTGGGGCCTGGGGACTATGTATAAAGATCCCTTGTGTGTGTCTTGGGTTTTTCAAAGACGATGTTTGGAGTCTCAGGCTTATAAATAGATGAAAAATATCTCCCCATTTCGATGTGGGACAACTATAATCACCAGGGATCAAATCTGGTTCGCCGGATCACGTCGCACATGATCTGGGCCATCGATGTCGATCCAGCGCTCAACCTTCAACAACCATGGTATACCTATGCATGTTCTGTACACCGTCTAATCTGAAGATGATCTAATCTTGGACATCCGAGGTTTTTGAAGCACCCCATTGAAACATAGACATCTAACCAAGTCGTAGATCAAATCTGAGCTGCCCATTCTTTTAAATCTTGCGGACGAACCTCAACCATCAGATCGATGCTAGATCAGATCTTGGTTTTCCACCCAATCTTTAGTTATTCTTTTCCCACAACGTCTCTTTCTTCTTATTCGCATGCGCCGAACTAGTAAACCACATAACTCCTACTTGCACCATTTTTACTTCAACCATGACCACCGGTGGACCCTCCTTGCCATCCATTTTTCCCCAAGGCCATTCCAGCCAATTAATACACCGAATTTTATTAGTGGCATTAAATTATCTTTTTCTTTTATACATATTATAATTCTTAAAATGCTCGATTTCACCCAAAAGAATTCCTTGACATTTCCTCCTCCTCCCGCACTTTCTTCAGGAACCTACAAACTCTTCCCGAGCCCACTCCTCCCTCCTCGAACTAATGTAAGTGTTTTAAATTCTCATTGTTTTGTTTTTCTGAGATTATATACATATATATGCAAATAAAAGTCTATTTATAACATTTCTGTTCGGTTTAATAGTTCTTCTATGCCGAACCTAGGCCTTCAGGTTTTCGAGTTCAAGTAATATAATTGTTGTTAGAGTTCAATTATATTTTGTCTCTCTTGCACAATAATATGTTCTTAAACATTATATACTCAGATTATTGAAATATATAGGTATAATCATATATATAATCCTACATCATTGTGGTATAGTTGAAAACCGCAAATACCCGACCCTATGGTTTCTGTTTTTGAGTCCAAGAGTTTTTATAAACATAAAATTGTATTTTATACATGAAAAACAAAATTAGGTACTTTATATATATATATATATATGATTGTTTGTATTAAAGGTTTATGGATATATAAATGCTTTTATGATCATATGGTTTGGGTGAAAACCCTCAAACACCCGACCCTAGGTCTTTCAGATTTTGATTTATGCAATCTTTTAAACAAAAAGTAATATTTTATCCCCTCATTCATTGTATATATAAAATTATATATGTACAAATTTTTTTATAAATTACCATATGGTTTAAAATTAACCTCTATGATGTTTTGGATTCAAGTCCCCTACACTTTGAGTTTCAGAAATGAAGTTGATTTTTTTTTAAACATATGGAATTATATTTTCATATATGTTTATATATCATATACATGAAATTATATAATTGTATAGTATGTATAACCCACCTTATGGGCTGGTTTAAAATCTATCGACATTAGGCATTCATGATTCTATTGAAATTCTGATAAACATGTATGTGTCGTTTGAGTTTAGTGTAAGACGCCTAGGTATACCGAATTATTCACATATGTTATATGTGTGATCATGGTATACAGTTTTATAAATTTGATTTATAAATAAACATTTAAAATCTTATTTTTATGATTTGGGAAAATTATTTAATTAATTATACTAAAATATCAATGTCATGTGGGTGTCATGGATTTTTGTCTTTTACCGATTTTATACGTGATATGTTTTCAGTTATGTGAAAATATGTGTGTATACATACACTTATTCCTTTATTTTATTATATTTTTTCACATTCTGCAATGAAGGTATAAGACATGTGTTTCCAAAATATATTTAGTTTTTTTAACACTAATTTTTATATACACCATTCTGTATGAAAAACATACACAACACGAAACACTAAAT
This sequence comes from Viscum album, assembly GCA_963277665.1. NCBI lineage: Eukaryota > Viridiplantae > Streptophyta > Magnoliopsida > Santalales > Viscaceae > Viscum > Viscum album. The sequence goes on from OY728143.1 coordinate 230,510,017, forward strand.
GTGGATATTGCAATTACTTAAACTTATATGTGTTTAGTATATGAAATGTTTGATTTACCTTTTAATTAGTTATGCATCCAATTCCAATATATACTTGATCAATAAGATTTTATAATTTTAAGGATATCATTTCAAGTTATAAAACTTGTATTTACTTTACTACCTTGGATTTCATCACATATTCTATATTCTATATACACTATTCACCATTCAATGACAAATGCATGTAATAGTTAGTTTTTTATTAACCTTTTAATGCATTAATAACCTTATATATATGTAAATTTTAAAGTAAGAAATTTAACATTAATGAACACATATGGATCAAATTAAATTACTCAAGGTGGTATGGGACACATTGAATAATAAAAAATGTTAAATTAAATTATTCATGGTTGTATGGGACAATTTGAATAATGTTAAATATAGAAGCATGTAATATGTGATACTTAAAATAAAAAGTAATAAGTAACTTACTAATTCAAATTTGTATGTGAAATTTGATTTAGAGTGATGAGAAATGAATTGGACTTAGTATGTGATGGGTGGGGACCGATATAGCCCCTTGATGCATCAGTATGTTTCATTAGTCAAACTACGGTCTTGGCACAGGGCCTTGACAAATGATTATTTATGGTCCTGGCATAAGGCCTAGACAATATGGTTCTGATGTCCATCATATGCACATTTCTCATTATGGATTTGAAATTTAATTAACCAGAAGAATATTCAACTAGTAGAATATTCTAGGTTAAAGAACTTATATACAAGAAAATCAAAAGAAGTAAAAGTTATGGAAATGTATTTTTGCAGTACTCAACATCTTTATCTATTTTATATTTCTCAAGGAATTGGTTTTTTTTATTTTAGTGCAACTCTGATCATGTAATACTCTTAGTAAATAATTATGTACATTCATCTTAACACAGAATGTCTTTTAATTCTTACCTCGTATGAGCATGTCTATAATTGAATCATGTTAATTTTTAACTCTATTAGTATTCAATGAATTGTTCTCTTTTAATTTTTATGTTATGATACATGAGTCATATCATTTATTAAGAAAATGATTTATAGAATATTTAAAAATTATGATTTCCAATGTTGTAATTAGTTTATTTTGTTTTAAAACCCCTTACTAGGCATTCGCATGCTCACCCTACATTTCTGAATAATATTTTTAGGTATCAGTTTTTAGGTGAAGAAGTTTGACAGAAGTTCCTGCTTTCCCAAAACCTGAACCAAATTTGATCTTTTGTATAGGACATGATGTATAATTTATCCGTTAATTTTTTTTTGTTAAAAATTACACATCATTTAACATACCAAGTAAATAAAGAATAATACATTTAAATATTAATTAATATTTTTAAATTGAATATTTATTTTACATTAAAGGGGATGCTACCTTCGATAGCGTACCCAATACACACCAACAGGTTTCTTTGAAATCTTACGCTGCATAGTAATAATATAATTTTATTATTTTTAAATGGTAGTTAACACGTAGCCATTGTATTATTAGAAATGAATTAAAATAACAACAACAGGATTATACATGTTTTTTAAATGTATTTACATTTATCCATTAAATGTTAGAGGCGTAAAATGTGAATGAATCTAATTTTAAGGATAATTTTCTTTAAAAGGAAGATTTAGTGCTTTTTAAAGGCGAATTCAATTTATATCAAGTTTTTGTCCCTCATATATGTTATATTTGACAAAATAAAATTATTTTTTTATAATCGGGACGTCAAATTAACTTTGGATACAATTTTGGTATTTTTCGGATAAAATTCATTTTTTTGAATAATGGAAATACAATATTTTAAAACAAAAGTTCATTTTAATCTAATTTATTTATATAGTTACATTATTTTCTAATTGGTTCTAACGTGTAATTAGAGTATATTTTTACTATTTAATCCAATGTTTAACATTGGAATTAATTTTACATTAAAATTGTGCATAAAAAAGTGTCAATCTTTTGATAGTTATTATTTCTTAAAAACACGTTTTTTGGTTTGGCATCAGGAATTAATTTTAAATTAATTTTTTCCACTTATGTGTTTTGAATTTAGAAAAATGGATTACATATTTAGAATCAAGTGTTCCAAATTGTTTATATAGGTAACTTTTATTTTTATACATTTTAAATATTTACTTCAGTAAATATTTTATTTACCATGATTAAAGGGTAAAAATAATAAATAAGGGTAAATTATAATATTATAATAATATTAAATTACCCTAAAATGTGTCCTAATCCTATTTTATGATATATATACGACCATGGGCATACTTGGGTCGAATTTGGGACCCCCATGGATCCACATTGGAGTAATAATGACATTTTATATTAATTAATTCAAAGTAAAGACAAAAATGACATAAACAAATATCTTTTAGTAAATAAATTTTTACATGGGGTTATATAAGTTATATTATAGACTATAAATATTATTTGGAAATATAAAAATATTTCCTACATCATGGTAGTTTTTTATAATTTTTGGACATTAAATAAATTAAATTATTTATAACACAATAATTATGCAATATTTACCTCATTAATAAATTATATAAATAAATAAGATTATAAATATTAAAAAAATATCCAAAAAATGTCCAATTATTATTGGAGTATTTTATTTTGACCATGAGTCATCTTAAATTTTGTGTTAATGAATATTTTTCCTTTTGAAACTGAAGATGAGGTTATAATAAAATAATTGTTTCGAACATTCCTAAAAAGATCCCCTCCTCTCCCTTATAAAAAGCACTCACTTCTAACCCATTTATCACACTTCTGAAGCCTTTTTTCTCATAAAAACTCTCCTCCAATAATCTCCCATGATCCCTCTATTCATCTTAGTAGACATACCTTATGCCGAAAACACTTCATGAAACTCCTTTGGTTCAAACCAAAAGGAGTTACCCGATTTAAAGGTAATATCTTTTATTAAGTTCTTTTGTTTTATTTTATTTCTTCAAACCATAACCTCTTTTTTATTCCGTTATTTTGTAATAACACTATAATCCCAAATATAATTGGATGTTTTTATGAGATGGATTCAAACCACACATACACAAACCTCCATCTAATAGGTAAATAACACAATGTTTTTGTGGATGGAAAACTAACGCCTCACGAAATGATGATTGTTCAATTATCTCCTAACACCTCTCATGGTGGCCATTATGATAGAATATTATTTATATATGTTTTATATTATGTTATTGTTTTCTTTATTCTTCTTTATCTTTCATTTATATCATACATTTATTGTTTCCATAATTTGTAAACTCGATAATTTTATTTTAGGAAGTGCGAACTACCGCCCCCTCAAAGTGATATGACTCGTTAATGCCTTGTGTGGGATGAATTTAGGATGGAGTTAATGATATTTTTTAAAGTATCATATTTTAATTATAATATACGTTTGTATCATTATGTTTCATTCCATTGAAATATGAAATGGAAATGAAAGTAGCGTTCATGCGTACGTACAGCTTACCGTCTCCATGAACAATGCATTTCATTTCTTACATCCAAATGTTATGTAGTAATATAAATACATGTATATACTGGATATATATGATATATATGATATATACATAATTAATATAATTCTTCAGATAATGGATATTTGACCACATGGACAACTTGTAATTATAAGGTGTTCATTTTTACACAAGTACCAAATATCGACGAAACAACCGTTAATAAGATAAATGATTATATAATGTTTATACCATTGTAATAATTGATATAAAAGGAATAATAAACTTGAAAAGGTTCTTAAGAAAGTATAAAATAACTTTAGTTTATTATTTATGAGATTAAAGGATGATCGAGTAATGTCGGACATGAGGTAAGGGACTTCGTCTCAATCTCCATTTGTTGAGGCGTATTTTGTTTTATTCTAAAATTCGGTGTATAAATAACATTGTATTTTCATTTCATTCAACGAGAATATTTTCCTATGAGGAGTTTTACTAAATGACAAAAAAATACGGTTTCTTTTTTACGTAAGCGGTGACAATGACCTTTTCTGCCACCGCAAGTATTATTTGATCTTTGGCTTCCTTAACAAGCCGTAATGTTTTTAAAAAGAAAATAAATACCATATACTCTTTTTATGTATTTTGATCTTGAAAATGATTTTGATAATGGATTTGTTATTTTAATATTTTTAAATTATATATTGTGATTAAAATGTTGAAATGTTATCTTTCCTTTATTATTGTTTTATGTGTTATGAATATGTTATGGTTTTTGGGAATTGGTTATGCATACGGGTGGTTATATGATAAACCTAGGGTGAGTGAGCCCGAGATAGCTCTTTCATGCTTTGTGTAACATGATAGAGGTAAATGTGAATTTTTCTCCTAAGAGATTTAGTGAATATACTGTGATGGGTATTCCAAATGTAACTCCCTATGTAGCTGTGATAACTATAATATATGTATGATATGGATTCCAAAAGTTAACTTTCTTATTTATGTTTTCTACACGTTAATCATAAATATTATGATTTCACTAGGTATGTTAAAGAACATATGTTATGTATGTAATGATAAACTAATGTTTTCATTCTTTGTTTTATAATCCTTACTGAGATTTTTTTCTCATCCGATGTTTTGAAATGTTTTTCACGGGACTAAAAGATGAATAGGGCCAATGATGGGATCAAGGAAAGGTCATGCTGTCTAAAACATGGAACTATACATGATCCTTTTTTTCAAGTGTATTTATTTTTTGAAAAAAAATTTAACTGAGTAGAAGTGTCTACTTTGTAATATTTTGAGTTGTAATAGTTATGTTCTAATTCCCTAAAACTCTAAACCTGAAAATATCCTCAATGTGAATATTTCATTTAATTCAAGATTATGTAAAGTTTTAAAGCTGGGCCCTTATATTTGGTATCATAGGTCTGTTCAGATAACATTATGAGTTAGGTTATTGCTATATCAATATCTATAAGATAATTTATGTTAATGATATAGCATTTACATATTACCATGTTGCTTCACCTAAGATATTTCTATGTTTAGAATGGTTTTTTTGTAGAGGAAACAAGGTAGTTGTGTGGGGAAGGCATATAGAGGGAAATGAACTTCCAAATAAGCATCCTCCGATGGTCGTAATCAGAATTGAATAGTTTATTGCTGTGAGGGATCAGTTGAATTAGGTTATTACTGAAGGTTTGTAGAAAATATTTCAAAGTTATCTAGTAGAATGTCTAAGTTAACTCGAAAAGGTATTTATTTAATCTAGACAAGAGAATGTGATTATTGTTTTCAAGAATTGAAAAGAATAATGGTGAATGCTCCAGTTTTGGCTCTACCTTCTATAAATGGTGGGTTGGTTATCTACAGTGATGCTTAGTTGAAAGTACGTGGTTGTGTCATTATATATAATGATCAGGTAATTGATTATGCTTCATGTCAGTTGAATCATCGTGAGTTAAATTACCTAATAAATCATTTCCAATTAGCTACAAATGTTTTTTGCTTTAAAAATTTGGATGCATCATTTGTATGGAGTGAAATGGGAAATATATACTGACCTCAAATTTTTGAAGTATATATTCACTAAAAAAGAATTGAACATGATACAATGGATATGTTTGGAAATAATCAAGGATTATGATTGCACTATGCATTACCATCTAGGAAAGGAAAATAAAGTCTTTGATGCTTTGATTTGAAAAAGTAATGTTTCATTAAACATGATACATTTGGAAAGATATCCTTTTGTTTTTGATTTGATGACCTTTGACATACATGTTTTTGGTGCAGGAAATTATTATATTTTGTTTTAGGTGGAATTGGAATCATCTTTGTCAGATATGATTAAGTGATCACAGAAAGAACATATTGAGTAACAGAAAAAGGTATAGTTGGACCAAAACGGTAATTTTCCTGAATTTAACATTGATAATGTTTGTGTTTTGATGTTTGGGAAAAGATTATGTGTTCCTTGTTATTCACAGTCAAATAATGGGTTGTTATGTGAACCTCATAGTTCCCCGTTTTATGTTAATCCTAGCAGTACTATGATGTACATAGATCATTGAGAGTATTACTGGCGGGATGGAATGAAAAGAGATATTGATGATTATACTGTGAAGTGATTGACTTGTCAGTATGTTAAAGCAAAGTGGTAGTTACTGAAAGGTATTCTTCAGACTTTATTGGTGGTAGAATGGAAATGGGAAAATATATCCATGGACATTGTTGTGGGATTACCAAATACGTCAAGAGGTAACAATGAAATATGAGTTATTTTTGATCGATTGACTAAATTGGCTCATTTACTTCCTATTCGAGATAGTTTGTCTCTTGATAAACATTCTTGTTTTAATGATAAAGAGATATTCAGGTTTCATGGTGTTCCCCTCTCTATTGTATCTGATTGTGATCCCAGATTTACATCTATCTTTAGGACAGGCCTATAGAATTCACTGGTAACTGAATTAAAATTTATTACATATTTTAATCCAAAATCATATAGGAAGTGAGAACACACAATTCAGACCTTGGTAGATATGATACGAGTTTGTTAAATGGATTACCAGGGAATTTGGGACCAACATATTTCTTTTGTTGAATTTTCAAATAATAACAATTTTCATACCAGTATACAGATGGATCCATTTGAGGAATTATATGGAAAGCGTTGTTGAACTCCTTCTTTTTAGGATAAAGTAGGTGAATGAAAGCCGATGGGACCAAAATTGGTAGAAGAGATGGTATAAAAAGTTTAGTTGATTCAAAAGAACATGGGAACAACTCTGAGAATTCAGAAAAGCTATACGGATAACCTGAGGAATGATATATCTTTTGAGGTAGGTGATCATGTCTTTATCAATGTTTCTCCCTGGAAAAGTGTGATTCATTTTGGAAATAAGGGAATGTTTATTCCGAGGTTCATTGGACCTTATTAAATCCTTGAGATAGTTGGAGTAGTTTCATACAGAGTGGATTTACCCCCATGTTTATCTCACATACACAATGTTTTTCATATTTCAATGTTGAGAATGTATATGCCAGACACCTCTCATTTTATAAGCCATGAGGTAGTTCAGTTGGAAGCGAATCTCTCTTATGATGAACAACCAGTCCAGATTCTTGAACATAGAGAGAAAGTGATGTAGAATAAGGTAATTTTTCAGGTAAAGGTTTTGTGGAAAATCTATATGGTTGAAGAGGCAATGTGGGAATCGGAAAATGTTATGAGGGATAAATACCCCCTCTTATTTGATAAGTGAATAAAAATTATGAGGACACAATTCCCAAAAGGGGGGAAGATGTAACATCCCAAGTAAATAAAGAATAATACATTTGAATGTTAATTAATATTGGTAAATTAAATATTTATTTTACTTTAAAGGGGATGGTGTGTTCGATAGCGTACCCAATACGCAACAACGAGTTTCTATGAAATCTTATGTTGAACACTAATAATATAATATTTATATTTTAAATTCTAGTTAACGCCTAGCCATTGTATCGGCGGTAATGAATAGAAATATCTACAATATGATTATACAAGTTTGTTAAATGTTTTTACCTTTATCCAATAATTGTTAGAGGATTAAAATGTGAATGAATTTTATTTTAAGCATAATTTTCATTAAATTATCGATTTACCACTTTTTAATAGAGAATCCTCTTTAAATATAGTTTTATCACTCTTATATTTTTTATTTGAAAAAATAATATTATTTTTTAGAATTGGGACATCATAATTTACTTTGGATAACATATTGGTACTTCTCTGATATAATTCATTTTTTTATGAATAATGAAAAAGACTGTATTTTAATTCAAAAGTGCCTTTTAATATAATTTATTTATATGGTTAGATTATCTATTTAATTAGTTCTAATGTGTAATTAGAATATATTTTTTCTAGTTTATCAAATGTTGAACATTGGAATTAATTTTACTTTGAAATTGGACATAAACAAGTGTCAATCTTTTGATAGTTATTATTTCTTAAAAATAGGTTTTTTGTTTTGATAGTAGGACTTAATTTTAAATTTATATCTGCCACATCTGTGTTTTGAATCTTGAAAAATGGATTACATATTTGTAATCAGTAGGTCCAAATTGTGTAAGTAGGTCCCTTAAATTTTTAGACATTTTAAATATTTACTTCAGTAAATATATAATTTACCATGATTAAAGGGTAATATAGTAAATAAGGGTAAAATAAAATATTATATTAATAATAAATTACCCTAACATGTGTCATAATAAAATTGGATGATATATATCCGACGATGGGCATCCTGGGGTCGAATTTGGGACCCCATGGAGCCACATGGGAGTAATAATGACATTTTATATTAATTAATTAAATGTGAAGACAAAAATGACATAAACAAATATCTTTTAGTGAATAAATTTTTAAATGGGGTTAGATAAGTTATATTCTCGACTATAAATAATATTTGTAAAGATAAAATATTTACCAAATCATTTATATATAATTTTTGGACATCAAATAAATTTAATTATTTATGACACAATAATGATGGAATATTTACGTAATTAGTAAATGATTTAAATAAATAAGATTATAAATATTAAAACAATATCCAAAAACCTATCCAATTATTATTGGAGTATTATTTTTCTACCATGAGTCATATTAACTTTTTTTAAATAATAGTTGACCTTTTGAAACCGAAGATGAGGTTATAATAAAATAATTGTTTCAAACAATCCTAAAAAGAGCCTCTCCTCTCCCTTATAAAAACCCCTCACTTCTAACCCATTTCTCACACTTCTCAAGCCATTGAATCATGAAAACTTTGATCCAATAATCTTACAATATACCGATTTTCAACCTAGAATCCTTACGTTATGCAGAAAACACTTCAAGAAACCCTTTTGGTTCAAACCAAAGGGAGTTACCCGAATTAAAAGTAACATCGTCTCTTATGTTATTTTGTTATATTTTACTTCTCTAACCCCATAAAATCTTTTTATTACATTTTTTGTAACAAATCCTGAATCCTCAATATACTAGGATGTTTTTATTATAAGTATTCGAACAACACTTACACACACCTCCATCTAATGGGTAAAGAACATAATGTTTCTGTGGATGGAAAACTAACGCCTCATGAAACTATGATTGCTGAATAATCCCCTACCACCTCTCATGGTGGCCATTATGATGGAAATATATTTATATACGATATAAATTATGTTTATGTTTTCTTTATTCTTCTTTATTTTTCATTTATATCATACCTTTATGGTTTCAATAATGGTTAAATGCGATAATTTCATTTTTGGAACTGTGGACACCGCCCCCTCAAAGTGATTTGCCTCATTAATGACTTATGTGGGATGAATAAAGGATAGAGATAATGATTATATTTATGATATTATACAGGAATTATAATATACATATGTATCATTATGTTTTAATTCAATTAAAATACGAAATGGAAATGAAAGTAGAGTTCATGCGTACATATGGCTTAACGTCTTAATGAACGGTGCATTCCATTTCTTACCTCCAAATGTTATGTACAAATATAAATACATGTATATACTGGATAAATATTTTTTATATTATATCTAAATCATTAATATCATTTTGAAGATACTGTATTTTTGACCACATGGAAAACATGTAATTATAAGTTGTTCATTTTTACTCAAGTACCAAATATCGATGAAATAATAGTTAATAACTTTAATGATTACATAATGTTTATTACATGGTAATAAGTGATATATAAGGAATAATAAACTTGAAAAAGGTTGTAAAGAAATTATAAATTAACTTTAGATTATTATTCAGGAGATTAATGAACGATCGAGTCAAGTCTGATACGAGGTAAGGGACTTCATCTCAATCTCCTTCCATTTAGGAATATTTTGTTTTATTCTCAAATAAGGTATATAAATACCTTTCACATTTCATTTCATTCAAAGGGACTATTTTTCTATGATGCATTTTACTAATAAAAAAAAGTTTCTTTTAAATATAAGCGGTGAAAATGACCTTTTCCACCGCCACGAGTATTATTTTGTCTTTGGGTTCCTTAACATGGAATAATGTTTTTAAAATGATATTAAATACCATATACTCATTTTAAGTATTTTGGTATTGAAAACGATTTTGATAATGTATTTGTTATGTCAATATATTTAAATGATATATTGTGATTGAAATGTGGAAATGTCATCTTTCTTTATTTTTGTTTTAGGTGTTATGAATATGTTATGGTTATTGGGAATTGTTTATGCATACGGGTGGTTATATGATTAACCTAGGGTGGGTGAGCCCGAGATAGCTCTCCAATGCATTGGTTAATGTGACAGAGGTAAACATGAATGTTTCTTCAAAGAGATTTAGGGAATATATTGTGATGGTTATTCAAAATATAACTCCCGACTTAGCTGTGATAGCTACAATATATGTATGATATAGATGCCACAAGTTAACATTATGATTTTTGTTTTCTATGTGTTAATCATAAATCTTATGATTTCATGGGATATGTTAAAGAGATAATGTTATGTATGTCATGTTGATATAATGATTTCATTTTTTTGTCTCATAACCCTTACAGAGCTTTTTATACTCATCCCAAGTTTCGAAATGTTTTTCATAGGACATAAAGATGAATAGGGTCACGGAATGGATCAAGGAAAATTCATGCTGTCTAAAACACGGAACTAGAAATGAATCTTTTTTTTTCATGAGTTTTTATTTTCTAGAAAAAATGGAAACTGAGTTGAAGTGTCTATTTTTTAATCTTTTGAGATGTAATAGTTATGTTATAATTCTCTAAAACTCTAAATCTGCAAATATCCTCAATGTGAATTATTCATTTAATTCAAGATTATGTAATATTTTTAGGCCGGGTCCTTATACATCATGATTCAAGACACCATCTCCAGGTATTCTGGGGATGGGTCCTCACATTTTGTATCAAAGGATTTGGTATAGTTAACTCTAGAAAACCAGAACTGAAAAATTTACTTAAGAATTACTAAGTATGATATTTTCATAATTTTAAAATGGAAAATGATAACACCAGACTTTTGTATCTTCCTATTGAGGCCCTAGAAACAATAATTTTCATAGCTAGTCACAAAAACATTGTGAACTACGCCCATATTCTTATGACATGAAAAAACCAATATGTCATGTCCAACTCTCTATGGGTACTTCAACTCCACCAAGGAGTGCGTTTAGAATATCTTTTGATGATGAAACCCAATTTCCATCCAACACAGATCGTGGGAAATACATCGAAGGGATTTTTAGATGATTCACTGCAGCAAAGGACATCTCATCCCTCCCTGTCTTCTAAGAAGTTGTAGCAATGGGAGATCTCTGTGCAGCATATATGTGCCAAGTATTGTCCTATGTCCATTTTGGTCAAATAATGGACTTTGAAATTCTTGAATTTGAAGCCTCCCATTTTGTGTACATACATCATGTAATTACTAATGTCTATCAGTTATACACCCCTCATGTCAGACTCTGGGGACACCATAAGTACAACCATGAGATTGAACGAGACTACTCGGGTTGCATATGGTTTATGGATATTGAGAGTTTGGAAATTGTTTTGTGGATTCCTGTAACTGGGAACTAGGGAAAACCATAGTCTTGGGTGTTATGTTCCATTTGTTTATGAAAATAAATTTTTTTGTTTCTTCCTCTTTAAATATTTTTGGTGTTTGTGTATCATTGATTAGAAATTCATAAATATTTTAAATGGATGGAAAAAATAACATCTTATCTCTCCCTTTTGAGATACTAGAGACTATTATGGTCAAAACCTGTTTAGAAGAGTACCTTCCTTTCACAAACCTACGAAGATCGTGCATGAATATTTATGTGATATCAAAAAGTCCAGAAATTCTCCATCCCTGTAATGAAAATTCCTACATCTACCACCATATTGAAAATGCTCAACTTTCTGAGTACATATGGATGGAAATGTAATAAGATGGTCTTTTTCTATGCTCCACACAATCCTGGAACTTCATGGCCTAGATAAGGATTCAAGAATATTACTTGGAAGGTGACCTATGTGCATACTAAAAGTACAAGATCTTGATTATAAATATGCATGACCATGTCGATGTCATTGACATTCTCAAACGATATACAGTTCGATTAGTCCTTATAGAGTTTTTACATTCGAACAACTCTATTCTCTATAACATTTGAGCCTCCCTGTGGAAACCTATATGTATGCGACTTGAGTTAAACCCATCCTATCTAAAGTGGGTTGGAGTTAGGGAAATAGGAAAGTTGAACTCCAACATGGGTATTCATCTAGCCTTACCAGAGGATCCTCCACAGTGGAGGATGTGGTAAAGAACATTAGGGAGTCTTCTATTGTGTGTTTGTATTAAATTAATTATGAGGATGCAATTATTGTTAAGGGGGGGATAATGTAACAACCCAATGTTTATTTACTTTGTAATAATAATAATATGATTATATTTTATTTTATTTTCTTGCAAACAGAATAAAACACACAAAATAGACACAATGATTTCTATTTAAATAAGACACTAAAGTGTTTACAATATACCAAGATCACAAGAAGCCATACTACCCAAAAATACTTAATAAAATCACTATCAAAATTATATGGATACCACCAAATACAATGATAACCCCACAAAGATAATATGGGTCCTTAGGATCCGTCAAAACGAACATTAGTAAGACCAAAAACATTGTGTCCTCACTATACACCAATGGAATGACATTGACAATATTATTTAATTGTATTGTGTTTTAAACCCCCTAATTCATGGTTTTATAAGTGATCAATCTGACCGTTACCCCTTGGGGAACATTGGAGATGTTAGTGATTGTTTAGTTCTAATGGCTAGAATTATACTCGTTGGTCTCTTCGGTGGTTTAATCATAAATATCTAATGTTGTCTTTCAAGAAATTTAATTTATTAAAATGTAAAAAAACGTCTTAATATGAGTTTTTGAAGGAAAATGATTTAATATTATGAGTTACAAATAGGTGATTTTAATGAGATGAAGATTTGAAATGTTTTACAAATATTTATAAATATGTTATAAATGTCCTCATTCTTGAAACATAAAACCAAACTATGTATTTAATTTCTATAACACTAGTATAAAAGTTTTCATCTAGACAATTTAACGTTATAACATGGTATATTAAAACATTAGTGTTTATAAATAATTTTAGATAATGCTAAGTATAATTGAATTTGTATTCATTAATCTGTCAAGTTTAAATAAAATTCATGTTTTATAAATCTTAAGTTGTTCTCTATATAGATAAATTGGATGTAATTTTTTTATGACTTAGTAAATTTGAAAGATATTTTTATTAAAAAATTTAATCCCTTTATGGCCAGCCCCTTAAGCTAGGTCGAGGGAGGTAGCTCATGCTAGGTGGCTGAGCCTAGCCCTTAGCCCCAGCTTAGGCTGCCCGAGCGTGGGTGTATTTTCTCCGAAGGGCACACAAGAGCGCATGATGGATTAATGCGTGCCACCATGGACATGAGGCCTTGGATAGGTAGGGGTATGCCGAGGTCTTTGGTGGGAAAGTACTGTGTATAAATCCCCCTTGAATGAGGGTTTTATTTTTCAGAGCTGATGTTCGGAGTCTCAGGATTATAAAGGGATGAAAAACATATTCTGTTTCAATGTGGGGTGGAAAAAATCACCAGGGATCAAATCTGGGCCATTAGATCACGCCGTGCTTGCTATGGGCCATCAATTTCGATCCATTGCTCAACCCTCTACAACCGAGGAATATATCCATTTTTTCATACACTGTCTGATCCAACAAGGATCTAGTCTCAACCACCTAAGATTTTTAAAACACCCCATTGAACTAGAGCCATCCGATCAAGCTACAAATATATTATGGGCCACTCATTCATTTAAACCTCATCGATGATCCGAAACCATAAGATCGAGGCCAGATCGTATCTTGGTTGTCAACTCAATCGCCAGTTTTTCTTTTCCTGCAGCGTCTCCTTCTTCTTCTTCGAGTGTGCTGCACTGGTAACCGCAATACCTCCTACTTTCACCATTTTTTCTTCATCCATGACAACTGGTGGACCCTCCATGCCCTCCCATTTTTCCCAATGTCTTTTGACCAATTAATACACCAAATTATAACAGTTATCTAAATTTTGAATTTATTTTATACATAGTATAGTTCTTAAAACGCTCGGTTTCACCCAAAGCAATCCTCGGCTTTTCCTCCTCCTCCAGTTCTTTTTTCAAGAACCTCTGATCACTTCCCGAGCCCTCTCCTCCCTCCTCATACTAATTTAAGGGTTTGAAATTTTCCTTGTCTTGTTTTTTTGAGAGTATATACATATATATGCTCATAAAAAATATTTTTAACTTTTCTGTTTGGTTTAAATTTTCTTCAATACTGAACCTAGGCCTTTTGGTTTTTGAGTTCATGTAATATAATGGATTTAAGAATTCAATTACATTTCATAACTCTTACTCAATAATATTATTGTACACATTATATACCCAGTTAATGAAAATATATATTTATACTCATATATATAACCCTACATCATTGAGGTTTAGATGAAAACAACAAAAACCCTACCCTATGTTTTCTATTTTTGAGTCCACGAGGTTTTAAGAACATAAAAGTGTATTTTATACATAAAAAACTGAATTAGGCACTTATATATATTTATATGAGATTTTTTGTATAAATGGTTTATAGATATATAAATGTATGTATGATCATATGGTTTGGGTGAAAACCCTCAAACATCCGACCCTAGGTCTTACAGATTTTGAGTTATGAAATCTTTTATACTTGAAGGAATATTTTCTTTCCTAATTCAATGTTTATATCCGATTATATATGTACACATAAATTTATATATAACCATATGGTTTAATATGAACCTATATGATGTTTCGGTTTCATGTCCTCTACGCATTGATTTTCAAAAATGTGGTTTAATTTTGTTTTAAACATATGGAATTATTTTTTATTATATGTTTATATACCATAAATATGAACTTATATAATTGTATAGTATATTTAACCCACCTTTTGGACTAGTTTAAAATAATTCAAAATTAGAGATCAATTATTCTATTGACATTTTCATAAACATATATGTGTCGTTTGATTTTGGTGTAACACCCCTATGTATACCCGATAATTCACATAAGTTATATGTATGGTCAAGGCGTACACTTTTATAAATTTGTTCAATAAATAAACCTTAAAAATCTTATTTTTATGATTTGGGAACATTAGTTAATTAATAGTACTAATATATCAAATTCATGTGTGTGTCATGGATTTTATGGTTAAACCTATTTTATACATGATAAGTTTTCGGTTATGAAAAAATATGTGTCTGTACATAAACTTTTTTACTTAATTTTATTAGAGTTTTACAAGGTTTACAAAGAAGGTATAAAAAATTTGTTTCCAAAATATATATTTTTTTTAAAAACTAATCTTTATATACACCCTGTGGTATGAACAATTTTCACAACATGAAACCCTAAAAGTGGATATTCCATTTTCTATACCTTAGATGTGTTTAGTCCATGAAATGATTGGTTTACATTTTAATTTGTTATGAATCCAATTCCATTATGTATTTGATCAATAATATTTTATAAATTTATTGATGTCATTTCATGTGATAAAACATGTATTTCATTTAGTACCATGGATGTCATCACATTTGTCATAGTCTGCATATTATGTTCACCATTCAATGAAAAATTCATGTAGTTGTTAGTTTGGTTATTAATATTTTAATGAATGAGTAAACTTATATATATGTAAATGTAAAAGGATGAAATTTAACTTCTATGAAAAAACATTAATTAAATTAAATTACTCAAGGAGGTATGGGAAACTTTGAATAATAAGAAATGTTAAATTAAATTATTCATAGTGGTATGAGACACTTTGAATAATGAGAAATAAGGAAGAAAGTAATATGATACACTTGAAATAACAATTAATAAGTAAATTACAAAATCAATGTGGTATGTGAACTTTGATATGGAGAGATGTGGAAGGAATTGTACATAGTATGTTTCAGGTGGGGCCCGTTATAGCCTGTCGATGCATCGGTAGGTCTCATGAGACAAACTGCGGTCTCGGAACAAGGCCTTGACAAATGATTATTGAAGGTCCTCGCACGAGGACTGTACAGTAATGTTATGTTGTCCATCATATGCACTTTCTTCATTACGGATATGAAATTTAATTAACCAGAAGAATATTCAGATATTATAATATTCTGGGTTAAAGAGCTTATATACAAGAAAATATAAAGAAGTAAAAGTTATGTCAATGTATTATTATAGTACTCAAAGTCTTTAGCCAATGTTTTTTTCTCATGGAATTGATGTTTTTATTTATGTGAAACTATGATCATGTAATACTATTATTAATTAATTTTGTACTTGCATCATCACAAGGAATGTCTTTTACTTCTTACCTCGTATGAGCATGCCTATAATTGAATCATGTTACCATTTAACATTGTTAGTTTTCTTTGACTTTTTCTCTTTTAATGGTAATGTTATGAAACATTTGTTTTATAATTTATTAAGAAAATGTTCAATAAGAAATTTTAAAAGAATGACTTCCTAAGTTTTAAATAGTTTATTTTGTTTTAATATCCCTTAATGGGCATTAACATTCTCACCCTATGTTTCAGAATATATTTTTCAGGTATCAGTTTTTAGTTGAAGTATCTGTATAGATGTGCCTGGTTTCCAAGAACAAGAACCGAATTCGATCATTTCTATGGGACATGAAATGTATTTTATCAGTGCATGTTATTGGATAAAAACTACACATCATTATCCAAGGCACCGTCTCTGGGTGTTCTAGGGACACTTCCTCACAATAATTTCATATTTTCTAAAATATATATACCCCTCAACTATGTTTAATTTGGAATCCACATGTCACAAAAATATATCCTTATATTTTATAATTTAAAATATAATGTATATTGAATGTATTTAGAAGTACAATTTAATCTCCCATACTTTCCATGTATTATTTTTAAATATTATTTAGATTAATTCTAGGACTAGTTTCTGACACAATGTGTGATTATGAGACCCTATTTGTCCAAAGTAAATGTTTGAATAATATTAAAAAGTTAAATTTGATGTTGGTGTTGTTTTCCATAAAAATTAGAATACCAACTAAATGGGTGCCCAGATCTAAAATCTAAGGGCACCGTTACATTTAGAGTAGCAGCTTTACCTTGGGCATTACATATCATTGGCCGACCTGAGTCATTTATGAAATGAATTTTCAGGTTTGTTTAATAAGTAACATAAATTGAGAATTTATTTTATTTCCCTATTTAATCAACATAAAAAAACATTGACAATTCATATTTTAATTATTAAATTACACAAGGATATAGGGTTAGGATTATAACCTTGGAATTCCATGGAGGCTCTGGAGTGAAACCCTAGAGTATTCTGTGGGTGGAAATGGTGGAGATATCAATCAGAGATCGTCCTTGAATGATCTCTCCAAATTCAATTAGTCTTCTGTAATGAATAATCCATTTCATAGGATGGAAATATTATTTTGTATTTTCATTACTAGTTCATAGATTCAATGAAGAACATAGACCATCCAACCTATAGGTTGATCTGTGGTTTGATCATTCATTATGGGATGGGTTAATCTGATGGATTACTAGAGATTTATTTTTTGATAATTGATTTTGAGTTGTTGATCACTCTTACAGGAATGGATCATGGTTGGAATTAACAATGGTCGATGTTCATTCCTCATATTTTATCCTTATGTTTATCCCTATTGCATTTCCTATGAGTTCATTAATATTAAAAGGGTTTTTGAATGATCGATTATTGTGCCTTAGTTTATTGACAAAATGATCTCAATTTAATGATCAAACATCGATATGACCTAATAGAGGTTCAATAGAAATGGATGAATCAGAACAGTTTAGGAGAAGCAATTGTTCAAGAAGTTTTCATATTGATGAAAATAAACACTTTTATAAGATGATTAATGGCCTAAAACACATTGATTCTGTCTTAGGGTGATGAAATAATCCTAGATCCGGAATCTCAAGGATTATACACCCCATAATCAGAATATGGATGATATGCCAATGCACACAGAGGAAGAACCAGGCATTCTGGAAAACACCTGAGGAAAATGTCTTGTAACCTAAGTTTACACGACATGTATCCCCCACAATGTAGGGACAGTGATTTTGGGAGATAGTTAAATGTCACATGTAGTGTGACCCATTCAGATGGCATGTAAACCCCCCCCCCCCAGAGTCTCGATGTGTATCTCGAGTGATACATGGACAGGTCATGGAGTACAAGGGTTTCCTACATAGAATCTACCCAACTACATGACTTGTCATGGACCAATTACATGGACTACCCAATGTACTGGTACACCAGTAGAGAGACATGGTTTGAAACAGTGTACTGGAACATGGACGGAGTACATGAGTGTACCTTATATGGAAGGACATCGCGTGTGACCCTTCAACATGTTGTGTACCCAACTTCTAAATGACAATTTTTTTGAATGAAATAGGTTGTTTTTCATGGGAAGTACCTACGGTCAAGGAACACAACATGTGACCCTACTACACATCATGTATCCCTTTCAACATGGATTTATTCTCTTCTCTTCTATAACATAGACACGTTTTGTTAGTATTTGTTCCCATATAACTTCCCTGAAGGTTTGTACGAATCATTTCCGAATCATAAGATTATGAACCTATCATTATGAATTCTTTTGTAGAGTTTTTGGAACCCCCCCCCCCCCCTCAGTGTCTCAGAGAAGGATATTCTATTATTTCTTCATGACCAAGGTAGAGTCCTTGGAATTTAAGTGACCAAATTCACCAGCAGTCGATCCTATACTTAGTATGTTAATTTATAAGGAGTTATTGTTATCACCCCATGGACACAACTGTCATATTTATTTTTTGTATCATATTCTCTTCATACCTATCAATGTAACTCTCTCGTGATAGTTCCTGATGATCAATTCTTCTCGAATGGACATCATAAGTGCTATCAGACTCCAGAGTGTTTTCTCATGTACCAGTGCTTTATGGAATCTTTGATCATGATCCCTAGTGACGGTATGTGTTATTTTTGACTTTCCCCTAGTCTTCATGACTTGTATAGAGTATATTTGGGTGTTCTCATTATGTGATATTTATGCATATACTATGTAGATATCACTAAAAGTTTCATTATGTATTGGTTTTTGGTTTCGAGGTGTCCTGCTAAGTATTTCTTTACTTACCCCTGCTTGGGTTTTTCACAGACGTGTCATTTCTTATGTAAACGAGTGACCTTTTTATGGAATCTTGCGTGGACAAGGGCTAGATAGTACTTTTTGAGATCTGGAAGGTTGATCTAGGTTCCAATGACTATAAATATTAGTGCCAATACATTTTCTTGTAGGTTGGACTTGTCGTCACAGACTTGTTTTATTGAGCTTATATTTTCCCCAATTTCATTATACATTACTTTCTATTCATATTATGTTGGTTGGGATACTCTGTTTTTATTACATTATATACTTAGCAGTTTTTACATTTCTGTATTTTGTGGGATTGGATATTGGTGTGTGCAAAAAGGTACATAGGCAATGCCTCCCATGATAGTGATATTCCATCCCGATGCTAGTCACTATCCCTTGGCCAATTAGAGGGGGTCATTAAGAGTTACAGAACAGTACCCATTAGGATAGGTCATGACAAAGTGGTATCAGAGGTGATCGGTTCTACATTAGGACCAAGAGTCTATGACATCGTTTTGGGGTAGAAGTGTTAAGTGTTTTGTGTTCATCTATCAGGCTAGGGAATCTATTATTAGTGTGGTGGCTAATGTATCCACACACAAAGAATATAATAACCTTATTTTCACCTTGGTACATGAGAACATTGGTTTGAAGTAAATTAATGGTACATGCATAATATAGGAATGGTATTTGGTTGCATTTCCTTCTTGAGTCAGATCTCCATATATACTCATTGATCATGGTACATATTGTTTTCTCACAGGATTCCCCTGAGACCCAAATTAACTTGTATTCATTAGCTCAATCATGTGGATGACCCCCTCAATAATTAGTCTTCAATTCAGGGGAAAATTTTTTAGGATATTAACTCCATGTGGAGGACCATCTATACCACCACTTATGGAGAAGAACATGTTACTCGCAGTATGAGATGATGGGGATTGTAGTTTGAGCATGATTCAAGGGATTCAGAGACAGACACCCCATATATTTTGTGGTGATCCCAACCCTTAGGCAGCTAAGGACTAGGTTGTGGTAGTGAACCATGTTTTCTATATAGTCATGTCATCAGCGAATTACATGGTGGTCCTGATAGTGAGCCTTCTACATATCTCTAAAGGGAGTTGGTGGAGTTTAGACACCCAAACAAATGATGAGGCCACTATATCAAGGGAAATTTCTGAGAATATAATTAAAGAGGACTTCTCACTAGATATATTGAGATTTTTTTGAATGTAGGGGATTCTTAAGCTTCATTATGGTAGCATGATAGTGTCGTATTATTCATCGAAGCTAACCCACTTTTCTAGGTGCTCATTAAATATGGATTGATATCTGTACATCTGGGCTCATAACATCGAGCGAGGTCCATGTATAGATATCCATGCTAGAGTTATACCTCTATGAATTTTTTCTTTTTCTGGTGTGCTAGAGTGATCTTTGGTGGTTGAAATCTTTTTAGCTAAGAGGATATTGCCGATGATAGTCCGTAGTGGGATGAAGGTGTAGGTACATTAGAAGATGGTATCCAACATCAGCCTCAGGGATCCGGATGTGGGAGACGTTTCTAAAGGAGGTCCAAAAAAGTCGAAATTACACTTCAAGTCTCACAGGGTCAGTCTATTCTTTAAACGGATAGGTCGTTTTGTTAATGCGACAATAGGGGACATCTCTCATGATATTTTCTGAAAAACCATGCCACTTGTATGGATATAGTGGATGGACCACCGAGTCATGTAAATCAACAGGGGAATTAAAATCCATATGGTGATAGATGCGGGCGAGGAGATAGGAGAGAAGCAGGAGGTGGTCATCGTTTCGACTTATTACCATCACCACACACATGTTTTCTATGCTAGGATTAGGAGCTGGAAGATAGTAGAGGGGATAGATTCATGTGGTTAAGACATATTACCCTGGGAATTCGGAAATCATTCGACGTACAATCTTTTTATTTTCTAATGTAGTAGTTGTACTGGTAGACACATGTTCTAGTCATTCCTTTTTCTCCACATATTTATTTCATCAACGGGAGATTCTGGTTCAATTGTTTTGCCTACCCATACACATGGATATACCTACTTGATAAGACTCTGTGATAAAAAATATATGCCGTCATTTTAACATGACCATTGGAGGTGAGTGTTTTGGTTGAATCCTCTTGGTGGTAGTGTTGAGGCCTTACGAAATAATTCATGGTATGTATTGGTTTTTCACAATCCTTTCCTAGATTAACTATTTTAGGAGAAGTGTACGGTGTGTCTACAATAATGGAATGAGGTTTTTCCTTTATCAGGGAATAGGAAATCTAGATAGCAATGGAGGGACCCATGAATAGGAGGGTGTAACCATATACTCGTCAGTTGGATAACATAACTATTGGGGATGTGGATGTTCTATGCTACCTATTTTTATTAGTGGTAGGGGAGAAAGAGGATGTCATTATTAATGATATTTCTAGATTAACCCCCCCCCTGTGAGATAGAATTATATATTAATTTCATCATTGGTATGACACTGATATCTTCACGATTATATCAGATGGAAACCATAGAGATCCACAAGATAATGGTACAGTTGGAGGACATGAAGAATAACAGATTCCTGAGACATAGTGTTTCACCCAAGGTGGCCTAGTTTTATTTGACAAAAAGGAATATGGGTTTTTGAGGTTGTGTGTGGAGTATTGGAAGATAAACAATGTGACCATGAATAACAATTACCCACTATCGAAAATCAAAGACCACTTTGACTAGTTGAGAGGGTCACGATGGTTCTTGAATATTGACCATCAATCAGCCAATCGCTTGCTATGAGTACAAGATGACAATACACAGAAGATGGCCTTAAAGAGTCATTACAATCAAAATGAGTACTTGGAGATTCCCTTTGGTGTGGAGAACACCCTAACAGTGTTCATGGGACTCATGAACCAGTTCTTCCAGTATTATATATACTGGTTCATGGTTGTCTTCATTGATGAAACATTGTGTACTTAGCGTCTAAATAGGATCACACGAGACACATAAAGAATGTTTTGGATGTGCTTCGGAAGTACCAACATTTTGGGAAACTATTGATGTTCCAGTTCAGGATTCTGGTGGTCCACATTATGGGACCAGTTTTCTCAGTGGATGGAGTGGTTGTGGACCCATCCAAGTTTGAAACAGTGAATGCACAAGAGACTCTTAGAAGTGTTATCTAGGTAAGGTTATTATTTGGGCTAGTATGCTATTATCATATATTCATGACTGATTTTTAATATACATCGATACCTATAATGGATTTTAATCGAAATGGGATGCCTTTTCTGTGAAAAGTGAACTGACAACAATCTTTTCAGTAATTCAGGGAGTGTTCAACAAGCAATCTGATATTGATAATTTCATAAAATGGTGTCGAGTACGTAGTGTTCTACTATTCATCATGGGAAGAGCATGGTTGGGTTCTGATGTATAGGAAAACACTGATTTCTTATTGTTCATTACATTTGATAGTGCATGACAAAAACTAATTGATCTAAAATAATGAGTTAACATTAACAGTATTTTAATTATATATGTGGATGCACTATCGGATGGGTGAAAATTGTATATATACTCTGATCACAAGGTTCCATGTATATCTTATGTTGGAAGGATCCAAACATGAAATAGAGGTGATGTTAAGTGTTCCTCCAATATATTGAATTTGATATTGTCTATACTCTTAGTAAGGGGAATGTGGTGGTATAATCTCTTATGATGGGATCTAATTCACATTTGTTTAATGTGTAATTATATTAGTGGGCCTCGTTGTAGTTATCCTTAGTGGATATATGTAGATTAACACACATCGAATAGATGGTTGTCACCCATACACTATTATAATGAATCTAGGAGGCACAACTTGAGATACCAAATGTGAGACCCTACATGGTCATATGTCCATAGGTCATTATCCTCATGGATATTCACATGGTTTTGATCAAGTTGTCAATTTCGTAGGATGCATATTACTATCAATGGGGTTGTGAGAGGAGATTATGAGGGACCTTCATATGTTCCCTTCAGCGGTACATCCACGTGTGGAAATGATGTACCAAGACCTCTGACATCAGTTTTGGTGGTTAGGAATGACGAATGGAGTTTTAGATTTCATTTCTAGATGCCTTACTTTCTAGAAATTTGTAACGCCCCGACCCCAGTTACCCAGAGTTGGTGCATTATATTAATACATTGGCATGATTACAAGGAATCAAGTCCCAAAGGGCCAATTAGTTTAGCAGTCTTGGAAAATAGATTACATACATGAATGTTACATTACACTTAATAACATACAAAACAACATAAATAATCCTTCATGAATTCCATTATTCCCTTGGCTTAACCTTTCATATCAATCACAATACACTTCTCGGAATCCTCGGAAAATTATAACATTGAAATGGGTGAGCTGAGATGCTCAGTATGGATAACAATACAGTGGAATCTTTCATAAATAAGAATAATCATTTAATCCATTGTATAAAACTAAAACAAAAGCCTTTTAAACTTGAACTTCAGCATAATATGGCAGAAATAAAATGAAATAATTCCATTTACTTATTTACATGGATATTCTATTAATCAAATAATCACATGAAATATCAATAACCACTTTCATAGAGATGGAATGCCTAATGCTAGACTATCATAACCACGTAGCCAAGGCCATGTGCAAGACTACAAATAATATTTTGTCCTGGCCTCGTGCTAATACACTAGTTTGTCTCATGAGACCTACAGAAGCATCTAATAGCTACAGGGGCTCCACCAGTCACTTACTAAGTCTAATGCATTCCTCATATGAAAAGGTCTGAACATAACATAAACATTCTTATTAAAACTGGAATAAGAAATGTAAATAGTTTCTCTATGAAACATGAATGGTATAAAAATAACACATCAACAGTCAAACATATTACAAAACCTTCAAATTAATATGGAAGATTTGTATCATGATAAATGAACATAAAAAAAGTTTAAAATCCTTCAAAGGATTTTTACATCGATAAAAATGATTTGTAAAACTCTTTGAGAGAAATATACTTTTTTCATGAAAACATTTAAATGTCACACAATTTAGAAAAGAATAAATTTAAAGACATTTTTGAATCAATGTGTTGAATTCCGCTTTGAAACTTTTGAAATGAATTATCATTTTAAAAACAATCATGTCCATATAATTAAATCCTTAAAAACCATTTTGAAGACATGGAAATTTATGAGAATGATTTAGAAGAATAAATATTTAAACCATTTGAAAATATGTTTTCATAAAAAAAGTCCATTAAAATAATCCCTTTGAAAACTCTTTCATAAAACATGGACATGGATAATAAATATTTCCCAGTAGATACTTGTGTAAAAACAACATCGGATAATAAAGAGATTGTGAAATTAACCCTTACCAATTGGGTAACTTACGAAACATACACCCCATGAAAGAGGTATCATCAAATGAATATGTAAATACACATATATTATAGTGTATTACACAAAGAATACAATTATGGACAGTACATACACCACACAAAAGGTAATAGTGGCAATATGGCATGAATCTCACGAGAATAAGGAGTGGGATGAAAACCACTTACGTTGTACATTTCCTTGGTTGAGGGTAGTTTAACCTCCTATATAATAGTTAAATAATTGTAATTAAATTATAAAAGAATCATATATATAAATATGATATCAAATATGATCTTTTAATATTGTATTGTTAATAATATTTTAGTATTATCTTCGTTTCTGGTGTTAAATGATTCGTTTTACTTTATATGCATTGTTACGAAAGCCTTGTTTGTTATGAATAGGTTGTATATTATTTATATCTAGAATGATATAAAGTACTTAAAAATTACTTTTAATCATCAAATGAGAATTATTCTTGAATGGATATGATGGAGAAATTAATCTCATTGCGTTCGTGGAGACGGTAATCCGTACGTACGCACGAATGCTACTTCCATTTCATTTTTCATTTTAAATGGAATAAAAACCGAATGATACATATGTATATTATTATTCCAGAATAATATAGTATCTTATATATGGTACTAAAGTTCATTAACACCATCTTTTATATGTTCCATGTATGGTATGAATGAGTCATATCACTCTGATGGGGCAGTTGTCCTCACTTCCTCAAATGTAATTATCGTATATATATACAACATGAAACGAATAATGGTATGATATAAAATGGAATTACAGAAGATTATATGTAATATAATCATAGTTAATATCATATTTATTTACATTTACATCATAATGGACATCATGAGAGGTGGTAGAAGATAATTGAAGAATCATCGTTTCGTGAGACATTTGGTTGCCATCGACAGAAACAATATGTTCTTCACCCATTAGATCGAGGTGTGTGTAAGTGTAGTTGGAATAATTATCATAAAAATATCCTAGTATATTTTTTATACTTTTATTGTTACAAAATAATAGAATAATAAGAGTTTATGGGTAGGATAAATAAAATAAAATAAAAGAATCTAAGAGAAGTCGTTACCTTTAATTTGGGTAACTCTCTTTTGTTTGAACCAAAAAGGACTCTTGAAGTGACCTCTAACTAAGGT
The DNA here is from genome assembly GCA_963277665.1 of Viscum album. Taxonomy (NCBI): domain Eukaryota; kingdom Viridiplantae; phylum Streptophyta; class Magnoliopsida; order Santalales; family Viscaceae; genus Viscum; species Viscum album. The sequence goes on from OY728143.1 coordinate 230,535,979, forward strand.
AAGGCTTCTAGAAGGAGTAGAGTGATGTAGGGAGATTAATTGGGAAGATTTTGGGCAATGAAAAAGTCTTGAGAGGTGTGAGGAATTGGTTAGAAGTGGTGTCCTTTTATAAGGGGGGTGGAGGGACTCTTAAGGAAAAACTTAATGAATTATTTGATAATAAATTAATATTCCATTTCTAATGGCTCAAAAGTGGATTATTCAAAATATATGGTGGGGATAGGTCTAAATAATTTCAACTAATATATTATAGACATGTTTGGGTCATTATATTAACCTTATCGTTTAGTTTTAACTCTTAGTTAATTAGTTTGGCATTTACCATGTCACTTTGAATTTTTAGATTATATAGTTAATAAACATTCTATATACAGCCAAGAGACCCCCATTTGGTCCATTAATGTTACAACTATCATGATATAAGTCCTTTGGACGAACCTTAGTTTTTTAGGAATATAATATCTGTTAATAATATAATATTTGTTTTAAAAACTCATTTATGTCAATTTAGACACTATTCAATAATTTATTTTTGTTAAAGTCATAAAAACATTATTAACACGAAAAAAATTCTTTTAATAAATAATAACATTTCATATTAACCAATAAAAGTATTTTATGTCATCAAAATTTTCATATTATATTTATTTTAACATTTATAATACCAATTGTTGGATTCTTTCATTAATAAGGAAAATACTGCATCATTATTATGTCATTAATAAATTTAATTATTCAAGGTCTAAAAATTATAAATAAAATACAATTATGTAGGAAATAGTTTTAGATTTATAATGAATATTTATAGTCAAAATAATAACATATATAACATTATGTAATTTTTTTTTCTAAAAGATATATGCTTTTGTCATTTTTGTATTAACTTTAACTTAATTAATATAAAGTGTACTTATCACCTACAAGTGAATCCATGGGGTCCCAAAATCGACCCAATGATGCCTATGGTCGGACATGTATCAACCAATAGGATTAGGACACGTTTTAGGGTAAATTAATATTATTATAATATTATTTTTTACCCTTATTTACCGGATTTACCCTTCAACCATGGTAAATAAAATATTTACCGAATTAATTATTCTAAATGTCTAAAAATAAAAGTTACCAATTTACAAAATTTGGACCTCCTGATTACAAATATGGAATCCATGTTTCTAAATTAAGAATACAGAGGTGGCAGAAATTAATTTAAAATTAATTCCCGTTGTTAAATCAAAAAGCATGTTTTTAAGAGATAATAACTATCAAAAGATTGATAATTGTTTATGTTCGGTTAAAATGTGAAATTATGTCCAATGACCAAAATTGTATTAAATGATAAAAATATATTCTAAAGATAATTTAAAACCACTCAAATTCATTTTTATCATTATTAATTATTTTGATTAAAAAAGTTGTTTTTAATTAAAATTTAGTAATTTTCACTATTCATCAAAATATAAAAGTTATCCGAAAAGTACCAAAAATTTACCCTAGGATAATTTTAATATTCTGAATCCAAAAATGAAGTGAATTTTGAGTGTTCAGGTAAAATAAGTATTTTAAAAAAAAAGCTATTTTGCCACCTTTTGGTGGCGCACCCACTTTAAATCTAGTTTGTGACATGTTTATAAGTTCAATTTGGAAAAATAAACTTCTTTCTTCGAATCAGGATATGAAAATTTACTTTGGATAGTTTTCTCATATTATTCTGATAACTATAATATTTTAATGAATAGTAAAAAGACACTATATTTTAATTAAAAACAAAATTTTTCATCGCAATAATTTATATGGATAGATTATATTTTTAATTGGTTTTAATGAGTAATTAGAATATATTGTTACCATTTAATCCAATGTTAGTCATTGGAATTAATTTCACTTTGAAATTGGACATAAACAAGTGTCGATCTTTTGATAGTTATTATCTCTTAAAAACACGCTATTTGTTTTGATAACAAGAATTAATTATAAAATTAATTAATGACACTTCTATGTTTTTAATTTGTAAAAATTGGCTTCAATTTTGAATTTGGAATATCAAATGTAGATTAGGCTGAATGTTTTGTTTTTTTGGAAAAAAATCAATTTTTGGTGAATAGTGAAACCACTTAGTGGTAGTTAAAAAATGGACTCTTTCATTTAAATGAAATTTTACCACTTTTGTGAATTGAATTTCAAAAATCCGACATACATGGTTGTTATCAAGAAGTAAAATGTGGTTCAATAAGATGAAAATATTTTTTGTTGAATAGTTACTTTTGACTTTTATTTACCGCGGTTAAAGGTAAATGGGGTAATTCAAGGTTAAAAGAAAAATATAATAATTAGAAATTACCTTATCCCTTGTCCTAACCTAATTGGATGAGTAGTGGCCGACCATGGGCATCCTTGGTTCGATTTTGGGACCCCATTGAGCCACATGGTAGTGATAATGACAATTTGGATTAATTAATTTAATGTAAAAACAATATTGACATTAACCAAAATCTTTTAGTAATTAATTTTTAAAAGGGGTTATATAAATTATATTTTATACTATAAATATTAATTGGAAATATAAATGGATTTCCTTCATGATGGTATTTTTTTTATTATTTTTAAACATCAAATAAGTTAAATTATTTATGACACAATAATGATGCGGTATTTACTTCATTAATAAATGATTTAAATAAATAAGATTATAATGATTAAAATATTATCCAAAACATGTCAAATTCGGATTGGATGATTTTATTTCGATCATGAGTCATATTATCTTCATAATTAATGATTTTGGACCTTTTTAAACCGAAGATAAGTTTATAATAAAATAATATTTTCACACTTTCCAAAAGAGCCCCTCCCCCCCCCCTTATAAAAAGAGACCATTTCTATCCAAATCCTTACACCTCTCAAACCATTTGGCTGGTCCAACATCTTCCCAATTAAGCTCCTACATCACTCTCCTACCCCTATAATCCTTACCTTAGGTAGAAAGAACTTCAAGAAGTCCTTTTGGTTCAAACCAAAGGAAGTTACCCAAAATAAAGGTAACAATTTCTCTTAAAATGTTTACTTTTATTCTACTACTCCAACCCCTAAAATCTTTTTAATCCTTTCTTTTGTAAAAACAACAGTATACAAAATATAGTAGGATGTTTTTATGAGACGTATTCTTACTACACTTACACAAAACTCCATCTAATGGATGAAGAACATAATGTTTCCGTGGATGGCAAATTAACGCCTCACGAAATGATGATTGTTCGATTTTCTCATACCGCCTCTCATGGTGGCCATTATGATGGAACTATATTTATATATGATATATATTATGTTTATTATTTCCTTATTCTTCTTTAATTACAAATTATATCAAGCCTTTATGGTTTCCATAGTGGGAAAATATGATAATCTCATTTGAGGAAGTGCGGACTACCGCCCCCTCAAAGTGATGTGATTCATTAATGCCTTATGTGGGATGTATAAAGGATGGAATTAATGATATTATATATTATATTATAATGGAATTATAATATACCTATGTATCATTATGTTTTAATTGAATTAAAATAATAAAATATAAATGAATGTAGTGTTCATGCGTATGTACGGCTTACCGTCTCCATGAACCGAGCATATCATTTCTTACCTCCATATGTTATGTACTATTATAAATACATGTATATTCTGGATATATATGATATATGTGATATATAAATCATGAATATAATTCTGGATATAATGAACCTTTTACCACATGAACAACATGTAATTATAAGAAGTTCATTTTTGGCTCAAGTACCAAATATTGACAAAACGAACGTTATTAACTTAAATGGTTACATAATGTTTATAACATGTTAATAAGTGATATAGAAGGAATATTAAACTTGTAAAAGGTTCTTAAGAAAGTATATATTATCTTTGGTATATTATTTAGGAGATTAAATAATGATCGAGTCATGTCGGACACGAGGTAAGGGAACTTCTTAACCCAATTTCCGTTCTTTGGGTTGATCTTCTCTTACTTGTTTATGTCGTTGTTTGATTATTTGAGAAATGAATTTTTATATCTTATCATGTATTTATAAATTATTTAAGTGACCTTATAATGAATACACATAAGTGATCTATTTTATTTACAAAAAGATCTTTGTAACGGAAAATCTCACAATCTCATTTTTATCCGAGATTGTTTATACTTCAGAAATTTACTAGGTTTATATTTATCGTCCATGTCCCAGTTTTCTAAAAATGGTTTCATGTATATTTAAAGTCTTTTTTACCCATTTTTGACATTTAATACATGTTATGTAAGGAATATTTCGTTTTTTACCATACGAGGTACTTTTTGACTTTTCAGACAAATGTACGAGGAGAATGTTTTTTTAACATATACGACATGAACATATATTTTTACGGTTTCATAAAGTCTTATTTTCATGAAGATTACCCCATAATAATTAATGATTATTTTAAAAAAATACTTTTATTTTAAAATTTCATGGAATTTTGTGAAAAGAAAATGTTTTTGAGAAAGAAAGGATATTTTCATCATGAATTCGTTTCAAGTGTTTTAGAAAAACTATTTTCCATCTATGATAAAATTATTTAGTATGATTATGTTTCAAGTATAATGTATATATTATTTAAATTTCTAGATTCTTCTTGTGATTAAATGATATCCATTTGTTTTATATGGATTAAGTTAGGATGGGATGATGTTTATGAAACCCATTTTTTTCTTTGGGTTATGATGAATGATGTATGATTGTTTTGTGGAACAAGTAAGAATGATTTCAATAAGAGATGGGTGGGGCCAATATATCCCTCCAATGCATTGGTTAAAGATTTATATCTCATTAGATAAACATGGATGGAATGGTATGTTAATCTGGTTCAGTGATACAAGACAGAGATGAGGAGTGAACTCGATTCAGAAAGGGACTTTGTCCACTAAGATGGTCTTGGAAGCAATGGCTTGGATACTATAGAAATCATATCATGTGATTAATGTTTTTAAATGATTACAAGTTTTATTTCCATGCTATTTTATCATGATTAATGTTCTTTTATGATCTGTGCCTTATGTACGACAAGCTATTGGTCGTGGTGTGTTAGAATCTCAAAGTTGCATACAATGTAAGATATTGCATTATTCAAAGGGAAACGTACCTTGGAAGCATGGGGTGCCACATTCTACCCTCCATAAATAAATTGCATCCTCACAATTTATGCTGGTTAATGGAAACATGGGGTTGACATTTGAAAATATCATATTTGAAATCCCACATCGAAAAATGGATTAATGAGGACTCTATTTAAAATAAAGAGTGGTAAGTATGAAGGTTTCCCAAAATAACACATACTAGGGTTCCATGTAGGGAAACATGGATATGGACGAGAAATATAACCATCAATATCTGATGGAGAGTGGTATAGAACATGGATAAGAAATGTCCAACAATCACAAAGCCATAAATTTGTGATGACTTAAGGTACCATCTAGGAAAACGTTTTTGTCCTAAGTTCATTTTCTTAATGTTGAGGAATTTATTTATGAAATTGGATAAGATCATAAGAAGATATAATTACTTTAAAATTAGAGTTTTATCCATTAATAAATTTCTACAACAAACTCATCTTTCACTTCAAAACATAATACAAATAAAAAATACTCTATTTATCCTAATTGTATAGGGTTCCAAAAATAATGAATTTATATTTCACATCTCAGACCCATAAAATAAGAAACTACATTATACCATCCAGTAACTTCACGCAGTCCAGTGGTAGGTGATGAATTCCAATTTCACTATGGTTGTGGCTTTGATTCTCACATCTTTGTCCGATGCGACGGGTCGTCACCCGGTCCGCATATTGTCCTTTTATAAAAATACAAAAATAACCTTTCAAAAATAATACCTTCCAACCTTTAGACATATCCAAAATACTTATACAAACTCTTCGTACAAAATTTATATGAAAGGTAAACATAATGTTGATCCTTATTACCCTGTAATAGCATGCGAATACCTTCATCATGTATTCTTTTTAAAACACTGAAACATCCTGAATTACTATAAAACCATATTGATTAAATTCTAGCTCCCTTAATCCTTATAGAATACTGGATATAATTCATCAATCCAAAAATGATATAAACTCCAACAATGTTGGAATATAAAAATCTTTAATCAGTTTCAAGGTAGTCATGAATATCCAATATAATTTACCCAAATCAACCATATCTTATTCCAAAATTAGTACCTCAATATTAGGACCATATTAAGGTTTATCTTTCCTTCAACCATGTAATTTCCAAAAATATTAACCCGCTATAGAGTCACATTTCTTAGTACAATAAAATATCAAATCCTCAATGAAATAGTGATGCAGTACAATCCTTATTTATTTCTAGTACATCATTGATACAACACATCAATGAAATAATTCCAAAATAACTACATCAGAACACTAGTCATTTATCTTCATCTGTGGTAGTATCATAACTTCATTATTATCCAATAGAATATTTTTTGCAGAGTCTGATGACTGCGATATTTGTTCGTGTAGTGTCCAAACTCCTTGTAAATGAAGCATTGTACATTTGAAACCTTTTTTTTACCCTTGCATTCATGTACTTGGTGTCTTTTTTCTCCACACTTAAAAAACACACATTCCCTTCAGGAAAGTTCCAGGGTGTTTCTTCCCACAGTTATCACATATGGAAAAATTCTTCTTTTCCCCCTTCCCTTTATCCATCTTTCTCTCTTCCATCCTTTTCTTATCTTGCTTCCCTTCAAATCCATATGACTCAGAGAATTCTTTACTTATCTGATTAACACATGATACTATTTATTAATATGTTGAGAATACATGGGAGACTATTTATCTTATAAATGTTGGATTAATACCATGAAAGATACGATCCTTCTTACTCTTTGGATCATACATATTGCTGGAGTTCACATTCCTTATATTGGGCGCCATTTCTATACAATAGCATAAACTAGGTCAGTTTATGAATTGCGATGAATAATTCCAAACATGTAAAATACATAACATAAATTGAACGGTTTATAGATATAATCCATAATCATAAAGAGGATTTCATAGAGGATGTTTAGTCACAAACTGTTCATAATGATTTGTAAAGAAAATGAGAATTATCCTAAGAAGATCCCCCAGGAGTGTCGTAACCAAGAGTGAAGCAAGTCCCGTTTTCATGCACCAGTTCCCGTTCGAGTGTAACTCAAAGCGGTGTTTTCGGGTTGTACCTCTAGGTAAATCTGTTCCAGAACTGCTTCTACCTAATCGTATCCAGATAGGGATGTATTTTCTTGGAAAACTCACAAAATCTCTACATTACCAAAATTCTAGGAATTTATTCTATAATAATCTTCAAAGTCTATCTTATGTGTATGTTCTCTAATAAGACTTTATCTAAAAATAGGTTAAAAGGTTATTGCTAAACTTCCTCTGATACAAACTGTAACGCCCAGACCCTAGTTACCCAGATTCGGTGCGTTATTTTAATAAAATTTCATGATTACAAGGAATCAAGTCCCGATGGACCGATTAGTTTAGTAGTCTTGGAAAATAGATTACATACATGAATGTCACATTACAATTCATAACATACAAAACAACATAAATAATCTTTCATGAATGCCATTATTTTCCTGGCTTAACCCTGCATATCAATCACAATACACTTCTTGGAATCCTGGGAAAATTAACACATAGAAAGGGGTGAGCTCAGATGGTCAGTAAGGATAACAATACAGCGGAAACATTCATAAATAAGCATTAACATTTATGGAAATGTATAAAACTAAAACAAAAGTCTTTTAAACATGAACTTCAGTATAATATGGCAGAAATAATTCCATTTACTTATTCACATGGATATTCTAATAATCTAATAATCACATGCAATATCAATAACCACTTTCATAATGATGGAATGAATAATGCCAGACTATCATAACCACATAGCCAAGGCCTAGTGCCAAGACTACAAATATGATTTTATCAAGTCCCTGTGCCAAGACACTAGTTTGTCTCATGAGACCTACCGATGCATTGAGGAGCTATAGTGGGCTCCACCTGTCACTTACTATGCCCATTGCATTCTTTATATGAAAATGTCTAAACATAACATAAACATTCGTATTAAAACTAGCATACGAAATGTAAAAACTTTCTCTATGAACCATGAATGGTATAAAAATAACACATCCACATCAAACATATCACAAAACCTTAAACTAAATATGGATGATTTTTATCATGATAAATCAACTTCAAAACAAGTTTAAAATCCATCATAGTATTTTGACATAGATGAAAATGATTTGTAAAACTCTTTGAGAGAAATATCCATTTTTCATGAAAACATTTAAATGTCACACAATTTAGAAAAGAATAAATTTAAATACATTTTTTAATCAAAGTTTCCCATAACACTTTTAAACTTTTTAAAGGAATTAACATTTGAAAAACATTCAGGTCAATATAAATAAATACTTAAAAACCATTTTGAAGACATGGGAATTAATAAGAAATATTTAGAAGAATAAATATTTAAAACATTTGAGGTGATGTTTTAGTAAAAAAAGTCCTTTAAAATAATCCCATTGAAAATTCTTTCATAAAAGAAGGACATTGATAATAAATATGTTCCAATAGATACTTACGTAAAAACAACCTCGGATAATAAATAGATTGGGAAATTAACCCTTACCAATTTGGTAACTTACGAAACATACACCCCATGAAATAGGTATCATACAATGAATATGTAAATAGACATAAATTAAAGTGTATTACCGAAATAATACAATTATGGGCATTAGATATACCACACAAAAGTTAATAGTTGCAATATGGCATGAATCTCACGAGAATAAGGAGTGAGATGAAAACCCCTTACCTTGTACTTTTCCTTGGATGAGGGTTCGTTAAACTCGTGTATAATAGTTAAATAATTGTTTTTAAATTATAAAAGAATCATATATATAATATATGATATCATATATGATCTTTTAATATTGTTTTGTTAATAATATTTTAGTATTATCGTTGTTTCAGGTGTTAACTGATTCATTTTCCTTTATATGCTTTGTTACGTAAGTCCTGTTTGTTATGGATAGGTTGTATCTTATTCATATACAGAATGATATCAAGTCTATAAAAATTTATTTTAATCTTTAAATGAGAATTAGTCTTGAATGGATATGATGGAGAAATGAATCGCATTGTGTTTGTGTAGACGGTAATCCATACGTATGCACGAATGCTACTTCCATTTCATTTTTCATTTTAAAAGGAATAAAAACCATATGATACATAGGTATATTATTATTACAGTATAATATAGTATCTTATATATGTTAATTATGTTCATTAACACCATCTTTTATACATTCCATGTATGTTATGAACGAGTCATATCACTTTGAAGGGGTGGTCATCCGCACTTCCTCAAATGAAATTATCGTATATATATACATCAAGAAAAGAATAATGGTATGATATAAAATGGAATTATAGAAGATTATAAGTAAAATAAATATCATAAATATAATATTTATTAATATTCCCATCATAATTTCCACCATGAGAGGTGGTAGGAGATAATTGAACAATCATCGTTTCGTGAGGTGTTTGGTTGCCATCCACAGAAACATTATGTTCTTCACCCATTAGATGGAGTTGTGTGTATGTTTAGTTTGAATAATTATAATAAAATTATGTTTGTATATTTTGGATATTGTTTTGCTACAAAATAAATGAATAATAAGATTTTAGGGGTTGGATATGTAAAATAAAAGAAAAGAATCTAAGAGAAGTCGTTACCTTTAATTTGGGTAACTCCCTTTGGTTTGAACCAAAAAGGACACTTGAAGTGACTTCATCATAAGGTAATGACTCTAGTAGGAGGAGAGGGATGGAAGGAGATTAATTGATCATAGTTTGGACGAGCCAAAAGGCTTTATAGGTTTGAGGAATTGGTTAGAAGTGGTGTCCTTTTATAAGGGGGAGGAGGGCCACTTAAGGAAAAACATAAATTAGTATTTTATAATAAATTTATATTAGGTTTCTAATGGATCCATAGTGGATTATTCAGAATAAAAGTTGGGGTTAGGTCTAAATCCTTTCCAAAAATAGATTTTATATAGTTTTGGGTCATTATATTAACCTTATCTCATAGTTTTAACTCTTAGTTAATTAGTTTGACATTTACCATGTCACTTTGTATTTTTATATTATATAGTTAGTAAACATACTATATACATCCAAAAGACACCCAAGTGGTCCATTAATGACACACCTATCATGATATAATTCCTTTTTCCGATCCATAGATTTTTAGGAATAAAATATCAATTAATAATATAATATTTGTTTTAAAAACTAATTTATGTCAATTTTGACACTATTCAATAATTGATTTTTTTAAAGTCATAAAAAAATTTCTATTTCAAACTAAAATTAATTTAATTAATCATAAAATGTCATATTAACCAATAAAATTATTTTATGTCATCATAACTTTCAAATTATATTTATTGTAACATTTATAATACCAAATGTTTCATTCTTTCATTAATAAAGAAAATACTACATCATTATTGTGTCATAAATAAATTTAATTATTCAATGTAAAAAATATATAAATAAACTACCATTATGTAGGAAATATTTTTATCTTCCTAATGAATATTTATAGTCGAAAATATAACATATATAACCCTATTTAAAAAATTTTTCTCTAAAAGATATATGCTTATGTCATTTTTGTATGTAATTTAACATAATTAATATAAAGTGTCCTTATCACCTACAAGTGAGTCCATGGGGTCCCCAAATCGACCCAAAGATTCCCATGGTTGGAAATTTATAAACCAATAGGGTTAGGACACGTTTTATGGTAAATTAATGTTATTATAATATTATTTTTTACCCTTATTTACCGGATTTACCCTTCAACCATGGTAAATAAAATATTTACCGAAGTAATTAATCAAAATTTCTAAAAAAATTACCTATTAACACAATTTGTACCTCTGATTCCAAATATGGAATACATATTTCTAAATTAAAAACAAATAAGTGGAAAAAATTAATTTAAAATTAATTACCATTGTTAAAACAAAAATCATGTTTTTAAGAGAAAATAACTATCAAAAGAGTGACAATTGTTTATGTCCAGTTTAAATTTGAAATTATGTCCAATGACCAAAATTTTCTTAAATGGTAAATATATATTCTAAATATACTTTAAAATCACTCAATTTCTTAATTTATCACTATTAATTATTAATATTAAAAAAGATGTTTTTAATTAAAATTTAGTAATTTACACTATTCATCAAAATATAAAAGTTATCCGAAAAGTACCAAAAATTTACCCTAGGCTAATTTCGATATTCCGAATCCAAAAATGAAGTCCATTTTGAATGATAAAATTTATAAATTTCAAAAAGTGTGTATTACTATTCATAACGGCTACTTTGATTGGTCAAGGTGTGTTAGAATTTCAAAGTTGCGTACAATGCAAGCTATTACATTATTCAATGGGAAACATACCGTGATAGATTGGGGTGTTAAAAAATTGGTGTCTAATCATCATATTCACGTTGTTTATCTCTACTACTTAATGTACGATAATGGAAGTGGGATTAAATATTAGTGGAAATTATGACAGTTTTACTACATACGTTCATAGAACACAATACCATCTAGGTGATCATTGAATAACTAACCATGTCATCCAACTTACTATATATATGATGGAATAGTTCAGTAGAGATATCAAAATTCATCTACAAACATGAGATATTTCGACTCCATGGAGTTCCATTGAAGATTGTTTAAGATCATGATGTTTGTTTTACATCCCAGTTGCATAAGGGATTATATAAAGCATTTAGAAACCAATTACGCATGAACATAGAGTTTCAAAAACAGACGGTTGACTGAATAGAGTAGACCATTCGGGTTTTAGAGGACACGAAACGGGCATGCATTTTGGACTTCAGACATAGTTGGGAGGGTCACCTACCACTAGCGGAGTTCAAGTACAACAGCAACTACCATTCCACCATTAGTATGGAACCATTCAAGGATTTTTATGGATAGACCTGTGTGTCACCACATTACTGGACCACCCAAGGAAAGTATGTAGTTATTGTATAATAGTTGGTGGGAGATACTCTAATGAATTTTCAAATCATCTAGAAGAGGATGAAGTCTACATATAGCCATCATAAATCTTATTTTGATAGACTGTATAAGCCTTTAGAGATTGAGGAAGGATACCTTGTATTCTTACAAGTTTCACCTTTATGGGGATAATAAATACTTTTATGGGGTGTCATTTTATCTTGGAGGTTTATCGACCTTGTCCAGATACTATTTAGAGCTGTCGAGGTTGAATAAAACATACATCTACCCCCATAGTTGGACTAGGTAAATGATGTCTTGCATGTGTCACAGTTGAGGAGGTACGTGCATGAACCATAAAACATCATCGACTTGGGTGAGATAGATATTGATGATGGAGAGAAGTTTACTAAGTTCCTTAGGGATATTGAGATTCATCAAAAGAGGATCATTTATGGTCAATCTATTCAATTTTTGCATGTGTGGTGGTAGCATGGGAATCTCTAACAGAGCAATTGGGAGATGAAGGATTAGATTCATTCCCAATACCCTCATCGTTTTCTATAGATTTGTTTTGAATTTTTGGGGATATAAAACATCATGGTGGGGAGATTTTAATGTCTCTTATTTTCTGTGTATAATATTTAAATATTATATGGATTAATTTTGATAAATAGCGTTGAGGCGTCCTGTGATTCTGAGACATGGTGTTTCATGAATAAGTTTTTTAATAATATTAAAATATTCAATAAAACATGCATTCAGTTTTCCTGAAAAAGATGAATAACTTCTAAATGGGTTCCCAGATAAAAACTCTCAGGTCACCATTGTTATCAGAGAAACTTCATTACCATAGGCACGAACTAACATTGGTCGATGCGGGTAAACTGTGAGAATAATTTTCAAGTGTTTATTAATGAATAAAATAAATTGAGAATTTATTTTATCTCCCTATTTCATCGACATAGTTATGTAACAATGATTCTAATTTTAATTAATCCTTTCGGAAGGTATATAGGGTATGGATCAAACCCTTTGAATTCTCCGAATGTTCTGGAGAGAAACCCTAGAGAATTCTCTCAACAGCGAGGGTAAAGACAAGGATCAGATATCATTCTTGAATGATCTCTCATGTGGCAATCGATGTTCAGTATAAAATGATCCAATTCCTTGTTAGGATGTGTTATTCTTGATTTTCATTCCTTATTCAAGAATTCAATTATGAATGTGGACCAACCAACCAATATATTGTTCTTTGGTTCGATCATTCCTTCTGGGATGGATTAAATAGCATGATTTTTCAAATTACTTATTTGATAATTGATTTTTATTTTTTGATCATTATTATCGTAATGGATTGAGGCTGAAATGAAAAATGGAATTGATTCATTCCTCATATTTTTTTCCTTGTGTTTTTATCTTCCCCTTTTTCTATGTGTTCTTTGTTCATCATTGGGTTTTTAATGATTAATTTTTGTGCCTTTGTTTCTTAGTGATAAAATACAGAATTAATGATCCAACATCAAAAAATCCTAATGGAGGTGCAATAATGACTGTGATGGACCAAATGGAACAGTTTATGAGAATTCATTCTTCATGGTATTTACATCCATATGAAACTAAATGCTTTTCTAATATTAATGAATTCCTAAAACACCATGATTTTTTGTTTGGGATATGAAATGAGACTATATATGGAATTTAGATGTAAAAGGACACTAGAACTGGAATATAGAAGATTGGTTGAGGTGTGAGAATAAAGAAACTAGTGTTTTAAAAAACCCCATGAAGGTAGCTTCAAACCCAGGATTTCATATCGTGTGGACCCAACTGAGTGGCAGCTAGTGTTTATAGATATATTGAAATTTCACACGGCATGTTCCTCTATCACACAACATGTAAGAACTTCTTAGAGATCCATCTATTATCATGGGTGATACACGGTCACATGGTAGAGTACACATGTTGCCAATATAGCATGTACCCCACCACACGACTTGGATTCGAAAGCGTACATGGACTACCCCATATAATGGTACACTGGTAGAGACATACAGGTTAAAACCATGTAATATCACATGACTAGAGTATGCGAGTGGACCCTGGATGGAAGGGCACAACATGTGACTCTTCTACATGTGGTGTATCTATCCTCTAACTGACTCTGTTTAGAATGACATTGGCCGTTGTTCATGGTATATACTTGGGGTCAAGGAACCCAGTGTGTGACCCTACTACATTCTATGCTTCCCTTTCTGCATGGCTTGATTCTCTTTTCCTATGTAACGTGGACATGTTTCATTAGGATCAGTTCCCTTATTGATTCGATGGTCGTAGGTATGAATCATTTCATACGCATAGTAATATTATTCCTTCAGAAGTACTTATTGGATAGATTTGTTCGACCCCCCCCCCCATGTTTCCCAGATCTGGATCCTACATTCATTCTTGAGTGCCTTGGTAGATTCCTAGGTATAGGCGTGACCATTATCACCACTTGTTGATCCACTACTGAGTTGGTTAATCTTGAACAATTTTTTGGTATCACCCCATGCCCCTAGTTGTGATCCTAATATCTGGAATCATATTCATTACTAACCTATCATCATATCTCTCTCATGGGGGTTCCCAATGAAGAGTGTTTCTTAGATGATTATCCTTAGTGCTATCGGACTCAAGAGCATGTTCTATAGGATGAGTGCTTCAGGGAATCATTGATTCAGATCCCTAGTATTCGTATGTGGTAGTTGATGCTTTCCTCTAGACTGAATTTCATGGATTTAGTATATCTGAACATTATTATTATTTCTGATGTAGAAATCTATTATGTATATATGTCTTTACATTCATTTATGTATTGCTTTGTGGTTTAGGGTTGTACTACTAAGCATTGTTATATTCACTCCTACATAGGATTTTCCCACATGTCTTGTATCTTATGAAAATGAGAGAAATTTTGATGGAGTCTTGGTGAACTATGACCAGATAGTGCTTTGTGAGATCACTCATGATGAGGTATATGTTTATAGAAATAGACAGTAGTCTCAATACCTTTTCTTACATGTTGGACTTGTGGTTATAGAACTAATTTTGTGAGATTGTATTTACCCCAAATTTTACTATACATTACATTCATCTAATTCAATGTCTATTGGGATATAGGGGTATGCATGCATTATTAACATGCTTGTTTTTACAATTCATCATTTTCCAGGCCTGTTGATGGGTGTGTTCAATCATTTACAAAGGAATTGCAACCCATGTTAATGATATAGTTACACAGTGGTAGTCACCAGCCTCTGTTGTAAGAACCATATTCTTATTGTTGAGGTATATGTTTCTTCCTTTCCTTTTTCCTTACATGTTTTTGAGAAAGTAAGGAAAATGGGGGAAATCGAAAATTTTGTGGGTACACGCCATGTACTTTTCCAGATGACATGTACTTTGGCCGTGTTGGATGAGTATACAGGGCGGGTGGGCCTGTCGGCGATGAAGGGTGTAAAAACTGACTACACGACATGTACTAGGTATTTCCACACCGTGTAATCAGTCGGAAGGTGAATTATAAGGCAGCGGAGGTAGCTTCCAGCTGAGGGACAGTACACACTGTGTTTTCATGAATACACACCGTGTATTCATGTCGACGGATGACCAGTGCTGTGGTGGAATATAGCGGCCAAAGGAACAGTTAAATGATGGAAATTACACGCCGTTTACATGAGAGTACATGCTGTGTAGTTTGTTTTTTTCTCTTAAAATGGGCAGTAGCCTCCTCACTCGGCAGAGGAGGCTTTGAGTTTGTTTCAGAGCCGGGAGAGGAATCCAGAGATTTGGAGATCTCCCGACCGCACACCGGGAATCCGAATCCTTCTCTAATGGTCTCGATTGAACCGTACGAGTGAGTTCTTCCCTCTACTTGTGTTTTTCATACCAATTATTTTCGGAGGTAATGATATCTGAGTTTGAATGAGTGAACGTTTATCCCAGATCTATGTCGTTCTTGGACGATTTGGGAGGCACAATTCATGTATACCGATCAGAGACGATCATGGTATGTGGTCTGAAGTTTATTTTCAACTGTTGTGTTGAAATTTTATACTATTGTGCTACGCTCCCATGGTGGGGATGTCATATGACTGAGGCCTTTGATGAAAAGATATCTAGTATTGTATAGATAATCTAATGATTCATTTGAAACTGCTGTTTTGGATCACTTCTTGGATCCAGGACCACCCCGAGGGTGCGTTCCACTGTTTATCCATTTGGCCAGGATAACTGAGGGTATTCCATTATTATATTGTGCATTTTATTTTTTGAGAGAAATTTTATATAAATTGTTTGTTTATGATTTGGGCTCGACCCAGTTATATTAGCCTGAGAGAAGTGTTCTATTAGCTGGAGGGCATTAGTCTATTAGCCTGAGGGTAGTGTTCTATTAAATTGAGGGTGGTGTTATATTAGCCCGAGGGCAGTGTTCTATTATCCAATTGGAAGTGTTTGGTTATCCTGATGGTAACCTTTGTTTTTGCATGTGGGCAGTGGTTTCTATGCCTCAGGGCCATATCTCGTATGCCTAAGGGAAATGTTCATTATGCCTGAGGGAAATCACATGCGGGTATTTGATTCTGTTACCTGAGGGTAAGGATAGTATGTCTGAGGACACAATTATTTAGAATATTCACTATGGTGATTTTCTATGTTGTACCTGCCAAGATAAAGTACAAGCTTGGAGGTGAAATGTAATAATTAAAATGGGAATGAAACTAGTAGTGATAGTTACTTTTGAGTACTTACTAGTTTACTACATTTACTTTCTCACACTGCTTTTTCACATTTTCAATGATAGTTGGGAACATGCCTTTGGTGGGTGCCTATTTGGATTTATTTCTCACACCCTATTTGGTTCATGAATTCGGCCGAAACAGACTATATTATTGCAGGTGTCGACAGGGGCAGGGGTCCCTATACAGAAACATGATTGTAGCAGAGGAGTAGGAGAGCATGGGACCGAGCTTAGTCTTGCGATGCCGCTACATTCTGTTCACTCTGTTTTGTTCTGTCTTTTTGTACCTTGTACTTTGAGATGTATTGTACAGTATTGCAGTGTATCCTGTTTTGGCTAATTTCAAAGTAATAGTGACATGCTCCATTTTCATATATAACTGTCAGTTATCTTTTAATGCAGTTGTTCATTTCTAGTTTATATTTTTTACAGCTTCTGTTTTTGAATGTAATATTTCTTTTTCTGCTGCACTATACTTTGACATATGAGGGTATAGTTTTCCCACTATCAGACATGGGAACTTGCTGCTAGTCGGAAGCCTCTAGAATTTGGGGAAATGCTCTTGGGGTCATGTGACCAATCGTGTTCGGGGCACCCGTTGTGTGGCTTCCGGATCCAGGATTTCATAAAGAGATATTAGAGGAGGTTATTTCCTCTTGACTTACTATTTGGATCCTATAGACAGGGATAGGAAAGAATAGGAACTTAGTAATAAGAAGTTCTTGAGAGTAGCTAACCGAGTACATGAAAAAACTGATCTACCTCGTGTTGCAATTTAACTGATATTGCACTTTACAGTTGATCTAATTTCCACCATTGGGTGACTCACTTGTGATGTTCTGTTTATATGTTATACATGGGTTCTATTTAGTCAGAACCCGATGAGATGAGGGTATTCCATCTCATGCATCATTTAGGAACATGCTATAAATCACATGTCATGCATTCTTCCATGCCATGTAGGTGCATTAGAAATTTCTTGTTGTTTTGATAGTTGTTTTTCTATAAAAGAATGTTGTTTTGATAGCTGCATTGATGAATACATAATTCTTGATAGGGTATTTTTGTGTTTGGTTTTGATAGAATAAACACCAAACAACGGTTTTTGGGGTGTATGGGCTCTCAATAACTAGAATTTGGTGGATCATTGACAAGTTACTTTGTTATAACATGTATAAGATTCCAATAATTGATTCACGGGGAGTATGGGCCCTCACGAATCATTATATGGAACTTAGGTGTTTGTTTCAAAGTTTTTCTGGGTTCCGGAGTAGTTTCTTAGTTTTACTATCCAGAAAACCCAGTATACATGCCATTTAGTTCTATGGAAACACGTCGTGTGTTCTTATATTCAGAAAGAAATTAATACTTTTTAAGTACACACCGTGTACCCTAAGTATATGCCGTGTAGTATCTTACCGTGTCATAGGCCATGTGGGCGGGGACACGGGGTAGGGAATGGCTTGGGTAAATACGCCGTGTAATAGTTGTAAATGTCGTGTAGTGTCGACCCGGTGTCCGCCCGTGTAACTAACAACACTGATGGAGGAAACCTTAAGACATCCATGCTGTGTCTACTTTGCACACGCTGTGTAGTCTGACCCAGGTACCCGGCAGTGTCACGAACAACACGGGTCAATGTTGTCTTTCCTAATACACGTCGTGTCTTCAAGGAACATGCATTGTAGTTTCATCCTTGTAGCCAACAGCGTAGCAAGCAACAAGGGTCGGTCGGGGGCTTCTTTGAACACGTCGTGTCTTTTAGAACACACCGTGTAGTGTGACATGGGTATATAGGCCATGTCACAAACAACACGGGCCGGTAGAAGCCTTCCATGTACACGTCGTGTGCCTATGGGACACACCGTGTAGTTTTTTTAGGAGATCCGTGTAGAAGGACTTGGGTAGGGAAGGAGGATTCAAGTACACGCCATGTATTCAGAAGACATGATGTGAGTTTGGGGTGTTACACGACCAGGTTAAGGTGGATTACAAGCCCATGTGGATGGCTTGTAATAACACGCCATGTAGTGTATATACACATTGTGCATTCTTGTTTTTTAAAACTTGAATTCTTTTATTATCTTATTCCTTTCCTAGCCTCCTCGTTTTCGGTATTTGATAATCTTAACATATGGCATCTGTTTGACCTTTTAGAGCCATGCTACAGAGATGACCACGAGTTGTTCACCAGGAGAGCGGCAATGACTATACTCTAGATTTGGTAGGCCATGGGATACCGATGGATCCGACAGCAGAGCCAGATGTGGCGTCAGGCGTTATACTGGACACAGGCGCAGAGGCGCAGTTCTGTGAAGGCTTCATGCAGTTTATGAAGACAGTCTACGGAGCACCACCGGCTGCTAAATTTATGGTAGAGTTGACATGTATATTTCAGCAGTATCATCCACCTAGGTTTTATGGGGATGGCGGACCAAAGGCTATGGAGTCTTGGCCGCGGTCTATGGAGATAATTTTCGAGCATCTAGAGATGCCTCCAGAGTAGAGGGTCCATCTCGCAACATATATGTTGCGTGATTCCTCTAATAGATGGTCGGATGTTACCTCCCAGACAGATCATCACAGAGACATGGAGTGGGAAGATTTTTAGGTATCTTTATGTGACTTCTTCTTCTCAGATATGCTGAGGGAAGATAGAGCTCAATAGTTCATCAATCTGCAGTAGGCCACCATGTCAGTGATGAACTATTTTTCTTGTTTCACCGAGCTGAAACATTTTGCACCTGTTCTGGTGGTTGAAGAGATGTTTAGAACTAGATGCTTTGAGAATGGTCTACGGTGATACATCCGAGCACTGGTGAATTTTTTCAGGTTGCCTACCATTCATTTTATTTTGAACCAGGCACTGATTACAGAGCGGAACCTATGGCAGCCTAGTGGTGTGATCCAGGGCGGTTTGACACAAGTATTGTGTACTATTTATACCGGAAATAGGAAGAGACATATTAAATTCTCTCATGGTTGTAGCATTAGTCAGAAGTATACTTGATGTGGCCAGGTCATTGGCTACCAGTGTGGTAGAGAGGGGCACAAGTGACCTCAGTGTCCACATGACCAAGTGGAGTGACGAGCTTGCACCAAGATGGGTTATCTACAGCGTTTCTGCAGGGTGATTTTACCAGTGGCTATAGAGAGGGGTTCTATGGATATTCCTCATGCGGGAGTAGGAGCATCATCTTATAACCAGTCAGGAAATTGGTATTCATGGGTACGTATAAGAAGAGGTTGTGGAAATGGCCATGGTAGCCAAACACCAGGATCTCATAGATAGCAGGTCGGGTCAGCTTAGAGTATCCAGGATATGTCGCAAGGCCGTGACACTGGGCAGGAATATGCAGTGAATCATACACAATTAGAGAAAAATCCCTGACATCCACTGCAAGAGCTACTATTCTAGTTAATTCTGTTTTTTCATCTATACTTTTCGATACTGGTGATACACATAGCATTATATTTGTGGCAGTTTTGGAGAGCCTTGGGCTCTATGTTTCTTCTTCTTCTGATGTTATGACCCTATACACACTGTTGGGGACTAGAACTGCTAGTGTGCATCAATGTAGGGAGTTCCCCCTAGAGGTTGGTGGGTGTCACTTTCTATGGGACCTCTATGTCCTAGAAATGACGAGTTATGATTTCATTCTGTGGATAGACTGGTTGGTACCTTTTTGAGCCTTTGTATATTTCTATTGTCTTAGGGTGAGTTTCAAGTCACCAAAGGGCGGAGAGTTTCTACACAAGGGAGAAGGGGATGTCCAAGAGAGCTGAGCTAGACCCGAGCATCATGGGCGAGGTGGAGTCAGAACCCATATTTCACGTTTATATCTGGATGACCAGGGAACTTGTCAGAAATATTTCCCTCCATTAGTTCATGGTTTCAGAGATGTCTTTGTTGACCCCTAAAAACGCATCCCAAATTTTCCAAACGTCCCCATAGATGATCCCGGAGCGTAGCTCGTTCCTCAATCTTTGATTTGAATGGTCGTGGAGCCCAAACGGAGTTACGGATCAGATGTTATGGCTGTTTGAAGTTGGACTGCTTGGGATGGCCATCCAGGACAATTTCGGGGTGAAGTATGGATTTGTGCATAAAAAAGGAGTTCCGCATGGAAAAGCATGTGCGTGCACGGAATATTACATGCCCATATTTGTACGCGTGAAATTTTAGGCGCAGCGCTTTGCCCGCGCACAATTTTGCGCGCACCACGTTTGCCCGCGCAGAATTCTCTGCGTGGCGCCTGGCGCGTGGAAAACACGTCGCACACGCGGAATTTTCCTCACACCGGCGTCCAGGTTACTCCTATAAATATGAGGGCACCCCCCTTTGGAAAGGGGGATCCCTGAAGGTCGGCCGCTACCCTGATGCGCGTAAGCCAGCAGTTTCCGCGCTCGCGCGGAAAACTCCCCTCCGGCGCGCAAAACAATAGTTTTGCGCGGAAAAGGGCCAACCTGCCCAGTTTTCCGTGCAACTCATAATAGATGCGCGCAACAGTGTAGCTGAGCCCGATTTTTCGCGTGCCAGTATAGCACCGATCCTATTGCGCGTGACGCCACATATTGCGCGCCCACCGCTATTGTGCGCCCCGCCGCTATTGAGCGCCTGCCGCTATTGCGCGCCCGGCGCTATTGCGCGCCCGCCGCTATTGGGCGCCCCGCCGCTATTGCGCGCCCGCATATAGTATTGCATTCCCTCCGCACCTATTTGTGCGCCGACCCGGTGTTTCTCGCGCAACAACCTCAATTGTGCACATGCCTACCCTGCGGAATAGTGTTCAGGCCCGCACCCGCTGGTTCATACTGTGGGGGCTGCACCGCCGCACCCCCGCTCGGGGCAGTGCCGGGCTATGGTCCCGGCCCTCCGGGCCGTTCCCTTCCCTACCGTCACAGACCCCCATGAAAAATGGAGAGTCACACCGCGAACTTCTCGGGCCGGGACGTCGGGGTTTTCCATTGCGCCCTTATGCGTAGCCACCTTCCCCTTAGGGAATACCATGATTTGAGATACACCTCTGCACGCTGCGAAATGTCTTGAGTTGAAATATTATCTTGGTTCGTTTCCTATGTCGTGAGTTGAGATTCTCATCATCAATTCCCCCGAGTACCATGAGTCGAACCATTCCTCAGGCAGCTCTGTCAAACCCTATCCTCTGGCTCTCATGTCGGGATGAACCAGCAAGGGCCGCCCATGCGTAAGACCCAACACCAGCCATTCTAGGTGCCTGATGCCAGTAGTCCAATCTACATGACTATAAACTGTAGTAATCTATATGTTCCAAACATAGGATGCCTCTTTCCCTATACGAGAGATGCCTTATGCTCCTAGCATGAGATGCCAGTAGTCCGATCTACATGACTATAAAATTAGTAATTCCTATGTTCCCAACATAGGATGCCTCTCGCTTCTAACGAGAGATGCCTTATCCTCCAATCATGAGACTCTAGTAGTCCTCTCTACATGACTATAAACTGTAGTAATCCCTATATGCCAAACATAGGATGCCTATCGCTTCCAACGAGAGATGCCTTATGCTCCAAGCATGAGACGCCAGTAGTCCTATCTACATGACTATAAACTGTAGTAATCCCTATGTTCCAAACATAGGATGCCTCTTGCCTTATACGAGAGATGCCTTATGCTCCTAGCATGAGATGCCAGTAGTCTTACCTACATGACTATAAACTGTAGTAATCCCTATGTTCCAAACGTAGGTTGCCTCTTTCCCTATACGAGAGATGCCTTATGCTCCAAGCATGAGACGCCCGTAGTCCTATCTACATGACTATAAACTATAGTAAACCATGTGCTCCAAACATAGGATTCCTCTTGTTCCAAATAAGATATTCCTTGTGCGCCAAGAATAAGATGCCTAATTCCATGATTACATTGGAGTAATATCAAGAGCGTTGGAATCCATTCAAAAATTCCATCACTCCACCTCACGCTTTGTGTGTCCTTCGTTTGGATCATCACTCACTTCCAAGTCTGGAGGGACCCCCTAACAGTATGGATGCTCGACCTTTGGTCCGCCTGATGTCCTGGGCCAACACCCCGGAAGACTGATCACGTCTGGAGGGACCCCCTGACAGAATGGATGCTCGACCTATGGTCCGCCTGCTGTCTTGGGTCGACGTTCCGGAAGACTGATCGACGATATTTTAATTAGGCCCCGTGTTGCGAACATGGTAAGCAGTCATCCCTCATTTGTTGTCCTCATTCCTGGCTAACATGATATGGATGCTGCGTTTTCGCCACGGTCAACAGTTATCATCCATCACCATGCCAATCTCACGACGTTCTGAATATTGGGCATGTGATTCACACTTTTCATCTCCCTTTGTTGGGATAGATTCCAATGCTCTGGGCATTACCCCGCTTGTGCACTAGCGCATAGGTGATTAACTCAACCCGCTAGTGAGTTAGAATGCCGTAATGGCCAGACATGAGGAAGACACCATGTGCCGCTCAATGCGTAAGCCCAATTCTGCTTCTCACGGATGCACCCTTCGTGATGTGATCGTCTGGTCCCTGCTGCCTCTTGTTTCCCACACAAAGCATGACTCACGTGGGCTTAGAGCGTGCATCGACCATGACATCCACCGTGGGCCACCTCAGAGCGTAATCCCCATACAACGTGGGCCGCCTCAGAGCTTAAGCCCATGCCACATTGGGCCGCCTTAGAGCTTAAGCCCCATGCCACCTTGGGCCGCCTTAGAGATTAATCCCCAGCCCACCATGGGCCGCCTCAGAGTGTAACCCCCATATCCACTTTGGGCCACCTCAGAGCGTAAGCCCCATACACTGTGGGCCGCCTTAGAGCGCAGGCCCCGTTCACCATTGCCGCTCCCCAGTGGCACCCGGGCAGCACCCTTGCGTAAGCCCCAATCCTTCCCGAACTACGTGGACTTTGATTCCCTACCACAGGGATATGTAAGAAGCCTCCACGAGGTTCAAGCCCACCACTCGGTTGTTCTGACCTCTCCACGTCGGTTAACCATCCACCATGGGCCGCCTCAGAGCTTAAGCCCCATACACTGTGGGCCACCTCCGAGCGTAAGACCTATACACTATGGGCCACCTCAGAGCGTAAGCCCCAGCCACCTTTACTGCTCCCTAGCAGCACCCGGGCAGCACCCTTGCGTAAGCCCCAATCCTTCTCGAATTACGCTGACTTTGATTCCCTGCCACGTGGATACGTAGGAAGCCACTTCAAGGCTCAAGCCCAACTTCACTATCGCCCCTACGATGGTCCCATTTCATCCCCCCTCCACTTCATTCATCCATCCACCACCCATCCTGATTCTTACCTGGGCCGCCACATCCCGGTGAGATCATGCCATTCATCCACCAGCGTCGCTCCCTACGGCACCAGGGCAGCTATCCACGCGTAAGCCCCAACATGTCTTCGGGTCGTTGTCCTTTGTGTACACCCTAGACCATCCCCCTTTCGAACTACGTGGGTTTTGATCCCTTTCCACTACACAGGGTACATAGGAAACCTCCAAGAGGTTCAATCCCAACCAATGGTAATCCATGGTGTTCCCCATCCTGGGGCGCACTTCCCCTGATCCTCCCACAGTGGTGTTCAGATCAGCCATGGTGGGACTTCTCCCCTACATGGGGCACACCACCATGGATCCATCCTCATTGGGCGTTCTGATCAATTCATCTTCCAGGTGTTCTCCCTTTGGGATATACCAATCTGATCCGTCTCTATGGGACGTTCTGATCACCCTCAAACCGTCTCCACAAGACGTTAAATTCGCAGCCTACCTCGTGATAAACATGAGATGCCTAAGGAAAACCTCGGATGACATGCCTTTGGCGTAACAATCTCCACAAGATGTTAAACTCGCGGCCTACCTCGTGATAAACATGAGATTCCTGAGGAAAACCTCGGATGACATGCCTTTGGCGTAACCGTCTCCGCAAGACGTTAAACTCACGGACTACCTCCTGATAAACATGAGATGCCTGAGGAAAACCTCGGATGACACGCCTTTGGCGTAACCGTCTACGTAAGACGTTAAACTCGCGGCCTACCTCGTGATAAACATGAGATGCCCGAGGAAGACCATGGAAGACACGCGTTCGGTGTAACCGTATCTGCTTGACGTTAATCTTGCAACATACCCTGTGTTAAACCCGGGATGTTGAGGAAAACCTCAGATACATTCCTCGGGTTCTGCACCCTTGAGATGCCCTCTTATGAGGATGAATACATGTTCCCCTATGTCCACACACCCATAGATGCCCATACATGCCTGATGCTGCCGTCTACTCCGACTGAAGGTCGCTACCATGTCAAGACCCCATGGAAAGTCTTGATGGATGTAGTGTAAATAACCGGCGTCCATGAAGATATGGCACCGGGAATGAGATTCAGAAACAACGTCTTAAATCTATGAGGGAGACCCAGACTAGGTAATGAGCTCCGAGGAGGAATCCACAGAGGGAAGAACCGACATCCCATCATCCCGATTTCGATCAAGGAGCAGACGTCCCTGAACAAGGAACAGATGCCGCCCGCCTTTGGAAAGTGGGAATGGGGGGCCACAAGCAGCGCGTCCTCCTCCACAGACGGATGTGCGTGCCCCGGTGAAAGCGTCGGAAACAGTCTTCCTATATGACTTTTCAGATCATCATCTAGAGATAGGTAGATTTCTCAATTGATCTTGTGCTAGGGGCAGCACCGCTGCCCATTCCTCCTTATAGGATGGCTACACCAGAGTTCCAAAAGCTCAAGAGGCAGTTAAAGGAGTTGCAGGAAAAGGTTTTCAATCAACCCAGTACTTCCCCGTGGTGTTCGCCGGTCCTATTTCCTAAGAAGGCAGACTGTACCCTCATACTTTTTGCAGATTATTAGAACTTGAACTAGTTGACGGTGATGAACCGATATCCCTTGCCAAGGATTGATGATCTTTTTTACCAACATCGAGGAGTACGAGTGTTCTCGAAGATTGAATGGAGATCCAATTATCATCAGTTACACGTTAGAACATCAGGCATACCCCTTACAGGTTTTTGGAGTAGATGTGGTCTATACAAGTACTTGGTTATGCCGTTCGGACTCACGAACGCACCAGCAGTTTTTATGGCTCTGATGAATGGTGTGTTCCAACCTTATCTGGATTATTTTGTGGCAGTCTTCATGGAAGATATCTTCGTGTACTCTCACACTCGACCCAACTATGCCAACCATCTTGAGATCATACTAAGTACACTGAGAGAGCATCTGTTATATGCTATGCTCCCAAAGTGCCACTTTTGGATGGACCAGATTCACTTCTTAAGTCATATTATTTCAGAGGAAGGAGTTGAAGTAGACCCAGTGATAGTGAGAGCAGGAGTTTTCTAGGGGCATCCTAAGAATGCCTTTGAGATATGGTGTTTCCTCGGGTTGGCTGGTTACTACAGGAGTTTTATACAGGACTTCTCCCACTTAGTAGTGTCATTGACAGGTTTGTCTACGAAGGGTGTAATGTTCATTTTTAAGAATCCTGTGAGACATCCTTTACGGAGATAAAGGGTTGGATGACATCAACACCAATCCTGATCATTTCAGAGCAAGGGAAGATCTATACAGTTTTTTGTGATGCATCATGTATTGGGCTGGGAGTACTGTTGATGCATGGTGATCGAGTTGTTGCGTAAGGCTCTCAAAATTTGAGGCCACATGAGATAAACTACCCAACACATGATCTCGAGTTGGCAGATGTTGTTCATGTGTTACGATGTAGGAGACATTATCTCTTGGGACATCATTTTTTGGTGTTTACAGGCCAAACAATTCTCAAGTACATCATTACTCATCGTGACTTGAAATTGAGACAGTGAAGGTGGGTTGAATACCTAAATTCCTTCAACTTCGAGCTTGCCTATACACCTGGTAAGGGGAACACAGTTGCTAATGCACTGAGCATGAAGTCTTAGATACATGCAGTTAATGAGGCCAGTAGTGAGGTGTAGCTTATGGATTTGTTCTCTGAGATGCATTTGGAGGTGCACGACAGTCAGGGGGGATCCTATCTTTCATCCATAGCTGTGACTAGTACCCTCCTGGATAATGTGAGGATGATACAGCTATCAGATTCAGAAGTCCTACTTCTAATGGAGTTAGTGGCAAGTTAGGACCCTCCTCTTGGTTGAATGATAGACAATGATGAGGTAATATGTATCCATGGATGAGTGTGGGTTCCAGGGGATATACACTAGGAGATATGGTGGGAGTTTCATGATTCATCATGGGAAGTTCCTCCTAGAGTCACCAAGATGTATCGTGACTTGAGACATCATTATTGGTGGCCAGGTACGAAAAGAGAGGTAGCTGGTTTTGTTACGAGAGTGTCCACCTGTCAGCAGGTTAAGGTGGAGCATCAGAGGAAAGCTGGACTGTTATAGCAATTACCCATCCCAGAGTGGAAATGAGATTATTTCGCGATGGACTTCATGACCGGGTTGCCAATTTCACCTTGAAGCAATGATGTTTAGTAGGTTGTTGTGGACAGACTCAAGACGGTATATCACATTTTGATGATCAAGGAGACATTCAGTGTCGATGATCTCGGGAAGATGTATATCCGAGAGGTAGTACTCCTTCATGGGGTCCCTCGTTCTATCGTTTCAGATAGGGAAGTCCATTTTACATTATGATTCTGGAAGAGTTTTTAGAGGGCTCTGGGAATATAGATGCTTTTGAGCACAGCTTACCACCCTCAGACTGATGGCTAGTAAGAGCGCACGATACATGTGCTTTAGGAAATACTGCGTACATGCATCATAGACTTTGGGGACTCTTGGGAGAAGCATATACCCCTAGTCGAGTTTTCCTAAAATAATAGTTTTCAAGATATTGTTGATATGGAACCTTACGAGGATTTATATGGTATGCCATGCCGGTCACCCTAGTGCTGGTTAGAGGCCGATGGGGTAGCTTTACTGGGACCACATCTCGTGAAAGAGACTTCAGAGCTAGTCCAGTCGATTCAGAAGTGGATGACTACTGCACAGTCTCATCAGAAGACTTATGTTGATCGATGAAGATGACCCATGATGTTCGTGGTCGGGTATTAGGTGTTTTTACGTGTTTCGTCGAGCTTGGGACACATGAAGATCTAGAGATAGGGTAAACTTTCTCCGATGTATGTGGGGCCGTTTGATATTCTGGAGAGAGTTGGGTTGGTTGCCTACTAGTTGCAGTTAACACATAGGTACCAGGCCATGAACGATGTCTTCCATGTATCTCAGTAGCACCGCTATCATTCAAACTCATCTCAAATTTTTATCCTGAGGAGGTTGAGCTTTAGGCCGATGCGTCCTTTGAGGAGCATCTAATTCGTGATGTTTATAGGAGCATGAAGGTTCTCTAAGGCCGGTCAGTTCCTCTCGTACGGGTGCTCAAGAAGCATGGTCGAGTGCTGGACGATACCTGGGAGCGGGAGACTGACATACGTGCTCAGTGTTTAGAGTTGTTCACAACTATATCTTCACCACCCTTATAAGGGAAATTCGGGGATGAATTGATTTAATAGTGAATGTTTGTAAGAACCCGGTTCTTATTCTTGAGGTATGAGTTTCTTCTTTTCTTTTTTCCTTAATTATTTTTGAGGAAATAATGAAAATGTGGAAAATCCCCAAATTTTGTGGGTACATGCTTGTACTTTTCCACATGCCAAGTACTTTGGCCATGTGGGATGAGTGCACATGGCATGTAGTCATGTCAGTGATGAAGGGTGTAAAAACCTACTATACGCAATGTACTAGGTATTTTCACTTCGTGTCATCAGTTGGCTGGTGAACAGTAAGGCAGCGGAGGTAGCTGCCACCTGAGCAATAGTACATGCTATGTATTCAGGAATACACGTCGTGTACTCATGTCTACAGATGAATAGTGCTGTGGTCGAAAGTAGCCGCCAGAGGAATGGTTAAATGATGGGAAGTACACGCTGTGTACTTGAGAGTACATGCTGTGTAGCATGTTTCTTTCTCATAAAATGGTTAGTAGCCTCCTCATTTTGTAGAGTAGGTTTTGAGTTCGTTTTGGAGCCGGGAGAGGAGGCTGGAGCATTGGAGATCTCCCGACCGCACACCAGGAATCTGAATCCTTCTCTGACGGTCTCAATTGATCCACGCTGGTGAGTTCTTCCCTCCCCTTGTGTTTTTATTACCAATTATTTCCCAAGGTAATGTTATTTGAGTTTTAATGAGTGAAAGTTTATCCCAGATCTATGTCATTCTCGGATGATTCGGGAGGCGTCATTCATGTATACGGATCAGAGACGATCAAGGTAGGTGGTCTGATGTTCATTTTAAACAGTTGTGTTGAAATTGTGTAATGTTGTGATACATGACCAAGGTTGGGGTGTCATATTGATGAGGCCTTTGCAGAAAAGATATCTATAATTTTATGAAAAATATAATGATAAGTTTAAAACAGCTGTTTGGGATCACTGCTTAGATCCAGGACCACCCTAAGGGTGCGTTCATTTGTATAGTCGTTTTGCCAAGATATCCGAGGGTATGCCATGATTATATTGTGTAATGAATTTTCATGTGGGAAATTTTATATAAATTGTTTGTTTATGCATTGGGCTCAACCTAATTCTATTATCCTGAGGGCAGTGCTCTATTAGCCTGAGGGAAGTGCTCTATTAGCCTGAGGTCAGTGTTCTATTAGCCTGCATACGGTGTTCTATTAGCTTGAGGGAAGTATTCTATTAGCCTATGGGAATTATTTGGTTAGCCTGAGGGTAACCTTTTTTATGCATGTGGGAAGTGGATTCTATGCCTGAGGGCCATATCTCGTATGCATGAGGGCAATGTTAGTTATGCCTGAGGACAATCACCTACGGGTATTTGATTCTGATACCTGAGCGTATGGATAGTATGTCTAAGGAACCGGCTGTTTAGAATATTCACTGTGGTGATATTCTATGTTGTACCTCCCAAGATAAAGAAGAATCTTGGAGGTGATAAGTAATAATTAAAATGGCAATGAAACTGGTAGTGATAGTTATTTTTGAGTACTGAATATTTTACTCCATTTACTGTTGCACACTACTGTTGCACATTTCCACTGACAGTTGTGCACAAGCCTTTGGTGGGTGCGTACTAGGATTTATTTCTCACACCCCTTTTGGGTCATGTATTCGGCCCAATCAGAATATATTGATGCAGCTGTCGATAGGGGAAAGGGTCCCTATACAGGTAAATGATTGTAGAAGAGGATTAGAAGAGCATGAGACCAATCTTAGTCATGCGATGCTGCTGCATTCTGTTCACTTTGTTTTGTTCAAATTTGTTTTACCTTGTACTTTGTGTTGTATTGTATTGTATTTTAGTGTATCCTGATTTGGCTACTCTCATAGAAATAGTGACATGCTACATTTTTATATATAACAGTTGGTTATCTTTTGATGCAATTGTTCATTTCTAGTTTATATTGTTTACTGCTTCTGCTGTTGAATGTTATGTTTCTTTTTCTATTGCACTACACTTTGACAAATGTGGACATAGTTTCCCAACATTCATACCTAGGACCTCACTGCTAGTCGGCAGTCTCTGGCATTTGGGGAAATGCGCTTGAGGTCATGTGACATATAATATCTAATCAAGACATATCATAAAATTATATTTTATCATATAGATCAAAACATTCATTAAAAACCATATAATAATATGAATAATTAATAAACTATACTAGATTAAACATAAACAATTCATTTTAAAACCAGTTACCAATGTATCTCATTATAGTTTTCCCACGTAAAAGTGGAAGGTTATATTCCATTTTATCAAAATTTATGTTGTTATATTATATCAATTGATCTAAGGATTTCAATTATTCATTATATTTGAAAATGAATTTTTTAAAAATAAAAATATTGATAAAATAAGATGTAAAAATAAAAATCTTTATAAAAAATATTATACTCGAAAATAAAATGTTTTGAAATGAATGAATAGAAACCCCATTGATCCCATTATATTACAGATTTCTTCCACCACCAACAATATTTTATTAAAAATAAAATAATACCATTGATTATAAATAATTTATATCCAAATCATTCTACATTATCATTTAAACATTTTACTAAAATATTCATCAAACTCACCACACCTAAAAAATATAATTCTATAAAGCATTTAATGTGAAAACTAAAAAATAAAATATACTAATAAAATATATATTTTAAACCTGAAAGACAAATCTAAAAATATTAGGAAGCAAAAAATAAAAAAATTAATTACTATAAAAGTTTGTTGATAATATTTCAATCATTGAAATTGAAAAATTTCATTTTTCATTCAGAATATCAACATGTTCAAAATGATTCTCAGAGAAGAATAATATTTTTAAAGACATAAAAAATAATCTAATGAATAATTTTTTAGCTAATAATATTATATTTCATTGGACATTTTTATAATAAATTAAAATGGGTTGACACATACTGTAAAACAATTTCAAAATATTTACCATCCCGATTTTAAAAGAAAATATGTCATCATCAACATCTATATTGAATACATATTTCAATCATAGTGGATCATATACCTTATAATAATTTTTTTTAAAAATATACAAAATCATGTATGCTGATAAATTTTTTGATAAAATTTATATTGATTCTATGATTATATACATATCAAAAGATGAGAAATTATATATCTCCCCACATTACCAAGAAAATACATAAATAATTTAAAATGAAATATTTGTGACAAAATTTTTTTTATAATTTTTTAGAAAAAAAACAATATAAATGAATATAAATATTTATTAGTTGTTATATTAAATTTATTTTGAATATCATATTGTTTTATATTTTAAAATATTACAAATAAATATATCATTATTTATTTAAAAAACAATATAAATTAGAAAATGATATGTTCCCTTCTAATATACATTATTCTATATTTGGGAAATAACCAAGAACTTATAAAAAACCAATTCATAACTATATATATTAAAAAAGATTCAAGAAGCACCCATAAAATAATTACAACTAAAATATTGTCACCAATTATGAATCCTCTTGAAAAAGAAATTAATTTTTATCTATATAGCTTGTATAATAAAATTTATATTGGACTGTTGTTCATTATAATTTATTGACTATAACATGAAATAACAAGACACACTTTATATGCACAAAAATTAAAAGAAATGTACATCTAAAAATAAAATACACCAAATATAATCATTCATCTAAATCCTTTAATATTAATGATATCATTCAATGGTACTTAATCTAAAAAATAATAATTTCTTAAACTATAATGAAAGGAATAATGAAATTATGATTCATTTCATTTCAATTTAAAATATCTTCATTCTAAATGATGTTATAGAAAATCAAGACAAAATATTTTTAATAATACCATATAAGAATATTGAATTATTATTCTTATATAAAATTTTTATATTTCATATATATCATTTAAAATTTAAAACTAAAAATAATCAATGAATGCATACAACCATGTAAATATTTATTTATCTATTAAATAAGTAGTTCAAAAATGATCTTAGAACATACTAAATCATGTTTTTTTTTATTTTGGGAATATTACTTCATATTAAAATAATTTTATTTTTTTAGAAACCCATTTTTATTATATATATCAATTCTAGAGTTTTGGAATTTAATCTTTTAACAGAATTCATAAATTTCTTTAAAAAAATTTAAATCATTATGAAATAATTAACTTCTATCTAATAGTCTGTTGCCTTCAATGAAAACATCAATATCCACCCAAAATGGTTATTATTAATACACATTTAGATTAATTAGACAATCAATCCATCATTATACAACCCATAAAATAAACATAAACACATTATAAAAACAATTCCATACCATATTTTACTAAATTGTATTTAAACTATTTATTATTCATGAAAACACATAATTATTAAATATTATTTCTAAAAAACTAAATAAATTAAATTATAAATATTGATAAAAATAATATATCCCTACAAGATAACAAAACTATAAGAAACATCCTTTTGGAAAATAAAAATTAGAAAAAACCACCCATGTTGTTTAAAAACATTATACAATAATATGATTTCCTTATAAAATATGATTCAACCATAAATATATTTATTAGGAATATTTATTGAATACTTATAGATTTTTTAGGATCCTATATCCACCAAAAACTTACCCAAATTCCCTATTTTTAATTGACACATTTTTTTACCATATTAGATAAATTGTGTTGATGTCATACTTTAACGGGATTACAATAATCCTTGAAAAAAGAGGAATAAACCTTTTGTTGGTGTAAAAAATGTATAACTATAATGGTGAAATATTCAATACTATATGATAAAGATAATAAAATTTTAGTTTATGTTTTTATTGACGTGACAATAAATTATAATTATCTTTGGGCATCCTGATAGAAAATACCCCAATCATGATTTTAAATGAAAATCAATGTAATATTTTCCATAATAAAATTTTAATATAAACTTGTTAATGCCTTATTAAATAATTCAATCTGATTTAAGAGAAAATTATATAATAAAGTAGGTATTCCATAAATTATTGTATAATATAAATATATGGGCTTTAATTGAAGTTATATAACTGAAAATAAATTGAAAATGATCACTTAGTCATTGACACCGCATTTCTTATCATTTAAAACTAATGAACGAACTCAACCTGGGAAGTGGGGTAGAATGAGGATAATAATGAATTTATACCTTTTATTCAAATTAAAAATTTCATGTAGATATTGTTCCCAAATAAAATTGAATAATTTTTTATTTAACGTTATTTTAAAACTCATAATATATAGTTTATATAACATTAAAGATAGGAGCATTTAAATTTCACTTGGTTAAAACTCCAACATTGACGCGCTACATCTTTTTTAGATCCTAGTGTCACTAATTTATGTAAAAATAAAACATTCTATATAATTTCAGATAAGGTTTTGAGAAGGTAACTCCATATAAAACACCATAATATTAAAATGTATTATATCCATTACAATTAAATAAATATTGTGTTGAATACCTTATTTCATAATAAAAGTTGAACTAAAATGTACAATAATATATATTATTGAAATAAAACATCAAATAATTACATAAAAAATAATAAAATATTATAATAATAATAATTGAAACACCTTTAAGAAAGTTAAAAGTCTCATAAATCGCACTGTAAATAAAAATAACATAAACTTAAATTTATTATCCTTGTAATATGCTATGAAATCATAACAAAGATTGAAATTTTTGAAACATGGTAGACTATTGGTAATTCAACTGAAATATTGATAGGCAAGTAACTAAAAAATTTGAATTTATATATATTAATGTATGTATGAATATATATATAATATAATATTTGAAAAATATTTATATAAAAGTTGAGTACAAGAATCAAGAAGACCTGGTCCTACAAAACAAATATAGAAATCAAAAATAAGAGATGCTATATGGGTTTTACATATATGAGTATATGTCTCACCTCTTTTTTCGAAGTCCACCAATTGTGAGTAGAAGAATGGGGCGGTAAATGAACTCATTAACTGATCCTTGAATTTTGTTCTTTTCTAAGGGTTTTTATACTTTATTTTAAAAAGAACAGATAAAAGTAAAACGAATCATTTTTTAATAAATTGGATGCCCTTTTAACAGCACATGACCACCCATTTAACATTTCTCACCTCCAACCACCACCCACTACACCCAACCACTCTTCCACTCATGCACCTCCATACTATACACCACTTTAATAGAGTTAGATCCACCTTCACCAGCCTAAACACCTCAGACCCCACTTGGATTCAAACGTTAGACCTCCCCCTTCTGTTCCTCCATGTCAACCACTCACCCATTTTTTTCTCCGTTTAATGATATATATATTTATTTATTTATGTATATATTTAGTAATATTAATTAATATATTAATAATTATACATATTAATATATATAGATACAATAATATTAATATATATTTATATGATTTATTTTATATATATTTAAAAAATATGTTTTTGGGGTCATTTTATAAATAGAAGAATAAATACATTCGTATATACAACATACATAAAACAATATATTAATGTATTATATATGTGTATATGTAAGTATAAGTATACATATTTATATATATTTACATATATTATATATTAATATGTATATACATATGTTAGAATATATATATAATATATATCACTTTGTTAATATAGACACACTAATACACACACGCACACACAAACACATTATATAGTTATATTAATATTCATATATTTGTATTTTGTATTAAATGGATATTAGTTTTTATATTGAATAGTCTTATATATTGTGAAATATATTTTATATGTAAATATAGTTTAACTATTTATTGTTAAAATTAAATTATTATGTTTAATATATATAAAAATATGTATCTGTTATAATATCTTTGATTATAAAAAATATTACATTGTGAAAATTGATATATATTCAAATCAACAATATCAATATTAATTTAATCCCTAGGAAAAATTAATTCATTATTGAAATAGGGCAAAAAGGCCCCCTTAAACAAGGATGAATATCAATCGAATGATAAAAAGTCAGGGTACCCCGACTAAAAACTCAGTTTTAGAAGAATTATAGGCCTTTATTGTCCTTGAAAACACGATTAAGGGTTAATAGTAAGTCATTATGGTGAATATCTCATCTCATGCTTCGATTTGATATGTGGTGGAGGCCAAACAGACACATGGATCAAAACTTATGGTTGTTGAATTTCGAGTTGCATTTTCAAATTATTTTAGATCATTAATTTGATTGTTAATTTTTTTAATATTAAAATTTTTATTAAATGATTATGAATATATCAAAATTAAAAAATTCATCATTATAATTATTTTTTATATTATTTCATAAACATTATTTCTGAAATATATTATATATTATGTAAAAATTTCTATTTAACCATATTTAAAACCTATTTATAAAATATATATTATCTTTATATCCATATAAATATATTTATATATCTATAATAATATACATGTATTTATATATTTATATAATATTTTTAATGAAATAGTTTTTTAATATTCCTCATTTAATAGCGCCAATAAAAAAGTGCAGATAAATGGGGTATTTATCAGGGCTTTTAAAAAAAATCTGATAAAGGTACCCCCTTTATCAGTGCTTTTTAGTATCACTAATAAAGGGTATCATTGACCTTGTGTCGATATGTATAAGTGATTGATCCATACCCAAATTAGTGGTAAATACACCCCGTAAAAATACATAGTTTGTACAGAAGTCTCCACAACTCCTCAGATGGAATGGTGCACTAGAACTGACACTCTCTAGGTGAAATGTAACACACCCTAGAATCAGTGAGATCTAATTCATGAATTTCATTAGAATTAGTTTTTTTCTCCATCCAGGCACACCGAGAACATGTTTAATGAGTAATCCAGAAATATCATTAATTTTTGAACCTATGTGGTTGTGGGAATCCACTTGCACATCTATAAAGATGGAAAAGACAACATCATTGATTCAATATGGTTGGATGTTGATGGCCATACTATTCTGGCCCTTATATGAAATGCCATTAGAGAGGTCGCTTCAACTAAAACGAGTTTGTTAAACTAATCACTACATTTTACATTAGTGATGGATTTCATAATGCTGAAAAAATGGATGAATACATGCATGTTCATCCAAAAACACCTATAAGAGGTAGTCCCAAAGTGTTTCGACATGTCCAATAAATAGGTGATATAGACACTCCACTGCGTACAAGCATATGTGGATGGAAAAGGGAAGATGAATTTCATTCCACAATATATGGTTGTGTAGCTATATTCTCAATCTCTATATCTCCCATTGTCATAATGTTATCATAGTCACAATAATACCGCTTCTGAAATTAGATAGCTAAGATGGACCATTTTCATAATTCCCACATTTTTATCTATAATAATCTCTTTTGTCAAAATGTATGTTGCTAGCCTCAGTCTTTGTAGGGATGTATCATTCCAAATAATTATATCTCTTTATCTCCATCATTGGATTGAGGAGCTGAATCAAAGAAAAATCATAGATATCTCATCTCAATTATTTAATTGGAATCTAAAAGTTATTTTATATAATTATTAAAGAGTCCATTATAGAAATTTCTAGCCATAAGGTCTTCCAATAATTCCTAAATGAATTCTTATAAAACTTTAATTTTAAGATGATCATTAGATCATTATATAGTAATTTGGAATGTAGTCTCTATTTATGAATTTATAAAACAATTATAAAAAATATGTTTATTTATTAGTAAAAAATTGAAAATAATATATATATATTAAAGAATAAACAATGAAACAAAAATATAACATTAAATTTTATATATTGGAATATTATTCATGA
Source organism: Viscum album (assembly GCA_963277665.1). Taxonomy (NCBI): domain Eukaryota; kingdom Viridiplantae; phylum Streptophyta; class Magnoliopsida; order Santalales; family Viscaceae; genus Viscum; species Viscum album. The sequence continues at coordinate 230,573,353 of OY728143.1, forward strand.
ATTGGATATTATTTATATTATATTAAATATTATTAAATTTTTATTTGTATTATTAATAAAATAAAATAGATGTATTCCCAAATAATTTAATGATAAACTAACATGGTCAGATAATAATCAATAATCTTTAATAAGATATGGCCAAAATCGCAAAATGGTAAATGTATTATTTTTTTAATGAAACCCTTTTATGACTTATTTATTTATATCTAGATGAATTTAAGTGATCTAATTTTAATGATGAATATAATTTAATTTTCATTTTTACAATAAAAATATCAAAAATAAATTTAATTGTGAATTGATATAAAATAATATTATGATGACATTTTATTTAAAAATAATTTTTTATATAAAAACATTTATATATTTTTATATATTATTTCATTTTAAAATAATTATCGATAGTACTAATAAATTAAATTAGACTAATTGGAATCAAAATTATTTATATTTTCTTTTATATTAAGTAATGAGGTCAATTTCATTTTATTGAAGTAAAATAAGAACTGATGTAAAATTTGAGTTTACATCATAACTGTAATTTAAGGTAAATAGGGGTTAAACTAAGTGGTAACGGAATTAAATATCATAAAACCATATCTCAAAAAGATATTATGAGGTGTTAATAAACCAATACCAATCCCAATTCAATTATATGTCTACATTGTATACACATTCATCTAATATGATAAACACATTCATCAAAGAAATATTATGTTTCAAAATTTCATTCGATTCACACTAATAAAAGGATCCCTAATGTACACATTCATATCCAAGAATTTACATTCACTTAATCTTGAATTAATACCCATTTTTCCAATATAAAAAATGTATCGGATGAATAGTAAGATCTACGAGTCTCCCAAGACACGCACTCTTGGGTCCGGTGATAAAAAACACATTCTCTACAGAGATTTATTTATACCATTTGAGATGAAAAAGGATAAAGTTGTGTCTATTTCATATTAATTAAACATTAAATCTCACAAAAATAATGAAATATTATATTTAATGATAAATAATTATGAATCAATAAATAATTTTATATCTTGGAAACCCAATACGTTGTATGTAATAATTAAATTGAAGAAATTTTGGAAACGATATTTTGAAATGAATTTTTAAATCTTTTGAAATTCATGAATAGTATGATATAAATAATATAAAGTTGGGTATATATTAAAAAATATGTGGTTGATATGTTATATGCATAAAATAATTGAATTTTACATCACTAATACCCATAATTATTTTGTACTCAATGATATAAAATAGTATGAATGAATTGTCAATAAATGATTTAAAAAATATATATAAAAATCATTAATCCAATTAGGATAATACAATGGTAATTATTTACTCTATATGAAATAATATTGGGGGAGTTAAATGATATCATACCTCCATGAAGGGAAATTGAGAAAGAAACCATTACATTTAATCTATAATTCCACAAATTCCCATTAAACACCATTAAATTAAAAATATAAATATTTATGTCATATTTTATTTATATAATCATATTTATATATAAATATTTTAATTACTATAAACAACAGTATTTTATAAATCCATTAGCTATATATTGTTTATTTCTATTATGAAAAGTTAATTATTATGAATTTTTCACATATTGGGTAATAGATATATCAAACTCTATTATTTGATAGTAATTTAATCACTCCCAAATATTAAAATATATAATAATAATTAATTTCCTATGTTTTAGGCATCCTGAAATTGATTTTATGCAATCAATGGGTATGGTTTGAGAAACTGGGACCTTGGACAAGCTTAATTTGGGTTATATTCCAATATCAACAAATTACATAATGAACATTTTTTCATTCATATGTAATATGAAATAAATTATAGTATAATTAGTGAAAAAAATATAATTATCCATAATCTTATTTCAATAAAAATCCATAAAGATAGTGATGAAAAATGAATCACGTTGTCCATGGAGTCGATAGCCGGCATGTATCACCAGGGATGATTGGATTTTATGATGGATGGAATTATTAAATAATTGATAATTTATCTTTTTAATAATATAATAAGGTATTAAAAATAATTTTAATATATTTTATAAATTCTTAAAATCATCCATACAGGGTAGAGATGAAAAAACTAAATTCAATGTTCAATGGAGGAGGTAGTCTGCACATACACATAGATTACACTTTCATTTTCCATTATGAATAAATAAATAAATTGATAAATAGTTTCATAATGATAAAAATCATATAAATAAAATATTTATTTATTAAATGATTAAATTGAAACATACATGTATGTTAGTCATGGAAAATAAAAAATGATGCTTCATGGATGCATTATTTTTCACATATACACAAATGATGTTCTCATTATTCTATGGAATGGTGAATGGTAGATAATAATTTTTCCATAAAAAAGAATACATATTTTTACTAAATATTATTATTATATTAGTTTGTTAAGGAATAATATACATTTATTTCTAAAAATAAGATATAGATAAATATAAATGATATAGAGTGATTTCAGAATTTTTAGCTTAATCATTTAAATAATTCTAATAAAATATTTATTATGTAACTGAGGGGTGGTACTTAAAAGAGAAAAAAAACATTATGGAAATGTATACGATTGTTTTTCATGTTTTTAGAAAGATATTTGGTGAACAACGAGGCTTATGGTAAGGGGATTAGGGGTGTGGTGAAAGGATCCTTTTTATATGTCCGAAGAGTAACATTTTGGTACTTAATGGTAAAATATTCAAGGAATATGGGTAAAAAAGTGAACAATAATAGATAAGGGATGAGTGTAGATCAATGAATCCAAAAAAATGAATTTCATCAATTATTTTAACCAAATATTTTCATTTTAACATTTATATTTAATATTTTTTCCCAGTTTAATTTTATAACAATAACTCATTTTTAAGTTCTCTATCTTATTTTGATGGATGAATATAAAATAACACTTATTAAATAATTATAATTTTAAAAATGATAATTTTAAAATATATTCATAACGTTACATTTCTAATTGTGATGAAAAATAAAATTAATATAATAAATGTATATCATATAAAATTAGTTCTAGTGAAAGTCATTATTATTTTTCGGAGAGGTAAAATATTAAATAGTTAATTAAACATAATATTTTTTATAATGTATAACAATATTTTCAATGGAAATATTTTTTATAAATTTTCTGTCATTTGTTTGTAAATCAATATTTTTTAATAATGATCTAATAATTACATGATATTTGTAAAAAACAATATTTGTTATTATTCACTTAATGATCAAACATTGTCGAAAAGTTATAAAAGGACATTTTTTTGTTAATTTGGAGAATATAGAAAAATAAATAAATTTAATTTTTTATATTAACTTTCTATAATATAGGTATTTATATTCTATATATAAATATAAAATATTATAAAAACTATTTTTTATGTAAATCGATTTTTCAAATATTTTATATTTTAACACTTATTACTTATTGTTTTCTAAATAAAATAATAATAATAAATTATTCATATAAATAACATATATTATCAAAATTTTATCATTATATACAATCATAAAATAAAAAATTACATCGAATAAAAAGGAAATTGAAGAAAATATAAATTTTAAGAATAAATTATTTTATTAATTATCTCGATATAAAAATAGTATTTTTCCAAATATTGAGTATATAAAATGATCATTATTTTTATTTATAATTAAAAATATGATATCCAAGATATATATGATATATATATAAATATAACAACATAAATTCATGTTATATTTTTTCACCATCCTAGCTTCTACATACATATTAACTCAATATATCTAATTAAAAATATTGATATGTTATGCCATTGTGGAATTAATTGGAGGAGGATTCACTAATTTCGTTTTTATATATGTTTTCATGTGATTTAACGTCATGAAAAAATGATTTCTATCATTTTAACACCCCAAGCTTCCCCAGTACGCTTCTCTTTGAATAATACAATAGCGTGTGTTGTACGCAACTTCGAGTTCTAACACACACCACAACCAATCAAAGTAGCCTTTATGAATAATAATACACACATTTTGAAATATTTTAAATTTTATCTTTCAAAATGGACGTCATTTTTGGATTCTTAATATCGAAATTAGCCTTGGTTGAATTTTTAGTATTTTTCTGAAAACATTCAATTTCTGATGAATAGTGAAAAAACGTTGAGTTATAGTTTAAAAATGAATTTTTATTTAAATAATTATTTATGTTATTTAAATCTATTTTAGGTCAAAATCGATACATAATGCATATATAAGTTCAATGTAATTCATTGGAGTCAAATTATAAAAATTTTAGATATTTAAAAAAATTTATTGAACTTTTCACCGCCTTTTTCCCACCTCCTATGAGAATTTGAAAATTTACATAAAACATAATTTTACCACTTATATGAGTGGAATTTCAAAAATCTGAGAGACACGATTAATATCAAGGAGTATAATAGGGTTCAATAAGTTGAAAATAATTTTTGGTGAATAGTAAATTTTCACTTTTATTTACCACGGTTAAATGTAAATAGGGAAATTAAGGGTAAAAATGATATTAATATTACCCTAACACATGTACTAATTCTATTGGACAATTGTATCTCGACCAAAAACAACCATAGGAATAAAATATTATCATTTAGGGCCACATGGATTAGATTAGTATAGTTATTATTATTTAATTCAAAGAAGAGTTAGAAGAGTTAAAATTAATGTTTAATTACTAAAAAAATTTATATAGGGTAATACATAAGATAAATTCGATTTTAAATATTAATTAGAAAGATAATAATATTTTATAAAAAATGATATTTCATTTATAATTTTTAGAAATTATATAATTTAATTTATTTATGACACAATGGTGATACTGTAATTACCTAATTAATGAAATATTAAAATAAATGATATTATAAATATTCAAATAAATGTAATTTGATAATTTTTATGAATTCAAAAAATTATCTAGGTTAATCTAAAATATTAGGATTGGTTATATTAATCTTGTTCGAAGTAATAATGATGTTATGAATTTATCAAAAACAAAATACCCAATACTGTCAAAATTGACAAAAAAGAGTTTTTAATACAAATATTATATTATTAATTGTTATTCTATTCCTAAAAATATAATGATACTAAGGACATATATCGTGATAGGTGTATCATTAATGGACCACTTGGGGGTCTCTTCGATGTATATAGTGTGTTTATTAACTATATAATATAAAAGTACCAAGAGACATGGTAAATGTCAATCTATTTAACTAAGAGTAAAATCAAAAAGATAAAGTTAATATAGTGACCCAAACCTGTCTAAAACCTATTGGTTGAGTGGTTTTATACCCAGCCCACCTTATCCTGTAAATAATCCACTTTGGAGACATTATAAATAGAATATGAATTTATTATAAAATAATATTTCTAGCTTTTCCAAAGGTGCCCCCACCCCTCTTATAAAAGGGAACTCTACCTTATCTATAATTCACACCTTAAAAGCATTTTGGATCGGCTAAAACCTGCCCAAATATTTTCAAAACTTCCCTCAATTCATCCTAGGGGCCTTATTTTGATCATAAATCCCTCCTATGGAGCCCTTTTGATCAAATCAAAATGAAGAACCCGAAGAAGAGGTAATGATTTCACCACCCTCTTTCAAGTTCCATTCATCTTCAACATCTTCTTTATTTGTTATTTAGAATATAAAACAATAACTCCATTATATTTTATACGCTGTGATGTTATTATAAATATGGTACAACTATATTCATTATTCTATCCATCAATTGAATGACATGTCACCATACGTCCGTACGTACGACCTACCGTCTCCACGTCGTGATGTAATTGTTATTCAAAACATTATTATTTGGATGGATATGATAATGATGTGTAATTTATGTAAATAATAAACATAACATGATTATAATTATTTATATATGATATAACATCCAATTATATATTATTTTAATATCAAAATAATGATATTATCGCTCGTGCATACGTACGGACTACCATCTCCACGAACGCGATGAGATTCATTCCCCATTGTATCCATGCAAGTATAACTCTCATTTTATGATTAAAAATAATTCTTAAGGACTTGATATCATTCTTGATATGAATAAGATACAACCTTTCCATAAAAAATCTGACTTATGTAACAAAACATATAAAATAAAACGAGTTAGTGAACACCCAAAACGTCGATAATACTAAGATATTATTAGCAAAGCAATGTTAAAAGATCATATATGATATCATATTAATGTATATGATTATTGTATAATTTAATAACAATGATTTAACTATTATACAGGAGGTTAACCTACCCTCGACCAATGAAAAGTACAAGGTAATGGTTAATTTAACAATCTCTTCATTATCCGAGGTTGTTTATAAGTAATTATCTACTGGGATCTCATTATCATCCACATCCATGTTTCTTAAAAATGTATTTCAAAACATTCTTACTATTTTACATAATATGGTTTAATGTCATTTATAACCATGATTGACTTTTTATAAGTAGTTTATAAAAGAATCTTTCCATCGTTTTCCAAACAAGGTCCTTTTTAACCTTTTTGACAGAATTAAGGTAAGAATGTATTTTTTAACTTATACGCCGGGAGCGACTATTTTCCGCCATTATAAAATATTCAAAGAATCACTAAAAATATTATATGAATATTTTAAAATTAAATGGTTTCTATTAAAATTATGTCCCTTTTAATTGATTTAAAAAAGATATATATTTCTCTCAAATTGTTTTGATTTCATCTATGTCAATATCCATTGACGGATTTTAAGATTATTTGAAGTTAATTTATTATGATACAAAAATTCCATATTGTATTGAAGGTTTTGTGATATGTTTGACTGTGGATGTGTTATTTTTATACCATTCATTGTTTATGGATAAAGTATTCACATTTGATATGCTAGTTTTAATACGACTGTTTCTGTTATGTTTAAACCTATTAATATGAGGAATGCATTGGACTTAATAAGTGACTGGTGGAGCCCGCTATAGATCCTCGATGCATCGGTAGGTCTCATGATACAAACTAGTGTCTTGGCATAAGTCCATGACAAAATATTATTTGTAGTCTTCGCACAAGGCCTTGACTATGGTGTTATGATAGTCTGGCATTATGCATTCCATCATTATGAAAGTGGTTATTGATATTGCATGTAATTATTTGACTAGTAGAATATCCTTGTGTATAAGTATATGGAATTATTTCATTATATTTCTAACATATTATGCTGAAGTTAAAGTTTAAAAGGATTTTTTTAGTTATACATTTCCTTAAATGTGTATGCTTATTTATGATAGTTTCCGCTATATTGTTATCCTTAGTGGGCATTTGACCTATCCCCTTTCTATGTTTTATTTTTTCTAGGATGTAAAGAAGTATTTTATGAATGACCTACAGGGATACCATAAGGGGATATGAGTGTGGACTATGGAGACAAGATATTGTTGTAGCTTTACACTTTATGATGTAATGTAAAATTTATGAATGTTTCTAGTGATTCCAAGGCTAATAAACTAATCGGTCTTTCGAGACTTGATCTTTTGTGATTATTCCAATGTAATGTAATAATGCACTGACTCTGGTTAATTTGGGATGTGGAGTTATAGTTTGTATTAGAGGAAGATTAGTACAAACATTGGAAACTAGATTTAGATAAACTCTGATTAGAGAACAAAGACCTATGATGGATTTTAGGATTAATATAGACGAACTTCTTAGAATTTTGGTATGGTAGATATTTTGTGAGTTTTCCAAGAAATACATCCCTGTCTGGATACAAGCAGGGAGAGGCGGCTCTGGTACATATGTACCTAGGGGTAAAACCCAAAAACACCGCTTTGAGCTAGACTCGAATGGGAACTAGTGCACGACAATGTGCCTTGCTGCACTCTTGGTTACGACACTCCTGAGAGATATGCTTGGGATAATTCTCATTTTTTGTTACAAAACATTATGAAGGATTTATGAGTATATACATCCTCAAAGAAAACATTTTTATGATTATTGATTATATCCATAAATATTTCAATTTCTGTTATGTGTTTTACTAGTATGGAATTATGTATTTTTATTCATACAATGATCTAGTTTATGCCATTGTTTAGAAATGGTGCCTAGTGGAAGAAATGGAAACCGTATCAATGTACACACTCCATGTAGGGATTTTCCTCCTGCTCAAAATAATTACAGTGGAGATGGTGATGCAACTAGTGTTGATCATCTAATCACCATACTGGGACAACTCACTCGGGTTATGAATAATAACTGTACCCGTATGGAGCACCCTGATCCACAACGCGAAGGATCAATGTTAGACTGCTTCATGAGGTAGTAACCACCAACATTCAATGGGAGTACAAATCCACTATTAGATGAGAAATGGATAAATTCTTTAGAAAAAATATTCCATTCCTTAGGGAGTAGTGAAAGGGAAACATTTATCATGGCAGTTTACCAACTCACTAGAGATGCTGATCCATGGTGGTCATTAATTGAAAACACGAATTAAGATGATGAAGTAGAAAATATGGAATGGAGAGTGTCAAAGATCTTCTCTTATAAAAATACATTCCTCGTGACCATCAAGAAGATATTGAAAGGCAATTTCAGAGTCTGAGACAAAAGGAGGATGAGAATGTCACAAAGTATGAAGCTAACTTTACAAGGTTAGCTTGGTACACAGCAAATTATATACGTAACCCGAGGAGTAAGATTGATCGTTTCTTAGATGGGTTAAAAAATTTCTTCTTCGAGCATTAGTCTCATAATACTTCTCGTCATACGTAGACATTATCTCATGTGTTATCAAGATAGAAAAGGAATTATATAAGTCTTACGAATTTAAAGAAATGCAAGATTTCAAGAGGTCTATTAATTACTCTGAAAATGGAAATAAGGGGAAGAAGGGAATAGTTGAATATAAATCATGTAGTAAATGTGGGAAGAAACACCGTCGTACTTTTTGAAGGGAATGGGTGTCTGTTACAGTGTGGTGAAAAAGGCCACCAAGCTCATGATTGCAAAGATAAGAAAGAAGCTATTGATGTTCAGTGCTACAATTGCAGGGAGATGGGACATTATGCAAATGAATGTCCTAAGCATTAGGGGAACATACCTCAGAAAAGGCCAAGGGATGAAGGCCAAGATTATGCTATCACTACTGCTGAGGTTGAGGCTCTAAAAGACGTGGTGGAAGGTAATTTAATGGTCTCCTAATGTTTAGCCAATGCTTTATTTGATTCTGGATCATGGAATTATTTTATATCTTCCCAGTTTTCTTAGAAAATTAGATATTTACAATTATATTTTGCAAGGGATTTGTCTGCTAAAACTCCTAAGGGAAGCATTATTACTACAAAGTTCTGTGAATCAGTTCCCTTTAGAACATATAATTGTTATTTATCTACTGATATGATCGTCATACCCATGATTTAATTTGATATAATCCTCATAAAGGATTGGATTTTGGACCATGATGCGAATATTTATTGTAAGAAGAAAAAGGTTACAATTTTTGATGATGATGATATAGAACACCTTATCTTTAGAGCAGAATCGTCACCACCTAATTCTTATCTAGATCCACCCCAGTAGCTCAACTAAATTCAATTATCGGGGGGGGGGAAGAGAATGAAATAACTGTGAGTGAGGACAAGAATGTTCAAATAGAAGATGTACCTATTGTTAAAGAAATTGTAGATGTGTTTCCGGAAGATTTACCTGGACATCCTCAAGAACGAGAAATTGAGTTTTCCATTGATTTAATTCCTGGTTCAAGGACCATATCAAAGAACCCTTATAGAATATCCACTATTAGTTGAACTAAAGGAAGAATTGTAGGAATTGAGTAATAAGGGATTTATTCTCCCATGTGTTTCTCCATGGGGAGCCCCTATCCTTTTGTTAAGAATTAAGATGGATCTATGAGGTTATGTATCGACTACATGACAATCAATGCTATAACAATAAAGAACAAATATCCACTATCTCACATTGATGATTTATTTTACCAACTGCATGGAGGTCAATACTTTTCAAAAAATTGACCTTCGATCTTGATACCATCAATTGTGTGTGAATAAGGAAGAAATTCCAAAAATATCATTTTGAACTAGGTACGAGCATTACGAGTTTACAGTAATGCCTTTTGGGCTGACTAATGCACCCCTTGTTTTTAGGGATCTAATGAAAATAGTTTTCAAGGAATATCTCGATGATTTTTTAGTGGTATTTATTGATGATATCTTGGTAAACTCAAAAAGATACGATGATCATGAAAATATCTTGCGCATTATCCTGAAGACTCTTACAAGACATGAATTATATGGTATGTTTAGAAAGTGTGAATTCTGGCTTTAGGAGATTTCTTTTCTTGCCCATATTTTCTCCAAAGATGGAATCTCTGTTGATTCTTCTAAGACCAAGGCAATCCAAGAATGGCCAGCGCCGACGAGTATAACTGATGTATGAATTTTTATTGGTTTAGCAGGTTATTATCAACATTTCATCCAATATTTTGCTCAGTAGGCTAACCCTTTAATGAAGCTCACACCTAAAAGGTGTTAAATATGTTTGGAAAAAAGAGTGTGAATAAGTTTTTGAAGAACTGAAGAGAAGATTAGTCAATTCTCCTATATTTTGCTCAGTAGGCTAACCCTATGCATCATGCCTACTAAAATTTCATGAAAAAACTATCCTACTCATGATCTTGAATTAGATGTTGTAATATCTGCTTTGAAGATATGGACACATTATCTCTATGATGAAAATTTTGAGATATATACCGATCACAGGAGTTTGAAGTACATTTTTTCATAGAACTAAATCAACATGAGGCAAAGGAGATGGCTTGAACTACTCAAGTATTATGATTTCGTGATACACAACCACCTATGGAAGGAAAATAAGGTGGAAGATGCTTTGAGTAGAAAGGATCATGGAGTGTTGAACAAGATGAGAGTTGAAAGGGATCTTATTTTCATGGATCTTGTAAAGATGGATATGGGAATCACCATGGATGGGGAAACATCAATACTTTTTTAAATGGTTTCCAAACCATATTTACTAGAAAGGATAAAGAGTTCTCAGACCGATGATGAAGCATTTAAAAAGAAAACTAAAGCAGTGAATGATGGGAGATTGAGTGACTTTGTGTATGAAGATGGAATTTTGAAATTTGGGAAGAGACTTTGTGTCCCCAATATACCTGATCTAAAAAGGGAATTGTTGGATGATGCTCATAAGTCCAATTTCTCTATACACCCTGGGAGAACCAAGATGTATAGAGATTTGAAGGACCATTTTTGGTGGGACAACATGAAGAGGGAGATTGCTGATTTTGTGTCAAGATGTATTGTTTGTCAACAGGAGAAAGCTATAAGGCAACAGCCAGGAGGAGTCATGGAACCTCTTCCCATACATGAGTGGAAATGGGATAATGTCATGATGGAATTTCTCATGGTATTACCAAAGACTCCTATAAGGAAAGATGAAATATGGGTCATTGTTGATCGTCTTACCAAGTCAGCACATTTTCATGCTATAAGGGAAGATTTACCACTTTAACTTGTAGCAAGGCTATATATTAATGAAATTGTGAGACTTTATGGAGTACCCCTATCGATTGTTTCTGATCATGATCCCCATTTTACTTCATGATTCTGGACGAGTATTTAGTAGGCCTTGGATACTGAACTTCGTATGAGCACTGCCTACCACCCTTAAACAGATGGACAATCATAACGGATTATTCAAACCTTAGAAAACATGTTGAGATCTTGCTCACATTAATTTCACGGTATGTGGGATCAATATTTACATCTGGTAGAATTTTATTATAATAATAGCTTCATTTCAAGTATTTGGATGACAACATATGAAGCGTTATATGGAAAGAGATGTTGCACACCAAACTTTTGGGATGATGTTGGTGAAAGAAAACATGTAGGCCCAGAACTGGTGGAGGAAACGATGGAAAAGATAATGGTAATCCAAAACCACATAAACATAGCTCAAATTAGGCAGAAGAGATATGCCGATAACCGAAGGAAGGACTTGTAATTTCAGGTAGGAGATCATGTTTTCTTGAAGGTATCTCCATGGAAGGGAGTTATACATTTTGATAAGAAGGGTAAATTGAGTACCAAGTACATCGGACCATTCGATATTCTAGAACGAATTGGTGTTGTATCTTACCATTTGGTAATGGCTCTAAGTCACTCCAATGTTCTCGATGTGTTCCACGTATCACTGTTGAGAAAATACATGCCTGACCCAACGCATGTACTCACTTATGAGAAATTAGAACTAGAACCAGATCTGTCTTATTGCGATGAGCATGTCGGGATTCATGATACAAGAGAACAAGTGATGAGAAACTAGACGACTCGTCTGGTAAAAGTTCTATGGAGAAACCATAAAATTGAAGAGGCAACGTGGGAACCCGAGGAACTTATGATGAAGAATCACCTGTGTCTTTTTATGCAGTAATATTCTTGATATTTCGAGTATGAAATTATTTGAAAGAGTTGAGAATGTAACACCCCAAGCTTCCACTAGACGCTTCTCTTTGAATAATACAGTAGTGTGTGTTGTACGCTACTTCGAGTGCTAACATACACCACAACCAATCAAACTAGCTGTTATGAATAGTAATACCCATTTTTTGAAATGTTATAAATTTTATCTTTCAAAATGGACTTCATGTTTAGATTAGGAATATCGTAATTATCCTGGAATGAATTTTTGGTATTTTTCGAAAAACATTCAATTTTTGATGAATAGTGAAACAACACTGAGTTATAGTTTAAAACCAAATTTTTATTTAAATAATTATTTATTTTATTTAAATTTATTCTAGGTCAAAATAGATACATAATATGTATATAAGATCAATGTAATTCATTGGAGTCACTTTATAAAAATTTTAGACATATAAAATGTTTATTGAACTTTTCACTGTCTTTTACCCATCTCCAAGAAGAATTTGCAAATACACATAAAACATAATTTTACCGCTTCTATGAGTGGAATTTCAAAAATCTGAGATAAATGGTTAATATCAAGGAGTAAAAGGTGGTTCAATAAGATAAAACTAATTTTTGGTGAATAATAACTTCTTACTTTTATTTACCACGGTAAAATGTAAATAAGGTAATTATGGGTAAAAAAGATATTAATATTACCCTAACACATGTCCTAATTCTATTGGACAAGTGTACCTCGACCAAAAACAACATTAGGAAGAAAATATTATCAGTTAGGTCCACTTGGATTAGATTAGGACATTTATTATGATTTAATTCAAAGAAGAGTTAAAAGAGTTAAAATCAATGTTTAATTATTATAACATTTTTAATATAGGGTTATACAAAAGATAAATTCGATTGTAAATATTCATTATTAAGATAAAAATCATTCCTACATAATGGTATTTTATTTATAATTTTTAGACATTAAATAATTTATTTTATTTATGACACAATGGTGATGTAGTAATTTCTTAATTAATGAAATATTAAAATAATTAATATTATAAATATCCAAATGAATATAATTTGAAACTTTTTATGAGATACAATAATTTTAGAGGTTAATATGACATATTAGGGTTTTTTTAATGCTTTATTTGAAGTTATAATGCTGTTATCAATTTATCAAAAACAAAACACCCAATAGTCTCAAAATTGACATAAAATGGTTTCTAAAACAAATATTATATTATTAATTTATATTCTATTACTAAAAATCTAAGGTTCAGCCAAAGGACTTATATAATGATAGGTTTATCATTAATGGGACACTTGGGGGTCTCTAGGAAGTATATAGTATGTTTATAAAATAAAAAATATAGAAATACAAAGAGACATGGTAAATGTCAAACTATTTAACTAAGAGTTAAATCAAAACTATAAAGTTAATATATTGATCCAAACCTGTATAAAAACTATTTGGTGAGTGGTTTTCGACCTATCCCCACCTTAAACTTTAAATAATCTACTTTTGAGCCATTATAAACCGAATAGGAATTTATTATAAAATTATATTTCTAGCTTTTCCAAAGGTTCCCCTCACCCCTCTTATAAAAGGGAACTCCCCATTCTCTCTAATTCACACCTTCAAATTCTTTTGGCTCAACCAAAACCTACAAAAATATTCTCTCAACTTCCCTCCCTTCAACCTAGATGCCTTATTTTGATCATAAATCCAACCAATGGAGCCCTTTTGATCAAATCAAAAGGAAGAACTTGAAGAAGATGTAATGTTTTCACCACCCTCTTTCAAGTTCCTTTCTTCTTCAACTTCTTCTCTCTTTGTTATTTCCATTATAAAATAATATCACCAGTATCTTCTATATACTGTGATGTTATTATAAATATGTTACAACCATATTCATTTCTTTATCCATCTTTTGAATGTTATGTCACTATACGTGCGTACGTACGGCCTACCGTCTCCACGTCATGGTGTAATTGTTATTCAAAACATTATTATTTGGATGGGTATGATAATGATGTGTAATTGATGTAAATAATAAATATAACATGATAATTATTCTTTATATATTATATAATATCCAATTATATATTATTTTAATATAAAAATAATGATATTATCGCTCGTGCGTACGTACGGACTCCCGTCTCCACAAACGTGATGAGATTCATTCCCCATCATATCCATGCAAGTCTAATTCTCATTTGAGGATTAAAAATAATTTTTAAGGAATTGATATAATTCTGAATATGAATAATATACAACATATCCAAAACAAACAGGGCTTATATAAGAAATCATATAAAAGAGAATGAGTAAGTTAACACCCGAAACGACGACAATACTAAGATATTATTAAGAAATAAATATTAAAAGATCATATATGATATAATATTAATGTATTTGATTCTGGTATAATTTAGTAACATGGATTTAACTATTATAGAAGAGGTTAACCTACCTTCGACCAAGGAAAAGTACAAGGTAAGGGTTAATTTCACAATCTCTTCATTATCCGAGGTTGTTTATACGTAATTATCTATTGGGACCTCTAAATCATACACATCCATGTTTTTTAAAAATGTATTTCAAAACATTCTTACTATTTTACAAAATATGGGTTAAATCCATTTATACCCTTGTTTGAATTTTTATAAGATGTTTATAGAGGAATCTTTCCATTGTTTTCCAAACAAGTTCCTTTTTAACCATTTTGACAGAATTAAGGTAAGAATGTATTTTTTTAACTTATACGGCGGGTGCAGCTATTTTCTTCCATTATAAAATCTTCGAAGCTTCCCTTAAAATCTTATAAAAATATTTTAAAATTAAATGTGTTCTTTTATAATTATGTGACTTTTAAATGATTAAAAAAAGAGATATTTCTCTCAAATAGTTTTGATTTCATCTATGTCAACATCCTTTGATGGATTTTAAGCTTATTTGAAGTTGATTTATTATGATACAAAAATTCCATATTGTATTGAAGGATTTGTGATATGTTTTACTGTGGAAGTGTTATTTTTATACGATTCATGGTTTATGGAGAAATTATTGACATTTCCTATGCTAGTTTTAATACGAATGTTTATGTTATGTTTAAAACTATTAATATGAGGAATGAATTTGACTTAATAAGTGACGAGTGGAGCCTGCTGTAGCTCCTCGATGCATCGGTAGGTATTATGAGACAAACTACTGTCTTTTCACAAGGCCTTGACAAAATCTTATTTTTAGTCATGGTACAAGGCCTTGAGTATGTGGTTAGGATAGTATGGAATTATGCAATCCATCATTATGAAAGTGGTTATTGATATTGCATGTGATTATTCGACTAGTAGGATATCCATGTGAATAAGTAAATGGAATTATTTCATTTTATTTCTTCCATATTATGCTAAAGTTCAGGTTTAAAAGGATTTTGTTTTAGTTATACATTTCCTTAAATGTTTATGCTTATTTATTAATGATTCTACTATATTGTTATCCTTACTAGGCATCTGAGCTCACCCCTTTCTCTGTTTTATTTTTCATAGGATGTGAAGAAGTATTTAATGAATGACCTGCATGGATAGTGTGAGGGGATATGAGTGTGGTCGATGAAGACAAGATTTTTTTTGTAGTTTTTCACTTTATGATGTAATGTAAACTTTATGAATGTATCTAGTGATTCCAAGGATACTAAACTAATCAGTCATTCGAGACTTGAACTTTTCTGATCATTCCAATGTTATTTAATAATACACAGACTCTGGGTAACTTGGGTTGGGGCATTAAAATCATGTTGTACTTGTTAGAAATTATAATGGGCATGGTAAAAGAAAAACCATTGTGATTCAATTATATTTCTAGGCATGGTGAGGTGAGCCTCATAAATATGACTCATACAGCTCACATATACACTCAAATTATATTTCACCATGGTTAATTTTATTTATATTATTTAATATAAAAATTAAATACTACCTATCAAATTCAATAATTTTATTTCAAAGTACAATAATTTCATTTTAGTTTGGTGTTGCATAAGAAACATGCTCTTCAACATATTATTTGGAAAAAAAAATTAATAATATACATTAAAGGTGTTATAGCCCCACCTCATATATTGGTTTTCTCCTCAAAATTTTAATTTTAATGAATTAAAATAAATATATAAGGGTACGTAAAAGATAGAGTTGACATGAGATATAATTTCTAGAGAGATATCATTTTAAAAACATAAATAAAAAATAATTTTTCATCAGTAAATTATTTTAACATATATTGTGTATTTGTATAATTATTTGATCATAACATTAATCATGACTCAGTGTCATAAATCATATATATTATTTTCTTAGAGGGTACATTATCATCCATATAATGATAAATGAAAATGGGATGACATGAAATATGAAATGTTATTTCCAATTTTTTTATGGATATAAAGGCTATGTAAATATTGATAATCAATTTCAATAATTTCTGAAATAATTTACAAAAGAAAGAGTAAATTGATTTATATGAAAATATTTCCAAAAACATCAACATGGTATTCAATAATAATACTGCTAGAATTTTTAATATCAAAATATTAGGGTGGTGATTTAATACTCTTAGAAAATATCCTTGATTTGTTCAGATTTTTAAAAACATGAACCCAAAAGATGAAAATAAATCTATAGGGGATTATAGGTGTATTTTAATTATCATTATCCACTTCATTAATAGTCATATCATAGGTTACTCTTTTTTCCCTAGGTTATATAGGTATCTTATCCCATTTATTAACATTGACTATAGGGTTAATGAATATATTTTCTTAATTCTCAAACTTCTTACATTTATAGAATTGAATTATCGTTGATTCATTAGTTTGGACCACAATACCATTCACTATATTGGTAAATATCTATATATATCATTGAAAACCAATTAATAAATTTATAATCATTCCATAAAAGATACATTTTATTGTTCTTTTGATGCATTACCTTAGGTGACTTTAACCACATTAGATTTGCATAGTAACAATAATATTATTTCTCATATGTTAATTTTCATATAAATATATATTAAATTGCATCTTTCTCTCATTTGGTGATTCAAGGAGTTTTACATAGTTATGGGAATGAAACTGAAAACATGATACTATTTTGACTGTTACCAAAATATTTTCTCTAAATGAATCCATCACATATGGTTTCTCATTAGGGAATGACCAAATTGTCCATTATATCACTTGGGAAATTGATTTCCCCGTATTCTATCTGTTATAGAAATAAAGAAATGATGATGTACAAGAATAAATAAAAATTAAAAAATTTATGAAAATGAAAATATAAAAATAGAGGATGTAAAAATAAACATATATATATATAACCTGACTTATGAATCTCAGTATTTCATTCATTTTTATTCATATTCATATTTTAATTATTTTATTTAACAAAAAAAACCTAAAGTGTTCTACATTGAAATTTTATTCATAATTAAGTGGTTTTTCAATAATGATTATTGTTTCTCACACTTTGATTCTTGGTTTTAGTCAATTTATGGAACCCGAAAGAACCGCATTAATGCTGAATGTGATAAGAAATGAAATGAATTTTCCCTTGAGAAACCAAATGTTATGGGAGCTAGGGTAAAAAATATTGAATCCATAATCACACTACATTCTCAAGATATTAATCATGAAAGAATCCCAATTGAGAAATAGAAGGAGAAACATTTTGTTGAATCCTTCATGAGGCATCGTCCACCTTCATTCAATGGGTCT
The DNA here is from genome assembly GCA_963277665.1 of Viscum album. Lineage (NCBI taxonomy): Eukaryota > Viridiplantae > Streptophyta > Magnoliopsida > Santalales > Viscaceae > Viscum > Viscum album. Next base: position 230,591,697 of record OY728143.1, read on the forward strand.
TTAAATCCATTTCTAGTTGAAAAAAATAACTGTACCAGTAAAAAGTTTTTTTTATTCTACAATGTTATAAACATAAAAAAGCATCTTATTAGTATATTGTTTGGAAGGTGAATCTAATCAATGGTGGGATCGTATCAATAATTTCAGGCAAAGAGATGAAATTATTTCCTTGGAGTGGAAAGTGTTAAAGAATTTTTTTTCAATAAGTTCATTCTTCATATTCTTAGAAAAAAGATAGATAATTTAGTTCCCTGAACTTAAGAAAAATGATGAAGAATCTATTAGTACCTATGAATTTATTTTACAAGACTTGAAGGGTATGCTTTTGAAATTATTATGTAACCTGAGATTAAAATTGATCGATTCAATAGTGGCTTAAAATGAAGTCTTGGAAGGGAATTAGGCATAAGGGTAATCAATATCTATGAATAAAGTTTTTGATGTTCTCTCAAGGTAGAGATGTGGATTAGAGAAACCCATCAGTCATATGGGTATGATAAGAAGAGAAAAATAGAATTCAAAAAATTATCTAAAGACCACACTAAGAAGAATATGACTATCACCTTATGCTCAATGTTTGGAAATAATAATGGATGGAATTTTCATAAAGGGGCTAGTAAATTTTTAAAGTGTGTAAAAGAAGTTCATCAGGAAATTTAATACTAAATTGATTGGAAAAAGATATATAATGATGTGAAGAAAGAAAATTCTTCACATAATTCACCTCTTACACATAAATTTTACATGTGGACGTAAATGGTGTGTTATTCCAATCAATATCCTAATCCAAGGGGTTTTGAGGATGATCTATGTCAAAAAAGTCTTAAGGCCAAAGATGAAGGAAATTTACATGCAATCACTATCGACAACGTGGAGTACAATAATGAAATGGTGAAAGGTACACTTACCAGCCACTATAAAGTAGAAAATTATTTTTTTGATTTTGGATCCATCCAGTCTTTTATTTTTGAATAATATTCTATGGGTAGTGTCGTATTACCTCCAAAATTAGATGTAGAGTTAGTTGTGGAAACTCTTAATGGCAAAATGGTCACATGAAAATTTTATAATTCTACTCTCTTTAATTATTGTAGTATTGTGCTTCCAAAAAATCTTGTGATCCTTCCTATAGTGGAATTTTATGTGATTCTTGGCATTTATTGTTTTTCTCTATATGGAACTCAAATCAATTTACATGGAAGAGAAGTCACCATCCATATTCCAGATTAATCTATGATTATTTATCTATGCAAGTATTAATATTACCATCTAGAAGAAATTTCTTCCATCTAATGGGTAGTGATTTTAATAAATTGAAGATATTTATCCCATGTTTTTGGGGATAAACTCATGATTAAGAATACACCAATTGTACGCGAGTTTGATTGTGTCTTTCAAGAGGAATTTCTATGTCTTTCACCAAAGAGTGAAGTTGAGTTTACAAAAGAACTCATAACAGGTGCAATGCTCATTTCAATGAGACCTTACAGAATGGACCCAATTGGGTTATAAGAATTGAAGAAGGAACTCCAAGAGATTCATGATAAAGGATTCATGTACCCTAGTGTGTCTCCTTAGGGAGCACTTATTCTGTTTTTTATAAAGAATGATTTATCAATGAGACTCTTCATTGATTATCGAGATTGTAACATGATATCTATAAAGAACTAATATCATCTTCCCCACATTGATGATTTATGTTTCCAACTACACGGAGCCCTATACTTTTCCACGATTGATCTCCATTTAGTATATCATCAATTAACGGTTAAAAGGAATGATATAACAAAGAGTAAATTCTGTACAAGGTATTGAAACTATGAATTTATAGTTATTCCCTTTGGTCTTACTAATCCCCCCCCTATATTCATGGATCAAATTAATAGAGTATTTATGGGCTATCTTGAGTATTTTGTGGTAGTCTTTATAGATGACATTCTTGTCTATTAAAAGAGAATGTAAGATCATGAAAATCATTTGACAATTTTACTGAAATACCTATGAATGGAGAATCAATATGACAAATTTACCAAGTATGAATTTTGGCTTCAGAATGATTAAGTTAATTGTGTCAAATAATCTCAAGAGAGGGTATATCTATGGATACCACCAAAAAAGATGTTATTAAAAGATGGTAAAGACCAACAACAGTAATTGAGATCCGATGTTTTCATGGATTTGATGGATATTTATGATGGTTTGTTAATGATTTTCCACGATTATATAATTCTCTCACCAGGTTAACTAGGAAATGATATATGTTAAAATGGATAGAGGAATATGAAGAGGATTTCAAAGAGCTAAAATGACGGTTAGTTGGTGCACCTGTGCACACACTGCACTGTACTTGAGAGAGGTTAGTGATCTAGAGTGATACATTCAATATGGGTTTGGGGTGTGTTCTCATGCAATATGATATGGTGATATGTTATAACTCAAAATAGTTGAAAATACAAGAGAAAAATTACCCATATGATGATTTGAAGTTATCTATGGTAATCTTTCCATTAATGATATGTAGGCATTATCTTTATGGTTAATGGTGTGATATTTATACTAATCATACAAGATTATGTTTTATTTTCTCACAAAATGAGATGATTATGTGCCAAATAAGATGGTTAGTGTAAATTAATGGTAACAAATTCACAATATATTACCACCCTGGGAATGTGAAAAATGTGGGAGATTCCTTTAGTCAACAAGAACATGCTAGCCTATCCATGATGAGTATAAAAAAGAACCAGTATTTATGGTTGGTTAAAAGATGGATCTGGAAAATTTAAAGGATGTGGGAATATTATCTTTCTCAAATGAATGCTAAACCATCTACACAAGCGGATATTAAAGTGGAATAGAATGAATACGTAGAGCTAGAAAATCTGAGATATGTTCCTGAATTCAGCCTTTATTGTGATGTAATGACATGGTTCAGGAACCAGGATTTTATTTATCACATACCATAATTAAAGAAGGAGCTATTGGATGAGGCGAAAAGTTCATAATTCTGTATTCACCCTAAAAGGACAATGATGTAATGGGTTCTGAAAGAGTACATCAGGTGGGATGTAATTAAATGATATGTCTCCAAATATTCCTCTCGATTCATGGTTTTTCCAAAACTTAAGGATGAGAGATCAAAGTCGATGGGTATGATAAAACCATTAACCACACCAGAATGGAAATCGAAAAACCTCACTATGAAATTTTTCACCGGACTTCCCAAAATATCCAAAGTAAGTAATGTTATCTGGGTTATAGTTGATCATCATAAAAAGTTGACAAACATCATTTATACTAGAGATGATTTCTCTCTTGATCATGTTTCCAGGATATATGTAAAGGAAGTGGTAAGATTTCATGGAGTACCACATTCCATTATATTTTATTGGGGTCTGAGATTTACCTCGATGTTTTGGAGAAGACTTCAGTATGATCATGATATAGAGTTATGTTTTAGTAAGTCATATCATCCTCAGACAGACTATCAGTCTAAGAGGACAATTCAAACTCTAGAAGACATGTTGATAACTTTCCTTATGGATTTCAATGGTTGTTTGGATAATCAACTACCATTGGTGTAATTTTCATACAATAATAGCTTTCACTCCAATATTCAAATGGATACTTAAGTAGACATCAATGAGAATAAGGGTAGAACTACAACATTATTGGATGAAGTTAGTGAAGGAAAGAAATTAGGAATTATTATTGTTGATGAAATGGTAGAAAAGGTTAGATATATTCAACAACACAAAAGAGCAGCTCATAGTCGACAGTAAAGATATACTAGAAACTGAAGAAAAGTCTCAGAGATTGAAGTGGGTGATAAGGTGTTTTTACGAATATCTCTCTGGAATAGAGTAATAAGGTTTTGAACGAAGGGAAAGATGAGTCCTAGGTATATCGGTCCTTTGGAAATTCTAGATCTTGTTGGGAACATTGCTTACTGATTGGTGTTTCCACCAAATCTCTATCTTGATCATGATTTTTTCCATGTATCTCTCTTCAGAAAGTACATTCCTGATCCTTCACATGTACAATGCTTAGAAGTCGTACATCTAGGGAATGATCTTTTTTTGAAGAATAACATATAGAGATTCTCGATCGTAGGAAAAACATTCTACGAAACATGACCGCTTGTTTGGATAATGTTTTATAGAGGAAGAACATATTTGATGAAGCTCCATGGGAACATGAGGATGTTATGTGGGAGATGTATCCTCATCTGTTTGTTTCCAAGTGATGAATTTCAATGTTGAAATTCAGTTTAAAGGGGGTAGAATGTAACACCCATATGTTTTTTATGAAATATTTTCATAAAATAATTTTTAATCATCAGTATCTTTCTTTGCACGCAATAATGAGATTAAATGAACGACAAGATTGCCTTATTATAAAATTATTGTTTTATCCTACTCGTTAAATTATCATAAATGATTATAACTAACATATGAAAATATTTTATGAATTATTTGGCTATCAATTATTTATGAAAAAAATATAAATTATATATATTTAATTTTCATGGAATTACATATGGTAATGAAATTAATTAGATATATATGTGTTATATATTTAATAAAATAATTTTTTATATTCATCCAAGGGACACTTTAGTCATAGGTTATTAATAAAACCTTATTTGATGTATAAAAAGTTATTTTTAAATGCTAATTTTACCTCATTGAATGTTGAACCCAATTTAAATTAAGATTTTTACATATTTAGAATTTTTATATGAATAAATTAACATTTTTTATGTGAGATATATAAAATTTTCTTTAGATAAATAACTGTAATTTTTTTGATAACATTCATATTTTGATGAATAGTAAAAATACCCTAATTTTTAATTTAAAAAACTTTTTATTTAGATAATTTATATGGTTAAATTATAGAATTTAATGGTTTAAAATTATAAGCTTAATATATTCTTATCATTCAATTTTATTTATTTCATTATCATTAATATTACATAGAATTCATATGTAAAAACATTTCCATCATTTCCAATGTTTTTACATTGAAAACTATTTTCTCAACAACGTCATTAATTTTAAATAATTACAACAACATCTGTGTTTCAAATTTTGAAATATTGATTTATTATCAAGAATTTGTTGGTCAAAATTATGTTAATAGGATACTTTTATTTTTGGGTATTATGAACTGAAAATTCCGTAATTATCTTTATTTCTATAGTTAAAGGTAAATCAGGTAATTAAGGGTGAAAATAATGTTATAAAATTACCTCAACACATTAAAAAATATTATTGGATGAATAAATTCGACCATTATTTTATATATTTGGAAATGGAATAACTTTATGGCCACTTATTTATGAATATGACATGAATGAAATAAAAACCGATGAATGTGAAAAGATGTCTCAAAATCATTTTATATAAGTATACTAATTTTAATATATGGATAAATATGATATAGAATCAACTATAGATCATCTATGGAAAGATAAATGAATTACCTATATATTAAAAATTAGATTATAATTTTTATAGATTAAATAATTCCCATTAATGATGACACAATAATAATGTAGAAAATATTTTATTAATATAAATATAATATAAATAGTTTTAAAAATAGTAAACAATTTCATATAAACTAATAAATGTGATAAAATATTTTTTTAGTAGAATATGACATTTTAGGTGTTAATTAAATATTTTTTTAAAATTTATATTCGGTATTGATTTTATTTAATGTCAAATAAATGAATTGACTCAAAATGGAAAGTATAGAAATTATATAAAAATTGAATTTTTAAATTTCTTTTAAAAATCATGAAAATATTTAAAAATTACTAAGAGAAAATTATGAGGAATAAAATTTCAAAATATCAATTTATTGTCAATTAAAACCATATAAGTGAATATTTTAAACCAATAAATATTTAGAATTTTATTACAACAATTAAAATTACATAGAATAAATATGTGTTAATTAATATGATACTACACAAATTTACATAAAAACTTTTCTAAAATTTATTTGAGGAGAATATTACAATCTTATATCATCAAATACATAAAATTGGGACTTTTAAGTAGATTTAAGGTGGGGTTTATTTTATTATAAATTAATATTTTTTAGGTTTCCAAAAGTGCCCCTCACTTTAATTATAAAAGTGCACATCCTCTCTCACCTATTGACTTAATTATAAGCCTTAAAGCTCATCCACCCCCACCTATATTCCTTCTAAAATCCCTTATTTTGATTCTAGATGTTCTTGTATTCTTAAAAGTCCAACTCTAGTGTCTTAAGAGGAAATTTTAAGGAGTTACGTCAAGAAAGAGGTAATATCTTCAACCGATTCTAATTTCATTCTTCTTCTAATTCCTATTCATTAGTTATCCCATTATAATGTAATAACATAAGTATCACTAATATACATATTTTTTAATATAAAAATGAAACATCCATATTTCATCTTCTATCAATCCTATGAAAAACGAAAACACCGCATGTGCGTACATACGACTTATCGTCTCAACACCGCAGTGTAATCTATTTTTCACCACCACCTTGCAAGGATTGGTATAATGGTGTGAATAATAACTATATATTATTATTACAAAATGATACTAATTATACGATACTGTATGCCATCTCCTTCAATACGATTGAATTATTATGGGAACAATATCGTCACTCTAGCGTACGTATGGATTACCGTCTCTATGGTGCGATATGATTTGTTCTAAATAATCTTCATTAAACAATGATTATATAAATTAATTGAGTGAATAAATATGATATATATTATACTAATAAAGATATTTTAATTATATAACTATAAACTAAAAATAATAATATGAATTTATCTGATAAAACATGCGTAAGAACCTAAATCAGTTAAAACCCGAATAACGAGTAACAATGAAATGTAACTAATAAATAAATAAAAATATGGTCATATATTTTATCATAGAAATTATTATGATTATGGTAAAAATCACAAACATTATTTAAATCATTAAACCACATGTTTGGATACATATAGAGGATATCAGACCTAAGTTAAGGGATAAATTTACACATATCATTTTTATCTAAGAGTGTTTATTCATAAGTATTTACAAGGAGTTATTTATCATCCAAATCCATGTTTCTTATATATGTATTTCAAAATATTCTTTATATCCTTTAATAATTGTTCAAAATAAATTTTACACATTGGTATATTATTACAAAATGGTATTAATGGAATCCTTTTTTTCAGTACGAGGTACTTTCTGTGTTTTATGGCAAAAGAATGAGAAGAATGTTTTGTTTACTTGTATAACATGAATAGATTTTTATCCTTTTATAATTCATTATTTCCTTGAAGCATCCACTACATTCTTACAAGTTATTTTTCACAAAAAAATTATTTCTTCTAAAATAATGATATATTTTGAAGAAGAAAAACATTTTTGAAAAAGAAAATATATATTCCTCCGGAATGATGATCAACTATTTTATCAAAATATATTCCATCTATGATTACATATGTTTATTTTTATATCCCTATAATTAAATTTATTGGATCATTTAAATTAAGAAATTATTTATTTTAAAACTATATATGGATTACATAATGATGGAATGATGTTTAGGAAAACCATTTTAGTTCATGGGTTATGCTATAGTAAATGTTTTTATGTTTTTGTGGCACATGTATGAACAGTTCCATTATGAGATGGGTGGGACCTATATATCCTCCCAATTAATTGGGTAATGTCTTATATCACATGGTATATAAATGGATGGAATAGAAATTAAATATGGTTCAGTAATACAACGATGGACTGAGGATTGAACTTGGATCACAAATGTACTTTTTCCGCTATAATGGTCTAGGCAATAAGAATTGATTAATTTCAAATGATTTTCTATAATTATGTGTGAATGACACCTAATTTTTTGTATTCTTTTATAAATATTGGGATTACATTTCACTTTTATGATTTATCTCATGGCATGTAATTTTGATCATTTATATGCAGGATAATATTTTCAAATGTTATGTTCTTATGAGTACGATATGATTGATATTTCTTTAGTTTACCCTTTTTGAGATTTTGAGCTCACCCGTTCATATGTTTCTTGTCCCTAGGTAATTAAGAAGGGTATTAAGTATGATATTCCAAAAAATAGTCTAGTTATAAAGATATAAATGGGGGACATTGTAGATTTTTTATGAACTGGTTGTTTATGTGTCCCAGTTTCAAAATACACTATACTTATACGTTCTTGTCAAGGTTTTGTTATATGTTGAAATGAATATACTTAAATTATAATGTAATATCGTTGTTTCTAATATATGGGTCACTATAATGGCCCCATAATTGTTCATATATTTTTTTTCTTATTTATACCTATCGATGCCTTAAGGGTCTATCTAGAACATGCCCCCACCCATGTCTTCCAGTCCAAATCATTACTTGTATATTGAATGATTGATTTAATAAGATATTATTTAAATAAAAGTGACTCATAACACTTTGAAATATTTGAATCAACCAACCCATAAAAGAAAAATAATATCAAATGAAACATATAGTTCTATTTAAATATCATTACAATTTTAATGAGTAAAACACCCATTAATTATTACATGTTTAGTGTTAACGAATTACATTGTTTTGAGGTTAAGTATGTATATAAATCCTCAATCAATGTTCTCATATTTACACAAAATGGAATGTAGGAAAGTGTATGTTATTTAAAAATTATAGAATAATGAATAAATAATAAATACCATATATATCATATAAATTTTTTTTTCCATCATAAATCCCATTAATGAGATGCGTCAGTGTAAAAAATGATCAACATCATTTCATGATGTAGTAGTTTGTCACACACACACAAAATGGTAAGTTCATAACCCATTTGATGGAAGTGTGTGTATGTTTAGGAAGAAGACATAATATTAAAACCTTTCAGTATATTTATGACATTAATGTTATTTTATAAACATGAAATAATACCAAATGAATGAATGGGGAATGAAATAAAACTAAAAATATCGTTGAATAAACTTACCTCATTTTCAGGTAATTTTTTTTATTATACCAAAATAATTACTTTGATATATTTATTCCCAATTTGTGGATTATAGGTTGAGGGAAAAGATATTCTGAGAATATTCTTACTAGTTTTTCTGAACCCAAATAGGTTTTGATGTTTAAATTAATGAGTTGAAGATGCTCATTTTATAATAGTGGTGAGGAGTAATCTTATAAATCATTTAAAATTTATATTAACATATTTTAATTATATCATACAAATGGATATAAAGTTAGTTATTTAAAATATACGATGTGGATGTATATAAATCCTATCAAAAAACATTATAAAAGTTTTTATTATTTTTATATCATTATATTTTTGTCTTAACTGTTATTTGACCATTTTAACTCATACCATGATATCATATAAGTTACACATTAAGGTTTAATAAAATTATAATAAAATTCCAAATGGATAATAATTTAATTTTTTATGATACATTTAACTTCATCCCAACACGTTTTGTGAATTTTATGATTTTATTAACTGTATATTATATAATAACATATTTTTTATTTTTAAACTACAATAGGTTCAATTTTTTCACTATTCATTACGTCAATTTTTTAAAAATATCATTGAAATATTATATTTTTTATAAAATATTTTAAATAATCACAAATATGTCAAATTAAACTATAGAACTATTATATGACATTAATTATGTCATATTATATTTATTAGAATATTACTGATATCATTTATTTGATTCATCAATTAATTAAACATTTACTTCATCATCATTGTTTCACCATTTTATGTAATTATATTATCACTAAAAATTATAAATAATTTAACATGATGTATATAATTCGGAAGCCTTTGGCGGAGAGCACACATCCATCTTATTGGGGGATGGAAGCACTATTTTTTGCCCTGTATTCCCGCTTTCCAAAGGTGGGCGGTATTCTTTCCTTGTTCAGAGATGTCTACTCCTTGATCGAAACAGGTTGATGGGATGTCTGTTCTTCCTTATGTGGATTCTTCCTCGTAACTCATCACCTAGTTTAAGAATCCCTTGTATATTTATTATTTTGTTCGTGAAACTCTTCCCAGCTCCATATCTTCATGGATGCTAGTTAATTACATAGCTTCTGTCGGGACATTCCAAAGGGTCTAGTCTGGGCAGTGACCTTCGGTCAGGGGAGTAGTCACGTTGGACATCACTGGGATGTCTGGATGCTCGTAAAATGGCGTGTCAAGGTTTCTTACCCTTATTTTAGTGCTTCTTAAAGGAGCGGAAGCCCGAGGCATCCCACATCGAATGCAGGGATTCATATTCCATAGGCATGTATCTGAGTTTTTCCTATTCTTCCCATGATTAACATAGGGTATGTCGTGAGTATAACATCTAGCGAAGATGGATCAGACTGGTCAGAAAACTAATCAAAGCGGATCATATGGGCACACCCCCTTGAGGGAACACTGATGTTTGGGCCAACGTTTGGTCAAATTCCAAGTATTTATTGAGGTGAATGGCGAATGAGGTGGAATGATCCCATGGGGATGTGGCGGCCCAGGTATGAATCAGGATAGACGATGAAAGGTTTAATTAAATAGGTGGAGAATGATATGGAGTCGACCCGAGGACGATGATTATGTTACGCTTGAGTCTTGAAGAGTCCTCCTACATATACCCATTGTAGGGAATCAATGTCCACGTAGTTCGGTCGGATGATGGCTTACCACTGATTCAGGATTTTAGGAGCATATCGATGGATGGTGGATTGCAATGTCTTACTTCTAACTGGGGTCACAACGACATACCTCTAGATGGGTTCGTAATAGCTTACCGTTGGATGGGGTCACAATGGCTTACCACGTGATGAGGTTGAACCTCAAGGAGGCTTCTTACGTACCTTATCTAGGAGACAAGGATCAAACACACGTTGTTTCCATGGATAGGGGTTGGTGAACCAATTTTGAGGAGGACATAGGGACCAATGGTTGTTGGGAATGAACCTCAGGGAGGTGTCCTACGTACCTTTCCTCGGCAAGGATCGAATTTCACATAGTTCTGGTGGGTGAAACGGCTTACTGCTGCCTGGGGGAACAACCCCTTACCACTTATTGAGGTCCCCAGTTTAACATCATGTAGGAAGGGGATGAACTGACATGAATGGGGAACCTGGGGCCCATGATAGATGGTGGGCTTGAACCTCAGGGAGGCATCCTACAGACCTTGCCATGGCAAGGATCAATGTCCACATAGTTCAGGATGGGTTTGGTGAACCAATGTGATGATGGTCGGGACAAATAGGTGGTGGGGATGAGCCTCAGGGAGGAATCCTACCAACCTTTCCTTGGCAAGGATCAATGTACTCGTAGTTTAGGATGGGTTTGTGAACCGATGTGAAGATGGTCGGGAACAATGGTTGTTGGTCTTGATCCTCAGGAAGGTTTCCTATGTACCCCGCCTTGGAATGGTTCAAAGACCATGTAGTACATGTTAGGTGTGGGGATTACACTGAAGGCTGCCTGGAAAGATGTCATGGTCAATGCTTTCTCTAATCCCAAGTGATTCATGCTTGGTGTGAGAAACAAAAGGCTGTGAAGACTTGATTATCACGTCGCGAAAGGTGCGTCCATGAAAAGTAGAGTGCGGCTTACACATGGTTATCAGCCCAAAGAGGAAACATGGGATTACGCGTGGTTAGCAGTCCAAAGAAGAAAAGGGGATTACGTGTGGTTAGCAACCCAGGGATATTGGGACTTACATAATGATGGAGGCCCGTTGGGGACAAAGCCCAACGTGAGAGGGATTTATCACTGAAGAAAGGATGGGTAGGGATGCTACCACCTACCCGAAGGGCTAGTGGGATTATACCAGAGTGCCTTCCCTTTCACTGCAGACAAAGGCCGTTCCAATAAAGATGATTTCGTTTCATGTGAGGAATGATCTCAATCTCCTAGAGACCAGTGAGCGTAGAGAATGTCTAATACAAGGCACACCATGTGAGAGGCACCGTTTGAGGTCACAGTTTAACGTCACGTGCTGAGGATGATGATGCTTGGTAGTTTAACATCATGCAGCTAAGAAAAAGTGGGTATGTTCTACACCCCTAAGACTTACCTCCCCGGCACCTCAACACCTTGGTGAAGAGAAGAGACATGCAACGTCGTGGACATGAATCATATGGATTTGGACGAGGGTTAATCTCGACTAGTCTCATGGGAAGGCAGAACCCGGGGTGACCTATCATTAAAAATCCCGCACCTAAAGGCCATATTTTGTGTGCAGGAGAGGTGGATTTCTCACAGGGGAGACTGTTAAGATTATTCAGTCTTTTGAATTTGAAGGGGTGACCTACAATTAATAGGTGCTCGGGGTCACCCAATCCACATAGAAATAGGTCCGTAAGAAAGTTGGTGCACCAAGGTCAGCAGCGTGAAATATCATCTGTGTGGGGGTGGCACGCACAAATTTCCACACCTGTAGTTGGTAGTGCCAAAGTTCCTCTACCTGCGCAGATGCCTCCACGCGGTGCAGTAGTTTTCGCAGAGGCTTGAAAAACTTTTTCGGATCCCACAGGTTTTTGAATGGGAGATATTCTTTTTTGCGCTCACCTGATATTTTCTCACGCGGTCCTACTTGGCCCCTAGAATGGATCTCGAGATCCAAATATGTCTTTATTTTGTCGCGCCAAAACATCCTTATGCCCAAAATCATTTATCGTTGTCTACAAAGTCCCCCCATAGAATAGGATCGGAGAGGGGATGAAAAGGTCAGATTTCAAGGGAATAATTGAGACACATAACATCCTGGAGTCTGTGCATGAAAAACCCACAGATATGTGTAAAACTAGGAAGTGGCGAGCAAATCCCTTATGTGCACATGAAAACCCTACAGATGTGTTAAAATTCAGAAAGTGGTGCATGAATATCTTCTCACACATGAGAAAGTCCAGCTATGCACCTATAAAAACCCTCACGGGTCCCTCGGTCCGTATAGCATTTTCTCACATAATAAGTCCAGAGCACTCACGGGTGAAAAACTACCCATGTATTGGGCGGAAAACCACTTCGGTTTGACATAACTCCTCGAGTACATCCATCAGTTGATGTGGAAACTCGAGGTTTTTCGCTCCAGTACCTCTATTTTTCACGCCAACTCATGAGATTCGAGACCCGAACATCAGGTACACCGGATTTCATGTAACCTTCTTGAGTGGGTGGCTCCTACATGTGAGGGACACAAGGATGAGAGTTCATCTAGCGAACTTGGTGATGGCTTGCATTATGGCCGCTAATCAGAAGGTCAATCTGTGAGTCCCTATGTTTGGCTACTTGTACGCGGTTCTATGGCACATTTCAACAGGGGGTCACTGAGGAGGAGCTATGGTGCCTTTCAGATCATTCGTGGCTGGGTCACAACACATTGTATCTGGTATTGCTTTCCGAACATCATTCGTCCTCTGGGTAACGGCCTGCGACCTTCCTTGCTGAACATTTCCAGGTTCATACCGTTGATGCTCAACGAGGAGGGGATACAGATCAGAATCGAAAATCATACCAACTTCTCTTTTAGCTCATTCCCCACCCCAACTGGCCAAATGATAGACAATGTCCTAGGCTCATTATAGAAAAGGGAATACATCCAGGGAATCATACGTGGGGTGCTTGTGGCATGAGTTTATGGGAAGATCCTTTGTGTGCCATACATGCTTTCAAGATTCTCCAAGAAGTTTGGATGCCTCCAGAGGGTGAAGAAGAATGTGTATGCAGATGTCCAGGAGGAGAGTTATCCATGCGTTCTTCCCCAAATTTGGCTGATGTTCACAGACCACATCTCTAGCGATGCCATTACCTTTCCCCCACTAGAGTCGATGCTGGTATCTCGACAGAATATTCTGAACATTGCATTGTTGCATACCCTAAGGGGATTTTGTTGAATCGATTCTAGCAGTTCTAGGTAGCTGGTGAAGAACCTGGGTAGTGAGAGAGAAGACATGGAGCTGTTGGGAGGTAAGGTCGGAAGCAAGTTGGGAAACTGGGCCCAGACAGGTTGAGACTATAGTTGCAGGAATGTCTTATGGCATGGTCGTGCCTTCGACTCCCAGGGGTGGAGGGGCTCACGGAGTGGTCAGGGAACATCCCGGGAAGCAAATAATATATCTTCCTCAAACATCCAATGATATAATCTTTCCCAATCTATGGTCGGCCTGGTTGACCTTACGGCAGTTGATGGATGTCAAATCCCTCTGGAGAAAGACAATACGAGACGAAATCTGACTGCCAGAGATCTGACTCATCCAGGTTGATGAAAGGGTAAACATCAATTGTCGGGATGCGTACTTGGTGTCCATGGATGTGTATTCACATTAGTGAGCTTGGAATGAGGAACCACCCCTTTTCGTGAAGGTAATTCTCGTCCAAGAGCGTGATCCAGACAAGATGCCGCCTGAGGATGATAACAACGCCGAGGACCTGGAGGTAAGTGAGAATGAAGAGAAGGTGGTGGAAGGATAAGGTGAATGAGAAGAGGAAGTAGGAGGAGAAGGAGAAGGGGAGTTCGAAGGTGTAGGGTCTCAAGGGATGTCCCACCATGGGTTCCTTCGAGGGAGTGGTGAGATAATTGACTTTGATCTAGACATAACTGGGCAACATGAGGTATGTCTTAGACATTATCTTTCATTCCCCCCTTAATTTTTTTCTTTGTAACCCTCAATCAGATCTCTTTATTCTACTCAGGTGCATACTGGCCCTGCTCAAGAGGCTCTATCCGGAGGGGGTAGGCTCCAATAGAACAAGGTGTGGAGCAGACGCCCATTATTGAGCTAACAAGTGATGAGGGATCCACCACCATGACAGCTCCTTCGACAATGGGAACTCCAGTGGCCGATCCACTGAGTTCTTGTAAGTTTTTTATCACATTGCTGCTATTATGGGCTATTAGAGAAACTAGATAAACATGGTATTTATTGTTTGTGTAGTAATAAAGGCATTATAGGCTCAGCCAGTAGCTGAATCCAGACCATCTATGAGGGATTGGATGGAAAATGGGTCATCCTATTCATGGCACATTTCCCAAACCAATCCAGCCGAGGCACTTAATGAACAAAGTGCTATTGATATCTGTGATATTAATGATAAGGCTGGGCCTGATGTCGGTGAAGGAGCTATAGTGACTGAGGCGATAGAGGAAGGTCACCCATACATTGAAGAGCCCAACCCCTTGAGAAGAATACCTGAAAATACCATTCTATTGATCTCATGACAACATTCACCAACTATCGGCCTGTGGATCCTGAGGAGATAGATGATTCTGATTCGGAGGCGGCCGATGAGAGCGGGATAATGCGGCATAAGGGGAGGAAGTGTATAAGGAACATTCTTGGCCAGCCACATACAGAATGGCTAAAACGGATAGGATAACTCCAAACCTGGCTATGCTTGCTCTGTGCTAGAGGGGTAGATGCTCACCATCTTTATTTGACATTCCACAACTACATGGCCAAAAAGCTTCATGAGAGCTGCCGACACTTTGACGTTGCCCGATGTTAGAAAGAGTCGAGGAGTACCCAAGAGTTCATGAAGGCTAAATAAGAGTTCTGACACCTTGACTGACAGATTAATGAAATGGTGGTATTCAATGCTAATTGTTCCGAGCTTGTGGAGCAATTGAGGGCCCAGCTCGCGGACGCCCAAGAGATCCTAGTTGAAGTGGGTAACCAAATGAATGATCTTCAAACTGAATAGGTGCAAGCATAGGCTAAGTTAAGTGCACTACGCTCGGTGGCTGTTGATGAAGAGAGAGCTCTCAGGGTGCGTGAAGCAATCGTAGAGGCCACAAGACAAAAGGTAGCGGGACTGGAACGATCTGTCCAAGATTATAATCCATAAGGGAACTGTTTTGGTCAAACTCATAATCTAATTTCCCCTTATTACCTCTTGTTCTGAACTACATGTTTGGATGGATGTATGGATAGATTTATTTACTTGTTTCATTGGTTTAATTCCTTCAACTACAATCCTAAAATAAATAGCAATCCATTACTAAGCACACATGGGTCGTACCCGGTGTGAGAAACAAGGGATTCTAAAAAATATTACATCGTCTGAATGTAGGAGTGCCAACCAAGATTCGGGCACACTAGGATCTATAAACCAATTTGAATTCCTAGGAAGATAATAGATTGTCTCGATTAGGGGATGAGGACCTCAGAACAATCGACGTGTCATCACCCCAATGTTCTCTAGTGCACGAGTGGGGTAACACCATGGGCGTTTGAAATCAACCCAAACATAAGGGGGTGGAAAGTGTGAATCACAACACCCCAGATTCAGAACACTATGGGGAGGGAATGAAAATAATTGAAAACTATTGACAGTGTTCGAAACAATGTATCCATATTGTATTATCCTGAAATGGGGATGAAATACGATGGTCAACTGCTGACCATATTTGAAACACAGGGTCTGACTCAGAATGTCATCAATTAGACTTCCAGAGTGTTGGCCCAAGAAAGTAGGTGAACCATAGACCAAGCCTTCATACTGTTAGAGGGTTCCTTTTGACTTGAAAGAGGATGAAGGTTCTAATAAAGGGTACGCAAAGCGTGGAAGGTGGATTGGTGGTTTGCATGAATGCAATCCAACAATCGTGGCATTTCGCCGACATGGTGGAAACACATTAGGAGGGCGCACCGGTCTGATTATGTATCATTCCTTTGTCTAAACAGGACCTCTCGAGGAAAGAAACAATCTCCTCCCAATGCTATCGTCGGGAATCTGGAACATGTTCAGGGTAGAACTGTAGTTATAGGGTTCTCCGAAAGAGATTGTGCCGATGGGGTAAAAAAGAGGAGGAAACAAGATTTTTGATTCCTGGGGTTGGACTTGGAGACGAGGTGTCTAGGCATATCCCATGAAGATGGGAATCGAGATGAATGTAGTTATGAGGGTGGCATGGTAAGATACATGTGCTAGAGATAAGGTCATGTGGGTTTGGTCATTTCACCAAGAGAAGTGGCATTTGATAGATCTTCGTTGTTTTTCAGGATGAATGTTTTTTTTGTGAAGCGATGGACCAATGTAGGGAGGTCCAGGTATCACTATAGGAATCAAGCCATATTTAGGTTTTGAAAAATGGTATGGTGTGTAACAGATACCAAACATGAAAATCCCTCGGGTGAGGACATCACAATGCAGTGATGTTTTTCATCATTTGGCCAGGACGATAATGTCATAGTTTAAGGTTATGTGATGGGATCGAATATGCATTTTTAACGTCATTCAGGATAGACACACTAGTTTAAAGTGATGTGGGACTAAACATCATAGTTTAAAGTCATCAGGCTCAGACGTATACAGGAGAGGTGATGTTCTAGAGGGGATGTGCATGACATGATAAAGCATAACAGACATGAATGAGGACAAGGTGAACACCATACCGTGCACAATTCTGAGGAGGAAACCTCATGCCAAGGGGCATATGAATATTAGAGGATAAGGGGCAGGAGAAACTAGCTCCTAATTGAGTTGGACCTGAATACAAGATGTCAGAGTGTTCCTATGAATCCCATGAGAATGGTGATCAATCCACATGTAGTTCTTGAAGGTTCCTCAAAACGTCATGTGGGACAACATACAGTTTATTTTCATGTGGGATAGGATGTTGGGGGGGAAAAGTCATAGAAAGTGGCATATGTGGTGTGGCTAATGGAAACCTGACGTGAATGAAGACATAAGCACATACCATGCCACACAGTCCCGTAAGAGTTAAAGCTCCTAAGGCAGAACTGAAGAGATAAATTAGTGGAAATTGAGCTGGACCAAATGATAGATGTCTAGGTGTTCCTACATATCCCATGGTATGGGAATCAAGCTATACATTTTTCTAAAATAGATCTTTGTTTATGGCCTTAGAGATCAAACTATAGAGGAGCGAAATCCTTCCAAGAATGTGTGGACCTCAACCCGATCCCTAAGCCCACATGAGTCAAAATCGGTGTGGGAAACGAGGGAGGAAGTGGTTTTGGAAATTCCTATAACACACACCAAATGGAAGATAGTGTGGATCCCCGAATTATGCCTTTACTGTGGCTTTTGTCCTCCTACCATGCATATGCTCACTGAGGGATATTTCTAGGAGTGTCAAAATTCGATTTGGAATGATGGGGTGGAAAATAATGTGGACTATGTAACCGAAATTAATGTCTTAAAGGGGATGTCATTACGATGGAGGATAACTGTTGACCTTGTTTGAAACATTACATCCATATTGCGTTAGTCTAAAATGTGGACAATCAAATGATCGTTGACCGCTGACCATATTCATAACGTGGTACTTGTATCGATTTTTTTTGAAACCCTTGGGGATGTTAGCCAGTAATGGTAGGAGGGCCCTTAGGCCTAGAACCCATGCTATATGAGGGTCCCTTTGGGTGTGAAAGATTAAGGAAGCCTGGATTATGGGGAACATGAAGCATGGAAGGTCGGTGGGAACATGCCCAGGTAAAACCCGACACTGCAGATGCTGAACCAGAGTACTCTTTGGCACATTGTTGAATTACAAAGAGGGTCAGGGATTGAACATTAGAGTGGCCGATTTGAAAACATGAATATAGATATAGAGGATAGAGAACTCTTAATAGAAAGAGTTACATGGCGTGGTTGTTACAAACCCAACATGAATGAGAACATAATCCCATAACACACCATATACCACTCTCCCTGGGAAAGTGTAGGAGAAGGGGCCAAAGTGAAAGGGATATTTCTAAGAGATGGGGATGGACCTGAAGTCTAGACATTATGGCGGTCCTATGTATACCATTAGGAATTAAATAAATCCACACAAGGTTCTAGGAGAGGGTAATGTGCAGTTTAACATCATGCACTAAGGATAAAATTGGGTAAGATACCCCCAAACAAGGGAGGTGTATAGCACAACGAGTAACTCGATGTGAATGAGGACATAATCCAATTACACAACGTAAAATCATGAGTGAAGACTTGGTATGGGGGCCCGAAAAGGCCAAGGGTCCTGGGAATGGTCCTCAGACGGAATGTCCCAGCCAATTTACAGTTTAATGTCTTGCAGTGATGATGAATGTAGGGGTAAGGTTTCTTGTCCACAGATTTGTACATCATGGAGAGTAAATCGACGTGAATGCGGACATAATCCTACACCACACCATACAACCCTATGTGATAATGTGGGATTGGGCCTGAAAAGGACAAGGGGCCTGAAGATGGTCCTTGAACAGAATGTTTGGCTAGTTTGCAGTTTAACGTCTTACAGTGAGGTCGAAGGTGATCTTAGTTTAGGGTCATAGGGCTTCGACTGTATATTTCTATTTTATAGTTATATGTGTGGGACAAAGATGGTGATTCATCTTGCTTATGGAAGACTACAAAGAAGCAATGATGATCATGGGAAATTATTGGCCATGTTCACAACACAATATCCACCCTTGTGTGACCGGAGGTCTGGGAAAAGAATTGAGCATCAACCACTGACCGTATTCAAAACACGGGACTTATATAAATTTGTCACTTGCAATCCTCAAGGGTGTTATCTCATAATTCTAGGAGTGTCCTTGGGCCGAGTATCAATTCAATTTGGGGGACATTATGGATATAGAGGGTGATACAAGCCTAAATGACGGGTCATGTCGAGCATGGTAGGGCATGTGATTGCGGAATAGATGATAAATGAAGTAAGGGATATCTCAAGGGGACACATGTGGCATGGATAAATAGCCTAACGTGAATGTGGACATGAGTCTGTACCGTACCACACAATCCTAAATGAGAACATGGGCTAGGGGCCTGAAGGGGTCGATGGACATGAGGCTGGGCATCCCGGCCAACTATATCCATATGACCTCTTGTGTGATTATCGGCTCATCATAGATCCTAAGCCCACATGAGCAGTGCTTAGTGTGGGAAACCATGAGTCTGATTTGGAAATCCCTATCATAATGGTATTATTGTTGGAATCTCCCGAAGGGAGTCGAAACTCGAAGATACAATAGGTACGATAAACCACCACAATCGATGTTTAAGATCTACATGGGTGGTGACAATGACAAAGGATATCCACTGACCATGTTCAAAACAAAGTGTCGTTATAGTGTGACCTGAAATGGGAAAAAGAAATGAGCATAAACTGCTGACCATATTCACAACACCAGACTTTTATCAATTTTTTTCAACATCCTCGAGGGAGTTGGGCCGAAGTGGTTGGAGAGCCCTTAGTCTGAGCATCGATGCCATTCGGGGGCCCTTCTGGATGTGAAATATGATGGTGTCCAATCAATGGAGTGGGTGAATCATAGCAATGACCATGCATTTTAATGTCAATCAGGGTGGTGAATGTGATGGAAATCTATGGGGAGTGGGATGTATGGAGGGATCAAGATGAGTTCGACGTGAATTGGGAAAAAAGATTGTATCATAACATATGTCTTGACCCGAGGGGTGATTCTGATGTTTGGGCTGGGCCAATAGTCAAAATGTTCGGTCGTTGCAATGTATCCCATGAGGATGTGAATCAAGACATATATAGTTCTTGAAGGACATTCATTTTAATGTTGTTCGTTGAGGATGTGGGATGATAGAAGAACAGCGGAGGGGAAACATGGTGTGACCATCATAATCCTGACATGAGTGTGGCTAAAGAAGCTACACTATACCATGAAAGGCCCCTCCGAGAGAACTATACCTAGGGGGATAGTCAAAGAGAGGTGTCTGGGGGATGTAATTAGGACCGAGTGTATGAGAATTCCTACGTATCCCATGAATATGGTAATCAAGACATATGAAGTTCTAATGGAGAATTTTGATGTCTTTCCCAACAACATATAGTTTAACGTCATGCGGGACATTTTACAGTTTAAAGTCATGTGGGACTGGGCTGTTTAGCATCATGTGGGACCAAACAATTTAGGGTCATGATGGACCAGCTTGCTCCAGCAAAGTATTGATTAAGGAATTTGGAATTGGTGGTAGGAGTTATATGTTCACCATCCATGGTCACCAGTGAGTACCCACCACTAGGGTAAACCTTGTGAAAAAAGAAAGGTCCTTCCCATTTGGGCTCCAACATGGGTGGCTTCCTGACAGATATCATTAGTGTCTGGAGGGCCAATACCAGGTCACCTTGTATGAAAGAGTGGAGGCAGAACTTCTTGCTGAAGGCTCTGGAAATCTTTTTCGGGTGTCTTTCCATGTTGTGCAGGGCATGAAGCATGTTCTTTTTCAAGTTCATCCAATTCATCCAGAAGATATTTATCTACCGAGTCTAGCACCTGCTGGACATAGAACAATGTGCATAATAAAGGTAACTGAATCTCGATTTTTGGGATGGGCTCAGTTCCATACATAAGGGAATATGGGGTCACTGGGGTGGAATTATGAATCATTGTCTGATAAGCCTAGAGGGCATTGGGGAGCTTGTCTGGCCAACTCCTCTTATTCTGACCAACCATTTTCTACAAAATGATAGATAGGGTTTGGTTGAATGCCTTTATCTATACATTTTCTTGTGCATGATAGAGGGTGGTGTGGTTAGAGCGGATGTTGTACATGGAGTACAACTTCTTCAACTCAACTGCTCGGAAGTTTTTGCCGTTATCGGTGAGCACGTCATGAGCGACTCCAAATCAGTAGATGATGTCAGAACTCATAAAGTCAATAAAGGACCAATCCTTTACCACCCTGAGTAGAACTACCTCTTCCCACATGGAGGAGAAATCTGTAGCCATATCGATGAATATGCGCTGGTGTGCTGTCACCAGTTGACGTGGTCCCACGACATCTAGTCCCCAGACTACAAAGGGCCAAGAATACTTGTTAGAGTGGAGAGGATCTGGAGGCCGATGAATGAAGTTATCATGAATTTGACATGCATGAAAACTATTGGAGAACATGATGCAATCATGGATCATGGAGGTCAAAAGGTACCCCAGTCTCGGGATCTGGTGAGATACCTTCGGCCCAGTCTGGTGGGGGCCGTAGGAACCATTATGAACCCCCTATATGACCTTATAAATCTCGACTCCTTGGATGAAATAAAGGAGAATACCATCAAACCCATGCTTGTAGAGGATCTAGTCACGACTAGGACCATCCTAGAGGGTAAAATGTAATGCATAGTGTCAGATTCTCTTGCGCTTGGCCTAATTTGCCAAGAGATAACCATTTTGGAGATACTCAACAAAGGGTGACCTCTAGTTAGGTGTCACTTCAAATATTTCATATCGGGGTACTAACGTGGAGGCTCCTATGGTAAGATGGCTCACCTGTAGTACATCTCCATCTCCTGGGGAGAAAAGAGAAATGACTCTCCGATGTTCCATGTGGATAACTAGTTCCTCTTGCTCGGGCTCTACAAGTGATGTTACCAGGCCATCCACGGCATCCGCTCGACCGTTCTGAGATCAAGGTACATGAGTAACTTTTGTCCGAGATGGGAACGAAGCCATTAGATAGAGAGTGAACTCCAACAATGGTATGAGATCTGGATTTATGATGACATAGTCACCGTTGATATGCTTGATTAATAGTTCAGAATCACCTTTCACAAGAAAATAGGGCACATCAACCTTGAGGGCCAGCTTGAGGCTAGTGATGAGAGCCTGATATCTTGCCTCATTGTTGGTGCATCCTTCTAACAACATGAATCAGTATTACAAGATGGCTTATGCCGGGGTAATAAAGAAAATACCCAAGAATACCCTATTGAGCCTGGGATCATTACGCCTCCTTTCAGTGGGGCTATGTGAAGCCACATCGATGTGCATCTATGATCATGGAATGGATTAGCCTACCGAGAGGATGGCCTCATTGGGGAAATCATGATCCATGGACTTGTCATCATGAGTCAGATGAGATGTAAGGAAATATGCCAATGTTTTCCCCTTAATATCTTTCTAAGGGACCAACCTGATATCGAACAGGTGGAGAATCACTACGCACCGAGCGAGACAAACTGTCAATATGGGGCAGTTCAAATTGTTTGTTTAGTAGGTCTATAGGATAAACTAACTGTACCTCACGGTGCTTCAAGTAAGGTCACAATTTTTATACTGTGAATATCAGGGAAAGGTATCTCTTTTTGATGGGGGAGTATCTGGTCTCCGTATCATGGAGCACATGGATGAGGTAGTAAAGGTTGTTCTCTGTCCCCTCATTGTTCATCTGGGAAAGAAGGGAACTGAGAGATCGAACTGGGTCACTCACATAAAGGACCATTGGTTTTCCGGAGACAGATGGAATTATGACCGGAGGCTGGAGTAGATACTTCTTGATTCCTCGAATAAGGTCTAGCACTATTATTTCCATTTGTAGGCAGTGCCTTTTTCCATGAGCCATGAAAAGGGTATTCATTTTCTGGCCATATTCGCAATAAATCGTAATATATAGGATAAGTGGCCTTGAAAACCTCGAAGATCCTGAATATTTCTCAGGGGAGGCATCTGGATGATGGCCATGATCTTCTATGGATTGATCTTGATGCCCCTATATCCAAAAACTAAGCCAATAAATTTTTCGGAGGTGACCCCAAAGGCACATTTTAATGGGTTCATCTTCAATTGGTGAGAATGGAGGAAGCCGAAAACTTTTTCAAGGTCTTTGAGATGGTCCTGGTGTCGACGATATTTTTTCCCCAGATCATCCATGTAGCATTCCACTAATGTCTAGTGGATTGGATTGAATATGCGATGCATGGACCACTGATAGGTGGCACCTTCATTCTTTAAACCGAAGGACAATAATTGGTAAAAAAATTATCTTGTGGTGCCTTGATGGTTGTAGACTCCTCATCCTCAAAGGCCTTTCAAATATGGCTCTATCTAGAGTAACCATCCATGAAGGATAGGACTTGGAACCTAGTCGTAGCATTGATCAACAATTCAATCACAGGATTGGGAAAATAATCTTTTGGATAGTGATGTTTAAGATCCCAGAAGTCGATGCAGACTCTTATCTGTCCATTCTTTTTTCCTGACCAGAACAATGTTGGCTAGGCATTTGGGGTACTAGAGCTCCTTAATGAAATTGGCTCATATGATCTTATCAACATTAGCCTCTACCATGGCACAGTGAGAAGGGTGCATCTTCCTGGGAGCCTGCTTGAACCTGCAATGATTTGTAGGGAGATCGAGGCAGTGGATGACTACCTGAGGATCTAGTCCCTGAATCTCGTTATAGATCTAGGTGAATACATCATGATGTTTTTTCCAAAAGTCTACATACTACTACAGCTCCTCGAGGGACATGGTGGCACTGATTAATGTATGCCTCAGATCTTCCTCTCTACAGAGGATTACCTATACAAACTCATCGACCGTCGCAGAAACTCCTTCATCAATGGCAGAGGGTGTGTCCTCCAAATACTCCTATTTTCTTGTGTAGGAGGGATCCCCAGTGGGGGGAAGTTCTTCTAGGTTGATAGATTTCAAGGAGAGGCTCGTACCATCCGGAGTGGCAGTGGTCACTGCATCGTGAGATTTCAGTGCTACCGAAACCATAGCAATGAAGGTTGTTGATCCAATATCATCTGGTCTTTATCCCAAATGGTCACACTTGATAATATAAAAGCAATGGTGTCATGTTGTCTTGATCTAGTTAGTTCTTGCCTGGTGAAATAGGCACGTATGACGTATTGTCTTTTCCATGGGGCAAACATCCTGATACCTTTTGGGGGTAAGAGGCTGCTAGATCACCTAAGACTGATTTGTATAGAAGTACGAAGTGATCTACCAATGTTGCTTGGTCCTTAGAATATGATTCCCCCTTATACTAGAGACAACAAAAAATTTCCCCATACTGGGGGTCGTGGCCTCCAATCGATGGATCGGGAAGACATAGGCATCATCCAGGCCTGCCCGAGGGTTAGTAGCATTAACAACAGGTTCAACCTCACTAGCCTGAATTTTCATGTCCTTACTCTTGTTATAGTTGGCATCTAGGTATTGGGAATCAAAAGAAGAAAAGGGAGACGTGTCACCTTGTAACTTGCCCACTTGACTATTGAGGTTTCACATGATTCACTGGTGATACGATGAGGGAACCATTGCATGCATGTGGAGCCATGGTCTGCCCATCAATTCATTGTATGTGGTGTGTTTGGAGACAACCATAAAATCGGTTCTGGAAACTACGCCACCGAACTGGGAAGTCAAATAGATCTTGCCAACTTGGTTCTTCTCTATCCTATCGTATCCCTGGATTTTCAGGTCGGAGTGAGTCAATAAATCTTCAGATAACCTCAGCTTCCCAGTGTCCATGTCGGGATAAGGTTAATCATAGAGCTGGTGTCAACAATATAGCGGCGAACCTCCAATAAAATGAATTGGCCGGTGATGTACAATGGGAAAATGTGACCCTATAAGGGGAAATATTTGTCTACATCGTAGAATGAGATAATGGCATGGCATTCAGAATTATCTATTGCTTTGGCATTAAAGGCCTCTCTAGCTAATACCTCTGTCTCAAACTAGAGGGGGCCTCTTCAAGCCTCAGCAAGGGTCTCAAGCATATCTGATGATAGGAAAATGGCCTCGATGATAGAAATTATTACTATGATGCTAGAATGGTGCTTGATAACATCATAAATTCATGCGTTTTGGGAACTTCTGCTTGCAGGATGTCACACTATGAGAAGATGTATGGAGACCCCTGACGGCTGGACCATCGACTGACTAGTGCTAGGCATATCCCACTTCTCACTAGTCGGAGCCTAAAGTGTGGCCACCGGATGAGGGCTAGATGACTGAGACCATCCTATAGCAGGGTGTCACTGGTCGTAGATTTTTTGAGGTGTCTCTACCTGATCCAGTAGCAGAAACAGATGTGGCGGCAGGCGTTATGACATCAAATGAGGAGGTTGTGCATGCCGAGCTCTGTACTGCGCATGTTGTCTAGTCCCAGTGCCGTGCATGAGCTGGCTAGAAGTGACAACTGATGTGCCTTGATGACCCATATGTCCGCGGCTCCGCCGATGTTGGCGTTTTCGTGGGATGTTTGGAAGATCCGCCAGGCACTCCCTGTCATCAGGAGTCATGTTGGGGTTTACCATCTCCACAGTGTTAACCGAAGAATACCCTTGACTATCAATCGAAGATTCATCCACTACTAGGAAAATTCTGGGAGGAATTTCCATCTCTGAGTTCATGAAGTTGTTGATTTTATGGGACGATGATGGAATTGGTGGGGGTGTGTTTCTTTCCTTTCCACCATCGATGCTTGCTCTTCTGGGAAGAGGCCGGATGAGATGACGATTCAGAAGTGGTGGGTGTGTATTATAATGTCACCGACTGATTCAAATTTCCACAAAGGATACCATGGGCATGGGAGACCATTTTGTGAGCTATCCAGTCATCATACTTTTGGGGATCACAGTTAAAAACCTGCTACATCTCACCATCATTGTGGTTATTTCTATCTAGTCTTACAAAAACACATTCCACTTGTGCTAGGGTCGGGACCAACCTAACTATGTCATTATCTACCTGGTCTTTGAAGACAATCTTTGAACACATAGCACTACTTGAGGGTGTGCCCAGGATCCGGTGATAGGGGTAGTAGTTGGGGAGATCAGGGAGGTTCTCCTCTTCTACCCTTCTACACTCATGAAAACGCACAATCACTTGTTCCAAGGAACATCAGAAATAGATGAGGACCTGATTCTCATTGAATGATTAGGTCATGTTTGTTATGTCCTAAAATGGGGCCCTTGGAGCCTAACCCCGATGGAGGATGGAGGATCCTGTCGAGGAGGCGAGGCCTGATTGCCCCACCTAGGCGGTGTAGGCACATTACGCGGGGGAATCTACCGATTCAAAGTGGACGTTACTGGTTTGAGGGTGTTCCAATGGTGGAGGGCCTCTACGAGGTTCTAGAGGCAGCTCCATGGGTTACAATAATGGCTATCTTGGTGCCTGTATTGGGGACAATGTGTCGGGCTCAGTTCTGAGGGACCTCATCACGATAATTGCCAGATGCAATGGACATTCTTAGATGGCCAGTTTCAGGGCTTCTTCTAGGCATTGGGACTCATCAAAGAAGTCTCATAATCCTCTAGGTTAGTTTTGGGTTATCATAGAGGGAACCAGTTCCATCTTAACATTTCCCTCACACATCTTTAGTAACTTATCCTGGGTCAGTGGTAGGTAATGTGAGTTGGTGAGTCCTTTACACCGAGCATCAAAGTAGGTGACATGCTCATCGGGCATCTTCTAGCACTTGAAGAGGCCCACGATACTCTTTTTCCACATCATATAGCTGAACTGGTAGAGGAATTACCTATGGATATCCTTCCATCTGGTTACTGATCTGATGAGAAGCATGTTGTACCAAACAAACATAGGCCTCTCCAATGTCTACAAAAAACATCAGATCTTGGCGGCCTCCTAATGTGCTGGAGTCCCTAACATGGGCCCACACATTGAGGTGAAGTGGGCCAGATGTTGTGACGGGTCCCCTGCCCCATTGAAGTGGGAAAATGTGGGATTCCCAAAACCCAGAGGTGTTAGTGTATTGTCCACCATGGTGGATATGTCTTTCCATCAGGTGTGATTTACACCTGTCGTGCTTCAAATGCCTCAAGGTGGGCAATGTGTGCCGCCATTAGATCATCTGGGCAGGTGTCCCAGTCATGAGGGGGATCCCTAACCACAAGTGTGTTGGCTGGTTCTTCAACATGGTAAGCAGACACAACGACTCATAGAGCAGCTGGTGGCCCGAACCGTGGTGCATCTGGGGGAACACAAGCCGCATACCTTGGATTGTCACGCTGTTTCCAAGGGTTTAACGAGACATACCTTTCCCTATTGCCATAATTTCCTGCTTCAACCCTGTCAATGGGGGAAAGATGGTCAGGGATGCCTAAAGACAGCTTGCTGAGGGGAAGTTGTTCCTACCCCTGCTGCCCTGGCCAAGGATTACCGTAGTATGGTTGTCACTCTATAGCCCGTTCAGATAGGAGGTCGTCGACCAACGTCTTCTATTTGGGATGTTGCTAATGCAACACGACTATTTCAGGGTCTTCCTCTGTCTTCTGCAGTGAGACGGATGGTTCATATAGTTTAGAGGCTCTGAGATTCTCTTTACCCTTATCGTGATTTCTGTGAAGGTCCAATTACTCAGTGGGAGTAGGGAGACCCAACATGCTCCTCTGTTAATGAGTAACCCTCCCTGAGTGGTCCAGTATCTATGGCACACCTTCAGGGGGAAGAACCACATCTACGAGCTCCTTTTCATTTTCCTCTTCCAATAGGGAATCCATGTTGACCATGACTCTACCTAGGGGTATTTACATTTCACCTAGAAAGTCAGGTTGATGTCGAATAGTAATGAAGAAAAGGGCTGAATACTACCTCTAGCCATGGATTGGCACGAGGGGGAAACCTCCTTGATAATCCTGTGGAGTTCCTTGAAACTCTAAAAACATTACTGTTGGAGGGTCCTATGGAGACTTAGTGACTCATGGTGTTGGGCCACAAGGAGTGCAGTCAAATCAAATGGATGACATTGCATTCCAATGGCCTAATAATGTGCATTTCTCCAGGGATAATCCACTAACTGATGATGAAGATGAAAGTGCATCACCGAGAGGGTTTGATTGAAACACTCAAAATCCTCTAGGATGAGGGATTCTGGCATGTAGAAATTTTTTGCTTCCACGGGCCAGAACATCTCAGGGATGTGGTCCACTATGAAGATATTCCATAGGCACCTTGGCTCGGATTCAGGTTCTGGCCTTTCATTAACCCACTTGTGAACTGGGGGTGGTTGTGGAACCGGTAGCGGTACTAAAGAAGACCGCCGGGATGGTAGGTTGGCCGATGGATAGTACAAAGAGCGAGCCAACATACAGGCACATCACGGGATATCCTCTAATGAATGTTGGAACATAGCCACAACATCGCAGTAGGATGGGCTGATGGCTGCAGTTTCTGGTGTAGGGGATGGGGCTACTAGCGATGTCCCGTGCTGCTGCTCGCCTTCCGTTGGTCCCCAGAACAGCTCTCTGTGATATGTAGTTAAGGTATTGAGTGATTTTGGTGACGATGGTGGTGATTTAACAATCAGAACCTATGGGGTTGCTATGTTTTTTTCCTCTTGGATATACCCACGGAGGGAGGCATGAATCCAATGGAACTCACATTCTGGGAGTACTATGCTGATGTTCCTCGTTCCTGCCCAAAATCTTCACTCGGAAGAGCAAGGGGAGGGTTTCTGCACTGAGTCGTACTATGCATCGGAGTCTGAGGAGCAGACTGGTTCGATCTCCGCCCGAACCTTCCCAAAATTCTTTTTAGGGAGGTGACGACCTGCCTTCTTTCCCCTGGATGGATCTTTGTGACATGGTAGATTCTTGACAAGGGGAGGTCCTTTGGACGCACTGGTGATGGGGCGGAAAGGGTTTCCACTTGAGTAATCCAGGGTGCGAGGAGCACTGGGAAAATTATCAAAAGGGGCATGGGGATGACCTCTGTGGGAAGTTTTGGAGTGGGTAAGACCTCTGCTGGAACCAGTAGATGCTTGGGGGTGAACCTCCAAGCTTGTTTCCACTGGTGACATTATTATGAGGATGGGCCTCGTACAGGTCGATTTGAACACAGGTAGGACCTCTATACTGGGCGTTGGTGAGGCGAAGCTGGCCCTCACTCCTCTGATTGATAAGGTAATAAGGACCTTCTCCAACTTCTATGATGAAACGAGGAGGGTCCCAATGTAGAAGAGTGATCAGATGTGCAACCTCTCTATACCAATAGTCTCTGGCGGGTGTAATAACACCATATCTAGTGTAGTGGGAAAGGGAGAGACTTCCGTACTGAGCGTCATCGCCGCAAAGAGGACCCTCATTTGGATTTATAGTGGCACGAGGCAGACCTCCATAACGAGCCTGGAATCCTAGAAGATATGCTTTCTTCATGGTAGCAGTACTGGGAGGACCTCCGTACTGGGTGTTGTTGCCACAAGTTAGTCAGTGGCAGCCACTGCCTATGCCGATGACCAGGAGAGTCAACCCAGCTTTCCCGTGGGACGGTTGGGGCCTTGATCCAGGTCAGGCCTTCAAATTCTCTTGTTCAGCATATACAGGGAGTTGGTGGTATGCGGCGACGAGCGATCTCTCCATAGTAGTCGCTGATGCTGACACCCCTTGGCGGGCATCCTCTTCAGCATGCGCCGGAAGTTGGGGTCGAGTCATATGGACTGAAGCCGGTGGATCAGGTACATGGTTTTCTTACTCCTTGTCCAGTAAGACCAGGCGGGAGTGCTAGCGCAGCCTAGTGGGATCCCTTGCAGGGAGCCCCTGGAATGGGATTCTGGCTGGGCTGACCGAGATATCCCCTACCTCATTGTCTTAGGGCACGGAGTCTTCAAAGCGTTCAGGGGACATGCTCTTGAAATTGTTATATGTTGGAGTGGGGAGAAGTGGCTCCCTCTACAGCCCTCAGGGGTGGTGTTGACGAGGAGGCATAAATGTCTCTAAATCCAGGATGCCCATATTGCGAGTCGGGATAATACCCTCCACCTCATGCTGGCGTACAAGGTCATTGATCACCCTTCGTTGGTTGAACTCTAAGGGAGAGATGGGGAGGAGGCACCCAACAATCGTGGCCATTGAGACCGTCACATAAGAAGTGGAAATGCATGGGTCTGTCACGCTGGTACTGCCCCTGCCCCTACGTCGGTGGGCAGGCAGTGACCGAGTTCCAGGTGTAGTAGTTTGGTTACTGAAAATAGGGAGATTAAAATTATAGTGCTACAAGAAAAAGGAATCGATGACCATTTCCCCAACGCCATCCCGTCTTCCATGACCAGTGATAGGGTCGACGCTGAAAACGTCAAAGGCTGGGACAACCAACGTTCTACTACCCCAAATTCTAGTGAGTTTCACACCATTCATGCTATTTGTTTGGTGGGACATAATTCCATATATCTGAATCCAGTGACACACTAATCTACTAATGTCTTGAACAATACCAATATCCATGTTGAGGAGAAAAATTTCACATCGGGTTCACCATTTCTGTTTCCGATGCTTTCGCTGGGGCATACACGTCCATTTTGTTGGGGGACGGAGGCACTATTTGTTTCCTCACATTACATCATTCAAAAGGCGGGTGGCATCTATTCCTTATTTAGAGATGTCTACTCCATGATCGAAATGTGATGATGTGATGTCAGTTCTTCCTTATGTGGATTCCTCCTCGAAACTCTTCACCATGTCTTGGTCTCCCTTATAGATTTAAGACGTTTTTCATGAAACTCTTCCCAGTGAAATATCTTCATGGACTCTATTTAATTATACTACTTCTGTCTAGACATTCCAAAGGATCTGATCAGGGAGTCAAACTTCGGTCAGGGGGGTAGACACGTTGGACATCACTGGCATGTCTGGACATTGGGAGACTGGCGCGTCTCAGTTTCTTTTCTTTATTATAGGGCTTCTCAAGGGCGCAGAAGTCCGAGGAATCCCATGTCGAATGTAGTGACTAAAATTCCATATGCCTGAATATGAGAATTTCCTCAGCTTCCGATGTTTATCATAGGGTAAGCTTTGAGTTTAACGTCTGGCGGAGACAGATTAGACTGATCAGAACACTGATTAGAGTGGATCAGATGGGTGCAACCTCTGAAGTGAACATTGATGTTGGGGCCTACATGTGTTTGGCATCCAGGTTATTATTGAGGGGAATAGGGAATGAGGTGGCATGATCCCACCAGGATGTGGAAACCCAGGTAAGAATCAGAATGGATGATGGAGGGTTTAATGATGTAGGCGGAGAATGAGATGGAGTTAACCCGAAGACGACTGTGATGTTGGGCATGAGTCTTGAAGGGACCTCTTACGTATCCCCGTGGAAGGGAATCAAATTCCACATTGTTCGGTCTAACGATGGCTTACTGTTGATGGAGGATTTCAGAAACTTAGCGCTGGATGGTGGAATGTAATAGCTTACCGTTGACTGGGGTCACAACAGCTTATTGCAGTACAGGGTTGCAATGGCTTACCGCTAGACGGGGTCACAATGGATTACCGCTAGATGGGGTCGAACTTTAGGGAGGCTTCCTACATATCTTATATAGGAGACAAGGATCAAACTAACATAGTTTTCATGGGTGGGGGTCGATGATATGATGTGGAGGAGGACCTGGGGTCCAATGGTTATTGGGAATAAACCTCAGGGAGGTGTCCAACATTACTTGACTTGGCAAAGATCAATGTCCATGTGGTTTATGTGGGTGAAACAGCTTATTGTGGATTGTGGGAACAATGGCTTACCGCTGATTGAGGTCGACAGTTTAACATCATGCAGGGAGTAGGTGAACCGATGTGATGGATGACCAGGGCCCCAGATAGATGGTGGGCTTGAACCTCAGGGAAGCATCATATGTACCATACCTTGGGAAATATTAAAGTACTCATAGTTTAGGATGGGTTTGGTGAACCGACGTGAAGATGGTCGAGACCAATGGGAGGTGGGCTTTAACCTCAGGGAGGAATTCTACGTACCTTGCCTTGGAAAGGATCAAAGATTCCGTAGTTCAGGATGGGCTTCCTGAACCGACTAGATGTTGTTTGGGACCAATGGTTGTTGGGATTGGACCTAAGGGTGGTTTCATATGTACCCCAACATGGCAAGGATCAAGGACCTCATTGTTTAGGTTGGGTATGGGGTTTACAGTCTAGGATATCCGGAAGAACGTCATGGTCGATGCATGCTCTTATCCCACATGAGTCATGCTCAATGTGGTAAATAAGAGGCAGTAAAGACCTGATGATCACGTCGCAAATGGTGCATCTGCGGAATGTAAAGTGGGGCTTACACGTGGTTTGCATCCTAAAGATGAAATAGGGGATTACGCGTGGTTAGCAGTCAAAAGAGGAAACAGGGGCTTACGCGTGGTTTTCATCGTAGGGAGATTGGGACTTACTCCAAGATAGAGACCCTATGGAGAAAAATCCCAGAGGGAGTGGGATTTGGCACCGATGAAAAGAGGGGCAGGGATGTTGCCTCCTACCATAAAGGATATGGGGCATATTCTAGGGTGGTTTCCCTTTCCCTATGGACAAAAACCATTCCAATAAAGTGGATTTCATTCCGTGTGAGGAATGATCCCACTCCCTTGGAGACCAGTGGGCGTAGAGAATGTCTGAGATGAGGCACCTCATGTGTGAGGCACAGGGTGAGGTCATAGTTTAACGTCATGTACTAAGGATGATGGCACATGGCAATTTAAAATCATGCAACTCGGATGAAGTGGGTGTGCTCTGCACCACTAGGACTTGCATAACCAGCCCCTTCTACACCTTGGTGAAGTGAAGGGATAGGAATCTCATTGTCCAGGGGGTGTCATGAGGTGATCCCACTGGGGGTCCACATTATTGTGGCTATGAGAGGAATCAATAGCTCTTAGTGTACCTATTCGGAAAATAATGAGGCGAAACAACACAATGTGAAACACCGCCCAAGGGACTTTAAAGTTACTTCATACAATCCTACCAGGTCATATGTGAAAATGGTGTGTGCCATATATATTTTCGGTGTGTGAGGTGACTAGAAATATTTTCCAAAAGATAGATATTGAACACATGTGCACAAGGAGGGAGGCCTTTGTGAAAATGGAACAATTGTATGGAAAATGGTGAGTCGACGTGCAATTGAGGTAAATGCACGAAAAAGACCGGGTCGACGCGTAATTGAGCCACCAGCACGGGAAATTATCGGTTATCGTGAAATTGAGTCAATTGCACAAAAAATCCCAAGTTGGCACACAATTGGAGAGTCTGGACACGTAAAGAGGGGCCGATATTTTGATGAAAATATAGGAAATTACACGCAAGGCGTAAGGGTTGCACCAAATTAGAATAGATTGCGTGCAATTGCAATGGATTATGTGCAATTGGAAGTGATTGCATGCAGGGGACAAGACTCAAAGGTATTCGGACGATGGTTAATCCCGAGTGGTCTTCTGCGAATGCGGACCCCTGGGCGACCTTTAGAGAAAAATCATGTACCTGAAGGCCATATTTTGTGCGCAAGAGTGGAGGATTTCGCGCAGAGGATACGATTTATATTCTTCAGCCATAAGAAGTTCAAAGGCCGGAAATCTATTAATTGGTGCTCAGGGTCACCCAATCTGCACTAAAATAGGTAGGCACGAAAGATGGCGTGCTTGGGTCAGTAGCGTGAAAGATCATCTGCGTGGGGGTGACATGCACAAATTTATGCACCTGCTGCCACCAACGCAGAAGTTTTCGCACAAGCGTGGAAAACTTTCTCAGATCTCGTAGGTTTTTTCACGAGATAGAATTTTTTCAGGCACACCTGAGATTTTTTCACACGGCCCTTTCAGGCCCCCATGAAATGATCACCGGGTCAAAATATGTATTCGCTTGGTCCCACCAGCAGATCCTTCAACCCTTGAGCATTTTTCGGCGTCTAAAGTATATAATCAATTCATATGTCCAAATACTATTTAAATACAGACATATCCCTTTTATAACCCAACATTAAAAATATTTCCCTTGTTAAACCAAAAGTGTGACAAAATTGACATTCTGTTGACTATAACATTATAAATGTAATATTATCTTAAAAATATCAAAAAATGGTCTTACAACGGATCTTTTAAATATTATTTATGAAACACAATCATCCAATAAAATTATAATAATTATTATGGTAATTTTGTAATATTATTTTTACCCTTAATAACCTATCATACCCTTATCCAAGATAATAAAAAAATATTACTAATGTTTTTATTAATAATATCAAAAAATATAATAAGAATATAAAATAAATGAGGATCTTCTGATTCCATATAAGCAATCAGTTTTTTAGAATTCCAAACACAAATGATCGAAAATTTTATCTAATATTAACCCCATTAACGAAATAAGAAAATAGGTTTTTAATGTGAAAATGGTTAGAAGATTGATATGTTTTTAGATTAAATTTCAATATAAAATTGATTCTAATGAACAAAATTGGATTAAATGATATTAAACTGATAAAATTATACTTTAAAACCAATTAAGAATAATATTTATCACTATAAATTATTTCAAGGGAAAAAATTGTTTCCGATTATGATTTTATGTTATTCATTATCTATCAAAACATGAATCTTATAAAAAATAACAATAATTAATCCAAGGTAAATTATATATCCTAATATAAAAATAATAATTTTATTCTCGGAAATAAATTATATCAAATTTCAAAAAATGGGATTTAAAATTGATATACCATTAAAAAGTAGTAAAACTATTTTTATTAAAATATAAGTTTTTAAGATTAATATTTGGATTGTTCTTATCTTATTCAAATAAAATTTATTGGATGAATATAAAAACATTTTATTGAATATATAACACATATATTTCATTATTTTCAGTCAATAAATTTAATTAATTTAATTTTTCTGGATAATACAAATTTGTGAGAATAAAAATTTTTCTTTGTAAAAACATTTATAATATACTTAGTTTGTTCTAATATTCCATTATAATTAATTTTCAACCACTTAATTCCACCATATATTTTCATATGTTATTTAATACCATTCACAACCTCAAACGTAATGGTTAGGATATATCATATTATATTAAACAATAATATTTTAATAATATGTTATTTTTTTGGTAAAACAAGGCACTGCGTATAATGTGAGACAACTCATTGTTAGGTGTAGCACAAGCTTGACATGGTATTTAATCAAAATAAATATATATATAAAAATTATGATTATATTAAAATGAAAATATTGTAATCTCTGGGGCTGTTACATTCACCCCTTCTTGAATATTTTTCCTCCTCACAATTTAAACTCAAGATCCAAAATTAGGGGATTGAGTTTTCCAAATATTTTTGTTAAAGTCCCACATTGGATAAAGGATTAATGAGACCTCCCCTTTAAAATAATGAAAAAGAAGTACAGATGTCATCATAGATAGAACATACCAGTTTTTCCCATAGAATAAATCATTGACATTGAATAGAAATCTAACCAGCAATTTCTAA
The DNA here is from genome assembly GCA_963277665.1 of Viscum album. Taxonomy (NCBI): domain Eukaryota; kingdom Viridiplantae; phylum Streptophyta; class Magnoliopsida; order Santalales; family Viscaceae; genus Viscum; species Viscum album. Next base: position 230,627,774 of record OY728143.1, read on the forward strand.
TGGAGAGTAATAATGATCATGGAAAGAATAAAGGTAACAATCAAGAGGCTATATATATGTGATGGTACAAGGGGCCATTTAATTCATTATAAAATAATGAATTGTGAAAATATTTTTGTTTTCAATATCTTTTCCCTAGACATGATTAATTAATTTACTTCATAGACTAAGAACATAAGGAAATATATTAAATTGATAATTAGAGTTTCATCATTTAATTAATTTTCACCACGAACTCATATTTTTATTTAAATGATCTGTTTTTATGATTAATTTTTTATTTCCTAAATATTTCATGTCATCTTCTATAGATCAAAAAATCTACAATGTTATAAATATGTATTCCTCAAATCCTTATAAATTAACTATACAAAAAAATAGTTAGGATATGGTAATATAATTCCCCAAAAAGAACCACCAAAATTCAATAGTGAAACACAGAAGTTCAACATCGACCATTAATTAAATAAAAATCCTTTATAAAAATATTCCACGCTATGATTCAAACCAAAAAAATAGATGTATTTGATCGTATAGTCTTCCAAATTTCATCCATCACTTTTAATGTCTTATACAAAAATTTTAATTTTCTAAATCTCATAATCTCTAAGGTATGATTAAAATTTTCATAAATAATATAAATAACCATATGTCCAAAATAAAGAAATAATTGAATCCAAAATACAGTTCATTATATTTACCTTAATCTTATAGAATTTATAAAATGGTAAACATCCTCTGAAATAACAATAATCACAAAATTTGCAAACCGTTTTTCTATACATTGGTTAGCTATTTGATAAAAAATCTGTAAGAACTATATAACCATTAACCATAACATATTTTAACTAAAAAATATCTTTCCAACATAGAAATCTTGTAGGCTAGTGGTAGGTGTTTCACCCGTACCTCCATTCATTTGTGTGTTCAAACCCTATAACCTTACCGGACATGATGGAATATCACCAAAATTGAGGGTTTTATTATTATAAAATCATATTAATATAACATTGAAAATAAATATTATGGAAATCATTGAAATAAGTTAAATCAATATATAAGTTATTAACAATGGTTTTTAATAAAACCCCAATACATAATTGCTTCATCAATTTATTTCAAAATAGGTCCTTCCATGGACTAGATTTTATTCTTTAGAAGTGGTAATTTCCTAAAACCAATAACCATAATGTAAACATCAATTATCATATTGGAAATACTATATAATCACTTTTACAATGTCTAAATCATGACACATTTCTTTCAATCTATAACACCTCAGGTTTATCCAAGAACATTTATTGTCATTAACTAATAAAATCTGTTTAAATGGTTTGTAATTAAAATTGGAATTATCTAATGAATAACCACTAGGAGTGTAAAACCAGGTGTGCGTTGAAGCCTTCAGTCATTTACTAAGTTACTCCACATTCAGCTCAATGCAGCCTATCATAGTTGTTACCCCTATGTACATATGTTCCAAAACCACATCCAGTTGTAGTATCCAAATAAATATATATTGTGAGGTATACCAACATTATCTCTACCATAACATAATTATATAAATTTTCCGATTCTTATCCTTAAAAAATATCTTAGGGTTATGTTCCCAAATCTATGCTTTCAAAAATATATTTTCCCTGATTGCTACTATACTTTCCCTAATACCAATTTTAGTTCCCCAACACAAGAATTCCAAAGTTGGTGTTTTTGTTTATCACATTAGAAAGTATACGAGTAAAGAGAATCCTAATAGACCAGTGATTTTAGTATTCATGGTAATTCATATACTTACACGAGTATTGTATTATAAATAGATACACTAATTACAATATTTTTTTCATTTGAGGATAACAATATTCCATATAGCATATCGCTTTATATATTTCCTTAGTACACTTCATAGAATCCTAGGAAAAAATGAAACATATTAAAGGGGTGATCTCAGATGCTGAGTTATGGTATACATATAGAGAAAACTATCACAAATAAGAATAAATGATTATGGAAATGTGATTAACCAAAAAACATGGTATTTATTCAATAACCTGACCATAATATTGAAGGATTGTAAGATGGTCTATTAATTCCATATAAATAATAAAATAACAATAAATCAAATCTATGGATATCTACTAGTAAAATAATCACATTGAATATCAATAACTAATCTCGTAATAATAGAATGCATAATCTTGTATATCTATAACATATCATCAATGCATTAGTTATAACATCTGAAGATGAATGGTTAACGTGTCATCTAAATACATATATGAAAATAATTAGAAAACGCCTTGTCAAAGTCCATAATAGGTTTGTCTCATGAGATATATCTATTAATCAAGGGTTTATTTATATTCATATCCCACTTGTGTCTTTCTGTCCAATGTATTCCTCATATATTGAATAATCAATTTGAAAATATATTTTTAAATCACAATTTCCAATACCACATTTGAAAATTTTAATTATAATCCCCATAAAAATATCAAATAAAACATTTAATATCTTTAATTTTCTTTAAAAAATTATTTAAGAAAATGTTTAATAAACATTCCATGTATATTGTGAATGAGTCACATCATTTTGAGGAGTCGGTATTCCACATATCCACAAGAGATGTTATCATATTTTCCCAAAATGAAAACCATGAAGGTGTTTTTTTTAAATAAATATAGAAGAATAAATACATAATAAATACAATATTTTTTATATAAAAATATATTTTCTACCATAATACCCAATCATAAAAGGAGGTAGAGGAAAAAAATAACATCAATTCATGAGGTAGTTGTTCACCATAGAGAAAATTGGAACGTTCAATACCCATTACATGGAAGTGTGTGTATCTTTTGGTAAACCCCTTAATATAACAACCCCTAAATATATTTTGGATACCTAGGATATTATATAATCATTAAATAATAATAAATAGAGGAGTTGGGAAATAAATAAACTAATGTGATCATTGAAGAACATTACCTCATTTTATGGTAACTCTTTTTGGTTTAGACAAAAAGAATTCCTTTTTTGGATTTAATACCCAAGAGAGGATTATAGGACGAGTGGAGAGAAGTTGGTATTATATTCATATATGGTTTTGGGAAATAAACTAGATTTTTATGTGTAAATAAACAAGAATAATATGTTATCCTTTATAAGAGAGGAGAGGGGAACTCTTGGAAATCTTCAAAATATTGAAGTAATATAAATGAATTTTATATTGGAAATATTTAAAAATTTATTTATTTATATGATAATATGGGTAGGATTAAATATAATATCAATCAATAAAAAGTAAACAAAAATATATTATTTTTCAATCGTTATCATTTTGTTTTAAACCTTATTTAACCCTTTTAACGCTTTGAGTAATATCAAGTAAGTCAAACAGTGAGGGTAAATTTAATTAATAGAAAATGTAAAATTAAAAATTAATGATTCATTAATGATATATTTAACTTAATCTCAATATTTTGGAGGGATTTTAAATTTTTATGTATTTTATATAATTTCAGAAAATATTATATATTTTAATATATATTTAGTGTATGTTTTGAAACTATTCATTATGTAGCTTTAAAAATATTATAACAACATGATATTCTCTAAAAAAACTTTTATTAAGTCATTAATATTAATCTATAAATTTATTTTATGACACTAATTATATCAAATTATATTTATATGAACATTTTTAATATCATTTTTTCATTCTTCAATTAATTAAATAAGTATTGATTCATCTTTGTGTCACTATTTATGGTAATTGTATTATCACTAAAATTAAAAATAATTTTATATGACACAGATAAAAATTTATCTTTCTAAATACTATTTATAATTGAACACATTCCTTCTATAATCCTAAATTAGTAATATTTGTGTTGTTAAAAATAAAATTGAGAAAAATAGACTTTGCTTTGAATATAATATTATCGTGGTTATATTCTCCTCCAAAAATACATAAATGGTCTCATAAAAATACATCAAGGATTATGGATGAAACATAATAATCCAATATAATTAGTACACAAATAATTTGTTTGTGTAATATTATTTTTACCCTTAATTACCGGGTATACCCTTAATTGTGGTAATAAAAAATATTACTAAATATACTATTCATAATGTCAAAAAATAAAAGAAACATCTTTAAAAAATTTGGATCTTCTGATTCCAAATATGGAATAATTTTTTAAAAGTTACACACACATAAGTTTTAGTAATTAATTTAAAATTAATCTCACTAACAAAATGAGGCATCACATTTTTATAGGGAAAGCATTAAAAATATTGAATTGTTATTTTTTCAAATTTGATAGTTAAATTGATTCCAATGACTAAAATTGGATTAAATTATAAAAATTATTCTAAAAATACATTAAAAATAATCAAACATAATATTTATTACTATATATTATTTTAATGAAAATAATTCTTCCACATAAAAATTAGTAATTTTCACTGTTCATCCAAACAAAAAACATTTCAGAAAGATACCAATAATTAAAAAAATTAATTTTTTTATCAAAACATTAAGTAAAATGTTCATTTATTAAAATAAATTTTACAAAAGTGTTAAAAATTTGATTTAAAATTGGTTCTCCATTAAAAGTAGGTGAAACTGAATATTTATAAAAAATATTGGGTTTTATGTGTAATATTGGTTTTGTTCTTATCATACACATATCAAATTTATTGGATCAATATCAGAAATATTTTAATAAATATGTTAAATATATATTTAATTAATACCATTCACTATTATTTATTAATTTAATATATTTGTATAAAATGATTTTATGAGAAAAAATTTGTTATTTATAAAAAAATTTCCAATATATTTAGTTGGGTCATATATAAATTTATATTTCATTTTAAACAATTGAATTCACCCATATATTTTTATATTTTATTTAACATTATTCATGACTACCAACTTAATGGCTAGGTTATATATAATTATATTAAATAATAATATTTTAGTTACATATTGTTGCTCGGTAAAACTCAACCTTGCGTGTTACAAATGTCGACTCATTATTGTGTGTAGTGAATTTAATACATGATTTTGATTATAAAAAAAGCTAAAAATTATATGTTTTTAGAAAATGAAAATATTGAAAATTCTTGGTGTGTTACATTCAATGTATGATGTTATGTTATGAATTATACAAATTATTAATTATTAGATATCCGATGATGGTAATTCTGAGAAAAATGGTGGGACATGAAAGGTCTATTTTAAGTGAATAATTTTTATTGTGGTTAGTTTGAAATGTAATTTCCAACTAAAATATTGGTTTTCATGGGTAAAATACTTATACAGAATCATAGTGTTATCCTACTGGGATTTTTCCATAAATCATACATATATATTTGGTCATATTTGTAACATTTTTTGGAAGAAATATGTAAGAAAAATAGAAACATGTACTAGGATGGAATATCATTCTCACTACCATATATATATTTTTAGATGAGTTATTTTTTGGTATTTTGTATATGATAGGATTTATATATTGGAATTCAGGGATTTATTCCCTCTTTGGATATGTTTAGAGTTTTCATTTGAGATACCATGTATGTTTCCCTTTTCAGGCATGCATATATATGATGTGATATTATTCATTCCATATTCGTTTCGAATGTCATGATTCTCTAGATGTTTGATTGACAAGGATGTATCAAATTATATTTTCAAATTCAACCAATTCTATATACATGTCACACTAAATGGCCAATGGTGGAACCATTCCATATATATATTTGGTCTTTCATAGTGCTTCTTGAATACCTATGGTGAACAACAATAAAATTAAGAGCATGTGATAGCCTGAATCATGTGATGTGGAAGGTTGACCTGAGTTGTTTCAATTCATAATTTCATTATAGATAATTTTCATTTTATTTGTTAGTGGTAAACTAAATATAGTACCATTAGGAATTGAGAGGTCGAAATGATGGAATGACTATCCATTTATTCTTTATAATAAACCTTGAGTTTTCATGGGTTCCTTAGAATTGTGTTTATGTTTTGGTCCCAAATATTGTTCGTTTTATGAATTTTATTGATGTATTTTCCATTTGGTATAAACTATTTGGGAAATTTCATATTTCATTTTGTGTTGTTTGGTCAAATGAAGGGGGTAAGGAGTTGGTGGATGGTTATGGAACATGGTTAGTAATATCCATGATAAAACTATGAAGTAATTTCTACCAAGACCCTAGTGTCACCCACATGGTTGGGACAATTTTTTATTTTCTATACCATAAATCCATTAATAATGGGAGACACACAAGATTTTTGATGTTTTTTCTTCTTTCTCATTTGAATTAGTTGTTTATGATTGTGATACTTTTTGGGACCTCTAATGGGGGTTTTTTTGGTTCATTTTTTATGTCATCTGAATGAATTATGTTTTAATTTGACTTGAAATTTGGGCCTTTTATATCATGCCTCCCAAAAATAAATCTTCATGTCACAGTTTAATGACCTGGGATTTTAAAATTATATTGGTTTCTTTAGAAATATATGTTATTTTAAATAAAATTTTACATGAAAAAAAATTACGGAATTGAAAAAATTATATATCATTAAAAATTATCCTTACCTTAGAAAGATATATAACCATTGAAAATTCAAAACATTACAATTAAACAAAAAAATATACATTTGAAATTCGTAAATAGGAAAATATGGATTCCCTTATTCTATTAAGATCTTCAACCCAATGATGAATACCATTGAATTGAAGAAAAATATTATTAAATAAACAAACATATTATGAAATAATGATTTATAGCACTGAGTGGAATTGTAGTGAATATTGAGTGAAATAATTAATTTTTACTTATAGGGTACAACAGGAAATAGGACTGTTGGGATTTTTTCTGGTATGTGGATGATTTTCATATATGATAGTTGGTCAATATTCCCATATTTCATTTTGACAATTAGGAAATATACCCATTGGAAATAATTATACAATTATAATTATTGTTTATAAGTTGTAATAACAAAAGATAACTGATGTAGAAAGAACAAATGATGGACTCAAATAGTATATTCATTCCATTGGAATCACATTTTTCAAACATGGGATACATGTAGGGACACTCATGTTCCCCCATTATCAATCACTTTTCATGCTTTAACTAGCGAGGATTGAATGAAACCACCTACGTGAGAAGTTCATGTCAGTGGAGATTTCCACTTGATCAATGTCAGATGATCCACTCAATAAAACAATGACCATAATACACCATACCCTTAGGGTGTAAGTGGGTGTAATAAAGGTGTAACATCCCACCCCTCACCCATTGGCTTGGGAAGATGATGTGGGTGCTACGTGTCCTTATGTGACCACCCCAGTACACCTAATACTGGAAGAAAATACCAAAGGAATCATACAAAATTGAGGGATGATATTCCCATTGAAAAAAGAACAACCAAACCAAGATAACCATAACCAAAAAACCTGAATATGAGGCATGAGATAAATTTAGTAAAACTCAGTGAGAAACACAACAATCCAAAATATATCAGAGAAAAATGTGGAAAATAAGACCAAAAAAACTCACATACCAAAGACATAAACTAATAAATTCCAAACCTGATCCAAGAAGTAACTCCACCAGACATTTACATAGTACCATAATGCATTACTAATGAAATTAAACAGAATATTCTTACTAGTGTCTCGAAATAAAATATTTTTAAATGAACATATATTCCCATGAATGGGTGAGTATAGAACTCTGTTAGATTTCAACAATGAATTTGCAACTCATCATACTAGGATAGGAAAATTTACATAATTTACATAAAAAATCATGTATAAAAAAATTAAATTCATTAAACAATTTATTTCAATACCAAATAAGTACCAATGAAAAACATTCCACAAAAATGAAACACTTTCCATTTCTCAATTGGTATATTCATCATAATATTACCACACAATAACATATGAATTTCATGGATATAATTCCATACTCATTAGTGGTTTCTCATCCATGAGCCATATAATCATTATGTGTCAAGTCTCCTTATGCCCGAATGAAACATTCCACATATCTAGGGTCACAGTTCATGTACCCCAATGGAACATTCCCCTTATTTAGGGTAATGTTTAAATCATGAACTCACACCAACCATGCATTAAAAACCCCATGATATTCCATTTAAAGAGGTCTTTTCTTTTCTTTAACAATAAATGAGGCTTTGGCCCTAACCTTTAAATAATACCCTATTACATGGTCTAGATCAGGATAATAATTCATGAATTATGATACATGAAACACATTAATCACTGATCTATACATTGGAGGAAACAAAAAATTATATTCCACCTCACCAACCCATTCATATATCTAAATACCTCTATGTCAATGAGATAAATTTTCAATCTTCTCAAAATGATGATTACCAAGCCTATGATAAATTCAAAAAAAACATGATCCCTAACCTCAAATAAAAATGGACATCGTCGATGATCCACATAAGATTTGTGAAGACTCTAAGTCATATCCATTATTTTCCTAATCAAATGGATATTTAATATAATCTCTTACACAAGGCATAGTCCAAAAAGTGAAATTTGAACTATTTCCACCCAAGAGGAGGGAGAATGAAAAGGATTCCCAAATAATTCTTCAAAAGGGTCATATTTATCGAGTAATAATAAATATTGTTATATGAGAACTCCAAAATTGATAGGTTCATCTTTCATGAACAACTAAAATCCATTACAGAGGCCCTTTCAATGTCCTATAACAATTGAATTTTCCTTTTAAATTTTTCATCCATTTATATATGATACTCCATGTTCATAGTTAACAATTTCCAAAAGGATTTATATAAGTATTTATAAATATTATATGTAAACCTAGAGTGGTAATATTATTATATCAAAACTGTAACACTGTGCCTCTTACCACATCTTAGATATAGATTTTTTAATATTTTTCTACTATATTGGATTAAAATATTGTAAATATATGAACTTACCATTTGAGATAATCCACTATCACCCATATGGGGTGTATTTTTCCAATCCTTCCTAGGTAAAATTTTTACAAAATCCATATATATTATGTATCATTTCCACATGGTCCTTAGAAAAAATTTTAACATACCCACAGGTTATTGTTGATTTCCATTAACCAGCTGACAGTTGAGGTATCTCATAACAAACTCAGAAATATTTTATTTCATGAAAACCCACCAAACATTTGATTTAAATTCTGTATAAACATTTTTTATTCTAGGATTAAAATATAGTCTCAAATAGTGGTAATCATGAAGAAATTATTCCAAAAATAAAAAGTGAACCACTATTCGTTCTCAAAACCACAAAACAGATCTTTTATCCCTCTTTTATCCCTCAATGACATCCATATATTGGGGTTTTAACTCAATAAAACAATTCGAGAATATGTTTTCTATACCTCTGTAACCATTCCCACTACGTCAAGAACATAAAAAACAAAAAATACAACTAAAATAGTACTTTGGTCTTTATAATCCATGGGTATGACATCTATCATTAAGTTAGACTTCTTTTGATAGGAAGTTTCTTTCATCATCTAACAATATGGATTCATAATTATTGAAGCAACCATGGAATTAACATTAGATGATGTATATATTAATTTGATGTTCAACAATTTAAGGTACATTATCCATCTTATTTGTCTCATATTCAAATATATTTGTGATTTTTTTTCAATCTATTTTTATTCATATACACAAGAAATTTCTCTCCATATAGGTAATGACACCATGTCATTAGTGAATAGACTATATTTTCTAATCACAAATCATGTGACGGTTAGTTCTTCCCATGAAACTAAAATTTCCGTGATCTATAAGAAACAACATGATTTCCCTAAATAAGAACACACCACGCCCCAGATCCTAAATCCTCTTAACACAAAACATATCCTTCTCATATTTCTATCAATATCAATATTGATGTTGATGTATAGTGAACATTAATCTCTCGAAACGACATTTAACATTTATATGTTCAACAGAATATAACCTTTTCTTCATCAAAGATAACATTGGTAAATCTATTCTTGTAATTTCCTAAACAAAATTTTTGTAATAATCAGGTAGAAAAGGTAAAATTCATATCTAATAAACATTAATTAGTGGTTTCCAGGTTATCACAACATCAATATTTCTTAGATACATAGAAAACTCTTTTTCATATAATATAACCCCATGGAATCATATCGATTGTATTCAAAAATCATACATTGAATTTATGGCATAGAGGTGATGATCCAGATTCACAACCAACATTATTGAAAAGTGTTTCTTATTCACATTCATTGTTCTAGAATATCATAATTTTTCATCTGAAGAACACCACAAATAAAATTTATATTCAATTGAAATATTTGTTTAATCAATTCCATAATGACATCGGGTAAATTCATATGACCAAAAAACATAATCCTATACTTGTAATGACCATATCTACTCCATAAAATTAAGTTCATAATATTCTCCATTAAATCCCACAATTATTGAAATCTGAAATGAAATCCAATTTTAGAGAACCACTAAATTGACCTCAAATAATCAAACTAATCATAAATTCATAGAAAATGATATTGATTCACTAACATAACATGATTTAATTTTATTATAATACACGTATTGTCATATTTTCCATCCCCCGTTTTTCAAAAACAAGACAGGTGCTTCCCATGGAGCTGTACTAGGTTTAGTAAACCATTTTAATTCTATCTCTTTAAACAATAATTTCAATTATCATCATTCTATTGGTTCTATTTGATATAACTAAAGTGAGATAAGACAATTCCCTTATAATAGATAAATCATAAAATACAATTCTTTTCTGTGTGGAACCCCTAAGAATGTTTCAGAAATAAAGTCATAAAACTGATAAAAAAATATTGTTAAACTAGTATTCATGATTTAATCCATTGATAAAATGTTCAAGGTAGTTAATTTGTATGAGATATTTCTATCCATTGGTGCCCGAAACCATATTCAACATTCTATTTTATTTAGATATCCATTAATGAGATTCTCAATTCCATTATTATTTTTAAAACTAACCCTTCAAGAATAAAAATAGAAGTGAGAATTGATCATTTCCTAGAAATTCATACCCAATATTATTTAATATTCATTAATATCAAGCACCTGGAAATCCCATATAAATTCATCCCAATCGATAGTTATAGTAAATTAATTTGACATAATGTCTTGATATTCCATTAGGATAATATGAGTTTAATGTTTTAAAATAAATGGAATCATATCAACATAAAACACATAAGATCAATAATATGATAAGAAATTAATTAATGAGAGGAACCTACCTCAAAAAAATCATCCATAAGGGTATAATTAAAAAACATACAAATCCTCATCATAGGTCTAGATTGATTATCCATAAGTATATTCTCTTCCACATGTAATTTATTACTTATTAAAAAATATAACATGACACATTTTTGAGAGTGTACTGGTTGAGGAGTCATGGAATTTGAATGATCACCATGTATTTCTCTGTTATAATGACAATAATTATTCAATTACCATTTTATAATCCATGAATATGACATCTATAAAACATGAGATGTGTCTCGAGCACCCAAATATATAGGGCTACTAAAATAGTTATGATCATGTCCCATCTTGTATCAATTATGGAAAAGTGCTTGTGGTGTTTTATAATCCTTTTTTATGTGATCAAAAGAACCATAATGAAGACACTATGGCTTACTCTTCATAGTATGAGAAGGAATTTTTAATATTTATATCGGATTCACAGTCATAACACTGCTTTTAAAATAGGTTTCCTTATTCTTCATACTTCTATTAATAGAGTTTCAACCATTTTCGATATGTATCTCCAATATTCCTCTACTTGTATTACCCTATATATCAATTTCATCCAAAATTTCTCTACTTAAATTTTCTATATAGTATTTTATTCAACGAAGATATATATTTCAACCAATATCTGACCTCAACACTGATTAAAAAATATGATTCTTTAGGGATACACTTGTAGATACTTCATGTGAAAAAATATCAAATTCATATATTTATCCACATAACCTACCATTATGAGGTCATCCAAAATCATGTTGAATAAACCCTTTGTTCGAGCTATTATAACTGTTTTAGGATAGAATTTTTTATTGAAACACTAATGAAATTCATTAAATTCTATTCCATTCACTAATTTAGCATGTACTACTAAATCCTACAAATGTAATTATATAATATTTAGTATGTATTTATCCATCTTAACATTAAGAAATGTGTGTGCCTAGGAAATCAAATATTCAATTCATCTTACTCAACAACACTAATAATTTTTTTTTTCATGAATCACTATGAAATATGTGGGTATTGTATATATAGAATTTAATAGAATGAAGCAATTACCTTTGTTAATCTCTTATATTCCATTTATTATGTCCTAAAATAATGGAAGGTAATCTAAACCATTTGTTGGATCACCTATGGATTTAGTTCAAACACATTCACTATAGACAATTATGGTCAGTTTCTATGACACCTACCCGGTAACATTTTTTATAATTAAATGAAAATACAATTTAGGCTCACTCTATAGATGTTGAAGGCTAACCATTTCAAATTTACAACATCACCCATATCATAATCATGTATTTCAAAATTCAATAAATTCTTCTTTCAACCCATGTGATTTTTGAAAATAAAATTGTTTACATCTATTTTATAAAATCAACATGTTTCCCCCAAATGTTATGTCATTTTAAAAATGTAATTATAAATTCCTGTCGGATTTCATTACTATAAATGATGTAAATTATCTTCATACCATTTGAAACCATAATTATGATATTAAAACTCCTAGAAGTAACTGTAAAACAATTGTGCTTCCAAATAACATATTATCATGAGGTTCAACATTAGTAGGTTGGTTATTCCTCTTTATGAATTATATTTCATGTTTTGACCATCCTTTATCCTTAGTACCAATCCAACTCAATTACTAAACCATAATGATTTTGAACTCTAGTAAATAAAAAATTGATATCATTTATAACATCCCACCCCTCACCCATTCGATTTGGAAGTGGAAATGTGTGATACAAGGCCTTAGGTGACATATTGTATACACAGAAAGCTATATATAAATTCTAAGGGGTTATAAGAAATTAAGGGATGATTTTCTATTTTAAAAACAATACCACCAGACCAAGATAATCATAGGAAAAAATCCATTGTATGATGCATTATAATAATGTAATACAACCCAAATAGAAACAATCCAAACTGTATTCCTAATAGTGTGCCTAAATAGTTCCCACTGCATCAGTTGTATGGTTTCCTAGGAGTTCTATAAAGGATTATACTAATAGTGCTCAACTATAAACCTCTATAAAATCCCAAGACGTATCCAAAAATGCGATGAACTTACTGAAACAAGAATGAATAATTAAATATAATTAAAATACCTAAATAAATGGTCATGTACCTAAAATTGAGGGTTATAAAAAGGGTTTTCATGTCTCTGAAATACTATAGAAAATGTAATTTCCTTCATATAAATAAATGTTTTACTCTAGAAATCCCATTTTGAGAATAATTATTTTACTAAAATAGAAATTCAAGTAAGACTAATTTGATAATTTCATTGTTTGAAAAAAATAAAAAATATTTTTATTTTAGGAAAATATATATTTAATTTAAAAAACATTATCCACTTTGAATAATATTTTTTTAATTATATTACCATTTAAATCATTGTTAATTAAATAAAATTAGAAAATAACATTAAAATGTCCTCATAATTATTTTATAAGTGTCAAAAAAGTTATTGTAACATAAATATATATACTTATAAATAAAAAATATATTTTAAATTAAAATAAAAATTCTCAAAAATAGATCAATAGTTTGATAAAATTAATAATATATTTGAAATTACCCCATCAAAATTAGGTTAGGGTGAAATTTTTACAGTTTATTAAATGCACTATTTCTTAGTCAATATTGAAAATAAAAATTTCGGTTTTCAATTTCTTTTATTACTCTATATTTCATCCATAATTATTTAACAATTAATTGACCCCAATCAAAGACCAAAAATATTATTTTATTAATATTATGTATTTTTTTTAGCTTTTAATCAATTTTTTATCCAATAAGAGTAATTCCAAAAGTCTATAATGGAAATTTTGAATTTAAAAATATTATTAGTTGAAATATTTCATTTTATATGTTTATAAAAGTATTAAATTTTTTTCTATTTAGAATGTTTTATAGTATCAGAAAATGTGATTCGTATACCAAAAAACATTATCAAAATCCATGGGAATGCCAATGATTTTTCAATTTCCAAAACCTTTATTTCCAAGGCCTATATTTGGAAATTTTTAAACAGTTCCTCCACTTTTTAAATTAATAAAAATTTATTCCAGCTTTCCCATTATCATCCAATCTATCATCCATGAGTTTCTAGTCATATTTCCTCCCATAGACCCCCCAAATTTTTACTGAATCCCCTATGCTTTCATGCTTCATTTTTTTGGGAAACACTTGAAGTTAAGGGAATTTTCATCATATTCATTTCAATTAAAGTAATTATATTTGTGTACTTCATATAATGTGTATGTTAAATTATTTTATTATTCCTTTGGATTACAATCTTATTTCTAAAAAAATTATAGATGGGCGACCTCAATTTTCTCCCATTTTTCCTTATCTAAATCGACGTTTTATATGCTTCATGATGCTAAATTTACTTTTCGAATTTATCCCTTCTACATGATAAGTTGTTCTTTTTGAATGAACAATCACTTTACCAAACAATGTCTAATAACCAATATGTTAATATAATTTATTTATTTAATTATTTAAATATACAAAACCCAAATTATATTTCCTTTAGATAAAAATGATGTTACAATATATAATTTAATAACTTATTTACTCAATGATTTTATATGAAACATGTAATTTATTCTCCTTAGGATGTTGAGTATATGATTTTTCATGATCACTATGGAACAAATTAAATTAATACATATAAATGGTGAACCATAAAATTTCTCTAATTCATTGGGAATAGAATTGTATCGATAGAGACATGTTTTATAATACCATTGTGAATATCATTTTATCTATCAATTATAACACCTTGCTGATAACCCATTGTGATATTCTTGTAAATTACTAATTTATATGTTATATCCAAATTTCCATGTAATAATTCTTGTTATTTTTAGTATGATAATCATTATGTTCCCCTGATTATGTAATATTGATATACCTCATATTATTAATGATACGCCTTATTTTCACATGAAAAATGTCTCCCTTATTTATTACCTTGCATGGATCATAATCACATAATCATATTGATGTGTACCCTATGTTATGATATGTGGTAAAAGTAACTTTGGGTGAACCCTTAGTGAAACCTTTAAAATGGATTAATATTATATTTTTTGATTTAATTTATTATATTATTAATTTGAAGGCAGATAAACCTTATAATATCTGTTGTTTTGTTCCAGGTAATGAAAATTTTATATAATAAGGAGTTTGTATTTCATATTTTTTTATTAGAGGATAGTTTATTTATTTGTGGAAATTAAAACATCAAATATTTAATATGAACTCTATGGATAATTCTGAGTATAGGAAAACATCCTTTAATTTTGTTGACGTTTTAAGAGAGTGTTTTCCATTAATTGAAATCCATGTCTATATACTACAAGTGTATTTGGATTTTTCATATATTTACAGAGGGGAAAGCACTAAAAAAATGTATTTATCTTTAATCTATCAGAAACTATTTGATGATAAAGGTCATTGTTGCATACTTTTTATTACACTCCTGGTAGATGTGTTCGGCTTATCACAAGCATGTTGTGAACCATTATGAATGATATATAGAAAATGTAACTATTATTTGGGTATATTAATTAATCACAAATTTATAAATTTATTTTTCATACATAAACTACATTTAGTAATATATGATTCATAAAAATAACATGTTTTTCAAAAAGGTTTTATTTTGTTAGAAAAATTGTAGGAAATTAGATATATCACATAAATGATGATTTCAACAGATGATGCCTTAACGACATTCTTAATATGATGGAATCAGGATTGGAAAACCTTTGGATGATGATGAATAATCTATCTTGACATATTAATAATAACTTTAATCATGTAGGGTGACCAGATTCACCTTTTAGGGAATATTATTCCATCGAGTGCTTCAATCATCAAAGTCCACATTCTTTTAGTGGATCTACTTACCCATTTATTTCATAATAATGGGTTTCCTCTATTGAGGAGATATTTTCTATATTCCATTATTTATAGTTAGAAAAATTCATCCTTGTAGTATACCACATAGAAGGTGAAGCATATCAGTTTTGGAAACTAACTTCAAAAACGAATCCAATAAGGGGGATTTATACTATAGAGTGGAAATTGATCAAGAGAATATTTATTTATGATTATTATCTCCATTTTAAGAGATTTTAAATGGATAAGGATTTAATAGAGTGCATGAAAAATTAATATGAATCGGTTGTATGCTATGAAATTAATTTTAAAAAACATTTTTAATACACATTTATCTTTCCTTTGAATCCTTTGGGAAAGGTAAAATGAATCACTTGTGGACTGAGCCCACATATTCATAGTAATTTAGGAAATAAATACTTTTAATTCTATAATGAGATAGTTTGGAGTGTTATGAATGATGGATTGGATTTTGTAGAGACGCATTGGTCATATTGGTATAACGAAAATAATTGAGAGATAGAGAAAAAATTAAGGAATAATTTTGATCATGGGAGTGCAGGAAATAAAGCAACACTTTCCATGTGAGAAAACATTTGAGAAGTAGAATTTATGGAAAATATTTATTGGGAGATGAGAGTTCTATTTTTGTGGAAGATGTGACTATATATCTCGACATTATCATGGTGAGGTAAATCCAAAATTTCTCAACATTAACGATAATGAGAAGATGGTGTAGGACCAGCTAATGTTCAATGCATCAACTCTGGGAAACATGGGATCTATTCTAATCAATTTTCTAATAAGAATATATTAGAGGGAAACCACCATCAAACTCAAAAAATTCCAATGGAGAAATGTTCTGATGTTTCTATCATTAGAGGAGAAGTGGATGTCGAAAATGAAGTTGTGGAAGGTACAACCATTGTTCTATCAATGCAATAATGTACATTGTATGGTTCTATTTATATGAATTCTGTTATTTCATCCAATATCTAAAATAATATAGAATTTATCTATGAGATTCAAGAAGTAGAGTTATTAGTGAATAATTTTGTAGGTTTTATCCTAGAATAAATAATGTATATAAAATATAGAATTAGTTTTAGAGAGTAAAATATAAATGAAAATATAGAATGCAATCCCATTATTTATTTCAGCACATAATGTAGATGGAATACCTGCCAAATTATAATTTTATGATCAATTTATGGGGTAAGGAAATATTTATATTAGTTAATAAGAATCCTATAGTTTTTTTCAATGGACAGAAATCCCAAAAACATATTTTTCTACAAGAACTTCCCATGTAATTTTTATACAGATGAACAACAGATAGGGAAAAGGAAAATGAAAGTATGAGGATTGAAATTTTCTACATCAATCAGGAGTATATTGAAATATTTATTGAAGACTTACCTAGACCTCCCCCATAAAGGGAGGTATGGTTCTTCATTGAACTATTACTTGGATCCATGACATTATTGAATACCCCATATATAATGGAAAATTTTGAGTTAGAGGAATTAATGAAACAACCTCAAGATATTTGGAGAAAATATTTCTATGTCCAATTGTGTCTCCATGGGGATAACATATTATCATTATAAAGAATATGTATGTATGAATGTGTTAATGAATTTATTTTAGAGAACTTAATTTGGAAAAATTGAAAAAAGTACCTTCTCCCAAGGATTAATGATTTATTTGACCACCAACATTCATCTCAATTCTTCTCTATGATAGATCTCTTACCATGAATCCATCAATTGGGGGTGATAAAAAATATATTTAAAATTATTACTTCTAAACAATATATGGGAATTATGATTTTTTATTCCCTTTGGTTTGACAAATTCTCTTACAATATCTATGGATTTGATGAATTGATTCTTTAAGGACAGCATTAAAATTTTTTATAGTTTTTATTAAAGATATTATGATATTCCTCACATTAAATGAGTAACATGAGGACCATCGAAGGGTTGTTTTGAATACATTGAGGAAGGGGAAGATATTTTAATAATTTTGAAAATGTGAATACTAGTCATAAAAGTTCTCATTCTTAGTTCACATTGTAACTAAGGAATGAATATACGTTGACCATTTATAAGAAAGGATATCGTACATTGGCCTCATCCTATAAAAATATCCATGATGTAATGTTTATAATTTGAGAAGGATGTTATATGATATTTAGGAAAAACATTTCACAGCTTTCTAATCCACTAACTGATTTATCTAAAATAGGATCTATCTTAATCAGGAAAAAGGTGTGTGAAGAATGATTACAATAACTGGAGAAGAGATTGGCTCCTGAAACTTTGTTTACACTACACTTTAATGGATATGGATTTTTTATTTACAGAGATTCCACTATAGAAGGGTTTTTGTGCATCCTCATGAAAAATTAAAAGGTGATCACTTATGCATATCGACAGTAAATGCATCATTAGATGAATTATCCTACGAATTATTTATATTTAGTTGCAATAATTTTCCATCTAAATATTTGAAGTTGTTATCTATATGAGAAAAAATGAGATATATTCTCAGACCACAATAGTTATAAGAATATATTCCTGAAAAGGGAATTGAACATGATACAAAGGTGATGGTTGGAGCTTCATAAAAACTATGATAGTCCAATTCATTAGCACTTATGAAGAGAAAAAAAGTCACTAAAGCATCAATTAGTATATACATTATTATGATGGAAATTATGAAGATTCATGGAGATCCCCTGATCATGTAACTAGTAAGGTTGTACATAGAAATCATAATAGAGGGGATGATATCAATACTATCCTTGTTAATTTCATTCCAAACATTACTAGTGATGGTCAAGAGACATTAATTAAAGGATTATTTTTTATATATAATGATAGAGGCTGTAAATAATGATAATCTTCATAAGTTCAAAATTGATCAAGAAGTTGTACTAATGTTTTATACAAGACTATGTATACCATATAGAATCATGATAATGGAGGAGATAGCAGATAAAGATCATTTCTCTATATTATCTATACGATTTATAATCAATACAATTTGTAGGGACCTTCATGATCACTAAGGGTGGGATAATATGAAATGGGATATTGATGACTACACTGAATGGTACTTCGTATGCCATCAGGTGAAGGTGAAGCGAAAAATCACTAAAGGGTTATTGAAACCACTACCCATACAATCATTTAATTTGCACAATACCACTATGGACTTCCTCACTGGTCTCCCAAGAATATCCAAATAATGAAATATGATTTGGGAAATAGTGGACCAACTCACACATATGTACCATTTCATCACTATATTTGTAGATTCCTCTCTTAAAAAAATTTCATGATATATGTAATGAAATAGGTAAGGAAAACTGGGGTTCCACATGAAATCATTTCTCATCATCACCCATGATTCACATCTAAATTCTGGGGAAGTATTCAACATACTCTGAATACTGAATCGAATTTTAGTTTTACCTTTCACCCACAAAATGATGTCCAATATAGAAGGACTATTAAAAAATGTGATGATATGATAAGAAAATTGTCAATATAATTTAACAAAGTATGGTATCTTCACCTCCCATTTGATGAGTTCTTATAAAATGATATCTTCAAGTCAAGTAATCAAATAAAACCCTATAAATTGCACAATTGGAATTTATGTAGAACTCATAATTGTTATGATGAAGTTAGTGATAGATAGATAATTGGAAATTATTTATTGAAAGATATGACAAAAAATAATTATTCCATCCAACAAAATATAAAATATTCTTAGATCCAGAAAACGATATATGGTGAAAATTGTCGAAGGGACATGCATGTTAATCTTGTAGAAAATATTTTCCTACATATATCTACATGGAAATGAGTCTTTTAATTTTTAATGAAGGGGAAACTTATCCCTAGGTACATTGGCCTCATTGAAATACATGATTGCATTGCTTTTTTGGCTTATCATTTAGCTATTACACCAAATAATTCTCAAGATCATGATATATTCCATGTATACCAGTTGATAAATTACATATCTAATCTCTCAGATGTGATGAATATAGAGGTGGTATAACTAGAAAATGACATATCTTTTGAGGAGAATCTCATGGAGATATTTTACCATAGAGAAAAAGTTCTACCCAAAAAGAAAACAAACCATGTCAAAGTGTTGTGGATGAAACATACATATAATGTGGTGACATGGGAACTTGAGGGAGAAATGAAATAGATTCATCCTAAACTATTCTAAATAGATAATAGATGTTGTAATTTTGTGGAAGAATCTTCTAAATGGGGGGATAATGTAATGACATGTGCTTTTAAAATAATGTTTTTTTCATATGAAAATGTGTGAATTATTATATGATATTATACATGTAAAAAATATAGGGAAACAAAAAAACATTAACTTAAAAATAAATACCATTACATTAGTCTGATATAAAACCAATTAAAATTAAAAACATTACAATTGGATAAAACCTTAAATAGAAAAGATAATGTGGGAAAATATGTATCTCCTCTATTTATTAGTATCATTTCCCCTATGACCCATAATATAAAAATGAAATAAATTATTTCTCAACCAATCAACATATTTGAAAATGAAAATATACATCATTGAGCATAATTATAATGTAAATTGCGTGACATTAAAAAGTGTTATTTTTAGGCCATAAAAGGAAATGAGATTGTTAGGACTCTATTGTTATATGACCCTTAGTAAAATATAACCATTGGTCAAATAAGACCATAAGTAAATATAACCATATGTTAATTTTTCCATTAGGAATTATCCCAATTGATAATAATTTTATCATTATAATTAGTTTTTGAAAGTAGTAATGAAGTTGAGTTATTAATGGATTTAAGAGAAATGATGGCCTCAAAAGGAAGAGTCATTCGACTTGAAGCCCATTTTTAAAACATAATAGCTATTTAGTGTCATTGAGGTTATTAATTGATAAATCCCAATACAATCTTCAAACATTATGTCTCGAATGAAATTTTCTATTATTGAAGTTCAATTTAGTAGAGATTACCACTAGAATAATGTTTACTAAGCCATGCCCAAAAACTACCACCATCATATACCTTACCATTAGTGTGTAAAATGGTGTAACAAGGGGTTACATAGCTAGGCATTTTTTGCATAAAAAATAATATCCATGGTGAAAACAAAATTGTTTTTCCATAAATCTCATTTGTCTAAATAATAATAATAATAAATATGTTTAATTATGGAATGTTTAATTAACTGATTATTAAATGAAAATAAAATATAACTGTATATAATGAATATATATACACTTTTACAAAAAATTATTCTGGATAATATTTGATTATAGGAAATATTTTTTTTAAACACTTATCTATATAATTATGGTAAAATAATTTTAAAATTTCCAAAGTAATTTTTTATTCGTTTCTGAAATTTTACTGTTCTATAAATATATTATTTTCCAATAGATAAATATTTTTAAAATTAAAAAAACTATTATATTTATATAATTATATTGACAAAAGAAATATAATATTTTAAATATTTATGAAGAAATTAGTTGATGGTTATTTTTGAGAATTTTCTAAGACACTTAATTTTTTAATGAATTGTAAAAATGTTGTTTTGGGTTTTCATAAAATTTTTGGACTTCATAATTTTTTTTCATATAAATTTAATAATTAATTATTCAAAATATGTGACCTAAAATATATTATTTTATTAAAATATATTATTTTAATATCTTTTAATCATTTTGAAAAATTATATGTTTCGGTCCAATGTTTGAAATGGAATCATTAGTATTAAAAACATTATTTTTTGAAAAACATGAATTCCCATGTTCAAATAAGTATTAAAATATTTTTTTTGGTTCTAATGAATTAAAATATCATATTGTGTTACTCAAATTTTCAAAAACATTTTTAAAAATATTTTGTATTTCAATGGTTTTTCAATTTCCATAACCTATAATTCCAAGACCAATAATTGGAAATTATTAAAAAGTTCTTCCACTTCTTCTATAAATACATACCCATCCAATATTACATATAAAATTCTAATTCATCATCCGAATCATTATGGTCATTAGTCCTCCAAAACAGACCAATAAGGTTTCCTTAATCCCCTAAGGATTCATACTCGTGATTTTGGAAAAACTCATTAAGGTAAGGAAATTCTCATAATTTTCATTTCCATTCTAGTAATTCATTTTTTTACATCTTATAAAGTGTATTTTAAATTATTTTAAAATGTTTTTTATCATACCATTATGTATAAAATAAGGATTTATCAATGGGACACCTTCATTCTCCATATTTTACACTTTTCTAAATCCACATTTTATTCCCATCACATTACTAAATTTACCACTGATATTTCCCTCTATTAGATGAGAAAAATAATATAAATTGATTACCTAGACCATTTCTTTTTCCATGTATAATCACTAATATGTTAATATAATTTATTGAATTAGAGATTTTTCACATACATAAATCACATTCCATTTCAATGTGTTAAAATTTATTTTGTGGTCTATCCTTTAATAACATACGTACATAATGGTTTACTATATATCCCAAGAATTATTCTCCACGTCTTATTGAAAAAATAATATATTTTGATCAAAATGGCTCACATGAAATTAAGATATATTATAGGTGTTCCCTGATAGTGTTCCAATTTATTGGGTTATTAATTTAATCTCAATATATGACATATTTTATAATACATTGGTGAATAACCATGGTAATTTTTATTTATTACACCAAAATTATAAATGATTGCGATATACTTATCAATGCCTCATTTTTATATTGAAGATAGATTTCACTATTATGATTAATGTTTTCTTATTATGATAATTCTCATGTTATCTTGATAATTATATATTGTTATAACTATTATTATTATTGATATAAATCATTATCACATGATAAATGTCTCCCTTTATTATTCCCTTACTAGGATCATGCTAAAGACTTACCTTTGTTTTATTCCCCCATGATATATGATGCAGTAAATGTAAAAAATGTTGAACATATGAAAAACCAGTTTACATGGATTAGAAGAATGTTTTATGTTTTCTGGAATTGTCTTCTTAATTTCCAATAAATATATTTTCACAATATCATGTTTTTTTACATGTTGTTAAATGTTAATGTAATAAAAATTTAGGAATCCATACCTAGGGAGGGTGATACTGAAAATACAATGTAAGAGAACCTTCATGTAGATCCATCTTTGATGGAGTTAGTGATTCATGTCATCTAATCCATTGGTCAGTGGGTTCTTGGGAGTATCCCTAGATGGGGGACTATGATCATGAGTTTATGTAACATAACACATGAGTTTGCATTATTGACAATGAACCCACTGTGCTCAAGTAGATAGTGGGACATATTCTGTTAATATATGTGTTTATAATGAACCCTTATACATACAATATGGTATTGTACACATTTTTTTGAAGGACTTGTAAGAATGTGGATGGGGATGATGGTAATTTTGGGGAAGAATAAGGATCTCAATTAGAAAACTCTATATGAAGATTTTAATTATAAGCTGCACCTAGAGATTATGAGGACCTCAAAAGATTAGGATTTATTGAGATGTAAGAAAAGGGGTCATTCTGTTATGGAGTATTCCACATGGTTCACTGAGATGGATCGTGTTTCTCCTAATATCGTCATGAATAACTACTTAATGGGTCATTGTTTCATGCCGGTTTTGAGGAAAAATATCATATTTTTATTATCCTTTTCTATCTACAAATCTATTCATATGAATATTAATAGGTAGTTATGGAATATAAAAATTTACTAGAATGATATATGTTAGTGTATTTCCTTCTATATGTGGTATCAAGATCTCTACATCAAGAAAGAAGAGAAAACAAGATGATTCTCATCGGGTTAGTGGAAAAAGATTCCAAAATAATAGGGTTTTCATCCTTTAGCATAATCATATAATAAAAATGCTCCCTTTATAACTTTTTTTGGGAATTAAACAACATGAATCACCTATTAAAGACACCATGGACGTGCCACCATTTTGTATTGTTAGGAAATATTCCATGCTTCTATCAGTTCATTCCTAAGAGTGATGTTTGATCTTCTCTATCGATGGGAAATCTGGTTCAGTTATAGGCTTCTAATAATTGATGATCTCACAATCATGGTAAGGTATATTCCCACTAGTGGAAGAATATATAGAGGATAAAAGATTTAGGGAATCTCCATGCATCAAATGGTGTGCCCAACAACACATATTCTAGTCCCACCACAATGAGAGGTATGGTTCTTATTTTGTTATCCCTGGAATTATTTTTATTTGAATCAAGAACATTCCATTCCATATTTTCTCTTAATATGATTGTGAGTTGGGTTTATAGGTTTAGTTGATTCCATATATTGTTGACATGACAACCCTATGGGGTAGAAATATAAAGATGGCTTCAATGTTTCGTTATTGTCATGTTTTAGTAGCTCATGTGAAATTCATCTTGAATTTCCTCATTTTGGACATGGATAAATTCAACACAATTATCATTGTGGATTGGGAGATTATTTTTAAGGTGAAAAGTGATTGGTATCATTATAGGGCTGAATTCTATATATCAGAAAGTTGATCTCATGTATTTTAGTGTTATTAGGACTTCTAATTAGAATGTGTAAGAAAAATCACATCAAATATGTGGGTAATATAATGATAGTTTTCCAGGTTCATTATTAATTTTTTACTAGTGTCATATTCATTGAAATTTTTATTTAATGGATTGGTACAGAAAAAATGTTCTAGAGGTTTTTTTGGGTTTGGCACCCCCATTGGAGGTTGATTTCAACATCTATCTACTCCTAGTAATGATAGTGATTTCCATGATGTCTTACCAGATGTCTCCAGTATAGCTAAAAAATTTAAAATTCGAGTGAGAGGATCATAAGGGAAGGGGATTCATTCACCATTAAATGCCACCAAGGTATTCCCAAGTGTTACAAGTGATGAAGTTAGATAGAATCCTCAATCATTAGATAGGCACTCATAAGATATAATAGTTGATGATAAATTCTGAAAATCTATTTTGCAAATTTGATAACCTCTTTGATCATCTCATGGGATCTTAATAGATATCTAAAAACCACATAAGATTTATGTACCCCCAGTTGAGGGTTTGGGAAGAGGATTCCAATTATTGGATTTTGGAACAAATATGGACATTTTAGGTATTTTGTAATTCAATTTATTCCAAACAATACTCCAAAAGTCCGTATAGATTTTCCATACAAGACAATTCACTATTTCATATAATTATGCATGTTCATGTATGCGAGTGAAATCATGGTATATTCCAAGATGCATAATAACATTGTTTAACATAATGAGGTTGTTTTGGGTGTTTCTTGATAACACATCCATTATTTAAAATTTTCAATGTTCAATTAATGGAATCAAAATGTGAGGTTTTAAGTCCATGTTATTTTAGTGGTAGGAGTATCATTGGAACCGTAAAAATATAATAAGTCCATGTGTTAGTAGAATCGCAATAATGTGTTTAGGATTCATTGTTTTTCAAGAATAGATGGGGTATAATGGGTTTTTCTGGGACTTATCCTAGATATATTCTCCATTGAGAGCCTTAACTATGATAGGGGTGAAGTTTGCGAAGTTTGTGAACTTCCAAAAAGAATTTTAGTAGTGGAAAAACCATTTGAAATCCATGACAGTTTTAATTATTTCTAAATCTAAGATATCATATACCATATATTTTATGATTCTTGTGTGGGGTTGGTATGTGTGTTCATGAAGTATAACCATGTGGTGGCATATGGATTTCAGTAGCTATTCCTAGAAGAGATGTATTATCCCACCCTTGACAAGGAATTGGAAAATAACACGCAATCCCTAAAGATGTGGATAACATATCTATTTAGGCAATGTTTCCTTTTGTATTCATATAATAAAACCCATATGTACATTAAAACCATGAGATATATGTTTATTATATTGAAAATTTGTTATGAATAACATCAAACTATTGATTTTATCATTTCATGAATGACTGGGAATGGGATTGTGGTATTAGACTTGATCAACAAAATTATTCCCATAATGGATGTCCAAGATTAAGTAGAGTAATGGTGTATGATGATATTTCCTTCTAATATAATAGTTTTTAATTTAGGAGGATATAGAGTAGGTGTACCTATCTAGAGAATATGTTTCACCCCTCTGGTTGATTTGATCCTGAAAAAGTATGTATCTGAACATGACTTCCTCTAGATAGACAATGACTTATATTATTGGCATACCATTGGTTATTGGTCTTGGTCTCCTAATGGATACTTCTTATTTTAGAGATGGTTGGTGGTTCAAATTATTTTAGGTCATTATGTGATGCACGAGGTTCATAATTATTGTTTGGCCATTCACCTCGGGGTGTAAACAATTTTTATACATTTAAAGGCCAGTGTTAATGGCCCGAGAAGATATGGATAGTATAAGCTGTTTTTCCAGATTTTTGACCAATGAGATAATCAACGTGGAACACTAGATACTAGACATGTTTTTATCCACTTCATATTCTAGTGTGTGTATATGGGATGATATATGCATGGATTTCATGGTAGGTCTACCTCGTACATCGAGTGTGAGGGATGCTATATGGATTACTATTGATATTTTAATGAAATCAACAATTTTATTACCTTTTTATGAGTTAATGAAGGTGGTGGACCTTGGAAACATGTATGTTTAGGAATATTTTCAGCTATAGATAATTATGAAATTGATTGTTTCATATCAGGATACATGTCTCACTTACTAATATAATAAGGCACACCATGAGGATTTGGGAACCACACTAATGTTGAGCACCATGTCTCAACAACATATTGAAGGTGAGACAAAATAAAAATATAAAAACATGAGGAGAAAATGAGAGTGTTCATGCTCAGTTTTACAAGATCATAGTAAAGGAACCTACTACTATTTCACTTTTATTTAATAATAAATACCACCCCATGATTAGGATTACACTATTTTATGTTTTTTATAGATGACCATTCCAATTTCTATTTTATTGCGATGAGGTGGGAGAAAATTACATAGCGATATTGAGACTCATTAAGGTGATGACCAATGAATTATAGATAATTTAGATAAGGATAAAGACATCTTAGAGTCACGAGATGTCTTATTCGTACTACCCTAATCACCTGTTGTAGTTTTAGGTTGGTGATTTTTTTTCTTTATGTATGATGTTTTAGGGGAAAAATTCATATGCCAATGAATGAGATGTTAGTGTCACGTTTTTCTTCCAGTTATAATTGAATATCATCTTGGGAAGGTAGCCTATTTTTTGGGGTTACCATAATGGATGAATTTGGTTCATGAAAGAATCCATGTTTCCAAGTTGAAGATATATCTATTGCATCAATATCGCATTTTATAGTCGTATCATTTAGAGCATGATCCTGATAACTATTTGGTATAAAATTTTGTTTATATATTGGAAATTTGGAAAATGGTGCTCTATAGAAATTAGATCTGACATGTATGTGTACTCTAGTAAAGTGTTTGTGATAGCCATGAAACATGGGAGAAGGAATATTTAGTGAGGGAGAAATGGCTTCACTTATTATCTTCTTGAAACTCTTGAGGAATTTCTGGAGGAAAAATGGTGCATGGTTTTGAGTTTTTGACACCCAAAGAATAACAATTATATTCAATTATGGGTTGCATTTCCCATTTAATTCACTCATAGAGTTCCCAGTGTTGGGGGTCAAAATTTTGAATTTTTTGGAAGATAGAACTAGGTGATTTATTAGGAAATGGTTTTTATAATTGTGTGACTAACCATAAAAGGGTGATCTAGAGGGAGAATGTAGGATAATATATTCTTTAAGAATGGATTTTCAAACCATGAGACAACCCAAATTAATTGTTTATATTTTTTTGAGAGTACCACCTACATGGTTGGTACATGGTTTTCCTAATTATGCAGCCAAACCATGTCACATGTCTAGGTCACCTGATAATTTACATTTTAGCCATTTAATTTTTCAATTTGAAAAATAATTGGCTATCGTTTTCCTTCATTCATCATGTATTCGTCCTCATATATTTCCTTGAACCTTCCAGTGTTCCTTTATGGTGGATTTAGGTTGGAATCAAGGTGTTTTTGCTTGAGGCACATAATTTTCATAGAATTTTATTATTCTTGTACCACTATCAATATTTTTATTCATTTTCCATGGATGTGTGTAACCCTAATTTATGTAGGTGTCCAAAATGGAGTATTAATTATAAATTTTAGTTTTTTTCTACTATTTTAGACATATGAGGACATCTTCTACCTTTACTAAATTGTTATCATTATAGGCAATGGTTTTGTGACAAATTATTCAATAAGCTATTCTATTTAAGGGTATATCCCATGGAATACGTTCATATTTATAAAATACTTCTGTTTTTTATTTTAATATCAATATTAAATGATGTTTGAAAGATTTGTATCCTATGTTTGATGTGATTCAAGGATTTATTTGGAAATATTGTTGATTTGGATATGATTAGTCAAATTGGTGTGGCTTATATTAACACCAAGTATTAATGGAATGCATTAAATATGATTAAGCGGGTTTAAATGTGTATTTAGGATGTTTTAAAAAATGGAATTACATTCAAAATGGAGTTTTGATAATATTATCTTATTTTTAATGAAATAAGTATTTTATGGTGTTTATTGTTTTTGAATGTGATTTGGATTATATTGGAATGGATTATCAAATTGCTTATCTAGAGTGAGGGTGAGGGTTTTTTAGGGAACCTGAAATCCTTCATGGTGGAAAACCATGAGTGATTCCATTTCAGTTTCCAAGGGACCATGCTACACTTTGGATATAATGACCCTAAAAGATTATGTATTGTTTTTGAGAAACATTGAGAGCTATAGGTTATGGTACTTAGGAAGATCGTGAGATCTTCTATACTTCTTTTTTAGATATCATACTTCATGTCTCACTCACATTTGACCATTATAGATTGATCCCTAGGTTCACATTATCATGTGGGGTTTGTTCACTTTCATTAGTCATTTCATTAGTTCATAATTAGATATGACAAGATAAATCATACATATTTATTTATTTTCTATATGATTATTATTATTCTTTTATCACATTTGAAATGTAAGTTTGAAGTAATTTAGAATTTGGTGCCTTTTGATTTCATTTATTAATTCATCCATATTTGGGTTTTTTGGATATCATATTTTATTTGAAATAGAAATCCAGATACAAATAAAAGATTTTACTAAAGTTAAATTTTTTCAAATTGTTTATCCTTAAATTTGATTTTTTTTATAGACTTATCGATTTTAAAGGATAAAATCCTTATGTAAATTTATAGTGGTAACCTACAAGGATAGTAAATTACTCCATATATGTTCCTTTAGTTTGATATAGAATTTTATTATTATGATGCAGGTAAGGGAAAGGGAATGATGAACCCGGGTAGCTCTCCTGGATTATCATCATACTTGGTTAGTTTAAGGAATTATTTTTTGTAATTTTTATTAGTCAGAATGTATATATTAGTTTAGTGGGATATTTTTCCTATTTTGGTTTAGTTCTGAGTTATGAATTTTTATTCCATGTATATGGCCCTTGGTGGAATGTATATATATGATGTCACTTGGTGTAAGGTATTATATTTTCGTATTCTATATTTTTTTGGATGTTTTCATGAGAATTTTGGATTTGATTACGTTAGCATGATCACCAAATTTTATGGATAGGTCGTATCAGTTTACTATGGGAGAAATATCTCCCATGATATTTATAGTGACACCTAGTGCTTATCCCTAGAATATGGTTGTCAAGAACACACTTTGGGCCCTATAACAGACCATCTCGAGTGATGGGTTGGGTTGACCTAGGTTGGTTTATTACAAATACCTAAGGATAAGGTATCATATGTTGATACTAATGTGGGGAACTTCATTCACTATGGATTTCGTGGAAATTTCAACGATCATAAACATTCTATAACACAATTTCACTCAAACCATAATTATATGACCTTTTTCATGGAATTATTTTATTGTAAGCCCTATTGATCACACTTCACACCCATGATTGGGTAGATTTTCCGCATATAGAGAAAATACTTATTTCTATCACTTATCCTCTCAAAATAGAATGCATACCTTGGTTAATTTTTTGAATTACTAATAATTTAATTGATAAATAAAAAATATTAAATTTAATAATCATATTTTAAATAATTATAATTACATTTTAGATCTTATTTTCATGAGAAAAATTGAAAAAACATGTCTATTTTTTTTAATGTCAAATCATTACTAAAATATTTGAGAGTGAAACTCTATTTTCATGAAGAAAGGATTAATTCTTAATTCTAAAGGAACCTGATTGGAGAATTAGATAATTAACCATAGTTATTATATAGTTATTTATTATATTTTTCAACTAAGTTTTCATATCCTCTATTTCTAAAATACACGATCCAAAATAATGATATTATATTAACATAAGTATGATTATGTAGAAAATTGATTAATATTATATAAATATATAATCGGAATCAGTAGTTATTATAAAATTTTCTAGTTTGGGTTGATTCGGCCACCAACATGAACAATGTTACTGTATCATCACATTTTCCCTCATGAATTTGTTTTATCAAATTATTAATAAGAATGTTTTTAATTAAAAATGATTTATTTTTTCAATATGTTTTTACATGGATGAGTTAATAAAAATGAGTGATAATTATAATGAAAATCATTTTTATTGATAAATTTATTGAAATATGTTCATCATAGATTCCATTCTCACAAACCATATTTATACTATATATTAAATTATCATGGTACTATATATATCATTTTACCATAGTGATTACACTTCCTCAATTAATCTAAGAATATTGAATGTTGTATCAGTTAATAGGGGCTTACATCAATGTTACAAAAAATGTAAAAAACAATAAAAATTATAATATATAATAATGGTAATAAATAATAACAAACTAGTATATTCATAATGAATGATAATTAAAAAAGAGTATAAATGGTCAAATATTTGAAAATTATTGTTATATTTTTCATATAGGTGGATAATGAAATTTTATGGATATCATAGATAATGGAAATGTTGTCTTTCTAAATATCATTTATTATTATATATATTTAATATTTTTTACATCAATCTAGAAAAATTATATAATATTTATATATGAACCCCAACATGTTTTCTTATCTTCAATTAATTCATTATTTTTACATTTGGTCCTATTATTTCACCTTCTAAATGATAATAATTCCTTTGAAAAGGATATTATAAATGATACACTGATTATGTCCCTTTTTAAGTCAAGGATCCCATTCCTTAATAAACATGTTTTTCAATTTTTATGTTTTTAATTTTCTCTAGATCGTTGAATAAATATGTTATTTTATGTGAACATAACATTCATTATAAAAAATCATCTTTTAACAATTTCAGTAATGTAATTTCTTGATATCGTTGATCTCTATTAAAATATTTTTACACAATATCATTTTTATACATTTTTATTCAATTAAATTTTACCATTTTGCAATCTATTTTCATTAAAAATATACAAAATAATGTTTTAATGTTTTCAAAGTAAATATTTATTCTCATTATTTATAAATATATTTTTTTCTTAAATATATTGTATCATAAGTGTAATGTATCTTTCTTCCTCATCATCCAAGTAAATGTTTATGAACATCATAAATAATTTATCATCTACTAATATATTCATTATTTGATCAAATGATTCACTATTAATATTATCTAATGATTCCATCAAATGATATTCTCTAGATATATTATGATAATGTCTTATGGATATTTATATTAAGCCTAGTGTTTTCCAAAAAAATATTATGATATGTTGGAATTATAAATGATTATGTGTTCTTAAATCATAAATATGTATCAATTATCCAAATGTAATTTGGGGGTACACTATAGACCCCCCACTACATTGGGTAAGTATTTATATCTCATAAGGAAAATATATATCTGTCAACCATATTGAAATGTTCATAATTTAATGTTTAGACCTTACAAGAATGTTCACAATGATTTGAGTAAACCTTATTGAAATTTCAATAATGTTATATATGGAGATTATAGATGTTTTGTCAATGTTAAGAGTGGAACGTAATGATTCGTACATTTTGTTAAGAGTTAAACTATGTTTACAATTTCATTTCATGAGTATGTTATTCTTCTTTTATCATGGTAGTTTCCATTTGTTACGAAATCCTTACCATAATATGTATATATATATATATTCCATGTAAATCCTTTAATGGACCTCTATCACCAAGAAATAAACTATTATTATACAATTTTACCATGATAATATTATAGGCACATGAATGTTTACTAATGTTTTGACAATATCATTAAAGTTGCTTAATTTAACGATGAAATACTTATTCCATCACATATAAATTATGATCTATGTTTAATTGGGTGTGGTTGATTTATTTGATGTTCGCATACCTCAATGGTGATGTCATCCCCCCTTGTTTTACTTATAATCACTTATGATCATCAATTTATGTCTGTTATTTTTACCCTTACAATGATTCTAAGCTCAAAAATTTTTATATGATTCAATACATTAGTATATTTACAAGTGTATTATCCATAATATTATTATAAATGTATCACAAGTGGATAATAATTTGATAACGTTTATGTATTATTTTAAAATAATATAAAAACTGAGATAATATACATGGACACTGAAAATATGGGTTCTGAAGAGAGATTGATTAAGATACACAGTTTTTACATTATTAGAATGGTGAAAACTATATGTGTGTCCTAACGGATTGATCTCACTTTATATAAAATATCATGTACAAGGATAGGTTTTTTACAATAGATCTTTCAGTACAGTTCTATTTTTCATTAATTGGATCAGTGGTGAAGTAAATTTTCTTTTATAAAATTTAATTATGAATAATAAGATGATTTAGTGTAAATAAATAAATTTTAAAACAAAACTAAGTCAAGTGAACTTAATATATTTCATAGGTAAATGTTATAGTTACATAATTATGGAAATCTAATATATAATTTTATTTATCATTAGATTAAATATATAAATTATTATTTATTAGTAGTATTTTTCAATTTATTCGACTACTCAAACTAAAAGGAGTTGAGTTATCATTGTGTGTGATAGATAGTGAATTGACTATACTAAAGAAACAGAGACTCAAATGAGAGATTGAGTTTATTATATCACTTAAATGGTCACAAAAATCATTAAAACTATAAATACCAATGGTAATTTTTCAAAAATCCGAAGAACTTAGTGGAAGGAAAACAATTTCTTGAGTCCT
Organism: Viscum album; assembly: GCA_963277665.1. Taxonomy (NCBI): domain Eukaryota; kingdom Viridiplantae; phylum Streptophyta; class Magnoliopsida; order Santalales; family Viscaceae; genus Viscum; species Viscum album. The sequence continues at coordinate 230,661,517 of OY728143.1, forward strand.
TAATGAGGAAACAAACACCTTCCTTTAGTAGTATTTTTAGTCTACTAATTATTCAAAAATGTATTTCTATAATGGAAATTATATTTTCTAATATACAATGATCGAATCATGGAAAGGTTGTATTAACCATTTTTTGTTTGGATTGTGTGGTAGTTCAATAGTGGATCCTAGTCAATAACATTAGGGTAAAAAAATGAATTGAATCCATTATATGGGATGAGTTGAAGATGGTATTTTTTAATAAATATCATCACAAAAAATTTTGATATAAAATAGAGATATAAATCCTTTAGACGAAACCAAAAGGTGTTGAATCATTTGGTATATATGAAGAATCCAACACTATAAATTCATGGTATGAATATGTCTTTATTCATGATCATAAAAACATGATAGGTAGTTTTTTTAGTTTCTTAAAAATATTTATTTTAAATTAATTACCTCAAATAAACATTTGTACCAATAAATAAATTGATTTATTTAAACATATTGTACAAAATTGAAATTTTAACATCTCATTATTCATAAATTTAGTTATAATAAAATGAAAAATGTGCTTAAATGAAACCTGAATTTGAAATTTCATAAATAAAATAAAATTTCCCCATCTATATGAAAAAATGTTGGAGTAAACACCTATGAAATTTCAGGAGATAGACATGATTTCTTTTAAAGTTTATATAGATTATCCATAATTATCATGATTATAGAGGAGAGATATTATGTCTTGATAATAAAAATGAAGATATGATAGTCCATAAATCTAAACCACCTACACTGTAATCCATTAATAAAATTTTTATGGACATTGTACTAACCATATCACCAATCAAATGTAAATGATTAAAACTAACAACATTATCCTTGAAATCCTATTGTGTAAGGATGAAACCTTTAGAATTATGTATTCAAGATTTTTTTATCAAGAATTCACATTTTTTATGTTTCAATGATCATTTAATATTAGTGTTTTAGATAAATAAAAAAACACTTATTAAGTAGGAACATTAATTACAAGTGGAATCTTATAATTAGTATTCATTTCCCCAAAAAACATGTTTATGTAAATCATGGTTTCTTTTCATAAAAAATATTCAATAATTTAATCATGAATTCTTGATTTCCATTACCCATCCCTAAAACAAGCCCAGAAAATTTAATATGGGAAAATCACAAATATATTAATATGGTAAAAAAATGTAAATAAAAATATTAGTATAGTAAAAGTCATGAAAAAAATAATAAAAATCATTTTAATCTTAAAAGATAATCATTTTTCCATTAAAATAACATTATATTACTCTTTAGAATCAAATTATTTCCCAGAAAATTCATTATCATAAATATAAAACGCATGTAGTTTGTTTGTGAAATCATCTCCATATAACTATTTAAATAACTCTTTCAAATGTAATAATCATACGGTCAAATTACTTCTATGAATAACCCATTTAATTAGAGCATAATCTAGGTACACTATTTGTATAAAATATTATGGTCTCACGAGTGATATATAATGGGATTCAAACCTTCATAAATATAATAATATAAATATATTATTAATAAAAACCTTGAAAACACTTTTATTAACATGTGAAAAACACATTCAGTTATTAATACATAATTTTCTTATAAAAAGGCTTTTAAAATATATCAACCACAAAAATTTTAAAGAAATCATTTTCATTAAAAAAGTGTGAAAAATTAAAATTTAGAAATTAAAGAATTGAAGTTTCAGGATGGTGCAAAAGATCTCTTATTTATGTCTAAGTTGAAAATAATAAATTTCATTTCAATTTTGTAAAAATAATTGAATTTAGAACTATAAAATTAGATAAATTTATACTTAATTAACAAAAAATTCATGTTTATTTTTCATTATAAAACTCTTATTACCATGTTATGTACAATTACATAATTAATTAAGATCGCCTGAGATATTTTGATGATATTTTCTTCATGAGTCCAAAATGGATTCAGTATATTGACTATAGCCATAAAGGTAATTATTACACAATATCTAGAATATTAATCAGTTAAAAATTATAATTTTAAAATAAGAATTATACTTTTAAGTATAACTATTTTAAATGATTATGAAAAATGTGTTATGTTACAATCATGGAGACAACTGATTGTACATACGTAAGAGTAATGTTTCCATTTCTCAACGATCACTATGGATATAAGGTAAGTATTATTTTATCAATATATAATTATAATAATATCATATATAAAATATTAATTCTTAAAATATTCTTATATATAACATCCAAGTGATGTGGTGATGAAAAACAAAATGCCTAACTTTGTGGATGTAGTATACCACACATATTCCCGTAAAACATTATCATTGTGTATGTGGATAAATATAAATCTAAATGATATATTATAGTTTTAGAATGATTAATATGTTATGAATATAATATATAAAAATTATTTCTACCATTATAACCATTCAAGAGAGACAGTGAGGGAAATAGAATTATGTCAGTTTATGATATAGTAGTCCACTATACACATAAAGGACAATTTCATTTCCCATTTTAAAGATGTGGACATGGGTGTGGGTAATTACGATAAAATAAATAAAAACTACTTATAAAATAGAATTATTATTTTATCGGGTTTGAATATGGTTTTTAGGGACTTGGAATAATAAACAAACAAGAAATACTTAATTAAAAATGATTCCTCTTATTAAAAAAATCCTTCATTTACTTGACACCGTAGAACCACAATTGATTGTGTTATTTATAAATGAAGATATGTAAAATGATTTGTGGATTCTTCCAAAGTATTTGGTAAGGTATTTTCGAAAAGAACTGGTTTTTATTTGTAAACATATCAGAAGAAGAGGTTCCCATTTATCAGAGAGGGGATGAACGCTCTTGAATTTTATGAAAACTATTAAAAAAATATAAGTTAATTCTTAATTAAAAAGGATTAAAATAGAATTATTTAAAATTTAAGATGACTATAGAGTAAAAAAAATAAAATAAAATTTATAATAGGTATGAATATATTTATAACTATATATTTTGGTTTTGACCACAATTTAACCAAGTTATCTCTTAACAAGACAATGTTTATTTTTACCCGTTGAGGGTAAATCTAGTTTCTATAAAATGAATACATATAGATAAATTGAAATTTGTTGATATTTAATACATTTTTTTGTTATATTTGAGTATTTAATATTTTTTATAATTTTATGTCATTTAATAAAATATTATTTACTATAATATATCCATAATCTCTATTTATAGAACTATTAAATATATTGAAATTTTAATTTTCAAGATAAAACATATATGTTAAAAAGGATATTTTACATGATCCATAAATTTTATTGTTATTCTATAAATTTATCTTATTAAATTATGTTTCTAAAATGATATTTATGTTAATATTTATATATCATATATATTTTTTCATTAATAACATAACTTCTATATAAGCATTTTGAGATAATTTAAGATATTATTTTTAATAAAAAAACATAATATAATTGAACATAATTATGATAAATATTTTATCATTGAAAATACTATTTCTACTCACACATATCCTATTGAAGAAATCATATTTAAAATATTACACTTAATAAAAACACGAGTGTGTCATGTTTCATATTTGTTTGAATAATATACTATAAAGTTGTAATATCATATTAGTGGCCCTGAAAGGTCATAAATTCAACCATTGGATTATTATTATCTTGATATAATCATAAAATACGCTTTTATTATATTTATTGGTTATTTAATGGGTTTTATCATTTTTCTGTAACATAAATTTCCTTATTTATACTTTACCATGGTAAAAATTATTATATGTTTACAGTTAATATTACCCAAAAGGACCTATTTACTAACTATAGACCCATTGTTTACAAATATAGAATGCATTTTAAAAATTTAATAAACTAAACTCCAATAATATAAATTAATATTTACAAAGACAAACTGAAGGATAAAATATTATTCTAGAAAACATTCATTGTGAAATTGAAAAAGTAATTTTAATTCAAATTTTAGAGTTCATTTTGAAAATATATAACAGGATTAATTTTAATCAACATAAATAAATTAAATTTTATAAATAACATAATTTTATTTTGTAAATGAATAATGTTTTCCATAAATTTGTTTATTTTTTAGTAATCCATGAAAAATAAATTGTTTTCAAAATTTCTCAAACATTCATCCAATGATAAATTTAACATGATGAATATAAAAATGACATTTATTTTTATAATTAATATTATATAAATATAAAATTCTTCTTTTATAAAAAATACTATAAGATATGTGTTTAATTAAACAGTTTGCATTTTGTTTTTATGAATTACTTAACATATTTATAATGAATATAAATACATAATTCAAGAATAAAAGAAAATAATTAAAATTATTTATGCCATTATTAATTTGGTTGTAACATTCTACCCCCTTTGGTAAATTTTATTCTCACAATATTAATCTCAAAATCTGTAACTAGTGATTGAATTTTTAAAATACATTAATTGAAAACCCACAACATAACATGGGTTTATAAATATTTTTCTTTTAAAGTGTGAAATGAAATTATGATGCTCACCTATGATAATACATACTAGGTTACGGAGTAGGATATTATAAATGGGGAGTGAGAATATATATTGGGTACTGAAAATACCCTCCATTGATAGATATATTGTGATAGAAAACATGGTCATGAGAAAGTTATCCATCACAAAACTATAAATTTATGATGATTTGAAATAACATTTATTTCTATATAAGAAACGTAAACAAGTCGTTATATTGATTCAAAAATATTATTCTGAGGTTGAAAAAATAAATTACTACGTTTAATATGAACATAAGTGTTTATACTTACATGAAAATTAGAATTTCATCCTTTAATAAATTTCCACCATATAATCATTTTTTCTCTTATTGTCTTGTCTTCAAGGTGATTTTTTCATAACTAAATAATTATAATCAACTTCTACTGATGAATCTATACTTAAATTATCTGAAATCAATTCATACATTCTTTAGTAACTAATCTAAAAAACCTTTTAGATAATTAAATTACTTCTCCAAAAAAATAAACTATTATACGACTCAAGAGTAATTTAATCACAAAAATTAAAAAATAATACCAAAAGTTAAACATAGATCATTATAAAGAAATATACATTAAAATTACTCTAAAAAATTCAAGACTAAGATTGACATGAAAAATCTAGAAGGATTTGATCACAGAATCGTCTAGGATAAATTTGAGAATATATCTCTAAATAACATCAATACCTCATTATCTATCAAACCAAAAAATTAATGACCTAAATAACATAATATCAATGATATACTAACCAATACCCTAAATAACATGAATCAACAAAAAAACACAATAAAATCAGATATTCACCCGAAATATATTTGAACCTCATTACCAAAAATTAAATACCACAGTATTGTGTATAATATTATCATATTGGGTTCTTAAAATAGTGAATAAATTACTAAAGAACATTACTTACATAATCACCAAATAATATTTCAAAATCATTGTTATTTATTTGATAAAACTTGTGTTCCCAAAATTAACACATCCCTTATCCATTGATAATTTATACTAATAAACACATTTTCATAATAACTTGGACATCGTATCGGCCAATGGTATTTGATGCACCATTTTATTCCTTCGATTGTGTGATAAATCCTCATGGAATTTCTGTATTTGACGAGTTGTAACCCGTCTTATGATTAATCCATTATCTAAAACTATATTAATATAATCAATAAAAATTTTTAGAAATGTTATATAAATCCTCTGAAATAGCCTTAATATATTCAACATTTAATGAAACTTTTTAACCTCAAAGGATCTCTCATAACATTCATTTTTCATCCCAATACATAATTACCCATAATTAACTCAAAATATATGAAAATTGAATAATAAATGACTACCAAATACCATTAAACATATATCATACAAAATTACTGGAATTATCTCTCATAATATATTTTTTATAAAATCAATACTATACTTATGCTTATAAGACAAAAAATGCCTCTCTAAATACACTTAATAATCTAAGTCATACACAACTTATAACCTAAAAAGGGGTGCACATAACCTTTAACATAAGATGAAAGATAAATTATATACCCATGATTTTATTCATATCTTATCATATCACAATTCCTAAAAACATCATAATCTCTAAAGTTGTATAAACCGACCATTGATGCCAACTATAAGGACCTAGACATATGAATTTTATGTTGCATTATTTTTTAACTAGAATTCACATTCTTAAAACAAAAAGAATCTTTTCGATTAAGCATTTTAAGTAATTGACGTATTATCGAACATATTAAACACATACATTGTAAGTGGAAACGTATACTAAAAATACATTTTTCCTTCCCAATGAAAATTTATAGTAAAACATGGTATACATTCATGATAAATCTTCTTGGCATTAATCTTGAAATCATATTTTCCTATAACCATCTATAAAATACATTATTTTTCTAAAATATTATTTTATGAGAATGAAATTTTCATTATGGTATTTAAAAAGAAAAGAAAATCAATATTTCATTGAATATTATGAAATCCGAGAACTAACATTTTTGTAACAATATATATTTTCATCCAAAAAGTAAATAATTTTTTCTTTTTAAAATATCATTTTCACAACTTCATGAATTAATCAATTTCCATGAAAAAAAATTAGGAAGAATATAAATGAATTTTAGGTACCGTGGTATATAATTCCCATATAAATCTTATAATAACACTTAAAAGGAATCTTATAAATAGAATAACCATATGGTCAATTTCCACCTCTAGGGAAAATAATGCATTAGAGCGCTATCTGGGTGAACCCATCATATAAGCTATAATGGTCTCACCCACATTCTATAAAAGAGATCAACCATTTTTAAATTATATTTATTGATGATATCATAACTAAACACCTTTAATGGTATTTTGAAACCTTTTTACAACACTTTTAAAAATTAAAATATCATTTTTTTGTAAAAATCACTTTTAAAATAAAAAATATGTACACAAAATAAAAATCATTTTTTTTATAAAAAACAAATGAAATAAAATAAATTGAATTTTTTATAAATTAATGATCCATAATGGCTGAAATAACTAAAAATGATATATATGTAAAAATAAATTATTTTTGAATTTTTTAAAAATAATTGAATAAATATCTTTAATTGAGGGTTTTCAAAAGAAAGTCACTTACTTTGGGTCTGAATATTCATCTACATACTTTATCATTTTTAATAATAAAACTAGGTTTATTTATAATTTCTTAAGAAAAATCATTATGTGGATTATTCCTTTTATATCCCTTACTATCCTCTTATATAAAATTACATATTTATTTGTGTTCAATTATTATATTTTGATTATAGTCGGTTCATATGTCTAAAATGCCATTGATAATTTGACTATAGTCATAGAATTAATTATTCCCCCATGTATTGAGTGATAATTTTGAAGAAATTATAATATTTATATATAACAATTATATATGATGATGAAAAATGATATTTGATACAATAATGGAGATGTTAGGTACTACATACACCTTAGTAACGTTTCCATTTTCATGTGGTGACAAAAAATTAATCACATCACTTCGTGGATGTGGTATACAATACGTATGCATGAATGAAGTTATCATTTTTCTGTGAATGGTATGTTAAGACAATATATGATATATTATCATTTGATAATGATTAATATGTGACTAATACCATATATAATAATTATTTCCATCATTATATCCCATCATGAGCGATGGTGGGGGAAAAATAAATACATCAGATAGTGAGGTTGTAGCCTACTTCACATATGAAAGATGGATTTGTTTCTCATTTGATGTATGTAAAAATGAATATAGGTCATTAAAAAAATTCAATTTTTAAATATTATATATTATTTATAATCATATAATGTTTAAATAATTTATTAGAAATGTGGAAGAAAAAAAACTGAAATTCTCGATTAATAACCTTACATCTTATTCATGAAATATCCTTCTCTTTAGACAAGAATCCCACTAAGGATAGTTATAGGAATAAAATTTTAAATAGAATAATGGAAGGGATTCTATGAAGCTATTTGTATAAATATTGGAATAAAAAATGGGGTTTTTTGTTTTATAAAATTCGAAGAAGAGGTTCTATTTTATATGACAGGGGAGTTGAACTCTATTACAATATAAAAATATTGAATTTATATGATATTTTTAATAATTAAATAGTGTAATGTTAGTTATATATAATATAAGATATTTATGGCTCTAAATAACATTATAAAATAAAAAATTATACTATTTTTCCTATATTTATACGCTTTTCTTCTAGTGTTAAACCAAATTTAACCCCATTAATTGTTATCATATCAACATAAATTTTAACTATATGAGGGTCAATATAGTCACTATAAAATGCAAAACTACCGATAAATGGTCCATTTATTATATTTTAAACAATATCATAATAACTAGGATGTGTATAATATTATTATGAATATTTTTTCTTTTAATAAAATAATATATTCAATAAAACATCCTTAATTATAATATATAGAACTATTAATTATTTTGACATAATAATATCATGATAACAGTTATAACTTATGAAAAAATGGTATATTACTAACATTCCAACATGATCAATAAAATTCATTTAATACATTAATCAACTTAAAAAATATTAATTTTTACACTTTTAATATCATTTATTGGATATTTCCATTAATAAAATAATTAATACCTCACTATTATGAAAGAATATAACATTATTTTTTATTTATTAAAAATTGAAAATAAATTTCCATGATTATTATTAGTATATTATTTGTCGATAAACTATTTACAGTCTAACATATCCTTTATATAACACCATATGAAACATATTACACTTATTAAAAATATGAGTGTGATATGTTTTAGTTTTCTTTAAGTAAAATACAACAATGATCATAATATCATCCATGTGTCCCTTAAATGTCATAAAATCGACTATTAGGTGGATTTGAATGAGGTAAAATCATGAAATAATATTTTCGAATGTTTTGGGAACATATAATAGTTCTTATGATTGTATTTTTATCTAAAATCGCTTGATTTACCCTATATTGTGGTAGTGGAATTACAAAATTTACAATTCATGTTGAAAAAAATAAAAAATATCCTACTTTATAAATTTGGAATGACACATTCTCGAAATGGAAACTATTTTTTTAAATTTTTTTTTAAAAAAAATTATAATACAATTAAAAAGGAAATACACAACGAAAAAGTGTTTTTAGAAAAATTTATCTCTTAAAAAAATATTATTTTATATTAAATTGATGTATAAAATCAAATTAAAAAACCATATTTTAATTATTAACAATAAAAATTTTCAAATTAAATTTTAAAAAAATATTGACCATGAAAATGACATACAGTTTTCAATGAAAACATTTATTTTTCACTATTCCTTGAAAAATTAATATTTTCAGAAAATTATCTACAATGAATCCTATGTAATTTATATATGAAAATTTTAAAAAGAGAAATAATTTTGTCAAATTTTATTAATATAATTAAAAATTAATCTGTTAGATAAAATATTATAAGAAATTAGTTTAATGAAACCATTTCCTTTATAATTTGAAAAATACATAATTAATTTATAATGAATATAACAACATAATTCAGGAGTACTAATAAATATAAAAATGATTTATTCTATCATTACATGTGTTGTTACATATGCATAGTTAGAAATATTTTTCAATCATAACATTCATAGATGGTTAGTAACATAATGCTCTGAATTGTATATTTATTATCTAATCTAGAACAGAAAATGTAGAATTTTTTTCTCGATCAACCTGCCCCAATATCATGTAGTTATTCTAAGTGTTTCAAATCACCACCATAATTTTTAGATATTTAATTATAATTTAAAATTATTTATTTAATAATTATTGTATCTATATTATATAAATTATCTCTGGATAACTTTAATAGAATTCATGTCTTTAAAATCTAAGTGTTTCACCTTTGGTTAAATTTGATTTAACATTGGGAATGGATTACATTTATCTAAAGATAGACCACATTAATTATCAGGATAAAAAAGTCAAATTTCATATACTGAATCAACTTATGAACTTCTATTTATGATAGGATTACTGGAAACTTTCTTGAAAATTTTGATCCATTATATAGTTATTTAAACCAATAATGGGGGGGTGGGTGGGGGGTATTTACTTCAATTTGTTTGGGAGATACTAAATTAAGATAATATTAAAAATTTTAATTTTTGTTCTTTTCCCGAATAAAGATACTGAGATTTATGTAGAACCCATACCAATTTTACTTCCCATATAAAATAATCCTTATAAAATGGTTGTCATTGAATAGGGGGTATTAAAGAGATAAAACACATTGGGACTTGATAAGGGTTTCATACACCTAAGTGATTCAATGTGGGTTGTTCTTGCTATCCTTGTTAAAAATAATGGTAGATAAAATCATCCCTACATTGATTATCATGAACATAAAAATCAAGGAATTTAAAATTTAATATCTTCTACTTCTTAGTAATGACATGTTTAATCTATAGAAATATACTCGATTTGTAACATCTTGACTAGGGTTCCATGCAACAATTCCCCGAGCCAGTCACTACATGACCTAATGTGTGTCACCCTATACACTAGAGGCTTTCAACTAGTAGTGAGGGTTTGTTAAGTCATTCATGGGGATATTAAACCCTCATTTATTAAAGTATTATACCAACAAAAACCAATTATGAAACATAGAATCATATATAACTATAACATTACTCATGAAAAAATAAACAAATAAGAAATACAATACTCAATAGAAAGGGAAATCCTGATATTCCAATATGTGTGTCAAATATATATAATGAAACTGAATGTAAAGACACTACGACTCCCTAAGAGGCTTCCAAACCATGTTTGTTCCCCTCATCCAAGGTCTATCCCAAATTAGTAATCCAACCCAATGATTTTTCCCTTATCCAGTCCTACAACAATATAATCTATTTTTGTACCGTTTAGGTATCCCTAGTAGGGTGTGAGTACAGATTATTAGGCCACCACCAATGAGGTCTAAAAAAAGTCCTCGCAAAATTTAATGTGTGAAGTTCTTTATGAAATAATTACAATGCATAAATAACTAGTTATTACATTATTATTTATTCTCATAAAACTACATTAACTCTAGGCATTCCCAAAGATACATTTACATGAATACTATCTTCCTCTCATACATGAGCCTGAAGTATTCCCTAGTTAATATCATTTATTAATACATTCTATAACTCATGCCATAACTGAATGTATTCAAAATTTCTATGGTATCTCAGTACCTGATTTGACTCATTCTAGAGATCAAATTATTATTTTGTGCAGTCGTAACATGGAGTGAAATTATTTCCATTATTTAATTTCACATTTATAAGCCCATTATTAAAGTTACCAGTATCACTAACATAAGAAATATGACCATGTTACTAGGATTACTCAATAATATAATGACCATGTTCTCATTCTTTTTAATTTTATGTAAGATGTCCATGATACCATTCATATATCTCAATTTAGAAGGACCATATTCCTATTCTCATTAATCATAAGTATAATTTAAATGTTACCATGTTTACTTCAAAATTTATAATGAACATGTTCTCATTCGTTCACACATATTTAATTTATAAATAACTACCCACATAAATTACATTAATAAAAAAGAAATTAGTTAAATACATCAAATCTATTAGTTAACTCGACAATTAATTAAGTTCATCAAACCGAATAATTAATTAATCAATCAATTAATCCATATCTAAATTCATATTCCATAATTTATTTTCTAGAATTAATTATCTCAGACTAAATCTCAACATTCCATAATTAAATCCCTGCTTAATTATCTAGATCAAAGGCTGAAAATTAATCAATAATTAATTATCTCAATTTATCCAACAATGAATCTCAAAATTAATCCCATGATTAATTCTCTACATTAAAACGCTTATCTCTTGAAATAAATTTCCTCAAATTAATTATCTAATAGAGAAACCCCCCTAGACTCATGATTATTTCCTTAATTAATCATTTAAATAAACAATGCTTTGATAAATCAATCGGTCATCCTAATTAACCGAATTTACAAAAATATATTTCCAAATGATGCTAGAAAGTCTAAATTTTTAATATACGTATCAAATCCATTACTATAGGAATTTTATTTTACACAACCAAACTTGATTTTTGGATGGATGTTCACTCGATGGAAATCCCAAAATCCAAGCAGCATAATGATGTAAATATGTATTCCTGATCTAAATCCCTAAACTAAAACCAAGTTATCATGATCTATTCAATCTATATCATTATCTATAATCTTATATCTATATCGCGCCATATATTTTAATATATAATGAAATAGAAGATATAATCCTTCAAAATATCGAGGAAAAATAGCATAATGAATGTGAAACACATCGAGATGAGATCCACATAATGGGAGAAGAGCGGATCTTCGATTCAGTCTTTCAATCATGAAAAATGGAGGATATATTAACTTTGAAATCCCTTAAAAAGCACTATAATATTCAAAAAAACATTTATCCCCGTGTCTAGGTTGAAAAGTTAGTGTTTCAGTGTCTCGGGGGATTTTAATATATTTTTTCGGGTAATTAAAAACCACGAGCATGTTTTTCTGGACCGAGATTAATGGTTATTCTAGCCATACACCAACCATGTAGACCTCGTTGTCTAGGGTGAAACTGTTACATAGTTTTGGGTGCATGGTACGTTAAATCGCACACCAGCCATGAAAACCTCTCTGGTTGGGTTCACATGGTTAGCTGGGTTGGGCGCATTGTTTACCCTAACCATGAACCAACTTTTCACAGACCCGTTTTCCAATAGTTTCTCATAAAATCCACCAAAACACACCCCATGTAATAAATACAAACAATGTTACTTAAATAAGCATGAAAACTCCATGTATTCATTCCTGAGATAACTGCAGAAATGGTCATTATTTTACTATGTCCACACATTACAACAACTCATCCTCATGCTTCACTTCTAAGACATTCTATGATTTCGAGAAAAAAAGATAGGGCCATTGAGACCTCATGTCTTCATCCCTTTCCTATGTTTATTATTCAACACATATTTGTTTCAATAAAACACAATTTATGGGCACAGCCTTTCCCAACAACACTTTATCACCATGATTCAATTCCATATATGATTCTCCTCAAAGGATGCATCTATCAAAAGGTCAACCTCATCAACATCGATCACATGAGAAGGGTTGGGGTGATACTGTAGAAGTTGTGATACATGGAAAAATCATTCATAACACTGTATCTAAATGGGAGAGCCAATAAATATGCCACTGGTCTGATTTTCTCATCTATCTCAAATAGTCCAACAAACCTAGGTTCCAACATTCCCTTCCTCTATATCCTACGTTGGCCCAATCTTGGTGAGAACCAAAGGAATACATGATCACTCTCTATAAAACATCAGGGTAATATTTTTATGTTAACATATGGATTCAATCTACTCTGAGACTCAACCACATTTTTTGAATCAATTGTACATGCTCTGATGTCTCATACACTAGACTCGGTCCCAACAACTCTGACTCACCAGCCTCCATCCAGCATAGTAGTGATCTACATGGTCAACCATGAAAAAACTCATATGGTGCCACTTTAGATGTTTCCTAATACCTATTTTATAGTAGAACACCACTAAATCCATGTTCATCTACTAATACCCACAAATTCCAAGCACACATGCCCACAAGCATATCCTCAAGCACAAATATTGTATGCTCTGACTACCCATCGGTCTGTGGGAGGAAATCCATAATAAATAAAACATATGTAATGAGATTGTAACAAAGAAAATTTTAATGAGATAGATTATTTTTAATTTATTTTATGTCATGTGTTTTACGCTACACCAACATTAGCTTGCTCTATACGCAACACCATATTATCTTGTAGTATATGAAACAATGTTCATGGGTCGAGTTACACATGATTTCCATTTTTTTTTTATAGAAAATATTCTACACCCAATTTATTATAGATATTGTTCAATGTATTAATGAAAATTTTTATGATTGTGTTATATGCAACACCAACGGAATATTTCACTACATGCAACACTGACTTGGCTTGCGTTACATGCAAGAGCGACCTTCCTCGATAGCTTGCATTGTACGTGATACAGAGTTTCACTAAACAATGATATATTATTAAAATGGGATAAAAACTAGACCTTATGAATATTATTAGCAAAATTTTTAATTTTAGATAACATTATCATTCATCGTACACATGATATGAGAACAAAATCAAATTTTCTGATAAAATATGTATTTTTTTTTAAAAAATGTTGTTTTACTGCCTTTTGATAGCACACACATTTTAAATATAGATTTTTACATTTTATATGTTAAATTTGAAACATTATACTTTTTCTTTTGAATAATGATATAAAAATTTACTTTTGAAATATTTTGATAAATTTTATATTTTGATGAATTGTAAAAATATGCTAAATTTTAATTAAAACGGCTTTTTAAATTGAGATAATTTATATGGTTAAATTATAATATTTAATTTTTCTAATGTATAAATAGAATATTTTTTTACAATTTAATATAATTTATGTTATTAGAATTAATTTTACATCGAGTTCATTGGTAAAATCTTTTCAATCTTTTCCAATGTTTCCATTTTCTGAACAACAGATTAATTTTCATTCAATTACTAAAACTTCATTATCTATAATTTTTAAAAATGGATTCCATATTTCGAATCAGTATGTCTAAATTATTTTAATAGGATACTTTTATTTTTAGGCATTAGGAATAGTAACTATGGTGAATTCTATTTAAAGAGTTAAAAGTAAATCTTGTAATTAAAAGAAAAAATAATATTATAAAATTACCTTAACCCACATTATAATCTAATTAGATTACTATAATTCTACCTAAAACATACTTGGGTATAAATGGTATCTATTGTAACCCACTTGGATGAGATTAAGACAATTAATTTAAATTATTTATATAAAAGTGAAATATGTCTCACTCAACCATTAACAAATAAATTATTTTTAATATAATGTTATACATAATATAAATTAGATTTCAAATAATCATTTTAAATATAAAATGTTTTTATTTATCATGGTAATTTATTTTTAATTTATAATTAATATATAATTACCTTAATATCATATACATTAATAATGCAAAAATTATTTATTTAGTGAAGAATCTATAATATTGATGTTATTAATATAATAATATCCATAAAAAGTCTCGAAAACTTTACCAAACCTTATTGGTAGAGTCTATATTTACCATAATAATCCAAGGGTCAACGTTTGGACAATTTCGCGCCTTATAAAAGATATTAAGGCAGTTATAATATTTTATTCTAAATGATGTCAAAGTTTTCTCCTAAAAAAATTAATAAATATAACATTTTAAATGTTGTGTTTTTTAGAATAAAAATTCTACTAAATGTATTATAATTAAATATAATAGGTATATATTTTACATAGTATTTAATTATTAATTTTATGCAAAAAAAAGTATATTAAATAATTATACAAAAATGTTGTAGTAATTATATTTTAAAGAAAAATATCAAATAAATGGTTTTAAAAATATTAAATTAAATAATATATGAACTAATTTATGTTCTCCATGAATTTTATAGATGAATATATCATTATTGGAATCTATTAAATATTTTGTTTTGAATCTATCATCTGTGTGGATTTTATTTAAATTCAAATACCTGAATTGTGTCATAATTGACACTATAGTTATTTTATAAAAATAGCATATTATTAAATTGATTAAAAATAACATAAATATTTAAAAAATAAAAAATTGAAACTTATATTGTCTAAAGTTTAATAAAGTATAAAATTATGCACAATTAACAACACATAATTATGTATTTTTATCCATTTAAAATTTAGAATATTATTAACACAAATAAAATTAAATAGATTAAATAAGGATAAATCAAAATGATAATGTTTAAAATAAAATCAAAACATGTATAAATTTTATTGTATGATGATATTTCAACTCTATCTCATATAATTTACGAATTTTTTTCATTTTGGTGGGTTTTTATGGGGGATTATTTTATTATAAATTAATATTTTTTAAGTTACCAAAAGTTCCCTCTCCTCTCTTGTAAAAGGGTGCCTCATCCCTCACCACAAAACTCCATTTTGTTACTTCAAACTCAGCCAAAACCATTAAATTTAAATTATAATCTTATATACAAACCTACTAGAGGTCATGGTATTCTTCAATGACAATATTTTTTCCCTAAGGGGAGGATTAGAAGAGGCACATCAAATTAGAGGTAATATCCTTTACATATTCCTTCATACTTGTTTCTTCTTATAATTAATCTATATGATTTATTTAATTATTAAGTAATAAATCTAGTATAACATGTATATTGATATGTTATTATTAATATGAAGCAAACATATTTTATATAATATCCATTCTATGAAAAATGAAATCACCACACGTAGGACTACATGGCCTACTGTCTCAATGCAGGGGTGTCGTCTATTTTTCATCACCAACATTCATGGATGGTTATAATGATGGAAAAAATAACAATATATGATCTTTGTAAAATTATATTGATTCTGAAATATTTTACACTTCAATACAATTTCAAATTCATGTGAATGATATCGTCCCTCGTGCATACGTACGGTTTACCGTCTCTACAATTTGATGCGATTCATTTTACATGATCTTCAATAAAGACTGATTATATAAATGAATTCAATGAATAAATTTGATATATATTATATTAATTGCATTTTAAAAATGATATAACAATAAACTTAAAATAGTAATACGAATTTATTTTACAAAACATGCATAAGAACATAATGTCGTTAACACCAGAATAACGAGTAACAAGCAAATGTTACTAATAAACAGATAACAATATGACCATATATGATATCATAAAAATTACTATGATTCTTGAATAATTCAATGTCATTATTTAAATCTTTATACAGGAGGTTTGTATATGTACAAATCATATCGGACCTAATGTAAGGAAAAATCTTGCAATCACATTTTCATCTGAGATTGTTTATACTTAAGCATTTACTGAGGAATATTTATCATCTACGTACATGTTTCCTAAATATGTAATATTATTTATATCATCCTAAATTTTTTAAAATCAAATTTTACTCATTAGAGAATGATTATTAAAAGATATGAAAGGAATCTTCTGTCATTTTTGGTATGAGAAACGTTCTGACTTTTTCAGAAAAAGTACGAGAAGAATGTTTTTTTAACATATACGACATTAAAGGATTTTTATAGTTTCATAACACCTTATATCCATGAAGATTACTCTACAATATTTCATGATTATTTTCAACAAAATTATTTTCTTTAAAATTGCATTTATTTTTTAATAAATTAAATTATTTAGAAGAACAAAGGAAATTTTCCTTAAGTATTTATTTAAAGGGATTTATCAAAACTATTTTCCATATACGATGACATTATTTAATATGGTTATGATTCTAGTATAATATCTCTATTATTTACATGGTTTGATTTTTTTATCATGAAATTATTCCATTTCTTATATGGATTATGTTATGATGGGATGATGTTTATGAAACCCATTTTATTTGTTGGGTTATGATGAATGATTTATGTTTATTTTGTGGAAAACATAAGAATGATTTAATTATGATATGGGGGGACCTATATCTCCCTCCAATGCATTGGGTAAAGATTTATATCTCAAGATATAGACATGAATAGAACATAAGGTAAATTTGGGTTCTGTAATATATGGTAGGAATGGAAATTAAACGCAGTTCAGTAATAGACATTGTCCACTATGATGGTCTTGGAAAAAATGCCTTGGATACTGTGGAAATCATATTATGTGCTTAATGGTCTGCCATAATTTCATGTTTTATTCCCATTCTTATTTTTCATGAATAATGTTCCCTTATGATCTATGTCTTGCATAAAACCATGATTTATTTCAAAACTCACTATTTTGATGTGTAAACATCTTGTTTATGAATTTAAGTTCAAATATATATGGTTTGTTTTATTTTGACCATGATTACCCTTACTGAGATTTGGATCTCACCATTTTTTTACACCAAGATATAAAGGAAGGTTTTAGGTAGGAATAAAAAGGGGAAGATCTTTATAGGAGATATTGAAGATCTTTCACCATGTTTAGAAGATTATGTTACGAGTTTCCAAATACACTATACTAATATGGTCATTGGGTGTCTGTTTGTATCATGTATTATGTTTTCTGAAAAATTAATGTAATTTTAAAATACATCAACCTTGGGTCTCTACAGTTGGTATCAGAGTGATCATTTAGTCAACCTTTGAAAACTAGGATGTGAAAAAATTTGTGAGATCCCTATAAATATTATAAGGTGTTTCTAGGGATGTACTTAAAGATAAGTATATGTAAATGTTAAAGTCCTTTAATTATTTCAATGATCTTGAATAACCTAGGGTGAACCTAAGGTGTCATGGATTAGAGATGGTTTCATATGTTTGAAATCTGATATGTGACTTTTTATGATTATGTGATTCATAATTATTTTAACTGTTTCATACACTATGGTTTCTGGTCTTAGTGAATAAAGGGAACCCGAATGAATTGTGATAATACTGAATCTGATGAAAAAATTGGCGACCACGACCAACTAAATTGTGTAATTCCTAGAGATAAAGATATTGTTATTATTCCAAATCAATCATAATAGTATATGATTAACAAGGTGTACTTTAGTGGTATTCCAAAGTCATAAAATATTAGGAAGATGGAATTTTATGCATGTTCGCATGGTGAAGAATGTAAATAAAGACTAAGTTTTCTAAAAATCGTGAAGAAGGGAAGGAGAACCTTGAGGAATACCTAAAATGGAGAAGAATTGGTTATCGGTGTGGCGAAAGGGTCATACAGTGACATACTATCATAGAGTTCAATGTCTTATATGGGGAGAACACCTGAATTACCCTACAAAATGCCCCTAACTAAGAGGTTACATCTCCATAGAGGATGGGCCTATTACATTCCAATCAATCAATAGAATGGATTGAAGTGTTTATGTTTTGGTATTCAAGTATAATTTTGTGGAGGTACATTTATGGTATTATGGAATACATGAATATCTAAGGTCCATTGTGGTTTTCCATAATAATATGGTATTGGTAACCATGAAAAGAGATTAAAATATTTTTGGAAGGCAGATGTTATGCTTATAATGATTGGATAAAGAGAAAATATTATGTTTTCTAGTTTTAATGAAATCATGAATGATAAAAGGACAAAGTGATATCATGGATTTAGTATACACTGTTTTTGGTATTTTTGGTGTATGGAAAGAGTTAATTTTGAAAGAATGCATGTTATCACTAAGGATCAACGGTAATTTATGTTATAATCATATTTCAAGTCAATTCATGATGAATTACTTCAAATGTATGGATTGTGACCAATAAGATACATCATGTGATTTATGGGGGTCAAATGATGGTATTCACATGCTTGTTATATGACCTTTCTAGTAATTATTTTCTTTTTACTAGGAGATTGGACAAAAGTATTTTGGATAAAACTAAAGGTTGGAATGGATTTATTTGGACATCAGATTGTCTTGTTTATGGCTACAACATTATTTTTATTATTTATGGAATGTTATAATAGTATAGTTTTAGAAAAATGACAACCTTCACAACCAGGGACAACCCATCGTATCGGACAGGGCTGTGAGTATCGAATCCATATATGAAGTGCAACATGCCATTATCGCCTACCACTGGCCTACAGGAAGACCCCAGTTAGTTAAAATTAGTTTTATTAAGAAGTGTGATAGACGAATCATAAGTCCATTTTTGGAACCATATACGATTAATCTCACCCTAGATGGACTTATGTATATTTAATAACTTGTGCTATCCTTTTTTGTGATAGAGACAGATGGAATAACCTATCATTCTATAGCATGATCTTCTAACACTTCCAGAATGGTAAATTCAACTTCATTTCATTAAATAATGTATAATTGTAAATTGTTCATGGAATGACCAACGATGATATTACACTAAAATGAAGTAAAATTTTTTCCTTTTGCAAAAACTCATCAACTGTAGAAAAATGATCTTTATAGAAAAAACTTTTATCCTAGTACCATCATATTCAATGAATCATATGGTACCTTAGATCATAAAAAAATTATGTCATTGTGGTTGTCGGACTTTTCTTATCCATGTTCTATTCCACACTTCATGAAAACACGATGGTTAGATTTCTCTTCCATATTAATGTTTTCACCTCTATTCTCCTATGTGGAAACCCAATGATTAATTACTTTGGATAACTGTTATATTAAATATTAATTTCGTATAGTTATGTTTTAGTATTCTGTTTTGTGATGTTGGTTTCTATGAAATAATATTTTAAGTGATAATCCATTTATAACCCTAACAAATTTCTAGGGTGAAATTCATTTTAAGGGGGGTAGAATGTATCACCTCTAGATTTTAGGGGATATATTCTTTTTATTTCTTTGATTTCTTGTGTTCTACACTACAACAAGATATTATTTCACTATATGTAACACCCTCTTAGCTTTCAGTATACAAAACACTATTCTTGGATCTTGTTACACACAATTTCCATTTTTTTGATAGAAATTATTCTATGCAACATTGAGTATAGATTTTGTCCAATATCTAAATGAAATAAGTTTGTATTATGTTATACACAACAACAAAGATGTATTTCACTACACATAACACTAACTTGGTATGCGTTACACGAAAGAGTGACCTTCCTTGATAGCTTTCATTGTACCTGATATCGAGTTTCACTAAACAACTATATATTATAAAAATGGGTTATAAACTATCTTTTATGAATATTATTAACCATATTTTGAAATTTATAAAACATTATCATTCATCTTACACATGATATGAGAGCGAAATCAATTTTTCAGATTAAATAATAATTTTTATAAAAATGTTGTTTTACTTCCATTTGATGGCGCAACAATTTTAAATAAATTATTTGAATTTTTTATAAGTTCATTTTGACAAAATAAAATTATTTTTTGGAATTAGAATATAAAAATTTACTTTGGATTAATTTTTGATATTTTTTCGACACATTTCATATTTTGATGAATAGTAAAAAATGATAAATTTTAATTAAAAAAATCATTTTTTATGGAGATAATTTATATTTTTCAATTATAATATTGATTGTTTTAAAAGTATTAATTTAATATATTTTACCATTTATTATAATTTATGTCATTATCATTAGATTTACATTGATTTCAAAGGTAAAATCATTTCAATCATTTCAATCATTTCTAATGTTTTATCTTTTAAAGACTGTTTTCTAAACAATGAGATTAATTTTATATGAATTACTGCAACTTCTATGTTTTTAATTTTTAAAAATTGATTCAACATTTGGTATCTTTAGGTCCAAATTATTTTAATATGCTACTTTTTTCAACATTATGAATAGTTTCTATGGTAAATATTATTTACGACAATTAAAGGTAAATCGGGTAATTAAGAGAAAAAAATATTATACAATTAACATAACCCTTGCATAATATTATTGGAAGATTATATATCTCCCTAAAACAATCTTGGGTCAAAATGGAATCCATTAGAACCCACTTGAATTATATTAAGAAAATTAATTTTTTTCATTCAATGAAAAGTGAAATATGTCTCACTCAAACATTAATAATTAAAATAATTTTAATATAAGGTTATACTCGAATATAAATTAGATTATTAATAAACATATTAAAGATAATTTTTTTATTTATCCGAGTAAATAAATTTTTATTTATAAGAAATATATAATTACCTTAATAGGTTATACATTAATGATGTAGAAATTATTTATTTAGTGAAAATTCAATAATATAGTTTTTATTAAAATAATAATACCCAACAAAAGGCCTCAAAACTGTACCCAAACTTATTTGTAGATTATATCTAAACCAAAGTAATCCAAGGTTCGAATCTTTAACCATGTGGAGCCTTATAAAAGAGATTATGGAAGTCATATTATTTTATTTTAAAGGATGTCAAAGTTGTCACCTTCATAATTAAATAAATATTATATTTTTAATGTTAGGTTTTTTAAGAATATAAATTTGACTAAAAGTATTCTTATGAATGATATTAGATTTATCTTCATCATAGTATTTTATTATTAATTTTTAATCAAAAATAATTATATTAAATAATTATACAAAAATGTTGTAGTAATTATTTTATTAAGAGATATATCAAATAAATGGTTTTTAAAATATTTAAATAAATATTATATGAACTAATTAATTCTGATATTAATCAATTAAATAAACAATACTTCAATAAATCAATTGGTCAAACTAGTTAACCCAATTTAAGATAATCAATTTGTAAAGATTTCTAGAAATTATACAATATTTCATGTCTGTATCAAATTAAAGACTATGGGATTAATATTCTAGACCACCTACCATGAATTGATGATGGATGTTCACTTAAAAAAATCCCCAAAATTCATGGAGGACAGCAGTGTAGATCTATATTTAGGATCTAAATCCCTAAAACAAAATCAGGATATTATGGTATATTCCATATACATATTTTCCAAAAATCATTGTTCTAGATCTCAAAAAATAGTTTTGTATCTAATAAAATAGATAAAATCATCCATCAAAAGATCTAGGGAAGTGAGGGGAACTAAAGGGAATCACATCTGAATGAGATATACCTACCAGGAGAGGACTGGATCATTTATTCGGGCATTAAATTTGAAGAGTGATGTTCATACGTTCTTGGAAACCCTTAGGAATGATCAGTAATTTCCAAAAAAAACATTTATTCCTAATTCTAGGTCAAATATGAGGTGTTTTTGGGGTTTATGGGATATTTAAATAATTATTCGAGTAATTAAAAATAGTGTGCATGTTTTTTCTAAGCAACGGTGCATAGATAATCAAACCATGAACCAACCATGTTGACCTCACTGTCTAGGGTCACACGATTACCTTGGTTTGGGAACATGGTTTTTCAAACTATTAACCAACCATGTGATCCTCACATTCAAGGTTCACTAGGTAAGCTGGGGTGGTCTCACAGTTTTTCTTAATCATGCACCAACCATGCAAAAACCCTTTTTCTAAAAATTTGTTAATAAATCCACCCAAAAACCCCACAAGTCGTAACACCCAAAAAAGGTACATAAAATAGAATTAAAATTACCTATATTCTATAATGAGATAACTCCAGAATTTTTTTGGATATTACACAATTATACTCAAGGATTTACCGTCATTTAGATATCATCAAATAATAGTGAGAATATAAAATGTACCCATTACTACCATTCATAAATGATATGTGTACTATTATTATTTAGATATTCCATTAAAACAATAAAATTTGCATTCTAGATTCATATATCTAATGAATATATTCTATATATATTACCATGATCAATTTCATAGTTTCATCATATAATTTATTGTCATAAATATCATGATTAAGGAATAGCATTAAGATCATTTATGGATTGTTCTAAAGATCCTAATAAATAAAATAATGTATACTAAATAATGAAATTTTGAATTTTTTTCTTGTATTCAGTATCATTCTCAGGTCATGTTAAAATATTTTAGGGTATATATTTGGATCCTTCATAGTGATATGTTGTCAAATAATGGAAAAAATGATAATAACGTTGATTTGTTGTAGTGATTGATGGGACATATACTATCAATTATCTATGACGAATTTCTACTGATTATCTATTACACAAACCAAGTTAACTCATCTGGGAGATATGATCATCATGATAGATAAATTTGAATATGATTTCAAATATATCAAGATTATTTTTGTCTCTAGACTAGTTCATTCAATACCCTATAGTGGGGATGTTTTTTTCATTTTTATTAATTCATAAAATAAAGGATTGGGATGTGTTATCATTCAGAATATCATATTTTCAGCTTATTCCTCACATAAGTTTATGATTCATGTGAAATTTTACTTGAAACGTGATTTATTTATCATGGTAGAGATAAATTAATTAATGATATAGATTCCTAATTTTTATAGGAAAAATGGTGAAATATTTATTGATTGAATAATCTTAGCATATATATTCACAGTAAAGGTGTTATATAGGGGTCAATGGAGTTAATTGGAATTGACCAGGGGCTATGACTTATAGATACATTATATCTATTAGACAAAAAACATGTTGGTTAATTAATTGTGATGGAATAATTAATATACCTTATTGATGGTGATGATTTAAAGTGTCCAAAGAATCCTTGATTTTCAAATGAAAGACCTTGAAATCACGAAGTAAGGGGAGAGATCCTATATTTTTCAATTAATTTATCAAAATTATATATTTTCAATGATCTTGAAGGCCTGTAAGTTAAATATTGAGAATTATAAAATGGTAGAAAATATTTCAGAGTTCATCATTTACAATGAAGAAATTATATGATTTCAGAAATAAACAGGACTTCCATCAATACAATAATTCAATACGTATTTTGTGGATGATCGAAATAACTCCTAATTACCATTTTATTTTAGTAGCATAATTTCATATACTGATCTCATTAATAATTTCTTTTGGGACAATATAAATTGAGGGAATAGAGATTATATATCTTGATGCGTAGTTTTCTAACAACTAAAGGCAGAATTTCATAAATCCAATGGTATGATACAATAATTACATATACCAAAATGTAAATTGTAGATGAAATTAAGAATAATTTAATAATAATTACATAGACCATTAAAGTACATAATTCTATTTTTTTTATTTATTAGTTCACAACTTCTATTAATTTAATTTATATTAAATACGATTTCACATGAACATTTCTTCATTATAAAAATAATGGAAGTAGTTAGACTATATGGAGTAACACTACAAACTATTTCAAATCATATTCAATAGTGTACCTCAATGTAAAAGAGAATAATATAACACACGATAGTTATAGATATAAAATTTATAAATGCCTTTCCTCATCAGAATAATGGTCAATCAAAAATAGAAATTCAATCATTGGATGATAAAATGGGATCCTTATCAATGGATTTCAAAGGATTACAGATTCAAAAACTACATATGGTGAAGATGTCATATTACAATATTCTCGAATCATAGATCCAAATGGAGTCATATTATTCTATATATACAATGGGTATCAAAAGATTTTATGATTGATTATAGTGATAGGAATTAATTTGGACATTATGTTATTCTTGAAATGAAAAAACACCAAATTTGGAAAAACATATCAATGAAATGTATTTTTAAATAATATCTTTGATAGTAATCATTAATGATATGTAATGTTTTATATTTTACAAACATGTTACACCGAATATATCCTTATAAAATTTTTTTAGGTTCATAAATAATGGAATGATTCGCCTAAGATGCATTGATCCCTTCAATTTTCTAGATCGTATTGGGACAATAGCCCAATTACAATCAAAATGATTATTCTTTTCATGAGTTAATAATGTGTTCCAAATATCTATTTTAATTAATTAAATACTATATCATTAAAATATAAAAAATATAATGCTTTTAAATAGTAACATCGTCATATATATGATGAATAATCTGTAGAAATCATGGATCATTGAGAGAAATTACTATTTAACATGACCACTTATTTAGTTAAAGTCAACTAGATGAATCATATTTTTGAGGAGGATACATGGGAAAATAATTATAGTTTATTTTATATTTAAACCCATTTATTTTAATCATACTAATGTGTTTTCAATGGTGAAATGGTTTTTGGTTGTGTAATGTAATACCCCATGTTTTTACCATGTATTTTTTCATATAGAACAGTTCAATATTTGATCAATCATTTCGGCAGAAAAATTTGTGTAAGAAACATCAATACATTATATATATATATAATATTAGAACAAATGATAATAAATAACACATTAAGATAATAAAAAATAAAATTTCAAAATAATATGTTTATTTTGTATAATATAGTATATAAATAAAAATGACAAGAATTTTTTTTTATCCTCATAGTTATATACGAAGATGATCACGAAAAGTAATTATATGTAAATACATAGGACAATTGAATCTATAATATAAAATTCTTGATAAAATTAAATGAATAATATGAACGATTCTATGAATACATGTATTTCTATATAATGGAATGAAATTGTATAGTTATGAATTTATTTTTTGGGAATATGGTTGTTTGAAATAATTAATTATGAAATATTATCATTAGGTGTACATATAACCTATAGACTTATTGAACATATGAAATTATTAGTAACAAATTTATAATAACATAATTAAATAATAATAAATAATGAAAAATATAGTATTTATTTAATATTTTATTTTATATTTTTACTTGTTAAAAATTATTAATAATATTACTACAATTCATTAGTATAATTTATTTACATGTTTTAAAGAATGAATTTAACACAATGTTTTGACAATTTTCCATGTTTAGGAGATAAGTATAAAATTTTAATGAGATAAGTTTAAACAGCCGCAATCTTAATGAAGAAATACATTACATCCAAATATTTATTAATTGTTATGAATTTTTAACATAATAAATTAAATTTAATACTTTTAAATGATGATAATAATGAAATAATTCATGTTAGGATCAATATTATTTTCAATATTTTATTTAATATTTTATATGAAAATATATTACAGAACGTTCTTAATTAAAATGCCATTTATATATATATATAATGCATACATTTGAATGTTAAATTTCTAATATTTAAAAATAGAATTAGAATAAAGTGGCTTTATGTTTATATTCAAAGAATTGAAATTAATAATGGATTACAATTTCATTTTTTAACATAAAATTTTAATTATGGAAAAATTGAATTGGAAGGATTAAGGTATATATGTATAAAACCTAGATCAACTATATTATAGTAGATTAAAATATCTTGAATCCTATTTTATAAATTTATGGACAAGAGATTGATTTAAAAAAACATATCCCACCTCTATTATTTGTATACTTTTTATCCTACTTCCTTTTAAATATCAAATCTTATATATTATGTAATTGGAATTTATTGAAATTCTACTCAAAAACCTCCTCTAAAAGGACCCCAACTCTACCATATGAAATCCACCGTTGGACTTCAAATATCTGTTGAATATTTTCCATTTTATTCCTTCCTGATTTATTCATTGATGTTTTTCATCATCCAGTTTCATGGGGAAACCCAAATCCTTCATTTTGAAGGAACTATTTCCATGGAGTGAATCCATCAATATTCTTCCCTATATTTTAAATATATTTTTCCATTATTGTATCATATCCACTCATTAAAAATAAAATTATACACACTGATGATGTTATATTATCATTGTTATCATTCTTGTAAAATTACAATACTACTATATAAATGTAATGTCTTACTCATCCTATAGCATAACATGTTCTTATTTCGATCAATCAGACCACAAAAATGATATTTGTAATATTATTCTCATATTTTAAAAAATGAATGAGATTCAAGACATTATTATTGGAAATAAATTATATTGAATATAAATATATATTTTTAATATGGTTCTAAAGATTTATCCATGAAAATTATTGATCATTATATCATATTATTATCAACAAATTTCCTGAAAAAGATCATCATGTTTTCAGTACTCACTTACCATACTCATATAATCCATCAAATGAACATCATAATAAATTAAAATATATTTATATAAAGTATTAAAATAAAATTATTTATATATAAATGATTAAAATATTATCAATTAATAATGTACCATATCTGATTTTCAAAACATGTAATAATCATTCAATATTATTGACATCTAATTATGAAAATGAACAACAATTAACATGTATATATATAATTAATCATTACAATTTAACATTTTAGAAAATTAATCATATGTTAAAGGATCTTGTATATGTAATTAATATGATTATTATTATTTTAATATATGTCCAACTACTTCTATGGAATTTAGAAGTAATTGATATGGGTTTCATTACCATTGTCATTTTTAAATAGATATATTTTTATGATTGAATTTACATTTTTCAAATGTATGTTACTAGTTTATCTCAATTCTCATACATTTTCTTATCCTCTAATTATTTGTAGGGATTAAATTACTTCTTAATATTTCACATTAATTTTTTAATAAATTAGACCAAAAGCATGCTTGTATGCAAATTAGACCTCACATATAATTTTTTATTTAAATAGTCTTTTTCCTATAGTTCCCAAATCTATTTTTTTATAGATTTAATTATCTATAATTTTTTGATTAATTTTGGATTATAATTTTTTACATTGCATTAATTATAAAATGGATCTACTTTTAACATTTTTGGAATAATCTTCTTCCAATAACTTTATCTTTCATTGAAATGGTTTAATAGAATATCCATTTTAAATAACAATAATTATAAAAACTATTTCCGAAAACCGTCATAAGAGTTTATAAGAATCATTAAATTAGTTAATTCATTGTTTTAAAAATATGCATAGATTATATTTTCGATAAAATATTTTCATTCTAAATAAATGGTATAAAAAATATAAACTATATTTCATCCTCTCAATCCATGTACATTTTAATTCATCTATAAAATTTTTATTCATCAATCTCAAAATCATTTATTGTTTCTAATGTTTCAATTGTAATTTCATCTAAGGATACCATACTCATTATTTATATGGATTTCATATGATAATTACGTATATTGTTTTACATAATACTTTATGTTTACCCATAATATAATTATGTTGTGATGGAAATATAATTTTTTTCTTATTCATAGGTCACACATATGTATTTTTTATCATTATGTGATGTGTGGGTCTGATATAGACATGTATAACATTTGGTAAATCATTATGTTCCATGAGATAATAATTTTATTCATGGACTTAATGGAATTATTTAATATGTTAAGAATGAAACTTATTAGAATTTTCAAACTGGACAGTGTGTGCCTTATTGAAATGTTAACTATTTTTTGTTTGGGATTAATTTGTATTTTCAAAATATTAATATTAGTCCTTATTGATATATCCAAAATATTATGAGTAATATATTTTTATGATTCCAGTAAATTCTGATGTTATTCACCCAGACTAATGGTTATTATCCCATATTACCACCTTCTTTTCTTATGAAATATGTATTATTCACCCATGATGATTTTTTGTGGACCTAATTCCCCATTTTATTATCATTTAATTAAAAATTTCCCCAATGATGACATTCATATATCCATATTATTGAATCATGTTTTTACCCACCAATTAATTATTTCTAATGATATGATGAAATTTCAATACCATTAATCATCATTTATTAACAATTTGTCATTGGTTATGATTTCCTTTTATTATATTCTTATAACAAGAACATGCTATCTTGTAAGAATATTATAATTAATCTCACTAATTATCTTCTATTTAGGACTCTTAATTCTTTATATTCTTAAAATTTTACCTTCCCCATTTCTTATATTTCCATTCCACATGAATTTAAGAGTATTATTTTATATGACATGATTATAAAGGTATAACATATGAATAATATCTTGTTTAATTTAGTGTAATTATTTTAAATGAATAAGTGAATGAAACAATTATCAAAACAAATTAAACATAGGAGTTATGGGTAGTGATTTTTTGAGACATAATTATTAAATTATATGTATTATCTTAAATATAACTTTACATTAATTGTATATTGTCACTATGTATCTGAGAAAATTATTATTTTCTATATTTTTAGTGTTGAATCTCTAATTGTAGGTCTATAGTGGGTCACTCCCCATAAAAAATTATTATTACAATAAATAGTTATGAAAAATTAACACAAATAGATAATTCTCTATCCTTATCTATGTAAACATTAATTTATTATAATGAAAATTAAAATAAATGATCATGATTTGTTTTAATTAATTTATATGTGTAAAAAATATAAAGAAACTATGGCCAAAATATTGAATTTGAGTTATAGAGATTTCTAATCAATTTATTTTTGTTTCTTTTATTGCTAGGAGTTTGTTAAATCCTTTTTAATTTTTGAGTTCTTTTATTATATACTCAATATACAAAAAAATTTCATCCTCGTATTGGATAAACATCTGTTACATTTTGTCACATTCAAAAAATTTATTATTTTTTATGACTATCATGTAAATTTATCATCCTATATAAAATATATTCAATCCCTTGATATTATCAAATTATTTATTCACTGATAATAATTAAAAAGTATTATTTTTAAGTCTACCTAATCCTATATATATTATACTTTCAATTTTTTCATGTATGGTTCATTTAAAATAATTATCCTCATACAAAATCGTTACTATATGAACTTATTATGGTGTATTTTATTTTTATAATGAACCAATATATTCATATTTTTATCCCCATTTTAGTTCAATATATCTCGTCTTAATTTAATTTGACTATCTAGAAAGATAAATTAGAAAATACTATTCTATAATACCCGATCCTTTATCACTGAAATGAAATGTTTTAGTTCTTGTCAATATGTTTTAAAAGAAAAATTAGTTTATCATGCATTGAGTTTTGTTTCATGTACGTTGACTTAAAAAAACAATAGTAATGTTTTTTGAATAAATATTTAATTATTTTCTAAATACCACATAGAAAATTTTACCCCCATAATCAATTACACAATAACTTACATTACTTTAACATAATTATCACTCAATCCATTATATGTCTCACTCATATCCCAATTTATCATTCAAAACTTTAAATATATAAAATTATGATTTTAAATTCATCTCTACCAATTTAGAATCTATAATCTTAAATATATGACATATATTTCATGTATATATTTTAATTGAGTATCTTTATTCTTCATCTTTCTAAAATCATTCTTATTTGAGTAAAAATTCAACTTGATTCATTCTAAAAAAATTATTTAGATGTTATTCCAAACAACTCCATAGCTAAAACGTTGAAAATAAGAGGAAATTCATCATTTTATTATGTTATTTTAGGATTTTAATGAATGGTTTAATATTTAGGACATTTATAAATAGTTTTTTGGATGCTTTGTAGGGGCTTAAATGGCTTTAGAGATATTCAAAAGATATGGAAAACTATAATGACTCCGTAAAATCCATGCATGGTAATGTGGGGTTCTCCAATTAGGAACATTGTTGGTGCATAATATAGAAACTCTATAAGGTAACTATGTCACATTAAAATTATTGAGGAGGTTGAAAATCACATGGTTAGTAAAAATATTCCAAAATATGGATCTTAATCATGTGATGGAATTATTTAAATCTAAAAACTTTATTTTTAAATAGAAAAAATCCATGAAACACAAATTATTATTCTAATATCATAAAATGTTAACCATCATACCTATTATATGAGATTTTATATATTTAATATCTTATAGATACTTATTTAAAATAAAATTTAAATGTTTGATATGTGAAATCTATGATAAGAACCTTTTAACAAACTCTTATTCTAGATCTCATCATTTTTTCTAAATCGAATTATAAAATTGGGTTTTATTTCTCAAATAAATTGTGTAGATCATGTTATTGTTAGATTTATTTTTTATTTATTGACCTAATGGGAGGATGAGCCATTACATAATGTTATAGTTATTTGATTCTTAATGAATGGAAACTGATGTATGTAGGAAACGTTTATCTCCATACTTTCCCCAAGAATTTATATTCACGGATTTGTAAATTGATTTAATAATTTTTTTTAATTGAAAAAATCTATTTAATTTTTATAAATATACATTACATTATGGATTTCAAACTCTAAAATTATGGGTGACTCATATAGTGTGGATCATTATATCGTATAAATAAAAAAAATATTTTGAATTGGAAATGATTGGTCTTAGGAAAGGTCAAATAGATGGATGGTAAATTTTTATTTTAAATAATCAACATGTTTTTTGGGGTTTCACATAGATGCTAGTGATATAGGGGAAAATTACTAAGCATTTTTTTCATTATCCAATTAGGATAGGTTTTCCACTCAGGAGTTAGAACTTTTTAATGGAAGGATTCAGGAATGTGTGTGTGAGTCTGGGGTTAGGTATTCCTTGTGGAAATTATTTTCTAAACATATTGTTTAAATGAAATTATCGTAATAACCATTTTTATATAGTTCAATAATATTATATATATTATTGTAGGGTAATTGTTTCATATCCTAGTAGTGAGCATGATAAGACTGGGAAATTTTCTATGGAGTTAATATATTAAGACACTACATATGTTGAATGGTATGAATGAAAATTCTCTTTATAATAATGTAGGTAAGGGAAATATCTCAAATGTTACTAGAAAAGAATGGTAATTTTATGGTTAAGGATAGTGGGATATATAACATGAGATTTAGCCTTATCTAGGTGAATTTAGTGGTTCCTCCTTCAATTCATGATTCGTTCATTTCCATGTATTTACTGATTCCAATATTGTATCTTCTCATACAACTACAAAAAAATTTCAATTATATTTCAAATTGAGTACTTTTTTACCTCACGGAATCATTTTAGGTGCTTTTGTATTTTATTTTATAGGATTGATACTAAAGGGAAGAATATCATCCAATTAATTAATAAATCCAATTGAATTTTTTATTTGAAATCTATTTCTATGGGATGTGATATATAGTTAGTGGAATCTAGGATCTAATAGAGATAACATGATATTGTAGATATGATAATACAATATCATTTTTGTCGGTCCATCAGTCTATATGGCTTACCTTGAGATAGAATGTGTCAAAACCTATAATTTATTGTATGGAAAATGTATTTCATTCTAATTTATGTTGAAAGTTATCTTACCGTGTTGTTATAAGTATAACATTTGATCTTACATGACAATATTAGTTTTTTCACCTAATAATCAATGAATGAGTAAGAAATATCATAAATTCTTATGGATTTATTGAGTATTTCGATTACCAAGATATATTGGTGAATCAATATCTTGTTCAATGATTTCTAAAATCATTTTATGTTGTTTATTGTTGGTATAAAACAAAAGAACCATGTCATTTTGTTCGGCCATTTTAATATCAATATTATAACCCAATTATTTTTTATGCTATTCATGTCCAAAATAATAGAAATCAGGAATTCACCGATGAACATAAATTTTAATTTCATTGGAGCTCAAACATAAATAATGTTAAAGGTAGTAATATCCATTATTGATGACCTCTCATGATAATAGTTTGATTTAGTTTTTCAAACTAAAAGTGGTGATGTACATACATTGTAGGAATTATAGTAAATATAGAAAAAACCAGTTATTATACCATTAAATAAACCAGAATGATAGATATTTTATTCATAGGAATGGAAATATATCAGTTAAGGAATATACTACGATGTTTATAAACATAGTTTTTTCTATTTTATTTTATTGTAGAGAGTACACTAATGTTAATATATTGATGTCTAAATTGAAACCATAAATTTTCTCTAAGGTACTCAAATTCTATATTATTTATTATATAAAATTATTTACATGAGATATAGTGGAGTAAACGGATATCTAATGGCATAATCGTGGATGTAAAATTATTTAATATATTGGAATGTGGAAGAAATATAGTGATATTAATATATGAATGTGGGAGACCTATTGTTAGGGAAGAATAGTACTATAGAATCATTCAACCAGATCAATTTATTTATATTTAACACCCAATAATGGGACATTATATTTAATTATGGTTTTATAATCAAATATAAATAGAGAATTTATGATATCATAAAGGAATCTCATAAACAGTGGTCAAATTGGACATCTCCAATGTTATAATACTAATGATTCAAATCCAAATAGTTAGAACACATTTATTAAGACTCTGGACTCTCATTCCAAGAAAATAATATCTCTTGAAAATATTTGTTAACCATATAACCATGTGAGTTTGGGATATTCTAGAAACCCCTAGAAACAACAAATGATTAAACCCTAATAAAAAAGAATGTATTTCTCTATTGGAGTTATCCATTAGAACTATACTATATAGAAAATTACCATGAAGTGGAAAATAGTTCACTGTATAGTGATACTTTCAATCCATCAAAAAAAATTCACTTATAAAATATTTGTTTAATAAAGGAACATATTATTCATTCCTTATATATATTATTGTAAATCAATATAGATTTAACATGAATATGATTCCATATATTTTCAATATTCAGTCAACACTTGGGAAATAATAGTTTCTGTGACTTATATAGGCTTCATCTTCTATAACCACCAATAAATTCCATATTAAATGGGATCGTTCTATTCTAGAAATGTATATCATTTACTTAATCATCATAAAGTATTGGATAATAATTTTCAAATTTCATATTGATTATTAGAGTTAGAGAGTGTGTTATAAAATTATTAATCAATCAAAAAATATCAGTAGAGGGGATTGAGATGTGAATTATAGAATATAGTTAAATTATGAACAACAGGATGAAACGATATATTATTAATGGGAATAGTTATCATTAGTTATAGAAATTAAAATATGACCCATAATATTCATTCCATTATGGATTGGTATCCAAATTATTTTTTGGAATATTTCATTGTATTATGACACACACCTTTTACATTGTGAGTAAAATTAAACATAATTAATTAATTAGCGTAGTACAATGTCTGGCCATAGTCTTCTCACTTGATGTTATTTATCATTTTGAATATAATAATTTCAAATCACCTAAATTAATTTTTTTGTATTATTATTTTCAAAAATAAAGAAGGATGTTTATCTGGTTTATTTGATTATGAAATTCAAAATTAAATTATCATAACATGCAACAATTGATGATATTAGAAAACAATGTTCATGAACATTTGGTTTGGTTTCAGGATCCTTAATTATCCATTTATGTTTCTTAAAATTGAATTGGTAGTTCAATTCTAACATATCATGTAGGTACTAATACACTTTAACTTATTTTTTGTAAAATATAAAATTGTTCAAAGAAATTATTTAGAAAAAGAAACGTAAACTCCCCCTATAATCAAGGATCACAACCCAACTCAATCAACAGTGTCGAATCCTCTATGACTAGATCTCTTCTATGTAATTTCATCCATTAAACTACTCAAAATCGTCACAAAAAGATATATAATTTTTTGTAATTTATTGAAAATGAATAAATTAATGAATAGAGATGAGTTTGGGTACCATTTCAGGTTAGACTATGGCTACCCACATATATTTCACCTTTGTTCACCAAAAACATAAATAAAAAAAATCAAACATTTCATGGAAGAATTTAAGAACACCCAATGCTCCCCTGAAGTCAAACCTCAGTTCATCCACTCATTAACAAGTGTAATAGGTCATAGTGGATAAAATGAGGATAAGGAATGAAAAATAAAGAACATGAAAGGGAGAGTGAGAAAAAAATAGTGTTATTGAAATGATATAAAATTTCAGAGAATGTTATAATGAGATAGGAAGTAGTCATCAGAAGTAAATGGTAGAAACTCATAAATAAAATAATATCCAATTACCTTAAAATAATCTAAATAAAAACTTTTATCACAAAATAAGAAAATAAAATAAAATAACAAAGGAATCAACATTCTACCTCCTCCATGTATGAAATATCTTTTTCATAGTTCCAGGACATTTATATTTATAGATGGGGATTCATCTATATCTTCTTCATTAATACATTCCAAATCATCTTTATATCATTATAATTATGATTTCATCGTTTATTTTTAATGTCTACAAATAAATATGGTTGTTCAAAATTTCATCATTTAAAATTTTACAATGTGGAGTAATAAAATTTGGTGTATCCCTTTTACAATATACAGTACAATACATGGTTATAGTTCAACCAATTCTTCCAAATGGAAGCATCAATTTATCTATTGTCTAAAAAATTCATTATTGGAATTTCGAGAATTCCCACGGTGGAGAAGGAAAATCCTCAGCATAGATCTTAAAATTCATATTTCCTTCAAATATTATTTCTTCCAATTAGAGAACCTCCACAGTGTAGATCATCTTCTATAGTTTAGTATCTAACAAGATGTTAATTCTTTATAAAGGATACAGTGTTCCATGAATCCCCACAGTACAACCTCAACCTCACACAAGCCCCTCGTCACTTCCCCTATCGACACATCCTTGAGGTAATGTGTTTCCTTCAGTGTATCTGATTCCTTGATGTTCACATTACACTGAAGTGAATGCGCAATAGTTTTTGGAGACTTCTCAAATCATCTAGCTTTTATAGTGTTAGAGTGGATATTAAATCCAACAGGAATGATGTCATTCTTGTTCGAGGTTCCTTCACTAATATCCCCAATGGTCCAAAATTCAGCCATGTCATCCACATTCATTAAAAGTGTCTATGAATATGTTCTTATTATTTAATTGGCATCAAACATGGAATTATATTGTGAGTATAGGTATTGGTCGGAGATATCGAAGTTGAAGGGCGGCATCGAGTGGGAGAGGGTTCCATCCATGAGTGGGGGAGTAGAACGATGTTGTAATGATGGTTTTTTCTAAACGGTAAACAATTCTCCCTCATGATCCATCCCACATCAAAAATATGAGTAGTATAAATTATTTTATAACTTCAAGCCTAGCAAATACATTGCTCAAAATTCAACAATAATGGAATCATGCCGACAATTTTACGCAAATATTAAAGGTGTATGATGACTTGCAGGAACCCACATAAGCCTTCTCCAGTACTTTTTACCACAGTATTCTCCATGTCTAACCTAAATTACTCATTTTCAATGGTTGTCATGATCATAAAACCCCTTTTTGATATCTAGGTGGATGAATGGCTGATTGGTTGAGGGTTCTCCGATTTTCCCCCTATAATGCCCCTTCATCCTAATAAAAAAATATTAAATTCTCACACAATTTTCATAGCTAAATAAAACATTAAAATTTAACATTTTAGTTCTTTAATTTTCTCATTTGTTATTTAATATTTTTTAAATAAACAAAGAATTAAATGGGATGTTTATCTAAAAACAATTCCATATTAATAAAAAATCATATAATTGGGTGAATACATGTGTTCATCAATTACACTAACACATAAATTATTATTCTCCTAATAAATTGAATATAAAAATCAATTTTTAGATGGAAATTGTTTACCAATATATAATTCTCAATGGAACTAAGTCAAATAATTTCCAATAGAAAGCTAAATATTCAGGTTCTACATAAAACATCAATTTAACTTCTCTTTATTAAATGATTAACCATATGAAATATTTTTGTTTGTACCTTTGAAATATGTTCCAACATTTCCATTAATTCATTCATGTGTGTCAATTTGTTATAAAACACCAGATTTAATTATCTACCTCCCTTTTATTTATCCATCTCATCACTGATCATACAAATTTATTTTTATTTATGCTCAAATAATTAGATCACACTAAATATCAATATTATTTCAGAAGAATCACATTCTAAACATTTTATAGTTAAAATATAATATAATCATAAGGATGTGAAATTATGGATCTAATTATTATAATTCTATAAAATGATAAGGATTGAGGTGAAATGTTTTTATCCTCAAATATGAGGTTAAATAATTAAGTAAAAATCGTGATTTCTAATGTAAAATACCTTGAATACCTTTCTTTCAAATTGTTATCACCCACTTCCCAATCAATTTGTAAGGTCATGGTCATTTATAGAATAATCAATGAGGTTATCCTTCTTAAGTTTTTTCTATATTTTACATTTCTATTTATTTTTTTCTTCTTTTTTTCTATTTTTTTATGTTTATTACTTTTTTAATTATATTATTGGGATCAAACTCATATATATCAGATAATAATTTATGATAAAAAATAATTTTCAAATAAATAGTTATTTGTTATTTTATCAAGTCACAACCCATTGTTTTTTTACTTTTCCCCAATAATGTAAAACAAAGAATATATATTATATGATTCCAAATCCTTTCTCAATACACAATGTGTAACCCACACAATTTTTCTTTACAATGTAATAAATCCTTCTAAAATGAGTTTCCTTACCCAAAAATTTCATCATTAAAACATCATAAAATATACTAATAGGAGGGTAGGAATGGATATAAATGGATGAAAATGATGACCATTCCTAAAAATATCATTAATGGTAAATTATTTTTTAAAGAATAATTGAGGTAAAAAGGGAAGTCTCTAGGATAAGGTCTTATTAATAATAAATTCATTGAAATGTTACATTAGTTTTTTTCCAATCACTTTTTAAAAAGTACAAATGAATGTTCTAGAAGGTGAAACATCCCAGAAATAGTAGTTAAATTTTTCCTGGATAATATTAAAAATATTTGGTCCTGAAGTAATCATAATAATGGAAAATTTGATATTATACTATAAATCACATAATTACTACGAATAGAAAAACAATTCTCATGAATTTCATAAATTCAATGTAAGAAAAAATTGAACTATTATATCTTTTATATGGATCAAAAAATTTCTCCAAATCAGCAGTCATCATTTAAATATTTATGATGCACTCTAATCACTCAATTATACAACATTAATCATTCAGTGTCATTATTATTGAAATATAGAAAATTGTGTTAAATTATTCCTAAGAAAATCGTATCTCATAGATAATTCATGTAATGAAAAAAATCATATTGTGTGCATGAAAATATCAGTTTTTCAATGATCGAAGGACTCCTAGTTCTAATTAGAACATAAAAACCATAGGTATTTTTAAACATAAATAAAGAAAGAATGAAATCCAAGTTCATATGATGTTTTAGTCCAATATTATCCTTACAGTTTTGGTGGCTTCCTCATTCCATCATTGTCTGAAAAAGTTAAATCAATAATCATGGTCTTCAATCATATGGATCATTTCATTAAAAAAATTATATGGGATTGGTATTCATTCCGAAACTAATCCTATGAGTTAAATTAGTACTTAACAGAAAAATAATGATAAGATCATTCTATTTATGATCCCCCAAGTGGGCCTAGGATTTTTATCTTCCTATAGAGGGGTAGTACCAACACACATCCTAAATGGTTTGTTAGTGGAACTTCATATATTATAATCACCACATGTGGATTTTCCTAAATTCCAAATTTTTATTTGAAGCTGAGGAGTCCATATAACAAGTATAACAATTACATCTCCATCAAGATTTGATGCATCTTTCATGGCATTGGTATGATGAATTATTGATCATCCTCTTCCTTGAAATCTCCATTTTGAACCTCATATTTCTTTTCATG
Source organism: Viscum album (assembly GCA_963277665.1). Lineage (NCBI taxonomy): Eukaryota > Viridiplantae > Streptophyta > Magnoliopsida > Santalales > Viscaceae > Viscum > Viscum album. The sequence goes on from OY728143.1 coordinate 230,701,087, forward strand.
TGCTTTATTAATGACTAACGTATGAATTCTATGATAAAAGAGTAATTGATAAGGTAATTTTATATTTAAATTATTTCAAAATATATTATAAGAATGAAAATTCTCCCATTCAATATGAGTATCAAATGTATTTCGTTCATTAGGATTATTTACATGGATATCCTAAAGTACATTTTTAATGAAATATCAATAACTTCTAGAAACTCTATGTGTTCCTTAGTAAAAGGACTAAGACATAAACATTACAGAATCCTATGTTCAGCCAAGAATTTAGATTGAGGATCCTTTTTGGTTTATTGTTTTATAGAACTAGGCCATAACTATTACATAACAACTAAAATTTATACAAAATGGATACAAGTAAAACTATATCCATTTCATCCACAATATAAAACATTAAATGTAAACATGGTTTTTTTAAATAAAATATTCCTAACATTCATCTTGACTTCTTATGTTCCCTTATGATTCTCATACTTTGTCGAATACATTTTAAAAATATGGGTCGTACATCAAATTCATAGTAAGTGATATAAAAAAGTAAATTAAATTGTTTCTTCATGAATGTTTTACACTTAAGAAAACAGTCTCAGAAAATCATTATTTTTAACAATAAAAAACTTGTTACTTAAAATACCTCATAAAATCATAATATTATTAAAGATTTTCAAAAGCAATCATAACTCATAATGGTATATTTTGGAATCTATATCATACTTAGATTGTTACATTCACAGTTACATAGGGAGTAACCTTCATGGGTATATTAAGAATACCCATCATAGTATATTCGCTAAATATCATAGGATAAAACTTATTGTTCACCTCTGTCTCATTACCCAATACGTTAGAGAGCTATCATGGGCTCACCCTCCATTGGTTTATCACATAATTCCCAGTATACATAAGTAATAACCAAATCCATAACATAATAATAACAAATTATAAAGAAAAAAAGAAAAATAAAATTTCCACATATCAATCACAATATATAATATCAAGATATTTAATATAATGGAACAGTCCCCTTGGGTTCATTCTTATGTCAAAATCCAATGTTTGGGGTGTTTTGGGACCCTACGGTAGCTTATTTCAAGAGTTATCAAAATTTCCTTTTTTTCCATTGGCGATTCAAGAGTTTGTGAGTCGTGTCGATAACTCGTCTTCAGTAGGTTGGCATTGGTAGGTTATCCATGATAGATCAGTGTCGGTAGGTCATTGAGTCAATGACTATGGGCATCTATAGGTCATGGCGTTGTAAGGCTGTCGTCTAAGTGACTCAAGGCATCAGTAGGTTGATGTGTCGGTAGGTTGAGGCATCACTGAGTTGGGCCATCAGTAGATTTGGTGTTATTGAGTCTCTTCAGGGACTCGCTATTGGTGGGTTGCATCGGTGGGTCAGGGACATCGCCCTATTTGTTTTTTGAGTCAGGAATTGGTGACACACATCAGTGACTCACCCATTAGTTTGTCATTTCTAGTTATTCAAGTTCCACTTTCTATTAACATTAAATGAGTTAAATTCTATATTTAATGAGTTTTGGGATGTTTCAAAATGTATTTATATTATAAAAACCAAAATCATCCTCTTACTTATAAACCATGTGGTCTTGGCTGTGATTCGGATTAAATGGACTTTGAAAATATTTCCCTATATATTTAGGATTTGGCCTTTCTAAAGCTGAATCTTCTCTTCCTTTGAACCCTTCCATTTTTCCTGGTGCACAAAAAAACTCTCACCACTGAGTAGTCATGCGCCTATTTTGTAGTAGTCTATTCGGTTTTCCCCTGCATTGTTTCCGCAGCTCCCAACCCTTTGTATTGGGAAAAAGGATGAATTGTTGGTCATATGTTATTAAAAGTTGGGATTTTCAACATTTACCTTTCTTTTGTCCTCAAGCTCGGTGGTTGAACTTATGATCCCATGTGAATATGGTAGAATCCTTTTTAATGAAGATAAAAATAAGTAATAAATGAGTGTTTTGGAGTACAAGGATGATAATGTATTTTTTTATGTGTTATATTTGATCAATGTTTTGAATTGTATGGGTTGTATTATTCATAAAGTCATTCTCATTTGTGGTATCAATTTTCAGCACATGTATTCTTTGTGAATCATTACTGATAGAATTGGAATCTGGTTATTCATGTATATTCAGTTAATTATATGGATGCCCTATGGGCAAACATATTCATTGAACACCCATATTATATCTAGTGGAATTAAATCATGAGTGCTGATAAATCTAAATGAACCTTGACTTGTTTGTGTGGTTATTTGTTGTTCTTGGTTCTTTTTGGCTTTTGTCTATGGTGTTTAAATAATGTTGTGGCTGAGAGTGTGGTAGTGAGTATGGGGTTTAATGGGGTGGTATAGATAGGGTAATTGTATCTCAGGCTGAGAGGTTGGTTGATTGTGGAATGGATTAACTTGTGATGCTATTGGACTGTATCTATGCAGTGGATGGGTAGAAGGGCAGTAGGATTGGGGTGTGTCATGTTCTTGTTTATGAGTGTGATTGGTGTGGTGTTGTTATATAGTGAAGTAACTGAGTGGGGATGTGATGAGATGTGTTGGGGGATTACATGTTGAGATGAAGGATATGGAGACATGGCTTTGAAGAATGATGCTGGCAGTGAATGAACATGTGTCCCAGAAGGGGGGTTGTGCAGTGGGACTACAATATGGTCATGTTTTTTTCTTTTTTTATGAATTGGTGTTAGGATGGATTCCTTGACCTAGTCCCTTCTTCTTCTTTGGCTGTGTAAGTGGTTGGTAAGGTTCCTTATCATTATATATGTTATAGAGTTTGGTAGTTTCCCTAGTAGAAATGGAATGAATATATAAATGAATTGATAATTTAGAATTCCAATTGGTTAAATGAATTGGTTACGAGTTTGTTTCGTGTTGTTTCTTATAGTGAATTAGTGTTCATTTAATGGATTATGGAAGTGACCATTGTTCTTGGTGATACCTGAAAATATTATTTGTAGCAATGGTAGTTTTGGTGAGGGGTGGTTATTTTTTTCAAAACTCATCTGTTGATCTGAGTTTTTTTCTTTCTATACACATACATGTAGTTTCTTATGATTTCTATACATTACTCACTCGTGCTGAGAACTATCTGTCAAACACAACCATTATTATGGGGGAGGATTACATTTCCAAAATTCTTAGTGGGAGTATGAATGGTTGGTTATTATCTTTTATTTTCTCCCTCTTTAATGATTTTATCACCCAAGACTAATCGGGAAGTCTCTAATGGAATGCGGATTATTACAAGATTTATAGCACTTTTTGTGTTATAGGTGGTTTGATTCCCAGATGTAATGGGGATGATACCTAGGTATCTTCGGGCAAGAAGTTGGTTGTATTTTCCTAGGTGTCTGTGGGAGGGATGTGTTTTGGTTGTAGACTAGGTGTTTTCTAGGGATTTGTGCTATGGATTGTGGACAAAGTGTGTGCTGGAAGGTTGTGATAGTTGGGCTTGTGAAAGAGCATGGTAGGATTAGGACGTTTGTTGTTACATATGAGTATTTAACTAGTGGGAAGTGGCGTGGGTTACCAAAATATCTACGTGCCTACTAATTTAGTTTATTTAACTTGAATTATTTGGTAATTGTGCCTTGGTGAGGATTGGGTGTATAGTAAACCTACATAGGTTCTTTGGAGTTTCTGTTGTTTTCTCAATGGGGTGTTAGTTTCCTACTCCCACTTGTGGATATGTGACTTTTAGTTTTTCCCTACTGAGTATACATGAACGATCACCCTACGTATATAAAACTATTTTTATGTTTCTAGGGAGATTATGTAAACCATGTAGGACCTTACTATCTTGGACGTCGGGGATGGTTGTTCGGTCGCTGCTTAGATTCATTTTGGTACACGATATTTTTCATATATCTCTATCAGTTTTAAATTAAAAATGCATCTGAGATGGGTTTTGGATTCTCTACTTATATTTATCATAATTGTTTAAGTATGATACATATTATTTTCTGATCTTCTTTTCATTTAAAATAGAAATTCCACCCATCTTATGTGAATATTTACCTACCCATGGTGTTAGTCGCCACCCCAGGGCCTATTGGAGGCAGGACCGTTAGGTCATTATCTACCCTTCATCATGAGGACGGATGATATCAACATCTATCAAACCATTCTTTCATCGCGATGAATGTGGGTTGGGAAAAAATTGTATCTAAGGTTGGTGGTTGAGAGATATGATAGACTTTGGTTTAGGGCACAACGAGTATTGCAAGGGTTCATAGTTAAATAGAGTTAGGTGTCCATGGTGTGTGAAAAATTCTAGGGAATACTGTCTAGGACACAAGATTTTAGGCCCCCCTATGATTCAATGCATGGACTATGAGCTTACTGAATGACCAAGAGAGGATACACCGACTGGAGGGTAGATACCCTAGAGAAGGTACATGCATCATGATAATTTGTGTTCTTATTTTTTTCAGAATTTTTTTGGAAATAAAACTAAACAATGAGTTAAAATGAAAATGAAATATATTCTATACTACTCGGGCTTGTGAATTATTTGTTTACAATTAACCTATGGCACCCAGTCGTAGTCCATAAGAAACTCAACCAGGGAAGGATTAGCAAGACAACCATGTTGGTCAATCTATGATCAATCCAAAATAGGAGGAAAACCAATGGTAGAAGACAGTTCTTGTTTTCCAGTGATAGAATTTTGGAAATTACGAGGAAAATGTCTCAGAAATGGAGACAGTTGTCAAATGTAGGTCTCCAATGTTAGGATATTCTAGGTTTTGACAGGTGGGGAATTGACCTCAATAGTTTCGATTCTATCCTTCTGGTCCTCATAATTTTCCCATATTCTTCGGATCGAGGTTTTTCTATTGTGGAGGTCACATGAACTTTCAGTGTCAGTGCCTAGTTCAAGCTCAATATGGAAGTGTTGGGCAAGTCAAGTACTGGGATCCATAGAAGTTGAAGGCCATGCCATTTAAACAACATGGTTAGTAGAATTATGCTCCATTGAAGGGATATGGAGGAGGCAGAGGCTGGCCTTAGGGTGTTCCATAGGGTCCTCAACCAAGTCATGTTCGAGGAGGTAGCCGAAAATAGATGGGTAGAGGAGCTCAGCGTGGAAAGTTACACACTATAGAGGATGTAATCCTAGCATGTTTAGATATTGTTTGAGGTACAATCAGTTGGTTATGTTATCTTATTTGTTCATTTTTTTATTCATGAGGTTCACACTACTTTGTATCACCTGGTCAATCCCATGACATGGGACTAAAGATAGAGAGTCTTTTTGTGCCCCTGGTATTGAGTACACTAGTCGGACGATAGGCAATCTTGTTTGATGTTTTTCAGGGATTATGACTGATGTTTGGGCCACATCACTCTAGTGGGGATCTCTTTCTTCTATAGATTAATCCATAATATTTTATCCCTGGAATCCACTGGTTTTACCCATTCCGTTCTATTATCATCTTCTTCTGGAGAAGAGTGTTGTTTTCTTATATTAACGTACATCATGTATCTTTTGTGTGAGAACAGAATTTGAAGGTGGTAATATTATGTGTAGATCATCTTCTTTCCATCATGGATAGATTTTAGTGGTATAAATGGATGTGGAGATTGTGGGGGCTCCAAGAGTTCTTGGATTTTTTTACGATGACGTTCTGACTCTACCCCCTTGATGTGACAATGATTTCATGAGATACTTGTAGCCTCGTGCTTCTTTGATTTCGATGGATCCTTATTAGATAGATCATTCTGAGTAAAAATATATTAGGATTAAGATTTATGATATAATGAAGAAGATATTTATTCAGCCTAGTGTGTCACTATGGGGTTCTTGAGACATGTTTTCAATGAAGACAGATAGTGGTCTAAGGTTTTGTATAGACTATCTGAGGTTGAATCAGGTAACATTCATGAAATGTTACCCTCTATAGAGGATAGATGATCCTTTCCACTACCTGATGGGAGTAAGTTTGTTTTCAAAGGTCAATATATGGTATGGGTATCAACAGTTGAGGGTGACAACCTGATGACTTATTTTAGTTGTAGGTATGGGGGATTTGTGTGTATAGTTATGTTGTTTCGTATTATGAATGCACCAGCCATATTCATGGGGCTTATGAAATCTGTTACACATGAGTTCTAGGATAGGTTCATTTTTGTCTTCATCTATGACATCTTGATCTACTCGATGTAAGAGAAGGATCATACCGAGCACCCCAAAAATGTAATATAGGTCCATCGGCACGACCAACTCTTTGGAAAGATGTCCTACTGCATGTTTTGGACATAGGATGTACACTTCCTTGGAACTTGTGGTGTCTTAGTAGGGTATAGTAGTGGAACTCTGAAAGTTCAAGGTAGTTGTTTCTTGGTCATCACTAAATAATGTGGTAGTGGATTGAAGTTTTCTCATCTTAGAAGGCTATTATCAGATATTCGTAAGTGATTTTCTTGAGTAACAGATCTATAGAGTTCTCTAATAAGAAAATTACAAGCATTGGGGACTAGAATAAATATCAGTTTGTGTTCTGTTATCTGAAGGGGATATTGGTCAATTCATCTGTTCTCAGGTTTCTGAAAGAAGGGGTTACATTTGAGGTTTTTTTCGATGCTTCCAGTTTGGGCTCGGGGTGTGTGCTGATGCAATAATGGGGAGTTATCTCTTACGGGTATTCATAGTGACATCCCCATGAATTTAATTATTCCTCCCATGATCTATAGCTATTAGTGGTTATGTTTGAGCTAATTTTGTGGTGGAAAAACCTCATTGGAAAGTGCTTTGTGGTGTTCATGTATCACAAGATCATGAGGTAAATATTTTCCCAGAAAGATCAGAACTTCCAAAATTGGAGGTGGATTGAGTTTATCCAGGATTGTGATTTTGATATCTCCTACACCTCTAGAAAGGGGAATTTTGTGGAATATGGTTTGAGTATGGATTCACAAATAGAGGTAGTCTGAGAATATACAGATGCTTGGAGGGTGATGGATGAGTTGGCCAACTAACAATTAGATGCATGAATGTATGGAGGAAGATGCGTTCTATTTCAGATGACAGTGCATTCACCTATGAGGTATCCAATGGGAGAGTCTAGGTGGGGAGACTCGAGGGCTGAGGTGATCCGCCATAACATTTACAAGGGCGATTCTTTGGAGGGATGGAAAGGGAATGGAAAAAATCCAATGTTGTTCCATGGAAAATGTTTGTTCCTATGACGTTGCATGAGGGAGTTCTCTGAGAGTTTCATGACTCACCCATAGTGGTTCACCGATGGATTTTCAAGACGTATTGTGGCATGAGGGAACAATTTTGGTAGATAGAGATGAATGGAGAAACAATAAGGTTCGTTGAAAATTTCTTTGTGTCAAAGTAATTGGAGGCTGGGTATCATGCTTTTGGTGGTTTTTTGAGCCCTTACATGTCCCGGAGAGGAAGTGGGATGACATCTGATTGGATTTTGTCATAGGTTTACCGAAGGCGCAGGGAGGCTATGACGAAATCTGGGTAGTAGTGGATCAGGTGATGAAATTAACTCACTTTCTAGTGATCAAGGAGTCTACCATAGTAGATGCCTTAGTGAAAAGGTATGTGGTTCTGGTGGTACAGTTGCGTGGAGTTCCCAGATTCATCATCTCATATTTGAATAATCATTTTACGTCATGAGATTCGAGGTGATTACAACATGCTGTTGTCACTCAGCTATGCCTTAGCACTAAATTCTTCCCTCAGACAAATGGGAAGAAAGATAGGACCATCCAAACATTGGGGGACATGATGTGAGCATGTGTAAATGTCTTTGGTGGGTCTTGGGTGCGCCACTTGACTTTGGTCAAGTTTTCTTACAATAATTCCTATCACACATCCCTTGAAAAGGATTTTTTTGAATCCTCATATGGGAGACTTTGTTGTTCACCTTTGAGCTGGATATAACCTGGGGAGGAACCTCTACATGGTTTTGAAACAGTGTAGAGTATGACTTTGAAGGGTCAAATTATCTATGAGAGGATTATGTTAGAATAGTTCCAAGTGAAGTCATATTTTGATCTCATGAAGAGGCCCTTGGTGTTCCAGGTTAAGGACCACATATTCTTGAAGGTTCCCCTCAACATGGGAAGCATAGGTTCAATATAGAATGTATTCTTTATCCTAGGAACATCAGACCCTTCGATGTGTTGGTATGAGTTGGTGAAATGGCATTCCAATTGTAGTTTCCAGCACAGTTGCTAAGGATCCATGACATCTTTCAAGTCTCCCAGCTTCTTAGGTAGATTCATTATGACTCTCATGTCATTGATTGGGGAGAGTTGGATATCGAGGATGATAGAACGTTCATGGAGTGACTAGTCGACATCTAGGATCATCCGAAGAAGGTGTTCTGTGGAAGGACAATTCCCTTGGTTTGTGTGTTATGAATGCATTGTTCCATGGAGGAGAGTACATGAGAAGGGAACCACATATACATGCCCAATACCTAGAGTTGTTTTGAGTTCGCCCTAATTTTGTTTTCCTTTTAATTCTAGAAACATTTTTTCTATTATATGAGTTTTTTCCTATTCTAAGGCATTTGATAATGTATTTCTATATGAGTAGTGGATGATCTGATCTCTAATCAATATTCGTTAATGCAGATGCGATTAAAACCATGCGGGAAAGTTAGTTCCGCCGAATGTGGATAATATCATGACATGGAGAAGGATTTCCTTGATTCATGTGTTTGGGTAGTTTTACATTTGATGATTTTTTGGCGGTTTTATGGTTTTTTGGCGGTATTCGATGTTATATGGGGTTCTATTGGAGGTTAAGGATTCACTCCATATTTCGAAAGAGTAAAAGGTTGTTTATTGTAAAGAGGTATCTTGCGGAGTCATAGTTTAGAAACAACTTTCTTCCATGTTTGGATTTAAATTTTCATGGTCAAGAATAGTTTAAGAGGTATCTGATGTAATGTCTGGGACCTTCGTGGACCATTACCTTCTCAAAATATAGTGTTTAGGGAGTTCTTGGAGGCAATGGTTGGTCATTTCAAGAGATTTCCAAATTTCCATTTTTTAAATCGTTGAGTCAAGAAATAGCGAGTCATGTCAGTTGCTCAATGTTTATAGGTTGTAATTAGTAACTAATCATTGGTATCTCATCATTGATAGGATTTTGTTTCGGTGTCTCAGGGCATCTATAGTTCATGGATTCATTAGGTCGTCGCTTTTGTGACTCGGGGAATCGACAAGTCGAGGTGTCAGTGAGTTGGGGTGTCAGCAAGTCAGGAATCAATGAGTCAAATTAGTAACTCACTGTATGATAGTCACATCGATGGGTCAGAATAATTTTCTCATCCATTATAGAGTCAAATTTTGATGAATCACATCAGTGACTCACCCATTAGTAAGTCATTTCTAGTTTTTCTCTTTTTTTATCCTTTTGATGTTAAATGATTAAATTCCATATTAATTTGTTTTGGGCCATTTCAAATAGTGTTGATCTTCTAAAAATCTAACGATTCATTGAACTCTTAAACAACATGGTCTTGGTCATGGTATGAATTTAATTTCCTTTGAAACTATTTCCCCTTAGATTTAGGATTATTACTTTATAATGATGAATCATCTATTCCTTTGATCCATTCCATTTTCCCTTGTGCGCCAAAAATATTTATTCCTTGTGGAGTCATGCACCTGCACTATAGCAGTCTGTTCATTTTGCCCCAAGAGTATTCATTCTTCTTGCGACCACAATATTCTTGTTCAAGGAATAATTTTGGGTCACCTATTGTTTCATGTAATGATTTCATTCATTTATATTTATTTTCTGCATCATGTGAGGTGGGTGTATTTTTGTTCCATTGTGAGTATTGTTGAAATGAGTTTAACAATGATAATTTGAAGTAATAATTGAGGGTTTGTTTGTATGAGGATGATGGTGGATTTGTTTTTTGTCTTATCATTGATCGATGGTGGGAATTTTATGGTTTTTAATCTACTTAAAATCACGGTTGTTTGTGGTCTCTATTTGAGAACCTGTGTGATTTTTGAATCACTAGTGAAAGAATTTGAATTTGGTTAATCATGTATATTAGGTTAAATATACAGATGCCTGAAGATCAACCTTATTCTATGATAACCCATGTTTTATCAAATGTAAATAAAGCACGAGTGCTTCAAAATATAAATTAACCTTTCCCTATAGGTGTGGTTGTGTGCTATGTGTGGTTTTTTTGGATATTGTGTGTGTTGTTCTTGTAATATTGTGGCTAGGAGTGTGGTTTTTAGTATGGGGTGGATCAGGTAGTGTAATGGTATCTCAGAATGAGAAGATGGTTGACATAAAAATGGATGAACTTGTGATGCAGTAGGACTATATCTGGGTAGTTTTTGGGCAGTGGTGTTGGAGGACTGGGATGTGTCAAGTTCATGATTATGGGTGTGATGGGTGTGGTTTTTCTATGTAGAGGGGCTTCCATGTGGGGTTGTGATGCGATGTTTTTAGGGGTTTTGTTGTTGAATGGAGGGACATGGTGAATTGAATTTGAATAATAATGGTGGAAGTGGTTTAATGGGTGGCCATAAGTGGGGGTGTGTTGTGGGTCGACAAGCCCATCAATTTTTATCTTTTTTAAGAACGACTGTCATAATAGATTCTTTTACCTAGGCCCTTCTCCGTTGAATGGAATTTATAGTGGTTTGTATGTTTACATCACCTTATAATAGTTGAAGTGTATGGTATTTTCTAAGGTAGGGATGGAATGAATAAATAAATGAATTAATAATGCCTATTGAAAATTGGTTAAATGAATTTTTTGGGGGTATGTTTCGAGTTGTGGAATCTAGTGATGCATTTTTCATTTATCATCTTACACATGTGTCTATAATTCATGGTGGTACATGCATATAGGATTGGCAGTGATCGATGATTTGGTGTTGGTGGGTTGTTGTTTTGAAAACCCATTGTTTGGAATGGGTGTTCGGTTCCTACATATATAAATATTTACTTTAATTAATTGTGATTACTATATGAACCCATTCCATGTTGAGAAGTACGTGCCTAACATCCCCATTGTTATGGGGGAGGGTGTCCTTCCTAAGATCCAAGTTAGAGGAAGGATAGCTGGTTATTTCATTTTCTATGCTCCCAATTCTAGGCATTTATCACCTAGTAATATTCCGGAAAGTGGTAATGCCTTGAGTTTTATTACCATATTTAAGGTACTCATTGTTTGAGATGTGTTTAGTATCCCACAAGTCTTTGGGATGTGGCTCAGGTGTCTTCATGCGAGACATGTGCTGGTTGTTCCCTTGTGGTCGGTGGGTGGGGATGTGTTGTGGTTGTAGGCTTCATGTTTTTGGGCGAGATATGTTGTGATATATGGCACATGTCTATTCAGATAGGTTCTGACTATGGGTCTTGTGAAATAGCATGGTAGCATCATGAATATTTCTATTAGAGATTAGCAGTTAGCCATTGGGATGTGGATACAACATGCCCAAATATTGATGTGTCTACAACTATAAATTATGGGATTTGTATTATTTTGTGAGCATGCCTTGGTGTGGTTAGGGTGGATAGTATATCTTGTTAGTTGATTTTGAGTTTCTATTGTTTTTTCAAAGGGGTGTTAGTATGCTTCTCCCACTTAGTCATGTGTGACATTGGTTTTTCGCTACTGGGTATACATGTATGTTAACCCAATGTGTATAAAACTATTTTCATGTTTCTAGGTAGATTATGTGGACTGTACTGGACCGTACTAGCATTGAAATTACAGACAATTGTTGTTTCACTTCATAGTATTATTTTGGTACTTACTTTGTAGTTTTCATGTATCTATAGTTGTTTTATATCAATCATGCATGCGAGATGGATTTTCATTTCAATATTTATGTGCCTTATAGTTGATTGAGGTTCATGCATATATACTCCCAATATTTTTTTCATTAAATGCATTAATAACTCCCCTTTTGTCTGAATGATTACCTACCTTTACTGCTAGTCGCCACCCCATGGCCTATAGGAAGTTGGAATTGTGGGTCATTATCTCCCCGTCATTTGGACGAAATATGTTCATGGAATCTTGATATCCATTCGAATTAATTGAAGAAGGTTTTTTTGATAAATTTAGATAATACTTCAGTTCTTTAAATGATTTTCAATACCAAAATACCTGAAAAAGTAATAGAGAAATTTTTTACTTTTAAAAATAATAATACTTTTAAAAGAATCCAAATATCAAATAATTTCTTAGGTTGTGCAAAATTCATTGTCATCATGTCTGTTGAAAAACATTAAATTTAAGGTTTAGTAAAACGCAACATATAAAAAGAATCCTTTGAACTAAATTTGTCACGACCCGTCCTCAGGGCCAGTGCCATGACTACCCCAAGCCCGCCTCCCATAGGCCAGGGGCTGGCGACTAGCACCTAAGGCATAAATCCCTATTCTAGGAAGGCATTAACTTTAGAAAGTAACAAAAAAAAAGTATTCAGTTGAATAAAGAACTGTGTAAATACTGAATACAGAAAGTAAGTGCTAAAAGGAAAGGGGAAGGAAATTCAAGCCCAACAGTTAGTACAGTAAAACTGAAAACTAATACAACTGCAGCAAAGTAAAACAATCACCACTGAGTCATCCTCCAAAAATCCCACCTGACGGGTGGGTACATATGGCCACCTCATCACCTCGGGTCCATTCTACTGCTTCGTGTACGTCTCTCCAAGTGGTCCACCACTGGGTACCGTCTAACTCTACAAGTCTCCTCCTCTATCAGTGATGTCTGCCGTCTACATCCAACACAACATAGTGCAGGCATAGCCCATGCAGGGGTGAGTATACGATACTCAGTAGGGTCCCTGATACCCCCAAAGGTCTCCTAGAATCAACAAAGGATAAACCACTGAATAAAGATACAACAACGAAGTATCAAAAAACCCTACATAGGTATATGCCCATACATATACCTAAATTATCAATCTTAGCTCGGCTCCAACTCTCGAGCCCAAGCACAACCCTGTCCACACAGGAAAGAAAGTCAATCACATCGAGGATAATGATTGAATGTAAAGACTCATCTCACGCCATGTATACACAACATAAAGAGAGCAAGTGGAGATTAGTTGTAGCCACTGAATCATATATCACTGTCAAACGAAAGATACCCGCAGAAACCTGAAATAGTAGTATCTCATTTATGTCGAACCCATGGAGGATTCAGTCCAGTCTCGGTTCTGTCGAAACAATAGAAGATTTAGTCGAGTCATGTTTCTCTCGATGACATTGAGGATTCAGTTCAATCTCATTGTTGTCGAACCCATAGAGGATTTAGCCCAGTATCATTTTTGTCAAACCCATGGAGGATTCTAGTACAGCTGTTGTCACTGCCGAACCCACGAAGGATTCCAGTACAGTTTTCGTCGTTGCCGAACCCATGGAGGATTCTAGTATAGTTTTCTTCATTTCCCAACCCATGGAGGATTCCAGTGTAGTTTTCTTCACTGCCAAACCCATGGAGGATTCCAGTACTATTTTCATCGTAGTCATAGCCATCTCTATGGTTTCCGCATATAGCACAATTGATTATAGGAGGGTCCGCTCCTCGAGCCAAGGGGTCTATATTCAACTATAATGAAGTGCAGAGTTTATGTATCACAATTTTCGATCTCATCAACAGAAATCCAACACGACAGGCGGCACGTCAATCTGACGCCTGGTCTAAGAGTTATTGGCTTTTCCGTTCGAGGGGCCCGGTAGGAAACATGTTCGTTCCAAACCCTTCCGTTTTACAAAGACATCCAAAACTCACTTAGAGTATCGCAAAAGGATCGATTCATCGCGAGGGTCCCAGTGCCGCAGAAAGCACACTGATCGGACGTGTAGTCTTAAATTTATTCTCATTTAAGTGAATCTGGCCCAGCCCTTCAAGCCCAGTGGGCTTGCGGGTCGGCCAGACCCGACTTGGTGGGTCCGACCAGGCTAAGGGGTCGGTCGGGCCTGATAATTCATGGCCCGGCCCGGTGGGGCTCGTCCTGGCCCATGGCAGGTGGCTCGGGCCTCGCAAGGGCGCGACGCGGCTCGGCTGGCGAGGACTGGCCTGGCCGGTCGTGGCTCGACCAGGCTGGCCGAGCGGCTCGACACGGGTGGCAGAGCGATGCGGGGGGCAAGTCCCCCTGGTTTCCTGAACCGGAACCTCCGGCCTACTGTCAGGACAGCCAAAGCTGGCCGGTCTTCCCGGTGAAAGCGGCCTGCCCATGCGGGACGCTGTTCCCCCAGGGCGGGGCTCGGCGCCGCGGGGTCTTCTTAGCCCGGCCAGCCGTTTGCTGGCCAGTTCATCTGCCGAAGTGGCCCACGGAACGCGGGTCATGGTACTCCACAGCACGGTGCCAAGATGCATCATTGTCTCCATGTCTGGTCAGCCACGGCCAGCCGGTTCTTCCGTAGCTCTGCGCCCTTCTAGCGTTGCAGTTCCTTCTGCCCGGCTGGCTTTAGCCGGCCGGTTCTTCTTCGGCCGAGCGGCCTATTGTTGCGGGTCGTGGTCTTTCCATTTTTGCATGGTACCCGGTGCCGCGGTGCTATTCGGGATGGTGCATGACCATCGTTGATGTCACCACCTTCAGTCGTCGTCTTCTCTTCGAACACGGTCTCCATCGCGGTTATAAGAAAATACGGAAGGTCATCGGGCCGTGTTCATTAGGACCACGCCCTCCACGGTAGGCGATATCATTTGGCCATAAACGTTCACGTGATTCCATCCACAACAACGGTAAAATTTATTCAAATTAAATTATACAAACACCCAACCTAGTAAGTGATGTTGCACGCCGTCGAGTAGCGGAAGACGAGCGTCGCGGTAGAACGATGTCGTCCCGTCAGCGTTGGAGGAAGATTCGTTGATTCTATTGACATTGGGGGATGAAGAGAGGATTAAGTTGCTTCACGTCCTTCAAGTTGTGGAGCCTTCTTCGTGTTCTTCATCAGAGAAAACACTTTTCTTTTATTTCTCAAGATCTTTCCCTAAGATAATAATTGCCAACCCAAAATTAAATAATAGGCTTGTCATATTAAAGTAATATTGATATGCCTTTCGATTTAATTCAAATGAATCAATTAATGAAGGGTTCTCACATAATTAAATTGATGAGTTTGGCACATTAATGAGGGGAGGGTGGAATGTGGAGAGGCTCCACCAAAATAAATGAGGGGGATTTGTCAATTAAATTAAAGGGGGTGTTAATGGGGAGTTTAAGGGAGTGGTGGAGTTATGGACTCGTGTGGGCCACACCACACTTTATGATCTCATGGGAGGTCATGTGGGTGTGGGCCCCACCCCTAACTCCCCTTAGTAGGAAATAACGAACTCATATAAATAAAACTGTGTACAATAATTTTATTTAACTTATTATAAATACCAAATTAATAACTTCCAACCCGCATAAAATGCAACTGCGGTAAAGGTCCACTTAAACGAATATTGGCACTGCGAGTTCATCGGTGTCCTCAGATTTCAATTCCGAGAACCAATTAAAAAAAATAGAAAAACCGACACGTACGTTTACTGAACGTACCCGAAAAAAAGTTCAGAAATTGATTCCGGGCACACCGGGCCTCAGAATGAAGTGTTGTCAGAAACCACAGACTTGTAAAATTCCAAAGTATTTATGAAAAAAATTTTGTTTGAATTTTTTGGGTCTTTTCAAAATTTAATAGTCCAAGGGGTTAGTTATACACCATATAAAAGAATGTGGAGTATATTATCGAAATTTTCCTCAATTAAAAGAGATTGAGACCAGGTTCCTTACCTTGAGTATGCATCGTCACTTACAATCACTATATTTCTGAATAATAATCAACGATAATTTCTACAGGGTTGAGATCCTTTTCATGTTTATTATTCCTTTTTTATAATTTATTACCATGTTATAAAACATACATAATTAATTATTTTCATATTAGATATTTTATCATTATTCTGTATGTGTAAAAAACGAACCTATTTTGATGTAAATTATCCATGTGGTCATAAGTATATTATCACCAAGATGGTAATCATGATATAAAAATCACTTTTAAAATTCAATCATACTTTTAAAATCGTGCCATTAATTATGGTTAGAAAAAATGAACAATGATATATTAATGGAGATGGTAGGCTGTTTTTATGCAAGACTAACATTATCATTTTTCATTAATCATTATAAAAATATATTAATTTGTATTTTATCATTATAAAATGATCATATTTTTACTAACATAATAATAAACAATTATATATACTTATATATATAGTTCAAGTGATGTGGTGAAGAAAAAAAATCTAAATCACATAGTGGAGGTGATAGTTTACACATACACACAAATGAGATTATCATTTTTATATGAATGGATGGAAAGAATATAATTGAAATATTATTCTTTAAAAATTAGAGATATGAAATTAATATCATATATAGAAAATTATAATTCATTATAAGAATTACTGATATGTGATAATGTAAAACGAACTATATCGGTTTTTGAGGTGGTAGTCCTCCGTAAACACAAACGAAATGTTCATTTCTCATTAAATGAAATTAGAGATGATTTTAGGTTATGATATTAACCTAATATTGTCTAAATATATTTATCATGTTGATGTTATTATTTCATCTAATAATAATTATATTTAATGTATGTTAAAGAAAAAATAAAATAGAAAAACTTAAAAATGATACCTCTTCTCCGATTGATCACCATTTAAGAACACCATGAAACCTCTATGTAGGGTATTCTGACTAAAAAATACTTTCAATAAATTGATGAAGAAATCTATGAAGTGGTTTGCGTATAGGTCCTCCAAACTAAATTGTTCTTGATGTATAAGTATTAGAGAAATTTGGGTACCTTTTTATATGTGAGGGGAGGGGAACCCTTCGAAACTCTTAAAACAGTAAATAAAAATAAATTAAATTTTTAACCGAAATGAATCTGATAAGAGATTTATTGAATATAATATTAAGATATTTATAAATCATCTCATTCAATAAATTTTATACATGTATTGATTTTATTTTACACCTCATCTTTTCAGTTTACACATAATTATTCCCTTTTAATGTTAGTTGGGGTAAAAGTATTGTAAATATTAAAAGGAAATAAATTGTACTAATATATGGAAAATTTCAAATAATTGGACACTAAATGAACATAATGATTGTATCATATTCATTTTGTGATTTTAAATAATTTTTTTTTATTTTCAACTAATTTAATAAATAATAATTTTTTTTAAAATATCAATTCTATCAATTTTTACACTTTTCATTTTTTGGAATTTAAATGAAATCATAAACTATAAATAACATTGAAAAAACCATTTAAAAGACTTATAACATGACATAGTCACCTAGAAAATTCCAGGATGAAATAAATTAGGTCATATAATGTTTATTTTAATATTTATAATATCAATTATTTGATTCATTAATTAATAAATCAATTATTACATCATCATTGTGACATAATAAAATAGAATTATATAATCTCTTAAATTAATAAATAAAATACCATGATTTAGGTAATATGGTTATATTTCTAATGACTAATTATAGTCAATGAAATCAATTATATAACCCAATATTAAATTTCATTAATAATAACAGACATGTTTCAGATATTTTTTTCTTTACTTTAAATTTAATGTTATAAATGTTATAAATTTATTAATCACACCCATTAGTTTCTAAAAGCCAATGGTTCAGGACATGTATTTTCTTGGTTATCCATAACTCATCCAATAATTGTAGGAAATGTGTTAGGTTAGTTTTTTATTATTATAATATTATTTTTACTATTATTTATATGATTTATCCTTTAATCATGGTAAATAAAATAATAAAGTTACTATTCACCAAAAATTATATTGATTTTATTGAATCATATTTTCCAAACTGTTTACAACCATGTATGTCCGTTTTTTTAAAATTCAGATCATAAAAGTAATTTAAATTAATTTAATTCCAATCTCATTGATCGATTAAAAAAGAGGTTTTTAAAAAGTAAAAACCGTCAAAAGATTCTCAAATATTTATATACAATTTATATTTTAAATTACATTAATTGGCCAATATTATATTAAATTATAAAAAAATAATCTAATTAAACCATAAAACAATGTAAAAGGACAATCTAACAATATAATTAAATTAAGCGAAACAGATTTTGTGAATTAAAATGCAGTATTTTTTCACCATAAAATAAAAATAGATTTTTATGAGAAAAATATCTAAAATTGAATCAAAGAGATTTTTAATATCCTTCTTCTAAAGAAGATGTTTATTTTTTAAAAAGAATATATAAATGTTAAAAAACTATATTTAACATGCTTTCTCCATCCAAAAGAGATAAAACTACCTTTTAAAAATGTTATCTAGTTTTAGGTTTAAAATTGGATTTATTCACATTTTATGCCTCCAAAATTTATTAGAAAAATTTAAAAAATCATTAAACATTTGGAAACATAATATATTTATTTTTTTTATTCCGTCTTCTACCATATCATGGTAATAACTATTATTTGAAATAATAATATTAATAATGTATAATTTTTCTCTATAACTCAGTCTTGTGTTCTACATAAAATTTTAACGAAATCCATTGTTTTATGTCGGGTACATTATAAAAAAATTCATTTTAATGTAAAATTAAAATACTATTCATTATATTAATATATCTGAAAAAAATTATTCTATAATTAAATGTGACGTTAAACACAGAAGGTACATGTTCTTGATCTTCATCCTCATATAAGATAAAACATGTATTTTCCAATTATAGACATTAAAAATTGTGGGTGTAATGACCAATTCAGACAGAATATATCAAATTAGAGATATTTTAATATAATATGAAATATTATTTTGGTATTTATCTCAATATCTTTATCTGTTTTTAGAACCTGTTAAATTTGGATTTTATACGATAGAGGTAGATAACCAACCTCTAATATCATTTCTTCATATTACACCATACATGTGTTGTATTCATATTCCAAATCCAGAGTGACATAAAATAGTGATTTATCTTCTACCATGTTAGGGATATAGTGATCATGATTCACTTTATACTCATTCTAGATGTTGTTGAGATATTTTTGATCACCCACAATTTAGCTCAATATGCACAACTTCAACATCTTGATTCATCTACAAATCATCAAAATAAGTATTTATTTGATTCATTTCATGGTTTAGTTATATATTCTCTCTACATTAGGCCACATCCTTTTAGACCCTGTCTATGATATTTGGAAGATCCAATAGTGTTTCCTTTATTTTATTCAGTCTTCGAATATCTTTATCAAATTCATCAACCATGTCTTCCAACACATGAAATGAGATACTGATGACATTATCAAGGAAGACATTATTGGCTAGTTCAATGAGTTAATAAAGTCTTATATGTTAGATATATTATATTAAAATATTATCAATTTTTTGTTGTTCACAAAATTGGGATTAATTATTCAATATTTAATGTAATCATTTGAAAACATGATGTTACCGGAAATGTTTTAACTATTTATTTAAAAAGGCATTGAAATGTTATCTACATTATAAAAAAGAAAAAGATAAGCAAAAAAATATTGGATCGCTATCAATGATTCCATTGTTCAAACACAGCTATTATGGAGAGTGGGAAAAGTGAAATATTTTTAATTTCTTAGTGTATTACAATAGAAAAATAGGGTCCCTCACATGAGTAACATCATAGTTTCCTTCATACTAATTAAAAATGAAATAAAAAATAATTTTTTTATCTTATAAAAAAAATCATTTTTTCGGCTTTTGGGAAACAAAAAATTAAAAATAATTCTATAATAACATGCAATAAATGGTATGTTTTCCAAAAAATGTACTTGGAATTTAGGTTTGTTTTTCTGTTCCTTCATTATTCATTTGGGTTTCTTAAATTTATTTTCATAGTTCAATTATAAAATACCAATCATAAACTACAACAAAATTATTTATTTATGGTGAATTATATAATTCATAGTAGAAATTATTTAGAAAATGTAACTCCAACTCATCCTATAATCATGGATAATGACAGAACTCTATCGAGAGAGTGGTATCTTCCTGAAACTAGCTCCATCATATTTCATTTTATCCATTAAATATTTCATCTGCATAAAATTAACATAATTCATTCAATGTATTAGAGGGAAAATATTTACATATAATAAATAATATTAGTGTGGGTGTGGGTTCCATATTGTGATGGAATATCACCACACCCAAACATTTTACCATCATTCACAACAAAAAATTAAAACATTGAAGAATTTAAAACCCAAATTCTGGACCACCTAATTGAAAAAATATGCCAAACATTTTTTTGGACACTCATTATCATGTGTATGAGGTCATGATGTATGAATGAATAAATTTGAAGAAAAATAAAAAAAGAGAATAATGATAAAGAGAGATAAAAAATTGTGTGAGAAATAAAATAAGATATAAGAGAGGACCAGAGTGAGTTATAATTAATAAATTAAATAAATTTTTTTGAAACATACATGACTTATTTTTAAGTTAAATTTCATTTATTTTCCATTAATGCTTCGTTTTGGAGGGTTTCCAAAGGTTTTATGGAGGAATAGATGAGTTTTTAGGAATTGGGCCAAACCGTGAGCCCAATTCCAGATTTGAAAATAAATATTAGTTCATTTATAACTTTTTTATTTTTTAATATTTTTGACCCATTATAATTCTTAAATGGTCTTCTCTAACCTATTAACACCAAAATTTAAATTTAGAGCCATTATAAATCCATAATCATGGAGGATTTGGGTTTTTATTTAAGAATTGAGCCAACCCGAAATCCCATTTTCTAATTTTAAAATGTTTAATTAATTTTTTAATATCATATTAAAGATAATGTATTTTTCGGTGATTCTACCTCCCTCTCGACCCTAAGAAACCCATGAGAGATCCTATTGCCTTGCCCCCCTCCTTGGATCTCTATGAAATTGCGACTTAGGGATGAATGTCATAGGGTATCTCAAATCGTCCATAATTGAAGATGTAACTTCATCCCTTATTAACTCTCTTGATTCTTACTATTTTACCTCCATTCATGTTCTTAAATGTCCTCCTAAATCTTGTTCGAACAACCCCAGAATTTTGGTTGTTTTTAATTTCATAAACTATTGTTTTTGGAGTGATTAATTCAGTATACTTCAAGTAAGTGAGTCCATTCCTTTCCTCTTTCAAATTTCATAGGGTTTATTCCCTAATTCATGAATTATAAAAAGTCTAGAAGTTAGGGTTCGTGACTAGGTTCTAACATACTGTATTTTGGGTGAAATATTGAGGTTTTAGGTTTCTTTTAACATCCTTGAGGTGCGGCGGTCGTGCTGTTGATGTTTCGCTCCAATATTTGAGGGTTTCGACATAGTCGGTAGGTGATTATGTGGGTAACCATTTAATGATGAGTTAGTTTTCTTGATTAAATAATTTTTCATGTTCCTTATATGTTTTTCATTATGCGAATACCATTTTTGGTAGCAATAGTAATGAATTTGGTATTAAAGTTACATTTTTGTTTGAATTGTGTATTTTTCAAATCTATTTCATGTGTTATCTCTTGGGGTAGTTTTGTAAAACGTGAAATTGATTTATTAATTTTTTAACGGGGCTTACAATTTTGGTTGGGTAATGATATAGTGTCACGTGGGCCTAAAAAGGAGGGTCTTTGAATGGGTTTTATGTGTGTAACCTTGTTATAATCCTTAAAAGTGGTTTATGGATTTGTGTGTTCTCATGGGTATCTTTTGCGATAATGTTCAAGGTGATTATATAACATTTAAAAGTGGATTATTACATGTTTATTGGGATGCCAATTATGTTTTGGTAGGATATTGGTGTGATTTTGGTTTAAAAATAGGTTTTTGAAATGGGTTTTGTGTGCAAGACAAATTTACACCACTTGGGTTCTTTTTTTGAAAACTGTAAATGTGTTAGTTGGTTAAACAATGTTGGAAAAGGGTGAATATGTACTATTTGGTATGTGTGTTAAAATATGATGGGAATTTGAAAGGTTATGTGATGTTTTAATATGTCAAATATTTTTAGAATGTTTTGTAAATTTTGGAAATGTTTTATTAAATTGTGATGTTGGGGCGAAACTTGTTTGTGGGCTGTTTCATGTAAGTTTGATGATAAAATGATTTTGAAGGTAAAAATGGTGTTATGTAACATGTTAGTGGGATTTTATGAGAGTTTTAATATATTACAATGGTTTTATAAAATTGTTTAATAAATTTGTTGAAGTGGTAAAGAAATGTGAAAAGTGTTGTGGGCTATTTTGGTGTGAGTCGGATTTCAAAATCAATTTGAATGAAAAGTGGACTTTTGATACTTGTGTTGTATACATATGGGATGTTTGGTGAATTTATGATATTGAAATGATATTTTCTTTTGAATATTATATTCATTGACTTGTTGAACTTGTTTGAGAACAATGAGAAAACCCGGGTATCTAGGTGGGTGGACGTGTACTAGTATGCTAGTGAATCTGTGGGGTTTGGCCTCAGTTTCACTTATCACGATTGACGCTTACAACTCTAACTAAATTATGATGATGATGATTGGGGACTAATAGGTTATGGGTATGTTCCCTACTATTTTCTCATGCACGGGAACAAATATTTGCGATGGTTACTCTCACCGAGATACAAGGTACCTAGGACCCATAACTAGCTAGTGCCTAGGGGTTAATTTCCATTGCTTGTGCTCACTAGATATTTTGTTTTTATCATCGGAATATGGTAAGAGTGGCATGAAAATTCAGTATCCATGATATTTATTTTAAAAGTGTTTATTTTTTAAATTATCCCACTTGAAAACTGATTTTGTTAAGTTGCATCTTTTATAAATTGTAACTAGAAATTACACGTTTTTGAAAACTTGCATGCTTTTCGTCTTTGAATGTTTATCGCATGGAATCTCTTTGTGGTGGTATCCTACTGGTCATTGGCTCACACCCTACTTACACCTTTTTGTGTAAGTAGACATGGTTATTTTTTTTTGACGTAGGTTGCTTACAATTTTTTTTGTTCCAGTGGTTCGGGTTTCTAGCAAGTCCTTGGTGGTGAAGTCTTGTGGAGATAGCTTGTGGGCGGTTCCCCATGCCATGAGGGTTCTTGGGATATTTCATTTTGGTTTTGAACCATTGTTTTATAGTTTTTTTGAGTTGTTTTAATCTATGCAATTCAGTTCTGAATTTTTGAAAAAGATTGTTTGGTTTGAAAAATCCATATTCGTTTTGTTAGATTCTTTTGTTGTTTTATGTTTATAAACTCAGGTAATTCAATCCCAATTCCCATTTTATGATACCCCGGCACTTGTGCCATCCCATGGGGATCGGGAACGCCCTTCGGTCTTTGTCACGGGCTAGGTTTGGAACTGGTTTCGGTGGTGACCAGATTTGGTTCGTGACAAAATGGTATCAGAGGGTGGTTATCTCTCTTTGGGTCATGTTATTTTAGGAACAATCAGGATAATCAGGAGGTAGGATTTTCGGGACATGGAATTTCGGTTATGATTAGTGTGGCTGATCACCTCACCTCATGATGAGATTCAAGTCTCCAGGGGAAGTTGGGACCTTTCAGAGTCATTTGGTTTTCTTGGTTTAATGATAATATGGGGAAATGAAATGAGAGTTGGGTTAAAGGTCTCAGTGAGCTCACAGGGCCTGGAAATCAATGTGGAGTTGGGGATATTACCTAGAACACACTCTATGATAGTTAAGCGATTGAAATACAGCCACGAACCATATGTCCAATTAACCCACTGAAACTAGTTTCCTCTCGCATTGTCTTTTGTCTTTAGTTTTGAAATCATGGAAATATTGTTATAATGTGACTTGGTTTTAAGAAGTGTAATGTTTTTGTGAAATTATTTTCAAATAAAGATGAAATGGTCGAACTGAATTCTCAGAATTAATTTGAAATGGATAATCGTGTGCTTACACCTCTTTTGGAAGCAGAAACTATACTCAAGTTGGTTTTGAAAAAGTGTTTCCAATAGAGTTTTCCAAAATATTTAAAGGTGTTTTAATGGGATGATATGTTTTGAAATTGATGTGAATATCTTTAAAGTGAGTTTTTTTCTAAATGTTTGTGTCTTTATAAAAAGTTTTTTAATATTTAATTTGGGATATTGATCTAATGGTTAGCGGTTTTGAGAAAAATGATTTGTTGGTTGACTGTTTTGGTTTTGATAAGTGGAATGAATTTTTTGTTTTAACCTTTGGTATTTCTGTGAACAACCACATGCATGGGGTTATATGGTATGATAGATGATTGATGGAACGACTGGATGAGTTTCGGGATGGATATGAGGAGGGTTCCCAGTGTGGCACAGAAACATGCATGTGTAAGGACTATGGGGTACCATTGGTGGATACGCTAACCGCTGAACCGTTTTTTTCAAGAAATGTTTTTAATGAAAAACATGATGTCTTGATGAACTATTTCAGATTGATTATATTATGTTTTTTTGGAAAATTTTGATGTTGTGGGATGTTTTGAGTTCAATAACCCCTCCTGTTTGAACTGTGTTTTGGGTTTATGTTTGGTCGGTAAGCTGGGTAGGAGGATCGGTTAGTAGTCTCCTCTCAGATATGTTTTGGGTCACCTTTATGGTGGTTCCCTTCATGTGTATGGATCTGGTTTATGGCTTTTTTGACCAATGGACCAGATTTGATGGGTCCATGGGTTCTCTCATTGGATAAGGTACACCCCTATTAAAGGTTAAGGCATAACTGAAGCGCAACCTAGATTGTTTCTCCATTGAAAAATCCTCATATTGATCAATATAAGGAATATTTTTCTTGAGATTTTTAGATTGAGTGTACATCCTTTCCTTTATTGGATTCGTGTATCCTCTTGTAGTGGGAGATTGATCCTGGATGGTTGAAAGTGACCTTTTCCTCTTATGTTTCCTAATTTTTCGATGGTGGAAGTGTTCTGGGGTTGTTAGCATGGATGAGTATTTGGATAGTGTCTAAGAGGAACTCTTGGTCCATCATAGACTCTTCAAAGAAGGAGTTCATGTTAAACTACCAGTGTGGGAAATATGGTCATGAGAGGATATTGTGGCCACTTTTTAGAATTGTGTGTTGTTTGGGATTTTTTTACAATGTCTCTCTATATGCATTGTTTATATCAGTCGCAATGGTCATGTTCGGTGACGCCTTGTGATGTCATGTGATTGATTGACCGTAAAGGTGAAAGTTGGGAAATCATCTGAGAGTTTCTATTATGTTGGGATAATGTCTCCTTTGGAAAACATATAAATATTTCATTTTAGAGGAAGGTGAGTATAAGTGTTCTTTACATCTATTGTTTATCACCAAAACAAACAAGGTGTGATGTGTGTACATCTTCTAAGATGTCAATTCATTGAAATATCGAGTTAGGGTAATGTGAGTTTGGAATGTGTTATGTATTGGAAAAACTTATTAGGGATTGCAGTGTAGTTTTTGTTTTCATGGAAAGATGAATTCCCATTCCGGGGGTTTCTAAAGCCTTACTGCGTGGCTGAAGATGCTTCAATCATTTGAGATCCAGCCATATGTCTCGGATAGAAGCTGGCTCGTAGTCAGGGGAAATCACAGGGTCATTTAAACCTTGTGCAAAGTCCTATCCTCAGTATGAAAGATATAAAGAGTTTAAAACTATAGTGTCATAATCTTTCTTCTATTGTTCTTGTTCGGTGGAAATAGGTGCAGGGCCTTATACCCATGTCATCTCCCAATATTATTCCATACCCATTTGGTTTCCATTGACTCATTAGAGAAAGGTATGAAGTTTGTCTAGACAGATTGACCACACGGTTTGCACATGGTTAGTAGTGACCATGCCCTAGAAAACCATATAGATAGAAGAATCCCCACTATTAGTTCATGGTTTCCCAAACTATAAAGACTAACCATGTCGTCATCGCAACTCTTTATATTTTGGGGTCTTTATGTACCGGCCCATGCTGGTCGATTAAGATGGATGGTTCTTATGGTGGGGAGCCTATTTTTGTTCCCCCGTACCAATAACATAGACATATCCATGGTCTTGGATTGGTGGTAGGTAGTCTCGTTCAGATATATCAAGCTACCTAAATCGTCTATGGGTAAATATTGATATTGGAGAGTGCCCAATGGTTTAGTTATAGCCAGGGAAGTGTAACCCTGTTCGATGTCGTTGTTCGTTTGGGTGAATTGCATGAGTCTTGTTCGGATAGTGTTTGAGGAGTTTTCCTTTGGGATAAAGCCTGAATTTTCATTATTGTTTCAAGAAAGTGGTGTATGTTTTTTTGTGAAGTATTCCTTCCTTAATTGACCACTGGAGGTGTTTTTTCCTTTGGGGGTGAAACATGGAAAATGAGTACATCTTGGTTTATCGGTTGGGTTTGGTTTCCGTATCTGGCCTTTCTGTAGCTTTCTGGGGATGGAATGTTTTCATGGTGGGGAGAATTATCACATTCAAGACTTATTTCGAAGTTAAATTTCATTTATTTTCCATTCATGCTTTGTTTTGGAGGTTTTCCAAAGGTTTTATGGAGGAATAGATGAGTTTTTATGAATTGGGCCAAACCGTGTGCCCAATTCAAGATTTAAAAATAAATTTTGTTTCTTTTATAACGTTTTTATTTTTTAATATTTTTTACCTATTCCAATTCCCAAATGGTCTTCTCTGACCTATTAACACCAAAATTTAAATTTGGTGCCTTTATAAATCCATTATCATGGAGGATTTCGGTTTTTATTTAAGAATTGGGCCAACCCGAAACCCCATTTTCCAGTTTTAAAGTTTTTATTTATTTTTTAATATCATATTAAATATAATGGATTTTTCAGTGATTCTACCTCCCTCCTGACCCTAAGAAATCCAGGCATGCTCCCATTGCCTTTCCCCCCCTCCTTGGAGCTCTTTGAAATCACTACTTAGGGCTGAACTTCAAATGGTATCTCAAATCATCCAGAATTGAACAGATAACTTCATCCCTTATTAACTCTCTCAATTATTACTATTTTACCTCCATTCTAGTTCTTAAATGACCTCATAGATCTTGTTCAAACAACCCTTGAATTTTGGCTGTTTTCGATTTCTGCAACTATTGTTTTTGGAGTGATTAATTCAGGATACTTAAAGTAAGTGAGTCCATTTATTTCCTCTTTCAAATTGCTTAGGGTTTCTTCCCTAATTCTTGAATTATAAAAAGTCCAGAAGTTAGGGTTCGTGCCTAGGTTCTAACTTACTGTATTTTGGGTGAAATATTAAGGTTTTAGGTTTCTTTTAACTTCCTTGAGGTGTGGCGGTCGTGCGGTTGATGTTTACCCCAATATTTGAGGGTTTCGACACATTCGGTAGGTGATTCCATGGGTAACAATTTAATGATGAGTTATTTTTCTTGATTAAATAATTTTTCATGTTCCTTATATGCTGTTAATTATGAGAAAACCATTTTTGGTAGCAATAGTAAATCATTTGGTATTAAAGTTACATTTTTGTTTGAAGTGTGTATTTTTCAAATATATTTCATGTGTTATCTCTTGTGGTAGTTTTGTAAAATGTGGAAGGGATTTATTAGTTGTTGAACAGGGCTGCTAATTCTGGTTGGGTAATGATATAGTGTCATGTGGGTCTAAAAATTAGGGTCATTGAATGGGTTTTATGTGTGTAACCTTGTTATACTCCTTGAAAATGTTTTATGGATTTGTGTGTTATCACGGGTATCTTTTGAGATATTGTTCAATGTGATTATATAACATTTAAAAGTGGATTATTACATGTTTATTGGGATTCAAATTCTGTTTTGGTAGGATATTGGTGTGATTTTTGCTTAAAAATAGGTTTTTGAAATGGGTTTTTTGTGAAAGAAATATTTACACCACTTGGGTACTTTTTATGAAAATTGTAAATGTTTTAGTTGGTTAAAAAAAGTTGGAAAAGGGTGCATATTTACTGTTTGGTATGTGTGTTCACCTATTATGGGGTTTTTAAAGGTTAATTGATGTTTTGAGATGTTAAATATTTTTAGAAAGTTTTGTAAATTTCTGAAATGTTTTATTAAATTGTGATGTTGGAGCGAAACTTATTTGTGGGCTATTTCGTGTATGTTTGATGATAAAATTATTTGAAAGGTAAAAAGGGTGTTATATAACATGTGAGTGGGCCGTTACGAGAGTTTTAATATATTGTAATGGTTTTATAAAATTGTTTAATGAATTTGTGGAAGTGTTAAAGAAATGTAAAAAGTGTTATGTGCTATTTTGGTGTGAGTCGGATTTCAAAATCAATTTGAATGAAAAGTGGTCTTTTGTGAATTCTGTTGTATACATGTGGGTTGTTTGGTGAATTTATGATATGGAAATTATATTTTCTTTTGAATATTATATTCATTTACTTGTTGAACTTGTTTGAGAAAAAAGGGAAAACCCGGGTATCTAGGTGGGTGGACATGTACGAGTATGCTTCTGAATCCGTGGGGTTTGGCCTCAGTTTCACTTAGCAAGATTGACGCTTACAACTCTAACTAAATTATTATGATGATGATTGGGGACCAATAGGTTATGGGTATGTTCCCTACAAGTGGCTCGTGCATGAGAACAAATATTTGTGATGGTTACTCTCCCCGAGATACATGGTACCTGGGACCCACAACTAGCTAGTGCGTAGGGGTTAATTCCCATTGCTTGGGTCACTAGATATTTTGTTCTTATCGTTGGCATACGGTATGAGTGGATGGAAAATTCAGTAGCCTTGATATTTATTTTAAATTTTTTTTTCTTAAAATTATCCCACTTGAACACTAAATTCTTTTAGAAATTGTAACTAGATTTTACATGGTTTTGAAAACATGCATGCTTTTCATCTTTGAATGTTTATCACATGGAATCTCTTAGTGGTTGTATCCTACTGTTCATTGGCTCACACCGTACTTACACCTTTGGGTGTAAGTAGAATTGGATATTTTTGTTGTCGTAGGTTGGGTACAATTTTTTTTGTTCTAGTGGTTCGGGTTTCTAGCAGGTTCTTGGTGGTGAAGTCTTATAAAGATGGATTGAGGGTGTTTCCCCATGCCATAGGGGTTCTTGGTCTATTTCATTTTGGTTTTTTACCTTTGTTATAGTTTTTGAGTCGTTTTAAGCTATGTAATTCAGTTCTTAATTTTTGTAAAACATTGTTTGGTTTGAAAAATCCAGATTCGTTTTATTGGATTCATTTGTTGTTTTATGTTTATAAACTTGGGTAAATCATTCCCAATTCTCATTTTAGGATACCCAGGCACATGTGCCAGCCCATGGGGATCGGGAACACCCTTCGGGCCTTGTCACGGTCCAGGTTTGGCACTGGTTTTTTTGTTAACCAGATTTGGTTCGTGACAATGTTGAACCACTGGTATAAAATATGAATCAATTAATTTAATAAAAACAAAATAAAATAAAACTAAAATAAATAGTGAATCCGACGAATAATCAAATGAACAAAGGCATTTGAATTCGACCTCCTTTTTATGAGAAATCTAGTTTTCAGAACATTCATCACATTCTATTTATATAGGAGGATTATTCTCTATCTCTTTCACTTTTATCTTCTAAAATTTCTTTATATGAGTCATTTTTATCTAAATTTTACTGTAAATATCTATAGATAAATCAGGACTATTCAATTTTTAGTATACACCAACATTTCTTCATGGATTGATAACATTCTGCATATATATTCTTCTCATCTTAATATAATTGAGTAGTTTTGGTGAGACAATTTCCTCAATGATGATTATTTAATTTAACATTTGAACATAGAAATAATCCATTGGTATTTAAGGAATTACTTTAGTATAGATGGTATATACATGATGTATCTCAGTTAATTCATATTTCCTCCAAATATTGGTTATTCTAAACCGAGCCCCTCTACATTATATCTCATCCACCACGATTTAGTATCTAAATCCAGGTTAATACTCTATAAAGGCTATGTTTTATCAAGATTCCCCACCATCATAACTTCATGAATACTCAAAACCATTTCCACTACCCTTATTAAGTCCTCAATAGTGAAAACAGTTTTCTACAACATAGGTGATCCTCTGAGGTTGATCCTATCGAAAATATTTGGAAAAATGACTTGGGGAACCTCATAGAATCATTTTTTCTTCTTAATGGACATATATAGATTCTATTAAAAATGGATGGCATCGTTCATCTTCACAGTGGGTTCACTAGTGACACCCAGAGGTCCAAAAGTCAACCATGTCATCCCTGGTACTTGGTTGTGGATGTGAGCCCATTCATGAGCTTTCCATGACTTTAAAAATGGATTTATCTGTTAATTAATAATAGTATAGGGAAATATCAATGGAGATGGGTGCTATTAATTGGTGGAGTGATCTATTTGAGTGTGGGGAAGATCTATTCTGTAACGATGAAATTAGTTTATATTATGAAAAAATCCAGTGTGATTTCCATCCCACATTGGAAATACAATTTTTGTCAGAATATGAAAAAATATAAACACCTGGAATCCAATTCTCAGACACCATTAATGGGGATGATCTCTTAGACACATTTCCACATACAATATGTGATTGTACTAGAACACACAAGCTCTAAAATTCTTTGTCCAACACTATATTTTGTAGGCTTCTCCCCATTTGTTTTTATAACCTATTTTCTAGTGTGATATCATGGTTGGATAGATTCTTATGGGATGGATACCTGGCAGGAAATCCCATTAGTTTATGGATATCCATATTTGACACCTTTTTAAATCAATTCAACATTAATAGAGCAGTACATATTTATATAATATTTAAAAAAAATAAAAACCTTGAAATTACACATTTTAAATCATTTGGGAATTAAAATTGTAAATTCATTCATTTAATTCAAAAACTACTAAATGGGTATTTTAATTTAAAAATATTCTATATTAATAAAAATACTCAATTAATTATATGTAAATATTTGTGCATCGGTTTTCCACATGAAAGGGAGGTGGAATATTTTATTTCCATAATTCTCTAGACAAATCCTATTTCACCAATATCATGAAGAATCGAAGTATTAGAATTGTAAGGATTAAAAAAATCAGACAATAAGACTTAGAATGAAAAATATTTTTTAGATTGTGTACATCGAATTGGGATGCTTCATTGAAATTTTTATTTAATTGAGATGGATTTCATCGAATATATATCAATAATCATAAAGTAAATCAATTTATGGAAAACATTGGAACCCTCTTCATAGATTTGATGATTTCATTGATCAATTA
Source organism: Viscum album (assembly GCA_963277665.1). Classification (NCBI taxonomy): domain Eukaryota; kingdom Viridiplantae; phylum Streptophyta; class Magnoliopsida; order Santalales; family Viscaceae; genus Viscum; species Viscum album. The sequence goes on from OY728143.1 coordinate 230,732,401, forward strand.
ATTAGAGTCAACATACTATTTAAAATAGATCCATGGTCATTGTATCAACAACTATGAGTCTTGAAATGTGATATCCCAATAATTTTTTTTCAATATAAATATAAACACTATGAATATGTGAACATATCTTTCGGTCTCATTTATACACCTTTGGTTTTTATATCCATATGGATACATATCATATATATGTATCTGAACATGATTTTCATGGAATTGTTTTCTGATATCTTTGTTTATTATATAAAAAACTTTATATCATAGTAAAAAGGATATAGAATAATGAATATTGTGTGATCACCAAAATTATATGAAATTAAATAACTGTGACTTATGGATTTCAAGAGTTTATTTCCTTGGGAATGTAACTTATATGAAATCCATATCAGTTGAACAATAAAAATATATAATATACTATTTCATGGAAAAAACTAAAAATTCATTTTATATGTGTAATATTTTCATAATAGTATTTTATTATTATTATTTTTATGATATCCCAAAATCATCACTTCTACTAAGACAAAATTAACATGGAAAGTAACTATATTCAAATTGTTTTATGATTTCAATATATCAATTCAAGAGACTAATGATTATCTTACCTTATCACCTATCCTTATAGTTCCATAAATGGTAATATAGCTTGTGTTATTATTTGATGCATCATGAACTTGATTGGGCTTTGTTCTTATTCATGGAAACCATGTCACAGTTTAATCTTGAGAAACATTTCTTATCATGAAGAGAACTATATAGATAATTAACTATAGTTAGAAATAGTTTTCAACTCGTTATGGATGTGGTGCCACTATCACTTTGCTGAAAATTTGACTGCCTTCCAGGATAATATTATTTATAAATATATATTTTCTAAGAGGGGTATAAAATTGAGGTAAGGAATTTTTGTGGAATATCATTATTTTATTGAAAGTGGTTTACTGTATACATAGGGTAATGGAAATTAGGTGGTTGATTCAAAGAGTCACATTTCTAATAACCATGTATTCTATAAATCACATGAACAACAAATTTGGATGAGGCAAATCACTAACATACCTCTAGATTGGGAAGAATACAAATAAAATTGTTTTTTCTTATTGATTATAAAATTTTCTAACATAATTATCTTGGAAATGGAATATTAATTTTGATATGTTGACATCCCTTCCACTAGTTAAAACCTCAATGATATAGAGATTATTGAATCTTAGACTGTGAATGAAAAATCTATTTAACATAATCAAAACTATAATTTCTTTTCTCCTTTATTCCATGAATAAATATATTAAATATATAACAAGTATTAGTCGAAATTTTATGATTCTAAACCCACTCATCTAGATCTAGAGCCTTAAATTTATATATTAAATATTCACATAGATACCAACTAATTATTTCTATATAAAAATGTCATGTAATTTAATATCATTAATATTATATTTCATTACATAAATTCACAACACATTTTTTATATAGATTCAGTGATTTAGAACACTCATAAAACAATAAAAAAGATGATTTGGTTAATAGATGGATACTTTTTACACTAAATAAATAACTACTAAATCCATAATAAGTCTTTAAAATCATATATAAATTCTTTAAACATTCAATATTAGTATACATATCATGTGTAATAAATTTTTCTAGAACCCTAGGGAAATGTGACCATAAGAAAAGCTGATATTTAACTCTCAATGAAGGAAACATATTATTAAGGATATTGATATCATAAACATGGAATAAACAAAATAACTAAAATAAATAATCTAATTAAAGATTCAATCTACGGAATCTAATAGAATTCTATAAAAATGATAAAATTTAAAAAATGGATAACAAATATATAGATCTTATGCTAACGGAATGAATTGTTTTAGACATCATGATCACACTATTAAGGCCTAAACCAAGACATCATCATTACCATAATGTTTTTATCTGATTTATTATTCATGTCATCCAAACCACAGACAATACATATTACTTAACCATATAAGCCTACACTAAATACCCAATAATGATTTCTTCATGAGACCTACCAATGCATTTTGGGGGTATAAAATTCCATGAACCACCCACCACTTTTTCAAATTAAAAGATTTTATCATATGATAAAATTAATATAAAATTAATAGTAAATTATTCCAATAATCAACTATATTGGTATATAATAATATGAAACTCTCATACTCCCCCTGCTAGTAAAAGGGATAACATGATCATAACCCATCATGAGGGAAATTGTAAATTGTGCAATAATACTTTTTCAAATTACCAATAGTAATAAAATTTGGAATAAAAAAAATATTTAATGTCAATATTTTTGTTGATATTATTAAATAGTATAAAAATATCAAAAAAATATCTAGTGGATGATGGTTGATATTCAGACTATGCATAGTCAAATTGTCTTTCATCTTTCATATTGTAATTATAATATATGTAATGAAAATAATTTTCCCCATGTTAATAGAAATATATTAATTATAGGATAATATAAAAAAACTTGCATAATGTGAAATGTGATTTCTAGGCCCTAAAAATAAATAATTATAATTCTATATCAAATATAGGAATAAGTTTATTAAATGAAATCACATGAAATTAATTTTGTTTGTTTTACAATAACATAACCCATTATGTGAGAAATATATTTCAAAGGGTTTATATAATTGTAATTTATATCCCAAAAAAGTAATTATATAATAATACCTAATACATTCCAAGGGAATAATGTACCCAAATAATATGAAACATTATAAAGATAATGATCATACTTTTATTTACATATGTTAAAAAAAAGATAAACAAGGGAAACAACTAAATATGAAATACACAATAATATGGGATCATGATTTATCAAGAAGCTCCCATGAAAAAACAATGACTAGGAAAAAATATATCATTTTTAGGCTAATACAACATAAAAAATCATGGTTCAAAAAATTATTATGACTCAATAATTCATAATTGAGACCAAGAAAACACTAATGACTTTAGAAACATCCCAATAAAAAAACATTGAATGAGAAATATTTTAATTTAAAATAAATTTAAATGATAAAAATATAAATCACTATATAATATCTGAAATAGGAAGTATATACATCGAATTTTTTTTTATTAAGTTCATAATAAAAAAATGTGTCAAAGTGTGAAATTTTGTGTCAAAACCCTTACCTCGACCCTAATTCATACAAAACTGTCACCAAAATTGATAAATATTTAAATTATGATCACTAAATAAATCACAAAGATTATTATTCTTAGAAATTAAAATTTATACTCTTCATTTATAATCATTCTCTATGTATAGTTATTAGTTTTTACATATTTTCAACGCATTGTTTATGTATTTTTTTTTTGAACAATATTTGTATTGTTTATATTTTTATCTATTATTTTTTAAAAATCACATATAGTACATATATTGAAAACATATAAATTTTCCAAATTATTATATAATTATTTAATTTCATTCCATGTAATATTAGGTTGTGAAACATGAATATGAAATGGGTGATGATCAATATTCCGTGATACATAATGAATGTAATGTGTTCTATTAATTATTGAGTTAAATGACAATATAATATTAAAATAACCAAAATCAAAATATTATTTACATATCTAAATCATATTGACATATTAATTAATTAGTTATAGAAATTCTTGAAATAAATAAAAAGTATTTTTCAATTAGTTTGTTAAACCATCCCAATCATGAACCCACCATGATTAATAGATGATTATGAGATGGTTCACTTGTATTATTATCATAACCAAAATGTACTGATATTATTAAGAATTACATAATGTAATATTTCATTAATAAAATTATTTATAAAGAGAATATAATTTATAGTCTCATTACATAGAAATAGGAGATATTTTTCCTCTTAGTAAGCTCATTTTAATTTATTTTAAAAATTATAAACATTTGATGATTGAAACTTATTTAGGTTCTAAATTTTTCATAAAAAGTGATAACTGTTTCCTAGAAAACATAGTTTTTCATTAAACTATAACTAGATCCATTAATTAATGGTAGTTATGAAAAATTAATTTTATTTCACATCCTGGAGGTAATCGACAGGTATAGAAGAATGAATTTTTTTCTTAATAGAATATATGGATGAATAGAAAAATCATAAAACCATTAAAATTGGAAACTTTTACTATATAAATGGTAATATTATAATTATTTTACATCCGTTATAAAATATTCTAATGCAAGTAATCAAGAAATAATGTTAAGAAGTTGGTAATACTCATATTGTGTACAACAATTTTCCTCATAATTCCCCATAGAATTAAAGGCCTAGTTATGACTAATGGTGACAATAAAATTTTGAAAAATAGAGACGGTTTTATGAGGATAAATATGGGATTTTTTAGTGTTGAAATTCTAATAATTGTTGATTTATGAATTGTACATTGTTTTTCTTTGTTATAATTTGGGAGAGGGGAACTTTTGGAAGCACCCTTAAAATTTTCAATAATATAATGTCACTATTAGGAGGTAAATTTATTTTAAATATATGTAATATGATGAAAAGTGAGTGTGTGTCTAAACTCACCTAAAAACTGTGTTTTCTCCTAAAAGGCATACATTCTAAAAAAACTAAAAACTAATTTTTTTTTAAATATTTATATATGGATAAAAAATGATGTCAATTTTTTTTAATTTATAATTAAATAATTTTTAAAATCAATTTTTAAATAAAATAATAAAATAAAATTAACAATATTTTTAATTTGGAAATTATATTTCCAAATAATAACAATTATTATTACATTTTTGATTCATTTATGAACTATATTTATGTTACCCGATTATTAATAAATAAAAATTTATTAACATTAATTATATAATTCATTAAATAAAAAATTATCTGACATAAAATGGTATTTTTTATAAAAATACATCACTAAATCATAAATGATATGATTAGTCATATTAGGATAACTAATTGAATTTCCATTATTTTAAAAGAATAATTTAATCTCATTATAAATATATTTCTTTAATTGGTTACCCCTACTTATTACTGGTAAATCAATATCAGTGTTTTCAAAATTATAATTAAATGCCTTCATTATATCTAAATATATCATGGTTTCATTTATGTTTGGTGTTGCGTGTGGAGAAACCTATCAAAAAAATTATCCTGTTTTATATTATTCATATATTCAAATTTTGGGGAGTTAAATTTCACCCTCTTATAAAAATTTAATCATAAAAATTTTAATTATTACACATGGAATAATATAGATGACAATATTGTTAATATATTCATTTTTAAGGAATAACCATTAATAAGAAATCAACTATTCTGTCAAAGGCAATATCAAGTTACTTAATAGTATTCAAATAATTTTATACACGAAAACAATCATATACCCAGGAAAGTATATACGCTATTCCCATATTCTCTATAACATACCTTTCAAAAACCCATTGGATTTTCCTTATCTAAAAACCACATTGAATAGATACATTCCTCTAAATGTAACTATATCATTAACCATAAAATGTTATTAAACATAGGTTCACACATCACACACTAGTCAATATATATCATTATTCCATTAAATAGTTGAAAACACCAATAAATTCTATTAGTAAATTATCAATCCCATGGTTACCAATAACATCTAACTAACTTTTTAAAAATCTATCCACATGTTATTATATCAACATCAGGTGTATAAAAAACCTTTGAGTTTTCAACCCCTCAATCTTATTTTATCCAATAGTTACACCACTAAATATATCATTTTCAAAACATCACATTTCATGGTTATTAATAGTATTTAATGAATGCTTTCAAACAATTAATGATAAACTACGAAGATCAATCCTTATATAATTCACATCATAAAATTAAGAACATAATATAATTTCATTGAAAAATAATAATCACAAATGATAATAAATAAGAGTTTCAAGAAAATATCAATCCCAAAAAATTAGGATACACTCAGAAGCTCCAATCTAATATATTAATTAATATATTATAAAATAAAAACCATTTAACTATTATATATTATTCAATTATAATACATACTGGTTTCCAGATACAAACCTTTATCGCATTCATATTTGTTATCCAACTTCAATCCAATACTAAAACCAATATTATTATAATAATTAATGAAATTTTTATATAAAATAATTAATCCAAATCTTACATCCCCTTTAACACTTTTGTTAATATATGATACATTCAGTTCCACTAATGACTATCTTTAACTGATACTTTTTTATCAATGTTAATAATTATATTTTTTTCTCCAACCTAATCCATTAACAACATTCTTATATAATTTTTAATAAATAGTAATCATAATTTGATTGCTAAATAATATCCACTGGGAGTGTCACACTAGGGTTATAGTGAGGACTCACTGTTGTTTAATAGGTTCTAATCATGTTTACACCCAATCATACTTTTTTAATATTGTTATTTCTAGTTAGAGAAATGGAAAAGATTATATCAACTAGTTGAATCTATATAGGGATTTAATTTACAAGGGATCTAAAAAAATCTATAAATTAAAAATTCATTGGGATATTAATTTAAATATTTAAATATTTAATTTGAACACCCTTGGGGATTTCAATGAAATTATATTAACCTTATCTCTGATTAAAATTTCAATTTTTATAACAACATAAAATCATATACTATCTAAAAATACTATCTGTTTAAATTAAAATTTTATAAATCATAACTCAAAATCATTTAAATCATCCAAAAAAATCATCACAAAAATCAATGTTATCTAAAAGGTACTCTGATACCAACTATGATGCCCCAGAACCACACACCCTGATTCAATGATAAAATCGCAAACATTACAAATAGGATTCAATAGGTAGTATAGATTTATGGAATAAACTACCCTCTAGATACATGAATTAAATCTAATATTTTGTTATATACATTCCAAAGTCCTTTTAGGATTATATATTTAGATACTCATATAAATATTAATCTAATAAAATCAATGTGTTTCACAAATAGTCGTTATATTATTTCTTAATATATGATAAAATAATTAACAAATAATAATTTTGCAATATCTACAATAAACTTTACAAATAGGCTATACTATTTTACATATCTTGTCAAATTATTTTCATTTTAAACTGGTATCATATATACATTAGATGTTGTGAGGTGAAACACTTATTAAAAGAAACAAATAACTGATGATATGAATAACAAAAGCATGTAATACATAATTTGGATGGAATAAATTATATAAATAATTTCATATTCAAATAAAACTAATATCATGTTATATGAATTATAATAATTGAAAACATGGATAGAAATAATAACGATATGATACTAATGGAATATAATGTCAGACATCTTAAAATTAATGTCATGTCCTCATCCATGAAATTATCATTGTTTTAAAATTCATATCTAATAAAACATTATACTCATCATGGGAGTAGTTAAGAAAATTTTCTAAAATTTGTAAGGCATTAAACAAATACAAAAAATCAAATTCTCATGACACGAATTGATGCATTGTGGGGCTATATAATACTGGGAACCACCAATATCATTTACATGTATAGTGCATTTTTATTGTGAGAACATGATTAAATAACATATATTCAACTTTTCTATTGTTCATCTGTGTTAGTATTACCACATATTTTTTAAAAAAAAATTGGGTGACGAAGCCCCAATTATTATATTAAAAAACCTAAGCAGGAGAGTCATCAAGTAAAGCCAAAATCAACAAAAAATCAAAACTAGGATTCTCTAGTTCACCTTTCTGGGTGGCCAATCTTCTTTCTATTAGTATTACCACATATAAAATTCCAATACTTTTTCTAATGTCAAAAGGATTCATAGCATTATCGTAAATCATAAAGAGGGAGAAGGTGGATGCTAAAATAATATATAGTAATCTTTTAAAAATGAACCTATATTAGAATAAAACATAAAAAACAACATTACAATTATCTATATCGATAAATATTAAGTATATCACGATAAAACATAATCTTGAGGAATGCGGTCGATGGTTAAAAAATACATAGTGAACTTGAAAATAATAATATGTTTTTTTATACAACATAAGGAATAGAAATAACTCTCCCCTAGTCAATAAAATAATGTTTTTTCTATTTTAAAATTATCCAATATATATTATGTAAAATGAGATGTTGACATAATTTTGATCAAAGAGTATATGTAAAAATAAATAATACAATTACAAGATCATAATCTATATAGAAAAAGAAGGTGGATTTTTGGGAAATAACATAACCATAGTAGGGAGAAGTATTTATCAAATGGATTATATAATAGTAATTTATATACATGGAAAACAATTTTATATTACTATAAAATAAAATTCATGGGTATAATATAACTATATTATCTTAAATTGGTTGAGTTTATTAATATTATTTAAATTAATTAATTTTTATCTTACAAAAATCATTACTCTTTTTTAATCCTTAAAAAATAGCAACCTGAATATGTAGACATTAATGTTTTCTCAAGTCTTATAAAAATTAATATACAATGATGTATTTGAATACATTTTTAGTGTAAAAATACTACAAAAAATTTATCATTCACAAAGTGTATGCAATTACAAATAATCATAATTTTTACCAAGAAATCTTTTACGACATTAGAATCTTTTTAATCCAAAACTCCTAAATGAATTCCCTAAAAATTATAATTAATATACAATAAATAAATAATTTGTTTATAATTTTATATCGTATATATATTTTCTTAACCAAATAATTAAATTATGTAAATAATAACAATCATGATTCAAATAAAGGGATTTGAGAAAAAACCCTTAACTAGGTCATTATTTGTTCTTAACATGCACTAAATTTCTTTATTATATAAATAAATATAATTAAATTCATAACTATTTATATTATTGATTAACATATCCATTTATAATCAATATTTAAAATCATTTTACATTTATAATATCTAATTTTTTTCTTATTTTTAACACCCGAGTTAAGTATGCCTTATTGCTTTGAAAAAGATTCAAATGGGCCATATTTGTATCTATTATTTTACCAATTTTCACTTTTAATATATAAAATAATGGATTAAAATATATTTTACATGAGAAATTATAAATCTATATGTCCTTTTCATGTAATTGTTTGTAAAAAATCATGAATTTCAAATTGTTGATGATTTTGATTCAGTTATATCAAAATGAATGAATGGTTTTTTTAAATCATTGATTTAAATATTTATATAACCCCAACATAAAAATTATTATTTTAAAATTTATACCATATTAAACATATATATATTTTCTCATAGTCATCTATTATAGAAATTTATGGAACTTTTCAAATATGTGTCTAAAATTACAGGAACATTGACAATCCATGAATTATTGATTATTAGGATACATTTTAGTTGTAAAACAATTAAACTAGAAGAATAAAAATATTATTTTCTGTAAATTATAATAATATATCATAATTTAAATTTAGTTTATATAGAATATAAATTCTATGAATTCGTTACATTTAATGAAATGATCATTTTCTTAGTTTTCTCATTTTAAAGGATTGAATTAACGATATTTTTTTGTTTATCATACAATGAATAGGTTCTCAATTTTTACCTCCCATGACAGTAATTATTTTATAAACAACATATGTAAAATCAAAAAAATTCGATAAACAATTAGTTATTGGTGGAGATAAAAAATTTATTATATTTCCCATGGTGGTAGTAGTCACTTTTTATACAAGAATGGTCATTTAATTTTTCTTAATTATGGGAAACACGATTAGAAATTGATAATACAATTAATATAATAAAATTATGTCACGAGTAGTTCCTTGGGGCCCATGTTTTGACTACCCTAATCCCACCTTCTATAGGCCAGGGGCTAGTGACTAGCACCGGAATAGAATATCCCAAAAATGGAAGGCATAGCCTTTAAACTTATACACACACAGATAGGGAAAACTACAAAAATATAACCATGAATAAAGAAAATTAATACAACCACCACAATGTACCACCACTAAGAGTATAGTGTGAAATATGAATGTAATTATGTAAGAATACAAGACAAACTAAAAGGAATGTATAAAAAACTACAAGCTCCAGTGGTCATCTACCAAGGATCCTACCAAAAGGGTAGGTATTTCTCTCCATCAGATGTCCCTACAGCACACCATGTCTATCTATCCACCTCCATGCCTAATCTAGTCATGGCTCCAAAATGTCCCAGTCAATGTTGTACGTTGTCTGCACACAAGACAATAGGTGCGGACAAGGCCCGTACCGAGGTGTGTATAACAATACTCATTAGGGACATCAAGACCCCCAATGTTCCATTACTATCTAGGAAGGATATATGCATCATGGATAGATTCTCGGTCACCTCACTCAGTAGTTATAGACCATACCTCCTTATGAGTGTCTCTACCACCACATTCCCCATCCTAGGAGTACAGACTATGAAAATTTCATAATCCTATAGAAACTCCAGCCATCACCACTATCTCAAGATCAGGTTCTTATATAAGAAGAAATACATGCGACTCTTGTGGACAGAGAAGATGCTAAACCATTAACCCATCAATTAGTGTTAGCATATCATCAATGAAAAGACAACTACTTCTAACTCTAGGTCACGGGTCACATTGTTATTCTCATGTTGTCTCAACTATCATGATCCATAGATGATCACTACTCGCTCTTGCATCCAGAAACACCACAGTTGATTCCCTGGTACATCATAGTATACCTCATACCCAATGTCATCTTCTTGTAGTCTCAAGATGGGGGAACTCATCAGTCTCTAAATTAAATCCTAGAAACTCTGCTAGATTCTCTCCGTCCATATGAAGGTTTTTACCTTCTTTTTTGAATCAGACAAGGGAGATGCTAATTTGAAAGAGTCATGTATGAATCTACGGTAGTACTAGCTGACCCTAGGAAATTTCACACCTCATCCACACACCAGGGTGGCTCCCAAGCAAGAATTGCCTCTATCATCCCACGATCCCTAGAAACTATAGCCTCTAACATGTCATGTCCATTAAATATGACCTCTCAAATCTAGAAATGTTACTTTAAGAGCTTTTCATAAAGCTGGTTCTCTCAAAGTGATTCTAGGTCTACCCGTAGGCGTGTTACATACTACTCCTCTAACACATAGTACATCAAGACTTCATCAATGAATAATATCATGAAAAGATCGAGGAATGGCTGGAAGATACTATTAGTGAGTACCATGAACAATATTGGTGCTTCGTATACTGCAAAAGGAATCACCAAAAACTCATTGGTCGTCCCCGCATCTAACAGATGTCATTGGTACATTCGCATCCCATAACAGAATCTGATGAAAAACTGACCTAAGGTCGATCTTTGAGAACCACCATGATCCCATGAGCGGGACGATGTGGTTATCAATTCTCGCCAGTGGATACATGTTCTTCATAGTCACATGTTTCATGCAATGAAAGTCTATGCCTAGACTCATGATCCCATCCTATTTCTTGGGAAAAAAAACTGGGGCTGCCCCACGGAGAAACACTGGGCCTTTCAAAACCACTTTCTCTGTAGGTTCTCTACCTGTAGCATCAAATCATGAAGCACCACAGGAACCTTCTGATATGCATGGGTAGATATCAATTCCATCCCAATGTAAACTTCAATGTAAAATTCTACCTCTTTTTTAGGAGGTATTCCTAGGAGAACTTTTGGAAGGAAATCCTCAAACTCATCCACCACTATAGGAAATCACAGACTCCCCTCATCCACCATTCCAAGGGTGAGGTTAGAAACCTTGTGAGTGATCAAATTTACCCTCCTTCAAGAAAGTACATCCTATTCTTCAATGGTTCCCTTCTCCCTGATGAAAGAACACATGGTCCCATACTCAAAGATGCACTGCACTTTTTGCCTATAATAGTCGATCTGAGCATGGAATATAGATACACAGTCTACACCCAAGATGTTGTTGTAAGGCTTCAACACTGCTACAGAGGTATCCCAGCCGAAACACTCACCTCCTATAGTAAGGTCACACTATCAGCACCAGTGTGTAATCGTTGAATCCCCTCCCTTAAGATTATCTAATCAAAAGGATCGATCCAACGACTCCAATGGAATCTTCGGGCCTCGAATGTGGTCTATAGAAAGAAAATAGTCTCAGGAACCAGTGTCTCTGAGAACTTCTGCTATGGTGGGATAGACACAGATTGTTTCTCTAATAATCTCTATAGCACCATTTCCATTGGCCTCCATCACCTAAATCTGGCCCTACCGCATTCCACAGGCTCCGAAAGCTCATGGTTGACCTCTTGGTTGTGGTGGTAGCAGTAACTCGAACCGTCATCCACGGACTGATGCACGACCTACTCCCCTTCCACGTCTAGTGCCCTGTGGACCTCGTCGCATGAACTTCTATTGTTTCCTCAATGATTCATCACCATCCTGTCGGTCATCCATGTGGGGAGTCAGGTAGTCACTAGCCATGTGTCCATGTCAGAAATAAGAGTGAAAAACTATATTCCTATGTTGACCTCCTTTACCTCGTGGGCACTGCCCCTCTGACCATGCATCTTGGGTTCGTCCTCTGGAAGTTTTGGCCCATTTGGTCTTATTTGTCATCTTCCTACTACCTGTTAGAGATGATGTAGCCACTTTTCAGGGATTGATGACCTCTTTGATCAGCTGAGGGGATAAAGGGCATTCTCAAATATCAATCTTAGAGCAGGATATCATCATCATAAGGTAGAGGATGAGGACATAGCAAGGGCATCCTTTAGATACTAGTAAGACAACTATGAGTTCTTGGTGATGCCTTTTTGTGTGATCAATTCCCCAAAAGTGTTCATGGTAATCATGAATAGGATATTACCTCTTTTACTCAATCATTTCATGATATTCTTAATTGATGAATTCTTGGTGTACTCGTCGTTAGAGGAGGATCATGCTACACACCTGCAGATAATCCTATAGGTACTCCGAGCCCACCAGCTTTATGCGAAGCTCTCTAAGTACTAGTTCAGGATTCTGGAGATCCACTTTCAACGACACGTCATCTCAGAGGCTAGAGTTTTCATGAATTTGGTAAAGATAGAGGCATTTTTTTCATGGGATCCACCCTAGAAAAGGACCAAGGTGCGGTATTTCTCAGGGCTGGTTGGGTACCACCACATATTCATACCCAAATTTTCCAAAGTGGCAGCACCATTTTCATATTTTACTTAGAAAGGACAAACCTTCCTATGGAGCGAGATATTACATTAGAGTTTCCTAGAGTTGAGGAAGATACATACAAGTGGCCCCATCGTGAGACTTTCAGAAGAGAGTGTTGGGTATGTTGTCTACTATGATTCAGTAGGTACTAAATTGGGTTTTTCCCTGAATCATGAATGAGTAATGATCACTAATTTATCATAGTAGTTGAGATAGAATGATTATAACTATGTGACCCACGACCTATAGTTATCATTAGTGGTCTTTTACTTGAAGATGTTGAATCACAATTTGATTGGTGAATGATTTACCATCTAATCCATCCACAAGATTCTATAGAATAACTTGTCACAAAAGGAGCTAAACTTGAGATAGCACAGATGGATGGAGTTCCTCCAGGACTATGACTTTTAGATAATCTATAATATTGGAATGGAGAATGTGGTGACAGATTCCCTCAACAGGTGGTCTGGTTTATATCTGCTGAGTGAAGTGATAGAGAAACTTTTCGCGTTGTAGATATCTTTCATGGATAATGATAGATCCAGCTACATTTAGTTTATAACTGTCACTACCCCACTCTTACAGAATGTTAGGGATTCACAACATGTGGATGTTGACTATGAGGATAAACGCTCTTAGATATCCTCCAAAAATGATCTTAAAGGATTTTTGATAGGTTGGGAACACATCATGCTATTCAAGGGTGCACCGTAGTACCAGTGAAATTATGATAGTAGGTGTTGATGGAGTTCCATACATCACATTTAGTGGTACATCCTGGAGAGGCGAAGATTTACCAGGACCTCCGACGTCAGTACTAATGGCCAGGGATAAAGAAAGAAGTTGTTGAGTTCGTTTAATGATGCCTCATATTTCAGCAAGTGAAGGTAAAGTATCTGGTTTCAGATGGCTTGTCCCAACCAATTGAAGTATCGGGGTAGAAATAGGATATTATCTCGAGGGACTATGGGATGGGGTTACCACACTTGTTCATTGGACTCCACTCTATCAGGGTGATAATTGACCGACTCACCAAGTCACCTCACTTCCTACCCTTATGAGATTAGAGACCAGTAGGGGGCCTGGGATACCATTACACCCCCCGAGATGGGTGGCTCCATGTGGTGCCTTCAACAATTGTCTCTGACCATGATACATGGTTTACATATGGGTTGTGGAACAAGTTGTAGAAGACATTCGGGACTCAGCTGCATTTGAGAATATCTTTTTATCCCCATATGGATGGTCATACGAAGCAAACCATATAGTCCTTGGAGCATTTGATTAGTGCTTGTGTCCTATACATTGGTGATAGTTTGGAGAACCACCTTCCAGTGGTGGAGTTTTCATACAACAACAGCTATCACTCCACTATTTTAATGGAACTATTTGAGGCCTTGTACGTGCGGTCTTGAAAATCACCCCTATGTGGGACAGACCTAGGGGAGTCGACACTCACAAGTTTAGAGATGGTATGGCCTACCACCGAGAAGGTGCAGATCATCTAGGAGAAGATTAATACTGTAAAAAGTAGGTAGATTTGTTATGCCTATTGTAGATAGATACCCTTAATGATTGAGGAGGGCCATCATATTTTCCTTTTTGTTTCAATCCAAATAGGATTGTTGAATCTTGGCCAGGCTGACAAGAACTCTCTGAGGTTCATCAGACTATTTCAGATCCTCAGAAGAGCTGGTGAGATGGCATTCTGCCTATCCCTTCCCCCACGATGCACCAGGTGTATAATGTTTTCCATGTGCCGCAGTTGAAGAGATACATGCATGATCCATCACACATCATCTATTGAGACGAGCTGGACATTGAAGAGGGGGAGACATTTGCATAGTTTTCATTAGAGATAGATGATCAAAAGGATTGGTTCCTATATGGGAGTTTGATTCCCCCGGTACGTGTTTGGTGCCAGCACAAGAATCTCCAAGGGAGAAAGTTGGAGGAGGAGCCTCAAATTCATTCATAGTACCCCCAACTGTTTTATTAATTTTTTTTTGGATTCTGGGGATATACATCCCTAAGGTGGAGAGAATTTAATGTCTTTGAAATTTCATGTAAATTTGTTTTTAATTATATTGAATTACTCTGATACCACCCACTCTGAGGACATGTGATTTTGAGGCCCGTAGAGCCTAGAACCAAATTTTGAACATTTTTATGGTATGTTCAGTAAAGGTGCCTGCATATTTTTCTATCATTTGAACTATTGCTCATATTGAAAATATGAGGGAAATTTTGAAATCATAATGTTGGGATTATCCTATAAATGACATAGCTATGGATACTAAGGGCCGAGTGGAAGAGTTATTTTTCATACATTTTGATAAAAATAAGAAAATAATTTCAAGATTTTATTTTATTTATTTTCTCACTGTTGAGTGGTAGAGGGAGACGTTGTGGTACATCAATGAGGCGGTGACGAGGTACTTTAATGAGGCTAATTAATGTCCTGTATCACTCAGGATAACGATACAAAAATGAATGCGTAACAATGATCGTATTTCATAAATGAAACATCCTAACGACACGACATCACAGAGTAACTAATATATTCTGATGGTTTTTCCTTTTAATCGTTTGATGTGTTGGGGATGAGGATTAATCAGTGAGGATCATATGAAGAAACTCCAACGAGCTTCCTCCTTGATGTAAAATGACCAATTTTGGTGAGACTTCATCATCATTGATGTGCCTCTAAGAAGAAGTCAGCAGCGACATCAACATCTTGAATCCTCGAGGAATAACGCTTTGGCATTGATTGTCAATGATATAGGGATTTATTTGTTTTTATATATTTGATTATTTATTTCTCGTTCATAAAAACTAATGAGGAACAGTGATAAACTGAATTACGGATTGATCTAATAATTGCTCGTTCTTGCGGGTGGATATTGTATAGGGGTTTGATTTGGGGTTTTTTCAAGCTGTTTGGTTAAAATCATGTTTATCCCCAGGACTAAGCTCTAACACAGAGGGTGTCGGCCAATAATAACAAGGTCTAGTACTTCTGCCATAGTTTTTCTTGGTGAATTATTTAAATTTAAATAGTAAACCTTTTAGTAATGTGTATTCAAAGTCTTCACATTGATGGCGGGCCCCTACGGAGACTGTAGAAGTAAAGAGCTTCAAAAATGGACCACTGGAGCGACTTCGGTGGCCAGTCGAAGGCAACGCCACTGGCAGTATTCATGGGCATATGGAGCCAGCACCCATTGGTGTGCCATAGTGGTGAGGATATGTGATGTCAGGAACCGTGTGGAAGGATGATTCACATCTAGGTATGCCAGTGTTTTGAGATCGGTGGTCCGTCGACCACAGATGGAGGAGGCTCTACATCTCCAGGGATAGTGGTTTCTGAACACAGCGCAACTGCCCCTTCTCGGTCGGACGATGCACCATCAGCCTCCCTTGTGGTCGGGCAATGGGCAGGCAGGTCGTGCTGTCAGGCTTTACCCACACCGCCAAGAACAACACATGCCCTTCGGGGTGGGTTGGACAATACCGGGTCACCAGGTGACTCAGCGAGCTAGACCATCGGCCAAACCAGGTTGGGACCAGCGAGGCCCATTGGGCCTAGAGCAGCGAGGCCCATTGGGCCAGGCCCACTAGCCAGGATGGACTAGACGGATGCCATCCCGAACCGGGTCATGTCGAATCAGTATAATTGAACCAGGGTGTGTGGAACCCCAGAGCCGGGATGGTCGGGTCGGTCCGAAAGGGTGGGACTGGGCCGAGACACAACTGGCCCCAAATTTACTAAAACACTCGTATCATAAATACCATGAGTCTGGTTGACGTTCCTTCTACATCGTGAGAACCCTTTTGATGAGGTGGACTTTATGAGATACCCACTTGAGATTTGGCAGATGTTGAGGTACTATCGCATTGAATCAGACTCAAATCCAACTGGGCCCCTTTTAAGAAAAATCTAATAACTTACATACTGGGCATCTAATCGATGTTCCTTCTGTTTCATGGGAACCCTTATAATGGGTAGTACATTATGGTTAATATATTATGGACTTTGTGAAGGTTTAGGTATGATATATGGATTGAGGATAGGATCCTCCTGAAATCATGCGTTCTAAGTGTTGGAATCTAGTGGCTAGATTTGACGTGAAGAATTAATAGCAATCCTATGTGGGTCAACACTGAGTGATTTTATGTGGGTAAACACCTAGAGAACCAATGTGGGTCCTCACCTAGCTATCCTATGTGGTTCAGCACCTAGCGATGATGTTAGGGTCTGCACCTATCGACCCTTTTTGGATCAACATCATAGTCCATCGACAGTATAAGTTGATCTAGCATTATGACTAATCATATTTACTTCTATATTTATGTTATTACTGGTGTCAGATGTGCCTTTTACATTGTGAAATGAGTATTAGATCTCACATGGCGGTATTACCTCTGTGGTATTTTCCATTATGCTGTTTTGATTCATGGATTACTGAGATACCTTCGGGGGTCTCGGGGTCCCAACTGAGTATTGTTATATTCACCCCTGCATAGGCCTCGCTCGCACATGTGGTGTCTTGTGTATACTACATAATGATTTAAATGGGTCATTAGGGAGATAGGAAAAGTTAGTTCTAGGAGGTCGATCAATTGACATAGTGTGCTGCAGTGACATCTGATAGAGAGAAATACATAACCTTATGGTAGGATCCTTAGAAGACGACCTCTGGAGATCTTACTTATTTTTCTATACATCTTCTTCATGTCGGCCTTGTATTATGGCCTCTTTACATATATTTTACACACTATAATCTTAGTGGTGGTACCTTGTGGTGGTTGTACTACTATTCTTTTCTTTTCTATTATATTTTTATAGTTCGCACTATCTTTGTTTGTACAGGTTTACATGAAATTCCTTCTGTTTTTGGGATATGCCATTCCTATACTTGTCAACTTCCCATGGCCTATGGATAGAAGGAATGGGGTAGTCACACCATGGCAACAGGTTATGGGTTGTTACAAAGTGGTATAAGAGTAATTCCATATTATTAAAAAACAATACACCGAATTTCTGAGAAATTACATATTATTGTTTTAAATTAAACAAATGTTACAATAATTTTTTGGATAGAATAGATTATAATGATGGTAATAAAGAATAAGGGCTATGTATCAGATAATACTCAAGTTGTGTACATCAATTTTCCCAGAAACTATCATTGAAAATTACAACCTTATAATAACTAGTGGTGACAATAAATTCATGATTGTTGTAGAGGGTTATAACAGAGTAATGTGGAATGTTTTCATAGATGAGTATAAATAATATGTGAATACGGAACTAGAGGGTGTATTTCCTTCTTATAAATGATTAAAAGGGAAAATTTTGATGTATAATCAACATTTTCAATAATGTGATGATACAATTACTTGTTTAATGATTCTGAATTGGAAAAAATATGGATGGTACATTTAGTGTTGTTATAAACACACCTCAAATTTTAGTGTTTTATAGATTTTACGTTTACCTTCAAACTATTTTCCATATTAACATGTACATTGATAAATAAATTTTTTCTATAATAAATATTATTTACATAAAAAAAATTAATGGAAATTTTACATAAAAAATAATTTGGTTTTATAATTATAAAATCTTTTTATAAAATAATTCTTTTATGTTTTTGAAATTTTAATATTAAAATAATTTCTCTCAATGTCTAATAATGTGTATTTTGAAAAAGTGTGTTTTTGGTCGTAATATTTATGTGTATGTAATGGTTATAAACATATAAATTTGCATGACACAATATATTTTATTATAAATATAATAAAATTTATGAGGTTCTCATGTATATTTAAAAATTAATATTATCAAGATTATAAGTGATTCAATGAATGAAAAAAATAACTTTTAATATTGTAGCATTTAACTTTACTTATAAAAATGATTCAATTTTTTTATAATAGAAAAGGGTATTTAAAAATTCATAATCCTAGTACATATATTTATATTTAATCATAAAAATGGTTCTTAATCTAATTTTTCATTATTATATAATGATATTGAATTAAAAAGTACTTGTTTCTTAAAAAATGTATTGTCTTACTAAAAACCAGTAATTTTAAAAAAATTTGAAAAACTGTTATTTTGTTAATTTCGATATATGGGATTTTTTAAATGATTACCATTTAATTAATTACCAATTCAAATATTTTTAAATTATAATTTTTAATTAATATAATAATAAATAATTGAAAAATGGGTTTAATTAACAAATTTTATTTCTAAAAGGTAACTATTATTATTCATATAATGTTTCATTTTACAACTACGTTTTTAACCAATTATTACTATTAATCATAATTTATAGTCATTAATATTTTATTTCATGAATATAAATTCTTATCACATTAAAAAAATTTATAAAAATGCTACTCAAAGCATGAAATTGTGCTTTTTTTGTTTTTGGTTAACCTACTATGTTTTATTTATATTAAATGTTTTATTAATTTCCATTATATATATTTCAAAAACTAATTACTTATATTTTTTTAACAATAGCTAATTTTTTATGTTTTAATGATAACACAGAAATATTTATATGATACCAAAATGTGTCATAGATTGATTTCTATTTATTGTTTCATGTAGGGAAAGCTATGGAAAACAATAACATATTTAATTATAATAAAATAATATAATATTTGGGTGTTACACCTTCAATTGGGGTATTTAATATGTGTACACATAATTGAAATCAAATTTTTTGTTTTCTTTCATGATGTAAAAAAATTGGCATATTTTGTTAGGTGATGTCTCAGCAACCAACAGGTTAAAACAGAACACGAGTACTAATCTAATATGTAACAATTGATTCTCATGACATTATAGGAATATGATTATGTTTCCTTATAATATTTCTTTATCCTTAATGGTAATATTCCTTGAATCCATGTATATATGCGTGATATCTATAATTAATATAACATTTTATGAAAATTAGGATATCAATTTCTGTGAAATTTAAGATTGTAGAAAAAGTATTAATACTTTTAATTTATTAATTCTAGAAAAAGTAAAATAATTATAAGATCTATTTCACAAGATGTTAGATATGGTAGTTTATTAATGTACGAGTTTCACAAGTTGGATAAACCATTTATTCATCTGTTACAAGAGATGAGTAAATGAGACTTCTAAAGGAGTTTTCTCATGGATTTTATCCACACTTCCAAGAAATGGAAGTATGTGTGGTAGCTACATTCTTGAACAAACACACTTCTAGCCAAATTTATAATTCATTTTATCCTTTTAATATACTGGTACTAGTATAAAATTAATAAAATGTTAATCTTATCCAAACATCATATGATTTATTCTACATGTGGATCACATCAAAGGTGGGATATCTTTTAGATGTCACAATATGATCATTATTATGAATATAGAATTGATATAGGTGGTGATGAAGAATTTTTAGAAACATATTATGTATAATTTATTTCCAATAATGTATTTTTCAATTTCATTATATTTTGACATAGTTTCTTATTTCTAACATAGGAGATACTCAGACAAGGGTTTTCTTTTTGTTTCCTACTCTCATAATAATTATTATATTAATTTAAAATAATGTATGGAATTAGGGGAAAAAATTATTTAGGTTTACAAAATAATTCTTGAAATGAAGAATAAATCACCTAAGTAGAGTCATGGTTTCATATTCTAAAAATTAAGATTGCAATTTTTTTTCTTATATACATTATGGATATGTAATGATAACTAATGTGTTACTGTTAAGATGATCAGTTTCATAAATGTAACCCTCCTTTTATGGTCATGATGATCAATTACATAACGGTATATGGTGTGATAATTAAGCATGAGTGGTAATATAAATATATTTTTTGACATACCTTCACTTGCAGGGATTCAGGAATGGTTCAACATGGATTACCCATATATAATAATGTTTTTGGTATGGGTCATCAATACATACCCTTACATAGGGCGTTTTGAGTAATATTAATACCATTTCATGCACAAGGGTAGGCTATATATTTCCAAAATTGTATTTTGCTAAGCACATACTCATGTTAGGGTAACAATCCTCTATGTAAAGGTTTCGGATTTTCTCGTGTACCCATATAGAGTAATGCAACCACATCCCTTATGTCTGTACAACTATGTAAATGTAAATAATTAGTTACTTATACAAAATTCTCCATAAATATGATTACTCTTCAGAATAGTGTATGCCCAAGGGTAGAGAAAAATTATCATTATGTAGGCATGGGTTCCTACATTAGGGTAAAAAGAAAAATATTTTTAAAATCGATTTTACAATTTTAATTATTTTAATGTCTTATAATATACTTATAATATCCATTACATTCACCACTTGTGGAACACAAAACAAGTAATCACAACTAAAGAAAACACAAATTCCCATGGTCATAACCTAGGGACCTTCCCCTCACCCCAAACCCAAACCACCCCCACCAACGACAATGAATTGTATATTTCTAATAAATAACTATATATATTTTATGGGACAAATTTATTTATAATTATTTATAAATTTATATATTATAAAATATTTATAATTGATTTATTTTTTATAGAATATTTAATTTTAAAATATTTACTTGTAATATTTAAATTCATTTTAACAAATTATATGTAAATTATAATGACATAAAAATAAATTTGTATTTGTAGAAGTCATAAGATAGAAATTATGGATGGATAAAAATTATGAAATATGAAGAAAAAAAATTAAATAATGACATGTTCTTAATTAAATATTTTTAATTTTTTAAAATAAAACATCATGTATTTTGATAATATTTAAGCCGCATGTTTTTTTGATCATATATATTGTCAAGCATTGATTATTAAATAATTATATGATATTACAATATGACAAATGATTGAAAAATATAAATTCAAATATATATATATTATAATTCTTATTATATCCTTTTCTAAAAATATAAATTTCATATAATGAATAATATGAGAGATTTAAATTTGTATTTAACATAAAATATTTACATTCAAAACTCCAGAATCTCTATAATGTTAATGATGAAAATAATTAATTGTTTATAATTATATTTATTTATAATTATATTATTAATGTGTATCTAATGTTTATGTATATTAATTTACCATATATTTATAATGATATTCTCTATGAAATTCATCTTTAGTAAATTACATATAAAATCATACATTTTGTATGATTTTGTTTAAAATAATAATTTTAAATTAGGATAGAGAATTATATTATTTTTTAGGATTCACTCCATAATGAATACAATTTTTTATCTACCTTGACCTTAGTTTATAAATGGTTTTGTTTATATAAAAGTATTTATTAAGTATAGTATATATATAATAGGTGTTAGAGTTATGATGAATTCTATTTCATATTTTGAAAAGTATCCCCCTGTTAGGAGACATAGGATAAAACTACATACATACCTGGATGATTGTTCCATATCAAGGGTTTTTAATGGGGTTGTCTATCTACCATTTTAATCATACTCATGTGGTTGTTCTCAATATCATATAAATATATTAATTTCATTGATGTGATCGTGTACCTTATTAATATGATGGATCTGGATTTGTATGAATATGTTTCGATTTGTTTATGTATGTAATTGAACCTGTGGGATGTTTAATGAGTTACATATTAATATATTCTGAATATATTAATTATGTGGATGGAATAATATTCAAAACAAAAATACTATAAACATGCTTATATAAAAGTGAATTACATTATAAATATTTTGAGATTAAAATACACATAAAATACTAAGTGTGATATTCCTTCTAAAGAAACAAGTTTCATGGCCTCGATTTACTTTTTATGTTGTTTCATTCCAATGTTAGGAGAGTCGAGATTGTATTATTTAAGAATTCAAGTAATAAGTGACTCTATATTCTATTTTCTGGATATTTCATACCACAATATTATGCCCAATCATTTTTTTGGTATGCTTATTTTTGAATTTTCACTATTTAACACATAGGTAGGAAACCCTAATAGTTATGAGTCTAGAGTAATAAAATCATGTTTTTACATATGATGGATTATATAATGTTATTTTTTTGTAATATATCCATGAGTCATTTATAATAACATTGTGATTATTCTCATCGTAAATAATTCAGTGGTGGGGTCAAAACTAATGTGGACTAATTTCATAGTTACATATAGATCATAGAACAAAAATTCATATTATGAATCTTTAATATGGTGACTATTTTTGTCAGTAACTAATTCAAAACGTTCCCTGTTAGTGGTTATAAAACATGCTACTCATATAGTAAAATCATATGTTTTAGATCATATCTTCATCATCATCCACATGATAAAATTATTAATTAATCATTGAAAAGGAAGATATTATGTATGTAGTAACTTAATAGCTATTATTAATAAATATTAAAAATTTTGGAAATTATCATAAGAATAATTCCATGTGTTAGTATAGTTACTTACTTGGTAACCGTAAATTAAAATTGTTCAACAAGTGAATTTATATGATTATAAAAGAAAATAGTGATTCATTTACGGTTTACAATTCATAAAATACATAATGTGGAAATGAATATTAGTCTCCATGGTTGTACTCAATATTATTATGTACATTATTAATTTTAGTATTAAATGAAATAGTGATACTAATGTTTACCCATAATCATTAATGGGTATAGAAATCAATTATATTATTCTGATATATATAGGATAACAACAATATGTTTTATAAATTGTTTCAAATATGCATACATATAGAAGATGAAAATAACTAAATCTTGTATTTTGTTTTCAAATATTTAAGTAATGGTTTTGTTACATTTACAACTAGGATACAATATACTTATTCTAACATGTTATAATATGTGTATTAACCCATTTTTAACTTAGGAAGAAATTAAAAAAAACTAAAATCGTATAGTAATTTTTAATACTCATGTTTTATTATTTATTCAGTTATATAACATGCTTTAATGGGAGACTAATGTGGATTGTTTTGGTTAGGTAATGTATCCAATTTTAAATGAGGGAATTATCTAACTATATTATAGAAATAAAATAATTTTTAAATAATATTATCATTGTATTGAAAATATATATAAAAATGGAATATGATTTCTATGGTTTAAAGAGTTGTATAGATTGTTTTATTAGGTATAATTTGAAAATTAAGGTTAAAAAGTTGGTCCAAAAGATCAACAAATTTTTTTTAAGGATAAAATAATGATCACTAAAACCACGGATTTTCCTGAAGGTATATCAATAATTAAATTTTTTTGGATAATAAACGATTTATACATGTTGATTGTTGATAAAATCATAGGAATGTCTAGGTTTTTTATGTATGTCATATATATTAATTCATCAATTTTGGATGTTATGTAATTACAAATGTTTTTATATAATTATTGTAACTATATAAGAGTTGAAAATTTCAAAACAAATTGAGATTATTTTTTCTATTCATGAGATAAGCTAATTTGATACAGCATTAAGGATTATAGTGTAAATAATTTTATAAATCACAATATTAATCTTTGAAAAATATGTGTAAAATTATATCATTCTCCTCATATAATAAGATATAACATACTCCATCAATGTTTTTTTAATATGTTTGACCTGAATTAATTTTATTCCAATGGTTAATGATTTGATATTATTATAACACGTTTCTAGAAGATGATATGGATTATATAATTTTACTTATGATAAAACTTTTACATATAATATTTTATAATTTGTGGGAATGTGTTCCCAACACCCATTTGTGTTATATGTTTTGAATGTATTCTTGTAATGTAATAATCTTTTAAATATTTAGAATGTTTTATTTGATATAGAAATAAAAGAATATTTGTTAAATAATATTACATAATGGAATTCGAGATCATTTCATATTAGTTAAGGGGTTTACTATTATAGGATGATATTATAATTGGAATGTAATTACTAATATTCTAATAAGAGATTGTTTTTACTTAGTGAGGTTAAACATAATGTAATACCCAAATCTAATATTATTGTAATTAAAATCATATCAGTGATAATATTTATTAGTAAACTATAATGTATGTTGTTGCATTATATCAGTTAAATGCTTTATATATGACATTTACATGGATCATGATGAACATAAAAAATTATAAATAGGAAATTGAAGCCAACAAAATAAAATTTGATGTTATGAATTGACAAGGCATGAATATGTTCATGTATTTTTATAGTTAGAAACATGATTCATAAATCTCAACATTATTCAAATTATACTAATTATTATATTCTTCTAGCCAAGAAAATTGGGAGGGGTATCAGATGGTGAAATATGGATCTGATAGGGGTTTCGTATTATGTAATGTGTTAACGAAACCTTGAAACTATAGTAAACAAAATGCTGATCTATTAGTTTAAAATATCTGATACGATAAACCAATTCTTATATTAAATTTATTTGAAATTCTTATATATTATAATAAAATTAAAATGTATCATATTATAGAAAAACACTATATTGTAATTCCATCATATTGGATACATAAATGTTTCTATTAATATAAATTTCATGAAATGAAATGATAATTAACCTCTTTGAGTATAAATAACATTTCATCCCTAACTGATGTTCAACATGGTGTGCCATAGGTTATGAAGAAATATCCAGGTTAGTTCGAGTATTATTCATTTATAGAGATATATAATATAGTCATGAGAAGAAAAAATAGATAATTCGGTTCTTTTCTATGATGGATGACCTACTTTGTATTCCACATAGAGTGTCATGCAGATGTATTTGGTATACAGGGGGTGCTTGAATCATATTTGATTCCCCTAAACATGATGTTATATATATTCATAGATGGTGAACTATCATACTTTTATACAATTCTTATGATATTATACATATTAACATGGATAATAGGGGATATTTAGGTATACTACGGATCACGTAAAATTTTGAAACATTACCAGGATGATATTTCTCATATCCTGTGATGAGATGGTAAAATAATCCCTCAATTGAGATTGACTATTTGAGTTTTTAAAAAACATGTATATATATATATATTTAAATATATTTATATAGGATATGTGATTTTATTACCCAAAGGATTAATGAAATGTGATTTAATGATTGATCAATCATTCTATACTCAGAGAATAGAGAATAGATTCATTACTTATATGGGATCGATATGTTACTTCTCCATTGGTCACGAGATGAATTAGGAATGGAATAATTTGAGAATCCATTTTTGTAAACAATGTCAATTAGGGACCAACAGTATATAGATATGTGTCTTCCATGCAAATCATTAAATATCTATTTATTTATTATTTATAATTGAAACAATTCTAGAGGCTGTAATATGCATAAATATGTGGACTTAGATATTCATATCTTTTTCCAACAATATAATGGACCATGAGGAGACACTCTATGCAAGATACAATGGGTATTTGATTTAACTCAAAGAGCTACTATAAAATAGTTTTTGATATAATTAAAATGTGTTTTGGATGTGTACTCAATAGGTATAACATTTGATATGATATATGTTAGAGTTAAATATGACTTTCCAAAAGTTTTTTTAAAGATATAAGAATGTTTTTTGGATATGATTTTAAATTTTATTTTATATGATACAATTAATGTGTAATTTAACAAATTCCATTATTCATTAGTACATGTATCGTATTGATGGGGATATACCATAAATATATAATGTATATGTCATATTTTCATAAAAAATATTATATGAAATGAAAATTTGGAATTTCATGCCCAATATGTGAATGATTTTGGAATGTGATAAACAGTTACCATTTATTGATTCTACCTCAAATAATATAATTAATTTAATTGATACATATGATGTCATGTATTTGATTTTATTCGTATAATAGTTCCTTGAGTTGGCTAAACCATTTACTCTTTAATTATAATGCATGAGTAAATGCAACATCCCAAGAAGTGGCGTAATAGATTTTAGAAACACTAACATGTTGTGGTACTATTTTTGAGGGAATATTTCTTAAGATAAAATACTTATATGAAAATATATCATTCGTATTCCTCCAATGAATATAGAGGTGTAAGAATATTTTGGAGAAAAGGTGAACACCTCTAACCATTTAATAATCTAGTTTCCCCATGGATACCTCCAAAGGTGGGATAACTTTTTTCTGCAATGTTGTTCTATTTATAAATATTATTTCAAGATGTTCAATGTTTCAAAATATGATGAAACAAATCATTTATTGAGATTTATAGTAATATATGTTTAATAATTTCATTATTTTTCATGTGCTTTAATATTTCATACATGGGATATCCTTATACTACAGTTTTAATCACTTCTTCTTGAATTTATAATCACTATTTAACTCATATAAAAAATAAATTACCTACCATGGTCACCTTGGATGAACGAAACTATTTATGTGGTTGTGGACCAAATCACCATGTTGGTGCACTTTATATTAATTTGAGAGTCTAATATGAAAGAATATATAAATAAGATCTATAACCAATATTTGGTAAATTATTATTGGGTGTTAGTTTTTATTTTCTCCAACTGAGACCCCAGATTTCCCACAAAAATTTCACAGTCTATACAATAATCCCTTGGTACACATTTGGGGATGATCATGGAATATCATACACAAATAGACTGATAATAAGAATGTATTGTCTTGACATTGGTAGAAACTCTATAAAATTGTGTAATGGATTTTTGTTGTTAATAAGAAGATTATTTATCTATAGTGGTGTTTTCACACAATAATAGATATCATATTATGGTTTATCTATCTGTATTCGATGAAATAAATTTCCACCCAAGTGCAAATTTATTTTTTGGGTAGAAAAAATTAAATGCTTACTAATTTGACCTAGTCATCTTCACGAGTAGATAATGAATAATAATATGATTAGGAAATAGATATAAATTATACAAATCCATCAAAACCCGTTTTCAAATAATCTATAATCCCCTTTATATTTCACTATGGGTGATCATGTTTGCTTTAGAGTCACTCATATTCATAGATATCATTATTTGGGAAAGAAAAAAAATTTATCTACTAAGGTATGGAAAACCAAACAAGTGAAATGAAAATATTCAAGATGTGGATTATATATTATTTTTTCCAAAATGATTCATATCAATTCATAATCTCTATTGTATATCTCAATTGGATGAGTGTAAAAAATGTCTTAGCAATTGGATTCTATTAGGTTATGTAACAATTGATATAGGTGTTATATTTTTCGTCACCCTAATCCATGTCCTTGAAATCATGATTAAGTATTTTATTGATAATGTATTAATTTGGTTTGGGTATTGCAGGGACAATGTGATATTCAAGATGAGACATAGGAATGAGATATTTTGTTTGGGGATAAATGGAATGAAATATTCCAAAGAGCAAAAAATCCCATGATTTCAGAAAAATGTAACACTAATGATGGGAAAAATAAAACACAACCATTTTGAGGTAAATAACCTTTTTATTAGGTATTTGGATATTTATAATGATTGTGATTAGCATCAAGATTTCCTGAAATATTGTTTTATAGAGTTTCTAGGGGTTTTAGTTTTCATGTTTGGAGTATGGTGAGGGGATACTATGAGGATTCCCAAGTAAGCCTTTCCATTTTTAATTTTTGGTGGATGTAATCATAAACACAATTTATTTTTGGTTTTCTAAATTGTATGGAATAGATGTGTAATGAAATTTATTAAAAAATATTTATTATTATCTAAAAAATTATTGATTCCCCCATTCTTTCCTCAATAGCATAGGCTCTAGACATCCATACCTACTTGAGGTGATTTCTGTGGTATTTTTGATTACAAAGCCTTATTGTGATGAACACTCAAAAGATTAAAATTTGAAATAGAACATAATAATCGTATTTGTTATTCTTAATCCTTTATTCCTCTTTAATGAAACATTACATGGGAGTTCATCATTCATAGATCAAGGTTTGGGTAATATTTTAATATAAGGGATTTGTGATCCTTTTATGTAATGGAAGGAGGAAACAAGATCTTCCAATATCATTGTATGATTGTTTGAGAAACAATTAATCTTTTGATGTTGGTGGATTCTGCCACTATATACTTTCCCATTAAATGTAATTTATCACATTTATAATTTAAATTTTATAATTATTTATGGATAACCATAGTAATGGTTTTTTGTGTATATCATATTTTTGTAGATATTTGAATCTCTGAAATTTTTTGTTTCTCCCACTACATATTTTTTATATGATAAAAGTTAATTCGAGTTACTTTATGAAATGTTGGGTTTGACTATTTGTGTACAGATGGTTGGAGTGAGTTCATCTTGCACATAAATTGGTCCTCTTGGTTTGATTATAGAAAACACTGAATATGTGGCACATTATTTCATAACCAAGTGTTGAAATGAGTTAGGAGGCATG
This sequence comes from Viscum album, assembly GCA_963277665.1. Taxonomy (NCBI): domain Eukaryota; kingdom Viridiplantae; phylum Streptophyta; class Magnoliopsida; order Santalales; family Viscaceae; genus Viscum; species Viscum album. The sequence goes on from OY728143.1 coordinate 230,762,145, forward strand.
GGTTCTTCACTCATGTGTTTGGAATCCTAAAATGACGGAAACATTCTTGGATGTTTTTGTTAATAATTGTGTATGAATTGTGAAAAAATTTGTTTAGAATTATTTTTCCAATATCATTTTAGAAAAAATGTTTTGATGTCACTTCATTTTATTTTATTTGATATTTTGATATCACTTATTCTTCTAATTAATTTCATGAGTGTGAAGTCATAGGTAATTTCAACTTATTCATTACAATCTCCTTTTATGTATGAACCTTTTTACCTATGGAGATTTTTTTTACCCTGATTCAATTATAGGGAGTATCTCACCCATCACTGGTGGAGCACAAAGATGTTATGGTTTGTGATGATGGGAAACTATGTTTTGGAGTTTTCTGTGACTTGGCCTCTGTAATTGTGAAACTATAATACATAATGTCTTTTATGACTTTGTAGTTGGTGATTGTTATTATTAATCTTTTTTTGTGATGCATTTATTTAGGTCACTTATTTTGGACGTTGAGTAATTTTCATTACATCCAAGCATCATATTATATCTCATCATTATTTCTAACTATAAGTTCATTATGAATGGGTAAATAATCGTCCTTATATTATAGTAAATCCAATGAAAATTATTTCTTAGAATTCTTGTCAATGACAATCATCCAAGAATAGTTTCGCTTCGGGTTAGCCTAAGCTAATTGGTCAAGGTTTGGATTTTACAATAAATACACGTCATATATTCAATCAAGGTTTTTCAAAACAAAAAATATTGTTTAGAAATGATTATAAATAATATTATAGAACCATATATTATATTCACTTAAATTTTCTATTATTTATGCTTTTATAATATTTGATTCATTATATACTCTTCCACATAATAATATTATAAATTTACCATAATTAAATATTATATCAATTAGTTAATCATCTATAGACTCCCACACACCACCAATTATACCACAAAAATAAAAACACCTCCATCAAAAAATAATCATATTTACTTTGTCTTCTCATTTACAAGCATTATGTATTATAAAATTTATAGAGTATTCTTAAAGAAATCCATAACTACAACAAATAAATCATAAATAAACGTCAATAACCACAATAAAATAGATATGATCATGTGAATCACAGTATTCACATGATATTTCATTATGCCATTTAGATTTACAAAAAACATTAATATATTGAATGCCCTCCCTCAAACAAACCAATCTGATCCGATTCATATATAAAAAATAAATCTACGTAGAACTGTTGGACCATAACCACAAAAGGGATTCTTGAATCAATAAAAAACACAACAATATCTCATAAAAGACACCGAAAACCCCCAAATCAAAACAACATAGCTATTACGACAAATATGAGGACCTGAGGAATAATTTAGAGTGAATAGGAGGACTCTCACAGAATCACTGATATCGAATCCAAAAAATCCTAGTACTAGTGCTGAATATCAATGGTCCTTAGGTTACACAAAATCTCCAAGTAATTTATTCTTGTTTGAGAGTTATAAATAAAAATGTATTATATTAGACGGATTTTGGGATATGTATAAAGCATTTAAATCTCCAATTTCATAGTGGGAATTTATGATTTATATAAGGATGCGTACATGGTGTAGATTAATTGAAAAACAAAAAACATGGTCCAATAACCCCAGATGGATATCAGGATAATTATTATTAAATTTCATTTTTTGAAACCATTGATGACAAAACCTAAAAAAACACAACCATCCAAAAATCCTGATATGAATAAAATTTTATATGATGAATCATACAAGGGAAAAACCTAGGAAAATTCATAAACCAACCCTAAGAGATATTATAATTTGTGAACATAAGATACGTAGTGTGAATCACCACCTGTAGTTGCATATGGGACTCCAACTATTATTAACCCTTCTTCAAACTCTTATAAAGGCTTTCATGCCCCAAAACTCATAATATTAAAAAGTTAAAATGGATATTTTGTTACATTATATACCAATTAAGTTATTAAAATACTCTATAATAAAAATAGTAAAGGAAATGTGTGACCAAAATCAAGTAACAACCAAACATTCCTTTTAGACATACCTCTCAAACAAGAATGAATCCATTCCTTAAAATATTATAATAAGATATCAAAAAACTATAGTTATAATTAAAAGAATCATGAAATAAAATATAATGTCAATATAAAAAAACATCAAGGAACAAATAACTCTATATATATGGCATGAATCTATGAATTGTGTTCCTATGTGCTCCCCTAATATCTACCATGCTCCCATAGAACATGTACCATGGGGATAACATTCCTTCAATAAACTTTTCTCCTTAAAACCCTAAATATAAATGGTCACCCCATTAACAACAAATAATCATCGACATCATGCTCTCTCAAATGATTATGTTGGAATCCTCATGATGTTACTAGAAGATATAGGACACTTGTATGTCAATTTGACCTACTTTTAACTATGAGGGTTGCAAAAACTGATAAGAAAACTCACTAGTGATCTACAAAAACTTAAAGGGAGAAATATACCTAGGTGGGAGGGCACTACCCTGACCATACTTTTTTCCAATGATATGCTAAAACCATAAAATAAACATGTTCCCTATCCCCAAAATCCATTGGTGTCCTCCACAGATTAGTCTATGATTTCGTGAATTCTGACACCACCTTTATTCTATCAAGAAAAATGTTAATATTCTCAGTCATTATCTACACCAAATAGATTCAATGAACTATTGTCTCCATGATCCCAGTCTGAATCAATAGGGGCTAACATGTTCTTCTATATAAAAACTAATAGGGGTCTATACTAAGGGATGTGTGCCAGTTGTTATTATAAGAACACTAAATGAAAGGTTGTTTATATAAATATTATCCTTTTAAATCCATTATTTAAACCTATATAATATCCTCATAAGTTTATATTGTTTTCTATATCTACTCATTCATATGGGGGAGGAAATAATTTATAAGGTGTAATCGTGAGTCAATGTTATGAATTAATTCTTTCTAGACTCATGAAGTAATAAAATGTACTCTATAGAAAATTATGGTAATTAGGGCTCTATAAATCCTAACTACACTGTCCACATAGTGGCTCACTATAAAATATATAATACATTATTATTCAATGTCTGAAAATTGGCCCGATTTTCTCTTTTGATTCAAAATCACCCAGAGAGGATCACCCCCTAATCCTGGGTTAAAATGAAGTAGAAACACATTGATATTTCCTCCAACTTTCACTCAAGTACATCCAAAGTATTATGAAATCCTCCTTTTACATGACGTTTTCCTCTAAATAATGGAATATTAGACATTGAACCACAAATTCTACTAATAACTACTTCAACCCTTTTAAAAAAAAGTTATATCCTAAAGCCATTACAAATCCTCGATATGTAAGGGTTGATTTAAATAAGTGAGATATGAAAATCATTAAGGACATCCTCATGAATCACCTCTATTATTAACATTTTCCCTAGAATATAACATAGTTATATTTATCATCATACCATACTAAAGGGGTTCATCATGAACATCAAGGTCATACATCACCACTACATCTGAGTCTCTCCAATGAGAGTCCTCAACCTTTTGTAACAAAAAATTCCAATCCATCACCTAGAATTGGTGTAATATGCAATAAGAGTATCTTAATCTAATATATAAGGATGATAACTCCTCAGTAACACGCCAGGGATCCTTGGATTCATTAATATCTCCATTTTTCTTTTGGCTAGTATTATCTTCCATGAAATTTACACTTCCATATTTATAATATATATAAAAAAATTAGTTCTAAGTGGAACTCAAACAATCTCTAGTTGTGTAGATTCATGTTGTGGTTAGATAAAGAATACTGTAGTATTTTTTGATCTATAAAGACCATAAAGAGTTCAGTAATGAATTAATGTTCATATTGCATCAGATAATACAACAACATTGTCATATCCATATTAGGGCGTGTCACAATGATCATGGGATAGAAACTACATGGACCCGGAGTAGATCAATTCCAACTGATTCATAATGAAATTCCCCAAATCCAACAGAAAATCATCAGAAATCACCACAAACATCAACTGACTCAAGAAATTTATGAAGTGATGCACTTTTCAAATATTTCATCATATAATAAAATTTTTCATATTACTATTGGGTATACTGTTATTTTTGTTTTTAGGAGTCAGTAATATTGATGTGGTTTTTATCTAGGAGGAATCAAAAAAAAACCAATGATGATATCACACAAGACCAACAATGCTATGGACCACCAACACATCATTGTGTGCGGTCTACGAAAAAGTTTCATCATATTTTTTTTACAAATAATACTCTTACTTATGGAGACACCAAATGAATAAGGTAATGAACCTATAATTTATTGAATCTACACATGGAAAATTTCCCTTACAACTGCTGCTATAAAATATTTTTTAAATGAGGCCTTAGTTACATTGAGTACTCCTCCACCAAACTCTTTATAATGAGAATGTAATCAATGCATAAAACTAGAAACTTGTTTTTAAACTCCAATAATATGGTGTTCACAAGAACCATGAATAGATATTGTGTCATTAGTATACATAACAGACTCATGAAAAATATTTTTTTCCAAAAAAAAGTACTATAAATAATCCTTTAAAATAAATACATACCATACTATTAGTTGATGATATCTAGACCATAGAATGAATATTGAAAATCATATCTCCCCTATCAACAATTCAAAAAGTTAATAAATTCATCAAAGGGTGTTAAAATTATATTCAATCGCCTAACGCATCCATTATTAGTATTTTCATATGTATACACATTTGTCAAACTTCATATAAATTAAAACTAGATCTACACTAGTTGGAACATTAGTTCTAATAAAAAATTCTTCTTCTAGTCATTAATATTGATCATTAACTACAATATCTCTGTTGTTTCCATCAAATATGGATTCATTTAAATTACTATAGAACCAAAATTAAACTCTATTTTGAAGTCAACATCACTTTTATGTGTTACATTTAAATCATATTCCGAGAAAACATTTATAAACTCTAAAACAACTCTTAAGACATCCACAACCCAAGTCATCATTGGCACTGTAGTTAACTTAGAGATCATCGAAATAAAGGGCCATGTTCACCTACTACCCATACCAAAATCTTGCACCTAATTGAACACCACAAATGTCCCTTGGATATCCAAAAACTAAACTCACCATTAGAAATAATTAACAACTATACAAATGGGGTAATGCCAATCCATGCTAAGGGTGATATTGTATGGTCATATCAAAAAAAATATTTTTTTCCAATGAATTTTGATACCTAATATTTAGTCTTCACACTCAAAACAAATAAAAAAATAGCCAAGAAAATAACAAACCACAATGGTGAAAAATGCTCCACAAAGTCTAGTCCTACAACACTATCCAATGAGGGTGCATCACATTGATTGAATATATGGTAGATAACAAACATGAATCAATGGGAGATAATAATATGATTATAACTATAAAACCACTTCCCCCTCTAAAATGGGTTCCAATATCACATGAATTTGTACTAAAATGTTTCATTTTACATACTATGGGAAACCTCCACATCCATTATTTGGTCTAATCCCTCATGTTGAGGGGAATTCAGTTACTAGCTTCTCTTAATTCCATATCTTCATGGTTGAGATTAATCCCAATGAATATGATATTGTACATAATATGGACGGCCTTATTTCTAATAATTCATTTTGTAAGACTATTACAGCAATAATAAGGGTTCCTTACAACAAATCTATATTGATCCTGTAGGGATGTAGTACACTACAACTGGTAGTGAATATGACCTATATATCCAAATCAAAAATTATGACATGTCTTAGTAGATTAAGGATAATAATAATCCATTATGATATTTTATACTAATAGTACATTATAAATATTTTCCGATCAGAATAATGACAAGAATATTACCTGTGACCCATTATTGGACTTCATACTTCTCAATGGTCTCTACGAACTCTCAATAGTGGGGTTTCTATCAGACATAGATACCGTAAATTTCACCTCACCTTACAATGACTCATCAAATACGTTGTAAATGTAAATGATTCAACTATAATATAAAATGATGGGAACAACACCTCCACTATATGCCATTCTAATGACCACACATCCAGATTGACCTTATAGGAAATCATATATGGTCACAAAACAAAATCTCAAACCCTTGAACACTCATACTATGTTGTGAAAGGGAGGTAAACTCGTATATATGTTAAACCATTTCCATTATCAACATGAAATCAACACAAAACTCATGATAATAATCATCCTAAAACACATCAGTCTACTATTGATCCCGAAGAAAAAAATCCATTAATGACATTACGTTCCCAAAGAATGAAATGTTGTAGGTGAACCATGTACTCAGATCAATATTGAATCAAAATAAAATATATCTCCATGTCATCAATGTACTATTTGGTCTCTAGATTTGAGATAATTACCTCATAAAATACTAGGATATGATGCATTAATAAGTGCATTTTTTGCTTCCCCTATCCATCTTCCAAATTTTGATCAACCAACATGGATTAAATAGGGATAGATGGTTGAACCTCCAAACATAAACAAAAGACATAAAAAAATAATACTATAATCTATTCAATGAAAGGCGTAACACCTAAACAACATAAAAATATATTTATTTAGTTTATATAATGAGTTAATTTACTTATTCCATGAAATACTCCACCAGAAACAGAACTCAAGAATATATGATGCATGAAAAAAAACCTAAAGGAAATGTAATGTTTGATAATACATTTTTATATCTTATGGTTCATGTAATGGATCAAAATGTTCCCTAAAATATCATTTCTTATAGGATCTCTCTTTTTATGATCACATAAAAGTTATTGCTGACATTGGTCCCTTACTACCCCATGCATTTTTTCACCAAGGACTATCTGTAATGTTCACTAAATCTCATAATCAATACCTCTGAGAACAATACGTCATAACCCTGCTCCTCCACAATATCCCATTTTGGGTTATTAGTGAAGCAGATGAGTGAAACTAGAGTCCCAAATCTACTAGTTATTATATTCAAAAAATGTAATGAGTCTATTGAAAAACGGTATGTGAATAATTAACCTCTGTAAGCTTGGATGATAATATAATACCATGGACCATTCAAAAATTGTATTAATAAAATATGAAAATACACTATATGAAAAATACTCTATGACTCAATTGAGAATAGTTTAAAGAATATCATAAGATAAATCATCTCCAGAAGTAAATCTACTGGTGGAAACCACAAAAACTTATGATCATAGCTATTAATAAATATCTCTATCACCAGATCACTCTTGTGAACATGAAAAAGTGATTATATAGAATCAAGTTGAGAATAAAACATATAGTTAGTAGAATAATACCCATGATCACTTATAGAAATATGGAAATAGTATATTAAATTCTCTACTAAAAAATAATTGACCTATCCAAACCTACCCATATCGACAAGTATCTTAACATCGCTAAAGAAAAATCATAAAAAAAATAAATATTCGAATGTAATATGATAATAATATATTTAAAGGAACTCTATAAGAACATACACACCATTTTTTATACTATCTCCCAATTAGTGGGCATCCATTTATCACATCCCCTCTCTGTGTGATAGTTATGTCAAAAACCATATATCATATCCTTCGTAATGAACCACATTTCATGTATCATGTGACAATAGTTGTAGGGTTTCATGGATTTATATGACATCAAACTTTTTTCCTCCTCATTACACATATGAAACACAACACATATTTCATCATCCATTACCATTATTAATTATTTCTTATAAATAAGAAAGAGAAAGTAATATGGGTAGTGTGTGAATTGTATCCTCTCCATCCTAGATTTTAGGCAAAACAACCACTAAATTCACTCATTTTCGGTCAGGGTACCGAAAATATCAATGGTTTGTATAACATTCATAAATAGATAAAAGTATATAATATTATTAGTCCAACCCACACCAACGAGTTTACTCATGCATCACCATCGCAATAAAATTCATGTCACTACATCTGTCATTCGACAATGAACTTCCTCTAATAAAAATAGACCAATAGTGAATATATTGAAAAGATCCATAACATTTGTTCAATTACCCATTATTTTATTTTCACAAATAGGGACCTATATTTATTAATTTTATTATTATATTAAATTGAAACCAATGAATTCATTGTGAAAGAAAATTACATACGTCAAAATTATACCCTAAATATAGAATTCATATATAGAAACTTCCACATCAAACCACCATATCACAACTAAGGCTGAAAAGATATGAATAACCATGGCCACCAAGACACATGATACAAAGACCAACTAGATGAAAAAATAATTTCAAACATTAAAATTCAATATAATTTAAAATTTAATCACTTAATGGGTAATTTCAAATAAATATTTGACTAGTAGGTAAAAGAATAAAATAATATCAACAATTTCAAGAAAACTATAAACCAAATTTGAATAAAAATATTCCCTCCCAAATCCATTAACATAATTAGTTATATTTATTATCCAAATTAATAATACAATAACATTGTTAATTAAATTATTAAAAAGATCAAATATAAAAAAAATATAAAGATAAAAAAAATACCATACATCCAAAAAATACATTCTTTAAACTAAACCAATGAAATACTTCATCTATAGTGGGGCTAGAATCACACAATAGATCCAATAATAAATATTAAACATTGAGATATATCATCAAAATAATAGACTAAAAAATCCAAATATCAATGAAGTAAAAACACTATGAAAACAATTGGGATATATTAAGGAACATGGATAGAAATTTAATAAGGGGAACATTATAATTAATAATTTTGAATCCCTAAAATCGATGGATGTCCATGAAATATTATAGGTCACTATGGCACAAAAAATCACATGGGAATTCGATGAATTATATGGTAAATTATGGTATAATAGAGGATTTTATATAGATGTATTTATTTATTGATATCCTATAAATCTTCTTATTCCATCCCTGAATAGCCATTTTAATATGTGATGCTCAGGAAGTCATCGTCTTTAAAAAATAAGTCATAATTTTAAATAAACTACGATGTATTTTACCAAATACGAATATACTTCCATTCCAAGAATTCATCATAGTAAATACCATCCATAAAACTACCATAACCATTCACATGGGAAAAAATATTCATTCTATGAATCAAACCATGTAAAAGAAAAATCTATAAAGCAACCCATTGTAATATAACAAACCATGAATTGTTGATTCAAAGTGTAAATTATCACATATAGTTATATATTTAACTTAAACGTTTAATCATCCATCCCCAAACTCATCCAATTTTTTCTATAACGTAAAACACAAAATTTAATATTATAAAAGTGTCTTAGTTATTACAATTTCATCATAAGTGTTCATATGACACCCTTAGTCTTGAAATTGGAAAACTATGTTCTATAGTGTATGTGATACACAACACCGAACCCAAAAAACCAATGATTATTTAAATATGACCATTTTAACCAGTATATTAAAATTACATATTTGATAAGGGTAAAATAAATTATGAAATATATATATGTATATCCTACTTATCATAAATATATATATAAATTCTAAATAAATAATAACTCATTATATTTTAATATCATTACTATACATTTCTTCAAAAATGATTTTCTATTTACATTTGGGAAATAATTATAATTATTTACTATAACAAATAAATAATTTATTTGGTAAAATTATATCCTTTTTTAAATTATCGTATAAAAATTAAATGTTGTTTAAATTCTTTGATTTTTGGATAAATATATATTTTCAGTGAAGAGTGAATAATACATTTTATTTGTATAATTTTTAATTCATTATATAAATTAATTAATATAAAGGTCAACATATTCATTTAATATTATTTCATTTTAATAAAAGTGTTATTTACTTAGATTTAATATAATTAATTACATTTAAATGATTTTTTATACACGATAATAGTGAATGTTTATTTTAATGACCTAAACCTGCATTTTTCTGAATGATATTTGAAAATGATTACTATTATATATTATAATTAATTAAAATAACCACTAATGAGAAATTATTTAAATTATATTTTTAGATTACACATCATTCATTGTGAATTTAAATTCATATAATTATTATTACTTGTTATATAGTTAAGTAAAATTTTCTTTTCTGTGAAAAAGAATTTTTTTGGAAAACTACATTATATCATGCTTGCGGGTGTTATTTTTTGTTAAATTCTTCCACCAAATATTAATTGGTTTTGAAAAATTTTATTCAATACTTTCAATCATCATAATTATTATTTGTTAATAGGGAAATTATAATTTTTTAATAATACAAATAGTAATTGTAGTATATATTTTTTACCCTAGTAAAAAAGAAAATAGGTTAGTTATGGATAAAAATAACTTAACAAGGATTATAAACAATGCAACATAAATGGTATGAATATTTATATATTTTAATTTAATAAAAAATTATTTCTTCAATTATTTTATAATTAATATAATATAATTTGGGAAAAATTTATAATTTTGATATATTAAAACATGAAATGTATTTGGGGTAAAATATAGATCTTATGAAGAAACATATTTTAATTAAATATTTATGTATGAAAAAAAATTATTTTAATTAATTTGTGTTTATATATATTTTTTATTCAATTTAAATAATAATATAAATTTACAAAGTCCAAATGTAATTTTTAATGGGCTTTGAGAAATGTTATTGTAAAAAATATATATTATTTCTCTATGAATGTTGATATAATTTTAAAAGTAAAAAATAACATATTTATAATATTATTTAGATAATAAGAACATTTATTTTTTGGACCAAAATGTTGATATTATCTAGTGGTTAATTTTTAATAATTTTCTATGATAATCAAATCACTTGGTTTAAATTAAATATGGTACAAATATATATTGTGTATTATGATTTCATAATGAACCAAATATGATTTAATAAGTACTATAAATGTTATCTGTGGAAAAATATATGTTTTAACTTTAGAATAATATGATTTTGGGTTTATTTCAACAATTTTAAAAATATTTTATGGATCTTCCAAAAAAACCTATATTATATTTTATGGTTTTAAAATCATTTCTTAACAAACCTGACCCAACTACACATCTAAAATGGTAATATTTTTGTATATATAGCGCATGGATATATAAAATAAGTAAATCCAAATTTAATTAGAACTTACCCTGGGTAAATACAATGGTAGTGTTTTTTGTTTTGATTATTTTAGTATGTAGATACCAATACCTATGCTTGGGAAACAATAAAAAACTCCCCTCTATTTTCCTATATAAACCCACCCATTACTGCCATTCCCTTCATAAAAACACATAGATATAATTATTAAACTTATATTCCCTCTCTAGTATCATCATATGATTCCACAAATCTTTCAGGAAGATCCTCCCATGATTTTGGAATCATCGTCCCAAGGTATGGGACCTCCCTCTCTGTTTTTTATTCAATCACCTCTTTTATGTTATGCCTCTTAATATACTATTTTTGGTAATATGTTCTTATAAATCCTGGTTAATAATCTTTTGATTTCCATGTGATTAGATCCCCATATAACTATCATTAAACCCTCCCATGAACCTTTATATACACCTATAATTCGGGTGAAATTTTCCTCTGATTTTCTATATTAGAAGAGGGTGACTTCTCCCGCTCATTTTTTCAATTAAAGTAGCATCATTATATTAATATTTTTTAATATCAATTGTATTTTTTCATGAACATATAAACATCATTGTACCTTCTTCATAATTTCATTTTAATGAGATATCATTTATCTTTTTTCATGATAGCGTTTACTTAAGCAGTTACTATGCTGGAATCCTCCCTTTATCCTCTTTATTCAGGAACCATAATTTTCTTATGTCATTTCTCCCTAATTTTTAATGTTGGGATTTGATATTAAATATCACCCTTAAAGGAATTTTGATTTTAAAATTTTGATATAACTTTATCACCTTCATTAATCACTATCTTGAACATTTATCTAGCCAAATTGTTTAATGAAATTCGACTACAATTTTCCATTCAAATATTTCGCAAATGAATACCATCACTATTTCCACAAATGAAAATTCCCATAAAAATATCTATAATTATTTGACAATACAATTACATGTATTTATTCCACAACCATTTTCCAGGGTATAAAATTTGATGAAAAATGATTCCATGTTGTATGATCTGTATGGAACACATATGCATGTGAATGATATGAAAATGACGAGTTCTCCAAGAAATATATGGTGCTCTATTTCATTGGTTTAGGTGTTCACCTCATGATAAATAATTAAAGGTGTTAGGGAGTTAACCGAATCCACCACCGGAATTTCTCCACCATGATTTCTACATGGTTATCCTTTACCTATTTTGTGATGCCATGTTTAATGTTGTAGATAAATTTCCCACATTTAATTTATGTCGCCATGCTATATCATTCCTCATTGATCACATTTATGTTATGAACCATTTTATATCACATTTAAGCTATTATTGTGTAAAATTTAATACATTATTCCTGCTATTTTTTTTCTATTACATTATTTGGATTTTTAGCTCACCCCATTCTAATGTACGTCCTGAGGATATCAATTGTAGTATTATAATATTGATGATTTATATGAAAATCTTAGTGATGTATTCTATAATGTTTAGGTATGTCATTCATAGATTTATTTCTAATATTCAATTTCCAAAATAAACTATACATCTCAATATTTTGGGTTGTATTATGTGTAATCATATTTAATCAATTGTGAATTCATATGTAATAAATAGAACAGTTTTCATAGTTTGTATCAATGGAATGTTTTGTTATTTTGGGATTTACATTTGAAAAAATTAGTGAAAGCCTTGGAGATAAAACTAAAAATAAAAATACACCTCTAATTTCATTTAATTTATAATTTAATTGGTTTCGAAGAAAATACATGCCTCTCTAGAAAACAGGTGGATGCGACTCTGTAATTGATGTACCATGCCATAAAACCCAAAAATACTGGATTGACATAAACTCAATTGGAAAATTGTGAAGGTAAATGACCCTTGATGCCATACAGGTTTGGTACTCATAGGGGATATGATTTCATAAATTCACAAGCTCATTAGGAACCATTATTATGGGAACAAAAATCCCTATAGGAGTCTATGTTAAGAAATATATCTTGGAAAACATAATTTGAATCCAAAAAAAATTTATAAGTGAAGGAAATACATTTAATTTATAATTTATCCCATTAATTTTATTGGATACTGATTATGTTCTTAGTAGTTTAATGATACTCATACATGATTTTCACTTTATTCCAGTCAATAGAAATGAATAAGAATAACCAACTAACAAACCAATATGATGGGTAATGTGGTGACTCCCAAAATGAGATTCCTAACACAAAGGGATTTCATGTAATACATATTTTTATTATGTCAACTTGGACATAATAAATCCCTTCTCACTACTAGCACATAGTTGTATGTCAAAAAGATATTAAAGAATAAGTGGATTCCATCTCAAGTATTTTTATTTGATAATGTTGAAACAGTAAAGGCGATTTCATTTCTGATGTGTCAAAATTATAGAATGTGGAATTTGGGGAAATGCCAAAAATGAAATCAATGTTGTTTTATTTTGTGTAACCAATTGTCCATAAAGTGTCCAGTTTCCATAAAAAGGAAGAGTATGAAGAAAGGGAATAAATTACATCTTACAAAATGATTTTTTGTATAATGTAATACTTGTGGAAAATATGGGAATTATCCTAGTCAATTCTCTAATGAAAGGGTTAAATCCAATAATAAGGAACAATTATTTTGAAATAATTAATGTGTATGGATTAGATTGTTTATTTATTATTATTTAATATCAATGTAATATAATAACTATATAAATGAGATTCTGGATATTTGAATCATGAAAATTCTAAAGAGTTTTCCACATTTGTTTTTCTTTCCTAATTTGAAATACATATTGAATGCTACTGATATCCTATAAAATTGGTTTAGTGAAAAGTTTACTAATAACCATTAATATTTGTTTGATGTGAGCATAACCCAAAAAAGTATTGTTATGAAATTTCTAAGGCTAAAAATATTTTTAAAAGCATTGATAAATCTTTTGAAGATTTACTTCATGGATATTTATTGTGATTAATAATATTTTGTGAAATATAATATAAGATTAAATTAATTTTATTATTATGTGATTAATTCTATTTTTAGAGATGCTTTATTTGGGTGTAGGTGAATATACACATTAATATTAATGTAATGGATTATTTTAGAATAATGTAATAGTTTTTTTGAAGAAAAATCTAAGAGGTGTGATATAACTTTTGAGGATAAAGGATTCATTAACACAGATGTTATTGTTGTTTTTTAGATACAAATTTCTTTATTTAATTAATTATATATATTAAACCATTTGAGTTTTTTAATAAATTTTTGCTATTAATTATGGTTTATTTATTTTCATTATTATTTTAATTTTTGATAAACAATCTAGATTTAGTAAATATTGGATAAATAAATTGTTATTCATTAGTAGATTATGTTATTCATTAGATTATTATTTTAGTTCATTAGGTATAATAAAATTCAACTTTAGTTCTCATCATTTGGAGAAAAGATGGTGTTATAGTTAAAATTTATTAAAAGATATAATTATACTTTTTATGAAAGTATATTTCATTATGTCCCTAGTCCATATGTTATAGGAATTCCATAACTCTAGGATTATATTATTAATTCTAAAAGGTTTTCATATTATGATATTTTATGATCAATTACCGATATTTTTATCCATTATAGATTTTCGGTTTGGTGGTCATTTAATTGCTCTTGAAAATGTTTTCAGTAACAATCTATTAGCTCTTTAGTGTTAGTTTTCTATTCCATGGCTATGTTATCACTTCCCATTAATTTTCCCATATTTGGAAACCTAGTTATGATATGAAATTTTTAATTCACTTTCTCTATTTTCATGTAGAATTTCATTATCCCTTTCTATATTGTGTCTTTTTAATAAATATACTTTATAGTGTTAAAAAATTACCAATCAAGTTCATGATTATATTCATAGGAGGGAATTTATTAATAGTGGGAATAATGTAACACCATTGTTTTTCCAAATAGAAAACCGTTATTTGGTATCTGATTAACAACACTGATCTAAAAAAACAATGATTATTTAAATATGAACTTTATTATCCTTACATTAAATTTAATGATGTGAGTAATTTTTAATACATTATGAAATATATATAAATATATTTTCTACTCAACATAAATTTACTGATTATTTCTCTATGAATAATAACTTCTTTTTTCTATGTCTTATGTATACATATTTTTCAAAGATGATTTTTTATTTATTTTTGTCGTAATACATTATAATAATTTTATAAATAATTTAGAGAATGAAATTTATAAGTTGAGAACATTTTTTATAACATTATATCAATATTTATTTATGTTTAAATTTTGGTATATTTGTAAAAAATAGATTTTCTATAGATATTGAAAGATATCTTTATTTTTAAATTGTCATTTAAATTGATACATTAATAAATATAAAAGTCCAAATAATATTTTAATTTTATTCTAAGTAACATTATTATTATTAATTTATAATTAATATATTTATTTTCTCTTCATTCATCCTTATACCATATTTTAGTGTAGGTTTAACTTATGAATAAAAACACACATTTATCTAAAAACTATTTTAAAATGCATAATGTTTCTCTAGTATAATTAATTAAAAAAAGCCTAATGACAAATTATTAAAATGAAAATTTTAGACTATATATATATCATTGTTATTTTAAATTAATATAATGAATATAAATAGATATATAGTAAAATTAAAATTTATCTTTTCTTTGAAATTTCATTTTTCAGAAAATCGCTTTCCATCGTGCTTAAAGGTTTTATTTTATGTTATATTTCCCAACATATGTGAAATTATTTTTGATATAATGGGTTAAATGGTTTTCAAATTTATTTATTAATATTAGGAAATAAGATTAAATTAATTTATGAATAATTTTAATAGTAATCATAATATATATTTATTATAACGGTTAAAAGGAAAATAGGTTCATTAATGAAAAAAAAATTAAAAATTACTAGAAACAATGAAACCCTAATAGTAATAATGTACATATTAATTCAATTATAATAATGAATTTATTTATTATGTAACGTTATAAAATATTACATAATTATTTTGATAAAAAATATATTACTGATATCTTAAAACCTAAATTGTATTTAGGGTATAATATAGGATTAATGAAGAATCTATTTTTTTATTAATACATTAATTTTTTAAATATATTATATTATAATATAATAGTATTGTAAAATAGTATGTATTAAATATAAATGACATTATAAATTTATGGAGGGAAAATGTTATTTTTGTTAGGGTTCACAATTATTATTATAAGAAACCAAATATTTATCAAATAATGTCAATTCAATTTTAAACATGATTATTAATATATTAAACGAAATATTTACATTAAAAAATCGGATTCAAAATTTTAAAATTATCCAATGGTTAATTTTTCAAAATTCTCATATATAATAGAATTTGTGGTTAAAAATTATATATATTATAAATATATTTTGTTTATTATGATATTATAATTACCTAAAAATGATGTAATAAATACTATAAATGTGATCTATTAACAAATTTATGAATGAAATTTCAAATAATTTTACTTTCATTTTATTTTAATTTTTTTAAAATGTCTTCATGAATCCTCTAGAAACAATATTATATTTTATTATTTTAAAATAATTTCTTTATCAACATTACTCACATACACATTAGAAAAGTGAATATTTTAATAAGATCAGTCCTTGAGAAAATAAAATAGTGATTTCCACTGCGAATTGGTTTGAAACATTTGAAAAAATTGGGATGGTTTTCTGTTTGAATATTCTAATATATTGAGTCAAAAACCCATGTTTGGGAAATAATAAAAACTCTTCTCCATTTTCATTTATAATCCCAACCAATAAAATCTTTAACTTCACTAAAAAACACATATCAAATATGTACTCTTCCATCCCCTCTCTTGAGTCCTTCCATGGTGAATCAAATGTCTGAATAGTATACTCTAATGATTTGGGAGGCATCCTCTCAAGGTATGGGACCTCCCCAGTCTCTTATTTTTATTCATACACTACTTTTATGTTAGGCCACTTAATCCAAATTTTTTATTTTCCAGGATATGTTTTAATATATAAATATTACTTCCATTTTTATTTATATGTGATTAGGTACCCATTTCACTCTCACTAATCCCTAAAATGAAAATTTATTAACACATATTGTAGGAAAATTGTCCTACTACTTTCCATAATAAAAGTGTCAGACATGTCTCTATTTTCTTTTAAATTCATTAATGTTCAATAAATTTATTATTTTTAATCTCAATTGGTAATGTTTTCATTAGATTAATAATATCCCTATACTTTCCAAAATATTTTCTTTGAATAATATATCAATTATCCCATATCATTATAGTGTTTATCTAAGCTATTATTATTCTAAAACCCTCTTCTTTCCCACTTTTTTCAAGAACCTTAAATATCCAAATAATTTTATCTCCAATTAGTAATGTTGGTATATGTTCTTACATATCACCCTTATGGAAATAATGACGTATAAATTATGATACACCCCTTTCACCCTCATTAATACCTCTGATGAACATTTATGTTCCCCCGTTATTCTGCCTAAATTTCTATACAATTATTTTGGGGCAATGATTTGAATCTGGAATATAATCACTATATAAGATAATTAGTAAATCTATTCATGTATTCCACACTCGATGATCATGGAATAGAATGTGAAGGAAAATGAATCAATGTTGTATGATTTATGTATCACACTTATGATTTTGAATGATATGAAAGTAAATGGTATAACCATAATTATATAGTGATCAAATACATTGGGTAATGATTTGGTCCAATAATATTTCATTAAAGGGGTTGTGGATTGAACCTACTCTTTCATGGTACTTTTTCACCATTATTTATTGGTGGTTATCCTTGACCTGGGTTATGATGCGATATTTATATTGGTTGCAGTATTTCCCATTTTCCATTTAAGTTACCATGCTATATCATACCTCATTGTTAATTTTTTTTATTATAACCCCTTTTATGTCCCATTTGAAATAATATTTCCGAAAATGTAACGTTTTCTTTCTTATTATCTATAGTTTATTCCCTTAAAGGACTATATATATCACCCTTATCATATGTGAATCCTCAGGATATCCCCCGTTGTTTTAAATGATTAATGATATCCATGAGCATTTTAATGATTTTTTAACAATGTTGGTGTATCTCATATCATTGACAGTATTCTATGTACATAATTCCCCAATAAACTGGACCACTCAATCTTCCAATTTTTTTATATCTAATTTTATGTACGAAATCAAAAATTAATGAACAATAAGGAGTTGGGTTTTCATAGTTCCACCTAGAATTCATTTAAATTAGGAAAAAATATAGAACCCATTGAAATATAGTGGGTCTTATAAACTTACCAAATTGATATATTTCACCATTTACAAATAACACATGTAAATTAAATGGGTTTCGTAAAACATACAAGTTGTATAAACAACTTTATTGATTAAATCATTTAATAAAGAAAACTATATCATCCAAAATAATATAAAAATAAATTATATTATATGGTGAAATTAGAAACCTAAATCTATTAAATATTGACTATTATATTATATATAAAAACTCCTTGGAATGAGAATGTTGAAAAAAGTTTATATTTCTCTTTTCAAAAGTCATAGTTATAGGTCCTTGTCAAATGAGCATAATTACATTTAAGAAAAAGTTAAAATAAAACCAATAATTGTAATATGTGCGGAAAAAATATTATTTACTAATCAATTAATGATATTAGATCACTAAAACAGAAAAATATTATAATATCATAGTTAAATATGATATTTTATAATTCAAATAAATGATTTTGTGTTACTAAGACCCTTACCATTGCACTTTATTTCCACAAAAAAGATTTAACTATCATTTTGAAAAATAAAAAAAATTTAAAATAAAATAAATATAATATTATAATAAAATATTTCAAAATATAATATTTATTAATAATAATTTACATCACTTATTATAATTCAAAAATACCTTTTTATCTTTTAGTGTTAATAATGTGGCATATTTTAAACAATATTTATAGAATTGGTGTTGATATTCCATATTATGTCATATTTAATCACATTAAAACAATCGATGAAACTGTAATTGATGATGAATAGTGAGTAATAATGTTATGGTTTAATTTAATGGGTTTATTAGTCTCATTTTAGGAAGAAAAATATAATGATGGAAAACATTTAAGATATTCACCGATAATGATTAATTAATATATAGAAAATATTAATTTCATTATAATCGATTAGTAAAAATATTCAAGAATTATATATTATATATATTTGATATATATTCAAAAATTATAAACTAAAACCAACAAGGATATATGTATTTAAAAATATAATGCATCTTTCCAAGGAATTTGTAGTCTACACATATGTTTCAAGGATTATTTAATTTTTTTGAAGGGTGGAAGGAAAAATGTAACATCGTTTATCATTTAGAGAAAATAAATTATATATGTATATAAATATATCATATATAATTATTTAGTTCACCCTTTTACGAATCGAGGTTACGTGTTGAAGGGTAATAAGATATGTTTCTTCATGGAGGTTGTAATCCACATATTCCAAAGATTCGTGTTATTATTTATCAGAAGTTAAAAATGAAAGGTGGTTACTTCTTATACAATAATTATAATAACAAAATATTATACTAATGATATTTATGGTATCATTTTGAGATTTTATAAATCAAAAATATGAATATGAATTTCATTTAAAAAATAGAAATTAGAAAGGAGAGGGTATAAATTTACAATTCACTCGTTGGATTACATTTAAAAAAAATTTAAGACGTAGAGTGATGGTATTTTCAGAGGACCAAAACCACTAGAAGGTAGATAAAAATGATTAATAAATATTTTGAAATATATTGTATTGAATTATTTTTGATGTGGTGTGTTGGGAACCGTATGGAAGAGTTCACTTTTTATAACTAAAAAGTAATGGAATATTTGTCAATTTACAGAAATATTAAATAATGGACAGTCAATTTAAAATTATGTAGCTAATGAATTGGAATATAAATTGTATTTGAAGATAAAATATTGATAAATGAATGAAATACCCATCCTTAGAAATGTTTTAAACATTTTTTGTCTATTCCCCTTGGTAATACCCTTTTTACCACTTTTAATTTTTACCGATGTAACAAGTTTTTAAAAAATAATTAACATTTACTATAAAAAATAAAATAGTCCTTATTAAATTATTATAATCTAATTAGTTGAAATTTAATATTCATCTTATTACTACTATTTTAAAAAAAATCATAAAAATTAGCTTGAAATTACATAACGTATAATGTATTAAGATTATTTATTTATGAAAATTTAACATAAATCTTATATGTTAAATATGTTTTTTGTAAATTTTTACCTAAATTTTCTTTATTATATATTTATTTATAAAAATATATTTTTTATTAAGAAATTTCATTAATTTCCAATTCATATTAATTAACTAATAATATACTAAATATTATTTTATTTGAAAAAAAATAATTTTCTTATTTCAACCAAAAAGAATTTATTTTTTTGATAAAATAAAAATATTGATAAAAATATTATATTATTATTATAAGTAAAAAATTATTCAAATATTGTGTAGTTTATATATTAAAAAGTATGAATTTTTTAAAAATAAAATATAAAATATATCATAAATTTGTTTTTATAGAAAAATAAAAAATGATATATTAAATATATTGTTTCTTAAAAATTACTAATTAACCTAGAGGTTACTTATTATTCAATACATAAATTTATATTATCATTGTTTAATCTTAACAATCATTGTTTCATTAATTAAATATAAAAATCTAATAAAATATTTTTTTAACAATATATTTAATTGAGATATGATCTCCCAAATAGAATAAAAAATATATCATATGTATATAATTATAAATATATTATTACGTGTTGATATAATCATAAAGTTATCTTACATAACTAATTATGATCACCATATAAGACAAAAGTCTTATATATTACAAGGTTGTAGTTTTAGGTATTCGATCCACTAGTATCAATCTTTTTACAATATAAAAATATCCTAATCTTCTATGATAAATAGTTATTCTATAACAATGACATCTTAAATTCAATATTGTATTTATATAGAGAAAAAACCTAGAAACAATAACAACCTACGAAGATAAAAAGGGCTTAAAATGGATGGCATCTTCCTCTAGATTACATTTTTTCTCAGTTTCTTTAAGGATATGGTGATTTTGTTACTTCAATTTAAAAAATCTAATTGTAAATCAATGTATTATTGATTATATTTAATATTTAAAATATATCACGTCTTATTTATAATTGTTTTTTTAATTTTTATAATCTATTGATAAAATTATTATTTTTAGGGAAAATATATTCTAAAATGTATTGGTGATATAGTCAGCACATTGTGATTCAAAACACTATAGTCTATGACATGATAAAAACAACAATTCTATATTTGATCCATTAGTAAAAAGAAAAAAAATTATCACAATTACACTAAATCCCCACGTATATAGAATAACATTATAATATTTGACATCTCATTTCATACCTTATGAAACTAATATTATAAATTTATTTCGGATATCTCACAAAAATCATGTTGGAAAATTTATATTACATTTTCAACACATATGAGATATTATGTAACAACTTGTGTCAATCCATAAAAATAACTTTTAAATAACTAATAATAAACATTTTAGGTAGCTCATAAAATTATATACTAATACATTGAAACAAAACATAATCCTCATTCATAAAACCCAAAATGGTGACCGCATAGGCCTTTATGGCATGGATAATAATAATTTATTATCTAATACAAAAATGTATGCAAAGTGTATCATTTACTAACTTATCAGTGTTACATAAGCTGCACTGGGATCTCATATTATATTTATGAAACATATGTATCTTAAATATTCTTTTTATAGGTTTTATCTTATATATCAGTTCTTATAATCATATAATTCTTTTTTCAAGAAATTTGGTGACCATAGAACATAGAGTATGATAATATTGTGTAGAAAACATATATATTATTGATTATCTATGAATAATCATACTAAAAATATTAACACATGTCCATTAATTCACCAATCTAGATGAGAATATCACGTCACACTTATCCAAATACATAATCATATTAAATATACCATTTATAGATGTGGATACAAAATTTATTGGACTATCTCATTAAAGGGTCTAGTATTAATACTCATCTCTATCGGGGGAAAATCCTATCATGGTTAGTACATTACCAATGCGATAAATTTAATCATTCCAAAACAACCCATATTTATCTATTCCCATTGTTAAGTTAAAGATATGAAAAAAATGATTTATGGTTCTCATGCTAGGTATCTTTCCAAACTAATGTATAAGGATTCAATATTAATCATGCACAATTAGTATTCCAAATAAATAGTGTATGAATATCCATTTACTATACTTGGTGGATAATCCATCATAAAAAAACTTATTTTTGTTTCATTTGTGTTTTATATTGTCATTGTAATATAATTCTCACACTAGGATATAAATATAATTATATTATACAATACTCAATGATATTTATTTGTATAAGGAAAACTAAAAATAATAAATTTTATTTATATTTTCTCAATTAATTTCATGAAATATGTGTTTTTAATACTAAATAATGATAATGTGGAGACTAAATTTCTTTATAACATGATAGGATTCATATTATTAACTCTATTCAGAATACAAATAGAATTGTACATAGTTTTAACCACGTAATATGTCTAATGTTTAAAACATGGTTAGTGTTTTTATGATTAAATTAAATATCTATATAATTCATGCTGCATATTTATTTGACCATATGATAAAACCATATACAAAATTATTTTAGAGTGTAATATATAAGAAGAAAGGTTGTTTGAAAAATGTATAGACATAGGGGTCATATTAACCATTCTTAACTAATCTATCAAATTATTCAAATCTCATTAAATAACAATGAAAATTGTTAAATTGGTATCGACATTAATTATTTTTTAAGAATTCTTTCACCTTATATCATCATAATGTTGTGAAATTGAAATTTCAACTCGTATTTTTACATCATTTTGATGTCAAAAAGTAATTCTTTATATTCTCTTATCCAATCAATATATCCTAAACAACTTTTTGATATAAAATTATCCCCAAATTTATATTTTGTAGTGTAGTTATTTATTTGTTATAAATATAAGATCTTTATGTCCAAACATACTACAACTAGGCTCCTAGATATTATATTCTCTCCAAAATGTCGAAAAAAGTTACCAAGATTACCTTTTTATGGAAACCCAATTATTCTATTTAATGAGATTATTTGGAAAATGAGATATTTTATACATATCATATATAGTATTTTATGTATTTAGATAATATTTATAAAAAAGTTGACATTATTCTAAAAAATATGAAATTATTTGGAAGTGGGGGAATTTATAAAATAGTTTTAAAAATACTAGGAACACACATTTATCCTAGATAAAAAAAATTTCCCATATTTATTTTTAACATGTTATATAATTAGATCGTGCATTATCTAATGAATGAAAATATTCATTTCATTTATTTATAAATAATGGTTTTTTACGATAAAAAATTATATCATGTAAGATAATAATGAGAAAAAACTACATATTAATTATTCTAATCTATAAGAGAATTAGAGTAATACAACATATTAAATTCATGGATATAGAAACCCATTTCCCCCTAACATGAATGCATGCATTAATATCAAACCACAAATACTTCTTAATTTATATATTGTTGTTCATATCTAATATTGTTGTATAATGAACAATCTGTATGATTTACCTTACAAATAGATGAATGGAATTATATAAAAATTATACATATTGTAGACTCTATTAGATACTTCATATAAGATTCAATGTTTTTTGGGAAATTCATCTCTCATTGATAAGGATATCTATGATATGAGTGTTATCCCTCCTTGAAAAATCATCCCTTATGCATAAATGATCAAAGATAACTATTAGACCCTCCAATATTCATTGTCTACATTAATTATTTACACTTTTTTCAATTAATATATCACTTAATATTAGACCTCTCATGACCTTATCAAATATATTCCACATGTTGTTCAGATGTGGTAAAATTTTGTAGAACTAATTCATGTTATATTTTATTGTAAACAATCAATGATATTAATTTATCACCTATAAAATTAATTTCATATAATGTAATAACTGTAATAGATACCCCATCCAATCCAATCCATTAGTATAGAAAGTCATATTCTGTATATGACTATATAAATATCTTCATGTAATCATCTTATATCTGAAAAATGCCTTTAAAATCTCATAAGATCAATTTCATTAGTTTTCTTGATAAATCCTTTTGAATTTATTTATAATCACATTGTTTTCCATGTTCTCATGTTTATTTTTAATATAGAATACATTGATAAATGAAATGGAGATGAAAAAATTAATTCAATACATTTAAATTCATATTATTTGAAATAATATATTTTTTGTTCATCAGGTTACCTAGTTAGTTACTTATTAAGGGGTTTATTTAAAACATATAATTTTCCATCATTCATAAAATTAGTCATTATGTTTGAGTAGTTGTCTAGAAATTTTCTTCATGTATGTTTTTTCATTTGACATAAAATACGGTAAATCATTACAAAATATAATGATTCTATTTTTTTCATCAATTGAATATTTTAATAGATTAATATCATCTTTTATATCAATTTAATTTAAAATGTTATTAAATTTGGTCACACGAATATGATACCCCCTTTTAAATACCTTAAATTGTAATAACATTTAATTACCATCATGTCACTATAAATTGATTCTTCTTGATAAAATATCCCTTTATATAATTAGTTTTGTATCCCTCATACTACTCATATCATATTTGACATGTAGGTAGTGTAATTGACAACCCCAATCCCAATCGCTAATAATGAAAAAATAAAAATACTCATTTAATATGTTAAATTTAAAGGTTTATATTATTTTATAACTCAAATAATAATATAAATAATCAAACGTAACTTCGTTGGGTTACCCAAAAAATTAATTCCTATCAAATAATAATCGTTGTTTACTATTGTTTCCCATAATCATACTCATTTAGATGATTATGGTATTCAATATTGTCACATTGGAATGATTATTCTAAAATCCACAAGTAATTATTGAGCAACACGTTAACCCCCTCATATTCTTGATAGATCCCCCTATCTAAAAAAATATGTATTTTAATGCAATTTCGCTATAACCATGGTTCTATAAACATATGATACTTCAATTTCATCCTAATTTGAAGACATAAAATGTAATAAAAATACTAAATCATTAAATTCTATCTTATAACTCATGATGAATCCTGCGTCAGTATAAAATAAAACATGAAAAATTAAAAATAATGAAAATTAACTACTTGTAATGATGTATTATAATTTTGTGTAGATATTAAAAAAAATAACTATGTTATACATTAATTATTTAGTAATTTATAACTTTTGATGAACTAAGGGAAAATGATAAATGAAAATTTTTAAAATTTAAGAACATGAAATAAATTTATGACCAATTAATAAATTAATAATTATTAACAAAATATAATTATTTAATGATATATTGACAATCCAAATAATAACATATAGTGTATGTTTTATATTTATGCTAAAATAATTGTGTTCATACTATTTAATCACTTGATATTTAATAGGAAAAAATT
Source organism: Viscum album (assembly GCA_963277665.1). Taxonomy (NCBI): domain Eukaryota; kingdom Viridiplantae; phylum Streptophyta; class Magnoliopsida; order Santalales; family Viscaceae; genus Viscum; species Viscum album. The sequence continues at coordinate 230,788,280 of OY728143.1, forward strand.
TGTATTCAAAATCTAGTGGTATTTATTTTAAATTTTTTTTATCATATTAACATTTCATATTTTACGTAAACACATTACATAAATATAGAATCATAATTTCATTAAATAATCCCTTTATATATAAAAAGGTTATATACAAATTTAAAAATTTTCAGATACTATATAAATTGTTTTATATTTTCCTTAAATTTTTTATAACTATTGTATAAGTTACATTCCAAGTAAATCAATATTTAAACCATTATAACATCTATCATTTCTTTATTTATACACTACAAATCTACATCTCTTATTCGGCAGGGGAAAATACATTTTTAGAATTTGAATGTAACTTATTTTTAAAATAAAATTCAACACAATAATGTAATGTTCATACCTACAGTTGTAATTTATTCATGTCCAAGGACTTCATAGTGTCCAATGAAATGAAAAGGTTTGGTTCAAATACAAAAAAATAACCTTTTTTATGTTAGCTTATAAATAAAATTTAATGGTGTACCTATTCATTTTATTTTGGTATTATAGGATCATATTTCTTCAATAATAAAAACATTTATATAAGAAAAAAATTAATTTTAGGCTGTTTATTTTCAATATCCACTCTATGATTGAATATCCTCATGAAGGAGATCACCTAACATTCTGATTAGATAATTTTATCATAGTGATATATAAAAATAATATATATTTCACAATTATATTCTTTGAATATTTTTCAAATATTATTGAAGAACTGGGTAATTATAACTATACCACATCTATTTTCACCTTGAAACCATGTTATAGTCCACAAATGTTTACCAACAATCCATGTTTTGAACTAAAAAAGACTTACTATCTCAAATTATAATTTTTAACATTTATTCATTCTTTTAAAAACACAACTGAATTGAGATGTTAATATCCTTATATTCATGAATTTTTATTTTAGGGGATAATATTTATCCAAACATAATTGGAAGCCAAAAAAACTATAAAAACACATGAAATATTAATCCATCCAGACTAAAATAAATAAATAATGATAATTGTACATTACTCTTTTAATATCATAATCTATCTGATATCTTCACTACAATATTGATTGTAATTATTTAAACTTAATAAAAAACCCTTCTTCTGAGGGTGTTAATTTGATATGTGAATATCAAAATTCATAAGAACAAACTCCTAAATTTTATGGTGTAAAAGAACAATTAGTTAAAATACATGTGTAAAATTGGAGTTAGTGTACTCCAACATTAAGAGTATTACAACATAAAGATACATACCCAATCCCAACTTAAAATAAAATTCTTCTAATCCATGTAAACCCATTTCATTAAAAACATTTTGAAATAATAAATGAAATTTTTTTCATACATTTCATGAGATAAATTGTTTTATATATACAAAAAATATATTTAATTATTTTTTAATATTACTAAATAACTTTGTCAAAACATTAAACACTTTTAATCATAATTATTTTTTAAAAAAATTTAAATTTGATAACTTAATATAAAATATGGAAAATAAACAATGTGATATCGTATATCACATCAACTTTGATGAAGAACACGACAACATAATAACCCCTGATTTTCTATTGTTCACCCCATTATAAACACAACATGGTCTAAACCTCCATTTTATTAACAATGATTCATTAAAAATTTTAAACACTCTAGATAACATAATTATCCACTAGTAATTACTATTATAATTAATTTAAAATTTTGAATAAATTAAATTGAAAAAATAGGCATTGGTTTCATGTGTGTTATATGATAAAAAAATTGATATTTTTTAAAAACCTATAAAATATTTCTATATTATCCAATAACTCATGAATATAAATAATTATTTTTCTAATATATTTTATAGTAATATCCTATATCGTTACATGTTGGTTAATCCCATAGAAAATTGTATTTTTTTTTAGATTGTTGAATGATACATTTTGATAACTCAATCTTGGTTTAGTAATTTGAGGGTATGAATTCATGTAATGGTTTATCTTGAGAAATAATATATATATTTATAATTTGTTCTTCGATATAGTTCTATTGAATTGATATGGGTTCCTATATATATATAAAGGAATCAGGGCATGACACATCATGACATAAAGTGAATTACCATGGCCAGGATTTGATGGGTTTTAGTCCCTAAATGAAACTACATGAAGCCATATATCACAATATTAACTTTTCTTTGGATTTTTATGAGTATTTAAAAGTGATGGAATTATACTTGAATACTCATATTCAATTATCCTGATCATATGTTGAAATTGTTTTCAATAAATCTATATATTGAAGAATTTTTTATTTGTAGAGAATTGTTATGGATTCATAAAATGGAATTAGGTGTAATTATAAAAAATATATCAATGTAATCATTATGATTATTTTGGGGAACATAATTTCAAAGACAATTGTCCAGATGTAAAAATAGTTTTCTATAACTATTTGAGAAAAATTATTGCACTAATATATTGAAATATCTTGTTACTGCATGAGGATGTGAATAATTCTATGAAAATAAATTTTTTCAGAAGGAATTTAAAGAGAATGAAAATTTTAATTGTTTATAATGATGAATTGAATATGATATATACAATTTATGAAATACATTCTATGTTATTTGAAGAAAATAATATTACTAATTTTTCATATAGATTCATGAAGAATAATATGACGATGATAATGTTTTTTGTTTATTCGCATTTGATTGTTTGAATTAAATGTTTATGTTGTTTTTACTCTTTTATTCTTATTGTAAAAAAGAGGGCTAACCATTGAAGACACCATGACTGTCCCTAAACCACACATATGGGGAACCAAGGTTCATTGCTCAATGGATACCCTTTTAAACCAGACCATGCATGGTGTTAGTGCTGGGGTGACTATATATAAGGAATGTATGGGAGAAGTAGTGGTACCACTGGGCGGGGTGACATGGTGTTGTAGAGAGTAATAAGGGTCAGATCCATCAGGGGTTTGGGAGTGACCCCTGATATATGATTCTAATGAACTCCAGTAACACCAATAGTTATAAAATGCATCTCCTAGGAATGAGTAAATTATGTGTTGTACTGGTATCATGGGAACTAATCATCCACGTAAAAAGTTATTCATGTATGTGAATCCATTTTTTCTAGATGATATAAGATTCTCATCCATAATTGGCATCCTTCATTGTCAAGGATTCAATAAGGAGTGGATTTTACTACATTGATGAGTCTTTAAACTCTTTACTGAACATCAAAAAAAATAACTGAGGCCTCCATGGGTGTTCATCCATCATTATAAAGAGATACGGGGCTTTCATGTCCCTTTAAATGCACTCTACACATTTCATGAATGCAATAATGCAAAGAAAATGAAACAGTTGACACCTAAAACACTTGTAGGAGGCATCTGGTCATCCTAGAACCATAGAATCATTAAATTTTAAAACAATAGGACCACGATATTGGTATCTCATGCACATCATGAGACAAAAACACAAATTAAATAATGTTTATTTGGTTATTTTTACTCGTGTGATAAAAGTAGAGGAAATACAAAACCAAATATTGATTGGGTACTTGAGAATTCATGCATTCTATGTGGAAATAATATCCCATGATGATGAGTTAGTCCATGAGTATTCAAATAGTGAATAATCCATGTTAATAAAAAAAATTCCAAATTCATAGATAATTTACAAAAGTATATTGGTATATTCTCTTTATCATCAATAAGAAATAAAGGCCAAAAAACCAATAGATGTTTTTTATGATTAGTTACATGTTGTGATATTCATTCATTAATGAATATGGGGTGACACATTTGTGTTTTCCAAAACTCATGATGATGAATTGTATTTACTTTTCTATTAGGAAATCAAATTTAAATAGCGATCCAGAACTTATCACTACCTTGATGTATGATGCATTCATTATTTACATTTCATGTATGAAGATAAAGGGGTTATTCCACTTTTTAAGTAGAAGATGATACTTAAAACCCTCTAGTATTATAATGAATTACATAAATAAATATAAACCCACATAACATGGTAATTTAAATGAGAAAATATAATACCCAACCTTATTTAGGTATAATATTTAAATGTATGAATAAATGAGATTATTCATAAACACATTGAAATAGGGATTTAAATTGGTATTTAAAATAATGAAATAATTTTGATTTCATGAACAATATTTCTGAATAAATATATGCATGAAGTAAATGAGAAACATATAGAATTTTAATATTCATAGTGAACATGATACATCCTTTTTGTCAATATAGGACGGTGTCAATGGAATTCAGTTCTCCAATAAGGTGATCACATGAAACCACGCATTTGAAGAGGACTCTTACAACCAACATTGTTGAGGATCTTAAGTAGTAAAAAAGGAATTAGAAATTAATTAATTATACAGGAATACTAAAATTGATGAACTGGATGGGTGATAGTATATAAACCAAAACATTTCAACAGATAAATCCACTACCGAGAGTTAGGATAATGATCACTATTGGGATTATAGTATGATGACCTTATTATGAGATGACCCATTGTAATCATTATTGATCTATATTTATGAGATGTTTTTTAATTTAGTATTTTTAGGAGATATTATATACATGTAATCACTTTTTCTTTATAGTGGGTATCCATGTTATAATATCTAACAAATATGGAACCGAGAAGGTATTTGTACAGATCTATATAAACCATTATGTCTTATACCTGTATTTATAGAATCATTTTACAAGAGTATAATTAATATAAGAACAATGGATCAAGGATTTACACTTCCATATATGTTTAATTTAATAGGAAAAAATATAAAAAAATGGAATTACTGATTCACTGCCTCACCCTTCCAATGATATCACACTAATCTGAGAACAACAAATGGTATCATAGTGTTGGTTACCTATGTAAAGATTCAACATTTAATAAATAACTAATTTTGTATAGTTTGAAGTCAGTTATCAGTAGTGGGGTAAATTTATTCAATGGAAACAACAATTATGTATGGAAACACTAAATGCTTTCATACATCGTTCATTAGGAAGTTAAGTTAGTGACAGTAGGTTAATTTTTTTACGCCAAAGGAAAAATATTCTTCCATGACACATTATTTTAAGAGAAATGTTAATGTAAATGGGAAAACCATAAATGATATATTTTTATTATTATCTGATTAATTTTTTTCTAATCTGAAACTACATAAAATATCCAATGCGGTGTGGGAAAAAATGGCAATATGTTTGAAGGGAATTTGAAGAACAATGAATCCAAACAGTAAATATAGAGAGATATGTTTTAAAATAACTAAATTACGGATGGTGAGATTTTTTTTGAATACATTAAAATTATAAATGAAACTATAATTTTTATTACAGGTTTGGAGGTACTTTTAAAAATTCAAATAATGTTAAAAATAGATGAGTGAAATTACTGGTAGATTTGATTCAGTTAATTATTCCTTAGAAGAAGTTGGAGACTCATCTCTTGATGAGTTTCACAACACAATTCTTAATTCCTAGATGATAAAATAGACCATGTTAAAAAATAATGAAAAGGAATAAATTTATTTCAATACAATTAAAAGTTTTAATTTTATTGTAATGTAATATGAACCATCATAAAAATTTTATGGGGATGAAGTAAGTGATATATTTTATAAAATAATCAAGTACATTATTTAAAAAAATTAGAAAGAAGAATAATAATAATTAAAGGTTCTTCTCTAAAAAAATTATTTGATTATGGTCATATTTAAAATTTTATAGACTATTTTCTAATGAAATAATATGATGATTATGAGATTTATGAGGAAGAATAATACTAAATTAAAGGAAGATATAAAAAACAAGAAACCATGTTATGGGAATGAAGAACCTGTTCTAAAGGATGTATAAGTCAAATTAGGAGATTATGAGTGTTGATGAAGACTGTTCATCATGGACTGAATTAAAAGATAATGGTTTAGATAAAAATCATAAAATCATTATACAACAAGTTAATATTAATATTGATTATTCTTATAGTAATTGTAAATAATAAGAGAGAAACATATATTAAATGATAACATATGAACATGAATCATGTCTTGCTAAAAAATCTATACTCATGAAAAGCATTAAATAAATATATAAATATATTTAAATATAGGTAATGATCCTATGAAGATATCAAACATCCAATTTAGAAATTTTAGAACGTTACTTAATTTTAAAATTCCATAATATAGAACATGCTATAGAATTTTATGAGTGGAATGATATACAATATCGGTGTCCTAAAAATGAATAATCCTTGAAAAACATGGGAGATGATTTTGATAATGTAGTGGTTGTTCATGATTAATCAAGAAAAGATACAGTGATGACTAATCCAAATCAGGAGGTATATGTTTTTTCAAATTTTATTAGATATAAAAAATTTTATTCATCAATTGGTCAAAATTAAGAAAAAATAGTCAAGAATAATATACATTGAAAATGATTGTGAGAAATGAAATAAGTTAATAATTCTTTTCCAATGATAAATAAAAATAATGTAAGGATTGAATGAAGAAAAAACAATTTTTATCAGCAATAGATTGTTAAGAATTATAGAAGGAAAACATTCATATATTAGTCCTAGTTTTGTTGTAAATTTTCGAAAAAAAACATACAACTACACCTAAATCATTTGACTTCCTTATAACTGGAATATATAAAAGTAATAAAATTAGAAATGATAATAAGAAACACTTTGAGAATATGTAACAATCCTATGATGATGATGTTTATCACAATGATACAAAAAATTCCTCCTACTCAGAATAATTTTGATTGTCTAATAGAAATAAATAAAATATATGAACAATAATGTCATTGTACTATAGAATGCTTTATGACACTTCCAGTAAAGTTACTAAAGGATTCCAGTGTAATGAACGAAAAAATATATATCTGTATGAGTTTTATTAAAATTAATTCTGGTCAGAAGGGAAAATTGAACAAAAATATTGTTTTTATTTTATGGATCATACTCGAAAAAAAATGTAAACAATGTCACCCATAAATACAAAATACTATAATGTCACTGGAGGTGCTATCATGAAAAGATATGGTTCTGTATTAAATAGAGTTTAGGGGAATAAAAATATTATCCCTATGTGTCTATCTAAATATCATTAAAGAACATCTTTATTTTGATATTCCAATTTTATTTTAACTAACATTCCTGGAATTTAAAGATAATTGATGTCTATAATGGATTCTATTAATTTCCATGATGATGTAGTAGTTCATCACATGAGGGGGAGATTAAATGAATTTTTTGGAATGTCAATCAGAATCCCATACCTATTCTAAATTTAAAATTTAATAGGGGAGTGCATTTTAGATATACAAATGATTCAAGTAGGTTATATTTTTTTATCCCCATGTGATTTTTGATATGTTTTTTAATGATTGGGGAGTATTTTTAATTTCATTTATAGATATTATTATTTTGACCCCTATCTTGAGAATTAGATGTTCTTAATCATTGAATAAAATGAGAGAATTTTTATGTGAATCCGAGAAATCCTTCATTATTTATCCATTGTTTTCAAACCTGTTATATCCCATTTAGAGCTAGAAAATTTAATCGGTAGAAAATTTTCTAGGAGAACCATGCGATATCATATCCCTCTAGGAACCACAATAATCATGTGGAAAATCCTCCAAATATCCATTTCATTTGATTAAAAATAATGGGGAGGCCATTTGACCACAAATATAAAAATTTTATATATATGATGTGACATTGAAACAGAATAAAACGAGGTCTTATTGAGATCATGTTTCATTTCATTCAAATCAGTTAATTTTTTAATGAACTTGTGATTCTTAGAGAATTGTAATGGATTCAAAAAATGGAATTGGATATCATGATTAGAGAATTATCTATGAAATTATGATGATTTTTTGTGCACAACTCAATATAAATATCATTTTTCATGGAGGAAAAAATAGAATATAATACTTTCAGAATAAGGATTAGAAGAAGTCCGTGTAATATAAATTTATTGAAAGAGGATGTTAATAATTCAATGTATATAATTATTTCAATGAATATTTTGAAGATAATGAAAAATATCATTTTTGTATACGACGTATTAATGATTTGACACACAATTGATTAATTCAATGAAATGTAATATGGTTAAAATAAAATTTAAATTTTTGAATAATTCTGCTATAGAAAAAAATACATTATGAATGGTTTTCATTTTGTCCAAATATGATGGTGAGAATTACATGTTAATATTTTGATACCTATTTTAGAGTGTATATTTAAAATGAGTCAAATCCAATGAATCTCCCAAGGGATATACCTCAACCACACATAATGGGGGCCTGGTTTCAACCACTATGTGGGATCCTATCAATGGATGCTTCACGTGGAAGTAGTTTGAGTGGGCCCATGTATAAATCCTAAATGTGAGCAGTTCTGGCGTCACTATGTTTGGCACTATAATGGACCATAGAGTTGACATGCATTAGTACTAGTGGGAGAATGGTTTTTGACCCTAGACTCATTTCTAACGAGGTGAGGGAACAACAAGAGTAAAAATCCCTGGCCTGGAAAAATGAGATGCTAGTGTCGAATTGTGGAAATTCAGGTCCAATTCAGCTTCTTAAAAAGTTTCACATAATAGTTAAGCTATATGATCTATATGATATGAGTCATCCATACATTGTCTTCATCATTCATTGCCAATGGTTTTATATATATGGGATCTTCCATCATTGTAGAAACCAAAACTCAGGACCAAATGATCAAAGGTCTAACTAAGGTTTCTATAGCTGTTCTTTCATCAAAATAATGAGATAACGGTCTTTAGAGTCACCATGCATGGATGTTATCCTTTGAATATATCTGAAAATAGAAAGACTAACCATATTCAAACTTCAAAAAATGTTTTGTATTCTATTTAAAAATACTATTTCCATGGATTTATTTGAGCATAAAAAAAGTGGATCATGTGATTGTTATTGCATAAATGTGATGAAATATGGAGTCACATGGAAGAAGTATTCATTGTGAGTTTTTTATCGATGTGATGAATATAGAAGAAATAGAGAACATGATATTGAACAGGTTAATGACAATTCTTTAATGCATCATACATTGAGGAGCCATGATTCTGAGTTATGTAACATATATTTAAATAGATGCGAAATTGTCGGAATAAATAGCTTGGCTTAAGTCATCAAGATGTTTTAGAAGGAGAATTTAGTATTCTATTCATATATGATAATAAAAATAAATCCCAAAACCAATAGGTATTTTGAATAATGATTATAATTATCAAATACGCATGTATGCATGATGTTAGGGTGATCCATGGGTCTTTTCCCATCCACATGATGAAGAAGTAAATTTTCTGAACATTTAGGTATTCATATAAAAATATTGAACATGGATTATCACAACCTCTGTTTGTGAGGTAATAATTTTTTTATCTACCATGCTTGAAGAAAAAGGGGAGGTCTTATGTGATAAGTGGATGTTAATACCCAAACCCCCTGATTATTTAAATATATTGGATGATGAAATAAATACCCATATTCCATTTTTTTTAAATGATTAAATAGTATACCTAAAACCATTTGGGCATTTTATTTATAATTAGGGAAAAGTTTATTCATAAAACATTAAAAATGAGAATTTAAATGTAGATTTTATATCAAGTAAAAATTGAGATTATATAAAAAATAGTATAAATCTATTAGTGGAGGTGATGTGAATCATATAGACTTGAAATGTCATTAGTGATCCAGATGTAGTATTTTTTTGAAGAGAGAAAAATTAGAAGATGAGTAATTATCCAAGAAGGTGACCACATGAACCCAATCATTTTAAGATTATTCTAATGACCATACTTTATAATGATATTGAGTAAGTACCAAGGAAGGAAAACCCTACATTCAAGTGAGAAAAGGTTATAATTAAATAAAAATAAGGTTTCCAATATAAAAAATAATTATATTTTGGGGGATAACTTTACTGGAGAGATTGAATCTAAACAAAACTGGTGGGATTTGTGTCAAACGAAACTAGTAGGAGATGAACCCAAAAATTAATTAGGGATTATAAATTAATGGAGTTTTTCCGGTTAGGAACTTCAAGAGATTTTATATATTGTAATCAATATTTAATACTTGTGGGAACATGTGTGGTCAAATATAACAAAACTAGAATGAACATTGTCTTTGTAATGAACCATATGAATCCAGTTTTTCAATTCCATAATTTTACATCTTTATTTGAGAAGTGATGATTAATATAAGAAGTTTTTATAGAGGCTTTAATCGGTCACAGTTCTTGAATAAAAATGAATAATTAGAAATAATAAAACAAATAGTTTATTCACCCCTCCAAATTCTACTAATCTCACACTGATTTGGGAACTAAAAATTCCATCGAAACCCTTATCTAATTTTAGATAGGATTGAATGGTTTAAATCCATGTAATCTCATCATGCCTAATTAATTCACTAATAAAAGTGTCATATATTCAAATTGATTACTCTTGTTCTATCTGTGTCCTTGTAATCTCATAATTTTCCATTTCCCCTCAATTTTTTTGATTTATTTTGATTTCAGTATTCATATATCAATTCCACAATATCTTAATGAAATTTCATAAATATGATAAGGATTTTGATTAGAATGTAATCAGCATATCTCTTTAGGATAAATTCATATCATTTTTGGTATTTTCAATTAATGTATTACCTCGATGATCTATTTAATAATTTTATCTTCATTTTGAGTTGATTTTTACTTTGAACCATGAAATTTAATTGAGGATTATTCATATATTAGAATCAGGAGCGTGGTAGGAGGGGATCCAACTATATTGGATAAAATTGTGTCTATGAAATTATACATGGTATTATTCATTTGTTTCCAATATAATTATGTAAAATATGTAATTATTTTTATTTCATAAGAGTGGACATTTTCGTTGAATAATGACTGAGGTGTGTTATTGATGTTCCATGGATGGATTATTGAGGTTCTATCTAGGTTTTGACATCATGTATATCAGTCAAAATGTATTCATATTTTGGGAATTTACATTTTCATTTATAAATTTAATTAGTTATAATTTAGATATAATTAATTATTTCGAAATAATGGGAATGAGATAGAAACTCATGGAGAAATATGGAGTCCAAATGGATATGGATGAATTAAATAAAGTTGTGGATATTTTATTTTTAGTGAGTTGACTATATCTAAGTTAGGTAGTCATGTGTACTCCTCCTTGTGGTATTATGACCATTTATTTTCATAAGATATGATTTTCTACAAATTATTAGAACAACAATTTTACTAATTTAGTTATAAATTATTAAATATTATTAATCAATTGATGATTCATTATTCTATATAAAATAAAGGATTAATTATAAATGTAAATGGAAAATATATCCATAGGCCACAATAGACCATTATAAAATGGATTGATTCTAGAAACTTATTTTCAATTCTTGATCACTAATGTGTGTGGGTAGCCCCATGAAACCTTGTTTTATGGAGATCAATCATATATTTATATATGGGTTGTGTTTCTAAAGATGTATTACCTTTTTTGGGAATATATGTTTTATTCCAACTGTTTATGTATATATTCCCATATAAATAAATAAATATATATATATATGACAGATATGGTGAAAGATTCCATGAGTGTGCATAGAGATCCTAATTGACCATGTTTGACTTGTCGGTTACATCTCCATTTTTGTAGTATCAATGAATCATTAGGTTATTATATAATTCTTCTAAATATATGATCTTCCCAATTATGTGTCATATTATGTTTCTATTGGAGTTATTGTTCACATGTTAAAAATATATGGGCCACCATTTTCTAGTTTCCCCATACAGTAGAAGTGCTCATGGTTTTTTATTACGAAAATGATGGTCCTAAATTAAGGGTAGGGGAATAAAGGAATGGAGGTATATATCATTATTTAATCTTTCTTGTAAGATTACCATTTGGTTGTTGGGTTACATGATTACAAAATAGTGTATGTACATCAAGTAACATATTCTATCGATTTCATGTTGATGTCATGTGATGTGTTTCCTTGAATTAATAAAGACTATGAGTGACATGTTGTCTCAATGTCATGTGGATGACAGGTGATGTGTGGTCTCAATGCCTTGTGTATTTTGACTAACATGTTGTATCAATTCCACATGGATCATCATTTGGGATTTACCTTGATTACCTTTGGAATCTTTTATGCTTACATTCCTACCGGGAGACCAATCTTGTAAGTCTAGTATTTTTAGAATCTTGGAAATCACATGACCACCCTATATAAGGATATTTATTTCACTCTTATTATTTTGATATTATATTTTATGTTTCAAATTTATGATATTTATATGTAATTTTCTTATGATATTATTAAACATATACACATTGAATTAAAATTGTTGGGTACTAGACCAATATGGTCATTTCCTTTTGATTTTTACTCTCACTATAGTTTGTCGGCCATGGAAATTGGGTACCCAATAAACCCTCACTTATTATTGGTACATGTTAGACTAATATATGAGGTTGATAATTGATTTGGGAATATCAAAACAAGTATCGTAACTATGATGAGGTGAGGCTAGAAGTTATTGATCCTCTTATCCCTTTTATCCATTTAAATCTCTTGTACATGACCATCCTTGTGGGTTACCATCTTCTTTATTTATATTATATTTGAGTATGTTGTTTAATATTCATTAATTCTTTTGGTTGGTTGGATTTATGTTATAATGATTGTATAATATATATTTATTATGGATTTTTATTGTTATTATATTATTTGATATAGATTATAGTCTCCCATTATTTCTACCATAGACCATCACTACTAGATGGTAGCCTCTTTGAGATAAGGAGAAATCCATATGGTCATGTATCATTCTATATCAGAACCCTTGATTTAGTATAGTATTTTATAAACCGGTATCATAGGACATTTTATCATTCTTTTTTAAGAGATTTGGTAGATAGGCGGCAAATGGAATTTTTTTATCTTGGGACGATACTCGATCACATGTATCACTAACACCAATTCTTAGGTAATTCCATGTTAATATTTCATGAGACATAAGATCATGGTATGTGGTTTTCTGATAATACATTTTTACCTCATGTGATGCACATGGATTTTGAGGTTGTGTTTTTTTGGATTTGACTCTAATCCATATCTTTATGATTTCTAATATACATCATGTTCTATTAATAGGTCTCCCATGACATATATACTGCATATGTGTGATGATTATGATAATATAGTAATCTTATATATAGTGTCAACACCAAGTAATATATTTTCACATTTTTTTTATTGGTGAAATTCTATTCAGCAAAACCCTTTTCTTTGTATAACTCTAATATCATGTAATCTATGACTACATTGTGTTGTAATTGGGTGATGATAATAATGGTCAAAATGAAAATGTTAATGATGATGAGGATGATTATTTAGTCCATAAATTCATGGCTAACACATTGTGACTTGTTATGTAATATTAAATCATAAATGGCCTTAGTGAGGAACCCTATATGAGTATCCATTAGACTGGTATGGTTAAATAAGGTTCCAATAATTGAAATTTTTTAGTTATCCATTGAGTTTTTAGTTTTATCCTATATAAATAAACCAATTATATTTGACCTCAACATGGTTATTATAAGAAAATTTTCATCATGGAATGTCTAGAGATATGTTATGAGATGATACGCCATGGGTTGTGACCCTGGGGAATTTTTTTGAGAGTTTTTTGTCACAGGAAGTGGGATTATAAATTTTTTATTGGTTACTAGTGTGTTGGTGTCTCTTGCAACATTAGGTAACCCAAATGAAAATATTCCTTTTAGAGAGATAGTCATGGTTAATTCATTATGGTTGTATTATTTATTTAGAATACCCTATGAATATGTGTAACCATTGGATGAATTAAGGAAAGTTATTGCATGTTTTCTTCAAACCTAGAGTATATAGAACCTTTTTTAGTTTTAATAATACATTTTTGGGATTAGTTGTTCATATATGATTTTGGTGTCTAGGTCTAGACAAGGGTACCATGAACTATCATTTGGTACTCCCATTGGATGTTAAAGGAACTACCTAGGTGGTTGGAACTAGTAGTATTTGTGTTAATGTGTGCAATCATTTCCTTGAAATAAAACCCATGTGATTGGTGATACACTAAAAATATCATTTTCATAGAGATTATCTTCTTAAAATAAGCATTGAGAGTGCTCCAGTTTGGTGGATAAGGATCCTCATGATGTTTGGACAATATAAGAGGCCATGTGAGTATCGATTTTCTATCTATGACTCATTGAAAAATAACTCCATTACAATAAGTGTGGGTTTTAAATTATTTACTGAGAAATAATTGTTATGTGAAAATTTATATATGTGGTTTTATTCTTACTTTATTAAATCAGTGGATGTAGGGTAATCAATGGTCCATAATGAATCGTCTGAGTTATATTAATGGGATAAAATAGTGTATTATTGGTAGTCCATTGAATTTAATGGTTCAATGTTACCCTTGATGTGTGAATCCAAATGTGAACATAATGCTCACCATATTTGGTAGGATTTAGGATGTTTTAATAGACATATATATAAGAAAAAGGATATAATTCCCAATATACAAAGTTACCATTATGTGTTTGTTTGATGTTTTAAATAATCTGAGATGATGTAGTTTGGAGAAATATATTTCATAATGATATGAGACCCATCTGGTTTGGATGTCATAGGGATTATTAGAGATGGTATATACATCATGAGTGGATAATCGAATGCATTAAAATTCATTCTAGGACTCATATTTTACAATTCATGGGGCTTCCCTCACAATTGAGATTAAACATATGGTCACATCTAGTCCATGAATTAGGGGATCGACTAATCAATGGTTGTGTAGAATGATATAATAACATTAATGAGACATTAAGGATAATATTTTTGTGTGTATAATTGACTTTATAATTGTTGAATAATATAAATTGTTGGATGGGTCTGGATTTATCATATGAAATGAGGATGGATGATTGTGATGACTCTAGAGACAAATGTATTGTAGAACTATGACTATAAAGTTATTTGAAAATTCATGATGTTTGATTAATATGTACTAATATATGGGAAACAAATGAATTATTAGTAGTTGGAGAGAAATCTTTGGGAGTTGAGAGGTACTCAGATCATCTTATGTTGATACATAGTAGACAACTTCTTGATGATTAAACACATTGGTAAACCAATGACAGAAATTACATTGATGTTTTTTTGCCTATCTATATGTTGTTTGATAGAATTATAAATTCCTTTTTGCATTATATAATTTAAATTTATGATATCATGGAGAATTGGATACTTAGGGAAGTATAATTTATGGGTATTGTTCTGGATAAGTACTTAATCATGTTATTTATGTTGTTGTTTTTAGTGTATTGGAACCACATAAATATTGTCATATCATGTAAAAAATTGAAAATTTTATTAAGGATAACCGGATTAATGTGTTGAATCGAATATTCATTGCATGGTTAAAGAGGTGAATCTTGTGATGAAATGTATTGTGTTGTGTTTTAGGTTGTAAATCCTTGTTTCATCGCGTGTTTTAGGGGTCGAATAAGTGGATGAAAAGTAATAAAGGTGTAATTTTGGAAGAAAATTATTGGAAACCCAATAAGATCTGGTCCTATGGATTAAAATGTGGGTGGGGTCTATAATGTTGGGTTATTTTGGAAATTATTATAAGAGGAATGAAATCATTTTGAGTGTGTGATGGGTGCATGACTGAGTATTCTGAAAATACTTACTAGTTGATGTCATAATAGAATTATTACATGATATTGGTTAAAGGGAGAGGGTATCCATGTAGTGAATTTCATGTGGAATTTAATTAATTTTTTAGTGAACCACATCTATAAAGCCTATAGTATTTGATTACTATGGTAGATAGGAATATGGTTTTGGAATCACTCTATGAAACCATATCATTGTGGTAAAATAACTATATGATTAGTGAAAGGAAAGTAGTAAAATCCATTGAATACAAGAATATGTCAGTATAGTTTGAACTATATTTATGTTTGTGTATATGAAAAAGAGGCTTTAAATATACAATTTGTGTTCATCAATAAAGTTACATAATAACAGGAGGAATGGATTTCTAAAATGAGCATGACCTTTTAGAGATTATGAGAAGTTTGGGTTGTAATAAAGAGAAATCCGTGTTTATTATGATCTATAAATATTGAGTTATTTAGGTAGCATAATACTATAAATTTTGGATGATGCACGACACTATGGTGGAGATATTATAATGCCATGTGTCATTATAGGATGTAAATTTCATTAAAAATTTAATTTTTCAACTTATTGTATTATTAATTTTGAGAAACGAAGCTCAATTATATCATATGAGTGTTTGAATAACACAAGGGGATTATTTTATGAAAAGATATATATATGTGTCAAAATTTTGGTGGTATTTAGATTGATTCTAGAAGGGTTCCATTTGGTGCTGGAAGATATAAGATGAATTAAGGGATTGACACATTGTGTCATTCTATGAATTATCATGGAAGACACAAGTAGGGATTGGTCTAGAATTATCCTTACATGAAACCATGTTTCACTTAATTAAAATATCAAGGGAAGATTATTAGGAATTAAAAATGGAAGGATCTATCTAAAATCATAATATTTCATTCCTTAGTCCCACTTAAAAATGATTTGAAGGAAAAGATGGTTTTTGGAATCCATAAGATCCTTTTTTCAAATTTCCACACAGATAAAAGTTTATTATATAACAATGGATTCCCCATTTCATGTGTTATCTCTTATGATCCCCTGATGTTGATTTTTTACATGAATTCCTTTTAATCATTTCTTTATTATAATTAGAAAAAACTAAAGGTGAATCTCTTGGATTATGACATAATTGTAAGATGTTTTCAAGGATTTTGATAAGAATGGTAAGAGGATATATTGAGATAATTAACAAATTCCATTGTTGGGAATTTCAAAGGATTATTGTTCATTGGTTTTCTTTTTATCGTTTTTTAAAATTGTGTTGAATCGTTCTTTTATCGTGGAATTTATTTCTGTAATATTCCTCTCTTAGAATTGTGACTTTGTTATGAGCAGTTTTCACTGTATTACATGATATTGTAGCTATGTAACATCAGTTATTTGGTTTTATTAATGGGGATAAAATTTAATTATGATAAATTATTAATTTTTTTGTTGTTACACAATAGGTATTTTTCCATTAATGATGTCATATTTATGAAATAAATATTCCATGAATGGATGGATGTGGTTTCAGATTTCTGGTGACATCTAGTACATCCTTCCAAATGTATTTAGTTAATATTGGCTCAAAAATAACATTTTTACTCTTAATCCATGGATATGACGAAGGGATGAAGTGAAGAAAACTGGGAGAATATGTGTTGAAAATCAATTTAAAATCCCTAGGAAAGAATCCTGTACAAAAACAAATAAAATTACAATCATAAGGACTCCCTTTAGATTCATGGATGTCCATAGAACCCCCCTCTAGGTATGGGTTAATTTTATCCTCAGTTAATTATTGATTTACTTTTTTAGATAATATAGATTAAATTCCAAATTATCATTGTTTTTTTTCAGTCTAGAAGCTAATAAGAATCAAAAAATTTGATTCAACCGTAGTGATATTGATGTTTTTGATGTTGCATAAAGAACCAATGAGTAAGACTCTAATATTTTCACTACATTAATTAATCGGATAATAATATGTGATGACATCTAGTATCCCTGATCCTCTACTATACTAAACCATCCTTCACCCTCTTATATATCCCATAATGCATGAACAAAACACATTTAATTTAAAGCTTGAGTGGTGTGGAATCCACTTTAACCACCTTCCCTGAGGATATTTATGAACACTAATTGATTAATGGGATAATTGAAATCTGTTAACCACAATTAGAAAATAGATCACTAAATTCTACAACCAGTGAAAGAGGACATACCATTTGAAATTGGTGAGATCAACATATTCATTATCTCCCTTTTTTCCTCAACTCCCAGATCACTTAGAAGTATAAAGGACATGTAATACTATATAGATCCACAACCCAAGATCATGTCTCTATCCCTTAAGACAAAACAAATCTATAAAACGTTTTCATCCTAGACCAATACTCCGAGTAGCCTACCGACTAACTCCTAAGTTTATCTATTCTATTCACTCTCAAAAATCAGATTTCATGATGAATCAATCCCATAATTATTACAACACATGTAGTGTAATTCCTTTAATCATAATTATAGCTTCCATGTATATAATAAATTAGTTACAATTTAGTTATTGTTGATTATTTTAATTTCCCATTCTTGAGATACAGACATATAGTGATTAATATAGGCTAAAAATACTTACAAAACATGGATAATGGTGTGGAATATTTATTGGGTTTGATTTGATTCTGTTTCAGAATGTTGGTATTCTATATTCTACCCAGTGTCAATATGCATGTTTTTTCTCTTGAGATAAGTGGTTTTCCACTAAGGGTGAATGAAATTTTAATTCACATGCTGTTATGATTAAATAAAAATTCCATGCTAATTTATGATACAAAAGAATTAATTAATTAAAGTATAATTTAATACTATAAATGGATATAATTCAATGGGGAATGATAGAACATTATGCACCTATTAGATACGATCCATTAATGTTTGAGGCATGATCGATAATTTTCTTGTGTGAGTATCCCTGTGAAACCCTGATTGAGGATGATTACAGATATGTTTATATATGGGTTTTTACTAAAGATTGATATTATATGTTTTTTCTATATGTATTATAACATTTTTTATGGATATAAACCCCTATAAGTTTATATATTTATATGATAGATATAATTAATAATTCGATGACTATACATATATATCTTATCATATCATTTTTTACTTTTTGATCACAAGATTGTTATCATAAGAGATATGAATTTTTATGATATGTTATGTTTTTTCTATATGTGTTCTCTTCTCTATTACGGTTTATAATTTGTTTACATTGGAGATATGTGTCTATTGTCAACTATATGAGGAAAGTTGTGATATGGCTACCCTATAGTGGGGGATAGGGTGTGGAATGATATTATGATAATGGTGGGCCTAAATATATGGATGTGGTGTAATGACATAGAGTTTATACCTATGATAATAGCTTTGATGTATGATGGACTTGTCGAATTTGAGTAACATGTTCAATTGATACCTTATAGTATTCATGTGACATATTGTATCGATGCCTTGTAGATACTGAGTGATGTGTTCTATGAATTCCATAAGGACTCGGAGTGAGATTTTGTTTCGATTAATCATGGATTCTCAGTGACATGTTGTCTTGATTCATTATGGAATTTGAGTTACATGTTTTCTTTCAAACATCAAGGACCAATATTTTGGTTATCCCTTAATAAATGCTAATAAAAAATATGTAAATATTCTGGAAGGAGGCTGAAATAAGTACATATGTGGTAAGTTGGGTTTGGGTAATCGCATTAACAATCAAAAAGATGTTGTTTTATTTATTTCTTTTGTATTGGTGATTATATACTATTGTTTATAGTTCTATTTTTTCTTATTTACATTCATCTTATCTTATCATATGCATGTACACTACATTTTACGTGTTGGGTAGTAAACCACATTGGTGGTTTCCTACTGAGATGTACTCAAAACCATTGGAGGTGGATGAAATAATTGGGTACTCAAGAATCCCTCACTTATTACTGATATAAGATTATTTGAGGAAATTGGTTGATCATTGATAAGGCTTTTTCCATATGACTATGTAGAGAAGGATGAAGTGATATTTGGAGTTATAGAGTGTCTCATAATTTGTTTATTTTTTATATTGTGTACATGATTTTCTCAGTCAACAACTAGCTATTTTTTTATAACTATTGAATCATTAATTAACAATAATTTATACAACTGATATATTGAACCATCCTAGTTCAATATACCACATCACCTAAGATAGCTCAGTACATGTTCAAAACATCATTCTTGATTTCCAAAATTTGGAAACAAGAAGCTTGGTATCAATATATAAAACGCTCTGAATAATTTTATGCAAAAAATATTCTAAATTTATCACTAATACCAAAAATAAGATAAAAATTATATTACAAAAAAGATGAAAATTATGAATAAATTAGATATACTAGGAAAACACAAACATGTAATACCAATATCAAAAACCAATGATGAAAGAAAATTGAGGCACCATCTAACAGACATTAACCACTGCCCCAATAAACAATGAAGGATATATCATCCAAGAGAACACTCCCATCCACACAACACAATTCTTTCTACCTATGTCTTTCCAAACCAATGATTCAAATTCCCAATGGAAAAACAAGGGTGTCGACACAAATGTTACATAGTATAAAACAAATTAATTTTTAAAATAACCATCACCATGAAATATATATTTCTATCATTAAAAAATACATTTTATAATGGAATTATAAAATTATGACCATTTTGACAATCATTATTTGGTTGCATTTGATGATATTGAATATTATTTTCCATCAGATTATGAATGCCCATAGTAATAGAAAAACAATCATATCTTGGATCCTATTGTGGGAATGTTGTCTCCATGATTGACCTCCTCACAAGCCTTTCACCATGAATTTCCGAATATTCAAAAAGATTTATATTCATTTCTCTAGATCAGTGCTCTCATAATAGATTATTTTAATCCAAAATGGTAACTATCATATGAAATGGTGGTTCTAAAATATTGATAGAAAATGAGCGTATCAATGGATAAAACAAATTCGGATGGTAGTTCAAAATGAGATCCTTCCTCAAAATAAAAAGGTATGCCTTCCTGGGAGCTCCTAAAGGAACAAATCTATCTAAAGTGGATACCTTGAAACCTTACCTTTATTAAAAATTATAAGATGGAGGTAATTCTGTCTCTTCTAACCCTCAATACCTTATATGAAGACTCAATATCTACATGTTTTCAATATTATGGAATATTACATATCATAAGGGAGATAAACCATGGCCTTTTATAGATCTTTTGTCTCAAATATCTAATTTTTTGGGAAACAACAATTGGAAATAGATTTTACAATCAGAGAGGATATTATCACATTATTTTTGTTTCCCAGTTTATTTGAACATAGAATGGAATTTTAGAAACCTTTATTTGTACCCCCAGTCTTCTGCATTTATCAAATTGGTGAGTCTCCCGAAACCCATTTACACAACATAATATTTCAAAATAAAAAAAGTATGTATGACTTAAATTATGTACTTTTGAATCCAATGACTCTAAATGATGTTGCTTCATGTATAGGATTCACCTTGAAGATTTATGAACATACTATGAATGGGGAGATATGGATATATGAAAGAATTATGGTTGAATAAAACTTGGATTCAATTTTACCAAAACTCATAAGCTTTACTACTAAAAATTAAAAAAAATCGAGTATGAGTATAAGCCTTCCTTTTGTGAGGTATTCATATTAATTGGTAATTCCACGAGTACTTGTAGGATGAATCAAAATAACATGAAACCACCCTTGGATAATTACGGAAGGATATCAAGAGAACTAAAAAATAAAAAACCCCCATAATGGGAAGGGTTAACCCTATAAAATGAATTAATATTGTTAATTGGTGGAAAAAATATAGCATTCCTACTTTAGGAGCCAAATATTTATAGCTTTTGGATCATCTATTTGAAATAAGAGATGGAAATATATGATGATATTGTAGATGAGGTAATTATTCTAGATATTATGTATATTATCAATTGAATTTATTCTAATGATATTGTTGATGATAAAATTCTTAATAAAGACACTTATTTTGTTGAGTCTATATAGAATACTTCTTATCACATGGATAGTGGGATAATTCATAAAATAAGGTAATGGGATCTATATAAATTTTCAGATCCCTTAGAACATTAAAGGAATGATTCAAAAAATTATATGATGTTGGAACGTGTGTATTCGAATGGGAAAAATATAATTCCATGAATTAAATTATTCTTGTCTCATTTGATCGGTTCCCTTCAGATGATAAATTCCTCACTAATGTCCTTGATTAGAAGTTACAAGTCCCAATTAATGACACTGGAATGTGTAGAAGATCCACCCCCAAGTATGATTTCAAAGTGAAAAATAATCCAGGATAGTGGGATTTTTTTATTCTTACAAACCGGATAAGAATGACTACATTTGAATCCCTCAATATAAAGAGGAGGATATAGTTCAATAGACCATTTGAGACATGAATGATATACAAATGATTATGATTTCTGTTAATGTTTTTGTTGATGATCACAAGAATCCTCTAGCTCTAATGGTAGATGGATGTTGGAATAATGATATTTCTATAACTCTTATTTAAAACAATATTGTAGATTCATTTGATCCTCATGGAAGAATGACTAGAAAAAGAAAAATAAATCAATAAATTAGGAACATTGGAGGTAAAAATAAGGGGAAATCAAAACCCAAACACATGGTTAGATGAATATCCTTTTTTGTAACCATATGGGTATGGAAAACTATAACACATGTACCTCCTTTAATGTATTAAAATGTATACATAATATTAATATTTTTTAATTTATAATCGTAAATTTAACTACTCATCATGTTTATCTGGTTTTTAACATAAAGGTCAAAATTTTATTTCTTGTATAATTAATTAATTTTCTGTTACTTCATTTTGGGTTTTTTTTAAATCCTCTATGAAAATTTTTTATGCTTTTAGAGTAGAAGATCTGGTTATCACTTATAAGGTTATATCCTAGAACTCCCACATGTTCTTCTACTTCATATATTCTACAAATAGATACATTGATATAACATACCATTATATGAATTTGGATAATATATGAGGCAAGATTCATGGACCTTGGATTAATATTAGGGACTTCAATTTTATCCGTGGTTCCTATGGGAATATGTGATCATCTCATTCTATTGATTCTATAAAAGAGATTAAATATTGTATTTAAAATAATAACCTAATTGAGAATTATTTAGTTGGAGAAAATTATAATTGGAATATAATGCATTACAATAAGAAGTTTCCATTAAACATGAAAAAAACTTCTATAATGAACAAACCCCTAATAATGTTGATACTAAGTCTCTCACCACACCTCAAATAGATAATTCTGACAATCATTCTGTATTGGTCTATATTTCTATTTGTATTTATGGACCTACCCTCCTTTTATGATTTAATAAAACTGGGGCCTCCCTTATAGATTAGGATGACATTGTAATGGATATTTCAAATTCTGTGAAATGAATAAATTATTCATTTTCTTTTATCAATAAGGTAAAACGTTTGAAACATAATCTCAATGGTTGGTGTAAAATCAAATCCACTCATATTGACAATGAAATTTTATCTTTGGAAGACAACATTAATCAATTTCATGATGCTTCTAGAAAATCTGAAATTCCTTCTAATATTCGAAAAGTTATAGATAGAACTACTTAGTTAAACTCTCTTATTTTTTAAACGGTAAATTTCATAATGGAATTTTCATTGTAAAATAGATCAATGATAGTGAGTCAAAACCAAAATATTACAATACTCTTAATAGGGTTTAAAAATAATGTATACCTCTAACAATTCGTGTCGATGGAGACAATATTATTGATAATGAGGAGAGACTTTATGATTATATTATTTCATATTTTAGTATTATCTCCAATAGACATTATCTAAATAAGAATTTAATTAAATACATCATTAAATCAATTTTAATAAATTATTAAATGAACATCCTTACTATATCCCTCATGAATTTGAAATTATTTATTTTCAATTTTTTTAAAACCTAATATTGCTCTGGGAAGTGATTGTTTCACTAACTCATTTTTCATCAATATTAGGATATTATACATATGGATGTGTGTAAATGGGTTAAATTATTTTTATCTAGTGGAATTATTCCCCATGTCGATAATAAATAGTTCCTCTCTTTAATTATTAATGTTCATAATGCATATGAGAGTCAACATTTTAGGCCTATAGATCTTATTAACGCACTGTATATGATTATTACTAAACCTTTTCTAATATACATCCCAAAATTTTTAATAAAATTGTCTCTTGGTATCGCTTTGTATTTTTTGAATGGTAGAAATATTCTTAATGATATTTTTTTAGGATTATGAATGTAATAATCTTCTAATGAAATCATATATTAGAGGTATAATTTCAATTAAAAGGATATTATTAATCCTTTTGATACAATTTATTTTCGAATTATTTTCAAGGTTCTTCATGGATTTGGCTTCAATGATCCTTTTTTCATCATAATTAAAACCCATTTTATCTCTTATCATGTTCCAGTTCACATGAATAGATCTCCTAAGTGTTATTTTAAATGCACAAAATTATTTAGACAGGGTGACCCACTATCTTCCATAATTTTCTCTATTTCTATGTATTATTTAAGAAGTCTTCGTAGATAATTGCTGGATCATGGAAATCATAATACCATTAATGATTCAAGAAATATTGATATTCCTTCACATCTCATTTATGTAGATCATACTATTTTATTCTATAATTTGAAAATATGAATATCCAAAATCTCAAGGAAGCAACCCCCCTTTATGAAACTTTTTCAGATCAAGATAAAAACTAAAATAAATACTCTATTTTATTTAGGAAAAATATTATGGTTGCTGGAAAAAGTCATATCCTGAATAAATTCAACATCAATTAAGGGTCTTCTCCATTCAACAATCTTAGTTTCCCTATTATTTGGGGACAACCTTGAAGTAGTTACATTTGAAAAATGTTAGATCA
Organism: Viscum album; assembly: GCA_963277665.1. Classification (NCBI taxonomy): domain Eukaryota; kingdom Viridiplantae; phylum Streptophyta; class Magnoliopsida; order Santalales; family Viscaceae; genus Viscum; species Viscum album. Next base: position 230,813,248 of record OY728143.1, read on the forward strand.
AAAAAATAATCAACTCCCTCCTTGGAATATAAAATCAGGTTCTATGGATAATATAATTTTCTTGGTTAAATCCACAATTGTATGTAAAATGGATTCATTAATGATAGTTTATAAATTTTTTAATAGACATATTAAAAATCACAGTGTCACTATAATAATAAAATTATGGAGTGGAATAATTTTTGGAAGGATATTAATTACTATGTCGTGGTCTAACTAATTTAAACAACTTTCAAATTTTTCCTTGTAATTAAGAATATAAAATTATTTAATTAGACCTTACAAGATATATTTACCTGGAATACTTTGAATAATAACCAAATGTCACACAAAATTCATAGAGCTATGTTTTTTGATAAATTAAAGAAAATATTATTAAACTATTTTAATTCCTCAATCTGAAAAACCATTAAATATTCTATTACCAAGATTATGTCATATTCCAAATTTAAGTCCTTTATCAAATTTTCTATATATAATTAGACTAGATGTCCCATTATTTCTGTCATTTATCCCAAACATTTATATTTTCTTACTCACATTTCAATAATGGATTTTTTTCTCTCCCAAACCGGATATTCCTGATGTTATTAACAAGATAGTCAATAATTATTCATGTTCTCTATATGATGAATTTCTTATGTGAACCTTCTAATAATTTAATTATTAAATAAAATATTTTATACAGCCACAACTTCAATTGTATAAATGATAATTTCACATGGTCGAAATTTTTTTTATATGAATTTGACCAGACCTTATCATTTTACTATTGAATAAATGATTTCTCATAATAATATTCCTACTAATACATTTATACTAACCATCAATAAAAAAATATATTCTAAATGTAATATTTATAACCAACATAGAGAATTTTCGGGCCACCTTCTCTTATATTTTTATACAATAGCTACATTGTGGACGTAAATATTTGATATTTCTTAAATCAGATGACTGGAGAATGTCTCTATTCAACTTCAACTCTAATGAGGTAAAAAAAAACCAAAATTACCCATAAAATAAAGATTTTTATAATTTCTTTACTTTATGAACTCATGATTGTTATATTTTTTAAAATAAATTACATAGTTCATAATAACACTATTTTTAGAATCACACACCATTGGTGATAGTAGACACTACTACTGGGGAGGCATACTCACTGTAGCAAGATACATGCAACAATTCAATTCATGATTTTTTTATTCTACAACTTTTGGGTGTTTTTAGATAATAAATTCTTCCTATAATCACTTTTTATGGCTTTTGGAAATACCCACATTCTTGATTGATCAATTTTAATTTTAATGGTTCCTTAAAATAAAACATGGGCACTTAAGTTCATGGAGTTGTTTAAACAGATCGTAAAAGATATATTGTTGGATGTTTTTATTTACCATGCATTAATGAATCTTATTTAGAAATAGAAATGATTTGTTTCATCAATTCTATTTATTTTTCAATAAATATATGATGGAACAACCTATATCTTGAAAGAAACTACCATTAATTTGAAAGTGGTCCATAACGGAATCTGACATCTTGCATGGACACTCACAACTAGAAGGATAAACTGCTTATAATCACTATCAAAACATAACAATATCATCTCCCATTCATTATAAGATGTGAAAAAAGTGGTTTATGGCTTTTCCAACAAAGGATTAATCACTAACGTCACCTATTTAGATAAACCTCCTTCAGAATTAATTTTTTTTGGAAAGGCATATTATTAAAATTTTCTCATTTGGACTCTTGTAACATTTTTATTGATTCCAAAGAAAGTTCCATGAAATTTTTTACTAGGGACTCACTTTATAAAAAAAATTTAAGCCATCATATCCTAAAAGTTAACATCATGAGAATAAAAATGTAATAAATAAAAGTAAATTGGATTAAAAAAATAACTTCAAGAGAATCATGTACATGGTCTAAAACATTTGATAATAATATATTATAATATAGAGGGAATTAATCAAAATACTAATTACATAAATGGTATCCTAACAAGTATGAAAATCATGATATACTAGGGAAAAAATAATACAAAAAACATCATTTGGATGTGGCCTATGGAATATGATCTTGGAAAATGAATAAGCTCTAATGTGGACAAGTGAATCCTAATGATATTGATTCCTAACATAATTAGTCGACATCATGATACTAAGTGATGACCATAACCTCATAAGAATATTATTAAAAAACCTAGTGTTGTGAAATAATTTATGATTTTAATATGTCTATTTCCATGGTTTCCAAGTGTTTCCTCGTGCCATGTTTACTAAAAAAATAAAATATCCATAAAATTTTACAAAACATTTTTATATGGGAAGTATCAAAAAACTAGTTCTTTGAGACTATATTTCATAAAAAAATCCATCATTGATAAATTTCATACAACACGAGAAATGAACTAATTAGTTTTATATAAAAACACCTATTAAAATCTACTTAAAAATAGGTGATGTTATTCAATTAATTCTTTAATCCAATCAAAATAAAATATCAAGAACTAAAACTAGTTCATCTGTTATAACTAAAGTATAATCGATCCGACCATACATAATATTTATGGTTTCTTGACATGAAAATCATTGATAGATGGTTGAGTTTTGAAAGTTCAAGGAAAAACTACGTCTATACCTTCTTGTCGATTCCCTAGTTTTAATGACCCTACCACCAATAACCCAGATAATTTTTTTTATACATAAACATTAAAAAAAGGATTCTAATCCCATGTGATAGATTAGTTTAGTATTCTTCCAAAACATGATATATACATGGTACCCATTTTATATTTGAAATATAATATAAATCATAAAAGAATAAAATTATTTACATCCTTGAAACTCATTCCAATAAAATATAATCCAATCCCTGAAAAAATCAAAATAAGGATAAAAAATATTCTTTGAAAGGGTTATGTGAAGTGGAATATATCATGAGTAATTAATTGATAATGAATATTTAAATTTAAATAACTACAAAACAATCGATTTTATAAATAATGTGATCACAAAATGAACCCATGGATAGTATCCATGATATTATATAGTGGTTAATGATAAATAAATTATAAATGAAGTGATTAATTTTGGACATCAATATCTCAAGAATCGAGATATCTATACCCTCAACACCTTGAACCAAGAAAACATATTCGATGGGAAGGTATACATCAAAAAAAATTTAGGTTAGCCAACTTCTATGTCACATGATACTTGTCGACGCATCAAGGTTCTATCAATAATTTTGCCCCATATGACACTACATGTCCAATTCAATCATCAATTGTTTAATGTCCAATTAAATTAACAACCAATATTCCTTTTCAAAAAATATTTATATTTGTTAAAGAATATACAAAATAAATTTTTATATATTCCATGAAATAAGTTAATAAGTAAAACAAAATATATTTAAAGGATATAGGGATAATTGGTAGGACTATCCCTGATAATTAATATAAAAATATAAGTATAATGTTATGCCAAATAATAATAATTAATTGAATCTATCATGAGAATTATAACGACCAGAAGACTAATAAGGGATAAGAGATGACCATCCGTTCATTAGAAATTTTGGTTTTAGAACCAAAATGCTGTCCTTTGAATAAATTAATATAATTTTGATAAATTTAAAAATAATATTTAATTTATTGATTTTATTTGGATAACAATTGAAAATATTTAGAGGAAACTAAATACTGTCAAATGGTTATAGTGGTGGGAATGTCCTTTAACACCATATATGTAAAAAATTTATTCCTTTGGAATTGGTAAATAACTATAAAATATAACCTTTTAGAATGAATTATAAATATTCTTTTAATACCTTGAAATTAATAGAAGGATAATGTAAAATGACATTAATTAATCATTTTATTAATAAAAATGACTTTTGAAAATAGTTCTATAAAGTATTGTTATAGAAGGAAAAATATACCCTATTAAATGGTATATAGAATTTGTTTTTCATGAAAACATTTCATTGCATGATTCAATTTAAAAAAAAGGTAATTTGGAATAATACATGAAAACACAAAAATGTATTGATAGGATAATACAATGACCATATATTATTGATGATATATAATAATATTCCCTCAATGAAAATGAATGTAATCAAAAAAGATAGTGAGGTTGTAAAATAAATTCATACATCTTTTGAAATAAAAAAAATTTCCACATGAAAGAATAATAATGAATTGGAACATTAGTCATCAAGAATAAATAGTTATTCATGATAAATATAAAAATTGGATAGTATATCAAAACATAATGTGAATATGTATATAATAACAACATTTTATTAATAGAGTTTAAACAGAGAAGAATTATATTATACCACGCCTCCATTCAACTAAAAAATTATCAAACTCAAATATAATGGATTTCAAATTTTTATTAATTTTCATGAGAATGATATTAATATTCAAAAAATCGTACATCTTCCTTTTATAATATGATACCACCTAGTCATTGACATTTTGTCATTATTACTATTGTTTTTTGAGTTAACTACTTTGATTTCTCATGCCTGTTTGTCAAAAAATATCTAATTCATTGGAATTTGATATAGTTCCATAATATTTCGAATTACATTATGGTTATATAATACGTATTTCATTATAATATACATTTTTTGGATCATTAATTAAATTTTGACATAAAAAATCTATCATATCGCTCCATGGATATGGTAGGGCGTACTAATGCACTAGCGTCGATATCATTCCCCAAATTTGTGAAAGGTTATTGAAGTGGATGATATATATAAATTTTAAAAAACAATATATTTTCTTTAGTATCATATATATTCAGTATTATTACTATTCATGTGAGATTTTTGATAGAATAAAAGTACATATTCTCTTGAGGCAGTAGTAAACCATACACATGAGAAATATTTACATTTCCCATTTGATCTAGAAATAAATAGATAAATACAACACGATAAAAAAAATAACATCTCATTGTATGGGAGTAAATGGTGTTATTTAATTATAAATTATAAAGAAAAAAATTAATGTGATAAAATAATAAATAAAAATAATCATCTTTGTGATGACAAATACCTTCTTTTATAAATTCCTCTATTGGATCTCTTATTAATGACCATATGTTTTGTTATTTTCGGAACACCAAAACCAATATAATGTTTACATGGATTTATGGGATATATTTTTATATATAGTTTTTATGTTATATGGTATGATATTGTTGAAGATGTGGGGGGATGATGTGACCATTTATAATTGATGTTAGTGAATAAATGTAATTTTTCAAATATTTTCAAAAACTATATGTCTCTTTCTTGGAAATATGTCTTCAAAATCTCTTATATTTGATATGGAAAATGTAAAAGTTAAAATAAAATCATAAAATTGGTATTTAGGGTGTCTTTATTTCATTTTGATATTTATATTTATATATTAACCCCCATTGTTTACCCATTTAACCTTATCCGCATTAATTCATTTTTACTTTTTTTTAAATTAATTAGAAAATAATTAATTTAAAAATATTAAATAATATTAATTATTATAATTCCAAATGTGTAATATATTTTATCAAATTTAATCTGTATACATGGGTGTATTTAATTAAAAATAAACCCCAAAATGATTTCATAATGGGTTTTTAATAAATGCATTTTTCACGCATTATATGATCATATAATAATTGTATGAAAACTAATCATCATTATATGGAAATAAATTCCCATATATAGATATATAATATAAATTTAATTTAAATAATTCATCATTTAATATTATTGTAATTAATTTAAATTAATTGTAATTACTCCTTAAAAAATAGTTTTCTGAAAAAATTACCATTTTCAACTGAATGAAATCACCATTAATTTATTCAAATTGAATCTCAATAAATTTTTTAAAAGATTTTATAACATATTATTTTAAATAAATGGAGGAATATTTTTTAATACAATTTTAAGAAATTAGAACCTGTTAGTTTAAATATAAACTTTTAAAAATTCATTCAAGGTTTATTTTTCCCAATTATATTAAAAATCAATATTCATCCTAAAAAACTCGAAATTTTTCCCAAGAAATATTAAAAATGAAATTTTTTAAAATTAAATTATTAGTTATTATAATTGATGCCTGGTTGTTAAGATATTCACTACTAAAAGAGATTATGACATCCATGGTTTTATTCGATTTTGTTTTCTCATTTATTTTAGGTCTTATCTACTTATTTTATATTTCATTGGAGTTTTAGAGAAAAATATAGAATATTGGATGGAATATTGTTGTTAATGGTAGGAGAATGGATTTTAGAAACCATGGTCCATCCTAGTTGAAACTTTTCACCTTGAACAATGAAACTATCGATGCTTCATATCCTAGAGCACATGAAAGCAGGCTAACTGTGTACCTAGGAAAGTGGCTTTGAATGTGGTCAATTTCTTTCCTCATGGGGTTTCCCCCATTTTGGAAAAACATGTGTTTAGTTTTCCTTTCGTAAATATGTATTTTAAGGTTCACATACTATTCAAAAAATCATGTGGTCAAACAGTGCATCCTCTCAGATCATTACAAATGGGGAAATTTATCTTTTTACCTCATAAATTTTAACACCTTGAACCAACATAAATCTCCAAATTCATCGACACTAGCCTTTGCTGAACCTCTCCCATCCACTTTCCTCACCTTTCCTTCAATACCATGTTTTTTTACCATACATCATTAAGAAATAATTATGTAATCTTATCGCCTCCTTCTTTATTCATTTATCTTTTTCTCTCCAACATTATTTCTTCAATTATCAATACTCAATAGATATATGACTATAGGGTGGTTCAATAATTATTCTATGTGTTAAACCATGATTCATGTTGTGTTTTATTTCCTTTATTGGGTCTCTATTTTTTCCGGTTTTAGTTTTTAATCGGTCTCTATAAGATTCCATGAAATAGGTTTGTGGTTCCTAACATTAACATTGTTTTATTATTTTATTATTCTAACTATGGTTTTAAAATGGGACCTATGAATTATATGGGAGGTTAGAATCATTTTTTAAATGCTTTTAGTGTATGTATATGTAAAATTATTATTTCACTATTTGAAATCATTTTTGGAAGTGTGTATATGCCAGTGGTGGTTCCTGTGACGTAGGTAGTGGAATTTAACATAAGGGAATCGTAGGTATCTAGTTTGCAATACTAGGTTTAGTATGTTTGGTGAGTCGGTAGGTCCAATAACATATATCCCTAAAAAATTTTGGCATACAAACAACACTAAACATACATGTGATTGGTATTCAAGGATCGAGTATGACCATTGCACATTTGATATTATTTGAACATTGATAGTATAAGGATCCTAGGACCCCGCTAACCCCAGTGATTTAGGTATTTCCACTAGTTCTGATTCTATGAATACCATTTGGGTTATTGTAATTATGGTTTCTTCATTAAATTTTAAATGTATGTTTTATCTAAATATTATCTTCCTTTTTCATAAAACTATCATGTTAATTAATCATTTAAATTTAATTCATGGAATATATTTTGTTTGTATCGTATTGGGCATTGGCTAACACCCTACAAACACCCTTAGGTGATTATAGACTTCATTTTGCTTAACCTGGGTAAAGGAATTTCTTCCCTTTGTTGTGATGGGGGATATATGTTCAACTAGTTCTTATTTTGGCAGGTGTTGGTGGAGGTGGTATGAGGGTGTTATCCCTATTGTTTCATAGAGTCATGGTTTTATAGTACATTCCAATTAAGTTTTTTTTATATTTTTGTTTTCATTGTAATTGTAAAATATTTAATACATATTGTATTGTTATCTTATGGTATCTTATAATATAGATATTAGATTAGGAGATGGATTGGAAGATTTTTTATGTTATTCTATTATATTTTATTTGTTCTGGTATATTCATCAAGGAAAAATAGTTCTGAAATACAAGGATTGATGCATAGGTACGAGATTCTCATCCTGTGAGGATTAGAAATGCCCTTCGGGCCATGCCACAGGTCGGGTCGTGTGTTTGGTTTGATGGAATCCCAACATGGTACAAGAAAAAATGGTATCAGATCCATATTTTCCAATTTATGTGGGTCATTTTTTTGAAGAGTATGGAGGGACTGTAGCTCGGACAGTTTGGACATGATGTTCGAGTTCTGAGTGGGGTGTATGGACAAAACAATTTGTGATATAATTGGGTCACCATGAGATATTTTTGATTTTTTATTACTTATCTTACTTGTGTGATGCCTTGGATACAAAATGTGCATGTACACAGATCCATGGTGCAATTTATTGATTAATTATTATGCTTGATAAGGTTTTCTCATGACCTATTTAGGTTTTTTGAGGTTTTTATTTTTAAATTTTTTTTATGGATGATGTGTTGAAGGTTTGTTTGATTTTTTTATTTATATAGAATCATTCCTCCAAAAATAAATCACGTTAAGAATTATAAAGGTGAAGGAGAGAGTTATCCCATACATGTGGATAATAGAAGATTAAATTTCATGGATATGGTTTCCCAACCATTAGATTAGAGAGCCGGATCTGATCCTTCTCATGCTAAGGAATCCAAACTAAGTCCAGAAAAGGAAAACACATAATAAATCCTCAAGAACACACCCACAACATTATGAGGTGGCACAGGCCCCCATATATATGAGGATTGAAGAGAAAATATTGAGAGTATTTTTGGGTTTTGTTATACTTCAAAGGCAGCAAGGGTGATGTGTTCTTCGTTCATGTTGGATGATAGGAGTCGTGGGTGTTGGGACTTGATGGGAAACATGTATATATGGTTTTTATGTACATTAAGGTTGTCTCTAAAAAAAGTAATTCCATAAATCCTTTCCCCTTCCAAAGAATGCAGATTTTTTGGATCTCTATTAGCGGGGTCAGAAAAGGTTAGAATATTCCATCTGTTTCACAAAATAGTTCTACTTTATACAATAGGTATTCTTTAATGTGTAGATAAATGCACATCATTTTGAGATGTGGTTCTGGTTGGATGCTTGGTCTCATGACTTCTAATTTAATCTAAATATGTATAATGAGATAGGGGATCAATACTTGATGGTGGATATCGATCATGCCATAAATTCTAGTGTTTCTAGGGTAGTTCAAGTATCAGTCTATGGTGGAGAAGCTTTATATAAATAGAAATGGATGCATGATGAGTTGGAGAATAGTGGAGGTGTTAGATTAGGTTGACAGTCTTGAAATCCTTTATCTGGACCACTGGTAATTGAGAAGTTGTATTCTAATATAGATGAAGGTTGAGGTACATGTAGGAAGCACGTACAGTTCTACATAGACCTTTAAATAATTGTGGGATCATAGGGAACATGTCGATATTTTTTAAGCGTGATATGCCGACTCATAGTGGTGTGGGTTCCATAGAACAGAGAGAATTACCAACATATTTTATTTCATCATGGGATTTGGTTTCTTGAGCGGTTCGTCATGGAAATATAGACCGATCTTCTTATAGGAATATAAGGATTAAGGAAGATCCATAATTTAGTAATCCTTCTCAGGCTTTGGTAGAGAGGAAAGGAATCTATGTTATGTATCATGTTCTAATGGAGTCAGATGTAGTACCTGTGACAGTTCAAGGTACTTTTTATATTGCATCATCCATACTTATTGTTTTGTTTGACTTGGGTGATTTTAATTCCATTATTTCTACCCTTCTTGTTTAATTATTGAAATTTCCAACCAATCATATTCTAACTGAAATGGATTTTCTGACACCGCATAGCAAAAAAAAATTATATTACCTTCATATTCTACTACAACAATCAATCTAGAATATAATTTATTGGTTTTATAAATATACCTATTTGATGTGATCCCTATTATGGATTGGATGGTTTGTCTTAAGGTTCACATTGATTGTTATCATTAGTTAGTGAGATTTCGAGTACATGATGGGAGTACTCATGTCATCCAAGGTGAATGGGATCCTAAGTCAAAATTTGATTGAATTCCACTTATATATATTATAATTAATGTTTTACTAGTTTGATAACTCATGTAAAATGATGATGATAGAGTTGTTAAGGTGGGATTACCTAAAGTGGAGGATTAGTTCCAATAGCTGTTTCAAGTGTATTTCTCAGTGTTCCCTATAGAGTGTGATGTGGAGGTTACCATCAATTTAGTGTTGGTATCACAAATGATATCTCTTACTGTGTACCATATATCCCCCATTGAGTGAAGGGGATTCAATGATAACGATTGAAGATTTAGAATACAATGGTTTCATTTTAAAGAGAGTCTCATATTGTGTTTCCACTGTGTTGTCTAACAAAAAGATCAATGAATTACTCGAGTTATCAATTGACTACTAAAATTTGAATAAGGTAACCATATAGAATAAATATTTTTTCCCCTGCATTGATGACCTCTTGATCAGCTCAAATGGTAAAGGTGGTTTGAATGATTGTCTTCTGCTGTGAATATCATCATGTCGAGATCCAATAGTTTTATGTTCATAATACAACCTTATATAGTTGTTATGTCCCATTTGAGTATTTTTTCATCCCATTTGGGTTGAAAAATTATCCATTGGTTATAATTGATCTTATGAAACTCATGTTCCATTAGTTATTTGAGATCATCAATGTTGTGTTAGTGGAAACAAACATGGTCTACTATTGGATTGAGGAATAGTATAAACAGAACTTGGGGATCATTATAGGAATACTTTGAGACCATTATCTCTGTGATAATATTAAAAGGTCAACCTTATATATCAAATTGGAAATGTTTTTATTTGACATCATCTCAGAACATGGAATTTTAGTGGTCTCTAAGAAGATTTATGTAATGATGTCAGGGTAGAATCCCAAAAACAACTTCCAGATCAAGAGATTCTTTGGACTCTCAATGTATTATAAGTGCTTTTCTAGGGATTTCTCTTTTATTTTAGTCTGATTGTCCTCACATACCTATAATGGGGTAATGATTTATTGGATTCTCAAATTTCCAGTATCCATTGAGGGGGTTAAAAAGGGATGAATATTGCCCAATTTCTGATCAATCCAGTATCGATAAAATGAAAATTTTTCTTCTATGATGCCTTAGGTACGGGTCTTGGGTGTCTGTTCATATAAGATTACAATGTTATAGAATATGGATCTCACGAACATCAACAACATGAAAAAAGAACAATCCAACCCATGACTTGGAACTAGCAATGATGATTCATTTCATGAAGACATGATATCACTACCTCTTAATGTAGAATTTTGTAGTCTACTCAAATCATAGTGGCTTGAAAAATATTTTCATCTATAATTATATGAATCTAAGGTATCTTAGATGGGTTTTGTTAGTTCAGCTATTAAATTATGATATTATCTATACCAAAAGAAATGGTTTTGTGGTACTATAACCATTAAGTAGGAATATAGTATATCAGAACTTAAGGTATTCCCGTGATGAGTTGAATTGAATGGATATTTTTTCCTTGATGCACCTATAAAACAAGGAGCATAGTTGAGGCATGTTCTTATCCAGTGTATAGCTAACACCATCCCTTATGAATTTTATTCATGAAGAAAAGATAAATGATGGTTTTTGATAGTGTTATATGTAGTTTCTTATTAGTGGGGAGGTCCCTAGATAGTTTGCATTGTCTTTTGAAGGAGTTATTTGGATAAAGGGTCGCTTTATGGTGTTGTACACCTTGAGGTAGTTGGTGATGATGAATACCCACTATTCATAGTGGTTTGTATAATCTAGTACCAAAAATATGTATTATGATGTACATCCTTGGTTTTGGTGTCCATATATGAGATGCAATTCAGATAACATCATATCCATGTGATATACATTATATCATGTTAATGTTGAGCACTAAAGGCCCTTGATTTTTTCCTATCCACTACCAATTCATACCTGGAAGTGGGATGAGGTCTCCATTGGATTAATCATTAGATTCCCTCATACACCCAGGGAGAATTTTCATACGGGTAATTATATATCATCTTATTTAATTGAACCATTACGTTCCTATCAAGGAATCTAACAAATTGGATGAGTGGGGTCGGTTGTATGTTTATGTTTTCATGAGAAATCATGGTGTTCCTTCAACAATTGATTTATAATTGGACCTATATTTTACCTCCTATTTCTATGATGTCCATCAGAATGAAATGGATTCACAAGTCAAACTCAATAAAACATACCATCCACATATTGAGGGGTAGAAGAAGCATAAAAATCAAATTCTATATGACAACATTCATATATGGATATTGTATTTTGGAGGCTCATGTTATAAGAATTTGGTATTGCTAAAACTTTCATAAAATTTTAATTCCATTCCTCACTATTAATGGATCACATTTAGGAACTTTATGGTCTTATGTGTCGATCACCTTTGTGCTAGATGGAAGTGGGTGATACTTCTCTACTGGGAGAGAGACGGGTTCATGAGATGTCTAACAATGTTTTGTTGATTAGGAAGTTTTTATGAATTCTTAGAGAAACAACAAGGCTCAATTCCCTGTAATTCTTATTGTGTGATCAGGTGTTCTTAAATTTTGCCCCCTCCCTTTGGCCACCATCATCTTACTAAGAAACAGAAGCTAACATCGAGGAATATGAGAATATTTGATGTTACAAAGAGATTTTATAAGTTGGAATGATAGTTATTTTTTATAAGCTAGTTGAAACCAATCCATAATGGGTTCCATGTCTCGTATTTTAACATATATCATTTGGAATCATCTCACATGTTGAACTGTGAAGAGTTGGTTCTACAATATAACATTTCGGTGTTCACGAAACAAAAATTGGTTGTGGAATCTCAATAGAATGTTGTTTAAGGTAATTTCATTGCAATATATTGGGTTCTTTGGAATCATGTTAATAATGAGTATGATAAATGATTGAAAAAGTACTGTATTGAAGAGCAGTAACCATAAATACTCTCTAGTCAGACTTCAGTTTGACTCTCCAATGTTGTAAATTATTCATCTTGGGGAGAATTTTCAAATAAATTGATTTAATTTGATTAATTTCAAATTTATTTTCATTTTAATATTTGTCCACTATATTTCGCTATTTTTTTCAAAAAAAAAATTGATTATTATTATTGAAGAATCTCTACACGGTCAGCAGATTGTAAGTAATAATCATGTGTCATCATAGTAGAAGTTGTACACCTTGGATAGTGGCGCAGTCAAAGCAAAAACTTTTAATGTATTACCATATAAGCTAATCTTTCGACAAGTATAGTGAATCTTTATAAAGTGTATGTGTAGATGTATGGTAGTGTGGTTCCTCTATAAATATCATTCGGACTCAATTACCATTGGATAGAGGTGTTGAACCGTTGGTTAACAGTTTAGAAAATCCTGCATCCAAACCATATATCATGACCGGTCTTTAAAAATATGGAAACTACTATTTTACCCAATTTGATATTATGACCCTAAACCCTACTTACTCACCCCATTTGGTATCTACATCCTTATCTGATCATTTTCCTTTCTCCTTTCTCCCATGGGTATTAATATCATGATGTATATGTCTGTTGATATTCATGAAATCATCATGTAATCTTATCAATTATATAATTATTCTTTATTCTTGGTCTCTCCTTATTTCATTCTTGGGTTCTATTTATCCAGTATATATATTGCACTCATGTGGGTTTTTTCATGTTTCTTTGGGTTAATTCTTAATTTTTTTGGTGTGTTCTTTCGTTTATTTGGTCTCTCTTTTGTGTGGTTGTCATTTCCCACTAGTTTTAGAATGTTTCCAAGATAGATATAGGTGTTTCCTTGATTTAAAAATGTTTGATTAATTTAGTAAGATTTCTATGGTTTATTAATGGGTCTATGAGTGGTGTGGGTGTTGAGAATCAGGTTCTCAAATGGGTTTAGTGAGGTAATGGGGTTTTTGATGATTATCCAAGTAAAAATGGTAAATTATCATGTTTTTTATATTATTTGAAGTGTGTATGTGTAATTGGTGGTTCATGTGACATAGGAATTGGTATTTAACACATGGTAAATCTTGGTATCTAGGTGTGAAGACTATGGCCAGTACATTAGGCTATTTAGGAGGGATAAGGTCTAGAATCCCTAATAAGGATTAATTTACAACACTTACTAATCATAATTGGGATGGATATCAAAGGCTTGAGTAGAACCATTTTGTCTGATAGATGGTGTGATCACTAATTGACTAGGGATCCTTTGATGCCACTAACCCTAGTTCTGTAGGTATGTCCCATTGTTCTTTGATGTACATACAATTTTTCTTGTTTTCATCTTTCTTTCTTCTTTTAATTTCCAATGTATCTTATGTTGAAATTTTTATATTCCTTTTAGATAAAACTAACAAGATAATTTATGATTTAATGTTAAGGAATTGAAACTATTTTTGTGATATCCAACTGTACATTGGATAACAACCTGCATACACCTTCAAGTGTGTATAGACATTTTTTTGTTTGACCTAGGTAATGGAAAGTATTCCCAGAGTGGTTAGGGTGAATCTATGTGCTAGTTCTTACTCTTTTGGTAAGTTTTATGGGAGGTGTCAATAGGGTGCATAATGTTTTGATTTATGGAGTATTGGTTTTACAGTTGGTCCCTATTCTCTATATGGATTTTTTTTTCATTATAAGTATAAAATGTATAACCCATGTTGTAGTGTAATTTTATTGTTTCATTTGATATAGTTATTGGATTGTGCATTTCCTTGAAAGTTTCATGGTAGTATGATATTATCCTTTATTTATTACAGTTTATTCATATGAGAGAAATCATTCCTAAATGTAAGGGTTGATTCCCATGCAATATTTTCCATCCAATGGTTATCATAAATTCTCTTCTAGACATGCCACAAGCAAGGTCAGTTGACTGGTTGAAAGGTATCCCAGCCTAATTTGTGAAAAATTTCATCAGTAAATTATCATTGATATAAACTTATAAACAAGTGAGGTTGTTTCTTCTTCATAAAATAATCTAGTTACAAAATATCATTCACCATTTTACATCTTATCCAATGTAACATTACCATTATAGTCCATAGATTCCAAAATAAATTCTCTCTAGTGTGAGTAATCTCGTTGGGAACTTAAAATTATGATGGATCCTATTCTAATAATCATTCTTCGGATGTGATAACACTTGGTTTGTTTAACATGCACATTCTTAGTAATATTATATAGAATCCACCAAGATCATAAAATTGTAATATTTTATTTGAGTAATTATAAACCATGGATAAAATTTAAACCATAATTTTAAATGTAACAATGTTCATGTGGATCAGTTTCCCATTCTCATCATACCTTTTAACAGCCTACAAGGATTATACTTTCAAGAGATCATGATATCTGACCTGTAATTATAAATAATTTCTCTAGTTGTGAGAATAAATCTTATTCCTTCTTTTATAAACACTAATATAAGTTTTATTTATCACTACCCATGTCTTTCTTCTCAACAAGGATATTTCTGCATATAATTTTCCTTTTATGAACATCATCCAAACACGGTGGAGTATGCCTTACCATTCTATATAATACTTTATGTGACACCATTTAAATATATGAATGGAAACTATTATTATAGGAAAACTCTTCCAAAGGTAAATGATCATCCCAAATACCTTGAATTTCATGTGAGATCGATCTAAACATCTCAAATAATGTTTTCATAGCCTTTTTATATTGTCCCTCCATTTGATGAATATAAGTGGATCCAAAATAAAACTCAATATCATGATCCCTGTAATGGATTTTCAAGAATATCAAATTAAATCATAGAACATGATTAAAAAAATTTAAAGGGGTGTATAATTAATTCTTTCAAATTAACTAATATACATCCAATAAGATAACTTAATAGGTAAATCATCAATTATAATAATAAAATGTACATATTTTTATCGAAAATCATTGATAAACAATTTCACATAATTATTTATAGGATTACATGGTAATCTAGTTACAAATTACATAGTACTATAATCTAATTTCAAAATATGAATAGTTATATTTTGAATGAATCATATAGGATAATATAACAACCTTCAGTAGTTGACCAACCAAGCATCTTGATACATGATTCAAAATATCCAACATTGTGTTCTCCAAAATGACATTCTAGAAAATCCTGTAAATATTGGTGTCATTGTGGGGTATATATAAAATCAAGATATGATAATAATTAAATAATTCCCTATTTAATATATGTATAGATACAATAAATAGTCACTTCAGTAATTTTAGAATGCAATCCAAATAGAGAAAGCCTTCAAGTTTCCCACCATTCACAACATTATTTTTCATCTAAAATTTCTCATCATCATATTTGGAAATTTTAAATGTTTTCAATAATGATAATTTCTCAATAAATTAAAAAAATTTATGTCAAACATACCATAAAAATTCCCACATATATATATACTATATCCATGAACATAAGATACTTTACAGCCCCCATATTTGTTAGAACATACCGATTTTTCCTTCTCTATGAATCCACTACAATATTTTCCTTTCGTCGTTAGATGTGTGTAGAGATATTCTAATCCATAAGCAATTTGAGCCATCAACATTTACTCATATTAAGTTCATTTTATAAAATTGTCTATTTTAGGCTCTAATGGTCTGTATATATCTCACATGATTCACTATATCCATAATGTAACTGTATCATAAAATAAATTATTATGACTTCCAAATCATGTTCATGAGTTGTATTGTTCTGATCATGTCTCATTAGCTTATTTGAGACAAATATAATTACATTAGAGTTATACATAAGGGAAAAAACAAGTCCCCACTTTGACGCATCACTATATATCAAATATAATTTATTTCCTAATTAAAGAGAAAAAATCTAAGCATTGGAAAATATCTCAGTCATTTATTTAAAAAATCAATCAATTCCATTATCTATATTAACAAAACACATTTAACTGTAATATTGTCTATGTGTTTAGAGAATATGATTTTTTTTAAAAATAAATCATTAAATGTCATCTACAAAACCAAGGAAACTGAAAACCTGAAATATATGTTTGTTTTATGCCTTTCATTGGCTTAAATTTTCATAAATTGATCAATAGAGATTCCAACCTGGGATATATTATGGGGAACAAATAAAAATTTAGGCATCTACAATTCATAGTTTCTAAATTTCCCATAACCCTTTATTCCTCAAAGAGTCACAAAATTGATCTTTATATGAATCTCATTGACCTCATAACATTTAGAACACAATTATTTACCATAAATGAATATTAAAATGACATTATCAACACATTCCCTGAATACTATATTCATTATATTCAAAAATATATATGTTGAATTAGCTAAAAACAATGGAGTTACTACAAACTCGTAATGTCCATACATTTTTTGGAAGGTTTTCTTTAAAATATATACCTTCTTCACTCGGAGTTAGTGATACCCAAAAATAACGTAAATCTTTGAAGAATATTGATCTTCATGAATTATATTGAAAAATTCATCAATGTGATGAAATCAAAAAAATTTATTTATTAAAAGATCATTAATTTACCAATAATCAATTAATAGGCTCAAGGATTCAACTTTCTTCACTAAAAATGAAGAGGTGCTCCCAAGTTAAAAAAACATGAAAAAATAAATCCCTTTTCACTCAAATCATCTATTTGATTCTTTATCTCCTCTAATTACAAAATTGACATTATATAGTCAGTATTTCATATAATAATTTCATTATGGATTAAATCAAATAGATACTCAACATTGTGATCTAGTGGATGTCTAAGTAATTCCCCCACGAAATAAATCAATGTATTCTTCTATAATTGCTATATCCTAAATTTGAATATATTTTTTTCTATCAATAGATTATTTTTTCTATGCCTCTTTGAGAATATCATTTAGATGTTATTCTAGGGGTGGATCTGAATATGAATTATTGGATGATGTCTTCATTTTTTATATATAGAATTCAACATCTTCATCAAAAATTGTAATTTCTTTATATTTTCTATAATTTTTTATTCATATTGTGAAATACAAAAATACCAATTATTATATCAATGTTAACTATATTTAAGATAATATACACATCAAATAGGGTGTGTTTATTTTTCTTAATGGGAACTGTATGACACATCCTTATCATAATGATATTTCCCTTAGGATTTGGTGCTGACAACACCATTTTAAGGTACTAAATAAATATATATTTTTCACATAAATCATAAAAGGTATAAAATAGTGTGATGATATAGGATTAAATAAATAATTTTATAAATTAATGTCTATGCATTACAAATGATCTACAACATATTTGGAGTGTCTTCATCAGAAGTAGTAATCTCATAATCTGGAATATCTCCCCTTGTAATGTCCAATGTTTTATTACCTTGATTATTGGGATAATGGTTTAAACAATTATCTATTAAAATACATTTTAAACAAAATAAAAAAATTGTATTAATTCATTCCATTAATTTCATGAGTGATATTGCACTTCTTTCCACAATTTCAACACACTCCTACAGTCTTTATGAAATGTCTAGGATTTTTCATTCCGTAATTTCCACATGATTGATATTTAATGATTTTATTGTTATTCTTCGACGAATTGTGATTTTATTATTGTTTTTATGAGATCTTGTTTTATTTATTCCATTAAAATTAATAAAATATCGAATATTATTTATCTATTTTTATGTTTCATTAAACTATGTAATTATATGATGAATGCCATTTTGAAACTAGTTCCCTTTAGAGACTTGAATTAAACCATTAAATGAAATAGTAAATCATGCCTTAATCATTGTATATGTAATATTAGGAATTCATTGATATCATTCTAAAGGAATTCTCACACACTAAAACACTTTATTCATCCATTTTTTATTAATCTAGTAACATCCAATAACCAACTTTTAGGTATTTCTCTTATCTTTTCTAATATCCCTATTTTTTCGGTGTATATTGGGACTCCTAGTGATGGTTAGATTTTTATGGTGAAAATGATCTATTTATTTGGGATGTTTATTTTACTAATTAATGGATTTAGGGTATAAAATTGTTGATGAATTTTTTTTATTCTCACTATCTTCGGAGAATAGTGGAGTTGGTTTGGGATTTTTATAAGAAAATGGGATATTCATTTTATGTTAGAGAAATACACACCATTTATAGTATTTACATGTTGATTATTAGTCAACAAGTAGATTCTGATAAGACATAAAATATGTGAATATTACACACAGTTAAAATATTACACATCATGTAATGGTAAAATTTGGATTTTTATCCTGAGGCGATGAGATGTTTAACAATTTTGGATTTCATGGATTACACAACATTAATCATAATAGGTTTTTTCTATAGGAAACTACATAGAGGATATTATTTTCATAATACCACATGATTCTACCCTCTCAACCAAGGATCTCTTTGAGGTGATTTTGGAGACATCCTCTCCATCAATATCACATTGTTCAGTGATTGATCTCTATTGCAATTATGTTTTAATTCTCCAGATGAGTATTCATTCTTATTCTTTATTTAATTCTATCATTGAGTAACTATTGAGTTTCATTATTACATCCATTGATCTATTAGGATAATATTATTTATTTATTCTTGATCTGTAGTGTGATATTCCTCTATAGTCCCACTCTTGTGTTGGTTTTTGTGTGTCGTGTTAGTTTCTTTTAGGGTTGTCATGATCTATCTGCTAGTCCAACCATGTTTTTAATTATATTTATTATATAATTTGATTACTGGTTATAGGTAATTCATTGAAATATTTGAATTCATTCTTGATGGTGGATCCCATTGAGAGAGTGTGTGAGACATGTTTTTGGTAGGTGGATCTGCCTCTATCATATGTTGGATGAACTATATTAATATTTATTATATAAATATTTTTATAAATGAAATGATGTTATTAATTGTTGGATTTATAAATGAAGAATACATTTCTAAAAAAATAATTATTTTCTATTTTTTAAAAATTAAAATGGGGTTTTCAAATAAATGAAAAATCTATAAATGAAATGATTTTCAATTCGTTGTTTTTAGGAAATAGTTTAGAAAATATGACACATGGGAAACATTGAGTATTAGGTTAATGGTGTATCTTAGGGAAACCATCCATGTATTTTTGGGTGTTCAATCATGGGGTGATTCTATATTATCAATTCATATTATTCTATGGAATTTATATTGACATTGTTTGTGGATTCACTCATGGGGTGTTTATCTACTCATTAGGAATATGATTTTTGGTCTTCTATAATAACTATGGAACTAGTATCCCAAATTCTTTTGTTTCTTTATTACATTGGGGAATCAAATCATCATGGAAAAAATATTTTAGTACTATTATTAATATAGATACATACATAATCCCCATGATATATTTGGAAACCACAATTATAATATAATTTTTTTTGAGAATAATATTATTAGCTGTAAAATATCATTTCATAAAACTTGTACTACATATCATGAATTCTTGGGAAAGGGAAACAAAATAATGGTTTTCTCAAATTATCAATAAGGTTTTATTATTGTGGAAGCTATCTTAAATCAATAATCACAATCAATATAGAATAATGAATAATGAAGCACATATACCACTTAAATAACAAGACAATCATGATATAATATAGTATAATCAATAAAGAATGTTAAATAACTAGTACCATTTATATTTAATAAATAATTGAGAATTTATTTAATCCATAAATAATATCGTTGATAAAATCTCATGGGTAATAATAATAATTGAATTATATAATATGTAAATTCTTAATTATTGGATGTCACATCTCAAGAACATGATACATCTACCGTCAAGAACATTCACAAGACAATATAAAATTACTTTGTAGAAAATGGTCATGTTTGGCCAAAATTACCACTACTATCAAATCCATTCACATGATAGTTGAAAACTACAAAATGCATACCTATTAGGTTTGGAAATCTAATTTTTTCCAGATACTTGTTGATGAAATGAATAGATATCTATAACTGGGTAACACCGATGTCCTTCATTTCAAAATCATTCCTCATATATTTAATAATGTATTTTTCACAAATAATATTCATTATCATAAAATATCCATATTGAGTAAATGTTATAGATTTTTCAATATGTCCTCAGAAAAATTGGTCAGAAATCCTTCAATAAAATATATCTGATGGTATCCTAACAGATCAACCTCAACAAATCATATTATTGAACCATGTATTTTTACATATATGGAAATAAATTAATAAGATCACTTAATAATTCTTATGGAAAATACCCATTTGACTTTGAAACCACTTATTTTTTAAAGTTTTTTCAATTATAAAAGGGAAAATTTATATTTGGAAATAAACATATAAACATGTAAAATAAACAACGATGACATAGAGTTTTATGATTGTGGGAAAATCTTCACACTATGTATAAGTATAAAAAACACATTTTACATTGTTCTAAGAAAAGTCATAAAGTATGTTCATTGGAAAATGAAAGGAAAATTCCTTCTAATTTTTTTATTTTAATAGGATTAAATATTAGTTTAAAAATCATTATACAATAGTAAAAATAATTTTCACAATCATGGAAATTAATGATAGATATTAATTATTTGAGGTATAAAAATAAAAAATCTCTAATAATTATGAGAATTTTAAATAATCACTAACCAGATTATTATTTCATGTATCATAATAAACATGAAAGAAATAACATCAAATGAATTAGTACATACCCTGAAGGAAAATATTTTAAGGATATAATATATAAAAGTTATATTATATAAAAAACACAATAGAAGTAAAATAGAATATAACTAATGTCTAACAATAGATAAATTGAGATGAGAAACTATTTCCTCATGCTTCCCTTTAGATGAACGTTATTTAAGCTCATGAACAATAAATCTAAATTTATGATACATATATTTTAGAACATTACTCATATATATCTTAAATTATAAAATTTACAAAAACTATTTTATCACATTTATATTATAAATTCATTATTAAAATCAATCATAAATTCATTAGTTTACTTGAATATTTTGATTCAGTAGTTATAGGCCATATACAATAATAATAGTTCCAAAATCTATAGAATATTATATATCATTTAAATAAAATTCATAATAAATATATATCTATTTATATTTATCTATAATGATATACATATAAAAATAAATTACACTGTTCCTAGAGACAATAGGTTATACGTATAAATGAACATTGTCTTTTTTTGTACTGAATGAACAGTAAAGTATAATTAAACATCATAGAATAATTATTATGTAACGTGTATTATATATATCCATGAGTTCCATACAAATACACATACATGTAATGTGGTGATGAAAATTGAAGTACACCGCTACATGCAGACAGAAATCCACATCTATGTATTGACTATGAATATTTTTTCATTGGATGGATAAAAGGTGGAATATGGTTGTCTCCTATTAAAAATAAAATATGTGAAAATTTGTGATACTGGAGTTATTAAATCTTTATGTTAAAAACCTATGATGTTAGTTAGATGAAGAAATAAACATGAAGGTGTTGGTAAAGATGATTACCTCTTCTTCGGTGGACATCAATTAGATCACTTCTTAAGGGATCTAGGGTTAGTCTTTTAGAATAAAAAAACCTCTAGAACATGTAAAATTTTGTGGATAATATAAATGGGTAAGGGTTTTATGATCCATATGGAAGAAAGTGGTCTAAATATTTGAAGGAATGGGTTCCCTTTTATAATTGAGGAGAGTGGCACATTTAGAATATCTTCAAACATTAAAATATAATAAGCCTATTATAGATACAAATGATTAAAAATATAATATGAATTCAAATGTGGTGTCTTTATAGAAACTATCTTATCCCATTTTTGATTACATAATATTTGTATGATTTTAAAATAATTTATTAAAATATATTATTTATGACATATCGTTTTAGTAAATATTGACATTCTTCATTAAATTGACATTAACAATACCAATACAACATGATAACACCAATAAAATATTTTAATATATCCCAAATATGTAATATTAATATTTTAAATTATTGTATCACCTTAATTAATTCAAATTATATTGATTTAAATATTTTAAATAACATTTATTGTATTTTTTGAATAATTTAATAATTACAGTATCACTGTTGCTTAATAATTTAAGTTAATTATACACTTAATAAAAATAAAATATAAATTACCATGATTTAGATAAATAGTACATTTTTTAAAATATTGTTCATAGTTTAACATAAAATTTGTATAACCCCATATTAAAAATGGTATATACATTAAAAAGATGATTGTGACATCATTGGAATTTCTTTAAATAAAATATTATAATAGACATAATATCCTTTGAATTCAAATAAATGGTCTTATAACTAATAATCTATAAATTATTATAATGGCCCTGAAATCGTCAGTCTATTATTTTGAGAAAATTTGGTAGTTGATGTGTTCTGGGAGGTAAAGATTCCATATTTCAAAACTATACAAAATTTCCAGCTTTTCATGTTCTCTAACAACAGGTCCCTGATGGAAGGTCACAATAGTGATTCACAATGTTGAATCATAATGGTATATCGTAATTGTTACTTGCACTAGTAGATCATAATGGTGAATCACACAAGTAGATCATAATGTTGAATATCACTGGTATCTTGCAACGGTGACTCAAACTGGTATCTCGTAATGGTGACTCACACAAGTAGCTTGTAATGGTGACTTTCACAGGTAGCTTTTGACGGTGAGTTAGAATAGTGAGTCTTGTGGGTGACTCACATTAGTGATTTATATTGGTATCTTACAATGGTGAGTAAAAATGATGATTCATGATGGCGATTCTTGATGGTGACTCACACTAGTGGCTCATCTAATAGTGAGTCATTTCTAGTAGTTTTCTATTTTTCCTTTTTTTATAGTTTCCTACATTTTATCCCATTTAATGACTTCATTTATATAAAATGAATTTAATACCATATTAAATTTTTTTTAAGCTATTTCGAGGGTTTTGAATCAAATCACTAAATTCCTATATGTCTAGGGTCTTTCAATAGGTCAACCCGGGTGGTCTTGGCAAAGATCCTAATTTAATGGATTTTAGAAATTGTTTCTCATGTTGATTTATGATCTGGTCTTCCGAAAGATTTGATATTTTCTTTCATTTTTTTTCTCTTTTTCTTGATAACCGATTATCCCTAGAGCCTTTATTCCCTAAGGATTTATGCACTGCTGGTTTATCTTTTCTTTAGTGTTTCCCCCTAGAGTATTTCAGCTACATGTGCACCCCCATCTTGGTGAAATCAGGATGTGAAGATTGGATTTTATTCAAAGTTGGATTTCTTACATTTGTCAATATTTGAATCTTATGGGATGGGTTTATTAGTTTTAACTCTCATGAATGTGGTTGCAACAATATTAATAATGATAATGAATCAGCTTATATTGAATATAATGGGGATGGGTAATGTGATGCATGATCATACTATTTCATTGATGTTCTGGTCAATTTTGTGAACTACGTGGTCAAAATACTCACTAAAAGTTGTATTTGTTGGGGGTCCATGTTTTTTCACTAGTTTATGGGCTATTGAATACATTCATGTTATGTAGATATTGACATTACTTATTTTATAATAAGTTATCAATGTATATATTTTTCAAAATATATGGATTCCCTAGGATTATATACTTTTGTGATAACTCTTTAATTTATGAAATGATGAATAAGGGATGCCCTACTAAATTTGAATGTGTGATTTCTCTATTATGTGAAATAACATGTTTATGGACATGATTGTATGTTTTGGGTGGTCTCTGGTGATATTATAAATGGAATATTCATGTTTTACGATCTACGGGGGAAATGGATGATATTTTTTATATAATGTGGATGTTATTTTTGTAATGGTTTTGGTGAAATGAGGATAAAAAGTTTTTTGTGGTATGGTTATATAGTGGGGTAGTGAAAATTGGGATGTGGATGTTAATTGGTGAGGATGTGGGATTATTTCTAAGAGAGTAATGGTTGGTTGAGTGGTTCTACTTTTTGTGTGTTTTTTTGTTGTATTGTGTAAATTTATTATAGTTTCTTGGGAATAATGGTACAAAAATGGAATATCTATTCTAGGGATAAATCTGGGAAAATGGGGTTTTTGAAAAGGAATGTAGAATGTGAATAGATAATGAATAAATGATGACATTCTAGAATTTAATGAACCAATGTGTTGTTAATATAAGATTAATCATTATCTGTGAAATATTTTAACCAGCCAAATGTTGATTTAAAGTATAATGTTACTTATGGATTGTGTTATGATTATATTGTGTGATGTTCATTCCATGATTCTGGTTCTATTATACCTTTCCACGTATTAATGGAATTAATATTGTATGTTAATAATTTCTAATGGTCATGTTTAATGATGAAATCAATGATGGGTTGTATTTTTTAAAAGGTAAATGTTAATATATAAAGTAATGGGCTGGAAATATTGAATTTTATTTATTTAAAAGTATATTGGGGTTTCTAATAAATATTGATGACACAAATAAATGTGTCTGAATGACTAAAAAGGATTTTAGGATTGAGTTTTTTATTTGTTCTTTTATTCATTTAGAGGTAGCAGGAAAAGAGGTATAACGAGATGTTTTTTGTTTAGGAACCCATAGGTTTGGCAGGAGTGTCTAGTATTATATCAATTCATATATGTACTTCCTTTGTGATTTCTTTACTCACCCAACCCTCATTTAGCATTGTGTTCCAAACACCCCCATCATCATGGGGAGGGTGTCATTCCCAAACATATCAGTTGGAGGATGGATGGTTATCCACCCACTCTTCCATGATAATTATCCTAGGAGGTGATATCCCATGATTCTTCTGGTATGTTTTGCTATGTGTGTCCCAGTGGTGTGTTAGTGAGTTATACTTCCCCAAGAGTCCTCAGGATGAAATGTGGGGTGATACCCTGGTGTGTGCGTGAGGGATGTGATGTGCTTATTTTTCATAGGTGACATGACTGGTTTTTAAGACCATGTGTGTGTGGGATGGATGTGATTCTCTTTGTTTGACCATGTGATGTTACTAGCTGTATAACCAAGGTGTTTGCAGGGGGATGTGATGTGCTTTATTTTCATGGGTTGTTTGACTAGTTGTGATGCCCATGTGTGTTTAGGTTGGTTGTGATTTTGTTTAATTAGAAGAGTTGGGAGAGCAAGGATATTTTCCCTTAGGCAAGAGTGGATAAACCAGTGAGAAGTGGTACATGGTAACCAAATTATCGATGTGCTTAATATATTGCATTATTTGACTTGTGTTAATCAATGAGCATATCAAGGTGGGTTTTGGATGGTTAGTATACTTGTTTATGTTATTTTCATTTCTACTACTTTCACATAGGTTCTTTAGTATTCACTTTTCACATATACATGAGAGACATTGGTTTTTCTACTAAGTATGCATTTATGCTCTACCTATATAAGTGGAACCAATTTTCTTGATTCCAGATGGAATTTCTTTATCATGATGTATATTTCACTTTCAGATGATTGGAGGTATTTCTCCATCATTTCCTGAGATTTTATTCTTTTAGTATTACATTTGGGGACTATATATTTTTATGTTTGAATTTATACATGAATTAGGGGATTGTCTGGATTTATTTTAAATTTTTATTGGAGTTGTTTGTTGTTGATTCTTCATGAATCCTGATCATGTTTAATTATAAAGGGTAATGCATCCCATATTGCGAGATCCTGGATCCCTGGGTGATAGTCTTCAACCTGAGGCCTACTAGAGGTTTTACTCAGGGGATCACTATCTCCCTTTTTCCATTTCCTACCAAAGAGATGTATCATTATAGGGATGGGTTCATGACAGAAGGGTATCAAAGGTTATGGTTGAGAGATATGTTCGATTTTGGAGTTAGGAACTGTGAAAATTTTATGGGGTTTTAGGGAAATGGTGTAATGTGATCTTTGTGCATGAAATATGATAGGGATGACTGGATAAGACACAAGATTTTAGGGTCCCCCTTGATCCATTGGAAGAACTCTGAGCCTACCGATCGACCTTGTGAATCTACACCATTTTCAAGGTAGAGACCCTAGGAGACGTACATGTATCATAATGACTTGTGTTCTTATTTTAATTTTGAGTTCTTGGGAGTTAAAATGAATTATAGAAGTCATGAAATTTTATGTGTTCTTCTCTGATTTTCCCATGCTATTATTTCTGATAAATACATTTATTATTGGTGAATAATTTAGGTAACCAACAAGGGGGAATAATGTGATGCTTAACATACATGAATTGTTTTTGTAATACTTCATGAGGGTTTAATATATAATTTCCTTTCTTATTAATGTGTGATTATTAATAAATTTAATTTTTCTTCCTTGGTCATAAATGAATAACATGTCATTGATTTATTCTAATATTTTATGTTTTTAAAGAATCATTCTTAGTGTATCTTGTTGTGATTAGTCGTATAATTTTTAAAACCTTTATAATTCATGCTTCCATGGTTCCATTTGTGTTAATATTCCTTGTGTTTACTTGATTTGCATTTTATCATAATCATGTGTTTTTTACTTGTTGTAAAATGTGTATTTAGACATTTAAATACTAAATTTACTAAAAATGTTCATATTTATTATTGATAAATACATTGAATGTGGAATCCTTAAGAAGAATAACATTCTCTTTATTTGTAATGATCTATGTCATATAGTATTTATATGACTATATGTTGTGAGCATGTGTTTGGGTAGAAATCTGGGTTACATTTATTTCGAAATTTAGGAGAATGATAAGTATGCCTTGTGGTAACATTTTGAGACATAAAACAATATAAGTGATTAAAATAATTATTTTATGACTGATATGAATTCTGATGTACTTAAATAACATTACCCCTCATACTTAGTAATGATTATTTTTTTAGTGGAAGCAATCCTAGAGCTGAACATTTTTGTGGCAATAAGGGAGATTCTCTTTTGAGAGACATGCGCTTGTAGCATGTGTAACAAATTACATTTCAATATGTATGCATAATAATGTTTCCCTTATTTCATTATATAAGAACGTTTTCTTTAACTATGAAACTATTAAATTATGTTTATCCTGGGCATGATAAAGAATCAAATTTATAACTATAACATTTTATGTTTTAATATTATTATTAAAAAGATAGTTCCTTATGTAAGGAAATAATTATAGAATATCCACCTTCATAATGATAAAGCATAATACATAGTAATGAACTTGTGTAGTTCATAATTGGTTATAATAAATCATGTTTTACATTGATCATTTTGAAAAAGTGTTTTTTATGTATTGTAGTATTTAAATTGGACACCGTAACCTATTATGTACATACATTAATATGAGTATTTAATGTTTATTTCCTTGGTAATAAGATGAGAATATGATGTATTTTTTATGAATTTTAAACATGGTGTGTGGGATAACTTGTGTTCAGTTTTTCCTTTAACTATGATTTATGTTAGGGACATTTAAATTCCTGATATAATTCATCACTATAATCAATATGGGAATGTTGAGTGTTGTTGCACTATCATCATTCCAAAAATGAGTTGATATTCCTCACTAAAAATTGCAATTGTTTGAAACATTATTGTGATATGATTTGTGTAATTAATTATAATCCTGATATAAATTCTTGTTTAAAGTCACCATGTATAAAAATTTATAATCACTTATATATGTATAATAAACTAATTCCTCGTGAAAAATTTAAAATTGTGTGAAAGTACTGATGTTAAATAATGATATGAAGTAATTTAAACCCTTATATAATTACAAAATCTATTTTGTGTTACTACTATTTGTGAGTAGTCTCTTAGTGATTCTTGGTTTAATTTGTGATTAAAACATTGATCATATGAAGGGGGGGAAACCTGATCCCTAACTGAGATTTGTCATACTATTATGAGATTAAAACATTTATGGAGAGTCGTTGCCACACAATGTTGATATTATCTCATCATGTGAGAGGTAATTCCATGATTTTTCTTCTTGAGGATTTGTGTTTGATGAGAATATGGATAGTTGTTTGGGTATGTGTGGGGTATGATATGGAGAAATTTGTTCTATGAAATGGGTATTTCATGTGGATGGTAAAGTTGAACGGTGATGTGGTTGTGTGAAAAGGCTGGTGAACATTTGTTGGGTGGGATGTTTGTCCAATTGTTGTGTTTTGTAGTGGTGGTGATGTTTGGTTGTAGGGATGTTTCATTTTTTAGCGATTTGACTTGTGTTTTATTGTGATGTGTCGTGATTTTTTCAATGGGATCCCTCAAATATCATAAAGACGTTAATTACATAATGTTAGTGATAATAATAGACTGTTATTTTCAAATCCAGGAAACTAAAAAATATGTGGCTACAACCCATGACAAAATATTTTTATAATTAAAGTGATAGAAATATTTGACTACCATATTATTGGTTATTATTATTTTTTAGGATCTTATATTAATTGATTTTATATTTACCTCAAACATATGATGAAAGGTAAACTCTTCCCTTCCATCAAGGCACATTATATTATGACATATTTTAACAATGTGTGGGTGAGCCAGTGCCGCTCAATGAAGAATATATTATGATTTAGTGGATGGGTTAAATTGATTTTTATTCTTGTGGCATCTTCTTCCATATTAATAAAATAATTCATGTTGGTCATGGAATACAATTTTAAATTCCTATAATTATTGACATGCACCTATGAAAAATATAAATTTGGATGGTTGAACCCCATGATGTTTTGGCATATGTATGTTACTGGTAATTAATGTATTAATGAAAAACCTGTAAGAAAATTTAAAATTGGATAAGGTGATATGTTTACAAACTCATGTCATATTTTTGATTCATTCTATATGTAAATTCAAATTTATAAATCTGATATTAATCTATGTTAATATTTACTTGGTAATAATCATGATAGAATTATGTTTCTAGAAGATAATAAATTTTGTGAAATCACAAAACATCACAATTTATTTAAGTTATCCTTTTAAACATGTTGAAGAAATATCATAATTACAAATAATTTATAGTGTGTTTTCACAATGAATATTTTAAAAAATACCATGTTATAAAATGATTCAAAAATGGGTTTTGACCCAATGTTTTTTTATTTCCCACTAGATTGATTTATGTTTCCATGGAATTGATTTAGTACGATTCTTTTCAAACATCACATGCTTCAAAATAAAATTATGAAATAAATGTCTACACATTAATTGATCATTTGAAAAATAATGCTTATCATTTAAAAACCTTCACCATAATGGTTTAACAGAGTGTTGTAAATATATTCTCTATACTGTAAATAATTTGTTACTTGAGCATGGTAATCAGTTTCTTCATGATATGTTAAGCATGATATGTTTTAAATATTTTGAATTCAAATATTATCTATATATATTTATAACTACGAAATTTAATATTTAGATATTCATTCAATGTAATGTCTATGTAAATTTTTTCATATAAACGGTATAACAATGTTTTCTCTAGTCTAAAATAATCGTTTTTGTTTGAAATATTATGAAGAATTTTTATTAATGTGATCCCTTACTTGGTGTTGTTATTGATGTTTTGTTGTTCTGATTTGGATAATGGACTTTTTATGCAAATCTATGTAGTAGTGTTCTTTTTTTCAAAGATATCTCCCAAATGAGATTTAGTTTAATATGTTGTGTAGATATGAACTTCTTTCTATAGAGGTTGTTGAGTTCCAACTATATTGAGAATCATAACAGTTATATCATGAGGTGGGTTTTCGATCCCATCATTATTCTAGGGTTGGTTTTAAATTCTGGAGGGTGAGAATAGTTTGAGAGGCATCATATGTAATGTCTCTGAACACTCTAGTCTATCAAATTGTGAAAATTTTGTAGTTGAAGTGTTTTGGGAAATCATTGTGACTTAATTCACACTTTTTAAAATATAAAATTTCTTAGGCTCTCCAACAGTAGTTCACTAGTGGTAGGTCACAAAGGTGAGTCCCAATAGTGACTCAGACTTTTAGATTGTGATGGTTACTTTCACTAATATCTTGCCATAGTGACTCGCACTAGTATCTTGGGACTGTGACTCTCACTGGTAACTAGAAATACTGACTCACACAGGTAGATCGTAATGGTGACTCACACCAGTATCACAAAATGGATACTCAAACTGGTATCTAATGATGATGAGTCACGATTGTGTGTAGTGAAGTAGACTCGTAATTCATACTCGCACTAATAGATCATGGCAGTGAGTCGTGATGGTGAGTCGTGATAGTGACTCGCACCTGTGAATCGCACCGGTTACTCACACTAGTGACTCGCACCGGTGACTTGTACATCTGACTGAACGAACGTTGAGTCATTTCCAACAGTTTTACATTTCCATGTCATTTCTTTCATATATTTTCAACACTTTACATTTTTCTTTGACGTAAATTTAATTTAATACCATATTTAAGGGGTTTTGAGGTTATTTAAAGATATTTGAATCATACATTTAAATTATAAAGAGTCAAGGGGATTTTAATTGGTCAAATCATGTGGTCTTGGTCTATATCTACTTTTAATGGCCTTAAAACCCCATTTCTCTTATTTATTTAGGACATGTCCTTTCAAAAGATGATATCATCTCTTCCTTGTGTGGGTCCCTTTAACTTGATAACGATACATCCCCAAAACATTTCTTCCTTGGGGAGTCATGTGGTGGTGGTGTAGATTTCAGTTGGATTTTTCCACCTTGGAGATTTTCTACTACATGAACACCCATGTCTTGGTGAAATTAGGAACATGTTGATCTCTTTTTCATACAGGTAGGTTTGTATTTTGTTTCTCATTATGTGTGTCATGTGGGATATGTTTATTATAGTCAAATATCATGAATACGGACAAAAATGGATTAAAAAACATAATGAATATATTTATATTAAATATAAAGGGTATGGGGAATGTAACGTATGATCTAACTATTGCGTTGATATTTTGATAAATGTTGAGAATTATATGGGAAAAATACCAATTGAAAATCGTGGCCATAACGGGTCATTATTTATGGACTTGTATACGAGGTGTGGAAAACATTCATGTTACGTGGTTGTTGATGCACATATTTTATAATTGTTTATGCATTTAAATTTATTTAAAATAAATGGATACCCCAATATTATATGGTTTCAATGATAGCACCCTTAATTTTATGAAATTGAATAAGGGATGCCCTACATAATCTAAAAGGTAATTTTGAATTGTTATGTGTTATAACATGTTTCTGGACATCATTGTGTTTTTTGGGTTGGCTCTAGTTATTTGATATATGGAATATGACTGTGTTGTGATATGTGTGGTAAATCAATGAGATTCTTGATTCAGTTAGGATGTCATTGTTTTAATGGAACATTGGTGTAGTGGGGCTGCGATGGTGTTTGTGGTATCGTTATGTAGGGGGCTGTGAAAGGGGGGATGTGGCTATGAATAGGTGATGATGTGGGATTATTCGTAAGATGGTAGTGGTATTTTGTGTGGTTCAAATTTCTGAGTGTTATTTATTGTATTGTGTGAATTGATTTTCTTTTCTTGGGAAGCATGGAATTAAAATGGAATATCCATTCTTGGGATGAATCCAAAAAATTGTTTTTATGAAATGGAATGAGGAATTTTAAAATCTAATGAATGAATGATGATGGTCTGGAATTTGATGAGACAATGTGTTGTTAGTATTGGATTAGTCAATATTTATGAAATCTTCTAAGAAGATATATATAGATTAAATGTATAATGCCACTTATGGCTTGCATTCAGATTATATAGTGTTGATCTCATGCCATGGGGTGTGATCTGTTATATCTGATCAATTATTAATAGAATTAATATTGTATATTAATAATTTCATATGGTAATGATTAATGAAGAAAGCATTGTGGGGATGTGTAATTTAAAATTTTAATTTTTATATATGAACTAATGGGTTGGGAATATGGAATAATATTTCATTCAAAGGGAAATGGGTTTTTTAATGAATATTGATGAGACCAATCAACGTGGATTAAATACAAAAAACATGAATTGTGACTTGTGTTTTTCCTCTGTGATTTTGGTCTTTAGATGTAGAAATAAAGGTGGTATTGTGATATTTTTGTTTTTTTGAGAACCAAATATTTGGGAAAGAGTGTCTGGTTTTATATCTAGATATACATGTATTTATTTTATGATTACTATATACACCCCACCATAGTTTGGAACTATGTTCTAAACACCCCCATCATCACAAGGGAGGGTCTCTTTCCCAAACATCCAGGTGGAAGGATGGATGGATATCCATATGCTCTTCCAGGATCGTTCATTCAAGAGGTGATAACCCAATATTCATCTGGTAGATTATGCTTTGTGAGGCCTAGATGTGTGTGGGCAAGTTGTTCATTCCTGGTTTTCTTCAAAATTAAATGTGTTGTGAGGACCTAGTGTGTGTGGGTGAGATGTGATGTTATTTTTTTCCATGGTGATAGTAAAATCTATGAGGCTCGTGTGTTGTGGGTGGGATGTGATGTGAAACATTTTCTTAGGTTATGGGACTTATAATTCCGCCTAATTGGGTGTAGTAAGGATGTGATGTGTTTCATTTACCCAGGGGATGGAAACTGAAATGAGGCCCAAGTGTGTGTTGGTGGGTTCTGATGATGTTATTTCAGAAGAGGTGGGAGTGAAATGACATGTTTTATGAGGAAAGTGTTGATAAACTTGGAGGAAGTGTTGAAGGGAACCCTAATACTATATGTTCTTACAATATTACTTTATATGAATACTTTGATTTGGTGAGAATACATTGGTGTGGTTAGGAGAGTTAGTAAACCTTTTTAGGATCTATTTGGTTATACTAATCTCACATGGGGGCATTAGTGTGCTCATTTCACTTATGCATGAGAAACATTGATTTTCATATAAAGTATAATTGTATGTTCACCCTCTATTTATGAAAAAAAACTAGGATTATGGGATGTATTTTTTGACCATGTTGAACATTTTTTGTTTGGACCTTTGGAATAGTTTCTACGTCCCTACCTTATATCTTATTATTTTTATTATTTCATTTATAGAAATTATATCTATAAATATTGATTTATAAATGAATTGTGGGTTGTTTTGGATTTGTTTTACAAATATTATGGAGAGGTTGGCGGTTCATTCACCCTTACAATTGATATTGTTTTCTTATAAGGTGAAATTCCTCCTATATTGTGTGATCTTTGCACCCTTTGTGATAGTCGCCAACACGAGTCCTACTGGAGGTGGGACTTAAGGGGTAATTATCTCCCATTCGTCCTTGCTACCCTAGGAGGGGTATCATTGGTGGGAGGGGTTTATTAAAATTATAAACAAAAATTACTCATCCAATAAAATTTGGGTATATTTAGGTTTAATTAATGGGATTATTATATTATTTTTATCATTAGACACTTGATATATAATTTCTCGAGGACTCAAATATAATTATGGGTGTTGTTCATATTAAACAAAAAGGGTCCTATTTAATAAATTTGGAGCTTATGAATACTAAAATAAATCATATTTTCCCATATTCAAATCATATAATTGATTAAATTTATTATAACAGTAAACTAGAAAAATGAAGTAAAAAAAATTCAAAAAAATACTTTTCATATATAAAAATGTTTTTATTCTAAATCCCACCATGAAATAGATTCCACTGAAAAATATTAAATTTTAAATAAACAAATAGAACAAATTTATTTTTTAAATAATTTTAAAAATAAAGTAATACTTTGTAAATTCTTGGATTAAAAATACATTTCTCAATAAAGAATAATATTTTTATTATACACTAGAAAATCAATAATTTCGAAAAAATACCAAAAACATGCCATAAGATAATTTTGAAATGAAAATTTAAAAAATGAAATAAATTTTACAAAATACATTTCCAATAATTGGAAAAAGAACTTATTATCATTATTTTCCCATAGAATGAAAAAAAAACATTTTTATTAAAATTTATATTTCTAGAATAAAAATTATTTACTAAGAATTTATGTTTATTTCCAATGCATTAATAAATAAATTTTTATTGAACATTACATTTATATATACTTCATAATATATTTAATCTTATCCACACACACATGTTTAATGCATATGTCATAATAAAAATATATTTTGGTTAATTTAAGCTTGTTTTTATACGCACCACAAGATAGAAAATAAATTTTATATATTCTAAAATATAAGGAGGTTACATTGTACCCACCAACAATAAATTATGTCATTGTAATTTTAATTTTTTGTGGTCTTAAAACCAAATCCAAGTGATGCTTCCTTCTACCATTACATTGTTATAAGATACAAGGAAACACATCCTGAAAGACCGAATAGTATAAAAGTTATGTTAAATTAGATATATAAATGAGTCTTACATTGCATTTGAATACTTTAATTTCAATATAATATTTTTCTATTAGGAATAATGATATTCCATATTGTTAATCACTTCATATCTGTTAAAGAAATTTTTATATAATTCTAAGTAAAGGAAACAAAATTAGGATGATCTCAAATGCTATATCACAGTGAAGTATAGAGGAAGTAATAATGAATCAATGAAATAATCAATATAGAAAGGAAAATATCTTAAAAAATTTCTTGTAATCGTTAAAATAAGAATGAAGTGAATACAATTACATAAAAGTAACTAACTAAAAACCATGACATTTAATAAATAAAATGAGAATGAAATGAATCCATAGTTTTTTAATGGTGAAATTATCATGGATAATAATATCTTAATTATGAATGCAATAAATCATTAAATTTTGGATGACATGTCTCCCAGGTACATGAGACTGTTACCATGAATGCCTTTCACAAGATGTCTTAAAACATACTACTATCAAGTCTTTTCCAAATAAATATAATAAAATCCGTGGTTAAAAATTCAATGTGTTCATTCAAAACAGATGTCATATCATCAAAGAACTGATGCATTGATGGGATAACATTAAATAGTCCCCAAAACGTGCCATAGTTATATAAATCATTCCACAAATATCAAATAATTTACGTATTTCATAAACAATTTTCCTAATCAAATATATGTATTGAGTAAAGGATGTTTACCTAGTTAATCCAATAAATAAAAAAGTAAATACTATATATCAAAATGAGATACAATTTAATTAGAAAAAATAAAAAAGATAAATAATATGGATATTAATGGGGTATTTATTTTGTAATGATCATTGGAATGTGAATATCTGAAAAAAAATTTATTGACTATAAAAATGCATCGAGGAAGTGAATATCAATAATTTCCTTAGTCAGAGTGATCATAAACCATTAAGAAGAATATTAATGATGGTTAAATTTATATATACAACCATTGGATTATTAATAAATAATTGTTTTCATGGATGGCGATAAATACCATAAAAATATATTCGGAATCATTCTTTGGTGAAATATCATTTTTATTTTGAAAAACAATTTGAAAATACATTAATTTTTTAAAAACATATAAAAACTAAAATTTCAGAAAAAATGAAAAAAACTATTTAAAATTAAATGTAAAAAACGAAAAAACGAATCATATAATCATTTTAATTTTTCATTAGAACATGTAATATTTTTCATTTAGTATATGTTAAAACAAAGTTGTCCTTTCACTTTTTTGGTAAAATCCAAATGGGAATTGATTTCAGATATTCATAAATATTCCTTTTGAAAATATTTTTTACAGTAAAAATGGTTGAAAATTACTTAATAAATCATTTTTAACGATTTATATAATTTTTTAAAAGAAAATTAAACTTGATTTTGGAAGAATACATATTTTCGATCGAAGATAGAAATGAAGTTACATTATTTTAAAAAAAATTCCAGAACAATTTATTGCCAATTAGTGGAAACAGTATTATTAATTGAGTGAGTTAATAAATAACCAGATGATAATTAGATGGATATTTTTTTAGGAAATTATCCTTTAATTTCATTCAACTAATATTCATGAATAAATAATATTGATTAAAATTACATTGTGAAATAGACCCTTTAAATGATCATAATATTGAAGTGGGAATTCATAAATGAATCAACTATGTGTATCCAATATAAATCAACATAACATAATTTTAAAAACAACATAATATTATTCAATTTCATTACACATATAATATTATCCTGACATAATCATTAAAGTATAATTTTATCCTAATGAGTGTAAAGTGTGTTAAGAAATTTCTGACCTTACACAGCCTTTTAGTTGAGAATTATTTAACCACATCTATTGTAGTTTTAAACATGTTATGTAGTCATTAAAAAAATATTAATATTTTATGATACCTCATATGATATTTTTATGACATCTTATCAACTATTCATTAATAATCAATAATGTTTTCCATTGTTTCATGTGATAACTTGTTTTTTTAATTATGTTTTAAATTGTTATTTTATGTTCATATTAAATAAATAATGATTTCATAATCTCTAGAATGTAATGAATTATTTAAATATAAAATATATTACATATATATTTACTAATATTAATCTATTGTATTTTGTTATATGTAGTTAAATACATCGTTAATTGAGATGGTAGGTTATACGTACGTGTTAACATTGTTTTTATTTTCTTTTTCGTATTAATATTAAGGAATGTAAATGATTTATATTTATTTTAGAATTATAGTAACATATTTGTGTCAAATATATCACATATTTTTATTACACATTGACTTTATACATTCAATGTATATCATGAATGAATCCCATCACATTGGGAGGCTGTGGTGTGTCTTACAAACAAATGATGTTATTATATTCCCTCAAAATAAAAATCATAAAAGTATTGTTTCATATATTAATTATAGAAGTATAAAAAAACATAAATATAATAAATATAATATATAAATGGTTTTTCTATCACCATTATGATCTTTTATTGTTGGTAATTGAAAAAAAAATTATATTAGTTCATCAGGCAGTAGTCCCTCGTGCACATGAATGATGATTACATAACCCATTTGATGGAAGTTTCTGAGGATTTAGGTTTTAGACATAAAATAACAAAATATAAGTATATTTCAAAAAATTAGGATATTATATAATCATTATATATGAAAAATTAATGGAGGTTTAGAAGAAAACAGAATACAAACTATTTTAGAAAAACATTACCTCATTTTTAG
This sequence comes from Viscum album, assembly GCA_963277665.1. Taxonomy (NCBI): domain Eukaryota; kingdom Viridiplantae; phylum Streptophyta; class Magnoliopsida; order Santalales; family Viscaceae; genus Viscum; species Viscum album. The sequence goes on from OY728143.1 coordinate 230,851,539, forward strand.
GCATCCTCCTTAGGTTTTCACATATTATTTCTTAATGATGATTCATGAAAAAGATAAGTCCTCTAAGGTGAGGGTAGTCACATTTTTCAGTAATTTTGTATGTTTTTTTTAAAAAAAATTGGCTTGACAGGTAATAAGGGGGGTAAGGGGATTTTATAAGTAGGGTGAGAGGAGAACTTGTGATGTTTTAAAATATTGAATTCCACCAACATTTTCCACATATTAAATGCCTAAAATAATTATCCACACTCTATAATATAGGTATAATTTCAAAATATTTCAATAAAATTGGTATTTTACAATTTCTTATTTAATTTGGCCTCTTCTATTCAATGTTTAGTCTTTTAGTAAACATGTTTTTATCTTAATCAATGTAATTAATTTTAACTGATTCCACTGTTTAATTTTGTTAGAAATTAATTTCACCAAATTATAAAATATAAATTATTCAGATTCAAAATATAGAATCCATTTTTCAAAATTCAAACCACATAACTGGAAAAAATTAATTTAAAATTAATCTCACGGATGGTATGAGGATCAGGTTTTTAAAGTTAAAATGATCAAACGTTTACTAAAACATTATATCTAATTTAATTGTACAAATAATTACAATGAATTAAATTTGATTAATATATATTTAATTCATTTAATTATTCTTTAAAAAAATTTACATTATAATTAAAAATTATATACTTGTTAGATGAAAGGACAGTATTGAATTAAAATTTAGTATATTACACTATTCATAAAAATCGAAATTCTTATAAAACACCTAAATGTCACTGAATGATAACTTTGAAAATAAAGATTAATTTGTCAAATAAAATTTATAAATGATTAAAAAATATTTTACAATAAAATTATGCCATTAAAAGGTGGAAAAAATCCATTCTGAGATTACATCTTTTTATGCTTAAATTTGGGTTTTTTATTATCATATTCATATAAAATCACTAGGACGAGTGTTAAAACATTTTACTGAATATTTAATAGATAAATTTCAAAATATTTATCCAATAATACTAATTAATTTGATTACTTGAAATAATTCTCCATTAGTTATTAAAATTTTCTTTATAAAAACATTTCATTTATATTTAATTTGTTTTAATATTCATTTCTTATTAATTATTAACCAATTTTTTCAACAAAATATTTAAATAATTTATTTATTAGTATTTATAACTCCCAATTTAATAGACCAGAGAAAATATCATATTTAATATTAAGAAAAAGTGTATAGGTTTTTGGTAAATTGTACTCATCCATATAGCAGAAGCAATAAAAGAAACGGGTGGTTTCATGCACTGCAAGATATAGAATGTATTGAATTTTTCCAAAATAGAAAATATAAAAAAGGATGCGGATTTTATATTCCTTTATAGGATTGGTGTTTCATGAAAAAAAGCTATTGAATAAAATTTTATTTATTTATTATTATAGGGTGTTACAGTATTTGTGATCAAGGATCAAGGGTTCGCCATTTGAATATTACTTTGTGGAAATCTCACATTATAAAAATGGTAAATAAAACAACCACATTAAAATAAATTATGGTAATTAAATTTTCATCTCTAATAAAATATAATATGATTCCATATAACTGAACATAATTGGGAAGTGAAAACCAATATATGGAAGAGAAAATTAATATTAAAATTCTAATAGAGGGGGATAAATAATATGATAATGGAAAAGTTAACCATCAAGAGACAATAATTTTGTGTCTAGTTAAAAGACCATAAATATCTCTATGTGATAAGTAAATGGAAACTGTTTTTTATTTTTAACATTAAATGATTATTTTACTATCTAGAAAAATTACCTGAGGGAATAAAATTACTTGATCAAATCCATTTCATAAGAGTAATATCATCCTTTCATTATTTTTCTATCTATTTACACCCCATATATTACACTACAAAATGGATATTCAAGATGAATTTTTCATGCTCAAAGAACTTTTAATGAGTCAATATATCTATCATTCATTCCTTTAGTATCTAAAAAATTACTAATAGAAAAATGGTTAGAAAACATTTTCCAATATTTTAAATCACCAAATAATAATAACCAAAATTCAACATAATCCATTCCATAAGTATTTAAGCATAACACTCATCCAAAATACATCATTCAGAATTAAAGTTAATTAAATTTAGAAGGAATGCCACTAGATTTCGAAAATATTCATAACATTTTATTTTAGAAAACAAAAATTGGTATAGCTATTAATTTTACATAACAAATATATAAACACCATGATCACCAAAAAACCTTATTGAAAACATGCATTCTTCCTAGAATAATGTACCAGGTTAATGAATTTCTTCCTTAAAACAAAAAAAATTGTAAACTCAAACAGTGATAACATAAATTGTTAAATCACTATACAATTTCATGTTCACCATTACAATCACATATTCATTTATTTTTTATTAATATCTCCATTTTGGGAACATATTTAGGGCTATCTTCCCCAAATCATGTGTTTTCTAAAAGACAATGTTGCAATAAAACTATTTCTCATGGTTACTGGTATTATTCATCAAATGCTTCCAAATCCTTATAATGGATGTACTAAAGTATGATAAATTTATATCTCATTAATATTATAACTATAATATCAATGATAATACATTTTTACATCATAATTATTGAATCTAAATACACATGTACTTTAATCATTCCACTTCGTCTATAGTAATAGCATGAACATGACCTTGATCTATTGGATTCTTTGAAGTTATATTATAGTGATTCTTTGGCCATAATTTTAGTAGTACCCATATATCCATATTGTTGAAAAATTGGAAATTAGAAGCTTCATTCTTTCCATTTAAATCATAATCCTAGTTCCCATTCACTCCACATTTATAGAAAATGGCATTCTCTTCAAAAAAGTTATGGTTTCTATCATTCTATAACTATCAATTGAGGAAAAATCCTTCTTTATTTTCATCCCATTATCCATTATTTTAAATTTTTTCCTATTTATATCATGTTTTAATTCAGCAACATAATACATGGATAGTTCATTATTTTTCTTCATAGAAAATGATACTACAACCTCATATGCTTACCATGTTTGGGAGACTAGTGTCATTCAAATGATTGGTTTAATCCCATTAAGTAATTTCTAAATATTATTCATTGGATTACATACATATTCCACAACATTCTTGGACATCCTTATAATGTTATATTCATACTTAGACAAATTTATCTCTTTATTTTGTCTCAGACTGAATAATGTTCTCTTTATATCCACTCTCTATTCATGTGGAAAATATTGATCAAAACATCCTTAAAATACTTCCATTAGATGTTTGTAATTTCTTTCTCCCCATTACTATTTTTAATCATTGGAACAACATTGACTGGTATCACATAAGATATAATAAACTACAATAAAATCCTTCTCCCATTCACTACTTCCCAAATCAAGATATATCTTCCTGAAGGAAAATATCTATTTAAAAGATATAAATGTATTTTTAGTAAAATTTAATAATGGATATTTCTGAAATAAGAAGTGATATAACATTGTTTCGCCACATTATGGATTAGTAGGATTCTCTATATGGGAAAGTTTATTTCCCAGAACTTCGGTTAGTTGTCCGAATATTCTTATAATATGTTTATTTTGAGACACAGTTCCAATTCATTCATAATTGTATTTCATATTATTGAACTCTCTATATGGATCACCTGCATTGATATAGATATCATTCCATCTATTAGGTTGCATTTATAAATAATTTAATAACCTAGATTTTGAATCATAATATATAATTTTAAAAATATTTAATCACCTACTAAAAATAAAAATGTTATGTATAACTAATATAAAAATCATAATAATGGTTTCATTGGAAATATTCTAAAAATCCACTGTAGGATTAAATTTACCTAAACTAAATTTTCCAAAATATAATTACCATTTTTTTTAAACTCGCATGATATCATTTATAAGGACTCCAATCCCATTATACAAGATTTAGTGGTTACTTAATTTTGTTGGCATAATATTATTTATAATTGAATCATGAAGAACCAAATTACTTAGTAGTATTAGTAAAATATAAAAATACATGATTCCTATTATAAATTTCAAAACAAAAATTACATCATTAATTTTTTAGAATATAATTATTCCCATTATATTGTCCTTTCATAACAATAATAGAACACCATTGATTCCTAGGGAAGGGAAAAAATAAATGAAAGCTCAAACGATCACTAAGGGTTATCTGTAATTGAACCTATCATAAATTAGTAATCGTAATCAGCATGAACAGTTAAATTACTAAAAGGACATGATTTTTAAACAACAATTCTCTAAAGATAAGATAAGGCATAATCAATTTGGAAATTTAATTAACTAATTACACATTCTATTTAATCTATAAACATTAATGAAATGCATCCAGAGAATATATCATAGAGATAATATTATTTATAAGAATGATAAGATGACTAAAAAATTAAATGTTTAATTATTGTGAATCATGTCTCAGTAACATGATACATCATAAATCAAGACCATTCACAAAATTGTTTATAATTACTGAGTACAAAATTATTTGGTTTTCGGACCATGCCGCTACTTCAAAGTCCTTTTACAAGATAGTTTAAAACTACATTGTATAAACTGATCAATTTTGGCCAATAGATTTTCTTCATGAGACTTGTAAATTTAATGACTGACTATATATAAAAGGGAACCACCCATGAAAATCATGTCCAAATAATTCACCATATATTTAATAATCAATTTTCTTTATAATCATTGTTTCTTATAATTAAATGTTCATATTGAGAAAAGGGTATAGAATTCTACATATTTTTCTACTCAAAATTATCAATAAACCTTAAATAAAATATGGTACACGGTTTCATAAGAAATAAACCTCAACAAACCATAAGATTAAAAAATATATTTTGACATAGATGAAAATAGTTTAATAAGATCATTGAAAATTCTTCTGAAAAATTCTCATTTTCTCTTTGAAGTTACCTATTTTTTTAAATATTCCCAATCAAAAAAAAATTATTTTAAAATAAACTTATAAACAATTAATGGAAGCATAAAATAATTATATTTTTTGAATGGGGTGGGAAAATTCTCATTTCATAAATCTAAAAAATCATTTTTATTTTTAATAAGAAAATTTTTAAAGTAAATTATTTGGAAAATGATTGGAGAATACCACCTTGACCATTTATAAAAAGTAAAAAAGTGGTAAAAATGACATCAAATAATAATTATAGAATATTAAATACATTTTTGAAAGCATATTCCTAAAACAAGGACATGGAAGTGAAATATTAATTATCCAAAACATAAAAAACAATCCTTGATAATGATGAGACTTTAAAATAATCCATTGACACATGGGTATATTTTGGATCATAATTTCAATAAAAGATATAACATTAAATGAAACATTAAATAAAAAGAAGGAAAATATATTCATGATATAATATTTCAAAATGGTATTATATAATCCACACAAGAGAACTGGGTATTGAAAATGGTTGATGCCTCACAAAAGTAAAAGTCAGATAAGAAACTCTAACCTCAGACTTCCCTTTAGATGAATGAGCATTAACCACCTATAAGATAGATAAAAAATTATTATTCATATATTTTAAAATATACTCATATATATTATACCATATATTATTATTATATAATGTTACATGACCCTTTTATTATCAATTCATTTTAAAAATCATTGTTAACTACTTCATCTTTCATGTATATTTTTATTCGGTAGTTCCAGCCTTTATACTATAACAATAGTACAATCATATCCAGAATTGTATTTATGGTTTAAATATCATATAGGTTATATATATAAAGATTCATCAATAATTATAGAAATAGAAAATCAAATTACACCTTCTATGGAGACTATAGGTCTTACGTACAAAAGGATGTTGATTTCATTTTTCAATGGATGGAAAAAATTGATGGTTAAGATTAATTAACCATTATTCAATCAGTACTAATTAATATATATAATATATAAAAATTATTTCCAAAATTATACCAATTTTTGTAAACATGTGAGGAAAAATTAATTGTACCACTATGTGGGGAGGGTAAGTCATACTTATATACACACAATGATTTCATTTTTTATAGGATGGATAAAATCTTGAATATGGTTGTCCCATAAGAATAATAATATCTTCCCACATAGATGATACATTATTTGTTAAATTATTCTATAAATAACATATTAAGAGGATGTAAAATATGATGTATAATTGAAATAGTTGTTAAATATGATAACCTCATCCGCGGAATACATCATTTGGACCCCTTCTTAATTGATTTAGGGATATATCTTATATGGAATATAATCTCAAGAATGTTGAGAAAGTATTTAATAAGAGATATGGGTAGAGTATGGTTAAGATATATGGTGAAATGTTTTCTGAATATGTGAAGGAAGGGGTTCCCCTTAATAATTCACATGAGAGGTACTTTTGGAAATTTTTAAAAATATTAAAATAAAATTCAACTATTCTAGAGAAAAATGATTCCAAATGAACAATAATTGAATGTATGTAAACATTTCTATCATATATTATCCCATTTTTTATTTTTATAATATTTTAATATTTCTAAAATAATATAGTGGATTATAATATTCATGAAATATCATTATTTTCAATTTTTAAACTATTCATTTCATTTATGTTAATAATATCTACAGATCAAGATAAATATGAAAGAAAATTTTAATAAATTAATAATATATAGTATTAATATATAAAATTAGTTAATATACTTAATTAATTCAAAATATATTACTTTTAAAATTTTATTACCATTTATTTTATTTTTTCAATTATTTTAATATTTACTTCATCAGTATTGTATAAGAATTTACTGTAATTATCTCTTCACTAAAATATAAAAATAAATTAACATGATGCATATATATCTTATAAATTACAAAATACTATTTATAGTTAAACATATACTCTAGATAAATTCATAATAAAAATGTTATATTTATTAAAAACATAAATGTGACAACTTTGGATTTTCATTAACTAAAATATATATAATGGTCATAATCTCATAAAAATTTCTCTAAATGGTCATATAACAAAACCATAAATGATTATGTTTCAGAAATACTCATCCTAAAAATTTTGGAAATGTTTTATAGTCATTTTATGGGCCTAATGGATGGGAAAAATGAATATAAGAAAATATTTCAATGGCAAGGGATGATGCTATAAATATGGTAATGAAGTTCATAAAGTAATAACCAACCATCAAAAAAAGAAGAATTCTATTAACACCAAGAAAGGGAATGATTTCCATTCCAAAGGATCAATTGAATATATTCAATATAGTGTGCATAGTCATTGCGCAAATAGATTTCATATGAAAAGGTCTGGGAATGTGACCAGCAAGACCATAAAAATATATGTTTAGAAAAACCTAATGTTATTCCAATTAATGATGAGGAAACTGAAAATGACCTATCAACGATCTGGATTATTTCATTTCTAATGTTTGGAAATTATTGAATCTTAGGACATTATTCTTGTTTTCATTTTTTAGGAGTGATGTATTAAGGAATAAGATGGAAATCCTTGTTAGGGAATTATGAAAAATGATGAATGATTAAGAAGTCTACATATAAGGGATTAAAGAGTTATGGTAGATTATTGGATGATGAAATATTTAAAATTAGTACTGTTCTATTGATGATAGGATTGCATTGGAATAATTTTTTCTAGTACATGCAACCCTATTGTTTTTATGTGAAAATGTTATTTGAGGAAAAATTATCTTTTCATCTATTGACAAAATAATTGAGAGATGGATAACTTTTATATGATCTTTTATTTTGGGGTAATTATGAGATATTACTTTTACGGATTCAATATGAAGGACATGAGATAAAATTTGAGATTAAAATATGTTTTGGTTATTTTTTAAGATTTTATCTCATTTTGGGAATCATATATGAATTATATAGTTTTATAAATGGAATAAATTCAAGATGGGTGACAACACATTGCATCTGGAATGGCCACATGAATCGAACCCACAACCGATGGGAAACAAGGGTGCATCGCCTACCACTGGCCTACATGAAGTCCCTGGTTTGTATGAAATTTACTTTTTAGTTTAATGAGTTTATGGAATAAGAATAAGTTGATTTTTGGAACATATGTTTTATTAAATATATATACCATGTATTGGAAAAATGATTTGTGGATTATGTGACAAATGTTATATTGGGGTACGTTCTCTATTTTGGGAACATTATATGATTGTGTTAAATAGAATACTATGGGAATTAATTAAGGAATAATTTTTGAATTATAATATAGGTAATAATCTATGATTTTAATTATTTAATTATCTAAAATCGGAGTATTTAAGGAGATGATAAGCCTATCATATAGAATATGTTATTTGGTAAATTACTTTTTGGTATGAAACACTAAGAGTGATTTTTTATATGGAGAGAACTGTTAAAATTTATCATGCAATATTATGTGATTAAATCCTTTTGATTTTTGATTTCAATACTTGTTTGGAGTATTTTGAGGAATTATATGTCCGATTATTTTTTGAATGGTATGTGTTGAACATTGAGTTTTGTTGCTGAAATTTCAAGATTAAAAGTATTTTTTATTATAAATGATCATTATTTTCAGGTAATTATTTTATCCTATCATAATAATCTGGGGTTTAGTTTATGTTTCAAGAAAGGTTGAATATATAGTTGATCTTTTTTGGATTATGTTATTCAATAGATTTTGATTCTAGTGCTTCAGATGTGACCAAGTCATCAAGAAAACATTTTTTAGAGAAAAGATGAGTTTTTATAATAAATTTATTAAAGTATGAAATTGTACATGATAAGGACATATGTTTCCTTATGTTCGTAGTCAAGATTGTAAATAAATTCATAATCATTATGGAAAACGACATTAAAACACAAAGGTTTGATGTTTACATTCAAATTAGGAAACCAATTACCCTTTAATCCATCACAATATTATGGTTTTTTGGTAGTTAACTTTCTCCTAGTCTTGTTTTCTATCACACTCTATTAGAACAAGATGACTAGTTTCTCTTATATATCCATGTTTTACTGTATGGAAACACTGTATTTGTTATATTAGGTGACCTTTGTACTTATCTTTACTTCTGATAAAGTGATTGTTTATTTGTGACTCTTTTTCTAGTTTGTGATTTTGAATGACGTCTGCGAGCCTAATTTTAAAAATGCGGGGATGAAATTTGCCAAAGGTGGTATGATGTAAAATCCCAGATATTTATATATTAATACATTTATATATATATATATATTAATATTTATGAATATGAAATTAGTTTTAGGTTAAAGGGGACAATTTTTATGATAGCATACTCAAAATATAGAATGGGGTTTTTCAGAAATCTTACATTGTACACAATGAATAGTTATACTGTAAAATAACACAATAATATTATTATTATTTTACTTTGTTAGTCAATGCCTAGATGTTTTTTAGTGGGAATTAAAAGTAATAACTAAAATATTATTACACATTTTTGTTAAATTCTTTTACATTTATCCACTAAATAATAGAGGCTTAAATTGAGAATAAATCCAATGTTAAGCATAAAATACTCTAATTTTTTAAAAGAATGTTTTAATGCTTTTTAATGGAGAATCATTTTTAAATAATTTTTTTGTAACATTTATATGTTCTAATTGAAAAAATAAAATTCTTATATAGAATAGGGACATCAAAATTTACTTTGGATAATTTTTTTAAATTTTCTGGTTAAGTTCATTTTTTAATGAATAGTGAAAAATACAGCATTTTAAGTCAAAACTTCCATTTTATCTAATTTATTTATATAGTTAGATTTTATTTTATGTTGTATATAAAGAGTAATTGCATTACTTTTTTCATTTAATACAATTTTTTTCATTTTATGTAAGTTTACATTTAAATTTGACATAAACACAAGTTAATCTTTTGATTGTTATTATTTCATAAAAATCAACTTTCATATTTTGACAATGGTAATTAATTTTAAATTAATAAATGTATCTTTTTTGTTATGAATTTGAAAAAATGGATTCCATATTTGGAATCAAAAGGTATAAATTATTTAAATAGGTACCATTTATTTTTTGGATATTATGAATAGTAACTTCAGTAATTATTTTTATATACCACAATTAAAGGGTAAATTAGTTAAATAAGGGTAAAAATAATATTTTAATAAAATAAAACTACACTAAAACGTGTTCTAATATTATTGGATTAGTCATGGGTGACAAAAAATATCTCGAGGCCGATCTTTTGGGATTTGGGGGCCACATGGGGGTGAAAATTACATGTTATAATAACTAATTTAAATTAATGGGAAATATAACATTAACATGTATATTTTTACTAAATTAATTTTATAGTGTGATTCTATAAGTTATACCTTCGAATATAAATACTCATTAATGATATAAAATTATTTCCTACATTTTAGTATTTTATTTATAATTTTAATAGATTTAATAAATAAATATAATAATGACACAATGATGATGCATTTATTTCTTCATTAATAATGGATTCAAATATATGATATTATAAATATAAAAAATATAATTTTACCACTTTTAAAATTAAAAGAGAATTATTAAGGGTATACCGAAAGGATTTGTTTTAAAATAAACTCAATACATTTCTGGAAACTACATTATGAAAGGATTAATATCTATAGTAATATTATGTTTTCAAAATCTCATGTTGGATGGACATTAATTAAAAATAATAATTTATATTAATTTAATATGTTAATACATCCTAAGGGTACCCCTCCCCTCTCCTATAAAAAGAGACCCATCACTCTTTATTACTCACACATCCAAAACCTATTAGTTCATCCATGATTTATCCAATAATTTTATTAGAATCACTCCCCACACTCTTGAAGCTTTATTTTACACAGAAAAACATTCATAGTGGTGTTTGGTGTTCTTAAAAGGCGATCAGCCAACAAAGAGGTATCATTTTCTTTTAGTGTATCTATTTTGATTATTCTTCCACAACCTAAAATATCATCCAACCATGATGAGATATTAACTCTAGTATAATAAATATACTGAGATGTTATTTTTTAAGTAACATCCCTTAATCCATATCTGCTTCAATAAAATGGGAATGGAATTATTCATTCATGCGTACATGTGTGTTATCACCTCCACGAATAGATTTAGTTAATTTTCCATTACCTTATATTAATATTCATTACAAAGATAGAATTAGTATTCATATTTTATATTCATAAAAATTATTCATTATAATATGATAATATATCAATTATATACTTACATCCATGTGCATGAAAATGATAATGTTATTTGTGTGTACTTGTGAACTATCACCTCCAAGAAGCAGTGTGACTACTTTTTATTCATTATATCACTTGTATGATAATATAGAGGTATATTTTATTTATTATAATGATTCTAATAATATAATGATCATTTTGGGATGATAAAAGTACAATTTCCTTATTTCATTAATGTCCAATGAAAAATGGAAACGTTACTCATGCGTACGTACGGCCGACCGCCTCCATGATTATAGCATTGTTCATTTTTCAGAACCATATTTATGATTTTAAATTAAACAAGATGAGTTATGTTTAAAAGTGATGAATATTCCCTAAATATATTCAAGAGATTATGGACTTATGACTACATGGATTGGTGACATCATACAATGTTCATTTGTGACTCAATAACCGATTAGCAACAAAACGTCCGACATGAACTCAAATAATCAACTAATTCTTATAACATGATCATAAATGATTTAATGAAAATAATAAACATTAAAAAGTATCTAAATAAATTATAAATTAACAAATTATTATTATTCTGGAATATATAGAACAAACAAGACAAGTTGGACCCAAGGTAAGGGAACATCTTTGCCTAATTTCCACTCGTTGGGTTTTATGCAGACTTCATTGATTATATTATGACACGATTATGTGTGGAATCACTATTTATAAATTCAAATTGTAATTTACACTTCCATTTGTGTGCATATACTTTTGACACACATAATCAAACAATTTATAAATTCTTACTTCATTGATATGAATTTTGTAAGGGTAATATTAACATAATTTCCATTCATTGTGTTCAATATCCATTTCATTGGTTTTGTTTTTCCACGAATAAGTGTGAATGACCTCTGATCAGTGATATAATTTTCATAAGGGTAATGTTCTATTTGGAAAATTTCTGGGTGGCATACAATGATATCATAAAATTTAATATACAAAAATCATCAAACCAAAACACTACTAAAAAGTATACCTCAAACCAAGTTACCAGGCTCATAAACCAATGAATCATATAGAAAATCAACAATCAAAATACATTATTTTCATATCATGTTTTAAATCCATTACAATTCCAAAACATTTCAAATTCACTCATTTCAGAGTCAAATTTCCCATTTTCATGTCCCCATAGAAAAAATCCTTCCATCATACCAAATTTTATCATCTAAAAAACAACCTTCACATTCCATTTTATACAGTAGACACCATTAGAAAATAATAATTTTTTAATGAAAACTATTTCTGAAAATAATTCTCATTTCTAAATACACCTGTAAAAAACAACTTTGATCCAATAAAAACCCCACATATAAACTACTAAATTGTGGAATAGGTGTTTATGCATTACTTGGAAACATAGTTCAATAGACCATGATCTATGAATTCCGCAACCACTAGAACAATGATAAACTATTCACTCATTATGTACAACGTTCTCTATGAAATGTAGGATAACTATGTTACACTAGCATACTTCCTTTTTCATCCCCCAAAATTCAAAGAATCATCAAGATAAATGAATCTCAAATAGAATAAATTAAAAATTAAAATTATTGACTCAAAATCCAATTATCCATAGTAACTCGAGTTTCTCTACAAGTGGTGGTGATCATGAACAAAAACATGACCAACCTACCATGCCCTGAAATTCATATTTCTAATATAGTTATCACTCAATTAAAAAGGGGACCCCATTATACCATTTTGTCACAAACAACACTAATTAATCCCTAAGTCAAACACCCAAATTGGTTTCTAGAAAGGCCTAAACAGAATTCCCAATCCCCACATATGGATGATAAGTATCAAGGAATAAAAATATAATTCATAGGGGATCATTTAACTCAATAATCAAAAAATTAATAAAATAAAACATATTATTCAAAAAAACTAGCAGGATACATGAATTGGTGATCTTATATGAAAATGTAAACAAGTTCTAGATATATGATACCAAAAAAATACAACAAAAAAGAACAAACCATGTATTTTTGTGACCTTCTAGTCACTCCCATACCCAAGAACAACCAACTGCATGAGTGAACATGAATGAAAACCTGAACTTATAAATCTATTTGGGTCTATGGATGTTGAGTGGTTCAAGTAGATAGTAAGCATAAAACATATCTATAGGTAATCACCACTTAATCCATACATGTATCTTCCCAAAACATTCTCTATATACTACGTTGAAAATAAATTTATAAAATAGGCATATGTAATTTTGACATCCAAACACATCTTTTACTCATCCACATAAATTAAACATTTATGGGTTTATTTTAGAAATAAAATACCATTTAAAATATATATTAAAAAACAATTCCAAGAAGAAAACCACAACCTATTTATGATAGTACATTAGAGGGTTCAAAAATGAACATAAGAAGTAGTGTAAATTAAAATAGAAATACCAAAATAAAAAGTAGTATAAGCATATATATGTAAATAGGATAAGAAAAAATGGGTCCCAAAAAAATACCAGGTCGTGCAGTCTACATAGTCATTTGAATGCCCAAAACACCTCATGAGGAGACCCTTGAACAAATTTGTTTGAAACCATCTATCATGTGCAATGATGTGATCCATATTCTACCACCAACTTGGATACTATCAACTCAAATTATCTGTGGAACAACCCACTATGACCATTCATGTAATGCCTTGACCCCAGTTACCCAGAGTCGGTGCATTATTACATAACATTGGCATGATCACTAGAAAGATCAAATCTCGAAAGACCGATTGGTTTAGTAGCCTTGGAAACACTAGATATATTCATAAAGTTTTACATTACATCATAAAGTGAAAAACTACTACAACAACATATTGTCTTCATAGTCCACACTATTATCCCATCATAATATCCCTGAAGGTCATTCATAATTTACTTCTTCGCATCCTGGGAAAAATAAAACATAGAAAAGGGGTGAGCTCAAATTCCCAGTAAGGATAACAATATAGAGAAAACTTTCATAAATAAGAATAAACATTTAAGGAAATGTATAACTAAAAAAATCCTTCTAAACTTGAACTACAACATAGTATAAAAAAATAAAATGAAATAATGCCATTTACTTATTCAAATGGATATTCTACTAATCAAATAATCACATGCAATATCAATAACCAATTTTATAATGATGGAATGCATAATGCCAGACTATCATAACCACATAGCTAAGGCCTCATGCCAAGACTACAAATAAGATTTTGTCAAGGACTTGTTCCGAGACACTAGTTTGACTCATGAGACCTACTGATGCATCAAGGAGCTATAGCGGGATCCACCCGTCACATATTAAGTCCAATGAATTCCCATATGAAAACGTTTAAACATAACATGGACATTCATATTAAAAGTAGAAAACGAAATGTCAATACTTACACAATACCCCATGAATGGTATAAAAATAGCACATCCACCGTCAAACATATCACAAAACCTTTAATAAAATATAGATGTTTTGTATCATAATAAATCAACTTCAAATAAGCGTAAAATCCATCAGAGGAAGTTGACATAGATGAAATCAAAACTCTTTTTAGAGAAATATCTCTTTCTATTTCAAAATCATTTAAGAGACATATATTTATAAAATAAAACATTTTCTTTGATAATATTCTTATAAGATTGTAAGGGAAGCTTCGATGATTTTATAACGGTAGAAAATAGCCACACCCGCCGTATAAGTTAAAAAAACATTTTTACTTAATTCTTTCAAAAAGGTTAAAAAACACCTTGTTTGGAAAATGACGGAAAGATTCCATTATAAACCACATATAAAAATTCAAAAAATAGTATAAATTAATTTAACCCATATTTTTTTAAATAGTAAAAATGTTTTGAAATACATTTTTAAGAAACATGGATGTGGATGATAAAGATATCCGAGTAGATAATTACGTATAAACAACCTCGGATAATGAAGAGATTGCGAAATAAACCCTTACCATGTACTTTTCCTTGGTTGGGGTAGGTTAACCTCCTGTATAATGGTGAAATAATAGATATTAAATTATACAAGAATCATATACATTAATATGATAACATATATGATCTTTTTACATTGATTTGTTAATAATATCTTAGTATTATTGTTGTTCCGGGTGTTAACTTACTAGTTTTCTTTTATATGTTTTGTTATGTAAGCCATGTTTGTCATGTATAGTTTGTATCTAATTCATATCCAGAATTATATCAAGTCCTTAGATACTATTATTAATCATCAAATTATAATTATACTTGAATGGATACGATGGAAAATGATTTGTATCGCGTCCGTGGAGACGGTACTCCGTACGTACGCACGAGTGACAATATCATTATTTTTATATTAAAATAATATATAATTGGATGGTATAACATATATACAGAATTATTATCATGTTATATTTATTATTTACATGAGTTACACATCATTATTATACCCATCCAAATAATAATTTATTGAATAACAATTACACCACGACGTGGAGACGGTAAGCCGTACGTACTAACGTATGGTGACATGTCATTCAAAGGATGGATAGAATACTGAATATGGATATAAAATATTTATAATAACATCATAGTATAAATAATATACTGGAGTTATTATTTTATAATGGTAATAACAAATAAGGAAGAAGTGGAAGAAGAAATGAACTTGAAAAGGGTGGTGAAATCATTACCTCTTCTTTGGGTTTTTCCTTTTGATTTGATCAAAAGGGCTCCTTAAGATGGTTTTCTGACTAAAGGAAGGCATCTAGGATGAAGTTATGGAAATTGAGAGAGTATTTGGGTTGAGGTTTTCCGAACCAAAAGGCTTTGAAGGTGTGAGTTAATGAGAAGGGAGAGTGCCCTTTTATAAGAGGGGTTAGGGGCACCTTTGGAAAAGCTAAAAAATTTATTTTATAATAAATTCATATTCGGTTTCTAATGGATCCAAAGTCGATTATTTAATTTTTAAGGTTGGTATAGGTTGAAAACCACTCAACCAATAGAATTTAGACAGGTTTGGGTCATTATACTAGCCTTATCTTTAAATATTAACTCTTAGTTAATTAGTTTCACTTTTACAATGTCTCTTTGTATTATTATATTATATAGTTAATAAACTTTCTATATACATCCAAGAGACCCCAAAGTGGTCCATTAATGATACACCGATCATGATATTAGTCTCTTGGCCGATCCATAGATTTTTAGGAACTTAATATCAATTAATAATATAATATTTGTTTTAAAAACTCTTTTATGTCAATTTTGATACTATTCAATAGTTGATTTTTGTAAAAATCATAATAGAATTATTGCTTCGAAATAAGTCAATTAAATCAATCCTAATATTTCATATAATCATATAAAATTAGTTTAATTCATTTAAAGTATCAAATTATATTTATTTTGGTATTTATAATATCAATTACATTAATTGTTCACTATTATGATAATTACTGCATTATCATTGTGTCATACTTAAATAAACTTATTTTATGTCTAAAAATTATAAATAAAATATAATTATGTATGAAATCATTTTATCTTTCTAATTAATATTTATAGTCTAAAATCCAACATATATAACCCTATGTAAAAATTGTTTTTTTAAAAGATATATGCTTTTGTCATTTTTGTATTCATTTTAACTTAATTAAAATAAAGTGTCCCTATCACTTACAAGTGGCACCATGGGGTCTCAAAATCGACCCAAAGATTCCAATGGTCTGAAATGTATCAACTAATAAGGTTAGGACACGTTTTAGGGTAATTTAGTATTATTATGATATTATTTTGTTTAACACTTATTTACCAGATTTACACTTAATCATGGTAAATAAAATATTTACCAAAGTAATTATTCAAAATGTCTAAAAATAAAAGTTACCTATTTACAAAATTTGGACATCCTGATTCCAAATATGGAATCCATTTTTTCAAATTCAAAACATATAAGTGGCAGAAATTAATTTAAAATTAATTCCTGCTGTCAAAACAATAAGCGTGTTTTTAAGATATAATAGCTATCAAAAGATTGAAACTTGTTTATGTTTGGCTTAATTGAGAAATTATGTCCAATGACCAACATTTTATTAAATGGTAAAAATATATTCTAAATATACTTTAAAACCACTAAAATTCATAATTTATCACTATGAATAATTTTGATTAAAAAAGTTGATAGTAATTAAAATTTAGTAATTTTCACTATTCATCAAAATATTAAAGTTATCTGAAAAGTACCAAAATTTCACCTTAGGCTAAATTCGATACTCTGAATCCAAAAATGAAGTACATTTTGAGAGATAAAATTTCTAAAATTTCAAAAATTATGTATTACTATTTATAACGGCTAGTTTGATTAGTTGCAGTGTGTGTTAGAACTTTATGTTGCGTACAACACACGCTATTGCATTATTCAAATAGAAGAATACCATAGAATCATGGGCTGTTACATTATCCCCTCCTTCAAATAATTTCGTCCTCGAAATTTCTAGAATACTACCGCATGAGAAGACTCAGGTGGTTCTTCATGATATGTTTCTCGGGTTCCCACGTTGCCTCTTCTATCTTATGGTTTCTCCACAAAACTTTTACCAGACGCGTCGTCCGATTTCTCTGTACTTGTTCTCTCGTATCAATAATCATGACGGGTTCTTCGCAATAAGACAGATCAGGTTCCAGTTCTAATTCCTCATAAGTGAGTACATGCATTGGGCCAGGCATGTATTTCCTCAATAGAGATACGTGGAACACATCGTGAACTTTGGAGAGACTTGGCAGCATTGCCAATCGGTAGGCTATAGCCCCAATTCGTTCTAGAATTTCGAAAGATCCAATGTACCTGGGACTCAATTTAGCTTTCTTACCAAAACGTATGACTCCCTTCAATGGAGATACCTTCAAGAAAACATGATCACCGACTTGAAAATCGAAATCCTTTCTTCAATTATCAGCATAGCTCTTCTGCCTACTTTGAGCTGCTTTGATGGGATTTTGGATTACCTTCACCTTTTCCATCGTTTCCTCCACTAGTTCTGGACCTACAAATTTTCTTTCACCAACGTCATCCCAATAGGTTGGTGCGCGACATCTCTTTCCGTATAACGCTTCATATGGTGCCATATGAATACTCGAATGGAAGATATTGTTATAGGAAAATTCTACCAGAGGTAAATATTGATCCCACATACCCTGAAAGTAAAGTGTGCAGGATCTCAACATGTCTTCTAAGGTTTGAATAGTTCGTTCTGATTGTCCATCTGTTTGAGGGTGGTAGGCAGTGCTCAAATGATGTTCAGTATCTAGGGATTTCGGATGACTTTTCCATAATCTTGAAGTAAAACGGGGATCACGATCCGAAATAATCGATAGGGGTACTCCATGAAGTCTCACAACTTCATTAATATATAGTCGTTCTACACGTTCTAGTGGTAGATCTTCTTTTATAGCAAGAAAATGTGCTGACTTGGTAAAATGATCAACAATAACCCATATTGCAGCATTCCTTCTATGATTCTTTGGTAGCCCCATGACAAAGTCCATCGTAATATTGTCCCATTCCCACTTCGGTATGGGAAGAGGTTGCATGACTCCTCCAGGCTGTTGCCTTCCATCATTCACTTGTTGACAAACCATACATCTTGACACAAAATCAGCAATATCCCTCTTCATGTTGCCCCACCAAAAATGTTCCTTCAAATCTCAATACATTTTGGTGCTCCAATGGTGTATAGAGAAATTGGAACTATGAGCATCATCCAGCAATTCCCTTTTTAGATCAGGTTTATCGGGAACACAATGTCTCCTCCCGAATTTCAAAATTCCTTCTTCATACCCAAAGTCTCTCAATCTACCATCATTGACAGCTTTAATCTTCTTTTGGAATTCTTCATCATCGGTCTAAGAACTCTTAATCCTTTCTAGTAAAGATGGATTGGCAACCATTTGAAAAATCATTGATGTTTCACCTTCCCTGGATATTCCCATGTCCATCTTCACTAGATCCATGAAAATTGGATCCCTTTCAATTCTCATATTGTTCAAAACTCCATGATCTTTTTTTCTCAAAGCATCTGCCACCTTTTTTGCCTTCCCCGGGTGGTAGTGTATCGTGAAATCATAATATTTGAGTAATTAAAGCCATCTCATTTGCCTCACGTTGAGTTCATTTTGTGAGAAAATATACTTCAAACTCTTATGATCAGTATAAATCTCACATTTTTCACCATAGAGGTAGTGCCTCCATATCTACAAAGAAAATATCATAGCTGCTAACTCAAGATCATGTGTATGATAGTTTTTCTCATGAATTTTTAATTGTCATGATGCATAGGCAATAACCCTATCATTCTTCATAAGGACACAACCAAGTCCTTTCTTCGATGAATCACTATAAATAACGAACCCATCATTCCCCGATGATAGAGTCAATATAGGAGCATTGAATAATATTCACTTCAATTCTTCGAAACATTCTTCACACTCTTTTTTACAAACAAATTTAACCCCTTTACGTGTGAGCTTCATTAATGGTTTATCCAATTGGGAAACATTCTGGACTAAACGTTGATAATAACCTGCCAAACCAATATAACTATGTACCTCAGTTATAATCATAGGTACTGGCCATTCTTGGATTGCCTTGGTCTTAAAAGGTTCAACTGAGATTCCATCTTTAGAGAAAATATGGCCAAGAAAAGAAATCTCATGAAGCCATAATTCACACTTGCTAAACTTTCCATATAATTCATGTCTTCTCAGAGTCTTCAGGATAACACACAAGTGATTTTCATGATCTTCGTAGCTTTTGGAGTATTCCAAGATATCATCAATAAATACCACCAAAAATTCATCGAAATATTCCTTGAAAACTCTATTCATAAGATCCATGAATACAGAGGGTGCATTAGTCAATCCAAAAGGCATTATAGTAAACTCGTAATGCTCGTACCTAGTTCAAAATGTTGTCTTCAGAATGTCTTCCATTTTCACACACAACTGATGGTATCCATATCGAAGGTAAATCTTTGAAAAGTATTGATCTCCATGTAGTTGGTCAAAAAAATCATCAATACGAGGTAGGGGATACTTGTTCTTTATTGTTATTGCATTGATCTCCCTATAGTCGATACATAACCTCATAGATCCATCTTTCATTTTAACAAAAAGAACAGGGGTTCCCCATCGAGAAACACTAGGGAAAATAAATCCCATATTACTCAATTCCTCTAGTTTCTTCTTTAGTTCAACTAATTCTACAGTGTCCATTCTATAAGGGGTCTTTGATATGGGCCTTTATCCAGGAATTAAATCAATAGAAAACTCAACTTCTCGTTCTGGAGGATGTCCCGGTAAATCTTCCATAAATACATCTACATATTCTTTCACAACAGTTACATCATCTATTTGAACATTAATTTCCTCACCCACAATCATTTCATTCTCTTCCTCCACAATAATTCAATTTAGTTGAGCTACTGGGGGTGGGTCTAGATAAGAATTAGGTGGTGACGATTCTACTCTAAAGATAAGGTTTTCCTTATTATGATCATCAAAAATTGTAACCTCCTTCTTATTACATTAAATATTCGCATCATAATATTAAATCCAATCCATACCGAGGATTATATCAAAATCAATCATAGGTATGACGATGAGATCAGCAGATAAAGAACATGTATGTGCTCTAATGGGTACTGATTCCCAAAAATTTGTTGCAATGATACATCCCTTAGGAGTTTTAACTGACAATTACCTTGTTAAATCAAATTGGAAATATCTAATTTTCTTAGAAAACTGGGAAGATATGAAACAATGCGATGATCCAGAATCAAATAATGCATTTGCTAAACTTCAGGAAACCATTAAATTACCTGCAACCACGTCTTTTAGAACTTCTACCTCAACAGTAGTGATAGAAAAAGCTTGGACGTGATCCCTTGTCCTTTTCTGAGGTATGTTCCCCTGACGATTAGGACATTCATATCCATAATGTCCCATATCCATGAAATTGTAGCATTGAAAATTGGTAGCTTCCTTCTTCCCTTTCCATTCACGATCTTGGTGGCCTTTTCACCACACTTGTAACAGACACCCATTCCCTTCAAGCAAGTGCCGGGGTATTTCTTCCCACATTTACCACAGGATGGATATTCAACCTTTCCCCTCTTCCACTTATTTCCATTCCCAGATTGATCTACAGATCTCTTCTTCTATTTATTTTCTTTAAATTCATAAGACTTAGAGAATTCCTTTTCTGTTTTGATGGCACATGAGACAATGTATTCGTACGACGATAAGGATTGTGAGACTAATGCTCGATGGAGAAATAGTTTTAACCCATCAAAGAAACGATCAATCTTACTTCTTGGGTTACGTATATAATCTCCAGAATACCATGCTAACCTTGTAATGTTATCCTCATACTTTGCAACATTCTCATCCTCCTTTTGTCTCAGACTCAGAAATGGCCTTTCCATATCAGCTCGATGGTCATGAGGAATGTTTTTTTTCTAAAAACAGATCTTTGAACTCCCTCCATTACATATTTGATACTTCATCATCTTCCTTCATGTTTTGAATCAATGACCACCATTGATCAGCATCTCCAGTGAGGCGGTAAACTGCCATGATAACTTTTTCCCTTTCACTACTCCCCAAAGCCTGAAATATTTTCTCTAGAGAATTTATCCATTGCTCAGATACTAAGGGATTTGTAATCCCATTGAACGTTGGTGGTTGTTTCCTCATAAAGAGATCTAACATTGATCCTCCATGCTGCGGATCAAGGTGCTCCATACGGGTAAGGTTATTATTCATAAACTGAGTGAGTTGTCCTAGTATGGTGATTAGCTTATCGGCACCAGTTGCATCACCATCTCCACTATAATTATCTTGAGAAGGAGGGAAATCCCTACATGGAGTGTGTGCATTGATACGGTTTCCATTTCTTCCACTAGGCACCATTTCTAAACAATGGCATAAAATAGATCAGATTATGAATCAAAATATATAATCTCATACTTATTAAACAGTTAACATAATTTGAACTATTTTTGGGAATAATCCATAATCATAAAAATGTTTTCTTTGAGGAAGTATATACTCATAAACCCTTCATAATTATTTATAAAGAAAATGAGTTTTATCCTAAGCATATCCCCCGTGAGTGTCGTAACCAAGAGTGCGGAAAGGCCCATTATCATGCACCAATTCCTGTTCGAGTCTAGCTCAAAGCGGTGTTTTCGGGTTTTACCCCTAGGTACATCTGTGCCAGAGCTTCCTCCACCTGCTCATATCAAGACATGGATGTATTTCTCAGAAAACACACAAAATATCTAAAATACCAAAATTCTAGGAAGTCCTTCTATACTAATCCTCAAAGTTCATCTTAGGTATATGTGCTCTAATCAGAGTTTATCTAAATCTAGCATCCAAGGTTTGTACTAAACTTCCTCTGATACCAACTATAACGCCCCGACCCCAGTTACCTAGAGTCGGTGCATTATTACATAACATTGGCATGATCACAAGAAAGATCAAATCTCAAAAGACTAATTGGTTTAGTAGCCTTGGAAACACTAGATATATTCATAATGTTTTACATTACATCATAAAGTGAAAAACTATTACAACAACATATTGTCTCCATAGTCCACACTATTATCCCCTCATAATATCCCTGCAGGTCATTCATAATTTACTTCTTCACATCCTTGGAAAAATAAATCATAGAAAATGGGTGAGCTCAAATTCTCGGTTAGGATAACAATATAGCGAAAACATTCATAAATAAGAATAAACATTTAAGGCAATGTATAACTAAAACAGAAGCCTTTTAAACTTGAACTTCAACATATTATGGAAAAAATAAAATGAAATAATTCCATTTACTTATTCACATGGATATTCTAATAACTGAATAATCACATGAAATATCAATAACCACTTTCATAATGATGGAATGCATAATGCCAGACTATCATAACCACATGGCCAAGGCCTCATGCCAAGACTAAAAATAAGATTTTTTCAAGGCCTTGTGCCAAGAAACTAGTTTGTTTCATGAGACCTACTGATGCATCGGGGATCTATAGCGGGCTCCACCCATCAGATATTAAGTCCAATGCATTCCCATATGAAAAGGAATAAATATAACATAAACATTCGTATTAAAACTAGCATACGAAATGTCAATACATTCACCATAAACCATGAATGGTATAAAAATTGCACATCTACATTCAAAAAAATCACAAAACCTTTAATAAAATATAGAAGTTTTGTATCATAATAAATCAAATTCAAATAAACGTTAAATCCATCAAAGGATGTTGACATAGATGAAATCAAAACTCTTTTTAGAGAAATATATCTTTCTATTTTGAAATCATTTAACAGCCATATATTTATAAAATAAAAAAATTTCTTTGAAAATATTCTTATAATATTTTAAGGGAATCTTTGAAGATTTTATAATGGCGGAAAATAGCCACACCCGCTGTACAAGTTAAAAAAACATTCTTACCTTAATTCTGTCGAAAAGGTTAAAAAGAAGCTTGTTTGGAAAACGACAAAAATTTTCCTTTATAAACCACTTATAAAAAGTAAAACAAGGGTATAAATGACTTTAACACATATTTTTGTAAATAGTAAAAAAAGTTTGAAATACATTTTTAAGAAACATGGATGTGGATGATAAAGAGATCCTATTAGATTATTACGTATAAATAACCTCGGATAATAAAGAGATTGCAAAATAAACCCTTAGCTTGTACTTTTCCTTGGTTGGGGTAGGTTAACCTCTTGTATAATGGTGAAATAATTGTTATTAAATTATACAAGAATCATATACATTAATATGATATCATATATGATCTTTTAACAATTATTTGTTAATAATATCATTGTATTATCGTTGTTCTGTGTGTTAACTTACTCGTTTTATTTTATATGTTTTGTTACGTAAGTCGTGTTTGTCATGGATAGGTTGTATCTTAATCATATCTAGAATTATATCAAGTCCTTTGATACTATTATTAATCATCAAATGAGAATTATACTTTAATGGATATGATGGAAAATGATTCTTATCGCGTTCGTGGAGACGGTAGTCCGTACGTACGAACGAGTGACAATATCATTATTTTGATATTAAAATAATATATAATTGGATGGTATAACATATATAAAGAATCATTATCATTTTATATTTATTGTTTAAATGAGTTACACATCATTATTATACCAATCCAAATGATAATTTATTGAATAACAATTACACCATGACGTGGAGACGGTAAGCCGTACGTACGCATGTATGGTGACATGTTATTCAAAGGATGGATAGAATACTGAATATGGTTATACCATATTTATAATAACATCACAGTATATATAGGATACTGGAGTTATTATTTTATAATGGTAATAACAAAGAAGGAAGAAGTGGAAGAAGAAAGGAACTTGAAAAAATGTGGTGAAATCATTACCTCTTCTTTGGGTTCTTCCTTTTGATTTGATCAAAAGGGCTCCTTAAGCTGGCTTTCTGACTAATGGAAGGCCTCTAAGATGAATTTAGGGATGTTGAGAGAGTATTTGGGCAGAGTTTGGCCGAACCAAAATGCTTTTAAGGTGTGAGTTAATGAGAAGGGAGAGTGCCCTTTTATAAGAGGGGTGAGGGGAACCTTGGAAAAGCTAGAAATATTATTTTATAATAAATTCATATTCGGATTAAAATGGCTTAAAAGTGGACTATTTAATGTTTATGGTGGGTATAGGTCGAAAACCACTCATCCAATAGAATTTAGATAGGTTTTGTTCATTATACTAACCTTATCTTTAAGTATTAACTCTTAGTTAATTAGTTTTACTTTTAGAATGTCTCTTTGTATTTTTATATTATATGGTTAATAAACTTACTATATACATCCAAAATACCCCCAAGTTGTACATTAATGATACACCTATCATTATATAAGTCTCTTGGCCGAACCTTATATTTTTAGGAATTTAATATCAATTAATAAAATAATTTTTGTTTTAAAAACTCTTTTGAGGCAATTTTGAGACTATTCAATAGTTGATTTTTGTAAATATCATAACAGAATTATTTCTTTGAAAAAAGTCGATTAAATCAATACTAAAATGTCATATTATCCTATAAAATTAGTTTAATTCATTAAAAGTCTCAAATTATATTTATTTTGGTATTTATAATATCAATTACTTTAATTTTTCACTATTATGATAATTACTACATCATCATTGTGTCATAAATAATTTACATTATATAATGTATAAAAATTATAAATAAAATATAATTATGTAGGAAATCGTTTTATCTTTCTAATTAATATTTATAGTTAAAAATCTAACATATATAACCCTATGTAAAAAAATATTTCTAAAAGATATATGCTTCTGTCATTTTTGTATTCATTTTAACTTAATTAAAATAAAGTGTCCCTATCACTTACAAGTGGCACCATGGGGTCCCAAAATAGACCCAAAGATGACCATGGTTGGAAATGTATCAACCAATAAGGTTAAGACACGTTTTAGGGTAATTTAGTATTATTATAATATTATTTGTTTTAACCCTTATTTACCGGATTTATCCTTAACCATGGTAAATAAAATATTTACCGAAGTAATTATTCAAAATGTCTAAAAATAAAAGTTAACTATTTACACAATTTGGACATCCTGATTCCAAATATGGAATCCATTTTTCCATGTTCAAAACACAGAAGTGGCAGAAATTAATTTAAAATTAATTCCCGTTGTCAAAACAAAAAGCGTGTTTTTAAGATATAATAACTATCAAAAGATTGATACTTGTTTATGTTCGGATTAATTGTGAAATTATTTCCAATGACCAACATTGTATTAAATGGTAAAAATTTATACTTATTATACTTTAAAACCACTAAAATTCATAATTTATCATTATTTTGATTAAAAAAGTGGGTTTTTATTAAAATTTAGTAATTTCACTATTCATCAAAATATTAAAGTTATCCGAAAAGTACGAAAACTATACCTTAGGATAAATTTGATACTCAGAATCCAAAACTAAAGTCCATTTTGAGAGATAAAATTTCTAAAATTTCAAAAAGTATGTATTACTATTTATAACGGCTAGTTTGATTAGTTGCGGTGTGTGGTAGAACTCGATGTTGCGTACAACACACGCTATTGAATTATTCAAAGAGAAGCATACCATAGAAGATTGGGGTGTTACAACTCATCTTATAAGGGATTCTTGTCTATCTAATTGATGAAAAAATGTATCCATCATTCAACCATCTAGATAATGTATAGGATTCAATGGTGATTGTGTAAGGAATGATAAAGGGGGTTATCAAATGCATGGAATTATCCATAATCCATTTATTCCAATGTGACATCTGTTACAACTCTCCAACACCATATATTTGAATACCCATAAAACCTGAGGTCAACTATAAGGGTAAAAATATTGTAGAAAAATTTTCCCAATGAATACAGTGCCTGAGAATTATTAGTTTTCCAATTAATTTTTTCAAGAAACACATCAATATACTAAATAGAGCATAGAATTTAATACCCCTAATATATTTCTAAGGGAAAATAATTTTTTTACCAAAATCATTTTCAAAACTAATGTAATTATCCAAGTACATTTTCTATAGTCCTAATAGACCTTTAAAGCATTGGTTTCCATATGAAAAAACATTAATAACCATTTGAAATGCTTCAGATACCAAATATCTATATTGATAACATTTTGGAATAAAAAAATAATTTCAAATAATCAAGGTTTTAGAAAATTAACATTCAATAAAGGTTACCATTTATATTCATGTGAACCTATAATGGAAAGCCCCACGTACATTGGAATTAACCAAATCCTATAGTCTAATATATAGTAAACGATATTAATTTCAATGTATTAATCAATTAATATAAGTGAGTATCACAATTAAACACAATAGGTATCACATAAGCACCAAAACCATAAAGAGGCCAAAAACTCATACAAATTATAATCCACATATCACTAAATTTCAGCAAACCCAAACAAGAAAAAATATATTTTGAAACATGAAAATATATTTTAAATTCATCTTTTAATATAATCAATTATCTTGTATACATATAATTTAGATAAATAAAGGCATAACTATAAACACCCTTTGAAACCCCCTTTTTAATCATACCTCCAACATAAAAAATCATAAACAATTCATTTTAGTAAAAAGAAGATTTAATAATAGAATAAAAATTCATGTTGGAAGGATATAGAATCACATGGATTTTTTAGAATGGAAATAGAAAAAAAACACCTATATCAATGGGAATAAAATTGAATGATATTGTCGTAAGAGGGGAAAAAAGGACCAAGAAAAATACTACTCACCCTAACATAAAAAGAAATAACCCACAGATGCTAACACTCACTCTAGTGTTTGGCCCAGAAGGGTACATGCCTTTTGATAATAAGGATGCAAGATAGAAAAATGATAAGTGAGTGAAATCAAGACAATATTTAAAGAAGAAACACCATGATCCAAGGAGGTGAATTAAGGAATGAAGTAGATCCAAAGTGAGAGAGATTTGGTATCCCATTCATGTGATAAGGTCGAATGGGGGAGGAGGGGAGTTGATAGAGGTTTTATTTTTATGATGGAATACTTGGAAATTTAAATTATTGACATTCTAGGAATGTCCTATTTTCATTTTTCATGGTTTTCCAATATAGGAATCAACCATTCATTTCCTATTGGAAATACACCAAAGCCTAACACATTCACATATCACCTCCAAGGAACTGAACTCAATCTATGGAAAATGATTATTCAATGTCTTTAGACGTCCCCACACACTTTTCACATCGTTTCCTCTAACCATTTATAATCCATGTTGTAACATCCCAAATTCGGGTTCCACCTAAAGGTTCCCCGTACCGGGTTGGCCACATGGCCTCAAGCACATTTACCTGAATGCCAAAGGCTGAAAACTAGTAGCAACGGCCTTGGCTGTGATTTTGAAGAAACTATTCCCTCATTTGTAGAGTAAAAACATTGGAAACAAGTAGTGAACAACATTGGAAGTAGTAATACCATAAAAGAAAAGTAAACATCGTAAGACTTATAGTAATACAATAATAACAGAATATATAAATGATTCTTGTCACTTGTATTGAATAAAAAATCCAAACAAGTAACAATGCTGGAAATACAATACTAAAACCAAAGTACAAAAAAGTGGTAAACTCAAATAGCATCACAAGCTGCAACATGGTCTCATTCTCTCTCGCTCCAATAGCAATCAAGTACCTGATGAAGAAGGGTGATTTCCCTTATCTATACATGCAACCATTTAATCTGTTTGGGTCCAAAATCATGACCCAAATAGAGTGTATGATGAATCCCTGTAGGCAAACACCAAATTATATGTGCCAAACTTTTAGTGAATATATATTGTAGGTAATTAGCAGGAATGAAACAATAAAATAGGAAGTACTCAAAAGTAAACAATTATATAGTTTCCAATTTCTGTCATTTTATTTTACTATTCATCATTTAAATCATGTAAACCTTGGGATCTAGCCTAATATCTAAATCTCTTGTATAATAGTAACAATTGACCTCTCGGAAGACCATCCCAAAAATTACAGGACCAACTCCAGGATTGTGATTTTTCTTGGAATACATTCCATAATCATTCAATCATTCATAAAAAAACCCTCTATGAAAAATCTCTTAGTCTAACTCCTTTGGTTTAACATAGCACTAATCATTTAAAAATGAACACCTAGGCTTATCTCATGGTTAATACCCTTGGGTCAATATGGAATCAATATTTTAAAAATGACCTTCGGGAAGCTC
Source organism: Viscum album (assembly GCA_963277665.1). NCBI lineage: Eukaryota > Viridiplantae > Streptophyta > Magnoliopsida > Santalales > Viscaceae > Viscum > Viscum album. The sequence goes on from OY728143.1 coordinate 230,880,805, forward strand.
TCATGGTCAATACCCCATAGGTCAACATAGACAAATTAGTCATAAATGACCTTCTGGGTAGCTATCACGGTTAATACTCCTAGGTAACATTCTACACCAAGGCTCTCACGGTCTTGTGTAATAAACCCGTAACACCCCATAGTTTTCCTGGTCCAAGGATCTCGTGATCCATAGGAAAAACAGTGCACATATCATAACAAGGCAACACATGTAATCTATAACTAATACATTTATGATATTCACAAGCATAACACATTAAATTCATATATTCAAATCAACCTCCATACTAAACAACTCAAAGCATGGAAACAAGGTATGCCTCATATGCAACCTAGGCCAAACTTCCATAAACAATCAAACTAGGGAAACACACCCATGGGGTGTCCCGTAAACAAGGCATCTAATCTTATGCATATGTAATAACCCTGTTTCAATCAATTATACCATAGTAGGTAAATAATAGGGTCAAATTCCCAATCAGGATATACCCCAAACGTGGTTATGCAGCACTTTCAGAATATATAATCCAATGACGAACAATAAAAGGAATAAACCTCCTACCTTGATTTCGTACGATCAACACTATTGAACGTCGTCCCATGAATCAGACTAGAACAACATAAATCTACAAAAATGTGAAAAAAGTTCAACCTTATGTTGCTCACAAGAGAGGATGAATCAAGAACAAAGGCTCTGGGGGAATTAAAAACACACTGGTGGGATTCCAATGCACCGAACAACATCTCAATCGGAAATCTGACAGAGAATCGGTAGGGTATCAAAGTTATTTGGTTATTCTTCACTCTCTTGAATTAACTGAGGGGAGAATAAATAAGATATAGACATTAGATGAAACCCACCTCTGATTCATTAAATAAAATGAAAATTACATGGCATTTTCATTATATGTACACGTCATGTATTAGCCTCAACCATCCCCCACATTAGGCAGTCTACCAGGTCACCTACATGGCCATACACATTTCCCTTGGACGGATAGTATGCGGCTGTACTTCGTACCCAGGTATATGGTGCTGAATCCAATATACATGGCGTGTACATAGAAAATTTACATTTCTTCATTTTTCTTCAAAAATAACCCGAATTCAAGATCCATACGAGAAACGAAGATATTGTTTTTTAACAACTTCCCGCCATAAAGCAGTTACGTCCCAAATTTCTATTCCAAAGGTGGTGAAGAAGAATATTAAAACAACTCTATCCACTGTGATCGTACATCAGCCTCCCTCTCTTAAGTCTCATCCCATACTCACTAATGCTTCCATAACACCCATACCAGAGGAATAGATCAACCACAAAGAACCTTCAAACTATGATCCTCAATCCGAATGTTGTGATCCTTGAAGAAAGAATCCACCTAAAAATAAACCTCCTCAGGTTGAAAAACATGCTACGGGTCGTAAAAGTTACCCCATAGCTAAGAAACGTGAAAGATGTCGTGCATGTCCAGGTACCTATGAGGTAACTGTAACCGATAGGAAACCGACTCAACTCTCACTAAAACCTCAAATGGTCTGGCGTATCTTGGTGAATGTTTCCTCTATCTCTTATTCCTCTAATTTCCTAACCTCGGTGTGACATGTAAGACAAACTGATCTCCGACCACAATCTCTTGAAGGCATATTCATCGATTAGAAAAATATTTCTATTGAGACTGTGTAGTAGTCCTCCTCTTCTGATTTAACCACACCTACTCTGTGGTATCTTGGAAAAGACGAGGGGCTAGAATAGCTACCTATCCTGCCTCCATCCAACATAGGTGTGATCGACATGGCCTGTTTTACAAATCCTTATAGTGTTTAATTTGAATCATTTCCTGAAAACATTTATTGTAGGAAAAATCCAATAGGGATATGTGTCTCTCCAAAGAGACCCCAAAATCCAACATACATGCTAAAAGCATGTCTTCTAAAACCTGACTCATTCATTCAGAATGGCCATCTATTTGGGGATGGTATGTTTTACTCAGAAGTACATGTGTACCTAAATCCCTCTATAGTCCCTACCAGACACGAGAAGTAAATTGGGTATCCCTTTCTGAAATGATACAGTATAGAACCCCATGAAAATGTACATTATCTTGGTTGTTCATCCTTCATAGATCATCAAAACTGAATGTTTCCTTGAACAGTAAGAAATTTAAAACCTTTGTGAGTTTGTCGATAACAACACAAATCGCATCATTCACTCGAGGTGAACTTTGTAAACCCATCAAATAATCCATCATGACATCATTCCACTTTCACTTGGGAATGGGTAACTTCTATAAAATCCCTTCAGGTTGTTGATCCTCCACCATCACCTACGGAAATGTGGAATACCTCATAACAAAACCAACTCCATCCCTCTTCATCTCTTTCCAATAATACTAATGGTGTAGATCTCGATGCAAATTCGTGACACCATGATTGGATTCTCATGTAGAATCATGAAAATCTCACATCAACTCCCCATGTATGTCTGTTGACACCTATACATGTCCATGAAAATGAAAGACCTCATCACTGCCTACGGTCCACCCATGAGTAGGGTCCTCACCTTACACACTCTCCCGTAGGAAATGGCCTTTATAATATAATATTTTCCTCATTCACACTCGATCTAGTATACAAGAGTAATCATCTATAGAAGAATGAAAGTTCTACCCCTCTTTGTCGTGCACCTCCAAATGCATCTCAATGAATATAGCCATAAGCTTCCACACATTGCGGGCCTCCTAAACTACATGTATCTGAGTCCTCATACTTAATGCTTCAGCCAATGCATTGCATTTCCCAGGCGTATAAGAAAGTTCAAAGTCAAAGGACTGAAGATACTCAACCAACCTTTTCTATCTCAAATTTAGATAACGCTAACTAAAGTTATACTTGAGATATTTGTGGTTATTGTATACCACAAAATGTTATACTAAAAGATAATGTCTCCAACATCATAAAGCATCCAAAACTCTAGCTAAATCAAGATTGTGCATTGGGTAATTCCTCTCGTGTGGCCTCAACTACTGAGACTCATACGCAACAACTCTTTACCCTTTCATAATCACTTCTCCCTTCTCGATACCTGATGTATCGCAGTATACAATGTAAATATTTCCCAACTCCATAAAAATCAGTATCGGTGACAAAGTCAACATCCCATTTAGTTCCTGAAAGGTTGAATCCCAGGAATCTATCCACAAGTACATTTCACCCTTCATAGTCAGTCCTGTTAGTGGCATTGTAAAGCGTGAAAATTCATGTATAAAGTGATCATAGTAACCATCTAACCCCATAAAACATTGTACCTCAAAGATGTTCTTTGCCTAATCCTAGTAAACAATATCTCAGTGTACTCAATATGATCTCAAGATTGATGGAATGGTCGTGTCGAGTGTGAGAGTACTCTATGATATCGTCCATGAAGACCACCAAAAAATAATCCAAGTAAGGACGGAACACTCTGTTCCCCAGTTCCAAAAAAACGGTCGGCATGTTCATGATACCGAACGACATAACCAAATAGTCATATAGATCATACCTGCTCCTAAAGGATGTACGTGGTATATCTAATGTTATAACACACAAATGATGACAAATAGATCTCAATTCGATCTTCATGAAAACCCGGTCTCCTCGAAGATGATCAAAGAGATCATCAATCCTCAGTAAATGATATCGTTTATTAACTATAAAATGGTTCTGCTTTCGATAATCCACATAATGTCTAAGGCTATTGTCTTCCTTATTCACAAATAGGACGGACAAACCCCATGGAGGAGTACTAGGTTGGATGAAACCTTTTTCCTACAACTCCTCTAACTACTTCTTGAGCTCTTGTAACTATGGTGTAGACATCTATAAGGAAGAATGGACACCGATGCCGATCCTGGAACAAACTCAATAGAGAAATTATCCTATTTCTTTGTAAGTAAACCGAAAAATTCGTCTACATAGACATATCGAAAATTATCCACCACTTGAGGAAAGACCATCTGTGAATTCCCATGGTCATCCGGATATAAACTAAAAAACCGAGAAGTAATTCCACTCAACCCATGATGCTTAGGTCCATATCTTCTCTCCAATACATCCCATTCTCCCTTGTGTAGAGATGATTCTCCCTATAGTGACTGGAAACTCACCATGGGGCAATAGAAGTCAAAAAAAATTTGAATGGAGACTAACCAGTTCATTCCAATAATGAAATCAAAGCCATGCATCTCTAAGACATAGAGGTCCCATAAAAGGTGACACCCACCAACCTCAAGAAGGAACTCCTTACACTGATGTGAACTAGCAATCCTAATCCCCAATGAAGTGTCTAAATTCATAATATCCTCAGAAGAAAAGATGTGGAGACAATGTTTCTCCACAAAGGAAATAGATATAAAACAATGGGAAGCCCCTGCATCAAAAAGAGTTAAAGATAAAACTTAGTAAACTTGAATCGTACCTCCAACCATAGAGGGTATGAGATCTTTCTCATGCTGGGACTAATAAAATACAAATTTCTGACCTGTACCATGGCCTATAAACCTAGCCTGACTGCACTAAGATGATCCACCATGCGATCTCTAAAAACCTATCCTCTGGCTACCATGGCCATGACCGCCTCCTCAGCCGGAATGGTATGATGAACTCATGTTCCCTAACTAAGGATAAAATAGTGGTCATTCTCATGAATTTGGAGTCATAACAGACCCCCGATCACCAGCTGCTTGTGAGAAAAACTGGAAAAAATGCTAAATATGACGCATCTTTCCACTACATATGTAATCGAATGGGCCTCTCAGGCACTAAGGATTCATGTGTCCACTCTTCCCGTACTGGTAGAACCTCTCCAATCTACCTATAGATACATACCTGCTATTGGAATCACCGCGAGAAAGCTCCCTTCGACACATCCTACTATCAAACGAAGGAGTACTAGCCCTGGATGCCGAGCCGCCCTAGATTTTAGCTCCCAACTCCCTTAGATTGGGATCATTAATCAGCACCTAATTTACTATATCAGTCACCGAAGTCAGCCTAAAAACATTCACTTGCGGTCAAATGTCAAACTTGAGACCACCTTCAAATAGCGTAGCTAGTGATAACTCATCACCGCCCAAAATAAGTGTGATGTGCTGAAGATCTATGAAATGAGAAGTGTAATCCATCACTGAATGAGCACCCTGCTCCAAATTTAAGAAATCCCTGGCATGGTCCGCCCTCAACGTCTCAGGGTAGAATTATTCATAGAATATACTTTGAAACCCTTCCTAAGACATATCCCGATGATGTCCCACCTGTGAGATAATCTCCCACCATCTCGTTGAGGAATCCCATAGCATATATGTCTTGATCTTCACCCTCATCTCCATAGGCGTCTCCAGATGCTCGAAGATAGAATAAATGGCCTCCAACCATGAATATGCAGCCTATGATCATCTATCCCCTAAAAAAGTTGGAGGATTGTACTGCTGGAACACCCACATCAACTCTTCCATGGATGAGGCAGGATGTCGTGCTCCCTGAAATGTCTGGATGATCCTCAAAAAGAAATCACAAAACTATGCATCAGCACCTGCATTCAGTATAACGGCTGGTTCTAAGATGGGCATGATGGGAGGATTTGATTCAATTCCATGTTCTTCTATTTTCAATATCCGGCCATTGCCCTACACCTGGCATACAACTGAAGTACAACATGGTTTCATGACTCGATAATGTCAAGCACACTCCTCAGTTCATGATTATCAAGGACTACAATATATAAGTTCATGAAAGAAATACGAGAAGAAAATAATCAAGTTTTATGAAAGAAGGATACACAGTGTATATAACCACTAAAAAATGTGTTCCCTTAAGATTTAGCATAGGTTTGTACCTCTACCAACCTAGTCATGTAACCCCCCACACAAACGGCGTGTTCATCATCAGACACGGCATATACATAAATTTTTCCCTTCTACCCAGGTTCTTCAGCATGGCTAGAACAACACAGTTATCTCTCGGTGTAACACTACATTGTGTGTTCACCCTAGACATGGTGTGTACTAATTATTTTATATGCACCTGTGTAGTTAGTCACATGGATGGATACACATTCAATCACTACACTTTGTGTAAAATATAAAAAAGGTGTGTACCGCCGTAATTTCATCCATCTGTGTCGTTAGTCACACGGCTGGATACATAGTCTCTACAGAATATCATGTAATCCAAGTACAAGACATGTTCTACCAAGATCATATCATCCTCATGTATCTACTCACACAGTCAGTCACATGGTCAATGACTACATAGCTTGTACTTAAAAAAGATGTTTTTCCTGAACAAAAGATTAGATGGTGTGTGTTCATAACATCACACGTCGTGCTGTTAGAGATTCTAGACAGTAAGCCTCTAAAAATTCTCTAGAAACCTTAAAAACATAAAATTTTAGCCAGGGATTGAAAAAATTCAACACATGGGAGCCCATACTCCCCATGAATCAATATTTTACATCCTTATACATGTAATATCATAACTGAATTCAATAAAAGTTCAAACATGATCCACCAAATTCTGATCCCAAAGGGGCCATAACACCTCATAGAACAAAGTTTGGCGTCTATACAAATGAAATATTACATATACCTATACCCTATCAAAATATAAGGAATTTCTACCAAGGAATCTATGACAATATAATTCATATCTAGCACAACATATATCACAACATCATGCAATTAGTAATGCAGCCTAAATGGACTGAATAGAATTTATAACATGTGATCTCTTGTAAGTGCCTCTATGATGCGTGAGATAGCATACCCTCATCTCATCAGGGTGAAATAGAGATTTAACCATAATGATATCAATAATAATAGAATAAAGCAATTGTGTCACCCAATTGTGAAATCAAATCAACCCTAACATTTAAAAACCCAAAAAAATTACAATATTCATGGTAAGTTGGATTTTCCATGTACACAGGTTAGGTACTCTCAGACATAGCCTATTATAAACTAAATGTTCCTTTATATCCAGATCTATAGGATCCAAATAGTAAGGAAAAGAAGAAAATTAATCCATTGATACCACTTTGTAATGCCCTGAATCTGGGAGCCACCCAAAGGTGCCCCATACCAGATTGGTCATGTAACACCCCAGGTAAATAATGAATATTAAATTTTCATATTTATCCATATTTGTGAAGAAAATATTAATATGACTTTAAAGGGGACACTATGCTCGATGGCGTACCCAACACGCAACAACGAGTTTCTTGGGAATCTTACATTGCACTCTAATAATAAAATAATATTATTTCAAATGGTAGTTAACATGTAGCCGTTGTATTGGTGGGAATCGATAGAAATAACTAAAATATGATTATATATGTTTTTTTAAATGTTTTTACATTTATCCAATAAAATCTAAAGGCTTAAAATACGGAAAGAATTCAATTTTAGTCGTATATGCCCTACTTTTCACTAAAGGTTCACTAATCGCCTTTTAATGGAGAACTGTCATTAAATATTGTTTTGATCACTCTTATACATTCTTTTGGACTAAATAAAACTCTTATTAAGAATCGGGACATCAAATTTTACTTTGTGAAATTTTTGTATTTTTCCGATAAAGTTCATTTTTTTTAATTAATAGTGTAAAATGTTGTATTTTAATTCAAAACCACTTTTTAATCTAATTTGTTTATATGATTAGATTATATTTTGAATTGGTTTTAATGTTAAATTAGAAATTATTTTTACCATTAAATCCAATTGTGGTCGTTGGAATCAATTTCACTTTGAAATCAGACTTAAACTAGTGTCAATCTTTTGATACTTATTGTTTCATAAAACACGCTATTTGTCATGACAGCGGGAATTAATTATTAAATTTATTAATGTGACTTATATTTTCTGAATTTTGTAAAACTGACTTCATTTTTGAATTCAGAATATCAAATATAGCTTAGGGTGAATTTTGGGGATTTTTCTGAAAAACTTCAATTTTTTATGAATAGTAAAACCACTAAGTGGTACTTATAAAAACTGATTTTCCATTTAAATGAAATTTTTCCATAATTATGTTTTGATTTTCAAAAATCCGAAATACATGGTTGTCATTAAGAAGTAAAATGTGGTTCAATGAGATTAAAATAATTTTTTGGTGAATAGTAACTTATTAAGTTTTTAATCGCGATTAGTGGTAATTAGTGTAGTTTAATGTAAAAATAATGCTTTAATAAAATGAGATGAGATTGAAACATGTCTTACCCTCATTGGTTGTATCATGGCCGACCAATACAATCCATGGGTCAACTTGGGGACCCCATGGATCCACTTTGGTTGGGAAATGACATAAATAACATTTTATTTAATGTAAAAGTAAAATTGACACAAACATGATATGTTTTACTAAAACAATTTTTAAGTGGGGTTATAAAAGTCATTTTTTTGATTATAAATATTCATTGGAAATCTAAAAAGATTTCCTACATCATAGTATTTTTTATATAATTTTTAGACATTAAATAAATTAAATTATTTATGACATAATAATGATGCAGCGATGACATCATTATTTGACGATTTAAATAAAATGGAAAGATAATGTAAAATCTATGAACTACACATGTCCAAAACTTATTGGATGAGTGGATTTTGAAGCCTTATCACCTTATCCACGAATTATATAAATGTGGGACCTTTTGAAACCGAAACACATTTTCAAGTAAAGTAATATTTCATTACTTTCCAAAAGTGCCCCTCCTCTCCTCTTATAAAAGGCCCCCACCTCTACCTCATTTAACACACTACTCAAGCCTTTGGATCGGCCAACCCCTGACCATTTACTCTCTCCACATCCCTCTCCTCATCCTAGAGGATTTTATTTGGGCATAATACTTTCAAAGGAAGCCTTTAGGCTCAAATCAAAAAGAGTTACACTTTTAAAGGTAATTCATTCTCCCATGTTCATTTGTTTTATTTTGCTTCTACAACCCACTAAACTCTTTTTATTTACTTCTTTTGTAACAACACCAGTATCTTCAATATACTAGGATGTTGTTATAAGATTTATTCGAGCTACACTCTCACACAACTACATCAAATGGTTAAAGAACATACGGTTTCCGTGGATGGTGAAATTCTGCCTCCCGAAACGATGATTGTTCAATACTCATTTAACAACTTCAAAGGTGTCCATTATGATGTCACTATTTTTATATATGATATATAGTATGTTTATGTTTTATTTATGCTTCTGTATTTTTCATTTTTGTCTTACCATTATGGCTTCCATTATGGGTATACACGATATCTTCATTTAAGGAAGTGCGGACTACCGCCCCCTCAAAGTGATTTGATTCGTTAAATACCATATGTGGGATGTATAAAGAATGGAAATATGATATTATATATGACCTTATACTGGAATTATAATATACCTTTATATCATTATTATTCCATTCTATAAGATATGAAATAGAAATGAAAGTAGCGTTCATGTGTACGTACGGCTTACCGTCTCCATGAACGGTGCATTTCATTTCTTACCTATAAATGATTATGTAATGTTATAAATTCATGAAATTACGTGATATATATGACATATATGATATCTATATATTGAATACAATTCTGGATATAATAAACATTTGGCCACACGAACAACATGTAATTGTAAGAAGTCCACTTTCGACTTAAGAACCAAATATCTGCAAAACAAATATTATTAACTTAAATGATTACATAATGTTTATGACATGGTAATAAGTGGTATAAAAGTAATAATGAACTTGAAAAAGGTTCTTAAGGAATTATAAATTAACTCAAGTTTATTATTCAGGAGATTAAAGAACGATCGAGTCAAGTCGGACCTGAGGTAAGGGATCCTACTCCTCTCTTTCTTTTTAAGTATACACTTTTATGCCATTCCTTTTAAAGCTCATATTTCTTGTTATTGGGATGATCTTTTATATTACAATTACTGTAATTTTTATGTTCATGTGATGAGATACCCTATTCTCTCTCATCAATCCATTTTGGATGTTTTGAGTGGCGTCGTTAGGCTGTCGAATTTTCATAAGGGATTTTTCATCTCACTTTTATTCTCATGAGATTTATGGTACATTTGCCACAAATTCCATTGAGTGGTGTATGTACTGCCCATTATTATACTCTTTGTGTAATATAATTTCGTTTATAAGTATTTAAATCAATGATCTATTGTCCTTATTTCATTTGGTGTATGTTTTGAAATATACCCAAGTCAGTAAGGGAACCTTTCACCCTCCTCTTTTTTTAAAAGACTTGTTTTGTTGGGTCTTTTAATTTACAAATTTTTATGTTGGGATATGTTCTCATATACCCTTATTAATGTAAATTTTATGTCCAAGTGATGAGATACACTTTTTATCTCTCATCAACTCATTTTGATGTGATGCCGTTAGGCTGTCAAGGGAACTTTTTATCCCAATTTCGATTTCTTTGGGTTCAACATGTTGTCATTGAATATGTCATCCATTGAATATGTGTGAATGACCTTTTATTGTTTTACACTTAATATCCACTTACATTGGGTGTATTTATATTTGTCACACATATTTTTGAGATTGATTTGTCCTTAATTTAAGGATACCTTCTTTATAAGGGATTTCATCACATTTGACATTTCTATTGAGGGTTCATTGTTGTTATGCACCAATTCACTCTTATATGGTGTATATACTGTCCTTTGGATTATTATATCATGAATCCATTTATTCTAATGATATTATAAAGTTCTAACTAAATGTTATTCCTCAATTATTGTATTCAAGTGTCAATAATTTGGGTAAAACCCCTTTAACCAAAATATCGTTTTAAATGTTTTAATTATTTGTTCTTAATAATATCCATGTTTTCAAAATGGTTTTAAGGATTTATTTATATTTATATTAATGGTTTAAAATTTTAAGCTTCAAGGTGGTATGGGACACTTTGATTCAAAAATATCTTTATTAAATGTTTTAAATGGTTTTGAAAATGGTTTTGATAAAGGATTCTATTATGATATATTGTGATCTGGAAATGTTACCATTCATTTATATTGGTTTTATGTTTTTAAGATTTTATATTGGTACTTGGACATTTTAACGGGTGGTTACGTTATAAACCATATGACGGGTGGTGCCGTGAATACCAGGACGGGTGGTTACGTTATAACCTCCAATGCATTGAGTATGGAAGTCGGCCGTATGGCTATTCCATTAAGTATGTATGGAAATTGGCCGTATGGCTATTCCATTAAGTGATATGTGTGGAAGTCGACCGTATGGTTATTCCACTTAAGTATGTTTATGTCCCAAGTTACCTTTATATATGTTATGTGTTCTTTATATGGGTTTTATGGTAATCCTTTGGTTACAAAAAGGTAAGTAATTATATTTTATTCAGTGAAGAGTTTTTACTACTTCATAAAGGTGAAAAGTATTACATTGATAAAGTATACATGGTTTACTTTTTGTTTTGATAAACTAACAGTTTTTATTCTTTGTCTATCCCTTACTGATCTTCTTATGCTCATCCCAAGTTTTTTAGAAATGTTTTTCACAGGACATAGCGTGGAATAGGGTCAAGGATGGGATCAAGGGAATGTCGTGCTACCTAAAACATGAAATAGACATGTTTCTTTTGAAGAGTTTTTATTTTAGGGAAATTGAGTAGATGAGACTACTTTGTAATCTTTTGAGATGTAATAGTTATGTCCTAATTCTCTAAAACTCTAAACCTGAAAAGATCCTCAATGTGAATTATTAATTTAATTCAATTTTAAGTAAGGTTTAAGGCTGGGGCCTTATAGTTGGTATCAAAGGTCGGTTTAGATAACTTTAGAGGTTAGGGTATTTTCTAAGCATAAGTGACACTACCATAATGGTTAGGATTTCAGAAAGAGTCCTAGTTTTAGATAAATTGAATGAGTAAGTATATCTTAGTGTTTATCTTACTCATTAGTACATGATGGTTATGTTGATATACTTACACTTGCCTTTTTGGTTTTAGTAAATGGCTGGATCTAGTAGGCACCAAAGTGATAATGGGTTTGAAGGACACTGTGGTTGTTCTCTGATTAAGAGACTAGATGAGATGGGGGATTCAATGAGGAATCTCATGGTGGTTCTAAACCAACTATCAAGGAGTCATGATCAACCACTTAAACCTTGGTGAGTTCTCTAATGCATCATGTACGAGATGGACAACTCGATGTAGAAATTTAGGTAATAATTATTAAGGTAACCATTAGGGTTTATATGATCCTTACTTTTGAGGTAATTATGGGTTGTTATATGTTATGATGGAAAATTAAAGGAATGAGATAAACTTGAGGTTAAAATATGTTATGATCATATTTGTAGATTTTATCTCATTTTGGGGGAATGTTTTAAGAATTATATAGTTTTGGAAAAAGGACAACACAGAGACCGTGTGACAACCCGTCGCGTCGGACAAAGCTGCGGGAATCGAACCCACAACCAAAGTGTGACTGGTATTTATCGCCTACCACTGGACTACGTGAAGTCCCTGGTTATTTTGAATGATTCTTTCTGGTTATATGATTTTATGAATTAGGAGTAAGATGATTTTGGGTTATTTATGAAAATGATTAACCTATCATGGAGGATATGTGATTAGGTTAATTGCTTTTCAATACGGGACTTTAGGAGCAACTGATGTTGTTTGGAGATAAATGTTACGATTTAACTTGGAAGACTATGTGACTAAATCCTTCAAATATTTGGGTTTCAATCTTAGTTTGGTTTACTTTGAAGAATTTTATGGACAAATTGATTATGGAATGGTCCTCGTTGAACTTTGGGTTTTGTTGGACAAATTTTGGAGATTAAGAATAGATTTTTTTTTATAAAGGGTTATCCTTTTCTGGATTATCTGACCTTGTACTAACCTTTTTGGTTTTGGTTATGGTTAAGGTCTAAAGATATGTGAAGTATATAGTTCTCTTTTGTGGATTAGGTGATTCTCTAGAAGTTGATTATAGTACTCTTAATTTGAACAAGTCTTCTTAAATACTCGCCTTTTGGAGAAAATATGAGTTTGTGTAAGGAATCTAATAAAATTTGAGAGTCAAAATGATAAGTGATTATGTTTCCTTATGAATAAATTCCTCAATAAAAAGTAACTTAAAACAAAAATGTTGTCTATTAACTTTTCCTTCTGGGGAATCGAATACCGTTTAACCCATCACAAGTTTGTGATTTTCTCGTGGTTATCTTTCTCCTAAACATGTTTTCTATCACTCTCCATCAGAACATGACCCTTTGTTTTTTCCTCCATGTCCATGTTTTCATACTTGGAATCCTAGTATGGGTTAACTCGGGTGACCTTTGTACTTATCTTTCTTTATTTTAAAGTGTTTGTTTTACCGATCCTTGTTCCGATGTGGGACTTTCAAGGATGTTTCCAAGCCCAAATTTAAAATTGCGAGGACGCAATTCCCAAAAGGGGGGAAGGATGTAACACCCCAGGTAAATAATGAATATGACATTTTCATATTTATCCATATTTGTGAAGAAAATATTAATATGACTTTAAAGTGGACACTATGCTCGATGGCGTGCCCAACACACAACAACGAGTTTCTTGGGAATCTTACGTTGCACTCTAATAATAAAATAATATTATTTCAAATGGTAGTTAACATGTAGCCGTTGTATTGGCGTGAATGGATAGAAATAACTAAAATATGATTATATATGTTTTTTTAAATGTTTTTACATTTATCCAATAAAATCTAAAGGCTTAAAATACGGAAAAAATTCAATTTTAGGCGTATATATCCTAATTTTCACTAAAGGTTCACTTATCGCCTTTTAATGGAGAACTGTCATTAAATATAGTTTTGATCACTATTATACATTCTTTTGGACCAAATAAAACTCTTATTAAGAATCGGGACATCAAATTTTACTTTGTGTAATTTTTTGGTATTTTTCCGATAAAGTTCATTTTTTTAATGAATAGTGTAAAATGTTGTATTTTAATTCAAAACCACTTTTTAATATAATTTATTTATATGATTAGATTATATTTTGAATTGGTTTTAAAGTTAAATTAGAAATTATTTTTACCATTAAATCCAATAGTGGTCGTTGGAATCAATTTCACTTTGAAATCAGACTTAAACTAGTGTCAATCTTTTGATACTTATTGTTTCATAAAACACGCTATTTGTCATGACAGCGGGAATTAATTATTAAATTTATTAATGTGACTTATATGTTCTGAATTTTGTAAAACAGACTTCATTTTTGAATTCAGAATATCAAATATAGCTTAGGGTTAATTTTTGGGATTTTTCTGAAAAACTTCAATTTTTGATGAATAGTGAAACCACTAAGTGGTACTTATAAAAACTGATTTTCCGTTTAAATGAAATTTTTCCATCATTGTGTTTTGATTTTCAAAAATCCGATATACATGGTTGTCATTAAGAAGTAAAATGTTGTTCAATGAGATTAAAATAATTTTTTGGTGAATAGTAACTTATTAAGTTTTTAATCGCGATTAGTGGTAATTAGTGTAGTTTAAGGTAAAAATAATGCTTTAATAAAATGAGATGGGCTTGACACATGTCTTACCCTCATTGGTTGTATCATGGCCGACCAATACAAGCCATGGGTCAACTTGGGGACCCCATGGATCCACTTTGGTTGGGAAATGACATAAATAACATTTTATTTAATGTAAAAGTAAAATTGACACAAACATGATATGTTTTACTAAAACAATTTTTAAGTGGGGTTATACAAGTCATCTTTTTTATTATAAATATTCATTGGAAAGCTAAAAAGAGTTCCGACATCATAGTATTTATTTAATAATTTTTAGACATTAAATATATTAAATTATTTATGACATAATAATGATGCAGCGATGACTTCATTATTTGACGATTAAATTTATATGGAAAGATAATGTAAAATATATGCACTAAACATGTCCAAAACTTATTGGATGAGTGGATTTCGAAGCCTTATCACTTTATCCACGAATTAGATCAATGTGGGACCTTTTAAAACCGAAACACATTTTCAAATAAAGTAATATTTCTTTACTTTCCAAAAGTGCCCCTCCTCTCCTCTTATAAAAGGCCCCCACCTCTACCTCATTTAACACACTCCTCAAGCCTTTGGCTCGGCCAAACCCTGCCCATTTACTCTCTCCACATACCTCTCCTCATACTATAGCATTCCCTTTGGGCATAATCCTTTCAAAGGAAGCCTTTAGGCTCAAATCAAAAGAAGTTACACTTTTAAAGGTAATTCATTCTCTCATGTTCATTTGTTTTATTTTGCTTCTCCAACCCCCTAAACTCTTTTTATTTACTTCTTTTGTAACAACAACAGTATCTTCAATATACTAGGATGTTGTTATAAGATTTATTCGAGCTAAACTCTCACACAACTACATCAAATGGTTAATGAACATACGGTTTCCGTGGATGGTGAAATTCTGCCTCCCGAAACGATGATTGTTCAATACTCATTTAACACCTTCAAAGGTGGCCATTATGATGTCACTATTTTTATATATGATATATAATATGTTTATGTTTTATTTATGCTTCTGTATTTTTCATTTTTGTCTTACCTTTATGGCTTCCATTATGGGTATACGTGATATCTTCATTTAAGGAAGTGCGGACTACCGCCCCCTCAAAGTGATTTGATTTGTTAAATATAATATGTGGGATGTATAAAGGATGGAAATATGATATTATATATGACATTATACTGGAATTATAATATACCTTTATATCATTATTATTCCATTCTATAAGATACGAAATAGAAATGAAAGTAGCGTTCATGCGTACGTACGGCTTACCGTCTCCATGAATGGTGCATTTCATTTCTTAACTCTAAATGATTATGTAATGTAATAAATTAATGAAAGTACTGGATATATATGACATATATGATATATATTTAATGAATAAAATTCTGGATATAATAAACATTTGGCCACACGAACAACATGTAATTGTAAGAAGTCCACTTTCGGCTTAAGAACCAAATATCGGCAAAACAAATATTATTAACTTAAATGATTACATAATGTTTATGACATGGTAAGAAGTGGTATAAAAGTAATAATGAACTTGAAAAAGGTTCTTAAGGAATTAAAAATTAACTCAAGTTTATTATTCAGGAGATTAAAGAACGATCGAGTCAAGTCGGACCCGAGGTAAGGGATCCTACTCCTCTCTTTCTTTTTAAGTATACACTTTTATGCCATTCCTTTTAAAGCTCATATATCTTGTAATTGGGATGATCTTTTATATTACACTTACTGTAATTTTTATGTTCATGTGATGAGAGACCCTATTCTCTCTCATCAATCCATTTTGGATGTTTTGAGTGGCGCCGTTAGGCTGCCGAATTTTCGTAAGGGATTTTTCATCTCACTTTTATTCTCGTGAGATTTATGGTACATTTGCCCCAAATTCAATTGAGTGGTGTATGTACTGCCCATTATTATACTCTTTGTGTAATATACTTTCGTTTATGAGTATTTACATCAATGATCTATTGTCCTTATTTCATTTGGTGTATGTTTTGAAAGATACCCAAGTCGGTAAAGGAACATTTCACCCTCCTCTTTTTTTAAAAGACTTCTTTTGTTGGGTCTTTTAATTTACATATTGTTATGTTGGGATATGTTCTCATATACCCTTATTAATGTAAATTTTATGTCCAAGTGATGAGATCCACTTTTTATCTCTCATCAACTCATTTTGATGTGATGTCGTTAGGCTGTCAAGGGAACTTTGTAACCCAATTTCGATTTCTTTGGGTTCAACATGTAGTCATTGAATATGTCATCCATTGAATATGTGTGAATGACCTTTTATTGTTTTAAACTTAATATCCACTTATATTGTGTGTATTTATATTTGTCACACATATTTTTGATATTGCTTTGTCCTTAATTTAAGGATACCTTCTTTATAAGGGATTTCATCACATTTGACATTTCTATTGAGGGTTCATTGTTGTTATGCACCAATTCACTCTTATATGGTGTATATACTGTCCTTTGGAGTATTATATCATGAATCCATTTATTCTAATGATATTATAAAGTTCTAACTAAATGTTATTCCTCAATTATTGTATTCAAGTGTCACTAATTTTGGTAAAACCCCTTTAACCAAAATATCGTTTTAAATGTTTTAATTATTTGTTCTTATTAATATCCATGTTTTCAAAATGGTTTTAAGGATTTATTTATATGGATATTAATGGTTTAAAATTTTAAGCTTCAAGGTGGTATGGGACACTTTGATTCAAAAATCTCTTTATTAAATGTTTTAAATGGTTTTGAAAATGGTTTTGATAAAGGATTCTATTATGATATATTGTGATCTGGAAATGTTACCATTCATTTATATTGGTTTTATGTTTTTATGATTTTATATCGGTACTTGGACATTTTAACGGGTGGTTACATTATAAACCATATGACGGGTGGTGCCTTGAATACCAGGACGGATGGTTACGTTATAACCTCCAATGCATTGGGTATGGAAGTCGTCCGTATGGCTATTCCATTAAGTATGTATGGAAATTGGCTGTATGGCTATTCCATTAAGTGATATGTGTGGAAGTCGACCGTATGGTTATTCCACTTAAGTATGTTTATGTCCCAAGTTACCTTTATATATGTTATGTGTTCTTTATATGGGTTTTATGGTAATCCTTTGGTTACAAAAAGGTAAGTAATGATATTTTATTCAGTGAAGAGTTTTTACTACTTCATAAAGGTGAAAAGTATCACTTTGATAAAGTATACATGGTTTACTTTTTTTTTGATAAACTAACAGTTTTTATTCATTGTGTATCCCTTACTGAGCTTCTTATGCTCATCCCATGTTTTTTTGAAATGTTTTTCACAGGACATAGCGTGGAATAGGGTCAAGGATGGGATCAAGGGAAAGTCATGCTACCTAAAACATGAAACAAGACATGTTTCTTTTGAAGAGTTTTTATTTTATGGAAATTGAGTAGATGAGACTACTTTGTAATCTTTTGAGATGTAACAGTTATGTCCTAATTCTCTAAAACTCTAAACCTGAAAAGATCCTCAATGTGAATTATTAATTTAATTCAATTTTAAGTAAGGTTTAAGGTTGGGGCCTTATTGGTCACATGGCCTCAAGTGCATTTCCTTGAATGCTAGTGGCATTCGACTAGTTGGGATGGACTTGGGTGTGACAGTGAGGAAACTATTCCCTCATTGGAAGAGAAAACATAGTGGAAAAAATAGTAAACAATAGAAGATGTAGTAATACCATACAAAAAAAATGTTAAAAATGGAAGATTAATAGTAATACAACAACATGAGAAAATATAAATGATGAATGTCACATGTATCTAGGAATCATCTAAACAAGTCATAATGATGGAAAAACAATAATGAATCCATGTTCAAAATATAAGTAAACTCTAATATCATCACAATCATTAGCTTAGTCCCATGATCTCCAACTCCAATAGAAATATTGTACCTGATGAAGTTGGGTGCTTTCCCTTATCTATACATGGAACCATTTAATCTGTTTGGGTCAAAAAGAAAGACCCAAACAAGGTGTGAGAATAATCCTGGTATGCAACCTTCAAAATATTTTTTCCTAACTATCAGTGAATATATATAGCATGTAATAAGCATAAATGAAGCAATAATCTAGGAAATACTCAAATATATACAATCCTATAGTTTCCAATTACATTCATTTAATTTTTTTATTCATCCATTCAATCATGTAAACATTGGGATCTAGTTTAAGCCATGTTTCCCCTATTTAATAGTTCTTGTATATGTATCGGATGACCATATAAACAAACCAGTTGGACCGAGTCCAAGCTTGGACTTTGGCTTGGACGACTTGCCACAATCATTCAATCATTCATAAACAACCCTCTGGGAAATCTATCAAGGTATAACCCCTGTGGTTTGACATAAAACTAATCATTTACAAATTAACACCTGGGAATCTCCCATAATCAATACCCCTAGGTCAACATGGCATAAAAAATTTATTAAAAACCTCCAAGTAGCTCTCACGGTGAATACTCCCTAGGTCAACATAGCATAAATAATATTAAATGGCCTCTTGATAGATCTCGTGATCAATTCCCCTAGTTCAAAGTCTACACCAAGGTTCTCATGATCCTATATAATAAAGTTGGAAACCCCCACCATTTTCCTAGTCCACGGCTCTCACGGTCCATTGAAAAAACACTGTGTATATCATAACAAGGCATCACATGTAATTTATAACTACTACATGGATAACACTCACAAGCATAATACATGAAATTAATATAATAAAATGAAAATCCATTCTAAAAATCATGTAATTGAAATAAGGTAATCCTCATAAGAATCCATGTCCAAATGGCTATAAATAGTTAATCTAGGGAAATGCACCCATGGGGTGTCCCGTAAACAAGGTATATAACCTTATGCATATGCAACAACCCCTCTTAAATCAATTAAAACATAGAGGGTAAATGATAGGGTCAAATTAGTTATCAAGAAATACCCCATGTGTGGGTATATATCACATTAATCATATATAATATATAGACAAACAAAAAAAGGCACAAACCACCTACCTTGGTGTTGTACGATCAACACTTTTGAACACAAGCCCTTGAATTGGCCTAAAATAGAGTATATCTACAAAAAGGTGAAAAATGTTCAACCTTACAATACTCGTGATAGATGAAGAATTAAGAATAATGTCTTTAGGTGAATTGAGAACTCACACGTGGGATTCCACGCACCAGACATAGTCTCAATCGGAGCTCAGAAAGGGAATCCCTAGGGGTTCCAAGTTCTTCAGCTATTTTTCGCACTCCTATATGAACCGAGGGGAGAATAAATAAGTTCTATACATTAGATGTGACACCTCTTTGATTCATAAAATAAAAATAAAAGTACACAATGTCTTCATTAAATCTACACATCGTGAAATAGCCTCAATTGTCCCCTACTTTAGATGGTTTTTCAGGGCACGTACATGTCCATGTACTCGGCTGTAACATGACCAGCACACGGTTGTACGCGGTACCCGGGTACACAGTGTGAACTCCTAAGTACATGGCGTGTACATAGACATTTTCCATTTTTTTGGTTTTCCTCAAAAACAACCCAAATTCAAGATCCATACCTGAAATGAAGATTTAGGTTCTTACACGTGCACTAGGTGTCATACACCCTAACATAGACTCAATACTAATCCTTTATCACATGTGGTTTGGGGAAAACCTATTATATACCATGATAGATCAAAAAGAATAGGAAAACCCCCTTTGATCTGTAGGAAGCATAGTTTCCCTCTAAATGTTCATCATACCCTTGCACATATCCGAAAACAAACTAAAAACTCCAAAACGTAAAAATTTCATAAAAAACTCAACTTGTAATCCATAAAAAACATTGACATGAAAGAAATAACAAAAGGAAAACCAATGTTTGGTTGTGATATAACATGTTTTATAAATCATATAGCATGGGAAAGATAAAAGGTTTATGTATATCAAGTGTCATCCTATAACTTGTGGTTGGTTTTTTTACACTTTATTTATAGGTTTTCATTTTTTATTTTTCTTCAAGGATTGGAATATCAAGTTTGCATGAAAATTTATTGTTCATAACATTATAGGTTAACCATTGTAAGTAGACTACTAATAATTATATATCACACACTATAAACACACTTTAAAGTAAATACAGATATTATTTAAAATTTTAGGATGGATAAGAGGATGTGTAGTAGATCATAAGAAGGAATTGTGTTGCATGATAAATAGGGGTTGTATGTGTGGACTCTCGTGAATGGAAAGGTGCATCATGATGTTTTTTGATACGATGAATGTGGTTCATCTCAGAGTTAGCATTAGAGCCTGATATATTTATTTTCAATTTTTTTATTTTTTATATTTGTCTGTCCCGATAGGTGACTGATTATTGTATGTTTTCAAATGATTTTACTCCATCTGATGGAATGACACATTTAATTTATTTTATATTTTTTTATTTTAGTTGGTTTATTATGAATAATTGTTTTTCTTTTTTGTATTTTTTATTATTTTTTCTTTCATATTATTCTAACTTGGGGATGTAGTCTCTCCACTATATTTTTAAGACCATGGCTACTAGTAGACAGTCATTGGTGTGTGATAAGGTTCTCTTAAGACATTGTGGCTGCTGAATCAGGTGACATGACAAGTCTTCATGGGCTAGTTGACTATAAAAGGAAACAGCATGATATTGGTTTTATAAATTGCGGAGATGGTAGATAGGTTTTCTAGAAATGTTTCATGACATGTGATGGATATCATACTAGTATCCCATGAAAACATTTTTTATAGTAATTACACATTTTTAGGGAATGAGATATATATTCTTCTATTACATTTTTATGGTTGTGAGATTTCACCAACAGTGATGGACTTGGGTTTGTGGATTTATGGTTTATAATAGTTTTTTCTCTTGGATCAAGGTGAAGAGGCCATTGTTCATACATCATTATAGGAACATATAATTCACATGATATTATCTTGTCTATATATTATTTCACTAATGATGAATGTTATGTTGAGTAAATATTCTACATAAACCTATATAGTGTTTCACATATTTCCCCATCGTGGAATTTTACACAACCAAGTCACATGTTTATATTTTCTTATAATGATAGGTTATGTTAATATTATAGTGTGATATTCACCATTTATAGAGAATTGGTTACTTTATCAAGAGATGCATGGAGACATTCATTGGTCATTGTGGGCCTTGAGTGCCCATTTAATGGATTAATATTGGTAATAATGGAGGGGTGATTTCTGGATTTGGATCAAGTTTCACAATGGTGTTGATTCCCCTAATGTACCAATTTCGATTTACTTGGTAGGGATCTATTCTTTCCATGTCATATTTGTTGTGTCTTATAGTGGGACCGATATTCCTACAACCATTACTGGTTTGGTTGGATGTAGTTATTCTTCCTTGGTTGGTTCATTACGGTATGTTATCTATAAGGTTATGTTAGGCATGAGGATTATTGGTGTTTGAGAACTATATAACTGGGAGTGTTTCTAGTCTTAGGGATGCCTTGAAAGGTCAGGTTTGGTCGGATATATGGCCCTGTTCATTTTTACAGAGATTTTGGTAGGGATGTGAGATCATAGTGGGATGATTAGGGCATTGGATAGAAGCTGGAGTGGAGGTTTATCATGTTGTGGATCTTTTCTTGAGGGATATTACTCAATTTTGAAGAGGTTTGTTCAGGGTGCACTAGTTTATTGGAAGTAACCTACCCGAGGAGTATGGTCAATGGTTTTAGAAATTCTAATCTATATTTATTAGGGATTATCCCATGTGAGAATGAATCCTATTACACAATTGGGAGGGGTTTACGAAATATATTGTGGTGGGGATTCCAATATAAGTTGTTAGAGGTCGTGAACCTCGTTTTAATAGGGTTTTGGGGAGTTAAGATGTTATTTTTGATGAAACAAAAATTAGTGTTATTTTTAATAGTTTTTGTAATGGTGTTCAGTTGTGAAATCTTTTCCCATTTCCGTTAATTGTATTCCATGATAAATGGAATTTATGCCTTATGGTTTGGGGTTTGGTCTATAAGAAAATTATAACGATACTCCTATCATGGGGAGAGTCAAAACTTTTTTATACTAATGTCTATCATGTTGGGACATTTATTTATATAAACTGTATAACCGGTCATTTGATGATGGAGATAGAATCATATATACACATGCTTGGAGTGGAAGCTTGACTATTGGTTTTCTATCGAAGCTTCGTGGTGGAATATGATTTCTAGTGGGGATATTTTGACGAACGTGTCATTATGTGTTTATAATATAAATATAAATTTTATTATTTATTATTTAAGGTATTTAACGGGGAAAATGGAACCATATTATTAGATATGACCCCAGAAAATATTATGACTACTTCATTGGTATCAAAATTGGATTTTTTCACTATGAGAGGAGTTTGGTGGAAATCTAACCCTTCTTAGTTTTTCGTAATATTTAATATTTCATTAGTTAAATTATAATTTATTCAGTCATGGTCATTTATTGATATCATTCGATCAGATCGTAAAATGGATATTTTTTACATGTGATTGAGTCTTTAATGGGGGTTCATCCTAAGTGATTCAAAAAACCATCCTTGGTTCTTTGGCAGGGGAATGACCTCTTTTCTTTAATTTTTATTTTTTATTCCTTTAACTTTTTCAATTTTCCCTTTTTTATTTTCACTTATTCTTTTTGAGTTATATCATCTTACCCCTAGGGTATTTCATTTCATGTGACCAAGAGATGGATAGAGATATAAGAGGGATATAGAAGAGGATTCACTACCTGAGGAGTTTATCTAAAGCTAGATTGAGCAACAGTGGGTTCATGGGGTGGATTTGGTGTGATATTTTGGAATTTTATGCTACTAATATTCTTATTTTATGTTTTTTCACTGATCCCCAGAGATTTATTTCTTTATATTTATTTTTTGGGGACCATTTAGGGGTCGTTATATGTGTTTTTTTGACAATTAAGTGTTTTTGGGACGTTTTGGGGGTTTTTATTGGAGAAAAATCATATAATTGGTGTTTATTTTATAGAACATACACTATGTGTTCTTATATTTGCATGAGTTGGCATAGAAGGGACTACATGTCATGTAGTCTGATTGGAAATGCATTTCATGGGAGTTTAGGGTGTGGTTTATTAATAAACTAGACACTTCATGTCTGGGAACATAGACATGAAGGGAACACAACAAGTTCTAGTGTGAGGGTTAAAGTATGTGGTTGTGTATTGTTGTTGGATCGACCTCAATTTGGGGAACATGGCCATGTACATGGTCGGACACCCCATGTGAGTCACATGATATTTACAATGTAGAAACATCCTATACAACAATGATGTAAACACCAAGTGGGTGGTACCACATGGATATGGAGTACTTTGGGCGGAACCTGTCCTGTACCCAATGTTTACATAGTGTGAATATTATTCCATGTAATTTTTTTCCTTTTTCTCACCCTGGATCCATAATGGAATTTTTGGGATGTTTATTCTTATCATTTTCATAGATAATGATGGTGGTATCAATTCAATGTTTAAAGTATATATAGTTGGTGTTTTGGTTTTTTAGTGTTTAATGAATGATTTCATAGAGGATTTGATTCAAAATTCATTGGAAGGTCGGGTTATGAAATGATATACCCATGTGAGGGTCATGAGACTATTAATTAGGTTGGTGTGTGGGATCATTGTTAGTATTGATTAAGGTAATTTAATATTAATTAGGGAGAATTAGATTGAGTAGAATCTCATAGGTTATTATATATTGTCCCATGATATTAGGACTAGTTTCTCAAGGGTACAAAATATGAGGTTTTGATCCTATGTTTAAGGATGAATGTTGTTGGAAACATAAAGTTGTGTTGATACCATGGGATGGTAGTTATGGTTAGGTTTAATTGTTAATTTTAGATGGGTATGAGGGGCCCATTAAGGATTCTATTATGGGACGTTTTATAATCAAATGAATCGATGGATTTTGTAGTCAGCTATTTAGAATATCCATGTGTCATGGCGTTTCTTCGAATTTCTTATTGGGTAAGCTAGTTACATTTGATGGTTTGTTTTCTAGAGATTTTGGATGAGATTTTCATTCGATGGGATTTTCCATAATGTTTTTCTTTTATTGAGGAGACCTTGTAATGTTTCTTCATTGTAAGGTGGTCATGATGGACATTGAGAATCCCCTTGTAAGTATTATTTTTCTGTTGGATTTGCTTATTTCGTCATTGTTGAATAAGGATCATATGGAGGCCATTGAATTCAAATTCATGATATTTCTAATGTCAGGCTAGGTCTGAGATTTTGGATGACATAATGGAACCCCTTGTAGGGTTTCTATCACTTTATATGGAATTTTTTTCCAATTAAGAATCATATTATGTTTGTTGTTCAATAGTTTTTGGGAAATAGGGGAGTCCTGAGTAGGGCATATCATTATTCTATGACCGTGGGGACTGTAGGATTCATATGTATTGTGACCCAAGAGTCAATCAACACAGCTAGTTCAATATTAATGATGATGGGTTTGGGAGTTGAATAATACCATGGCCTAGAAGGCCTTAAGTCAAGAGTTGTTTTATACTGGTAGATCTACCTATTTTTTTGTTATTCTTGAGAGTTAGATCAAACCAAGTTCTAGTGTCCTCTAGATGAGATATTTGAGTCTCATTCTACTCAACACTTTCATTGTGGGAGGGTTCTATGGGATATCATATACCAGTTGTTAGTTATAATTATTGATCCAATCCCCTACTATGTTAGCTAGTCAGGGATTGGTGGATTAGGGAGATAATGAGTGATCTACATGGATTCATCCCTCTAGTTGAGATATATACACTAGCTAAAAGCTACCATGTATTGATTCTGAGTGCTCTGGAATACTTAGATGAGAACCCTATGACAGTGTATCAATCAGTCCCATAGACAGATGATACCATTATGATTGTTTAATTTTCAATCCCATGGATAGAGGGCTCTTTGGGTTGGTATAAACTATTAGGCACCTATCTAGAGGGCAATGTTTTAGTACTTTTATGAAATTATAGGTTCTCTAGGGTATAATAATGATTCTTATTTCCAATTTAGATTATGCAATTAGATTTAAATAGCCTGGTAATTGGGTGTAATATTGTGCATGCCATGGTTATTCACTCATGTATGGAATTTATTCCTTTTCATTTTGATATCATGGAGATCATGTGTGGAATTGGCTATGATGCATGACATTTCATGTTAATGTGATACATATGCTATAAATTCTCTAGCATGGGCCTGTGAAGAGATATTCTTACCTCGTGTGCTAGACTATAACTCATAGTTGGATTTTTTTTTAATGTTTTTAGTCACCATTTATATGTTTTCTAGCTATTTCTAGTTTTTTTCTAAAATTGGCATAAGATGTGTACTTGCACTCATATATGAAAGTTGATTATAGGTTAGTCAATGGGTGTCCAACTAATATTTACTTTTCATCCCATGGACATTCTCCTCAGTGTGTGTGCATGAAATATTTATTCTTTATGGTTGGATCAAAGCTTTTGTATTGGATCATGTGGTGGCACTGTGTCGCTTGATCTAGTGGGGTCTCTTATGTGGAGTTTCAAGATTTGGCTGGTTCAACACCAGAGTTATGTAAATGAGGTATGTTATTCAAATGAGAGTTCAATGTAAATACTGATGTATTTATTTTTAGTTTGTTTTTTTATATGTGGTCATACCAATAAGAGAGAGATTGTTTTATGTTTTCTCATGATTTGATTTTGTGGGATTGTATGCTAAATTTTATTTACTATAGTATGTTTTTTAGTATGTTTATTATGTATAAATTAATATTAATCCTTGTGCATGTTTTTATTATTTTATCTTTTATTTTACTCTGACCAGATAGTATAGTCTCCCTAATGTATCTATTTGACCATCTTTTCTATTTGTAATCCTCTAGAATAGGTGGATACCCAACTGAGGCCTTGTGGTGGGTTAGATCTGGTGATGTGGTTGGTCAACCTGGTTTGGTTCAATATCGGATATATTAACCTCAGCTTTCCTACTCATTCTTGGAGGTATGAATTTATCTTCACCAAAAATGATTTTCTCTTCTGAATTTCCCTAAAAACATTTAATTTATACGTAACAATTTACTAATTCTAGAGTTTTTTCGACATCATTTTCATACACATCATCTTCATTGAAATTTTCAGAATTCATTCCTCTAGTTTTACTCCCATTTCTCATCAATGAATTTTATTTTTCTATTCTCCAAAATTTCATTCATCATGTTTTTAATGAATTTATATTCCTTGGTTATTTATCCTATAAATACTCTATCATTATTAAAAACACCATATATTCAAGGATTTACTTCATTTTATTAGATATCAAACATACTTCCAAATATAGAATAGTTTTTCAAAGAAGGATTGCATCAGTACAAGATTTTATATGGTGTCTTGTATTCCACGAGGCTTAGTAATACCATATTCAAATTGTACACAATAGATTTTATTACCAATATCAAATAGTGTAAATAAATTACAGATTTAATAAGTTATTTTATGGAAAAAAAATTTCACCATTCAAATTTCATCATTCAAAAAATCCATTTTGATGTGGAGTTCTCATGGATGGGACATCATGATTTTTCCAATTTCATAATGAAAGTTATCAAACTCAATTGAGGTATAATACGTTCAATTTTTAGACCATGCTATATTAGTTATGAGTCTAATATAATTTTCAACTCTTCTAATGTTCTAATTCATGAATCCCATGAACTATGTCATACTTTTCATAAACATGGATGAATCCATTTTACTATAGTGATTGTAGAGGAGACAAAATATATTTATTTATATGTTATAGATTTAATCATCATACCACAAACTTATACATGGAAAAAACATCCATATTAGATGCAGTATTTTTTTGCATGATAAATATTTTGTACCATTTTTTCGGGATACATGAATCACATGTCTTCTCACAATCTCTCTTAAAACATGGAATTTTGACTACAATGAATATCGTGGACAATGCTTCTATTATCTATTAAAGAATGTCACCTAAAAACAAGTGAAAATATGTTTTGTTTCTTCATAAACTATCACGATAAATATTTTTATGACAATCAACCTGTATACATTAACATTTGTTCTCCATCCTTTCATAAGATATTTTCCATTCCATTCATTGATCTAACACCATTTCTGATGAAATGTTACCTCAAGACGAAAGTCATAAATTTGAATCCCATATATAAGGTTGTGTTATATCCAATATATAAGGATCATTTTAATATTATTTTTCTCATCCTCTTCCAAATGGGTATTACAATTCCCTTCAATATCATATACTCCACCATTTACTAGGAAAATTGTTCCATAAACTCCACCTTTCAAATTTCACTATATACATTACATTTTCTATCATGTATTATGAGCACCCATTGCATGAATCCAAGTGTTTTTGTTACCCATTAAATTGATAGTAATTTATATAGATTTTCGATCAGTGTTTTCTTTTTTCCCAACAAAAAGGTACATATTAGAGTTGAGGAAAAAATGGCCTCCCCAAATTCTGTTCATCACACATGGTTAAATCATACTCATAAACATAATCCTTAAAATAGTAAATATATTTCCAAAAAAATTTTCAAGATATAAAAAAACTCATTTTTCTGTAAGAGCTATATTTACTTATTTTACATTCTCTTTTCCAATAGAAAAAATACATTTATTCCGTATTCTAGAAAAAATATCTATTGAAATTATTTCCACAATTTGATGAATGATAAAGCCTCATACTCCTTTTATGAACACTAGTATATTACCTATTCAAATATCTTCATCCCTATCTATAGTATGAGTTAGTGTGTATATGGAATCCATAGAATTAAAACTTCATGAGTGGATAAATTTTCATCCATACATTCCTCCATGAGTCACAAATTTTAAAATATCACATTGGTGATAGAAATATATATGAGAATCAAGGATTATTATTAAAACTGAAATTTACATTATTTAGATAAATCATTGTTAGAACATAATGTGAAAGAGGATTGAAAATTGAATTACTAATATTTATCTTTCCTTTATTTAGATATATTATTATTGCTATTTTTATGTCTTAAAATAATATCCAACTCCATGTTCATCGACCAATATAGGTATATTTCTATTCAAAATGTAATTAAAACCCATATAGACTTAGCTAGCCATTTTAATCAATTCTACATCTCTGAACTTTTCAAAGTGTTACTTTTTCTTTTAATCACAAAATTTCAATGTTGATTCAGGTTTATTCTCAATGAAACAACCTCTTTTTAAAGGGACATGATCTTTTTTGTTCTCCCCATTAAGCATAAATTAAGGTCATCAATCACATTATTTTTTTATTTAATGATAATTTTTATGATCAAGACTTATTATGACAACACATGGTAATAAAAATGATTATTTAATTATTCTTCTAGCCTGTCAATAACTTCATATATTTGATCTAGATAGTCTGATGATTCATTTAAAAGTCCAATAATCAATTTCATTTTTTTATTTAAATTTTATAACCTATGAGATATCACTTAAGTTCCACCATGACATTAACTACTCATTCATTTTTTTCTGTTTTTTCAATTTATGCTCTTTATTCTCAATGGTATCCATCAAGGTATCTTTATTATCATATTTGAGTTCCATTTATCATTTTTATTATAGTCCTCATTGTCATTTTCATCTTTTCTACAATCCTATTTATATGAAATTATATTATCAATGAACATTAATTTTTGTGTTCTCTTCTTGGAGGGAGTTTTGTTCATGGATTTTATGTGAATTTTAAAGCATCCTCATCATCATAAAAAAATTGGAACTATGCTAGAATATTACCTACTTTACCGCGCAATAAATAATATAATGGATTCATTACTTCAAATCAGCCAAATAATATTTTGAAAATTTTGGTCACTAATCATCAACGTCCTCTACCAAATTTTCAACTTTATAATTATCTATATACTCCCTAAATTTTATATTCTTCTTCTTATATTCATGAATTTATAACCCTTATTACATGAAACATTTTAAAAATACACAATTCTACTTAATATATCATCTATAGAGATCATGGAAAAACACCTTAATTCAAGATATGTGCATTTTCGATTAAATAATAGTGAAAATCATCAAAATATCTTTCTAACAATATTAATATCATTTAAATATTCCACATTTCCTAAAATATTTCTTACCACTTCACTTTTTTGGATAAATAATAAATCATCATTCTTGTTATAAGCATCTAAAAATCGACACATCTATTATGGTGGGCCTATAGTATAGAATCCATCACATGTTTTCACTTTCATATATATTGGAAAATTTACCCCAAATGACCCTTTTTTCTTGTGAAACTTGTTAATTTCATATAGATCTAGTTTGGTAGAGATCTAGATCAAAATTGTTGACCATTAACATTAGTATCCAACCATGTCCTATCATCATCATTCATAGAATGTTGTGTCACATCACTGGAATCACTCCACGAAAAGTAGAAGACAAGACAACCATATTGATTGATCAGTGTAATTATATCATTCTTTTTTTCTAAATTTGGTAGTTGCTTCCATAAAATAAAGGAACTCATTTTTCATGTACCAAATTTTTCATCTCAACTAATTTATGATGAAATATTGATCACTTTAGACCTCTAATAAAACACTACTTGTTATAACACCATATTTTCTAAGAGGGGAGGTGTGAATCATGATGTAAACTTTTTATTTTCATTAAAATGATATTATCACTACATTGGTATTAAATCATAAAACCTTCATGAATTATTGTTTATTCACAAAACACATAAATGTTAAAATAAAATAGAACATGGTAGTTTTACATGGTTCAAAACCAATAGATATTCCAATAATCACACACTAATGATCCTTCGATCATACTAGAACCCCCAATGATTCACTATATTTCCAAAATAAAAAATAGTTGTCTATTATCACTTCATTCGAGGATCATTTAATTTAAAATATATTCAGGGATAATGGACTGTCTCCCTTAGATCACTTCTATTGAATCCAATTTATACACCAATATAGATGATGTTTTCCTTATATTATTAGCATTAATGTGGCTTCATCATTGTAAAAATTTGGGAATTTATTTTCATTATGATGAATTTTATGATCTAATATAAGAATTATCCTTTAATATTTCATCTAGAGATATTATTGTTAAAATTATATACCTGAATATCCCTTATGTGAATGAACTATGCAGTTTGAAGTGCACCAAAAATAACCCTTGTAGACCTCATACTCCCCATCATTGAAAATATACTACATTTTTTATATTATCACTACAGGTGTCATTCCACCATTGTGAAAAAACCCCCAAAAACTACATTATTTAGTTCATACACTTACCTAATGAATGGAATTCATGATATTCCATCAAATATCGACTTAAAAGAATCAATCTACCTCTGATAATTTTTTCTAATTACCTTAATCTTCATAAACTTCTCTTACACTCTTGAGTTATAGATTTTTGTGGTATTTATTAGAATACACCTCCATTAAACTCTATAACCATAAAACATTTAATTCAACCCCCATGAAAAATACACATTGATGTAGTCACATTATATTTTCCCTATAACCACGTACTCAACAAATGACTGTGTACTTCACCCCTAAACTATGTACCTATTATCTTGGATGAAAAATTCCCTTTATGGAATATAATCCCATGATATTACATTATTTTCAATGTATTACATTCATGGTTCACTCTATAGTCACTACCTTACAACCAGGTGTAGTCATGTGAACTGTATACAGTCAAGACATTCCCACAAAACATGTTATTTCATTATAGATGTTGTTTTAAAAATATATCATCTATTGTAACTATTGTCCTTTTCATATCTAGCTGACATCAATTTAGGATAATTTATAAAAAGGTACCGATGTTTTGTGGATAGTTTAATTTTAAATGGGTTCAATAGGACCTCAAAACGAAGAGTTAGTTCTGATGATATAGAAGATACTCAATTAGAGTACCTAACATACACCTTTCGCACTATACAGAAAATGATTATTTTTATGCTTTCCTATTGAAGAAAATTTGATTATCATAGTCATCTCACTTGATAATAATTATAGTGCATTCACTTAAATATTCTAATTCACCTAAAACTAATAATTTTCATTGTTTTTATTAACATATGAATGTAATGGAATGAAATTTAAGAAAAATGAAAAACTAGTCTAAAATGGAATGAAAAACATTATGATGGTAAGAAGTGAAGAAATTTTCTTGTAGTGTTTAAATTCTAGTTTCTTGAATTATTAATGTTGGTTATTTAAATTTATTTTGATAGTATAATTGTGAAATATCACTCTTCAACAACTATTATATTTATTTAGTCGTTTTGAAAATATTAATGATATGGAAAATTTCATTCAACCTCATTTTTTAATTAATGTCGATGAAAACCCTCAAATGAGAGTATGGAATATTCCATGACCTACCTCTATCTTATGGAATTTTATCATTTTAATAGCTCAACTTCATTATTTTAAGCCTTTATGTTCAATGGATGCGATGAAAGGGTTTTGTTAAGAAAATAGAGATGATCATGAGATTTATTCCATGGGGAAAATCACTACACCTATACAATCCATCCTAACTCACCAGAAACATAAATGAAACATTGAAGATTAAAAAAATTATGAAACACATATCCTCACAAGAGGCCAATACTGGGGGTAGTTAATCATTACTATTACAAGATGTCATTGTGGAAGAGATGAGAAAAAGATAACGAAATAATCAAAGATAGAATAAAGATAGAATAAAACGGTAATGAAAATATATGGTGTATCACTTCTTAAAAATACAATGAAGTTTCAATAAAAAAAACTAAAATTTTGATGAAAAATCTATGAATAGAAACATATTTCAAAATAATAGAATACTGTTTTGATCCTTTGATCACTTTTAATGTCACCAACACCCATATATTTATAGAGATTTGTACCTCCTTATATTCCTTCATTCAAATATCATATACATATTTTTACTCTAGGAATGAATATTTTTAGATCTTTCCATTTTTAATATGAAGATATACAAGATGTTTACAATTTCTCAACATAGAACCATTATTTTATTTTTCTAGTAGATCTCCCAAAAATGTCCATATCTCATATTCAGGTAAGATTCCATAATGGATACCTTCGATCTATCTATTTTGAGATCAATTCATTTTTGATGTATTTTCTTTTTTTTATTCTAATGAAATACATTACTGTTCTTGTGAAAAAATATGATCAAGTGAGGTGTTACATAACCATTTTCACAAATTTTTCCATGTATCCAAAGGCATATATCCTTCATTTATCCATTTTTGAATGGGATGACCAAGATAAATCCATATACGTGAATTATGTATCTAGACTGTCATTTATATACATATCATATTATCTTAAGGATGGAAGACTTATTTTTCATGTTCCTAAACATAAAAACCTTTTAATATTACTTCACATATCTGATTAATGGAATCTCCTTTGTACAACCTCTATTATTTGGTAAAAACATTATCTCCATGATTACACAACAATGTGGGTGATGGAAATGTCATTGAAATTAAATTAAATCTCATACAACAATTACATTGGATTTGTGGAACTTATATTCATCATGTATGGAATGAATTTATAAAAACTATATTCACAGTGGTCACCCAAGATTCAAATTTGTGATTCATGAAAGATCTACGATTTTCTGAAGATTATTAGCCTGATTTCATGCTTTCCAGTGGGGGATATAAAGGGTTCGGGTGATTTCAAATGTTTTCCATTGATGTCGAGTGGTGGTAGTGGTGTTTAAAAGTAGTGGAAACGATGGTAAGGAATGTCCAAGCATGATGGAGCATGAGTAAAGCATGAAATAGTAGTATTTAGGTTAGTTTTTATGAGTTCCTACATGATGGAGTCTAAGATTATAGATAATTGATGACTAGTGTATCCATATCTTACAACCCTCTGTGGTGAATACATAGACTATTGTAGTGGGTACATGCTCCTACAACATATCACCCACTCATATGGGTTGTTCCATCTCACAAGGATTGTATAGGCCATATCCAACACTATGTATGGAATCCTCCCCATGTGGCTAAATCCTACCCCAACACTGGGTAGGCTCTCCCATAGGCATCACATAGATTGTTGTCCCACATGGTCTAGTTATGTGCCTAAAAGGCATTTCAGGTTGATGGATAGTTTTTTTGGAAACATTTTTAGCCTAGAAAAATGTTATTCATTTATAAATACAATTAAAATCAATTTTCAATAATCAAAAAATTAATATTTAAATTCATATTAATCCAGAGTAATTCCTTAATTGAAAATCACTATATTTTAATAAGAAGTTAAAATATAATGTATTATTCATCAATATGAAATAAAAATCAAGAATAAAATAATTAAAACTATTCATAAAAAATAATAACATCAAATTCCCAAAAACATAAACCATTATTGTCATCATGCATTTAATATCAACATTAAATTTAAGAAGAACACAATTTTACTGATATTTAAATTTCATTGGAATAAAAAAAATAACCATAAATGTTAAACAAAATTATATATTTACATATAAAATATCAATTTATCTTTTTATTTTTTTCAAAGAAATTTTTAATAAACATTATAATTTTTCAAATTTGAAAAATGAAGGATCCACTCTATTAATTCATTCATGTTAAACAATTTATTATTATTAAGCATGGCATGTCTTGGTTTACCTCACCCTTTAATCTTTTTACATATCACTCATGATATAAATTCAAATAGAGATATCTCTTACCCTATGTAAATGCCCAATTTAAATAATCATTCAATGGAATACTTTAAAGAACTTGAAAATACAAAAAACATGAAATCAATATGGCTTCATGATCATAATTATATTGACTATGAGGCTTATGTTTCGTAGGAATTCATGTTAAAAACATTATGTTACTTATAATAGGTATATATCTATAGTATATAGCTTCATATAAAAGAAAAACCATAATGCAATTTATCTAAAAAAATTGAAATTTCCTACATTCCATGCTCAAATAAAAAGTCATGACATATTAAATCCTAATGAGAAAAATAAACCCTCTTGAATTTTTCACTAATTTTAATTTATTTTATTATTTAAAACTATATTTTAGATTATTTTTATATTTTTTGAATTTCATGCTTTTAATAGACCTCATTTTCATCACCTAAATACTTATTAAAAAATCATCAGTCTATATATGGTTATTTTTTATTCATTAAAATCACAACACATTCATATTATATTTTTAGTTTTTTTTAAATAAGATAACACAATTTAGTATATTTAATGAATCAAAAACCATTATCAATACCTACGTTAGCACCACCATTTTGTTTTAAAAAAAATAAATTTTTTCCTTTTACCATGATTTCCTTATCTCCCATACTTTAAGTACAAAATATCATGAAAAATCATTTGAGGAGGGTATAAATGGGTAAAAATGGATTTAAATATAGCACATTCCAAAAAAGTTCATTCATTGTCTCTTTGAGAAATATAAAGATAAATATAAAAGGTGTTCTCAAGGATAACTTATTGTCCATAAAAATGCCTCAATCATATTAAATCTGGGTTTTCATAGTCATAGATTCACCAATTTCCTATATAAGTTCATACAGGTGATATTCCCAAAGTTCACTCATGAAATATACGTAAGATAAAATAAAAATTATTTTCTTTATTAAATCCTCTTAGTAATGTAACATGTTATTTGGTAAAATCACTCAGGGCATGATTAATAATAATAAATAAATCCACGTGAATTTCATAAATTGAAATCATCAAAAATGGTATGGGAATTTAATTTACATGAATCTACCAATTCCCTAAAATAATGATTCGCCATTTCAATATATATATTTCACTGTAATAATTCAATTCTTCACCTTACTTATTCAAACTCATTATCCTAAAAATATAAAACACTGAATCATAGTGTTCCAAAGAAACTCATGTCTCTTTGATAAGTCAGGTAATGCATAAATTAAAAGTATGGGTATCCCAATTTAGGTTTTACAAATCTACTCTAATTTCTATATTAACTCAAAATTTTAGAAAAAAATAGTTTTTAGTCATAATTAATATAATAATCAAATCCCTTACATATAACTCATTATTTATCTCTTCTCCATGTTATTTAGGGGCTTCTTTTGTTACTTCATATTCCTAAAAAATCAAACCAATCAATTAAAATAGATAGATTGTTTACTTAAATATCAAAAATATTATGGTATTGGGATACATACTACATTAATACTAATAATTAAATTTAATGTTCCTATAAATATGGTGTATAGATAAAACGTGGTATGATCACCCATGTGAGGCCTAGATTTTAACATCTTCCAGTGGGGAATTTTCTGTTGATAACCATAATAAGTGGTGGGTGGAGCTTATTTTATTTTAAACACCACACATAGATTTTCCTAGATATTACATAATTTTTTGGGGGAGGAATAATCAAAGGATATGTTATATTAAATCTACCCCCCCCCCCCTCACATTGTGGTATAGATTTCATTGTGTGGTAGTAAATAAATATGGATCACCATCCTTATGTTTCTATTTTTGAAACATCCTTATTTTTTTATCATGTTCTTTCACAATGGTGGTTTTGTAAGATTATTTATCAAAGGGGGGTTTAGAATGTAATTTTAATTGGATAGAATTTGAGGATTCAAAATGAAAATTATACTTATCACTTTAAAGGTAACCAAATTTTCACCTATTTTCCTTGGTCTAAGAAACTTTTATTTCACTAATAATCCATCTCATATATATTTAATAAGTTCTATAAGTTATATTTTTTCCTTATCAGGTTAATTTCCATCTTCTTAATCATCCTACGATATAAAATATGGATTATCCAAATATGAAATGTCTAAATAGTGTGAGGTTACACTTAATTAATATTTCATAAAAATAAAATTTGGAATAGTTTATTAGAATATTATCTCCATGTCTACACTTGGATTCAATATCTTATTTTGTGGTAAGTTCCTCTTAATGATTCACTTCAGTGGATTGATGTGTAGAGTTAGAAAGATAAATATTTTTTGAAATTCCACCACAAGGGTAGTGTATTCGTTCCTGTCCAGATACTATCATGGAGGTTCTGATGTTTCTACATTTATGTATTAAATATTATATTTAATTTCATCATTTTCCCAATCTATCCAAAATTTATCTAGTACTTTTTGATCTCTCAAATTTATATCACCATGTGATTATTCATCTTAACTCTGTATCTCTTCATGTTATTATTATATTTGATCATTATCAATTTTGGGATGTGGATGTTCATTTATATCATTCTAAAATTATTGTATTTCCATAGAATAATTATTAATGCCTAAGTGGTCTTCCTATTCTCCAGGTTTAGATTTCTCCCATAATTAATGAACATAATAAAATATCCTATCAAATTTCACCTTTAGTTGTTATACTTGTTCTTAAAGTACTTGTACTCGGGAACTGTTAAAATCGACTTCTAGTTATTGATGTCCCTTCTCCTGTGAGTAATAGCTACATAAATAACAATAATCCTTTAAAAACATGATGGAAGAAATATTTTTTTCATTGCATTAAATAAATAATGAAAACTATTTACAAAGTGAAAAGTAATATATATATATAAAACTATCTGGATCAATAGAATTCGAATAAAGGAATGGATAAATAAAGAAATGTTAAACTAACATGAAATTTATGAAAAAATGATGGTTATAAAGAAATAACATATACAATAGGGTTTGGATTTGGTTTCCTTAAATTATTCATATATTGTTTTTAAATTAAATTTGATAATCCAATTACAAAATCTCACCATTGAATTAATAATTGTTAATTTAGTAGTTTTGATATTATGAGTTCCATAGAAATATAAATTCCACCTCCTCCTATAATCATGGATGGTAAAGCTCCTCAATTGAGAGTGAGTAATCTTCCAGAGCCCATCTACATCATATTTCCTTTGATCATTTTAATGTCTCAACTCCATGATGACGATATATTATATTCAATGGAAGGGAGGGAAAAGTTTTAAATAAGACAATAGAGATGAGTTTGAGATTAGTACCATGTTGGAAAATCACCACACCCAAACACTTCACTCTCACAAACTAAAATTGTAAATTTAAAATTGAAATTTAATAATATAATTCAAGAAACACGTATCATCACTCGAGGCCAAGCCTTAGTTCCGTCACTCATTTTTGAGTGTAAGTGGTCCCAGTGGAAGTGATTAGAAAAATATAATGAGATAAATAAGGATATAAGGATGAGGGAATGAAATAGTGAATAAATTAATTTGGATCAATTAATTAAAAAGTCATATATATATATAATAATAAAAGAGATTAAAATGTATATAATATAATATATGAGAAGAAAAAATGGGAAATTAAGCTACAACTCAGTGTAATTCTTTGATCACTTTCAATGGCAGAAACAAAATTATATTTTTCGGGTGAGGAACCTCTCGATCATTCTTCATTAAAATATCTTATATTTTTTTAATATATTAATTTATATTTTTATATCTTTCTCAATGAATCTATAGATATATCAGACATATCCAACTTTTTAATATAGACCTATTTTTTATTTTGTTCATATATATCCCCAAAACCATTTATTTATTGTTCGAGTAAGCTTCTTTCGTGATCTGCTACTATCTTTTTTTTATTTCAATCAATTTTCAAAGAATTTTTCTTTGTTTTTATTCTAGTGAAACCTTAATGCTTCTTCTATTCAAAATATCATTCATGTGAGGTGAAACGTTTCCATTATTGCCCATGGGTCTGTGTTGCTAAATGCACGAATCCTTCATGTTTCCATTTTTGGATTGTATTCTTAAAATAAATTCATCTACCTTGGTTACATAGAAAAACTAGTGCTTCTCTATATATCATATTCTCCCAAGACTCACCTACCTAATTTCCATGTTATTCTGCATAACTATTTTCCAATATGATTATAAGTAACATATTCTTGTATGATCCTTTATTCATCTTGTGACCAGGGTCCAACAATTTATCCTAATTATCCTTTGACATAGTGTCAATGGAAGTGGCTTAGGACTTGACCTGAATCACATATGGACATTACAGTGGCCATATGGAACTTCTATTTATCATGTATGGCACAACATTATACAAATGAGTTTCATGGTGGTTGTCCCAGATTCCAAATGGGATCAAACGTGGTTCCAAAATGTTTTGAGTGTTATTAGATTGAGTATGAATGTTCTAGTGGAATAAATATAGGTCCTTGGTAATTTTATATGGTAGTCGTCAATTTCAAAGGAAGGCAATATCTTTTCAAGTAGTGATAGGTGTGACGAGGTGTGTCTGATTGCATGATAGTGGGAATGATGCATGAAATATTAATGTTTTGGTTAGTTTTAAATAATACTCACATGATGGAGATAAATAATGAATATGATTTCAGATTAATGGTGTAATATATTACAACCATTCATGATGAATTCTCATAAACCTGCAGCAGGGATGGTCTCCCACAATAATTCACCCACTCATATAGGGTGTGCCTACTCATATGGCCCATAAAAGAATTGTCCCACACAAGGTATGGGATCCTCCCTATGTTTCTCTCCCTCAACATACCATTATGTAATATATCCCTCATTCCTCACATATTCATCTATCCAACTAGGGTGAGTTATGTTTCTTGTAGGACTGTGTAGTTAAGGACCAGTCAAGTGGGAATTTTTTTCCTACAACAATATAATCCATTAGTATGTAATATTCCGATTATATTTCAAAAATCTGAAATTAAAATTATTTATTCAGTTTAATATATATATTTATGCAATTTAAAATCCCTGTTTTGAATAAAATATTGAAATACATTGGATTATTCAACGATTTTCATTACATGTTTTGAAGAAAATACTTAAAATTATGCATGAAAAATGGGGGTGTCAGTAATCCACATTATAGAAAGAATAACACTATATACAGAAGGATCGGTTGATTTTAGTTGATCTAGAAAATTTAGTACCTCTATGCCACAAATTGTTTCCCTTTCCACAATCATGATAATATATACAAGAGTACACCATAATGAATACATATCATTGTAGAGATGATCAGGATTGTTTTTGGAGGTACTAGAACATCATTAAATACATGTCAAACCACCTATTTGACACTATAATATTGTGTATAAGTTATGTGTTATCCACTAGAAACAAATAGGCAACACTATCATTCCATAGACTATGTTAAATATGTTTTTTTATAGATCCAATCTTGGTATTTTGAGTATGAATAGTGACCTGGATTCATAATTGATATTAAATGGTAATTTAATCAATTTTAACTACCAATTAGATATTAATGGTCCATGTTTAAAGTTTATATGATCCAACAGTTTTGATTTAAGAAGAGGTCTTGAAATTGAAATAAAAAATAAAATATGTATTTTATTGACAATTGATTGTTGGAAATATTTTTAGTGAGGAGGGTTAAGTGGAAAAATATTGTGGCGGTTTTGTAGTTAATGAATTAGAAAAAGCAGAATAATATAATTGTAAGAATAAGTTGATGGGAAAATATAATAGAGTGATGATTTTATAACTGATATTCTATATTTTTATGAAGAATATGAATTATAGAACTGTATCAACATGTTTTGGTTGTGTCTGGAAAGATTTAATCTTATTGATATCATACTATTTAACATTGTAACACTATGGGAAGATCTATCTAAGTCAGGATATTTATTGTATAAGGTCGACAAGGATAATACCTCTTCATTATAATGATATGTTGAAACTATATTGGTAGTTTGGTATCAGTGAAATGTTAATCATT
This sequence comes from Viscum album, assembly GCA_963277665.1. NCBI lineage: Eukaryota > Viridiplantae > Streptophyta > Magnoliopsida > Santalales > Viscaceae > Viscum > Viscum album. The sequence continues at coordinate 230,921,432 of OY728143.1, forward strand.
ATAATGACTAGACATCTCATTTTGGGAGATAAATATTATAAATATTGTTTACCCTTCATGTATTTTTTTTTGGAAAATGGTTAATATTCACTATAATCAATGATGCGGGTAATATCATGAAATAAACATAAAAAAGAAATTTGATCACTGATTTGCGCACCCCCCACCCTCTCAAGGATTATTTACTAATACATGAGGTGCCTTTCTTAAATATTTTCAGAGATATAGTCTCCCATTGTTGGTTATTTTATTTTTTTAGTTTGAAAACTATATTATCTCAATTCTTAATTTTTTTCACTGAATCTATGATGTATGTCATGGAAAATCATAATTCACATAATAAAATATGGATTAAAATATTTTATGTGAAAATATATCAAATATTGAATGATAGGATTATTTTTTACATGTTATCAATCAACTATGACATACTTGAAGTCACAAATATTGGGATTATTCCCTTTACCATTGTTTTTTCTATGATATAAGTAAATAGGAAAATTTTATATAATGATGGTTCTATAATGATTTTTATTTTATAAACCCAATTAAAAATTGTGTTTTTAAATGTTAAAAATACTCAAGACTGCTAAAGACATCTCGTAGAAACTTTATAATATCAATTAAGTAAATAATAAAATGAATCAAGCATTTCATTTTTTTAGATTTAAGTATGAATATCACTAGATGCATGATGATGAAACTACTGATAGTTCCCCCAAAATGGTGAATAAAGTGTAGAGAACTGTTAGTGGATATACTAAGAAGTTAGAAGATTTTTATATTTTTTAAATTATTTACCATATCATTCCAAATAGGGCTTATTTTAAAGTAATTATTATTGAATAAAATGATATAAGTGATGTTTCTATTCATTATTTTAATATTGTTAAAATATATTTGGAAATTATGAATGATAGTTCTATCTTGAAGAATTTTAAAGATGAAAAATAAATCCCTTTGAAATCCATTAAGCATGAAATGTTGTAGAATAAATCTACTATAGAAGATGGATCTTATCATTCTGATTCTAATTCAGATTTGGATTACAATTTTGATAAGTTTATGTATTTAATCATTTAATGTATGAGAAGATGAATGGTAAGGTTTAAAGGTAATATTCTACTAAAATTAATTATGTGTATATATGTTGTACAGTATTTTGAAAATTTTCCTTTGTTAAAAGAAGATAAATTTATATATAAAGAATATGAAGCACGAAAACAATATTTAATGAGGTATCATTAATGTTTGTAAAATAATTTGTTTCTTCTAATGGGAATGAAAAAAAAATTCTACAAATTCAGGATGGTAAATTTATAATCTATGTGTGAATGAAGTGATGTAACTGATAAAGATGTATAAGTGGATATTCTAAGAGATATTGTTGAAAAACATCTCCTTTCTATGTCAAATGAAAAGGAATTATTTTCAAAAAGATATATTGAAATTGATATAAATGAAAAAATTATGGTGGGATTCATATTGAAAAAGAAAACTCATCAAGTTTCTGTCAATGATATCTAATTATTAAATGGATAATGTATATATATATATTAATTAAACCATCCAGAAGTATTGAATTAGTTAATATTGAAGAGAAATTTATTTTTGAGAAAGAATTTTATGAATTGAATAAACATGTTGTTGAATAAAATAACTCCATAATCATTATGGAAGAATGAGTGAAAGTCAAATAATTTTAGTTGGAGATTTTATAATTAATGTTACTGATTATGGGAAGAAAACATCAAAATTATAACATTGTTTTGTAGAATTCAATTGATGATTTTTATTAATGATCATGTTAAGATAAGTCTCATGGATATCAATAATGATGAGACAAAATGAAGATAAATACACTAAGATAATATTTACTTCATCTAAGAATTATAATCCTTTCATAAAAAACATTTTTTGAGAAAAAACATTCCAATTTCTAGATTTTCAAAATTCAATATACCAGAAATTTAATTAAAAAATTTATTAAATGGTTATGGGAATAATTTTGAAAAGAATTTTCAAATGAATAATGAAGTTTCAGGAGTTCACAAAGATTATCATTATAAAAAAGTATCTAAAATTAATGGTGGGATTAATGTTTAAATATAGGTTTTTAGTTCAATAAAATATTTTTTTAGTATGATTTTTTTAATTTTTTTAATGTAGAAGATTTTGAAATAATTAATTGATGTTTATGTATAATATCCATTTAAATTATGAGTTTATATGGTTTTGAAGAAGGAAATTGAGAAGAGTCAACTCATTCAATGAAAAAAAAAATTCAGAAAAATCCTGAGAAATCTATATAGGATATTTAAAAATACATTTCAAATACTGGAAGATGACTGTGAATGATGTGAGAAAGCTATTCCTCCTATAATAGAGTTTATGGTTATACAACCAAACCAAATGTTATCAATAGATTTAGATTATAAATATCAAAAAAAAAATGATAAAGTCAAATGGAAAGAGTTAGATTGTAAAGTTTCCTTCAAAGCATCCAAAAAAGAATTTTCTTTTCTTCTAAATAGCATTATTTCGTGACATATAACATAATATTGGAATATTATTATGGATTTTGAAAAATGTAATGAAGTTTATGTGTCCTTGGGAAATTCTAGGTCACCCAAAACCAATGGTGTCAGGTCAAAATTGACTATTAAAGACGAATTTGAATATAAGTGTGCACTATATAATGAACTATTGAAACAAAATGTTCTAAGTGTTTCTTGATTTTGTGATGATGGGAATAAAGTGAGATTTTAAAAATATGTATTTTTTTGTGAAAATCATGATATATGGGTGTATATTGAAAATATGAAGATAGACATGAGACAGTTTGTTTTGGATTTCTTATACTAGAAATTATTGTTATACTATCATGAATTAATAAAATCAACATTGGGATGGAAGACATATTCATCCTATAAAAATCAATTTGTATAAGATTATTTATGTATATAATGTTTGTTATGTTCTTATGCTTAAATGGGAAAGGAATTGGATGTTATCCTCTGGTAAAAATGGATATATTTTGAATACCCTCCACAATAAGGATGTAATAAAATATATATATCTTTCAGAGTTAATTTACCCTAACATATGGGGTCCCATGAGGATAAACTAAAAAATTTATTTAATTATATTATTTCATTTATTAATGAATTTAATCATAATACATGTATTATCATAATAACAAATGATTTATAAGAATGTTTCAAGAGTTTCAAAATAATATCTTTTAAATTTTGTGGTTACTCCTTGAAAAAAATTTCAAAAATAATGGTGTTGATTATACAATAGGATTATTTCAATAGTATCTATAAAATTAAAGAATTCAACATGAACGTAGAGAATCAAGCAAAACTCAAAAATGGTGTGGATGAAATTATGAATATAAGTGTATTAGAGATGGCTTGAACTATGTTTCTAGGGAATGACTCATCTCATCGTTTATAGATATAATTTATTTGAGTAAAGGTTTATATTAAAAATTATTTCCTATATAATCAAAAATTCTGTTATGTCATCATATGATATGTATTACAATAAACCTTAAAGATTCATGTACCTCTGAGTGTTTCAAATCACTTGAATTTTCATTTTTAATGGTGAAATTATTTGAAATTTAAAATAAAATAATGTTAAGGAGAGAATATCACCTCCCATCTCTTTCTCAATTTCTATCAATATAAGTTCAAAATGTAATTAAATATATAGATTTTATTAAAATTATTAATGAAGGTATGAATAAAATAAAAAATTATCTCACTTGGGAGTTGGCACCAAATCACAATGAGAGGACCATTATTAAAACTAATTTGGTATTCCAAAAAAATTGTATGAAAAATGCGATGTTATGAGAAATAAAGAACCATTGGTGTGTACCGGATATTTACAAGTTTATGTAAATTAATTTAATGAGACATTTGGAATGGTCACAATACATGAACCCATAATAATTTTTTCCTATTACCACCGAAAGGCGATGCTTTATCTTTCAAATGGATTTCAATTCAACAATACATTATGGGGAATTGGAAGAGGAACTATAGATTGAATAACCATGTTGGTTTTTATCTGATGAATATGAAAATAGTGTTTGTATGTAAAATAAGTCCTTTTACAGGATAATTATATCCCTTATACCTTGCTATTATATGATGGAACCCTTCTTTAAAAAGTTGAAATTCGGGAAAGGATGAGTTGAGACCAACCTCTACATTAATGATAATAGGGTTGAAATATTCATTATTGTTTTTAATGTAGAAGATATTATTTATTTTTTAAAATGTTGAAGGAGTTTTTATAGAGTTATAAAATGAAATTAAGTTTAATTTTTAAATGAATATTATTTTTGAGATGATATAATTCTTTATATAACATATCTCTCATGGAAAAGATTATATTTTTCTATTTTAGAAATAGTATGAAAGTTAAATGTTGAAGAATATTGGAAGGTAGGATTTTAGGCTAGCTTCTAAACCATTTTTTTGACGAAAATTTTTAAATAATGAACAATGTAAGGATGTAGATCAAAGGGAATTTTTGAAGCTAATTATTATTATAATTCACATGAAAAAATAAATAATCGATATTTTAAATGATGTTATATTTTTTCCTCGATATCAAAGTCACAAAAAGACTCTCATTTCAGGGAAAGAAACATAATATTTAGATATATCAATGGGAATTTGAACAATGGATAGATATATGATAGAAAAGGGAAGCTTTATGTATTTTTTAATCAAGTATAGATTTGGTGGGAAGTGATTAGAATAGGATATCTATATCTACTGGAGATTTTTTTTCATGGAGGAAGACTTGTTTTTTGGAATTGAAGAAAGTATAATTCAGTCACCATGAGAACTTTTAATGATTAATATGTGGTTTCCACCCAATCCTTCACCTACCAAACACTAATTATAACATATCTATTTGATTAAAAACATCAGTTTAAGTTTCCATTATGTTTTTAATGTGATAATCAATGTTGTATTAATATTTCAATGAATCAGGTTCAGAATTTATGATCTACGAACATTGGCACTAAATATCACTTATAAAATGTGATACTATAGGTTAATGTGTTAAAATTATAATTTTTTATCATAGGTGAGAATATTATATATTTACTTACCAAATCACTCTCAAAATAAGAGTTTCTGAATATGAGGTTGATTTTAGTTGTCCAATCACAATATTTAAAATTCTATGTTTTTTATTGGCTTATACTAGATCATCTTGTCATTTCATGTTATTTTAAAAGGGGGAAAATAATTGAAAACATATATCTTTCCTTTATGGTTCTCATCATATTATTTTTTGGATAGGGAATATACAATTTATGGTGAGTGTATATTAATATGTGTTACCTTGTGATAATTGTCTCTTAAAATAAACAATCTATTTATAGATTGTTATTAAAATGGGTATGAGATGAATTCAAAATGTGTGACCTATATTAACTATATTTTGTATATGGCTATATATTTTTTAAAGATTAAAATGTTAATATAGTTAGTATTGATAAATGTGAGGTTAGTGTTGTGAAGGTATATATAGATCACTATCATATTTATATTATAGTATCATTTATTAAATGTTCTATTTTTATACCATGAGATCACTCATTCAATATTGTAATTATTTAGTGATGATCCATTCATATGTGGCTCGAGTATCATAGTGATTTTTTAACCTTGATGGATACAATAAATGGAGGATATTATTGGTCGCATGTGGTGTTGTGATGATTTGTTATGATAAGTGGTGTTGAAGAAATAGTGAATAGGATATGATCGAGTGTGTGTTTCGCTATATTTAAATGATATTCATTGTTAAATTCAGATTATTATTATGTTAGGCCAATGTATTAATATATCATGGAATGAGATCATGAATAATAGAAATTAAAGGAAGTAGTAGAAGGCGTGTCAGGACATAAAGTAAGGTATTACTCTATAAATGATTTATTTTGGAATATGTCCTGCGATGCAACTTAATTCCACATGTTGATCCTACTAAGATTGATTTCATCTATATCACTATTATAATCCATATGTTGTGGAGATATTAAATTTGGTAGTGGTATTTACTAGACCTCATGTGATGTGCGATTTTCCATGATTTATGGGAGAATCAATTAGAGTACACTACCTTATAGAAGGAGATCCACACCATAAATGTGGATGGTCCGACTTTAGTGGATCATTAAAATTTGGTTCATCCATATAGTAGCTTCAACCCCAAACTATTTTTAAGGGAATATATAGGACTACACTATAGGGAATATATATCATCATAGAGGTGATCAATATTTTTTTAGTGAAATATATATACTTCATGACCTTCAAAACATAACACCTATTTTATTCCATTATTTACTGTGAAAGTTAAGTGCAATCCACTAAAAACCAAAAAGGTATGCTATATGTTTCATGAATATGTCATAGATTGTAATGCCCAAACCCAGAATCACAGATCCAGAGTATTATTTCATTACATTGAAATGATTACGAGGAATCATATCCCAAAGTACTGATCATTTTATTAGTCTTTAAGAAACTAGATACATACATGGAACCCATTTTACATTGTGAGATAAAAACAAAATGTAATACATAACATAAGCTATTAAAATGCATCCTTGAAAACTAAATAAATGATCTCTTAATCATAACCTAGGGAAAGAAATCCAATAACCGGGGTGAGATAAAATGCTTAGTAAGGGTTATATGTATTTGAAGTATGAACAAATAATAATTGAATCATAGTCAATTAGAAATAATCAATATAACATGATGAATAATTAAAAAACTCACACCATCAATGAACTGAGAATGAAAGTTCATTCATAGATTTAGTCATAGGGAAAATATCATGGAATGTAATAAATATATAATGAATAAAGAGTATCATTTTTATTTATAAGTCATGTATCTAGAACAAGAACCATCATATCTTCAATACATTTTATGTTTGTGAGTAGAAACCTGTCTGATTATGTTTTGGAAACAAACTTGAAGGGTTTTTCGCCAACTATTTTGTCCCATAAGACCTGTCAATGAATCAAGGGGATATGGTAGGCCCCACCCATCACTAAAAGTATGAATAATTTTTATACAAAGATTTAATTCCAGAAAAATATTCCATATCAATTTTCATAATGACTAGAGGATATGGATTCAACAACATTTCCACGGTTCAAACAACATTCAAAATAAACATCGTATGTGAAAGGGTATATGTCTAAGATAATAATAGTATCCATTGTATTATAATATGGATATTTAATATTAACTTTATTTCAAATGAAAAAATATCTCAAAAGTGGAATTATATACATCACATAAAAATTATTAGGTGCACAATACCAAGAAATAATCCAATAAATTGGAATTGACATGAAGTCCCTTAGCACATCATAATCAATCGAATCGCATGACCAAAAATTAATAATCATCAAATTAATCCTTAAATACCATGAATATAAATAGAATCATGATATTTTATTTCAATTTCTGGCATACATAAAATCCATAAAATAAATATGTAGAAATCAATGGAAATCTCATGGAAATAAAATTGAGATGAGAAACCCCTTAGCTTAGGCCTGAATGTGTTCTTCACATGATATTAATGGACTAAATAATCATATTAAATACATTAATTAATTAATTTATAACTTTATATACATTTTTTTATTTGTTGTAAATTTATTTAGTTCATTTATGTCCTTTTGGATGAGTTATAAGATACAAATTTACTGCTCGAGAGTGTTTGTTCCTTGGTTTTCACAATTGGCATACTTGTGTTAGGGTATAGAAGCTCATGTGTAATGGATATAATTCTAAATAATTGAATTTATAAATTATCAATGAACATATAGAAGTGTAAACGGTTATTTCTATCATTTTTTACACAGTATAAGGATGAATCAATAGATAATTCATTTAGTGATAATTGTTTAGATTAATACAACAATTATTGATCATAACATTTTCATTTTGGTTTATAATTTAGTATTATATAAATATGTTACTTAATGTACATTAAAATGATTATATTATACATTTTAAAAAATATATAAACTATCAAAAAAAATTCATGAATATATTTGAAAACAAATGGAAGAATGAAACTTCTTCATCCATGAAGGTTGTAAATTGGCACCTCCTGAACGATGATTTCATTTATAAAATGAAAGAGGGATAGCAAGGAGATGGATAAAGATTATTACATTAAAATGATATAATTATAGTATATAGATGATACTGGAGTTATAATTATAAATTTTAGAGATGATGTTAGGAAATAATAAGAAAATAAAATAAATTGAAATGATATTAAATGAAAAGGAAGAGGGTTTACCTCTTGAAATAAACTCCTAGGGAACCTATTTAAGGGATATGATTTCAATCATTTTGAAAGATAAAGGGATAATGGACGTGGTTAGGGACTAGGGAAGTGTATTTATGTAGAACTATGCGATGCTTCCAGGATTATAGAGTTGAATAGATGAGGGAGTGAGGGGGTTTTTTATAGTGGAGGAGAAGAGTGATTGATCAATATTTTATTCATTACTTCATTATTTTTACCAATTCAAGCAATAGTATTGATTATTGTGACCATAAATAGTAATATTTTTATATGATTTCGAACTAATATCCGCATAATTTATCCATGACTCATGAATGATGCATAATTTCATTTATTTAGCATATTTCGTAAATTATAAAATTTCACTATTCACCAACAAATTCATGTATTTCAGAAAAATCCCAAAAATTCATCCAACTCATTTTTTGATGTGTAGAATCCAAAAATTAACTCCCTATTATGAAAATAATTTTCTAGATATGAGAAAATTTTTTATTAATAAAAATATACATCTTCTCCAAAAATAAGTTTTAAATTATAACTGATTTTATAATACCCTAAAATAAAATCTAAGGTCTCATTATATTATCCTAAAATAAAACAATAGAAAAATATTTATTTAGGAATAAATTTTATAAAAATTAATTCACTTTTAAATTATGTTATTAATTGTATGATTTCAATTAAATATTTATTACTCACAAAAATGCCAACACATAATTGTTAATTTTAAAAATATTCACTTTCAATTTTATGGTGTCTAAATTTTATGTATACATTTATGGGTGATGTTACTATTAATAAGGGTCATATTACTATTCATAAGTGTAAATTATTTTTCATAAAGTCAATATTACTATTCATAAGGTTAAGTTACTATTCCTCAAAAATAAGTTGAACCTATCGGACATTAAATATCTTATTGAGTGAAACTATATATGTTTGTTTTTCAAAATTCAAATCAAAGAAGTGTAAAAATTAACTTTAATGGATAGGTTTTAACTATCTCCTATAACAAAATTATTTTTAATAATGACTCAGGGTTTCATGCATAATAATCAATCTAATGAAATAAAATTATTTTAGAAGAAACATACAATAAAATATTGGGGTTTTATATTATTCCCTCCTTCAAAACTTTTTTCTATGATAATTTACATTGATATATCCCTCTATAGAGATGTGAGTGGTTCCTCTTCATAACATCCTTATGTTCCCATGTTTCTTCCTACATTTTTTGGTTTCTCCAAAGAACCATTACCAGATGAGTTGTCAAATCTCATAATACATTCTCTCTTCTGTCGAGAATATTGATAGGCTCTTCACTGTATGAAAATTCTTGTAAAGACACATAATTTTCATGAATTTTTTTTAATAAAAGGATATTTTTACGTGTATGTGAAATATGATGGCACATGATTCTGAAGCCCAGAGTGCCCGGAATGATCCATCGATGTTTTTGTAAGCTTAAGTAAACGCGTGTAAGCAGTTTTTCTGAAAAAGTGGAATTACACTTAAACGGTCAGTCAGATAAAAAATTTGAGTGCACTATTGCACTCAGGGTGGTGAGATTACCCTAGGCACGACATAAGATTTGTTGGTGTGGGCGTCCTGTGAGAAAACCTAAAAATGGAATAATCGTAAATAAAATAAATAAATAAATTATTTTATTTTTCAAATGTTAATAACTCACAAAAGGTAACTCGAATTAAAAATCTGAGTCCACCTCCATACTCATGATGGTATTAATTCATTAAAAAGATACAAACATTGGCTGCTGCGGGCCACCATAAAAAGTTAGTTTTTGGCTGCAAATAAAATAATTAAGTGACAATTATTTTGTTTTGAAATTCATAACATATAAACGGTACATCAAATTAAAAATATGAGAGTATTGTGGGGTTCATTGGGGTCTGTTTCAACTAGGAAAATCTTATCCTCGATCGGCACGAGTGAATGGTGACTGATAATAATTTTTTGAACTTTTTTTGGGTAGGTTCGGTAAACGCGCGAGCAGCGTTTTGTAAATTTTGAACCGATGCTTGAAATTGAAATATGTGGGCACTGTTGATATCGCAGTGCTAGTATTTTTATAAGAATACTTTTACCTTGACAACGGTTGGTCGAGGGTGGAATTTAGTTTTTGGATTTTACATGGAAATAATAAAATAAAATAAGCTCATATTTTATTTTATATTGTTATAACCACCCATGTGGGAGTTGAAGTGTGGGGACCACCTGACCTTAACCTCCCATGGGAGGTTATGGTGGTGGGGACCACCCAAGAATAAACCCCACATTTAATTGAGAGAAACTCTCAACTCCCCCCATTAATGAGGGAGAGCCTCTTTACATCATTCACCTTAATTGTGCCAATGCACATACCATTATTCTTGCCAACACACTGCATCGTTTGCGGCAGTTTAAATTAACAGTATTTCCCCATTTTAAATTAAGTAATAACTTCGCTCGAATTTAGGAAGGTTCCTAATTAACGAACCATCATAAATTCCAATGATCCTTCCCTATCTCCCCCTATCCTATATATATAGAGCTTGGGTGGATGATTTGGGAAAGCTTCACCAAGTGACGAAGCGCTGGTAAAGCGATTCGACACCCAACACTTGGAGGATTATTATCTCTAATGAAGAACACTCCACCGATGAATAAATCCGATGAGGAACGCCTTCGACTACGAAGAATGACCTTGACTTTGAATTTCTTCCTCAGAATATCTTCTGACGTAGGACGTGTTCGTCTACAATGAATAGAAGTCTGCCTTCCCGCGCAAACATCCACCAACAACGAACAAGGTAGATATTTTATTTAAGTCAGATATTTTTTCCCTGGTTAATTTTCTTCCAAAACAAAGAATGTGGACCAACATATTATCATGTTGATCTTCTGCTGTTTTTCCTTGTGGGTTGGGAATATTTTTTATTAATGAGGGAATATGGGAATAGAGATTTTTATGATATCTTCCATGCTCGTTCTTTGCTTCATTCTTGTGAGCCAATTGGTATCATCGTAAACACAGAAGGGTGAAAAACAAACTAACATGGACCGACCCGTCCAACGATCACCATTGTGGTGTTCTTCGAAACAGAGGAAAGAAACTTCAATGGCGACATAGGCGATGAAGGCAACAGTTGTGCTACCTGAGGCATCCGCGACCTGCGCCGCCCTTGTGACGATCTATCGCCATGTCCGACCGGTTCTGCCTCACGAGGCCGAACCGCGCCACCTGTCGGCCGAACCAAATCAGTCAACGTCGTGCCCCGACCACGCCGCACTGCCGCCGCGGGTTTTCCGCCCTCACAAGTCACAACCCCCTCGCCGGCTGCGCCGCCTCACCGGCTGCACCGCCCCTCCGTCCATGCGGTTCTCACCAGCGGCACCCCCACACTCTGGCCACACTGCCCCCATCCGAGCCGGCCTTACGTGCCCCTCGCAGCGCCCTGGCCAAACCCTCATGTGCCCTCACTGAACCCTCCGGGTCGGGTCGCCCACACGGTGCCCTTGGGGCCGAATAGCCCTCACGTCGACCGCGGCCGGTCCACACCCTCCCGACCGGTCTGTGCCCTCGTAGCCCTCCACAAACCCCTTGCGGTCGGCTCGACGAGGCCCAGCGGGCCGGGCCAAACCTAACGGGATCGCACACCCAAAGGGCTAGGAGAGACCTAATGGGTCAGGCCGAGTCAACCCGTACCAGGTAGGCTAAGACTGGGTCTGGCTAGGTCGGCCCGATCAGGTATGGCACGGTCTTTCTGACCGGGTCGGACCGAACCCGGGCCCACAACGACTCTTTACTTTTTTGGCCATATTTTTGGCACGGGACATCCATTTGAAGAACCGTCAGTGTACCTAGTAATAATGGAGCATAATGGACCTATTGAGAATACCCCACTGGAGTTTGGGGTATATTTGAGATACAGTCTGTTTGGATCATGCACGAATCCAACATGGCCGCTCGGACTAAAAGGCTAATAACTCACAGACCAGGCGTCTGATTGACACACCTTCTGTTGCGTTTAGACCCCTTTGACATGGAAGACCTTTGAGATACATATTTTTGGGACTTCGTGATAGTTGGAGTATCGACCAGTAGCTCATGGAGTAGATCCTTCCAGTAACGAGCGAGTAGAGTGCAGAGACCCAGTAGCGGGCTGAGACCTGATGACTACAAACTGATTGACTTGGAGTGACTTGACTAGCCCAGTTGGGAGTTCCTGGTTGTGGTGGAAGACCCACGGTAAAAAAGTGCCTATTTTTTGCGGCAGACCTGTGGTACTCATCAAGAGGAGTACCTCAGCAGGATATTAGGGGGAGGACCTAGTTGTGGCGGCGGACCCACGGTGGGGAGCGCCTTGGTGATGTAGTAGACCCACAGTACTCAATAGGAGAGGTACCTCAGAAGTCCATGGTCAGTGGGAATCTCCTTGGAGTCGAGGCAGGCCCACTATACTTGATAGAAGAGGAGTTCTCCAGTAGTCATGGGTTCGATAATGTAAATAAAATCCTGGATGAGCTGAGTCAGTTCTTTTTTTTCTTCCTCATGATTGAGATTGATTACCTAATAGCATTGGTATATGTATGGGCATATACCTATTTATGGTTATATGTTGATTTTTTACATTTTTATTTATCCATGTTGGATTTTGTGAGACCGTGAGCGTCTCAGGGTCTCAAATGAGTATCATTACACTCACCCCTGCACGGGATATGCCCGCACCTAGTTGTATTGGACGTAGACGACAGAAAACACTGAATGAGGATGAGAGTACCAATACTGGATGGTACCCAAAGGTGGAACATATGGCTTGTTGGTACATGGAGGAGAAGGACAAACGTGGAGTGATGAGTAGACGATTTGTATCTACCCTTCAGGTAAGAACCCCAGAGGATGATCCAATAGCTGTATTTTCTTTTTCTTCAATTATATTTCATTTTAGTTGTACTTATACATTCTAGTTGGTCTAGTATTATGGAACCTTTTACATTCAACACTCTTTTGATATATAGTTTACTTGGTGTTCCGTCCTGATGTTTGCTTTCGTGTGTGTGTGCTAAAGGTTATAAAGGAAATTCCTTCCCGGTTTTAGGGAATTACTCCATTGGTGCTATTCTCCAGCCCATGTCTTATGGAAGGTGGGCTTGGGGTAACCACGACAATAGCCCCAGGGGATGGGTCGTGACAAATTGGTATCAGAGGACTCGGTTCTACCGCCGAACTCAGAACTCTGGTCTTTATTTTGTCTGAAGCAATAGTGTTAAGGGTAGTGAGTGTGGTTCTTAGTTCATGGAGTATAGTGTTGGTGAAGAGGACGACATATCCATACACCAGGACCCATACATCTGATTTTTGACTCAGTAAATGAAAACACTGATTGCGTGTGTGTTTTCAAAAGGTTTCTTTAAGTTAGCTCAACCAAGTCAGCTCACCAGGTAAAACTTTTAACTGTAGTTCACCTGTTTCTTTTTCGGATGCCTCCACGAAGATATCCATCTAGAGTTCCAAGAGTTGTATGTAGTGATAGCCCACCGAGCGACGAGGCTCCAGTGCAGGGCCCTATTACTATGTTGGTACCTTCGGTTGGTGTACCAGCAGCACCACCACCCGTTGGGAAGTAGTTACCACCAGCCACACTAGTGGACGATGCAAGCCTGTCGAGCGCGTTTCACGAGTTCCAACACTAGAGGCCTCTATTATTTAGAGGTGAGACAGATTCCCAAGCAGCTGAGGGCTGTCTAGAGGGGATTTTTAGAGTTTCTGGTCTAGTTGAGCCACCAGTAGAGCGGCCAATGATCATAGCTACTTGTATTTATCAGTGAGTGACAATGAGTATGGTCCACTTAGTGATGAGAATTCAGTACGTGGACCATTACTCGAGATAGTACCTTCAGGTAGTGTCCCATCTATATCACTACCTATTGGCCAGCAGTTAAACCTGGTGGTTCCGGTAGAGGAAACATGTAGGCTTAGTGCCTTACACGTGTTTCATCATTCGATACCCCTCATGTTCTGAGTTGAGCTTAACTCACAGGCATCTACGGACTCGCTCGAGAAGGTGGCTAAGAGTTCTCTAGAAATTATACAGCTTTGTCTTGATGACATGTCTATAGTTGAGTATTCATCGAGCCATACTTATCATTCCTAGTACTGGATGAATACGATACGATAAGTGCTTCAGGGCTCAAAATTCCGAGTGAGTTTTATTAAAGGAAATTCGAGCCATCACGATTCCTCTATGAATTCCTACATGTGCTAGGGTGCTAGAGAGAACCATTTTGGTTGAATGTTCTTTGGCTGAGCGGATACAGCCAGTGGATGTTAGTAGTGGGAAAGCAGGAAACTAGCACCAGCCTCAAAGACATGGGCATGTAAAATGTTTCGTGAAGAATAAGTGTTAGGGATAGATGAGTCTGCATTGCAGCAGACGTGGAAACAGAGCTAGGAGAGGAACATGAGGTGGTGCACCTTTCGACATGTAACAACCTCCCCCCCTTTTTTTGGACCTTGCCAGGCACAGGGAGCTGGAGGATAGGGGAAGAGAGTAGTTTCATGCCATCAAGGAATGCGAACCAAGGAGTCTAGGAATGATTTGAGGTATGGTCTATGTCTACTACTAGATATCATATCAATAGACATAAGTACCAATCATTCCTTCCATCCATGAATCTTGTCCAGGACCTGGAGTTTCCTGTTAAACCGCTGACCTGACCCTCGCATCTAGAGACACATTTGGGAGGAGACTCAATAATCACACTTATTTCGACAGTGTGATCTGACCCTTGAGGCAATAGGTTTAGTTGGAACCACTTTGTGGCAGCGTCGAGGCCTTACGACGTTGGTTTGGGTTTGGACTTGACATCGACAGTTCACTCTTAGATTGACTGTATTAGTAAAATAGGGTGTGGTTTATCTACAACGTTGGGATGGGGTTATCCTTGGTTAGAGAAAAAGGAATCCCGGGAAGCACGGGATAAAATCATGCATATGAGGGTGCATCCAATCAATCTTCCGTCTTCCAACCTCACCCTCCTAGTAGAAGATGTTGACTTTGATATATTTTATAATCCTAGGAAGGGAAACATGGTAGAAGATGCACTCATTAGGAGGTCTATCATGCATCTGGTGAGTGAGGCGACAGAGCAGCTTGCCACTTTGAAAATATCCTTTGTGGATCGAGGAGTGGCTTTTATTCAGTCTCTTACAATCACTCCCCCACTCCATCAGCGAGTCAGGGAGGCGCAGCCTGGAGATGCTAACTACGAGACACAAAGTTCTCAGATATCCACAAGATAGGCACTTGATGGATCTTCTGAAGGTGGGGAGCACGTCATTCTCTTCAGGGGACATACCATGGTACCAGTGTGACATCATTAGGAAGTGTTGAGGGTGTTCCACACATTCCCTCTAGTGGTAAATCTAAGACTGGAGAAGATGTACTTGGATCTCCGATGACAGCACTGGTCGTCGGGAATGAAGAAAGAAGTTGCACAGTTTGTCTCTCGGTGCCTCACTTGTCAGCAAGTGAAGGCATAACATCAGGTACAAGTAAGTTTGGTTCAGCCTTTAATGGTCCCAAAGTGGATGTGGGATGGGATATCCATGGACTTCGTGATAGGAAATCCATGTACATCCAGGGTTCTTCACTTGATTTGGGTGATCGTGGACCGACTAACCAAGTCAGACCACTTCTTACCAATCAAAGAACAATGTTCAGTATGGAGCTTGGGATGCCTCAATGTGAAGAAGATTGTGCAGTTACATGGAGTAATCTCGACGATCGTTTCTGATCATGATGTACATTTTACTTCCCGGCTACGGAAGGTGTTGCAGGAGGCTTTTGAGACACAGCTTCCTTTGAGCACCACCTTCCATCCTCAGACGGATGGTCATACTGAGCAGACCATTCACACCATCGAGGAAATGTTGCGTGCTTGTGTCCTCAACTGCAGTCGTATCTGGGAGGATCACATACCATTTTTGGAGATTGCATACAAAAATAGCTATCACTCCACCATAGTGATGGAACCTTTTGAGGCGTTGTACGGGTGACCTTACTGATCACCATTGTGCTGGACTGGCCCAGGGGAGTCATCACTCATGGGACTTGTGATGGTACGAGCTACCACAGAGAAAGTGAAGATCATCTAGGAGCGGATGAAGACTTCACAGAGTAGGAAGAAGTTTTATGCCGATAGGATATGGAGTCCTCTAGAATTTGAGGATGGAGACCACCTCTTCCTATGGGTCTCACCCTGATGAGGTCTACAGATATTTAGCCAAGGTGACAAGTTATCTTTGAGATTAATCAGACCATTTCAGTTCCTCTGTAGATTTGGTGAGGTGGATTACCGCTTAGCTCTTCCACCTCAGTTGCACCGGGTGTAGTACATCTTCCACGTATCCCAGTTGAGGAGATACGTGCACGACCCTAATCACGTCATCGACCATGGAGAGATGGACATCGACGATGGGGGGAATTTTATGGAGGTTCTAGTTGAGATTTAGGATCGACATAAGTGGGTCCTTCGTGGATGTTCGATGCCTTTTGTGAGCGTTAGTTGGCAGAACAGGAACCTCTAGGAGAGCACATGCGAGAGGGAGGCTCAGATGCGTGCTCAGTACCCCCACTTTTTTACCTATATGAGTTGTGGCTAACACAGACATAGTTCCCTATGGTGGGATGAATGTAAAGACCTAGAATGTCCATGAATTTTTTTTTAAAAAATTAAATGGAAATTTTTATGAGTCTGAGAAATCTGACGGTGCACGATTCTGAGGCCTAGAGTGCCCGGAATAATACATCTATGTTTTGTTAAGCTTAAGTTAACGTGTGTAAGCAGTTTTCCTGAAGAAGTGGAATAAATCTTAAATAGTTACTCAGATCACAAATATGAGGATATCGTTGTGCTCAGGATGAAGGTTCACTCTAGGAACGACTTAATATTAGTCGGCGCATGCCTCCTCTGAGAAAACCCCAAAATGGCATAATCATAAATAAAGCAATTAAATAAATTATTATTTTTTCGAATGCATATAACTCATAAACGGAAACTCAGATTAATAATCTGAGACCACTGTTTAACTTGTTAGGGTATGATTTTTTAAAAAAGATACTAACTTTGACCGGCGCTGGCAACTAGAGAATGTTAGTTTTTGGCCTCAAATAATATAATTAAGAGACAATTATTTTTTTTGTAAAATTCATAACGTCTAAATGGTAACATGGATTGAAAACGTGAGAGTGTCGTTGAGTTCATTGGGTTGTTTCTCACCAATCCAGAGCATAACCTCGACCGGCACATGTCAAGGGTGAATGATAATAATTTTCCAAACATTTATTCAGGTAGGTTCAGTAACCGCGTGAGCGGCATTTTGTAACTTTTGAACCGGTGCTCAGAATTGAAATTCGAGGGCACCGTTGATCTCGCAGCGCCAGTATTCCCTTAAAAGGGCTTTCACCTCAACGGTGGTTCGTAGAGGGTGGACATTAGTTTTTGGGTTTTATGTGGAAATAATAAAATAAAATAAGCTCACATTTTATTTTATTTTGTTATAAGCACCCATTGGGATTTGAAGGGTGGGGACTACCCGACCTTAACATCCCATGAGAGTTTATGGTGGTGGAGACCACCATGGACTAAACCCCCAATTTAACTAGTAGAAACTCGCAACTCCCCTCATTAATGAGGTAGAACCTCTTGACCTCCTCCAGCTTAATTGTGCAAATACACATACCATGAAACAGCCCGAGATTTTATAAAAAAATATTCTTTTTAATTTCATTAATGTCCTGTATTGTACGCTACACCAAAAGTAGCTTGCTGAAAATGGATATTTGACTTTCATTACATTACACGCAATCGCGACCTTCCTCGATAGCGTGTGTAGTACGCAATACCGAGTTTCACTAAACAACGATATGCTATTAAAATATTATTAAAACTAGCCGTTATGAATAGTAATAACCACCTTTTAAAATTTTAGAAATTTGAGCTCTCAAAATGGACTTCTTTTTTGGATTCGGAGTATCGAATTTAGCCTAAGGTGAAATTTTGGTACTTTACGGAGAACTTTCATATTTTGATGAATAGTGAAAATTACTAAATTTTAATTAAAAACAACATTTTTTAATCGAAATAATTAATAGTGACAAATTACTAATTTGAGTGGTTTTAAAGTATATTTAGAATATATTCTTACAATTTAATACAATTTTGGTCATTGGATGTCATTTCACATTTAAACCAGTTATAAACAAGTGTCAATCTTTTGATAGTTATTATCTCTTAAAAACACGCCATTTGTTTTGACGACGGGAATTAGTTTTTAAATTAGTTAATGTAACTGATATGTTTTGAATTTGGTAAAATAGAAATCATTTTTGAGTTCATAATATCAAATATAGCTTTGGCCTAATTTTTGGTATTTTTCTGGAAACATTCATTTTTTATTAATAGTGAAACCACTAAGTGGCAGTAAAAAAAATTGAATTTTTCATAAAACGTAATTTTACCGCTTCTGCGAGTGGAATTTCAAAAATCCAAGAGACACTATTGATGTCAGTAAGTAAAATTTTGTTCAATGAGATGAAAATAATTTATGGTGAATAGTAACTTTTGACTTTTTTTACCACGGTTAAAAGTAAATAGGGTAATTAGGTGTAAAAATGATATTATTATTACCCTAACAAATGTCCTAATTCAATTAGATAAGTGTAATTCGACCAAAAACAACCTTAGGAATAAAATATGACCATTTAGGCCAAATTGGATTAGATTAGGACATTTATTATTATTTAATTCAAAGAAGAGTTAAAAGAGTTGAAATAGAAGTTTATTTACTAAAACATTTTTAATATAGGGTTATACATAAGATAAACTCGATTGTAAATATTCATTAGAAATATAATAGGATTTCCTACATGATGATATTTTATTTATAATTTTCAGACATTATATAAATTAATTTATTTATGACACAATGATGATGCAGTAATTACCATAATAGTGAAAAATTATAATAATTGATATTATAAATACCCAAATAAATATTATTTGAGACTTTTTATGAATTCCACTAATCTTATAGGTTAATATGACATGTTAGTATTGATTTAATTAACTTTTTTAGAACAAATCATTCTGTTATAATTTTCACAAAAATCAATTACTAAATAGTTTCAAAATTAACATAAAATTGTTTTTAAAACAAATATTATATTATTAATTGTTATTTTATTCCTAAAAATCTAAGGTTTGGAAAAATGACTTAGATAAGGTTATATATATTAATAATAAACAACTTGGGTTTCGTTTGGCTTGTTATAGTAAGTTTATTAACCTTATAGTGTAAGAACACAAGAAGACATGGTAAATGTAAAATTATTTAACTTAAGGTTAAATCTAAATGATAAGGTTAAAATAGGAACCTAAACTTGTCTAAAATCTATTGGATGAGAGGATTTCGACCCATCCCCACCTTATCATCGAAATAAATCAATTTGGAGCTATTTAAACCCGAATTTTACTTTATAATAAACTAATAGTTTTAGTTATTCCAAAGGTGCCCCTCTCCTCCCTTATAAAAGGGAACCTCCTCCCTCTCTTCCTCACACAACATTGAGCCTTCAAGCTCGGCCAACCCCTTCCAAATTATCTTCTCCACTTCCCTAGAAACATCCTAGAGGTCCTGGTCTTCTTCAAAGACCAATTTTAGTACCCTAAGAGGAAGACTCAAAGAGGCGCATCAAAGAAGAGGTAATGTTCGTACCGATTCATTCATCTTTATTTCTTCTTACACTTCTTATTCTTAGGTTGTTTCATTATGAAGTAATAACATCAGTATCAATCATATACTGATATGTTAATATATGTATGAAACAACCTTATTTCACCATCTACCCATCCTACAGAAAACGAAATCACCACACCTGCGTACGTATAGAATACCGTCTCCACACCGTGGTGTAATCTATTTTCCACCACCACCTTACTTGGATGCGTATAATGGTGTAAATAATAAGTATATATGATTATTGTAAAGTGATATTGATTCTGAAATAGTATACATACACTCCAATACAATTCCACGATCATGAGAATGATATCATCGCTCGTGCATACGTACGGACTACCGTCTCCACGACGCGATGAGATTCATTTTCCACATTAACCATTCATGAATGATTATAATTTCTATATAAAAAGTAATCATGAAATATATGACATAATAATGATACTAGATTTCTGTGTGTATATATGTATGTCATCTACCTAATTCCATTAAAATCAATAAAGAAAAGAAAACAGTGTTCGTGCGTACGTACGGTCTACCGCCTCCATGAATGGTGTATTTCTTTCCATTTACTGATCTATTATATATATATATATATATTCTGAATATATATTATATATAAATCATCTTTTATATTCTGTAATTAATTAATCATTATCTAATTAATCATATGAATAATTACAAGTCAAAACATGAATGACAAATCAAACGATTTTACCCAAAACGCTCTTTAACATGGAATTTACAAAAGAACTGGTAATATAGAGCCATAAGTGAACCATATATGATATCATAACAATGCGTATGATTCTGGAATAAGTCAATGACATTATTTAAATCATTATACAGGTGGTTCGGAAACTTACGAAGCAAATCGGACCTAAGGTAAGGGAAATATCGCAATCTCATTTTTATCCGAGATTGTTTATACTTTGGTATTTACTGGGGTGTATTTTATCATCCACATCCATGTTTCCTCAATATGTAATATTATTTCAGTCCACATACAATTTTTTAAATCCAATTTTACCCTTCGGTGAGTTTTTAGTAAAGGATATGAAAGGAATCTTTTGTCATTTTTCGTACGAGGTACTTTTTGACTTTTCCGACAAAAGTATGAGAATAATGTTTTCTTTTAACTTATACGACATGAATGGATTTTTAAAACATTATTTCCAAGAAGCTTCCCTTATAATTTTTCAAGTTTATTTTTAATAAACTTCTTTTAGTTATAATTTTATGACATGTTAATAAATCAAAAGTGTTTTTGAAGTAGAAAGGATATTTTCCTCAAGAATGGAGTTCAAGTGTTTTATCATAATTATTTTCCATCTAAGATAATAGAGGGTTCTATTTATATCCCTATTATTACATATATTTGATTATGTTGTTATGGAAATATTTTTATGAATTCCATTATCTTATATGAATTGGTTTATGATGTCATGTTGTTTAAGAATCCCATTTTTATTACATGGGTTATGCTATGATGTATGGTTTATGATGTTGTGGAACACATAATAATGGTTTCAATATGAGATGGGTGGGACCTATATCTCCCTCCAATGCATTGGGTAAATATTTTATATCTCATGAGATAGACATGGCTGGAACGGTAGGTTATACCAGTTCATTGAAACAGGACTGAAACGAGGGTGACTCGGTTCAGAAATGGACTTTGTACACTAAGATAGTCTTGGCAATGAGTCTTGACTAATAAGATATGATTCTCTATGATTATGTGTGTATTCCAAAAAGTTTCATGTTTTATGTTATGATTATTGGGATTTCATTTCACTACTATGATTTATCCCATGTTATGAAATTATGCTCTCTTTTGTAGGTTAAGATTTCCAAAATGTTATGTTCTTATGAAAATGATGTGATTGATATTTCTTTTCTTTACCCTTACTGAGTATTTGATCTCACCCTTTAATGTTTTCTTTTCCCCAAGATATAAAGAAAGGTTTTAGGTAAAAAAAGGATGATCTTTATGGGAGATGTTGAAGATCTTTCACCACGATTAGAAGATTATATTCCGAGTTTCCAAAGACACTAAACTATTATGATCCTTGTGTGTGTGTTTTTGTTATGTACTAGGTATTCCGTAAAAGTAATGTAACGTCCATGTACGTCATGCTTCGGGTCTCTACAGTTGGTATCAGAGGAAAATTTTAGTCAACCTTTGGAAACTAGGATGCGAAAACGTTAGTGAGATCCCTAGAGATATTTCTAAGGTATGTATAGGGATGTCCCTAAGGATAAGTATACATATAGGATATAGTCCTAGAACTATGGTAACAATATTAGATTAAACCAATGATGATAGATATTGATGTTACTCCCCCTTTATTATGATTTTTTCCTCTCACACTATTCTTTTTGGGTTTTAGAAAATGGCTGGAAACAAGATGATTCACAATAATAGAGGATATGATGGACAATGGAATGATATTATTCATGAGAAACCAAATGAAATGGGATTTGGAAGTCCAAACATCATTATTATGTCGAATCAGAAATCTCATAATATGATCCATAAAGTAAAATTTGGTAAGTTTCCTGACTCGGCTAATAAGAGAAAGATGGAGTTTCATGATAATCTTAGAGGAAAGAATGTTCAATTTCCCCTATGTAAATCATGTGGGAAGAGGCATCAAGGAGAATGTTTCAAAGGAACTGGAAGATGCTTTGGGTGTGGAAAATAAGGACACAAAGCTAGTAAGTGCAAAGGAAAAGGTTCAGTTAACACCAGGGATGAGGATAATGGTATTGCTACGACATCAACAATGGTTAAATGTTTTAAATGTGGAATGTACGGGCATTATGCAAACCAATACCCTAAGGTAAAGTCTCATGAAGAGAATTAGTATGGTCGTATGGGTAGTATTTATGTGGATGATGATGAAGAGACAACAAATGATATGTGAGATGAAAGAATTGTTGAAGCTCGGTCAATGTTTTAAGAATGTAGTGGAATGATTACATGTTTATCATGTGTAATGTTGTACAAGTAATCTCATGGTACTATGGAATAAAGAGACATCTAAGGATTGTTACACTGTTCTCTTTCCTTATGTTTTGAAACTGTATGATTAATGGTACCAGTAACCATGAAATGTTATTCAGATATTTTTGGAATGCAGATGATATGCGCCTATTGAAGGGATAAGGAGAAAATGAAATGTTTGACATTATTCATGAGCTCATGATTGATATAAGGACTAAGTGATATCATGGTTTGAGGATTTAGAATTTTGAGGATTTTTGTATGTGGAAAGTGCTAAATTTTAAAATCATTCATGTTTTCACTAAGGTTCAATGGATATTCATTCTTCAAGAGAATACATGATTAAGGTATTCACATGTTTGTAATTTGACCAACAAGATATATCTTATGATATATGTGGGATAAATGATGGCATTCACGTGATCATTTTCTTTATACTATGAGCTTGGAACGAATTATTTTAGATAAGCCTAAATATTGGAATGGATTATGTTAACCATAAACTAGTATTGTTTAAGGATAGAACTTATTTTGATATTATTTATGTGATGTTATAGTAATGTAGTTTTAGAAAAAGGACAACCTGCAGGACGGGCGACAGCCCCTCGGGTCGGACAAGGCTGTGGGAATCGAACCCACAACCGAAGTGCGACTGGCCTTTATCGTCTACCACTGGCCTACAGGAAGTCCCTGTTTAGTAGAAACTAGTTTTTTTATATTAAGCAGTATGATATATGAATTATAAGTCCATTTTAGGAACCATATATGATTAGTCTCACTATAGACGGACTTATGTATTTTTTGATAACTTTTCTAACCTTTTGTTTGAGACAGATGGAATGACCCATCATTCTATCACATGATCTGCTAACACATCACGAATGACAAATTCAACTTCATTTATTTAAGAGATGAAGTGGAAATTGTCCAAAGAACAACAAACGGAGAGACTATACCAAAATCATGAAAGTATTTCTTCTAATTCCAATTTCATCAACTTTTGGGAAATGATCTTGAAAACCAAAAATGTTTTCCTAGTGCTCTTATATCTGATGAATCAGATGGTACCTTAGATCGTCACAAATTTATGGATTTGTTATTGCTGGCTTTTCCATAGCCATATTCTCTACCACTCTCCATCAGAACATGATGGTTAGATTTCTCTTCCATATCCATATTTTCACCTATGTGGAAACCCAGTGATTAGTTTATTTGGGTAATCGTTACATTTCATACTTTAGTTTTTTAAAATCCATGTTTTGGTATTCCTTTTTACGATGTGGGTTTATATTAAAGAAACTTTCGAGTAGTAAACCATTTATAACCCCGACGAATTTCGAGGGCGAAATTCATTTTAAGGGGGGTAGAATGTAACAGCCCGGGATTTTATAAAAAAATATTCTTTTTAATTTCATTAATGTATTGTGTTGTACGCTACACCAAAATGAGCTTGCTCAACATGCATCCTTGACTTGCCTTGCATTACACGCAATCACGACCTTCCTCGATAGCGTGTGTAGTACGCAATACCGAGTTTCACTAAACAACGATATGCTATTAAAATACTATTAAAACTAGCCATTATGAATAGTAATATCAACCTTTTAAAATTTTAGAAATTTTAGCTCTCAAAATAAACTTCATTTTTGGATTCAGAGTATCAAATTTAGCCTAAGGTGAAATTTTGGTACTTTACGGCTAATTTTCATATTCTGATAAATAGTTAAAATTACTAAATTTTAATTAAAAACAACTTTTTTTATTCGAAATAATTAATAGTGAAAAATAAATAATTTGAGTGATTTTAAAGTATATTTAGAATAATTTTTTACAATTTAATACAATGTTGGTCATTGGATGTAATTTCATATTTAAACTAGTTATAAACAACTGTCAATCTTTTGATAGTTTTTATCTCTTAAAAACACGCCATTTGTTTTGACGACGGGAATTAATTTTTAAATTAGTTAATGTAACTGATATGTTTTAAATTTGGTAAAATAGACATCATTTTTGAGTTCATAATATCAAATATAGCTTAGGCATAATTTTTGGTATTTTTCTGGAAACTTTCATTTTTGATGAATAGTGAAACCAATAAGTGGTAGTAAAAAAATGAATTTTTCATAAAACGTAATTTAACTGCTTCTGTGAGTGGAATTTCAAAAATCCGAGAGACACGGTTGATGTCAGTAAGTAAAATGTGGTTCAATGAGATAAAAATATTTTTTGTTGAATAGTAACTTTTTACTTTTTTTACCACGGTTAAAAGTAAATAGGGTAATTAACGGTAAACATGATATTATTATTACCCTAACACATGTACTAATTCTATTAGATAAGTTTAATTCGACCAAAAACAACCTTATGAATAAAATATGACCATTTAGGCCCACTTGGATTAGATTAGGACATTTATTATTATTTAATTCAAAGAAGAGTTAAAAGAGTTAAAATCAAAGTTTATTTACTAAAAAATTTTTAATATAGGGATATACATAAGATAAATTCGATTGTAAATATTCATTAGAAATATAATAATATTTCCTACATAATGATATTTTATTTATAATTTTTAGACATTATATAAATTATTTTATTTATGACACAATGATGATGCAGTAATTACCATAATAGTGAAAAATTATACTAATTGATATTATAAATAGCCAAATAAATATAATTTGAGACTTTCTATGAATTCCACTAATCTTATAGGTTAATATGACATGTTAGTATTGATTTAATTAACTTTTTTTGACTAATCATCCTGTTATAATTTTCACAAAAATCAATTACTAATAGTGTCAAAATTGACATAAAATAGTTTTTAAAACAAATATTATATTATTAATTGTTATTTTATTCCTAAAAATCTAAGGTTCGGCCAAATGACTTATATAAGAGTATATATATTAATAATAAACAACTTGTGGTTCGTTTGGCCTGTTATAGTATGTTTATGAATCTTATAGTGTATGAACACAAGAAGACATGGTAAAAGTAAAATTATTTAACTTAAGGTTAAATCTAAATGATAAGGTTAAAATAGGAACCTAAAATTGTCTAAATTATATTGGATGAGAGGATTTCGACCCATCCCAACATTATCTTAGAAATAAATCAATTTGGAGCTATTTATACCCGAATTTGACTTTATAATAAAATAATAGTTTTAGTTATTCCAATGGTGCCCCTCTCCTCCCTTATAAAAGGGCACCTCCTCCCTCCCTTCCTCACACAACATTGAGCCTTCAAGCTCGGACAAACCCTGCCAAATTATCTTCTCCACTTCCCTAGAAACATCCTAGAGGTCCTGGTCTTCTTCAAAGACAAATTTTAGTATCCTAAGAGGAAGACTCAAAGAGGCGCTACAAAGAAGAGGTAATGTCCGTACCGATTCTTTCATCTTTATTTCTTCTTCCACATCTTCTTCTTAGGTTGTTTCATTATGAAGTAATAAAATAAGTATCACTAATATACTGATATGTAATTATAAGTATGAAACAACCTTATTTCACCATTTACACATCCTATGTAAAATGAAATCACCGCGCGTGTGTACGTACGGAATACCGTCTCCACGCCGTGGTGTAAACTATTTCCACCACCACCTTACTTGGATGGGTATAATGGTGTAAATAATAACTATATATGATTATTTTAATGTGATATTGATTCTGAAAAAATATACATACGCTCCAATACAATTCCACGATCATGAGAACGATATCATCACTCGTGCGTACGTACGGACTACCGTCTCCACGACGCGATGAGAATCATTCTCCACGTTAACCATTCATGAATGATTATAAAGTACATATAATAAGTAATCATGAAATATATGACATAATAATTATACTAGATTTATGTGTATATATATGTATGTCATCTACTTAATTCCATTCAACTCTGTAAGGAAAAGAAAACAGCGTTCATGCGTACGTACAGTCTACTGTCTCCATGAACGGTGTATTTCTTTCCATTTACTGATATATATATATATAATTAATATATATTATATATAAATCATGTTTTATATTCTGGAATTAAGTAATCATGATCTAAGTAATCATATGAATAATTACAAGTCAAAACACGAATGACAAATCAAACGATTTTACCCAAAACGCTCTTTACCATGGAATTTAAAAAAGAATGGGTAATATAAAGCCATAAGTGAACCATATATGATATCATAACAATTAGTATGACTCTGAAATAAGTCAATGAAATTATTTAAATCATTATACAGGAGGTTCGGACACTTACGAAGCATATCAGACCTAAGGTAAGGGAAATATCACAATCTCATTTTTATCCGAGATTGTTTATACTTTTGTATTTACTAGGGTGTATTTTATCATACACATCCATGTTTCCTCAATATGTAATATTATTTCCATCCACCTACAATTGTTTAAATCCAATTTTACCCTTCGGTGAGTTTTTAGTAAAGGATATGAAAGGAATCTTTTGTCGTTTTTCGTACGAGGTACTTTTTGACTTTTCCGACAAAAGTACGAGAAGAATGTTTTCTTTTAACTTATATGACATGAATGGATTTTTAAAACATTATTTCCAAGAAGCTTCCCTTATAATTTTTCAAGTTTATTTTTAATAAACTTCTTTTAGTTATAATTTTATGACATGATAAGAAATGAAAAGTATTTTTGAAGTAGAAAGGATATTTTCCTCAAGAATGGTGTTCAAGTGTCTTATCAAAATTATTTTCCATCTCAGATAATATAGGGTTCTGTTTCTATCACTATTATAACATGGATTTGATTATGTTGTGATGGAAATATTTTTATGAATTCCATTATCCTATATGAATTGTTTTATGATGTCATGTTGTTTAAGAATCCCATTAATATTACATGGGTTATGCTATGATGTATGGTTTATGATTTTGTGGCACACATAAGAATGGTATAATTATGAGATGGGTGGGACCTATATCTCCCTCCAATGCATTGGGTAAATATTTTATATCTCATGAGATAGACATGGCTAGAACGGTAGGTTATACCGGTTCAGTGAAACAGGACTGAAACGAGGGTGACTCAGATCAGAAATGGACTTTGCCCACTAAGATAGTCTTGGAAATGAGTCTTAAATAATAAGATATGATTATCTATGATTATGTGTGTATGACACAAAGATTCATTTTTTATGTTATGATTATTGGGATTTCATTTCACTACTATGATTTATCCCATGTTATGAAATTATGCTCTCTTTTGTAGGTTAAGATTTCCAAAATTTTATGTTCTTATGAAAATGATGTGATTGGTATTTCTTTTGTTTACCCTTACTGAGCATTTGAGCTCACCCTTTTATATTTTCTTTTCCCCAGGATATAAAGAAAGTTTTTAGGTAAAAAAAATGAAGATCTTTATGGGAGATGTTGAAGATCTTTCACCACTATTAGAAGATTATATTCTCAGTTTCCAAAGACACTAAACTATTACGATCCTTGTGTGTGTGTTTTTGTTATGTACTAAGTATTCCGCAAAAGTAATGTAATGTCCATGTACGTCAAGCTTCGGGTCTCTACATACCATTAATCTTTCTATTGCACCCCATCGTTTTCCACAGTTCAAATTAATAGGCTTTCCACTTTTTAATTTAAGTAACAGCATCGTTGGAATTTTGGAAGGTTCCTAATAAATGAACCGTCATAAATTCCAATGATTGTTACCTACCTCCCCCCTCTATTTTATATATGCGGATTGGGAGGAGGATTCGGGATGGCTTCACCAAATGATGAGGAGATTGTAAAGTGACATTATGCTTAACACTTAGAGGATTATGCTCTCCAACGATGAATGCTCCACCGATGAAGAACGTCAATGAAGAATGCCTTCAACAACAAATAAAATCCTCTAATTCTAATTTCTTCCTTGGAACTTCCTCCGACCATGGACGATTTCGTCTACAACGAATCGACATCCCCATTCTCGCAAAAAATACAACCAACATAGAAAAAGGTAGGGATTTTATTTAAGTATGATGTTTTTCACCTGTTACATTCTTCCAAAACAAGGAATGCAGACCAACATATTATCAAGTTGATACAGGAATGTTTTCCCTTGCGGGTTTGGTTAATTTATCATTAATGAGGGGTTATTGGAATTGATTTTTTTATGATATCTTCAGTGCTCGTTATTTTCATCATTCTTGTGATCCTATTACTATTACCCTAAATGAGGAAGGGTGTGGACCAAACTAAAATGGTATGACCCCTCCGCTAATCTCTTTGTGGTGTCCTTATAAATGAAGGAATGCAACGTCAAAGGTGATGAAGGCAACGATCGTGCTACCCTTAGCCTCTGACACCCGCACCACCCCCAGGACGCTCATGTGCCCCGACCTAACCAGCTCTGTCGCCCAGTGTCGAACCACGCCACCTACTAGCCGAACTCGCCTTAGCTATATCTCACCTCGGCCACTCCTCCCTCACCAGTCGTGCCCCGGACACACTGCCCCCGGCCGAGCCGGCCGCCCGCACCCCTATCCCCTAGCCGAGCCAGCCACCCGCACCCCCGTACCCTGGCCGATCCGGCCGCCCGCACCCCCTTGCCCTGACCCAGCTGGCCTCCCTCACCCCTCACGGCACCCCGACCGAACTGGCACGCACCCTCCGGGACGATTCACCCACACGGTGCCCTTTGGACCGAACCTCCCTCACGCCGACTGCGGCCAGTTTTCGCCCTCACTACCGGTCTGTGCCCTCATGATGGTCCACGCCCTTGCGGCCCTCTTTGACCCCTTACGACCAGATGAGCTGGGCCCAACGGGCTGGGACGAACCTAACGGGCTGTCCCACCCAATGGGCTGGGCCATATCCAATGGGTCAGGATAGGTGGACCGGAACCGGGATAGCCTATACTGGGTCTAGGAAGGTTGGTCTGACCGGGTTGGACCGGACCCAGGCCCACTATGACCCATTACTTTCTTTTGGCCATATCTTGGAATCGGACATCCATTTGATTAACCGTCAGTGACCCTGGTAATTTTGGAGCATGACAGTCCCTTTTAGAATACCACACTAGAGTTTGTGGTATATTTGAGATACATTCAGGTTGGATCGTGCTCGGATCCAACTGGGCCCCCGGGACTAAATGGATAATAACTCACAGACCGGGCGTCTGATTGACATGTCGTCTGTTGCATTGAGACCGATATTACATAGTAGAACTTTGAGATACTTCTTCATGGGAGTTATTGACACGTGGAATATCAACCATCATCTCGGGGAGCAGATCCATCTAGTAACGAGAGAGTATAGTGTTGTGACCTAGTAACTGGATGAGACCTGACGACTACTGACCTATTGACTCGGTGTGACTCGACTAGCCAACTGGGGAGTTCCTGGTTGTGGTGAAAGACCCACAGCGGAGGACCACCTTGTTGTGGTAGAAACCCCACGGTACTCGACAGGAAGAGTACCTCTGCAGGCTATTTGGGGGAGCGCCTGGTTGTGGCGGAAGACCACGGAGCGGAGCGCCTTGAAGACAAAGCAGACCCACAATACTCGATAGGAGGAGAACCTCAGCAGTCCAAGGTTAGAGGGAAGCGCCTTGGTGTCTCATCAGACCCACTGTACTCGATAGAGGAAGAGTTCTCCAGAATCCGTGGTTTTGATAATTTGAATAAAATCATGGTTGAGCTGAGTCAGTTCTTTTGTGTTTTCCTTGTGATTGATATGGATTACATAATAACTTGTGTATATGTATGGGCATATACCTAAATAAGGTTATATGTTGATTTAATACTTTTTGGTTTATCCTTGTTAGATTTTTTAAGACCATAAGGGTCTCAGGGTCCCTATAATGTATCGTTATACTCACCCCTGCATGGGTGATGCCCGCACCTTCCTATGTTGGATATAGACTAAGGACAGCGCTGACTGAGGTTGAGAGTACCAGGACTAGACGGTAACCGGAGGTGGACCATATGGAATGTCGGTATATGGGGGAGACAGACGGATGTGGATTGATGAGGAGAAGATATGTACCTATCCTTCAGGTAGAATCCTCGGAGGACGATCTAGTAGCTCTCTTTTCTTTTTCTTCAGTTGTATTTCATTTCAGTTGTACATGAACATTCCAGTTCAGCTTTTATTATGTCCCCTTTTACATTCATCACCCTTTTGTTATAGAGTTTACTTGGTGTTTCATCCAGTTGTGTGCTTTCTTGTTTGTGTGTGTGTGTGTTATAGGTTATAAAGGCAATGCCTTCCTAATTTTAGGGAACTATGCCTTTGGTACTAATCGACATCCCCTGGCCTATGGAAGGCGGGCATGGCGTAGCCATGGCACGTGCCCCGGGGGACGGTTCATGACAAATCATGTTCAAGTTATATTTCTTCATGGGTGAGTACATGCATTGGGTCTGGCAAGTACATCTTTTACAATGACATGTGTAACACATCATGAAATTTGGATAGACTTGGGGGCATTGATAAAGGGTAAGCTACAAATCCAATTCTTTCCACAATTTCAAATGGTCTGTTGTACCTGGGCCTCAGTGTCCCCTTATTACCAAATCACATGACATCCTTCCCTGGAGATATTTTAGAATGACATGATCTTCCACTTTAAATTCCAAATCTTTTCTATATTTGTTATCATAACATCATTTCCTACTTTGAGAAGCATTAATATTTGCTTGAATTTTATTTACGTTTGTTTTTGTCTCTTCAATAAGTTATGGGCCTATAAGTTTCCCCTCACAATCTTTATCCCAAAAAGTTGGATTTCGACATATCGTTCCATATAATGCTTCATATGGCACCATTTAAATACTAGAATAGAAATTATTATTTTAGAAAAATCCCACCAATGGTATGTATTAATCCCACTTACCTTGAATGTTGAGTGACAATGATATCAACTTGTATTCGAGTGATAGAAGAGTTCATTTAGACTATCTGTCAGTTTGGGGGTGAGAAGTGTACTCATATGAAGCTAAGTATCCAAAGCCTTCTCAAGACTTTTCTCAAGTTTTGGTGTAAATCATCGATCTCGATCAGACACAATCAATATAGGTGAACCATGAAGTCTTATAGCATCATTAATATAGAGTCTTTCCAGGTTCTCATGTGGAAAATCTTCTCTTATAGTAATGAAATTTGCCAATTTTTTAAGAAGATAAACAATTACCCATATTTTATCATTCCTTCTATGTGTCCTTGGTAGTCCCATGAAAAATTCCATCATAATGTCTTCCCACATCCACAAATGAATAGGTATAGGTTGCATGACTCTTCTAGGATTTTGTCTCGCATCTTTTAGATGTTGGAAAACAAGACACCATCACACATAGTCAGAAATTTCTCACTTCATGTTATCCTACAAAAAATGGTCCTTCAGATCTATATACATATTGGTGCTACAATGGTGTATAGAGAAATTTGAGCTATGGGAATCCTCTAATAGTTCTCATTTAGGTTCAAGTACTGATGGAATGCATAACTTATTTCCAAATTTATAACGACATCATCAGAGACAAAATCTTCCAATCTTTCATCCTTATGGGATTTAATTTTTTTTCAAGTTATCATCATCAAATTGAGAGATTTTTATCTCCTCTAGTGAATATGGTTTAGCAATAATTTGAAAAGGGAATGATTGTTCCTCTTCCATTACAATTATAATATCCATATTTTCTATATCCCTGAATATTGGATCTCTCTCAATCCTCATTTGGGTTAGAAGCTCATGATCATTCCTACTTAATGCATCTGACACCTTATTTTTATTTCATGGGTGGTAGTGTATTGCAAAATCATAATCGTTAAGTAACATAAACTGTCTAAATTTCCTCATGTTATGTTATTTCTGTGTAAAAATGTATTTCAAACTCTTTTGATCTGTATATATCTCACATATTCCACCATAGAGATAGTGTCTCCATATTTTCATAGCAATGATTACAGCTGCTAACTCAAGATCATGAACTGGAAAATTTTATTCATGAGTATTCAACTGCCATGATGAATAAGTAATGACTTTAGAATCTTTCATATGGACACAACCAAATCCATTCATTGATGAATCACTATATATTAGAAACCCATCATTTCCATATGGAAGAGTCAAAATTACGGCATTGACAAATCTTATTTTCAATTTTTCAAAACATTCTGCACATTATTTTGTCTACACCAACCATACCACATTACATGTGATGTTTGTTAGTGGGTTAGCCAATTGGGATATATTCTATAAAAAATATTTATAGTAACCAACTAATCCAATAAAACTATGTAGCTTGTTTATGTTCACCGGAGTGGTCCATTGTTGTATTTCCTTTGTCTTTGTTGGATCAACCAAGATCCCATTCTTAGAGACAATATGGCCAAGAAAATAGACTTCTTGAAGCCAAAATTTACATTTAATAAACTTCCCATATAACTCTTTTCTTATAAGAGTCTACAAAACAACCCTCTAGAGCTTCTCATTGTGCTCATAGATTTGGAAATATATCATGATTTGATCAATAAATACCACAGGAAAATCATCAAATCATTCCATGAAAACTCCTTTCATTAGGTCCATTAAAATGGAGGGTGAATTAGTCATTCCAAATGGAATTACTATTATTTCATAATTCCCATACCTAGTTTTAAATGTTTTCTTTGGAATATCTTTATTTCTCACACGAAACTGAAGATATCTAGACCAAAGGTCAATCTTCAAAACATATTGAGCTATGTGATGTTGATGAAATAGATCATCAATGGAAGGTATATGGTACTTGATATTTATTATAATAGAATTGATTTCTATATAATCAATACATACCCTCATGGATCCATATTTCTTCATGATAAGGATAATAGGGGCTCCTTGTGGAAAAAAAACTATGGTGAATAAATCCCTTGACACTCAACTCCAATAGTTGTTTATTCTATTTATATAATTCCGTAGTGGACATTATATAAGGTGTATTTGATATAGGTCTTGCACTATGAATTAAATCAATAGAGAACACAACTTCCCGATTTGGAGGATGTCCAGGTAAATCCTCAATAAATACATCACAGTTTTCATGAAAAATAGGTACACCTTCATTTTTAAGATTCATATATGATGTTTTCTCTTCTCACCAAGAATTTCATTTATAATATCTACTTAAGGTGGATCTGGATAAGATCCACATGATGATGTTTCTTCTATAAAGATACGGGATTCAACATCATTCTCAAAATTTATAACTTCCTTCTTCTCTTAATAGATTCTCACAACGTAATTTGAAATCCATTTCATACTGATAATTATGATAAAGTCAATCATATGTGTGATGATAAGGTCAGCATATAAATACATTTTTGTGTCATTAAGGGGACTGACTGATACATCTTTTTTGCAAAAATACTTTCCTTATAGTTTTGAATGGGAAAACCTTTATTAAATTAAATTTGAGATGACTAATATCCTAAGAAAACTCAGAAGATATAAATTAATATGATAATCTAGAATCAAATAAATAATCAGCTAAATTTGAGAAATGATTAAATTACCTTCCACCACATCATTATGAACTTCAACCTCTACGGTTGTGATTCCATATACCTACCCTTTCTCTCATGGACTTTTCTATGGAAATTTTCTTCAAATTTTTAGATTATAATTTTCATAGTGTCCCATATCCCTACAATTATAGCATTGAATATCACTGATTTGTCTCTTCCCCTTGCATTCAGTAGATCAGTGACCCTTTTCATCACACATATAACAAACTCCCATGCCATTTAATAATTTTCTTAGATGGTTCTTTCCTCAGTCATCACATAATTGGTATTGATTTGTTCCCTTATTCTTTTTTGGAGATTCACATTTTCAATTATTATTGAAAGACCTCTTTATATCTTGATTTAACTTCAACAAATTAGATCTAGAAAAATATTTCTCTATTTTTAAGAAGCTCAATATTATTTCATCATATGATGAAAGTATTTGAGAAGCCATTCCCTTTAAAAGACATGTCTTAAGTCCTTTAAAGAAATGACCAATAATATCATCCAAATCACGTATATATTCTATAGAATTATTGGCTAGTCTTGTGAAATTATCCTCATACTTCACAACAATCTCTTCTCCCCGTTGTTTCTGGATAAGAAATTTGTTCTACATTTCAATCTGTTTCTCACGAGGGAAGTAATTGTTGAATAATACTTCCTTAAAAGTTCCCCATTCTATATCTTCTATTTCATCTTCCTCAGTGGTATTCTGGATCAAGGACCACCATTGTTCATCATCTCCAATGACACAATATACTTCTAGTACTACCTTTTTATTTTCAATGAATCTTCATGCCAGAAATATCTTTTCAAGGGAATTTATCCACTACTCATCTACCATTGGATTAGTAGTCCCACTAAAATAATGAGGCTTCTGTCACATAAAATGATCCAACATAGGTGTATCATGGTTATTCATCACAACCTGAGTATGTTTTCCAAATATTTTCATGATCTTCTCAGCTCCAACACTAACTAGGATGACATTATCTATAGGGAAATCCATGCATTGTGCATGGGAATTAATTCCCTTTGTTCCATTAGGTAACATCACTAAAAAATAGAATACACTAAATTATTTTATAAATCAAAATTTATCCTTCCAATCTACAAAAACACTTAAAATAATCTAAAAATTTAGGCACATCTAATCTCTTAATCATAAACATGATTTCTATTTAATTTAAATCCTTCATTACGATTTGTAAAGGAAATGTGAATTATCATAAGAATATATCAATGTAGTTTCAAACCAGGTTCATAATAAGGATTGTTGTCAT
Source organism: Viscum album (assembly GCA_963277665.1). Taxonomy (NCBI): domain Eukaryota; kingdom Viridiplantae; phylum Streptophyta; class Magnoliopsida; order Santalales; family Viscaceae; genus Viscum; species Viscum album. The sequence goes on from OY728143.1 coordinate 230,957,449, forward strand.
GTACCATGTTACCCTGAGTCAATCTCGAAACACTTTGTGGGAGTTGTTACCTCGAGGTACATTTGTGCCAAAACCATGTCCACTTATAGTATCTATACGGGGATGTATTTCATAAAATACCCTCATAATATATACCTTACCTTAATTATAGGATATTATAATATCCGTATCCCCAATTCCCATCTTAGGTTTTTGCTCCCTAATTTAATTTTTTCAAATCCAGTTCTCAGGGATTCTACTAAACTTACTCTAATATCAAGTGTAATGCCCCAACCCCAGAATACCAAAGCAAGTGGATTATTTTATTAATTTACCATGATTAAATGGAATCATATCTTGAAGGACCAAATAATTTATTAATATTAAAAAAATAGATACATATGTGGAACCCATTTTACATTGGGAAAAGAAAAAAAATATAATCTATAATATAAGCTAGTAAATTACATCCTTGAAAACTCAATAAATGATCTCTTCTTCATAACCTAGGGAAGGAAAACAAATGAAAGGGGATAGATAAAAATATTAGTCAGGTCTAAATATAATGGAATCATTGAATCAATAATAATTTAAACATAGTCAATTAAACATAATCAATATGGCATGGTGAATAATTGAAAAACAAACATCATCAATAAACCGAGAATGAAAGTGCATCCATAGATTTTTTATAGTGAAAACATCATAGAAAGTAATAATTTTTTAATTAATAAAGAGAATTATTATTAATTGGATGATATGTATATGGTACATGAACCATCAAACCATCAATAAAGTTTAATTCGATGGGTAGAAACCTGTTTGATTATGTTTTGGAAACAAACTTGAAGGGCTTGTCGCCAACAGTTTTGTCTCATGAGACCTATCGATAAATCGAGGGGATATATTATGCCCAACCCTTCATTGAAAGTACAAACCATTCTTATAAAAATATATAATTCTACAACAATATTTCTTGTCAATTTATGTATTCAGTAGAGGATACATATTCATTAATATTTCTACATTTAAAACAACATTCAAAATTAACACTGTATATAAAAGGGTATAAAACTAAGACTATAATAATATAAATTATAAAATAATAGCGATATGTAATATGATTGTAATTTAAAAATAAAAAATATCTCAAAAGGGATAGTAGAGACCCCACATAAAAATGATTATGTGCACAATACCATGTATGTCTCAAAGAAATTGAAATTGGGATGATGTCTATTACAACATCGTAATCGATCGAATCAGATGACTAAAGATTTGTAATCATAAAATGGATAATTTAATACCATGAATATAATATCGTTCATGATATTATATATCAAGGGGAAACATACATACACCTCATACAAGAAATAAGTGGCGAATAATGGAAATCCCATGGAAGTAAAAGTGAGATGAGAAACCTCTTACCTTATTCTCGAATGTGATCTTCAATTGATCTTAGTGTCCTGAATAATCAAATTAAATCCATTAATTAATTAATTAAGAAACTTATATAAATTTATTTTGTTTATTATAATTTTATTATGTTAATTTATGGCCTTTTGGATGATTTATATGATACAAATTGATTGCTTGAGAGCTTCTGTTTCCTTGGTTTTCACGATCGACAAACTTGTGTATGACTATAGAAGTTCCTCTAGAATGGATATAGTTATCCAGAATTGATTTTATAAATTATTAATGATCATAAAAAATATTAAATGGTTGTTTATATCATTTTTTACATGTTGTGATGATGAATCACTAGATAATTCAATTAGTGATAATAGTTTAGATTATTATGGCGGTTATTGATCATAATGAACTCATTTTATTTTATAGTCTAGTATTATGTACATATGTTACATTAATAACATAAAAGGGTATATATTATACATTTTAAAATATGTATGAACTGTTAAAATGATTTCATTAATAGCATTAAATGATAATTTGAAGAATGAAACTTCGTCGTCCATGATGGTTGTAAATTGGAACCTCTCTAACGACGATTTCGTTAATAAAATAAAAGAGGGAGTGTAGGGAGATTGTTAATATTTATTTAATTTACATGATATAATTAAAGTATATATATTATACTAGATTTATCATGATAAATTGGATAGAGTAGGTTATAAGAGAGTAAGAAAAGAAGATAAATTGAAATGAAATCAAATGAAAAAGGAAGAGAGTTTACCTCTTGATATAACCTCTTTGAGAACCTCCTTAAGGGAAAGGGTTTTGGTCTTTTTAAAAGAAAACGGGCTCATAGATGTGGGGAGGGACTAGGGAAGAGTATTTGGGATGAACTTTGATATGATTCCAAGCTAAGTGGAGTGAACATAGGGGGAAGTGAGGGTGGTTAATATAGTGGAGGAGAGGAGTGATTTCTCAATAAATTATTCATTATTTTATTACTTTTCTCAAGAGAATCAATAGTATTGACTCTTATGAAAAAAGTAGTAATATGTGATTTTATGTTCTATCTAATGGCTATTAACATTATCCATGACTCAAGCATGACGCAGAAAATGTTTTATTTAGCATATTTTGTAAATTATTAAATTTTACTATTCAAAACAAATTAATATTTATGAAAAATCCAAAAAATCCACCCAAAACATTTTTGAAAGTATAAAATTCAAAATTTAACTCCATTTTATGAATATAATTTTATAGATATGATAAATTTAATTTTTAATTTAAATCACCATTTTCACTAAAATTATGTTTTTAAAATTATTACTATTTTTATAATACCCTAAAAAATTTTCTAATGTCACATTAGATATTAAAAAAACCATAGGAATGAAAAATATTTATTTAAAAATACATTTAATGAAAATTAATTAACTTTCAATTTAATCTGTTAATTATAAAATTAAAATTAAATATTTATTACTCACAAAAATACCAATACTTATTTGTTAATTTTTAAAATATTCACTTTCATTTATAAGGTCCCTAATATTATTTATACATTCATGAGTGAGATTAATATTCATAATGGTAACACTATTATTCATAAAAGAACATTACTATTCATAAGGGTAACATTACTGTCACAACCCATCCCCCGGGGCCCGTGCCATGACTACCCAAAGCCCGCCATCCATAGGTCAGGAGATGGAAACTAGCACCAGACAGGAATATCCCTAAAATCGAGAAGGTATTTCCTTTTAACCTGAAAACTCGTACAATCCAAGAACACAACAAGATACAATCACAAAGTAAATTATATAGTAAATATGGTGAGTAAAGTAAGTAAAGGGGTCCATAATACAACCCCAACTGAAAAGTTCAAGTAAAACTGAAAACAGTTCCCGAGAACAACCACCAATGATCCTACCTGAAGGGTAGGTACAGCTCTCGAACAGTCATCTCTATGGTATATCTCATCAAATGGTCCACCTCCGAGAAGGCTCAAGTCCTGAAAAACTTATCCTCGATCAATGTTGTATGTCATATGTACAAGACACAGAAAGGTGTGGGTGTAACCCATGCAGGGGTGAGTATAACAATACTCAGTAGGGATCCCGAGACCCCCGAAGGTCTCTCAGAATCCACAAAGGATAAACCAAAAAGCAACACCATGTTTACAAGCACAAAAACAATAGTCAACCCTACATAGTTATATGCGCGTACATATACCTAAGTTATCAAGTATACCCAACTCGTTCATGAGGAAACACAAGGTGCAACTCTCTAGCCAAATGCATAGTTGTTCCGCAAAGGAAAATAATAACACGAAGGTAACACCAAAAATGTAAGTACCACAATGGTAACACCACAAAAAAATATACCACAAAAGTATCACCACAGATAAGTGTACCAAAAAGGTAAATACTTAGCTCACACATTCTATATCATGAGTACAGAAGTATTGGTGATTAGCGGTATTTCTAGATCAACATACTTTATAGAGAAGCTATGCTGTTGACCCACACAGGATAAATGGATGACCCACAATGGATCTAAAGATAACCCACACAGTATCTGGAGATGACCCACATAGGATCTATAGATGACCCACACAGTATCTGTCACGACCCGTCCTTGGGGCCCATGTCGTGACTACCCCAAGCCCGCCTTCCATAGGCCAGGGGCTGGCGACTAGCACCAAGGTGTAAATCCCAACAAAAGGGAAGGCATTGCCTTTGAAAAGTAAACAAGAACCACAGAGTAACCATGCGGAAAAGTAAACATTATGTAAAAACTGTAACAAGATGTGCTGAAAGTAAAAGGGGCCGGAAATACAAGCCCAACAATAAAGTGCAACTAAATGGGAAAACCGCAACTGAAAGAAAACCCACAGTGTCGAGCCGTCCTCTAGAAGTCCCACCTAAAGGGTGGGTACAGATAGCCTCCACTTCTCCTCGGGTCCACCTGATCGCTCTGAGTGCATCCCGCCCAGTGGTCCACCTCCAGGTATCGTCCTTCTCCGCACGCCTCCACCACGATCAGCATTGTCCGTCGTCTGCAACGAACACAACGTAGTGCGGGAAAAGCCCGTACAAGGGTGAGTATAAGCTACTCAGTAGGGACCCCGAGACCCGAAGGTCTCCCGAAATCCACAAAGGATAAACCACAAGCAAAGATACAATAACGAAGTAACACCCGACACTGCTTAGGTATATGCCCATACATATACCTAAGTCCTCAATTCCCGTTCGGCTCCAACATCCGAGCCCAAGTACAACCCAGTCGACACAGGAAAGCAAAATGTATACCCACACAGGATAGCACAACATAATCCACAAAGGAGAGTAAACATTAAATCCACACAGGATAGTTCAACACAATCCACAAAGGAGAGTAAACAGTAAATCCACACAGGATAGTTCAATACAATCCACAAAGGAGAGTGACACAAGATTTAGCTCACACAGGAATACCTCTTCAAATGACGATAAAGATGATCACTGATCAATCTAAGTCATCGGACCCACAAAGGATCGAAAGGTACTAACCCCCCCCCCCCCCCGCAATGACCCACATAGGATCGTTCATCAAGTTGGACCCAAAGCTATTGGAAACTCATTCTCCATCAAGTACAGTGGTTATGCCGCTACAACCAAACGCTCTTCCATCGTGGGACTGCCGCTACAACCAAGCGCTCTCATGTGACGCTACAACCAAGCGCACCTCTGTCGTGGGTCTGCCGCTACAACCAAGTGCTCCCATGTGCCTCTACAACCAAGCGCACCTCTGTTGTGGGTCTGCCGCTACAACCAAGAGCTCCCCTGTGCCGCTACAACCAAGCGCACCTCTGTCGTGGGTCTGCCTCTACAACCAAGCGCTCCCATGTGCCGCTACAACCAAGCGCACCTTTGTCGTGGGTCTGCCGCTACAACAAAACGCTCCCCTATGCCGCTACAACCAAGCACATCTATGTCGTGGGTCTGCCACTACAACCAAGCACTCCCCTGTGCCGCTATCCGTAACACACTGAGTCATTTGATCAGCAGTCATCAATTCTCAACCGGCTCTAGGGTTCCGCACACAGCATGCTCGTTCCGGGAGGGTCCACTCCACGAGCTAAAAGGGTCGATGATTCAACTGACATGCATTCCGGAGTTGATGTATCCCAAGGTGTACCATAGTGGTCACTTCTGAAAACACGGAGGATTCCCGTATTGTTCTCATCACCGTCGCAGTCGAATCCACCGAGGATCTCTGCATAGTCATCGTCGTCGAAGTCGCAGCCAGCACTAGGGTTCCCGCACACAGCAAGCTCATTCGGGAGGGTCCGCTCCACGAGCCGAGAGGCCGATACATCAACTGTCACAAAGTCCATAGTTGATGTATCCAAAAGTTCTGTATCATCAACAGGAACTCAACGTCGCAGACGGTGCGTTAATTGGACGCCCGGTCTGAAAGCTATTAGTTTTTTCGTTCCAGGGGCCCGGTTGGTTTTTAAGGAAAAACCAACTAGACCGTACTGCACCTGCTTCCAAACCTCAGGCGGAGTGAGCCAAAAGATCCGTCTCACTTAGATGAACTCAACAAAGCTGACGGCACGTCAATCGGACATCCGTAGCTCAAGATATGAGTGTTTCCGCTCCGAGGGCCCGGTTGGTTTCGTGTACGATCCAACCCGGTGGAACCCAATGTATTCCGAAGCCTTGAGTGCGATATACCGAAACGAACGTCTTGATCCAAGGAACGCGTTTCCACTGACGGTGAGTTGTTTGGAGGCTCGTAGCTCAAGTTACGTGCATTCGACCGAAAACGGTCCGAAGACGGGGGATCCGGGCCCGGGCCGACCCGGCCAGGGCGCGGCCCAGCTCGGCCGAGCGGCCGAGCGACGCGGGGGGGAGCTGCCGCCCCCGCGTGACACCCCCGTGGCACCTGCGGGGTGTCTCCCTGGACGACTCGAGCGACACGGGGGGGTGGGGGGGGGGGAGCCACCGCCCCCGCGTGACAACCCCACGACACTCGCGGGGTGTCACCCTGGACAGCCGGACGCGGCTTCAGCCGTGCCCCACGTGCGCCGAACCCGTGCGGTCGCGGGTTCGCGGGCGCCGCCACCGCGCCGGTGACCCGCGCCGCCGGCGGCTTCCGCGGGCCACCGGAGTCGCTCTGGTGGTCCGATTATGTTCCCATCTGCGCCGCTGCTTCTCCCGGGACTCGTTCTTCACTGCGGAACCATCAAACATCCGTTGCGGCACGTTCCGTCATCGCTTGTCAAATATTCACCACAACGAAGAATGGAGGAAGGTTGTCGGGCCGTGTTCGTTTGGCCCGCACCCTCCGCGTTAGAGATAAAAAACGGGAGAAATGTATTCAACACATGAATAAACAATTTTAATGGATTAAAATTGTTATTATTTTCCGGTTCTTCACTTTTAAAAGAAACGATCATGGGAAAAAGAAATTATTCACAACAACCCCTACCTCGTATTCGTCGTCGTACGCACGTTCTTCGTGGAGTTGTTTGTCGCGGATGGAGGGGATCGTCGCGTCGTCGTGAAAGGACGTCGCATTGTCGCAGAATCCGGTGTTGAGTCGGCGAACTCAACGGACCAAGAAACAACAGATTTAATTTAATTATATAAAATTAAATCCATGTTTTGTTAAAAAGAACACAAGGGAGATTTAAGAGAATCCTGAAGTCTGTTACCTCAAACAGCTGATCGAAGATTTTTTTTTGCGGAGGAAGAGACGTCGCAGAAGAACGTTGCAGGAAGGGAAAGTCGGCGTTGCAGAACACGGCGTCGCGTCTTCGACTTCTGCGGGTTCGGCGTTCTTCGTCGGAGGTCGGCATTCTTCGCGTTTTTCGCGTTCTTCGCGTTCTTCGCGAAGGAGGATGAAGGCTCAAGAACTCTGACAAAACCTCTCAACGAGTAATCCTCCAAAAAGACTTGTTGGTCTTATTTTATTATTACACCAACAAATGAAAAAGGTAAGTAACGACCCATCAATTCATTGAATTAATTCAACGAAAGAAACCGTCCATTTAATTCACGAAATAAACCACCCAATTAAATGGTGTGTTAAGGATTTAAGAAAATGCGTCAGTTGACTTTCATAATGACGGGTTTTCGCGGGTGCGTTACTTAGCGGAAAGAAACGGCGGGGATCGTGCGGGCCCCACCTCACAAATATCCTTCCAAGAGGGTAGGATATTTCTGGATAGTACCCTATCCGTTTCAACTCAGTTTAAGCCGCTTTTAAGTTGCTTCAAGTGGCTTCCAAGTGGCATAAGTGAAATAAAATAAATTTGTCGCAAAATTATTTTATTTTCTTATCATTATGCCCGAAAATTAAAAACCACACCCGAGAAAATGCATCTCCAGAAGAGGTGTTTCTATGCAAAAAACCGGCGCTTCGATTTCATCGGTGCCCTCAGAATTCGATTCCGGGCACCAGTTCAAATGTTATAAAAACCCGCTCGTTCTTTCACTGAATGTACCTAAGCCAAACTTCGGAACATGATTCTGGGCACACCGGGCCCCGGAATCAGGTGCCGTCAGAAACTGCACTCTTGTAAAATTCCAATGAAAATTAAGAAAAAAAATTTCCTTGAAATTTACGGTTCTTTACATTACTCCCACCACAAGGGCTTTACATCCCCGTAAATCTTCACCACAAACATAGGGATACAAAGGCGGTACTGAGCATGCATCTGAGCCTCCCGCTCCCAAGTGCTCTCCTGGAGGTTCCCGAGCTGCCATCTGAAGCGCACTAGAGGAATTGATCGTCCACGAAGGACCCTCTCCTGTCGATCCTCGATCTCCACTGGGACCTTTTCAAAAGTCACCCCATCACCAAAGACCAGCTCTTCATGGTCAAAGATTGACGTTGGGCCGTGCACGTATCTCCTCTACTGAGATACGTGGAAGACGTCGTGCACCCGGTGCAACTGTGGTGGTAGAGCCAGGCGATAAGACACCTTGACAATCCTGCTGAGGACCTGGAAGGGTCCGATGAAGCGTGGAGACAACTTACCGCCTCGTCCAAATCTCTGCAAACCACGTCGAGGTGAGACACGCAAGAAGACGTGGTTGCCATTCTCGAACTCTAGTGGCCTCCGCCTCCTGTCAGCATATGGCTTCTGCCAGCTCTGAGCTGTCCTCATCCGCTCCTGGATGACCTGGACCATCTCTATCGTGGCCTGGAGCATCTCCGGTCCCACAAGAGCTGCTATGATTTCTTCTTTACCGATAAGAGAAATCTGGTCTCATCCCCTGGATGAACCACTTCCTTTGCCTAATACATTCAATCCCGACATGGATGGTACTAATCCTTACCAAGGATGACGTCATAAGGACTCGACTCTACTACCAAGAGATCCAACCATTACTCTCGCCTCCAAGGGTTGAGTCACACTGTCGGCACCAGTGTGTTGTAACTGGGTCTCCTCTAGTAGACGTCTCACTGGTGAGGGTCAAGTCAACAGTCTAAACTGGAACCTCTTAGTAACAACACAAAAGAGGATAGGAATAAAAACATAACAAGGGTATTTGTCTTTTATTATTGCAGCTCATAATACAAACAGACTACACCATAGAAACAAGGAACTAGAAGTACAAAAGACGTATCCACTAGTCCCGCTCCTGTCCATCTGCTCCCAGAGCTCCTTGATCGAAGGCCTGAGCTGCCTGAAGCTGAGATCTCGCATGTCCACCAACTCCATGCGGTCGGGGTGGACCTCTTGGTGGTGGTGGTGGCAACACCCCGAAGCGTCTTCCACCTCCAGTTGCGCAGCCAGCTCCCCTGCCATTGCCGCCTGCTCCTTGCGGTCCGCCATGATCGAACCTCTGCCTCTACCTGGGGGGTCCTTCGTTCATCTGTTTGTCATCTGTATGGCGGGTCGAATAGTCATGAGCCATGTGACCAACCCCGCCGCAGGAGTAACACTTCCCTCTCATGGAAAGTCGTTTCCCACCCCGAGTGCCTCGCGCAAACGATCCAGAGTCATGCTGTCGACCACCTGTAGGTCTAGTCCTCTTAGACCCCTGCGTCATCTGTCTACTACCCGCTTCAGAAGACTCTTCCACATGCCGGAAAGTGGTGGGTCCTGCTGCTGGAGTCTGCTCCGCAAGGAAACTCTCCACTGAGAGGGCTCTCTCCAAAACCCCTGCCTGAGTCGGAATGTTGAGGGAGATCATCGAAGCCCTGATCTCGTGCCTCAGTCCCTGCTCGAAGGTCTGGGCCCGGAAGAACGGGCCCCGTACCATATCTGTGGATTAGCGCGAGAGATCAGTAAATCTCGCCGAGTAATGGGCCACTGTCATGCTGCCCAACCACAGCCGTAGTAGCTCCTGGATGCGCACCACTCGGAGGGTGGCTGGGACGAACTCGGAGCGGAAGATTCTATCAAAGTCCATCTAGAGGAGAGATGTCTCGTCATGCACCATGAGCATCAAGCTCCACCATATGCCTGCTGCCGCGTGCAGGAGTCTCGTTGCGAGGATCACCATGAGGTCTGCTGGTGTCCTCACTAATCTGAAAACCCGTACAACTGCCTCCAGCCAGTCCTCGGCGGCCTGAGGGTCCGTCTCCCCGCGGAACCTGGGCGGTCGCTGGCGCTGGAACTCATGCAGTGCACTAAGGCGACGTGCATCGTCAGCGCCTGGGGCTAGTAGCATCGGTGGCTCAGTGGGTATAGGAATCGTCGGTGCCTCAGATGTCAAAGGGCCATGTACCAAGTCCTCGACGCTCGGTGGGCTCTCGCCACGCACATCGCTTGGAACCCTAGCTTGCTACCGTCGTGGGGCCATCCTGAAAAGGAAATAGGTGCGCCACGGTCAGAACAGTATACCTGGTGAGCTGACACAAGTAATCACAATGAAAACTTGAAACACACAAGCAATCAATGTTTTCATGCATTAAGTCAGAAATCAGAAGTCAGGGTCCTGGTGTACGGATACGTCGGCCTCCGCACCAACACTGGACTCCCTGGACTGATAACCACACTCAATACGCTAAACACTATTGCTTCACATAGAAGAAAGATCATAGTATGGGGTAGAACCGACCACCTCTGATACCAATTTGTCACGACCCGTCCTCCGGGCCCATGCCGTGACTACCCCAAGCCCGCCTTCCATAGGCCAGGGGCTGGCGACTAGCACCAAGGCGTAAATCCCAACAAAAGGGAAGGCATTTCCTTTGAAAAGTAAACAAGAACCACCGAGTTAGCAAGCAGAAAAGTAAGCAGTAAGTAAAAACTGTATCAAACTGTGCTGAAAGTAAAAGGGGCCGGAAATACAAGCCCAACTATAAAGTACAACTAAAGGGGAAAACAACATCTGAAAGAAAAGATGCACCATCGATCCGTCCTCTGGAATTCCCACCTGAAGGGTGGGTACATATAGCCTCCACTGCTCCTCGGGTCCACCTGATCGCTCCGAGTGCGTCCCGCCCAGTGGTCCACCTCCAGGTATCGTCCTGCTCTGCACGCCTCCACCACGATCAGCGCTATCCATCGTCTGCAACCAACACAACGTAGTGCGGGCAAAGCCCGTAAAGTGGTGAGTATAAGCTACTCAGTAGGGACCCCGAGACCCGAAGGTCTCCCGAAATCCAAAAAGGATAAACCAAAAGAAAAGATACAGTCACGAAGTAACACCCGACACTGCTTAGGTATATGCCCATACATATACCTAAGTCATCAATTCTGGTTCGGCTCCAACATCCGAGCCCAAGTATAACCAAGTCCACACAGGAAAGAAAAACGTATACCCACACAGGATAGCACAACACAATCCACAAAGGAGATTAAAAAGTAAATCCACACAGGATAGTTCAACACAATCCACAAAGGAGAGTAAATAGTAAATCCACACAGTATAGTTCAACACAATCCACAAAGGATAGTAACACAAGATTCATCTCACACAGGAATACTTCTTCAAATGACAATAAAGATGATCACTGAACCATCTAAGTCGTCGGACCCACAACGGATCGAAAGGTACTACCCCCCCCCCCCCGCAATGACCCACATAGGATCGTTCATGAAGTTGGACCCAAAGCTATTGGGAAAATCCTTCTCCATCAAGTACAATGGTTATGCCACTACAACCAAGTGCTCTTTCATCGTGGGCCTACTCCTACAACCAAACGCTCCCATGTGCCGCTACAACCAATCGCACCTCTGTCGTGGGTCTGCCGCTACACCAAGCACTCCCATGTGCCGCTACAACCAAACGCACCTCTGTCGTGGGTATGCCGCTACAACCAAGCGCTCCCCTATGCCGCTACAACCAAGCGCACCTATGTCGTGGGTCTGCCGCTACAACCAAGCGCTCCACTATGCCGCTATCCGCAACACACCGATTCATTCGATCAGCAGTCGTCAAATCTCAACCGGCTCTAGGGTTCCGCACACAGCATGCTCATTCTGGGAGGGTCCACTCCACGAGCTAAAAGGGTCGATGCATCAACTGACATGTAGTCCGGAGTTGAAGTTTCCCAAGTTGTACCGTAGGGGTCACTGCCGAAAACACGGAGGAATCCCGTACGGTTCTCATCATCGTCGCAGTCAAATCCACCGAGGATCTCTGCATAGTCGTCGTCGTCGAAGTCGCAGCCAGCACTTGGGTTCTCACACACAGCAAGCTCGTTCGGGAGGGTCCGCTCCACGAGCCGAGAGGCCGATACATCAACTGTCACAAAGTCCGAAGTTGATGTATCCAAATGTTCCGTATCGTCAATAGAAACTCAACGTCATAGACGGCGCGTCAATCAGACGCCCGGTCTGAAAGCTATTGGCCTTTTCGTCATAGGGGCCTGGTTAGTTTTTAAGGAAAAACCAACCCGTCCATACTCCACCTGCATCCAAACCACGGGAGGAGTAGGCCAAAAGATCCGTCTCACTTAGAGGAACTCAACAAAGCTGACGGCACGTCAATCAGACGTCCGTAGCTCAAGATATGAGTGTTTCCGCTCCGAGGGCCCGGTTGGTTTCGTGTACGAACCAACCCGGCCGAACCCAAAGTATTCCGAAACCTTGAGTTTGATATACCGAAACGACCGTCTCGATCCAAGGATCGTGTTTCCGATGACGGCGAGTCGTTTCGAGGCCTGTAGCTAATGTTACGGGCATTTGACCGAAAACGGTCCGAAGACGGGGGGTCCGGGCCCGGGCGGACCCGGCCGGACCCGGTCTGGCCCGGCCAGGGCGTGGCCCGGCCCGACTCGGCCGGGCGGCCGAGCGACGTAGGGGGGAGACGCCGCCCTCGCGTGACACCCCCGCGGCACCCGCGGGGTGTCGCCCTGGACGACCCGAGCGACGCGGGGGGGGGGGGGAGCCGCCACCCCCGCGTGACAACCCCGCGACACCCGCGAGGTGTCGCCCTGGATAGCCGGACGCGGCTTCAGTCACGTCCCGCACGCGCCGGACCCGCACGGCCATGGGTCCGCGGGCTCCCGGAGTCGCTCCGGTGGTCCGATTCTGTTCCCTTCTGCACCGCTGCTTCTCCCGGGACTCGTTCTTCACTGCGGAACCATCAAACTTCCATTGTGGCATGTTCCTTCATCGCCTGTCAAATCCACACCACAACGAAGAACGACGGAAGGTTGTCGGGCCGTGTTCATTTGGCCCGCACCCTCCGTGTTAGAGATAAACAACGGGAGAAATATATTCAACACATGAATCAACAATTTTAATAGATTAAAATTGTTCTTATTGTCTGGTTCTTCACTTTTAAAAGAAACGATCACGGGAAAAGTAAATTATTCATAACAACCCCTACCTCGTAGTCTTCGTCGTACGCACGTTTTCGCGGATTTGTTCGTCGCGGAAGGAGGGGATCGTCGCATCGTTGCGGAAGGATGTCGCGTCGTTGCGGAATCCGGTGTTGAGTCGGCGAACTCAACAGACCAAGTAACAACAGATTTAATTTAATTATATAAAATTAAATCTGTGTTTTGTTAAAAAGAACACAAGGGAGATTTAAGAGAATCCCGAAGTCTCTAACCTCAAACAGCTGATCGAAGATTTTGTTGCGGAGGAAGAGATGTCGCAGAAGAACATTGCAGGAAGGGAATGTCGGTGTCGCAGAACACGGCGTCGCGTCGTCGACTTATGCGGGTTCGGCGTTCTTCGTCGTAGGTAGGCGTTCTTCGCGTTCTGCGCGTTCTTCACATTCTTCGCGAAGGAGGATGAAGGCTCAAGAACTCTGACAAAACCTCTCAACGAGGAATCCTCCAAAAAGACTTGTTGGTCTTATTTTATTATTATGCCAACAAACGAAAAATGTAAGTAAAGACCCATCAATTCGTTGAATTAATTCAAAGAAAGAAACCGTCCATTTAATTCACGAAATAAACCGCCCAATTAAATGGTGTGTTAAGGATTTAAGAAAATGCATCAGTTGACTTTCATAATGACGGATTTTCGTGGGTGCGTTATTAGCGGAAAGAAACGGCGGGGCTCGTGCGGGCCCCACCTCACAAATATCCTACCAAGAGGGTAGGATATTTCTGGATAGTACCCTATCCGTTTCAACTCAGTTTAAGCCGCTCTAATGTGGCTTCAAGTGGCTTCCATGTGTCTTAAGTGAAATAAAATAAAGTTGTCGCAAAATTATTTTATTTTCTTAACTTTAAGCCCGAAAATTAAAAACCACACCCGAGAAAACGCAACTCCGGAAGAGGCGTTTCTAGGCAAAAAACTGGCGCTGCGATTTCATCGGTGCCCTCAGAATTCGATTCCGGGCACCAGTTAAAAAGTTAGAAAAACCCGCTCGTCCGTTCCCTGAACGTACCTGAGCCAAACTTCGGAACATGATTCTGGGCACACCGGGCCTCGGAATAAGGTGCTGTCAGAAACTGCACTCTTGTAAAATTCCAAATAAAATTAAGAAAAAAAAATCCCTTGAAATTTACGGGTCTTTACATTACTCCCACCACAGGGCTTCACGTCCCAGTAAAGCTTCACCACAAACTTAGGGATACAAAGGCGGTACTGAGCACTCATCTGAGCCTCCCGCTCCCAAGTTCCCTCCTGGAGGTTCCCGAGCTGCCATCTGAAGCGCACTAGAGGAATTGATCGTCCACGAAGGACCCGATCCTGTCGATCCTCGATCTCCACTGGGACCTCCGCAAAAGTCACCCCATCACCAAAGACCAGCTCTTCATGGTCAAAGATTGACGTTGGGTCATGCACATATCTCCTCTGCTGAGATACGTGGAAGACGTCGTGCACCCGGCGCAACTGTGGTGGTAGAGCCAGGCGATAAGCCACCTTGACAATCCTGCTGAGGACCTGGAAGGGTCCGTTGAAGCGTGGAGAAAACTTTTCGCCTCGGCCAAACCTCCGCAAACCACGTCGAGATGAGACATGCAAGAAGACGTGGTTGCCATTCTCGAACTCTAGTGTCCTCCGCCTCCTGTCAGCATATGACTTCTGCCGGCTCTGAGCTGTCCTCATCCGCTCCTGGATGACCTGGACCTTCTCTGTCGTGGCCTAGAGCATATCCGGTCCCACAAGAGCTGCTAAGATTTCTTCTTTACCGATAAGAGAAATCTGGTCTCATCCCCTGGATGTACCACTTCCTTTTCCTAATACAGTCAATCCCGACATGGATGGTATTAATCCATACCAAGGATGACGTCGTAAGTCCTCGACGCTACTACCAAGAGATCCAACCATTACTATCGCCTCCAAGGGTTGAGTCACACTATCGGCATCAGTGTGTGATAACTGGGTCTCCTCCAGTAGATGTCTCACGGGTGAGGGTCAAGTCAAAAGTCTAAACCGGAACCTCTTAGTAACAACACAAAAGAGGACAGCAATAAAAACATCACAAGGGTATTCGTCTTTTATTATTGCAGCTCATAATACAAAGACACTACACCGTAGCAAAAAGGAACTAGAAGTACAAAACATGTATCCACTAGTCCCGCTCCTGTCCATATGCTCCCAGAGCTCCTTGATAGAAGGCCTCAGCTGCCTGTAGTAGAGCTCTCGCATGTCCACCAACTCCCTGCGGTCGGGGTGGACCTCCTGGTGGTGGTGGTGGCAACACCTCGAAGCGTCGTCCACCTCAAGTTGCGTGGCCATCTCCCCTTCCATGGCTGCCTGCTCATTGCGGTCCGACTTGATCGAACCCTTGCCTCTTCCTGGGGGGTCCTTCGTTCATCTGCTGGTCATCCGTATGGCGGGTCGGACAGTCACGAGCCATGTGACCAACCCCGCCGCAGGAGTAACACTGCCCTCTCATGGAAAGTCGTTGCCCACCCCGAGTGCCTCGCGCAAATGATCCAAAGTCATGCTGTCGACCACCTGTAGGTCTAGTCCTCTTGGACCCCTACGTCATCTGTCTTCTGCCCGCTGCAGAAGACTCTGCCGCATGCCGGCAAGTGGTGGGTCCTGTTGCTGGAGACTGCTCTGCAAGGAATCTCTCCACTACGAGGGCTCTCTCCAACACCCCTGACGGAGTCGGAATGTTGAGGGAGATCGTCGAAGCCCCGATCTCGTGCATCAGTCCCTGCTCGATGGTTCGGGCCCAGAAGAACGGGTCACGTACCATATCTGTGGAGTAGAACGAGAGATCAGTAAATCTCACCGATTACTAGGACACTGTCATGCTGCACTGCCGCAGATGTAGTATCTCCTGGATGCGCACCGCTTGGAGGGTGGCTAGGACGAACTCGGAGTGAAAGATGCTCTCAATGTCTGTCCAGAGGAGAGATGTCTCGTCGTGCACCTGGAGCATCATGCTCTATCATCTGCCTGATGCCACGTGCAGGAGGCTCGCTGCGAGGATCACCATGAGGTCTGTCGGTGTCCTCACTAATCTGAAAACCCGTACAACTGCCTCCAGCCAGTCTTCGGCGGCCTGAGGGTCCGTCTCCCCGTGGAACCTGGGAGGTCGCTGGCGCCGGAGCTCATGCAGTGCACTAAGGCGACGTGCATCGTCAGCGGCTGGGGCTGGTAGCATCGGTGGCTCGGCAGGTATAGGTACCGCCGGTGCCTCAGCTGTCAAAGGGCCCTGTACCGAGTCCTCGACGCTCGGTGGGCTCTCGCCACGCACATCCCTCGGAACCCTAGCTGGCTGCCGTCGTGGGGCCATCCTGAAAAGGAAACTGGTGCGCCACGGTCAGAACAGTATACCTGGTGAGCTGACACAAGTAATCAAAAAGAAAACTTTAAACACGCAAGCAATCAATGTTTTCGTGCATTAACTCAGAATTCAGAAGTCAGGGTTCTGGTGTACGGATACGTCGGCCGCCGCACCAAAACTAGACTCCCTGGACTGATAACCACACTCAATACGCTAATCACTATTGCTTCACATAGAAGAAAGATCAGAGTCTTTGGTTGAACCGACCACCTCTGATACCAATTTGTCATGACCCGTCCTCGGGTCCCGTGCCGTGACTACCCCAAGCCCGCCTTCCATAGGCCAGGGGCTGGGGACTAGCACCAAGGCGTAAATCCCAACAAAAGGGAAGGCATTGCCTTTGAAAAGTAAACAAGCACCATAGAGTAAGAAAGTGGAAAAGTAAACAGTAAGTAAAAATTGTAACAAGCTGTGCTGAATGTAAAAGGGGCCGGAAATACAAGCCCAACAATAAAGTACAACTAAAGTGGAAAACAACAACTGAATGAAAAGCTGCAGCATTGAGCCGTCCTCTAGAAGTCCCACCTGAAGGGTGGGTACAGATAGCCTCCACTGCTCCTCGGGTCCACCTGATCGCTCTGAGTGCATCCCGCCCAGTGGTCCACCTCCAGGTACCGTACTACTCCACACCCCTCCACCACGATCAGCGTAGTCCGTCGTCTGCAACCAACACAACGTAGTGCGGGTAAAGCCCGTACAGTGGTGAGTATAAGCTACTCAGTAGGGACCCCGAGAACCGAAGGTCTCCCAAAATCCACAAAGGATAAACCACAAGCAAAGATACAATCACGAAGTAACACCCGACACTGCTTAGGTATATGCCCATACATATACCTAAGTCCTCAATTCCCGTTCGGCTCCAACATCCGAGCCCAAGTACAACCCAGTCTACACAGGAAAGCAAAACGTATACCCACACAGGATAGCACAACATAATCCACAAAGGAGAGTAAACATTAAATCCACACAGGATAGTTCAACACAATCCACAAAGGAGAGTAAACAGTAAATCCACACAGGATAGTTCAACACAATCCACAAAGGAGAGTAACACAAGATTCGGCTCACACAGGAATACTTCTTCAAATGACGATAAAGATGATCATTGATCCATCTAAGTCGTCAGACCCACAAAGGATCGAAAGGTACTAACCCCCCCCCCCCCCCCCCGCAATGACCCACATAGGATCGTTCATGAAGTTGGACCCAAAGCTATTGGGAAACTCCTTCTCCATCAAGTACAGGGGTTATGCCGCTACAACCAAACACTCTTCTGTCGTGGCCCTGCCGCTACAACCAAGCACTCCCATGTGCCACTACAACCAAGCGCACCTCTGTCGTGGGTCTGCTGCTACAACCAAGCGCTCCCCTGTACCGCTACAACCAAGCGCACCTCTGTCGTGGGTCTGCCGCTACAACCAAGCGCTCCCCTGGGCCTCTACAACCAAGCGCACCTCTCTCGTGAGTCTCCCGCTAAAACCAAGCGCTCCCAGTGCCGCAACAAACAAGCGCACCTTTGTCGTGGGTCTGTTGCTACAACCAAGCGCTCCCATATGCCGCTACAACCAAGCGCACCTATGCCGTGGGTCTGCCGCTACAACCAAGCGCTCCACTGTGCCGCTATCCGTAACACAGCGAGTCATTCGATCAGTAGTCGTAAAATCTCAACCGGCTCTAGGGTTTCGCACACAACATGCTCGTTCCGGGAGGGTCCACTCCACGAGCTAAAAGGGTCGATGCATCAACTGACATGCAGTCCGAAGTTGATGTATCCCAAGTTGTACCGTAGTGGTCACCGCCAAAAACATGGAGGATTCTCGTACTGTTCTCATCATCGTCGCAGTCGAATCCACCGAGGATTTCTGCATAGTCGTCGTCGTCGAAGTCGCAGCCAGCACTAGGGTTCCCGCACACAGCAAGCTCGTTCGGGAGGGTCCGCTCCACGAGCCGAGAGGCCGATACATCAACTATCACAAAGTCCGAAGTTGATGTATCCTAAAGTTCCATATCGTCAACAGGAACTCAACGTCGCAGACGGCGCGTCAATCGGACGCCCGGTCTGAAAGCTATTGGCTTTTTCGTCCCAGGGGCCCGGTTGGTTTTTAAGGCAAAACCAACCCGACCGTACTCCACCTACATCCAAACCTCGGGCGGAGTGAGCCAAAAGATCCGTCTCACTTAGAGAAACTCAAAAAAGCTGACGGCACGTCAATCGGACGTCCGTAGCTCAAGATATGAGCGTTTCTGCTCCAAGGGCCCGGTTGGTTTCGTGTACGAACCAACCCGGACGAACCCAAAGTATTCTGAAACCTTGAGTGCGATATCCCGAAACGACCATCTCGATCCAAGGATTGTGTTTCTGCTAACGACGAGTCGTTTTGTGGCCCGTAGCTCAAGTTATGGGCATTTGATCGAAAACAGTCCGAAGACGGGGGGTCCGGGCCCGGGCCGACCCGGCCGGACCCGGTCCGGCCCGGCCCAGCTCGGCCGAGCGGCCGAGTGACGCGGGGGGGAGCCGCCGCCCTCACGTGACACCCCCGTGGCACCCGCGGAGTGACGCCCTGGACGACCCGAGCGACACGGGGGGGAGCCCCCCCCCCCCCCCCCCCGTGACAACCCCGCGACACCCGCGGGGTGTCACCCTGGACAGCCGGACGCGGCTTCAGCCGCGTCCTGTGCGCGCCGGACCTGCGCGGCCGCTGCGGCTCAGCCGCGCCGGCGACCCGCTCCGCCGGCGGCTTCCGCGGGCCACCGGAGTCGCTCCGGTGGTCCGATTCTATTCCCGTCTGTGCCGCTGCTTCTCCCGGGACTCGTTCCTCTCTATGGAACCATCAAACTTCCGTTGCGGCATGTTCCGTCATCGCCTGTCAAATCCTCAACACAACAAAGAATGACGAAAGGTTGTCGGGCCGTGTTCGTTTGGCCTGCACCGTCCACGTTAGAGATAAACAACGGGATAAATATATTCAACACATGAATCAAAAATTTTAATGGATTAAAATTGTTCTTATTGTCCGGTTCTTCACTTTTAAAAGAAACGATCACGGGAAAAAGGAAATTATTCACAACAACCCCTACCTCGTAGTCATCGTCGTACGCACGTTCTTCGCGGATTTGTTCGTCGCGGAAGGAGGGGATCGTCGCGTTGTCGCGGAAGGATGTCGCGTCGTTGCGGAATCCGGTGTTGATTCGGCGAACTCAATGGACCAAGAAACAACAGAATTAATTTAATTATATAAATTTAAATCCGTGTTTTGTTAAAATGAACACACGGGAGATTTAAGAGAATCCTAAAGTCTCTTACCTCAAACAGCTGATTGAAGATTTTGTTGCGGAGGAAGAGACGTCGCAGAAGAACGTTGCAGGAAGGGAACGTCGGAGTCGCGGAACACGGCGTCGCGTCGTCGACTCCCGCGGGTTCGTCGTTCTTCGTCGTAGGTCGGCGTTCTTCACGTTCTTCGCGTTCTTCGCGTTTTTCGCGAAGGAGGATGATGGCTCAAGAACTCTGACAAAACCTCTCAACGAGTAATCCTCAAAAAGACTTGTTGGTCTTATTTTATTATTACGCCAACAAATGAAAAAGGTAAGTAACGACCCATCAATTCGTTGAATTAATTCAACGAAAGAAACCGCCCATTTAATTCACGAAATAAACCGCCCAATTAAATGGTGCGTTAAGGATTTATGAAAACACATCAGTTGACTTTCAAAATGACGGGTTTCCACGGGTGCGTTAATTAGCGGAAAGGAACGGCGGGGCTCGTATGGGCCCCACCTCACAAATATCCTACCAAGAGGGTAGGATATTTCTGGATAGTACCCTATCCATTTCAACTCAGTTTAACCTGCTTTTAAGTGGTTTCAAGTGGCTTACAAGTGGCTTAAGTGAAATAAAATAAAGTTGTCGCAAAATTATTTTATTTTTTAACTTTAAGCCCGAAAATTAAAAACCACACCCAAGAAAACGCAACACCCGAAGAGGCGTTTCTAAGCAAAAAACTGGCAATGCGATTTCATCGGTTCCCTCCGAATTTGATTCCGGGCACCGGATCAAAAGTTAGGAAAACCCGTTCATCCGTTCACTGAACGTACCTGAGCAAAACTTTAGAACATGATTCCGGGCACACCGGGCCTCGGAATCAGGTGCCGTCAGAAACTACGCTCTTGTAAAATTCCAAAGAAAATTAAGAAAAAAAAATTCCTTGAAATTTACGGGTCTTTACAGTATCGTTAGATGTTGACCAACAAAATATTTGAAGATTCCCTATAGAGGATCTGAAGATTCTTCTAGTACAGCCAGCCAGAGGGTTCCCGCACTAAGAACACTTGATTCCGGTAGGATCTGATACTAAAACCATCGGATGATACTTCAACTACCACAAATTCACACAAAAAAAGTATCATGAAGGTCTTCCATGTCATAAGGCACCCAACACGACTGACGGACCATCTATCAGACGCATAGTCTGTAAGTTATTAGCCTTTTAGTCCCGAGGGCCCGGTAGGATTCGAGTTCAATCCAACCCAATCGTAGCCAAAAATTATCCAAAACTCAAGTGGATTATTCCAAAAGGACCGTCTCGATCCAAGGATTTGGGTGACATAGACGGTTCATTAAACGAATGCTCGGTTCTCCTGAAATGTCCAAAAAGGTGTGTATAGGTCCAGACGGGCCCGGGTCTGGCACGGATGGGCCAGACCATGGCGGGACCAGACCGTTGGGCTGTTGTCCGGCCCGACCCACCCAGCGTAACCCACTGGCCTCGTCCCAATTGGCTCGGCCGACTCGGCTGGGTGCGGTCTGCCGTGGCGGGGGCCACCCTAGCCTCTAAGAAGGGAGCCCCCACCCCCGGGTTTTCCAAACAGTCCAGTTGGACTGTTTGGCATTGGCCAACCCAGCAGAACCATATGGTGGTACGCGGGACCCACTGGAGCAGGTCCTGGTTGGTGGGACATGGCCGGCCAGGGTTCTGGTCGGCTCCCCTTCCAGCGGCGCTGGCATGAACCGCCTTCTAAAACCACAGCCGGCTGGGGGCTGGTTGCACCATCACAACTCAGCAGCCATGACCTCCTCCTCTACTGGTGGTGCATACATGCACCGCCCTGGTTCCACGTGGTCGGTTTTTGTTCTGGCCACCACCCTCTACCACCGCGGCCGATGGGCCAGGGCCTCCTTCGGCAGCACGGTTGCGCCACCATCGTCATCACAGCTAGCAGGTGTACCAGCTGCCCCTTGTACCCTACCAGGTTCGGTCGCTGGCGACGTGATCAGGTTCCTCTCAACCTGATGATCCAACCATGAAGAACACATTTAATAATGAAGTGGAATAGGGATCAGGTCATTTTTGTTTATCCGACACCTTCCGCATTAGATCTATGGCATGGGGTTCATAGATTGAAAACAACAATTTATCATGAAGTACGATGTGAACAATTTCCCTACCTCGATCGTTCATTTGAGATGGCACGAGGAATAGGATGTGGACATTGAAGGAGATGCCAAAAATTTTCTCTTCTACAACACGCTTCCGATCTGGCCTCTAGCATTGGTTCCTCATTACTGATTTGGAGGTTTATTTTTCATTAGATGATGTTCTTTGTTGGAGGATGTTCCTCCACCAAATTAGATTTCCACAAATACCCACAATGAGAGTGGAGGAGCCAATCCCCCTAATGAAGTGTAATGTCTTCATCAATTAAATATTTAATTGATGGGATTAATGGGGGGTTTCTAAGTGTCACAACACTTGTAACTTGGAATTTAATGTAGGGAATTAAATGCCCAACCTCTTTGGGTTTTTCCCCCACCGAAATTCAAATGCGAGTATTTAAAGAAATAAAATAAAATTTCTTATATTATTTTTCAGTTCTCCCACAAAAATTGAAAATCCAACTTCTTCCCTCGACCTACTGCGGTCAAGGTGAAGGTATCCATAAGTGAATCTCAGCGTTGCGAGTTCAAGGGTGTCCTCAGTTTTCAATTCTGAGAACAAGTTCAAATGTTACAAAATGCCGCTCACACATTTACTGAATGTAACAAAAACGATTAGAATTTCATTACTGGAACACTGGTCCATGGAATCATGCGCCACTAGTTCTTGCAGACTCATAATAATTTCATATAATTTGAAAAAAAATTCATGCAAAATCAAGGTCTTTACATTCTCACCACCATAGGGATTTATATCCCTGAAAGCCACAACACAGACTAGGGACAGAAGTGTGGGTACTGAGCACAAATATAAGCCTCCCTCTTCCATGTTCTCTCCTAGAGGTTCTCATGCTGCCAATTTATGTGCACCAGAGGTATCGATCGCCCATGAAGGACTCTCTCCTGTCGATCCTCAATCCCCATTGGAACCTCCGAAAATGTCGCCCCATCCTCGATGTCCAACTCACCCCAGTCAATGATGTGCGAAGGATCATGAACATACCTCCTCAGCTGGGATATGTGGAAAACATCGGGCATCTGGTGCAACTGAGGGGGAAAAATAAGTGGTATGCCACCTCACCAACTCAACTGATGACCTGAAAGAGTCCGATGAACCTTGGAGATGACTTGACTCCTTGGCCAAATCTCCAGAAACCTCGTCGAGGTGAGACCCATAGAAAGACATGGTCACCGTCCTTGAACTCCAGAGGTCTCCATATCTTGTCAACAAAAGACTTTTGCTTCCTCTATGCAGTCTTCATCATCTCCTTGACGATATGCACCTTCTCTGTGGTATCCCGTACTATCTTTGGTCTCATAAGTGCTAACTCTCCGGGGTCAGTCCAGCACATAGGTGATCTGCAAGGTTAACCGTACAAAGCCTCTAATGGTTTCAAAATAATGGTGGAGTGATAGTTTTTTTCATACGGTAACTCCACCAAGGGCAAGTGATCCTCCCAATTTCGGTTGAAATCAAGGACACAAGCACGAATCATTTCCTCAAGGGTATGAATAGTCCACTCTGTTTGACCATCTATCTGAGGATGAAAGGCGGTGCTCAATTGAAGTTGAGTCCTGAACTCCTCCTATGACCACTTCCAAAGCTGGGAAGTAAAACGTACATCACGATTAGAGACAATCATCTAAGGCACCCCAGGAATCTACACAATGCCACGTACATAGAGGCATCCAAAGCCCTCTACTGATCCTTTCTCTCTTATAGGTAGGAAGTTGGCCGAATTGGTGAGTCGGTCAACGATCATCCAGATAGAATCATGGCCCCTAGACATGAGTGGTAGTCCTATCACGAAGTCTTTGGAAATTCTATCCCACTTCCACTCGGGCACCTATAGTGGCTGAACTATGCTCGCTGGAACCTGATGATATACCTTCACTGGCCGACCTATGAGGCACCATGAGAAAGACTCTTCCACTGCTTTCTTTATTCCCTACCACAATGTGTGGATGTAATAGGTCCTAGTACATCTTCGTTACTTCTGTATGTACAGTTAGAGGAGACGTATGTACATCCCTTAACACTTCCCCTCGAAGCGACACTAGTACCATAGTACGTCCTCTGAAGGAGATGATATTCTCCCCACCTTCAGAAAATCCATTAGGTGCCAGTCTTATGGATACCTGGGCACGTCGAGCCTCGCAGTCAGTTTGTCCAAGCTATGCCTCCCTGACTCGCTAAAGGAGTGGGGGAGTCACTGTTAGAGAATAAAGATAATCTGTTCCATCTCGATTCACGTAGGATGTCTGCAAAGCGGTTAGCTGCTTCGTCGCCTCACTCAGCAACTGTATACCAGATCTCATGCCTAGTGAATCTTTTACAATGTTCCCCTCCCCATGAGTGTAGACTATCTCATATTCATAGTTTTGGAGGAAATAAATCCAATATCATTTTCTCAGAGTCAAGTCCTTCTGAGAGAAGATATACTTCAGTCTCTTGTGATCAGAGTAGACTATAAAATGATCAACCATCAAGTAATATTGCCACATCTTCAAGGTGAAGACCACGTCTGTTAACTCCCGGTAATGGGTAGCGTTGTTCTTCTCATGATGTCTCAGCTATCGAGAATCATACGTGATCATTTCTTTCTCTTGAAGTAGGACACATCTGAGCTCGGTCCCTAATGTGTCGTAGTAGTCTACGTAGCCAACACCCTCCTCTGGTTGCCTCAAGATGGGGTCACTCGTCAATCTCTACCTCAGCTCCTAGAAACTCCTATAGAATCTCTCTGACCACATGAAGGGTATCCCCTTATTTATCAACGCTGATAAGGCTGCCGCAACTGTGGAAAAGTTATGCAAAAACCTCCGGTAGTAACCAGCTAGACCCAGGAAACTCCACACCTCCGTTGCACTCATGGGTTTCTCCTAAGAAAGGACCTCCTCAATATTTGTTGGATCCACCGAAACTATAGCCTCTGAGATGATTTTCCCGAGGTAGTGAACCTCTCGGATCCAGAACTGAAACTTTTAGAGCTTACCCAAAAGCTGGTGCTCTCATATTGTGTCCATAACTATCTATATATTATAGGTGTGCTCCTCCTTTATATGTGAGTATACCAGGATGTCGTCGATGAATAATACCACAAATCGATTGAGGTATGGCTAGAATATCCTATTCATGAGTCCCATGAACACTACTGGGGTATTGGTCACACAAAATGGCATAACCAAGAACTCATAGTGGCCATACCGACATATGAATGTCATCTTTTACACATCCTTGTCTTGTACCCTAATATGGTGATAGCCTGATCTGAGGTCTATCTTCAAAAACCATCGGGATAGCTTCAAATGATCAAAAATATTGTCAATACTTGGTAGTGGGTAGTTGTTCTTTATTATCACTTGGTTTAGGCGTCGATACTCCACACAGAGTATCAAACTCCCATCCTCCTTCATGGAGAACAAAATCACTATTTCCCAAGGAGAAACACTGGGCCTAATGACCCCCATCCTCTATAAGTCCTAGATCTATACTCGTAGCTCACGAAGCTCAGTGAGACCCATTTGATATGCTGGTGTAGATATCAATGTCATCCCGTGATACAAGTCGATGTAAAAGTCCACCTCTCTATGAGGAGATAGACCCAGAACATCATTTGGGAAAACCTTAGCGTACTGGTCCACCACTATAGGATATCTTGGACTCTCAAGATCTATATAGAACCGAGCCTTTACATATAAAATTTCATTATTTCAAGCATAATGAATCTTCCGAGTATAATCCATGGATCGTTAAGTCTAGTGTCTTGGAAGACTAGATACATATAACATAAATCACGGGGCTAAAAAACTTATTTATTTAATCTCCATAAAGTGATTATAAATTCATTTGAGCTCTTACAACTATATAGGGTACCCTAGGGAACACATGAACAAAGGGACGATCTAAAAAGCCTAGTAAGGGGATGATCATAAGGATACATGCCAAGCACAAGAGTTAAGAGGCATGACATAATGATATCCAAAGCATGAAACACATGAAATAATTTAATATAAGAATGGGATAATATAAACATGGAATCATATAAATGTGGAAGAATCATAAATCATATCTTTTGTACGGGTCATGGCTAACCGCCAATCCAATTTCCCATTTCAGTACGGGTCAAGGCTAACAACCAATCTCGTTTTACATCACATCTCATGAGACTTATCCTTACCCAATGAATTGGAGTGCTATCTAGGAGCACCCATCTCAACAAATTCATGAATATTATTACCACATAAATAATCTTTCCACCTAAATAATCATACATAATCATCCATACATGAACATAAATGTACCCATGGAACGAATTGTGTACCACAATCATGACATAAAACATATCCAATGGGCGTGTCACGAATGTGTCCAGGAAAGGAAGGGATTAGAACATACATGGACATTATTATGGTAAAATAGGAATATAACATGGTAAGAGGTGACAAATATTAGTGAAAAATATAAAAAAAATGTATTTTAGAAACATTATCATTAAATCATTTTTGTGCGGTTTTAAGGAAAACACTCTAGAGCTTTTCAAATAGAAAAGAGGAAATTCTTTTATATAAAACCAGAATTGAAACAATAATGTTTTCATAATGAAAATACTGATTTTATAAATACACTGTTTTTTTAAAACATAAGATATATTGCACATGAAATTTTCAAAAAAATATGGGAAGTCCCCTTAAAACAGGTGTGCTTATCAGAAAGTTCTAAGGAGGGAATCTTATAAAATCATGTATATCCGCGAACGAATGTGATGGAAGGGTATTGATATAAGAATCTTGTAAAAATAATCATTATTCATAAGACTCACATAGATATATATGATAATTCTCTTTTGAATGAAAGATAAAGAAACCTGAAAGAACAAATAAGGTTCGGGTAGAATTCGTTACGATTTTATCGGCATGTTGTTGGGTGTGACCAAGAGGGATTGATGAGAGAGAAATGGGGTTTATCTTCACTTATACATAGAGAAAGAAGTCTGTGGGAGGTTATTAAGCATACCCCATCATTTTATAGTACAAATATAAAGGCATAGTATATATGACAGTCTTGATTAAGTGAAAAAAGGAGAGGATCCCGTACCTTAAATCTGGTGGTGTTTTTCACTTGTTATTAATGAACACTTGAAACTTTCTCCTTAGAGAACCTCTTAAGGGGAGAAATATTTGTATTTTGAGGAGGTTAAGAGCTTTTGGATGTGGTGGAGGACCTTGGGGGGATATTTGGGTAGAAATTATAGAAGGCTTGGAGCTTGAGAGGAGTGGAGAAAAGGGGGAGTGAAGAGGGGTTTTATAGTGGAGGAGAGGAGGGATTTAATGATATTTTAATCCTTAATTTTTTATTTCTTCACAAGGAAAATAATAGTAAGTATTAAATGACCAAGAATAGTAAATGGGTCATGTGAATTCGAACTATGTGGTATTAAATCATCAAAAAATCATAGATTACTCAATTAATCCATTATTTAGCATTTATTGTGAATTATAGGATTCTATTATTCATAAAAAATTCAAGTATTACAGAAAAATCCCAAAAATTCACCCGAACCATTTTTCGACGTGTAGAATCCAAAAAAGAAGTCCATTTTTTCAAAATAATTTTCCAAATATGATTATTTTAATATTTAATTAGAATCATAATTTATTATCAAAAACCATATGTAAAACATGCATTAACTCATTCGAAAACATAGGTATATTGTACTTCCAACTTGAATATTATTATTATACTATCATAGGTGAGGTTACTATTCATTAAGGTATATCACTATTCACAAGGTTATGAAACTATTTTTTAGGGTAGGTTACTATTCACCAAAAATAATTTTTGTTTTATTAGACTCCAAAAAACATCTTGGACACAACAGTGTATGTCGGATTTCCGAAATTTCAAACACGTAAGTGACAAAATTATGTTTAATGGTCACTTATAACTTAGTATATCATTATATTTTATTTTAATTTGATTTTATGACATAAGTATATGAAGGTAATTTCCATTGAGAAAAATTGGGTCGTTACATTCTTCCCCCCTTATGAAATTTCTCCCATGAAATTTTATTTTACACACTAAGACAAAAACATGTGCTGGTACATTTCCTTCATTTATTCCTCTAATTCCCATGTTGCTTCCTCAAAATTATGGTTCATCCACATAAATTTTACATTATGGGTTGTCTTGCGGTGTAGAACCTTATCTCTATGATCCACAATCATTACTGGATGCTCCTCATAAGAGATATCATCTTCCAGCTGCACCACCTCTGAGTTTAGTACATGTTAGGGATCAGGTATGTACTTCCCCAAGAGTGATACGTGAAAAACATCATGAACTAGATCCATATTCAATGGATGTGAAAGCCGATAGGCCATGACTCCAATGCGTTCAAGGATCTCACAGGGGCCAATATACCTTGGGCTTAGCTTCCCCTTCTTCTCGAATCGCATGACTCTCTTCCATGGAGATATTCGAAGGAAGAATTTATCCCCAACGTCGAACTCCAAGTCCCTTCAACTGTTATCTACATAGCTCTTTTTCCGACTTTGAGCATCTTCGATGTGTTTATGGATGACTTGAACCTTCTCTATCATCTCTTGAAAAAGATTGGGTCCAAGTTGCTTTCTTTCTCCAACTTCATCCCAATAGGTTGGAGTTCTACATCGCTTTCCATACAGAGCTTCATATGGATCCATCCGAATACTCGAGTGAAAGTTATTATTGTATTAGAAATAATCCAATGGGAGATACTGATCCCATCTACCTTTGAATTATAGAGAGCAATCTCTAAGCATATCTTCAAGCTTTTAAATAGTTCTTTCTGACATGACATCAGTTTGGGGGTGATAGGCCATGCTAAAATTTAATTCAGTACTCAATGAATGTTGAAGGCTCCCCCAGAATTTAGATGTGAACCTTGGATCACAGTCTGAGACAATTGAGAGTGGAACACCATGCAGTCTCACCACTTCATTCACATATAACATTGCATGTTTTTCAAGCTAGAAATATTCCCAAATAGCAATTAAATTCAATGCCTTGGTGAGTCAGTCAACCACAAACCATATCGCCTTATTTTCCTTTTACGTCTTCAGGTGACCCCTAACAAAGTCCACAGTAACATTTTCCCATTTCCATATGGGTATAGGCAATGGCTGCATCATACCATTGGAATTTAGTTTCTCAGCTTTAACATTCTGACATACCAAGCACCTTGATATATATTCCACAATCTCATTCTTCATGTTATAGCACCAGAAGTGTTCTCGGAGATCACAGTAAATTTTGGCGGTCACTATGTGGATTGAAAAGGTCAAGATATGTGCATAATTCAATAACTCCTTCTTTATCTGTAGATCAGATGGTACAAAAAATCTTGTCCCAAATCGTATAACTCTTTCGTCAACTATTTTGAAATCAGAGGATTTCCCATTCTTAACAGCTTCCACCCTTTACTGAATTCCCACATCCATTCATTGAGCTACCTTTATTTTCTCTATGAAGGATGGTTGAGCAAAAATTTGAGAAAAGATTGATGACGTTCCTCCATTAATGATTCCCATTTCCATCCTTTTCAAATACAAGAAGATCAGATCCTTTTGAATTCTCATCATTGATAAAGATGTCGAATCCATTCTACTTAGAGTATTCTCTACCTTGTTTTCCTTACCGAGATGGCAGCAGATTGAGCATCATAATCCTTGATGATCTCTATCTATCTTTAATGGTGCATATTAATCTCTTTCTGTGTGAATATATATTTGAGTCTCATGTGGTCAGTATATATCTCACATTTTACCCATAGATATAATCCCGCTAGATTTTCAACACAAATATCACAACCGCCAACTCCAAATCATGCATGGGATAGTTGTTTTCATTGATTTTCAGCTACATTAATGCATAGGCTATCACTTTATCATTTATCATTAGCACACAACCTAAGCCTTTCTTAGAAGAATCACCATACACCACAAAGTGTTCTCCACTTGAAGGGAGTGTTAGTACCAGCGTAGTGATAAGCCTCTTTTTCAACTCCTTGAAACAGTCTTCACATTCTTATGTTCAAACAAAAATTACTCCCTTCCATTCCATCTTGGTAATTGGGTTTAAAAATCATCAAAAGTTCTTCACGAATTGTTGATAATACCTAGCTAGACCTAAAAATCTGCGGGTCTCCATTACAGAAGTTTTCCTTGGCCTCTCTTCAATTACTTTCATCTTGGAAGGGTCCACAGATATCCCTTTCCTAGTGATAACATGACCCAAGAATGATACTTCCTCCATCTAGAACTCACATTTTCTGTACTTTTCATACAACTTCTCCCTTCACTAACACAGTTTCCAAATTCTCCTCATGTTCCTCCTTTCTCTTGGAGTATATCAGAATATCATCAATAAATACCACCACAAATTAGAAGAGGTAATCTATAAAGACTCTATTCATTAAATCCATGAAAATTTCTGGAGCATTAGTGAGTCTAAAGGGAGTCACTATGAACACATAGTGTACATACCTTGTTCGAAAGGTAGTCTTGGGAATATCATTCTTCCTCACCTTTATTTGGTGATATCCCGACTGAAGGTCCACCTTAGAGAAATAAATGGCCCCACGATGCTGATCGATCAAGTCATCTATCCATGGAAGGGGATACTTGTTATTTATAGTGATTTTATTGAGTTCATGATAATCGACACAGAGGCACATTGATCCATCATTCTTTTTGATGAAGAGGATAGGAGAACCCCACGACGAAGCACTCGGGCGTATAAAACCCGTCTCCATATTCTCTTGTAGCTACTTCCTCATCTCTTCTAGCTCTACGGTGGCCATTCTGTAAGGTGTATTTGAGATTGGCAGAGTTCCATGGATATGTTCAATTGAGAACTCAACCTCTCGGTCAGGAGGAAGACCAGGCAACTCTCCAGGAAATACATCGGTGTAATCCCTCACAATGGGCATGTCTTAAAGCATGATTCTCTCCTTTATCTCAATCATTTGAGCTAGGTATGCATGGTCATAAATAATAAATATCCAAAATTGAGGCGAATATTCTAAAGGAGACTCATCTTCCTCCTTGCACTTGTAAAGAATCGGAGGATGCTTCGGAATGTGAAGAGTTATCTCCCTTTCCTGGCAGTTGATGTTGGCCTTGTATAAAGATAACCAATCCATGCTGAAGATAGCGTCAAAATTCACTAAAGTAAGTATGAGATGATTTTCCAGGATGATCATTCCATAAACATTAACCGGGGAGGAGTTATAAACCATGGATGCAATAATTTCCCCATTCACTGTTCTCATAGATAACTTTTCCTCCAAATTTTGAGGTGGTGATTGAATAGTTCTACTGAACTTTCAAGATATGAAATAATGTGTAGAACCAGAATCAAATAGTCAGTTCACTATTATTGAATTAATAAAATGAGTAACTATCACCACATCATTTTCCAGCACCACCTCAACATTAGTGATAGCATAAGACCTTTTTTGTTTCCTTGGAGGTTGTTGTTGATTGCCTCTGACAACCCTCAGCTTAAGTGAATTGTTCGCATAATTCCCAAGATCCATGCTATTAAAACACTGTATTGTAGGCTGTGTGTTGACCTAATCCTTCCATTCTTCTTCCACATTAGCGAGATTTTTCATAATCCTATGGAAGTTCTTGGAAAGATGGCCAAACTTTCCACATTTTAAGCAATTCCCGGTTCCCTTGAGATAGTCACCAATATTCTTCTTCCCACAATTCTTGCAAAGGGGAAAGTGAGGCTTCTTTCCATCATGCGATTTGTTTGATGAACCTCCCATGTTGTTTTCCCATTTCCGCTTCTTTTCACTATGCCCATGAGACCAATGAGAGTCTCCCATCTCCATGTCAACCTTGTGGGAACAAGATACAATCTCCTCATAGCTTTCAGAGTCTCAAATTTTAAACAATTTTCATAGACACATCTTTATTCCGCTAAATAAGTGATCCACATTTCTGTCGGTGTTCATGACAAAGCCAGAGGCATACCTTGAACGCCTTGTAAAGTTTTCTTCATATGCCCCAATGGAATCATCTTCCTTCTGCTTGAGTCTAAGAAATTCTCTTTCCATCTTGAGATGGATGGTTAGAGGAAAATATTTGTTGAAAAACATCATCTTGAATTCCTCCCATTCTATGGAATCAATTTCTTATTGGGAAATTTTATTCATGATCTGTTTGCACCACTGATCAGATTCCCCATCAAAATGATAGACTGCCAGTACAACATTATCTTCTTCCATACACTAGAGGACGGAGAAAATCTTTTCAATGGAGTTAATCCATTTTTCTATGAGTAGGATATCAGAAGCCCCACTAAACATTGGAGGTCTTTGCCGCATGAAGTATTATATGGAAACATTCTCTTTCCTTGGAGGAGGGGGACATTCCACCTGATTCATGTTATTATTCATAACTCGAGCTAGCTGAGCAAGTACTTCCATGATGTTTTGAGCACCCGCTTCCATCACATAAGGCATGTCATTTGGAAAGTCATCACATTCTCTATCACATTGGTTGTTCGAACGTGTTCTTTTATTTCCCTCCATTAACTATGAAAAATAACATATAATTAGAGGTCTTCAATACTTAGCTATTGAGCATAAAAAATAAATGTTGAACATAAAAATATGAACTTATAAAGAAGAAGTATATCCTGACTTCTGATTCCTTATGTTTATATCTAGGTTATCCTCGATCTATTTCTTAACTTATATTCTTATGGGATTTCTTCCCTTAATAATGGTTTGTACTAAGCTAGTGAATCTACCAAAGCATATCCCTAGGGAGTGTCATAACCAAGAGTGAAGAAAGTACCGTTATCGTGCACCAGTTCTTGTTCGAGTCTAGCTCAAACCGGTGTTTTTGGGTTTTACCCCTAGATACATCTGTGCCAGATCCACCTCTACCTGCTCGTATTCAGACAGGGATGTATTTTCTTGATAAACCACTTACTCTATACTCACCAAAATTTAGGACTATTTTCTTATACTTTTTATCATCCTTAAGATTCTCACTAAGGTTCTCTATTACTAATCTCCATAAATAACAAGACCATCCTCTCATACCAACAATTTAGACATGAGCCTTTTACACATAAAATTTCATTATTCAAAGAATAATTAATCATCAGAGTACAAGCCAAGGATCGTTAATTCTAGTGTCTTTGAATACTAGGTACATATAACATAAAACATGGGCATAAAAAAACATCTTTATTTAATCTCCCAAAAGAGCTTATGAAATCCTTTGATCTCTTACATCTGCATAGGGTACCATGGGGAACACATGAACAAATGGATGAGCTAAAAATCCCAGTAATGGAATGAACATAAGTATACATCTCAATCACATGAGTTTACAGGAATGACATAATGATATCCAAAGCATGGAACATATTAAATCATTTAATATAATCATGGGATCATATAAACATGGAATCATATAAATGTTTATGAATCATAAATCATATCTTTAGTATGGGTCAAGGCTAACCGCCAATCCCGTTTTCCATTTTAGTATGGGTCAAGGCTAACCACCAATCTCGTTTCACATAACATGTCATGAGACTAATCCTTACCTAATGCATTGGAGCGCTATCTGGGTGCACCCATATCAACATATTCATGAATATTCTTCCCACATAAATAATCTTTCCACATAAATAATCATACATAATCAACCATACACTAACATAAGGGTACCCATGGAAAGAATTGGGTACCACAATCATGACATAAAACATATCCAATGGGTGTATCATAAAAGTGTCCATGAAAGGAAAGGACTAGAACATGCATGGAAATTCATATGGTAAAATAGACATATAACATGGTCTATGGTCTCAAATATTAGCGAAAACATATAAAAAATGTATTTTAGAAACATTAGCATTAAATCATTTTTGTGCGGTTTTAAGGAAAACACTCTAGAGCTTTCCAAATAGAAAAGAGGACATTATTTTATATAAAACCAGAATTCAACCAAGAAGGTTTTCATAATAAATATACTGATTTTATAAATACAATGGTTTTTTAAAACTAGGATATAGTTCACTTGAAATTTGGGTAAAAATTTGGGAAGTCCCCTTAATACAAGTTTGCTTATCGGAATGTTCTAAGGAGGGAATCGTTCAAAATCATGTATATCCCCGAAAGAATGTGATGTAAGGGTCTTGATATAAGAATGATGTAAAAATAAACACAAGTAATAAGACTCAAATAGATATATAATATAACACCATATTGAAAGAAATATTAGGCAACCCGAAAAAACAAAGAAGGTTCCGGTAGAATTCGTTACGATTTTATTGGTATGGTGTCGGGTGTGACCAAGAGGGATTGATGAGAGAGAAATGTGGTTTCTCATCTCTTATAAATACCGAAAGAAGTATGGGGAAGGTTCTTACGCATACCCCATAATTTTCTAGTACACATATAAAGGCATAGAATAGAGGAAAATCATTATTAAGGGGGAAAATGATAGGATCCCTTACCTTAAATCTGGTGGTGTTCTCCACTTGTAATTAATGACCTCTTGAGACTTCCACCTTAGAGAACCTCTTAAGGAGAAAGGTGTTGGTATTTTGAAGAGGCTGAGAGATTTTGGATGTGGGGGAGGACATTGGGGAGAGATTTGGATTGAAATTAAAGAAGTCTTCGAGCTTGAGAGGAGTGGAGAGAAGAGGGAGTGAGGGGGGGTTTTATAGTGGAGGAGAGGAGGGATTTCATGATATTATAATCCTTAATTTTTTAGTTTTTCACAAGGAAATGAATAGTCAGTATTCCATGAACAATAATAGTAAATGGGTCATGTGAATTCGAACCAAGTGGGCTTACATCAGCAGAATGTCATTGATGACTCAATTAATCCATTATTTAGCATTTATTGCGAATTATCAAATTATACTATTCATAAAAAATCCAGTATTTCAGAAAAATCCAAAAAATTCACCCTAACCATTTTTCGATGTGTATAATCCATAAATGAAGACCATTTTTCAAAAATAATTTTCCAAATATGAATATTTTAATATTTAATTAAAATTATAATTTATTATCAAAAGCAAGATTTAAAACATGCATTAACTCATTCTAAAACATAGGTATATTGTATGTCCAACCTAAATATTATTTTTATATTACCTTAGGTGTGGTTACTATTCATTAGGGTACATCACTATTCATACGTGTATTTTACTATTCATTAGGGTAGGCTACTATTCAACAAAAATTAATTTTTTTTTATTAGACTCCAAAAAACATCTTGAACACAACCGTGTATGCTAGATTTTTGAGATTCCAAACAAATAAGTGAAAAACATATGTTTAAAGGTCACTTATCACATATTAGTTCATTATATTGTGTTTTCATGTGATTTTATGGCATAAATATATGAAGGTAATTTCCATTGAAAAATTTTGGGTCGTTACAACATCAACTACCCTGAGGGTAAGACTATCCAACTAATGTGTCATCAGTTGCACCCTCCTTCGGGTAAGTCCATCATGTGCTACAAAGGTTCCCTTCTCACCGGTGAAAGAAAAAAATGGTCCCATCATCATAGACACATCACACTTTGCATGTAATATAGTCGATCTGAGCATGGACTATTGATAACCAATAAATACCCAAGATGATGGCGTATGGCCTCGACGATGCTACTAGAAGATCCAAGGTGAATCTTTCACCTTCTAGAGTAAGCTCACACTATCGGTACCAGTGTGTAATCGTTAAATCCTCTCCTGTAGAAGTTTTTATTCATAAGGATCGAGCCAACGACTCCATTAGAATCTCCGAGCATCGAACGAGGGACATTGAATAAAAGAGTGACTGACACCAGTGTCTATAAGTGTTGCAGCTAATGTGGATTAGACATAGATCATATCTCGAATCATCTCCATAGCATTGTAGTCATAGGCCTCAGCTTCCTGGAGCTGAGCTCATCCATGTCCACCTACTCCCAATGGTCTAGGTGGACCACCTAGAGGTGGTGGCGGTAGAACCTCGAATCACCGCCATCTGCCTGCTGCATGGCCAGCTCATTCGCCACATCCAAATGTTTCCTACAGACCTCCTTGATCAAATCTTCACCACTTCCAAGGCGGTCCTGTGACTATCTAATGGTCGTCCGTACGGCAGGTCAGGCAGTCACAAGCCAAGTTACCCTGCCCACATCACGAGTAACATTGCCTGCTCTTTTCCTGTCCTTCTTTATCTCGAGAGCCCCAAACAACCGACCATGTATCATGTGGTCGTCCACCTATAGGTCTGGTCCTCTTTGACCTCTATGTCATATGTCAGCTGCCAGATGTAGATGAATCTGCTATGTGATGTCTGGTGGTGGGGCTCACTGCTGGTGACTACTCACCAAGGAATCCCTCCACTAAGATTTCTTGCTCTAACACTCCCGCCAGCGTCGGGATGCGGAGAGAAATCATCGAAGCTCAAATCTCACATCTGATCCCCTTCTAGATGGTCTAGGCGCTGAAGAAAGGGTCTCATACCAAGTAAGTGTAGTAGCGCGAGAGGATAGTGAACCTCACTGAATACTAAGCCACAGTCATGCTACCCTGTTCTATGTGGAGAAGTTCCTATATACGCACATAGTGTAAGGTCGCTATGATGAACTCTGCCCTAAAAAACTCTCGAAGTCTGTCCAGATGACAGTCCCCTCATCATGAACCTGGAGCATCATGCTCCACCATCTTCCCGCTGCTACAAGAATAAGACTTGTGGCAAGGATCGTCATGAGAATAGATGGTGTCCCTACCGGTCGAAAAACTCTACTCGCGGCCTCCAGTCAGTCCTCAGCCACCAATGGATCTGTCTCGCCCCGTAACCTCAGTGGCCTCTGCCACTAGAACTTGTGTGAGATGCTCATGTGGCATGCACCCTTTGTTGCTGGGGCTGGTGGCATCAGCTGCCCAATGGGAAGTGGTGCTACTCGTACACCACCCAATGGTACAATGGCCTAAAGGGTGCCCAATATCTAAGACTCATCGCTCGGTGGGCTGTCATCACATACTCTACCTAAAACCCTTACTGGTTGTCTTCATGGAGGCATCCTGGAACGAAATAGGTGCACCATGGTCAATATGTTATACCTGGTGAGCTAAAACAAAGAGACCACAAAGAAAACTTTTAAAAAACACACATTAAAATAGTTTTCTCGTGCACTGAATCAGAAATCAGTAGTCATGGTCCTCGTGTATGGATACGTCATCGCCATACCGACACTGGATTTCCCGAACTGATTACCACACTCATAGAACATAACAATATTTTCTATTAAAAGATCAGATTCCAAGTTCTTCAGTATAAATGACTCCTCTAATACCAATTTTTCACAACCCATCCCCCAGGGCCCGTTCCGTGACTACACCAAGCTCGCCTTCCATAGGCTAGGGTCTGGAGACTAGCACCGGAAAGGAATATCCCTAAAACCTGGAAGGCATTGCCTTTAAACCTGAATACTCACACAATGCAATCACACAAAAAGATAAAATCACAAAGTAAATCAAATAGTAAATAGGGTGAGTACAGTAAGTTAAGGGGGCCAGAATAGAAGCCCAACTAGAAAGTACAAGTAAATCTGAAAAGAAATCTTGTGAACATCCAACAAGGATCCTACCTGACGGGTAGGTACAACTCTCAAACCGTCGTCTCTAAAGTATGTCTCATATAATGGTCCACCTTCGAGCAGCCTCAAGTCCTAGAACCCTCGGCCTCGATCAATGTTGTTTGTCATCTTCACAAGACACATCAATGTTCAGGCATAACACATGCAAGGGTGGGTATAACAATACTCAGTAGGGACCCTGAGACCCCCGAATCTCTCTCAGAACCCACAAAGTATAAACCAAAATGCAACACCATATTAACAATCTCAAAAACAACAGTCAAACCCAATTAGGTATATGCCCATACATATACCTAAGTTATCAAATATACCCAACTCGTTCATGAAGGAAACACAAGGCCCGTCTCTCTAGCCAAAAGTACAACTGTTCCACGAAGGAAATAATGCCATGAAGGTGAAACCACAATGGTAAGTACCATAAATGTAATGACATACAAAATTTTACCAAAAGGTTATCCCCACAAAAAAGTGTACCACAAAGGTAATGACTCAGCTAACACCATTTATAACTTGAGTATGGAAGTATAGATGATTAACTGTACTGCTAGATCATCTTACTTAGTCGAGAAGCTCTACTGTTGACCGACACAGGATATAGAGATGACCCACACAAGATCTGTTAATGACCCACACTGGATTGGTAGATTCTGACCCACACAGGATCCGAAGATGACTCACACAGGATCTGAATATTCTTCAAGTATAGCCAGCCACAGGGTTCCTGCAATAAGCATGCTTGATTCCAGGAGGATCAGCTTCTCTAGCCATTGGATGATATTTCAACTACCATGAAGTCCCATGAATAAGTATCACAATGTTCCATCATGTCATAAGGGACCGAACGCGACAGACAGGGCGTCAAACAGATGCTCAGTCTGTAAGTTAGTAGCCTTTTTGTCCCGAGGGCCTGATTGGATTCGGGTTCCATCCAACCAGGCCCTAAAATAACATTATCCAAAACACTATTAGAGTAATTTAAATGGACCATATCTATCTAAGGTTCTTGGTGCCATAGAAGGTTCGCCAAACGGATGTCCGGTTCTCACGATATGGCCAAATAGGCGTATCTAGGTCTAGATGAGCCGAGGTCCGGTCCGACCCGGTCTGACGGACTAGCCATGACCCGGCATGGGTCTGACCCGACCCATCCCAGGTTTGACCCGAATGGGTGTGACCATGGGGGGCCTAGCCCGCTGGGCCACGGTCTGGCATGGCCCACAAGGGGTCGGCGCGACCCCCTCAGCTCAGCCTGCTCGGCTGGGTGTGGTCTTCCATGGAGGGGCCTGCTATAGCCGCCACCCAGGGGAGCCACCCCCGTGTTTTTAGAATGATCTAGTTGGACAGTGCGGCTTTTGAAAGACCAGTGGTGCCACATGGTGCCGCATGTTGGTATGCAGGACCCGCTAGATCCGGTCCTTCTCGACATGACATAGCCGACCGGTGTTTCAGATGGATCCCTCTTCTCGTGGCGTCGGCGTGCGCCGCTGCTCTAACTGCGGCCAACTGAGTGTCAGCTACCCACCAAGTGTGCCTCCATGGCTCAGTAGTCACAGCCTCCTCCTCTACGAGCAGTACAGATGTGCGCGGCCCTAGTTCCATGAGTTTGGTCGGTGTGCCGACCACCACCCTCTACCGCCGCGGCCGATGGGTCGGGACCTCCTTCAGTAGCACAGTTGCACCGCTGCCGCCTGTACCCTATCGATGTCAGTCACCGATGACGTGGTTGGGTTCCACTCAACACAATGATACTCCCATGAAGAACATGCCGGAAAATTATGTAGCGGAGGGATCATGACTTGTTCATTTGGCCCACACCCTCCACGTTAGATCGATATCAGGCAGTTCATAGATTAAATACAACGATTTATCACGAAGAATGATATGAACAATTTCCTTACCTCGATCAGTCATTGGATATGGCTTGAGGAAGAGTATAAAGGAATTGAAGGAGACACTGGAATTTTTTGCTCCCGACACACGCTTCTGATCCTTCCTCGAGCCTCGGTTCCTTGTTCTTGATCCGGAGGTTTGTTCTATGTTGGAGGAGGTTCTTTGTAAGATGATGTTCCTCCAGCAAATTATTTTCCCACAAATCCCCACCTTGAGAGGTGAGGATCCAATCCCCCCAAAATACGTTTAATGTCTTCATCAATTAATCATATAATTGATTTCATTAATGGGGGATTTTCAAGTGTCACAACACTTATAACTGGGAATTTAATACTTGGAATTAAATTCCCAACCTCAAGTAGTTCCCACCACCGAAATTCAAATGATAGGTTTTCAAGAAATAAAATAAAAGTTATTATTTTATATTTAAATTATCCCATGAAAAAATGAAAATCCAACTTCCACCTTCAACCAAATGCGGTCGACATGAAGGTCTCCTTACGTGAATATTGTCACTTCTAGTTAAATGGTGTCCTCAGTTTTCAATTCTGAGCACCAGTTCAAATGTTAAAAAACGCCGCTCATGTGTTTACTAAATGTACCTGAACAAAAATTCATAATTTCATTCTAGGATAACCGGGTCTTGAAATCACATGCCACTAATTTTCACAGACTCGTAATAATTCCATATAATTAAAAAAATACATGGAAAACCTAGGTATTTATAATTAAAATTCATAAGGGTAAGTTACTGTTCATAAAAAATTAAGTTGGCGCTATCAAAATTTAAATATCTTACTGAACGCAACTGTGTATGTCGATTTTTGAAAATTCAAATCACAGATGTGGTGTAATTATGTTTAACTACTAGCTTATAACTATCACCTATAACAAAGTTTTATTTCGTAGAGACTCAGTATTTCATGCATAATAAGCTATCTAATGAATTGAAATTATTTAAGAAGAAACATACCTTAAAATCATAGGGTGTTATATAGATATTGTTTTTAGGGATAATATGTGAATTTTTAGTATGGATTACACCATGGGTTTATATTCAAAATCTTGGGGATATTTATACTATTTTAACTAGAAAATAAAATTTAATGGTCTAGATTTTTATAGGATTTGATCCAATGGTTTTTTTCAAGATGGGAATTTGAAAATGAAATTAAAATTATAATATGTTTTCTATTAAATATTTTATGCTATGAATATTTTATGTTGAATGATTTATGTTTACGAAGAGTGAGGGAATTGTGTTTCTATAGACGAGAGAAAAAAGATGAATTTAAGTGGAATACGACATGGCTATGTAAAATAGCATAGAGTGAAGAGTTCATTGCTATGTTTCAATAAGTTGAAGAAGATGAGAAACAGAATCACTACATCAATGTGTGAAGGTTATATCTGGAAGAATTTCATCTTGTTAATATCATGTTCTTCAGCATTGGAGTAGTGTGGGATACAATATTACAAGCAAGAGACATATTATTAGTAAAATCATGAACCCTATATATTGTACCTATATGGTGATCTTAGTGAGTTGTATGGTCTCGATGAAATTTGTAACATGAAATGGGATAAAATTCCCATTTTTATAGGTGAATGTTGTAAATATAATTTTTCCTTCATGTGTGTGTGTTTGATAGAAATCAAGATTCACTCAAACATGTGACGAGAGTTATTTCATAATGGAC
Source organism: Viscum album (assembly GCA_963277665.1). Lineage (NCBI taxonomy): Eukaryota > Viridiplantae > Streptophyta > Magnoliopsida > Santalales > Viscaceae > Viscum > Viscum album. Next base: position 230,998,714 of record OY728143.1, read on the forward strand.
CTAGAAAAATCAAAGTGGATCACTGATTCACCCCAACGCTCAAAGATTATTTACTAATCTATATGGTTCCATTTTCAATACATAAATTAATGTTCAAATGAGATCCTTCATGTAACTCAAATTGGTGAGCATCATAATTGAACAATCAATTTGCATGTGTGACTCTACATAATTCTTTGATTCACCATGAAATTTTCATAGAAATTCATTAGAACCTCATATTTATGTAAACCATCTTCCTAGGTCATAAAAACCCATTGATAAACCCATTAATGGATTTTCCACAAATAGAATATCAATATAAAACAACAAACTAGATTACATGAGTTCAAACATGAGTATTAATTACACATTGATTTATTTTAATGTAGGTAAACACATAGAGGGAAAAGGTATTTTATATAGAAATGCTTTTTTTGTGACAAAATTTTTTATTTGTGGGAGAATGATATGTAGGGATAATGTTATATGGAGATATTACCCAAGACAGAATCACGAGAGCCAATGTGTATGCTAGATTTAAGTGTAATAAATAGAGGCTTTATTGTACTAAACACTATATGTTTACACTTAATGAAAACATAATAAAATTATTTAATATCCATTATTATTATTTTCAATTAATATGAAATTTCCAAAAAAGAGGCTTATAAAGTGAATTCATGTCAATTTTGGGTAAATATAATATTTTAATGTATTAAAAATAATTTTTCCTACATAAACATTGAATGTTTTGGTGAAAATCCAATATTCAAGTAGATGTATGCCTTGACTATTGCGCAAGATAGATCTTCATCCAATCAAAGGATATTATAACCAACCCAACACTGTTAACACCATGTGTCAATGATTTTGATTCAAAGTGTACCACCTCAATTGTACTTTCCCAAAACTAGTGGATGCGCAACAGGCCATCAAGATTATGAATCCCCACTGACCATCATCACGGGGATGATTGATGGTCTAGAAATCGACATAACAAGTACCCATCTCAAACCGTTTAGGGAGAATATCCATGTAACATCATAATGGATTCATACCATACATTATAGAGGATAATTAAGTTGTCACGAGTGACTTTATCAAAGTGAAATAAGGGTCACGCCCAAGGGCTTCTACAATTTGTCGCTGCCACCAACATTGTGTGGCTCGATATCTTTTCCATGAAGTGGAAACATATCGATGGGTTTCTTCTCAAGTCATTCAGACCTAGGCCCCCATGTAGGTTTATATAGGGATATCATTGAACAAATAGGGACATGACAATGTTATTGTTCCTACTAAAGAAACCCGCCAGTCAATTATGACAACAAATAATGAGATGATGAAAATCCATTCTCATGCATATGAATCCAAAAAATTAAATACAGAGGTAGTCTATGGGAAGATGAAAATCCATGATCATTCATATCAATCCCACTAATTAGTTATGGTGAATAACAATGAGAAGATTTAAATACCTTCACATGTATATCAAGCCCTCTAGTGAAATACAACAGTAATCTATGAGAATATGCATGACCCTGGTCATGCATATAAATCTCATAGGTAACATCATGAGATTTGTATGAGATATATTTTTATAAATTTATTTGACATCTTCTGTTGTAAAAAACACCAATGTTATATTTCACTACATGCAACATTAAATTAACTTACAGTATACGAAACACTATTCTTGGATAATGTTACACAAAATTTAAAGTTCGTTTGATAGAATTTCACACAAGACCAAGTTTAAATGAACAACATGCCTTATAACCTAGCCATTATAACGGAGGGTATGAACAACATCAACAAAATTAATAAAATATTTTCTACACATGTATAAATAATTAATTATTTGGTGAGAAATTCATTATAAATGAAAATAAATCCCTTTTAATTAAAAGGAATTTTTTTTGAAAAACTATATAAATGATAATAAATGTATTTATTAAATTATAAAATAACTCATTATGGATTTAAATAATGAAATATATATGTAATATATTCAATATATCATTTAAAATTCATCTTATAAGTTTTATATACATGATAAAAGAAAAAATTCAATTTTTAGATAAAATAAATATTTTTCAAAATATTCAGTTCTCCCTCCTTTTGATGGAGCACCCATTTAAAATCTAATTTTTAACTTATTTTTATATTATAATGGACAAAATAATGTTCTTATTTTTAATTAGATTATAAAAATTTACTTTCTATAAATTATTTATATTTTTTTGAAAACTATTAGGTTTTGAATAATAGTAAAAATATACTAGATTTTAATTGAAAAAAAAAATTCATTGAAATAATTTTTTGGGTTAAATTATATTATTTAATGGTTTTAAAGTATTAATAATTTTTTATTTAATATAATTTAGGTCATTGGCATTAGCTTTACACTGAATTTAGAAGTAAAAACATTTCACCCTTTTGCACATATTAACTTTTAAAACTTGTTTTCTCATTCAGACAATGGGATTAATTTTAAATTAATTACTAAAACATCAATATTTTTTAATTTCAAAAAAGAATTTCGTATTTTTAATTTTTGGATCGAAATTATTTAAATATCTTTATATTATTTTTTTGGCATTATGAATAGTAACTTCAGTAAAAAAAATTAAAATGATAAAAAGGTAAATCATGTTATTAAATATAAAAACAATATTATAAAATTACCCTAAAACTTGTCTTAATATCATTATATGATCTTTTAACCTATGTAATCATTGGGTGTAAATGGAATCCTCTGGAGTCCACTTGAATGAGATTATAAAATTTAATATATTTTATTTAATTAAAAGTCAAATGCATCTTACTCAAAGATTAATAACTATAGAATCTTTAATATAGGTTAATACAGAATATAAGTACAGCTATGGATATTAATTTTGAACATAAATTTTTTTTCTTTATCATTTTAGTTTATTAGTAATATTTATGAAATAAATAATGAATTTAAAGGCTCATACATTGATGATGGAAAAATTAATTTATTAACGAAAAATAAATAAAATAATTTTTATTAAAATGATAATAAACATTAGAAGACAGAAAACACGTGAACAAATAATAATGGCTGAGTATAGCCTAATCGTAATCATCCAAATGTTATTTTATTGACCATTTTGATCCATACAAAAAAAGATATTGACAAATATAATAATTTTATAAAATAATGTAAAAGTTATCGAATTAATGTTTTAATATATATAACATTTTTATATAAGATTTTCCAAAATATATATTCAATTATAAATATTATTATGAAATATATAAGAGTTATCTTCTTCCATGTATTTTATTTTTTATTTTTATGCAAAAAAAATAAGTATATTAAATAATTAAAAAAAACAAATGTTGTAATTATTTTATTAATTGAAATATCAAATTGATGTAATTGAAAATATTAAAAAATAATAATTTGGGATAATTAATGTATCCAATGAATTTTATAGACTACTTTGACCCCTTATAGATACAATAAAATATTATTTTCAAAGATAACATCTTATATGAATTTTTTAAAAAAATCAAAAAATTGAATAATTTTAAAATTATCACTATTGATTATTTTTCAAAATAATGTTTTTAAATTTAAAATACATTTTCGAAAATTTGAAATAAATATGATATAGTTTAAAATGTTATAAATTTTACATATGTAATCTAATTGACATCAAATAAGTAAATATTATACCCTTTTAATATTGAAATATTTGTTACCTTTGTTAAAAATCCAATAGAATGACTAAGTGTTAATTATAAGGATAAGGTTTAAATTAACAAAAAAAATTATATAAAATTTATTTATTGATGATATTACAACATTATATAACCTAATCATATAAATTTCGACATTTTGGTGATTTTTTATGGGTTTTTATTTTATAATAAATTAATATTTTTGGAGATTCCAAAACTACCCCTCACCTCAATTATAAAAGGGCACCTCCTACCTCACTTCTTCACTTCAAATTGAGAATTAAATATTATCTATCCCCTACCCATGTACATGATTAAATTCCTTATTTAAATTTTATATGATCTTTAATTCTCAGATGACCAAATCTAGTTCCTTTAATAAGAGATATAGTGGGAGCTCGTCGAAGAAGTGGAAATCTCCTCCACCAATTCGTTCAAAATTATTTCTTCTTATACTTTTAAATCCCGATTTGATTCCATTATAATGTACAAAAGTAAAATATCACCTATATGTTTATATGTTATCATGATTATATAACAACCATATTCCACCTTCTATCAATCCTATAAACAACGAAATCACCACGCGCGCGTACGTACAGTTTACCATCTCTATGTCATGGTGTAATCTATTTTTCACCACCCCTTTATGTGGATGGATATAATGATGTAAAAATAACTTTATATGATTATTATAACTATATTTTCATTTTGGAAAAATTTATATACCATCTAATTCCATATCATTCCATAATTAATGGAATGATATCGTCACCCGTGCATATATACAGCCTCCTGTCTCCACGATATGTTATGATTAATTCAACTAGATCTTCACTAAATAATGATTGTATATAAGTTTAGAATAAATAAATATGATATATATATTTTTAATATCATTCTATAAATGATATACCTATAACATTCAAAGAGTAACATGAACTTATCTGACAAAACATGGTTACGAAAATAATGCAGTTAATACCTAATAGATGAGTAATAATGTTATTAATAAATGACTAATAATACGATCACTTATGATATAGTAAAAATTAATATTATTATGAAATAAGTTATTGACATTATTTAAACCCTTATACATGAGTTTTGAACACATACAAAGAATCCCAGTACTAAACTTAGGGATAATTTCAAAATCTCATTATTATCCAAGTTTGATTATTCAGAAGTATTTATTGGGGTATATTTATGATCCATGCCAGTGTTTTCATTATATGTTTTCATAAAATGTTTTACTATTATTATATAAATTTTTAAATTCCTTTTTACCAAATTTTTTATTTTTTATTACACAATTTGAATGGAAAATTTCTTTCCTTTTCCAAACAGAGTACTTTTTAACTATTTTGGAAAATTTTTGAGAAGAATGGGTTTTTAACATATATAGAATGAATGGATTTATATTACTTAACAATGTCTTATTTCCACGATGATTAATTCATAATATTTCAAGGTTATTTTATAAGAAATTATTTTCTTTAAAATTGATTGGCATTTCGAGAAAAGAATATATTTTTGAAGAAAAAATGATATTTTCCTCAAGAATAAATTTCAAATGTTATTTCAAAATAATTTTTCATCTAATATGGAATTATTTCATTGGGTTATGTTACAAGTATATTATCCCTATTATTCCTATTATTTTATTCTGTATATGATGGAATGATATTTATTAAATCCATTTGTTTTAAATGTATTATGTTATGATAGAATGATGTTGAATAAACCCATTTTATTAAATGGGTTATGCTATGATGAATGATTTATGTTTTTTTAATACAGGTAATAATGATTTAATTATTATAACGATGTGGAACCTATATCTCCCTCCAATTCATTGGGTAATGATTTGTATCCCATGAGATATGTAGAACTAGAAAGGGAAATGATCTTGTTATAGTAATAGAGGGTTGTAATGGGAAATGATCTCAGTTCAATAACACAGTGATAGAATGGTATGTAAACTTTGTTTAGTAATAAGAGGCTAGAATGAGGAGTGAACTCGGTTTAGTAAAGGAATTTTTCCACTATAATGGTCTTATAAATGAGCCTTGAATAATATTGAAATGAATTTGTACTCTTATGTATTTTCCAAAATTCAATGTTTTAAAACAATATTATTTTCATACGGTTTGCATTCCTTTATGTTTTATGCCTTCTGAAATCCAAGATTTATTTCATGACTCATGATTTTGATATATGTTATATGGGGTTTGTATTGGAAATTTATGTTCATGTTTTCAAATTTTTATGTTCATTTTTTGTTATATATTTCCATTTTTACCCTTACTGAGCATCTTAGCTCACCCATTTCATATGTTTTTTTAAAAAATATATAAATACAGGTTTTAGTTTAGAAAACAAAAGGGAAATATATTTATGGTAGATGTTGAAGATATTTCACCAAGTTAGAGGAAGGTGTTCCATGTTTCTAAATGTACTAAACTAATACGATCTTTGGGCATCTGTTTGTGTATTGTATTAATCATTCCATAAAAGTATTGTAGTTTACATGTGCATAAAAATTGGGTTGTTAGAGTATCAAAAAATATGACAGTAATCAATGAGCATATGCAAATACCTACTCATTTATATTAATCCATCTAGTCATCTAAAGTGGAAATTGGAGGACCTAGTTATCATACCTCGACTATAAACCAGAAGCAAAACCGTTTTCCTTATCTAGTATTGGAGTGGGTATATATCCATGTTCCTTATAATTATGTTTCTTTTCATTCCCTAGGAAATATGGAATGTTATAAACCAATTCCTGACCATATCTTATAAACTTTACAAGATGTAATATCATCAATAGAAATGACTAGAATTAAGTTACATGACCCCACCTCCTCAAGTAGGGTGACTCACCTGAACAATGGGAGGGTCATTAAAGAGAAGTTTTAAATAAATTATCCAATCTAAGAGGGTCACCACCAGCATTTCATGATTAATTGACAACTGGATCAATTGTACATCCACGTTCTTGTTGGGGATCACTGGCCCATTTATAGGGCCTCTCTAGGACAGACATGTATCCATTATGAAATCCCAAAAACACATAGACATATATCGATATTATCATGAGAGTCATCTGAACCCACTCCAATGCATGGGAATACCCATTCACAAAACACGGATTTAGCTACCCATAGGAGATCATCAACAATGAAATCCCACTTAATGTAGTTAAAAATATCAGAGAAGACTCATGGCCCTACTCTGTTAATGATTGGTCTTCTTGAGGACATAAAATATATATCAATTGTAACCTAGGATCCTATTGATATGTTGCCAAATTTTAAATGTGTAAGCAGTAGTCACGAAGGTCCACCCTCTAGCAATTATACAAGTAACTTTGGGGGTCCTCACAAAAATATTTTCCATGAAGGCTTTATTTGTGAGAATAATTAGATCTATCATGAGTGATTATCTCCTGATGAAAACCATAGTAACCCTCCACATGGATAGAAGATTAATCAATAAGAATATTCACTTATTACCAGATCAATTATTATAAATCCTTCATATTTTGAGGTGGTCTAAACGATACAGTCAGTAATTCATGGTATCCTATCAATGAAAAGAGACATTATTTATCAATCCTACGTTAGTTTGAAGAAATTTTCATACTCCAAACGACAACTGGATCATTTCCATTCCAAAAATACCCCTATTAGACCCACTGCTTGTGAAAAACTGCCAGGATGTTCCCATGTTGAGATGATCAAGTGGAGAAATATCTACAAGAAGAACAAAAAAATACATAACATGTGAGATTAAAACTATTCATTGATAATATATACATCCTGTTTTGTCCATCATCCACTTATTATTTCAACAATTTAATGTTATTGTCATAAGAGTGCATAAAAATCATCCTTCCGAATCTTCAGACAACTCTCCTCCTCATAAAAGTGAATTTATTTCCTTACAATGTGTATACATACCATGTTATAGTATTGGGAAATATTAATCATAAAATAGACCTGTGGTCCCTTCGATATTCATGGAGAACATGATTTTGAGAGAAATATAATGATATTAAACAAGAATTCCACAATGCATTATATAAATTACATCATCTAATCATTGATTCCCCTCCTGGAGTTCAATTCCGGGGATGGGGAAACATAGGACTTTGAATTTCACCTCATGTACTTGTCAACAAAATACACTAGAGGTTACATCCTATAATTTCATTGTTCTATGTTATATAATAAAAAATTCCCCTACTATGTATAGATGGTTTACTTAGTAGGAATCGGCCCAAAATAAGTGTCAAAAGTGTCATGACCAATGATAGTAGGATATCAACAAGATGTTGAATCAAGAAACTAAGAACAATAAATTGAATTCTCACATAAGGGAAAATAATTATCTAGCAATATTTATTCCCTTAGAATACAGAATATCACATGAAGATCATTCATTATGCCTGACTCATGCTCAAATAAGGATGTGCAAGATCACGAGAGTAAAGGTAGTAGTAGAAGAATCCACAACACGAGATTAGCTTCAACATATTTGATTAATGCATTTTTAACAAAATGTACCCCTTCGATCCAAATCTTTCTTCTTGAATCATGAAAAGTGAAGAGTGGGGGAAACCCCAACCCCTAGGGATGAGGTTATTTTTACCTTTACATCCACTTCAATGGAAACTAATATCTTCCCTTTTCGGGGGACAATAAGAAATGAGGTTTCCTAGTTCATCCCCTCCCACGTCCCACTTCCCTATGAAGGGACATGTATGATAAGGTTGTCTGAAAGTTCACTTTGAGTCACTCTTTTCCATGAATCTTAAAGAGGGAACCTAAAATAGAGGAATATGTCTTGTAAAGGGTGAAAATAACCCTCCTATCATTTGATGTCCAATATGAAACCTACAATGCATTATGCATCGGTGAACGTCATGGATGTATTGCCTAAGGTTAGTGTTGAGTATTTCCTCTATGTAGATGATCATGGATAGTATGGTTCCATTTTAGAATGTTCTCTACACTAATGTAAATGAATATGTTTTGCGTGCCAAAATTTTGAAGCTGGACAAGAACATGGGGGCTTTGAAAAATGTTCCACCCACACCCCCTTGATGAATATCTATCAAGGTAAATGGTAATTCACTGGATGAATACCATAATTTATTAGAAGGATTTGAATTAGCCATATAGAATAATGAATTGTATAATAAGATCTAGAAATGAAGAAGCTAACGATGCTAAATAATGAACTACTCTGGGATAATATTCCTAATGGGTATGTCCTTTTATTAAGACCTCATATTAACCTCCTAGCTAATACCCCTAAACTATAGGTGATAATGATACCAATGTGAGTGGATCCATAACTTCCCCTCATCCCTGCGCCTATTCCAGAAGTTTACTTCGACCTTCACATGAAATGATATCAAAATTTCCTTTAATTATGGTAACAACCATAACTAAATCACGACAAATCTGAAAAGATGTTCCCTAACGAATGTTAACTATAGATATTTTTTGATCCATTGTGTTGTTTCCTACCTATTTCTTCTGCTATTAAATATATTATTCAACAAAACATTCATCAATGTTGTCAAGACACCATTGAATCATTGGAATCGCTATTGGAAGATGTGGAGGAACAGTGTGCACCAATTAGGACAGAATGGAATCCTTACCCTGAATGGGTTAGAGAGATCCCCCCCCCCGAATTTTAAGATCCCTACATTTCAAGTGTTAAATGTCTCAAGAGACCTGGATCATCATCTGACACGTTTTTTTTTTGCTTTTTAATCCCAGGATTGAAACCCCTATTCTATAATAATTTGATAAGTATATATTCTTCTTGAAAACATACAAGGGTCAGACTTTTTATGATACCCCAATTTTCCAGCGTAGCCAATCGTGGAATGAGAAGATCTTCATCAATAGTTTCTCATTCAATTCAACTCAATGTAACAAAATTCAAGGATCCTTTACCTCTTTAATAGAATAAAAATAAGAGAAATAAAGGGTCCTGGATTTAATTCCTAGGTGGAAAGTTCTAACTTACTCCCTGAACCTACAGCTTCCCTAAGAATATTATATTTCTATTTCTATAGGGATCCTCAATGATGGGTTATGAAGGTTGTTCATCCTACTGTGATATACTAGTGGGTTATAGGATCTTTTCATAGTTTCTCAAATAATGGAATATCCCAATTAGTGAATTGAGATCATGTCCAGAATGGTTCGTTTAGCCCTATGAAATAGAACAAGAAAGGTAGAGGTTTTATCCATCACACTTAAACTAGACTCTATGTCAACTCAAACCCGAAAATAACTACCTTATCGTGATGAAACATTGGAGAATCAACTGCAACACCCTCCTAATCAGGATGATGGGAGGGGAAAATAAAAAATATATTTGAGAAGAAAAACAATAATGTTTATTCATTCCGAGACAAGAAAGACTATGGATGCATTATAGATGCTATGGAAAAGGATTTACTCTATGATCTAGGGACTAAGAGGCCATACTAGGTTAATATTGATGATAATTAAAATTATTTCCCATTTCACCAGTAGATAGTGAACACCATTATGTGATGATTCATTTTTAATGAAATCCTAAAAAAATTGTAGACTCTTGGAAAGTAATTTTGGAGAAACCAATAACACAAATAGCATATATTTCCACTACTAATCCTGAAGAATAAGGTGACTTGATAGAAGTCTCTATAAAAGGATATTAATGATTGTAAATTGAATTACTAAAAATGTAGTAAACCCAAATCATGATATCATCAAAGAATAGTTGAACCAACCAACTATTCCCCTTGAAACTTCTATGGTGGAAGAGCCAAATCTATAAGCATCATAGTCCTCCAAAAATAGTATTTTAAAAAATGAAATTTATGGATTTCTGGAAGGGTGGTGAGAAAAATAAGAAATATGAAACTATACAAAGGAGATTATTGGCATTGAATTTATCATAAATTATTCCCTTAGTCTCCAAATAACCAGCATTTCCCCCAAAAATAGTTCCACTAGAACTGGAGAGCCAAAAATAATTCTCATCAAATGAGGAATTAATTTTCAGTTCTGATAATTTCATTCATTTAAAAGATCCCTTCTCAGATGACAAGTGTGGATATGAATCGAAGATCCTTGCACCCAACTGGGGAACCAGAGGAAGAGGTTTCATGAGCTATGGATATGGGGGAAATATATCCATAAAATAAACCTGATTTCTAGAAATGTCACTAATCGGTTTATCAGTTATAAATATTCTCATAGAATATCCCTTCATTGTGTCAAGCATTAATAGGTAAATCCACCCATATATTTTAATATCCACTCTAACCCAATAATTATAGAATATAAATCAGATATGGTACAACTGTTTGGTCACCCTCACAAGGTATGTAGAGCTTTTCAACCTTACTCTCCAAGGACAATGGCACCTTCAACTCTTATTTTAATGGCTGATCCACCTATATCAAGAAATTAATTTCTTATAGTAACTCTGAAAGAGAATCCTCACACTAATAATTGAACGCCCTTATCATAAAAGTATGACATATTGAAAATATTATCCTCTATTCCAGTTATGTTATCAATCCTAGACACCCTAAGTATATCGAAATATCTCAAGGAAGCACTCAAAGGGGATTTTCTAATCCCCTGGGAGTTTGAAGACGACGTTACTGGTGATGTGGTCTACCAATAAATTATAGATCCTGAAAAATTTTATGAAATTATATCCCTTACAGAGTGAGATAAATATGTCAGTATGCAAGGACAGATCAGATCCTTGTATGTGTTTGGAAATATAAATAGTATCAATGTACGATGGGGTTCTATTAATAATGGCTTGGGAGTTAATCACATTCCCATACATAGACTTCTCTAGATGGTCTATTGTGAGTCCAACCTCACAAATTCCTCTCTGATTCTACAAGGTTATGAAATAATTAAGAACAATCCCTTAATAAAATAAAAATCAGGGCTTAGTTTGGATGCCTTGTATCTGACTCATAATTTCTAATTGATCTTCAGGGAAAGTTACCAATGTTTTTTCAAGGAATTACTTAATTGTATCAACATATGGAAATCCTATCATCATAGCATCAATACCTCACATACTACATTAATAGATAAATATATACTTTTCACATTGATATGGCCCCATTCAAATCCTATGAGTCACGTTATATCAATGGAGGATTCAATCAAAGAGAGGGGAAATGGTCCATGGTTAACGGTGTATCTTGGGTCACAGCCCTGAATAGTCTAGAGTGGACCTCATCCAACCTATTAAGATAGCTCAGTGAAGAGTACATGTTACCCATTTATCAGGATGAGCATATGAGTCAGAATTCATATGTATATTCAATAACTTCCATAATATTAGTTATAATTACTTATCCCATCAACTTCAAAAAGGTAGCTAAAGGTTTGATCAGTATTCCAGGCATAGGATGGAATGTGAAAAATTATTATTCATCCCTCATTCCATCTATGAATATTCAAAGATGAACCATGGTATTAGTTTGGTTAGAGGAATATAAATTATCTTTCTTGTGTCAAAATATTGACTCCTATCATCAAAATAAAAATGTCACACTAGTACTTGATCCCACTATGGAACAAGAGGAGTATCAAGAGAAATAATTGGAGGAAGAAGAGGAATAGGAGAAGGATGACCTCAGGTATTCTACTCAAGCATTTTATTAAGGAATATATACCACAATTGATGAGCTAAGGAAAAGAAACCCATGTTTAGAGTAGGACCCATGACCAATGTTGATTAGTGCAACCATGATTCCTGAGGAACACGAATTATGTTCCTCCTTTTAAAATAAGAATCAGGATTTGTTTTCAAGGAACTATCTAGATATATTGGGGGGACCCTCTGACTAGGAGGTTCCCCTACCTCGCAGTGTCTAGGGTTTTCCACTAAATTATTAACATTCCCTCCTCTGGTAACCGAATTCATAACATGTCCTCTTATAGATCTCAGCCTGGTTTGGCGTCGGATCAGGCACAATGCTTGACATTGATAGTCCTTTCATGGTTCGGAATCTCTGGATTCCCACGTGACTGGATCTCAGTGCAACATTGTTGGAGTGGCTCAGAGATGACTATAATGTTCATTGGTGTAGCTCGCCGATAGATCTGGAATTGCTCGGGGTAGGGTAGGTATTCTAGATCTGGTTTATCAGGCATTTTTTAGAGTTTGTTTATTTTTGTGTTGGATCCAAGTTTTATTTCACCGAGAATTGGGTAGGCTCATTGTGATTCTATTGTCATCACCTAGGCCCTGCTTGCGGATCTATTTTCTAGTGGGTTTATTCGAATCTGGGGTGATTCGCTCATCTAGAGGTTTGTCGTCTCTTGCGTTGTTTTTTATCATTCTCCCGAAGTCCACTCATGGATGTTGGTCCCTGGCATGGGTCCTTCCCCAACTCAGATCTTCCTAGATTCAAGCCCAGGGTGGCACTTCTTAGTTGGATTGGTTGTGGTCCCCTCTCTGGTGGTGCCTCTTAGGTTGGATGTTGGGTCTTCTAGACCCAGGGTTGCTGAGCTGGCTCCCAATCCCATAGGGAATCTACCTCATCTATGGTGGAAAGAAGATGTAGAAATGGATGGAGTAAGTGCGTGGATGGGGGATGATCATGATTGAGGGTCTCAACCCTAGCATTGGTTTCTATGACTGTGGTGGTGTTGGTGTGAGGTGTAATTGAAAATGACTCAATAAATCTTTTGGATTTGATGAATCTGTTGTCTAAGTGGAATCCTCTTGTGCTTGATTGTTGATAGATTGTCTCAGACATTCTTCCAGATGCTTCAGATGATGTTTTAGAGCAGGTTTTCCTCACATTTCATGGATATTCAGATTTGGATGATTGAGCGGGTATAGTATAGACATAGGTATTGGGCCCATGCATTTCTTTACGGGAATGTTTACTGAGAAGTCCTGCACAGGTGGAGGCATGATATATTGATTTTGATGCAGGCGAGGGGTATTTTTGTGGAGTCTATTCTGGGGTGATTACAACACTTGTTTTTTGGAAATCATTTTTTTTTGAAGTCTTGATTTCATGTGATGTTTCACCCTTTACCCTTAAAGGTGGTTTATCCAAAAATAAATAAAAAATTTCGGCCTTCGAGCCATTCAGTCATATTGAAATATTGGGACTTGATCTTGAGGTGGCCACTCACAAACTAAGCTTTTGAGAGAACCATTGAGGCTATAAGAAAGCCACCAGAAGGACACATCTGGCTCATGCTGCAAAATTGATGCTGAAGATGGAAAACACATCAAGTCAAACATCATTCAGGATTTCCAATATCCAAAATGGATAGCCAATATAGCCCTTATCAAGAAATAGAATATAAAAATTATATTTTTCATCAACTTATGATATCTCAATCAATCTCGTTTTTGTAACACCCCAAGCTTTCATGATACACTTTTCTTTCAATAATGCAATATCTTGCATTGTACGCAAGTTCGAGATTGTAACACACCACGACCAATCAAAGTAGCATTTATGAATAGTAATACCCATATTTTGAAATTATATATATTTTATATTTCAAAATGGACTTCATTTTTGCATTCGGAATATCCAAATTAGCCTATGTTGAATTTTTGGTATTTTTCTGAGAACTTCCAATTTGTTATGAATAGTGTAAAATACTTAAAAACAACTTTTTTAATAAAAATAATTTATAGTGATAAATTATACTATTGAGTGGTTTTAAAGTGTAATTAGAATATAATTTTACCATTTTATCCAATGGTGGTCATTAGAATTAATTTCACTTTGAAATTGGACATAAACAATTGTAAATCTTTTGAGATATATTGTTTCTTAAAAACACGCTATTTGTTGTGACAATGGGAGTTAATAATAAAATTAATTAATGAAACTTATATGATTGGAATTTTGTAAAATAGACGCCATTTTTGAATTTGGAATATCAATTATAGCATAGGAAGAAATTTTGGCATTGTTCTGAAAAACTTCAATTTTTGATGAATAGTGAAACCACTAAGTGGTAGTTAAAAAACTAATTTTTTGTTTAAACAAAAAATTACCACATCTGTGATTTTATTTTCAAAAATCCAACATACATGGTTGTCATTAGGATGTAAAATGTGGTTCAATGGGATTAAAATAATTTTTTGGTGAATAGTAACTTTTAAGTTTAATTACTCGCGATTAAAGGTAATTAGTGAAATTTAATGAAAAATTGACATTATAAAAATATGAAAATACCATTACACTTGTATTACCGCTATTGGATGACTCATGGCCGACCAATAAAATACATAGGTTAACTTGGGGACCCCATGGAGCCACATTGGCAGAAAAATGAAATTAAAAACTTTTTATTTAATGTTAAAATAAAAATGTCACAAACATGAGTTGTTTTACTAAAACAATTCTTAAATGGGGTTATACAAGTCATATTTTTTACTATAAATATTCACTAGAAATTTAAAAATATTTCATACATCATGATAATTTTTTTATAATTTTTAGACATTAAATAAATTTAATTATTTATGACACCTTGATGATGAAGCGATTACCTCATTAGTTAATGATTTAAATAAAATAAAAAGATAATGTAAAATCTAAGACATACACTTGTCAAAAACCTATTGGCTGAGTATATATAGAACCCTTATCACCTTATCCTCGAAATATATAAGTGTGGGACCTTTAAAATCCGAAACTCTTTATATAAAAAGTAACATTTCATTACTTTCCAAGAGTGCCCCTCCTCTCCTCTTATAAAAGGCCCCAACCACTACCACCTTACTCACACCTTCAAAACCATTTGGCTCGGCCAACCTCTGCCAAAATACTCTCTCAACTTACATCTCTTACTCATAGAAGCCTCCCTTTGGGAATAATTCTTCCCAAGGAAGCCTTTGTCTCAAATCAAAAAAGAGTTACCCGATTTTAAGGTAATGTCTTCTCTTTTGTAATTTTGTTTTATTTTGCTTCTCCAACCCCCTAAACTCTTTTTATTCAATTATTTTGTAACAAAACCAGTATCCTAAATATACTAGGATGTTTTTATAAGAATTATTCGAGCTACACTTACACACACCTACATCTAATGGTTAAAGAACATACTGTTTCTGTGGATGGCGAATTTCTGCCTCACGAAATGATGATTGTTCAACACTCATATAACACCTTCAAAGGTGGCCATTAAGATGTAACTATTTTTATATATGATATATAATATGTTTATGTTTTACTTATGCTTCTGTATTTTTCATTTATGGCATACCTTTATGGTTTCCATTATTGGTAAACGCGATATCTTCATTTTTGGAAGTGCGGACTACCGCCCCCTCAAAGTGATTTGAATCGTTAATGCCATATGTGGGATGTATAAAGGATGGAGTAAATGGTATTATACATTATATAATACTGGAATTATATTATACCTTTATATAATTATAACTTCATTCCATTAAATACGAAATATAAATGAAAGTAGCGTTCATGCGTACGTACGGCTTACCGTCTCCATGAACGGTGCATTTCATTTTTCTTACCTCTAAATGTTACTTAATATTATGAATGAATGTATAAAATAGATATATATGATATATATGATATCTAAATCATGAATATAATTATGTATATAAGGGATATTCTACCACATAAACAACTTGTAATTATAAGAAGTTTATTGTTGAATCAAGTACCAAAGATCGACAGAACGACCGTTATTAACTGAAAGGACTACATAATTTTCATAACATTGTAATAAGTGATATAAAAGGTATAATGAACATGAAAAATGTTCTTAAGAAAGTACATATTAACTATAGTTTATTATTCCGGAGATTAAAGAAAGGTCGAGTCAAATCGGACACGAGGTAAGGGAACTTCTTAACCTAATTTATATTCTTTGGGTTAATCTCCTACATTCAAATTATGTCATGATATTATTATGTCCTATATTGTATTTTTACATATTTGTTTTGTAATTATAGTGAATACACATAATATATTTATTTTATTTTAAAAAATGATCTTTGTAAGGGACTTCGTCTCAATCTCCTTTCATTGAGGCATATTTTGTTTTATACACAACATTCATTTATATGGTGTATAAACCTCGTTGACTGTTACTTATATTCAAAAGTTTTTCTTTATAATTATTCTATTTTTAAATGATTTAAAAAAATAGATATTTCTATAAAATATATGAAAATCCAGTGCAAATTTATACATATTTAACGTATACTAAAAAATGTTTTCCGAAAACCCGACTCTCGAGTGTGGTAGACAGGAAGGGATTGAAAGTGGACCCATCATGGCCTGTAATTAGTCGAGAAGTATCAGAATTAGTTATTTTGTTTTCATAAGCTTGCATAATGTTTTCAGAAAAATACTGGAGTATATATGATCAATTTTAAACGTAAGTATCTTTTAAAGAAATTGCATCGGTAGGTCTCATGAGACAAACTAGTGTCTTGGCACGAGGCCTTGTCAAAATCTTGTTTGTAGTCTTGGCACGAGGCCTTGGCTACGAGGTTATGATAGTCTGGAATTATGCATTCCATCATTATGAAAGTGGTTATTGATATTTCATGTGATTATTCGACCAGTAGAATATCCATGTGAATAATTAAATGGCATTATCTCATTTTACTTTTGCCATATTATGTTGAAGTAAAAGTTTAAAAGGCTTTTGTTTTAGTCATACATTGCCTTAAATTTTTATGTTTCTTTATGAAAGCTTCCGCTATATTGTTATCCTTACTGAGCATCTGAGCTCACCCTTCCAATTTTTTAAATTTTCCAGGATGTTAAGAAGTATATTATGAATGACCTGCAGGGATAGTATGAGGGGATATGAAGACAATATGTTGTTGTAGTTTTGTTTTACTTTATGATGTAATGTAAAACATGTGAATGTATCAAGTCTTTCGAGGTTCTAAACTAATCGGTATTTCGAGAATTGAACTTTGTGATCATGCCAATGTTACGCAATAATGCACCGACTCTGGGAAACGAGGGTCGGGGCGTTACAGTTGGTTTCAGAGGCAGTTTATTAATAACCTTGGAATCTAGATTTTGATAAACTCTGATTAGAGAACATAGCCCGAAGATAGACTTTGAGGATTAGTATAGAAGAAATTCCTAGAATTTTGGTATTATAGAGATTTTTTGAGTTTTCCGAGCAATACATCCCTGTCTGGATATGAGTAGGTAGAGGCAGCTCTAGTACAGATGTACCTAGTGGTACAACCCGAAAACACCGCTTTGAGCTAGACTCGAACGGGAACTGGTTCATGACAACGGGCCTTACTGCACTCTTGGTTACGACACTCCCGGGGCATATGCTTAGGATAATTCTCATTTTCTTTACAAATAATTATGAAGGGTTTATGAGTATATAATCCCTCAGAGAAAACATTTCATTTCATTAATATGGATTATATCCCTAAACTGTTCAATTTATGTTAAGTGTTTTGAAAGTATGGAATTATGTATTTTGATTCATAAACTAATCTAGTTTATACCGTTGTTTAGAAATGGCACCTAGTGGGAGGAATGTAAATCGTATCAATGCACACACTCTATGTAGGGATTGTCCCCCTGCTCAAAATAATTATTGTGGATCTGGAGATACAACTAGTTCTGATCAACTTATCACCATACTGGGACAACTCACTCAGGTTATGAATAATAACATTACTCGTATGGATCACCCTGATCCGCAACGTGGAGTATCAATGTTAGACCGCTTCATGAGGCGACAACCACCAACATATAATTGGGGTACAAATCCATAAGTAGCTAAGAAATGGATAAACTCCTTATAGAAAATATTCCACGCCTTGGGGAGTAGTGAAAGGGAAAAGGTTATCATGGCAGTTTACCGCCTCACTGGAGATGTCGATCAATGGTGGTCATTGATTCAAAACATGAAATAAGATGAAGAAGTATCTAATATGGAATGGAGGGAGTTCAAAGAGCTTTTCATTGAAAAATACTTCCCTCGTGACCATAGAGCAGATATGGAAAGGCAATTTCTGAGTCTGAGGAAGAAGGAGGATGAGAATGTTCCAATGTATGAGGCTAACTTTACAAGGTTAGCAAGGCATGCTTCAGATTATATACGTAACCTAAGAAGTAAGATTGATCCTTTCATTTATGGGATAAAACCATTTCTTCTTCTAGCATTTGTCTCACAAACCTTCTCATCATACGAAGACATTTTCTCATGTGCTATCAAGACAGAAAAGGAATTCTCTAAATCTTATGACAATAAGGTAAAGAAAGAGAAGAAGAGAACGGTGGAACAAGAAACAGATAAAGGGAAAAAGGGATAGAAGGATTTTCCAATATGTGATAATTGTGGGAAGAATCACCCTGGTACATGCTTAAAAGGAATGAGAGTTTGTTGTAAATGTGGAGAAAAAGGTCACCAGATGCGTGATTGCAAGGGAAAGAAAGAGGCTATCAATGTTGAATGCTACAATTGTAGAGAAATGGGGCATTATGAAAATGAATTTCCTAATAGTTAAAGAAACATACCTCGGAAGAGGCCAAGGGATCAAGGCCAATCTTATGATGTGACTACAGTTGAAGCGGAATAATTAATGTATTGGTGCTTTTGGACTCAAGGATTATATTCTGGTTATATGTATAATTTGATATATATAAGGATTGTACTGCAGTACTTGTTTTCCTTCATTAAGTTATTAATATGATGAAGGTAATCATATTTTTAGTATGTAAAATAAGATAAAAATTACTTTGTTTGGGGAATCTGATGTTACAATTGATTTTGGAATTTAGAGACCTTTTAGAGATAGTGTAGATAGAGGTATTATGGATAACTATAAAGTTTAGAATGGATTATGTTGAACCTTGGATAGTATTTTTTAAGGTTAAAACATTTCTGAAGATTATTTTTGGAATATTATAATACTATAGTTTTAGGAAAAGGACAACCTGCAGGTTAGGGGATAACTCATCGCGTCGGACAAAGCTGCAGGAATCGAACCCACAACCATAGTGCGACAGTCCTTTATTACCTACCACTAGCCTACAGGAAGTCCCTGGTTATTGCAAAATAGTTTTCCAAATATAAATAGTATGTGTTAATATTTTTAACCTTTCATGACGAGGATAAATATAATATTTTTGAGTTCTATTACCTTTTTTAGTGAAAGATGAGTTTGTGGTAGATATTAGTTGAAGGTTGAAACTCTACTTGTAAAGCATAAATATATATATACCTATCTCTTATTCTATGAATAAATTAATTCTTTAACTTTAGTAAAGGGAGATTAAAACCAAAAAAATTTGTTATCTTAATACCTTATGTCTTGTTGAACTGATAATATTTTAAATCAACATAGATTGAAGGCTTTGAGGCCTTCAATTTTACACTTGTTTGTGATTGATGACCTCAATCACTCCCTACAAATATTTATGTTTTTTATCCAATTAAATTTCTCTAATTTCCACCAATGTTCTCCATATCGAGATCATAATTTGGTGGTTACTTTTTCATTTCCCTTTCCCTCTTATTAAGGTTAAATTTTATTAACCTTATTTCCGATGTGGGTTTTCCACAAACGTATTTTCTATTTTCAACCGTTTATTTCAAACATAATTTTTAAATTACGAGTAACCAATTATTGAAGGAGAAGTATAATGTAACAACCCAAGATTTCATGATACGCTTCTCTTTCAATAATGCAATAGCTTACATTGTACGCAAGTTCGAGATTCTAGCACACCGTGACCAATCAAAGTAGGAGTTATCAATAGTAATACCCACTTTTTGAAATTATATATATATATATTATATTTCAAATGGACTCTATTTTTGGATTCGGAATATCGAAATTAGCCTATGTTGATTTTTTGGTATTTTTCTGAGAACTTCCAATTTTTTATGAATAGTGAAAAATACTTAAAAACAAATTTTTAATCAAAATAATTTATAGTGATAAATTATACTATTGAGTGGTTTTAAAGTTTAATTAGAATATATTTTTACAATTTTATCCAATGGTTGTCATTAGAATTAATTTCACTTTAAAATTGGACATAAACAATTGTCAATCTTTTGATATATATTGTTTCTTAAAAACACGCTAGTTGGTGTGACAATGAGAATTAATTATAAAATTAATTAATGAAAATTATAGTTGAGATTTTTGTAAATTAGACATAATTTTTTAATTCGGAATATCAATTATAGCTTAGGGTGAAATTTTGGCATTGTTCTGAAAAACTTCAATTTCTGATGAATAGTGAAACCACTAAGTGGTAGTTAAAAACTGATTTTTCGTTTAAATGAAACATTACCACTTCTGTGATTTTATTTTCAAAAATCCACATACATGGTTGTCATTAGGATGTAAAATGTGGTTCAATGGGAATAAAATAATGTTTTTGGTGAATAGTAACTTTTAAGTTTAATTAATCGCGATTAAAGGTAATTAGTGAAAGTTAATGAAAAAATGAGATTATAAAAATATGAAAATACCTTTACACCTTTCCTAACCCTATTGGATGATTCATGGACGACCTAGACAATCCATAGGTCAACATGGGGACCCCATGGAGCCACTTTGGTAGGAAAATGACATTAAAAACTTTTTATTTAATGTTAAAATAAAAATGTCACAACCATGAGTTATTTTACTAAAACAATTTTAAATGGAGTTATACAATTCATATTTTTGACTATAAATATTAATTAGAAAGCTAAAAATATTTCATACATAATGATAATTTTTTATTATTTTTAGACATTAAATAAATTAAATTATTTATGACATCGTCATGATGCAGCGATTACCACATTAATTAACGATTTAAATAAAATAAAATAATAATGTAAAATCTAAGACTTAAACTTGTCAAAAACCTATTGGATGAGTATATTTCGAACCCTTATCACCTTAGACTCGAAATATCTAAGTGTGGGACCTTTAAAATCCGAAACGAATTATATAATAAATTAACATTTCATTACTTTCCAAGAGTGCCCCTCCTCTCCTCTTATAAAAGGCCCCCACCACTACCACCTTACTCACACCATCAAGGCCTTTTGGCTCGGACAACATCCTCCAAAATAATCTCTCAACTTCCCTCTATTACTCCTAGAAGCCTCCATTTGGGAATAATTCTTCCCAAGTTAGCCTTTGTCACAAATCAAAAAAGAGTTACCCGATTTTAACTTAAAGTCTTCTCTTTTGTAATTTTGTTTTATTTTGCTTCTCCAACCCCCAAAACTCATTTTATTCACTTTTTTGTAACAAAAAAATATCCTAAATATACTAGGATGTTTTTATATGAATGATTCGAGCTACACTTACATACACCTACATCCAATGGTTAAGGAACATAATGTTTCTGTGGATGGGGAATTTCTGCCTCACGAAATGATGATTGTTCAACACTCATATAACACCTTAAAAGGTGGCCATTAAGATGTCACTATATTTATATATGATATATGACATTTTTATGTTTTACTTATGCTTCTGTATTTTTCATTTATGGCATACCATTATGGTTTCCATTATGTGTAAACACGATATCTTCATTTTAGGAAGTGCGGACTACCGCCCCCTCAAAGTGATATCAATCGTTAATGCCATATGTGGGATGTATAAAGGATGGAGTAAATGATATGATACATTATATTATACTGGAATTATATTATACCTTTATATAATTATAACTTCATTCCATTAAATACGAAATATAAATGAATGTAGCGTTCATGCGTACGTACGGCTTACCGTCTCCATGAACGGTGCATTTCATTTCTTACCTCTAAATGTTACGTAATATTATGAATGAATGTATATACTAGATATATATGATATATATGATATCTAAATCATGAATATAATTATGGAGATAAGGTATATTCTACCACATAAACAACTTGTAAATATAAGAAGTTTATTGTTGACTCAAGTACCAAAGATCGACAAAACGACCATTATTAACTTAAATGACTACATAATTTTCATAACATTTTAATAAGTGATATAAAAGGGATATTTTACTTGAAAAATGTTCTTAAGAAAGTAGATATTAACTCTAGTTTATTATTCAAGAGATTAAATAACGGTCGAGTCAAATCGGACACGAGGTAAGGAAACTTCTTTACCCAATTTATATTCTTTGGGTTAATCTCCTAGTTTCAAATTATGTCATGATATTATTATTTCCTATATTGTATTTGTACATATTTTATGTGTACTTATAGTGAATACACATAATAAATTTATTTTATTTAAAAAAATGATCTTTGTAAGGGACTTCGTCTCAATCTCCTTTCATTGAGGCATATTTTGTTTTATACACAACTTTCTTTTATACGGTGTATAAACCCCTTTGAATGTTACATTTATTCACAAGGTTATCTTTATAATTATGTGATTTTTAAATGATTTCAAAAAAAATATATTTCTATCAAATATATGAAAATCCAGTGCAAATTTATACCTATTTAACGCAAGCTTAAAAATGTTTTCAGAAAACCCGACTCTCGAGTGTGGTAGATAGGAAGGGATTGGTAGTGGACCCATCATTGCCTGTAATTAATCGAGAAGTCTCAGAATTAGTTATTTTGTTTTCAGAAGCTTTCATAATGTTTCCAGAAAAACACTGGAGTATATTTGAGCAATTTTAAACGTAAGTATCTTCTAAAAAATTTGCATCGGTAGGTCTCATGAGACAAACTTGTGTCTTGGCACGAGGCCTTGTCAAAATCTTGTTTGTAGTCTTGGCACGAGGCCATGGCTATGAGGTTATGATAGTTTGGAATTATGCATTCCATCATTATGAAAGTGATTATTGATATTTCATGGGATTATTCGACCAGTAGAATATCCATGTGAATAATTAAATCGTATTATCTCATTTTACTTTTGCCATATTATGTTGAAGTTCAAGTTTAAAAGGCTTTTGTTTTAGTCATACATTGCCTTAAATGTTTATGTTTATTTATCAAAGCTTCCTCTATATTATTATCCTTACTGATCATCTGAGTTCACCCCTTCAAATGTTTTAATTTTTCCTGGATGTGAAGAAGTATATTATGAATGACCTACAGGGATAGTATGAGGGGATATGAAGACAAGATGTTGTTTTAGTTTTGTTTTAATTTATGATGTAATGTAAAACTTGTGAATGTATCTAGTGTTTCAAGGCTACTAAACTAATCAGTCTTTCGAGACTTGATCTTTGTGATCATGCCAATGGTACGCAATAATGCATCGAATCTGGGTAAGTGGGGTCGGGGCGTTACATTTTTAATATGGATTCTCGCTTCTGATTACAGATATTCTGATTGATGTGATGGTTGGGTATCAAGACTTTCCCATCATGGATCTTTATTCAAGATAAAACCAAATTCATCTGTCCAATGAAGAAGAGGAAACCACCCATTTTAGATCACCTCAATTATTATATTTCGACAATGTGACACCCTTAAGATTGAAGAATGGTTGAACAACACACTAGCATTCAATACACCACATCTTCAAACCCTTTTTAAGAATGTTTTGTTAAATACTATATCAATGATCTGGTGCTTAAATCTCTATGATTCTCAAACCACCAAGATGAAATTGTAACCATCTTTGATAAATTGAAACATAATATCCTAAAAATTAACCCCTCAGAATGTCCATTTGGCATTACCCTGGTGAAATTTCTTAGCTTTATAGTACTCCATCACGGAGTCAAATTATACCGTAAAAAGAAAATTTATATCCTTACCATGGCACATATTATAAAAGTCAAATATTATAAAGGACTTCAAGGACATATGGCCCATATTACACACTTTATATATAACCATGTAGAAAATTTTTATCACTTGATAAGGTTGATCAAAAAGTGGGTTACATATCAGTGACATGTTAACTCTCGGGAATCATTTAACAGTATTAATAAATAATATTTGATTCCACTAGTGTTGATTACCCCTATTTAATGAAGAATGCCCATTTTGTATGTAACAATCCTAGAGAGATCATTAGGTACCATTATCATAGAAAAAAACAGAAGGAGAAAAATATCATTAATTACATTAGTTGAATCATGATAGACATTGAGACATGTTATTCAGATATCGATAATATCTATCTATCTCTATTCTATTTAGTCCAAAAATAGATACATTACCATAGAATGATGAGTTATGTATGGTTACTCATGTCAACCTAATCAAATCCATTATCATCCATCCTATGTTGATCAATCATCTATAATGATTCTCAATCATTATAAAGTAGTTTGATATTTATTTTGTGCCTCAGAAAGCTGTAAAAGGATAGGCTTTGTCAAAAGTACTTATATAACATACCTCAGTAGAAATGATATCATTGGATACTAAATTTACCAATAAAGAGATATTCTCTATTCATGAGGGCCCCCAGAAATGGGAGATTTATTTTGATGGCGCATCTTGAAACCCAACATCAAGAAGGATGTAAGAACCCAATCTCAACAAATTTAGTCTAGGAGTCATTCTCATTTCCCCAGTAAAGGAGGTCTTACCCTAATCCTTCATAACGTTAGAAGGGTGCATGAAAAATGAAGCACAATATCATGCCCTCATCATGGGAATAAATATTTCACATTAGGTAAAATTAAATAACTTGAAGATAAATGGAAATTCGTAATTGGACATCAAGATGGTCAAGGGAGATTATTCTATCAGAAAATAAAAGTTGATCCCCCTACTTGACTATGGATGAGGATTAATTTATGAATTCCTTTTGAATTTCTCTTTGGATTACTTACTTCACTCACAAACATCCAAATTAGTTTCCCTATAAAATGTAGCTACATATTTTGAAGATCCATACTAGAATGAAACAGTCATTAGCACTACACACTATCGAATGGGGGAACATGTTATCTAGGATAACATGCAATAGATCGGTGAAGTCAATCCCATCCCAGAACCAGAGGGTGATTTGAACAGTTAGATGAAACCCATTATATACCAACATCAAAATAAATTAATCGATCCAGAAATAGAAGGTAAAGAGAAAATATGATGGCGACCAATTAAATTTGGTCTTTATAATGAAAAAATCATCAAATAGTATTCTATATGTCGGGCCTTGATGGGGCCTATATTAGGTGAATTAAAGGGGAAGAGACCATTGCAGTCATAAAAAAACTATCAAACTAGAGCCTATGGTTCCCACCATCCAGGGTTCAATATTTCACAGAAAATCCAGTGGCATGGTTATTACTATCCAAAAATGACATAGGATTAAGTGAAATTAAATATTATGTTTCATTCCTATTAGGTACATTCCCTCTTTATTCATCATCTCCCTAAGTTTCTTCACACTGCCAATTACTCATGGCCAATTTCTATATGGGTAATGGACATCAAGAGAGCATATCCTCCTATAAAAGACAACCAGTTCATGTGTATTATCATTGAAACTGACTTCTTATACAATTGAGTTTAAGTACTACCCCTAAAATATGTTGGGGTAGGGAATATTGTCAGGTTTGTGAGAGTCAACATCACCACTTGGTTTGGAATCCCTCATATGATATCAATGTATAATAGAACCATATTTTTCATTGATGTGTTGGAAAGGATGTATCAGGAATATAAAATCAAGTCCAACCATTCATATCATTATCATGTAGTGGATAATGGACATATATATGTATTCAACAATTCTTTATCTAAATTATTCTAAAATAAGGTAGATAAGTATAAAAAATCATTGTTGGAAATGATTTATAAATCCTTTTGTACTTAGTGGAATATAACCCACACTACCACACAAGTTAACCCATACTCATTAATATACATGATAGAGGTTGTCCTTCCATTGAGGTTCAATTTCCCTTTCTTTTTTTTCCACATGTGAGAAGTTTTCAACAGTAAAGAAGTATCAAAAGTGGCTAGATGATTTAGAGAAAGTTTATGATAAGAGATTTTATACCATGAATCATTTGGATGTCCACTAAAACTATATTACATAAGTCATTGACAAAAAAATTCACCTTCGATCATTCCTTGAGTGAGAGATGGTGATGGACTTTAAAACATTGATGATACCCAGAATGAAACCTCCAATAATTGATCCAAAGTGGGAGGGACCTTATTTCATACACAAATTATACAATAATGGATCTTATTCATGTATCTCAAGGGACAGATAGTGAATCATATTACCCACAAACATATGGTTCTCGATGAAATACTCAGTGTAATCACATGACAGTCATCCAAATAACATGAAGATAAACTACAAGGAAAAATTCATTTCTTCATGACATTAAACTGTATAGTAAAAATCCTCAATAAATAAATTTAAATATAACCTTTCTCTATTACATAAAAATGGGATGTCATGTGTTGTAATTGTAATAATTTTCAAATTCATCATCAAAGAAAAAAACACCCCTGACATTGATCTTCTACTAGGAAATGCTACAAAACTATGTATGACATGATTCTCATTCTCATAGGTTATGTAGAAATGCTCATGTCCCATATATTGGGTCTAGCCTCATCATTAATTCATTTACCTTTGGCATCATGAAACCATCCCTTGTGAAATATGTGATGATATTTTGTGTGGAAATGGGTGTCTATGTGTAAGATCCCGACCTTTTCTGGAGTTGTCTGGGGTGTGATTTCAGGTACTTTTTGTTTTTACATAACTAAATTTTAAGGGAATTATGACTTGGAGTGAATTGGGGTGGAGTCTAAGAAACTTATGGAGAAAAAGGGGTTGTGCACGGTTAGTTCACGATTTATACAAACCGTCTAACTGTCTAGTAGAAACTGTGTGCTCTATGGTATTTTGAGGCAGTAGATTCCGTATGGTTAAAGCACGATTTTGGAGGGTTTTCAAGGAAATTGTTCATGTTCCCCCATGAAGCAGTGTCTAACGCATGGTTTTCACACGGTTTGTCTAACAGTGCAACTAAACCATGCACGAGCTAGCAGTGTGATTCTAACATTGTGAATTCTACTTGTTTTTACCTTTTAATGCAATGTTTCTTATCCTATGTGGCCGTAACTTGGTATTTTACCTTACTATGGGTAAAGAATGGATCTCCCATCGACCTATAAGGATTCCAATTCCAACAGACTGCTTTTATTTGATATTGAATACTTGCATCAAAGATCTACTCTTCTCCTAGTAATGGGATCGCATCCCAGTGAATTTACCATTCATTCTCCTCTCTTCCCTTGAGATAATTAATTTTGAAATAATTAATTTTTTGATATTATGATCAAGATAATTAATTACAAGATTAATTATGATGAGTTGAGATTTATAATGGGATAATTAATTTTGGAAAAATTAATTATTGTGATATTAATAGGGACAGTGATTATTTAATTGATTGAATTAAATAATGATTATTAAAATGATTAATAAATTATTGAGTTAAATAATGGATTTATTTTATTTAACTAATTGTTGAATTTGTAATGGTATTTACTTGGATAATTAACTATAAATTATTTATGTTTGAATGAATGGGAATATGGTCATTCAAAATTGAGAAGTACAAATGGTAACATGGACATCATAAGTTTGAGTAAGATATTGGGAACATGGTCATCCTAATGATATGTATACATGGTAACATGGTCATTATATTTATGAGTAATATAATGGGAAAAATTTCATTCTATTGAGGATTATGTATGGTAACATGGTCATCGTACATATGGTTGTGATATTAAAAACTTTGGCAATGTGGCTTGTAAATGATAAATTAAAGAATGGAAAGAATAGAACTCTGAGTTATGGCCTCACTTAAGAATATTCAGACACTGGAATGAGTTGAATTAAGTAATGAGATGTCATATAACCTTTTAATACTATGAGATCCAAAAAAAGTGTGTATTAAGATATGATATTACCTAGGGAACACTTCTAGACCATGCATGAGATGAAGCTAGTATTGGGGTACGAGTCTCCTTGGGAACCGTAGAGTTAATGTAGTTAGATAAGAATAATTGATAATGTAATAACTATTTATTTAGGAATTTTACTTCTTTGTTATAGAATTTCATACACAGTATTTTTACTGTACTAGTTTTAGACATCATTGGTGGTGGCAGACTATGTTTTACTCACTCCCTATTTAGGCTGCCTGATTGGAACCCAAATAGATTATATTATTGTAGGGAAGGATATAGAAAATGACCTGGGATGGATTGTTGATTTGGGATGGATCAGGGAAGGGGATACCATACATGGTTTGGAACCCACATGGGGAGTCTAAGTGTATTTATTTTCAGTTTTATTAAAGACACTTGACACTTATATTGGGATATAATGTTTTCCCTTTCAGTTGAATAGTGTATTTCTTGTTTTGTTATATTTTGACATGATTATTTT
Organism: Viscum album; assembly: GCA_963277665.1. Lineage (NCBI taxonomy): Eukaryota > Viridiplantae > Streptophyta > Magnoliopsida > Santalales > Viscaceae > Viscum > Viscum album. The sequence continues at coordinate 231,027,835 of OY728143.1, forward strand.
TCTAGTTATATATGATTCCACATTTGTTTATTTATTTCCACTTGTGTTTTACTCTAATAATTGAGGGTATAGTATCCCCATGAATAACTTACCAGACCCTCACTACTAGTTGGCAACCTCTAGCATATGGGGAGGTGCACTTGTGGCCATGTGGTGAACCAACTCAAGACACCATCGTGTGGCAACCGGGTCAGGACATTGCACTATGGACCTTATTTCATGTCCTTTCATCACTTATTTATAGCCATAAAATACCCTTTAAGTCATTTTCACCCCATTATGGTTGAATAAATTTGACAATAAATTACAGCATTACCCCATGGAAAACTTTGGATTCTTCATGTGATCTAGTATGAGAGGAAAAAATGAAAACATCATCATCGCATTATGATCAATGGTATCCTTAATTCATCCCATAAATAAGTTATTCCTCACAATAGTTGTGGCTTTCCTCTCCATCCTCTCAAGAAAGGGAAACCCCATTTCTAGCTTGGGTCATCTACCATTCCATCTTTTAGAACAATGTATGGATTGATTCTAGTCCACATAGGATACATATAAATTTTCAGATCAATTTTCTTGGAAAAGTTGTGGTTTACTAACATGAAAAATTCCTCTTGCCTACATATAATCTAGATAAATGTAGGGAACTTCACAATCCATGGCCGGTGCTAGTCTGAATGCTTCTTTTGTTATCAGGCACATTCCTTCTGAAAATCATATTCCTTGCCTAGGGAAATTTCTGATATTCATAGACTTTCAAAGTCCATAAGTAATAGGATACTAGATTCTATAGGAAACCTTTATTTGATAATGTAGTGATACACCCATGTTTTTCTTTTCATATGTTTCCCGCAAAAATAGTGTGCCAACCAGAGGAACATTCATTCTAAATAAATACCCCTTCTATCTCTATAAGCCCTAACAACACCATGTAGGAAACTAATTTTAGCCATGGTCAGTGGAAATTCAATGTTTTTCCCATATCATTTATCATGATCTGAGAACCCCTATGTTCATGATTTATGATTTCCTCTCTACACTTGGATAACGTCAAAACAACTTGTCCTAGTTAGTCTTTTATCACTCATTGTTTCCATGATTTATGGTCATAGACATATGACCAAAAATATCAAGACAACTTCTTATTTACCACATTATTTTAAACTTCATGGTTGATGTCTCCTACAAGAAAAAAACTAAGTACTTTTATAGCCCTCATATAGAGATAACAACTATATTTTCTGCTAGAATCCCACTAAACCACCACTCAATAATTATTTATGGCTTTATTCACTCTTTGAAAAGATATGTAGTGATACCTATATCCAATGTCTTGGTCCCAACCATAATGAACGTATTATCATTTCCTATATATGGGTTAGAGTAGTTTTGTGAAGTGTTTTCCCCATTATTGGATAATGTTTACATGAAATTATCCATCCATATTCAAGAAAATTCCTTCCAAAAACAAAAATATCTGTATAGTGAAATCTAAATTTCCATAAACATTCTTAGGATATCAGTAATAGAATTGTATTTTCTTGAAGACACAGTTTTTTTATTATTAAGTAACACTCCCTATATTTCTTTGCATAAAATTCCCACAAAAAGTGAATGTCAACCAAAGGCTTGTTCATACTTAGTAGAGAACTCTTTTATATCCATAAGCATAAATGTAATTATAGTGGGAACCCTATTTTCAAGAATTGGTTTGTTCTTATTCTAGGAATACATTTCCCATATCACCCTCTAGATATGAAAACCCCCAAATTACAATTTGTAAATCCTCCACCTTCATTTCTAAAAATGATGGAATAAGCCTAAAAATATTACGATGAATAAGGAAATAATTGACCATTCAATTGAATATAAGGACATTATAATATTTCCCTCAACTTCCATACCATAAGATGTTAAACTGTATGGTTCATTTCCTAGTCACACAACATTAAACTGCATAATACCTCAAACCTAGTATAGGAGGAACCTCTCTTATGGATGTTGGTTAGCCAATGTAATTCCCCTCTATTTACACAATTACAATTTTTGTGTGAGTGGATTCCAATTCATGGCCATTGCTAACAAATATGCTCCCTTCATTTTAAAACCATATACTCTTTAAAAATCACCCACTAAGGTCTTTTATAAATTTTAATCTTCACAAACTCCTCGACTATCAGTAATAGGATGTCAGATTCCATAGGACACCATTGTTTGAATATGAATTGACATGGCCCAATTGGATTTACATAATTCAAGCACCAAAAGGGTCTTTATCTTAAAGGATCATTCGTACATAGTGGGGCCACATCTATCTCTATAATCCTTGATGAAATCATACTAGAAACCACATTTCAACCATGATATGTGGTCACTCCTCGTATTATTGCCTCATATAATGCTTCATATTCAAAAAAAACAAAATTAGGGATTAAAATTCACCATTATCTGTTTGAATTTTTTTAACATTCTCATATATCTAACCATAATTAGGTAATCATTCCATAACTCACTATCAAGGATGTTCAGCCTAAAACACCAGTTGAATTAGTCAGGCTTGGAAGACTCTAAACTAGCCATTGTAAAGATACATAGTAGTCACCATGATGAAAATATACAAATGGAACCTTGTATAAAATTCAAATCACACATGTTATGTCTAAACCACATTTTAGTTATGAAATAATTTGGTTGGTAATATAAAAGATGAAATGTCAATAGGTTTATTCATGTAACCCTAGTAATATTCAAAAATATGATTGGTGGTCCCCTTATCACAAGCAAATATTCTAAAATTTACTGATCCTTCATAAAAATAAGCTGAATCAAGTGTTATGTTGATAGTAATTTTGATTAAACCCATCCATCACTGATACTCTAGAAGATATAATTTCAACTTGAATAAACTAGGATATGATTGAGATTGATATCTAGTGATAAAACGATTTTGATTTTACAGGAGATTATCACCCAAAACATTGAATTTTTTATTGATTGGAACTACATAGTTTGATAAAGGATAGATACAAGCGAGAGAACATGTTTTCATTTATTTATTGGATTGAATGTTAAGAATAACGTACAAAACTCAGAGTCTCTCAGTATATGTAAAATATTGTAGTTAATACTTTGTGGATTCATAAAAGAGAATAATCACCAGGTCAGAATCCTTGATGGCTTGGTCAAACTTAGACAATGTTGGAATCTCTATCTCTACAACATCTCAAAATGCTTTATAAATCTCATCAGCATCTAGTCCCACATTTTCCTCCTCTTCCACTAGTCGTTTCCCTTCATCAAATTCCACCTCAGTATGTATAAGTTCTTGTTTGAGTCAATACTACTTAGAAAGAAGTCGTTCTACCAAGGTTATATTATCTTCAACTTGAACATGTCTCGTCGTAGCCTACCCAACATGATCAATGACTTTTATGATAAGTATATTTGTTGTTGTAGCAATATGGGTTGTGGATTCCATGTATGAGAGACAAGACTAGAGCACACTAGCCATCCCCCAAGTGGAACTTTCTATTTTTACCAACTCATGTATGGTATAATAATCAAACCCCCAAATCCCGAGCAATAAAATAATTGTATGTAATATGGGTAGTTTCATTTTAATTTTTAAGGGTGTATTAGAAATCATCTTCATGATGCCTTTCCATAGCGTCTGATAGGTAATGAGGAGATTGTCGAGAGTCTCTTGATCTGCATCAGAATCACTCATAGATGGTGGAATGTATTCAAGAACTAGTTAAACATGAGGGGTTCCCGAATAAATTCCTATATCATGGGTTTGATCCATGAAAACTGGATCTTTTGTAGCATCAATAGGTTGAGATGTTAGAGAATCATTTAGAACCACAATGGATTGTTTCAATGATTATGGTGTCATATGATTTAAACCACTGATACCTAAACATTTGAAGGTAAGGAATAACTGGAGGGGTGGATAACATACCTTCACATGTTTAAATTTCTACAACCCTCACCTATATTTTTTCAATCACTACAAAAATAGATGATATGTACTCAATTTTTAGGTTGTCTTGATGTTCTTCTAGGGATTGAAATACAATTTTTCGACTAAATCAGTGGCCTCCAAGATATCAATCAATGATCCAAAGCTAATAGGAATTATGATCATGGAATTTGGAATGACATTTCAATCAAACACTCATTGATCCCAAGTAATTTCATCTCCCATTTTAATGAATTATAAAGGAGAAAGGTCAGTATTCCTGATAGAAACATCGAACCTCAAAGACTACTCTTTTAATAGGGTAAAAGTCATTTTATCTAGAAGGTTTAACCCACTATGTATTGGAATATTTATGACATCCATAATTGTTCTAGGGACCCAATCAGCCCCATGTATAATAGCCATTGTAATCACATTTTTTCTGAATAAGAAGTGGTTATAGAACTTCAAGATGTTAATGCTTCTGGGCACATCAAACCTGATCACAATCGTGTGTGAGTTAATTAATCAGCACACAGAAACACAAAACATTATAGATTAGTAATGATATGAAAGAAAACATTTATTCTATACTGAATAAATATTTTCTGCTTCCTTGCGTGAAGATGTTTGGTAATGTCTTGTGAAGGTAGTCTCATCTGGGGAACAAATGGCAGGGCTAGGGGCGGGAATATAGTTCTATGATCTAAAATAACCTCTTGCATGTGCCCAAGTTCCCTAGGATATCTGTATTTGATGACTCTCATGATCAAAGAGATGTATACCCTAAATATAGTACCCCATTAGGGATACTCCATGGAATAGAGTTGTGACTGAATCTATATAGCCTCATACAAGCACAACTATTATTGATTCAAGGTTACGATAATAAAAAAGAAGAAATGTCAATACATATAATAATATTACCTATTATTTGGAATCATCATTATCTTCCATGGATACCACCATTTCCCTTACTCTATTGGGCCAGTATCACCTACCCATAAATGAGTGAATATACACATCCATCTCATTAGTGTATGTAACAACTTTATTACAGTTTTCTAATAAATAAATTCATTTATGGGTGGTGATGATCCTAAATCTAGAAAGATCAAATACATTATCATGAATCACTCTTCAAATATCTTCATTGGACGATATTTTTATTCAAGAATCCCATTCATTCCAAACTTATGGGAAGGCTGTGTAAAGGGGGATAAATGGGGTCAAGGAGTCTTCTATTGGGAATGGTGTGAGTTCTAGCCTCTGCACATTCTTCATTTTCATTTGAGCCACCATGGGACCCCTTAAAGCTATGTTCTTATATGTCCCTATATGGGAGGTAGTAGAAAAGTCCCTATACCATGTTGCATTAGGTGGTACTGCCTCATTAGAACCCCCAGAAGGACGTCAATTATCCTCTTTACCTTCACTAAGAAAGGCATAATCATTTCAATTACTCACCTGTAAAATATATGGAGATCACACTGTGACTAGAAGGATGTTTCAAGATCTTGAATACATTCTCCAGCCACCTTAGGTCCATCATTATATGAAACATTTTTTTTGTTCTTATATATATACATATCAATGTAATAAAACATCTTTCTCTTGGTGAAGGTTCAAAATATGACTAATGGGAGTGGAATTATTCAAAGCATCTCACTATATCTAGACTATTGGGAAGGCATCCATAGGTTGGATTGACATTTGAGTTTGGGGAGAATAACCAATATCCTGGGGGGCTGGACACAATATTATATAATATTTTCTTGGGGTTATATAAACAAGCAATTTCCTCAGCTGTTTTCTAGGCCTAGAAGGTCTACTGTTCTACCTCTGGACCCCTATGACTCAAGAACCAATTGACCTTAAACAAAAGGAACTGGTTTCTCTAATTAGTCATCAAGATATAATAAAATCTAAGATTTAACCTAATTCTTGGTGAGTTCAAGCTAAAAACCTTCATAATGCGGCAACTCAATATAACACTATGTATATTCCCCTGAGAATAGTATGTAGATTTTCCAAACCACCATTAAATTCATTTCCTTGTGTGTACTATTGATGGATGATTGAAACCTATTTGGAATATAGTAAAGTTAGTAGCCAAAACAACATGGTGACTAACCCTCACATTTCATCTTCCCATCGATTCTAGCAACCAAGATTCCCTCTCTCAAAGAGATGAGATGACTTATCTATGCATGATCTCCAATGAAATAATTTGCCAAGTTAGTAGTAGGGGCATAAGAAGTATATTTGAAGAATTCATGGTGGTTGATTTGTTTAATTACATCATTCTCCTTCTAGGTCAATCGGTTTACTGCACTTATACATCCTAGATAAGGCCGTAATCGATCATCTGTGTTATGTCAGTCATTGATAAATTGATAGCCTCCTATGTGGGCTGAAATTTGGCCGCAAATAACTTGAATGGATCCTAAAAGCAAGTATAGTGAACCCTCCTGCATATACATCCCATAAAACAATATATCTTTTCCATCATTGAATCCATGAGATTAAAAATTTTTCTAGTGAAAAATTAGGACACCATCCATAAGTTTATGACATTGAATCGTTATTTAGATTCACACAGTGATATCAACCAACTTCGAAGAGACAAGAAAATAAAACACACTAATCTAACCATCTGATCAACATCAAGGAAAACCTTCTTGGACCAACTTAGTGAACTGACCCTTATCAATAATCATCCAATAGAAACAAACACTAATTTGATTGTTAAGGGCTGGTAAAATTATTAACCTTCAATCATGGGGTTCATGGATTCTTGGAAGGTAAGAAATTGTAATCCAATCATAGAATAGAACATCCTACATCAAGAAAGGATCAGTCTTTAGAGGTTCCTTCCCTTATCAATGAGATTCTATGAAATCGAGGTGTTCCTCTTCGTGTCATGCCAAACCAGAGTGGGAGGAAGGAATTAATTATACATATCTCTCATAATCGACACCCCTAATATCATATGAACATCCCATAGGCTAACACCAATGTCCCCATGCACCAAATGGAAGGTATTAGTAACCATTATCCATTAACTAAGTAGTTGTGGAATAATATATCGATTATTATGGGAATAGGTCTATGATACCTAAAAAGCCTCATATAATCCCACCAACTTCGACTCAATTTTGATATCCTCATAGCTTTAGCATACCCAGAAAGGCCAACCTCAGGCTAGAACAAAACCACCCCTAGGAGAGGGTCCCATTTTGGTGACCAGACTAACTATTTGTCTATTGTGGATTCCCTTACAATGATCTGATTGTAATAAAATTTTGATTCTGGTGATTTCACAACTTCCTCATTCAAAAAATCAATGTAATTCAAAATAAACCCTTTAGAATTGGTTTCCTAAATAAAAGACGCCATTGGTGAGATGTTTTCTCAAGGGGTTTTTCTACACCCAAATATCCAAGACACATGTTGTTTTCCTCGATGAAATTTCAGGATCATAACAACTGATTGCAACCCAAATCCATAGCTAGATAGCCGGTTTGAAATTAGATTCTTGTAAATACTGCCACCGAGAAGTCCTTCTAGAGATTGATGGTTTCGATCAAAATTTCATTTAGAATTATTATCAACCATATAAACAATAGAATTATTCCTCATATCATTAGTAGAAATATCTATTCATTGGTCCATTCATTTTATTTATTTTAATAAAACTAGGAAATAAATTGTTATGTTTCTTAAAAGTGGTTTCATAGAAAAGTATATTCAAACATCATAACGTGATACATGGTCCGTGAGGTGTTTTGTTGGTCCTTGAAGCATCAAATCCTCTATGAAGATTATTGTATCACTCTATGAGAATCATTGTGGTACATTATCATTTGTGGTAGATATGCTTTGAGTAAATAGAAAACATCTACACAAAGGGAGAGTAATATGTGTAATAAGTTATAAAGGGATGGTCAATAAAGAATCATTTCACACTGAGGTTTTATAAATGAAAAATGAGGCCTTGAATCCTTTTTATAAGAGTGGACCCTATTAATAGTCCACATGCATACCCCAAAGTGATTTAAGCTGGACCAAGTTACTCATAGGAATCAATTCCACTCCATCTAGATTGAATCCTATTCTAAGGGGATGTATTTTTTGGGTCCTAAAATCATAGCATGGAATGTGAAAAGTATTTCATGAATTTGGTATGGGGAGAATCCACCCAAAAGAAAGAGTTAAAAATTATTAATGGGAGTAAATTCAAAAATAAAGGATCAGATTCACATTTCAATCTCACTATGTGAAGGGATATTTTTGGGTAGAATTTCACCATGTGGGATGCCACTCCTTATGAAATCCCGAAATGAAAAATTATTTGGGGATCTTGATTCTTACTTCTAATGTCTTGTAAATGAAAAAGCACCACAATAGATGTGCATGTCCATATAACCCAGAAAATGGTTAGACCCTTACATTGATAAAAATTTCTAGGGACAACTGAGATAAAGAGGATGAAATATATATCAGAGTTTCAATAAAAATTGATTTTAAGGATGTAAATTGGTCACATAAATCTATGTTAGAATGTAAAAGCACTTGATTATCTGCATACCCAAAATCCATTATAGACACCATCCAGTAAACCATATGAATATGACCATATGCAGATGATCATAATTCATAGAAAAATGAAACATGGAAGGGTATCCTCCCCACATAAAAAAACTCAATGCATAAGGAAACCAAACCCACATATAAAAATGGTACACTGGGGGAATTCAATCCATCATGGAAAAACACTATGCGGAATGGGAAATCTTGTGGTTTTTCTCTTTCCCACTCTCATTTCCTTCCTCTTGTATAGAGTTTGGCCCAAAATTTCCCCTTCATTAATTTTCCTAATTGACTACTACATCAACCTATTTTATGTATTTCTCTAAACCTTGAATGTTCTCCCTTGTGAGATATTCAGTTATGGCCTCTCCCAAAGCCACCAAATATGTATGATCAAATCAATGTTAAAAACCGTGTTCCCTCTTGATAATAAATTCCTGTGGTAAATGAGAAACTATGGGTAGTATACAAAAAATTTGTGATCTTTATAATGTTCTTGATCATACATTACAATGGTGATGAGGGTCCCAAACATAGAGGTAATTCTAAGGACCTCCTCATTTTAGAGATTGAGTGGAACCACTTTCCTTTCCTATTGTTGAGGGAAAGTATTATATCCTTCTCTCAGAATATCTAAAATAAGGATGAGGGAATCCCTCTTAGAGTAATCATGTATCCTTTCATGTAGGGTCATATCCACCTGGGTGCATAAGTCCCTACCCTGGTTACAAAAACAAGAGATAATATGGGAAACATAGACCATTATCCCTTTCGTAGCCCCAATCTCATCCACCAATAGTTGAAGGAGAGCATGAGGTTTGTCAAATATTCTACATCCTTTTGTTTATCACACCAAATAATTACTCACATAGTCCTAGAGGATAGTACTTATCTTGATATCCAAGCGATCATATGCATTCCCAGTAGAGAATAATTATCTAGATCATCCTCTCACTTACATTCTAAGGGCCTGCATAGGCTCTGAAACTCAAATCTATATATGCATATAAATGGTCTATATCCACTATGATACAAAACATCAAAGGGAAACATTCTCGATGAAGCAATAACGTGCCTCCTGTTTGGTGTAATCCCCAAAAACATTGTTCCATCCTCTTAGAGGGATACATTCCCAACGAGACAAACCTTCAAGGGGTCACATCCCTAATTAAGAAACAATGGGCCTCCTCCATAAGGGTAATCCCCAAACTTTCTAAACTACATGGGATTTGATTCTTGACTAACTGAGATATGTATTAATCCTCCCTATTTTGTAATACAAACACCAAAATTTAACCTAGTGTTCTGAAGGGAAATATTTCTTTTGTGGTTATTTCAAATAAATCCTTATTGGACTATATTTCAAGTAAGATCATATATTCCCCCATATAAGGGATCACATCACTTCATGGTTATTTAGGGACACATCATCATAAGTCTCACACTAGCCTTGACTAGGAACATTTTTCCTAGTTTTCCTTAATGCATGATGCTAAATGGCATTGTTCAGTCCCAATCACATGTCCTTAAAAGTTATGTTGTGTACAATTATGTGGAATTTAACATTGTGGGATCTAATAACATTAAATAATATATATTAGTACCCCATTTAAGGGGCTCTATACGAACGTCAAAACAATTATCATCTTCCTGGATGGTAGAATATTCCAGAGTTCCCCACAATGTGGACTAAATACAGTTCCGTAATAATAACTGACAAAGAATATATGTTCCATTCATAAAAGAAACAATTGATGAAGAACCATAGATATATATAGATAATTCTAAATTAGACAAATTCTAATGATTGTTCATTTACATAAGGGTGACCTGTTAGGTATATTTTGGATTTAATAAATGATTCATGAACATGCCCTAAATAAAATCTATATTATAATCCTTAAGTTTTCAATAATTCACTCCAAAATGTTATGATGAGCCTGAAATCCCATCCTCTCGACCAATGTGAGTTATTAAGTATTATTGTCCAAGTTCCCCAATGAATTGAAACAATTAAAAATTGGTTCCATGAGCCATCACCGTTATGAGATCCATTGGGTGTTTTCAGTTCCATGAACAAATCTCGTTGGAAACCGACCTGTCACAAATGGTCATGAAAGAGATGGATTTAAAATTTTTATTTTACATTTTTGCTATAATTATACCTCTATAATTATAATATCAAATTTAAGATCTAATCTTCTAGCCATTTTGAAAATTACAACATCGCTCATGCGTACTTGTGGACTACGACCTCTATGACGAGATGTGATTCATTCCTCATATCTGATTTACATGGATGGTAATAAGGATATATTTAATGAGTTTATATGATATATATGATATAATTAAAAAAATATTTAATCATTATTTACCTTTCATTCAATCCATCCCTCTAAAATTGAAATCAATTTTCATGCATACGTACGTCTTATCATTTCCATGAATGTTGTGACTCATTCTTCTATCAATATACTTAACGGATGACTCAATATATATATAATAATATATTATATTTCAATAATAAAAAAATATTTAGATGATTTTTCTTGAAAAATGTAAAATTTTAGAAAATACCAAACATAAATTCTCATGGAAAAATGAGACTTTTAACAATGAGAAATGATGATTTTTCTATGGAATTATTAAAAAATGGGTATTGAAATATTATAAGTGGATAATTTATGACATTTAAAGTGTCTAACTGATTCTAATATATAATTTTAATATATAAAAAATTATTATATAGGATTTAAATTTTCTTTGGATGAATGTTGAACTCAAGGTAAGTGATTTTTATTACAGTCACATTGTTTATCTGGATTGATTATGATCAAGTTTACTAGGATGAAATTTTATATCATATATATAAATAATTCCATAAATTTTCTTATCCTATTTTAATTTCAAGAGAATTCATATTTTACTTTCCTTTTCCTCTCATTATGACTTGAAGTGGAAAAAATAATATTTTGTTATGAAAGATATCTTTATTTAACTCTTTAATCGAAAATAATTTCTAATCCATGTCAATTTTTTGTATAAAAATGTTCACTATGAGATTTTAATATTATCCTATGATTTTTTAAAGTCATTTTTTCTAATGATTTATTTTTTTTCTAAATAAACTAAATGAATATTCTTGTCATTTTTTAAATGGATAATTTGTTTCTTTTACTAAAAATGTGAAAAGAATCATTATTTTATCATACACGTTAGGAACAGAATATCCTATCGTCATGGAATCATATATTCAGGGAAAATTATTTCCATAATATTTTTAATTTTTTAATATTTTTAATAATTTATTCAAAAAATGATACTTGTATTTTTATTAAGAAATATGACATGTTATATTTTATAGTCATTTTCTTTTTTGATAAAACAATTTGATGTAACTTATGCTATACTTGGAATATGATCCATGTTTTTTATGATTATTCTTTATATGTGATGTCTAATATTGTTATTGTGAAATTTTTATGAGACCTATTTATCTAACATATGTCATTCTATAATGAAATGTTAAAATTTTTATGAAACTCATTTAATTCCTGTGGGTTATGATATATAATAAATTATAATTGATCTTGTGGATTATTTCTTAAAATAATATTATAATGTGATCAGTTGTCCTAGAATTATATCACTCTCCATTCCATTAGGTAAACATTGAAATCTCATGAAATAATATGGTCTATAATAGGGATTGAACACATTTTATTAAGTGTCACATTCCACAATGATAGTATTGGGAGTAAACCTTGACTAAAGATATGATGGAATGATTAGTGAACCTAGTAAACCATTATATTCTTTGACATGACTCTTGACTAAGAAAAGTATTTTTACATGCTAATTTTTATGCCCAAAATTTTTGTTGTAAGAAATTGTTATTATTTTATAGACCATGTTCCTTGATTCTATTATGATTCATGTATTAAAAGATACCATGATTTATACAATGGCAGAAGATTATGATATATATTATGAATGTTATGTTATAAAAATATTATACTTGTGTTAAAATATCATTATTATCATTTTATATATTAGTAATCATTGACATCTATATTGTTTAACCCAGGTGAGAATCATAGCTCACCCTTTATTATGTTTCATTTCCTTAGGATATGATATGTCTAAAAAGAGTGAAAGATATGTAGAATATAGTGGGATATGATGTGGATCTCTTATGAACATGTTTTTTTATGTATTAATGTTTCCAAATTTGGTAGACCTATAGGATTCTATAATTGATTATAATGTAACATAATGAATATTAAAATAATAAGATGTGATATTGATGTATAAAAATTATCGATCTCTATAGTTGGTATTAGAGTAGGGTTTATTCAATATTTAGAGATTATGACAATAAATATTTAGTGAAACCTTGGGGATAAATCTATGTAGAGTTTACATCATAATGTTTTGGTAAGGATGTGAATATTTGGTTTTCATGGAAATACAACCCTATATAGATAATATAAGTGGATGTGGTTATGGCATAGATTAATCCTGTGGAAAACCCCCAAAAATATGTTGTTGAGAATATATTCACCCTCATTCTCATGCATGATTTGTTTTCCCTTACTACACACATGATTTATAACACCTGATGGATATAATTGGGGTAAATCACTTTTTCATTGTTATCAATTATGAATGATTTGAATTGGTGATGATAATAAATGTCATAGGTTTACCCTATGGTGTAATAATTTAGACATATTTTAAAATAGTTTCCATAATTAAGTAGTTTCCCCCTATTATTATTATTGATCACAGTATACTTATTTTTTAGTCAATGGATTAAACCTGAAGCAACCATGTTGATAAATAATGTGATATAAAAGGAAATTATTTTCCTCCTAGGAAACCAAATGTTACTGAAGCTAGAATGAAAAATATTATTATTTTTTCTTATGAAACTTACTCATGGTATCAAACATGATGAAATTATAAAATAGAACAGGAGGAAAAAACATTATGTTGAGTCCTTCATAGGGAAAATACAAATTATATTAGTGGGTCTATAGATCCACTATTTTTTGAGTAATAGACAAGTATGTATAAAAATATATTTTTCAATATCTATTGTTCAGACCATGGAAACATCATCATAGATATTTTTTCTTCTAGAATGTGAAGCAGATCAAAAGTGAACTCCTATCAATAACATAAAGCAATTGAAATAAATTTACTCCATGCAGTAGGATTAGTTTAATAGGTTATTTTCCAAAAATTATTTCCCTCATATTCATCATAATAAAATGGATAAGGAATGATATAATCTATAAATAATGGATGATGAATATATTATTACCTATGAGGATATTTTTACAAGACTTGTGACATACGCTTCTGATATTATCAGCCAACCATAAATTATGTTTGATTAATACATTAGTAGATTAAAACAAAGTATACAAAGGAAATTATCCATAAGAGACTTTAGTAGCTATAAATAAATCATTCTATATAATATAAAGGTGGAAAAGGATATTGGATTTAACCACCAATATCTTGGTATTGATAAGAATATAATGATAAAATTGAAAATAAAATATATAAAACATATAGAAAAGAAGATGATATTTTATTTTTAATAAATGTGTTGGAGGAAACATGTGGGAAATCAACGTAATGGGATTGGTAAATTTTATATGTACTGAAAGGAAACTCATTATAAAATGAAAATTTGAATTTATGGGAAGATAAAGTAATTTAATGAAGGTGAAAAAGCACCACAAAATGTACTACCCACCCTTTAGTGTTTCAAATTCATGTAATATTGAAATTATGTTAACCAGTACTCACATATTAAGGATTGTGATTATTATTGATGTTAGTAAACTCTTAATTTCCAATATAATTGGAAATATCATGTGATCACTATTATTCATGTGGATAATGAATTAGTGAATGGTATACTTACCACATAGTCTATAACTACTAATGTATTATCTTATTATTGATCTACATACAATTTATATCTAAAGAATATTCATAGGTTGTCACAATACCACGTTAACAATTACATGTTGAATTATATGTGAAAACACCAAATGGTACAATTATATCTTCTAATATATAAGGTTCTTATTTGTATGATGTCTTTGGGAATGTTCTTCCTATAAATTTTTTTGTTCCACTAGATGAATTTAATGTTATAATTGGATTGTAATTCCTTTAATTACGTAATTCATAAACCAATTAAATAGGATGGGAAGCCATATTTTTTATTCTAAACCGAAAATTGACCATCATTCAGTGTGATGAATAACATGCTATTCTAATGAAAATTAAAACACTTGTATGTGTCTTGATTCCTATTTAAGAGTAGTGATTGCCTCATATAGTTGGGAATTAAGTTGAAAATGCTGATAAGTTTACTGTATGAGAATTTGTTGATGCTTTTCAAGAATATTTTCCTATTTATCCACCAAATTTTGAAGTTGAGTTTTTAATAGTACTTATACATGGTGATATGCCTATTTCAATTACTCCATATTATGTGACCCTAATTTGGTAACATGAATTAATGAAGCAACACGAGTTGAATCTTTAGAATTTATTCATTCATCCAAGTGAATCACCATGTGGTGCACATATTCTTCTTGTTAATAATAAATATGTATCAATGTGTCTATTTATATATTTTATGTAACATAACAACACCACAACCATTAACAAGTATACTTTACCCATTTCTGATGACTTATTTGATAAAATTTGTGGAGATCAATAATTTTTCAAGAATGAGAATATTTATAAATATCATCTATTGAGGGTGAAGAAGGAGGATATACCTAAAACAACATTCCATATAAGGTGTGGACATTATGAATTTATAGTGATTCCATTTGGACTTACAAATTCACCCTCTATATTATTGGATTTAATAAATAGTGTCTTTAGAGATTAATAAGATTAGTTTACGGTGGTATTTATAAATGATGTTATTATATATTCAAATAGAATGTAATAAAATGAATATCACATGATAATTCTGATGAAGAGCCTATGTAAGGGTAAGTTATATGAATAATGTAGCATATGTGATATTTTTCTTTAAAAATATTCATTTTTGGGTTATATAATCTCATGAGATGGTATTTATGTGCATCCATCAGTGATTGATGTTTTTTAACACTATTCCAAACCAACCATGGTGACTGTGATTCATATATTTCATGGTTTTTCTGAATATTATCAATAATTTATTTATATTTTATCATTTATTTCTAATCCACTAACCATTTTAACATTAACGGGAGCGAAGTTACATTAGATAGATGAATTTGAGGAAAATTTCAAGGAACTAAAGAGAAAGTTATTTTGTGCATATACATACACTACCCTATAATGGAGAAGTGTTTTTGGACATTAGTGATGCACCAAAAAAGGGACAAGGATGCATCGTAATTTGGAAATACGGGGTGATGAATTATGTTGCATGAAAGTTGAAGGTTGATGAGAAAAAATACCTTACTTGTGTTTTGGAGTTAGTTATGGTAATTTTTTATTGAATATATGGAGGCATTATATTAATGGATAAGGCTGAGAAATATTTATATATCATAAAAGTTAATATAATATATTCACTTAGAAAGTGTTAAATATAAACCATATAAGATGGATAGAGATGATTAAAAATTATAAACACTCTATATATTACTACTATGCGATAGTGAACATGGTGGAAAATGATTTATGTTGAAAGGAGGATTTTGTATTTTCTCTGTTTAGGATCATAGAAAATCCAATATTAATACATGTGTGAAGGATGGATCTGATAATTTTTAAGGGAAAGGGGAAAGCTTATATTTCCCAAATAAGTGTCCAACCATGTTTCTAATTTATGAATAAAGATGTGAATAAGAAAGATATTGAGTTGTAAAATAAGAAGAGAAGTGATCTTAAGTTCAACCTTGATTGTGAAGGAATGATTAGGTCTATCAGCCTTGTATGTGTCCTATTAATACCTAAAATTATTATGGATCCATTGGATGAATCCCATAGTTCATCATTCTCAATTTCTATTTTAAGTACAATGATGTATAGATCTCTAAATGAGTATATCATGTTGTAAAACATGAATATGGTTATTAAAGAGTATGTATCTCGGTGATTGGTATGCCAAAAAGTTAAGGTTTATAGATATATGTCTAAGGGGATATTATAGCCATTACCTAGAATATAATTTATATGTAGAAACTTCACCATGGATATTTTCATTAGACTCGCAAAATAACTAAAGGACATGTTTCTATTTGGGTTGTAGTTTATCTCTATAAAAATTCCTGACATTTATTTACTATTTCTGTAATCTTATATCTTAATAATCTTATTGTAATATACATTAAATAAGTGGTATGGTTTCTTGGAGCACTATATTATATTGTATATGATCTATATTTTATGTTTACCTCAATCTTCTAGTGATGTCTTTAGCAAACTCTATATTCAGAGTGGTTTATTAGTACTACTTATAATCTTCATAAATGCGGTTACTTTGAGAGATCCTTTGTAACCCTAGAGTGTATGTTGATGTCTTTCTCTATGGATTTCAATTGTTTTGGGGATCAAAAACGTCCTCTAGATGATTTTTATTTCAATAATAGATTTAACTCGACCATTCAAATGGATCCTATGGAAGATATATATTGAAGGATGTGTATAACACAACTGTTAGAGGATGAAGTTGGATAATGAATACTATTTGGATATGAGAAAGCTAAGGAAATGGTAAAGAAAGGTATGGATATTTAGAATCACATCAAGGAAGATTAGTGTCGACCGAAAAGTTACACCAGAAATCATCAATTAAATATAGAATTTTATGTTTGGGAGAATTTATTACTACACATTTCTCGATATAAGATGGATTTTTATTCAAAAAGAATAAAAAACATGGGCCAGGTTTATTTCCATCACAAATATATTTGATTGAGTAGTGATAAAATCTTTCCTTTCAGTACTTCTACCAAATCTCTCTGAAGTTCATGATGTGTTCCATGTGACACTATCTAATGAAGTACAAACATTATCCTTCACATTTAAAAAATTAGAGGTCATACCACTGGATAATGATTTATCCTTTGAAGAATAATCTATATATACTTGGATCATATAGATAATGGTATACAAAACAAGGCTACTCACCCAGTAAAACATCTCATGAAGAATCATAAATTTAAAGAAGCAATATGGGAAATCAAGGATATGATGAAAAAGAGATATCCAAATTTTGTGTATCATAGTGGTAAAATTTTGAATAGGAAATTCATTTTAATAGGGGTATATTGTAACACCCCAATATTATATACTCTATGTATCTTAAAATAAATTTAACTTATTGGATTGCTTGTGATATATACAACATACCTTTTAAATGAATTATAATATAATATATAATTGTAGTGTGGCAATAAAAATTTAGGAATGAATAATAATATTGTCATTATGAAAATTATTTATAGTGGTTGTAGATAAATTTGCTACCAAATTTTATCAATTCCATATACGCTTTAAAAATAATTTTTTTATAAAAATTGTTTCTATTTTTTTAGTGATAAAATAAAAAATTTAGTTTCTAAAACATTTATATAAATAATTTCTAAAAATTATTCTCATTATTTAAATGAGCATATGGAAATTATCTTAGAGTAAATTTTTTAGAATTTTCTAAAAGGATACATTTTACAATGAATAGTGAAAAATGCTGACATTTATTGAAAACTGTCATTTCATCAAAAGCATGTAAAAATTTATATTATTATTAAAAATGGATTTAAAAGTATCATTAGATAAATTATAATAAATATAATCCAATTATTTTATTTTATTTTATTTTATGTTTAGTTTTTATTTAAAAAAATTTATATATAATAAAACATTATCTTTAGAAATAGTTTTTTCATCATATTTTCTAGGATTGATTTTAAAATAAATTTTGAAACATTAGTTAGTTAAATTCGGTAAGATTTATTCCATATTTATAATCATAATAGTTAAAATTAGGTAAATGTTTTTTTTACATTTTTTATTTATCATGAATAACAACTATGGTAAAAATATATAAGTAATGTAAAGGTTCAAACATGCTTAATTAGTGTTAAAAAAAGAGATAAGGGTATGATTTCCAATTTATATTGTCTAAATAAAATTTTATGGATATATTTCTACGTTATTAAATCCTAGTATTGAATATATATCCATTATTAAGAATTCTTTATGTGTATGTGTTTATTATATTTTATTCTTTTATGATATTCCTTGTGTGAGCTCTCCCCCCCTTATAAAAAGAAACCCCTCCTTTATCTTCATTATACCACATTATGACATCTAGATTGACCAACTCCTACTCAATTTTATTATAAAATTTTAAATAATTAAATTATATGATATGATATTCTTAAAAGATCAATCCATGTGTCATTAATAATGTATCTGAATGAGTCATACTGAAGAAGAGGTAATCGTCTTACACGACCACTCTCAATTTATGTAATATTATAATTACTATAAATATATGGTTTTATCATGATTTAATATCTTAATTTTCGACAATATACTGAAATTTTATTATTATTATTATTATTAATCCATAAATATTTACCCTCTATTCAAACACATGGGTAGTGAAAGTATCAGTCATGCTTCCGTAAGGATTACCGCCTCCCTTTAGTGTTACAAATAATTTTCAATATCCATATTTTATAGATGATAGTATAATGGTTTTAATATATTTATATAATATGTATCATATAATTATACATCTATAATTATAATATCATGACTACTATCTTACCTTCCAAACTATTAGAAGATGATAACGCCACTCATGTGTATCTGTGGACTACCACCTCCATGAATAGATGTGATTAGTTTTTTGTTATAAATTTAAATAGATAGTAATAAGGATAGTTTAAATTAATATATATGAAAATATGATATAATAATAATTCATTGTAGGTGAATTATTATTTTTGTTTCTATCATTCCATCAGTAGAAAAGTGAAAAAAATGTTAATGTGTACGTACGGCTTACCGTCTCAATGAACGGTGTAATTAATTATTCTATATATATCTTTTATAGATGAATCTATATATACATTATATATATATAATCATTATATATTCTATTTATATCATTATGAATATTTTAGAAACGACGGAACCAAAATCATTGTATGAGGACTGGAACGTCCGAACCGAAATTCTCAGGAAAAACAAATCCTTTAAACACATGAAATTATGATTTTAATAAGGAATTATTAATGAATGTCAGTTTAAATTATATAGGTGGTTCATATATTTTTTTATAATAAATTCAAATATATTATATCAGAGATTAAATTGATTTTTTAAGACATTAAATCTCAATATAAGGGATTTATATTATAATCTCATTATTTATCAGGATTGTTTATTATTGAGATTCTAATGATAAAATTTTATTAATTAAATATCTATAATTACAAGAATTTTATTATTCATTGGTTATTTATTTAGAATAAATCATTTTCAACTATTTATTTCTCTTTATGAAATCAAAAGACCAAAGAAATTTATGGAAAATAGACTTTATTTCTCTTATTTATCAAAATAATATTTTCCCCTAGTTTATATTTTCTATGAAAATATTTTCATTTATTTTTTTTCTAATATCCAATAATTTTTTAATTTAATTTTTACCCCTGATTGAATTTTTGAAAAATTATTTCAAAATACTATTCATGTCTTTTTCTAAATGAGTTACTTTTTACTTTTTGGAAATAATATGAACGGAATATTTATATTAATATGTATTTCAAGAATGTAATTTCACACCATCATGATTAGTAAATTCATTGAAAATTAATTTTAAATTTTCCATCATTCTTCTTAACGAAAATTTTTCCAATAATATTTTACGAGTTTTATATAATAATGAATTTATTAAAAACTAAAAATTATTTTTTTTCATTAAATATTTCTAGGGATCTTTTATATAAATTTTTATTTATGATAATGTACATTTTTATAACCTATGAATTACTAGGTATATGATACAAGGATTCCATGGATATTATTAATTTTTAAGTATTTTTATTTTTATAATGTGATATTTATAAATACTATTTCTTTTTCAATGGTCATCATATAATAAATTGCATAATTGTTTATGAAACTCATTTTCTTTCAATGTATTATCTTATTTTATAAATTATTTATGATATTGTGGATAATATAAATACCATGACCCCAGTAGCCTAGATAAGACGATTATTTTATTACTTTATTACAAGATAGAAGCGATCATATCCTAAGGGAAAGAATAGTTTAATTGCCTTGGTTAACCTGATACATACACGATTTTTCTAAAACATTTGAATACAAGTATTATAACATTATTTTTTCAAGAAGATTATTATTTTAACGCCATCATATCCTTAAACATAATTCATAGTAAACTTCATGAATTATTTGGAAAAGAACCAAAATAAGGATAAGATCAAATGCTTAGTAATGGTTATGTACAAATGAAGCTATGCTGAGTAAATAATTCATGATAAACAAGGAAAAATAAATATGAAAATTTAAATATATGAACACACATTTCATTTAGTAAATTAATTAACTATATAGATTATATAAGGAATGATCAATATAAAGATATAAATAACTGAACACACATTCCATTTAATCTATAACATGAGTACATAAATGAATTTATGAATAAAATCAATACTATAACCACATTGATAATAATAAATTAATTTCTAATGAATGAAATTATTAATTATTAGACATCATTATCACAATCATCATGATACATTTAAAATCATGACCTTGTGCCAATATAGATTTATTGATGTGTATGTATACTCTAGAAATCTATTTAAATAAGGATATTCAACTGACTCATCTCAAGAGACTATCAATGAATCAAGGGATGTATATAATTGGTAACCACCAATAACTACATGTCCAAACATCACTCATATATTGATTGATCAGTTTCACTCATGAACAATATTCTGTGTCAACAGAATTTTTTATTGAGTTAGGAAAATGGATTAGTAATAATTTACTTAGCCAATTATATAACAGTAAAAGTAAAATAATTTTTGTTTAAATGATATAATTTCTATTAAATAATAATAACCATGATAAATAATATGGATATTAAGGGTAAATTTAATTTCCAATTATTATAATAAAGTGAATATTTAAAGGGAAAGAAAATGATTACAAAAATTAATCTCAAAAGAGAATTTCAATACATATCATAATCAGACCTATCATAAATCATCTAGTAAATACCAATAATGGTATCATTAAAACTTTTTTGTATTATTTTATATTTAAAAGGGTTGTTTTTTAATGAATATAAATTCCTTAAAAGGTCTTTAAAACAATTTTTTTGAAAAAAAAACCTTTTCAATTCAAAACTCACATTAAAAAATTAAAATTTTCTAGAAAAATAAAAAAACACTTTAATTTAACAAAAAACGTACATTTAAAGGAATATTCAAATAAATGATTGTTCATAATGCTGTTATGTTATGCTATTATTCGGTATGTTAAAAACAAGGATTCCATTCACATTTTGGTAAAAAAATTCCAAATGAACCTTTTTCAAAAAATGGAAAGAATTACATTTAAAATATGTTGTAAAAATTCAATAATGTGTAAAAAATTGTTTCAAAAATCACAATATAACATTTTTTAATACATTTTTAGAAAACATGGTTTTAAAAAATTGAATTTTCCCAAAGAGAGAAATGATGTCAGATTTTATTAAAAATATTTTCTGAATTGTTTTAAGTACCATGAGAATAAAATTGTACTATTACTTAAAGAAATCGGTAAAAACCATATGAGAATAAATTTAATGTATTTATTATACATTGATCATTTAATTTCCTTCAAATTGAATTCAATTATAAACAGACCAAATTAAAATGAGAATGAAACAAACATCACTTACCAATTTGGTAACTTTTGAATCATAAAACCATGATATAAATAACATAAAATAATTCATTATATAATAGGAATATAATTGTATTCAATATATAAAATATCACAGGGGAATTATATAAAACTTACAAAATAATATTGTTGAATAACATGAAATATGTTCCAATGAAGAAAATTTGTGATCAACAAACCTTACGATGATCATAAAATTCAAGTCAGAATTAATCAGTGAATTGATTATGTGTATCAAATATATATCCACATTAAATAGTTTTAAATAAAAATCAACATAATAAAATATCATCATACACATAATCTATGAATGTGAAATAAAATTAATAAGTAATATAACCAAATGAAATGAAATTGAGTTTTAAAATTCCTTGACATATTGTAACTTTAATGTGAAATACCATTGGATGAATTAATTCAAAATTAAATATAAAATAAAAAGAGTTATAATGGATTCATTATATTAAATTTAAAATTCTAATTATATTAACCATATAAAATAAATTTGGATCATAACATTATAATATGCCACAATGAAAATAATTTAAGAAAAAATCCATTGCATCACACTTCTTTTGGGAAGAACATGATTTATACTATTGTATAATGGTTTTATGAATTTTATTATCTTATAAAAATTAAATAAATATCAGAAATTATCCTTTTATAACATCATATCTCCCATTTGTTGATAATATTTCATTGTCACAGATTTTTGGGTGTTAACTACCTTTTTTCTCATAAATGTTGTAACGTGAAAGTTCTTGTTCATTAGCATATTATATAGTTACATAATCAATATAATGATATTAAGTTTATAGATTCAATTTTACTCATTATATTCATTTTAATTATAAATATTTTAATGTTAACATGAATACTGAATCACATCACTTCTTGGATATGGTAGGCTGATTGTACGCAAGAGCGACATTATCGTTTCTGTAATGGGTGAATGAGTAAGTTATTTTAAGATATTTAAATTATATAGAATCAATATCATGTAATATATATCACATATATTCATTAAATATTTCATTACTACCTTCCATTTAGAGTATAAGTGAAAAAATAGAATCCCTTAGCGAGGCTGTAGTTTGACGTACACATGAGTGGCATTATCATATTTTAAAGAGAATGGAAATAATATATATACATAAGATATTTATATTATATAAATATAATTAGATAATAAATATTATTTATATATTTATATTACATAGATAATTGTATATGAAGTTTATATATGTTGAGGGAAAACAAGCCACATCGGTTTGTGAGGCTGTAGTCCACCGGACACATGATCAAATTTTTCATCTTGCATTTTTTGGAAGAGGATATAGATATAGGTTATTACAATAATATAATACTAAATATATATATATATATATATGATATTTTATTGATACTATATTTTAATTTTTAATACATAATTTATGTTTTTAAAAGAATAATGAAAAATAGAGAGCTACGTTGAGATGATTACCTTCTCTTAGAGAAACATCCTTTTGAACTCCATTTAAGGACACTAGGATTTATCTTCATTGAATAATATCAGCTCCAAAAAGTGGATAATTATTTTTTGGAGATATGTTTATGGTTTTGGTTGATTCATATGTCTTGGGATATGTGCAGAAGTGGGGGTTGATTTTTCTTTTATAATTAATGATGAGTGGCATTTTTTGTAAAAAGCCAAAACTATTCCACAATGGGAAGTCACTCTCACCCAAATTTCCTAAAAAATTTGTTATATAATTGAGTTGAAGGATTTTATTTTTTTATCCACACATCCACCACATAATAAGAGACAATTTTAAAATATTTTTTCCCTTATCCTTTATGTTTACTTACTTTCACCATTTTATTTTTGACCAATGTAACTACTTTTTTGACATAGGTAATTAATCCTTTAACACTAAAAAATGAGCATTATTAGAATGTTTTTAAACATTTTTTTAAAATATTATATCCTATTTATAAGAAAAAATATTCAATTTTTGAGGAAAAATAATTTTAATACAACTGTATGCAACACACAAAATCTTATTTTAACCTTGACCATGGAAAAACAAAATATCATTGTTACTAATCATTTTGACAAGAAATAAACGCTGAACACATTATATAATATTAATTATTCTAATTATATATATGGAATACATTTTATGAAATTAAACTCCAATAAATAAATTAATTTAATTCAAAAATAAACAATCAAATCGTGCTGAAAAATGTTTTCAAAATATTTATCAATAATAAGATGATTTTGCAGTAACTATATGACTAGTGATCATCATTATATGGATTTAAAATAATATATTTAGATACAAAATCTATAAATTTCATTTAAATCATTTGTTATTATTGATTATATTGATTAATTAAAATGGTTTAACATTATGCATATAAAAATAGTATTTTTTAAATGTGTTATTTAGTCTAAATATAAACTTACACCAAATTTATGTATAAAGGTAACTAAAACATAATTATTTATTATAAATATAACTAAATAATATTTTTTACATTAGAATTAAATTCATATCATAATGGGACTTTAAAAATTTTATGTTATCGATAATAAATGACAGTTTTACAAAAAGAGTTATTCTTCACTATTCACTGAAATTTCACTCCTTATTAAAAAACCCCAAAATTTTACAATAAAATAATTTTTATATGATTATTGAATGAAAATATTACATTTATAAAAAAAAATCTATAAATTTGGTGTAGATTAATTATAAAATTAAATTTAATCTATTTTTAAATAAAATGTATTTTCAAGCATAAAATGACTTCATAAAATTATTTGGTGATTATTTACTAAGAATTTATAATTAAATTTATATTGATTAGAATATTTATATATATGTCATTAATTTTTTTTATTATTCTTACCCTCCATTTTAATGATATGGATTTAATAGTTATATTTAAATAATATATTTTGAGGTTCCCTTTATCTCTGTGTTGCATGACCTATAAGATATAAAACACAATGTTATTATTTTGATATATATTTTTTATTTGTTCTCTCAGAATTATAATAGAATAAGTTTATTTAAAATAAATAAACTATAAGATTATGGGGTGTTCCATTATCCCATCAATCCATAACTTACATCCCTATAATTTAAACATGCACTCAAAAAATAAGGGTTTGATTAGTGAAAATCACTTTGCTAAAAACCATAATGGAAAAAATCATTAATAAAATATCCTATTAAAATATTGATAGGGTATTAGAAAAAACATCTAGAATTACACAAAACTAGGATTCCATGTAAGAAATATTTATCAGGATGTGAAATTTCATATTTAGAAAAAAATAATTATGTATGAGAAAATGTTATACCTTTTTTATTTGAGAAAAGAACATAGAATTATCAAAAATGACTAATTTTTTTATTTTAATATAAATTTCCTAAATTTCAGGGTTTTATTTACTATCTAGACTATTAAAAAAATTTATATTCTTACCTAACATGATCAGTTTCATCCTTTAGGTAATTTTAACCACAATATCATTTTACTACAAATAATGTGTATTGAAGATTAATTTTTATACTTAATATACTAAAATAAAATTCTATTGGATCACATGAATCTAAAAAATTAGATAATATTAATTGACATTGAATCAATGATACTAATAACCCTAAATTTTATCAATACAATTACTCTTATTTCCAAAATATATAAAGTCATTATTCCTTGAATAAAATTTTACTAAAACCAATTCTAATCCCATGGGTTATTTTAATATATATTTATTAATAAAATACTCTTAATCATCTATTACTTCTAAGATTTAAAACCCCAGAATGAGTATCTTTGATTTAAATCATATTTCTACCATTATATATATCATCCAAAGAAACATTAGGCATTTCCCATATCATTATGGAATTTAATAGGTTTCCATACGTTTTATTCTTGAATTTAACATAATGGTTCATTGAGAAAATGTGTATTAACCAAATTATATCCCCTGGGTGTTTCATAATAGATTTTTGATTGGGAAATAGTCACTATTCACCCTAACTATTTCCAAGATATACTTGATGATGTTTTTTCAGGCTTATACACCCTAGAAGTATCTATTCCAAAACCATTTCAGCTTTTAGTATCTAGATAGGGATGTACTCCAAGGAATACCACATAATCTCTATCTTACAAATTCAATATTATGTTATCCTATACATATAATATTCTCAAATTTGGTGATAGGTTTATGTTGTCTAATAAATGTTTTCCTAAATATATCTCCCAACATTTATACTAAATTTACAGAGAATCCACTGGTAATGACCACAAACTTTGTAGCCAATAGTTAGTGGTTATTTTATTACATTTGTTCAAGATACAAGATATTTCATCCCAAAAGACTAAATAGTCTTGTAGATTTGGTACACTTGAAATATATATTATTCTCATATTACATTTCAATACAAAAATTAAAACCTAATTTTATTCCTATAATATCATTATTCAATCTTTCATATTCTTGCATATCATTCATAGTAAACTTAATTTATTTCTTTAAAAGGAAAAAATTAAGGGTGGTCTCAAATAATCATTAGTGGTTACGTATAGTCCAAAATATCATGAGTAAATAGATAATGATTAAAATGGAATAATCAATATGGTAAGCTGGATATCTTCAGTCACATGAAATTTAACCAATAACATTACTATAAAGATTATATAGTGAATAATTAATATTATAAGGTAAATAAATAAAAACACAAATCATTAAATCAATAAATTGAACAAAAAATGAATCCATCGATAATATCATTATAATAATCTCATGGATAATAATAATTGAATTCGTAAGGAAGTTAATTCGTAATTGTACGAATTCATGATCATTGGCATCATAATACCTTTACTGTCAATACCTTATGCTAAGAGAGTTTAGTATGTGGGTTGGTATAAACCATAAACACATTTAAATAAGGTTATCTCACTAATTTATTTCATGATACCACTGATGCATCAATTTAATATCAATAACTAGACCCCACTGGTAACATGATGTTCAATGCATTCCTTATATATCGAATGATCTATTTAATTCATGGAAAATATTCATTATAAAAAAATCTATACCACGTATGTAATACAAATTAAAAATAATTTCCCCAATCAATCATATAACATTTAATGTATAATGTCATATGTATAAATGATATATAATTTATGTAATAAATATTTCCATGATAAATATATCTAACTTCAATTTTTATTAAAATTATTGCAAAAAAATATTTATATGTAGAGTCATGGGGTGATATTGGTGGAGGCACTGATCATCACCACAGATGATGATCTTATCATACTAGGGAATATAATCAAAATTTTCATAAACAATCACACTACCATCATCGCTCACACATCAGGCTAGCAAGTCGACAGTAAAGATACCTTCCCTAAGAGTGTACCTGATCTCAGGGAATTCGATGAAAAGAGTACTACAGTCCCTAATAATATATAGCAGATCCCAAGGGGTGAAATTGAATGTGTGAATGAATCTCACTAATGAAAAATAAACAGAATCCTCCACATATATCTTTAATACAAAGAGATCACAAAGAAGAAGGTTGTAATACCAAGCCTTCACCTCAAAACCCAAAAAGATACCTAGTCTCAAGAAGACATTGAATCCTATCTATAGAGATCCACTATGATCCCAAAATATCCCTTCACCTTGCATGATTCCCTGCTCACAAGCTCCATCCACATTCAGCATCAACCCCTACCTAGGAGAATCTCATCTCACCCAACGACCACTACCTATTCTGCTCTTATATTTTAGGAACCTATAATCTATCTCAACGAGGCCTCTAAATGAGTCTATGATATTCCCTCTAAACATAATAAATATGAGCTTAACCACCATATCATTAACATGAATCATCACACTAAGAGGGTATGATCTTCTTCTATTCCTCGTGGAGTTCCTAGTCTCCCAGATAATCCATCACACCACCAAAATCACCACTGATCTACCCTTAAAAATAATTCTTGTTAATCTATCTCCTTGATAGCATGATTTAAAAAAATATCCCATGGATTCAACTTTTAGTTTAACAACCAAAAACATCCCAAAAAATTTCCATAAGAATCGTGCCCAGTCACTTCTAAAGAAAATGTTTCATGTAGTCTACGCACTCAAGGAAGCACAACACCAAAATAATGAACTCAAATGGAACGATTTTCTTTGAATTTTATCATTTTTTGGAATATCTTGGTTCCTAATACACCAAATGAAGAAATTAAACTTCACCAGTAACACCGTTCTCCATTGCATGATAGCCAAATCATTAGATATAGTGTTCCCGTTCAACCCTTTATGAAATACCTAACTACTGAAATATCTATCATGAAGTCCAATTATATGAACTTATCTGTTTCAAACCCTACGATGATGCTCACATGAAGAAATTTTTTATCAAAGTCTAGTGTTGATTCAATAAAATATGAGAATATTCTAGCCTCCCGGAATGTGATATCTGACACAAGTCAACCAAGGAAGAAAATACGCTCAGCAGCAGCCCAATTATCCTTCCGAAACTAAATATCACCACTTCCCACCACCCACCAAGACTTCTCATCCCATTAATCCATGAGGTCATCCATGTGACTTTCTAGTCTCGACAATCTCCTAGGATTCTCTCCCCAATAAATCCAATCACCACCATACTTACCACACATGAACCTCGCCTAAAATGTCCATCCTTCACAAATTTCCTAGACTTTGTTACCCTACAAGGATAGAATAGACCATTGAACACTTAATAGGTTGGAGTTTCCAATTTCAATTAGATTCACCAGCCACTCCCACGCAACCCAATGACATCTATTGGATTGCTTGAAATCCCAAATAAAATAATCCAGAATCTTCCCAATAAGGTTTATGGTCCCCTTATGTGGTTTAATAACCACCATATAATGTATAGGGGTAGAGGAATAGAGGATATTAATCAAGGTGATCCTTCCTCTGAAATATAGGAGGTGATTAATCTATGTAAGGACCACCCTCGTGATTTTGTTAATAATACTATTGAACATAGTATTTTTAACTTAGACACATGATATTGTAACTCGAAGATAGACCATCATTAAGGATCTCCTGGGAAACCCAAGACTATCCTGTATACACATAATTCTCTTGACCAATCACATTCTGGTAAAAAACTCAATGCTTTTACTTTTTTGATCTACATCCCACTCCATGAACCATAAGACTCCATAATTATAATGAATATATTAATATACCTTTTCCTAACATTTATAAAGAATAAGGAATCATCAACAATTATCAAATGGGAGATGATATGGGTCCCTTCCCTAGTCTTGAAATGATAAATCAACCCTTCATCTGTATGGCACTAAATATTCCCGTAGAGAACTTCATGTCAAAGAATAAAAATACATGGAGATATCATATCTCATAATCAAAGCACCCATACCGATTAGAAGAATCCAAACACCTAACTAAAAATATAAATGAAAATCCATTAAGATTCATTGATCCTAAATAATATATCACATGTCCAATTTGAGAATCCAAAGTGTCTCGTAGCCTTGAGGATGAAACTCTATTCCATCTTATTATATTATTTATCCATGTCCAGATTTTCTATTATAATGTTCCCCACAACCTTTTTTTATGATTGGTAACCATCTCATTGGTGATACCAATAGCCCCTTCGAAACACTTACCCTTAATGATGTTGTGTTGTTCTTCATATATTAGCCTTTTTCATACATAAATGATAATAAAAAATAATTAAGAAAGAGAACCTCAATATTTTCCCATATCAAACTGATTATAAATCACCCATAAAATAATAATGATTGTATCACTACAACATATCTCTGGTGGATTATATATAAAATAAAGGTATGTTATCATTGATGAATATAAATAATATAAAAAAATCATTAACAACATTCTTAATGAGAATATTATTTTCAATAAGAAAATAACTTTTAAAAACTATAAATAACTAAAATGATAGGAAAATAATTTTCATTAAAAATAACCATTTAAACTAATAATGGATGCTTCAATTAAATTATTGGTCATAAAAATAAAATTTTTTGTTCAAGAAGAGTAGGTTAAAAACTAAAATTCATTTCACATTTTTGTAAAAAATGTACCTATCTTGGAACATAATATGAACATTCCTTTGCAAAAAATTAAATATAATATAATGTGTAAAAATTAATTTAAAATTCATAGTAAATTATTTTTGAAAACATATTTAGATAAAATGGATATGGATGGAAAATGAATATCAACCAAAGATATAAATGAAGTATTGTTTTATTAAAAAACACTTAAATAATTTTATGTTAAAATTATAAGAAAATTTTACTATTACTTGAGGAATTTATGAAGAATGAGAAGATAATAAAATTAAATGGGGTTTTTAGACACTTATTAATTAATTTACTTCAATATAAATTAAATTATAAATAATCCCAATTAAAATGAGATTGAAATATAATCTCTTAAAACATTGGTATATTTTTAATCATAAAATATATAAATGGAATAATATCAAATTAAGAATTAAATACCGTGATTTAAAAAAGATTCAGGATATAACAAGTCAAGGTAAAATTAGATACTTGTCCTAAAATAATATAGGTGTATAAAAATACATATGTATAAAAAAATACTATTCAAGATGATAATCCCATACATTAATAATATAATTAAAGTGGGAATTAATGATTAATATTTAAAGGAACTATCATGGGAACCCACAAATGATTAGTGGTTTTTGGGTATATAGGTGCAGTAGAGTGGCTGACGAAGGTCATTTGTCAAAGGACGAAGTATATTAAAACAACTTCTTAATGGTATTCTAAAAATAAAATAGAGTTGAATTAAACCACTACTTTAAAGGATGGGGTTTTTTTATTTTTTATAAAACATTAATAAGTTATCTAGAAGAATATTTCATTTTTTTGTATTTAATTTTGAAATGACGTTTGATTAAAAAGACGGAAGAAGAAGATATTTTTTTATAAAATATTTTAAAAGGAATAATCAATCTAACTCTACCTCTTTATTTACATATTAATATTTATAATTAAAATCAATATCTAATTAATTATTATCCCCTAATTTTTTTACCCCCGAACCCAACGAGAGTTAACATAGCCACAATGATGAAATTACTTAAACCCTTGGCTAGCTTCAGAACATGCAATCACATCACCCTGCATTGATTCTTTTTCTAAGGTTAGCATATGGTCTATGGTTAATTAGATCACATATAAATTATTTAAATTATGTTTAATTTTGTTTAGGGATTATAATTTAACTCTACAAATTTCTCTTGTGTGGTATTATATTACCGATTCAGATCGCCCTCTCAAAATTTACTCAAAATATCGACCTCACGTGTTTTTGTGTTAATTGTTCATTTGATTTCTTAGTTTCTTATAATTTTAAAAAACAATTCATGTATCATATTAAGTGAATTATAGTAGTTTAATGATTCAAAATAATTAAATGGATAGGGTAGAAGATAGATCGACCATTAAAATAACTACTCTTCCATGGGAGGTGTGGTCATCGTGGAGACGTTTTTCATGTCAAAGCATTGAAATGGTAGAACCCAATATATTCTACACTCTTGATTCCAACCCAATTCAAAAGATTAATATAATAAAAAAATGGAATAATACATAATATTAATTGAAGAAAAATTCAAGATATAAACACGAATGAAATGAAATAAAAGAGGAGGTGGGAGAGAAGAGCATTTTTGGAAGAGATGTTTGCACAAATACTTCCTTCATCCAAGAGTTTTGAGGGGCTCCAAAGTGAAAACAATTTGGTCACAGAATTCCAAATCGTCGACTAGCCCTTCCAAAGAGTGAAAACACCCTTTAAATAGAGTTTGTGAGGGCTAGGGTTACATAACATTTTATTTGTGAAATAAAAACTCAGACAAATATTTTATTCCATGTTGCACCGCATAGTTGACCTCTAAAATCCATGAACTGGCCGTAATTCAAGGATATTGACTTTTTTCTGATTATGTTCCCGATCTTTCCTCCAAATTTGGGATCCATCAAAGTTTGGATGAAGAAGATACGGCCTAAATAGTGATGTGGTGTCTAACCTGGATGGTTCTATCCTACATTATCTTCATGGCCCATTTAATCCACTCAAATTCATGATCCATCTCCCATGTACTAAATATAATTTTTACCCATTAATTCAGGAACATAGCTACTATATTTTATGTCAAAATTGTTTACTTAACAATATTTATACCCGAAATACTATAGTGAATTTTAAAAAGGTAAAACCTTGTTTTTCATCAAATTTGAAAATGAATTATATAATCCAAAAATATTTCATAATTGATCATATTTAGCATAATGTGATGAAATTATATCATTTATTATCAATAAAATATTCATCAAAATTGTGTTCTATCAACTCCCCCACACTTACCCTTCTACACTCCTGGGAAGAACCTCATATCAAGTAATCATAAATATGAAATCAAAACAAATTTTAAAACACATATCATTGAGATCCAACAAATCCACACCAAGAAACAAAAGATATCATGACCCATAAAAAATTTATTTCAAGTTCTCCATTTATATCATTAAATATATTCACACTTTATTTATCCTCCCATTCACAATACACTTACCTCAATTGAATTTTCTCTTATCACCCAAATGTAAATTTTTAGCAATGTATTTTTCATCCAAACTCATACCAGGGTCAATATATGATTGATAAATTCCTACATCGCCACTCGATGTGAGTCAGTGACATATTTTTATCATGAGGACTTTTTAGGGTTGTTCTATGGGTTTTGGTTGGTAGGAATAAGATGTGAAAAATTATGAGGCTGAATGAGGAGGCATTGGCCCTTTTTGAAGCAAAATTGCAGTAATCTAATTTTCATTTTAATATGGTCTCCTTCTCAATCCCCATAGCATCGATTCATGTTCATCACCATGAAAATTAAAGGGATTTGCACAAAATTATACAATTCAGTAGTAAAAATGTCAATCTTCTCAAACATGACATTCTTTAAAGCTCTAGATAGGCACAAATTTATCTGTTTATTAGAAGCTCTATAAAGGCATAACTTCACTTATCATGAAAGATCCAGAAAAAGAAAAACTTACAATATGATGATTTTCATTACAGAAAACACATCTATTCTGAATGTATTTTTCCACCCAAATTATCATAGAATGTGGTTTCACATGACAAGGTAGCTTCCCCCACACTGATGTTCAACTAGATTATGCAATTTCACATCAGTAGTTGGTTGTATAGTGAAAATTGTATTGTAATGTTGCTAACCTAACAAGTTTTTAATGGATTCTAAGGTATATAAGGATTAAATGTTCAATTAATTCCATTATAACAAAAATATTCTTTGAAATAGGGGCTTGAATACCAAACAAATTACTCAATCATTTAAATATAAGTACCTCAAACCCTCATGTTTTGACATGAATAAATCAAATTTTGGTTAAATCAAACATGGTTTGGTTCTCTAAAAAAGTTAGTTAATGTAAAGAATATGAAATTAATGGTTCAAAATCCTCACAGGAAAGTGATTTCAAAAATAAAGATGGTGAGATGTGTCACGGTATTCAAAACACAGTGTACTTTTAAAAAAATTACTAAATATTTGAACATGAAACAAAGTCATTTTCAGCATTCATTTAAGCTCAATTTCAGGGGATAAATTGTTTCCCTTATTGATATTGATTTCAAAATTGGCGATGAGAATCATTTCATCTCTAATGATTAAAAAACACACAAAAATTGAAAATTAAACACACAAATTGTGAAAAAAACACAAATTTTTTTAAAACAGGAACAAAATTGATATTACTAAACAAAAAGTTTCCCTCCCCCAAACTTAACATATTTGATTGTCCTCAATGTGAACCCATGAGATGATATATACACATGAGATGTATAATTTAATGTGGAAAAAGAATAAAAAAAGTTAAAGGGTTAGGAATAGCCTGATATGCTCAAGTGATGATGGGGTCATGCAGTGTGATAAAATACACTGCATCAGTAGGAAGTCTATCAATATATCTCTTCAAATGTTTCCAACTGACTATAAATCTCCTTCTTGTGTCCTCTTGTCTGATATCCACTACACCATAAGGAAAAGCATTAGTCACAACATACGGACCTAACCACCTAGAATTCAACTTAATAGGCATCAGCTTCAGTCGTGAACTGTAGAGAAGGACTTTCTCTCAAACATGAAAATACATTTCTTGGATCATTTGGTCATGATATTATTTGTATCTTTCCTTATAGAGCCTTGATTTCTCATATTAAGAAAATAAAATCTCCTCAAGCTCTTGAATTTGCATCTTCCTTTGGATACAAGCTTGGTCCAAATCCATGATTAATTTCAATATAGCCCAATAAGCTCAATGCTCAACATCCAAAGAGAGAAGGAATGCTTTCCCAAAAACAATCCAAAATGGGGACATACCGATTGGAGTTTTGTATGTTGTCCTATATTCCCTTAGTTCATCATCCAAGCGCTTTCACCAATTCTTCCTATTTGGCTACATGGTTTTCTCCAAAATCTGTTTCAACTCACGATTTGAAACCTCTGCCTGGCCACTTTTTTGGGGGTGGTATGGTGTTGATGTTTTGTCTGTCACCCCATACTTACAAAGGAGGGAAGAAAAACTCCGATTGTGGAATTGTGTCCCTTGGTCACTGATGATGGCTTTCGCTACTCCAAACCTGGAAAAAACTTGCACTTTGACAAAGTCCACAACAAAATGAGAATCATCAGTCCTGGTGGCCTTAGCCTCCACCCATTTACTCACATATTCAACATAAAAAAAATATAGGAAAAAAATGAACTACGAAATGGTCTAATAAAATCTATTCCCCATACATCAAAAATTTTACAGAATGGTATGGGTAGTTGGGGAATCTCGTGTCTCCTAGAAATGATTTCTATGTGTTGGAAACAAGAGCACAACATACTATACACATGAAAATGATGGAGTATGCTTGGCCAATATAATCCGGGATCTAAAACATTCCTAGCTATTTGTTGATGTCCAAAGTGTCCACCACAAGCAAGTGTATGACAGAATTGTTGAACAGAACAAAACTCATGATCAGGAACACACCTCATAATACCTAGGTCACTACACATGCGCTAGAAGTATGGATCATCCCAAACATAAAATATTGACTCACTCTTTAATTTTTGAACTTGATTTTTCTTTAAATTTTCCTATATTTCAGAGGAAACAAGGTAGTTTACAAAATCTTCATACTAAGGATCTGTACCTGAGATGGAATAAAGATGCTCATCGGGGAAAGTGTCATGAAGTGGTACCTGGTCCAAGGTGTCATCCTATAGTGTGTGAGTAAGTCTAATCATGTGGTCTTCCACCATGTTTTCTGACCCCTCTCTATCCTTTATCTAAATGTCAGATTATTGAAGAAGTAGCATCCATCAAATTAGCCTGGGATTTGCGTCTGGCTTCTTCAAGAGGTACATCAGAGCTGCATGGTAAGAAAAAACAGTAACATTAGATCCCAATAAATATGAGAAAAATTTATCTAATGTGAATATAAGAGTTATAAGCTCTTTTTTCATGGTTGTGTAGTTTAATTGGTCTGAATGCAGTGTCCTCGATTAATAGGAAATCACATGTGAATGTCCATCCACCCTCTGAGATAAGTCATATCCAACCGCAAAGTTGGAGGTGTCACACATAAGCTCAAAAAGAATTCCCACCATTGGGGTTATTTGATCGGTGGAGTGGTCAACCACTTCTTTAGCTCATCAAATGAAGTTCTGCAAGAATCATTACAGAAAAAATAAAAATCCTTTTGAAGTTATCATGGAATTGGAAGTGGAATCATACTAAAATATTTGATGAAGCGCCGATAAAATCTTGCAGTCCATATGAATGATCTAACATTACACACACATGATGGATATGGTAATGATGAGATAATGTGTACCTTAGATCTATAATCCTCTATCCCATGTTTTGAGACTACTTTCCCAAAGACAATGCCATGCACTAACATGAAATGAAACTTTTAATAGTTCAAGACCAGATTCTTCTCAACACAACGATTCAACACCATTCCCAAACTACTTACACATTCATAAAATTAAGAACCATAGACTGAAAAATAATCCATGAATTTTTTTCATGAAGGTCTCAATAAAATCTGAAAAAACTCACCATGAATCTCTAGAAGGTACCTGGGGTGTTGCAAAGTCCAAATGGATTCCTTCTGTAGGGAAATGTGCAAAATGGATAGGTGAATATAGTCTTCTCCTAATCGTCAGGAGCTATAGGAATCTAAAAATATACATAAAATCCATCCACGATACAATAGTGTGTCTTCTTAGATAGTCTCTCAAGAATCTGATCAATAAATGGGAGGGGTAAAGGGTATTTGTGAGTGGAATGGTTTAGTCTCTTATAATCAATACACACACGCCAACTGTTTTGTACCCTCATCAGAACTAACTCATATTTATAATTTTTTACAACTGTAACAACAATTTTATTAGGCACAACCTGAATAGGACTCACACACTAGAAATCTGAAATGGGATATATTATACCTACCCCGTGAAAATTTTCAACCATTTTTTTAACAACATCCAAAAGAGTTAGATTGAGTCTCTTTTGTGGTTGCCTAACTAGTTAATCCCCATCCTCCAAAAAAATACTATGCATGAAATGGAGGGGATATAACTGATATGTTAGCCAAGGTCCACCCAATTTCCTTGATGTTATCCCTAAAAATATTCAAATGTTTTTCATCATGTTAAAATGGGATATTGTTAACAATGACAACATGTAATTTATCACCACATAACAAGTATGAGTATTTGAGATTTGGTGGAAATGACTTGAGTTCCAGTGTAGTGGGTTGGTGTATGGATAGAGACATAGAAGGAACTGGAATATGTGAACAAAGAGAATCATTATCAGAATATACATCATCAAAATCAATGAAGAAATCATCAAATCCATCAGCATACTCAATAGCCATTAAATAATTAGAGTTTACATGATCAAAATCAGAATATGATTCCTTTTAAAAATCAAATGTAAGAGAGTATTGTCCATTATAAATATGTGTGGAAGTACTCTCAGAAATCAAACTAGAACCAATACTCATAATCTCCAAAAGCACAGAACAATCAAATTTCAGGGGGTTTTTATTTGGTGGTTCAAATGGTTGATAAAAAATGTAGAATGGTCCTATGAGGGGTACTTCTTGGAATCCATAACATTAAATATCACAACTTCATCCCCACATTCCTTGGAAATTGTAACCTCAATTAAATTTATGATAGTTTTTGTAGTTTTGAGGAAGGTTCTACCTAATATAATGGGAGAATGAGAACATACATGATCATCCTCCATGTTAAGCATGTAGAAGTCTGCTGGAAAGATCATGTCTCTTACCCGGACAATTACAACCTCAAGGACTCCCACTAGATATGTTGTATCTCTATTTTCCAACTACACCACTACTCTCATCAGTTTCATCTCAGCAACCTGCAAAGAAGAGAATATAGAGTGAGGAATCACATTTATGGAAGCACCCAAATCACAAAGTGCATCAGAAAAGTACAACTCCCATATGGTGGATGGGATGATGAATGTCCTTGGATCCTTGCACTTTGTTGGCATTGCAAGAGTTGGTGTAATGAGTGCTGACATATTCCTTCCAAGATTGATCCTTACATTTCCCTTGATCCCTATTCGATTGTTACAATGTTCATTTAAGATTTTTTCATACCTTGGAATTTTATTGATGGATTGAAGTAAAGAGATGTTGATCTCCACATGCTTTAATGTATCAAAAAATAATTTTTTGCATCGCCTATTCAGCCATCTTCTTTGTTTGTAAAACTCTATTTTTAAATGGAAGGGGTTTAAGAGAAACATCATCAATCTTTTTCTTACCTTTATCATTATCATTTGATGGATCATCAGTTGGTATGAAATGATAATTCTCCGAATTTTAGGTGAATTCAGGTAGAACAATATGTGCAAATGAATAAGTTGTTTGCTTCCCACTTCTCAATGTGATGGAACTGACATTCCCGGTGGGATTTGGAGTAGGTTGGGAGGATAGATTTCCAGAAATCATAATTACCTGTTCATGGAGGGTAGTGGCAATCTAGCTCATTTGAGTCTTCAACTCCCTCAACTACGAACCCTGACTCTTCATCTCTTTTTGATGATTAAGAACAGTTTTTTTCACAAGGTCATCAGTGATAGAATCTACCATGGGTGTGGGATTCCCATGTTGCTAGCTTGTTGATGCTTGGGCTTCAAATCTCCTTTGGGGTTGCTAGAAACCCTAGTGGTAAGGTGGAGGATGCTGGAAGTTTTGAAGAAAAGGGGGCCTTTGTTGTTGTTTAGAGCCATACCTCATGTCTGATTGATCCTTACACACTTGGTTGTATGTTGGAGAAAATGAATAAAACTACTTTTGGGGGTATGTTTGTTTTTTCTAGTGATATGGTCTGCCTGGGAATACTGCTGTGTAATCCTCTGTCTCTTCTAGTTGTGGGAAACCGTCAGTTGGGTGGCTTGTCTCAGTGAAAATGCCACAAGGCCTTGAAGGAGGGGGTTGGGATGTCTTTTTTTCTAAAGCAATATTCCTCACCATAGTTTTCAATTCTTCTAACATGGTATCTATCAAATGACTCTCAAGAGAAGAAGGACTTACCTGATGTACTCCCCTGACATGTGGTGTACCACGATCGCCAAATTGTTGAATGTTTTGGGCCATTTTTTCAATCAAAACATGTGCAGATACTAGTGTCATGTCCACCAATACTCTTCAAGTGCGACATACACCATTCTTCTCTCCATAGGTGTCAGTC
Organism: Viscum album; assembly: GCA_963277665.1. Taxonomy (NCBI): domain Eukaryota; kingdom Viridiplantae; phylum Streptophyta; class Magnoliopsida; order Santalales; family Viscaceae; genus Viscum; species Viscum album. The sequence goes on from OY728143.1 coordinate 231,067,327, forward strand.
CTTCATTGAATTATTGTATGGGGAGTTGCTCTCTGATTTGGTGATGTAGGAAGCTTGCACAAAACTTCTTGAATCGCTCCCATTACTCATATAATGACTCACCTTGGGATTGATTAATCCCTGATATCTCCATACAAATGGAATTTGTCTTTGATTCTAGAGAAAATCTCCGCAAGAAAAAATGATTCAAATCGTTCCAACAAGTTACATCTTTAGGTTGTAAATAATACATCCAGTTTTTCGCAGCTCCGCCAGGTGAGAATGAGAATGATCTTAGTTTGATTTGATCATCAGAAACATTTCTGGGTTTAAGTGTTGATCTAAACACATTAAATTATTTCAAATTTTTATTTGGATCGTCACCATATAATCTATGATACTTTGGAAGAAGATTAATTAATCCATATTTCAGTTCAATGTCTGATTCGAGATTCGGGTATGCAATAAAATTTGGTTGATAGTTAATATCGGGTGCAGCCAATTATTGAATAGTTCTATTAATTTAATTTCCATTACTTTCAGCCATTTTTTCTTGTTTTATGTTGGAATTAGAACTTTTCTCATTGTCAATCTTCTTGGAGTGGAGAAATTCCCCAACAGTTTGAATGTTGAAATTTTCCGTAGATTGATAATGTCTGATTCGATCCCTAAGGTTTCATTCAATCTATTGGTCAAGATATAAGAGATCATTAGGATTATTTCATTTCCTAAATAAAATAAAAATTAAAACAAAGAAAGTTGATTATAGTAAAATAAAAATATGAAGTTTGAGTTGATGATCCAAAAATAAGTAGTAAAAAATAAATGAAGAAGAAAAAAAATCAGATTGGGTAATGAAGGAAGAAAGAAGAGAGAAAGAGAATAAAATGTAAAATAAAATAAATAACTCTAATTGGTTGAAATATTTACTTTCCTCCCCAGAAATGGAACATATTTTAATGTCATTATCGTGGGTGTCCTAAAATGATTAGTGGTTTATGGGTACTTAGGTGCAGTAGAGTGGTTGGGCAAGGTCGTCTCTCAAAGGAGGAAGTAAATTAAAAAAACTTCTTAAAGGTATTATAAAAATAAAATAGAATTTAATTAAAAAACTAATTGAAAGGAAGGGGGTTTGTTTATCGTTTTTAAAACTTTCTAATGTTTTCTGGAAGAATATTTGATTTTCTTTTAATTTGGAAATGAAGTTTGATTAAAAAGACGCAACAAGAAGATGTTTTTTATGAAATATATTAAACAGAGTAATCGATATAACTCTACCTCTTAATTTAATTATTAATAATTATCATTTAAATAAATATACACTTAATTATGATCCCCTAATTTTTTTAACCCTCGAACCCTAAAAGAGTTAACTTATCCACAAAGATGAAATTAATTAAACCCTAGGGTAGCTTCGGAACATGCAATCGCAGCACCCTGCTTTGATTTTGGTTTTATGGTTATCTTATGGACTGTGGTTAATTAGAGCACCTATCTATTCTGGAAAAGATGATGAATTGTGTTTATGGATTATATTTGAACTCTACAAATTTATCATGTGTGTTCTAATATTACCGATTAAGATCATGCTCTCACAATTTAAACCAAATCTCGACCTCGCATGTTTTTGTGTTAGTTGTTCAATTGCATGCATAGTTTCTTATAATTTAAAAAAACAATTCATGTATCATATTATGTGAATTAATGTAGCTCAATTATTCAAAATAATTAAATGAATAAGGTAGAAAATAGATCAATCGTTAAGAAAACTACTCTTCCATGGGCGATGTGGTCATCGATGATACATTTTCAATGAGCAAGGATTGAAAGGGTAGAACCCAATATCATCACCAGTATTGATTCCAACACAATTAGGAAGATTAATAGAAGAAAAAAATGAAGAAAAACAAAGATTAGTTGAAGAAAAATTCATGAAACAAACATGAAAGAAAATAAATATAAAGATGATGTGGGAAAGGAGAGCCTTTTTGGAAGAGATGTTTTCACAAATCATTACATCATCCAAGAGTTTTGAGGGGGTCCCCAGAGACAACCTTTTGTCCAAACCATCCCAAGTCCTCTAAAAGCCCTACCGAAGAGTGAAAACCCCCTTTAAATTATGTTTGTGAGGGTTAGGGTTACGTATATTTGTATGTGTGAAATGAAAACTCGGACAAATATTTTATTCCATGTTTCACTACATAGTTTACCTCTGAAAGGATTGAATTGGATGGCCTTATAGAATAATTATTTGTTCCTAATTATGTTCCTGAGCTTCTCTCAAAATTTGGACTCAATCCAATTTTGGATGAATACAATACGACCCAAATAGTGATGTGGTGTCTAATCTAGATGATTCTGTCCAACATTGTATTCATTGCCCATTTACTCCACTCAAATGCACGATCCAACTCCCATGTCCTAAATATAATTGTAGACCATTTAATCAGGATCATTGAAACAAAATTTTATGTCAAAATAGTTTACATAACAATATTTGTGTGGGAAATACTACAGTAAATTTTGAAAAGGTAAAACTGTATTTTCATCAAAATTCGAAATGAATGATATAATCTCAAATATAACGTAATTGATCATATTTAGAATAATTTGAGGAAATTATATCATTTAATCTAAATATAGTATTCAATAAAATTGGGTTTGATCAAATATATTATGTGCATCAAATGTACATTCATATAAAAATATTGTAAATGTAACATAACATAACCAAATTTCATTACACACATAATCTAAAGTCAACAAAGAAGTAATATTACTCAATGAAAAAAAATGAGTGATGAAATTCATTACCAAATACTAATTATAAATTAAAATCCCCTTGGAAACTATAATTTAATGTAAATATAAAAATACCATGAATTTGGGTGGATTAATGATATTATATATAAATGGGGAAGTACATACACCATATATATTAAATTAGGTGCATAAAATTATAATATGACTCATTGAAATGAAAATGAGACAAAATATCTTATCTCACACTTATTTATGGTTAAACTCACTTTATCCTTTGGTATAATGGTTTTAATAATGTAATTAACTTATAAAATGACCATATTAATATCATATATTTTCTTTCTATAACCTCTTATCTCATGTTCATTAATAATCATTCATTATAACCATTGTTTTGGGTGTTAATTTCTTTGTTTTCTTTTGATTGTTTTACATGAATGTTCTAATTGTTGACTATATTATATAGTTCCATCATATACCGAATGATATTTATGTTATAAATATAATTTTCTTCATTATATTCATTTTTATAATCATTATTTAAATTTTACAATGGATAATGGATTGCATCCCTTCATGAAGACTGTAGGCCATACGTATGAATGAGAACAAATATAATTTTCTTAATGAATGAATGTGTAATAAAGTGGATGAGATTTTGATATTATAGAATAAATAACATGTCATATAAAACACATATATTCATTAATTTTATACTTATTTCCGTCTCTGTAAAATGTATGTGAAAAATTAATCATATCACTTTGTGAGATGGAAGTCATCCGTACACACAAATGAAGTTATCATATTTTAAAGATAATGGAATGTAAGAAGTTATATCAGATATTAAAATTAAAAAAGTTTAATTATATCAAAAATAATATATATATATATATATATATAAACATTAAATCCATTATTATATTCATCTGTGAGAGGTGTTGATGGAAAATGAACAACATTGATTCTTAAGGGGTGCTTTTTCGTACACACAATCGATGATTTATTTTTTATTATTTTATCGAAGAGGGGATGGATATTGGTAATTAAATTATAATATTAAAATCTTATTATATGTTATATATTGGTGATATTATATTTTTATACTTAAGACATAATTAATGGTTGTAAAAGATGAAATAAAAATTCAGAGCTTCGTTAAGACGATTGCCTTCTCTTAGAGAAACCTCCTTTAGATATCCACATAAGAACACTAAGGTTGGTATTTTTGGAATACCAAAATCTCTATAATGTGACTAAGTCTATTGGGAGATATGTTTTAAGAGTTTTATTGATCCAAATGGCTTGATAGGAGTGAATATTTTAGTGGAGGGAGTACCCATTAATAATTGACGAGGAGTGTCATTTTTGTATATACCAAAAACTATTCAATAATGGAATGTCACTTTCATGAAATGTGCATTAATAATTGATAAATAATTTATTTGATAGATTCTATAGTAAATCCACTCCTTATACACATAAAAATAATTATCTTCTATACATTATATTCTATTATCCACTATGTTTACTTAATTTCACAATTTTATTTTTCACTACAGTAACTAGATTTTTATCCTAGGTAATTATACCATTAAGGAGAAAATAAAATGAGAATTATTAGATATTTTTTAACCAAAAGTTAAACATTTTTATTTCAATTTATAAAATTAACATAATATATGTGAGGAAAATTAATTTTAAAGCAAGCATGTTTAACATTAATACCCTTTTTTAACCCTAATCGGGGTAAATAAATTTTACGATCTTCACTAATTATTATACCCAATATTAAGTTAATTTTATTATATTACATTAATTTTTCAGATTAATAATATGTTATAAAATATATGAAATTAAATTTGCATAATTATTATAATATATTTCAAAATAATCCTACAAACCGTGTCAAAAAACATTTTTTTTAAATGAGTTTTGCATGCATAAGATAACCTTAAATTAACAATATTACTAGTGATCATTGTTTATGAATTTTAACTCATATAGTTTGATATATATAAAATACTAATATTATTTAAATATATATTTTTTATTTTTTATTTTAATTAGTTCAGATGGAGGATCATTGTGAATTGAAAAAAATAGAAAAATGCACTTTTTAACCAAAAAAATAAACATATCCTAAAATTGTGTATGAAGATGATTCAAATTCAATTAGGTATTTAAATCAAAATAATTAATAATTTTTTAATTCTAAATCAAATTTATAGCATAATTTTAATTTTATATTATATAATTCTTTAATAAAAATACAGTTTTATATAAATTAGTATAATCCACTATTTACATTAATTTATATATTTCAGAAAAAAATAAAAAACACCATAAAAAATAAATTTGGTTTTCTAATTTGAAATATTGTATTTTTTTTAAAAATAAATTTTCTCAAATTTGGATATTTTAATTATAAAATTCCAAATAATACCATTTTTTAAGAAAATGTATTATGAATCATAAAATGACTTCACCAAAAATTCGAGTGATTATTTACATGAATTTATCAATAAATTTTTACTGATTAAAACCTATATATATATATATTATGATTTGGTTAGCCCTATTCATACACACCAATACAACGACTAGGTTATAATGATCATATTTAAAAAATATATTATATGGTTCATTTATGCTTAGTGTTACATATCAAATAAGATACCAAACACAATATTACTATTTTAAAATTTTAGTGTTTCCTGAACAAAAAGATATCAAAGACATAAAAAATTATTTAAAAGAAATAAATTCTATAATATTGTGGATTTATAGAAAATGCATGAATGGATTATGATTATGTGATGGGTGTGTCTATGGTTATATATCTCACAATTGAATTGAAAAAAGATGTATGTATCATGGGATAATAAGGACTAGAATGTAGATTGAATCTAGTAATGTAAGTGAATTTATCCTCTAGAATTGTATTGGGTGTGAACTATGACTATAGATATGATGGAAGGGGGAGTGAACCCAATAAACTATGATTGTCATGGTAGTGATCCTTTACTAAGGAAATGATTTTTCATGTTTATGTGAATGACATATATAAATATAATTTTCCAATAATGGGATTTAACGGATCATGTTCCTTGATTCCTTTATGATTCATGTCTTATGAACTATCAATCTTTATTCCATAGCTCAATATAGTTATATATGATTTATTTGGTATTGTATTGAAATTGTATTATCAAGTTATCATTATATTATGCTCATGTTATGTTTATGTGATCATTGATATATCAGTTCTTTACCCCTATTTATCTTCAAAGTTAACTATTTCTTAATTTTCCTTTTCCTAGGTTATGAAAAAAGTTTATGATTATGATATATCTTGTAAGGGTTAATGTTATGATGAACTTAGTGGGATATGATTTATATCTCTTATGAATAAGATGTTTATATATCCACTTTTTCAATGACACTACACTAGTATAATTATTCTATAGATCTCAATGTTATGTAATTAATATACATCTAATATAATGTTATATTTCTGTGAGAAAAGTATGGGTGTTTATACATGATGTACTCAGGGGATATCATGCGTGAGTGTAATTTGATAAGATATGTCCCTAGTGTGATCATGGATCTTGAGGGTACTGATATACCTAATGCACATATTCTCCTTCCCCCCTCCAAATATCATAATTTCATTCCAAGGTTATATTTGATGGAATACCTTGTCACAAACTTCAAACTCTATATCAAATCAATTATTATCTTCATAACTGTTATATTTTCATTGAATTTTTTAGACATTCACTTTAATTTCTTGGAAAATGTTACGTCATATTAACTTCCCTTGTCCAACTCCATCCTAGTATATTTGAGTTCTACATCTCTTCACATACTGAGCATCATATGGTTCCATCTTAATTCTTGATTGGAAACTATTTTAATATGAGAACCATAATAGGGGGAGGTGCTAAACCCAAAATACTTGTAAATCAATTAAAAATGTCATAGTTTATCCTCTAGTGTTTTAATTTTCTTCTTTTATAGACAATCTATATAAGGATGATTCATAGTATTAATAAATAGATCTATCTCTAATGGTTTCTAAGGACTTCTCTTGAATCTCAAGGTAATCCTCGGAACCAAATTGGATACAATATAAAGTGGTACTCCACGAAATCTTATTATGGACCTTATTTATATCTAGTTGAGTAAGTCAAGTGAAAAATATTGTTTCATGGAAACAAAATGTGCTTAATTTTGAAGGGAATCGACAAGAATTCAAATAGAATTATAGTATATTGACATCTTGGGGTGTCCTAAGATGAGACCCATAATGATGTTTTCCCATTTATATACTCTTATGAGTAATGGTTGCAACATTCCCATAGAATTTATTTTTTTAACACTTACATTTTGACATACTATGTTTCAAGATACATATTATATAATTTCACTATTGAAATTACCATACAAGATATTTTAATTTATATCTCTATACCACTATGTGCTTCCCAAATGAGTTGAGAAGGATAGTCTCTGAGATTCATCCAAAAGTTCCCTCTTTTGTTCTGATTTTGATGGGACAAGTTAGACCCCCTAAATTTTTAAGTATTTCCTTTTAAATAAACTTTATGTATTTGGTTTTCTTTTTTTATATGAAACATTATGTTTAAACAAATAGCGATATACTATGATTATTATTTAAATGGTATCATTATAAAATATCTATTAAAGTAGTAGTATGAATACGAACAACCAAATTATTAAAAATATATATAAATAATTTTTTTTTTCAAATTTATTTATTAATGTATAATAAATAAGTACTCAATGTTCAATAATGTAATTTTAGGCTTCAAAAATAATTTTTCATCAAAAATGATTTTTATTTCATTTTATGCTAATTTTTTTCAATTTATTACACATTAAAAAATTTATTTAATATAATATATATAATTTTTTAAAACACCATATCAAAATAATCTAAAGTTGAAATTTCATTATTTTTTTGAAATGATGTATTTACTTGTTAATAGTGAAAAATTACATATTTTATAGAAAACCATCTTTTCTATCTTAGAATTTAAAATAACCCATTTTATTTAATTGTTCATAAAATTTAATAAATTAATTTTGATTAAATATGGACCACTTAATGTCATTTGAATTGAAATTTTTCTTAATTTTGGAATAAAAACTATTTTTTACTTAAATGTGTGTTTTTCTCGAAAAAAGTTTCTTCGTTTCTTTTTAAAAGTTCATTTTAAAATGAATTTATTAAACTTAATATAAGTTGAATCAATTAAAATGAAATTACATATTCATAATAATAATAATTAATTTAATTTAATAAGGTCAACATAATTTTTAATAATAATTATTAGTAAAAATTTATCAACATGTTAAAAGTGTAAATCAAGGTGACCAAAATTAAAAATAAGTTATTATGGAAAAATATTTTTTTTCTAATTCATATTAGAGGAATCTATTTTGATAAATATCACTATATAATCAATGTTAAATTTTTTATTGAAAACCATTCCATTAAATATGACATAATAATATTTTATTTCTTAAAAATATTCAAGGAGTGTCCCTTCCCACCACATATAAATGAGAAAATTCTCTATAATTTTCTTTACACCATATTGAGAAACCTAGATCCACCAATACCATTAAAATTACATTATAAACTCTCTAATCCTCCAATTAAAGGTAATTTTTCTTAAAATACCATTCCAAGGGTCATTAATATGTGATCTGAATGAGGTTTATTGAAGAAAGGGTAAGCATATTACCCTACATCATTAAATTTATTTGTTATTATAGAATGTTTAAATCTAATTTATTCCACATGAAATAGTAAAGCAATATCCAAAATATAAAAAAAACTATCATGATTTTGGAACTACAATAATACACCCTCCTTTCTAACCAATGGCATATGAACGAATCTATAACACCCCATGGGTTTCTAAAAATAAATTGAAATTCTTGAAATTTTGTTTAAATTAGATATTTATAAGTAGCCTTTAAATATAATTTTATTGCTTATAATGTTTTGAATTTTGAAAAATGATCATCTACAATTGTGTTCAGTATGTTATTTGGAGTCTATTATAACCAACTTGTTTTTCAGTGAATAGTAACATACCCTTATGAATAGTAATATGACCCTAATGAATAGTAATTTGTATTATTATTTTATTTTCTTATGTATTTTAGATAATGAAATCTTGATTAATTTTTCAATGTGACATAAAAATAGTAATAGTTCTTAAATTATTTATTTTTGGATTAATTATGATTTAATTTAAAATTTTAATTAGAAATATTTAGAAATTTACTTTCAAAAAATGGACTAAATTTTTTAATTCTACACATCGATAGATGGTTAGGGTGAATTTTAGGGATTTTTCTGAAACCGTTGATTTTTCAGTGAATAGTAAAAAATACAGTTTCGAGTTTCGGTGTGTTAATGACATCATTAATGATATAATAATGATGTAATTAATCTGGTAGACTTTTTTACAGTAAAATAGGTTATTAGGTGTTCCATGTGCCTTATACCATTGAAAAATACCATCGCCAATCCCTTTGTTTTGCAAATATCTCTAATGAGGTGTCCCTTGAAAATTATTAAAACAATCCCTCAATTTCGCTATAAATACCAACCAATTCCTTCATTAAAATCATTCCAAATTCCTCATAAATGAATCTGTAGCCTCATAACCTCCCTATTAGTCTTCTGAAGGCTTTTTAAAGCCCTCAATGTCTCAACCTTAATGTTCTAGGAGTTACTGTACAAGGTTAGAATATTCTCAATTTCTTTCTTTTTCATTCCAGTTGTCTTTTATGTGGTATAACTTTCATGGTTCCATACCATGTTCTCATTTTATTATTATTATTGATCTATTATATATTATTATCCATTTATGGATGGGTGAACCTTTTTTCGTCTCTTATCAATATTTTCTAAAACCATGTTTTATAGCTGTTAGGCTGCCAAATTTGTGTAATGGATTTCTCAATTATTATTTTATTTTGATTTCCATTCTTTTCTTATAATTTATCCATTTATTATTACCCAAAAGGCATGAAATATCTAGAAATAATTTATATTCTGGATGTTCTCATGTTCATGGAAAATTCATCATTATTATTCTTCTCCTCTCCCACTTATTCAGGGAATAAAAACATTGTCTCTGATGTGTGAAATTACAGACATCGTGGATGTTGTGATTTCAATTTCCATTAATTATTTATAGTCTATTCATGAAAACATTTCTATGGTTTAACCAGGTTATAATATATTTACTATGTCTCATCCATGGTTTTTTAATTCTTTTGTACTTCTGGTTATAATTTATATGACAAAATGAGGGTGTTATTATCAATGAACCACTAAAATGATCTAAACAAACATCATTAATATTTTAACTTATGAATCATCATCAAATAAAAAATCAAAATGATAAATGATATAAATTATGGTACGGGAAATATGTAAATACATTTCCATTCCAATTCTAGAGTTTCACTTCCAATCGACAAGAACATCCATCATGAAACAATCATGGAAATCATGTAAGGAACTAACCCAAAACAGTGCAAGGAACTACATAATAACAATTAAGTGGTGAAAAGTGGTTATTAAATGATCATATAAGATGTTATAAAGATGAAAATGTTTCTGTAAAATACAGATAACACTCTTTTAACTATTATATTGGACTTTTAAACAAGTATAAAGTATGACAAGCCTGAGGTAAGGGAATTCATATCCCGATTTTCATCATTTGGGTTAACCTTATATTAAATTATTGATGTGGAATTTAAATTGTTTTGTGATGAATTATGATTATATTATATTTAATTATGTGTATTTACACATTATATATATATTACATCATCTCTGTTAAGTCACACTCCAATAATGTGATATTTATAAGAAACTTTTCTTTTAAAAACCTGTTTTATAAAATTCAAAAGCAATGTTTCTATGCTATTATTCATGTCGTATGATTATGTTCTGGATCATGGGAATTGTTTATGATTAAGTTTGGGACCTATATTAACCTCCAATTCATTGGTTATGTGTATGTTTGATGTCGGTCGTATGGTTACACCAAGAGTAACTGCGATGGTTACACCAATAGTAAGCTAGTCATGAGGGTTACAAATTATAAGGTAGCCGAGTGGGTTACAAGATTATGTAAGTAGTGCCTCAAGATACCTTAATTCTTCTACTTATGTTCTTATGTATTTTTCATTTCTCATGTTTCAATATGTAATTATATATATAGTGGTGATAAGTATGTCTTTGTAATGTGATTTCATATATTACAAGTATTCGTGGACTAATGTGTTCTTTCATTTTTTTTACATCCCTTATTGAGTTTTTTTCTCATACCTTGATTTAAATGATTTTCACAGGTTAATGGATGTGTAATAAAAAGAAGGAAACAATGTTAAATTTTGAATAATTGTCAAGGAATCATGTCTTAAGTTTTAATGTTTTATATTTTGAAAAAAATGGAATGTGTTTTTATGGCATCCACTTTGTAACAATGTGTAATATTATGGATGTTTTATATCCCAATTCTATAAAGCCCTAAACTTGAAAATATCCTCAATGTAAGAGGATATTTTATCTTTACTAAATTAAAGATTATTTATGTAATACAGTCGGTTCCATATAGTTGGTCTCAGAGGATTTTTTAGATAACTTTAGGGGTTGGGATGATGTTAAAAGAATTGCATAAATGATTATCACTCTATAATTAACATGAAAAGTTATAGTATTAAAATATTTCCAAGTTGATTCTTCTTACATATATTTGATTATAATGATTCTCCATAGAAGGAACATGGATTCTAAAGAGGAGAGGCACCAACAAAATGACATCCTTCTGGTTCTACAGCCCGGAATGGTAGGGATTGGAACCGAGCAGTTTTTGATAGTAATGGATCTACTAATGGAGGAAATAAATGGTGGTGGAATCCATGTATGAGAACAAATAGAGGTACACCAATGGAACATGATAGTAGTGGAACATTTTATGAGACAATACCTTCCTACTTTCAATTGATCTTCTGACCCAGTAGCAACTGATGGATGGATCAAAACGCTTGAAAATATATTCGATGTTATAATATTTTTAAAAAAATCAAAATGTAAGTCTTCCCATTTATCTTTTGGAAGGTGAAGCTGATCAGTGGTGGTCAATGGTAAGGAATTTTAGGGGTAGAGATGATTTTGATGCATTATATTGGGATGAATTTAAAATTCATTTACTTGAAAAATATTTTCCTAATGTGGTGTTACTTATGATGGATAAGAAATTCCTAGAATTGAAGAAAATGGAGGAGGATTTAGTGGCTTTGTATGAAGTAAAATTCACCAGACTGGTGAGGTATACTCCAAATTTTGTTCTGAATATTGATAGAAAAATCAACCGCATTTAGTCATGAATAAAGAAATGGTATCGAAGAGATTTGGCTTCCTGTGAATTCAAAAGTTATGATAAACTTGTCAGATGTTATGAGAGGGTAGATATAGAGTTTGCTAACGATCACGTGCATTTTGGAAATAAGGAGAATAAGTGGTCCAGTTGGAAAGGGATGGGTAAGAATAAACCAAATAAATCTAATGGTAAGAAAATTCAATTTCCAGTTTGATAAAAGTGTGGAAAGAAATACCCTGGGAAATGTCTTGGAAAAACTCAGGAGTGTTTTAAATGTGGTTTTTTGGACATATAGCATGAGATTGCAATGAAAATGATCCTAAGACTAATCCTAATAAGAAAACTGTAAAGTTTTTTAAATGTGGTGAGATGGTTCATTATGCAAAGGTATACCCAAAGAGATATCTTAATGATGCAAAGAAGCCAGAGTAAAAGAAGAAAGGTGTAGTGATATCATTAGTGACTACGTCAGCAGATGTCGGGCCATCAAATAAAATTATATCCGGTACTTTGTTTGTTCACTCTGATATTTGTAATGTTTTGTTTGATACGAGGTCTACACATTCCTCCATCTCTTAGAAATTTTTGTGTAAATTGGGAATATCACCTCAACAAATGATACCTAAACATGTTGTTAACATACCTGGGGAAATATTATAGCAAATAGGAATTAGAAGAATATTTCTATTATCGTCTGTGGAAATACTTTACATGAAAACCTTTTTATTGTACCCTTATTCAAGTTTGATTTTATTCTAGGAATGTATTGGCATTCGGTTTATCATGCTAAGACTGACTATAGATCAATAGAATTTGTTTTTCAGAAAGAGTTTCAATTTTTATACAAGAATGAACCTATATAATTGATAATATATCAGGATGTTTAGAAACCATTGGAAGTTGGAAATGAATTTTATCTTGCTCAAATTGTTAAAAATAGGGGAACTGTTCAGAATAATGATGTTCCAGTGGTAAATGAATACCTTGATGTTTTTTTCCGATGAGATACCCAGTTCCATACCTAATCGAGATGTTGAATTCCCAATTGACATAGTTCCTAATGCTCAACCAATTTCAAAACTGCCGTATCGTATGGCTCAAATAGAACTTTTTAAATTGAAAACTCAGTTTCATGATTTTCTTGATAATGGATTCATTCATCCTAGCACTTCACCATGGGGAGTCCCTCTTTTGTTTGTTAAAAAGAAATATGGTTCCATGAGACTTTGCATTGATTATAGAGATTTGAATAACATGACTATTAAAAACAAGTTTTATTTGCCTCATATCGATAACTTGTTTGATTAGATCTAGGGAACTCAGTACTTTTCCATGATTGACTTGAGATATGGATACCATCAGCTCGAGGTGAAGGAGGATGACATCCCGAAAATAGCCTTTCGTACTAGATATGGTCATTATGAATTTTTTTATGTCATTTGGGTTAACTATTACATCTTCTATATTAATGAATATTATGAATATAGTATTTCATGAGTTATTGGATAAGTTTATGGTTGTATTTATTATTGGCATTATGGTATTTTCTAAAAATAAAGAGGAGAAAAAAAACATCTAAGGGTTGTTTTAAAAACCATAAAAGAAAAGAAACTGTGTGGAAAATTCCGCAAGTGTGATTTTTTGTTGCAATAGATTTATTTTATTGGGAACATTGTAAATAAGGATGGAATAACCGTTGATCCTTCCAAAATAAAAGTGGTTGATGAATGTAAAAGACCCACAAATGTTACATATATTCGTATTTTTATTGGATTAGCAGCTTTTTACAGATGTTTTGATAAGAAATTTGCACGGTTATCTAGATCGATAACTAAGTTAACACGGAAAGGGGTTAAATTTGTTTGGACAGAAGAATGTGATGTTTGATTTCAGGAACTGATGAAGAGAATATTAAATGCTCTAGTTTTGTCCATTCCTTCCCAAAATTGTGATTTCCTCATCTACAGTGATGCTTCGTTGAAGTTATTTGGTTGTGTTTTGATGCAGAATAATCAGGTAATTACTAATTCTTTAAGACAACTAAAACCTCATGAGTTCAATTATCCCACAAATGATTTGGAATTGGCGTCTGTGGTTTTTTCTTGGAAGATTATGGGGAATCATTTATATAGAACCAAATATCTAATATATAATAACCATAAAAGTCTGATGTATATATTCACTCAGAATGAATTTAACATGTGGTAGATAAGATGGCTTGAACTGATAAAGGATTATGATTGAATGTTCAATTACTATCCTCGAAAAGAAAAAAATGTGTTGGATGCCATGAGTCAAAAACATCATGCATCATTAACCATGTTAAGTTTGGAAAATGATCCCTTGATAAATAATTTGTTGAATTTTGGATTATAAGTTGTTGGTGCAGGGAATAAAAATATTTTTTTTTAGGTTTCAGTGTAGTATTCATTGTCAGAAATAATTATCTGAGCTCAGAAGGAAGACTGTGAGCTACAGAAAAAGGTAGAATTGGTTAAAGTGGGTAAGTTTCGAGAATTTAACATTGATAAAGATTGGGTTTTAAGATTTGGTAGGAGGTTGTGTGTGCCTTTTGTTTCCCAGTTGAGGAAAGAATTGTTGTGTGAAGATTATAGTTCTTTATTTTCAGTTCATCCTGGCAGTACTAAGATGTACAAAGACATTCGGGATTATTATTGGTGGGATGGAATTAAAATAGATATTTTTTATTTTACCATGAAATGTTTGACATGTCAACAGGTTAAAGCGGAGCGGCAGTTACCAAAGGGGATGCTTCAACCTTTGATAGTGCCAGAGTGGAGATGGGAGAATGTATCCATGGACATTGTGGTAGGACTACCTAAGACATCTTGAGGTAACAATGCAATTTGGGTTATTGTGGATCGACTAACAAAATCAACACATTATCTTTCTATTCAAGATACAATGTCTTTGGATCAGCATTCTCGATTGTACATCATGTAAATTGTCGTGATTCATGAAGCTCCACATTCCATTGTATCTGAACGGGATCCCATGTTCACTTCTAACTTTTGGAAGGGGATTCAGAAGTCATTGGGCATAAAGTTGAATTTCAGTACATCTTTTCATCCTCACTAAGATGGGTCGTCCGAATGAACGATTCAATATTTAGAGTATATCCATTGATCTTTTTCAATGGAATACTAGGGAAGATGGGATCAACATCTTTCTTTAGTTGAGTTTTCTTAATAATAAAATTTGTCATTCTATTGTATAGATGGAACCTTTTGAGGATTTTTATGGAAAGTGGTGTCAGACTCAAGAGTTTTGGGATGAAGTTGGTGAAAGATAGTTGATGAGGCCAGAATTAGTAGAGGAAGTGGCAGAGAAAGTGAAGATTATCTAATAGCACATGAGGACAACTCAGAGTAGGCAGAGAAGTTATTCAGATAATAGATGGAAATACGTAACTTTTGAGGTAAGTGTCCATGTTTTCCTTAAAATCTCTCCTTGGAAAATGTGATGTGTTTCTGTAAGAAAGGAAAGCTAAGTCAATAGTTCATCAGTCCTTTTGAAATCCTGGACAAAGTTGGAACAGTAGCATACTGAGTAGCTTTTCCTCTGATTTTTTCACACTTACATAATGTTTTTCATGTTTCGATGTTGAGAAAGTATGTTCTAGATTACCCACATGTCTTGATCCCAGATGTAGTTCTGTTGGAAGAGAACCTTTCTTAAGAAGAGCAACCCGTTCAGATTTTTTATTGAAGGGAATAGGTATTGCGAAATAAGGTAATGAACCAGGTAAAGGTTTTATAGATAAAGAACATGGTTTAAGAAGCAACATAAGAGTTTGAAAATTCTATGAGTGAAAGGTACCCTCACTTGTTTAATAAGTAAATAAAATTTTGAGGACGCAATTTCTAGAAGGTGGGGATAATGTAACACCCCAAGGATTTCTAAAAATAAATTGAAATGCTTGAAATTTTGTTTAAATTCTATATTTTTAAGTATACTTTAAACATAATGTTTCTGCTTCTATGTTTTGAATCTCTAAAAATGTTCATCTACAATTTTTTTCAGTATGTTATTTGGAGTCTATTGCAACCAACTTTTATTTTTGGTGAATAGTAACATACCCTTATGAATAGTAATATGAATAGAAATTTGAATAGTAATATGATCCTAATGAATTTTAAATTTTACTCTTATTTTATTTTCTTAAGGATTTAATATAATGACATCTTGATTAATTTTTCAATGAGATATAAAAGGAGATATAGTTTTTAAATTAGTAATTTTTAAATTAAGTCTGATTTTATTTAAAAATTAAATAAAAAATATTTAAAAATTTACTTACAAAAAATTGAATCCATTTTTGAATTCTAAATGTTGATAAATGGTTAGGTTGACTTTTTGGGAATTTTCTGAAACAGTTGATTATTTGGTGAATAGTAAAAAATAGAGTTTTCAGTTTCGGTGTGTTAATGACAACATTAATGATGTAATAAATATGGTCAACTTTTCTAAATTAAAATAGGTTATTTGGTTCCCAATTCAGATTATATAATGGGAAAATACCACGGTAAAGTCCATTGTTTTGCAAATACCACTAATGAGGTCTCCCTTGAAATTTTATAATATAATCCCTCACTTTTGCTATAAATACAAACCCATTCCTTCATTAACATCATTAAAAATTACTCATAAAATATTATCTAGCCTAATTACCTCTCTAGTATTCCTACCAACGTTTCCTCAAGACCTCATGGTCCCAACCTTCATGTTCTAGGAGTTACTCTACAAGGTATGAAAATTCTCAATTTCATTCTTTTTCATTCCAGTTCTCTTTTATGTGGTATAACATTCAATTTTCCATACTATGTTCTTATTTCCTTATTATTATTTATATATTATGTATTATTATTTATTTCTGGATGGGTGACTCTTGTTCCCTCTCTTTTTAATATTTTCTAAATCCTTGTTGCATAGCCATTTGGCTGCCGGAATTTTGTAAGGGATTTCTCAATTATTTTTTAATTTTGAGTTCCTTTCTTTTCTTATTCTATCTTCATATATTCTTTACAAAGAGGCATTAAATATCCATAAATAGTGTATATTCTACATTTTCTCGTGTTCATGGAAATTTTTTCATCATTATTCTTCTCCTCTCCACTTATTCAAGGAATAAAAAAATTGTTCGTGATGTGTCAAATTACCGACAACGTGGACGATGTGATTCCAATTTCCATTAATTCTTTCAAGTATGTTCATGAAACCATTTCTACGGTTGATCCAGGATATAATATATTTATTATGTCTCATCCATTGTTCTGGAATTCTTTTTTACTCATGGTTTTAATTTATAATACAACATGAGGTTGTTATTATCAAAGAACCACTAACATGATCAATATGAAGATCATTAATGTTTTAACATATGAATCATCCTCATATAAAACATAAAAATAATAAATGGTATAAATTAGGGTACTGGAAATATTTAAATACCTTTACATTATAATTCTAGAGTTTCACTTCCAATTTACATGAACATCCATCATGAACCAATCATGGAAAGCATGTAAGGAACTCACCCAAAAAAGTGCAATAAACAAAATACTAACAATTAAGGGGTGAAATGTGGTAATGAAATGATCATATAAAGTTCTATAAACATGAAAATGATTATTTAAAATACTAATAACACTATTTTAACCATTGTACAGGATTTTTAAACCTGTTTTATGTAAGACAAGCCTGAGGTAAGGGAATTATAACCCTGATTTCCATCCTCTCGGTTACCCTTATACTGCATTATTAATGTGGCATTTAAATTTTTGTGTGATAAATTATGATTATATTATGTTTAATTATTTTTATTTACACACTATATAAATATTCCATCAACTCTGATAAGTCACACTTCAATTATATGATATTTATAAGAGACTTTTCTTTTATAGTCATCTTTGAATATTTTTTTAACTAAATTCAAAAGCAATGTTTCTATGATATTATTCATGTTGTATGATTATGTTCTAGATCTTGGGAATTATTTATGATTAAAATTGGGACCTATATTTCCCTCTAATTCATTGGGTATGTGTAATTTGTAGGTCGGTCATATGGTTACTCCAAGTGTAATTGTGATGGTTATACAAATAGTAAGGTAGTCATGAGGGTTGCAAATTATAAGGTAACTGAGAGGGTTACAAGATTATGTATGTAATCCCCAATATACCATTATGGTTCAACTTTTGTTCTTATGTATTGTGGAAATCTCAATTTTCACAATGTAATTATATATATACAGCTGATAAGTATGTCTTTTGAATGTGGTTCTATACGTTAAAAGTATTCATGGATTAATGTGTTCTGTCCTTTTTTTCATCCCTTAAAGAGTTTTTTTGCTCATCCCAAGTATTAAATGATTTTTACAGGTTAATGGATGTGTAATAAAAATAATTAATCCATGTTTTTTGTTGAGTAATTTTTATAGAATCATGTTTTATGTTTTCATGTTTTATATTTAAAAAAATTGGAAACAGTTTTTATGGTATCCCCTCTGTAACAATGTGTAATTTTATAAATGTATTATGTCCCAATTATCTAATGATTAAAACATGAAATGATCCTCAATGTAATAGGAATTGTTTTCTTGACTAGATTCACTATTATGTATGTAATAATGTCGGGTCCTTATAGTATCACTCGTGCATGTGTGTGGATTATCGCCTCCCTGTAGTTGTTTAACTCATTTTCCATCACTATTATTATTCAGTGTTTATTATGATAGATTTAATGATTATATATGATATATATATATATGAAATATTAATTATTTCACAATCATTAATTTTTTTGAAATATAAAATAGTGTCCATGCATACGTAGGGAATACTGTCTCTATAAACGGTGTAATTTATTTTTCAATCTCATCATTTTTTAGATGACTCCAAATTTTTTTATAACTTATTTATATGAAACAGATATCATGAATAACATTATGTAGTCTATGTGACCATGTTTAATATATAAGTATGAGAACTATCAAAAATAAACTTTCAAGAAAAACAAAAAATTTATCCCCCATAAATTATATTATAAAATGGTATTATTAAAAAATAGGTTTTGAAATTTTATAAATGGATCTTATATGATATTATAAGTATTTACATGTTTATGATATAGATTTATAATAAATTTAAAATTATTATTTATATGATTTCAGAATTATTATAATTCAATTCGAACAAGAAATGACGGTATTACATTACAATTTCATTTTTACAAAGAAAATTTATGCTTCAATATTTTTACATTGACATTATATTATATTTAAATCCCGAATAAAATATTTTTATTCTCAATTTATTATTTATATAGATTAAATTTTTTACATTTTTTTCTCTTGTTCTGTAAGAAGGAGACCAAATGAATGTTTTTTGGAAAACAAACCTTGTTTTACTATTCAGTCAAAAATAATTTTCTTCAATGTCCATGTTTTCATTAAAAAAATAAATATTGTTTTTAATATTTTCATATTAATGTTTAAATTCAGGTTTATATGTGAAATTATTTCTCAAGATAAATTAAAAAGAATCATATTTTCATATTATCAAAGATGTACCTTTCAATTTATAGGAAAAATGTGAGTAAAATCATTATTTCATCATATACATCATGAATTTAATTCCCCACCATCATGATTGATAAATTCTTCATATATATATTATTACAATTCAATGGTTCTTTTGAAATAAAATTTTATCCATTATATTTTTTGGTTTTTTTATTTTAAATAATTTATTTTAAATTAAAATGGTATTTTTCACATAAAATATTCCAATGATAATTTAAAATATTTTTTATCTATGATAACATCCTTTGAAGCTATATATGCTATACTGGGGATATGATACAATTATACCATCCATATTCTTTCTATATATGGTTAATGATTATAACAATAAGATGTTTAAGATAAAAAATCATTTCTAAAGGTAATGATATGATGATATGATGAATATTTTATCATAATTTTGCATACTTATGAATGGGTTTCATTATGTGATGGGTGGGACCATAATTATATATACCACCAAAGAAATGGGTATATATAGATATCACATTAGATAATAATTACTATAATGGGGTGAAATAAGATCAATAAGGGAATTTATATAATATAATAGACTAGGGAGTGAACCTTGACCTCGATAATGATGGAATGTGTAGAGAAACTAATCCACTATAATAGGATTCGATATGATCCTTAACAGAGGAAAGTATTTTCCTTGCTTATGTTTATACCAAAAAAATTATGTCTTACTCTTATGATATATTATCATGGCTCGTGATTGATTTTTAAAGATTCTCCACTTTATGTATTATGTCTTTTAATTGAAAAAACCATCTTCATTATTCTTCCATAATGATCTTTGACTGAATGGATATGATGATTATATCTTAAAATAATGTTCTCATTCTCTTATTCTTATATTATGATTATATATTATCATTGAATAATATCGCCTATTTTTTCATTACTAAAATCCTCTTCTCACCCATTATTATGTTCCATTTTCTTCAGGATATGACTAATGGGTTTACATGAGATGTGGCCAATAAGGGTGATAGTTTTAAAGAACTTGTTGATTGATGACATAAATCTTATATATATCTGTCATTTATCTATCATTGTTTCCAAATTATTTAATCCTTTATTGTTTTAGAGTGTATTTTAATATTTTTTATTGAATATTATTATAATAAGATGCTATATTTATCTTGGTAATATTTGGGTCACCCCAGTTTTCATATGAGAATATTTTAGTAGTTATTGTATAATAGGGAGAGAAAACATAAGTGTGAACACTTAGAATTAAACAATGTAAATTATATGATCCAATGTTATGGTAATTAAAAATTTTAGTTTTCTTATATAATAAATCCTTGCATATATATAAGAAATTGGATGCAGATGTGTCACATATGTACCAAGGGTTACTAAATTTAATGGGGTCATGTTGTGTATTAACTTGATCATAATTTGTGCATGATTACTGGGGTTTATATTGTACACTATTCGAGACACTCTCATGGGATATGGTTGGGGTAAATTATATTTTTAATGATGTAGAATGATTTATTTGGATAGATAATGACCATAGATGACCTATGATAAGCATAGAGTTTCATATTCGAAGAAAATTAATGATTTAGTAAATGTTTAATGATTTTTTATAGTTTTATTGTCTATCAATTTGAAAATTATCTCTCAAACTATGATTTTTGTTTTTAGTTAATGGTTGGAACCAAAATAAATCATAATAATGATAAATATGATGGTAAATGAAATGATTTTTCTCCTATGAAACCAAATGTTATGGTAGATAGAATGAAATATCTCATTGTTAAACTTAAATTTTTTAACCAATTTATTAATCAAGATGATTTTATAATAGAGTAAATATGGGAATAATATATGTTTAGTCTTTTATAAGAAATCACCTACCTTAATTTAGTGGGTCTTTCCATCCACTGGTTACTAAGAAATGGATCAATTCTGCTAAAAATATATTTTCCTTTCTCCAATTTTTTTTTAAAATTTTATTTTATATCTTTATAATTAGAAAGGTGAAGCAGATCAAAGGTGGAATCTAATTTTGAAAATGAGGTAATGGGAAAAATTGAAATTATGGAATGAGATGAGTTTAGAAGATTGTTTTCCAATAGAAACTTTGATCATATTCTTTATATAAAAATGTAGAAGAAATTCCATGACCAAAATAATATGGTTGATTAATCCATTAGAATCTACGAGGAAATGTTTAAAATACATGTGAGAAATGAATCTTGAATTATCATCTAATCGAAAAGTATAATTTATTTATTCATAAATGGCTGAAAACATAACCCTAGAAAGTGTTATCCATAATATACATCAGTTTATAGTAAGAAATAGTTTTATGGGCTATCATTGAAAAACATTTTTTTAGGGTTACTCATCAATCTACTTGTTTTATAATAAAAGATGGAATTCAAATGAGATTCTATAAAAAAATTTATGGGGGGAAGAATATATTCTTTCTTTTATGATAAAAGTGTGTAATGAAACATGGATGAAATATTCTTAATTGATATGGTAAATTATTTATGTGTGTAAAGGAAGGTAATTGGAAAATAAATTTCAAATGTTATGGTTAGTAGTTAGATAAAGATGAAAATGGAGAGAAATCTCCACAAAGTACACCAACCACACACTACCATTTTAAATGTATGGATTATGGATATTATTCTAAAAAGATCCCAAATATGAGTATTAATGATGATGACCATCATCTGTAACTTCTTGATCCTAGATATAAAAATAAATCTCTTGTGATCATTATTGTTGATGTGGGGTATGATAAATTTTTTTAAAGTTACACTTATCATAAACTCTATAAATTCTAATATATTTTTTGATTCTTGATTTAACCATTCTTTTATATCTGAGTAATTTTCTTAGGGTACCGTAATTACATGTCAATGATTAAATAATAAAGTAGTACTGAAATCTATTAATTCTACAATGATCATATCTAAAGTCTATGATTCTTTTCTAACAATGTTTTATGGGAACGTGCTTATGGAAAATCATGGTATTATCCCCCTAGTTGAATTTTATATAAATATTTACATTTATTATATTTTTTATATAAATACCTGATCAATTACCATAAAACGGATGTTACATTTGATATTCTGAACCAATATATTATAATCTATCTGTGATATAATACATATGTACATATAATAGAAATCACATCGCTTATATGGGTATTGATTAATATTCCAAATGGTTAAATGCCTTAGATAGTTGGGGGAAGTTCAAAATTTAAGATATTCATATTGTACTAGAGTAATTTTATGTATTCATAGAAGATTTTAATAGTTTTTCATCAAGTCATGATGTCTAGTTTTTAATAGAACACATGAATAGTTCTACACCTATTTCATAGACTCTATATAAAATATCATCCAATATGTTCCAATAATTAAAGAATATATTCCACGAATATCTTGATAAGGGATTAATTTATCCATGTTTGTATCTATGTTGTGCACCAATTATATTTTTTAGAAGAATGATACATTGATGTGACTCTACATTGATTAAAGGGAATATAAGAACATCACAATCAAAACGCATTATCTTTTCTCCATTTTAGTGGTTTGATTAATCAATTATAAGGAGTTATATATTTTTCAATGATTTATATTCAATATATATTCTATTAAATCATAGTAAAAGATGAAGAAATGAAAAATAAAAAATTCCATATGAGGTATGGAAACTGTGAATTTATAGTGGATCCATTTGTTCTTACGGATGTATGGACTATCATTATGGATTTAATGAAGATAGACTGTATATATTACCTTGATTGATTTGAGGTTGCTGTTATTGCTGATATTCTCATATATTCCAAGATCAAGGAAAATAAATATTCATAGTTAGTTATTTTACTAAATTCTATATGGAAGGATAAGCTATAAGAAATATTTTCCAGGTTTTAATTTTGGATACAAAATGATTCATTATTGGGTTATGTAATACCAAACAAGGGTATACAAGTGGTACCATCAGAGATGGATGATATTGAATACTTTATAACACCATAAATTGTGACCATGATACATAGTTTTATTTTATTGGATAAATATTATTGATTCATTTTAGATAATTTCTCTTGACAATATAATTCACTCACCATATAAACATGAAAATTATTCAAGTTCCATTGTACAGATGAATCTAGGGAAAATTTAATCAAGTTTAATAGAATGCAGTAACTATACATATTCTACCATTAACATAAATTATAGAATGGGTTGTAATCAATCTATATTTATTAAAGAAGGGTCTAAGATGAGTCCTCTTGTACAACTATATGGTGTCATATTATTCTTCATTCCAGTTGGAGGCTCATGATAAAAATTCCCTGATCCATTATTTGGGGTTAGATGGGATAATTTTTCCATTCATGATACAAATAAATTATTATTATGTAGAAAATTGTTACATATATTATCATCATGAATTTTTATTGTTTATATTCACCCAGAAAGTGTTGAATATGCACCATAGATAATAGTTAGAGTTGATTAAATATTTTGACTACTCAATACATCGCCACTATTGGAATGTGAAAAGGATAGATAATGATATAATTCAAATGTATCATGTTGGATTATCTATGATGATTATTCCTAAAGATATAATATTTGAAAATTTGAAAAGTTGGAATATTTATATCATGATAGAAGAAATATAATATTTCTCAAATACGAATTTTACTATCTATCCATGTGATGATTTAAGATTAATTGAATGAAGTAATAAAGTGGAAAAATTTAGTGAGATATCTTCATGGTTTAAAAATTTATTTTTATGTAATGATATGAATTAAGAACCAGGTTTTTGTCCTATCAATATCAGACATGAGACGGAACCACTGGAATAATCTCATAGCTTGTCATTCCTTATACATCCTAGAAGTATAAATTTGTAAAGATATATGAATGAGTATTTATGGTGGGAAAATATTAAGAGAGATATTATAGAGTATTCACCATGGTTCTTGGTATATTTGTATGTTAAGGATTATATAAAGAAGTCTAAGTGGATTATATGACCACTGTCTCCTCCAAAATAAAAAAGTAAAAATAAATCCATTGATTTCCTTTTCATAATCACAAAAATTATTAAAGGAAATTATTATTATTTAGTTATATTACATCCTCTTAAGATGTTTATAAACATTATTTATATTAGATAATATCTCTCTCTAGATAATATTTCAATAATATATATTAATGATGTTCAATAAATGATTTCAATATTCTATTGTATCTAATAAAAATATGAGTTTTACATCAAAGTTGTATTGAAATATTTATTATGATCTGGATAAGGAATCTACATTTCAATAATTCTTTCCATCCGCACACATACATTCATATTAATATGACCATTCCAACCCTTGAAGATATATTTAGATCATGTTCCCTGGATTTCAAATGTGGTTGGGATCAACACCTTATACTTGTAAAATTATCTTATAAAAAATGATTCTAATCAAACATTCAGATTGGTCCTTATAAATCCCATTATATAAGGAAGTGTGGAACTACATCATGTTGGGATGATGTTATAGAACAAAATCTATTGGAACCTAAAATATCTACGTAAATGTAATATAAAGTCAGATTCATTCAATATTTTATCAAGGAATCTCAGTGTTGACACAAATTTTATGCTTTTAATTTTCAGTTAAATATTGAATTTGATGTTAGTTAGAAGGTAATCTTATAAATTTATCCATGGATGAAAGATATGAGATTAATAATGGAGGTAAAGTTTATCCCTGGGTATATTGGACCCTACAATATTCTTGATCATGTAGGTAAAATCTATTATCATTTGGATCCTCCTAAAAACATGTATCAAGTTCTTGATGTGTTCTATGTTTCACTCATGAGGTATTACATACCTAATACATCACATATAATTAAATCAACGTTTTTTCTATAGGATCATGATATTTTTATATAAATACTAATTGGTATTAATCTTGGTTCATAGAGAAAAAGTTCTAAAGAACATGATTACTAACCTGGTTAATGATATTTAGTAATTAGAAATTCTATGAAGCAACATGAAAACCTGAGGACATGATGAAACACTGATAAAACATTTGAATCAATGTGATGTAATTTCAAGAGTGAAATTCATTTTTAAGGGGTGTATAATCTGACACTTAGAAATTTTATATGAAATCCCTTTCAAATAGACGTTAAGTATGTTATAGTTTGATTTAAATTGAATATTGATTTAAAAAAAACTGATTTACTACTATAAATATTTAAATTTTATCATCACATCCTAACTATAGTGATCTGGGATTATCATCCATTCATATTAAATCTTTTTATAGGAATATTTATTACATTAAAAAAACTTGATCTAGAGGATCATAATATTCCAATTCATTTAGATACGAGGTACACAATATTCTTATTCTGTGAATGATCATCAATATATCCCATAGATATCATCCCATTAGTTATCTTCCCAATCATATGCTACTTAAAACCATTCTTCATACCAAAGGGTATGGAAACATAATAAAGGTTGAGATCAAATTCTCAATAAGGGTAAATCGGGGAGATATATAAACAAAACATGATCATTAGGTTATGAGAATATGATCATATCACTTGAAAACCATTTCATGTATATCAAAGATCATAATCTTGAGTAATGACATACAGATTTTTAGTTCATAATACATGAATCATAATTAAATCAAATAAAATTATCCAAAGGAGAGTAAAATAAGTATACGAAATGGAATTGTGACATGCACATAAGAAAATAAAATCATTTCTATAGTAGTCAATGGTCGTTTCCAATACTATCACAGTGTTATGGGTTCACTCCTCAAACCATCATAGTAGTCAAGGTTCACTCCCAATAATATTATAGAGGAGAAATTCCCTTACTAAACCATTAACACTCCCCATTCCAATCTTATCTATCTCATGACATATTATTCTTTATCGAATGATTTGGAGGGAGATATAAGTCCCACCAAACACATAATGAATATCATACATATTTGTTCCATAAGATCATAGAACATTCATCGTATCATAACCCTTGAAATGAAATTGGTTTCATAATCATTCCACAATATTATAACCTATGGAAAAGTGACCAGTTTTATAATCATTTCATCCTTCCATCGATGCATAAACCCTGAAAATAAGAAGGTTTCATAATCATTTTATCATGGTATAATCTGTAAAATGTAAACATATTTTGTAAACATATTTTTAACATAAAAATTAATAAAAATAATAACAATGTAATTATTAGTTCATATCCTTAAAAAATAATACTTTATATCAACATATTTCATTTTATATCAAAATTATTTTGAATGGTAAAACACATGGAATGTTTATTCTAGTAGATAACTTGTCACTAAAAATCAATTTTTATAACATAAAACATTTTTAGATCCTTTTCGTTTGAAAAAACATGGAAAATATAAAGGTAGATAAAATAATTAAATCCTTTGTTAAAAAAAATATCTTTTCTTATTTAAAAAATATATTTTGAAATATAAAACATTTTCTCAATACTTAATTATTTTCAAATATTTTATTTCGTATAAAAAAATTCATAATTATTTTGGAAAAAAATCCAGGAAAATATCTTTGAAAACATGTAATGTAATCTAGAAATAATTTATTGGTTATGAAAGTGTACAATACAGTTCATGTCATTCATGTAAAAAAAATATTCTTTTCTTATTTTTATTAAAAGACTAATGACCATTGTTTGGAAAATGAAAAGAATATGTTTTTCAAAAAAATATAAATATATTCAATCATGGGTAAAAATTAATTTAATAATTCATTCTAATATTGTTATAATCATTTTAGGAAACATTTTTCGAATAATTTATTTTTGGAGGAAACTGAGTTTTCAACCAAAGAGAGAAATAAAGATGATTATTCATAAAAAATATATGATCTTGAGATCATGATAACATAAAGAGAGGAAGATGATTTCAAAAAAACATTTTCCATTACATTACTAGAGGATAATACAATTCATTAGCTTCTTGAGATATATAATTTAATACATCATCATTGGATTAATAATCATAAATAATTCTGATAAATAATGATATTGTAACATAAAACTTTTACCGATTTGGTATCTTTAAGTGATAATACCCATGAAATAATATCATTAAATTAAAAATAAAATGTAATCATAATAAATAAATCCAAGATATTATATGTCAAATGGTCTATATATACACCTCTTAGTATAATAAAGGTGCATAACATGACATAACTCTCAAATAAGGATAATTGAAACAAAAATATATTACACATTTAGTCATATTCTGAAACATAATCCCCAATAAATCATAAAATCCAATGAAAAATTAAATATAATTAAAACTATGTAATTAATTATATAACATGTCAATGGGTAATTAGATACACCACATTAAATAAATGAGTTGTTAATTTTTATATGTCTCTTGCAAATAAAAGAGATATAAGTAATCCCTTACTGTATTCTCGACTTCCTTCGTACATGTTTTATCCTCAAAGATAACAAATATAAGTTTATTATAAATATATAACATAAATACACCCTTATATATCATACCATTTAGTATTTACTTAGGACCTTTTATTACCATTTTATCAATAATTTCATATTAATTTCATATTTTGGGTAATAAGTGGTTCATTTTTTGAATATGTTTTGATTTGTTATCTTTTGTCCTCTTAGTTTGATCATGGGTACATAATCATCAAAATAATAATCTTGAAATAATTATAATATTTATATATTAATTATTATTTTAATACAAATCATAAATAATGGTTTTGAGAAATGAATTATGTTATGATCATGGAGACGATAGGTCGTACATACGCAAGATAACATTTACATTTTTCAATGATCATAATGGAAATGAGGTAGGAGTATTTTATTTTTTAAATAATTTTCAAAATATCATAAATAAAATATTATTTCATTAAATATACTTAAATATATCATCCATGGTATGTTGTGGTGAAAAGAGAGGGTCACGTCGCTTTTTCATGGGGGTATTCCACACGTACACGAACGATGTTATCATATTTTAATTATTGAAAGGGTAAGAAAGGAAATAATATATTATCATTTCATAATTATAAATATTTCATTGATATAATAATTATTTAATTTATATCATATATATTTATTAACATTATCCTTACTATATTATATGTAAGTCGTTGGTGAAAAATACTCGCATCGCTTCACAAGGGGGTAGTTCGTCGTACACATGAATGACCTTGTCATATCCACTATGGAATGGAAAGTATTAAATAGTTATATATGATATAGTGAATCTATAATTACAAAACTTATATAAATAACATATATATAATTTATACCCATCATCATACATAAATGTGAGAGGTGGTAGTTGAAAAATTAATGAGGTGAGTTCATGAGGTGGTAGTACACTGTACACACGAACAATGATTTTAAAACCCATTTTATGAAAGTGGATATGGATAAAGAAATTAATTTAACATAAAAAAATCCAAATATATATAATACAATGTTGTTATTATATCATTATGTTTTAGTATTAATTTAATTAGGTGTACAAAGAAATAAGAATATTCTCATTGAAGAATGTTACAAGTTCTTTAGGGTAGTCTCCTTAGATTTTCACTAAAATCCTTCCTATGATGGATTTATAACCAAAATACAATTATATGATGAGATGATAGAATTATTAATGCTATTTGGATAGTTTTTTCTCAACCAAAAGGTTTTGAAGTTGTGAAGAGTAGTATATAGAGGTGGCCTTTTATAAGTGAGGTGAGTGGCATAATTGTGCTTTTTTAGAAGTATAATGTGTAGTCATATTTGTTGAATGAAAAATGACTAAAACAAGTGTATAATATATATTTATACATTATAGTGTAGAAATATATCCAAAAAAGAAATATTATACATGTTTCTAGGTCATTTAAATACATAACTTTTTAGTTTAACCCCTGGTAAACCTATTTTTACTTTAACCGGGAAAATTAATTTATACTATTTTCACTATTAATTTTGGTCAAAAATTAGGTCCACATTATTATAAAATATAAATTATTCTGATTCCAAATGTTTTATCCATTTATTCAAATTCAAAATACATAAGTTGA
Source organism: Viscum album (assembly GCA_963277665.1). Lineage (NCBI taxonomy): Eukaryota > Viridiplantae > Streptophyta > Magnoliopsida > Santalales > Viscaceae > Viscum > Viscum album. Next base: position 231,097,281 of record OY728143.1, read on the forward strand.
ATAATTTTTATAAAAATTAATCCTGTAGACACTATGAGAAAGTGGGTTTTCAATGACAAAATATTCAAATGTCTACAAAGTTTTTATTAAAAATTTAAATACTAAATTGATTAGTATGAAAAATAATAATTAATATATATATATAGTTTAAATATTTTTAATTTAAACCCATTTTAAAATATAATATCTCTTTATAAATAATTTTAATAAAAATACGATTTTGAATGACAATTTATTATTTATCACTATTCGCCAAAACATTAATCATTTTCAAAAAATTATTAAAAATTTACCTTAATATAATGTTTACATTCTGATTTCAAAAAAAAATTATTTTTTCAAATAAATTTTCTAAAATTGGTAAATTTAAATTTAAAACAGAACTCACATACGTGATGAAAAAGCTGGTTTTCAAGAAGTGATTTTTTTTTCAAGCACATGATGATTTTATATTAACTATATATCTAATAATAATTATATATATAAATATTATTTAAATTTTTTTGATATATAATATAAATAATTAATTTTATACATTTATTATTAATAATTATTTATATTAATTAATTTTGAGAAACATTGGGTATTATAAAATGGTTTTCTGAAAAAAAAAACACTTTCTAAACCAAAATATAAACTTGTTCTAAAATCCAATATAAAGTTGATTAAAAATTATTTAAGTAGATTAAATAATAATAAATAATATTTATGTTACATTAAAATATAATTTTTAATTTAAAATAATTACTTTATTGAAAATAAAGAATACTTTTACAAAATTTGTATTTTCATTATTCATAAAAAATACTATATTTTCATAAAATACAAAAAATTTACCATCAGTAAATTTAGATATGATGGTTCCAAAAATTAAGTTAATTTTATCAAATAAATTTGATAAAATCTCTATAAATAAATTAAAATATTTTCTCAGGAAAATAAAAACATTATTTTTGAATAAAATATATTTTTGATGAGGATAATTATATAACAAAAAATTGATTAAATATTTAAAATGTTTTTATAATATAATTTATATATAATAGGAAAATTCTATTTATATTTTATAAATTAGATAATAATATTTATACCTACCTATTTAAAAGGTTTCTTATAATGGAAAGATTTTAAATAATATTATTTCATAGTTCACTAAAGCTTGGTGTCTCATGTCTTGCTTGCTAATAGAGAAACCCATTATAGCATGAAACTCAAGATATCTATAATTTTAAATTAATTTTAATAAAATATTATAAAAAATATCTATGTGTTAAATTATACACCCTTAAAATAATTTTTTCCCCTAAAATTTATCTTGGTTTTCAATGGTTTAACATTTGAAAATTCTATCATAAAAACCCACATCGTAAAAAGGGTTAATAAAAAAACCACTTGATAAAGACAAATGGATGTGTGAAATTCATATATAATAACACATACTAGGTTTCAAAATAAGAGTACAGAGGTGGGAATTTAAAACATTGACATATAAGATAAAAATAACTCCCAAATCCTAATGTAGAGTGATAGAGAACATGGTTAGGACAATATTGACCACCAAAAATCCCTAAAAAATTAGGAATGAAAATTTCATTGATAAAATCAAAAATGATGATGACATGAAAACATTTTATTACAATATCCTTTTTCAAATTATGGGGAATTACTTTTCATTCTTGATTGAGAACATATTAAAATATACTTACTTGATAACTTTTTATTTCATAGTAAAAATTTCATCCTTTGGTTATTCCTTGATCAATTTAAACTTCATATATTACTATAATAGATTAATTTTTTATGTTAGAACCAATAAATAATATACATAAAACAATGATAATTATTTTTATCCATCCGTAATAAGAAACCAAAAAATGTTAAAATTGGTTATCAAATATTTATAAATCTTCTTATGGTGAAGTAATAGTTTATTTAAAAAAAACATCATACAATGTTCTATATAAACCATTCTGTAAATGGTTCAACTTATAATCCATAAAAAATTTAAAATTTATAAATAAGTTCACTAAATTTCCAAAATCAATTTATCATAAATCCCCCAAACAAAATTGATCATCCCTTAACTATCACATACCAAACATCTGAATATATTTATCTTGTATTCAATTAGATTATGGAAATAACATTAATTACCATTAATCCTTATTGAAAACATAAATTCTTCCGCATTCCTTTCATAAGACATGGATTAATGGACATATTCATTAAATCCAAAAATGATGTCATAAAACACTTTGTTATCAAATCAATAAGTCATTTAGTATTGTTCCATTTACATATTCATATCCAATATCTCTTTATCCTAACATCTTTATCTAAAAATACATATCCTATTAAGGTTTATATTCTCTTAATAAAAATATCACCTTGCCATTAAATCAAATCTCTAGTTCATTAGCACCATTCTACATAATTTTTAAATTATTAACAATAATCATACACTAAATAATCCTTATATATTTCATGCTTGATATAGCATAATTCTCAAATTCTAAAATATTAGTACATCAATCGTAACACTTACATAGAAAACCATTAACTAAGCTTTATCATATTATTACTTAATACCTATTTCATACAATATGAAATATTTATCATTTATTAAAATTCATAAACCTCAATTTAATCATGCTTCATAGGTATTTCATAAACAATAATACTAGTATAAGTCATACCATTCATATGGTGTTTATGGTATATTAATAATTAACAGTATAACCACTATATGTATTCCCTTTTTTATTATCTTCACGATTTTTTCCATTAAGAAATTTTTATTCATAATTCAAATAAATTCAACATTTAAAAAATTCAACAATAAATGATATATTATGGACTCCCTTATTCTAATCCATTGCATTAACCAAACATCCCATTTTTCCATTGATGTTACTTTCTTCATATAATTATTTTACTAACCCAGTACATCTTCCCATCACTCTAAAACATTCCCTTCAGTAGTCCTTCCCACATATTCAATATATAGGCAATATAATCTTCTTTATTTCATGGTCTTCACTATCAGAACTCCCAGAAAACATTATCCTTATCTTCATTTGTGAGTCAGGTACTTGGTTAACATTCATATTGTTAATCATGTTCCTTGGTAAAGGTTTCTAAATAATCATAATATCATTCATTCTATTTATCATTCCATTCATAATTCCATATATATGATCATAATAAAATTGTATGTTTCATTCAATTTTAATATTGTTCTGTAAAGTTCCAACCAATAACTAAAACCAAAAGGAATAGTGTGAACAAAACTAACTATACTGTAAAACCACACAATCACTAAAAATCACTTATAGGATATCAAAATCATGAGATCTTGTATTTATCTATGACATATTAGGTTTATAATAGGTCATTCATAATAATCATCTATTTAAATAATTCATATTGTCTTATAAAGAGTTTCTGAATTTCCAAAGCATATCCCTCAAGATAGTCAAAAAAGGTGTTCAACGAAGCATATTTTCATGTAGTAGGTGATGATTTATTTTAGTTTAATGTGATATGTTCATAGTTATTTCCCCTACTTAACACTCTTCCAAATCCACATCTACGTATAGAATCTAGATAGGGATGAATGATTTTAGAAACCTCTTGCTCTAACTTTTACTATATTTCTAGGATATTTTCCTTTACGTTGACTCATTATTAGACATATCATTAGAAACATTCATTTTCATATCCTTAGAAATATACCTAGGGATATCACTAAAGTGTTCATATACTAGTTCCCAATTTTTAACTAAATCTTTAATTTGATACCAACTATTGAGACCCAGGCTTCGTATACATGGATATTATATTGTTTATATGAATATTCATTAAAATTCACAAACACACACCATAGTACCATAATAGTTTAGTGAATTTTCATAAATGGTACACAATCATCTAATTTAGTGAAATTACTTGAACATATTCCATATAGATCTTCCCCATTTGTAATATTTACAAGAATACCATTTATAAAACCATTCTTCATATCCTTGGGAAAGGAAACATAAGAAAGTGTGAGTTCAGATGCCCAGTAAGGGTAAAAAGGTATATAGGTAAGCATAACATGAAAAAAAGGGTATGAGAACATGATAATTACATTTTAAAACCATACATATCATATCAAATATTATAATCATAATTCATGAAATAAATATTGGAAGTTCATAAAAACAAAACCATAAGAAAATAAAATAACATGAGTCAAGAGATAATAACATTACTATAAAACCTGGAATTGGGAATACACATAAGAATATAAAATCATTTCCATAGTAGTCAAGGCTCACTTCCATGGCTATAATAGTGGAATGGGTGAACTCCCCAAACCATTATAGTATTTGAGTTTCACTCTCAAGACCATTATAGTAGAGAAATTCTGTTCCTGAAATGGGATCACTCCATATTCTATTCTTGTCTGTCTAATTAGATATAAATTTTTACCTAATTCAATGGAGGGATATATAGGTCCCACCAATCACATAATTAAAATACTACATTTTTTATTATAATATATCATAATAGTTCTATCATATCATAACCACTGAAATGAAATGGGTTTCAAAAGAATTTCAACATATCCTACGTTGTGGAGAAGTTATAGGTTTCATAATTATTTCATGATTTCATCATAGAATAACCGGTGAAAATAAGTAGGTTTAATAATAATTTTAGCACGTTATAACCCATGGATGAGAAATAGGTTTCACGATCATATATTCATCAAAATACCTTCTGATAAAGACTGAAAATGGTATTCTATGTTTATATCTCTAGTAATTCATATTTTATACCAATGTCTGTAGTCTTATGTGGAATGTTATTTTGAAAGACAAATCACATGGATCGTTTCCTGTGGAATATATTTTTTATTTACGAATCAAATTTTAAAACATAAATCAATTTAAAAATCCTTTTGTTTGAAAATAAAAATGAAAAATTATAATGGAATATTTATAATCATTTAAAATAAATCTTGAGGAAAATGTCCATTCCACTTTTGAAAACACTTTTTAAAACATAAAACATATTCAAAATCCTTTTTTATTTTGAAATAATTTATTTATAATCAAAAAATATTACAAAATATTAATGAATGAATTTTCATTTAAAATGGTTTTGACCCCATTTAGGCAAAGAATAAAATATTTTAGTGGTTATGATATCAAGGAATATTTTTCATCTTGTGAATGTTAAAAATAATGATTCTTTTCACATTTTTAGTAAAATAAAAAAGGAAATTGTTTTGAAAATGACATAATGATTCTTTTCAAACAAAATTAAAAATTCACAAATGGATAAAAATTTCTTTGATAAATCATTTTAATAATTTTAAAATATTTTTGAAAACATTTTTATGAATCATGGTTTTGGAAAAAAACTGAGTTTTTTACTGAAGAGTGAAATAAATACAATTTTTCATAAAAAATATTGTTTTGAGATCTTAACTGCATAAAGAGTGTAAAATGAGGTGGAAACACATATTAACATGAAATAACCTTATTATAATAAATTAAAGATCTTTTTTTATATATTTCAAAATATATCATCACTAGAAGCATAATCATAAACAATTCCGATAAGTGATGAGATTTGAACATAAAACAATTACCACTTTAGTAACATTGAATTGTAAGCCTCATGAGTGAATAATTTTAAATGAAACTAAAATATATATTTTAAATAAATAAATCCATAATTTTATATATAAAAGTTGATATTTATACACCTAAGAGAATAAGAAATGTAAAAAACATGGAATAAATCTCAAATAAGACAAATTGAGTCAAAAATAAATTAACACTTTAAAAATATTTTGACTCCTAATCCCCAATAATGGATACCATAAAGGGAAACATTATATATCATTAAAATAATTTTATTCATGATATATTATCTCAAATTTTATGTATAGACACCAAAAAAAATAAATGAGTGGTTAATTTTAATATATATTGAAAAAAAATGGAGATACAAAAAATCATTTAAGGTATGTCTTGACACATTAGTGCACATTAGAAACCCATGAATAATAAATATAAGTTAATTATAAATATATTAAAAAACCACAATTATATATCATTGCATATCTTATTTAATTACGAAACTTTATTAGATATTTATTAACAACTCTATGTTAATGTCACGTTTCGATTAATAATCATATTGTTTTTTGTATATGTTTTAATTTGTTATTTTTAATTCATCTTAAATTGATCATGGTTACATATTATCAAAAATAATAATCACAACATAATTATATTATTAATGCATAAATGAATCTTTTAATAGACATCATTAATTATGGTTTTGAGAAATGATATATGTTGTGATCATGGAAATTGTACACCTTACATATGCATGAGTAACATTTCCATTTTTCAATGTTCATTATGGAAATGAGATAAATAATATTTTCACTTTACATAATTATAATTATATCATAAGCAAAATATTATTTCATTAAATATAATTATTCAAATCATCTCCGTGGTGTAGTGATTAAAAGAGAGAGTCATATCATTTCATGGAGGTTGTAGTCTACATGCAAACACATGATGTTATCATCTTTATGTGAGTTAAAATGTAAGAATTAAATATTTTATTATCTTTTCATAATTATAAAAATTTAATTAATATCATTTATATCATGTATATTTATTAACATTATCCGAATTATTATCCACGTAATGAGTTAGTGAAAATGAATCACAATGCTTCGTGAGGAGGTTATCTTCCATACACATGAATGATGTCATCGTACACCTATGGAATGGAATGTAAAAATTTATATACTATATAATTAATCCATAAGTATAATAATTTTTATATATAAAATATTTAATTCATATACTTCATAATTCTCAATCATGATAGGTTGTAATGGAAATTAAATTACATCAGTTTAGAAGGCGATAGTTCACCGTACACATGATATATTATTTTGTAACCTTATTGATGTAAGTGTTGATGGTTGTTGGTTATGAACTTAACATAAATAAAATATAATTATATGAATGATAATGAAGATTTCATATTGTTATGTTTTCATAATAATTAAATGATTTTGAGGAAGAAATAAAAAACACTCATTTATGAACGCTACCTCTTCTTTAGGTAACCCACTTATGATTTCACCAAAATCCTTCCTAGGATGGATTTCACCCCTAAAAAGGATCCTGTGATGATATTAGGGAATTTTTTACATTATTTGTGTATGTTTATCCTGAAAAAAATGCTTTTATATTGTTTATAGGAGAGAATAATGGGTGGCCTTTTATAGGTGATATGAGTGGCACACATATATGTTTTGAAAAGAAAAATTAGTATCCATGTCTTTAAAATGAATCATTGGAAAAATTGATTATTGTGGAAAATTAGAACTTATAGGGTATAAATATAGACATCTAAAATATTTCATACCAATTTTGTTTCTATTTTAACCCTTATCTTTTAATTTTAACCCCCAATAAACCAATTTTTACTTTTACCACTACAATAAATATTTACTAATTTCACAATTAATTTTGGTAAATAACTAGGTTGAAATTATTAGATAATATAAATTATTATTATTCTAAGTATTTAACCAATATATACAAATCAAAATCATAGAAGTGGAATGTTTAAATATAAATTTAATCCCAAAGTCGCAGCCAGAATGAGGGTTTTCAATGTTCAAATGTTCAAATGTTTATAATGATTCTATATCCTACTTCAATATGAAATTGATTAAAATGATAAAATTTTTATTAAGAGATATAAATTTGAAATAATTTTAATTTATAACTAATTTCAAATATTATTTTAAATTATAAATTATTTAAATGAAATGTCATTTTTCAACTAAAATCCAATATTTTATACTATTCATCAATAAAATAATATTTTTATAAAATTATCAAATATTGAACTTAATATAATATAAAAATTATTATTTCAAAAAAAAATTATCCATTTTTTATTAAATTTTCTAAAATCATAGGGAAAAAAAATTTAAACCCGTAGAAACGATAAAAATCAGGTTTTCGAGATGTGTATTTTTCAAACCCATGATGACTTTATATTAACTATATTTATTATAATAATAATTGTTTAAATATAAATTAAATTTTATTAATATAAAATTTTGAAATTTTATTTATAACATTCCCCATTATGTATTATTTTAATTAATTAAAATGGAGAAACATTTTTCACTTTTATATAGTTTTTCAGAAAAAATATCCTTTTTAAACCCTATAATAATCATATGCTAAAAGCCATTATAAATTTGATTCAAAATTAATTAATTGGATTAAATATTACTAACTTATACTTATATTTAATTAAAAATAATTTTTAATTTAAATTAATTAATTTATTGAAAATATATCATAGTTTTATAAAAATCAGTATTTTTAACTATTCAATAAAAAATCATTGTGAACCAAAAAACCCAAAATTTAACCATAAGTCAGTTTAGAGATGATAGTTCCAAATATGAAGCTCATTTCATCAAATATAATTTTTAAAATCTCTATAAATTAAATTTAATATTTTCTCAACGAAATAACAATAATAATTTTTTGAGAAAACATGTTTTTGATGAAAATAATTACTTTACTTAAAATTTATTGATTATTTACTATGAGTTTGAAAATAAATCTATATTAAGTTGTAAATTTATAAGTATATTTCATAAAGTAGATAATATTATTCACACCCACTTATTTAATGTCTTGGTAATAATATACATATTTAATGTAATATTATTTCATGGTTCCCTAAAGCTCAATGTCACATGTCATGCAGGCTATCATAGAAACATTTTTTTTCACATAAAAAAATATATTTAAAATTAAAAATTAATTTGAAATAAAATAATTCGAAACATCTCGAGGTATTATGCTATCTGTTAAATTTAATATATGAATAATAATAACCACATTAGAAAAAATATTTATAATGGGTTCATACAATTAAAATATAATATTTAATGTATAACTAATAAGTACTCAATTTTTAATAAATTCATTAGAGGATTCAAAAATATGTTTTCTTCAATAATTATTTTTATTGAATTTTACACTCCGATAATATAAATAATTTCATCCACTTTTATAAATTTAAATTTATAAATAAATTATCATATTTGAAATATGAATATCTAAATTATTTTATGTTAACAAATTAACGTTTTTTTTTAAATTAATATTTCAGTGCTTAGTTAATTATACGATTTCCTAGCAAACTGTTATTCTTATTCATCAATTTACAGAGTCCCATTTTTTTCAAATTTATTTTAAAATTTTAGTATTTCTATTTTATTAAACAAAATACCTCTAATGTCATCACAATTGAAATTATTCTTAATTATTCAATAAAAACATTTTATATATAAAAATGACTTTTTTAGGGGGAAAAATTTTAGTCTTGTTTTTTAGTTTTATATTAAAATGAATTTCTTACACATATAGAAATTTAATCATGAAAAATATATTTTTCTGTGTAGTCATCATAAGTTCAATAATTTTTTTCATACTGTGTAATGAACCATACCATGTGAACTAGGGAAGCCACACGAGCTGACCTTTCATGGTGGTGAGGTTCAAAAATATTATAAAAACAATACCAATATAAAGAAAAAAAGAAATACAAATAGACTAAAAATTTGAAGAAATAGATATATCCAAGATCAACAAAATCCCAGACGAAATGACCCAACAAGAATGTATGATAAGAAAAAATCAAAAAGTCTCCACATGAACTACCATCACCACCATACTATCCTACTATGAACAAAACTAGGAAAATATAAACTGACATACAATAATATTCCCTTCCCATTACCTGGGTCCTGCAAGAAAAAATCTACAATTTCCCAATGGTTGAATTAGGGTGTGATCCCATATCCCATTAGGATACCACAATTGATTCTATACGGGGTCAAATAATTTGAACGCTAAAAATTGATATTTTAAAATAAAAACCATTTTAGAAATCATTTTTTTATATCCAACCCCATTTTTAAATCATTTCCAATTGGTTTTTCATAAAATCATTTTATAACCATGTATCTAGGAATATAAAAATTACTATTGATAAAATATAAAATAATAACCATACACCATATGGTAAGCATGTAAAAACATATCCATGATATAATGGATTATGTGAATCCTTGTCGTAAAACCTCATGAAACAACATGTGAGAAACTATCCGTGACAAAATCTATTATGTGAAAAAATGAAAAATTAAAAATCACACCGTAAAGAGAAATATCCTATGTGAGTATGTAATATATATAAAATATCTGAAACCAAAAATATATCGGTACTAACTAAAATTGAGTCGTCTCTTAGTCCATCAATATCTCAAAAGTCACGCATATTGGTTCCACAAACACAAGGGTCCCCTTTTTCCCTTTACTAATGCATAGAAGATTCATAATGATCCCTGTTTGAAAAAATACATTTCAAAACTAGTTTCACAATTTATAAATCATATTAAAATCTAATTCAGTCTTATTCAGTGTTTGAAGGCCCATTTCCAAATAAAAACCCGTCATAAAAGTATTTAATCAAATATTTGGTGTATAATAAACTATTTTTAATGAAAACCCAATTTAAAAATATGAATCTTCCCATGAAATAACTTAACACCAAAAATAAATTCCATTTAATGAATAAATCAATTTAATTTTACAAAAATGATAACAATTTATAGAATTAACCCATTTTATTAAAACACCTACCTCGATATTATGGAAAAACAAATCACCTTTTAAAACAGAGACCATGGAAGCATATATTATTCCCCCATGATCTTAGATAAAAAACAAAATAAATCCTTTATAACTATAATTAAATATATCATAACATCCTAATTGGTTTATATAAAATGTGAGGATAAGAGATCTGGTGTTGATCTACAAAGAAGAGTGGAAACAAGATAAAAAATGCAACATACCTTGATGTGAACCATCAATAATTAAAGAGATCCTCCTTTAATCCAAGTATACAGACCTACAAAGCACTAGGGATTATTATGATGATATAATGTGAAATTATGGGGGGATGATACATAAAACCAACCGTGGGAAAAATGGTAATATCCCACTTTTTAGCATTTTGGATGGGGGTCACACAGTTTCTTGGGGTATCCCCCATGGTTAAACTAACCATGCACCTTAATCATGTGCCCATACAATCCATTTTATCCAGGGGATAATGGGGTGCACTAGAGGAATTCAAACTTTCACAATGTTGTTCTCAAAACATGTGAAACCCTTGGACAACCAAAATACACCCTGAAATTTTCACAGGGCATGTGGCATGGTTTTGACTAACCATATCCAAAATGTTCCAAACACCTCAGGAAACCTCACAAAGTCATGTCGTATGGTTACCACATGGTTAAACTAACTATGTACATAAACGGTGTTCTGGGACTATTTTATCCAAAAACCCCTTTCTTCATCCTACAATCCACAAAATCTTCCCACAAATCAAAAGAGAAATACCAAAACTCGACTACGTCATACATGTGACCAATAGGGAGTTACAATTATCCCCATTATAATCACTTTTTGTCCACATAAATTCCTAATGTTTATAGAAAAGAAAATTGATAATTCCAATACTAATTCATCAAAAATTCTTACTCCCACATTTCATGGGAATCCTATTTAAACTTCCATAGTACTCGGACTAAGGGAATCATTTTACAACAAAGTACCATATCATAGAAATCTATAATCTAAACTGGTAGCTCAACAACTGTGGAATCAATCTCAGGATCAATATCTTCCCATTTAGTCACATAAGATGGATTTAGTTCATGCCTCCTTATCTGGGACAAAAGAATCATTTCATGAATTTATGTCAAGAGAGATGGTAAGTTTAACTGATATTACACCTTTAAACATCATTCCATGATATTAGAGGGGCCAGAAAACATTAGTTTTGGATTCCCCTTATTATGAAATCAACAATGTCTCAAGAAAGGTTAAAATATAATAAAAAAAATGATCACCCACCTAATACTTTATTTGTTGATGATAATATTACTCATAATATTTCAGATAGCTCTATGTAGTGAAAACACACATCCAGATCAACTAAGAAATTTCCACCATCCCCTAAATGATAGTCGACTCAAATAGGGATCATTATCCCAACTCTCCATAGTACAATAGATATCTACATGGCCCCCTATACAATGATTCAAAGTGTTCCATATTTATCAAATCCTTATAAATATTTTTATAGTAATGTTTTATCTAATGATAATTATTTTCCCATAGTCCTCCATAATCAAGAACACAATCCTAAATCATATCCTCAATAACCATGATATCTTTCTAAGTCTATAAATGTGTCTTCTGATGATAGGAAAAACTAAATTTTAACTAGGAAACCATTTCCTCTCAGAATACACTAGAAACCCCAATGTGACCATCAAGTCATAGTTAGAAAAACCCACACAGAGAACCCCATTAAGATTGATAATATATCTTATGTATAAGTAATTAAGTCATTCCACTTCTATCATATCCTTAATAGGTATTAAATGAGTTAATTACATAATTTAATTAATTATAACCCTAATCAAATCCTTCTCACTAAGAGTCTATGGAAAATCAATAATAAATTCAATGGAAATCTAATCTCACTTTCATATGAGAATAGGTAATGGTTTCATCAAACTAGAAAGTCTCTCATGTTTCGTATTAATTTATTGAATATTGAGACATTGCTATAAAAAATATTCAATTGACCACCTCATACCAAGTCACTAATAATAATTTCTCCTATAATGATACATCATGGGATACCAAGGTTTTATGGACTACCGTGACTAGTTTCCACTATCCATCAACTCCTACCTTAGGGAAATCGGAACAACCAACCTGTTGTGGAAGAAAACGTTCTACTAGGATACCAAGACCACTAACTCGTGGTTTCCCACTATAAATTATTTTAATAAAGAGTCATAACTCAATTCTTGTCACATTATAGAGATAAAATTTCTCATCAAGTGATGATTCCGCTTTCAACTAAGGCAATATCACCTACCTACCTACCTCTTCCACTCCCATGATCATCTCAGTAAACAATCACATCAAATTCCACTCCTCAACTGATTCCTTTATGAATTGTGTTGGCAATTTTCTAATCAATTCATCGGCAACCACATTCACTTTCCTTCGATTTTATTCAAAATCAAAATCAATATATTGAAGATACTACACCCAATTTCATTTTAAAAAATATAGATCCCTCTTATAAAAAATATATTTTTGGCCCTTATGAACAAAATATACTTCAAAACACCCCCCAAATAGATAGTGACATTACATTTTTACAAAATTCATAAATGATAACCACTCAAGACCGTGGTTAGTGTAGTTCTTCTCATGATGGAATAACTAGTGAGATCTATAAGTCATCACTTATCTCTCTTACATCAAGACACATCCCAAAACCATATCAAAAGCATTGTAGTAGACATCATAACCAAAACCTGGTTTCATATGAATCAATATAGGTCTAGATTTTAAACGCACCTTCAACTCTTTAAAAAATGTCTAAAATTTTTCATTCTATTCAAAATTTACACCATTATGTATTAATGCTATCATCAGATATGTGAACATAGAGAAATCCTAAACAACCCCCTTATAGTAATGAGAAAAACCCAAGAAGAGTTGGATATCAAAAACATATCTGGGATTCTCCCAGGACATAATAGCCTTTATTTTCTTATGATGCATTGAGAATCCCCTCACCAAAATCACATGGACCATAAATTTCACTTCTCGGATCCAAAACACACATTTGGATGGATTACCATACAGATGATTGTTATTTAAAGGTTCTGAAAATGACATCCAATAGTCAATATGCTCCACCTATATCGTAGAGTACAATAATATATAATCCAAAAATACCACATAAAAAAGATTCCATGAAATGATGCAATATTAAATTCATCAAATACTTAAATACTACAGGATCATTAGTGAGACTAAATGGAAAAAATATTAACTCAAAATGTCCATACCGACACCAAAACATTGTATTAGGTATATCTCCATCTTGGAACCTCAACTAGTGGTACCCTGACCAAATTTTAAACATTAAAAACCTATCTTCCCCACTATGATTGTCAACAAGATCATCAATCCTATGAAAAGGATATGTGTTATTAACATTCTCCCTATACATATTTCGATAATCAATGAAAATTATGAGAAACCCATCTTCCTTGTTTGGAATGAGGAGAGGTAATGACCATGGTGAAATGATAGGCACAATAAATTCTTTATCCTCTATATCCTCAAGATATAATTTCAGTTTCAATAACTCAGCAGGTTCTATATGATAAGATGGCATTGAAATGGGAATTATAACCAAGAGAAGGTCAATAGAAAACTCAACCTCTCTCTATAATGGTAATCCAGAAAAAATAATTTGGATGGACCTCAAGGTATTCACAAACCACCGTAGAAAGGAGACAAACCAAAAAGGGGTCAATGAAATCAAGAAACATATCTTACAACATGTACAACCTTACCACATCATATGGAACAACATGCATCATCCTTCCTGGTCTAGAGCACCACATTCCCTAAAAACATGATTGACCCATTCCATATATAAAAACAAAACCCAAAAATGATAATAGTATATCTGGTCCATAACATCGATCATCAAATCCATGCTAATTATCAGGTTGAATATGATAATATCAATAACTAAAAAGTCCATTATCACCTCATAATCTATTATAACCAGCTGACACATGGGACACATCAAACCTTGTTCATACCTCTTTCCCAACGTAATTGAAAGATAAAATATGTAAGGTATATGTTATGAATGTAATCCCAACACATCAGCTAATATTGAAAATATAAATGAATGAGTATCACTTATATCAAACAAATATAGCACCATAGAAGAAAAAATGAAAATTGTACCTCTTACAGTAACTAGCTTTGCTTCAGATTCCTCTAGTATATACTCAGTAGCATAATACCATATAGTCTTAGCCACCCGAGGAAACCCCCTGGCATTAGGATTATAGCCAACACATTTTGAATCATCAGTATGAATCTATAAACCAATGTTGGGAGTGGATCCTTCCTTACTTACCTATAATACCATTTCACAAAAATGATTCAGATTTATCGATAATCATAAAAAATGAAAATTATTAAGAGCCACTATATAGTTAGTCTTGGTATAACCACAACATCCACATTAATAGTAGAAAAATTTATGTTTTCCTAAAGAGTCCCCGGAAACTATCCCTAAAGAAAACTGACTGCACTTAAACTTCATTTTATATCCATAAAACACATCCGGGATGACAACTTCATCAACCAAATCTCCACCCAATCACATAATTCCAGCTATATATACCTCATCCAAAGATACTTTGTCGACTACCTCCATGATGGTCAGAAGATGAATGAGAATCAACATCGACCAACTATCTGGGCTAAATTCCAACTCAAACCATTGAGACATTAAGTGCTAATTAGTTACTAGAATGGGTGCTAGATACACCTTCTTGTCAAAACAGGTGGAATAGTCCAGAATGGTGTGATCCCCTTACACCACGGTAAAAAAAATAGGTTCTTTTTTACACATAACATCTCTAGGTAAAACTGATGATTGAATATTTTCTTTAAATATGTCTAGGTAATGTCCTTATGCAACTTATCATTCATGATGGGTTTCACCATCTCATTCCAGTTTTTTTAAGAATGTACATTGAAAACCCCACTATAGAGTCTTTAAGAGTCTTCAAAAAATTGATGATCATATCAATCCACTCAAGACACTCTTTATATTCATATGGTCCCTTATCACCATGGAAGGTGGTTGGATACTACTTATTGAACATATAGTCATCATCAACCTTTTTTCCCGAGTTCCTGACACACACTTCACCTAGATTTGGAATTGTATAGATTACAGCTTCAACCAAAGAAGGTTCCACTGGAGGATTCACCTATGGATCTTATATCACATCTTCCCCTCATGTATTTGTAAAATTTCATCTTGAAGTCATTTTCTATTAAGAATAGGACAATAACCTATTGACATTAGAGTATAACTAAAAAACATAGTTCTAACTTCAAGAATTCATGTCCATACATTAAAACATCAAAATTGTAAATAAATTTGGAATTATAGAAAAAATACACCTTAGGAAAGAGAATTTACATTTAAATAAACTCTACATCCATATCATCCAAATGTTCTAAAAATAATAGTCTCAAACTTGGTAAAAAATTTCTGACCACCCATGGTAATTGGAGCTCATACGTTGAAGTGAGATGGCGTGGAAAGCTCCCACACTAACTACCAAATTATAATGATCCTAAATCCGTTCTACCCAAGAAACAAAATCAATATTAGGTCATGTTAAAATATACCAAACTAAGTATCCCTATAATACCATTCTATAATGAACCAACATACGTTAAATAGATAATACAACCAAGACAGCATGTCATAGTGGTGAGGTTTCATATAAAATAGTAACAAGTCTCGCATAAAGAAAAAGAATGCATGCATCTACAGTACAAAGTAATAGAAAGAGATATATCCATGATCCATAAAATATAATCCAAAATAGCTAAACCGTAATATATGAAATGATAATAACAACATGTCTCCAATGTGACAAATTGTTACCTCCAAACCATCCCTCAATGAACACAACGCTGAATAGATAATCTGAATTTTTAAAAGATTCCCTTTACTTTACCTAGGTCCGTCAAAAAAATAATTCACCACCCAAAGGTAAAATTTCGGGGTAATAAAAAATTCTAGTAGGATACCGTCATAGAGTCTATATAGGGTCTAATCACTAGAATGTAGCCATTTTATCGTTTTAAATAAAAATAGTTTTACTAATAAATTGCATAAATCCAAACCCCTTTGTAAATATTTTTCCATTTTTTTCATAAAATCATTTAATATCAACAAATATATTAATATAACAAGTGAATGTGAAAAAAGTAGAAATAATATCTATAAACCATAAGGTAATAATGTAAACACATATCAGTGGCATAATCCATCATATGAATCCTTGTGATACAACCTCAGGTGAAAACATATGAGAAATAATCCATGATGAAATATATTATGTGATAAATAAACCATAAATGATAAAGAACACTATATTTGGTCTTCTCCTATGGGAATACATACTAGACATAAATTAGTTCCAAACAAACTAGGAAAACATATGTACCTTTTCGGATACTCCCAAGGTTCTCAATGAGATATGTCTATCAAAATCCATTTCAAAACCATGTTTTAATATATAAAATATTTTAAAATAACTTCCAATCTACTTCAGTGTTTGTGTAATACACAAAAAATTCTAAAAAAATAACATTTTATTTGATGTCATGAATGACACACAACACAAAGAAAAGAAATGAATAAAACAGCATGATAATTTATGATGTATTTTCTATTTTAAAAAAATCAATCAATTATACAGATTTCAATGAATGAAATACTATGTTATCTTGTGTTTCATGCAACAATGTGTTTTTTATATCTTGTGTTATGTGCAAGATTTAATTTTACCGAATAATATTAACGTTATTATTTAAAATGACAATCATATCTAAGATTTTAAGTTGGAATTTATAAAAAGTAATTAAAAACTTATGAAAATATATGATTTAAATCATTAGTTACCAATTAATTAGAAATTACTATAAAAACCAATTTAATATAAATGCAATGTTTTTATAAATAAATATTTTAATGTGCCAAAGAAACTTTTTCTTAATAAATTAAAATAAGTAATCATAGTGAATGATATTAATTAAATTTATATACTATATGTCCAAAAAAATATTTCTAGTTTATCATATTAATTTTATAGTCATAAGATAAGAAAAAAAATCTAATTTTATGCATAAAATGGTATTTCTCATAAGGTAATTTTACCACCTTTTAATGGCGTACTAGTTTAAAAATAAAATATTAAAAATTTGATAATTATTATTTGGAAAAATAAAATTCATTTTTTAATTCAGAATGATAAAATTTAATTAAGTTAAATTTTTGGTATTTCTCTACGATGTATCATTTTTTGATGAATAGTGAAGATACTTAAATTTAATTGAAAACCATACATTCTTCGAAATAATTTATAGTGTTAAATTATATTTTTTATTGTTTTTTAAGTCACAATAGATAAATTATGCATATAATAATTAAATTTAAGTCATTGAAATTATTTTTTATATTGAATGTAGATATAAAATCTTAGATAACTTTTGAACATTTTCTCATAAAAATGGTTTTCTCATCATGTTTGCAAGATTAATTTTAAATTTAATTCTTCCATTTATATGAATTAAATTAGTAAAAATATATTCAATATTTCTAAATAGAATAATTTATATTATATAATAATTTTACATAATGGTTATTGCACGTTATAAGAGCTTCTATAAAAATTAATTTCTAATACACAATAGATTTTTATATTATAAATTGGATATAATATTTAAAATCAATGGGTAGAAATTTACAAATAATTATATATTTAATTTATTATTAATGGGTAAATTTCGTAGGATATAAAACTAGCAACCTTAATAGAAAACCAAAATGGAAAAATAAGAAAACATAGAGGTTAGGAAAATACATTATAAAAATGAATTTATTTTTATATAGTGGAGTAATTTATCAACCACATCAACCATAAAATACGTTATTATTCAATTTTGGATCCACATGAGGTATGGAAGACCTCCAAATAATGAATACCTTTGAGTATTTATAAGAATTCCACTCATCCTCAACTATAAAAGGGCACTCACTCTCCCCCATTATTTACAGCTCTCAAGCCACATGAATCATCCATCCCCAACCCAAATCACCACCCAACATCCCTATCCTAATAATATAATCCTTATTTTGGGAATAAATCAATCCTTTTATGTTCATACTGCAATCCTAAGAAAGATACCTGAAGAGGTAGAGCTTAAATAACGCTCAACCAAATGGAAACATAATGTAACGGAATTCTTAACTCAATTTACACTCTTTAGGATAAAATTATTATTCATTTGTTATGTCAGCTAAGGTTATATATCTAATAAATATTGATTATATTTTGTTCTATTTCCACTTGTTTTTTGTGGATTTATAATGGATATACATAATCGATTAATTTATTAATTTAACTTCAATATTGTGATCATTTTAAGGGATTATTTCACAATCTCATTATGATCAATACTATTTATTATATAACACAAGTTTCAGTAAATCAACTAAATATTTCATAATAAAACCTTATAATTTATAATTCTTTATTTATTAATTAAATCCTTCATGTAATAGTATCATTTTTCCACTGTTTTGTTTTTAATGTTTTATAGAATTTTTTTTCAAGAAAACCCATCTTCATTTATCTCTTCAGTCAAAAATTTGTTTTCCTTCAAAAACATTTTTTATAAAAAGGTTTACAAAAATGTTTAAACCTTTTAGAAATTATTTTTTAAATTAATTTTCACCATTTTTACTCTTTAAAAAAATCAAAAGAATCTCGATAAAAATTTCAAAACAATTCTCATTTGGATTTTACCAAAAAAGTTAAAGGAATATATGTTTTGACATGTAAAACATGAAAGAAATTTATAGAAATAAAGACCACTATAATTTTATCAATACTCTTTTATAATTTTTTATGTTTGTTTTTAAAAAAAATATATTTTCACAAGGTTTTTGTGAATTTCTTTTTGGAAATTGAATTTCATGGAAAATGATTTAAAAAATGTTTTTAAAAATGAAAATGATATTTTCCTAAGAATTATTTTTGAAATATTTTATGTTATTTATATTCATAAAAGTCAATAAACCTATATTATCACTTGAATGGGAATATATTATTATTTTTAATTAATCTTTCTCTTGATTGATTGTGATCACATAGACTAAAGAAGGTATTTACATTCACTTCTTTGATTAATTTTTTTTTTCATTAACCTTACATTGAATTATTCACTTTCGTATGGAAATTATATTTCCCCTAAATTTCAGTATTTTTTATCTTGTATAAATTTTATTCTTTAATCATACAATATATTTCAATATGGTATTTAATTTGAAAATTATTAATTAACAGGGGAAATATTGATAAATTTGTATTCTTTACTCAATATGAATATTAGATAAGGCACACTGTTTATGATTTAAATAGATTATTTGATATATCAAGAATTATTTGGATAGGTATGAAATGGTTTGGAACTATTTAAATTAAGACCCTTGATTCCTCATAATTCTCTTGAGAAGAAATCAGATGGAGAAAAACCCTTCATGTTTGTAAACTAGAAATTTAAACTATCTAGAGGATAGATCCTGATAATAGTGTCTTGTGAAATGTCCTAACACAAATAAGATTGGTTTTAAACAAAATTATTTAATCTGTATTGAGGATAGATCATGATGGTAAAGGAATCATGTCCCTAAGAAACTTAAATTCCAATAATTTATAATTTCTTTTATTCAGATTAATTTTTCATTTCCATGATATTTTCACTATATTAAAATATAATGATACATTTTATTCTCATCTTGTTGATTTAAATGGAATGTGTGTTCAGTTATTTACCTTCCATATTGATTATTCTGTATCCTTAAATGATATTCATGTTATTGTAAATTCAATGTGTGTTTAGTTATTTACCTTTCCATATTTATTATAGTTATTGTTTCATGATAGATTATATTGCACATAAATATTATTAAGAATATGAGCTCACCCTTATTTTTTTCCCTTATCATGAATACCTGAAGTTTACCATGACTCGTATGCATGGTTATTCTAGATCGAATAAAGTTATTTTGAACAACTAAGGTTGCAATTTGTTTATTTAAATGTAATTAAATACTCCTGAATATATCTAGTTTACCAAGATTATTAAACTATTTAGTCCATCGGGATGATTTTACTTGTCTATTATGACAATATAATGGTACAACACACCAGATCTATGCTTACTAGGGTTTATTTTCTACATTTTGAAACCCCATTTCCAAATCAAAAACCACTATAAAATATTTTAATCAAACCCTTGGTGTTTCGAACCCTGTTTTTAATGAAAATCCCCATAAAAATCTATATATTCACATGAAATCACTTGAAACCTAAAATAACTTCCTTATAGTGAATAACCCAAAGTAATTATATAATAATGATAGTAAATTAATAGAATTAACCCATTATATAGATACAAGTACCTCAAAATGGACGTAGAAAAAATAATCTTTCAAAACAAAAATAGGGGAAGAGTATATAGATTTATCACAATACTTGATCAATAAGAAACAAGTTCAATCATCCATAAGACCCATTAGATCCACATAATTTACCAGTTTGGTTCCAAAATTATGATAGGAGGATAGATCTAGTGTTTATCTACAAATAATAGGGTAAACTAGATAAAAAAGCAACATACCACAATGTGATCCATCGAAAATTAAGGAAATACGACTAGAATCCAAGGGGAGAGACCCCCAAATCACTAGGGAAGTATTAGAAAAATACAATGTATGATTGGGGGTGATTATACATTAAACTGACCGATGGAAAAATGGTAAAATACCACTTCTTAATAATTTTTAAGGGGATCATATGGTTTTATATAGTAGGACACATGGTTAAATTAACAGTGCATCTTAATCATTAACCTATACTATCCATTATGTTTGAGGGTGCATAGTTTTCAGTAGAGTGTTATATGGTTTCGGGAATACCAATCTCAAACCATATGAAACCCATAGAAAACCACCAATCATCCTTTATAGTTTACAGGGTATGTCGTTCCATTTGATTAACCACGCTCAGACCTTGAAAACCACTATTCGAATCTCGCCAAGGAAAACTACATGGTTACTACACTATTAAACTAGTTGTACCACTTAATTGTGTACCATGACTATTTTTACCAAGTTTATTTTTAATCTGTAATACCCAAAACATCCAATAAGTCAAAAGAAAACTATCGTGGCACAACTAAAGAGTACCTGCGAAAATAATGATGTCACATAATGAAATAAAAAAACTGAAAACATTTATCACCATGGTAAAAGGGTAAATTGTATTATCCTAGTATAAAACAAGGAGAAAAGGTAACCCTTTTTTATATTAATTCTTATTATATGAAATTATTTGGACACATATAGGCTTAAGATAAACATTTAACATTTTATGGGACTATTTTCCATGAAAATGTGTTAATAATATTTTAATCCTTTAAAATATTAATGGGTTTTCCCTTCCTCCCACTTATAAAAGAACACATTCTCTCCTCTATTCACTACACCTTCTTATAAAACCTAACTCAACCAGACCCTTTCTAATTATATTATGATCCTACCTATCCCTGAATTAATGTTTCTTGTATTCTTAAAATGCCACTCCAATGGTCCTTAATAATTTATCTAAAAGAAGTCATCCTAATAACATGTGATTGTCTTTCTCGATCTCTTTCAATTAATTTTTTTTTATTTTGTCACCAAACATTTTTTTATATTTTAAAATAGAACAATTTTAAGGATAATTGAGAACCGAAAAAATAATACACTAAGTCCTTGGATGGTTATCATGATGGATTAAATTAATACATATGATATTTATGATATATTTATTGATTTCTAGTCATAAAATATTATTTATACATCTTTATTTATTTTAATTAAAAACTTTATCAATGTTAATATGTACTTACAAACTACTGTATCCATGAATGGTGTAATTCATTTTTCTATCTATATATTTTATTGATAACTAAATATTGATATATAAGGAATATATGTGATAATTATTTCATAAATACAATTCGATATATTATACAAGGATGAAAAAAGTATATTAATTGAACTGATGAGCCAATAATTTTTTTAAAAACAAAATAAATAACAAAATAAAATATAGATTTTAATCAAGAAATAATAAGAAATGGTTGTTGAAATTTTATAGGTGGATAATATGTGATATCATAAATAATTATATGTTTATATTATAAATTTTTAATAATTTCAAATTCATTATATAAGAGGATATAGAATTTATTAGGAAATTTGAACTTGAGATAAGGGTTTTAACTTATAATCTCATTTTTACCAAGATATTTTTGATCAAATGTGAAATGTTAAAATTATATTATCTAATTCCCTAAAATTTTATTTACATTATTATACTATATTTATTTAACAATATTACATTTTTTCATGCCATGTTTCGCTCTCTATGTACTTAAGAGTCTGAAAGAATTATTTTTACGAAAACTAAAATTGTTCTATTTTTTCTTCAAGAATGTTGTTGTTTTATGTTTTCTTGAAATCATTTTTATGAATTTTTTTACTATTTTTCATATTAATTTTTAAACTAATTTTTACCCATTTTTTATTTATAAAAAACACTAAAATGAAATTTCATGTCATTCCAGAATGATTTACTTTTTTTTAATACAAAAAATGTGAGGGGAATCATTGTTGTAATGTACATGTCATGGATAAAATTTCCCACCATCATGACCACTCAATGATTTTTAGTTTCATTTTCATGTTTCCATGGTTCGATTAAATGAATACAAAACCTTAATATTTTATGATTTTTTTAAATTTAAACAAGAAATTTCAAAATGAAACGGGTGTTTTCCTCAAGAAATATTACCTTAATCATTTAATGGTGTTTTTCCATTATTATATAATCCACTTATGATTATTAATTTTTTATTGGAAATAATCCCATGATACCATCTTTATTTTTGATTCATAATTTTTTTGATTATGATGATGAGTAGTTAATGAAACTTGTTTCTTATCCCATTTAGTTATAAAATGTTGATATTAATAATGTTTAATGATCTTATTGAACATATATATATATATGGTTTTCATTATGTGGTGGGTGGTCCATGAATTATTTATAATTCCAATTAACTGTACAAATATATATATCTCATGTGATAATAAGGACTGGAATGTTGAGTGATCCTTGTTTATTAATAGACTTTTTCCCCAATGGTAGTCTTGGGAGAGAACCTTGACTAATTAATAGATGAAATAGGGATTTAAACCAATGCATAATGATAGACCGGTGGTGATACTTAAGTAATTAAATTATTTTCTATACTTATCTATTTTTTATAAAAAAAATTATTCTTATGGTATGTTTTCATGGATCAATATTCATTATTGATGATTTCAAAATCTAGGGTCTTATGTCTTTTGATTAACTAAATATTATACCATGATTTATGATTAAAAATCATTAACTGATTAGATATTATTATTATAGGTTGTGATCATATTTTCATACTATTAAGAATATCTAAGGTTTCTATATGATCATCAATTTATATATAATATGATTACCCTTACTATGATTCTGTGATCCCCTTTTATTATGTTTCTTTTTTCCTTCATATACGAATACAAGTTTTAATTAAAATATTTCTAAGGAGGATTCATGTTTTGAATAACATAGTGGGTGATAATTTAAATCTTTTAGGAAAAAGTTATTTATATATCCATATTTCCAAAGTTATAAATCCTTTATAGTTATATTTTGAATCAAAATGTTGTGTATCAAACAATCATTAGATATGATGTACTATTTGTAGTGACCCGGCCCAAAAAATCACAGATCTGGAGTATTCTATCAATTACATTAGCATGATTATAATTAATCAAATCCCAAAGGACTAAGAGTTTCGATGTCTTGGTAAAAAAGATACATACATGAGTCTTGAATTATGAATTAATACACTAATTACAACATAATTGTTTTCTAACTAACTACAAGGATAACATTATTCCATTTAGTATATCCCTTAATATATTTCATAATACGCTTCTTGAATTCCTGGGGAAAGGAAGAAAAATAAGGGTGAGATCAAATTCTCAGTAACAGTAAAGTATAGTGGAATCAATGATGACTCAATGAGAATAATAATTATGGCATAGAAAAAAACTAAACCCATATACCATGTAATAAAAAAACTAATAATGAAGTGCATAAACGATATGGAATGTTAATAAGTCATTTAAAATAAAAAGATAAGGAAAAATAAATATTCAATTTTAATAAACTGAAACTCATGCCATTTAAATAATTAAATGAAAATGAAATGTATCCACAGATATGTGGATATAAGATCTCATATATGAATAATAAATGAATCTTAATGAGGGAAATTCATAGTTATTTGATTCCATGTATCCAAGGTACATGGAACCATTACTGTCAAGAACTATCATCAAGACTTTATATTTTACTCTAATTTTCACAACTAATTCATCCCATGAGACTACTGATGCATCAAGGGGATCTCATTAACTGGTCCCCAATCCATATATTTTGTCTTAAAAGGTAACCATACCATGTATTACATGTCCAAATAATTACTCATATACTTAATAAAAAATGTGCCTTATCAAAATGTATCTATATTAAAAAGAAGAAATGGATTTATCAATAAGACCCCAATTAATCAAATAATTGTCAAAGTAAATATCATATGTAAAATGATATATGGTTTAAGAAATAATAATATCCATTGTGTGATAACGTGGATATTAAATGTAATTTCCAATGAAAATTATTACAATATGGTTATTGTTTGAAGATACTGCTAATAATCACAAAAGAAAGTGAGATTTCAAAGATAATCATTAAGAACATTTTTTGAGGAAAATAGTCTTTAAACATCCCAAAGTGTCCCATACCACATGAAATATTTAAACCATAATCTTCATGAAGTAAAATTTCTTATTCCATGAATAACAAGGATTCGTGATATAATTTAAAAAAGGGGCAGCAGATACACCACACAAAAGTATTAAGTGTTTTATATGGTGTATGCCTCACAGAAAGATATGTAAGGCAATAATACCTTCCATTGTAATTCATTTTTGGTGAACATCCTTTAACATTCTGTATAATAAAATTATATTAACTATATATTTGATTGAGAACCATTTTCATGTTTACCATTACTTTTATTTAACTTATCCCCATGTTATATACAACTACTTATTCAATTACATTTATGTCGGACGTTTTGACCAAATTCAGTTTATTTGTCATAAACAACATTGGTAGGCCAACTATGGTAAAAGGGGTCATTATATAACATCTCAATAATAATAATAATGTCATAATTATTTTTTCTATACATAAATTTTAATTTCAAATCCAATAATTAGATATGGTTATAAGAACTTAATCAACATTACAATAATGGAGACGGTAGGTCGTACGTACGCATGAGTTACGTTCTCATTTTTCAATGATCATTATGTAAACAAGGTAAAAAGAATAATATATTTTTAGAAAATTAATTATATCATAAATACCCTATTATTTAATCATATGTAATTATATATATAATCTTTTGTTGTAAGAGGATTCACATCATATCAAGGAGGCATTAGTCCACACGTCGACGAACAACATTATCACATTTTAAGTGTGTGTGGAAAAATAATAATGAAAATGATATATATATTTATATATATATATTTAAATAAATGTAGTTTTATCATGAATATAAAATATATGTTTTTTATTTTACATATTTTTAATTAAAATCATCCTTTATATGTTCCATGTATAGTGTGAACGAGTCATGTCTCTTTGAGGAGGCAGTAGTTTGCACTTCCACAAACGATGTTATCATCATTATACAAACCTAAAGTATATGGTTATGGGTAATAAAATAATTATATAAGAATAAATATATAATAAATATCATATATAACATATATAAACATATTTTTCATCATAATGTCCACCATGATAAGTGGTAAGGGAAATATTACCAATCATCATTTCATGAGGTAATAGTTTGCCGTACACAAGAACAATATGTTCTTTACCCATTAGTTGGAAGTCTGAATAAGTGTAGGTTTAACCCTTATAATAAAAATATACTATTATGTTGATTATAATGGTGTTTTTATGCAATAAAATAATTATAATAATTTATATATTGGACAATGGAAATAAAACTAAATAGCTTAAGGAAAGATGTTACCTCTTAATCCGGTAACTTCTTATGGTTTGTACAAAAAGGCTTCTGTGGATGGATTTATTCCTAAGGGGAGTCTTATAGTATTAGTTTATGGGTGTTAGGAATATATTTTTATATATCTTGGTCAATTCAAAGTGGTTTCATAGGAGTGAAGATGTGGGAGGAGATGAGGGTTTTATAGTGGAAGAGGAGTGGCACTCTTATAATATTTTCACAAAGGAATTACATACACATTTTTTATATTTAAATTGGTTCAAATAATGAATTTAGTTTGATAAAATGGAGTATAGGTTATAAATATGTCCACCTAATAGCTCTTGGAAATTTGTAATGGTCTTTTTGGGCCTTAATGTTATGTTTTTTTCCCTGATTAATCTATAATTTAGTTTAATCGTTGTAATTAATTTTAATAACATTCACTAATATTATTGGTAAAAAAAAGTTAGTCTAACTATAAATTATAAGTTATTCTTATTATAAATATTTCATAAATTGATCTAAATTCTAATCATATAAGTGTCAAAATTTTATTTACCTTTAATCTCGGAGGCGGGATGACAATGTGTATTCTTAAATTAAAAAAATTTAAAGGTTGCTATGTTTTCATATTCAATTTCAAATTGAAATTGATTAAAATGAAAAAAAATTGTATTAATTTATAAAAATATAATATAATTAAACTTTAAAACAAATTAAAAGTATAACTTTTCCTTATATATAAAATAGATGAAAAAGCAGTTTTGACAAAAATTTCAGTATTTTAAACTATTCATTAAAAATGATATGTATTTTAAATGTAATCAAAAAACAACCTAACTAAATTTTTATGTTTATATTTCAAATATGAATGTTATTTTTACATTTTAAATCAATTAAAGTATTAAAATTCATATTTACAATGGGTTTTCCATTAAATAGTGGTAAAATTGCCTTTATAAAATTAATGGTTTTTTATGTGTTAGGTTTGTTTTTATATTATTCCTATCAAACCTAATGGAGAATATCAAAAATATTTTATTGAATATATAACATATATATTTCATTAAAATCATTCACTAGTTTTAATTAATAATGTTTATTAATGCAAACCATTTTTCTAAACATAAAAATAATAATACCTTTTTTATATCAAATTGGTTCTTATTTTCATTTCTTCTTTAATGGTAACCAATGAATTCATTTTATTTTTATATAAACCATAAATTTCCATAATTTAGTTAATACTATTCAGAACTGCTGTCATAATAGCTAGGTTATATCATATTATATTAAATAATTATATTTTAATAACATATTTTATTTGGTGAATCTTGATCTTGTGTCTAGAAAAAGATTTAAGGATGGTCTCTCTTGCATGTAACATGAAATATCAAGGATGGTCTCTTCTGAATTTTATGAAATATAACTTAGTGTGGCATTAAATACACAATATATAATATATTTTATTTATTTAATATTGTAATGTATTGTGTTAATATAATCTCTTTTTACATTTGGTGTTACGTGTCATAAACACCATTGAATACAATGTTGTACATCAGAATTTGGGGGTGTTAAATTCCCCTCACCATTATTTAATTTAATCCTCACAATTTAAATTTGATCTTGGTTATATATTTTTTGATATTTTCTACAATTAAGTATCACGTCGTGAAAAGGTTTCGTAAAACATCCTCTTGAAAATATAGAATTGGAACTACAAAGGTCACATGGACTACCATTTAACTATGACTCTAAGTATAATATCATTATTGGAATGTGAAAATAAGAACATGGAGGGAAATCAAAAATATTTATAGTGAGTTATTGTGGTCATAAGTCACAAATTTTTTTATGATAAATAGAATGTTGATTGCCTCAAATCCATAAATCTATGATGATTTAAGAGACCATCAATTCATGAGAAATTATGGTATTAGGAAAACATTTTATTTTGAAGTCATTTTCCAAATGTCTGGTAATTATTTTACTATAAAATAATGTAAGGAAATATTCTTTCTTTATAGGTTTCAATTTCTTATGAACAGTCATAACTTTTGGTTATTATTCAATAAAATTATAATTTATCCCTTTACTCCCATAAATTAATTAACAATAATGGATTTTTTATGCCTAAAGAACTAAATCAAACTTTTAAATGCTCATAAGGCATCTAAAAGAATTATAAGTCTACCTATTTTTCTCTAACTATCTTCAAAAACCAATATGGTTAATAGATTCATCTCTAATACTCGAAATTGATTTTACTAGTTCATCATCAACATTTATTAGTCATATTATTTGTAACATCCTAGGTAAATAAAGAATATTAAATTCTCATATTTATCAATATTTGCGAATAAAATGTTAATATTACTTTAATGAGAATTTTATGCTCGATGGTGTACCCAATATGCAACAATGAGTTTCTTTGAAATCTTACGTTGCACACTAATCATATAATAATATTATTTTAAATAATAGTTTAAGCCTAACCATTTTAATGGCAGGAATGAACAGAAATAACTATAAAATGATTACATATGTTTGTTAAATATTTTTACATTTATCCAATAAATGTTAGAGGCTTAAAATGCAAATGAATCCAATTTAAGAATAAATACTCCGATATTTTCAAAAGATTGGTTTACAGCCTTTTGATGGAAAACCTTTTTTAAATCTAACTATTGAAAATTTAATAAGGTCTATCTGTAAAAATAAACTTATTATTTATAATTTTTACATTGAAATTTAATTTGGATATATTTTTGGTATTTTTCTGACAATGTTCATTTTTAATGAATAGTGGAAAATACTGCAGCTTACTTCAAAACTGCTTTTTCATATAATTTAATTATATCAATAGATTATATTTTTAATTGGTTTTAATATTTAATTAGAATATATTTTTAATAATTAATCCAATTTTGGTAATTTTAATTTATTTCATTTTGGAATTGGGCATAAACAAGTGCCAAACTTTTCATAGAAATTGTTTCAAAAAAAACCCGCTATTTGTTTTGACAATGGAAATTATTTCTAAATTAATTAATGAAATTTCATGTGTTTGGAATTTGGTAAAATTTATTCCATATTTGGAATCAGAATTTCCAAATTATTTAATTATGATTCTTTTTTTTTTGGATATTATGAATAGTAACGATGGTAATTATCTTTAATAATCGCGATTAATTAGTAATATGATAGTTAAGGGTAATAAAATAATATAAAAATAATATAAAATGACCCCAAAATGTGTCATAATGCAATTCTTTGTGTCATGGTCGACCATGGTATGCTTGTTTCCAATTTTGGGACCCCATGAATTCACTTTTGTGTGATAGTGACATTTTAACTTTTTTTTAAAGAAAGTTAAATATAACAAAAGTATGTATCACCCATGTAAAACAATTTTAGTTTTGTCTATGTAAACAATATCTTAGACTATAAATATTAATTGGAAATAGAAAAAGATTTCCTACATCATAGTATTTTTTTATAATTTTTAGAGATAAAATAATTTAATTTATTTATGACACAATGATGATGCATCGATTACCTCAATAATGAATGATTAAAATAAAATGAACAGATAATGTAAAATATTAGACTAAAACTTGTCAAAAACATATTGTAAGGGTGTATTTCGGACCCCTATCACCTTATCCTCGAAATATATCATTCCGGTGCCTTTAAAATCCGAAACTCAATTTAAAATAATGTAACATTTCATGAATTTCCATGACTGCCCCTCCCTCCTCTTATAAAAGACCCCCACCTCTACCACCTTACCCACACCTCTCAAGCCCTTGGATCATCCATATTCTGATCATATTGTCTTTCCAAATCCCTCTATTACTCCTAGAATCCTCACTTTGGGCATAATTCTTTCCATGGAAGCCTTTGGGCACAAATCAAAAAGAGTTACCCAATTTAAATGTAATGTCTTCTCTTGTGTTCTTTTGTTTTATTTTGGTTCTCCAACCCCTTATACTCTTTTTATTCATTCATTTGTAACAACACCAGTATCTTTAATATTCTTGTATGTTTTTATGTGAAGTATTCTCACTATAATTACCTATGCCTCCATCTAATGGGGGAAGAACATACTGTTTCTGTGGAGGGTGAACTACTACCTCACGAAACGATGATTGTTCAATTATCTCCTACCACCTCTCATGGTGTCCATTATGACGTCACTGTATTTTATATATGATATATATGGTATTTATGTTTTATATATTCTTCTATATTTTATATTTAAAACATACCTTTATGCTTTGTATGTTGTGCGTATGCGATAATTTCTTATGGGGAAGTGTGGACTACCGCCTCCTCAAGTGATGTCACTCATTCATGATATACATGGATGTATAAATAATGAAATTAATGAACTTAAGTCCCCTATATAAAATATATATTATACTATTATTATAATATATATATCTCTCATTTATTTTTAATTCCATTAAAATGACAAGGAAATAAAATTAGCGTTCATGCGTACATACAGTCTACCGTCTCCATGAACTATGAATTTCATTTAGTTTTAACTGAAAATGATATAGAATTGTATAAAATTAATATATTCTAGATATATATGATATTTAAATCATTAATACTATTCTGGAGATGATGTACTTATAACTACATGGACAATTCTTTTCAAACAAGTTCATTTTTGACTCATGTACCAAACATCGACAAAAACATTTGATATGAACTCACATAATTAAATAATTATTATAACATTATAATATGTGATATTAATTGAATAATAATCATTAAATAAATTCCTTAAGAAATTATTAATTAAAAAAAGTTTATTATTTAGTAATATAAAGAAACGAAGAAGACAAGTCAGACTTGAGGTAAGGGATCCTACCTCTCTCTTTCTTTTTAAGTACTCTATTTTATGTCACTTTATTTAAGATCTTCTATCTTATGTAAGGGGAAGATATTTTATATTACTATTAATGTACTTTTTATGTTAATATGATGAGAGACCCTATTTTATCATATCAATCAATTTTTGGAAGTTTTAATTGGCGTTGTTAGGCTGCTGAAATTTCGTAAGGGATTTCTTATCTCACTTTTAATTCCATGAGATTTACATTGTTCGCCACTTATTTATTGCATGTGGTGTATTGTGTACCTCCAGATAATATATATAATCATTATTTTATTTATATTCATGGTATTATGTGAGTCTTTTTGTGTTTATTATCTTTTGGTCATACAACTCGATTGATAACTATGTGGTAAGGGTTTTTTATCTCACTATTTATTCCCGTTAAGTTCATGCTATATTTCTCACTATATCCTTTGAGTGGTGTATGTACTTCCCATTATTGTACTCTTTGTGTAATATAATTTCTGTCATGGTTATTTAAATCAACATCATACAGTCTTTCTTTCATGGGGTGTATGTTTTGAATGTTACCCAAATCGGAAAGGGAACGTTTCACCCTCCTTTTTTTAAAAGACTTATTTTTTTGTTAGGTCTTTTAATTTACATATTCTTATGTTGGGATATGTTCTTGTATATCCTTATTGCTGTAAATGTTATGTCCATGTGATGAGATACACTTTTCATCTCCCATCAACTCATTTTCTGAACATTAAAGTGACATAGTTAGGCTGTCGAATTTCTGTAAGGGAACTTTTTAACCCAATTTGAATTCTTTGGGATAAACCTCTACTTCGTGATTATGTCGTGTAATGAATATGTGGGGATGATCTCTAATTGTTTTACATATACTATCTACTTATATTTGGTGTATTTATATTTTTCACACATAATTATGTAATTGAATTATCCTTAATCGAAGGATACCATCTTTGCACAGGACATCGTCTCAATCTCCTTTCATTGAGTCATGTTTTGTTTTATACACAACTTTCTTTTGTAAGGTGTATAAACCCCATGGACTTTTACTTTTATTCAAAAGGAATATTTTATCTACGAAGTATTTTACTAAATGAAAAAAGTATGTTTCTTTTTAACATACATGGTGACAACGAAATTTCCTCCGCCGCGAGTATTATTTGATCTTTGAATTCCATAACAAGCCGTAATGTTTTAAATGGAAAATAAATACCATATAATCTTTTATGTATTTTGGTATTGAAAATGGTTTTGAAAATATTTTGATTATATCAATGTGTTGTATTGATATCTTGCGATTGAAATGTGGAAAGGTTATGTTTCCTTTATTCATATTTTATGTGAAACAATTATGTTATGGTTCTTGGGAATTGTATATCAAGACGGGTGGTTCCGTGATAAACTAAGGGCAGGTGAGACCGAGATAGCTCTCCAATGCATTGGGTAATGCGAATGAGTTAAACTCTATGGTTTCTCTGAAGAGATTTAGGGAATATACTATGATGGGTATTCCAAACGTAACCATGAGGGTTACTCCCTATGTAAGAATGTTATGAATTCCCCATGTTACCTTTATGTATTATAATTTCTATGAGTTATACATAAATATTATGATTTCAGAAGTTATGTTATGGTTTAAAGTTATGGTTTAATAGTTTTTTATTTATTGGCAGGTTAATGATTCATTTCATTATGTTATAACCCTTACTGAGATTTTTATGCTCATCCCAAGTTTTGAAATGTTTTTCATATGTTATAAGGAAGGGTAAGACAAAGGATGTATTGAAAAAGATTAATATCCAGAAAAGAATTCTTGTTTTATTTAAGGAATTTTGTTATTGTTGTGAAAAATCGGTCATAGTAGTATTGTCCCCTTTGTAATCCTTTGAGATGTAATAATTATGTTCTAATTCTATAAAATTCTAAACCTAAAAATATCCTCAATGTAAATTAATCATTTAATTCAAGATTAAGTAATGTTTTAAGGTCATGTCCTTATAGTTGGTATCAATGGTCGGTTTAGATAACTTTAGTTGTTAGAGTGTTTTCTAAGAAAAAGTGACAAGTTGTGTATAACCACAATGGTTAGTATATTAGATGGAGTCATTGTTATTTTTGAAAGATGGAATGAGTTTGAAATAACATGTATAATTATATCTTACTTTTTATATTCCGCATTAGTACATGATGATTTTTTTAATATTCTAACACTTAAATTTTTGGTTTTAGTTAATGTATGGATCTAGCAGGCACCAAAGTGACAATGGGTTTGAAGGAAACTGTGGTGGTTCTCTGATTATGAGACTAGATGAAATGGGGGATTCAATGAGGAATTTAGTGGTTATTCTAAACCAACTATCAAGGAGTCATGATTAAACACTTGAACCTTGGTGATTTCTCTAATGCATCATGTAGGAGAGAAAAAACTCGATGTGGAAGTTCAGGTAATAATTATAATGGTAACCATTATGGTTTATATGACCATTACTTTTGAGGTAATTATGGGTTACTATATGATGGAAAATAAATGAATGAGATTAAATTGAGGTTAAATTATTTTATTGTTATTTTTTAAGATTTTATCTCTTTTTGGGGAATGTTTTAAGAATTATATAGTTTTGGAAAAAGGGACAACATGCAGACCGTGTGACAACCCGTCGCATCGGATGAAACTGCTGGAATCGAACCCACAACCAAAGTGTGACATGTATTTTTTGCCTACCCCTTGGCTATGTGAATTCCCGGGTTACTTTGAATACTTCTTTTTAGTTAGATGGTCTTATGAATCAGGATTATGTTTATATTGGGTTATCTGTGGAAATTATTGACATATCATGGAAGATATGTGATTAGGTTAATTACTTTTCAGTATGATACATTAAGAGTAACTGATTTTATTTGGAGATAAATGTTAAGATTTACATTG
The DNA here is from genome assembly GCA_963277665.1 of Viscum album. Classification (NCBI taxonomy): domain Eukaryota; kingdom Viridiplantae; phylum Streptophyta; class Magnoliopsida; order Santalales; family Viscaceae; genus Viscum; species Viscum album. Next base: position 231,132,190 of record OY728143.1, read on the forward strand.
GAATACTATGTGATTAGATCCTTCATAGATTTGGGTTTCAATCATAGTTTGGTTTATATATGAAGAATTTTATGGACAACTGTTTATTGAATGGTCTTTGTTGAACTTTGGATAATGTTTGACAAATTTTGGAGACTAAGAGTAGTATTTCTTTTTATAAAGGATTATCCTTTTTTGGTATTATCTGATCTCGTTCTAACAATTTTTGATATGGTTTCGTTCTAATGACATGGGAAATATATAGTTCACTTTTTGGATTCAGTGATTCTCTAGAAGTTGATTATAGCGCTCTTAATGTGAAGAAGTTATCCTAAATACTCATCTTTTAGAGAAAATATGAGTTTGTGTAAGAATTCTAGTGAGAGATGAAAGTCTACACGAGAAGTAAGTATATTTCCTTATGATTTAGTTAATCTCGTAAATATGTTCTTTAATTAAAAGTAACTTGAAACAAAAATGTTGTCTTTTAGCTTTTCCAACTAGGTAATAAAATACCATTTTACCCATCACAAGTTTTTGATTTTTTGGTGGTTAACTTTCTCCTAAACATGTTTTCTATAACTCTCCATCAAGACTGTATGGTTTGTTTTCTCCTCCATATCCATGTTTTCATTGAATCATAGTATCTGTTGTCTCAGGTAACCTTTTTACTTTTCTTTATTTCTTTTAAAGTGATAGTTTAATTTACTCCATTTCCAATGTGGGGCTATCAATGATGTTTTCGAACCCAATTTTAAAATTCCGTGGACGGAATTCCCAAAAGGGGAGAAGGATGTAACATCTCGGGTAAATAAAGAATATTAAATTCGCATATTTATCAATATTTGTGAATAAAATGTTAATATTACTTTAAATGGAATTCTATGCTCGATGGCGTACCCAATACGCAACAATGAGTTTCTTTGAAATCTTACTTTGCACACTAATCATATAATAATATTATTTTACATAATAGTTAATGCCTAGCCGTTGTAATGGGGGGAATAGAAATAACTAACTACAAAATTGTTACATATATTTGTTAAATATTTTTACATTTATCCAATAAATGTTAAAGGCTTAAAATGCAATTGAATCCAATTTATCAATAAATACTCTAATATTTTTAAAACATTGGTTTACCGCCTTTTAATGGAGAAACTTTTTTAAATATAACTATTTCAAATTTAATAAGGTATATTTGTAAAAATAAACTTATTCTTTATAATTGGGACATTGAAATTTACTTTGGATAAATTTTTTGTATTTTCTGACAATGTTAATTTTTTAATGAATAGTGGAAAATACTGCAACTTACTTCAAAACTGGTTTTTCATCTAATTTAATTATATGGAGAGATTATGTTTTTAAGTGGTTTTAAAGTTTAATTAGAATAATGTTTTTCCATTTAATCCAATTTTGGTGTTTTTAATTGATTTAACTTTTGAATTGGGCATAAACAAGTTCCAAACTCTTCATAGATATTGTTTCAAAAAAAACCCGCTAGTTGTTTTGTCAACGGGAATTATTTTTAAATTAATTACTAAAATTTATGTGTTTCGAATTTGGTAAAATGGATTCCATATTTAGAATCAGAAGGCTCAAATTATATAGTTAATAATCTTTTGTTTTTGGACATTATGAATAGTAATGACGGTAATTATCTATAATTATCATGATTAATTAGTAATCGGGTAGTTAAGGGTAATACAATAATATAATAATAATAACAAATGACCCCAACATGTGTCCTAATGATAATGGTTGTATCATGGCCGACCATTGAATTCCTTGTTCTATCTTGGGGACCCCATGGAATCACTTTTGTGTGATAATGACATTTTATGTTTTTATTTTTAAATAAAGTTAAATATAACAAAATTATGTATCACCCAAGTAAAACAATTTTAGTTTTCTCTGTGTAAATGATCTCTTAGACTATAAATAGTAATTGGGAATATAATAAGATTTCCTATGACATACTATATTTTTATAATTTTTAGACATTAAATTAATTAATTTATTCATGACACCATGATGATGCAGTGATTACCTCATTAATGAACGATTTAAATAAAATGAAAATACAATGTAAAATCTAAAACATAAACTTGTCTAAAACCAATTAGATGGGTGGATTTAGAACCCTTATCACCTTATCCTAGAAATATATCATTGTGGGTCCTTTAAAATCCGAAACTCATTTTAAAATAAAGCAACATTTCATGACTTTCCAAGAGTTCCCTTCCTCCCTCTTATAAAAGGCCCCCACCTCTACCTCCTTACCCACACCTATAAAGACCTTTTATCACCCAAAATATGCTCATATTGTCTCCCCACATCCTTCTCATACTCCTAGATGCCTCAAATCTGCATGAACTCATTCCAAGGAAGCCTTTTTGCTCAAATCAAAAATAGTTACCGGATTTAAATGTAATGTCTTCTCTTATGTTCTTTTGCTTAATTTTGCTTCTCCAACCCCTTAAACTCTTTTCATTCATTTATTTTGTAACAACAAAAGTATCTTAAATATACTAGGATGTTGTTATGAGATGTATTTGAGCTACACATACACACACCTCCATCTAATGGGTGAATAACATATTTTTTCTGTGGGCGACGAACTACTGCCTCACGAAACGATGACTGTTCAATTATCTCCTACCACCTATCATGGTGTCCATTATGATGTCACTTTATTTTATATATGATATATATGGTATTTATTTTTTCTATATTGTTCTTTATTTTATACTTAAAACATACCTTCATGCTTTGTATGTTATGCATATTCGATAATTTCATACGAAGAAGTGTGGACTACCACCCCCTCAAGTGATGTGACTCGTTCATGCAATACATGGAATGTATAAAGAATGAAATTAATGATCTTGTGTGACCAAAATAACAAATATATTATACTGCAATTATAATATATATATATATATATATATATATCTCATTTTTTATTAATTCCATTAATATGAAATGGAAATGAAATTAGCGTTCATGCGTACGTTCGGCCTACCGTCTCCATGAACAGTGCATTTCATTTATGTTTAACTCCAAATGATTTTGAATTGCATAAAATGAATATTTAATGGATATATATGATATTTAAAGTCATTAATACTATTTTTGAGATGATTTACTTATAACTAAATGGAAAATTCTTTTCAAACAAGTTCATTTTTGACTCATGCACCAAACATCGTCAAAAACATCTGATATGAACTCACATAATTAACTAATTATTAAAGAATTATAAAAGGTGATATGAATTGAATAATAATCATTAAATTAGTTCCTTAATAAATTATAAATTGAAAAATTTTTATTATTCAGGAATATAAAGAAACGAACAAGACAAGTCGGACTTAAGGTAAGGGATCCAACCTATCTCTTTCTTTTTTAGTACTCTCTTTTATGTCACATAATTTAAGTTACAATATCTTATGTTGGGGGATGTTATTTCATATTTATCGTACATTAAATTTTATGTTAATATGATGAGAGACCCTGTTTTATCTCATAAATCCATTTTTGAATGTTTTATGTGGCGTCGTTAGGCTGCCGAATTTTCGTAAGGGATTTCTTATCTCACTTTTAATTCCATGAGATTTCCATTGTTTGCCACTTATTTATTTCATGTGGTGTATTATGTACATCCATTTCATATATATAATCAAGATTATATTTATATTCATGGTATTATGTGATTCTTTAGGTGTTTATTATCTTTTGGTCATACGACTCGATTGATAACAATGAGGTAAGGGGTTTTTTTATCTCACTATTTATTCCCGTGAGATTTATGCTTTATTTGTCACTATATCCTTTGATTGGTGTTTGTGTTTCCTAGTATTGTAATCATTGTGTAATATAATTTCAGTCATGGGTATTTAAATCAACATCTTATAGTCTTTCTTTCATGGGGTGTATGTTTTGAATGTTACCCAAATCGGCAAGAGAACCTTTCACCCTCCTTTTTTTAAATGACTTATTTTATTTGTTAGGCCTTTTATTTTACATCTTATTATGTTGGGATATGTTATTATATATCGTTATTTCTATAAATATTATGTCCATGTGATGAGATACACTTTTTATCTCTCATCAACTCATTTTCTGATCTTTAATGTGAAAACGGTAGGCTGTCGAAATGTTTTTCACAGGTTATAAGGAAGGGTAAGACAAAGAAAGTATTCAAGATGATTTATATCATGAAAAGAACTCTTGTTTTATTTGAGGATTTTTTTTATTATTGTGATTAACCAGTCATAATAGTAGTGTCTACATTGTAATCCTTTATGAATTAATAATTATGTTCTAATTACCTATTACTCTAAACCTAAAAAGATCCTCAATGTGAATTATTCATTTAATTTAAGATTTAGTAATGTTTTAAGGCTAGGTCCTTATATTATTTAACTGAAAATAATGAAAATTTGACAAGAAAATTTCATAGGTTATTTTTTGGCATGATATTCTTATCATCCTTTGGTCATGTGTTCAAGACGTACATCCATGATAGATTTTATTCGTTTTCACCTGAAATATAGTTTTTCGTTTTCTAAAACTATATTAATATAATTTTCAAAATAAATATGGTGGGAATCCTAGAAATAAGGTTATTCACTAAATTTCTTTTTAACTAATGTCTTCAATACAAACATAATAGATGAATACTTTATCCATTTATTTTCACATAGTATCTTCCTTGGTTTAATTTTTGTCATTTAAAATAGGTAATTTCCTAAAATCAAAATCATACTGTGAGAAATAATAGTCATAGTGAGATAAAAATATATTCATTTATAGGATATCTAAATTATGCCACCTTATTCTCAATCTAAAACATCTAATATTTAACCTAGATTATTTATTCTTTATAATTACTTGTAAAAAATGTTAATTATCCTAAGTATATCCTATGGGAGTATCAAATCAGGTGCACAGTAAGGCATGTTGTTGCGTACCAGGTTATGTCGAGTTAGGCCCAACACACCATGTTAGAGTTATTAGTCCAAGGTAAATCTATGCCAGAACCACATCCACATGTTGTATCTAGACAGGTATGTATTTCTAAGAAAACTACAGAATCTCTAACTATCTAAATCATTATGATGTTCTTATATACTTATCCTCAAATTTTACATTAGATCTATATTATGTAATCTACATTTTTCTAAATATAGTTCCCAATGTTTCTAATTAACTTCCTCTCATACCAACTATATTTACATGACACCAAAAATCCAAGATCCAGTGTCTTTTATTAATTACAATGGAATTAATACGTGGAATAAAATCATGAAGGACTGATAGTTTAGTAGTCTTGATAAACTAGATACATACATGAGTCTTGTATTACAATATAATACACTAATTAAAACATTATTTTTTTCTAAATAGATTTGAGTATAACATTATTACATCTAGTATACCCTTACATATCATAAATAGTTCACTTCTTGGATTCCTGGGTAAAGGAAACAAAATAAGGGTGAGATGAAATGCTTAGTATGGGTAAATTATCATGAATGAAATGATGAATCAGTGAGAATAATAATTATGGCACAAGAAATAACTAAACACACCTACCATGTAATAAAAAAATTGAGAAGGAAGTGCATAAAAATATGGAGTGGTAATATGACAATTGAAATAACTAGATAAGTAAAACCAATGACCTAAAAAATGTATCCATTGATCATTAATGGAAGATCTCATAGATGAATAATAACTAAATATAAATAAGGGATATTCTTAATTATTTAACACCATGTTTTATAGGTAAATGTATGTATTACCATTAAGATCTATTCTCAAGATAGTTTAAACAACTCAAATTTTCAATACTAATTCATCTCATCAGTCTACCAATGCTTCTATGGTCTTTTATTATTTGATCCCCGACCCATATGGTCTATCTTAAATGGTTACCAACCCATTTATTTCATGTCCAAATAATTCATCATATATTTAATAAATATTATGTCCTATCAAAATTTATATGTATTGAATAGAATATATAGATTTATTAATAATTCCCTAATTAGTCAATTATTCGTCAAAGTGAACACCGTATGTAAAATGATACATGGTTTATGAGATAATAATATCTATTTTGTGAGAATATGGATATTCAAGAATATTTCCACCGAAAAATGATTATAATAAGGCTATTGTTTCAATAGAAACTTAATAATCACAAAATAAAGTTACATTTAAAATATAATCATTAAGAACATTTTTTTAGGAAAATAATATTTAATTATCCCAATGTGTCCCATATCACTTGAAACATTAAAACCATAATCCCCGTGAAAGAAAATATTTTATACCATTAATTAAAAGGATACATTCTATAATTTATAAATGGTTTATTATATATTTTACACAAAATATGAAAGTGGTATATATGACATATACCATATAGAAATAAAAATAAGACAATAATCCCATACATTTTGTTACCTTTTAGGAGAACATCCTTTAACTTCCTATATAAAAAACATATGTTAATTATATACTTTCTTTATAATATTTTTCATGTTTATCATTACATTCATTTCTGTTATTACCATGTTATATACAACTAATTATTCAATTTTGATTATGTCGAGTGTTTTGACCAAATTTAGTTTATGTGTCAAAAACAAATTTGATAGCTCAAATATGGTCAGAAGGGAAATTATATAATATCTAAATAATATTATTCAAGAAATAATTATTATATTTATACACAAATTATAAATATAAAACCAATAATTAAATATGGTTATGAAAAAAAATCAACGTTACAATCATGGAGATGGTAGGTCGTGCGTACGCATGACTAACGTTCTCATTTTTAAATGACCATTATAGAAAGAAGTTAAGTCGAATAATATATTTCCAGAATGATAAATATATCATAAATAAAATATTATTTAATCATATATACTTATATATATAATTATTTTTATTTAAAAGTAATCACATCTTGTTGAGGAGGCAGTAGTCCACATGTCCACAAAAGACATTATCACTTTTTAAGTGTGTGTAAAAAAGTAATAATGAAAATGATATGTATATACATATATATAATATTTTGAGAAAGGTAATTATTTAATGAATATCATATATATGTTTTTTTAACATATTTTTAATTAAAACCATCCTTTATTCATTCCATGTATAGTTTGAATGAATCACATCACTTTGAGAAGGTAGTATTCTACACTTCCACAAACAATGCTATCGTATTTATACAAAATGGAATGTATAAGGTTGTTTGTTATAATATAATTACAGAAGGATAGAGACATAATTAATACCATATAGAACATATATAAATATATTTTCCATCATAATGGTCACCATGAGAGGTGGTAAAGAAAAAATGAAAAATCCTCATTTTGTGATGCAGTAGTTTGTTGTACACGAAAATAGTATGTTTTGTACCCATTCGATGTAAGAGTGTGTAACTGTATGTTTAACCCATAAATTAAAATATGCTAGTATATTGAGGATTATTTTTTATACAATAATATAATTAGAATGTTAAAGTGGATTGATTATTTAAATAAAACTAAATAGATTACGGAAAGATGTTACCTCTTAATCAGGTGATTTCTTTTGGTTTATACCAAAAGGATTTCATAGATGTATTTCATCCCAATGTGAGGATTCTAGGATTAGGGAAGGTTTTTTTAGAGGATATTGGGGTAGATATTGGTTGAGATAAATTTTCTTGAGAGGTGTGAATATGTGGGAGGATATGAGGCCTTTTTTGGTGGAGGAGTGGTTCTATTATAATATTTTCACAGTGGAATTTCATACACATTGTTTTATATTAAAAGTGGCTCCAATAATGGAAAAAATTAAATCCAAGGAAGTATAGGGTTTAATTATGGAATGAAAATATCTCTTTAAAACGTTTATAGGTCATTTTGGGCCTTAATGTTAAGGTTTATTCCTTTATTATTCTTAATTTAACCTTAATCATTTTAATTAATTTTAATCACTTTCACTAATAATTTTTCTAAAAAACAAAGTCAGTTGTATTAGAAATTTTAAATTATGATGATTCAAAATATTTAATCCCTATTTATAAATTCAAATCATATAAGTGGTAGAAATTTATGTAAATTTAATCTCGCTGGCGGGATGAAAATTTATAATTTTGAAGTAAAATCATCTGAATGTTTTCTATGTTTTTATAATCAATTTCAAAGTGAAATTCATTATGATGAAATAAATTGTATAAATTGATAATAAAATTTATCTAATTAATCTTTAAAACCAATTAAATTTATAATTAAACCTTATTAATAAATTATAAAAAAATTAACTTGGAACTAAAATTCAGTATTTTTAACTATTCATTAAAAAATGATATGTTCCGAATAATATCCGAAAATCACCATAACCTCCTTTTTCTTTTTTTATTAAAAATATGAATATTTTTTTTAAATATATACTTAATTGAAGTCTCAAAATCCATATTAAACATGGGTTATCTATTAAAAGGTCATAAAATCGACTTTATAAAAATATGGGTTTTTATGTGTGAAATTCGGTTTGTTCTTATATAATGCCTATCCAACCTGATGTATGAATATAGAAAATATTTTATTTAATATATAACATATATATTTCACTAAAATCCTTATCTAATTTTAATTAATTATTTTTATTAAGTCAAAACTCCCTAGGAAACATAAAAATAATAAGGATTTTTTTATATCCAATTGGTTCTTATTTTTGTTTCTTAATGATCGGTAACTAATGAATTAATTTTATATTTATTCAAACCATAAATTTTCAAAAATTATTTCATACTATTGATAAACTCAAACAAAACTGCTAGGTTTTATCATATTATATTAAATAATAATATTTTAATAATACATTGTTTATGGTTTTTATAGATTTTAGGCATTTTGATCGTTTTTAGGGTTTTTAGGGTTTTAGAGTTTTTTTGAATTTATTGGTTTTTATGGTTTTTTAGAGTTTTTTGGAGTATTTATAGTTTTTATAGTTTTTATTGTTTTTTTGGATTAAATGGATTTTAGATTTTTTTACTAGTTTTCAAGGGTTTTTTGGGTTTTTATGATTTTTTAATATATTAATGCGTTTTTATGGTTTTGGGGTGTATGGTTTTTAGGGTGTTTTAGGGTTTGTAGATTTTTTTTTGTGTTTTTAGGGGTATGAATTGTTTTTTAGGTTTTTAACAATTTTTATGGGTTTTAGTGGTTTTAGGGTTTTCAATTTGTTTAGGTATTTTTAAGTATTTTTTAATATTTTTATGGGTTTTTAGGGTTTCTATGGATTTGGGGGTGTTTTAGGGGTTTTAGGGTTATTATATGGGTTTTATCATTTTTTGAGGTTTTTAAGTGTTTTTAGGTTTTTAAGGGGTTTTATGGGTTTTTATTTTTATATATATATTTAGATATTTTAAATATTTTTATGGGTTTTAGGGTTTTTAGGGATTTTATGGGTTTTTAAGAGGTTTTGAGAGGTTTTAAGTGTTTTTAGGGTTTTTTAGGGTTTTTTGTGTCTACTCAGTATGTGTATCTACATTAAAAATGTCAAAACTTCTTCTTCTACAAATTTTATCTCCAAAATATTTTATACCTTTTTTCTACATCTCCATATTATATTTCTAGCCTTATTTTATATTTACATGATAGGAAAGTTCAGTAGTTAGTTAGGAAAGAGAAAATTATTTACCTTCCCTTTTGACTTCATGATTCATATTTTTCATATCCATTAATATTTAGTTTATTTGATCACTATTCATTTATAAGGTAACAAGATCTTTCCTTCATAAATTATCATCCACCTTTTTCCTTTCATATGGTGCTAATATATTGATTAGTCATAGTATTTGATCAATTCCAACCATCTCCTTCAATACATATTTAACTCCTTCTATGTGAATATATATTTCCAATTTTTAAAGTATGTTTAAATACCACCCAATTCAATATATAAATAATACCACAATATTTTTTTAAAAATTTATCACTATTGTAAGATCAAAATCGTGAATTTGATAATTTTTCTCCTTAATTTTAAATTTTCATGATGAATATGAAATAACCTTTTTATTTTTTATAAGGAAATATAAGTTACCCTTAATTGAGGAATTACATTATAATACATACCCTTACCCACTAAAGGGAAATGTAAGTATAAGTGCAGTGATAATATCTTCAATTTCCACTAAAACATTCTTCACATTCCTCCATCCTAATGATTGTAACTCAATTACTTTTCAACATGGTTTGTGGATTCTATACCCAAGAATTTTTTTCAAAAAAATCAATAATATAATGAAAACATAATAAAACTACGGTTTTTTTTACTATGGTTGGTTTAGTCCATTATTCAATAACTTATATTTCTAATGGGTCAACAAATATACACTTTCACTAGATTACATAACCCGAGAATGAAACCATTTGTATCTAGAATTCATATTTTATAATGTTATCATAAAAATTATCCTTTATTATGGTCATAAATATAATATGAAAATGATGTTCATTATCTTCCTTTCCCTTTAGTTATATAATAATATCATCTATAAGGTTACCCAAAATATAAAGTAGGTAGTATATAAAGTCTATATTAATTAGATCTATGAAGATGGTATGGAAATTACTCAGTCTTAATGGTAAAACTATATGTTAATAATTCACATTCCCCATTTGTAAATATCTCTTAAAAATATCCCCCTTTCAACCCATAATTACTACTATCCAGACCTAATGTCAATATTTTAGAAGTACCAGACTCCATTAAGTTTATAAAAAAGTTTATTAATATAGGGTATAGGTTATTTATTCTAAATTTTGATAATTTTATGATCCTGATTGTTAATGAAAAATTTCATTGATCAATCATTCTTGTTAAAAATGTGGATTGGTTCTCCTCATGGTGAAGCGCTTGGGTGGATAAAACCATTATTAAAACACTCTATTTTCTACATCTTTAATTCATATAGTTCAACGTGATCCATTTTATATTAACTCATTAAGATAGTATTTTATCCTAGTATAATCTCAATCATTAAATAAAACTCACCCATTTTGGGAAGACTCGACAGTTCATCTATACAAAAAACTATTATATTCCTATTCAATGGGAATATCATCAATGTTGACTTCCTGCTCAATAATTTAAATAACTATTACTATGTTTCTAGGTATTATAACACATATTATATAATATACTTCCTAGGGGTCATCATCCTTTTGTTCATACATTATAATAGGGTGATCTAGAATACGAAATGAGATTCCCTTCCTCCAAAAATTGATACAACTATATATATGGATAGTCAACCCATAACAAAGATCACATCAAATTCAAAAATTGTTATAATAATTAGATATTATATAAGTAACTTCCCAAAAAATATCAAATGAATAAGATTTATATATCATTGATGTGATCATTGTACCACCTAGTGTTTTCAAAGATAGTTTGGAATTCATCACTTAAGGGAGTGATTCCACTATCATTGAAAACAAGTTTGGTATAAAATAATTCAATTAACCAACATCAAATAAGGAAAAATAAAATATAGAATAAATATTAAGTTTACCTCACATCTCTTCATTTTCATGATATACATTAGTAGTAGTTATCATGAATGCCCATCCTTCTTCCCTTAATTTCGGAGGTGACATGAGATTATTTTCATCATTGTCCTGAAGAATATAGAATTGATTGTCTTAGTTTCAAAACTCCTTTAGCTTTTTAGGGCATGTATATAATTAACTAGGGAATCCTTATCATCAACAGTGTTAATCAGAATTTTTTTGATACATATACAGTTGTTGGATTGGTGGAATACATTACCACAATTAAATAACTTCTCTAATACTTAAATGAAATTACCTGATGTAACAACCACAACTTTAGTATCCCAAATTCATTTTTTACTTTATCACATCGGCATAAGATTGCAAGGAATAAGATTCAGAAGGAACAAATAGTTTATTAGTATTGGTAAACTAGACACATAAATGATTCCCATTTTACATTTGTAAAGACATATTACAACATAATATTTTTCTAGAATAAAATTTTTAACTCTAGAATATCATATCATAAAAATCACAGTACACTTAATGTATTCATGATTAAGGGAAAAAAAGGGGTTATCTCAAGTTATCAGAAAGAGAATGGTGCAGAATAAGCTATCATAAATAAATAATCATAGTCATAATTGAAATGTAAATAACAGAACACACATGAAATATATAAATCCTAAATTTATTGATAATACAATGATTATTCAATATGTAAATGTAATTAACTGAAAACACACTCCATTTTATCAATAAATAAGAATAAAATGCAACAACAGATAATATAATGTTAAAAATATCATGTATTATAATAATAAATATATTCTAAAGAAAAAAAATTATTAATTATTGGATTTCAGGTCTCATCCACATCATACCTCTACTTTGAAGACCATTCACAAAATGGTTTAAAACTACTGCATAAAAACTGATATGGTTTTTCCTACTTTACATATTCTTTCAAGACTATCCACATGACATTTTAAAACTACTAGGTACAAACCAATCAAGGATTTTTAACTAATTTTTCTCATGAGACCTATTGATGCATTGAGGGGATTTCAATAAATGTTTACCACCTGTACTTGCATTTTCAAATCATTCCTCATATATAGAATAATCATTTTAATTCCTAAACAATTTTCTTTATAATTTTATATTTATTTTAAGTAAATGATATAGATTTATAAATATTTCCCTGGTCAAACTGATCATAAAACATTCATTAGAATATGATAAATGGAATCATAAGATATCAACCTCAACAAATTATAATGATCATCAATATATTTTTTCTTAGATGAAAATAATTTAATAAGATCATTGAAAGAAAATTGTGTAACGTAAACTTATTCACTTTCAAATCATTTATTTTTAAATAAATTTAAAAGTATAAAAGAGAAAATATTATTTAGAAATAACCTTTTAAACATTTAAAGTAAGATTCAATGAGTTAATGTGTCATGACAGTAGGAAAATCCATTCATTCCGTATAAGTAAAAATTCTTTCCTTTGAAATATTTTAAAAAGAGGCTTGTTAAGAAAACAACAGGAAGATTCATTTTAAAATATTTTATAAAAATTAAAAAAATGAAGAATAAATTTAAAATATCATTGAAGAATAGTAAAAAAAATGTAAATATTTTTATAAAACATGTACATGGAAGAGAAATATTCCCTAATGGATAATTAAACATTAAAATTCTTGAATGATAACAATATTGTGAAATAAACACTTCCAACATTTCAATAGTAATCCTACTAAATGAAATAACAGAAAATGAAGTTGTAAATATTAGGAATACCAAGATATACATCATATAATATATCAAATGGGCAGTATATACACAAAACTAAATAATTATGTGGTTAATATTGAATATATATCACAGAAGTAAAAGTGAGATGAGAAACCCTTAACACAATATAATTAGTTAAATCCCATGCCCCATGAATGAATAACATTTTTCAAAACATTAAATATCATTATAGTAAATAAATTTATTAAATAAAATTTCAAAGGGTCATTATATGAATCTTTTAAAAAATATCGGTGAATAACATCAAAATATGGCTCAATGAACGAAAATTGAGATGAAGTCCTTTACCTCAATTTTTATTTCCTATTTACATTTTTGAAAATTATGTATAATAAATATAGTTTTTAAATATATACATTGAAAAACAATACTCATATAATACCATATATGATTCGCTTATAATAATGTATCACCTGTTTTTATCAATTCATTGTTAAAATCCTTGTTTTGGGTGGTACCTGCTTTGTCTTTCATGTATGTTTTGATATGGTAGTACCAGCCTGTATACTTTTGTCAATGTTACATCATTTATATAATTTTATTTATCATTTAAATATAATATATATATCTTTAGAGTTTTCCATAAATATAAATATAGAAAAATGAATTATGTCATTCATGAAGACGGTTGGACGTACGTATGCATGAATGTTGTTTTTATTTTTTGATGGATGGAACCAAATAATGGTAATTAATAATTAAATGTTCAAGAATAATTTTTATTTCATGTTTATCATATATATCAACTATTTCCATATGTATACACATCAATGTATCATAGTTGTAAAAAAAAATTATACCACTATGTAGAGATGGTAAACCGTACGTACACACGCATGGTGATTTTATTTTTCATGGGATGAATAAAAAATGGAATATGGTCACATCCTAATCAGAGTAATATATTATTATATATATATATATATATATATTATAATTTAGGTATTAAATTATTATTATTTCAACATATGAAGATGAAGTTGAAGAAGAAATAAACTTAAAGAGTACTTCTTCAACAACGTCCTTTTCATCTCTTCTTAAGGGGTGTAGGATTGGTCATTTGGAAGGACCAGAACCTATAAGAATTGGATAAGGTATTTTTCATGATAAATCATTTCACATTGGTCAATATATACGGCCTAATGTGGTGTAAATAGTTGAATTAAGGTTTGCCCTTTTATAATTAAGGTGAGGAGAACTTTTGGAATTTATCAAACAATCATAATATATTAAGACAATTATAGAGATAAATGACCAAAAATGGCCTAATATTTTATATTTTATAAAACATTATACAATATATTATACCCCATTTAATTATATAATATTATTATTATTTTTTAAAATTTTAATAAAAAAATATATTCAGAAAATATCATTATTGTTAATTTTGACACTATTTATTACATTGATATTAATAAAGTAATGATTATAGAATAAAATTGAAAAAATAATTTAATACAACTCAAATATATCATATTCATCTATAAAATATGTTTATATATTTTACAAATTCATATTTTATTACCTTAAATTTTAAAAATATAATTTATTTGGTTTTCCCTTTAATTTAATAATTACTGCATCATTGTTGTGTTACAAATTAAGGTAAATACTTATTAACTAAAAATAAAAAAGAAATTTCCATGATTTATATAAATATTTTATCTTTCAAAGTAATTTTATAATCGAACATATCCTCTTGATAACACCATTTTAATAATATTACACTTATTAAAAACAAGAAGGTGATATATTTGACTTCTCATTGAATTAAATACTATAAATGAAATAATCTCATAAAAGAAGACATCAAATAAAATATAATAGATTATTAGATGATTATGGATGAAATTTCCTCATATAATAAGAATCAAACATTTTTTAGGGTCATTTTCTAGTTCTTATCATCTTATTTTTACCCATTCTTACCAAATTTATGTTTTGTTGTGACAACAAAAATTACTAAAGTTACTATTCATATTGACCAAAAATAAAATGGAAAATTTTAATAAATTTGGAAATACTGAATCCTAATATGGATTCCATTTTTCAAAATTCAAAACAATTAAGTGGCATAATTTAATTTAAAATGAAACCTGAAAATGCTACGACAAATAGATTTTTCAGAGAAATTCACTTTTAAGTATAAAAATGTATTTATTCCAAATTAAACCTTAAATTTGATTAAAATTTACTTAATTTTATTAATAATAATATAATATAACTAAATTTACATTGAAATAATTTTAAAATAAAATTGATCTTTGAAAATGGTTGAAATAAAAATATCATTTTCAATAAAAATCAACAATTTTCATTATTCACTGAAATATTAATATTTTGGAAAAATCTAAAAAATTTACCCTAAAATAATTTTGATATTATAATTCAAAATATTAATTTAATTTATTTTTTAAATCTGTAAAAAACTAATTAAATTATTCTTTGATAAAAAATCATTTTTGAACAAAACATGTATGATTCTTTTACTAAAATTTGAGTATTTATTTCCTAAGAATTAATCAATAATTTTTTTTGATTATGAACTTTATATATATATATATCCCAATTTTTTTAACACAATTCATACATTCCAATCCAATTGGTAGGTTATGGTGGTCATATTTAAATAAGAATATTTTGCCGTAATTTTAAGATCAATGGTGTTTGTTCTATACGCTTCCAATAATAGTGTTTTTTTAAAATATCAAGGTGTTAAACTCTTCCCTCTTTCAATAAATTATGTCCATTATACATGAAATTTTTATTAGTAATGAAGGGTATTACATTATAATCTTTTTTAATCTGGCATTGTAAAAAGGGTGACTAAAACTTCAATTTTAAAAAGATAATGGGATGTCTGAATGTTATAGGTTTAACACATAATATGTTTCCATGCAGAAGAACATAATTTGTAAGTGAAAATGTAGATAAGGAAGATAAAAATAACTCATAAGTGTTGATGTATAGTGATATATAACATGTTCATGGTAATGTTAACCATAAAAAATCATAAATCTATAATGGTTTAAAGGGTCATTGATTACTTGATAAGATAAGTAACCTGATAAAAAAATTTTAATTATGAAGTTGAAGGATTATTTTACTATCCAGATAAATCGCTCTATAAAATAAAATTACTTGATCATTTCCATGTTGTTAGAATAATATCATCCTTTGGTTGGGATTGAATATATTTTCACTTCATCTATTACACTATGAAATGGATATTTGATATGAATTTTTCATGCATGAAGCACTTTTATCAACCTCTATGGATCATAAAATACAAAAAAGAATAACTATCTATTCCTCGTGTTTAGGTATTAACCAAAACCAAAATGGTTGGAACATTACAAGATAATTCCCAAAAATAATAAACCTTAATATAAATAAATATACTTTAATCTCCCAAATTTCTACAATAAGACAAAAAATTGAACATAGATCATTCAACAAATAAAAATCCTTATATGTCTGGAAAATTATTCCATCCAAATATTGAAACCCCAAAAAAATCATAATGATTTTATCACATATTCATCCAAGTGAAATTTGATATTTATCTCTAAAACATTTTACGCTCTAAACATACAACATCCATGATACATTATCTATTTCAATAAATAATTTAAATCACACAATTTCTAAAAGTAAATCACATATTCCTCTAAAACAATATTTAAATTTTATTCCTAAATTATGATTCCATAATACTCTATTTACCTTAATCATACAGGGTACCCAAAATAGTTATCTATACGATAAAACATAAGTTACCAATATAAAATTATCCTTTACCTTTAAATATCATTTAAAAACTATTTCATACTAACCAGGACATCATGTATGATAGTGGTAGTCAATGGACCCTTATCTCCCATTGAATGTGGGTTCAATTCTTGCAGCCTTGTTGGATGTGACCAGGTATTGCCCGACCTATGGGTTGTCCTTTTTCCAAAAATATATTAATATAATCCTTACAACATTCCCAAAAAACACCATTAAAATATTCAACATTAAATAAATTTTTTAAACTCAATTATTATCTCATACATTTAATTTTTCATTTCACAAATTTAAAAAACCCCTAATTAATTGAAAATTTATGATCATTTAAACCAAAAAGGTTATCCTTACATTTAAAATTATTTCCACAAAATGTAATGGAATTATTTTTTAATAAAATTTCCATAAAACACATACCCAAACAATGGGTTCTATTGCAAAAAATGTCTTCAAAAATATCCTTAATATTGATTATCTACCATAATGTAAAACCTCAAAATATGATTTGAGAATTTAAGCATATGATCAATACTAAAATCATAAACCCATGATGGTGTCTATAACTCTTAATTTAATGAAAAAATATATTCTTCTAAAATCAACACAATTCCATAAACATTTCATTATTATTAAAACCATAGTACCATTGGTAAAATACTTCTTCAACACATTGTCTACCATATTCAATTTTAAACCAGTTCTTTATGGTTATCACTATTTACTAAAACTAAAATTCAATGTTTAAGTGTAAAAGTAAAATAATTTGAGTGAGATATAAAATAATAATGAAATATTATGAAAATTATGTTTAAATATTGAAACTTTATTCTCAATCTATTATTCCTTTGGTTTAACATAGTTTATTGTTTTTCTCCAGGGAGATGCCCTTATGTGTTTGGGAAAAATGGAAAAAATGGTCTGAAGGGTGACAAGTATTCGTCCATTATTATAGAGACTTTCACATCCCCTTCTTTTTTTGACCAAATCTAAGACGTTATCATTTAGGGGGGATTGGATTGACCCCGCAGGGACTGGGAAATTTATCCCATCCACATTATAACGGAGGCTCCATAGTCAAATGGTCCACACGGGCAATCACATGGGGTTATGTATTTGCGAAATCGGTCCTCTTAAGATATAACTTCCTCAAATGCTATCTAGAGGGTTTGTTCATGGAGTCATAAACACCCAATAACCATAGTATCCATGATTTCTGGACCATCTTTCCAAACACAGGCTCTCATTGGATGAATATTTTTCCAACGACACCTAAAGACTCTAATTGTCAAGAGGATGGGAGTTCGTGCTCATCTCACCATTTTGGGAGGAATTATTTCCTATTCCAGTACTCTCTTATAGATTTGAATCATTTTCATACATTCTTGAATCCTTGGTTCATTTACAAAGAGTTTATCCACAGGCTACCCCTAGTTTACAAAATCATCATGGATATACATAGATTTAATGCTACAGAGGAAACACTGACTTAAGCTTTGCAATAAGGCAATTTAGAGTTTATTGTCATTCAATAGTGATGGAATGAGATTTTATGTCGGGATCGAACCCATAATATGGTATTCTTATGTATCATCAGGAGAGGAAAAAGATCCCACATTGATCGGTTAGTTCAGGGCTTAGACCTAGGAGGTGGCCCATTTATTGGGGGTCTAATTAGGAGGACCCTCTTAAAAGGGAACCCCTTTGACCTTAGTCCATCAAATAGTCATCCTACATATCCTGATTTAAACAGGAATCAAAATTATCATAGTCCATGATGGGTTGGGTCTTACGCATAGAAACTACCCATTTGGAGGTACGTATTGGGTGGGACCTATTAGAAGGGAACCCTTTTATGCTCGGGCCTTCAAGAAGGAGTCCTACGAAATAGTATTTGAATGGAAATCAGAGTTCTTGTGGTTCATGATGGTTTGGTTTTTATGAATATAAATTTCCCATTTGAACAGACATGATTGGGTGGACTCTCTCGTAAGAGAACACCTTTGAGCTTGGGCCTTCAGGCATGAATCCTACATATCCATATTTGAACAAGAATTAGAGTACTAATAGTTCATGATGGGTTGGGGATTATGCATAGAAACTTCCTATTTTAAGGGACATGATTGGGTATACCCTCTCAGAAAGGAACCCCTTTGATCTCGAGCCTTCAAGTAGGTTTCCCATGTATCCTAATTTAAACAAGAATTACAGTTATCAAATATTATAATGGGTTGGTTGTGTGGATGTTGTGATCATCACAAATATATAAGCCGACGTGAGTCATACATGGTGGGAGAAACAAGAGGATGTGATAGATTCATTAGACCGCACATCTTATCTCCCACTCATGGGAGAGGTCGATCATGTGGGGGATGAAGCTGAGGTGACAATGGGAGAGGGCATAGAGTGATGATCCTTTTAATGTGGTATGACAACGGAGGTCATACGGCTCATCTCTCGGTATGTTAGAGACATACCTCAGTGGGAGTTCCCAAGAAATCACTCTTGGAAATGGTAGTAATGTCACCTCTCATCAAAAGGATAAGCGAGCATGATTCCTTCTATTGATCGTCGTTCCTCATTGAATGGAAGATCAAGTGATAGTCCTAAATCCCTAGAGTGGGGAGGTTCACATTAACATCCTAAGGTTGGACTCCAGGTTACCATTGGAATATAGACTTATAGAAATTCCAGGATTCTGAAACATTGTGGGGATAGCTTTCATGACTCCTCTTACCATGGGTATATAGACTCAAAGGGGCATGTTGATGCACCCGATGATTAGATCATACAGGTATGGGGGTTTGGAGGCGGATTTTACTAGATGCTGGTGGACTGGTTTGTAGGGGAGATATAGAGGACTGGATGGAAATGGAGGTGTGAGATTAGAGTTGGAGGAAAAGACTCCCAAAGACACCCCATTCTGTATACTGTTTTATCTTGCATGATGGTGGGATCTCTACATACAATAGTGGAATGTAGGTAGGGTTCGTCTGCGTACCGAAGTAGAATGTGGGAGTGGTCATGGAACACTGTGTGCCGAAGTGGTATGCAGTCCTAGATGTGGACTTCCACACTGCTTCGGGTTTCATCCACATACTGATGTTGTCTGTGGTGCAGGGTTCGATCCGCATAGTGAAACACTATGTAGAGCACTGTATTGAAGGAGGGCCTAGGAACTTGTAGTTCATATGGAGTTCATCTTTGAGGATTATATGGATAGAGAGGACACAGAATTGGTTCATGGTTTACCAATTATTATAAAGTTCGTTATTTTTATGGTTTGCAGCTGGTTATACCTATGAAAACATGTTTTGTGATTTTTAATAAGGTGGTGATTTGAAATCGATGTTGGAATCCTCTCTGAAATCTTTCATCCAACCTATGGGGTCTCCTCCATGATTTCTTCATCCGTCCTTTTCTTCTTCCTCCTATAATCCTTTTATAGATCATTGGTGGAATCATATCTCTGGGCATGCGACACCATTGGCAGAAGCCCATGAATACATAACTCAACTTGTGGAACACTTGGTCAACCGTGGTTTGCGGGCATTGCAGTAAGCGGTTCCTGGTTCATGGAACCCTATCGATATTTCTTCAACCACAAACTAATGAGTTCACGAGACGATATGTAGATGGCCTTCATGCTCATGATTTCACTAACGATGTGGCTCATAGATTTCTGTGTTTGTTGGCCATCGCCCCACGGGCCTACGCCTTGTGGATCCTTCTGCATACCATTGGTTCTCGATTAATGTATTCTGCAAACCATTCACAGTTATGGTATGTAGGTCAATTAAAGCCGTTGAATAAGTTATTTTATTCATGTTTCATCCCATGATTTCAATTCAATTTCATCCATTTTCCTTGATCGGCCATTGGGAATGCTTTCTTCCTTCCTCAAAGTTCTTTTGAGAGTACATACATCCATTTTTTATGTTTTCAAGTCCCTAAAAATTACCACCATTGGAATGCGGTTCGTTCAGATTGAAGAGAAGACTATTTTGATGTGGAATAGGTCCTAAACTCATGTGGTTTGCAGTTCAACGGATAGGTCCAGTAGGAGGAGATCATGCCTATTTATAGGATCCAAGGTCATTTTTCTTTTATTTTTTTCATGGTGAAAAATTCTCAACTTCCTTGGCTTTCTCTGTTTCCATGTACAGATTCCTTTGTGAAATATGTATTTTCAAACCACGTTCTATGTTCCATGAACCAAAATATTCACAATTGCTTCTGCTCGCGAACCGAATTTTGGGTTTCGTAAACTGAGTTGTGGAATTTAAAACTAATGTCTTTCATTCTACATAGGAGAATTCTACGCAATATGTGTGTCATGCATACCAAAATTAAACCGATGAACTAGACTTTAAGGCTTGATAAACCAATAATAAAATATTAATCATTATTCTTTGAATATCAGCATGGAGGGGCCTTGGTTCACAGTTTATTCCTTTCGTGAACCCTTACGTTTGCTGGACAACTCTCCACGGGCTAGTTCCTTGTAGGACTTTCACGTACCGTGGCTATATGAGGGATATGGCTTCTTTGTACAACTTCATTATGCGTGAAATGGATTCTATATACTTTGTAGTACACATGAAGGTGTTTCTACATACCTTTTTTGGGGGCAGTATGAAAAACTCCATGCAGACCCTCTTTTTTGACCCTTGAATTTTTTTTCCCTTTATCCAATACTTTTGATATTAGAATAAATTTTGTCTGCTTTTTGATCTTTTTTTGCTTGCTGGAATAGCTCTTCTATAGACCGCTACTTATGTCATTATTTTTTATGAGGCTTCCTTTATATCCCCTCTTTCTGCTACTAATGAATGGTTGAAGAACATGGAGGATTTGGTTGATGAAAACATTTTGGTCATTCCATTACATCAATATCTAGAATATCTTCTTATAATGTGGCTTAGGGAATACCCGGCTTCATAAAGGATTCAAACTTATGTTCTTGGTCTATTGTCTAATATAGAGATTCCAACACTAAATCAAGACAATCAGCCTACTTCCTGGATAACTAACACCTCAATCCCTAAGCCCTCTATTTCATCCAATGATGATACCTCTAGATAGACCTCAGTGATGGGTTCCTACTAGGCTACACACCTCAAACCTTAGGGTAGGTGAAAGAGAAGCAAAATAATATGGAACATTATTATCAAACCATTGTGTGGAAGGATATATAAAATGAATAGCATGACTGGTCATACATGTGGGATATTCTCTTTGGAGACTCATTCAGCTTAGACTGGGGATGGCCTTTTTCGGTTCTCCAGAGTTTCGAAGAATTTTGGGTCGAGCTGTAGGTCGTGGTACTATACGAGTTCGCCTGGGTATCTCATACACACACTAACCATCATAATTTCTTTATTTCACAACTCCTTAGCAGGTGGAGGCCAAACACAAATACCTTTCATTTAAACCACAGAGATGTTGGAATTAGTCTTTGAGACATATAGATAATTTTTGGAGTCTCACATATTGGGGATATGTATGATAAATTCCAACCTCCTTTCTCTATTTGGGATGATGAAGAGAGGACCCCTCCATTGGCTAAGATACTCATCATTCATGTGAAGGAACTTTTGAAGGAATTCGGTGTTTTTCGGAAGCAATACATTACTTTTCTTGAGTTTCTTGGTGCCTTTGTTATGAATGTTGGTCTAGTGCCCAGTCCGCAGATACCCAAGGCATGTCCAACCAAAACAACCAAGAGGTGGGTGGATACCTATTGGATCACCTTGGAAGGGTAAAATTTCATGAGTGGGGATGGGGGATAATCCCTGATGTTGATTAATTATTTAGACTAGTGGCCTTCTTGGACATGTTTTTTTTGTAGGTGTCTCTTAATTTTACAGGAATATGGTGGTGGGAGATCCTCAACAATCATCACGGCTGCTCAGCAGGCCACTAGTAGATGCATCAATCTAGCTATTCCAATGATGGAAAAGATTTATCGCTTGATGGGACAGATCAGTGAAGGGGGGCCACCTTACCGGATGATTTAGCCCTTATAAATCCTTTAGGGATGGATAGTAGCTCACATAGGTGGTTATATATTTATCAATTCTTACCAATTCAAATTCCATCCACTGATAATATCTTCATAGTGCAAGTGGGGTTATGCCAACAGTTTGGGCCTCGTAGGATAAGCAAGTGGATCAGATCGAAAAGAATGAGTAATACTTAATGGCTTATATCAATGTCCACAAAAGTTTATCTTATCATCCTTATGATTCCACTGCTAGTAATATTACGAATAATGCATATGAATGATTTTTCAACTAAGGATACCTTTTTCTTTGAGAGAAGGAGTTTTGGTTTCTCACAATGGAGGGGAGGTCATCTGTGATGGATATACACCCTGTAGATTCAGTCATCAATTTAACTTCATAAAAAAGTTGTGTACTCCCGCTCCCAATAGTACCCATCAAGAGAAACGTCTTATGGTAGCATAAAAACTATGGTTGATGGTTACCTAGGAGGACACCTAATTCCTGGTAAGATTTCCAGACCCTGGGGATTCTATACCCTTCATTACTAGATTTTATGTTGAGGCCTGGGTTAAATCATATCCAGATGGCCAATTAGTAGATCTGGTTCCTATCATGATAACTTTCAAGGAATCCAAGGAATAGGGTAAGGAATATCAAAAGGAAATTTCTGGGCACTCTCAGCCAGGAAAAGTCCTTTAATATCCTCTTGGCTCTCACACTAGGATAGTTGTGAAAGACGAGGTCATGAATTCATGGGCGGCAGAACGAGATGATGAAGCTTCTACTGGGAACCACCCATCCATCCCACATGAGTCTTATTTTGCAATTAAATCACTCCGGGACACCTTGAGAGGGGAGGGGTGAATCAGGGTGACAAATTTTTCTTTTAATGTGATGGATCTTGTTCCCAAATTGGTAGGAACTTGTTGAACCTATATGATGAATATGATCAGAAAGAAAACATTCACATGCATAGAGAAGACACAACACGTTTTACTTAGTTCACCACTAAGGGCTACTTCCAAGGAGCATACACCGACAAGTTTTCGGTCGTACCAAATTCCACTAATCTTCACTAGTTGTGGATTAAAAAGGTTTGGGAACAATCACCCTATCCCAGGCTCACTTCCTTTACAAAGGTTCATGGATAGTTCACTACTTCCCTCAGGTCACTCTTGTTGACTCCCCATGGCTCACTGCCCTTGGTGAAGCCACACTCAGTTTATAGACGTGAAGGTATCTTCATCATTACATAAGAATGAATCCTATGTTGTATGTAGATACCCTGTTGAAGTCCAACTCTCACCTGAAGATGAAACTCACTTTGCGCTGAGGGTACAGGATGATCCTCCAGCTTTTGTGCAGCTTCGAAAGGATGGATGTACTTTAACAACGCTTGCACGCTTCTCCAAGCTCCGGTGAGCATGTTTCGGGAATGGCGGGCAAGTCACTTTCACAGTACAAACTCGGCGCACAGGTGACTCCAAAAAACCTGCGTGACACTGCCACTTTGAACTCCAAACTTGTGCGACTCAGCGCCTCTAAATCCCAATCCACTTTGGACGTGCATCCAACAGCCGACGCGCAACCTCTACTTTTGCAACCCAACAACCACTTGCGCGACTCAACCACTTGCGCGATTAGAGCTCGAAAAATATGTTAGTCTCAAATTTTGTAACAAATGGGGAGGGGTGGTCCTCTAATTATAGGAAAATTGGACCCCCTGCACAGTGGCGCGCAAGTCTTCTGGTGGCGCACAGGTTCCGGTGTGCAGCTCATCCTCCCTATCCTCTATCGCGCAAATCTCTTGAGCAACCACACAAATACTTGTGCGACCTTATTTAATTTTCCTTACTTTGATGTTATAATCTTTAAAAACAATAGATGTGCATGTTTCCAATCCTCCTAGAAATCAGTGCACAAGTCTCTTCACGGCGCGGAGGTCACTTGCGTGAACAGCCCAAAACATGCACGACACTTATCCCTTTTCCATTTTCCCATGTTCTGATCTTAAAAAACATATGGTACACATGTTTCCTCTCCTTCAAGTCCACAGCGCGTAAGTCTCTTTTCCAAAATCACTTTTCTCTATTTGTCAATTTTTAGGCCCAATAATTTGGAAAACGCTGGGAAACGGTGCTACCTTCAATATTGTTGCCTGCTTGAACTATACAATCTATTTACTGGTACACATTCTGAACTTCCACTGAGGATTCAAAACAAACAAAAACCATACTCCAAATCATCCATATAAGACCATGGTTCCAACAATCTCCCCCTTTGTGTTTTTTGGCAATCAGAAAATAAATTCAATAGATCTCCATCCATGTGAAAACCAAAAACACAAGTATCAATTCATCCAACACACTAAGTCTATGTGCGAAATGCTCGGTGTAGAAAACAAGAGAGGAAGCTTGAATTGGGTTCCAGTGTTTTGGAATTTTCAATGATGCCCAAGAATCATTCATGACTGATGAATTCCTTCTTATCCTTCTCATCCTATCACTGACAGTGAATTCGCATTGTGTCATAGGAGTAATAAAAGTATGAGCATGCCTGAATTTATTCCTTTCTCCCCCATTGACAATAAACCCAAAGCCTGGTAGTTTGTTTAACGTTCATCTCAAACCATACCCCCTGGATATTATCTCCCCCACAAACCTGCATCACATCCATAAGCAGATAAAAACAGTTATCATAATTGGGGGGAGGGGTATTGCGTAACCTCCTTATGCACTGGGAGGTGGATGAACACCGAAGTTCAACCGATGCTTCTCAAACAGAGACGCTAATAGTGGCTTGGTCAAGATATCATCCACTTGATCATCAGTTCCCACATGATCCATTCTAATCACCCCTTGTTCACCTTTTTCTTTGATAAAATGACACATGATTTCAATATGTGTCGTACAGGAATGATGAACAGGATTCTTCGTGAGATCAATTGCGCTCTTGTTATCAGAGTAAATTACCATTGGTTTCATTAACTCATCACCAATATCTGTTAATTGTTTCCTCATCCATAGTATTTGAGTGCATGCCTTTGTGGCAGAGATATACTCAGCTTCAGCAGTACTGGGAGAAGTACTTTCATGTTTCTTGCTCAACCAGTCAACACATTTCTGCCCAATATATAAGGCTCCACCACTAGTGGACATTTTGTCGACTACATCACCAGCCCAGTCAGCATAAAAAAATTCTGATAATTCAATGTCACTACTTGCAGAAAAAAATAACCTGAAGTAATGTGTACCTTGAATGTACCTCATGATTCTTTTTACTGTAGTTATATGTTCCTCCTTTGGATTACTGTGAAAGAGGGCTGTAAGGCATGTGGGAAAGGCAATATCTGGTCGTGTCATTGTTAGGTATAGTAGGCTCCCAATGATCCTCATGTACATGGTGGGGTCGAAAGATGCCCCATCCTCATGATTTCCATGTTTAGTTCCAACTGAAATTGGGGTTAACATTGGTTTGGAGTCTTGCATATTAAAATTCTTCCGCAACTCTCTTGCATACATTTCCTGAGAAATGAAATTTTATTCCTTCTTTTGAATCACCTGCAGCCCCAAGAAATATGTGAGCTCCCTAATCATAGACATCTCAAATTCGGATTTCATGTGGTTGGAAAATTAATCCACTAATTTCTGCCTGCTGCCACCAAATATGATATCATCAACATAGACTAGATTTATGAGTTGATCTTTTGGAGAATTCTTCACATAGAGATTGTGATTTACTCCTCCAATTTTGAATTCCAACTTCTTGAGATATGAATCCAGCCATGAGTACCACGCCTGTGGTGCCTGCTTCAAACCATATAGAGCTTTCTTCAGTTTACAGACCTTCGTTTCATCAGTACCCAAAACAAAGCCCACTGGTTGTTCAATGTAGACTTCCTCTTCGAGTACACCATGAAATAATGCTATATTGACATCAATTTGAAATACTTTATATCCACATTGGAGTGCCATGGAACAGAGAAGCATGATTGAATCCAGTCTAGCCACTAGAGAAAATGTTTCTACAACAGCAATGCCTTCAATCTGGGAGTATCCTTTACATACCAATCATGCCTTGTTTCTTATGAAACTTCCATGCTCATAATAATTATTTTTCAATATCAATTTGGTACCAATCACATTGTGAACTTTGGGTCTCTAGACAAGATCCCATTTCTGATCCTTTTCAATCTAATCTAATTCATCATTCATGGCTTTCACCCAATATTCATCATTCGCAGCTTCTTCGAATGAGGATGGCTCTCCAACTGATAGAAATTTATATTGCGTGTTATTCCTCATCCTTATTGTTTGAGTGGGTGCACTCTTGTCCCCAATTATGTTGGATGGATCAATCTCATCTCTTCGATTTCTCTTGCGAGGTTCAGTTGCATTCTCTTCAGCCACAGTTTCTTCTTCAGATTCTTCTTCTGAGTCAACATCATGATGTGACTGCTGAGTGTTTTGTACAGCTTCTTCTATTTCTGTATTTGTATTTTCTTCATGTTCACTTTCTTCCAGGATTTCTATCACATCACTATATGATGTCCTTGTTGCATTTGTGGTTTTCTCTTCAATTATCATAACATCACTTCTTTCCACAATCCTTCCTAAAGGATTGTTGAAACACTTGTAGGCTTTGTTGTTCATTGAGTAACCGAGGAAAATTCTTTCATCTGCATTGTCACCATACTTTCCTTGATTTGCTTATTTGTTCCTGATGAATCATTTACATCCAAATACATGAAATTATTTTAAAGAGGGATTCCGTCCATGCCAAAATTCATATGGTGTCTTCGTCTAACCCATATAAAGTCATTTTTGATTCTGAATGTACACTGCAGCTTGAATAGCCTCTTTCCAGTAATGTTGTGGAATACGACTCTCAATCGGCATAGTTCGTTCCATGTTGTCCACCTGTCGATTCCTACATTCTACAACACCATTTTGTTGTGGAGTTCTCACCACAGCTACCTCATGTTGTATCCCATGCATCTCTAGATAATTTTCAAATTCAATGGATGTGTATTCTCATCCATTGTCAGATCTCTACACTTTGATTGTTCATCCAGTATCATTTTCGGCAATTCTCCGATATGTTTTCATGTAGTCATGGACTTGTTGTTTCCTGTGATTGACCATCACACATTCCATTCTACTGTAATCATCTATTAAATGGACAAACTACCTTTCTCCATGAGTTCCAGCAACATTTTTCGGCCCACATACATCTGTATGAATCAAATCAAGAAGGTGAGATGACCTTTTCTTCATTGGCCGATATGAACTGTAGACCAGCTTCCCACGAATGCAAGCATGAAAAGATTTTTCACGTTCACGCTTCAGGTTGGGAATGTCCATGACAATTCTCAATTTTGATATTTTCTCCATGTCTTGTTGATTGATGTGTCCCAATATCCGATGCCACAAATTGTTTTCTTCTTCAACAGTCATGTAACAGACATTTTCTTTACTATCAACCTGATACAAGTTGCCTTCTGTTATACATCCCTTCATAAGTGAATAGTCTATCTTTCCATGATTGTGCAGCCTTTCTAATCAAAAGTAACTATAAGTCTCGAGTCACAGAGTTGACTCACGGTGAGGAGATTATGATGTAGGCCATCTACGTAAAGGACTTCGGTCTTCTTTAGTTCTCCATTAGCTAATTCGGTACTTCCACTCCCTTTGATTTTCAGAGCTCCGTCATTACCAAATGATACTGTACCATGAACCTTCATTTTGATATCTGTTAGCAGGTCGGAATTACCTGTCATATGAGATGAACAACCGCTATCTAGAATCCAGGTACTGTTGTTCTTTATAGCTTTGAGGGCCACCTATGCAAGGTTGGATTTCTCAATCTTATTCCATTCCTTCGATGAGACATTGGATTGAGTATATAGTATTTATGGCCTTTCAATTATCTCTTATGCATACCCAGGTTCTTCATAGTCGAAATCTTCTTTGAGAGGAGAAAACCTATTTGAAAGAGAAACATTGTCTTTCTGATGAGACCTGACTTGTCTTGAACATTTGTATAAGCTGTCCATGTCCCTTCTATGCCTGAAATTAGTAGCCTTATGACCAAAGTTTGAACAACAATAACAATATCCATAGAAATTGTTTCTTCTATGAGAATTAGGATATGATTTTTTTTCTCCTTTGTTAATATTCTATATCTTCTCTATTCAGATAGCTTCTTTCCTCTTCTCAATAAGACAAGGTATGGCCCAGATAGCCACAGAACTGATACTTCATGAGAGGAAATGTATTCTCATTTGAATTTCTCCTCATACCTTCTTCCTTTTGAGAATCGTTAGATTGTCTGTCATTTATGAAAGTTTGAGGATAATTTTCAGTTCTCCTTTTAGTTTGGATTGAGGGTTCCTTTTTTAGCACATTAGGAAACGTTTCAATATGTTTAACTTTCATATTATCTTTCTTTTGGATCATTTCATTCCAGTAGTTGATGTCTCAGCCTCACAGCCAATTGCACTCTTTGTTATGCAAGCAGGTCTTTGATCACTCAAGATTTTTCCAACCCCATCTGAACCGCACATGGCTCTTACTATAAATTCTTCATCTGAGAATCTTCAAAACTATATTTTATTCCTCGATTCTTTTGGAATTGATTCAGTCTCAAATTTACTCCTTAGAGTAACAACTTCATCCTCTAGATCCTCAGTAGTCTTGGATTATTCATCTACTCTGGAGGTGAGGTCATTGATGACCTTTTCTTTCTCTTTAATTCTCAGCTTCAGATCCACTACATCATCATTTCATTCAATTATTTTAGATTTTACCTTCACAAATTCATCCAGTCATTCAATTTCAGCATCTAGTTGATCAAAATATTCAGTTGATTCTTCTACAATTGATTTAAACTTATTGCAACTCTTACATTTAATCTTATTCTTACTAACCGCATTATTAAGTTGTATCTCGGGATCTACAGAAGTTATCAATTGTTTTTCTACACCAGTATCTTCTGACTTTACAACATTGGCCATCATAGAAGCAAGGTTCCCAGTTTTGAATTCTGATTCTTCTTCTTCACAGAATTCATTATCATCTTCTTCCTCATCACAGACAAAACTATTCCTTTGCATTTTCTTTCCCGATTTGAAGTATCGCTTTTTGAATAACCTTCTTCGAGGATTCTCGAAGCTTTCATCTTCACTATCATCATCATTAATCATTCTTATGAACTGAGAGGCAATGTGACCTAATTTTCCACAATGAAAACATGAGAGAGGTAACTTCACTTTGAAATTCCCTTTTCCCTTATGGAACATCTTTGCAATGAGTGAAAGAATTTCTTTTTGTTCGTCATCTTCACCACTACTATATATTGATATTTTCAGTTTATCAATGGCTTTACATGCCATTTACTTGCTCACACGAGTCATAGCATCTTCTTCTTTGACTCTCATTTCATATGTTACCAAGCTGCTCATTAGATCATCCAGAGAATGTTTGGAAAGATCTCTTTCCTCAAGGGTTGACACATTTTCATTGTACAGTGGTGGAAGTCTTATTAATATTTTCATTACAATATCTAGGTCTTTGATATCTTTTCCTAGACCCTGAATTGCTCCAACCACTTTAGTAATTCGATTGAAGAATGAGTCTGCATTCTCGTCTGGATGCATCTTCAGATCATCAAACTGATTGTGCAGCACTTGCAGTTTTGCCCCTTCACATTGTTATCTCCTTCATAAATATTCTCATGTTTATCCCAAATGGATTTTTCTGAGGTGAAATTCATCACCTTTAGGTAGATCTGATCAGAAAGGGCTTCAATGAGTTCATTTTGTGCTTCAGCATCTGCATCAAGAATTTTCTTATCTGTTTCATTCATAGCCAGGCCTATTGGATCAATGACTTTTATTCCTTGCACAATAGAAAAGAGAACTTCCATTCCAAGATATCATAGATGAGATCTCATTCTGTTCTTCCAGATCTGGAAATTACTTCCATAGAAGTGAGGGACTCCCCTAACATTGATTGCATTCTCCATGACGTTAAAGGACAGATTCAACCCCAGCAACCTGCCTCTGATACCACTTGAAGGACCCCAGGACACCCTAAGAGGGGAGGGGAGAATCAGGGTGACAAATTTTCCTTTTAATGTGATGGATCTTGTTTCCACGTTGGTAGGAAATTCTTGAATCTGTATGATGAATATGATAAAAAATCAAACATTCACATGCACAGGGAAGACACAACACTTTTTACTTGGTACACCACTAAGGGCTACGTCCAAAGAGCATACGCCGACAAGTTGGCGGTCATACCAGATTCCACTAATATTCACTAGATGTGAATTACAAAGGATCGGGCACAATCACTCAGTCCCAGGCTCCCTTCCATATCAAAGGTTCAGGGATATCTTACTGCTTCCCTCGATTCACTCCCGTTGACTCCCCCAAGCTCACTGCCCTTGGTGAAACCATACTAAGTTTATAGACGTGAAGGGATCTTCATCCTTGCACAATAATGAATCCTATGTTGTATTTAGATGCTCTTTTGAAGTCCAACTCTCACCTTAAGATGAAACTCACTTTGTGCTGAGGGTACCGGATGATCCTCCATATTTTTTGAAGCTTCAAAAGGATGGATGAACTTTAACAACCCTGGCGCGCTCCTCCATGCTCTGGTGCGCACGTTTCAGGAATGGAGTGCAAGTCAATTGTGTGGTAATAACTCGATGCGCAGGTGACTCCAAAAAACATGCGCGAAACTGCCTCTTTGAACTCCAAACTTGCGTGACTCAGCGCCTCTAAATCCCAAACCACTTTGGATGCATATCCAGCAGCCAGCGTGCAGCCTCTACTTGCGTGACCCAACAACCACTTGCGCGAAGAGAGCTCGAAAAATATCTAAGTCACAAACTTCATTACAAATGAGGAGGGGTGGTCCTCTATTTATAGGCAAACTGGAACCCCTACGCGGTGGCGCACAGGTCTTCCCTTGGCGCGCAGTTTCCGGCGCGTAGCTCATCCTCCCTAGCCTATGTCGCGCTAATCTCTTGTGCGACCACAAAAATACTTGTGAAACCTTCTTTCCTTTTACATATTTTGAAGTTATAATCTTTAAAAACAATAGATTCACAAGTTTCCAATCCTCCTAGGCATCGGTGCGCAAGTCTCTTCACAGCGCGCAGGTCACTTGCACGACCCACCCAAAACTTGCACGACCCTTATCCCTTTGCCATTTTTCCATGTTCTGATATTGAAAAACATATGGCACACAAGTTTCCTCTCCTTCATGTACACGGCGCACAAGTCACTTTTCCAAAAAAAAAAAAACTTTTCTCCATTTGTCGAATTTTAGGCCCAAAAATTTGCCAAACACTTGGAAACTGCTCCACCTTCAATACAGTTGTCTGCTTGAACTGTATGATCTCTTTACTGGTACACATTCTGAACATCCACTGAGGATTGACAATAAACACAAACCATACTCCAAATCATTCATAGAAGACCATGGTTCCAACAACAATGTCTTGGAATCAATGTGACCTTTTGAAATGCTACCCATCCACTCATGATCAGTCCCCTCATGCTTAATGTCAGCTCCTATGGACTAGTGAATTTTCTCTTACTGACAATGGTTACATTTCAACACCTACTGACGTCTCTTTTGCTGATGATCTTGAGAGTTTGGGTCGTTACCTTGAGGACCTTGAGACCCTCATCCATTACAAAAATGGTCACCATAAATACTCGCATCGGGTACTTTCCATGATATTATAGAAACTAATGATGAGGATGACGATGTCGTTGGATTTCCAATCACAGCTTTTGTGGGAGAATATTATTACCTGCTACTAATTTCCCATAATAATTCATCTTCTAGGGTTCCCATGTCTATAGAAACACCCAAAAAAACATTTACGGGTGACGAAACCTGCTCCACTCCCCCACACCAATCTTCTAGCACTAGCCATCCCAGTCATGTCTATATTTCCAGATGCCTAATGGTTATGGGAATAACTGAGGGCCAACACTTCTGATGATGATATTTGGAGGCTTCTTCAAGGAGGAAAAGTCATCCTTTCGGGTTTTTGAGGATCCATCACCCCATGTATTTCTTTTGAAGAGGATTCGAATTATGTAGCTACTTACTTGATCAAAATAGAAACGTGTCTTCACACCCCAAAAGATAGGAATTATTGGTGTGACTGAGTGTCACTGATGGTAGTAATCCCATGGATGATGATGAAAAAGGGAGAGGCATCTCTATCAGCAAAACCAATATTTAAACTCCTTTATTATGGATACACTAAAGTCCCCCCCCCGTTTATTTTTCAGGAGCTCGCAGGGTCTTGGAAAATAGTGCATTCCCCGATTTATTCTCCCAGGGGCACCATGGCTGGGGAGTGAACTCTTCCAATTGTGGGGGGTACTAGAAAAGGATCCATTAGAGCTCAATAACACATGGAAGTAGTTATCGTAGTTATTTCCAGGAATTACCCCCTCTGGATCCCCCAGGTGGTCTTATTTAGGATCGATCTCTACAATAATCGAAGAAACATAAGCAGGAATCCCAACTGTTGTGACATATTATGAGAGGAATCATGAGTATGTGTTTTTTCACCCAGTGGTTGAACCGATTACCCTTATCTTATTGAATCACTATTGTGTGCATATTTTAAAACAGGACCAATCAGCAACAAGATGGCAGTTTCTCAGGAATCTATAGCTCTAGTTCCCTTTATGAAAGTGGAAGGATCATCAACCATTTTGATTGACCAAAGTAGAGGAATAGGGCCAACCGATGAGTTCGGGGGTTCTGTCGACCCTTTAAGTGTGCATGCTCCTACTCAAACAATATCTAGCTTGATAATAGAAGAATATCGTAATGTTGATGTCTTGTTTGAACATGTCGAGCATGGTATCATGGAGAGATATAGGATAGCCTTTAAGGTAGGGGTTGAATCTAGTGAAGAACCCCAATCCCCACAATACATTAGAGGGGATATATGTTTTGAGGGACCAATAGTTCCTGAAAAAATGGGATTTTTCCCAGTAGAGGGAGTCTATTTGGAGGTTGATTCTCTACCTTCACAAGTTGACTCTGCCTCTGTATAATCTAAAAACATATGAGAGTTGATCGCCCCAGCCTTTTAAAACATGGAGTGGGCTATTGTCCCTTTTTCTTCAGTTTTTATAGGAGTTATGTTTTTGAAACCCAGAATCCCAAGGCCAATACCCTTCTCGATATTGACTATCCCTGCAGGAAAGATATTAGTAAGAAAACTTTCGAGGGCTTCCCTAGGGGTTGTTGTTCCAATTGGGAATGGTCTCAGTCCATCGATGCTCCTAAGAGACTGTGGGGTGAAATTGATAATTGAAGATGTGGAACCAACTATTCTTGGTAGTGATATTTTTGATGAGAAGGAAGGTACTAAATCCTTCTCTACTCTATTCTCAAAATTTCAACCCCAAAAATTATAAATTGCAGTAGATTCTCCCACTCTATCCTCTGTTGTAATCATTAGAGGTGAGGTTACTGAAGGGTCGAGTCATGTTGTAGCCACTGAATCCAGACCCTCTCTCGTGACATTCATCCATGGATATATTTCATCATCGGGGAGTGACTCTGAGACTGACCAAGAAGGCCTTCTTGTCCTTTATCCCATCCATAAAAATGCATGGAGGAACATTTGGAGATTAATCTCTCAGACTCCGTTGGCTAAGATGACTGTGAAGTTATCCAAAACTACACCACTATTTTGTGGTCTTGGGATTTTTTGGATTTGACTATCTTGTAATCCATGATAGAGTAAGGTATGTTGTTGCTGATTAGGAAGAAACTGGTACACTTGAGTATTAACTTTATCTTATAGAGTCGATGGATCACCATGCTGTTACGTAGAAAATTAATATTAACGAGGCCTCCAATCAAGATGGATCATTTGCAAGGTTGTGAAATGAGCTCATGAAGAACGATTCTTTAGTGGAACATCTCAACCATGAATTGGAGCAGCAGATCCAGAAACTGGAGTGACTTAAGTAGGAGTTGTCTTGGGATGCTGTCTCCATTGAGGAGGTGTGATGGAAGATAAAAGAAGAAGAATGGATGGAACTTGAAGCTATGAGGGACGGAGAGGTACTTCGTGTAGGCGTGGATTCCAAGACTGCGAATTTATTAAAACACATCCAAGCCATTGAGGAGTCACATCAATTGTTGATGCAAATTTGCGATTCTGACAAACATCTCATGTAATGATCATGTTTCACTTGCAAGGAGAGGCTCCAGGCTATGGATTCACATCATATCTTTATGAAATAGAATGGGATCAATTTTACCATTCAAAGCTTCTTCTTTTTTATTTTCTTGTAATTTAAATTAATCATAATTAACCGTGAATGCATTATTTTGATTAGGAATTAATTTTAAGCCTTGATTCAAAATCCGTAAAATGAAATTATCTAATCAGGATCTAACTTTTTTTCCTAATCCATGAGACTCAGTGAGCGTAGTTTGACTATTGATGGGGTTTTATGGAAATCACACAAACTTTTCTTTCTTTTTTCATTGTTACACTAAATTTTTTCTATGTTTGTTTGGTACAGGATTAGTAGGTATAACATGTCTTTTTCTTAGACCTCCCTTTACAGGTATTTGACCGAACAAGATTTTTGTATCTTTTGAGTATTTGATAGTTCACCATTTTTTTGATTAAACCATACGTTGTATAGGTTTAATAAGCTGCTACGTGACTTTTATCCAAGGGTACCCTTTGCAGGTTTTCACTCTAGTGAGTATTGAGTCTTTTTATTTGGAGGTTTACAGTCTTTCCAATCAATCTTATTCCTATTGTTTTAGTTTAAACGGTTTTGACCAAACATGATGGTGTAGGTGCCCATATTTTGGATTCATTAGCTGTGAATTACCTAATAATCTCATACAGGAATGAGGAATTTTTCTTGACCCTGACTTTGTATGTTTTGTTTGTATATGTGGCTTTGGATCCATTCTAGGCATATGGAAATATGAGAGGACTCTCTTATGGAAGAATTTTCTTTAAATGGTTGTTTTGTAGGAATCAAATTTAAGGCCACCAGGGCATAATGTGCACAGTCAAACGAAGGTGTATGCATGACACTAGACATCCATCTATGAAAGTCTATGGAATTTATAACACTTTGGGTATGTTTTGAGGCTGGGGGACATAGTTTGTGGAATATCTGAGGAATGATGTCTAAAAGTATTAAGGGTATTTTTATCTTCTTTGAACGGTAATCCACTCCCACACAAATTTTACTTGTGTAAGGGAGGGATAGCGAATGGTACGACTTAACATCATACAACCAAGAAACTCGACACCTATTATGGGAGATCATGTTTCTCTATCCAATGGAGCATAAATGATTTAGCAGTTCAATTGGAAATGATTGTCATATTTGGGAATTTGAATAGAGAAAAGCAATTAAGTTGTAATATTGAGGGTTTTCAAATTTGGGGATTGATATGGTACATATCAGTCATGAAAACATACAGAAACAAGAAAGGACCCTCATGGGGTTAATTTTTCTTTGATTGACGATC
This sequence comes from Viscum album, assembly GCA_963277665.1. Lineage (NCBI taxonomy): Eukaryota > Viridiplantae > Streptophyta > Magnoliopsida > Santalales > Viscaceae > Viscum > Viscum album. The sequence continues at coordinate 231,168,942 of OY728143.1, forward strand.
GTTTTGCAGGTGACATATGTGGAGCCACCAGGGCATGATGTGTAGAGTCAAACAAATGTGTCTTCAAGACACTGGCCTTCCATTTTTTATGGTAATGAAAGATTAGAAGATTGGGGCCGTTCTGAACATGGAATATGGATTATGAAAAGTGGTGTGGCTAAACATGAAAGGGTTCATTTCTTTGGCTGAGCTTTACTGAGAAACCGAAAAATAGGTGTGCGTATTTTATTTTTTGTATTCTGAACAACTTCATCCATATGGATGGGGTGTCTTCATTCTGTAAAAGCCTCAAGAGATACCAGAGGTGAATCAGTCCAGGATATTTTGATATATTATGTATGTGGGTAGGAAAGATAATGTAAACCATGAAATTGATAGATCTTGAATCAGTAGGGATGTTACGAGGCTTGGTATCCTTTAGGAATACTAAGGTATAATAATAATCTCTTGAAGAAGAATTTTTCTTTTGTTGAAGGCTGTTTTTTAGGTAACATATGAAGAGGCACCAGGGCATGATGTGCATAGTCAAAAAAAGTGTTTGAATGACAATGGCCTTCCATCTCTGATGGCAATAGAGGATTATAGAAATTCAAGATTACTCAAATCACAAAATTTGATGTCTGGAAGGAGTGTATACAGATATATTAGGAAAATTTGGGATGTGATTCACTCATGGGTTAAAGTATTCTTGAACATATATTTGACTCATGCGCAGGGTGAGTAATTCATCCCATATTTAGAGTACCATGTAGTTTAGCATCGCATGGCTATGACTTGGGGTTACATATAGAGAACGGGACCCTGACATGTGTTTCATGGTCACACTGCTTGGAAAAAACTCATGTACTAGTTTTCCATGATGCAATGGTGGATCACCCACTGAGGTCCCTAATCTCACTTGAGTTATGCTCGTTATGAGAACCAACAGATTATGAGTAGTCTGGATCACCAATTATGAATGGCATGACTAATGGCAGGAATTATTTTTTGCATAGAATAATGCTATGCATTTTAACGTCATCCAACACGGATGAATACTGCAAAATTTATCATCATTTGAGATGTATGTAGGGTAATCATGATATGAACGATGCGAAATATGATCACTCTTAAGAATCCCGTTAGATATGACTTGTCTGGGAATTTTCCTCATTGATTAAATTCATGTTAAAAAAGAGGATATTTAAGTAAATTCTATGGATGGGTTTGGATCATAGAATTTGGGTCTACCACAAATCTTATCTAGGGATAAACATAGTCATGTAATATTCCCAATGAGAATTCCTCACGGAGGTCGAGCCCTAACATGGGATGGAAAGGAATTTTTTTAGGTGGATGAGCCCAGATGAGAATATAAGAATTTCCATTGAGTGGTGTGGATTAATGTCAAGAAAATAGAACCATTCTCGACTTTCAAATTAGCATTGTGTGGTGAAGATGTTGGCAACACAGTTTGTCATTGAGTTGCGGAGACAACTTGTCGCAATGAAAACAAATATATTTGAGTTAATCATGGTTGGGATATTCTGGAATTCCATATACATGAGAGAAGATATATGGTGTAAACCATAGTCCTAGGGGCGTTGGATCTGGATGAATGAAATGGGTCTTGGAATCCATTGGGCATATGGAGGTAGTAAATGACTCTCTTGAGGATGAATTTTCCTTTGATTGACGGTCATTTTTTAGGCAACATATGAAAATCCACTGGGGCATGACATGCATAGTAAAACAAAGGTGTATTTAGGACACCAACCTTTCATCTATGGTGGCCATGAATTTTTATGGAGATCCAATATTTCCCAGAGTATGGAGTTTTAAAAATGATAACGATGTGTCTAAGAATGTAATATATATCCCAACTTTGATCAGACGGGAACTACTGAATCTTTTACAAAGATCTTACTAATATGTAGGGGAATCATGATCCTTTGACTCCAGAGCATTGGAATTGAGACATGGAATTTCATCCATCTCTTTAAATTTGTTGTACAAGAAATTTGAGGCATGTTTGGGATCTCATAATGTTGATAATCAGGCTGTACAAAACTCTTGAGGAACCTTGTTGTTTAATGTCAGGAGGGTTGGACCTTACCTGGATTCTCATGTGAAATTATGACCTATGAACGGAGGAAGGGGCATTTTTTTATTCTATTTTTTGGGAATATGGACCATGATAGAGGATTTGGGTGTCACTACGTATCCTAAAAGGATAGGAATCAAGCTATAAATAGTTATAAATATTCCATATAAAGGTTTGGTCCACATCTAGGAAAATGGGAGTGATTTTTTTCTTTAATTGGTTGCTAGGCCTGGATGTTGAATCTAGGTGTCACTACATATCCTTGAGAGGCAGGAATCAAGCCATACATAGTTCTAAATGTTCCCAATACTGATCTGACTCGGACGTAGGAGAAGGGGCATTGTGGTTTCATCTACTATGGGTGTCAGGTCCATCGTATTCCTCTAATGTTTGTTTATGTAAGGGAATTATTACCACTAATCCTATGCTCATGTAAGCCATACTCGATGTGATAGAAAAAGAGAGATGAGGATAATCCTTGTAGTATGGGGTGATAGAGGATACAATAGAGGTGTTTTTTTATAAATGGGGGTTGGTACAAGATCGAGGGTCGAGACGTCGATACGTATCCCACTGATGAATGGGAACCAAGTCATATGTTGTTATTTGGGAACCGTGTAGTTTAATGTATTGCGTTATGGATAGATTCCATATAGCTTAATGTCATGTGGTTAGACAATTTTGACCCTATAGTTTAGCATGAGGCTGTTAAAATGATTTATGTTATGCGGTTTAGCATCTTGAGTTTAGAAAGCTATGCTTTGTAGTTTAGAGTCATGCAGTGAGGACATGTTGATCAACATTAGGCGAAGTACATATATAGAAACATTGCATTAGTGGGAGCCATGATGAGCTTCCCATACAATGATATTAAGACATATTATCCATTGTAGTAGACCCTATATATGACATATGGTCCCTCCCATTTTTTTCAAATGATTTGGGCATTTCTACTTGAGTATCATTGGACTTCTAAGGACCAACAACATCTCTCCTTCGAGGAAAGACTAAAGGCCAACCTTGTTGTTGAAGTCTCATGTGATCTAAATTCAGTAGACTTCTAAATAATGAAAACTATGTAGATTTTTCTCATCCAGCTACTTCAACTCGTCAAATTTCTTTTGGGATTGTTCATCCATGGACAGTTGATCACAAACAGCCACACAGAGTTATGGAACCTGAATTTTAATGTGAAAAACCACCTCTTCCATGTATACTAATGAGTATGGTTCATGGACTGATATGTAAAGACCCAAATATTACATGTAATTTTTTTTATTATATGGATTAATTACAAGTCTACGAATATTTACAAAGCATGATTCTAAGGCCTGGTGTGCCCATAATGAATTTATAAACATTTTTTTAGGTACGTTCAGCAAACATGCGAGCGGGAAATCATAACTTTTGAACTATTGAATGGAATTGAAATCTAAGGGCACATTTGAACTCTCAATGCATGGTTTCACTTAATGGAGCCTTAACCTCGACCATAGTGGGTTGAGAGAGGAAGATGGTTTTTGCAGGTTTTTTGGAGGATTAATAAAATAAATCTAATTAATTTTAAATATCCTCCACCTCCTTATAGGTTTTATTTGCAGGGACCACAAGGGGTGGCCAGGCATTTAATATAGGACATTAAATGCCCAGTTACACAAAAATGTTTAACATTTATACATTCAATTAAGGAGGTTCATTAGCTGCACCAATTAATGAACATCTCCTAATTATGTATGATGAATATAACCCCCATCTCCTTTCCCTGTTTGGAGTTTTTGATTTCATTGTCAAAGAAGAGGAGGATTTTGGAGGATCCCCTTGATGAAGAAGGGACCCATCACATAATAACCAAAGAACGTCATTGGAGCAGCATCGTTGGAGGCTTGCTTTGAGACAGATGAACACTGACCCATCCTAAAACGTGGATTTCTCTCCAACGAATCTTGAGGTAGGGATTTGGTCTTGTCTAAATTTTAATAGTTGTTGAATAATTTATCTTCTCCTTGATAAGATGATAAAAAAATCTTCACGAGCCAAACAAAAAAGGCTCGATCCCTCTTCCACTTTTTTTATCTTTTTGTTACACGGGATAATTTTCAGGTTGGATGGAACCCATATCCGAGGGTTAACGAGCAAAGGAGACAACCTGGGATGCCCGTAGATGCGATCAGATGGAAAAAATGGACCACCAGAGCTCAAATGGTGGCCCGCGGAAGACCACAAGCGCGGCGCCGGCACGGTGGTGTCGGCAGGCGATGGTCGTGGCCGGTACCGGACGGCCATGGTGGAGGCGATGCGTCGTCCCGTGCTGCAGGAGATGGTTGCAGCACAAGGCCATGGCGGTCAGCAGAGCGGCCGGCACCATCCGGTCATGGAGGTGGTGCGGTGCACCATCACGCGCTGTAGGAGGAGGAGGCCACGACTTTTTGGCTACATCGGTCGAGCAGGGTCGTCGGCACCGGCCGACTGTGGAGGCGAAGTGGCGCATCGTTGCATGCAGCTAGACATGGTTCTGGCATGAAGCCGCAGTGAAGGAAAGACCTACTTTCTACAGGTCCCACGACGACCTCGCGGCGCCACGTGGCATAGCCACTTCAATACCGAATGTCACATCCATTCGGAAAACTGGGGGGAAATGCCCCCCCCCCCCCGAATTCCAGCTAGGGCTCTCCCCGTACCCTCAAGAAGGTTGAGACATGCCCCCCCCCCCCCCCCCCATGTGGGCTGGGATGCCCCCTCCCGTGGTCCGGGACATTCCCCCATGCGGGTCGGGATGTTCTCCCCATACGGGTCGGACCGCTCCCCCTATAAGACGGGCTGCACCCCCTACGGGCCGGGTCGCTCCCCCTACGGGCCGGGACGCGCCTCATACGGGCCGAGCCAGACTACGACCCAAGAGAGCTTGGATCGAGCCAGGTCAGACCCAGGCTGGGTCGGGTCATCCCGAACCGGGTCGGGTCGACCCAGACCCAGAACCACCCCGCGCCAATTTCACTTAAAATTCCATACCTTGAAATCCAGATACCCATTTGACAAACCATCTATGGAACTGTGATCCATGGAGTGAAACGGTGCTCTTGGCATAGTCACTCAAATTTTTGAGAATGTTGTAGTACGGCCAGGTTGGATCGAACCTGAATCTAACCGGACCCTCGGTACTAAAACACTTATCACTCACAAACCCGGTGTTCAATGGACGCAATGCCTGTCATGTTGGAACCCTTATGACATTGAGGTACTTTGGGTTACTCATTTTTTGAGCTTAGTGTCGTTCAATGTATGACCAATATCTCTAGGGGAAGATTCTACGGAACACAAGTGCATCGGGTGCGAGGAATCCTGTGGATGGCTGTCTTGGAAGTAGTGATCCCTTGTGGATCAACATCATAGAGACCTAGTGTGGATCATCATCATATATACCTGATGAGGAGCAGTTTTAGAATGGTTCGTTGAGGATCAGTGACTACAGACCTTGTGTGAATCAACATCAAGCGACCCTGTGTGGATCAGCCTTCCGAAAACACTATATGGATCGGCCTTTCGACAACCCTGTGTGGATCAGAATTCCACCAACCTTGTGGGTATCAACATTATAGTGACCCTATGTGGATCAGTAGTAGAGTGAACCTACGAGGATCATCCTTTTAGTGGACTATCATAGAACAACGAAATTCTTCCAAGAGTGGTTCGGTAATAGAACAAATTCTTTGGGGATCAGTTGGGGAACTTATAAATGTAATAAGATGGTGTCTATTAAGACTAATCATCTTTATTCTAAACTCTGAGTTCTATAACCAGTGTGTGCGGAATATTTCATCTTTCTTTGTGATTGAAGTCTTTCGTTGTGTTTTTTCCTTTGTGGAACTCTGTGAGACCTTTGGTGGTCTCGAGGTCCCTACTAAGTATTTGTATACTGACCACTACCCCAGCTTCTCCCGCACCTTGTGGTGTCTTGTGTAGAAGAAGGAGAATGTTGACCGAGGTATGGAAGCTAGAATTAAAAGTTTCTTTGTGGTGGACCATTATATGGGACGTGCTACAATGATGACTAATCGTGAGCATTACTTATCCTTCAGGTAGGAACCTTGGTGGACGATTCTGGGAGTTGTTTTTCTCTTGGTTTTGTATTTTTTTAGTTGGGCTTGTATTCCAGCCCACTTTACTTATAGTACACAACCTTTTTTACTTATGATACACATCTTTTTACTATTGTAGTTAATTACGTGGGTTGGTGTCGTTGTATTCATGAACTTTGTGTTTCCAAGAAAAAAGGTAATGCCTTCCTTTATTCTAGGGATATGCCTTTTGGTGCCAGACTCCAACCCCTTGCCTATGGGAGGCGGGCTTAGGGTAGACATGGCATGGGCCCCAGGGGATGGGGCATGACAAAGTGGTATTAGAGAAGTTGGTTCTACCAAACAACTAGGACTCTGATCTTTTTAATGAAGCAATAGTGTTATGTGTTTTGAGTGTGGTTTTTAGTTCAGGGAGTCTAGTGTTGGTACGGCAATCGATGTATCCATACACTAGGACCCTAAATTATGATTTCTGACTTAGTGCATGAAAACACTGATTGTGTGTGTTTTGAAAATATTTTTATATTAATATATTTTGAGTCTGCTCAACAGGTATGACTTTTGACCACGTCGCACCTATTTTTTTCAAGATTCCGCCACGTAGATAGTTAGCCAGGATTCTAGTGATAGTTATTGATTAAAACCCACCGAGCGATGAGGCTTCACTGTTGGGCCCTCTTACAGCGATAGTACCATCAGGTGGTGTACCAACAACTCCATTACCCATTGAGCAGTCATTTCCACCAGCCCCAATAGTATATGGTGAACGCTGACTGAGCTCGTTGCACAAGTTTCAGCAGCAAAGGCCTCCGAAATTATAAGGCAAGATGGATCCACAGGTAGCTGTGGACTAGCTGGAGGTTGTGGCTAGAGTTTTTCGCCTGGTTGGGACACCAGCAGATCAAATGGTGATCCTAGCTGCCAGTCTTTTTCAGGGAGAAGGAGGGAGATGGTGGAGCCTGGCACTCTGGAAACATGATGATGAGACCCTCACCTGGACAGACTTTGAGAGAATCTTCATGGAGTAGTTCATTCCAGCGACAATAAGATTTATGTGTATTCCGTAGCTCCTACACTTATAGTCGTGCAGCCTGATAGTGGCCCAGTACTCAGCGAGGTTCAGCGACCTCTCATGCTACTCTATAGACATGGTGGGTGACCCTTTCATTAGGGCCCAGAAATTTGAGCAGGGACCTCGATGGAGATCAGAGCCTCAATAGTATCTCTCAACATCACTACGCATGCGAGAGTGCTGGAGATAGCACTCTTGGTGGAGAGTTTCTTTGCTGAGCAGACACCGACGGTGCGACCCACCACCGGGTGACATGTAGTAGAGTCATATGCGGCTAGTAGTAGGTAGATGACATAGATGTACAAATGGACCAGACCTTCTGGTGGATGACCCCATGACATATGGTCAAAGGTTTGAGTCTCACGATGTAGAGAAAGCCAGTAGAGTAGTAGACTGTTATTCACGTGCGGTGGGCAGGATCCCATGGCTCGTGACTGCCCGACCAGCCACACATATAACCATCAAAGAGTTGAGGGACCGTTGAGGTAGTGGCTGATATTCTATCGAGGAGGTCTGTTGGGTAGCAGACATGGCAGAGGAACAAGTCGTGTAGCATGTGGTGGACGACTGTTCTAGGTACTACCGCCACCACCTCCAGGTGGTCCACCCTGACAATAGGGAGCAGGTGGATAGGGATGAGCCCAACTCCAAGTAGTGGAGGCCTATGACCATGACACTCCATAGATGATTTAAAGTACGACTTGTGTCTACTCCACCTCATCTTTTGTAATTATAGACATAGGTTCTAGTCACTCTTTCATTTTCACATCCCCCGTTCTGAGCTTGGATATTTCATTGGATTAATTGGCTTGATCCTTACAGCTAGAGACTCCTACGGGAGGGGATTCAGGGATTACGCACCAGTGCCGGTAGTGTGAGCTTACTCTATGAGATAAGAGATTCGGAAAGGATCTCCTGGTAGCAGCATCGAGGCCTTACGACATCATCTTTGGTATGGAATGGCTATCCACAGTCCATTCATAGATTGACTGCATTAGGTGAAAATTGTGGTGTGTCCATGAGTATTGGATGAATTTTTCCTTCACCAGTGAGAGGGGATCCTTTGCAGTATAGTATGGACTTTCCCGGAGGAGGGTGCAGTTAATCACACATCAGTTGGCTAGCCTTACCCTCAAGGAAGCTGATGATGAGAGTCTGAGCTATCCAATAGTGGTGGACCAATATGATGTTTTCTTCCCTAAAGATGTTTTGGGACTATATCTTTGCAGAGAGATGGACTTCTACATCGACCTATACCCTAGGGTTTCACCAATGTCTACACCATCATATCAGATGGCTCTGCCAGAGCTTCGTGAGTTACGGGTACAGTTAGAGAAATTGCAAAGAAAGGGGTTCATAATGCCCAGTGTTTCTCCATGTGAAGCCCAGATTTTGTTTGCCAAGAAGGCATATAGGATTTTGAGGCTCTGTGTGTATTTTTGTATCCTGAACCTAATGACCTTGAAGAGTTAGTATCCACTTATGAGGATTGATGATCTCTTTGATCAGTTAATGAGATCTTGTTGTTTTTTGAAGATATACCTCAGATCATGCTATAATAAGTTAAGGGTATGAGATTAGGATGTGCAGAAGACGACCTTCAGATGTCGGTATGGCCACTATGAGTTCTTTGTTATGCCATTAGACATGACCAATTCCCCTATAGTGTTCATGGGACTCATGAAAAGGATATTTTAGCCATACCCAGATCGCTTTGTGGTGGTATTCATTGACAACATCTTGGTGTACTCAGCAACAAAGGAGGAGCATGACTACCATATACAAAAATTTATAGACACACTCTAAGAGAACCATCATTATGATAAGATCTTGAAGTGATAGTTCTGGATATGGGAGGTCCACTTTCTAGGACACGTTATCTCATAGGCTGGAGTTTTAGTGGATCCGGCGATGATAGTGGCTGTGCTTTCTTGGGTGCCACCTTGGACTATGATAGAGGTGTGGAGTTTCTTGGGTTTGGTTGGGTACTACCAGAGTTTTTTACGTAAATTTTTTAGAGTAGCAGCACCCTTTCCCGCCTTGCAGAATAAGGGTAAACCTTTCTTGTGGATGAAGAGGTTCCATCAGAGTATTCAGGAGATGAGGTAAGGACTAACGAGTTCCCCCATCTTGAGGCTACCCGAAGAGAGCGTTGTGTATGTTGTCAGATACGACGCATCAGAGCCTGGAATTGGGTGTGTCCTGATGCAGGAGCGAGTAGTGATCACTTATGGTTCACAACATCTAAGACAATATGGTCAGAACTACGCTACCCTTGACCTAGAGTTACCAACAGTGGTCTTTGCATTGAAAATTTGGTGGCACTACTTGATGGGTGAACAGTTTACTATGATCACAAGAGTCTCATTTATATCATCTCATAGAAGGACCTGAACTTGAGACATCGATGTTGGGTAGAGTACTTCCTGGAGTCTGACTTTGAGATATTCTACACTCTTGGAAAGGGGAATTTAGTACCAGATGCACTCAGTAGGTGGTCTGGTCTACAGTTGCGGAATGAGGAGACAGAGTAGCTAGTAGTGTTGTAAGTACCCTTTGTGGATAGAGATGGAGGAGCTTACCTCCAGTCTATGACAGTCACTCCCCCACTCCTTCAGTGAGTCTGGGAGGCACTGCTTGGGGGCAATGACTACGAGGCTCGACGTGCTCAGATATCCTCAGGATAGGTGCATGATGGATTTTCTGAAGGCGGGGAGCACATCATCCTCTTCTGAGGATGCACCATGGTACTAGTGGCTCTATGGGAGGAGGAGTTGAGGGAGTTCTATATGTACCCTCTGACGGTACATCCGGGTGTGGAGAAGATGTTCCAGGACTTCCAGTGTCATCCCTAGTGGCCAAGGATGATGAATGAAGTGTCAGAGTTTGTGACATGTTGCCTCACTTATTAACAAGTGAAGGCCTAGAATCAGGTTCTAGCAGGCTTAGCGTAGCCACTAGTGGTGGCAGAGTGGAATTGGGATGGAATTTCTATAGATTCGGTGATAGGGATACCATGTACATACAGGGGCCATGATTCCATATGGGTGATTATTGAACGACTCACCATGTCGACCAAATTTCAACCAATTCTAGAGTAGGGATCATTAGAGGGATTGGGATGCCTCTTTGTACAAGAGATTGTACGGCTTCAGGGGTTACCATCGGCGATTGTCTCTGACTGTGACGCATGTTTTACATCCCGGTTGTGGATGGGAATAGAGGAGGCATTCGGGACATAGAAACATTTGATGAACTGCCTTTCATCCTCAGACGGATGGTCAGATGGAGCAGACCATACAGGCACTCGAGGACATGCTTCGTGCTTGCGTCCTAGATTTTGGCCATAATTGGGAGGATCACAAGACCTTGGTGGAGTTCATGTACAACAATATCATTCACTACACCATCGATAAGGCACTGTTTGAGGCCATGTGCAGTCGACCATGCAGATCACCTCTATGCTAGACATACCTAGGGGAGTTAGTACTTATGGCTCCAGAGCTGGTACAGGCTACCAGTGAGAAGGTGAAGATCATCCAGGAGTGAATGAAGACTGCACAGAGTAGACAGAAGTCTTATGCTAATAGGATACAGAGACCTTTGGGTTTTGAGTAGGTAGACCATGTCTTCCTATGGGTCTCACATCAATGAGGTTTGTGGAGATTTGGCAGGGAGAGAAGCTAACTTCAAGATTGATCAGACGCTTTTAGGTTCTCAATAGAGTTAGCGAGGTGGTGTATCACCTAGTTCTTCCCCCATAGATGCATTGGGTGCATGATGTTTTCAACATGTCATAGCCGAGTTGTACGTGCATGGTCAATTGCATGTTATTTACTAGAGAGAGCTGAACATTGATGATGGGGCGACATTTACGGAGGTTCTAGTAGAAATTGATGATTAACATGAGCGTGTCCTTCATGGAAAATAGATACCTATGGTGTGCGGTCACTGGAAGCATGGGGACCTCTTGGAGAGCACATGGGAGCGGGAGGCTCGTATTCATGATCAGTATCCCCTTTTTTTCCATAGTCCATGTTGTGGATTTCAGGGACGAAAAGATCAAAGGTGGATAGAATGTAAAGGCCCAAATTTTACATGTAATTTATTTTAATTATATGGAACTATTAAGAGTCTGTGAAAATTGACAGCACATGATTTTGTGGTCTGGTGTGCCCGAAATGAATTTATGAACATTTTTTAGGTACGTTCATTAAATTTGTGAGAGGGAAATCCTAAATTTTGAATCGGTGCTCATAAATGAAATCTAAGTGCATCGTTGAACTCAGATCACTAGGTTTCACTTAAGGGAGGATTAACCTCAGCCATAGTGGGTTGAGAGATGAAGTTGGTTTTATGGTTTTTGTGAAGGATTAATAAAATGAATCTAATTTATTTTAAATATCTTCCACCTTCTTTTAGTTTTTGGTGGCAGGGACCAAAATGGGTGGTCAGGAATTTAATGCAAGACATTAAATTCCAGGTTACACAAAAACATGTAACCATTCTACATGTAATTAAATAGGTTCATTAATTAAAATAATTAATGAACCTCTCTTAATTATGTGTTTTCAATATAACTCCACTCTCCTCCCCCTCTTTGGAGTAATTGTTTTTGATGGAAAAGTTGAGGAGGATTTTGGAGGATCCCCTTAGTGAAGAAGGGACCCATCATGCAAGAACAAAAGAATGTTCTGGGAGAGACATCGTTGGAGGATTGATTTGGGATCAACGAACATTGACCCATCTTCAAACATGGGACGCTCTCCAATGACTCTCAAGGTAGGGATTTGGTCTTATTTAAATTTTAAGAGTTGTTGGATCATTTATCTTCTCTTTAATGAGATGTTAACGTGGAGGGAAAAGGCCAAACAAACAAGGCCCGATCACTTTTCCACTTGTTTTTCCTTTTCATTCAACGCGGGAGAATTTTTGTTTTGGAAGGAACCCAAATATGAGGGTCAAGGAGTGAAGGAGAAAACCCGATAATCCTGTAGGTGTGATTGGATGAAAAAAAAACTGACCACCGGAGCTCACCCGGTGGCCCATGGAAGACTTCCGGCGTGGGGGCACTGGTGACAGGCGCCAGCAAGCAATTGCAGTGTCCAGCACATGCCGTCTACAGTGGAGGCGGCGCACCATCGCATGCCGCAGGAGAAGTTCATGACACTAGGTTGAAACATTCAGCAGATCAGTCGGTAGTGGATAACTACGAATGTGGTGCGGTGTGCCTTCGTATGTTGTAGGAGGAGGAGACGACGTCTTTTCAGCCATGACGGTTGAGTAGGGTGGTCGGTACTGGCCAGACACAGAGGAAAACCAGTGCACCATCATGCACCGCTGGAGGTGGTCATGGATTGAAGACACAGTAGAAGAGGGCCCCACTCCCTGCGGGTCCTGCGGAGACCTGGCGGCGCAATGTGGCACTGCCGACTCAATTTCTAATGACACAACCATTCTGAAAACAGTGGGGAAACACCTCCCCCCTTATCATGTTCCAGCTAGGGCGGGCCCCACACCCTCCAACAAGGTAAGTCGTTCCCCCCATGTGGGTGGGGTTGTTATCCCCTCTGAGTTGGGCTTCCCCCTTCTACTGGTACCCCCCCCCCCCCCGGGGGCCGGGTCGCGCCCCCTACGGACGGGCCACGCCTCCAGTGGGCTGAGCTAGACCGCGGCCTAGCGGACCGAGACTTCCGTGGCCCTGTCCAACCGGGCAAGCCCCAGCTGATCCATGTTGGGCCAAGTTGTACCTAGGTCGGGCCGGACCGGACCCTGACCCATCCTAGCCCAGTTTCACTTAAAATTCTATAAATTGAAATCCAGACATGTGTTTGATGAACCATCTGTGGAACTAGAATTGTTTAAGCAAGACGGTCCTTTTGGTATACACCACATGGATTATGGAAAAAGTTGTAGTACGATCAGTTTGGATCGAAGCAGAATCCAACTGGGTGATCAGTAGTGAAACACTTATAACTCACAGATCGGGCGTCCAATTGACTTACCATCTATCACGTTCGAACCCTTACAACATGGCGGTCCTTTGGGTTACTCTTTTTTGGAGCTTAGTGGTAGTAAATTTATGATCGATATCTTGAGGGGAAGATTCTATGGAACTAGAGCACACCGAGTGAATGGAATCCTATGGCTGGCTATCTTGGAAGTAGAGACCCTATGTGGATCAACATCTTTGGGACCCTGTGTATAATAACTTCGTAGCTGCCCGATGAAGACCAGTTTTAGAACGGTCCATCGAGGGTCGGCAACTAGCGACCCATTGTGGATTAGCATTGAGCTACCCTATGCGGATCAGCCTTTTGGAGACCATATGTAGATCAGCATTCTAGTAACCCTATGTGGATCAAAATTCTAGTGACCATGTGTGGATCAGTAGTAGCATGACCCAATGAGGACCAACCCTTTAGTGGCCCATCATAGAACAACGACATTCGTCCAATAGTGGATCGATAATAGAACAAATTAATTGGGGATCATTTGTGGAACTTCTAAATGGAATAAGATGATATAGCTTAAGAATAATCATCTATATTTTTCAAGACTGAGTTTTATACCTTGTTTGAGTTGAATATTGATTTGTTCTTTGTCATTGAAGTATTTTCTGTGGTATTTTTTTTATGGAAATCTGGGATACCTTTGGGGGTCTTGGGGTCCCTACTAAGTATTGTTATACTCACCCCTGCATGGGATTCGCTTTCACATTGTTGCATCTTGTGCAAACTATGGATACCTTTGACCAAGGTTTGGGAGTCAGGTCTAAATGCTGCTTGGAGGTGAACCTTTAAAAGTGACATGCCGCAGTGAATACCAACCATGATTTGTACCTACCCTTTGGGTAGGAACCTTGGCGGATGATTATGAGAGTTTTTATTTTGTTTCTTTGTTATTTTTTAGTTGGTATTTTATTCTAGAATCATTTACTTATTGTACTCACCGTTTTTACTTCCAATACACGTCTTGTTACTACTGCAGTTTACTACGTGGGTTGTTCTCATTGTATTCTTGGATTGTATGTTTATAGGTTAAAAGTAAATTCATTCCAATATTTCAATGATATGCCATTCGGTGCTTGAAACCAACCCCTGGCCAATGGAAGGCATGATTGGGGTAGTCATGACATGGGCCCTGAGGGAATGGTCGTGACAGATTAAGCCCATAAATCAAGAATAAGTTCATCTAATCGCGAATTCTTATCATTTTCCACCATCATCTGGAGTATATTGATAGAGTCTTCATGAAATCCTTTATCTTCCCATTGGATGCTACCTCGTATCAGGATGAATGTTTGGATTTAATTACATACACTTATTATAACTTGTCCAACTCAGTAGATCAGAAGTTAGTTCCATTGTCTGTCAGTATTTTATGAGGGACACCAAATATGGTATTGATGTTGGACTTCAAAAAGATAGAAATTCTTTTTTCCCCAACCTCTTTAAGGGGAATAGCTTCATCCCACTTGGTGAAGAAGTCGGTCGCTAAGAAAATGACCTTAAATTGTATGGATGTGGAGGGAGGATATTGTCCCACAACATCAAACCCCCTTGCGGAAAATATCCAGGAGTACATAGTTGTGTGAAGTAGCTCCAAGGGTTGCTGGATAAAATTGGCATGTACTTGGACGGAATGGAACTTCTTGGTGAATGTTGAATAATCTTGTATCATTGTGGTCCAATACTATCCATGCATTGAAATTTGATTGGAGATCTTGGTTGCTGGTTGTTATGCTTCTCAAGCTCCAACGTGCACTTATTTTATGACGATAATAGTCTCTTCTCTGTCGATTCACCTGTGAAGGTATCCATAAAGGCCTCATTTTTAGAGGACCTTTTCTTGGTTTATGCCATTATATAGTAAAAAATTGACTACCCACCCCTGGATATGTTCGCTTCCAACCATATATGGTGGGATTTCCCCCCTCTAGAGGTAATTTTCAATGGGATTCGTCGAACTGGTTGTGTGACCATAAGGATTATAAATGGGGATAATCTCATCAATTTCCTTCATATCAGTATGAATGAATGGAAATAACATTTGATGGTGGGTAATTCTGATGACTATTTCATCCTGGTCTAGATCATCCAAGGTCGTAGCTGAATTTACCAATGCATCAGCTTGACCATTTTGTAAAAGGGGGACGTAAGTCAACATTGGTTATAATGGGAATTATTCCATAAATTCTAAAACATGGTTCATAAATGGAACCAATACTTATTTTTTAATGTAATATTCACCATTTACCTCGGCTAGCGCATGATGTGCCAACTCCAGGCCAACAATGTGGGCCAAGTATTCTGCTTCATTATTTGTTCACCCCTCTAAAAGCTGTAAGGAGTAAGGAAAGACATCCTTTTCTGGGGATATGAGTATGACACCCAACCCTACATTTTTGAGCTTGGAATCCTCCGTCCTTTTCCCTGTTGGGATTCTAAATGAACCATCAATGTACATTTCTCATGCTTGGGGGCCTTCTTTGATGGAGAATAATTCTTCATCTAGAAGTTCAGTATCCAACTGGGGCGTTTATTCTAAGGGGTGATCTTACAAGAAGTCCGCTAACAACTTTCCTTTGATGGATTTATGGGGTATATATTATATGTCAAACTATTTTAAGATGATTTCCCATCATGATGGGTATCTAGTTAGCATAGGTCAACATAGGATATAATTGAGAAGATTGTAGCGGGAGACTAAATGGCCCTCGTGGTGCTGCAGGTAATGCCTGAATTTATAAACCACAGCGATTAGGGAGAGGATGTTCTTTTTAATCCATTAATATTGAGTATCATCATCGATCATTGTTCATCCGAAGTAATAGAGACTTCTCTTGCTACTTGCATCATTCATCTATGCGGGGATGGATCCTAATGATTGTTCCAAGTTGGTTAATACAAAATGAGTGGTCTCTCCTCAACTGGTGGCCTTACGACTGGTGGACATAGGATATATCTTTTGATATTTTCTAATTATTCTTTAAAATCATTATCCCACTCATATGAAACCCCTTTCATCATCAACCCAGTGAAAAGAAAACATTTACCCACATGGTTGGTTATAAAGTGTCGGATGTAGGCCAGGTGCCCCAAGAGACCCCTCAACCCAATGTGGTTGCGCGGTGGAGACATTCCGAGGATGGATTTTGTCTTTTTTATGTTCAAATTTTATGTTTCAATGACATATGACTATGATGAGTAATTTTCTAGAGGTAACGTTGAAATCACACTTTAGGGGATTCTTCTTTAAACTGTGTTGTCATAGTTCGTTGAAGGCAGCTTCAAGATTTGTCAAGTGGTTTGAGAACTATCATGATTTAGCCCCCATATCACATATGTATCACTTTAAAAACCATACCATAATGGGATTTAAAATGCAATTCATGGTGTTCTGATATGTAACATCATCATTTTACAGGACAAATGGCATCACCTTATAGAAAAACACTCCCTAGGTGCCTGACAGTAATTGCTTCTTCATCTCCTTGGGCCATTCAAATATGGTTGTATCCAAAATATAAATCTGTGAAAGAGAGGACCTAATATCCAGTGTCTGCATCAATCAAATAATTTTTTATCGGGACTGAGAAATAATATTTCAGACAGGGCTGATTAAGGTCCCTAAAGTCAATGTATACTATAATCTATCTGATCTTATTTTGGATAGGTACTATGTCTACCATCCAAATCAGATATCTGATTTTCCAAATGAAGTTATATTTGAACTTTTTGTCAACTTAAGCCTCTATTTTGGAAGCATGTGTCATGTGGCTCCTTCTACCAGCCTGCTTATAGCCACGATGGTATTCTAGCTGACCCAGACGATTAGTGGTGACCTTAGGATCAAGGCCAAGAATTTCCATGTAATTCCAAGAAAACTCATCTCGATTCTGATTTATGAATGAGGTATATGCCTCTTGGTCCTCTAAATTTATATCCACACTAATCATAGTGTGACGTGGGTCATCTTCAGTGTCCAGGTTTATCTCCCTAAGTTCATCGATTATGGTAGAGACACCTTCTTCGAATGTGGGAGGGGCATCATTGAGGTCTTCTTCTCCTTCTTTTTCTTCTTATTCATCATAATATTTCCATGTTTATGGATAGTGTATTATCAGGATGAACTCTCTAGCATTGGGATAGAAGTCATCTTCCACCTTAGTGAGATGCTGGGAACTATCTGGGGTCTTGAGAAGGGGTCAAGAGCATCTTTTTTTGGGAATTCCCTATCATCATATGGGCTAGTGTTCTTTTTAGTGTCTTTCCACTTAGTGGCCATAAGGGAAATCATGAAGATGGATGAGTCCATATCTAATCTTGAACTTATCCACCCAACCCGATTGACAGGTAATGGATACTCTTCCCCAAGCTGTTTGAAGGGATCGACAGGATCCACTTCCTATCCATTTGGGGTGGTGACCCAATCAACATAATTGGCCAATGTATTATTCTCTATTGATTAATAGAACCCTACATCGATGTAATTCGACTAATAATATTCAAACTGGGACTTATCAGCATGCAATTTCATATTTATTTAATTAGCGCAATATTTTATGCATTTATGGTATGATGAGGGAATCATTGTGTGATGATGCAGCCAGAGCTTCCCTAACAGGACATTAAAGGCTATACTTTTCCAGACTACCATAATCATGGAATCAGACACGAGGTCACCAACAGAAGTTTTAAGCATTATTTTTCCCAATGTATTCTTCTAACTTTATTCATATCCCATCAGAGTTGTGGTATTGGGTGTTATACTATCTTTATCATAGACTAACCGATGAAATGTTCACAATGGGAGGAGGTTGACCCCTTGTCCATTTACGATGAAAATTATCTATACGTCAATATCATTTATCATGCCAAACACATATAAGGGTTTTATGTGTTCTTTCATGATGGATTCTTTATCATGGTCTGTGAAGGAGATGATAGCCTGACACTGTTTTTGATTGGTCTATGGCTAATAGACTTCAAAAGCTACTATTTTGGTCTTGAATTCATGGAGTTTTAGTAAGTCTTTGAGGAGTGCCTCCCTAAGGACTTCAGACATACTCAAGGAATCCATGATTTATAGATTTTCCAATACTGAGTCTAGGAGAATTATTATATCATATTTTTAAAGTAAATGTTGGTGTTTATCATCTCGGAGATGCTATTTAATGGGCGCTTTGGGGTCTTGTGATCTAGAAATAGATGGTTCGACCTCTGTGATAGTAGCTGATGGTGACGATATGCTATCTATGTTTGTCAAAATTGTTCTACCAATACTCCTTGGCTGATTAGAAATATTTTTTCCCTTCTCTGGATAACCCAAGATTATTGGGCTTGGATATCTTCCGGTGCGGGTAGAGAAACCTTTTGGTTCCTGCTATGTCTGCTGGAGTATTCTTCTATGTGTTTCTGAAATATTAATAGTTTGAGTTATGGTGTGGTTGGGAATTTGACCCATGCCATGATCATGACTTCTAAGAAACCCTTAGCCTTGACGATCTCTTCCTATGGATCTCCAGTTTTATGTGGGGAATTTGGTTTCATGTATATAGTCTCTATCAGAGAATTGGTCATTCAAGAGAATGACATTAATGGAGTTGATGATTAATTCTTTATCTGACAATGATTTTGACTGAATGTATTCTCCTAATGGTACAATTTGGTATGGCAGTTCCCATTATCCCATTTAGTGGGGCAGTGATAATTGTCTCAAATTTTCTAGCATGAAGTCTGAAAGTGTCAATACTGGCTTCATCTTTGGTGCAAGCTCATCTTCTTGCCCCTACTTTTGGACATTCTTTCCCTCATAGGTTTATGGGGATGAGTATGATGACTGTGTTGCATCATGAACTTTTGGGGGCACAGTTGGATGCATCAACTTCACGTGGAGGATTCCATGAGCTCATTTGATTGTTTTCTTAGTCATCCAACTGTCAATTTTTTCTCCTTTTTTATAGAGACTATTTTCCATTTTACATCATCTCTTGGGTCTAAGGTAGAAGCATATGAATCTTTTTCTTGTGGCGGACCCAACGTGATTTGTCTAGATTCTAGCATCTTTTATAGGATATCCTTGAAGAATAAGAACATCTAAATAGTGTTCTCTAGTATCTGGTGGTAGGTACAATAATTTGGATGGTCATCGAGACTTACTTCATTGGATCATTTTGGATATGGTAGCTGGAGAAAGTTGAAATTCATGGCGTCTATGAGGTATTAGAGAACTTGGTCATCTTAGAATGAGAATAATTTATTTCTTTGTTCCTCAAACTTGTTTATTTTCACACCCCTTAGCTCATATTACTAAGGTGGGTGTGGTTTTTGGCATCGAGGGGGTCCTGCATGGTTTGGTAGAGGCCTCCCTACTGGAGCTAGTGCCAGGGGTGGATTAAGATTGACAGAAGCCACTTTAGCTTTTCCTGTTCTTTTCCTTTGGGCGGATGGGGCCACCTTGGACTTGAGATTGGTTCCCTTCAAGGAGTATTCTATCTTTTGGGTAATGGAAGAGAAATCTAGGAACCCACTTGTGTACTTCACTGGGATGAGCAATGTTCACAATTCATCAAGAAGATTATCAATGCACATAGAGTGGATTTTGTCATAGGGAATGGCTAATTTATGGAGTAAGTCAAGTCATTCCATCTGGTGATGAAGTGTGAAAATCTTTTATTCTCTCACTACATGAAGTTCATGTTATCACTGACACTTGTCTTAAGATTTCTTAAACTGGAATGGAAGAGAAAAAAATCACCAAAGGACCTCCCATCATGTGATTGAGTTAGTTGGAAAGCTAGTATACCAAACAAAGGTTGAGCCCTAGAGAGTTAGCATGAAGAACTTCAGTTTCACAACATATTATTACTCGGGGGTTCCCATCATGGGTTCACAGTAAGATTAATGGTGCATTAGATGTTGTTCTAGGTCTCCATAACCATTGAACATCGGGAATATGGAGTTCATGAAGTTTAGCGGTGGTGTAACGTAGCTCACCCAGTCGGGCTATGTTATTCACTCTATCTGTATCAGAGTGCATATCCCTTCCATAGCTTCCATTTGAGCTGTCAGTTGATCGATAGTATTCAAGATCCTTTGATTCATATCCTTCTATAAATGATCTTTGGAGAGTGTAGCAGGGAGAAAAACTAGACGTTCTTTCATTGTTGGAATTTGTGGTGGATACCCAACTAGGGTTATCTTTTTTGTGTTCGCCTGAATGTATTCTGGATGCTTTACAAATAGAGGGAAGTCTTCATTTCCTTTTAGGGAGACATTCATGTAGTTTGATGGTCTCGGTGCTGGTATTGATTGGAATTTGAGCTTTATTTCATTTACTGGGATGAGTGCATGTGGTAGGGTCACCTATTTTGGGAACACCTGTTGATGCTCTGCTTGTGGAATGCATCTAGCCAGATATTTATCTCAATTCAACACAACATTGATTCATCTATTCTCTTTTATTTCTTCTTCCTAATTGAGGAGTCTTTCCTCGAGTGTGAGAGATAAATTCTTAGGGGGGGAGGTGGCAGGTCATAGATGACTTGAGATTTTTTCTTCTCCTTATTGGGGATTTGTGAGGGAGTTAGTGATGTATTTTCTATGGGTGCACCCAAATTTAGGGTAACACTCGAGTTCCGAGTATGCACTCCACCAAGCTTGGTTAGGGGTTCCTCTAGAATGGAACCATATTCTATTGCATCCTCTCCATTTGCATCATTTCTGTGAGATTTTTGGGGTTGAAATCTACCATGTTCACTGACACATACCGCATTGGGGGTGGTGTACATGGTGTTGAATGATTGTATAAATTTTTATTCCCTTTATTGGAATTTATCCTTACATTTTGTGGTATTGTTCAAGTATACTGGTGGATATCGACCAAAAGCGATCCCTGGTCTGAACTCATAATATGACTTCATCTCGGAGGGTAAAAATAGCAAGATAGGTTTTAACAGGTGAACACTCTACTCATTTTTATTCTTATATTGGAAAAAATAAATCCATTGTGCGGGAACATTAGGTAAAAATTACCCTAGTCCTATGGGAAAGGGTTTCTCCTATTCTTCCATTGATTCACTACAGCCTAGATTTTTTGGTATTACGATGGAATTTTGGGTTAAAAATTCCCCCATCCATATGGCCGTGGTTTGTTCCTATATTACGGCTGTAGCTGAAACTGTTTACACCGTTTTTATTTCATGCACTCCCATTCGGGTGTGAGCCAAGTTTGGAACTAGATCTGCACTGGATTTATTGTATTTAAAAGACATGAGCACTGCTTGTTGATTTTCTTCCCTTAAGAGGGAAGCTTACTAGATGTTCTCTATTTCATGTACCATAAGCTTTTCAATGTCTCGATATCTTTGAGCCTGACACTTTTGAGACTTACTATGGGTTGGTTTTTATTGAGAATTCTATCTTTCCCCGGTAGGTATTTCATTTGATTGCTACCTTTGGGTAACGACATTGAAAGATATCATTTTTGATGTGGTCTGATGGATGGGATGTGGGGTGAAGTGTAGAGATCTATTTTCTCCCCATACCTGGATATCAACTCCAAACGGGGCATTTCAGATGAGGTAATGTAACTTTTTTAGTGTGTGGAGGACAGTGAACTAAAGGTTTTTCTTTCGCCTATCTGATCGTGTTTTCCGGGCAGACAGGAGGTATTTTAGGCCGATTAGACAGTGAAGCACTCATAATATGTTGACATGGTATGCATACCCTTTATAGGGAAAGAACATTTCTTTTATATGGTGAAGATTCATCCAAATATAGAGGTGAATGTTACACATACATTACTCAGACAACTCCCATGGTATGTCAATGTGAGAAGTGGTCATGGGCCAATACATCACTAGTATATTATCCTTATCTAGTTTTATTCTCATGAGAAACATATCTTGTTTCTCGCTTTCTAGGTGCTCCTCTACTTCATATGCCCATCTTGACAACTTCTTAATAATTTTTTTCCAAGTAGCCAGACTGGTAGGAGTCTCATTGATATGTGAGTGGTGCAATGGTGGATCCGAAGATGATGTGTCCCCAGACCATCCTATGGTTGAGAAAGGATATCACTCATTATAGACAGAGTGTCTAATATGTCTTAATCCATCTTTCATAGTGCTATATCAGATAAGGGATTTCTCACATTTTTTCCAGCAAGGGGAGGACCTTATTTCTAGTGTGAATTTTGAATGTGGGGAGAAACATTGCAATTTGTGCAACAATGGGGAGGGATACTATTGAAACATGATGTCTGGTTGTAGGGAATATACCTTTTGAATATTATATAGGGGGAACATCAGGGAAGGATATGGTGAGGGGAGGACCTTCTTGATGACTGTTATGATGGAGAGGACTACCATCACAGCTTGATATCTGGATAGAGGGGAAATTTATGCAGTGTACATCCTTGGGATTGATTTCAAGAGGTACTGTAATGATGGTATAATCTTCTCGTTGTTTTATGTTTCTAGGGATAGGGCCTTCACATCTACATCCATTGCAGGTAGGGAAATCTCAATGGATATCATCTTGGAGAGGACTACCATAATGACTCGATGTTCGACAGTAAGGAGATGCATATATGCAGCGTATACCCTGGGGAAGACCATCTGGGGGGATAAAAAAAATGGAAGGACCTTATCAGTGAATTCAATGATGGCAAGGACTACCATCACAACGTGATATCTAGGTTTAGGGATAATTTATGTAGTGTATATCAAGGGTAGGGCCTTCTGGAGTTACTTTAATGAGAGGAGGACCTTCTCTTTGCTTGCTATTTCTATGGGGAGGGCCGTCATAGAAACTTCCATTGTAGGGAGGTCATTCTAAATTCTTGTCATCATGGAGAGGACTATCATCATGAATAGAAGTCCAACTAAAAGGAGAATCATATTTTCAGTGTATACCCTACAGAGGACCATCAGGGAAGACGAAAACTTGGGTAGGACCTTCTTGTTTCCTGATCTTCAAGTTAGGGGGAAGTACACCCTGAAAAACATCAGGAGATAGGCTCTCATGATCAATCATTCTTGGACCATGATGTAATCCCCCTGAGTGATCTGGGGAGGACCTTTAGTGCTTCAGGTAGGAACATTGTGGGGAGGGCCTTCATAATTGCTACAAACACTTCCATAATTGGGTAATGGACTGACATGGTCTTTATCCTCTTTTGATATATGATTGAGGGATTCAATTGATCTATCTTCCATCAGAGCATGATCATGTATATTCCATTAATTTTCTAATTACATTTGGGGAATTTAATTTTTGGGTGCTCTCTTGTTGGTAATTTGGGTACTCAACTGTTGGTAACGACCTACATATAAGGCTCCCTATTTTTTGGTTCCTATAATGCTGTTGGCGTATACCGATAGACATATTGAGTTTTGGAAGGGATATATGCATGCCCTAGAGTGTCCACCAGATTAGATAGGAATCACCCATTTGGAATGAGTATTTTTTCCGATATGGTTGTTTGTGTATCATGAGATATTGTCTCTAACCCTCCTGGAATAGTGTATGTATTTGTAACTGCTCTAGAGTGACTAACCCATTTTGCGAGTAAATCATTCCATTTGAGGAATCGAGGTCGTGGGCCTAGTTCCTCACCCTTACCACATATTCAATGATATCATAGCATGTCTGGAAGATGTGGTCTGGAATCGACATCTGATCTTACATCATTTACATGATGTTTTGTGATAAATATTTTGATGGAACGGGTATGAAGGATCATTCTGATGTCAAAGAAGGAGTTTGTTCCTACCTCGGTCATCCATAGGTTTCTAGTTAATATTCAAATCTCTCCTACTCTGGGATAGTGTTATGATTCTAACAGTAGTTTTCTTCTCTAGTTTCCACTGTATTTCACTGGTGGGCTTCATATATACAGGTGGGAATTTTCATCTGCACACATTCCGCTATATTTGTCTCATGATCTTTTTATGCATCCACATGAATTTGACTTTGCTCATATTTTTATGCCACCCTATTTAGATGGTTGGATTGATATGAATTAATAGGTATTTGTGTCATCCTATAAATGGTTTCTATCGTATTTGGATGAAGGGGTTCTTGTGCATCGAATGATATCTGCAATTCCTTGTCATTTGCTGCTCTGTCTGCATAGTGGGATCAATGAGTACTGGCAGGGACGTGCCTATTCTCCGATTATGCCACCCTATTTTTTTGGTGGGCTTGAGTGGAGGGGGATGATTTTTATGTCTACCCACTGAATTTTTTCGTGTTTTTACGGAGGAATTCCTCCTTAGGAATCAGGGTGATGGCCTATTATTGATTATATGTTTGTGGCCCTTGGCAGGCAACCCAAGGGGACCATGTCTTTAGAACTTTAGCAGGTTCCCTAAGCATAAGATCCTATTTAGGGTGAGGATACCTGGTCACCCATTGTTAGCAGCAATTCTCTTTGATAGGAGCTCGTGAGTTGGTCCCCTATGTAGCTGGGTAGAAGTCGTTATCATCAATTCCATCTACCTCCCTTAGATAAGGGAGGTACTTGTTTTCATGCTCTGGGGATAGGCTCACTAAACGGATCAAGAAGACCACTGGGGACGCCTTGTGCTGGGGTGTCGATCATGGATGTGGAGACATCTGGTGAGATTTTGCAGATTTGAGGGCCTATGTTATGGCCTCCACAGTATAGAGAGTGACATTTCGGTGGTACTCCTTGATCAGCGTGTTGGATACCCAGTGTTGAAGATGTTGGGCTGGTGAGGGGGTCTTTCTCTTCATCGAGGCCCTGGAAACTTGAGGGATCATTGAGATGTGTGTCTTTATTGGTCATTAGGATTCCATTTGGATTGAATGTTTCACTTCAAAACCCTGTAATATATATATATGACATATAAGGACAACAAAACCACATCAAAGTAGCATCTCTCGAACATATGCATATTTGAAAATTCTTCATGTCCCCCATTCTCCATTTTATTATGAGTCAAAGGGGCTTGAGTGGGGTAGAACCGAAACCTTGGTTAAGGATTCACATCAGGTTCACCATTTTTATTTCTCTTTGGGGATACACGCTTACGTGTTTAGAGAAAATGAAAAAAATGATCCGACGGGTGATAAGAATTCATCCATTATTATAGAGACTTTCACATCATCATATTTGTTTCGAACAGATCTGTATCATTATCCTTTAGGAAAAATTGGATTTACCCCATAGGTATAGGGAAGTTTATCCCTTCCACAATATAATAGAGTTGTCATAGTCAATTGGTCCCCGCGGGTGATTGTGTGTGGCTAAATATTTGTGCATTCAATCCTCTTAGGATATAACCTTCCTTGGATGGTCTATATTGGGTATTTTCATGGAACCATAACACCCAATGGCCCTGGTATCCATGATTCATGGACCTTATTTCCCAAGGTAGGCACTCGTTGGATGATGATTTGGCCAACGACACATAAGGTCTCCATTAGTCAAGAGGATGGGAGGTCGGGATAATTTCACACTTTTTTGGAGAATTATTGACTATTCTTGGACTCACATATAGATTCATGTCGTGTTCATACATTCATGAATCCTTGGTTCATTCCCAATGTGTGTATCCACTTGATAATCCTAGTTTTCAAGATTATCATGGATATACAAGGATTTGATATTGCGGAGGCAATGCTGACTTAAGCCGTGTAATAAGGCGCTCTGGACTTTATCATCACCTAGGAGGTACAGAAGGTGATTTTATGTTTGGATAGATCCCAAAATATAGGATTCCTATTTATCATTAAGAGAGGAATCAGATCCCATGTAGTTCGGTTAGCTCAGGGATTCAGCCTGGGAGGAAGACCATTTGTTGGGTACGTAATTGGGTGGACCCTCCTGTAAGTGCACCCCATTGATATCAGGAATTAAAGAAATAATTTTAAATATCTCGACTTAAAGAAGAATCATAGTTATCGTAGTTCATGATGGATTGGTGCTTACGCATAGAAACTTCCCATTTGAAGGGACATTATGGGGTGGACCCTCTCAGAAGGGAACCCATTTAAGCACATGGATTCAAGAAGGAATCCTATGTATCCTGATTTAAATAGGAATTAGAGTTCTCAGAGCTCATTATGGGATGGTTCTTATGCATAGAAACACCCCATTTAAAGGTACATGATTTTGTGGACCCTATCGGAAGGGAACCCCTTTGTGCTCTTCCCTTCAAGTAGGAATCCTACGTATCATTATTTGTATAGGAATCAGATTTCTCACAGTTCATGATGGGTTGGGGATTACTTATAGAAACTACCCATTTTAGGGGACATTTTTTTAGTGGCAGAAGAAAATAATTATTAAGAAGAAAAAAGAAAGATTACTAGAGTTTAAAGTAAGGAATCATGTTACAGTATTTTTCATAAAAGGAAATCAAATCGGCGTGGAGGTCTTCAATCCCGGTGATATGTTGATTGATCCTCTTGTTGGAAAGGCCATCTGCAACCATATTGTCTTCACGACACACATGTAGGATGATATAGTTGATACATGGAAACAAACGGTTACAGTCCATCCAACAAGTAGTAATCGGCCAAGCAAGGTGAGTAGCTCCATTCTAAATAGCTTACACGATGGTCGTCGAGTCACTTTCAATCTAGAGGTTGTTCCAGCTAAAGTGGATGGGAATGTCAATGGAATGGATCAAACCTAGCATCTCAGCTTCAAGGGAGGTTGTAAAGACACATTATCACATGAAATAGCAAAGAATCTACCCAAGATGATTCCTGAAAACCGCAACACACCCTATAGGTCCCGGGTTTCCCTTGGCGGCACCATCATTATTGATATATCCAAGAAGTGGGGACCTCCAGAACACCTCAGTAGTATGATGAGGTTGAAAATAATTTCCATTTATCTGAAGCTGCTTCCGGATACCCAAGTCATGTATGGTATTATGGAAATGACCCTTTTGTAATAAAGTAGCATCATGTATAGCGATTAGGATCCCTATAAAACCTACATTAAGATTGAGTGAGAAATTGGAATGCATAATAGCATTACGATCATAACTGATCACATGGTGGAGTTCAGAAATAGCCACGAGGAACATATTTCTGATTTGTTGAGAGCCTTCCATTGCATCACAATTTTTATGTTAGATTATAACAGAGTAAAAAAAACAACCTGTAATAAAAAAAAGTCAATAATATAGTTCCATAGATTAGAAGCAGTATCACCAGAAATAAGAAGATTATTGGAATCATACCTATGTTTGTTGTAGAATCTACACTTAGAGAAAAGTTTAATACCAAAGGATTGAAGGAAAATTTCAGTGGGAACTCTATTATGAGCAAGACGCCAGATGAGATTGAATCTCAAAGGTTTGATCCAAGGTTTGTTAAAATTTTTGAGCCATCTGTAAATACTCTCAAAATCACTGTAGTTATGATTGTATATATTTTTTGAGGTGAGCATGCCATTGTGAGCTGGTTCCCATACCAACAAGTCCTTTGTGTGAGCGAAAGAGTAATTTTCAATAACATTGAGAATTGTATAGGGGAGGTGATCTTGTTGAGAATATAAAATATCTTTAATAGTGTAGGTACTATTATCAGGGGGAATCGAATGAAACCAAAGAAATTAAAGGTGTTCCACCCCAGTTTTCCAGCCAATGTTTCATGGAAGAGTCACGAGAGAAAATCCATCTGGAATTAATCATAATTTTGTTGAAAGAGTGTTTGATGGAGGTCCAAATGGAAGAATTAATGAAACTGGAGTTTCCTATCTTATGTTTGGTAAGGAATATATTTTTAAGAAAGGTGATATTATCTAAATAATTATGATGAAGGTACCAAGTGTGTCTAGCCTGATGGGTTTCATTGAAAAGATTCAGATTTTAATACCAATACCACTATTCTCAATGGGTTTGCAATAGGTTGACCAGGGAATAGTCGCAAGCTTTCTTTCCAGTGTAATACCAATCTAGATGAAATTATTAATGGCGATGTTCATTTTTCTATAAGACCAACATGCCATTTTTAGATCATCAAGGAGTAAACCATCTTGGAGACAATAGTTGATTTGACAAGGCAAGCCCTACCTTCCATGGAATGAGCCTTACCATTCTAAGAGTATAGTTTTTTATGTACGTGATCAACAATAGATGTAAAATTACAAGACTTATTCCTGACCTAAGAGATAGTGACACCAAGGTAAATGAAAGGAATCATACCTTCTATATGACCATCGTCATTGATGATGTTACATTTCCTGTTGGGGGAAATCTTTTTCCAAAGAAGATGCATGATTTTTCCCAACTGATGGTTTGGCCAAAAACATCATCATAGTGAGAGAGGGTAACATTGAGGGTGAAGATGTTCCTTTTATCGCTATGGAGGAATATGATTATGTCATCATCATAAAAAAGTTGAGTAGGAGCATTTATATTCTTAGAGACATGAATGTGTTTCATCTTATTCTGGGTCACCAGATGATTAATCAGGCGACTAAGATAGTCTTCCACTATTGAGAAAAGGATGGTAGAGAGATGGTCACCTTGTTAGACACCTTTAGCGCATTTAAAATAACATTTGGGTGGGCCATTAATCAGAATGGTGATAGAATCCGAATTTAAGGAGTTCTTCTCATAGAGATAAAATGATCATTAAAACCAAAGCCTTGCGGGACATTGAATATAAAGCTCTAGTCCATGTTATTAAAGGCATTCCTGATTTCAAGTTTAATAGCAATGTTACCTCCTCTATTGGGTTTATTCATGTTGTTGAAAAATTCTGAGGTAAGACCGATATAGTCTTGAATGGATTTTCCTTTTATGAAACCAAATTGGTTCCAGGAGACAATTTTTAGTGTGATGGTAGGGACAAAGTTATCAATGATTTTAGTGATAATTTTATAAAGGGTAATTATAATAGAAATGAGTCTAAACTGATGAATCTCAAAATCATTATCCACTTTATGAATTAAGGTTAGAAACAGATCATTGAGGGAATCAGGGAGCACCCCATTGGAGAAAATGGATTTAATAAGATTACAAACATCTTTATGGATAATATCCCAATAAAATTGAAAAAACCCATTATTGAATCCATCAAGAGAAAGAGTACTATCAGGATGCAGACTAAAGATGGCGTTTTTGATTTCATGTTCCATCAGAGTGCTAAGGAGTAAGTTGTTGTCTTCATCTGTGATCACAAAATGAATGACCCTAAGAAGAAGATCTTTGTTGATTTCAGGACAATTAAAAATAGAATCATATTAAGAGACAATATTATGGGGAATGTCATCTTCGTTATCAAGAAGGTTATCCCCATCCTTTAGGAAATTTTACGGCGTGTATCCCTTACAGATACGTTGAAGAGAATTATAAAATCTGGTATTTCTATCACTATTAGATAACTATTTAACTTTCAATAATTTTTTTCTCATATTTTCAACAAACTTGAGCATGACGTTGATTTTGATAGAAATATTAAGCTTATAATTAGGATCAGTGATAAGATCAGAGTAGTTGTTAATGGTTTTAATGTCATTGAGCTCTTTCTCAAGAAGCATTATTTCCTTGTTAACTTGTTTTGATTTGGAGCTGCACTAGGACTTAAGGGATTTTTTGAGATGATGTAATTTGAGGTTACAGGAAAACGAACATGTTTTATGATACATAGAGGAAAATTTTTTTGGGATGAAATGGGAGAACTCATCATATGCGAACCAAGCATTGTTAAATTTTAAAGGTAGTTTGGGATTTATGCCATTGGTTGAGGCATTGACAAGAATGGGTTGGGGATCAGAGATCAGCCTATGGAGAGTGGTGCTGGAGATAATGTCCCATTTATCTAAATCAAAAACATTTTCGAAATATCTATCCAATTTAGAAGAAACCACTCTGTTATAATGTCTCCAATACCAGGTGTATTTTTTACCTGTGAGGTTGATCTCAATGAGATTATTATCCTCAATCGAGGCTTTGAATTCTCTAGTGGATATAGAGAAATGTGAAGGGCCATGTTTTTCTCTAGAGTTAAGAATTGAATTAAAATCACCAATAAGAAACCGAGGAGAATTTATGGTCTTTTATAGAAGGGAGATATCATGCAAGAGAGTTCTTCTTCCCTGATATTTGTTTTTGGCATTAACAGAAGAGAAATAAGCAAGATTGTCCTAAATATTAAAGGATCAAGTAAAAATTTGATTAGATATATTGAAGAAATTTTTATTATGTATTGAATAGTAATGAAAAATACATAAAGAATCCGCATTGAGGGTGTTATTGATAGAACAAATGAAAACATAATTGTGATGACATATATAAGTGTATTTAGTAGAGAAATAGATTTTATGTTCAACAATAGAAAATATCATGGGACTATGTCTATGAACCATTATTTTTAAAAAATAGAATGTGTTAGGGGTAGAGATACCTTGACAATTACAAAAGATAATATTCAATTAAATTGAAATTTGGAGTTAGAACTCCCATTTTCCTTTATTACCAGAGCCTTTGTTTCTTTTAGACATTCTAACCTATTGTGTGCTACTGGTTGTGTCCTGGTCATTTATAGTTGAGTTAGGATTCTTCATTAAGGGTTCCTTTGATGGTTCAGGAAATAAAGGGTCTATGTCATTCTTATAACACTTCAAAAAAAATGTTGTTAATATGGTTGGAATTCATATTTTCATTACTCAATATGAAAGAAAACGTAGTTATATAATCAAAAGGCATACTTGGAGCTTTTGTAGGAGAATAATTATGATGAATGACCATCCACAGATCTGAAGAGGATAAATGGATCTTTGGTAATGAATCCTTATTATCCTTCGTGTTAGTAGAGTCTTGTACCAAAGTTATATAATCATGAAAAATATAATCATAATTATTCTGAGTAACAGGTTGCACAACCGTGGGGGTGTTGTTATGTTTTTCAGAACATAACGGGCTGCAAGTAGAAATGTGGGCAGTGGGGGAACAATTGGGATAGTCATGGTTTCATTCTTCATATATGGTGGTGTAGTAATTATTCCAAAGTCTAATGATTCATGATTATTTGTATTGTTTGTTTTGAGGGATGATTTTATTGGTTCAAGAGTCAAAGTTGGGCTACCCAGCAAATATTTCAAAGATTCTAGTGTTGTGGATTGTATAGGTGTGGATTTTGAATTCCAGTCAGCTGAACATGAGTTGGGTTTTTCCATATCAGTAGCCTGTTTAAGGGTGTCTAAAACTATAGTTTCCAATTCTACAAAGTGGTCATTATCTTTTTCTTACTCTTCAACAAGGTCATCCTATTTAGTACCTTAGTGCCCCCCTAAGTGAGATGAAGTGATAGTTTTTTTCACCTAGGTTGTAGTTTTAGATGGTTCATATGCACTTATCAAGGAGGCTTTATCATTTCTAAGTCTCCTAATTTCTTCCCAATCATTTTTAGGTTGTTGGATTGGTTGTTTTTTAATCACTATATAATTATAGATGATAAGACCAATGATCGTGTAATGGTCACAAAAAGGAGGTTTCCTCTCATACTCAATTTTGATTTCAGTTTTTTAATTTTTGGAAAAGAAATTAGTTGTATTAGGTAACTTTGACATCATATAAATTTCTACCATGACTCTTGAAAAGAGTCCTAAAAATGCATTCAATGTTAATTGTTCAATTTTGAGGGGAGAAAATATGCATGAAACAATATCTTTCATGATTTTTGGGAGCCAAGAAAATCAATTAAGACCATGGAGTTTGATCCAAGCATGAGCCATTCTGTTACGATAAGTGTGCGGGTTGAAATTGGAGTCCCATTCATAGAGAAGAAGCAAACCAGTTTTAAGATTAAGGTTCCCTAACTTCCAAATTCTATCAAACTCTTCTTGATATTTAAACAATATATGAAAGAAACCTTTACCGATTGGAATTAATTTCCAGTTCATAGAAATCCAACAATGGGAAATACGGGTATGTAAATCAGAGAGTGATCAGGTACGGTTACCTTTGATATAGAAGATACATTCCATAATAGTGAACCTATATATTTTTGTTTGTTGTTGTATCGTGTATGGATCTGCTTCCACCAAGAATCCACCATTATCAAGCTTCCTGACTAGAGGATTACTCATCATATTTATGTTGCTGAGTTCAGAAGATTTCATCACATTGATGAACAAGATCCCCTAGGATCTACTATTATAAATAAGAGGATGTGAGATATTCAACAGACCACACATCCTCTCTCCTACTGATGGGAGAGTTTGGGCCTGTGGCGAAATCTGCCAAGGTGACGGTTGGTGAGGGAGTGGAGCGATGAACCATTCATTGTGGGATGACAATAGAGGCCATGAGGATTGGGTCTCATAAGGTTAGGGACTTACCTCAGTGGGAGTGCCTCACAATGCACTCTGGGAAAGGGGAGGAATGTAACCTCTTGTAAAAAGTAGATGTGACCATGATTCCTTCGACTGGTCACCATTTCTCATTAAAGGGAAAAGAATGTGATTTTCTTTAATCCCCTGAACGTGGAGGTTCATGTTAGCATCCAAATGATGGAATTTGATTTACCATGGGAATGTAGACTTATAGAAATCCTAGGAGTCCAAACCGTTATAGAGACAGCCTCTGTGACTCCACTTACCATGGGTATGTCGACTCAAAGGGGCACACTGATGCGCCAGAGGATCAGATCATATAGGTATAGTGGCTTTGGAGAAGGCTTTTGGCCTGATATCAGTGGACTATTTTGTGAAGGAGCTATATAGGATTGGATGGTAATGGAGGGGTGATATTGGAGCCGAAGGGAAAGAAACCCAAAGTTGCTCCATTATGTGTACTATTTTCTCATATGGGATGGGGGGAGCTCCGCAAACCATAATGGTATACAGGTAGGGGGTCAACCACATATTGAATTAGTACATGGGATTGGGTATAGACCACCATGTATCGAAGTGGTATACGGTTCTAGATGCAGTCTGATCTGCCACTTCAGGTACCATCCACGTACTGATGGAGTATGCAGTGCGGGGTTTGATCCGTATAAAAATACACTCTACAGAGCACTGTTATTCGTTGGGAGTTCATCCAGGTGGAATATATGGTTCCTGATGACACCAATTAGGTTCACTATTTACCCATTATTATGATGTTTTTTTATGGTTCGCAGCTAGTTATAACAATAGAAATGTTGTTTGTGGTATGCACTTCATTGATGATTCGATGCCAAAGTCAAAATCCTCTCTAAATTCTCTCTTCCAACCTATGGGGTCTTCTTAAGGATTAATTTATCTTTCCTTTTCTTCTTCCTCCCATGATCCTTTTATAGAGAATTGGGGAAATCATATTTCTGGGCATCCGACACCATTTGTCAATGCTCATGAAGACATATCTCAACCTATGGAAGAATCGGTCGACCGGGGTTTGCAAAGGTTGTGGTTCACAGTTTGTGGTTCATAGAACCCTATTGATCTTGCTTCATCTGGGAACTACTGAGTTCGCGATATGGTATATGCATGTCATTCGTGTGCTTGATTCCACTAACGATGTGGTTCGCAGCTTCCTGGGTTCGATGGCCATCGCCCTACAGTCTGAAGCCTCGCAGGTCCTTCCATGTACCATTGGTTCACGATTCATGTGTTCCATTAAACCTTCCTAGTGATGGTTCACATGTTAAATAAAACCCTTGAAAAATGTATTTCTTCAAGTTTCTTCCCAAATTTGAAATTCAATTTTTATCCATTTGCCTTACTGGACCAGTGGGAATGCTTTATTCCTTCTAAAAAGTGCTTCTGGGAGTATTTACTTCCCTTTGAGATGTTTTCAAGACCCTACAGTTATACATAGTCATTATCATATCTATATAATTATATCATATACATATAATTATCCTAAAATTAATTCATAGGGTTATATTACCTAATCAATTTTTTCCTAAATCTAGTTCCTATAATTTCTATTAAACATTCGTTGATACTTACTATAACAACCATGACCCTAGTAGGCCATAGTCGGTGGTTACTTCATTTCATTGGCATAATATTATAAATAATTGCATCCTAAGGGATGGAATAGTTTAGTAGTCTTGGTAATCAATATAAAAACATGATTTTCATTTTAAATTTGAAAGAAAAAATTACAACTTAGTTTTTTTAGAATACAATTATTACCTCTAGCCTATCCTTTCATTACAATAACAGTGTAATTTAGGGATTCATTGGTTAGGGAAACAAAATAAGAGTGAGATAAAATTCTTATAAAGGGTTAAGTTTGGAAAAAGATATAATAAATAAATAATCATAATTCACATAGAATTGTAAATAACTAAACCAACATTCTATTTTAAAAACATGAATATTATGATAAGATAAGGAATAATAAATTTGGAAATGTAAATAACTGAATACAAATTCCATTTAATCAATAGCTAAGAATGAAATTCATCGAAAGATAATTTAATAGAAAAAATATAATTGATTATAATAATAACTAAATTTTAAAGAAGAAAACGATATATTATTAGACATAATGTATCAAGAACATGATACCTCTATCTTTATTACCTTTCACAAGATGGTTTAAAACAATTGGGTATATTCTGATCTGGTTTGGCCAACATTACCTCTACAGTAAAGACCTTTCATAAGAATGAAAAAAACTACTGGGTACAAACCAATCATATTTAGGCAACTGATTTTTCTCATAAGACCTTTTCATTCATCAAGGTGATTTGAATAAATAGTCAATACCCTTACTTTCATGTCCAAAAAATTACACATATATTGAATAACTAATTTAATTCATAAACAATGTTCCTTATCATTAAATATTTTTATTTAGTAAAGGATGCATATTTATCAATATTTCGTCATTAAGACTGATCATAACCCATTCAATAAACTATGGAAGATGGTAACATAATATATCAACCTCAAAAAAGAATTATAATCAATAATGGATTTTAACATAGATGATAATAATTTAATAAGATCATTGAAAAATTTTGGGGGAAAATACCCTTTATAAATTCAAAATAACTTATTTTTAAAAATATGTACAATTACAAAAAAAATTCTTTTTAAATATCCTTGTAAAAATGTAAATGAATCATTAATTAATTATAATTACAAGATGGCATAATATCCTATCATGATGTATAAGTAAAAAAACATTCCATTTACACTTTTATAAAAAGATCCTTCTTTAGAAATTGACTGGAATATTCCTTTTAAAAAAATATGTAATAATTAAAACAAGGGTAAAAATAAATTTTAAAAAATAATTTTATAATAGTGATAACAATTGGAATCATTTTTATAAGGCATTGACGTGGAAGATAATTATTCACCAGTGGAGCATTAAACATAAACATTCCCAAATAATGATGACATTGAGAAATAATAATATTCCACTATTAGAACATTAAAATTCTAAACCCCATGAAAGAAATAAATTCAAAATAAAACATTAAATACCATGAATACAAGGATATTAATGATATTATATATCAAAGGGGAATTATATACACCACAAAAAATAAATAAATGGTGAATATGATATATGGCTCACATAAGTAAATTTGATACGAGTAACATATACCAATTTGTAATCATTTGAATCATTTATCCCAGGACTGAATAAAATTTAAAAAATATTTTTATATCATGATAATAAATAAATTCATGATATAAAATTTTGAATCGGCATTATATACACCTCATTAAATAATATAAGAGCATAACATCAAGATATGGATTAATGAATGAAAATTAAGACTAAGTCACTTACCTCAGGTTCAATTTCCTATGTATGGGTTTGTTAATTGTAACACCCCAAGCATCCATAGTATGATTCTCATTGAATAATACAATAGTTTGTGTTGTATGTAAAATTGAGTTCTAGCACACCACAACAAATAAAACTAGCCATTTTAAAAGCAGTTATGAAAAGTAATACTCACTTTAAAATTTGATAAATTATATTTTTCTAATTTGGCTTCATTTTTTTATTCTGAATATCAGAATTATCCTAGAGAAAGATTTTGGTATTTTTCAAAAAACATTCAGTTTTTGATGAATAGTTAAAACACTATGTTATTATTTAAAACCGAATTTTATTTCAATAATAATTATTTTTATTTAAATTTATTTTAATGCCAAAATAGATACATAATGAAAATATTAGTCCAATATAATTCATTGGAGTCATTTTATAATATGATTAGATATATAAAACTTTATTGAACTTCTTAACGACTTTCACCCACCTTCGAGGGACATTTACAAATTTGCATAAAACTTAATTTTACTTCTTCTATGTATTGAATTTCAAAAAACCGAAAGACATGGTTGACATCATTAAGTTAAATGTGGTTCAATAAGATGAAAATAAATTTTTCTGAATAGTAACTTTGGAATTTTATTTACGACGGTTAAAAGTAAATAGGGAAATTAAAGCTAAACATGATATTATAATTACCTTAACACAAGTCCTAATTCAATTGGATAAGTGTATTTCAACCAAAATCAACCATAGAAAGAAAATATGATCTTGTTTGATCCACATGGATTACATTAGGACATTTATTATTATTTTATTTAAAGAAGAGTTGAAACTGTTAAATTAAAATTTTAATTACCAAAAAAATTATTATAGGGTTATGCGTATGATAAATTAGACTATAAATATTCAAATTTTAATATAAAAATATTTCCTACATCTTGGTATTTTATTTATAATTTTTAGACATTAAATAAAAGAATTTATTTAGGACACATTGATGATCCAGTAATTACATTATTAATGAAAGATTAAAATAATTGATATTATAAATATTAAAATAAATGTAAATCGAGACTTCTGATGCATTCCACTAATTTTATAGGGTAATATGACATGTTACGGTTGATTTAATGAATTTTTTTCGAAGTAATAAAGTTTTCATAACTTTCACCAAAACCAAATACTAAATAGTGTCAAAATTGACATAAATGTGTCTTTAAAACAAATACTATTTTATTAAATGATATAATATTCCTAAAAATCTACGGTTCGGCCAAAAGAATTATATAATGATATATATATAATTAATGAACAAATTGAGGTTTTCTTGATATTTTATAGTATGTTTATAAACCATTTAATATAAAAATACAAGAAGACATGGTAAAAGTTAAACTATTTAACTAAGAGTAAAATATAAAATATAAGGTTTATAAGGTGATGTAAAATTGTATAAAACCAATTGGTTGATAATATTTCAACCCATCCCCACCTTATCCTCGAAATAAATCCCTTTGGATCCATTAGAAACTAAAAATTATTTTATAATAAAATAATATTTCAATTTTTCCTAAAGTGACCATTACCTATCTTATAGAAGAGTACTTCCACTTCTCTTAATTTCACACCTCCAAATCCATTTGGCTTGGCCAAACCCTACTAAAATATTCTCCCAACTACCGTCACTTCAACCTATAGTAAATTGTTCAGAAATCCAACTGAAGGACCCCCTTTTTCAAATCAAAAGGAAGAACCCGGAGAAGAGGTAATTATTTTATCAACTCTTTCAATGTTCTTTTCTTCTTCTACTTCCTATATATTTTTGTTTCCATACAAAAATACTAAATCCATTACCTTTTGAATACTAATATGTTATTATAAATATGGTACAATCATATTCATTATTCTATCAATCCTATGAATGACATAGTCACCATACGTGCATACGTACGACTAACCGTCTCCACATCATGGTGTAGTTTGTTATTCAACACTTAATTATTTGGATGGGTATAATAATGAGTATAATTTATGGAAATTGTAATTCCTCGACCCCAGTAACCTAGAGTTGATTCATTATTACATAACATTGGCATCATCACAAGGAAATAATATCTTGAATGACTGATCAGTTTAGTATTATTAGAAACAAGATTCATACATAAGTTAAACTTTACAACTTGAAAATAAATACAACATGCTATTATTCCATTAGAAACATCCAAGCCTCCTAAATAATTCCTGAAAGTCACTTATAACTAACTTCTTCATATCCTGGGAAAATTAATCATAAGAAAGGGGTGATATCAAATGTTCAGTAAGGGTAAGAAATACAGTAAAAGATAACATAAATATTAAGCATGGTAAATAATTGAAACCACATGCCTTTACCAATAATAAATATGCATACTTTTATGGAAGGAATATGAGCTGAGTAAATAATACCATACTAAAACATAATAATTGGTATTCTACTAGTCGAATAACAACATGAACGATCAATTTTATTTTCATAATGAGGAACTATATAATGTCGGACATTCTGAAACATTTGTGAAGGCCTCGTCTAAGGCGTCTAAAAATGATTCAGGCCTCGGCCAAAACCATATTTAATATTGGGAAAGGGCATCAGCCTATTCAATGTCTAATTATCTCATGAGACCTACCGATGCATCGAGTAACTATAGAAGGCTCCACCTGTCACGTACAAAGTCCAATACATTCCTCATATGGAAAGGTCTAAACATATCA
Source organism: Viscum album (assembly GCA_963277665.1). Lineage (NCBI taxonomy): Eukaryota > Viridiplantae > Streptophyta > Magnoliopsida > Santalales > Viscaceae > Viscum > Viscum album. The sequence goes on from OY728143.1 coordinate 231,207,659, forward strand.
TAAACATTCGTATTAAAACTAGCTAACGAAATTTCAATAATTTAACCATAAACCATGAATTGTATAAAAATAGCAGATCCACATTGAAAAATATCAAAAAAAACCTTCAATACAATATGGGAGCTTTGTATCATAATAATTTAACTTCGAATAAACCTAAAATCCAGCAAAAGATGTTGACATATATGAAATAAAAACTATTTGAGAGAAATATCTCTTTTTTGGAAATCATTTAAAAGTCACATAATTATAATATAAAACATTTACTTTGAAAATATCCTTATAAGATTTTATGGGAAACTTTTAAGATTTTATAATGCCGAAAAATAGCCGCACCCTCCGTATAAGTTAAAAAACATTCTTACCTAAATTCTGTCGAAAAGGTTAAAAAGGACCTTATTTGAAAAATGACAGAAAGATTACTTTATAAACATATTATGAATAGTCAAAAAAAGGTATAAATTAATTTAACCCATATTCTGTAAAATAGTAATAATGATTTGAAATACATTTTTAGGAAACATGGATGTGGAGGATAAAAGGGGACCAAGTATATAATTACATATAAACAACCTCGGATAATGAAGAGATTGTGAAATAAACCTTTACCAATTTTGTAACTTATGATACATACACCCCATGAAGGAGGAATCATACAATGAACATGTAAATACACATAAAATAATGTTTATTACACAATGAATACAATTATGTCCCATACATACACCACACAAAAGGTAATAGTGGAAATATGGTATGAATCTCACAGGAATAAGGAGTGAGATGAAAACCCCTTACCTTGTACTTTTCCTTGGTCGAGGTTAGGTTAACCTCATTTATAATGGAGAAATAATTGTTATTAAATTATACATTAATAATATACATTAATATTATATCATATATGATCTTTTAACAATGCTTTGTTAATAATATCGCCGTATTATCATTGTTTCAGGTGTTAACTGCTTCATTTTACTTTATATGATTTGTTACCTAAGCCATGTTTGTTATGGATAGGTTGTATATTATTCATATCCATATTGATATCAAGTCCTTAAACATTATTTTTAATCATTAAATGAAAATTAGTCTTTAATGGATATGACGGGGAATGAACATTATCGCATTCGTGAATATGGTAGTCCGTACGTACACACGAGCGACAACATCATTATTTTGATCTTAAAATAATATATAATTGGATGATGTATCATATATACAGAATCATTATCAGGTTATATTTATTATTTACTTTAATTAGAAATAATTTTTATTCCAATCCAAATAATAATGTGTTGAATAACAATTACACCACGACATGGAGACAGTAAGTCGTACATGCACACGTATGGTGACATGTCATTCAAGGTATGGATAGAATAATGAATTTGGTTGTAAAATATTTATAATATCATTATGTTATATATAAGATACTTGATTTATTATCTTATAATGGAAACAAAAAATAAAAAGGAAGTGGAAGATGAAAGGAACGTGACAGAGGGTGGTGAAAACATTACATGTTTGGGTCATTCCTTTTGATTTGATCAAAAGGTTTCTTTAAGGTGGCTTTATGATCCAACTAAGGCCTCTAGGTTTAAGTGAGTGAAGTTTAGATGATATTTGGGTTGGTACTGGCCAATCTTAAAGGCTTTGAAGCTATGAATTTGAGAGAAGGGGCACCATAGGGAAAACATAAAATATTATTTTATAATAAATTCATATTCGGTTTATAATGGCCCCAAAGTGACTTATTTCGAGTCTAAGGTAAGGATGGATCGAAATCCTTTCAACCAATAGATTTTAGATTGGTTTGGGTCACTATAATAACCTTATCATTTATATTTAACCCTTAGTTAAATAGTTTGACATTTACCATGTCTCTTTGTATTTTTATATTATCTGTTTAATAAACTTACTATATACATCCAATATAACCCCAAGTGGTTCATTAATGATACACCTATAATTATAGAAGTCCTTTTGCCGAAATTTAGATTTTGTAGGAATAGAATATCAATTAATAATATAATATTTGTTTTAAATACTCCTTTATGTCAATATTGACACTATTTAATAATTGATTTTTGTTAAAGTAATAAAAACTTTATTAATTCTAAATAAATTAATTTAATCAATCCTAACATGTCATATTAACCTAGAAAATTAGTGGAATTCATAAAAAGTCTAAAATAACATTTATTTGGATATTTATAATATCAATTATTTTAATATTTCATTAATTAGTTAATTACTGTATCACCATTGTGTCATAAATAAATTTAATTATTTAATGTCTAAAAGTTACAAATAAAATAACATTATTTAGGAAATATTTTCAGCTTTCAAATTAATATTTATAAACGAATTTATCTTATGTATAACCCTATATTAAAAATGTTTTAGTTATTAAATGTTGATTTTAACTCTTTTAACTCTTCTTTGAATTAAATAATAATAAATGTCCTAATCTAATCCAAGTGGACCAAAAAGGTTGATATTTTATTCCAAATGTTTTTTTGGTCGAATTATTCTTAGCCAATAGAAATAGTATATGTTTTAGGGTTATAATAATATCATTTTTCCCCTTCATTTCCCTATTCACATTTAACCATGGTAAATAAAAGTAAAAAGTTACAATTCATCATAAAATATTTTTTTCTTATTGAACCACATTTTACTCCTTGATATTAACCGTGTCTCTTGGATTTTCAAAATTCCACTCACAGAAGCAGTAAAATTATGTTTTATATGAATTTGAAAAATCTCATAGGAGATGGGTACAAGGCAGTAAAAAGTTCAATAAAATATTTATATATCTAAAAGTAGTATAAACTAACTCCAATGAATTACATTGAACATATATAGGTATTATGTATCTATTTTTACCTAAAATGAATTTAAATAAAATAAATATTTATTTAAATAATAATTCGTTTTTAAACTATAACTCAGTGTTTTTTCACTATTCATCAAAAATTGAAAATTTTCAGAAAAATACCGACAATTCATCCTATGATAATTTCGAAATTCTGAATCTGAAAATGAAGTACATATTGAAAGATAAGATTTGTAAAATTTCAAAAAGTGGGTATTACTATTCATAACGACTAGTTTGATTGGTTGTGTGTGTGTTAGAACTCAAATATGCGTACAATACACACTACTGTTTTATTCAAAGAGAAGCATACCGTGGAAGCATGGTGTGTTACATTCTCCCCTCCTTCAAATAATTTATTCCTTGAAATATCAAGGATGTTACTTAATAAAAAGGCTTGGGTGGTTCTTCATCATATGTTCATCGGGTTCCAATGTTGCCTCTTCCATCTTATGGTTTCTCCATATAAATTTTACTAGACGAGTCATCCGGTTTCTCAGCACTTGTTCTCTTCTATCAAGAATATTGAAAGTCTCTTCACAATAAGATAGATCAGGTTCCAGTTCTAATTTCTCATAGGTGAGTACATGTGTTGGGTCAGATATGTATTTTCTCAACATTGATTAGTGGAACACATTGTGAAATTTGGAGAGACATGGTGGAATTTCCAAATAATAAGCTATAGCCCAAATTCGTTCTAGAATTTCGAAAGGTCTGAAGTACCTGGGACTCAATTTTCCCTTCTTACCGAAACTTATAACACCCTTCTATAGTGATACCATAAAAAACATAATCTCTTACATAAAATTCCAAATATTTACTTTGGTTATCAGAATAGCTCTTCTGCCTACTTTGTGCTGCTTTGATGTGGTTTTGGATAATCTTCAACTTTTCCATCATTTCCTCCACCAGTTCAGGGCCTACAATTTTTCTTTCACCAACATCATCATAACAGGTTGGTGTGCAACATCTCTTTCCATATAACACTTCATCTGGTTCCATCTTAAGACTTGAATGGAAGCTATTGTTATAGGAAATTTCTACCAGAGTAATTATTGATCTCACATACCTTGAGAGTCAAGTGAGCATGATCTCAAAAAGTCTTCTAATGTTTTAATATTCTGTTCTTAGTCTCCATCAGTTTGGGGGTGGTAGGCAGTGCTCAGATGAAGTTCAGTATCCAGGGATTTATGAAGACATTTCTAGAATCATGATGTAAAACATGGATCACAATCAGAAACAATTGATTGGGGTACTCCTTGAATTCTCACAACATAATTAATATATAATCTTGTTAGACGTTCATGTGGTAAATCCTCCCTTATAACAAGAAAATGATCTGACTTGGTAAGACGATCAACAATGACCCATATTGCATTGTTCCTTCTAGTAGTATTTTGTAGTCCCATGACAAAGTCCATCGTAATATTATCCCATTTCCACTCAGGTATGGGAAGAGGTTGCAATACTACTCCAGGCTATTGCCTTCCATCTTTCATTTGTTGACAAACCATACACCTTGACAGAAAATCATCAATCTCCCTCTTCATTTTTTCCCACAAAAAATTTTCCTTCAAATCCCTATACATTTTGGTGCTCCCATGGTGTATAGAAAAATTGGAACTATGAGCATCATCCAATAGCTCTATATTTAGATCAGGTATTTTGGGAACACAAAGTATCTTCCCAAATTTTAAAATTCCATCTTCATACACAAATTCACTCAATCTCCCATCATTCAAATATTTAATCTTCTTTTCAAACTCTTCATCATCGGTCTGAGAACTCTTAATACTTTCTATTAAATATGGTTTGGAACCCATTTGAAAAAGAATTTATGTTTCACCTTCCATGGTTATTCCCATGTCCATCTTCACTAAATCCATGAAAATATGATCCCCTTCAATTCTCATCTTGTTCAAAACTCCATGATCCTTTCTTATCAAAGCATCTACCTCCTTATTTTCCTTACCCGGGTGGTTGTGTATTGTGCAATCATAATCCTTGAGTAGTTCAATCCATCACCTTTTCATCATGTTGAGTTCTTTTTGTGAGAATATATACTTCAAACTCTTCTGATCAGTATAATGCTCACACTTTTCACCGTAAAGATAGTGTCTCCAAACATTCAAAGAAAAGATTATAGCTTCCAGCTCAATAACCTGAGTAGGATAGTTTTTCTCATGAATTTTTTGTTGTCATGATGCATAGGAAATAACCCTATCATTCTGCATAAGGAAACAACCAATTCCTTTCTTTGAAGAATCACTATAAATAACAAAACCATCATTCCCCAATGGTAGAGTCAATATAGAAGCATTGACTAATCTTTTCTTCAGTTATTAAAAACATTCTTCACACTCTTTTGTCCATGCAAATTTAATCCCTTTACGTGTGGGCTTCTTTAATGGGGTAGCCAACCGAAAAAAATTCTGGACAAAACGTCGATAATAACTTGCTAAACCAGTAAAAATGTGTACCTTGGTTATACTCATTGGTGCTCCCGATTCTAGGATTTCTCTTGTCTTAGAAGGATCAACATAGATTCCATACTTAGAGACAATATGGCCATGAAAAGGAATCTCATAAAGCCATAATTCACACTTTCTAAACATTCCATATAATTCATGTCTTCTCAAAGTCTTTAGGATAATGTGCAACGGATTTTCATGATCTTCGTAGCTTTTGGAGTATACCCTGATATCATAAATAAATACCACTACCAATTCATCAAGATATTTTTTGAAAACTCTATTCATTAGATCCATGAAAACAAAGGGTGCATTAGTCATCCCAAAAGGAATTACTGTAAACTCATAATGACCGTACCTGGTTCAAAATAATGTCTTTGGAATGTCTTTCTTATTCACACACAACTGATGGTATCCAGATCAAATTTTAATCTTTGAAAAGTATTGAGCTCCATGTAGTTGGTCAAATAAATAATTAATGCAAGGTAGGGGATACATTTTCTTTGTTGTTAAAGAATTTATTTGCCTGTAGTCGATACATAACCTCGTAGATCTATCTTTCTTCTTAACAAAAAGGATAGGGGATCCCCTTGGAGAAACACTAGGGAAAATAATTCCCTTATTACTCAATTTCTCTAGTTGTTTATTTAGTTCATCTAATTCCATAGTGGCAATTCTATAAGGGGTATTTGATATAAGCCTTGAACCAGGAATTAAATCAATGGAAAACTCAATTTCTCATTCTGGAGGATGTCCAGGAAAATCTTTTGGAAACCCCTCAACATATTCTTTTATAATCGGTACATCCTCTATTTGAATATCCCCTTCCTCACCCACAGTTATTTCATTCTCTTTCTCCCCGATAATTGAATTTATTTGAGCTTCTTGGGGTGGATCTAGATATGAATCAGGTGGTGACGATTCTGCTCTAATGATAAGGTGTTCTTTATCATATTTATCAAAAATAGTAACCTCCTTCTTCTTACAATAAATCTTCGCATCATGGTCCGAAATCCAATCCATTCCGAGTATTATATCAAATTCAATCATGGGTATGATGATGAGATCAGAATATAAATAGCATTTATATGTCTAATGGGAACTGATTCACTTAACTTTGTAGGTATTATACTTCACTTAATAGTTCTAATTGACAATTTCCTTGTTAAATAAAATTGGAAATATCTATTTTTCCTTGGAAACAGGAAAGATATGAAACAATGTGATGATCAAGAATCAAATCAATCTATTTCTAAACTTGAGGAAACCATTAAATTACCTACCACCATGTCTTTCAGAGCTTCTACCTCAGTAGTAGTGATAGAATAATGTTGGACTTGATCCCTTTTCTTTTTCTAATTTATGTTACCAAGACGCTTAGGACATTCATTTGTATAATGTCCCATCTACCTGTAGTTGTAGTATTTAACATTGGTAGCATCTTTATTTCCCTTACAATCACCAGCAATATGGTCTTTCTATCCACATTTTTAGCATACTCCTTTTCCTTTTAGACAGGAAACATGGTTCTTCCTTCCACAATTATCATAGGGTGGAAATTCAATTCTTCCCTTACTCCATGTTTCCTTATTTCCTTTCCCAGAGTGTTTAGCAGATCACCTCTTATCATGCTTTGATTTAATTTTATAATACATAGAGAATTCCTTTTCTGTCCTGATAGCACATGAGACAATATCTTCGTATAATGAGAAGGATTTGTGATACTGATTCTTGGTGGAGAAATGGTTTTAACCCATCAACGAAACGATAAATCTTACTTCATGGGTTGCGTATATAGTCTACTACATGCCTCGCTAACATTGTAATGTTAGCTTCATACTTTGTGACGTTCACATCCTCCTTTTGCCTCAGACTCAGAAATTTTATTTCCATATCTGCCCGATGGTCATGAGGAAAGTATTTTTCTACGAAAATTTCATTAAACTCTCTCCATTTCATATTTGATACTTTCTCTTCATCCATTTTGTTTTGAATCAATGACAACCATTGATCAGCATCTCTAGCAAGGCGGTAAACTTCCATGACAACTTTTTCCCTTTCGCTACTCCCCAAAGCATGTAATATTTTCTCTAAGAAATTTATCCATTTCTCAGCCGCTAATGGATTTGTACTCCCATTGAATTTCAGTGGTTTTTGCCTCATGAAGAGATCTAACATTGATCCTCCACGCTGTGGATATGGTTGCTCTATACCGGTAAGGTTATTATTCATAACCTGACTGAGTTGTCCTAGTATGGTGATTAGATTATCAGTAGAAGTTGCATCACCCACTCCACTATAATTATCTTGAGCAGGAGGGAAATCCCAACATGGAGTTCATGCATTGATATGGTTTCCATTCCTTCCACTAGGTTCTATTTCTACACAATGGCATATACTAGATTAGTTTATGAATCACAATATATAAATACAAACTTCTAAAACACTAAACATAAATTGAACAGTTTATGGATATAATCCATATTAATTAAAATGTTTTCATTGAGGTAGTATATACTCATAGACCCTTCATAATGTTTTTAATGAAAATGATAATTATCATAAGAATATCCCTCAGGAGTGTCGTAACCAATAGTGCAGCAAGGCACATTACCGTGCATTAGTTCCCGTTCGAGTCTAGATTAAAGCAGTGTTTTCGGGTTTTACGCCTTGGTACATCTGTGCCAGAGCCGCCTCTACCCACCCACATCCAGAAAGGGATGTATATCTCAGAAAACTCACAAAATCTTTACAATACCAAAATTCTAGGATGTTCTTCTATACTAATCCTCAAATTCTATCTTAGGAATATGTGCTCTAATCAGAGTTCATATAAGTTTCCAAGTTTTGTACTAAACTTCCTCTAATGCCTACTATAATGCCCCTGTCCAAGTTACCCAGAGTCGGTGCTTTATTACATAACATTTTCATGATCACAAAGAAATCATGACTCGAAAGGTCGATCAGTTTAGTATTATTAGAAACAAGATTCCTACAAAAGTTCAACTTTAAAACTTGAAAAGAAATAAAACACGAATTTATTCCATTGGAAACATCCAAGCCTCATAAATAATTCATGGAAGTCACTCATAACTAACTTCTTCATATCCTGGTAATTTAACCATAATAAAGGGGTGAGCTCAAACACTCATTAAGGGTAAGAAAAAATGTCGAAGATAACATAAATATTAAGCATGGTGAATAATTGAAACCACATGACTTTACCAATAATAAATATGAATAATTTTATGGTAGGAATTTGAGATATGTAAATAATTCCATAATAAAACAAAATCATTGGTATTCTACTATTTGAATGACCACATGAACCATCAATATTATTTTATTAATGAGGAAATTTATAATTCCGGACATTCTGAAATATTTTGTAAAGGCCTCAGCCAAGAAGTCTAAAAATGATTAAGGCCTTAGCCAAAACCATATATCAAATTGGGAAAGGGCCTTGGCCAATTCCATTTCTAGTTGTATCATGAGACCTATCGATGCATCGAGGAACTATAGCGGGCTCCACACATCACTTACTAAGTCCAATACATTCCTCATATGAAAAGGATTAAACATATCATAAACATTCATATTAAAACTAGAATACAAAATTTCAATAATTTAAACATAAACCATGAATGGTATAAAAATATCACATCCATAGTCAAACATATCACTAAACCTTTATTACAATATGGGAGTTTTTATCATAATAAATCAACTTAGAATAAACTTAAAATCTATCAAAGGATGTTGACATAGATTAAATGAAAACTATATGAGAGAAATATCTCTTTTTTTGAAATCATTTAAAAGTCACATTGTTATAAAATAAAACATTTAATTTGAAAATATCCTTATAATATTTTAAGGGAAACTTTGAAAATTTTATAATGGCAGAAAATAGCCACACCCTCCATATAAGTTAAAAAAACACTCTCACCATAATTCTGTCGAAAATGTTTAAAAGGACCTTGTTTTGAAAAAGACAGAAAGATTCCTTTATAAAATTCTTATAAAACATCAAAAAAGGGTATCAATGACATTAACCCATAGTATGTAAAATAGTAATAATTATTTTAAATACATTTTTATGAAACATTGATGTGGATGATAAATTGGTCCTAGTAGATAATTACTTATAAACAACCTCGGATAATGAAGAGATTTTGATATAAACCCTTACAAATTTTGTAACATACGAAACTACACCCCATTAAAGAGGTATCATAAAATGAATATGTAAATACACATAAATTAATGTATATTACACAAATAATACAATTATGGAAAGTACACACACCACACAAAAGGTAATTGTGGCAATATGGCACGAATCTCATGTGAAATAAGAGTGAGATGAAAACCCCTTTGTACTTTTCCTTGGTCGAGGGTAGGTTAAACTCTTGTATAATGGTGAAATAATTGTTATTAAATTATACATGAATCATATACATTTATATTATATCATATACGATCTTTTAACATTTCTTTGTTGATAATATCTTCGTATTAACGTTGTTTCGGGCGTTAACTGATTAGTTTTCATTTATATGCTTTATTACGTAATCCATGTTTGTTAGGGATAGGTTGTATATTATTCATATCCAGAATGATATCAATACCATAAAAATTATTTTTAATCATCAAATGAAAATTAGTCTTGAATGGATACGATGGGGAATGAATCTTATCGCGTTTGTGGAGACGGTAGTCCGTACGTATGCACGATCGGCAATATCATTATTTTGATATTAAATTAACATATAATTGGATTTTGAATCATATATAAAGAATTATTATCATGTTATATGTATTATAGACATGAATTAAACATTATATTTATACCCATCCAAATAATAATGTATTGAATAAAAATTACACCACGACATGGAGACGGTAAGCCGTACATACCCACGTATGGTGACATGTCATTCAAGGGACGCATAGAATAATATATTTGGTTGTACCATATTTATAATATAATCATAGTATATAGAGTATAATTGATTTATTATATTAGAATGGAAAAAACAAAGAAAAAGGATGTGGAAGAAGAATGGAACATGAAAGTGGGTGGTGAAAACATTACATCTTCTTCGAGTTCTTCCTTTTGATTTGATAAAAAGGGCTCCTTAGGTTGGCTTTCTGATCAAACTAATGCCTCTAGGATGAAATGAGGGAATTTGAGATGATATTTGGGTCAGGTTTTTCCAATCTAAATCGGATTTAAGGTATGAATTTGAGAGAAGGGGGAGTGCCCTTTTATAAGAGGGGTGAGGGGCACCTTAGAAAAAACATAAAATATTATTTTACAATAAATTATTATTCTATTTATAATGTCTCCAAATAAACTTATTTCGAGGATATGGTAGGTAGTGTTCGAAATCATTTCAACCCATAGATTTTAGACTCTTTTGGGTCACCATATTATCCTTATCATTTATATTTAACCCTTAGATAAATAGTTTGACATTTACCCTGTCTCTTTGTATTTTTATATTATCTGGTTAATAAACATACTATATACATCCAAGAGAACCCCAAGTGGTTCCTTAATGGTACAAATATATTTAAATAAGTTCTTTTTCTGATCCATATATTTTTAAGAATAGAATATCAATGAATAATATAATATTTTGTTTAAATACTCCTTTTTGACAAATTTAACATTATTTAATAATTAATTTTTGTTAAAGTTATAAAAACTTTATTAATTCTAAATAAATTCATTTAATAAATCATAAAACGTCTTATTAACCTATAAAAATAGTTTAATTCCTAAAAAGTCAAAAATTACATTTATTTGGATATTTATAATATCCATTATTTTAATATTTCATTAATTAGGTAATTACTGTATCACCATTGTGTCATAAATAAATTAAATTATTTAATGTCTAAAAATTATAAATAAAATACCATTATTTATGAAATTGGTTTATATTTATAATTAATATTTATAATAGATTTTATCTTATGTATAACCCTATATTAAAAATGTTTTAATTATTAAACATTGATTTTAACTCTTTCAACTCATCCTTGATTTAAAATATAATAAATTTTCTAATCTGATCCAAGTGGAACAAAGAGGTTCATATTTTATTCCAAAGGTTATTTTTGGTCAAATTATTCTTATCTAATAGAATTAGGACACTTGTTAGAGTAATAAAAATATCATTTTTACCCTTAATTACCATATTCACATTTAATCGTGTTAATAAAAGTAAAAAGTTACTATTCACCAAAAATTATTTTTATCTTATTGAACCACATTTTAATCCTTCATAATAACTGTGTTTCTTGGATTTTCAGAATTCCACTCACAGAAGAGGTAAATTTAAGTTTTATGTGAATTTGCATATTCTCCTATGAGATGCGTAAAAACGGTAAAGAGTTCAATAAATTATTATAAACAGACTCCAATGAATTACATTAAACTTATATAGGTATTACGTATCTATTTTGGCCTAAAATAAATTTAAATAAAATAAATAATTATTTAAATAAAAATTCGGTTTTAAACTATAACTCAGTGTTTTTCCACTATTCATCAAAAATTGAATGTTTTCATAAAAATACCAAAATTTCACCGTAGGGAAATTTTGATATTCCGAATCAAAAAATAATGTCCATTTTGAAAGATAAATTTTTTATAAAATTTCAAAAAGTGGGTATTAATATTCATAACAGCTAGTTTGATTGGTTGCCGTGTGTGTTAGAACTCAATGTTGTGTACAACACACGCTAATGTTTTATTCAATGAGAAGCGTACCATGGAAGTTTTGGGTGTTAGAAAAATAATAAAAATAATATTTTAATGATTCTGTATATATAATATAACATCCAATTACATACGATTTCACCATATATGGAATTATATTTTCACTCGTGCGTACGTACGACTTACCGTCTCCATGATGCGATGAGATTTTGTTCCCCATCATAACCATTCAAAAAATAATTTTCATTTGATGATTAAAAATAATGCTTAATAAATTAAATAATTTTTTATATGAATCAAATACATCCTATCCATAACAATCATGACTTCTATAATAAAACATATAAAGGAAAACAAAATAGTAACACCTGAAACAATGATACTATTGATATATCATTTACAAAGAGATTTTAGAAGATCATATATGATATAATATTTATGAATGTCGTTATTTTATAATTTAATAATTATTATTTCACCATTATACAAGAGGTTAAATTACCCTCTAATAAGCAAAGTACAAGGTAAGGGTTAATTTTACAATCTCTTTATTATCCGAGGTTGTTTATACATGAATATCTACTTGGACCTATTTATCATTAATATCTGTGTTTCTTAAAAATGTATTTCAAAAAAAATACCTATTTACTAGACTATGGTTTAAATTTATTTATACACTTATTTTACCTTTTATTAAATTGTTTTATAGGAATCTTTCTGTCACATTCCAAACAGGGTACCTTATGACCTTTACGATAAATTAAGGAAATGATGTTTTTTAACTTATACAGTGGGTGTAGCTATTTTCTGTCATTATGAATCCTATGAATCTTCCCTTACAAGCTTATAAGAATATTTTCCAAATAATTTTTTTCTTTAATTTTGAATGATTTCAATGTAGAATGAAATATTTCTCTTGAATAGTTTTTGGATTGATTTCATATATGTCAACATCCTTCTTTTTATTTTACATTTGTTTGAAGTAGATTTATTATGATACAATATTCCACATTATATTGATGTTTTTTTGATGTTTTTTATTGTGGATGTGCTATTTCAATACTATTCGTGGTATATGGTTAAAGTATTGACATTTCGTATGCTAGTTTTAATATGAATGTTTATATTATGTTTCAAAATTTTATATGAGGAATACATTTGACTTAGTAATGAAGGGTGGAGCCCACTATAGATCCTCGATGCATTGGTAGGTCTCATGAGTCAAACTAGTGTATTGGAACAAGGCCTCAAAAAAAATTTCTTTGTAGTCTTGGCACGAGGCCTTGAAAATGTGGTTATGATGTCCAATATTATACATTCCAACATTATGAAATTATATATTGATATTACATGTGATTATTTGACTAGTAGAATATCCATCTGAATAAGTAAATGGAATTATTAGCTGTTTATTTTCCATATTATGTTGATGTTTATGTTTAAAAGTCTTATGTTTTAGTCTTATACCTTGCCTTAAATGTTTATCCTTATTTATGAGAGTTTCCTCTATATTGTAAAACTTTCTGAGTAGCTGGGGTCACCCCTTTCTATGTTTTATTTTTCATAGGATGCGAAGAAGTATATTATGACTGACCTCTAGGGATATTATAAGGGATATGAATTTGTACAAATTAGACACAATGTTGTTGTTTTTCAGTTCCTAATTTAATGTAAAACTTATGTATGTATCTAGTACTTCTAAGGATACTAAACTGATCGGTTTTTTGAGTTTTGATCCCTAGTGTTCATAATAATGTTATTTAGTAATTCACCATCTTTTAGTAACTAGGGTTGGGGCATTACATTTGGTATTAGAGGATGTTTATTCCAAGACTTGAAAACTAGATTCATTAAAACTCTGATTAGAGAACATTACCCTAAGATAAACTTTTAGGATTTGTATATAATAACTTCCTTGAATTTTGGTAATGTTGAGATTTTGTAAATTATCCAAACAAAAAATTCTTGTTTGGATACGACAATGTAGAGGCAGCTCTAGCACAGATGTAACTAGGAGTGAAAACTCTGACAAGGAGTTTCGGACTTGACTCGGGGTATCCTGGTACAAGACAACGGGCCTTGCTGCACTCTTGGTTATGACACTCCAGGGGGATATGCTTAAGATAAATCACATTTTCATTACAAAAAAATATGAAGGATTAATGAGTAAATAATTACTCAAAGAAAACATTTTTATGATTATGGATTATATCTATAAACTGTTGAACTTATGTTAAGTGTTTTACAAGTTTGGAATTATGTATTGTGATTCATAAACAAATCTAGTGTATTCCATTGTTTTGAAATAGAGCCAAGTGGAAGGAATGGAAACTGTATCAAAACACGTAATCTATGTTGGGATTTCCCTCCTACTAAAGATAATTATAGTGGAGATGGTGTTTCAATTTGTGATAAACATCTTATAACCATACTGGGAAAAATCACTAAGGTTATGAATAATAACTTCACCCTTATGGAGCACCCTGATCTAGAATGTGGAGGATCGATATTAGATCGCTTCATGAGGCAAAAACCACCAACGTTCTATAGGAATACAAATACATTTTTATCGGATAAATTGATATGTTCCTTAGAGAAAATATTTCAATATTTGGGGAGCAGCAAAAGGGAAAAATTTGTCATGGTAGTCTATCCCCTCACATGAGAGGCAGATCAATGGTGGTCATTCATTAAAAACACAAAGTAATATGATGATGTATCAAATATGTAATGGAAGTATTTTAATGAGCTTTTATTATAAAAATACTTTCCTCGTGACCATCGAGCGGATATGAAAAGGAAATTTCGGAGTCTGAGGAAGAAGGAGAATGAGAATTTCAGAAAGTATAAGGCAAACATTACAAGGTTATCATGTCATGATGCAGTTTATATACCTAACTGAAGTAGTAATATTGACTGATTCTTTTATGGGTTAAAACCATTTCTCCATCGATCATTAGTCTCACAATCCTTCTTATCGTATGAGTATATATTCTCAAGTTCTATCAAGATAGAAATGGAATTTTCTATGTATTATTAATTTAAAGTAAAGAAAGATAAGAAGAGATCGGTTGTACACTCTTGGAATGTAAATAAGTGGAAGAAGGGAAAAGTTGAATTTCCATATTGTAGTAAATGTGGGAAGAAACACCCTGGTTCTTTCCTAAAGGGAATGGGAGTCTGTTACAAGTTTGGTAAAAAAGGCCACCAATCTCATGATATCATGGGAAAGATTGAGGCTGTCAATGTTGAATGATTAAAATGTAGATAAATGGTAATTATGAAAATGAATGTCCTATGTGCCAAGGAAACTTACCTAAAAAAGGACAATGGATCAATGCCATGTTTATGTGATCACTACTGTTGAGTTTGATGCTCTAAATGATGTGGTGGCAGGTACTTTAACTGTTTCCTCA
Source organism: Viscum album (assembly GCA_963277665.1). Lineage (NCBI taxonomy): Eukaryota > Viridiplantae > Streptophyta > Magnoliopsida > Santalales > Viscaceae > Viscum > Viscum album. The sequence goes on from OY728143.1 coordinate 231,223,157, forward strand.
AATTTAGCCAATGCTCTATTTGACTCTGGATCATCACATTCATTCATATCTTTCTAGTTTTCCAAGAAAATTAGATATTTCCTATTTGATTTAACAAGGAAGTTGTTAGTCAAAACTCTTGTGGGAAGTTTCACTGCAACAAAGTTCTGTGAATTAGTTATCATTATGGAATATAAAAATGGTTTATCTACTGATCTTATTATCATACCCATGATTGAATTTGATATATTCCTCGGTATGGATTGGATTTTGGACCATGATGGATAAATTTATTTAAAGAAGAAGGTGGTTACAATTTTTGATGATGATAAGGAATGCCTTATCATTATAGAAGAAATGTCACAATCTCATTCTTATCTAGATCCACCCACAGTACCTCTACTACATTCAATTATTGGGGAGGAATGGAGTGAAATAAGATTGGGTGAATAAAAGAATGTTTAAATAGAGTTTGTAATTATTGTATAATAATATTTTGAGGTGTTTTTAGAGGATTTACTTGGACATACTCCAAAATGGTAAATTGAGTTTTCCATTGACTTAATTCCTGGTTCAAGGCCCATATCGAGGACCCCTTATAGAATGGCCATTTTGAAATTAATTTAATTAAAAAAACTAGAGGAATTGATTGATAAAGGATTTATTCTCCCTAGTGTTTCTCCATGCGGAAACCCTGTACTTTTCGTAATGAACAAATATTGATCTATGAGGTTGTTCATTGAATACATGGAGATCAATGATATAACAATAAAGAAATAGTCTCCCCTACCTCACATTTATGATTTATTCAATCAACTACATAGAGCTCAATATTTTTCAAAGATTGTCCTTCGATCTGGATACCATCAGTTGTTTGTGAATAAGAATGAAATTCCAAAGACAACATTTCGAACCTGGTATAGGCATTACGAGTTTACAGTAATGCCTTTTTTATGGACTAATGCACCCTCTGTTTTCATGGATCTAATTAATAGAGTTTTCACAGAATACCTTGATTACTTAGTTGTTTTATTTGTTGATGATATCTTGGTATACTCCAAAATCTACGAATATCTTGAAAATCACTTTTTCACTATTCCAAAGACTCTTAGATGGAATGAATTATATGGAATGTTTTTCATGTGTGAATTCTTGCTTCAAGATATTTCGTTTCTTATCTATATTGTCTCTAAGGTTAGAATCTATTTTGATCCTTCTAACACAAGATCAATACATGAATTTCTAGTACCGATGAGTATATCTGAGGTACACAGTTTTATTGGTTTAGCAGGTTATTATCGGTGTTTCGTCTAGAATTTTTTATAATCGGCTAATCCATAAACAAAGATCGCATGTAAAAGGGTTAAATTTGTTTAGAAAAAATATTGTGATGAATTTTCTGAAGAACTGAAGAGAGGAATATTCAATGCTTCTATCTTGACTCTTTAATCAGGGAATGATGGGTTTGTTATTTATAGTGATGCTTCAAAGAAAGGACATGGTTGTGTCCTTATACAAAATGATAGAGTTATTTCCTATGCATCATAGCAGCTAAAAATTCATGAACCAAACTATCCCACTCATGATATTGAGTTATAAGTTGTAATATTTTCTCTTATGATATGGAGACACTATCTCTATGGTGAATGAAGTGAGATATATACTAATCCAAAGAGTTCGAAGTATATTTTCTATCAAAAAAATCTCAATATCAGGAAACGGCGATGAATCAAACTACTAAAGGATTATGCTTTGATCAGAAAGGATCATGGATTTTTGAACAAGATGAGTGTTGAAGGGGATCATATGTTCATGGAACTAGTAAATATGGATATGGGAATAATCATGGAAGGTGAAACATCAATACTTTTTAAAATAGTTGCGAAAAAATCTTTAGTAGAAAGGATAAAAAGTTCTCAGACTGATGATGAAGAGTTTCAAAAGAAAATTACAGCTGTGAACGATGAGAGATTGATTGAATTCATATATAAAGATGGAATTTTGAAATTTTCTAAGAGACATTCTTTTCCGGATATACCTGATAAAAAAATGGAATTTTTTGATGATGCTCATAGCTCCAATTTCTTTATGTACATTGGTAACAGTAAGATGTATATAGATTTTGTAGCGACCCGAAGCTTATCGTACATGGACATTATATTACTTTTGCAGAATACTTAGTACATAACAAAAACACACACACAAGGATCGTAATAGTTTAGTGTCTTTGGAAACTCGGAACGTAATCTTCTAATCGTGGTGAAGGATCTTCAATATCTCCCATAAAGATCTTCCTTTTTTTATACCTAAAAACCTTTCTTTATATCCTAGGGAAAAGAAAACATAAAAGGGTGAGCTCAAATGCTCAGTAAGGGTAAACAAAAGAAATATCAATCACATCATATACATAAGAACATTGCCTTTGGAAATCTTAACCTGCAAAAGAGCTCATAATATCATAACATGGGATAAATCATAGAAGTGAAAATGAGATCACCATAATCATAACACGAAACTTAAAACTTTGTGGCATGCACACATAATCATGGAAAATCATTTCTTTTTAGTCATGACTCATTGCCAAGACTATCTTAGTGGACAAAGTCCCTTTCTGAATCGAGTAACCCTCGTTTCAGTCCTGTTTCACTGAATCGGTATAACCTACCATTTCAGCCATGTCTATCTCATGTGATATAAAATCTTTACTCAATGCATTGGAGGGAGATATAGGTCCCACCCATCTTATAATTAATCCTTTCTTATGTGTGCCACATAATCATAAAACATACATCATCGCATAACACATGTAACAAAAATGGGATTCTTGAAACATCATGACATCATAAATCAATTCATATAAGATAAAGGAATTCATAAAAATAATTTCATCACAACATGAAAAAATCAATTTAATAATAGGGATAAGAACAGAACCCTTTATTATCTTAGATGGAAAATAATTTTGATAAAACACTTGAACTCTATTCTTGAGGAAAATATCCTTTCTTCTTCAAAAACATTTTCCTTTCATAACATGTCATACAACTTTAAAGTAAAAGAAGATGATTAAAAATAAACTTGAAAACTTGTAAAGGAAGCTTCTTGGAAATAATGTTTTAAAAATCCATTAAAGCCGTATAAGTTAAAAAAAACATTTTTCGTACTTTTGTCGGAAAAGTCAAAAATACCTCGTACGAAAAACGACAAAAGATTCCTTTCATACGTATTACTAAAAACTCACTGAAGGGTAAAAATGGATTTAAACAATTTTAGGTGGATGGAAATAATATTACATATTGATGAAACATGGATGTGGATGATAAAATACACCCCAGTAAATACTTACGAATAAACAATCTCGGATAAAAATGAGATTGTGATATTTCCCTTACCTTAGGTCCGATTTGCTTTGTACGTGTCCGAAGCTCCTGTATAATGGTTTAAATAATGTCATTGACTTATTACAGAATCATATTCATTGTTATGATATCATATATGGTTCACTTATGACATTATATTACCCGTTCTTTTGTAAACTCCATGTTAAAGAAGCGTTTTGGGTAAAATCGTTTCATTTATCGTAGGTGTTTTGACTTCTTGTTCTTGACATTATTGTTACTTATATCATGATTTAATTACTTCCAGAATATAAAATATGATTTATATATCATATATATTCAGTATATATATATATATAATAGATAGATAAATAAAATGAAAAACACCGTTCATGGAGACGGTAGTCCGTACGTACGCATGAACGCTGTTTTTCTTTCCTTATTGTCTTGAAATGGAAGTAAGTAGATGACATACATATGTATATATATACATAAATCCAGTATCTTTATAATGTCATATATTTCATTATTATTTATTATATATACATTATAATCATTCTTAAATGGTTAACATGGAGAATGAATCTCATCGCGTCGTGGAGACGGTAGTCCGTACGTACGCACGAGCGATGATATCATTTCTATAAATATTGAATTGAATTGGAGTGGATTATACAATATATCATAATCAATATGATGTTGTAATAACTATGTATAGTTATTCTTTACACCATTATACCCATCCATGTAAGGTGGTGGTGGAAAATAGATTACACCACGGCGTGGAGACGGTATTCCGTACGTACGCACGCGCGGTGATTTCTTTTTCCGTAGGATGGATAGATGGTGAAATAGGGTTGTTTCATAATTATAATAACATATCAGTATATGAGTGATACTGATTTTATTACTTCATAATGAAACAACCTAAGAAGAAGAAGTGGAAGAAGAAATAAAGATGAAAGAATTGGTAACAGTAATTACCTCTTCTTTGAAGTGCCTCTTTGAGACCTCCTCTTAGGGCACTAGAATTGGTCTTTGAGGAAGACCGGAACCTCTAGGATGTTGCTAGGGAAGTGGAGAAGGGATTTTGGCAGTGGTTGGCCGAGCTTCAGTGCTCAAATTGGTGTGAGGAGGAGGGGGAGGAGGTGTCCTTTTATAGGGGAGGAGAGGGGCACCTTAGGAATATCTCAAAATATTATTTTATATTAAAGTCAAAATCGGTTTATAATGGTTCCAAAGGGTCTTATTTCGAAGCTAAAGTGGGGAAGGGTCGAAATCCTATCAACCAATAGAATTTAGACAAGTTTAGGATATTATTTTAACCTTATCAATTAGATTTAACTCTAAGTTAAATAATTTAACTTTTACCATGTCTTTTTGTTTTCTATCACTATATGGTTAATAAACTTACTATAACATGCCAAACGAACCCCAAATTGTTTATTATTAATATATATATCCTTATCTAAGTCATTTGGCCGAACCTTAGAATTTTAGGAATACAATAACAATTAATAATATAATATTTTATTTAAAAAACTATTTTGTGTCAATTTTGACACTATATGATATATGATTTTTGTGAGAGTCAAAAAAGAATTAAATGTTCGAACCAAGTTAATTAAATCAACATTAATATATCATAGTAACCTAGAAAATTAGTGGAATTCATAAAAAGTCTGAAAATTACATTTATTTTGGTGTTTATAACATCAATTATGTCAATATTTCATTAATAAGATAATTACTGCATCATCGTTGTGTCATAAATAAATTAAATTATTTTATGTCTAAAAATTACAAATAAAATACCATCATGTAGGAAATCCTTTTAGCTTTCTAATGAATATTTACAATCTAATTTATCTTATGTATAACCCCATATTAAAAATGATTTACTTATTAAACATTGATTTTAACTATTTTAACCTTTCTTTAAATAAATTAATAATAAATGTCCTAATATAATCCAAGTGGGCCTAAATGGTCATATTTTATTCCTAAGTTTGTTTTTGGTCGAATTACACTTGTCCAATAGAATTAGGACATGTGTTAGGGTAATAGTAATATCATATTTACCCTTAGTTACCCTATTTACTATTAACCGCGGTAAAAAAAGTAAAAAGTTACTATTCACCAAAAAATTATTTTCATCTCATTGAACCACATTTTAGTCCTTTATATTAACCGTGTCTCTCGGATTTTCGAAATTCCATTCACAGAAGCGGCAAAATTAAGTTTTATGAAAAATTCAGTTTTTTTAACTACCACTTAGTAGTTTCACTATTCATCAAAAATTGATGTTTTTCAGAACAATGCCAAAATTTCATCCTAAGCAATATTTCATATTCCGAATTCAAAAATTAAATCTATTTTACCAAATTCATAACATGGAAGTTGCATTAATTAATTTTATAATTAAATCCCGCTGTTAAAATAAATAGCGTGTTTTTAGGAAACAATATATATCAAAAGATTGACACTTGATTATGTCTGGTTTAAATGTGATATTACAACCAATGACCAACATTGTATTAAATTGTAAAAATATATTCTAAATATACTTTAAAACCACTCAAATTAATAATTTATCTCTATTAATTATTTCGATTAAAAAAGTTGTTTTTAATTATAATTTATTAATTTTCACTATTCATCAGAATATGGAAGTTATCCGAAATGTACCAAAATTTCACCTTAGGCTAAATTCGATACTCCGAATCCAATAATGAAGTTCATTTTGAAAAATAAGATTTACAGAATTTTAAAAAGTGGTTATTACTATTCATAACGGCTAGTTTTAATAATATTTTAATAGCACATCGTTGTTTAGTGAAACTCGGTATTGCGTATTACACACCCTATCGAGGAAGGTCGCGATTGCGTGTAATGCAAGGCAATACAAGGATGCGTGTTGTGCAAGCTCCTTTTGGTGTAGCGTACAACACAAGACATTAATAAAATTAAAAAGAATATTTTTTTTATAAAATCTTGGGCTGTTACATTCTACCCCCCTTAAAATGAATTTCGCCATCGAAATTCGTCGGGGTTATAAATGGTTTACTATTCGAAAGTTTCTTTAATAGAAACCCACATCGTAAAAAGGAATATCAAAACCAATCTTTAAAAACAAAAGTATGAAACGTAACGGTTACCCAAATAAACTAATCATTGGGATTCCACATAGGTGAAAATATGGATATGGAAGAGAAATCTAACCATCATGTTCTGATGGAGAGTGGTAGAGAACATGGCTATGGAAAAGCCAGTAATCACAAATCCATAGATTTGTGATGATATAAGGTACCATCTGATTCATCAGGTATAAGATCACTAGGACAACATTTTTGGTTTTCAAGATCATTTCCCCTAAAGTTGAAAATTTGAATTAGAATAAATACTTACTTTATTTTGGTACATTCTCACTGTTGTTCGTGCCTTGAACAATTACCACTTCATCTCTTAAATAAATGAAGTTGAATTTGTTATTCGTGAAGTGTTAGCAGATCATGTGATAGAATGACGGGTCATTCCATCTGTCTCAAACAAAAGGTTAGCAAAAATTATATGCATAAATCGATCTATAGTGAGATTAATCATATATGGTTCCTAAAATGGACTTATACTTAATATATCATACTGCTTAATATAATAAAACTAGTTTCTACTAAACAGGGACTTCCTGTAGGCCAGTGGTAGGCGATAAAGGCCAGTCGCACTTCGGTTGTGGGTTCGATTCCCACAGCCTTGTCCGAAGCGATGGGCTGTCGCCCGTCCTGCAGGTTGTCCTTTTTCTGAAACTACATTACTATAACATCCTATCAATAATATCGAAAATCTTCTATCCTTAAACAATACTAACTTATGTCCAACATAATCCAGTCTAATCTTTAGGCTTATACATAATACTGCAGTCCACTCTCATAATATAGTGACAACGATTACCAGAGATTTAATACTGTCGTTGATCCCCACATATCATAAGATATGTCTTGTTGGTCACATTCCAAACATTCAAAGTCCTTAATCGTGTATTCTCTTGAATACCATAGTGAAAACATGAGTGCAGTTAAAAGTTAACACTTTCCACATACCAAAATCCTCAAAATTCTATATACTCAACCCATGATATCACTTAGTCCTTATATCAATCATGAGCTCATGAATACTATTATACATTTCATTTTCTCGTCTTCATTATGCGCATATCATCTTATTTCCAAAAAATATCTCAATCACTTTGAATACCACATCAATAAATATTGCAATACTCAATGATACAACATTATTTTGGAATCCCATTACATAAACACTTAATCATTCCACCACATCGTTGTCATATTCAACATTGCCAATAGTGATCGCATGTGATTTCCCTTTGTCCTTTGCCTTCAGTGCTTGCTCATGTTGATCATCACTAACACTTGGATTAGGGCAATTATTAGCATAATGCCCCATTTCCTTGCACTTGAAGCATTGAAGTGTTGGCGGTGCGTTCTCTGCAGTGTTTGCTTTATTCACATCATTAGAAACCCTTTTTCCATTACTTCGACACTCAGCTGCTCGTTGACCTTTTTTCCACACTTAAAACATTTTCTAGTCCCTTTAAGACAATCTCCACCATGCTTCTTTCCACACTTTGTGCATAAGGAAACATTCATCTTCTTTTCACCATTATTATGAGATTTCTCCTTGAACTCCATCTTTTGTTTCTTGTCAAAACCATGAGATGGATATGTAACACCAACTTCCATTTCTACCTTGATAGCACAACGCACAATTTCTTCATAGCTACTGAAGTCTCTTATAGCTAATGCCCTTCGAAGACTTGGTTTTAAGCCACTGAAAAATCGATCAACTTTACTTTCAGGTTGGATGATAATTCCAGAAGCATACCTTGCAAGTCTTGTAAAATTTGCTTCATAGGTACCAACAGATTCATCGTCCCTTTGCTTCAGTTCAAGAAACTCTTTCTCCATCTTTGTTCGAAGAATACGAGGGAAGTACTTACTGAAAAACAAGTTCTTGAACTCGTCCCATTCCATGGACTCAATTTCATCTCTTGGCCTCGTATTCTTGATAAGATTCCACCATTGATCAGCTTCACCTTCCAAACGATATACTGTTAAGATGACTTTATCATGTTCAGAACATTGAAGAACTGAAAATATCTTTTCAGTAGTACTGATCCATTGTTCAGCCACAAGTGGATCAGAAGACCCACTGAAAGAAGGTGGACGTTGCCTCATGAAGGACTCAATAGAATATTGTTCCCTTCTCTGCTAATTTGGAAGTCCAGAATGATTCATAGCTTGTGTAAGTATAGCAATAAGATTTTTCACTCCATCTCCCATAACATTTGTTTGTTCAGGAGGGCAATCATTGCATTGTCCATTGCATTGATCAACACGGTTCCTTCGGGTTCCAGCCATCGTCTAAAACCCAAAAAGAATAGTGTGAGAGGCAAAAATCATGCTAGGGAAAACAACATAATAAAGGGGGAGTACCTTCAATATCCAACGTCTTAGGTTTAATTCTATGGTCGTTAGCGTAATTCTAGTACTATAACCTATACGTATACTTATCCCTAGGGACATCCCTAGACATACCTTAGAAATATCTCTAGGGATCTCACTAACGTTTTCGCATCCTAGTTTCCAAAGGTTGACTAAACCTTTCCTCTGATACCAACTGTAGAGACCCGTATCTTGACGTACATTGACATTACATTACTTTTGCGGAATACTTAGTACATAACAAAAACACACACACAAGGATCGTAATAGTTTAGTGTCTTTGGAAACTCGGAACGTAATCTTCTAATCGTGGTGAAGGATCTTCAATATCTCCCATAAAGATCTTCCTTTTTTTTTACCTAAAAACCTTTCTTTATATCCTGGGGAAAAGAAAACATAAAAGGGTGAGCTCAAATGCTCAGTAAGGGTAAACAAAAGAAATATCAATCACATCATATACATAAGAACATTGCCTTTGGAAATCTTAACCTGCAAAAGAGCTCATAATATCATAACATGGGATAAATCATAGAAGTGAAAATGAGATCACCATAATCATAACACGAAACTTAAAACTTTGTGTCATGCACACATAATCATGGAAAATCATTTCTTGTTAGTCATGACTCATTGCCAAGACTATCTTAGTGGACAAAGTCCCTTTCTGAATCGAGTAACCCTCGTTTCAGTCCTGTTTCACTGAACCGGTATAACCTACCATTTCAGCCATGTCTATCTCATGAGATATAAAATATTTACCCAATGCATTGGAGGGAGATATAGGTCCCACCCATCTTATAATGAATCCTTTCTTATGTGTGCCACATAATCATAAAACATACATCAACGCATAACACATGTAACAAAAATGGGATTCTTGAAACATCATGACATCATAAATCAATTCATATAAGATAAAGGAATTCATAAAAATAATTTCATCACAACATGAACAAATCAATTTAATAATAGGGATAAAAACAGAACCCTTTATTATCTTATATGGAAAATCATTTTGATAAAACACTTGAACTCTATTCTTGAGGAAAATATCCTTTCTTCTTCAAAAACATTTTCCTTTCATAACATGTCATACAACTTTAAAATAAAAGAAGTTGATTAAAAATAAACTTGAAAACTTGTAAAGGAAGCATCTTGGAAATAATGTTTTAAAAATCCATTCATGCCGTATAAGTTAAAAAAAAACATTTTTCGTACTTTTGTCGGAAAAGTCAAAAAGTACCTCGTACGAAAAACGACAAAAGATTCCTTTCATACGTATTACTAAAAACTCACTGAAGGGTAAAAATGGATTTAAACAATTTTAGGTGGATGGAAATAATATTACATATTGATGAAACATGGATGTGGATGATAAAATACACCCCAGTAAATACTTACGAATAAACAATCTCGGATAAAAATGAGATTGTGATATTTCCCTTACCTTAGGTCCGATTTGCTTTGTACGTGTCCGAAGCTCCTGTATAATGGTTTAAATAATGTCATTGACTTATTACAGAATCATATTCATTGTTATGATATCATATATGGTTCACTTATGACATTATATTACCCGTTCTTTTGTAAACTCCATGTTAAAGAAGCGTTTTGGGTAAAATCGTTTCATTTATCCTAGGTGTTTTGACTTGTTGTTCTTGACATTATTGTTACTTATATAATGATTTAATTACTTCCAGAATATAAAATATGATTTATATATCATATATATTCAGTATATATATATATATAATAGATAGATAAATAAAATGAAAAACACCGTTCATGGAGACGGTAGTCCGTACGTACGCATGAACGCTGTTTTTCTTTCCTTATTGTCTTGAAATGGAAGTAAGTAGATGACATACATATGTATATATATACATAAATCCAGTATCTTTATAATGTCATATATTTCATTATTATTTATTATATATACATTATAATCATTCTTAAATGGTTAACATGGAGAATGAATCTCATCGCGTCGTGGAGACGGTAGTCCGTACGTACGCACGAGCGATGATATCATTTCTATAAATATTGAATTGAATTGGAGTGGATTATACAATATATCATAATCAATATGATGTTGTAATAACTATGTATAGTTATTCTTTACACCATTATACCCATCCATGTAAGGTGGTGGTGGAAAATAGATTACACCACGGCGTGGAGACGGTATTCCGTACGTACGCACGCGCGGTCATTTCTTTTTCCGTAGGATGGATAGATGGTGAAATTGGGTTGTTTCATACTTATAATAACATATCAGTATATGAGTGATACTGATTTTATTACTTCATAATGAAACAACCTAAGAAGAAGAAGTGGAAGAAGAAATAAAGATGAAAGAATTGGTAACGGTAATTACCTCTTCTTTGAAGTGCCTCTTTGAGACCTCCTCTTAGGGCACTAGAATTGGTCTTTGAGGAAGACCGGAACCTCTAGGATGTTGCTAGGGAAGTGGAGAAGGGATTTTGGCAGTGGTTGGCCGAGCTTGAGTGCTCAAATTGTTGTGAGGAGGAGGGGGAGGAGGTGTCCTTTTATAGGGGAGGAGAGGGGCACCTTAGGAATATCTCAAAATATTATTTTATATTAAAGTCAAAATCGGTTTATAATGGTTCCAAAGGGTCTTATTTCGAAGCTAAAGTGGTGATGGGTCGAAATCCTATCAACCAATAGAATTTAGACAAGTTTAGGATATTATTTTAACCTTATCAATTAGATTTAACTCTAAGTTAAATAATTTAACTTTTACCATGTCTTTTTGTTTTCTCTCACTATATGGTTAATAAACTTACTATAACATGCCAAACGAACCCCAAATTGTTTATTATTAATATATATATCCTTATCTAAGTCATTTTGCCGAACCTTAGAATTTTAGGAATACAATAACAATTAATAATATAATATTTTATTTAAAAAACTATTTTGTGTCAATTTTGACACTATTTGATATATTATTTTTGTGAGAGTCATAACAGAATTAAATGTTCGAACCAAGTTAATTAAATCAACATTAATATATCATAGTAACCTAGAAAATTAGTGTAATTCATAAAAAGTCTCAAATTACATTTATTTTGGTGTTTATAACATCAATTATGTCAATATTTCATTAATAAGATAATTACTGCATCATCGTTGTGTCATAAATAAATTAAATTATTTTATGTCTACAAATTACAAATAAAATACCATCATGTAGGAAATCCTTTTAGCTTTCTAATGAATATTTACAATCTAATTTATCTTATGTATAACCCCATATTAAAAATGATTTACTTATTAAACATTGATTTTAACTATTTTAACCTTTCTTTAAATAAATTAATAATAAATGTCCTAATATAATCCAAGTGGGCCTAAATGGTCATATTTTATTCCTAAGTTTGTTTTTGGTCGAATTACACTTGTCCAATAGAATTAGGACATGTGTTAGGGTAATAGTAATATCATATTTACCCTTAGTTACCCTATTTACTATTAACCGCGGTAAAAAAAGTAAAAAGTTACTATTCACCAAAAAATTATTTTCATCTCATTGAACCACATTTTAGTCCTTTATATTAACCGTGTCTCTCGGATTTTCGAAATTCCATTCACAGAAGCGGCAAAATTAAGTTTTATGAAAAATTCAGTTTTTTTAACTACCACTTAGTAGTTTCACTATTCATCAAAAATTGATGTTTTTCAGAACAATGCCAAAATTTCATCCTAAGCTATATTTCATATTCCGAATTCAAAAATTAAATCTATTTTACCAAATTCATAACATAGAAGTTGCATTAATTAATTTTATAATTAAATCCCGCTGTTAAAATAAATAGCGTGTTTTTAGGAAACAATATATATCAAAAGATTGACACTTGATTATGTCTGGTTTAAATGTGATATTACAACCAATGACCAACATTGTATTAAATTGTAAAAATATATTCTAAATATACTTTAAAACCACTCAAATTAATAATTTATCTCTATTAATTATTTCGATTAAAAAAGTTGTTTTTAATTATAATTTATTAATTTTCACTATTCATCAGAATATGGAAGTTATCCGAAATGTACCAAAATTTCACCTTAGGCTAAATTCGATACTCCGAATCCAAGAATGAAGTTCATTTTGAAAAATAAGATTTACAGAATTTTAAAAAGTGGTTATTACTATTCATAACGGCTAGTTTTAATAATATTTTAATAGCACATCGTTGTTTAGTGAAACTCGGTATTGCGTATTACACACCCTATCGAGGAAGGTCGCGATTGCATGTAATGCAAGGCAATACAAGGATGCGTGTTGTGCAAGCTCCTTTTGGTGTAGCGTACAACACAAGACATTAATAAAATTAAAAAGAATATTTTTTTTATAAAATCTTGGGCTGTTACATTCTACCCCCCTTAAAATGAATTTCGCCATCGAAATTCGTCGGGGTTATAAATGGTTTACTATTCGAAAGTTTCTTTAATAGAATCCCACATCGTAAAAAGGAATATCAAAACCAATCTTTAAAAACAAAAGTATGAAACGTAACGGTTACCCAAATAAACTAATCATTGGGATTCCACATAGGTGAAAATATGGATATGGAAGAGAAATCTAACCATCATGTTCTGATGGAGAGTGGTAGAGAACATGGCTATGGAAAAGCCAGTAATCACAAATCCATAGATTTGTGATGATATAAGGTACCATCTGATTCATCAGGTATAAGATCACTAGGACAACATTTTTGGTTTTCAAGATCATTTCCCCTAAAGTTGAAAATTTGAATTAGAATAGATACTTACTTTATTTTGGTACAATCTCACTGTTGTTCGTGCCTTGAACAATTACCACTTCATCTCTTAAATAAATGAAGTTGAATTTGTTATTCGTGAAGTGTTAGCAGATCATGTGATAGAATGACGGGTCATTCCATCTGTCTCAAACAAAAGGTTAGCAAAAATTATATGCATAAATCGATCTATAGTGAGATTAATCATATATGGTTCCTAAAATGGACTTATACTTAATATATCATACTGCTTAATATAATAAAACTAGTTTCTACTAAACAGGGACTTCCTGTAGGCCAGTGGTAGGCGATAAAGGCCAGTCGCACTTCGGTTGTGGGTTCGATTCCCACAGCCTTGTCCGAAGCGATGGGCTGTCGCCCGTCCTGCAGGTTGTCCTTTTTCTAAAACTACATTACTATAACATCCTATCAATAATATCGAAAATCTTCTATCCTTAAACAATACTAACTTATGTCCAACATAATCCAGTCTAATCTTTAGGCTTATACATAATACTGCAGTCCACTCTCATAATATAGTGACAACGATTACCAGAGATTTAATACTGTCGTTGATCCCCACATATCATAAGATATGTCTTGTTGGTCACATTCCAAACATTCAAAGTCCTTAATCGTGTATTCTCTTGAATACCATAGTGAAAACATGAGTGCAGTTAAAAGTTAACACTTTCCACATACCAAAATCCTCAAAATTCTATATACTCAACCCATGATATCACTTAGTCCTTATATCAATCATGAGCTCATGAATACTATTAAACATTTCATTTTCTCGTCTTCATTATGCGCATATCATCTTATTTCCAAAAAATATCTCAATCACTTTGAATACCACATCAATAAATATTGCAATACTCAATGATACAACATTATTTTGGAATCTCATTACATAAACACTTAATCATTCCACCACATCGTTGTCATATTCAACATTGCCAATAGTGATCGCATGTGATTTCCCTTTGTCCTTTGCCTTCAGTGGTTGCTCATGTTGATCATCACTAACCCTTGGATTAGGGCAATTATTAGCATAATGCCCCATTTCCTTGCACTTGAAGCATTGAAGTGTTGGCGGTGCGTTCTCTGCAGTGTTTGCTTTATTCACATCATTAGAAACCCTTTTTCCATTACTTCGACACTCAGCTGCTCGTTGACCTTTTTTCCACACTTAAAACATTTTCTAGTCCCTTTAAGACAATCTCCACCATGCTTCTTTCCACACTTTGTGCATAAGGAAACATTCATCTTCTTTTCACCATTATTATGAGATTTCTCCTTGAACTCCATCTTTTGTTTCTTGTCAAAACCATGAGATGGATATGTAACACCAACTTCCATTTCTACCTTGATAGCACAACGCACAATTTCTTCATAGCTACTGAAGTCTCTTATAGCTAATGCCCTTCGAAGACTTGGTTTTAAGCCACTGAAAAATCGATCAACTTTACTTTCAGGTTGGATGATAATTCCAGAAGCATACCTTGCAAGTCTTGTAAAATTTGCTTCATAGGTACCAACAGATTCATCGTCCCTTTGCTTCAGTTCAAGAAACTCTTTCTCCATCTTTGTTCGAAGAATACGAGGGAAGTACTTACTGAAAAACAAGTTCTTGAACTCGTCCCATTCCATGGACTCAATTTCATCTCTTGGCCTCGTATTCTTGATAAGATTCCACCATTGATCAGCTTCACCTTCCAAACGATATACTGTTAAGATGACTTTATCATGTTCAGAACATTGAAGAACTGAAAATATCTTTTCAGTAGTACTGATCCATTGTTCAGCCACAAGTGGATCAGAAGACCCACTGAAAGAAGGTGGACGTTGCCTCATGAAGGACTCAATAGAATATTGTTCCCTTCTCTGCTAATTTGGAAGTCCAGAATGATTCATAGCTTGTGTAAGTATAGCAATAAGATTTTTCACTCCATCTCCCATAACATTTGTTTGTTCAGGAGGGCAATCATTGCATTGTCCATTGCATTGATCAACACGGTTCCTTCGGGTTCCAACCATCGTCTAAAACCCAAAAAGAATAGTGTGAGAGGCAAAAATCATGCTAGGGAAAACAACATAATAAAGGGGGAGTACCTTCAATATCCAACATCTTAGGTTTAATTCTATGGTCGTTAGCGTAATTCTAGTACTATAACCTATACGTATACTTATCCCTAGGGACATCCCTAGACATACCTTAGAAATATCTCTAGGGATCTCACTAACGTTTTCGCATCCTAGTTTCCAAAGGTTGACTAAACCTTTCCTCTGATACCAACTGTAGAGACCCGTATCTTGACGTACATTGACATTACATTACTTTTGAGGAGTACTTAGTACATAACAAAAACACACACACAAGGATCGTAATAGTTTAGTTTCTTTGGAAACTCGGAATGTAATCTTCTAATCGTGGTGAAGGATCTTCAATATCTCCCATAAAGATCTTCCTTTTTTTTACCTAAAAACCTTTCATTATATCCTGGGGAAAAGAAAACATAAAAGGGTGAGCTCAAATGCTCAGTAAGGGTAAACAAAAGAAATATCAATCACATCATATACATAAGAACATTGCCTTTGGAAATCTTAACCTGCAAAAGAGCTCATAATATCATAACATGGGATAAATCATAGAAGTGAAAATGAGATCACCATAATCATAACACGAAACTTAAAACTTTGTGTCATGCACACATAATCATGGAAAATCATTTCTTGTTAGTCATGACTCATTGCCAAGACTATCTTAGTGGACAAAGTCCCTTTCTGAATCGAGTAACCCTCGTTTCAGTCCTGTTTCACTGAACCGGTATAACCTACCATTTCAGCCATGTCTATCTCATGAGATATAAAATATTTACCCAATGCATTGGAGGGAGATATAGGTCCCACCCATCTTATAATGAATCCTTTCTTATGTGTGCCACATAATCATAAAACATACATCAACGCATAACACATGTAACAAAAATGGGATTCTTGAAACATCATGACATCATAAATCAATTCATATAAGATAAAGGAATTCATAAAAATAATTTCATCACAACATGAACAAATCAATTTAATAATAGGGATAAAAACAGAACCCTTTATTATCTTATATGGAAAATCATTTTGATAAAACACTTGAACTCTATTCTTGAGGAAAATATCCTTTCTTCTTCAAAAACATTTTCCTTTCATAACATGTCATACAACTTTAAAATAAAAGAAGTTGATTAAAAATAAACTTGAAAACTTGTAAAGGAAGCTTCTTGGAAATAATGTTTTAAAAATCCATTCATGCCGTATAAGTTAAAAAAAACATTTTTCGTACTTTTGTCGGAAAAGTCAAAAAGTACCTCGTACGAAAAACGACAAAAGATTCCTTTCATACGTATTACTAAAAACTCACTGAAGGGTAAAAATGGATTTAAACAATTTTAGGTGGATGGAAATAATATTACATATTGATGAAACATGGATGTGGATGATAAAATACACCCCAGTAAATACTTACGAATAAACAATCTCGGATAAAAATGAGATTGTGATATTTCCCTTACCTTAGGTCCGATTTGCTTTGTACGTGTCCGAAGCTCCTGTATAATGGTTTAAATAATGTCATTGACTTATTACAGAATCATATTCATTGTTATGATATCATATATGGTTCACTTATGACATTATATTACCCGTTATTTTGTAAACTCAATGTTAAAGAAGCATTTGGGTAAAATCGTTTCATTTATCGTAGGTGTTTTGACTTGTTGTTCTTGACATTATTGTTACTTATATCATGATTTAATTACTTCCAGAATATAAAATATGATTTATATATCATATATATTCAGTATATATATATATATAATAGATAGATAAATAAAATGAAAAACACCGTTCATGGAGACGGTAGTCCGTACGTACGCATGAACGCTGTTTTTCTTTCCTTATTGTCTTGAAATGGAAGTAAGTAGATGACATACATATGTATATATATACATAAATCCAGTAGCTTTATAATGTCATATATTTCATTATTATTTATTATATATACATTATAATCATTCTTAAATGGTTAACATGGAGAATTAATCTGATCGCGTCGTGGAGACGGTAGTCCGTACGTACGCACGAGCGATGATATCATTTCTATAAATATTGAATTGAATTGGAGTGGATTATACAATATATCAGAATCAATATTATGTTGTAATAACTATGTATAGTTATTCTTTACACCATTATACCCATCCATGTAAGGTGGTGGTGGAAAATAGATTACACCACGGCGTGGAGACGGTATTCCGTACGTACGCACGCGCGGTGATTTCTTTTTCCGTAGGATGGATAGATGGTGAAATTGGGTTGTTTCATACTTATAATAACATATCAGTATATGAGTGATACTGATTTTATTATTTCATAATGAAACAACCTAAGAAGAAGAAGTGGAAGAAGAAATAAAGATGAAAGAATTGGTAACGGTAATTACCTCTTCTTTGAAGTGCCTCTTTGAGACCTCCTCTTAGGGCACTAGAATTGGTCTTTGAGGAAGACCGGAACCTCTAGGATGTTGCTAGGGAAGTGGAGAAGAGATTTTGGCAGTGGTTGGCCGAGCTTGAGTGCTCAAATTGGTGTGAGGAGGAGGGGGAGGAGGTGTCCTTTTATAGGGGAGGAGAGGGGCACCTTAGGAATATCTCAAAATATTATTTTATATTAAAGTCAAAATCGGTTTATAATGGTTCCAAAGGGTCTTATTTCGAAGCTAAAGTGGGGATGGGTCGAAATCCTATCAACCAATAGAATTTAGACAAGTTTAGGATATTATTTTAACCTTATCAATTAGATTTAACTCTAAGTTAAATAATTTAACTTTTACCATGTCTTTTTGTTTTCTCTCACTATATGGTTAATAAACTTACTATAACATGACAAACGAACCCCAAATTGTTTATTATTAATATATATATCCTTATCTAAGTCATTTGGCCGAACCTTATAATTTTAGGAATACAATAACAATTAATAATATAATATTTTATTTAAAAAACTATTTTGTGTCAATTTTGACACTATTTGATATATGATTTTTGTGAGAGTCATAACAGAATTAAATGTTCAAACCAAGTTAATTAAATCAACATTAATATATCATAGTAACCTAGAAAATTAGTGGAATTCATAAAAAGTCTCAAATTACATTTATTTTGGTGTTTATAACATCAATTATGTCAATATTTCATTAATAGGATAATTACTGCATCATCGTTGTGTCATAAATAAATTAAATTATTTTGTGTCTAAAAATTACAAATAAAATACCATCATGTAGGAAATACTTTTAGCTTTCTAATGAATATTTACAATCTAATTTATCTTATGTATAACCCCATATTAAAAATGATTTACTTATTAAACATTGATTTTAACTATTTTAACCTTTCTTTAAATAAATTAATAATAAATGTCCAAATATAATCCAAGTGGGCCTAAATGGTCATATTTTATTCCTAAGTTTGTTTTTGGTCGAATTACACTTGTCCAATAGAATTAGGACATGTGTTAGGGTAATAGTAATATCATATTTACCCTTAGTTACCCTATTTACTATTAACCGCGGTAAAAAAAGTAAAAAGTTACTATTCACCAAAAAATTATTTTCATCTCATTGAACCACATTTTAGTCCTTTATATTAACCGTGTCTCTCGGATTTTTGAAATTCCATTCACAGAAGCGGCAAAATTAAGTTTGATGAAAAATTCAGTTTTTTTAACTACCACTTAGTAGTTTCACTATTCATCAAAAATTGATGTTTTTCAGAACAATGCCAAAATTTCATCCTAAGCTATATTTCATATTCCGAATTCAAAAATTAAATCTATTTTACCAAATTCATAACATAGAAGTTGCATTAATTAATTTTATAATTAAATCCCGCTGTTAAAATAAATAGCGTGTTTTTAGGAAACAATATATATCAAAAGATTGACACTTGATTATGTCTGGTTTAAATGTGATATTACAACCAATTACCAACATTGTATTAAATTGTAAAAATATATTCTAAATATACTTTAAAACCACTCAAATTAATAATTTATCTCTATTAATTATTTCGATTAAAAAAGTTGTTTTTAATTATAATTTATTAATTTTCACTATTCATCAGAATATGGAAGTTATCCGAAATGTACCAAAATTTCACCTTAGGCTAAATTCGATACTCCGAATCCAAGAATGAAGTTCATTTTGAAAAATAAGATTTACAGAATTTTAAAAAGTGGTTATTACTATTCATAACGGCTAGTTTTAATAATATTTTAATAGCACATCGTTGTTTAGTGAAACTCGGTATTGCGTATTACACACCCTATCGAGGAAGGTCGCGATTGCGTGTAATGCAAGGCAATACAAGGATGCGTGTTGTGCAAGCTCCTTTTGGTGTAGCGTACAACACAAGACATTAATAAAATTAAAAAGAATATTTTTTTTATAAAATCTTGGGCTGTTACATTCTACCCCCCTTAAAATGAATTTCGCCATCGAAATTCGTCGGGGTTATAAATGGTTTACTATTCGAAAGTTTCTTTAATAGAAACCCACATCGAAAAAAGGAATATCAAAACCAATCTTTAAAAACAAAAGTATGAAACGTAACGGTTACCCAAATAAACTAATCATTGGGATTCCACATAGGTGAAAATATGGATATGGAAGAGAAATCTAACCATCATGTTCTGATGGAGAGTGGTAGAGAACATGGCTATGGAAAAGCCAGTAATCACAAATCCATAGATTTGTGATGATATAAGGTACCATCTGATTCATCAGGTATAAGATCACTAGGACAACATTTTTGGTTTTCAAGATCATTTCCCCTAAAGTTGAAAATTTGAATTAGAATAAATACTTACTTTATTTTGGTACAATCTCACTGTTGTTCGTGCCTTGAACAATTACCACTTCATCTCTTAAATAAATGAAGTTTAATTTGTTATTCGTGAAGTGTTAGCAGATCATGTGATAGAATGACGGGTCATTCCATCTGTCTCAAACAAAAGGTTAGCAAAAATTATATGCATAAATCGATCTATAGTGAGATTAATCATATATGGTTCCTAAAATGGACTTATACTTAATATATCATACTGCTTAATATAATAAAACTAGTTTCTACTAAACAGGGACTTCCTGTAGGCCAGTGGTAGGCGATAAAGGCCAGTCGCACTTCGGTTGTGGGTTCGATTCCCACAGCCTTGTCCGAAGCGATGGGCTGTCGCCCGTCCTGCAGGTTGTCCTTTTTCTAAAACTACATTACTATAACATCCTATCAATAATATCGAAAATCTTCTATCCTTAAACAATACTAACTTATGTCCAACATAATCCAGTCTAATCTTTAGGCTTATACATAATACTGCAGTCCACTCTCATAATATAGTGACAACGATTACCAGAGATTTAATACTGTCGTTGATCCCCACATATCATAAGATATGTCTTGTTGGTCACATTCCAAACATTCAAAGTCCTTAATCGTGTATTCTCTTGAATACCATAGTGAAAACATGAGTGCAGTTAAAAGTTAACACTTTCCACATACCAAAATCCTCAAAATTCTATATACTCAACCCATGATATCACTTAGTCCTTATATCAATCATGAGCTCATGAATACTATTAAACATTTCATTTTCTCGTCTTCATTATGCGCATATCATCTTATTTCCAAAAAATATCTCAATCACTTTGAATACCACATCAATAAATATTTCAATACTCAATGATACAACATTATTTTGGAATCCCATTACATAAACACTTAATCATTCCACCACATCGTTGTCATATTCAACATTGCCAATAGTGATCGCATGTGATTTCCCTTTGTCCTTTGCCGTCAGTGGTTGCTCATGTTGATCATCACTAACCCTTGGATTAGGGCAATTATTAGCATAATGCCCCATTTCCTTGCACTTGAAGCATTGAAGTGTTGGCGGTGCGTTCTCTGCAGTGTTTGCTTTATTCACATCATTAGAAACCCTTTTTCCATTACTTCGACACTCAGCTGCTCGTTGACCTTTTTTCCACACTTAAAACATTTTCTAGTCCCTTTAAGACAATCTCCACCATGCTTCTTTCCACACTTTGTGCATAAGGAAACATTCATCTTCTTTTCACCATTATTATGAGATTTCTCCTTGAACTCCATCTTTTGTTTCTTGTCAAAACCATGAGATGGATATGTAACACCAACTTCCATTTCTACCTTGATAGCACAACGCACAATTTCTTCATAGCTACTGAAGTCTCTTATAGCTAATGCCCTTCGAAGACTTGGTTTTAAGCCACTGAAAAATCGATCAACTTTACTTTCAGGTTGGATGATAATTCCAGAAGCATACCTTGCAAGTCTTGTAAAATTTGCTTCATAGGTACCAACAGATTCATCGTCCCTTTGCTTCAGTTCAAGAAACTCTTTCTCCATCTTTGTTCGAAGAATACGAGGGAAGTACTTACTGAAAAACAAGTTCTTGAACTCGTCCCATTCCATGGACTCAATTTCATCTCCTGGCCTCGTATTCTTGATAAGATTCCACCATTGATCAGCTTCACCTTCCAAAGGATATACTGTTAAGATGACTTTATCATGTTCAGAACATTGAAGAACTGAAAATATCTTTTCAGTAGTACTGATCCATTGTTCAGCCACAAGTGGATCAGAAGACCCACTGAATGAAGGTGGACGTTGCCTCATGAAGGACTCAATAGAATATTGTTCCCTTCTCTGCTAATTTGGAAGTCCAGAATGATTCATAGCTTGTGTATGTATAGCAATAAGATTTTTCACTCCATCTCCCATAACATTTGTTTGTTCAGGAGGGCAATCATTGCATTGTCCATTGCATTGATCAACACGGTTCCTTCGGGTTCCAGCCATCGTCTAAAACCCAAAAAGAATAGTGTGAGAGGCAAAAATCATGCTAGGGAAAACAACATAATAAAGGGGGAGTACCTTCAATATCCAACATCTTAGGTTTAATTCTATGGTCGTTAGCGTAATTCTAGTACTATAACCTATACGTATACTTATCCCTAGGGACATCCCTAGACATACATTAGAAATATCTCTAGGGATCTCACTAACGTTTTCGCATCCTAGTTTCCAAAGGTTGACTAAACCGTTCCTCTGATACCAACTGTAGAGACCCGTATCTTGACGTACATTGACATTACATTACTTTTGCGGAATACTTAGTACATAACAAAAACACACACACAAGGATCGTAATAGTTTAGTGTCTTTGGAAACTCGGAACGTAATCTTCTAATCGTGGTGAAGGATCTTCAATATCTCCCATAAAGATCTTCCTTTTTTTTTACCTAAAAACCTTTCTTTATATCCTGGGGAAAAGAAAACATAAAAGGGTGAGCTCAAATGCTCAGTAAGGGTAAACAAATGAAATATCAATCACATCATATACATAAGAACATTGCCTTTGGAAATCTTAACCTGCAAAAGAGCTCATAATATCATAACATGGGATAAATCATAGAAGTGAAAATGAGATCACCATAATCATAACACGAAACTTAAAACTTTGTGTCATGCACACATAATCATGGAAAATCATTTCTTGTTAGTCATGACTCATTGCCAAGACTATCTTAGTGGACAAAGTCCCTTTCTGAATCGAGTAACCCTCGTTTCAGTCCTGTTTCACTGAACCGGTATAACCTACCATTTCAGCCATGTCTATCTCATGAGATATAAAATATTTACCCAATGCATTGGAGGGAGATATAGGTCCCACCCATCTTATAATGAATCCTTTCTTATGTGTGCCACATAATCATAAAACATACATCAACTCATAACACATGTAACAAAAATGGGATTCTTGAAACATCATGACATCATAAATCAATTCATATAAGATAAAGGAATTCATAAAAATAATTTCATCACAACATGAACAAATCAATTTAATAATAGGGATAAAAACAGAACCCTTTATTATCTTATATGGAAAATCATTTTGATAAAACACTTGAACTCTATTCTTGAGGAAAATATCCTTTCTTCTTCAAAAACATTTTCCTTTCATAACATGTCATACAACTTTAAAATAAAAGAAGTTGATTAAAAATAAACATGAAAACTTGAAAAGAAGCTTCTTGGAAATAATGTTTTAAAAATCCATTCATTCTGTATAAGTTAAAAAAAACATTTTTCGTACTTTTGTCGGAAAAGTCAAAAAGTACCTCGTACGAAAAACGAAAAAAGATTCCTTTCATACGTATTACTAAAAACTCACTGAAGGGTAAAAATGGATTTAAACAATTTTAGGTGGATGGAAATAATATTACATATTGATGAAACATGGATGTGGATGATAAAATACACCCCAGTAAATACTTACGAATAAACAATCTCGGATAAAAATGAGATTGTGATATTTCCCTTACCTTAGGTCCGATTTTCTTTGTACGTGTCCGAAGCTCCTGTATAATGGTTTAAATAATGTCATTGACTTATTACAGAATCATATTCATTGTTATGATATCATATATGGTTCACTTATGACATTATATTACCCGTTATTTTGTAAACTCCATGTTAAAGAAGCGTTTTGGGTAAAATCGTTTCATTTATCGTAGGTGTTTTGACTTGTTGTTCTTGACATTATTGTTACTTATATCATGATTTAATTACTTCCAGAATATAAAATATGATTTATATATCATATATATTCAGTATATATATATATATAATAGATAGATAAATAAAATGAAAAACACCGTTCATGGAGACGGTAGTCCGTACGTACGCATGAACGCTGTTTTTCTTTCCTTATTGTCTTGAAATGGAAGTAAGTAGATGACATACATATGTATATATATACATAAATCCAGTAGCTTTATAATGTCATATATTTCATTATTATTTCTTATATATACATTATAATCATTCTTAAATGGTTAACATGGACAATGAATCTCATCGCGTCATGGAGACGGTAGTCCGTACGTACGCACGAGCGATGATATCATTTCTATAAATATTGAATTGAATTGGAGTGGATTATACAATATATCAGAATCAATATTATGTTGTAATAACTATGTATAGTTATTCTTTACACCATTATACCCATCCATGTAAGGTGGTGGTGGAAAATAGATTACACCACGGCGTGGAGACGGTATTCCGTACGTACGCACGCGCGGTGATTTCTTTTTCCGTAGGATGGATAGATTGTGAAATAGGGTTGTTTCATACTTATAATGACATATCAGTATATGAGTGATACTTATGTTATTACTTCATAATGAAACAACCTAAGAAGAAGAAGAAGTGGAAGAAGAAATAAAGATGAAAGAATTGGTAACGGTAATTACCTCTTCTTTGAAGTGCCTCTTTGAGACCTCCTCTTAGGGCACTAGAATTGGTCTTTGAGGAAGACCAGAACCTCTAGGATGTTGCTAGGGAAGTGGAGAAGGGATTTTGGCAGGGGTTGTCCGAGCTTTAGTGCTCAAATTGGTGTGAGGAGGAGGGGGAGGAGGTGTCCTTTTATAGGGGAGGAGAGGGGCACCTTAGGAATATCTCAAAATATTATTTTATATTAAAGTCAAAATCGGTTTATAATGGTTCCAAAGGGTCTTATTTCGAAGCTAAAGTGGGGATGGGTCGAAATCCTATCAACCAATAGAATTTAGACAAGTTTAGGATATTATTTTAACCTTATCAATTAGATTTAACTCTAAGTTAAATAATTTAACTTTTACCATGTCTTTTTGTTTTCTTTCACTATATGGTTAATAAACTTACTATAACATGCCAAACGAACCCCAAATTGTTTATTATTAATATATATATCCTTATATAAGTCATTTGGCCGATCCTTAGATTTTTAGGAATACAATAACAATTAATAATATAATATTTGATTTAAAAAACTATTTTGTGTCAATTTTGACACTATTTGATATATGATTTTTGTGAGAGTCATAACAGAATTAAATGTTCGAACCAAGTTAATTAAATCAACATTAATATATCATAGTAACCTAGAAAATTAGTGGAATTCATAAAAAGTCTCAAATTACATTTATTTTGGTGTTTATAACATCAATTATATCAATATTTCATTAATAAGATAATTACTGCATCATCGTTGTGTCATAAATAAATTAAATTATTTTATGTCTAAAAATTACAAATAAAATACCATCATGTAGGAAAGCTTTTTATCTTTCTAATGAATATTTACAATCGAATTTATCTTATGTATAACCCCATATTAAAAATGATTTACTTATTAAACTTTGATTTTAACTATTTTAAACTTTCTTTAAATAAATTAATAATAAATGTCCTAATATAATCCAAGTGGGCCTAAATGGTCATATTTTATTCCTAAGTTTGTTTCTGGTCGAATTACACTTGTCCAATAGAATTAGGACATGTGTTAGGGTAATAGTAATATCATATTTACCCTTAGTTACCCTATTTACTATTAACCGCGGTAAAAAAAGTAAAAAGTTACTATTCACCAAAAAATTATTTTCATCTCATTGAACCACATTTTAGTCCTTGATATTAACCATGTCTCTCGGATTTTCGAAATTCCATTCACAGAAGCGGCAAAATTAAGTTTTATGAAAAATTCAGTTTTTTTAACTACCACTTAGTAGTTTCACTATTCATCAAAAATTGATGTTTTTCAGAACAATGCCAAAATTTCATCCTAAGCTATATTTCATATTCCGAATTCAAAAATTAAATCTATTTTACCAAATTCATAACATAGAAGTTGAATTAATTAATTTTATAATTAAATCCCGCTATTAAAATAAATAGCGTGTTTTTAGGAAATAATATATATCAAAAGATTGACACTTGATTATGTCTGGTTTAAATGTGAAATTACAACCAATGACCAACATTGTATTAAATTGTAAAAATCTATTCTAAATATACTTTA
Organism: Viscum album; assembly: GCA_963277665.1. Taxonomy (NCBI): domain Eukaryota; kingdom Viridiplantae; phylum Streptophyta; class Magnoliopsida; order Santalales; family Viscaceae; genus Viscum; species Viscum album. The sequence goes on from OY728143.1 coordinate 231,249,776, forward strand.
AAACCACTCAAATTAATAATTTATCTCTCTTAATTATTTCGATTAAAAAAGTTGTTTTTAATTATAATTTATTAATTTTCACTATTCATCAGAATATGGAAGTTATCCGAAATGTACCAAAATTTCACCTTAGGCTAAATTCGATACTCCGAATCCAAGAATGAAGTTCATTTTGAAAAATAATATTTACAGAATTTTAAAAAGTGGTTATTACTATTCATAACGGCTAGTTTTAATAATATTTTAATAGCACATCGTTGTTTAGTGAAACTCGGTATTGCGTATTACACACGCTATCGAGGAAGGTCGCGATTGCGTGTAATGAAAGGCAAGACAAGGATGCATGTTGTGCAAGCTCCTTTTGGTGTAGCGTACAACACAAGACATTAATAAAATTAAAAAGAATATTTTTTTTATAAAATCTTGGGCTGTTACAGATTTGAAGGAACATTTTTTGTGGGACAACATGAAGAGAGAGATTGTTGATTATGTGTCGAGATGTATGGTTTGTCAATAGGTGAAGGATAGAATACAACATTCTGGAGGATTCATGCAACCTATTCCCATACTTGTGAGGAAATGTGATGATATTATGATAGACATTGTCATGGGACTACCAATGACTCCTATAAGTAATAATGAAATATAGGTCATTGGTGATTTTCTTAAAAATTAAATACATTTTCATACTATAAGAGAATATTTACCACTTGAATGTTTAGCAAGATTAAAAATTAATGAAGTTGTAAGGATTCATGGTGTAAACCATTTGATTGTTTATGATCGTGATCCCCATTTTACATCAAGATTCTAGAAAAGTCATTAGAAAACCCTAGACAATGAACTTCATTTGAGCACTGCCTACCACCCTTAAATTGAGGGACAATCAGAACAGACTATTCAAACCGTAGAATACATGTTGATATCTTTTTCACTTGACTTACAAGGTATGGGGGATCAGTATTTACCTATGGTATAATTTTCATTTAAAAGTATCTTCTATTCAAGTATTCAGATGGCACCATATGAAGTATTACATGGAAAGAGATTTCACACACCAACTTGTTGGGATGATGTTGGTGAAAGAAAACTCCTAGGTCAAGAACGTGTTGAGGAAACAATGGAAAAGGTGAATATTATCCAAACCCAGATCAAAACATCTCAAATTAGGAAAAAGCACTATGCCAATAAACAAAGAAAGGATTTGGAATTTCAAGTGGGTGATCAGGTTTTCTTGAAGGTATCTCCATGGAATGGTGTTATATGATTCAGTAATAAGGGTAAATTGAGTCTCAAGAACATCATACATTTCTAAATTCCGGAACTAATTAGAGTTGTAGCTTACCATTTGGAAATACTGCCAAGTCTCTCTAATGTTCATGATGTGTTCCATGTATTACTGTTGAGAAAATACATGCCTGACCCAACGCATATACTCACCTATGAAGAATTAGAACTGGAACCCGATCTGCCTTATTATTAAAATCATATCAAGACTCTTGATACCAGAGATCATGTGATGAGAAATTGGATGACTCACCTGGTAAAGGTTCTTCACAGAAACTATAAAATAGAAGAGGTGACATAAGAAACTGAGGAACATATGACGAAGAACCACCTGAATCTTTTTTTTAAGTAGTATTCTAGAAATTTTGAGGAAGAAATTATTTGAAGGAGGGAATAATTTAACACCCCAAGCTTCCACAGTACGTTTCCCTTTGAATAATACAATAACATTCATTGTACGCAACGTCGAGTTCTAGCACACCACGACAAATCAAACTAGCCATTTTAAAAGAATTTATGAATAGTAATACCCTATTTTTTAAATTTTATAAATTTTTTTTTGTAAAATAGACTTTATTTTTGGGTTCATTATATCAAAATTAACTTAGGGTGAATTTTTTTTATTTTTTTTGAACAATTTCAATTTTTGATGAATAGTGAAAAACACTGCGTTATTATTTAAAACCGACTTTTATTTAAATATTTATCATTTTTATTTAAATTTATTTTAATGTAAAAATAGATACATAATACATATATTAGTCTAATGTAATTCATTGGAGTAATTTTATAATAAGATTAAATATATAAATTTTTGTTGAACTTTTTAACGTCTTTCACCCACCTTCTAGGCACATTTGTAAATTTGCATAAAATGTAATTTTACTAATTCTATGCATTGAATTTTAAAAATCCAAGAGACATGGTGGACATTAGTAAGTAAAATTTTCTTCAATAAGATAAAAATAATTTTTGGGGAAATGTAACTTTTGAATTTTATTAACCATGGTTAAAATTAAATAAGGTAATTAAAATTAAAAATGATATTATAGTTACCCTAACACATGTCCTAATTCTATTAGATAAGTGTATTTCGACCAAAATCAACCTTATAAATAAAATATGATCATTTTTGATCCACTTGGATTTGATTAGGACATTTATTATTATTTTATATAAAGAAGATTTAAAAGTGTTAAATTCAAATTTTAATAAATAAAACATTTTTATTATAGGGTTATACATAATATAAATTTGACAGTTAATATTCATTAAAAATATAAAAATATTTCATACATCATGGTATTTTATTTATAATTTTTAGACATTAAATAATTAAATTTATTTATGACACAATGATGATACAGTAATTACCTTATTAATGAATGATTAAAATAATTGATGTTATAAATATTAAAATAATTGTAAATTGAGACTTTTGATGAACTAAACGAATTTTATAGGTTAATATGACATTTTAGGGTATATTCAATGAATTTTTTTCTATGTAATAAATTTTTTTATGACTTTCACAAAAACCGAATACTAAATAGTGTCAAAATTGACAAAAATGAGTTTATAAAAAATTACTATTTTATTAAATGATATAATTATCCTAAAAATATAAGGTTAGGACAAAGGACTTATATAATAATAGATATTTCATTAATGAACCACATGAGGTTCTCTTGGAATTTTTTATTATTCTTATTAACTATGTAATATAAAAATACAATAAGACATAGTAAAAGTTAAACTATTTATCAAAAAGTTAAATCTAAAAGATAAGGTTAATATGGTGACCTAAACTTTTCTAAAACCTATTGGCTTAGAATATTTATACCGATACCCACCATATCCTTGAATTAAATCCATTTTTAGCAATTAGAAACCGAAAATTATTTTATAATAAAATAATAGTTCACGCTTTTCTTAAAGTGACCATCACCTCTCTTATAAAAGGGTACATACCCTTATCTTAATATCACACCTCCAAATCAATTTGGATCTGCCAAAAACTACTAAAATATCCTCCCAACTACCCTCAATTAAACATAGATTCTTTAATTTGATCATAAATCTAACCAAAGGATCCATTTTGTTCAAATCAGAAGGAAGAACCCTCAAGAGATATAATTATTTCATCACCTCTTTCAATGTTCTTTTCAACTTCTGCCTCATCTTTAATTGTTGTTTCCAAACTAAAATAATAACTCCAGTATCTTCAAAATTCTGAGATGTTATTATAAATATGGTACAACCATATTCCTTATTCTATCCATCCTATGAATGACAAAGTCATCATACATGTGTGTGTGTGGGCTTACCGTCTCCACGTTGTGCTGTTGTTTGTTATTCAAAACATCATTATTTGGATTGGTATAATAGTGAGTGTAATTGGTGAAATAATAAATATAACATGTTAAAGATTCTATATATATAATAAACCATCCAATTACAGAAGATTTCAATATCAATGGAATGATATTGTCACTCGTCCGTACGTACGGCTTGTCGTCTCCACGACGTGATGAGATTTGGTTCCCCGTCCCAACCATTCAAGAATAATTTTCATTTGATATTTAGAAATAATTTTTTATAACATAAAATAATTCTTAACATGAATAAAATACATCCTATCTATATCAAACATGACTTACGTATCAAAATATATAATGTAAAATGAAATAGTAAAACCCGAAACAATGATACTACTGAAATATCATTTACAAAGCGATATTAGACGATCATATATGATTTCATATTTATGTATGTAGTTCTTTTTTAATTTAATAATTATTATTTCACCATTATAGAGGAGGTTGAATTACCCTCTAATAAGGAAAATTACAAAGTAATGGTTAATTTTACAATCTCTTTATTATCTGAGGTTGTTTATACGTGAGTATCTACTGGGACCTCTTTATCATCCAAATTTGTGTTTCTTAAAAATGTATTTCAAAAAAAATTACTATTAACTATTCTATGGGTTATATTAATTTATAACATTGTATTAATTTGTATAAAATGGTTTGAAAGTAATTTTTTTGTCAGTTTCCAAATAAGGTACTTTATGACCTTTTCAACATATTAAGGAAATAATGTTTTTTTAACTTACACGGCGAGTGAAAATATTTTTCGTCATTATAACACATACGAAGCTTCCCTAAAAAGCTTATAAGAATATTTTCAAAATAAATTTTTTCTTGACTTTTGAATTATTTCAATGTAGAAATAAATATTTCACTCAAATAGTTTTGGGATTGAATTAATCTATGTCAACATCCTTCATTGGATTTTACATTGGTTTGACGTTGATTTATTATGATACAATATTCCATATTGTATTGAATGTTTTCTGATATGTTTGACTATGGATGTGTTATTTTTATACCATTATTGGTTTATGGTTAATGTATTGACATTTCATATGCTATTTTTAATATGAATTTTTATATTATTTTTCAAATTTTTCATATGAGGAATACATTAGACATAGTAAGTGACGGGTCAAACCTACTATAGTTCCTCGATGCATTGGTAGGTCTCATGAGAAAAACTATTATCCTTGCACAATTCCATGTCAAAATATTATTTTTAGTCTTGGCATGAGGCCTTGACTATGTGGTTATGATGTTCTTCATTATGAATTCCAACATTATGAAATTATCTATTGATATTACATGTGAGTATTTGAATAGATGAATATCTATGTGAATATGAAAATGAGAATATTTGATTTATATTTTCCATTTTATACGGATGTTTAAGTTTAAAAGTCTTCTGTTTTATTCTTATAATTTTTTTTAAATGTTTATGCTTATTTATGACAGTTTCTGCTATATTGATATCCTTACTAAGCATCTGAGCTCACCCCTTTCAATGTTTTATTTTTTCTAGGATGTGAAGAAGTATATTATGACTGACCTGAAAGGATAGTCTAAGGAACATTAATGTGCTCAAATGAGACACAATGTTTTTGTTTTTCATTTCATAATGTAATATAAAACTTATGTATGTATCTATTACTTCCAAGGATATTAAACTGATCGGTTTTTCGGGATTTGATCCCTTGGGATCCCGAAAATGTTATATAATAATGCACCAACTCTTGGTATCTTTGGTCAAGGATTTACAAACATTATGTATAATAAATATTTATTTATTATAAATATATTCTATAACTATACTCATATCATATCTTATATGAATTACATGTTATATTTTATCACCCATTTTTATCAATTCATTGTAAAAACCACGGTTCATGTTAGTAACTAATTCGTTTTTCATGAATGTTTTGATAATGTAATTCCATTCTATATATTATTAACATAGTACCATTATTTCTATAATATTATTTATTGTATAAAAATAATATATATTAAATATGAAGGCATTTACGGTTATCCATAATGATAATTATATAAAGATGAATTTCATTGTTCAAGGAGATGGTAGGTAGTACATACACATGAATGTTGTTTTCAATTTTTTATGGATTGAATGAATTAATTAAAAAGAATAATTATCCATTATATAGTCATTATTATATCATATATATCATATATGTCCTTTTTCTCTATATTTATACACATCCATGTAAATTAGTGATGGAAAACTAATTACACCACTAATTTGAGATGGTAAGTCATATGTACGCATGCACAATGCTTATTTTATACATTGGATAGATAAAAGGTGAAATATGTTTGTATCATAATCATAATAACATCTTGGTGTATAGATTATTATGGAATTATTAAATTAGTATGAAAAACACATATGAATAGGAAGTATAAGAATAAATAATCTTAAATGAGTTGGTAAAGATGATTACCACGTCCTTAGTAGACTTATTTTAGATATCTTATTAATGGATATAGGGTTCACCTTTTGGAAGTACCACGACCGATACAACTTGGAATATAATGTGTACAATAGATATGGGAATAGGATAGTCATGATATGTGGCTTAATGTGGTGTAAATAAGTGAAGGAATGGTTTCCCTTCTATAATTTAGGTGAGAAAAACTTTTAGGATTTCTCAATAGATTAAAATAAAGTAAGACTATTATAGATCCAAATGAATAATCAATTCCTATAAATTCATATGGAATGAAATTTTCAACCATATATTGTCCCATTTTTATTTATTTTTCATTTTTTATTTTTAAAAATTTAATAAAATATTATATTTCATAATATGGTTAATATTATTAAAACCCTCCAATTTATTGAAGAAGTTATAATAGTCATATATAAATAATAATAGTTTTGGGTTTGTTTTAGCACGTTATTATATGTTTTATACACTATGAAATACGGGGTTCTTTTAATATAACAGGGTATTAAACCCAGTTTCTTACACTAACACTTTTTTTAATAAGTGTATTTAAATTTTATCCTCAAATGTGACATATAATTGGAAATACCATGGTAATATACATTTTTTTCCACTCTCTGGAGTACTATGATAACATAGATTTCATTTCCACCTTTATTTAACATCAAATAGTATCTTCATATATTCCAATGTATCTTATGGCCAAAACCTTTTTAAGAATCGGTTTAAATCCACTAAATAAATGATCGATTTTACTTTTTGAATCATAGATAAGACCATAGTCGTATATTTCTAGCCTCGTTGTCACGAACCAGCCCGGGTCGACCCTGAACCGGTCACCAAGCCGGTCCGCGGCAAGTCCCGAGGGGCGTTCCCGATCCCCACGGGCTGGCAACTAGTGCCGGGCACTAAAAATTGATCGTTGGGAACGATTTCAGCCCAAACAAAAGTAAATAGAACAGTACGAATAAACACTAACAGCGGAAAAGAAATAAAAGCCACATGACCACGTACCTCCGTGTGACCTCTCAGGTCACCACCCAACTAGAGAGCAACCTCGCTCCAACACTGAGCGACTCAAAACAGAAGACCTGAGAAAGGGAAGACCTGCAACTGAAATGATAATATAGGCGTAAGCATTAAAAATTCCTAGTAGGTAAGCCAATGTAAACCACTGAATCCAAATGTTTCCTTTTCCAAGCAATCCGTTGACACAGGTTTGAAAAATACAATCATAAAAAATAGATTTTTCACATTTAACAATAAACAACATGTTTTCCCCCATTTGAAAAACCAACGCACACTATAAATAACTTTCAAAACCATTTCATGTTTTTATAAACAAAACCAAATACAGAAAATACTACGACTGTGCTAAAAAGGAACAGGTAAACAGTACAGGCCGAAGGCAAACCAGTGAAACAGAAAGTAACCAAGTAATGCAAGATGATAGTAGTGCAAAAGGACACAAGTAACACTATAAGCTGTAAATAATAACTGAAAGTAAACAATCAAGGTGAACAAGTAACCATGGGTGATCCTAAACATCCCTATAAAACCCCTGTACATACTCGGGTTCAGACTACCTGCCGGCGTGGTACTCCATAGTCAATAACTAACTGGCCGCCCTAATAGCCAACCAGTGGCACATCCCTCCTGGCCTGTCCACAACTCCAGGGGGTACTAACCCGTCTAATCAGGGTTAGAAAGCAACCGTCACTCGATAATCTACAAGACGCCCAGGAACCCATGGTGGTTTTTGTAACACTGTGTAAGTGGGAGACCCTCGCACGCGTGACTCATCTCACCGCACTTGCCAACCCCTTACATGGACATCGCTACATGACAATCCTCGAAGGGAAGTCCCCCTGTAGAGATGCCCTCACAAGTACGTATATATATGTGTATATGTATAATCACTTCACAATTAATAAAGTGCCAACCGGGCCTTCACGTCATTCAATTACCAAAACCACTTTATGAAAATACCTGAAGTCGCCAAGCGGGAACTCCGTTTTTTTTAAATCAAATGACTTCACACGAACATTTCACAATATCTTTTTTTTCAAAAACTCAAGCGCTGCTTTTGTATTAAATAAAAGGCCAAACGGGCATATTTTGTAGATTTATTTTTAAACTAGTTTGATGTGTCTCATGAAGAGGCGAAAACATTTTGAAACCAAGAACCACTTAGAAAAGTTGAGATTTTGAGAAAATAAAAATAAATAAAAATTAAAATTAAAATAAATGGTAACAATTTCAAACACCATCTTCATTGAGGGCACATCCATGTGTGCACCTGGTGCACCCATGGATGTGTCAACATCCAATGGTGCATCAAACCTGCAAAGGGGCACGATAACTTTTCCAAATAATAATAAATTTCATAAAACTAACTAGAACAGGATAATAAGATCCGAGAATGATTCTTTCTTTACCAAAAAGAAAACACCGCTCAAGACAACCAATGATAACATAAGATAACATAAGCGATTAGTTCCACCTTAGCTGAAACGCCTAAATAGGTGCACTATATAAACAATAAAAAGGGCAGGACAACATATTGTGCACAACTACCTTGGCATAAAATATAATTGCTTCAAAACTTATCTTTCGAACAAAACTATAGATTTTAAAACACCAAAATAAGTCGCGCAAGGATATCATAAACAAGCGAATCATGGAATAAAAATTTATTTAAAACAATTCAAGCATCAGCAGAGTACCTCAGAAAGGAAACCGTTGAATTCACCTACCCCAAACAAGGAGCGAACGTGACAGAACCCCAACGGAAAGTAGGACAATCCTTTGCGGACAAACTGCGTACGCTGACAGTGGAAAAAGTACACGTCACTCAACCCGCAACTGAAAAAGGATTAACATGAATTAAATATGAACACCAAGAATCCACGAAGGAAAAATAAATAAATAAATGAATTAATTATTTAATTAATCAATCAATTAATAAACAAATAGGCAATTAAATAAATCTATAGATAAATAATACATACAAAAATATTCAAAATAATAAATAAATAACAATAATAATTTAGCACAATAATAATATAATAGTGATAACAATATTAATATAATAATAATAATAATAGCATACCCAATAAATTAATGAGAACCGTAATAATAGTAATAATAATTATAATATAATAATAATAACATAATATAATAATAATTAAAACGATAATAAATATATTCATAATAATAATAATAATAATAATAATAATATAGTATTAATAATAATAACATAATAATAATTATAATAATGATATAATAAGATTAATAATAATATTAACATAATAATAAAAATAATAATAATAGTATAATAATAATAATAATACATAATAATAATTATAATATTGATATAATAATATTAATAATAATATTAAAATAATAATAATAATCATAATAATAGTATAATAATAATAATGGTAACATAATAATAGTAATTATAATAAAATGAAACATAAAAAAAATTAATAAAAAAAAAGAAAGAAGCTCACATGCAGGGGTGAGGGAGGAGGCAGGGTCGCCGGAGTGGGTTGCGCGGGGGAGCCGGGACGGCGACAGGGGAGCGGGACGGCCGGGAGCAGCAAAGGGGTGCACCAGAGGTCGGGCGCGCAGAGGAGGCAGGGACGGGGGGCTGGACTATAAGGCCCCAGCCTTAAACCTTACTTAATATTGAATTAAATCAATAATTCACATTGAGGATCTTTTCAGGTTTAGAGTTTTAGAGAATTAGAACATAACTATTACATCTTAAAAGATTACAATGTAGACACTTCAACTAAGTTTCCATAAAATAAAAACTCTTAAAAAGAAAGATGTCTAGATTCAATGTTTTAGATAGCATGCCATTCCCTTGATCCCATCCTTGACCTTATTCCACTTTAAGTCATGTGAAAAACATTTCGAAATACTTGGGGTGAGCATAAAAAGCTCAGTAAGGGATACACAAAGAATGAAAACTGTTAGTTTTTCAAAATCAAGTAAACCATGTATACTCTATCTAAGTAATACCTTCACCTTCATGAAGTAGTAAAACTCTTCACTGAATAAAGTATCATTACTTACCATTTTGTAACCATAGTATAACCATAAAACCCATATAAAGAACACATAACATATATAAAGGTAACTTGGGACATAAACATACCTAAGTGGAATAACCATACGGTCGACTTCCACACTTATCACTTAATGGAATAGCCATACGGCCAATTTCCATACATACTTTATCGAATAGTCATACGGCCGACTTCCATACCCAATGCATTAGAGGTTATAACGTAACCACCCATCCTGGTATTCACGACACCACCCGTCATATGGTTTATAACGTAACCACCCATTAAAATGTCCAAGTACCAGTATAAAATCATAAAACATAAAACCAATATAAAGGAATGATAACATTTCCACATTTCAATAACAATATATCATAAATATATTGACATAATAGAATCCCTTTTCAAAACCATTTTCAATACCAAAATACATAAAAGAGTATATGGTATTTATTTTATTCTAAAAACATTACAGCTTGTTGAGAAAGCCAAAGATCAAATAATACTCGCAGCGGCGGAAAAGGTCGTTGTCACCGCGTACGTTAAAAAAACATTCCTTTTTGTCGGTTAGTAAAACGCTTCGTAGAAAAAGATTCCTTTTGTATAAAAGTAAAAGTCAAAGGAGTTTATACACCGTATAAAAGAAAGTTGTGTATAAAACGAAATATGCCTCAATGAAAGGAGATTGAGACGAAGTCCCTTACCTTGGGTCCGACTTGACTCGATCGTTCTTTAACGTCCTGAATAATTAACTTGAGTTAATTTATACTTGATTAAGAACCTTTTTAAAGTTCATTATTCTTTTTATATCACTTATTGCCATGTTATAAACATTATGTAACCATTTAAGTTAATAATGTTTGTTTTGTCAATATTTGGTTCTTAAGTCGAAAGTTGACTTCTTACAATTACATGTTGTTCATGTGGTCAAAGGTTCTTTATATCCAGAATGAAATTCCCGATTTGTATATAATATGTATCATATATATCCAGAATATACATGTATTTATAATATTACATAATCATTTATAGGTAAGAAATGAAATGCACCGTTCATGGAGACGGTAAGCCGTACGTACGCATGGACGCTACTTTCATTTCTTTGTCATATTAGTGGAATTAAAACTAAATGAGAGGTATGTATATTTTAATTCCAGAATTATATTATTCATTTAGATATATCATTAATTTTATATATCCATTATATACATGTACTTTTAATAGTACATTACATTTGGGGATAAGAAATGAAATGCACCGTTCATGGAGACGGTAAGCCGTACGTACGCATGAACGCTACTTTCATTTCTATCTCATACTTTAATGGAAAGAAATAATAATGATATGGAGGTATATTGTAATTCCAGTATAACATCATATATAATAACTTTAAATCAATCCTTTACACGTCCCACATATGGCATTAACGGATCACATCACTTTTAGGGGGCGGTAGTCCGCACTTCCTTAAATGAAGATATTGTGTTTACCCATAATGGAAACCATAAAGGTATGCCAAAAATGAGAAATACAGAAGCATAAAGATAACATAAACATATTATATATCATATATAAAAATAGTGACATCATAATGGCCACCCTTGAAGGTGTTAAATGAGTATTGAACAATCATCGTTTCGGGAGGCAGAATTTCGCCATCCACGGAAACCGTATGTTCTTTAACCATTTGATGTAGTTGTGTGAGAGTGTAGCTCAAATAAATATTATAACAACATCCTAGTATATTGAAGATACTGGTGTTGTTACAAAATAAGTAAATAAAAAGAGTTTAGAGGGTTGGAGAAGCAAAATAAAACAAATGAACAAGAGAGAATGAATTACCTTTAAAAGTGTAACTACTTTTGATTTGGGCCCAAATGATTCCTTTGAAAGACTTCTGCCCAAAAGGAATCCCCTAGGATGAGGAGAGGTATGTGGAAAGAGTAATTGGGCAGGGTTTGGCCGAGCCAAAGGCTTGAGAAGTGTGTGAAATGAGGTAGAGGTGGGGGCCTTTTATAAGAGGAGAGGAGGGGCACTTTTGGAAAGTAAAGAAATATTACTTTATTTGAAAATGTGTTTCGGTTTTAAAAGGTCCCACATTGATATAATTCGTGGATAAGGTGATAAGGGTTCGAAATCCACTCATCCAATTAGTTTTGGACATGTGTAGTTCGTATATTTTACATTATCTTTCCATTTTATTTAAATCATCAAATAATGATGTCATCGCTGCATAATTATTATGTCATAAATAATTTCATTTATTTAATGTCTAAAAATTATAAAAAAAATACTATGATGTAGGAAATGTTTTTAGATTTCCAATGACTATTTATAATCAAAATTTGGACTTGTATTACCCTACTCAAAAATTATTTTAGTAAAACAATTTATGTTAGTGTCATTTTCACTTTAACATTAAATAAAAATATATTAATGTCATTTTCCAACTAAAGTGGCTCCATGGGGTTCCCAAGTTGGCCCATGGCTTGTCTTGGTCGGCCATGACTCACCCAATAGGTGTAGGACAAGTTTCATGGTGTTTTCACATTCTTATAATACCATTTTTACCTTAAACTACACTAATTACCTCTAATCGCAATTAATGAAAAAAAGTTACTATTCACCAAAAAATTATTTTAATCTCATTGAACCACATTTTACTTCTTAATGACAACCATGTATGTCGGATTTTCAAAATTCAATACACATTAGTGGTAAACTTTCATTTAACTGAAAAATCAGTTTTCTTAATTACCACTTAGTGGTTTCACTATTCATCAAAAATTGAAGTTTTTCAGAAAATTACCAAAAAATCACCCTAAGCTATATTTGATATTCCGAATTCAAAAATGAATTCCATTTTACAAAATTCAAAAAATATAAGTCAAATTAATTAATTTAATAATTAATTCCCGCTGTCATGACAAATAGCTTGTTTTTGTGAAACAATAAGTATCAAAAGATTGACACCAGTTTAAGTCCAATTTCAAAGTGAAATTGATTCCAATGACCACCATTGGATTAAATGGTAAAAATATTTTCTAATTTCACTTTAAAACCAATTAAAATAATAATCTAATCATATAAATAATTTAGATTAAAAATAGGTTTTGAATTAAAATACAACATTTTACACTATTCATAAAAAAATGAACTTTATCAGAAAGGTACCAAAAATTTACACAAAGTAAATTTTGATGTCCCGATTCTAAAGAAGATTTATATTTGGTCCAATAGAATTTATAAGATCGATCAAAACTATATTTAATGACGGTTCTCCGTCAAAAGGTGATAAGTGAACCTTTAGTGAAAATTAGAGTTTATATGCCCTAAAATTGAACTATTTCCATATTTTAAGCTTTTATCATTTATTGGGTAAATGTATAAACATTTAAAAACATATCTAATCATATTTTAGTTATTTCTATCCATTCTCGCCAGTACAACGGCTACTTGTTAACTAACATTTAAAAGAATATTATTTTATTACTAGTGTGCAACGTAAGTTTTCAAAGAAACTCATCGCTGCGTATCGAGTACGCTATCGAACATAGCAACCCCTTTAAAATAAAATTAATATTTAATTCGTAAATATTAATAATTATGAAAATTATTTATTCTTTATTTACCTGGGATGTTACATCCTTCCCCCCTTTTGGGAATTGCGTCCTTGAAATTTTATTCACTTATCAAAATAAGTGGGGGTATTTATCCCTCATAGCATTATCAGATTCCCACGTTGCCTCTTCAATCACATGGTTTTTCCACAAAACCTTTACCTGATGAATCACCTTATTCCGTAACACTTGCTCCCTGTGGTCAAGAATCTGGACCGTTTGTTCCTCATAAGATAGGTTCTCTTCCAGCTAAACTACCTCTGGACTCAAAACATGAGATGGATCTGGAATATACTTTCTCAACATCGAAACGTGAAAAACATTGTGTACCTGAGATAAACTCGGAGGTAAAGCCACTCGGTATGCAACTGATCCAACTCTTTCCAGAATTTCGTATGGTCCAACCAACCATGGACTCAACTTTCCTTTCTTACCAAATCTCATCACACTTTTCCAAGGATAAACCTTGAGAAAAACATGATCACCTACCTCGAAAGATAGATCCTTCCTCCGGTTATCCGCATAACTCGTCTGCCTGCTCTGAGCTGTTTTCATGTGTTTTCTGAATCAATTGAACTTTTCCTGCCATCTCTTCTACCAATTCTGGTCCCATCAGCTTCCTTTCACCCACTTCATTCCAAAATGCTGGAGTTCGACACCGCTTCCCATATAATGCCTCAAATAGTGCCATCTGTATACTGGAATGAAAACTGTTTTTATAAGAAAACTCAACCAAAGAAAGATGTTGGTCCCAACTTCCCTGATAATCCCTAGAACAAGCTCGTAGCATATCCTCCAATGTCTTGATTGTTCGTTCTGACTTCCCATCTGATTGAGGATGAAAAGCTGTACTAAAATTTAATTCAGTACCCAACGACTTCTGAAGGCCTTTCCAAAATTTAAAAGTAAACCTGGGATCACGATCCGATACAATGGAGAGAGGAACTCCATGTAACCTGACTATCTCTTTAAGATACAGACGGGAAAGTTGATCAAGAGAGAAAGTATCTCGTATAAAAAGGAAATGAGCAGATTTGGTCAAGCGATCAACAATAACCCAGATTGCATTATTACCTCGAGATGTCCTCGGTAATCCCACAACAAAGTTCATGGCTATGTTTTCCCATTTCCACTCTGGCACTGGTAAAGGCTGAAGCATACCTGCCGCTCTGCTTTAAACTGTTGACATGTCAAACACTTCACAGTAAAATCAGCAATGTCTCTTTTCATTCCATCCTACCAGTAATACTCCCGCAGATCTCTGTACATCTTAGTACTTCCAGGATGAACTGATAACGGGGAACTATGAGCCTCACATAACAACACATTCTTCAACTGTGAATCACAAGGCACACATAACCTCTTCCCAAACCACAAAACACAAACTTATCCAAGAACTCATGGAAAATTTTATTTATAAGGTCCATGAATACAGCAAGTGCATTGGTTAACCCAAAAGGCATAACTACAAATTCATAATGGCCATATCTAGTACGGAACGCAGTCTTCGGAACGTCTGCTTCTTTTACTTTCAACTGATGGTACCCCGACCTCAAGTCAATCATCCAAAAATACAGAGCTCCCTAGAGCTGATACCACTTCATTCGATGGCCCAACATCTGCTGAAGTTGTTGCAAAGGATTTTACCACCCCTTTCTGCTTGTAGTCTAACTGCTTCTCATCACTCAAGCTCCATGTCGGACACTCGTTTGCATAATGACCCATTTCATTACACTTAAAACATCTTACCGTTGGCTTTTCATTGCCTGCTTGATCATCTTCCTTACAATTACGAGCAATATGACCAGACTTACCACACCGAAAGCACTTACCAGACTTGGATAAACATTCTCCAGGATGCATTTTACCACACTTCTCACTGGATGGATATTTGGTTTTCTTACCTCCTTTCTTCTTTGATGAATTCTTCCCCTTTGCCTGCCAACTAGACCTCTTATTCTGTTGTTTGTCATAGAACACCTGATCATCGGCAAACTCCATTTCCACCTTCTCCGCACATCGAAAAAGTTTTTCATAACATTTGAACTCACGAGAAGCTAAAGCCCTTCGATACTTTGGATTTAACCCTGAGTAAAAACGGTTTATTTTACTATCAAGATCTCGTATGAAGTTTGGAGCATACCTTGCCAATCGAGTGAACTTTTCTTCATAAGCAGCCACTGAATCATCCTCCTGCCTCAATTCTAGGAACTTTTTTTCCATCCTAAGACGAACCACCTTAGGAAAATATTTCTCAAGAAACATACCTTTGAATTCGTCCCAGTGAAGATCCTCAATCTCATCACTATCCCTTATATTTTTCACCATCGACCACCACTGATCAGCTTCACCTTCAAAACGGTAAACAGCAAGACTAACCTTTTGATGTTCTGAACACCCCATGACATCAAAAATCTTCTCCAGTGCTTTAATCCACCCTTCAGCTTGCACAGGGTCAGATGATCCTCTGAATGATGGGGGATGTTGCCTCATGAAATGTTCCACCACTTACATGTTCCTCTGCGGTTGATCTGGATGATCTCGTGCATGGATACCACCACCATTTATAGCCCGAGTCAACTGTGCCATTACTGCAACAAACTGTTTAGTTCCAATTCCGACCATCTCAGGTTGCTGATTTGGAAGGTTATCTTCCTTCTGATGTCGTCCCAACATAGCTGCTTTGTTTCCTCTGCGGAAAACCAATCTGAACACAGAAATATCTTAGGCGAAGAAACATGGTAATCCGTAAATGCTATATCATTTCAATCATATTATAATTTAACACTTTTCTAACTCCTAAAGTTGTCTAAACCGACCTCTGATACCAACTATAAGGCCCCAGCCTTAAACCTTACTTAATATTGAATTAAATGAATAATTCACATTGAGGATCTTTTCAGGTTTAGAGTTTTAGAGTATTAGAACATAACTATTACATCTTAAAAGATTACAAAGTAGACACTTATACGAAGTTTCCATAAAATAAAAACTCTTAATAAGAAAGATGTCTAGATTCCATGTTTTAGATAGCATGAAATTCCCTTGATGCCATCCATGACCTTATTCCACTTTAAGTCCTGTGAAAAACATTTCAAAAAACTTGGGGTGAGCATAAAAAGCTCAGTAAGGGATACACAAAGAATGAAAACTGTTAGTTTTTCAAAATCATGTAAACCATGTATACTCTATCTAAGTAATACCTTCACCTTCATGAAGTAGTAAAACTCTTCACTGAATAAAGTATCATTACTTACCTTTTTGTAACCAAAGTATAACCATAAAACCCATATAAAGAACACATAACATATATAAAGGTGACTTGGGACATAAACATACTTAAGTTGAATAACCATACGGTCGACTTCCACACTTATCACTTAATAGAATATCCATACGGCCAATTTCCATACATACTTAATGGAATAGCCATACGGCCGACTTCCATACCCAATGCATTGGAGGTTATAACGTAACCACCCGTCCTGGTATTCACGACACCACCCGTCATATGGTTTATAACGTAACCACCCATTAAAATGTCCAAGTACCAGTACAAAATCATAAAACATAAAACCAATATAAATGAATGATAACATTTCCACATTTCAATAACAATATATCATAAATATATTGACATAATAGAATCATTTTTCAAAACCATTTTCAATACCAAAATACATAAAAGTGTATATGGTATTTATTTTATTCTAAAAACATTACGGCTTGTTGAGAAAGCCAAAGATCAAATAATACTCGCGGCGGCGGAAAAGGTCATTGTCACCGCGTACGTTAAAAAAAACATTCCTTTTTGTCATTTAGTAAAACGCTTCGTAGAAAAAGATTCCTTTTGTATAAAAGTAAAAGTAAAAGGAGTTTATACACCATATAAAAGAATGTTGTGTATAAAACGAAATATGCCTCAATGAAAGGAGATTGAGACGAAGTCCCTTACCTTGGGTCCGACTTGACTCGATCATTCTTTAACGTCCTGAATAATAAACTTGAGTTAATTTATACTTGATTAAGAACCTTTTTAAAGTTAATTATTTTTTTTATATCACTTATTTCCATGTTATAAACATTATGTAACCATTTAAGTTAATAATGTTTGTTTTTTCAATATTTGGTTCTTAAGTCGAAAGTTGACTTCTTACAATTACATGTTGTTCATGTGGTCAATGGTTCTTTATATCCAGAATGAAATTCCCGATTTGGATATAATATGTATCATATATATCCAGCATATACATGTTTTTATAATATTACATAATCATTTAGAGGTAAGAAATGAAATGCACCGTTCATGGAGACGGTAAGTCGTACGTACGCATGAACGCTACTTTCATTTCTTTGTCATATTAGTGGAATTAAAACTAAATGAGAGGTATGTATATTTTAATTCCAGAATTATATTCATCATTTAGATATATCATTAATTATATATATCCATTATATACATGTACTTTTAATAGTACATTACATTTGGGGATAAGAAATGAAATGCACCGTTCATGGAGACGGTAAGCCGTACGTACGCATGAACACTACTTTCATTTCTATCTCATACTTTAATGGAAAGAAATAATAATGATATAGAGGTATATTATAATTCCAGTATAACATCAAATATAATAACTTTAAATCCAACCTTTACACCTCCCACATATGGCATTAACGGATCACATCACTTTTAGGGGGCGGTAGTCCACACTTCCTTAAATGAAGATATCGTGTTTACCCATAATGGAAACCATAAAGGTATTCCAAAAATGAGAAATACAGAAGCTTAAAGAAAACATAAACATATTATATATCATATATAAAAATAGTGACATCATAATGGCCACCCTTGAAGGTGTTAAATGAGTATTGAACAATCATCGTTTCGGGAGGTAGAATTTCGCCATCCACGGAAACCGTATGTTCTTTAACCATTTGATGTAGTTGTGTGAGAGTGTAGCTCAAATAAATATTATAAAAACATCCTATTATATTGAATATACTGGTGTTGTTACAAAAGAAGTAAATAAAAAGAGTTTAGAGGGTTGGAGAAGCTAAATAAAACAAATGAACAAGAGAGAATGAATTACCTTTAAAAGTGTAACTACTTTTGATTTGAGCCTAAAGGCTTCCTTTGAAAGAATTTTGCCCAAAGGGAATCCTCTAGGATGAGTAGAGGGATGTGTAGAGAGTTATTGGGAAGGGTATGGCCGAGCCAAATGCTTGAGAAGTGTGTGAAATGTGGTAGAGGTGGGGGCCTTTTATAAGAGGAGAGGAGGGGCAGTTTTGGAAAGTAAAGAAATATTACTTTATTTGAAAATGTTGTTCGGTTTTAAAAGGTCCCAAATTGATATAATTCGTGTATAAGGTGATAAGGGTTCGAAATCCACTCATCCAATTGGTTTTGGAGATGTGTAGTTCATAGATTTTACATTATCTTTCCATTTTATTTAAATCGTCAAATAATGATGTCATCGCTGCATCATTATTATGTCATAAATAATTTCATTTATTTAATGTCTAAAAATTATAAACAAATACTATGATGTAGGGAATATTTTTAGCTTTCCAATGACTATTTATAATCAAAATTTGGACTTGTATAACCCTACTCAAAAATTATTTTAGTAAAACAATTTATGTTAGTGTCATTTTCACTTTAACATTAAATAAAAATATATTAATGTCATTTTCCAACTAAAGTGGCTCCATGGGGTCCCCAAGTTGGCCCATGTCTTGTCTTGGTCGGCCATGACTCACCAAATAGGTTTAGGACAAGTGTCATGGTGTTTTCACATTCTTATAATACCATTTTTACCTTAAACTACACTAATTACCTCTAATCGCGATTAATGAAAAAAAAGTTAATATTCACCAAAAAATTATTTTAATCTCATTGAACCACATTTTTCTTCTTAATGACAACTAGGTATGTCGGATTTTCAAAATTCAATACACATTAGTAGTAAACTTTCAATTTAACTGAAAAATCAGTTTGCTTGATTACCACTTAGTGGTTTCACTATTCATCAAAAATTGAAGTTTTTCAGAAAATTACCAAAAATTCACCCTAAGCTATATTTGATATTACTAATTAAAAAATTAAGTCCATTTTACAAAATTCAAAACATATAAGTCAAATTAATTAATTTAATAATTAATTCCCGATGTCATGACAAATAGCGTGTTTTTGTGAAACAATAAGTATCAAAAGATTGACACCAGTTTAAGTCCAATTTCAAAGTGAAATTGATTCCAATGACCACCATTGGATTAAATGGTAAAAATATTTTCTAATTTAACTTTAAAACCAATTAAAATAATAATCTAATCATATAAATAATTTAGATTAAAAAGAGGTTTTGAATTAAAATACAACATTTTACACTATTCATAAAAAAATGAACTTTATCAGAAAGGCACCAAAACTTTACACAAAGTAAATTTTGATGTCCCGATTCTAAAGAAGAGTTATATTTGGTCCAATATAATTTATAATATCGATCCAATCTATAGTTAATGAAGGTTCTCTGTCAAAAGGTGATAAGTGAACCTTTAGTGAAAATTAGAGTATATATGCCCTAAAATTGAACTCTTTCCGTATTTTAAGCTTTTATCATTTATTGGGTAAATGTATAAACATTTAAAAACATATCTAATCATATTTTAGTTATTTCTATCCATTCCCGCCAGTACAACGGCTACTTTTTAACTAACATTAAAAATAATATTATTTTATTACTAGTGTGCAACGTAAGTTTTCAAAGAAACTCATCGCTGTGTATCGGATACGCGATCGAACATAGAAACCCCTTTAAAATAAAATTAATATTTAATTCATAAATATTAATAATTATGAAAATCCTTTATTCTTTATTTACCTGGAATGTTACATGGACGGCGGCACAGGGAGGAGGCAAGAGGGGAAGCCAGCTGGTGAGGAAGGAGGCTGCACGGCGGCGGTGTTGAGGGGAGACTGGAAACAGGGAGGTGTAGGGAGCAGTAGGGATGAGGGAGACTGGGCGCGGCAAAGGGAAAGCGGGGGCGCTGGAGGATGTGCGCGCTGGATCGGGGCGAGTCGGAAGGTCGCGCAGGGCGAGGCCGGAGGAGGAAAACCGGCGGGAACAGGTCCGGGACGTGAGGAGAAGGCGGCCGGAGGTCGGGAGAGCCGGATGACGAGAGGGAGGGGCGTCGGTGACGGGGTGCTGGGGTGAGAAGGAGCTGGCGAGGTGGAGGGTGGCCGGGACGGCGACGCGGCAGGAAGAAATGAGGCCGCGCGGGCGGAGTTGGGCGTAGGAGAAGGGAAGGGGAGGGGAAACTGCGCGGGGGAGAGAGATAGAGAAGAGGGGAGAGGGTTAAGGCGGCGCGGGTGGGGTAGGATTAGGGTTAGGCTTATAATATATATATATATAATAATAATAATAATAATAATAATAATAATAATAATAAAATGTATAATAATAATAAAACCTTTTAATGTTAATAATAATAATAAAACGTTATAATTATAATAATATAAAAACTTTATAATCATAATGATGAAACATTATAATAATAATGATAAAACTTATAATAATAATAAATGATAAATTAGCTAATTCTAGTGATAATTATTTTAATCAAATATTTAAAATAGTAAAATAATTTAAAGATAATACACATATATATATATATTTATACATATATATATCTATATATATATATATACATACATTATTATACATATATATATATATAAACATATATAATCATATATACAATAATAATAACACAAATAAAAAGGGTATTAATAATAGGATACCAACATAAAAATTATAATATTTAAAACACCGGGTGAACACACTGTCACCCGGGCTGAACACACGGTCACCGCTAACGATGCGGTGACCGCGCACCGGCGCGAAACCGCCAATGCAATTAATCTCCGAAAAAAATTTAAATCGGGACCAAGAAAGGAGAACAATTACGGATATCCGCGGTCGGGGTGTGGCAATTCTCCCCACCACAGACACTTTCTGCCCCCAGAAAGTCACCAGGCCAAAAGTCGGTCAAGATTTAAGTCCATGCCCCAACGGAACTAAAGGAACCAGAGAGAACTGAGAATCTCGGGGATGACCTTACTCTGCACAGGTCACACCCGACCGATTCAAGAGAAAACTGGGGTCCGAGATTTAGGGGAGAACACGAAGGGGTTCTCCCCACCACAAGAACTTAACTAGTGCAGAAAAGTTGACCATCTAAATAGACAATCCAAGGAAAAAAAGGGGGGTCGACGCGGGAACTCCCAACCAATTCAACCCAACTCTTATAGCACGATTACTACAACACCTCCGTCGAAACCTTGAACACACGACTAGAGTCATCAACTTCAACACCAGGGAAAACCCATAGAAAAACATTTAACCAATATCAAATTGGAGATATGATTCACCGAAGTCCACGAAACATAACCACATCGACAACATAACTAAAATGAGGTCAACCCACACGAGGGTCAAACACACCTTTCGAAAGACACACGATTCAGAAACAACACATCCGCATAAACCAGAATACTTGGATTATAATAGAACAAGTCCATGATAACCCCATGGTAAAACAATGAACAAACAATATCGTAAAAACTTAACAGCAGAAAAAAAGTACTAAAAGATCTTGATTGTTCCACTGCTAACACGGAACTCAAATCCTGAACCAAGGCTTCACACCCCTACGAACTCCTGACTGTGCGCGAGATTCACCCCGAGACTTGTGGCTGGGGCTCTGATGGCTGAAGCATCTTCTGCCTCACAGTCAGGTACTGACA
Source organism: Viscum album (assembly GCA_963277665.1). Classification (NCBI taxonomy): domain Eukaryota; kingdom Viridiplantae; phylum Streptophyta; class Magnoliopsida; order Santalales; family Viscaceae; genus Viscum; species Viscum album. Next base: position 231,272,417 of record OY728143.1, read on the forward strand.
TCCTCCCATCACGGCGTCCTCTTCAAGAGACGCTTCCTGCAAAACTTCTCCAGATGACCCAGACAGCCGCATCAATGACACGTTTTCGGAGGGTTGCGACAAGATGGCTTTAAATGCCCGAAACGACCACATTGATAGCACACCACTGAACAATCTGTTGAACAGGAGGTTGGGACCAAAGGGAATAACTCCTTAGGAACAGGTATCTCTGGTGCCTTTTCCTCACCAGTGGGGGGACTCTTACGAACAACAGGGGACGCTGAAGTATTAACCACCCGCACACCGGAAACCAACTCAGCCAAGAATGCTTCCTCCACCAGCTTCTCGAAACAAAGATCATTATAAGGGAGGACTCGCTCCTTGATCTCTGGACGAAGACCCCCAGTGAAAAGAGAGACCTTCATGAGCTCATGCGACGCTACCTCTGGAGAAAAGGGAATCAGTTCCTTGAAATGGTCAACATATGCCTTCACCGTCTGTTGACCTTGCTGAATATGCACAAGCTCTCTCTTTTTCTCCAGCTTCACTTCCTCAGGTACAAACCATTGGATGAAAAAAAATTCTAAAGACATCCCACATCATTTCAACTTGCGTTGATGGTGGGGAAACCACCTTCCACTGGTCCAGATCTGGACCCTCGAACAACTTCATAATTGCACGAACCATAACATTATCGGGAGTTCCCAACATTCTAAAGACACGCTCCACTTCCTCGAGCCATTTCACTGCCTCTAACGGACCCTGATCACCATGGAGAATAGGCAGAGTCTGAGGAGGACCAAAATCTCGGCATGACCTATCAGAATCCTCAGGGACCTTTCTGGGCGGCATTTCCTGAGCGACATATAAAACACAAGGCCATAACCAACATCAAATCGAAGCAACATCAATAAAAGCGCCTTCATCAAAAAAAAAGTCAGCACAAGGACCAATCAAATACAACACAACCCAAAATAAAATCTCCTCTTTAAAATTACCTTTTCATTTTTGATTTCAAAACCACCCTTTTTCAAGATCACTTTCCAAAACCAATCCACTTTCAAACCAAAAACTTTCCAAAACCGTTTCCCCATTAAAACCAATTTAGAAAATGAAGTCAAGCGTTAAATTACAAATACACACCCAGGTACTCCCATGACCCGTTGCACATGTCTTTATCCACTGTCCATTAATACTCACACCAACACGCATTTTGAATGCATTCTCACACATGTGAAAACGTTCATGAAGAGGAACCGAGGTTTCACCCCAAATCATTCTTAACCAATTCCAAGCAAACAATAGATTTTCAAATCAAGAGATTTCAGTTTTAAAACCCATTTTATACATTTAAAGTCCTTTAAAAGAAACCAGTCCAATTTTCAAAAACCGTTTTTCATTTCCAACAATGCACTCACACAGACCAAAACGAAACAACATCCAAATTTGCATCAATCACTGAAATGAGGGACTAGTAGTCACACTCAACCTAGCGACATGGTAGTGGGTCATGTCCCAAGTCAGCGTCGACCACTAGGAGGAATTCAAAACACGTACTCGGACTCAACATGGGTCACTACTCCATGTGAAATTACGATGTAACGTCGGCTTGCCTCCATTATCATCTCTCAATCCAAGACAACTAGGAAAGACAAAGACACAATTCCCGAACTACCCCTGGTAACTCGAGGATCAGTGCGAGAAAGAGTTCGCGACGCTCTTCCCGTGCCTACCCCTCGAGTTCCGACAGTCCTAATCTCCTTCTACCGGACAACCCAAAATAACAAGAACCTCCCTTTGATACCATTTTATCATGAACCAGCCCGGGTCGACCCTGAACCGGTCACCCGAGCCGGTCCGCGGCAATTCCCGAGGGGCATTCCCGATCCCCATGGGCTGGCAACTAGTGTCGGGCACTAAAAATTGATCGTTGGGAACGATTTCAGCCCAAACAAAAGTAAATAGAATAGAAAGAATAAACACTAATAGCGGAAAATAAATAAAAGCCACATGACCACGTACCTCCGTGTGACCTCTCAGGTCACCACCCAACTAGAGAGCAACCTCGCCCCAACACTGAGCGACTCAAAACAGAAGACCTGAGCAAGGGAAGACCTGAAACTGAAATGATAATATAGGCGTGAGCATTAAAAATGCCCAGTAGGTAAGCCAATGTAAACCACTGAATCCAAATGTTTCCTTTTCCAAGCAATCCGTTGACACAGGTTTGAAAAATACAATCATAAAAAATAGATTTTTCACATTTAAAAATAAACAACATGTTTTCCCCCATTTGAAAAACCAACGCACACTATAAATCACTTTCAAAACCATTTCATGTTTTTATAAACAAAACCAAATACAGATAATACTACGACTGTGATAAAAAGGAACAGGTAAACAGTACAGGCCGAAGGAAAACCAGTGAAACAGAAAGTAACCAAGTAATGCAAGATGATAGTAGTGCAAAAGTACACAAGTAACACTATAAGCTGTAAAGAATAACTGAAAGTAAACAATCAAGGTGAACAAGTAACCATGGGTGATCCTAAACATCCCTAGAAAACCCCTGGACGTACTCGGGTTCAGACTACCTGCCGGCGTGGTACTCCATAGTCAATAACCAACTGGCCGCCCTAATAGCCAACCAGTGGCACAACCCTCCTGGCCTGTCCACAACTCCAGGGGGTACTAACCCATCTAATCAGGGTTAGCAAGAAACCGTCACTCGATAATCTACAAGACGCCCAGGAACCCATGGTGGTTTTTGTAACACTGTGTAAGTGGGAGACCCTCGCACGCGTGACTCATCTCACCGCACTTGCCAACCCCTTACACGGACATCACTACACGACAACCCTCGAAGGGAAGTCCACCTGTAGAGATGACCTCACAAGTACGTATATATATGTGTATATGTATAATCACTTCACAATTAATAAAGTGCCAACCGGGCCTTCACGTCATTCAATTATCAAAACCAATTTATGAAAATACCTGAAGTCGCCAAGTGAGCACTCAGTTTTTTTTAAAATCAAATGATTTCAGACGAACATTTCACAATATCTTTTTTTCAAAAACTCAAGCGCTGCATTTGTATTAAATAAAAGGCCAAACGAGAATATTTTCGTAGATTTCTTTTTAAACCAGTTCGATGTGTCTCCTGAAGAGGCGAAAACATTTTGAAACCAAGAACCACTTAGAAAAGTTGAGATTTCGAGAAAATAAAAATAAATAAAAATAAAAATAAAAATAAATGGTAACAATTTCAAACACCATCTTCATTGAGGGCACATCCATGTGTGAACCTGGTGCACCCATGGATGTGTCAACATCCAATGGTGCGTCAAACCTGCAAAGGGGCACGATAACATTTCCAAATAATAATAAATTTCATAAAACTAACTTGCACAGGATAATAAAATCAGAGAATGATTCTTTCTTTACCAAAAAGAAAACACCGCTCAAGACAACCAATGATAACATAAGATAACATAAGCGATTAGTTCCACCATAGCTGGAACGCCTAAACAGGTGCACTATATAAACAATAAAAAGGGCAGGACAACATCTTGTGCACAACTACCTTGGCATAAAATATAATTGCTTCAAACTTATCTTTCGAACAAAACTATAGATTTTAAAACACCAAAATAAGTCGCGCAAGGATATCATAAACACGTGAATCATGGAATAAAAATTTATTTAAAACAATTCAAGCATCACCAGAGTACCTCGGAAAGGAAACAATTGAATTCACCTACCTCAAACAAGGAGCGGACGTGACAGAACCCCAACAGAATGTAGGACAATCCTTCGTGGACAAACTGCGTACGCTGACAGTGGAAAAAGTACACGTCACTCAACCCGCGACAGAAAAAGGATTAACATGAATTAAATATGAACACCAAGATGCCACGAAGGAAAAATAAATAAATAAATGAATTAATTAATTAATCAATCAATCAATTAATAAACAAATAGGCAATTAAATAAATGTATAGATAAATAATACATACAAAAATAATCAAAAGAATAAATAAATAACAATAATAATTTAGCACAATAATAATATAATAGTAATAACAATATTAATATAATAATAATAATAATAATAATAGCATAACCAATAAATTAATGAGAACCATAATAATATTAATAATAATTATAATATAATAATAATAACATAATATAATAATAATTAAAATGATAATAAATATATTCATAATAATAATAATAATAATAATATATTAATAATAATAATAACATAATAATAATTATAATAATGATATAATAAGATTAATAATATTATTAACATAATAATAACAATAATAATAATAGTATAATAATAATAATAATAATACATAATAATAATTATAATATTGATATAATAATATTAATAATAATATTAACATAATAATAATAATCATAATAATAGTATAATAATAATAATGGTAACATAATAATAGTAATTATAATAAAACGAAACATAAAAAAAAGTAATAAAAATAAAAAAAAAGAAAGAAGCTCACATGCAGGGGTGAGGGAGGAGGCCGGGTCACCGGAGTGGGTTGCGCGGGGGAGCCGGGACGGCGATGGGGGAGCGGGACGGCCGGGAGCAGCAAAGGGGTGCTCCGGAGGTCGGGCGCGCAGAGGAGGCCGGGACGAGGGGCTGGACGGCGGCACAGGGAGGAGGCAAGAGAGGAAGCCGGCTGGTGAGGAAGGAGGCCGCACGACGGCGGTGGTGAGGGGTGGCCGGAAACAGGGAGGTGTACGGAGCAGTGGGGATGAGGGAGACTGGGCGCGGCAAAGGGAAAGCGGGGGCGCCGGAGGATGTGCGCGCTAGATCGGGGCGAGTCGGAAGGTCGCGCAGGGTGAGGCCGGAGGAGGAAAACCAGCGGGAACAGGTCCGGGACGTGAGGAGCAGGCGGCCGGAGGTCGGGAGAGCCGGACGGCGAGAGGGCGGGGCGTCGGTGATGGGGTGCTGGGGTGAGCAAGAGCCGACGAGGCGGAGGGTGGCAGGGACGGCGACGCGGTAGGAAGAAAGGAGGCCGCGCGGGCGGCGCTGGGCGTAGGAGAAGGGGAGGGGAGGGGAAACTGCGCGGGGGGGAGAGATAGAGAAGAGGGGAGAGGGTTAAGGCGGCGCGGGTGGGGTAGGATTAGGGTTAGGCTTATAATATATATATATATATATATATATATATAATAATAATAATAATAATAATAAAATGTATAATAATAATAAAACCTTTTAATGTTAATAATAATAATAAAACGTTATAATTATAATAATATAAAAACTTTATAATCATAATGATGAAACTTTATAATAATAATGATAAAACTTATAATAATAATAAATGATAAATTATCTAATTCTAATGATAATTTTTTTAATCAAATATTTAAAATAGTAAAATAATTTAAAGATAATACACATATATATATATATTTATACATATATAGATCTATATATATATACATACATTATTATACATATATATATATATATAAACATATATAAACATATATACAATAATAATAACACAAATAAAAAGGGTATTAATAATAGGATACCAACATAAAAATTATAATATTTAAAACACCGGGTGAACACACTGTCACCCGGGATGAACGTACGGTCACCGCTAACGATGCGGTGACCGCGCACCGGCGCGAAACCGCCATTGCAATTAATCTCCGAAAAAAATTTAAATCGGGACCAAGAAAGGAGAACAATTACGGACATCCGCAGTCGGGGTGTGACACTCGTGCTATGTTTTATATATTTATGAATGGTTTCATCCTCTGTTTTTAACTGTAGGAATTCCTTCTCCATCTTCAGGCGATGTGTCCATGGATATTCTTAGAAAAGAACACTTTGTTAAATTAAACACATTACATTGAGTTTAATTCATTCTTCTTCATTGTATTCTTAATTTGGGTCCACTATTAGTTGGCCCCAACTTCAATATAGTAAATAATTAGAACGAAATTCTTATGTTATGATAATTGGATAATGGAAAATTTCTTTTTCACCACATTATTCCATTTCTTAGTGATTATTGGATTTGGAGAGCCATAGAAATATGATATATTTTTCTGGTAAATTTACATAATATCATGATAGTCTATCCTTATTTTGTTCAACAGATCAACATGGTTCATGTTATTATTCATATTTTGATATAGTTGAGTGAGTACTGCTACGAGGTCTTATACTCATAGTCCCATTCGATATTGTAATTTTTTGTGGAAACCATCACTTATTCCGTAGAAACCATTATTAACCTGGATTCATCTGGTTCTAGAAATTTCTAAAAACCTAAATAAGTTACCATTATTGAAGAATATTTATAATCCTATGAATTTAATTAACATTTATTGAATTCAACCATAAATCATCTTATTCATTGACACTATAATGTTAGTTTATAATTCTTCTAGTTCAACCTATATCATTCTTGGTTAAACATTAGATTTTATTTTCTCATCTTTATTAACCTAATACCTAAATATAATGAGGGAATATCCTTTAAAATGGATCCTAAGTATTATGAGATCATACAAAGCATATCTGTCAGATGTTTGTAGATATTATTCCTATTAGCCGTGACCTATTTCCTAGTATATTTACCACCAAACATGTCCTATTAAAAGTTTTAACCCATAGGTAAAATTATTCTAGATTCAGTATCCACTTTACAGTATCCAAAAAGGTTTATAATTTCTAAAAAATCACATACCCATGTAATATTTGAGGATATCATTCTATACATAAAATCGCAAATAAGGATTTACACAAAGGCTCTATAAGTTTAGTTTCAAAAATAGGTTCTATAATCTTCATAAGTAATTAAATCTATGATATGATTCCAACTATAGTTATGGAAGCTAAACATAACATTATTTTACATACTTTACATGATTTCAAACATTATATTACATAAATAATAATATCTCAAGGGCTAACTGGTTCAATGTCTTTTGGGACTAGATACATAATAATATTTTTTTTAAACCTGTAGTAATTTTTCCTTAAATTCATCATACAACAATGTCATCCAGAGACTATACAATGTGTAGGTACTATAGCAGGACTGTACCCTATGAGGTACTGTGGTAGTCACTGTAGCAGTACAAGAGCATGTACTTTTCGGTAGTGTAGCAGCTGGAACTATTCACCTTGGGCCACCAGTTTGGGCTTGGAGTCCTTAAGGCTTTCAGGCCACCCAGGCCTTCAAGTCAGTAGGGATTTTGGGCCACCTTTAAGGCCTTCGGGACATCTCAAGGCCTTCGAGATACATGTAGTTTCCCCAGACATACTCAACAAAAAAAGGAGAAGCCCTAGAAGAGGATTCAGATCAGATGCACTCACTAGAGGAGAGCCAACTGGATTTTTTAGTATGAGAGGGTTGGGCTATTCCATCGGGACCAGCATGTGCTTGCACTGGAAGCCTAGCTAGATGGCCATGCGAATGTAGAGAGATACTCTTATGATGCAGATACTGGGGAGGGGTATTTCCTTCTAGATAGTCTGGTTAAATTCCATAAGACCTTCATGTCATGTAATCTCCTAAGCCTACGGGCCATGTAATCTGTGATCCTACGGACCTTATAAGGGTCCCCCTCATCCTGTGAAAAGGGGGGTTATAAAAAATTAAAAAAAATGATGGCCATTGGGCCATTTAGGCAGTATTGATCTAAAATACTTGTAAAATATTTAATAAACACAACATCATTGATGACTTTGTTAGAATAAGTAAAAAATTAATCATAATAGAAACATCATATAATTAAGAGTGATGAAATAAAACTAATTGATCCTCAATGTACATGTAATTGGAAATAAAATACATAAAATACCAACATGGAAATATATCATCTATAACATATATTAGAATCATCTAACATAATAATTAAATCGTGAGAGAATATGATCATAATAAATAATATACTTTAACTATAGCAAAAACATTATCATGGGGAAACATTACGTTCATGACCCACACCATCAAGGGAAAGATTATGGGTAAATACAATATACTCACAATTATAAATCTCGTGAGATATAAACACTTAAGAAATGCATTATAGGTTTATGTAAGACTTATCCAATCATTCTTCCAAACCTACACATGCCACTAAAAATCCATTCACTTGGAACATCATTATGAACCCGCAAAAATAAATGGCATTCATAATACATAAAATTAAGATCATTCCCTTTTCATAAATATTACATGGAAGTAAAATGGGGTTTATAAAACATACAAATATAAATAATTCACTTTTCATAAAGAACCAATGGAAATAAAAATTTGTTTAAAAAATTTTCATAATAATATAACCATATGAAATAAATGTATTAGCATCAAAAACATTATCTCCAAAAAATACTGAAATATTAGTAGAATATTAAAGGGTGAAACAAGAATAAAAACATCCTTTTAAATAGATCATTTTGAATATAGAGAGTGAAATGATAAATATATCACAAATGATATTTCTTGAAAATATTTTCAAATCATAAATTTAAACATCACAATTATGAGATTCTTTTAAAAAGTATCATTTTATTCTTAAAAAAATTCAAATGAAAACACATCATGAATATGGATTTGAAAAAATAACACTTTTTACTAGAAAATAAAATGATGAATTCATGAAAAAATGAATTTATCAAAATTTTATATTTATTATGAAATTGTGTAACTCCATGGAATAAGTATGGAGATACCATGTCCCTTACCATTACTATTGATTTTAAGAAATGTTAATTAAAATAATGTATAATAAATATAAACATAATTATTTACTATATTAGAACCTTATACAAATAAATTTCCAATTACACTCTTCATTGATAACAATTCTCTTCAAAATTTTATTTTTTTAATCTCTTTTCAATATCAGGTAAAAAAATTTAATGGGTTTGAACTACGTTCTATAAGTGGTGACAATTATCATTTTTCCCAAAAATATAATAATTTTTAAAAAATTAAAATTATTATAATTTATGATATATAAATGTATATAATGTTAAATTTTCATTACATAGGATTTTTAGTCTTGTTTCATGAATGGGAAACAAAGATGAATTATTTTCAGGTTATTTACTGACATCAATGCAGTACCATATAACGATCATTAATTCTTGTGTTATATAAAAAGAAAAATATTAATGATACATATTAATAATATATATTACATATAATCCTAAAATATAAACCAAAACCATCCATTTATGTAATTTTGCGGAAATGAAACATGTTTATTTATGGAGACGATAGTCCGCAAAATTCACGATTCATGTTTTAATTTTTCTTAATGGAAAAGGGGAGGGTGGTTAATTCTTATATCATAATTATAATAAAATTCTAGTATAATAAATATAATAATGTAATAATTTCATGTTGTTAAAATTATATTTTAGGAAGGATAAAATACATAATGTAATAGAAAAGAGAAAGATATGTTAGGAACTTATACATCAATGCATGGATTATCTCCATTGTAATGGGGGTTAAACCATTGGGAGTGGAATTTTGAGTAGACTAGGATATCTTTTTATTGGAAATCATTCTATATGAGAGGGTTTAAAAGATTTTTTGTGGATATTAATTTTTTTTTCTATGAAGGTATTTGAGGACATGAGTTCTTTTTTTATACATGAAAAGAAGTTTCTTTTTTGTAGATACACTAAATATTTCAATAATGGGAAAACATTATTAAGGAAAATCGTAATTAAATTGAGAAATAATTGATACAGGGAAATAGATGTTTAATTAAAACATAAAAAACTCAATTAAAACATGTTTTTATTATATTTTTCCCTTTAACACTTTGGTGAGAAATTTTTATAATTTTAGTTTTCAAAAATATAATTAGTTTTTACCCAAATAATTTATATTCTATTCCTAAAAATAAAGTGGTAGTTATTATATAATTTGGAATTTATGATTATAAATTGTGAATCTTTTTATTAATTTTTAAAATTAATTAAATTTAATTTTTCAGTACTATTTGTTTATTTTATTAAGAAAATTAAAAAACAACATAAATTAAAAAAAATAAAAATATGGGATTATAAATTTAAATTTAAATTTTTTAAACTATGAATTCACATATAAATTAAATATTTTCTCAAAAATTGTTTTTCTTAAATATAAATTTCAAAAATATATATATGTAATTTCATAAAATTCATAATATTAATAAAAACGACATAATGCGATATTCACTTAAAAGTCAAATGTCTCAAAAAAATCCCAAAAAATCATCTTAAAAATATTTTATTATTATTATAAATATTGAATTCATTTTTTACTATTAATTTTAATGAATTTAAGAATTCAATATTTAAATAAAATCCCCAAAATATAGCAAAATATTGTTCATAATGGAAAATAGATTTGTAATTTGTTAATTACACTATATTATTATTTCCTATCATTTAATAATTAGATTATTGATAATTTATTATTCATATAATTGATATATTTTATTATTATTTAATAAAAATATATTTAGTTTCATGAAATAAAAAGAATAATTTAGAAAAATATATTTATAATTTTAAAATGATTTTCTTTGTTGCTCTGGAAATATTTTTATTATTAAACTAGCTTTAAATGTAGTATTTATTATCATTACACACATATTTCATATTTTGGTTACTACTATTCATACATGATAATTCAATTATTATTATTTGATATTTTTTTAATAATTATATTTTACCTATGTATTTCATGTATTTCATTTTAGTTCCATATTGTGTGTTGATAATGGTATCGAACTTAGTTTTTATTTGTGGAGGGAAAATTGAGGTTAATACACTCACCATGTGAAGACTTTATTGAAACTAAACTGTACCATTTTTGTGTGATTAACCCTAGATGGGTTTTCCCCACATCTGTAACCACATTATTGTATCAAAAAATGGGTGTAAAAGGAAAGAAAACCACAAACAATTCACATTCCAAAATATTGGTTTTTTCGCATTATGATGGATTAGGAAGAATTTCAAAAATAATCCCCCTAAGGATATAATTTCTATTAATAAATTAATTAAATATATAACATGATAAAAAAAATTAAATATATAAATGGTGTAGTAAGTACACCATATAACATAAATCCTATGTTATAACATAATCATGTCTCAGGGAATTGAAATTTTAGACAAGAAACCATTACCATAAATCATGTCGTCCAATAAATAAAATTAATCAAATGTATGCCAATTTATATATATAAATTAACTATTTTATAACCTTATTTTTATATTTAAACTTACTAAATTTCATTTATAATTATTCCCCTTAATTATATTAGTTAGTTTTTATCAATTATCAATATCGAGTGTCAGTTATCTTGATTGTTTTGAACTGGTTTCATAATAACGGAGTTGTTATTTATTATTATCCAAAAATTAATCATTCATAGATAATTTATGGTTATATAATAGATTACTTATACATATTTCAAAAAAAAAATTATCACATTCCATTGGTGTTTTAGTTATGTTTCATGAAAGTGGAATTAATGTCGGCTTATTTCTGTAATTTTAGCAATTGAAGACGATATTTCCATAATAAGTTATATACATAATACAAAAATTATAGAACAATAAAAATTTAATTAATTTTTTATTAAATTATAATAATAATATTACATATATTCCAAGATTTAATGATTATTGAGTATTATTTCATTGTTCAAGTAGTTGGTTAGACCGCCCCAAACATGAACATGCCATAATTCGAGGGGTGTGTCTGGTTAAGAAATTGATTATTTTGAAATAATATAACTATAATACAAGATAATGATATTATTTATATTTTTTTTGTGTTTTTTAATTTTATTTTATGTGTTTTAGAAGAATATTTAAAATCAATATGAAAAATGAAAAATGATACTTCATGGAGTCTATAGTCTGCACAATGCATAATTTATGTTTTAATTTACTAAAGAATGTGAGGGAATATAAGTGGATTGTAATTAAAAAATCAATATTCATAATTATACTATGTATTTAAATATTATATTTAAATTACATCTTTATTACCATCATAGATTGATAGTTCTGAAAAATAGAAGATGTCGCTTCATGGAGGCCATAGTTCGTACAATGCATGATCGAAGTCCTTTTTTTATATGTTGATGTGATGGGATAAATAATGGGTTTTCCATTAATATAATAAAACATTATTATACTAATTATACTTAATTAGTTATATTATTATGGTTATGGTATGTTTGGAAAATAATGGTTAAGAATAATATGTATTGACTACGTAATACTTATGAAGAGACTTTAAACATCATTTTGATAGACTCCTCAGAATTGAAGGAAATAGTATAACTTATAGTGACCATGGTAATTAGGAAATGATAGGGAATACTATGAGTAAAATTCTTGGAAGGTTTTCATGGATATGTTTAAGGGAATGTGGATTATTTAAAGGGTGGAAGGGATCTTCTGCTATTTGTAAAGAAAAGGGATCTATTGTGAATACCCTTAACTTTTCAATAAAATAATTACACTATTCAGGGGTTAATGACCCCAAAAGGTATAAATAATATATTATTAGGTGATATTGGTTTTATCAAGAATCCTACAATTATTTTCACAAATGTATCAAACATGTTTGGATAAATTGTTTCTTATTTTTTAAATTTTTCCTTTTTTTGTTTTTACCATGGTAACCAGTTTTGATACATGTAGGTTTTTTTAAACATATAAAATAATTGATCATTCAATTTTTGGGTATTGTGTACCTATATTTAATATTTATTTAATCTGATTAAATTTATAATTATGTTATAATTAACTTTTAAATTAAAACATTTTATATGTTGAAAAATTGTTTTGTAGAAAAATTATGTTTTCACCAATAAGATTTGTTATTGATATATATTATTTATTAACATTTTGATGGGTGATAATTTATTTTAATAAGGGTTTAACAATTATATTAATGTAAATTTTTATATGTGATTAATTTATTTTATTATATAAATATTACACAATATTAATAAAACTTTTTTTGAAATTAAAATTTTACCATTATCATGGTCATTAAATTATATATTTTTAATCATAAGTTTATGATAAAAAATATAATTGAACCTATTTCATAATATGAATATTTTCTTATAATATATGAAATTCATATTTTTGGATTTTTCTTTATAGGGGATGAAAAATAATTTTTTTAATATAGGATAATAAGTCGCTTTTTTATGTAATTAAATAGGTTTCAAAAAAAAACATGGGTTTTATTAATACATCATAGTAATTTAAAATAATTTCTTTTAATTAAATATATATATATTATATATAAAATGGTTTCCAAAACATTTAATACATTATTGTATTATGATAATGTCATAAATTGACGGGTTTAGCAATATTGATACTTTTTACTATTCACCTAAAAATAAACTATTTTAAAAAAAACCCAAAATACCATATTAAACTAATATTGAAATTATAAAAATAAAATGAATTTATTTTTTTCAATTTCGAATTTAAATTAACAATTAAATAAATTCATTAATAAAGGCTCTTTAGAGTTTTCATTTTTTAAAATTTTATGAATGTATAGTTTTCATTCCTTAACATGGTCTCATGAATTACATATAATATTGAATAAAACATTATAATTATATAAAAATAATATATTTTATAATTATAAAATTAATTACCTTTAATTGATTACAATTATATTTTAAAACTGGTCTAGTGGATTGGTTTTGGTGCTAAAACATTCTATTTGAGGAACAATACCTAGACACACCATATATCACCTGTTATTTAGTGGATTTATATGTTTCATGTGACATTTATGAGTATTATTAATTTTCAATTGGGATTAATTGATTATGGATATCATGAAAATTTGATTTTTTATAATGAGGAAAAAGGTTTATTTGTGTGGAATGACTAATAGAGGCGTGGTGTGACTGATGCATGGTTGTGTGAATGGGATGGCTGATGAATGCACATAATGACATATACTTGGGAACTAATGTGGTTTTATGGTGGGTAATTAAGAATATATACCGGATTTATAGTATGTCCACACATACAAACATGGAACTTTGGTATGAATCAGTATGTGGAGATGTACGCACATATATGAATTATTGTAGGCATTGTGGTTAACTATATAGTAATTTATTTTGGTATATTCGTCCATGCTTCTAATGAAATAGAAAAAATAGGCACTAAAATATTTATCATTAAAAAAATAATAAAAAACATTTCATTTCATTCATATTTGTTGAATTAACTCATAAAAATATCCTTCATATTAGATTTCTCAATCAATTTGTATCTATTGGTTTTATTAGTATCACCCTCCACAATTAAAATTACTTCTACATCATATTATACATGAAACTTTGTCACATGATAAATTGTTTCAATATCACTAGGGATGAATAATTTCAGGTATTATTAATGATTTGATTTATTATAAAAAACTATTTTTTTCTTCCTCACACATATCATACATGTCCCTCAGTATTATATTAGTAAAAAACTCTTCCCATAATTTTTTATATCATCAACATCATATATCATTTTCTATTCTAAATACAATATATATAACATGTTCTTAACGATTACCAACATAAATAAACTGAGAGAAGTTGAGATAATTTAATAGGAATTAATTTTTCTTTAGACATATGTTAATGTGTCCCAACATGTATTTGAATAACACATCAAAAAATTTCCTATTATAATTGCACTCAATAATATCAATAAAAATTAAATTTTTATCATAATTTAAAATTATAAATTTAAAACTATTATGTTTTATAAAACCTTCCTCATGATCGGTATTATTAAACGTAACATTTGTAATACTATGGGGGGGTTCTATTTTGGTCAACAATGGATATTACAGTTCAAGAATTTTTTATTCTGTATCTTGGTGGAACTATATTTCAATTTCATCGATTCATTGATGATGATTTGATATCATAGTCCATCATTTGTTGTTGTAGAAGTAGGTTCTTCAAATTGATGACTCGTTTATATTCCACTTTTTACTAGTGAGTATGATTAATATTTGTTTAATATGGATTCAATTTTAATGTTATATTGATTATGATAGGATATGTATTTCTATTTCAGTGATGGTGATGCAGGGGTCGAGGAAGTAGGTGAAATCTTTTAGGTTTTGTCAGTAATAGCAGTGGTGTGATTTTATGGGTCTCTTATTTTTGGATCAATTTTGAATTTAAAATTACATATTTGTTTTATAATTTCATTATTTAGTTGTTTGTGGAATTTTTAATTGGTTCTAACCTCTACTAGTTTTTCGTTCTGTAATTTTTTTAGGATTATTGGAATTTGTTATTTATTGTAGGTTTACACTAATATGTTGAATAGGGTTTTAATAAAATAAAAAATGGATTTGATGATTTTTTAATCATATGTTATTTCATCATTTATTTCTTAAATTATTGTATATATGTACCAAAAATAATTTTATTGAATATTATATATCTATTTTTTTTCATAGATTCAATTTTATAAGTGAATATTTTGAAACATTTAAAACATCTTGTCTATAAGTTGTAAAAATCAATGATTTTTTTTCATGATAATGACTTGTATTATAATCAATATATTCTCCTTACATTCTACTTTTCTCTATAAAATCCAAATACATTGAACAAAAGGTAACATCACTTTGAATATGTGTATTTCATAATGCAGGTTAATTGATGGAGCATTATTTTTTATATAAGACGTCAAATTAAAAAGGTACCTTGTGAAGAAAATAAATAATTTGGAAATTTAAACCATAATTCTATTGAATTGGGAAATTACAATTAAATAATATGAAAATATTAAATTCAATTACCTTTTATGGAATTCATGCATTGAAAATGTATTTGTCCTATAAGTTTAGCTTATGTATCCAAATGTATAGTTGAATGAATTATTTCAATGAAAAATGATATGAAATATACTTTCATAGAATAGCATAACATCATTGAAATTCTTATCTAATGGTTTTCTTTCAAATTGGGTGTATGATAATCTAAGAATATTTCAAAATAATTTGTAAAAGTTGACAAGAATTGGGGAAAATTTACCAGTTAATGAATTAAGATTTCAACATATAGAAACTACCCAATGAATATATGAGATTCAATATTTTTCAATATATACAATTTATGTCCCATTAAATGAAAAAAAATATTGAAATTTTTTTAACTACCCATATCGTACATTATCATTTTCAATCAAAAAAGGGAAAAATAAAATTTATTAAAAAAATGTTTTTTAAAATGACTCATTATCATTTTCGACATATATTCTATAATATTCATGTAATCTATGTCATTATGAGATTTAATATTTTAAATTTATTTTATTTTCTTGAAAAGAAATATAAAAATTGATATTATCACAAACATTCTTCTCAATGAGTATAATGTAATGATTATAGTTTAAAAAATGAATATGATAATACAAAAGTTTAAAATCATTCTCATTTTCTTCCATTATTTTCTCTAGTTTTATTTGATGGCGTAAAAACTATTCTCCCAATGTTATTTAACTGAAAAAACATTCAAAACTCTGAAACAAAATTTAATATATGTTCTAGGATTTTTCATTCACATAATGGATTTTGTAGAAGCCTCAAATATATTTTTCCATTGAATAGTAAATTGTAAAACTAAAATATATAACATGTATCAAAGAATAAATAAATCAATAAATTTTTTTTGACTCATAATCAATGTTGAAAATTATACATCTCATATAGAGTGTATTCAATATGATAAATTTATATTTCCTTGTAAACTAAAAATCTTTGACAATATGGATGTATGTACTCTTAAAACTTTAATCAAAGTGGTATCATAAATTTCAATTAAATCGATTCATAACTATTGTAATTCTTATATAAAAATACAAAGTTATAAATTATTGTGACCATTAATATAAAAGTAATAGATAATAATAAAATGAAAAGTTTTATAAGATAATGAAATTGATATGAATCATATGATGGATTTTGTTTGAATGATATAAATCATGTTCAAAAAGAAATTTTTAATGTTTATAGTGTGAGATGAATGATATTTTGGAGTTTGAAAGTTTTTTTTCTTTCTGGAAGCTCCTCTCAAAAATTTTAAGTTTAAAATATTTTTTATACGTCTAGAAGATAAAATATTTATTGTAACGTCCTGACATGGCTCACCACTAAGACGGTGGCCGGACCGGTCGCCACATGACCTGAAGCGTGCCTCCCTATAATCCAGAGGCTTTGGAATAGCATCAAGGGTGTAAAGATACTCAATGGAGAGACTATACCCTCTTATCAGAGTTGCACATTGGTATAACTGAGTAAATAATAATCAATAATGAAAGCAGCAATACATAATTGACCAAGCAACGAAATACAAATTTTATATAAATGAACAAAAATGGTCAATGCCATTTTATAAAATAGATAAATGCATGAAATGGTATTGATACATTACAGAAATCATTAAATAGTACAACATGATTTTCAATGTAATGCAATGTAGGAATAAAGTAAAGAAAATAACAAAAATCTCAAAGGCGATCTCCAAGAGTATTTCAAGCTCTCTCTTGGTCCTTTTCACCTACTCAAAGTACAAGAAAACCACAATAAACAAGGTCCAAGGCCCTGCGATAGGAATATTCTACTCGACTACCCCAGTGTAATGGGAGCCCGAGTAGGGTGTGAGACATAAATATCAGTAGGCTGTCACAACTAGTGTCTAAACCAATCCCAATAGTGTAATATAAATTAACTAGGGTACAAGAATGAAAAAATAATGTAAGTATCACATTATAACTAAATAACTAGGGACTTTATTTAGCCCTCGGTTGGTGTCCAGACATGAAATATGTTCATTAATTGAGTATTACCAGTTAACTCAAAAGTAACGTGTGGTAAAGTCACCTACCGAATCCAAGGAGTTTACTCCAGGGTAAAATGGGGCTAAGCAATGACCAAGCCCGATGGGATGTAACCATGGAACCTACTTTTCAATGTTGGAGACAAGGATTGTATCCAAGGAATCCTATGATAGTATAAGTAGTGAAGGTTCCAAGACATAATAAGGAAATCTGGAAAAGATATCTAGTGAGGGAGTTCCAGGGTAAAGACCAAGGTAATGTAAACTCACGGAAAGATAACTCAGTAGTATCTGAGTCTAGCTAAGGGGTAAGAGTGTACTTTGAGGAGCTAAATCCAAGGAATTCCACAACAAGTCACCTACTAAGTCCAAGGTGATCGACCAAGGTAAAATGATGCTAAGCAAAGATGGGGCCTAATGGAAATTAACCATGGCACATACTAGTCAATGTTGGATCCAAGGAGTGTATCCAAGGTATCCTGTATGAATAAGGGACCCAACTATAGTATACTAGGAATACAAGGAATACCCAAGAACCAATGTCTAGGTGGGTATAAACCTAAGAAAAATCTATCCTTGAATCGGAATGGGGTTCCAGAGAACAAAGGTATTCTCCTCTTATAAACTAAGGAAATCTTGAGTCAGTTCATTCTTATTTGATATTGTAATCATAATAATTCATTTGGTTCATGTATTTCCTTCCATTAGTTTGGATAGGCCGATTATAGTTTCAACCATTTATTGATTTTTCAATGCCTTGTCTTCCATTAGTGTAGATTGTTCAAGTAGCATTGCAACCAATCTTTGATTGGTTCATGCCTTTCCTTCCATTAGTTTGGAAAGTTCATGTAGCATTTCAACCATTTATTAAAAACCAGTAAGGAATTTTCAAAAGGCCAAGGTCCACACAGCTACATTACCTTAGCATGGTAAGGGATTCCACAGAGGTGGAACCAATCCTTGTATCATGAACCCAGGTCTGTGCATGGAATTTCTACATGGGAATCCATGTATCTCCCAAGGTATGAGCATAAAAACCCATTGAGTCCATCATGGCATTCCAACATGGTAACATGCATGGCACCCAACATATTATTAGTATTCAAAAAATTTGAAAACAATTTGGTAACATGTTTTGATGGTCAATCATTAAGCATTAACCATTCCTTTAACTCAACCCATTCCATTTACCAAAACATGTCAGGTTCACTTAAAGGGATCCATGAATCCATACAAAGGTCAATTACCTACATGGGTAATTCTAATACAAAACTATACCAAACAGTTAGACAGTTCTTCGTTCCTTTAATCATTTTAAAAAGGGAAACTCAGTGTTACTATTTTCATTAGCTATGTGCTAATCATGTTGTATCTCAACCTAACATAAAGCATAACGATTATAAACATGACAAGTCAAGCAAGCAAGGCCTAACCACTAATTTTTAGCTAAAAGGAAACACACTTCTGTTGTAGGTGTTTTATTATAAAAACATGAATTTGTTTATCAAAAAATCTTTTATTACACTTATTATTCAAATAAAAACCATGATAAATTCACATTTAATTGGAATTGTACAAAATACTTCGTTGCATGAATTAATTTATAACAAATGCTTAGTAATCAACATTATTAAAGCATTTATAAGGATTTAGGACTTAGAAAGGGACCCAACATCAATGTGGAACCAAGATGTGTACTTTGGTGATGAACCAAAACAAAGTGAAACCGCCCGAAAAAACTCAACACCCAACTGATTTAATAAAAGGGAGTCAAGGACACATAGAGATATTAATTCATGAGGTTAAAAACAAGTAGATGGTGTAAACCTTACCCTGAAATGTTGTTGGCGAATCGAAACCACCTGAACCACCTTGCCTTTTGATGTGGTTTCCATAACATGCAAGAACAATGCCCGAGATACTATTTGCACGTATTGAGAACAAGAGAAAATTGAAAATCATATCACCCCCAAAGCCCTAGGGTTTTTCCAAAACTTGTGGGTTGATGTAGAGTCCAAAACTGTCCAAAAAAAGAAAGTAAATTGGTGTAGAAGACCATACCATGATGGTTTGAGGAAGAATCGTGAAGAAATAGGATGGAAATGGTTTTTGAATGAGGAGCCAAGAGGGGGTCTGAGCGCAAGTCGAAGGGGAGAACCCCCCGGTGTGTCACGATCTGAGAAAGAGAGGGGAGTGTTTTGGTTTTATTTATTTTTATTTAATTTAATTTAATTAAAACAATTTAAATTTTAAAAAAATGTTCACCACGCACGGTTATGCCCACACGGTTTTCCAAAATGTGTACAAATCATGTGGTATCTACTGCCTCAAAGACACACCTCGCATGGGCTGGGAGCATGGCTTTGGAAACCTTGTATAGCCTGTGCACAAATCCATTTTCACTTTTTAAAAAGAGTCACACGATTAACTACTATGGACTACATGGTTTCCCAGACCATGTGTAAACTGTGTGCCCTCTGCTGTCATTTAAAACTTGATGTTTTCAGGTCTGAAACTCCCAAAACTTCTTGAGCCTCTCGAGATACTTCTCAGGCCTTCACCCAATTCCAAAAACAACACATATCAGTTTTTTGACACTAGGAATTATGTTTTGAAGCACAGTTTTAAAACCATTCGGTTTAGTAAATGAAGAAACTCAAAAACTTCCATATTTCAGTCTGGTTCAAAACATGGGATTCTACAATCTACCAACCTTAAAAACATCTCGTCCCTGAGAAGCCATCAGGAACAACAAAAAAACACCTAACATACAAGGGTCTTGGTGTTTCGTTCCAATGGTTTCATTGCGTTACCAATGCATGATGCCCCACTAAGCATGTCTAATGCATTCCCCACTTCTTCCTTTACAACCTAAGAAAATTCTCAAAGTTCAACTAAAACACAGAAACAGAGTTTATATGATCCCATTTATATAGAGAAAATATCATGTCAAAGTCTCGGAAACACATGACCGATGGTGCTTCCCAACAATTGTCTTAAATTAAGAAGGGTACAATTTAAATACACGGTAGCTCCACCATTGGAATTGTTGTTTAATTCATAACTCAAAGTGTTCTTGGGACAATCTTGGAATAATTTTGTAAAAAGGAAATCGTTTAATTCTAAACTGCCTAACAGAACCGGATGAGAAAGCCTTCCCAGAAGACATTGCTAACCTTCAAACCACACTTTCCTTCATCGGGAAACATGATTTAAAATGGCCTCGTATAACCGTAAGCATCAACTGAAGGATGAAAGAATGAGTCAAGATACTTGGCCAACATATCTCGTAGAAGTATAGATTAGGTGGCTGGAGCAATCTAGATGAAATGGATAGAGTCTATGAGTCTGAACAAGGCGTTCCTAAATGGGAACCAAGGAATCACTCATGACATACCAAGCCTCGAGGAGAACCATGCTTTAGCGTGTAACGCTAACAAATATCATCCAACAAGGTCAACCGCCTTTAATATTTAGCACGGTGTAAGACTGATGCTCTCTTAGTGCATTGAGGATGACATTAAGATAGAGGACATGCTCATATTTTAAGAAGAGTACAGTAAGATGATTTAAGATGGGGTTTCCAGTTATGCACCCAAATCCCGGATGGTAAAATAGTTGAAGCAGATCAAATTCGTGTTGCCAAGCAAGAACCGATGAAATTTAAGACTTTCAATCCTCAAGGGCATTCATGAAACTCAACGATTTCCCAGTGGTCCTCCTAGGTATTCCTTCCACATGGAAGGATGCATTTACCCGGTTCAGTACAACACTAACCACCTTAGTAGTAACATATATGAAAATAAAAGAATACTAAATGCTCATAAGCATGATATATTATAACAATGAGATCGACGTGTCAAAAAACACCCAATTATTTTAAAAACCCTCCCATGTATTGGAATGAAACAGATTCTTTAATGCTCAAGTCACTCTACAAGGAGATGACCCATGACTGTAATTAATAGTACAAGATGATTTATTTTAGATTCACATGGCCTCATACGACCAATTTCCTAAATAAATCCATAACCATTCTTCCATTACTGAGAAGAAGAAGGGGTCAAAAAACCTACGAAGTGTCCAACCATGCTTGAGGCATGTCTAACCAGATTAACGAGATCATTACACAGTGATAGATATCATAACAATGTTAATAAAGACATGACCACCCATCCTAACAAGGGTGTCACTTTAAAATTGAATGTCCTACTTGGGACAACATCACCAAACAGAACCAAAGAGTGAGAATGTTCATAGCACTATCAAAGCATTTATGTTATGAGAGAACTACCTATCACGGGTTAGCCCCTTAAAAATAACAAGTTTAAACCCTAACACCATGTCAAGTAAAAAAAAATTCACTAGGCTCAAAATCTGATCATACTAGTCATTGGTAAGGAAAATATTTCCTACAGAAATTACTCATGCTTCCCTTCCAAGGAAACTCAAGATAAGTCTGAACTACCCTAACATGATGGTTTTTAATAGTGGTCACCACTACAGGTTCCATTTCCAAGGCTCTTATATTTAATCACATTTAATCATTAATCGTCAAATATTTAATCAAAATATCTAAGTACCATTTTCAAAACAAAACAAGGTACTTGATTTTAACTAATGACCAAAGGGAAAAACATGAAAGTTTTATAAAACTCATATTTAAAAACATTTTACATTAGAAGACATTCCATAATTTTCAGGAAACTTATCAAAATAAATTTCTTTTAAGCAGATAAAGAAACCTATGATGGTCCCCTTTTAACAAACACGGGTTCTCTAGAATTCAACCCAATAACAAAAACACAATTATTAAAATTTTAAAAAGCTAAATGGGTCATCTCATAAAAACATTTCCCAACTGGCTACATATGTCCTGTTGCATTTTAAAATCTAACCATTTGATTTCATATCAACAATAAAAAAATTTCACATTTATAAGCATTTTACAAGGCATCATGTCATCACCTTCAATATGAGTCATCATTTCCCAATTCATGAATCACCCATACACTCCATGAATTGAAAATTGGATCCCATTAATCGATACCAATGTCAATTCATAATTTAACATGGTCAAACATAATGGTCCAAATTATACGGGTGTCCATCTACCAACCTTCAAGGCACCCATACACTTTATAGTTTGGAATTTGGATCCCTTCAGTAAAAACCTACTTCACTTAACAATTGATTTTATCATCCTATTCATAATGCTACACATGTTACCTTTTTTAGCTATAAGGCACTCATACACCTTACTACTGAAATATATCTCCCGTTCTAATTATATATATCAAGGTAACCTAGAATGTCATGTCAATACAAGTATCTAGCACCGATAAACAAGATAAAATCATATTAGCATGGAATTATAATCACAGAAACATGATATAACAAGCTGTAAGCACAGAAGGCATGATAATGTTTTACCTAAACATGTATAAATCTATGTATGACATATAAATAATGCACTGAATCATAATTAATAGGAAACCCTCTTATTAAACTACATGGAATGACATATATTCATGGAATTTTAATTTATTAATGCATAATGTGATCCACGTAAGGAAACATCCTTGCCATACGAGGACAAGTAAATTTTCCAAATTTTCAAAAATCATAACCAGTGGGATATAAACCAGTCACTCTAGGTGAAACCATATAAATTGTAATAGAGAAAAACATAAATAGAAATCCTAAACCAGGCCCCTTGGTCATTTCATGTTCATGGGGTGATCCGTCCCAAACACAGCTATTATCCAAGCGCTAACACTATCCCAGTCACCTATCTACCAATCCAAAAAGTAAGGCAAAAGGAAAAACCAATTATGACACCAATTTGAAATGTCCTAACCCAACTCACCACTAAGAAGGTGGTTGGACCAGTCACCACATGACCTCAAACATGCATCCTCATATGCTAGAGGCTACCGACTAGCAGGTAGGGGGTAAGGATAGTTAGTGGGGAGACTATACCGTCCCATCGGTGTTGTGAAACAGTATAACAGAGTAAATAATAATCATCAACAAAAGAATTAATACATAATTGACCAAGAAGTGGAAGACAGATTTTATATAGATGAACAAAAATGGTTAACGCCATTTTATACAATAGATGAATGCATTATATGGTATTGAAACATTACAGAAAATATTAAATAGTAAAAAATGATTTTCAATAAAAAGTAATTCAGGAATAAGTAAAGAAAAGAACAAAAGACCCAAAGGAAATCTCCACGAGCATCTTAAGATCCAGCTCGGTCCTTTTCACCTACTATAGGTACATTAAAACAATAACAAACAAGGTCCAAGGCCCTACGAACAAGAAATGTATACTCAAGTACACCAGTGAAATGGCGGCCCGAGTATGGTGTGAGACATAAATCTAAGTAGTCCAACACCACCGATGTCTAAACCAATCCTGACAGTGTGATATAAATTAACTAGGGTGGAAGCATGCGTAAATAAAGTAGGCAGTAAATTATAACTAAATAGACAACTGCTTGCTTCAGCCATCAACTGGTGTATGGACAAGCAATTTGATCATTAATTGAGTATTACTAGTTAATTCATAAGTCACATGTGTGTAGGTTTCCTACCAAGTCCAAAGTATTTCCTCCAAGGTAAAATGGGGCTAATAAATGATCGGGCCCAATGGGCTTTAACCATGGATCCTACTTGTCAATGCTGGACCCAAGGAGTGTATCCAAGGCATCCGACCATAGTATAATTAGTAAAGGTTCCAAGACATAACAAGGCAACCTGGAAAAGATTTTCGGTGAGGGAGTTCTAGGGTAAAGACCAAGGTAACGTGAACTCATGAAAAGCTAACTCAATATTATTTGAGTCTAGCTAAGGGGTAAGAGAGTAATCCAAGGAGCGTAATCCAAGGTGTTCCACAATAAGTCACCTACTGAGTCCAAGGTGATCAACCCAGGTAAAACAGGTCTATGAAAAGACAAGGTCTTATGGGCTTTAACCATGGAACCTACTAGTCAATATTGGATCCACAGAGTGTATCTAAGGTATCCTCTAAAAATAAGGGACTCAATGGTAGTATACCTGGAATCCATTGAATAGACAAGAACCAGAGTCTATATTTGTATAAACCAAAGAAAAACATATCCTTGAATTGGAATGGGGTTCCCGAGACCTATGGTATTATCCTATCAAAATCCAAGTTGATCTCAATTCAATCCATTATTATTTTATATTGTAATCATAATAATTCATTTGGTTAAACTCTTGCCTTCTTTTAGATTGGATAGGTCAAGTAAGGTTGCAACCCTTTATTTATTAGTCCAAGCCTTGTCAACCATTAGTGTGGATAGGCCAAGTAGAATTGCAACAATTCATTGATTGGTTCAGGGATTTCCATCCATTATTTTGGAAAGGTCAAGTAGCATTGCACCCAATTAGTATAAACCATTAAGGAATTTTCGTGAGGTCAAGGTCCACACTGCTACATTCCCTTAAAATGGTAAGGGTTTCCACGGACATAGAACCAATCCTTGTCTCATGAACCTGGGTCCATCCATGGAATTCTTACATGGGAATCTATGTATCTCCCAAGGTATAAGCATGAAATCCCATTGATTCCATCATGGAATTTCTACATGGGAACCCACATGTCACCCATGGTTTTATTTATATTCATAACATTTGAAAAAAAATTGTTAACTTGTTCTGAGGGTAAATCATTAAGCATTAATCATTTATTTAACTCATCTCATTCCATTTACCAAAACATGTCAGTTTCACATAAAGGGATCCAAGTATCCATACAAAGGGAAATTACCTACATGGGTAATTCCAATCCAAAACTGGACCAAACACTTAGATGGTTCTTTGGTCCTTTAATCATTTTAAAAATGGAAACTCATTGTTTTTAATGTTATTAGGTCCATGTGCTAAGCTTGTTATATCTGAACATAACACCATGTATAAATATTATATACATGACAAGTCAAGTAAGAAAGGCCTAACAACAATTTTTTTCATTAAGGCAGCACACCTCTGTTGGAGTAGTTTTATTATAAAAATATGATTTTTTTATCAACAAATCATTTATTACATTTATCATTCAAATCATGAACATGATAAATTCACATTTAATAGGAATTGGACATAATACTTCATTCCATGAATTAATTTATATCAAAAGTTTAGTAAGTAACTTTATTAAAGCATTTATAAGGATTGATGACTTTCAAAGGGACCCTACCTCAAGGCAGAACCATTTTGTGTACTTCGGTGATGAACCAAAATGAAGTCAAACCACCTGAAATAACTCAACGCCCTACCAATTTAATAAAAGGGATTCTTGAAAACATAATGATATTAATTCAAGAGTTGAGAAAAAAGGAATAGTGTATAAACCTTACACTAAAATGTTGTTGGAGGACCGAAATCACCCAAACCACCTCTCCTTTTGTTGCAGTTTCTGGAACATGCACCAACAATGCTCGAGGGATCATTTTCACGTATATATAACATGTTAAAACTGAAAATTGAGTCACCCCCAAAGTCATTGGCTTTGGCTAAAACTTGTGGGTTGAGGATGAGGCCAAAACTAGAAAGGAAAAGGAAGGAAAATGGGGCAAATGACCGCACCTTGATGATTTTAGGAAGAATCGTGAAGAAATTAGATGGAAACGATAGTCGAAGGAGGAGTCAGGAGGGGGTCCAAGTGCAAGGTGAATGGGAGTACCCCCTGGTGCGCCATGATCTGAGGGAGAGAGTGGATTGTTTAGGTTTTATTTATTATAATTAAATTTATTTAAATTCAATGAATTTAAATTTTTAAAATTGTGCATCGCGCATGGTTAAGACCACACAGTTTTCCAAACTGTGCGCAATCTGTGTGGTGTCTACTTCCTCGAAGACACACCCCGCATGGGCTAAGCACAAGGTTTAGGAAACTGTGTGCAGCCCGTGCACAAAGCCACTGTCACTTTTTAAAATGATTCAAACGGTTTACTACTATGGGTTGCATGGTTTTACAGACCATGCACAGGCCATGCGCCCCCTTCTATCATTTAAAAATGAAGTTTTTCAGGTTTGAAACTCTTTAAACTTTTTGAGCCACTTGAGAGACTTCTTGGGTCCTTTCCCAAGTATAAAAATAACATGTATCAGTGTTCCAACACTCGGAATGAAGTTTTTATTCTCAGTTTTAAAAAAAACCGGTTTAGTAAATGAAGAAATTAAAAAACATCCATATTTTAGACTAATTCAGAACACATGATTCTACATTGATGTTTTCATATGACATACAAATTCTCCTATGATGTGAATCTAGATGGTCAGTGTAATTGTGCAACATATAAAGGAATATGAGATACTTTATGGTGTCTAGGAGTCATGGAAGAACTTTTTAATTAAATATTTTCTAAAAGGTGATATTTTTAGAGGTTAGAGGTTTGATATTGTTTGAAATATTTTTTTATTTTTTTAAAGTCTATAAATTTTGGTTATGATATTTGAAAAGGTCCATAATATATAAGTGACTTTTGATTTAAATGTAAGTGTCATTTTGAATCCCATTAGAAAAAATTATATTCTTTTAAAACAAATATGTATGACATTATTCTAAATCATTATATACATAAGATTAATCTTACACAATATATAAGGGTCACCCTAAATAAGTGGTGGTAAATTTTTGGTGTTCACAGTAACCTTTATGTATGTAAAGATAATGTTTCCAAGTATGTAACGGTTAGTATAAGAAGATAGATAATTTTTTTTGAAATTTCATATACGTAATATTAACATTTCTCAATGCATAAGAGAAACTCTGAGTATATATTTTAAAAATGTATAAAATTATTTGATATGTTATGGTCATAGTGAGGAGGCACTGGAAAAAAATTGAAAAATACATTCCTTGTATAGGTAAGGGTTATTTCCAGAATACATAAGGTTCATTTCTTAAAAATATTAAGGTAATTATGATTATATATATGGGTAATTATATGTTATAATGTGGTATGTAATGGTTTTAAAATAAATAAATGTAATGCTTCTATAGTTAAATGAGGATTTTCCGAATAATTATTTTTTTATGATAAGGAGACCTCAAAAAATGGTTAATTTAATCATAAATTAGTTAATTATATTGATTATAGTTATGATCATGAATAATTGAAATATCAAGGGAGATATAATTTTGATGATGTTATGTTGATATTAAGTGAATTAAATATCCTCGTTTTAATAGTTATTATCATTAATTCAAGTAGATATTTTGTTTTTGACGTAATGAATTTTACACATCGTGAGAAGAAGGAAAACCGATGGTGTGTGATGAAGTAAATGTTGCAAGAGAAATTAATATGTTAATGTTAATGTTGATTCAATAAGGTTTTCCTTATGAATTTTCTATTCCTTCATGTAAGGGGGAGATTGTTGAGTCAATACGATTTACCTTATGACATTACCATTCCTCTTGTTTTTAAAAACCACAGACACTTTATTTCAAGGAAAAACTATTTTTACCCCCTGTTTTACTCCCTTCAGGAAACTTTCCTTATCCAAGGAAGTTTTCCCTTACATAAAATTAATTGTTCATATCATAAATTTTGTAAGTGTAAAATTCATATTGATACCAAAACCTTGGAATCATACAATACTTTGATATGAATCATTCTGTTTAAGATTCAAAATTCTGGATACGAACACTCATGATGTTCAACTCTGAATTCTGGTTATGACCTCTCATGAATTTCAACTCTGAATTCTGCATACGAACTCTCATTAAGTTCAAATCCAAATTCTGGTTATGAACTCTCATGAAGTTCAACTCCAAATTTTGGATACGAACTCTTATGAAGTTCAACTCAGAATTCCGGTTACGAACTCTCATGAAGTTCAACTCCAAATTCTGGATACGAACTCTCATGAAGATCAACTCTGAATTCTGGTTACGAACTCTCATGATGTTCAACTCTGAATTTTGGATACCAACATTCATGAAGATTGACTCCAAATTATGATTACGAATTTTGGATACGAACTTCTCTAAGTTCGGACTTTATGTTTTCTGAATAAAGACTCCGAAATCTTATGAGTTCTGACTCCGAATTCTCATGAACTCTGACTCCAAACTTTGTAATTTCAGGTTCCGAATTCTGGTTAATCCTGACTCTAAATTTCCTTAAAATTTAAACTCCATAATTCTATAGAATTCATGTTCTGAATTCCTACAAAACCGAATCTGAATACCCTTGTGTTTTAGATTCTGAATTCGATTTTTTTCTTAGACTCTAAACTCTCATTTACTTACTTTCCGAATATATGTTTTATGTTATACTTACATTCATTTTGTTATAAAACGTTTTCATTCTTTCAGTTATCAACTAACCATTTTTTGAGTGACACATGTACAGGTCCCTCCAAAATTCAAAGAAAAATATGACCGTTGGAGGAGGGAGCCGACCGTTGGAGTCGCGCCTATAAATATGAGTTCATTTGAAAAGATAGATACAACTTTACACTAATCTTTGACAAAGTGCTATTGATGTGATTTCTAGAGAGAGACTCTTACAAACTCTCAAGATTCGTGCAAAACGTTTTGAACTGATCGTTCAAACTTTTCTTCATTCATATTTTCTTAGTGTAGAGGTTGGATTTCCTTAAAATCATAGAATTTGGGTTGTGAAGTCAGAGGTACTGATTTCTCTTACAAATCAAGTGCTTGCGGGGATAAGAAGACAGATACCGATCTTCGGATTGACGGCTTACCTGGGTTTTGGTTAAGATATAATTTCTTGATATTATAAATGAGGGGACCTCTTATCTAGGGTTGTTTGATACCCTCCACATTGGGTTAAAAGAGTTTATACATGTTACCTATAGTTTTAATACTTTGTTTTTCCTCTTTATTTGTATTTTTAAGGAAAGTATAACTTTCTTATACATCCTCATACATGTACTCAATATTAGTTAGATTCTATATTCTTTAAGGTTTAATCTTATTTGATGTAAACTTCTATTAAGTTTCATTCCCAGAATCACTTTTCCGAAATCAAGAAAGTTATTAGAAACCAAAAGTGTTGTGAATTTTTGGTTATCTGAAAAAGTTCCAAAGATATTTTTTAAAGAATAAAATTCAACCCCCTATTTTATTTGTTCTCATTTTACATATTCGATCCTACATTTGGTATTATAGATAATATCAGACATAGGCATACAATTCTAACAATTGGTATCAAAGGGTTGGTTCAATTTGAATCAATCTCACGATAAGATTGAAAAGGGAATTATCGGAATTGCATCTTCCAGATTCATATATTAGGATTCATATAGCTCGGATTCAGTTTTGTTTAGAGACACTATTTCCCTATATTTTTTGCTGCTTATGATATTTTCAATTGATTACAAACTCATACTACTAACATGTTTTTGTGCCAAATATTTTCTTAAGAATGGATGGTTTAAACGTTGGTTCCATAGATAATCTAAATTCTACCAGACCTCTTTTTTTAGATGGAAATGATTATGAGTACTGGAGAGATAGGTTGAAGACTTTAGTTATCAATATTGGAGTTGATAACTATCTAATTTTGACTGGAGATTATAATATTTGAAATAAGGAATTGAGAACCTTTGTGAATCAGGAGAAATCAGAATATCAATCAAATTTTAGAGTCATTAATACTTTGTTATGTTCCATGAATAGGAATATCAATAGTCAAATATCTTCATGTGAAGTTGCAAATTGTATCTGGAAGAAACATAAAGATACACATTTTGGTACATCTATAGTCATAAAGACCAGAAGAGCTATGTTGAGAGCTGAATACCATGGTTTTAATTTTCCTTATAGAGAACCTGTAAGCATAGTACAACAATGGTTTATGACTATCGTGAATAGATTACAATATATGGGAGAAAAAGGTTTAGATGGTGAGGCTCTTATTTATAAGATCATAGATATCTTTCCAATTTAATGGGAGTAAAATAGGTCATCTATTGATGAGAATAGGAATGTCACTCATATTTCCTAAGACGAGTTTCTTGGAACTTGTCTTCAGCATGAAACCAGAATGAAGAGAGAAGCTAAAAATGCCAAGAAGAAGAATTGGAATGTACGATTTTCCTTAACAAACACATCTAATCATATTGAATCCAAGACCCCAGAAAGTGTAACCAGATCAAAGACAAAGAAATTCATTACTCAGACAGAATCTAGTGACACATAAAAGTCAGAGAATGAATTAGCAAATCTTGCTCGGAGAATGAACAATATTGTTTCTTAGAAGAATCATCATAATAAGTACAAGAAAAAAGACTACAGAGATAAGAAATGAGGAGAAGTTATTTGTTATGAATGTAGAATAATAGGTCATATCAGACCTGATTATCCTTTGTTGAAAAAGAAGGAGAAGAAAGAAAGGAATTCAAAAAGAAACAAGAAGAAATTATATTGATCAAAGCAAAAGAAAATCCTTAAAGACAACAATACATGGAGTGATAGCTATGGATACTCTTCAAGAAGTGAATCTCTTAAATATGATTCATCATCACAGAAGAATATGGGATTCATTTCTACTGCTAATTTCGATAATACATGTCTTTGGCCAAGGTAAGTTATACCGAGACTATAAGAAATTTTGATATTGATAATAATGACTATTCTGAACATAGTACTTCTAATGAAGATACTTCATTATCAAAAAATGATAAACCTTAATATGAAGAAGTATATAGATTTTCCAAGTTACTTGAAGAAAAAAAATTAAAATTTCTTTGAAATTACCCAAGGAAAATACTAGGAATGAAATTCTTACATAATAGATTTCATATATTTCTAGAGATCTTGGAGATAAAGAAGAGCTTTTAGAAAAACTTTCTAAAGACCTTGAGAACGAAAATTCGTCAAAGGAAGAAATTTCTAAAGATCTTAAGAATGCTATTTCAATGATAAATGTTTCTGAGAAAAAATCTAACTCTAATGAAATGATTCATGAGGATATAAATTTAGTCCTCAAACTGAAATCTGAAATATTTTCTCCTAATAAGAAACATGTAAACATTACCTCAGGGAAGGAAAATATTGACAAGATGTATTCTCCTATTAAACCTGAAGGAAACACTACTAATGTATGTTATACTCACCAAAAACCGGTTTTCAAAAACAACTATTTTATTCCTTCTAAAGCCCTTTTTTGTACTAAATGTCAAAGTGGTGGGAATTTGTTGAAAAATTTCTCTTTGAATAAAGTTCAATCTCTTGGGTTTCATAATGCTTATTTTTTTAAACAAATATGGATACCCAAAATTTTGTTGTCTAACAATTCCGGATCCAAGAATGTTTGGATTCCGAATGTCTAACTCTTTTATTTTCGGGAAAATTATAAATGTACCAACATAAATACATGGTACATGGATAGAAGATGTTCCATGCATATGACTAGTAACAAAAACACTTTTTAAATGAATATCAAGATGAAAGGAGGAAAAGTAACATTCGGTGATAATTCTCAGGGAGAAATTATTTGTATAGGTAACATTGTTCTTCTTGGAAAAAAATTAATTTCAAAATTTTTATTTGTTAAGTGTCTTAAGCAAAACCTAATTAGCGTAAGTCAATTATGTGATGAAGGCTACCTTGTGAATTTTAGGAATGACAAGTGCTTCGTCCACAATTCCAAGGAAGAATTTATTCTTTCTGCCCATAGGGAAGAGAATGTTTACACATTAAATTTATAAGACCGTAGGACGCAAGACATACCTTGCCATAGTGTAATTGAATATCATTATTCGTTATATAATAGAAGGTTAGGACATTGTATCCTTAGAAACTTGTGAAAACATTCTATGAAAATACTAGTTAATGATCTACCAGAGCATAGATTTTATTCTTCAATAGTCTGTGATCCTTGTCAATATGGAAAGCAACATAAATCATGTTTTAAATTAGTCTGTGAAGTCACAAATACTGATGCATTACAGCTAGTGCATATGGATATTTTTGGTCCTACACAAACTGGAAGCATTGGGGAAAAGTATTTTGTATTTGTTTTGGTTGATGATTATTCTAGATATACATGAGTCTATTTTCAAGTAAATATTTATGAATCTTTTTCTTATCTCAAATTTTTTAGAGCCCATGTAAAAAATGAGAAAATACTTCCATTGGAAACTATTCATAGTGATCATGATGGAGAATTTCAAAATTCATATTTTAAAACTTTTTGTAGTAGAAAAGGCATTACTCATAACTTCTCAGCACCCAGAACACCTCAACAAAATGGCGTTTTTGAAGGATGAAATAGAATTCTTCAAGAAATTACTAGAACCATGTTGAGTGAATATTCTGTAGCCAAACATTCATGGGATGAAACTGTAAGTACTTCTTGTTATACAATAAATTGTGTTTTTATTAGACCATTTCTTAATAAAACTTATTATGAGTTATGGAATGGTAGAAAACCTATACTTTCCAACTTTAAGGTTTTTGGTAGAAAAGTAATCATTCTGAATACTAAAGATAATCTTCATAAATTTTCACCCAAATCTGATGAAGGGATTTTATTATGCTACTCCACAACTTCTAAGGCATATATAGTTTTCAACAAAAACACTTGCACTATTGAAGAGACAGTGCATGTAAATTTTGATGAAACTGATACTTTTGTTTTTTAAAAACCCTAACCTACATCCTCATATGAATTTCAAAAAACTTATTATCAACATTTGATAGAAAATACTTCAGATAATGAAAATTTTCAAGAAGATACTACTGAAACATTTACCCCAGAAGATTTCTTACCCTAGGTTGATGAATAGGTTTTACAGAACCCAAATCAGTCGTTTCTTAAGAATCATCCTAGTGATAGTATCATTGGTGATGTGAATCAACCTATAATGACTAGAAGCTCCTTAAGAAATGGAATAGAACTTCAAGAATTATTTTCCCAATTAGAACCAAAAAGCACTGATGACGCTTTAGGTGATGATGATTTGATAAAAACCATGCAAGATGAACTAAATGAATTCGAATGGAATTAACTCTGGACCTTGGTTGAAATACCTAAGGAAACTTATATTATTGGAGTAAAATGGTTCTTCAGAAATAAGTGTGATGAAAATGGATTCATTGTTAGAAATAAAGATATATTAGTTGCTAAAGGCTATAATCAACAAGAAGGAATAGTCAATGAATAAAACTATGCTCCAGTAGATAGACACGAATATATTCATATTTTATTTGCCTTTGCACCATTCTTCAAATTTTAAATTTTTCAAATGGATGTGAAATGTGATTTTATTAATTGATATGTTCAAGAGGATGTTTTTTTGAACAACCTCCTAGATTTGAAGATACAAAACATCCTGATCATGTTTTTAGACATACCAAAGCTTTATATGGCCTTCAATAAGCCCCTCGATCATGGTATGATAAACTTAGAAGATTTTATCTTCAAAATAACTATGTTAAAGAAATGTAGATCCAACTCTACTATTAAATAAAGATAAGAAAATTGTTTTTATTGTTCAAATTTATGTTGATAACATTATATTTTGTTCAACTCAAAAATCGTTAACTGATTCCTTTGTGGATCTATTGAAATCTGAGTTTGAAATTATTATGATGGGTGAGTTTACAATTTTCCTTGGTTTTCAAATATCTCAAAAATCGGAAGGAAAATATATATCCCAACATAAGTATACTAAATATATTCATAAAAAGTATGGATATGACAACACTAAAAGTATATGTACTACCATCAGTACCATAAACACACTTGATCTTGATGAAGCTGGGAAACTAGTAGATCAAACAAATTTTAGAGTTATGATAGGAATTATACTTTAATTAATAGCTAGTCATCCGGACATAATGTTTTCAGTATTCCTATGGGAAAGATATCAATCCAATCCTAAGGAATCTCACTTAAAGGCAGTGAAAAAAAAATTCTCTACATAAGGGGAACTATGGATTTCAGACTATTTAATACTTCTGGAAATGATTTTGTTTTAAAACTATTTTCAGATGATGACTTTGGTGGATGTAGAATGGATAAAAAAAGTACATCTAAAAAATGTCATTTATTATGATATTCATTAGTTTCTTGGTCCTACAAGAAGCAACACTCAGTAGCACTTTCCACTACTAAAACTGAATATGTAGCTGCTGGAAGTTGTTATACTCATGTGTTGTCAATACAACAGACACTCACAGACTATGGCTTGATTTTTACCAAAACATATATTTTTTGTGACAATAAATGTTCCATTACCCTTAGTAAAAACCCTTCACATCACTCTCCTGCAAAGCACATAGATATTAGGCATCTCTTTCTTGAGGATCACACACATAAAGGAGATATCATTCTTCAATTTATCAGAACATAAGATTAACTTGCTAACATTTTCACAAAATCATTACCTTCCGAGAGATTTGAATATATTAAACATAAGTTAGGAATGAAAACCGTAAGGTAATCCGCCTTGATTAACATCCTAATGAAGTCAATCTCCTTACAGTAATAAACTTTTTTTCATAGGGGGAGTACATCTGTTATTGATGTTTTCAAAAAATTTCATAACGACGTTTTCACAAATTTTCGTAATGTTGTTTTCAAAATTTTTCGTAATGAAGTTTTCAATTTATTTTGTTATGAAGTTTTCAAAAAATTTCATAATGATGTTTTCAAATTTTTTTGTTATGAAGTTTAAAAAAAATTTCATAATGATGTTTTCAAAATTTTTCGTAATGAAAATCTTCTGACCTAAAGTTTTCGTAATTAAAATCTTCGGAATTGAAATTTTTGTAATGAAAAACATTCAGACCTCTAGTTTTCATAAAAGAAATTTTCAGATTTATAATTTTCGTAGTGAAGTTATATTTTTTATTCAAGTTTTTTTTTTGGAATCCAATGTTCTTCAAAAAGAATATCACCTATTACGACTAATCTTCCTAGCAATCCGAATGGTATGATTTCTTTCTTAAATTTTTGTAGTCATTATTTCATTACTATATGTTTCATTGGGATTTAAAATTTTTTGGATTCTAGTTTCCTTAAATATGAATGTTTTCTTTTTAAAACCTCAAAAGATCGAATTCAACCAAATTTTTCTTTGCGGCTATCATATCAATCGTTAGATCAGATAAGAAGGTTTCCCAACTGTTAGATTCGAATTTGAAGTTGAAAGGTCACTTCTATCACCTATATAAAGGGGACCCCTTATGGTTGTCCCCCATCGGTTTCCATGCTCTCGTGTCTCGAATCATTGCTCCTCTAAAAAAATCCCTTTTTGAATTCATCAATAGTTCTCAGTCCGAATGTCTGCAGAAGCTCCTTCTCAAGATATATCTACTTTCAAGCCAATTCCATAATGGAAAATATACATGGAGAGGTTAGTTCATCTGAACTTCTTCAATAAGTATGACTCTATAATTTCAAAGAATATAAAGCTCAATGGGTGGGAAAGTGTATCTATTTCTAACACAGTAGCTCAAGATGTGGTCTATCCAGATTATCTTATAGAATTCTATGAATCTGTTTGCTTCTTCAAGGAAGATGGTAGGGAAAAGTTTTCCTTTAAGAGTTATGGAAAGACTTACAAACTCTCTTACACCATGGCTGTGAGCTTGGTGGGACTATCCTATGAAGGGGAGGAAGAAATGTGCTCCCCAAAAATGCCCGAGGTTCGAGGTAGTTTCGTTAAGGCAAAGTCTATGGAATGCCTTGGGCTCAATGATGTAAAGACATCAAAAATTTCCCATCTATCTACCAACAATCATATTCTACAATTATGGGTTCAATGCCTCTTTGTACCGAGAAAGGGTGATAAGGAAACTCTTAAGAAAAGTGACATGTATATTTTGGACACTATAGTGAACCTAAGGAAAGTTAATCTCATGAGACACATCCTCATTACAATTCAGAACGTCATGAATGGAAATCTGGGAGCCCAGATTATAATGTATCCTTCCTTGCTCTCAATGTTGATAGTTCGGTGCCTAGAATCATTCAATATTCCCTACAGTTCCAAGTCAATGAATTGAAAAGCTATTTTGATTAGTGATGACACTCTTAAGTGGTTGAAGGTTGGTTTCTCAAAGTAGTCAAATGATTTCTATGATCTATCTGAGGAAGAGGCATAAGCCAATCCGTAAAATTTTGAAAAAGCTAAACCATCATTGAAGGATGGAATGAAAAGAAAGTTGAAGCAAGTGGAAGTTGAAGATAAAACCCCTAAGTCTAAGGAAGCCCAATCTACACCTCCTAAACCAATGAAGTAGAAGGCCTACCCTGATTATGTCTTAGAAAAATAGAGGGAGGATAAGCAGAATAGAAAAGAAGGGGAGCCACAGTTCGGTTTGGATCCTGCTGAGGCTAAGGCCTTGAAAAAGAAAGAAGATGATGAGCTGGAGAAGCAGGCCAAGGAGAAGAAGCTCAAAAAGAAGATGTTATATGCTGAAATTTGTCAATCCCTTCTAAGGGATACTGAAATTGCTTCTGAAAATATTCTTCTTCTGATGTCTTTTCTGGTGGAACAATTACCTGAAACTCTGGGAAAGATGAATCTAGAAAAACAACAAGAGAATACTGTGGAAAAGGAGAAAGTTGTAGAAGGAGTGCAAGAAGCTGAGATCAGTGGTGGATTTGATGATGTAATTAAGCAAGTTAAAAAATATGATGAAAAAGAAAGTGCTTCTGAGAAGTTTTCACTGCAAACTTCTCAAGCCGGATCCTCAAAAATTGATACTTCGGGAGTTGATGAGAATGGCGAAGAAGAGGATGTGAATAAATTTTCATAGGAAGAAAGTAATAATCATGACTTCATTTTTCCTAAAGAAGTTGAGGCTGGTGATGAAAAAGGGAAAATTTATGAAGAGAAGATTGTACAGTTATCCGGAAGTGAGCAGGAATCTCCTGATGAAGAAACCATTCTGAAAATTAGTAAGGGTATACAAGTGATCGTTGGTACTCAAAAAAAATATATTCTTAGAAATAAAGTAGCTGGAGGATCCTCAAAGTGGAAATTGGTAGAGTTAGAGGAAGAACCATGTCCTAGAAAATTATCAGATTTGGAGTCATCTGCATTGGGACATGATTTTATGGTTCAGTCCCTGAAGAAGCTGGTCGATTTCATTCCGATCTTTCCCGAAATTTAGTGTAGATTCCAGATGTTTCAGCACAGTATGAATCATAAATCTGATTCTCTATCTATGGTAATGGACAGATGTGTGAATATTGAGGGAGAATTAAAAAATTTCATGATCATTTATGAATCACAACGATGTTCTTACAAGAAAATGACCAAATGGTCTAAGAATATTGTTGAAGATATGGAAGAGCTTGATCAGTTCCAAGAAGATGTCAAGGAGGCCTTTGGTACTGATGATACCAAAATCAAAAATCTTTTAGATACATTTCAAGATATGCTAAATCTCGAAGAAAATATGTGGATTCAAGATGTCAAATATCTGAATGGGAAGCTGAGTCATTTTTTCCAAAGGTGGAAAACAGAGAAGGATCTCCGGAGCGAGATGGACGAAAATATTTCGAAGCAGGGAGAATTGTCGAAGACTCAGGAAGAGACCCTAAAGGCTCAAGAGGACAGAATCACAGACTTATAAAATCAAGCTGAAGAATATCACAATGTTCTGATGAAGTTGAATACAATCCTGAAAATTGCATTCCCAAGGAAAAAAGAAACAAAATAGACCCAAATCTGATATTTTTTTTGTATTTTCCTTGTACTAATTCTTTCAATTGTAATGAAATGTTGCTTGCTAGTTTGGATGTCTATACTAATATTTCAGGTATTATATTGTTTTTACATTCCATAAAACTCTTTTTGAAAATCACAATGGGGGAGAAGGAAAAATAAATCTAAATGAGAGAAGGAAACTTTCTAAGTAAAGAAGAACTATCCCTAAGTAAGGGAGATTTTATTTAAGGGGGAGTTCTCATTATGAATATTTCCACATACAAATGAAAATTCTCATTCAGGAAATCTAGAATAAGATCCTTAGAGTTCCATAGACTAAGGGGGAGTTAGTTTTTTTTAACAATTCTCCATAAACAAATGGAGGTAATCTTTAATTTCAAAGTATATAAATTTATTATAAGTCCTTACATTTTTTTTGTAAGGATGATTGTGCTTTCCAAAAAGGGGGATATTGCTGAGTCAATAAGGTTTTCCTTATGACTTTTCCATTACTTCAAGTAAGGGGGATATTTTTTATTCAAAAAGATTTACCTTATGACTTTAACATTCTTCTTGTTTTGAAATTCACAATCACCATATTTCAAGGAAAAACTCTTTTTACCCCCTGTTTTACTCCCTTAAGGAATTTTTTTTTATCCAAGTAAATTTACCCTTTCCTAAAATTCATTGGTCATATCATATATTTTCTACGTGTAAAATTCATATTGAAACCAAAACCTCACAATCATACAATACTATGATATGAAGCATTCTGTTTAAGATTCCGAATTCTGGATACGAACACTCATGAAGTTCAACTCCGAATTATGGTTATGAACTCTCATGAAGTTTAACACTGAATTCTGGATATAAAATCTCATGAATTTCATCTCTGAATTATGGTTACGAACTCTCATGATGTTAAACTCTGAATTTTGGATACAAACTCTCATGATGTTCAACTCCGAATTCTGGTTACGAAATCACATGATGTTCATCTCTGAATTATGGATATGAACTCTCACGAAGTTCAACTCTGAATTCTGGTTACGAACTCTAATGAAGTTCAACTCCTAATTCTGGATACAATAATTCATGAAGTTCAACTTTGAATTATGATTACGAATGCTGGATACGAACTTCTACAAGTTCTAACTATGAGTTCTCTGAATACAGACTCCGAATTGTTATGAGTTCGGACTCCGAATTCTCAAGAACTCTGACTCCAAACATTGTATGTTCAGTTTTCAAATTCTGGTGAATCTAAACTCCGAATTTCCTTAAAATTCAGACTCTGTAATTCTATATAATTCAGGTTCTTAAGTCCTACAAAACAGAATCCAAATATACCTTTATTGTAGATTCCGAATTTAGTTTTTTTCTTATACTCTGA
The DNA here is from genome assembly GCA_963277665.1 of Viscum album. NCBI lineage: Eukaryota > Viridiplantae > Streptophyta > Magnoliopsida > Santalales > Viscaceae > Viscum > Viscum album. The sequence continues at coordinate 231,312,396 of OY728143.1, forward strand.
ACTCTCATTTACTTACATTCCGAATATATGTTTTTGGTTAAAATTTCACTCATTTTGTTATAAAACGATGGTGTGGTTTCAGTTATTAACTAACTATTGTTTGAGTGACACATATACATGTACCATCATAATTCAAGGAAAAATATGACCGTTAGAGGAGGGAGCCGACCGTTGGAGTCGCACCTCTAAATAGGAGCTCATTTGAAAAGAGCGACACAACTTTATACTGATCTTTGACAAAGTGCTGTTGAAGTGATTTCTAGAGAGAGAGACTCTTATAAACTCTCAAGCTTCGTGCATAATGTTTTTAACTACTCATCCAAACTTTGCGTCATGTATATTTTCGTAGTGCAGAGGTTCAATTTCATAAAAATTAGAGACTATGGGTTGTGAAGTCAAAGATACCGATTTACTAACAAATTGAGGGCTTTCGGGGATAGAAAGATAGATACCAATCTTTAGATTGAGTGGTTACCTGGGATTGGGTAAGATATACATTCTTGAAAGTATAAATCAAGGGACCTCTAATCCAGGGTTCTTGGATACCCTTCTCTTTGGGTTAAAAGAGTTTATACTTGTTACCTGTAGTTTTACTACATTGTTTTTCCACTGAATTTGTATTGTTGAGGAAAGTATAACTTTGTTATAATTCATCATTCTTGTACTCTGTATTAGTTTGATTCTATATACTTTAAGGTAGAATCATATTTCTTGTGACCTTCTATTGAGTTTCATTCCCAGAATAACTTTTCCGGAATCAAGCAAGTTAATTGAACTCCGAGGTGTTGTGAATTTTTGGTTATCTATAAAAGATCCAAAAGAATTTTTTAAAGAATACAATTCACCCCACTCTTGTATTTATAACTCATTTTACATATTCTATCCTATATTTGGTATTATAGAGTATATCATACTCAGACATACCATTATAATAGTTAGTCCCAATATTATAGGCATTATACTAGAAGGATATAATAGATTGTTCCATTAAATAATATATTATTCCACATCATAGTGTTATTATTCCATACACATGAAGAATCGAAGACTAAAGTGTGAGAAGAACTTTTAATCCGGGATTATACTACTATATAAAATCATGTATATATAAGTAGATTAATATAGGTGTAATGGAAATATAAAATGTGTGATTATTTACAACATTTCATGGATTTTAGTGACCGGGTATTACCGATCTATCTTATATCAATTTATATGAACATAAATGATGGATAAATATAAATCTAATATTAATGGTTTTTTATAGTCAATGTATGAAAACAATGACTTGGAGAGATGTTGAGAATATATAAAAATAGTAGGAGGAGAATATGAATTTTATGAAGAATATGGTGATTGATACTGTATTCCGATAGAGTAACATGGATATTAAATAGCTAAATTGATATGATGATGAATAATAGTAAATAAAGTAGTAAAAGAAGAAGAAGAATAAAAATTAGAGAACACACAAAATTTTGTGTGTGACTATAACACATATTTCATTTATTATGAAATAAGTAATATCTCATATCTATTCAACACTATGACAAAGTATTTTAGTACAATACTATTATCAATGGAAAACATATTTATAGTAAAAGGAATATTTATACCTCATTGAATATCATGATAAAAGAAAAACATTCCAGGATACTTTTCCAAAGAACAATTTGTTGCATAATGTAAAATAAATCAAGGATATGACCACCTATTTTTCATCCATCATGGATATTCTAGTAGATTTTATGATAATGGGTGATTATTAATCATGATATGGATAAGATATTCAATTTTTGTAGTAAAACATTTATATTGGTTGTAATTTTTTGTTTTAATTAATCATTGTGTGTGAGTTAAGTATTGAGATCACTCACTCTATAAGGTGGTGAAATTTGATTTGAAAATAAATAATAAAAAATAAAAATGTACTATGGTTTACTAATTCACCTGAAACATAGTAAACATATCATAAATAGGGTGATCATAAGTGATATCATTGTAGTTCTGGTTTCCTCTAAAGATTGAAATTTTTATGTATTTTATTGTAAAGGATGTTAAACTCTATTGGCATTTTGGAATTTCTCTCTCTTTTAGAATTAATGAATTTCCTTAGGTTCTTTATTAAACATTTTTTGTGGAATTGGTGTTATTTTATGAAATTTTATATCTTTCAAGGATAGTTTAATTTCTATAAAGATAAAAGTTGATCCAACATTATATATGAAAAATTAAAATGTTTTAATTGAAATAAATATACCCTACATACTTTCATTAGGTTTAGATGTTATATATATTGTGTCTAGAAGCGTTACACCAATTAATAAAGGATCATAATGTGCATTGGGTGTCAGAATGTATTTAGAGTTTAATATTCAGGAATGAAATTCCATTATATCCTCACCTTTTAAAAAATATTTTTTAATTATTATGTTGATAAATACTATAAAAACAATTAAAATAATATATAAAATATATAAAAATTAAATTTCAAATTGAAGAGGTAAAATATCAAATTTTTTGATTTAAGTATGAATATATGAATATATTTGAATGAAAGGTTATTGGTGGTTTGTTTCAAATGGTTAATGAGTTGGAAATAAATATTAGATGATTTTTTGAAACTCTAAAAGATTCTATGGTGTTTAAGAATATAATTTATATATTACTCATAAGATTTAATGCCAATGTTTTGGTTTCAGGTGATCATGATCTTTACACCCTTCCTATGGATGACCTATAAAACATATTGATTTCATTTTAAATGAAAACGGATTTGAATTCATAAAAGAAGAGTTCACATGAGAAGGAAATATCATTAAGAATATGATGAGTGTAAGGAAGTACAAGAATATTATAGAAATATATTAAGAAGATGTTTAAATTCTAATTTAGATAATGATACATATTTGAATTTAAATAAACTAATGAAAAATTGTTCAAAAGGAATCTAAGGAGGTAAAGGAATATTTCCTTTCAAGTTAAATTTTAAATTATTATGCTATGGGAGAATTATAAATATCTAAATAGAGTTTCCAAAAATTGAAGAATATGAATTTTATGATGAAGATTAATCCAATAATGATATGTTAATGAAGAATTTCATAAAAATTAGAATAAATAATTTTTTTTCAAGAAGTTCTTGAAAGAACTCTTCTTTTTCCAAATAGTGGAGTTATTTATCAATGAAAAATGGAATATAATGTGATGGTATAATGTTTTGTTTTATATTATATTTTAGGGGTTATAAATAATTAAATAAATAATTTTATGTCAACGAGTCATAAAGTGAAGACAAATCATAGAAAAATGATAATATTTTATCAAGAAGTGATTAGAAGCAACATGAATCTCAAATGGGCATCATGGTTATAAAGGAATTGATGATGATAAAATCCTATATTATTAAGTTGGATAATGAAATAGTAATGTAATTCATTCATCCTATATGGTTGAATTGGATAATATTGACTTCAAAAATAGGGAAGCTATGTTTCTCCTATGAGCTAATGTATTAACAGATTGAATCAAAAGGGAGAAAATTAAATTTGCATTCATGAAAGAGAATAGTCTTTCCTTCAATAAACAACATGAATCACATAACATATACTTTACAGAGAAAGAAAATTATATAAAAAAATTATAATACGATTTTCCCATTAAAAGAATTAAGTTGGAGATTATATGGTTTCCCTCATTTTTATTACATAACATTTTTATTACATGGTACAAACAGAGGATCTTTTTAAGTTTAGTTTCTTTTAAACAAGGTGCATAATACATGAAAATATAAAATATTATTATAAATGCTCTTTAAATATTCCACAACATTCATTTAAATAATATCATGACCAAGGTACATACATCAAATGAAAGGGGTGAGCGTGAGTCCTAGTAAGGGGATATGTAAGGTAAAAAACCATGTGATCATGAGAAATATCATTAAGAACATGAGGAATAATTATATAACTTGTAAAAGATATCATCATTCATATCATAATAAAATGAACATGAACCATAACATGGGAATGTGGCTACATATTTTAAATGATACATTCATAATCATATCACCAAGGGTTTTAACCAAGTTTTCATAAATAAAAATTATCAAGGTTTTTCAGCAAGGTATCATAAAACATTTCCTCTATAGAGATTAAATTATTTAACTAATGCATTGGAGCGCTATGAAGGTGAACCCTTCATATATATTATTTCTAGGTGATCTACATAGATCATAAAAATCATGTCATTACTAACCTATGGAGAATAATGAATGAGTTTCTTATCAAAATCTTGGATTACAAAAGTGCTTAAAGATATGATCATTACATCATTTTTAACCCATGAAAGGAAATGTGAGTTTAATATATGTATATTCCAAAATTAAAATGTAAATGTTTACATATTTTTTGAATTCCCATTGAAAATAAAGTGGTTTTGGTATACAAATAAAAATGAAAAGGTAATTTCTCATGTAAGATAGAGAAATTTGAGAAGTAAATTTGGTAGCATGGCCGGAATAAAACATGATTTTAGAAAAGGGTAAAATGAGAGGTGAAAATGGTATATTATTAATAAAATTATATTATTAAATTAATGGGATAATAAAAAGTTAAAAATAAATTGGTTTTTAAATTGGAAGACATACCACATAAAATGGGAACTTTAATAGAAAATAGAAGTGGATATTTCCCTTAACTTGAATAGTTGCTCCAAAATCATGAGTATTAGGACCTTGGGGATTTAGGTAACCTTGGAGGGACACCGTGGCGGTAAAATCACTTAAAACATATATAGGATGGATTGGGAGTGAATATGGAGGTTGAAATTTTTGGGTATTTTAGCATAAGTAGAGGATTTGTTTAATAATTTCCAAATATAGTCCTTGGAAATCTATGATATGGACAATAAAACACTATTGAATTACCCATGGTTTTTTCTCATGGTTTTGTACATTTGGGTAAAATTTTATGATATTTTAATCCACCAAAACCAAACACCAATTTTTTAATACCTCTTTTTTCATGGAAAACTAAATATTCCACAAATTAATGTTTTTTCAAAGAAAATTTCTCTTTTTATACTTTGGTATGTCACTTATAGTTCTAGAAATTGAATAAAATAAATTAAAATACTAAATATTAATAAAATAACATTTATTAGATCATTTATTATGTTTAATTAATTATAACATCATTATGACATAAATATGAAGACATGAAATATATCAAAACCGCAAAACAGTAATTTTTTACTATTCATGAAAAAAAAATTATTTTAGAAAATTATCATAAATTCAACCTAAAATAATTTAAATGTTCTAATTTAAAATGTATTGTTTATTTTAAAAAAACTATAAATATGAGAATATTAACTTTTAAATATAAAAAACTTTATTTATTTAAAAATAGTAGATTTTTAGGCTCTATTAGTTTCTGAAACATTAAAAAAATTATAGGCCATTATTAAATTATTTTATCATTTATATTTTGATAAGTGAGTTTTAAAAGAATATTTGGTTAAAAAAATATTTTTCAGAATATATGAGTTTATTATAAATGTGTCTAGTTTTTCTAGAAAAAAAAATTATATTTAATTTGTGTTAACAAATAAAATTATCAAATTCATCTCAATTAAAAATATATTTTATTAAGAAAAAAAATTCTTAAGAAGGATTTATGGAATAATAATTTAACATATACAAATTAATTTACACTTTAAGTAACTAATCCATGGAAACATAACCCCTTGTTACACTCACATATGCTCTAAAGGGTGGGTGTGGGGTTGTGGTAGTTTCATGAGGTGGCTCGACTATCGTAGACTAATTGGTAATATACACTAATTTAGTATGCTCCCATATGAAATTTTATTCACTATTGACATACTATAGCTTGTTTTGGGATTAGTCAAGGGTGATCCTTAGTGACGATACTTCCCTCCCATGTTTGGAAAAATTGTCTTCAAATACCACAACTCTACTAGTTGACACCAGTGTGTCACGACCCGTCCTCGGGGCCCGTGCCGTGACTACCCCAAGCCCGCCTTCCATAGGCCAGGGGCTGGCGACTAGCACCAAAGGCGTAAAATCCCGATAACTGGGAATGCATTGCCTTTATAAAAGAAAACAATCACCACAGAGTACAAGCGGAAGAAGTAAACACTAAGTAAAAACTGAGTACAACAGTAAGTGCGGAAAGTAAAAAGGGGCCGGAAATACAAGCCCAACTGTAAAGTACAACTCGAAAGGGAAAACAGCAACTGAAAAGTAAAGTTGCTACGCCAAGATGTCCACTGGAAATCCCACCTGAAGGGTGGGTACAGATAGCTCCTCTGCTCCTCAGGTCCCACCGTCCGCTCCGAGTATGTCTCGCCCAGTGGTCCACCTCCGGGTACCGCCTCGTCGTCACGTCCACCTCTGGGTACCGCCTCGTCGTGAGGTCCTCCTCCGGGTACCATCTCTTCGTATAGTGCACCTCCAGGTACTGCCCAGTCCTCGAACACTCGGCTTCTGTCAGTACTGCCCGTCGTCTGCATCCAACACAACGAGGTGCGGGCATAGCCCGTGCAGGGGTGAGTATAACGATACTCAGTAGGGACCCCGAGACCCTCAAGGTCTTACTAAACCAACAAGGATAACCACAAAGAAGATCTCAACAGATAACCTCTACTTATATATATGCCCATACATATACCTAAGTCATCAAGTAACCCATCTCAATCATGAGGAAACACAAGGATTGTGAAATCAACGGATAACCACTACCCGGGTATATGCCCATACATATACCTAAGTTAGCAAGTGACCCATCTCAATCATGAGGAAACACAAGGATTGTGAAATCAACGGATAACCACTACCCGGGTATATTCCCATACATATATCTAAGTTAGCAAGTGACCCATCTCAATCATGAGGTAAACACAAGGTCAAAAGTCTCAGCTCAAACCATGATTTTCATTATCGAAACCGTAACTGCTGAAGAGCTCCGTCTTTGGAGTGTACAGTGGTCCTGTCACGACTCCGAGGTACTGCTCACTAACCTAAGACTGCTGAGGTACTCCTCCTGTCGAGTACTGCGGGTTTGCGGCCAACTACCGGGCGCTCCGTCCACTGAGGGTCTGTCGCCAAATACCGGTCGCTCCCACTAATAGCCTACAGAGGTACTCCTCCTGTCGAGTACCGTGGGTTTGCAGCCAACTACCGGGCGCTCCGTCCGCCGTGGGTCTGTCGCCAAATATCGGGCGCTCCTTCCACTGGGCTAGTCGACTCACTCCAAGTCGATTCGGTCAAGCAGTCGTCAGGTCTCAGCTGGCTACACGGTCTCCGTACTCCGCACGCTCGTCTCCGGGAGGGTCCGCTCCACGAGCTATTGGTCGATACTCCAAGTATCACAAAGTCCCACAAAGAAGTATCTCAAAGGACCGCCTCGTCATAGGGGTCTCAACGCAATAGACGGCGCGTCAATCAGACGCCCGATCTGTGAGTTATTAGCCTTTTCGTCCGAGGGGCCCGGTTGGTTTCGTGAGCGAACCAAACCAGGGCGTATCTCAACTATACCCCGAACTCTCATAGGGTAAACTCATAGGGACCGTTTCTCAACGCGATCACCAACGCCGCTGACGGTTCATCAAACGGACGTTCTGTCAGAAAGATATCAGCTTTTCCGTTCCAGGGGCCCGGTTGGATTTCGGTGCGATCCAACCCGGTCACTATCCATCTGCATCCAAAACTCGGGCGGAGGATGCCAAAAGTTCCGTATCGTCAACAGGAACTCAACGCAACAGACGGCGCATCAATCAGATGCCCGGTCTGAGAGTTATTGGCTTTTTCGTTCCACACTCACCTTGGGAAACTTCCCAGGAGGTCACCCATCCTGATCACTACTCTAGGCCAAACACGCTTAACTATGGAGTTTTAACCACGTAGGCTCCCGAAAATGAAGGTGCACCTTGAGTATGGTATACTGAAACGACCGTCTCGATCCAAGGATCGCGTTGCCGCTAACGACGAGTCGTTTGGAGGCCCATAGCCCAATATACGGGCATTTGACCAAACCGCTCGGTAACGGGGGTTTCGGGCCCGGGCCGTCCAGGCCTGAGACCCCCCGGATGGCCCGAACCTGGTCGTCCCGCCCCGGACGGGGTCGACCCGGCCCGGCACAGCCCGGCCCGGCCCGGCGCGGTCCGGCCCGGCGCGGCGCGGCCCGGCCCTGCCCGGCACGGCGTGGCCCGGCGCGGCGAACCAGCCCGACACGTCAGTTCGGCGCAAGGCAGCGCGCTGGGCGCACTGCCAGCTCGGCCGAAGGCCGAGCTTGCTGGAAACGGGGGGCCGCCTGCCCCCCCCCTTTGTGAAACCGCCCCCCCTCATAATGGGGGGCCAAATAACTGCCCGGGGGAATTAAATTCCCCCGGTTTCCACCAACCCGTCCGGCCCGACCTGGCCGGACGACTTCTTGTCAACAGGACCGACAAGGGCCGGTCCTCTTCCGTCTTCCAGCACCGGCGGCCCGGCTGGCCGCTGGTCATCACGATCCGCCGCGGCCCGGAACCGGCTGCGGCCTTCGTCATCCGGCGCGGTGCAACGGCACCGCGCCCCTCCGCCGCGGCCCCGCTCCGGCCGCGGCGTCTTCGGTTTCCTTCGACGCGGCGCGACGACGTCGCTTTCATGATAATTCTTTCCACGGCGCGGCGCGATGGTGCCGCACAATAATTTCCTTGTGATTCTCGCGTGGTACGACGACACCACGCTATCTCGTTTCATCCGCAAGAAACTTTCAATAACAAAGGAGGGGGTTTCGGCCGTGTTTGTGCGGTCCGGTCCCCCTCTCGTTATACAATAACACTTAAACGTTCATCCTCAAGTTTGTCATGCTAGAACCAAGAACGGAAAATAATTAAATAAGCAACAACAAACCCCTACCTCTCTTTTCGTTATGTGTTGACGAAGTCGCGGAAAGGCGGCGGCGATTCGTCGACATCGGAAAAGAGAATCCGTTGACGACGTCAGCGTTCTTCGTGAAAGGCGCTCCCTTCTTTATTCCGGAAGGAGTGGGAAGGAGGCATCCAAGAAGGGATCGACGTTGGAAACTTCACGTTCTTCTTTGGAAAAGGCATTCTTCGTCGAGAAGACGTTGTTCCATGTTTGGAGATGTCCTTCCTGTTCTTCGTCGAGGGTGGAATTCTCTTCAATCCTTCCATGACTCTATCACAAAGATTTAGCCAACCCCAAACAATAATACAACACACCTTATTATAGTGTTAGCTTAATGAATTAAAAATAATTCAAATTCATTAAGTTACATCCTTCATTAATGGGTGGAGAGGCTCCGAAATTAATGAAGGTGGAAGTGAAGAGTCACATTTAATTGGGGGGGGGGGTTCAAGGGAGTTAAGGAGTTTAAGGAGTTAGGAATTTTAGGGGTTTTGGCACATTAAGTGCAAGGGAGTTTAAAGGGGGTAGAAGAGAGTTAAGGGGAAGGTGAAGGGTTGGGGCTCGTGTGGGCCCCACCTCACCTTAATCCTCACTTGGTTAGTTAGGAACTTGTGATTCCACCCCAACTTCCACACTTAGGATATAACCACTTAAGAAGATAAATAAAATTTGTAACACAAATTTTATTTTTCATTACACTTAAACCACAACCTTAATAAACAACTGCTCCCAAGCAAACACAACTCCAGGAAAGGCATTCCTAAGCAAAAATCGGCGCTAAGGTTCCATCGGTGCCCTCGGAATTTGATTCCGGGCACCGGTTCAAAAGTTAGAAATTCCCGTTCGTTCGTTCACCGAACGTACCCGAGCCAAACTTCGGAAATTGATTCTGGGAACACCGGGCCTCAGAATCAGGCGCTGTCAGAAACTGTGTTCTTGTAAAATTCCAAAGTAAAGTAAGAAAAAAATTTCCTTGAAATTTCCGGGTCTTTACATTACTCCCACCTCAGGGCTTTACGTCCCCGTAAAGCTTCATCACAAACTAGGGTCACAAAAGCGGTACAGAGCACGCATTTGAGCCTTCCGCTCCCATGTGCTCACCTGGAGGTTCCCGTACTGTCAAAGGAAGTGCACCCAAGGAATCGATCATCCTCGTAGGATCTGCTCCTGTCTATCCTTGATCCCCACTGGAACCTCCGTGCATGTCGCTCTATCATTGACGTCCAACTCCCTGAGGTCGATGATGTGTGAAGGATCAAGCACGTATCTCCTCAATTGAGTTACGTGAAAGTCATCGTGCACCTGGTGCAACTGAGGGGGATGGGTCAAGCGATAAACCACCTCGCCTACCCTGCTGGGGACCTAGAAAGGTCTATTGAACCTCAGAGATCTCTTGCCTCCTCGGCTACATCTCCGTAAACCTCATCGAGGTGAGACCTGTATAAGAACGTGGTCGCCATCCTCAAACTCTAAAGGTCTCCCTTTTTAGGTTAGAACTGAAACTCAAAACTCCTACTGCCACGAGGGTAAGGTTGGCCGACCCAAGAATGATCGGCTACACCGTCCCATGCACGAGTTTATCTTGTGCTGCCCAGGGTTTCCTTTTCGCCGACCAAGGAAAACCCATCCCAACATTTGCCTAATACCGTCAATTTGAGTATGAACAGTGATTTCCAAATACATACTCAAACTAAAGTCATAAGGCCTCGACGCTGCCACCAAGAGGTCCTAACCGAGACTCTCGCCTCAAGGGTCAGATCACACCGTCGGCGTAAGTGTGACTATCGAGTCTCCTCCCAAAGGTATCTCCAGACGTGAGGGTCAAGTCAACGGCTTAACCGGAATCTCTAGGTCTGGGACTGGATTCATGGAAGGAAGGGATGATTCGTTTCGATTCCTGTGGCTACGGAAGCTAGTAGAAGATAAATTCCGCACTTCGAATCATCCTTAGAGCCCCTTTTTGGTCGCACTCCATTACCGCAAGCAGCTACCCTCTTTCCCTGCTCTCCAACTCCATGAGTCTAGCGGGGACTACAAAGGAGGGTGATGGTAACATGTTGAAATGTACACCACCATGAGCTGCTCTCCAAGATTTGCCTCCATGTCTGCTGCTCTGCAGATTCATCTGTCCTTAACATTTCCTCTTCTTGAAACATTTTACATGCCCAAGTCTCCGAGACTGGTGTCAGTTTCCTGCTTTCCAAGCTTCTAACATTCTCTGGCTGTATTCGATCAGCAATGAATTCTCAACCACAAAGGTTCCTTCTAGCACTCTAGCCTAAGTAGAAATGCATAGAGAAAAGATGCTGGCTCGGAAGCCCTTAAACATACCATGCTCAGAGGTCCGACCTCTATTGCACTGATTGAAATGCTTCCATCGAGTACCCGATATGTTCGGTACGCCTCGATGAATTCTCAGCTAGGCAGAAAACTCTAGCAATCGCCTCCAGCCACTGCTCTACTGTCTGGAAATCTGCCTCGCCTCATAACTTCTGAGGCCTCTACTGTTGGAACTCGTGCAATGCGCTCCGCCAGCGTGCACAGTTTGCTATTATAGCCGTTGGCATCTGCTGCCCAACAGGTGGTGATGTACTGGTACACCACCCGAGGGTGCCAACATAGTAAAAAGGGCCCTGCACCAGAGCCTCGTCGCTCGGTGAGCCGTCATCGAGTACTCTCTCGGAACTCCAACTGACTGTCTGCGTGGAGACATCCTGAACAGATGTGACACGGTCAACGTCTTATACCTGGTGAGCTGACCTGGTTTGAGCTGACTTTAAAACTTTGGAAACACACACGCAATCAGTGTTTTTGTGTACACAGTTGGAAATCAGTAGTCAGGGTCCTGGTGTACGGATACGTCGGCCGCCGCACCAACACTGGACTCCCGGAACTGAAAACCACACTCGGTACCCTTAAAACTATTGCTTCACAGAAAGAAACGTCAGAGTTATAAGTTCTGCGGTAGAACCGAACTCCTCTGATACCAATTTTTCACGACCCATCCTCGGGGCCCGTGCCGTGACTACCCCAAGTCCGCCTTCCATAGGCCAGGGGCTGGCGACTAGCACCAAAGGCGTAAAATCCCGATAACTGGGAAGGAATTGCCTTTATAAAAGAAAACAAGAACCACAGAGTACAAGTGGAAGAAGTAAACACTAAGTAAAAAACTGAGTACAACAATAAGTGTGGAAAGTAAAAAAGGGGCCGGAAATACAAGCCCAACTGTAAAGTACAACTCGAAAGGGAAAACAGCAACTGAAAAGTAAAGTTGCTACGCCGAGCTCTCCAATGGAAATCCCACCTGAAGGGTGGGTACAGATAGCTCCTCTGCTCCTCAGGTCCCACCGTCTGCTCCGAGTATGTCTCGCCCAGTGGTCCACCTCCGGGTACCGCCTCGTCATCACGTCCACCTCTGGGTACCGCCTCGTCGTGAGGTCCTCCTCCGGGTACCATATCTTCGTATAGTCCACCTCCAGGTACTGCCCAGTCCTCGAACACTCGGCTTCTGTCAGCACTGCCCGTCGTCTGCAACCAACACAACGAGGTGCGGGCATAGCCCGTGCAGGGGTGAGTATAACGATACTCAGTAGGGACCCCGAGACCCTCAAGGTCTCACTAAACCAACAAGGATAACCACAAAGAAGATCTCAACAGATAACCTCTACTTAGATATATGCCCATACATATACCTAAGTTATCAAGTAACCCATCTCAATCATGAGGAAACACAAGGATTGTGAAATCAACGGATAACCACTACCCGGGTATATGCCCATACATATACCTAAGTTAGCAAGTGACCCATCTCAATCATGAGGAAACACAAGGATTGTGAAATCAGCGGATAACCACTACCCGGGTATATGACCATACATATACCTAATTTAGCAAGTGACCCATCTCAATCATGAGGTAAACACAAGGTCAAAAGTCTCAGCTCAAACCAGGATTTTCATTATCGAAACCGTAACTGCTGAAGAGCTCCGTCTCTAGATTGTACAGTGGTCCTGTCACGACTCTGAGGTACTTCTCACTAACCTAAGACTGCTGAGGTACTCCTCCTGTCGAGTACTGCGGGTTTGCGGCCAACTACCGGGCACTCCGTCCGCTGAGGGTCTGTCGCCAAATACCGGGCGCCCCCACTAATAGCCTACAGAGGTACTCCTCCTGTCGAGTACCGCGGGTTTGCAGCCAACTACCGGGCGCTCCATCCGCCGTGGGTCTGTCACCAAATACCGGGCGCTCCTTCCACTGGGCTAGTTGACTCACTCCAAGTCGTGTCGGTCAAGCAGTCGTCAGGTCTCAGCCGGTTACACGGTCTCCGTACTCCGCACGCTCGTCTCCGGGAGGGTCCGCTCCACGAGCTACTGGTCGATACTCCAAGTATCACAAAGTCCCGAAAAGAAGTATCTCAAAGGACCGCCTCGTCATAGGGGTCTCAACGCAATAGACGGCGCGGCGATCAGACGCCCGGTCTGTGAGTTATTAGCCTTTTCGTCCCAGGGGCCCGGTTGGTTTCGTGAGCGAACCAAACCCGGCCGTATCACAACTATACCCCGAACTCTCATAGGGTAAACTCATAGGGACCGTTTCTCAACGCGATCACCAACGCCGCTGACGATTCTTCAAATGGATGTTCTGTCAGAAAGATATCAGCTTTTCCGTTCCAGGGGCCCGGTTGGATTTCGGTGCGATCCAACCCGGTCACTATCCATCTGCATACAAAACTCGGGCGGAGGATGCCAAAAGTTCCGTATCGTCAGTAGGAACTCAACGCAACAAACGGCGCGTCAATCGGACGCCCGGTCTGAGAGTTATTGGCTTTTTCGTTCCACACTCACCTTGGGAAACTTCCCAGGAGGTCACCCATCCTGATCACTACTCTAGGCCAAACACGCTTAACTATGGAGTTTTAACCACGTAGGCTCCCGAAAAGGAAGGTGCACCTTGAGTATAGTATACCGAAACGACCGTCTCGATCCAAGGATCGCGTTGCCGCTAACGACGAGTCGTTTGGATACCCGTAGCCCAAGATACGGGCATTTGACCAAACCACTCGGTAACGGGGGTTTTGGGCCCGGGCCGTCCAGGCCCGAGACCCCCCGGATGGCCCGAACCGGGTCGTCCCGCCCCGGACGGGGTCGACCCGGCCCGGCACAGCCCGGCCCGGCCCGGCGCGGCCCGGCCCGGCGCGGCGCGGCGAACCAGCCCGACGCGCCGGTTCGGCGCAAGGCAGCGCGCTGGGAGCGTTGCCAGCTTGGCTGAAGGCCGAGCTTGCTGGAAACGGGGGGCCGCCTACCCCCCCTTTGTGAAACCGGCCCCCCTCATAATGGGGGGCCAAATAACTGCCCGGGGGAATTAAATTCCCCCGGTTTCCACCAACCCTGCCGGCCCGACCTGGCCGGCCGGCTTCTTGTCAACAGGACCGGCAAGGGCCGGTCCTCTTCCGTCTTCCGGCACAAGCGGCCCGGCTGGCCGCCGGTCATCACGATCCACCGCGGCCCGGAACCGGCTGCGGCCTTCGTCATCCGGCGCGGTGCAACGGCACCGCGCCCCTCCGCCGCGGCCCCGCTCCGGCCGCGGCGTCTTCGGTTTCCTTCTACGCGGCGCGACGGCATCGCGATCATGATAATTCTTTCCACGTCGCGGCGCGACGGCGCCGCGCAATAATTTCCTTGTGATTCCCGCGTGGTGCGACGACACCACGCTATCTCGTTTCATCCGCAAGAAACATTCAAGAACAAAGGATGGGGTTTCGGCCGTGTTTGTGCGGTCCGGTCCCCCTCTCGTTAGACGATAACACTTAAACGTTCATCCTCAAGTTTGTCATGCTAGAACCAAGAACGGAAAATAATTAAATAAGCAACAACAAACCCCTACCTCGATTTTTGTTATGTGTTGACGAAGTCGCGGAAAGGCGGCGGCGACTCGTCGACATCGGAAAAGAGAAGCCGTTGACGACGTCGGCGTTCTTCGTGAAAGGCGCTCCCTTCTTTATTCCGGAAGAAGTGGGAAGGAGGCATCCAAGAAGGGATCGATGTTTGAAACTTCACGTTCTTCTTTGGAAAAGGCATTCTTCGTCGAGAAGACGTTGTTCCATGTTTGGAGATGTCCTTCGTGTTCTTCGTCGAGGGTAGAATTCTCTTCAATCCTTCCATGACTCTATCACAAAGATTTAGCCAACCCCAAACAATAAAACAACACACCTTATTATATTGTTAGCTTAATGAATTCAAAATAATTCAAATTCATTAAGTTACATCCTTCATTAATGGGTGGAGAGGCTCCAAAATTAACGAAGGTGGAAGTGAAGAGTCGCATTTAATTGGGGGGGGGGGGGGTTTCAAGGGAGTTAAGGAGTTTAAGGAGTTAGGAATTTGAAAGGTTTTGGCACATTAAGTGCAAGGGAGTTTAAAGGGGGTAGAATAGAGTTAAGGGGAAGGTGAAGGGTTGGGGCTCGTGTGGGCCCCACCTCACCTTAATCCTCACTTGGTTAGTTAGGAACTTGTGATTCCACCCCAACTTCCACACTTAGGATATAACCACTTAAGAAGATAAATAATATTTGTAACACAAATTTTATTTTTCTTTACACTTAAACCACAACCTTAATAAACAACTGCTCCCAAGCAAATGCAACTCCAGGAAAGGCATTCCTAAGCAAAAACCAGCGCTACGGTTACATCGGTGCCCGCGGAATTTGATTCTGGGCACCAGTTCAAAAGTTAGAAATTCCCGCTCGTTCGTTCACTGAACGTACCCGAGCCAAACTACGGAAATTGATTCTGGGCACACCGGGCCTCGGAATCAGGCGCTGTCAGAAACTGTGTTCTTGTAAAATTCAAAGAAAATAAGAAAAATATTTCCTTGAAATTTCAGGGTCTTTACGCAGTGATTCTTATTTTTCAATCAATTATCCATTTTCATTACTAATTAAATACAATAGTTATAATAGTAAAATTATACACCAAGGGTATAGTTTGCAATGGTCATATTGAACAACCGTCATATTGACCAATGGTCATATTTGAAAAACAGTCATATAATGGTCAAATACCAATGGTCACATTTCCCTTTATACCTTATAAATTTCTCTTCATTATTTCACTCTAAATTAACTACAATTTATCATAAGGCTATATTTTCATTTTCATAAAATATTGATTGGTTTAATAATTTTTTGTTTCATTTCTATATAATTTTTAGTGGGGTGATGATTCTAGCAGATTGGGGTGATCCATGATTTCCCATTTTATCTATTCTATTATATATTTTCTGTCTAGTTGTAATGTTTGGAATTTTAATCAGTTTCATAGCTGAATAATGTAATGATCATTCCTAATGAGATACAATTTTATTGTATTATAATTAATTTTTATTTGTATAATATTATATAATATGTAACAAAATTTTATTCAAGAAAAAAACACATTTAAAAAAATTTTGGGTTGTTACATTCTTCCCCCCTTAAGAAATGTCATCCAAAAATTTTCAGTTCATTTTCTCAGTTGAGAAAAGGTGAGGGTGCTTTTGCCTTATTTTCTTCTCTGGTTCCCATATCACTTCTCTGTATTTATTGTTCCTCCACAACAATTTGACGAGGTGTGTAGTCTTGTTGCATAAAAACCTGTTTCTAGGATCCATTATCTCTATCGATTGTTCGTCACATGAAAGGTCATGTTATAGTAGTACAATCCTTAGATTCAGTACATTTGAGGGATCATTTATGTAATTCCTCATGAGAGATACATAGAATACATCATAAACTTGAGCAAGATTTTGTGGAAGTGCTAGTTTCTATGATACTTATCTTATATGATCAATGATTTCAAAGGGGATAATGTGCCTAAGTCTAAGATTCTATTTATTTCGAAATCACATGACTCTATTACATAGTGAAATCTAAAAGGAAATTTTTTCCCTAACATCAAACTCTATGTCCCTTCAACCATTTTTTTTCAAATCTCTTCTTCTATCTCTGAGAATCTTTTATATGTTTTTTGATGGAATATTCCTTTTCTTATATCTCTTGCACAATATTTGTTCCAAATAAATTCCTACACCCCAAATTCATCTAAAAAAGTATGATTTATACATCGTTTCACATGTAGATCTTAATATATTTCCATTTAAAAACTTTATTAGAAGTTGATTTTTTATGAGAAATAAATTAATGGGAGTTGCTGATCTTATCTACATTTAAATTTCATTTAGAATGCTCTCAGTATGCCCTCATGTGTCTGAATAGTCCTTTTAGATTGGTTATTAGTTTGGGTCTGATAAGCCATACTAAAATTCAATTCTTTATTCAGAGCATGTTGAAAAATTCTCCTAAAGTTAGAGGTGAAACTTGGACCACGATCAGAAATAAATTAATGTGAAACCCCATACAGCCTCACAACTTCCTTCATTTATATCTTGGAATGTTAGTTAAGATATAAATATTCCCAAATACTAATGAAATGGATATCCTTGGTGAGTCGATCCACTATAACCCATATCGTATTATTTTTATTGGATGTTCTTTGGAGACTAGTGACACAGTCAATAATGATATTGTGGCACTTCCATGTCAGTATAGGTAGTGGTTGCAATACCTATTTTGGAATTTTTCACTCTGTCTTCACTTTTTGACACTCCAAGCACCTTTCAGTATATTCAGCAATCTCCATTTTCAAATTATCCAACCAATAATGATCATGAAGGGCCCAATAAAATTTAGTTCTTCTAGGATGTATAGAGAATGTTGAACTATGAGATTCATCCATATAATCCTTATTTATCTATAGGATAAATGGCACACATATCCTTCTATGAAAATTTAAATACACATTCTTGATCAATATTAATATTAGGAAACTTTTTATTCTTCACATCCTTCATCTTCTTTTGTAACAAAGGATCTTCTATTTGATATTTCTTGTTCTTATCTAGTAATGATGGTTTAGAAATCATTTGGGACAGTTTTGATGGTGTCCCTTCCTTTATTATTACCATGTATTACATTAATAGGTACTTGATCAATGGATATCCTTGAATCCTCATCAATTTTATCTCAACAGAGTCTTTCCTACTTAATGCATTAGTGACTTTGTTTTCCCTTCTGCGATGATAATGAATTGAATAGTCATAGTTTTTAAGAAGATCCTACTATATCCTTTGTCTCGTGTTCAATTAATTTTTTTATAATATACTTGAAACATTGGTGGACTGTGTATATATCACATTTATCCCCTTAAATATAATTCCTCCATATTTTCAAATAAAAAAAAACTACTTCTAACATTAGGTCATGTGTAGGATAATTATTTTTAGGAGGGTCTAACTATCAAGAGTCATAGGAAATCACTCATCATTTTCCATAAGGATACACCCAATCCATTTTAGAGATGCATATCTATAAATAAAAAAATCCTTCTCCCATATTGGGTAGATTTAACCTAGGTGCAGAAACCAATATCTTCTTTAGTTCTTTGAATAATTATTCAAACTCCTTTGTCTAGATGAACATATCCCTATTTAGAGTCAATATTGTTAGTGGATTATAAAGTCCTGAAATGTTTTTCAAAAACGTTCGATAATATCCTTCTAAACCCAAGAAACTACGAATCTCAGTTATAATGATAGGATGAGGCCACTCCTCTATAGCCTTTGTCTTTATATGGTCAACTGATATTCCCTCATTGTTTATAATGTGCCCCAAGAATGAAATTTGTTGTTACTAGAATTCACATTTTCTAAATTTTCCAAATAGCTTCTCCTTCCCTACATTTCTCGATATAAAAATTATATTATCTTCATGCTCCTCATGAATTTTGAAATATATCATAATATCATCAATATAAAATACTACAAATTTATCACGGTAGTCCTTAAAGACTCTATGTATCAACTATATAAATATAGAGGTAGAATTAGTCAAGATGAATGGAATAAGAACAAACACATAATGCCTATATCATGTTCATAAGGCAGTCATTATAATGTATTCTTTCTCCACCATCAATTGATGTTACCCAGATCAGAGGTTAATCTTGGAGAAGAATTGAGCCTCATTAAGCTGATCAAATAAATCATCAATCCGTGGGAGATTGTATTTGTTCTTCATTGTGATCTAGTTAATTTCTCTATAACCAATGCATAGATTCATTGATCCATCCGTATTCTCTACAAAGAGGATAGATTCTCCCCAATTAGAGACACATTTTTAGATAAATACCTTCTCTATAAAATCATGAAGTTGTTTTTGTAGTTTCTATAACTCCACATTTTTCATTCTATATGAGGTCGTAGATATTGGATTGGATCCAGGTATCTATTCAATGGAGAACTCTACCTCTCTTTCTGGGGGAGGACTAGGTAAATCTTTAGGAAATACAACAATGTATTACAGAACAATGGGGACATTCTCTATCTTTATACGGTCATTTCCTTCTCCCTCTTCACTGGTCATTTCTATAAATAAGGTTATGGGTGGTTCTTCAAGAAAAATATTAGGCTAGTATATCAATCCTTTGAAAATAATTGTAGGTTTATCATTCAAGACTACCAAAATTTCATTTCTCATGAAATTTATCTATTTATTATACTTTGAGAGCCAATCCATCCCTAGTATAGTGTCAAATTCTACCAGGGTAAGGACTAATAGATTTGTGATGAGATTGTACACGCCAATGTTTGTAATATACTTTCTATACAGTATTGATTCTAGGATAATTCCTCCAGTAGTATTTATTGATATCTATAATTCTAGTATTTCATGGATTGATTCAATATTCTTTGCAATCATGGATGAAATAAGGGAATTTGAAGAACCAAAATCAAATAATATACATTATATCTCTGAGAGCACGATGAGTGTACCTACCACCACATCATTCAAAGACTCCACATCAACCATTTTGATAGAAAATGATTTAACCTGCTTAATTACCCTATGTTATAGATGATGGTGGTTTCCCAATATTATCTTTTTATTTGTTCATTAATTGTAAAAGATCTCAAGTTATCCACAATTGAAGCATTGATTTTCTGGCTGGGCCTTCACTATATTACCTTTAACGTTAGTGTTGAGAAGTTGAGGCTTCACTACAACAAGATAGTTTCAAGATATATGCCCATATCTTCTACTTTTTTAGATATTTACACTCCCAACCAAGATATTCCTCGAATTCGTATTCACACATTTTTTTCATGTGGGAATTTGAACTTTATTTCCTCCTCTTCCACGATTAAAAGTATTCCCTAAGTTTGGCTTCATGTCACACTTCTTTTCATTTGATCTATGTGGTCCCTACATCTCTTCCACCTAAAATTAAACCTTAATATCACTCCACACTATCTCCTCATAGATTTAATAGAATTTGTTTACTATATTCCTCTATGTATGTGGTCTCAGTCCAGTGAATAATCTATCAATGTTTCCATTGTTATCTATATAAAAATCTAGAGGTATATCAAGAAATTATATTAGAGACTCTCTCATAGCTTCCAATTTATTCTTCTTCCTTCTACTTCAATTATATGAAATAATTCTTTATTTTTACTTATCTAATGGGGAAAATATTTATTGAAAAAGATTCTCCTAAACTGTTCTCACTCCATATAATCAACCTCCCTTCCTAGATTTGTGTTTTTAATAAGTGTCTGCCACTGATCAGCTTGTCCTTCAAAGCATTATACTAGAAAGGTGAATTTCTCTTATTCTTTAAAATTATGTATAGAAATGATCTCATCTATATAAATTCTCCATTTTTAGGAATAAAAGGTTAGTAGATCAACTAAAAGAATGTTTTCATTGACCCATAAAGGATAGAATAGAAATTTTTTCCCATCGAGGTGAATTTGGTCTCTCGACTTGATTCAAGTTATTGTTTATAATTTGAGTAATTTGATTCATCAACCTCATAAGGTTTTCCATTCTATCTTCCATTAGAACACGATCATCATATCATCCATTAGACTCATCATTTACATGGTTCCTACTATTTCCTATAATTTTTCTAAAAGAATAAAACCCTTGTGAGAAACGTGTTACTTTTATAGATATTGTAATTCTAAAATAATTTTTATGATATAAAATTCATGCTTAAATATTTTATTAATATCCTCTAGTAAAAATTAAATTTTCTATAAATACTTCATAAAGGATTATGAAAATATTGTGATTATCCAAATAGTAATGTCAATCTAGGAGTGCAGAAACACCTTTTTTATTCACCAGTTCCCATTTGATTCCATATCAGAGTAGTGTTTTTGGGTCTTACCCCTAGGTACATATGTTCTAGAGACACATCCACTTATAGTGTCTAGAGAGGGATGTATTTTTCTGGAAAAAACATACCTAATACTTACCAAAATACAATGATGTTTTCTTATATATAGACTTGTCCATGGTTTTATTCCAAAAAATTCATGTCATAATATCCAAAAATAATTAAACAATCATTTGATACCAATTAAGGAATTATACCTTTTATTGTATAACGTATTATTACATAGTACAATCATAGGTTCTTTTAATGTTTAGTTTCTTGGAAATAATGTACATAATGTATGAAATTATAAAACAATATTCTAAATCCAGTAGAAACAAAACTTCCCAAAGTTAAATTTAATTCATCTCATAACATGGGGTTAGACATAAAATTAAAGGGGTGAGCATGAGGCCCAGTAAGGGAATAATAAAGTGAAACATTTAACATGATATCATGTGAAATATCAATAAGAATGTAATCCATAACAATATTGATTGAACAATAGATCATGAGGCATATAATAAGAAAATGAACATGGACCATAACATAGAAATTTTACTACAACATTTAAATGATACATTCAAAATCATATAACTATAGTTTTTTACCAAGGTGTCATAAATGAAAATTAACATGGCTATTCACAAAGGTATCAGAAAACATGTCATCTATAGAGATTAAATTCTATACCTGATGCATTGGAGTGCTATCAAGGAAGACCCTTAATATGTATTAATTTTGTGTGAGCTACATTGATAATAATAAATCATTTCATTAAAAACCTGTAGATAATAATGAATGGATTTTTTATAAAAAAGCGTGGCATATAAAAGTTTTTAAAGACATGATCATTATGTCATTTTAACCTATGAAAGGAATTGTGAGTTTCATATATGTTAATACCCTGATAAAAAATTAATTATTACATATTCTTTAATAATAAATTATAATAAATATGTATAGTTATTCAAATAAAAATGAAAAGATAATTTCTCATGTAAAAGAGGGAAATTTGATAATTAGATTCGAAGACTTGATGGGTATAAAACATTATTTTAGAAAAGGGTAAAATGAGATGGGATAAGTGTCTCTCATTCATAAAATAATATTATTATAGTAATGGAATAATAGAATGTGAAAAAATGACCTTATTTTGGAAATCGGACGAAATACCACATAAAAAAGGGAACTTGAATGGAAAAAATAAGTGAATATTTTCCTTACCTTGAAGAGTTACTAATAAAGCTTAATGATTGGGACCATGGGGGATTTATGGAATCATTAGGGGACTCCATGAGAGGAAATATCACCATAAACTCTTGGTTGATGGTTTTGGAGTGAATTGTAATGGTGTAACATCCTGGTTCCGAAAGCCACCCAGAGGCACCTCGTACTCGGTTGGTCACATTGCCTTAAACGCATTTCCCCGAATGCCAGAGGTTTCCAAACAGAAGCGAGGGCCTTGGATTTGATTGTGGGATAAAATGACCTCATTGGCCCAGTATACAGTGGACGTAAACAAATACATAAAAAAGCAAAAGCAGTAATAATATCATACAAAAATAAACAGTGGAAGACTGATAGAATAAACTAGAGCACATATATAAAATAATTAATGATACTTATGTCTAGGAAAGTAGTGAAACGAAGCAGAATGCTGAAATGAAGTACTAGACCATGTAAAAAAGAAAAAAAATAATCAGCTCTATAGCATCACAAGCCTAACATTGGTCTCATGCTCTCCAACTCCATAGCATGTCAAGTACCTGAAGTAGAAGGGAACGTTCCCTTGTCTATACCTACAACAATATAATCTGTTTGGGCCCAAAACATGGCCCAAATAGGGTTTGAGAAAAATCCCAGTAGGAAACCACCACCATATCTATGCCTAACAGTCATTGAATATATGGTAGGTAAAAGTGCAGAAAGTAGTAAACAAGGAAGTACTCAATAGTAACAATCCATAGTTTCAAATATCATGCAACGACTAACTAAAGAAGATATTCTCAAATAGGTAACCCTCTAGGATGTACTCACAGCCTATCCCCTCTGGTCATACCTTATTGATACATGAAACCCTCTAGGAAGCACACACAGTCTCACCCCTCTAGTTCACGTAAAGTATAGACTCTCTAAGGAATCACTCACCGTCAATTCCCCCAATAGTCTCGTATCGGTACTAAAAGTGCACTGGGGAAGAACTCAATGTCTCATTCCCCCTTTATCCTATGATGAGGAACTACATACTCTCTGAGGAAGCACATTACATCAATTCCCCCTGGGGTCTTGCATCGTAATATTATAAAAGACACCTTGGAGAAGCCCTTACGTCCATTCTCCCCATGGTCTACTACAATATGTTCTCATGGACCTGTGTAAAATCAACAAGTATAGCATCGCATATCAGCCAATGTAAACCTCTAGAACTACTTGGAAATAATTCTACAACATATCAACATGTCAGGACAACCGTCACGCCATCCTACTACTAGGCATGGGAAAGTAAACAGCATCCTAACAGGAAAACTAGACCCAAAGGTCTAATAGGAAAAACATGCAGGGGCAACACATCCAAAGCACGTCAATTCACCATATTCACAACCAAATATCATCTACTCAGGCGTACAAGCATAGCAGACAAACAATAAGGCTAAAACGATAAACCTTCATTACCCTGTTAATGGGTATTGGGAAAATTTTCACATAAAGCTCAAATAATTACAATAGAAAGGCACAAACCACCTACCTCGATCTTAGGAGATCTGTATATGTGAACATGGAGGCGCGAATCTCTCTAGAACTCCGAATATCTACAAAAACACCTAAATTGATCAACAAATGATAACTTGGGAAAGAAGTGGAATCATGAAACGAATCTCAAGAATAATAGAGAACATACTGTGGCGATCCTAACACAATCGATGGAGGTCAAATTGGAGATCGAATGGAGGCTCGGGGGCTCAGAGAAGGATTGCAGCTGTACGGGTTCACTCGAAGGAAGAAAACCTAAAAGAAGATGGTTTTGGAAATTATACATGACCCCATTGCATTTAATGAAAAAATAAAGTACAAGGCGTGTACATTTGAAGTACATGGAGTGTACACGTCATTTCCATACACCACTTTAGGCATCCTCCAAATCATTCCCACATAGTCGTGTGCATGGCCGCTACATGGCCAACACCCGGCTACCTGCGGAAACTGAGTACATGGGATATACTCAGAAAGTACATGGCGTGTACTTAGAAAATATCCATAATTTCATCTTTTTCTTAAAAACAACTAGAAAAAGAAAAACATATGTGAAAAGAAGATCCGGGTTATTACAAACATTCCCCCTTAAATAAATTATTCCTCGAATTTCCCTAGCATGGAGTAGAAGAAGAAAAACCATGAACAAGTCCGACCACTATACTCATACATCAGGCTCCCTCTCCTAAGTCTCAACTTGTACTCACTCATGCTTCCATAACAGTCATACTAGAGGAATATACTAGACATAGAGAATCGTTGTACTGCGTTCGATAATACGGATATGATACTCCTCTAAAGATTCTTCCACTTCTAACTCAACCTCTTCGGGATGGAAAACATGAGATAAGACTGAAAAGTAACGTCAAAGCTGAGAAACGTGGAAGATTTTGGGCATAGGTCAGTACCTATGAGGAAACTACAACTGATAGGAAATCGGTCCAACTCTCTCTGACACCTAAAATGGTCTGATATAGCTCGGAGAAAGCTTACCACATCTCTTTATCCTTCTATGCCCCAACCTCTATGTGACACGTAGAAAAACTAGATCCCCGACCTCGAACTCCAGAGGTCGTCTCCACTGATTAGCATAAGACTTTTGTGGAGACTACACAGTATTCATTCTCTTTTGAATCAACTATATCTCCTCTGTGGTCTCCTAAACAAGATGAGGTATCAGCATAGCTACCTCTCCTGCTTCCAGCTAATATAAGGGTGATCAGCATGGCCTACCGTACAAATCCTAATAAGGTATAATCAGAATAGTAGTTTGAAAACTATTATTGTTGTAAAACTCCACAAAAGTTATGTACTTCTCCCTATAACCTCCAAAATACAGGATGCATGCTCGGAGAATGTCCTCAAAACCTGGATCGTATGCTTGGACAGGCCATCTATCTGAGGATTGTAAGTTGTACCCAAAAGTACTTGTATTCCCAATGCCATCTGAAGCCCCTTCCAGACTCAAGAAGTAAAATAAGAACCTATATCTGAAACAATGGAGTGTGGAACTCCATTTAAGTGCAAAATCTCACAGATGTGAAACCTTCCCAGCTCATCACCCTGAATGTATCCTTGACTGACAGGAAGTGAGCGACCTTCATAAGTCTGTAAATGACAACACATACTGCATCATTCCCTCGAGGCGACCTTGGAAACCCTATTACGAAATCCATTACGACATCATTCGACTTCACCCGGGAATGGGTAAAAGAAGAAAAAGCCATGCTGGTCACTGAAGCTCCGCATTCACCTACTTTCAGGTGAAACACTTCATGATAAAACCCACAACATCTCTCTTCATACCAGGCCACCAATAATGACGGTGTAGATCGTGATACATCTTAGTGATGCTAGGATGAACTACCCAAACTGAGGAATGAGAGTTCTGCATCAGTTCCTCATGTATGACTGCTAGAACCCATATGTTCCCATGGAAACGCAAGATCTCATCCTCACCTATGGTCCATCCAGGAATAGGGTCCTCTCCTGACACACAATCCCATAGCACTAGGCCTTCAGAATCTGATAGCTACCTCATTCGTACTCGATCAATAATGATAGAGGTAACAGCTACAGAAGAAAGGAAAGTCTGCCCCTGTCTATCATGAACCTAAAAAATGCATCGACAAGAATAGATCCATAAGATTCCACTCACTACTGGCCTCTTGAACTGCTTGTATCTGACTCCTCATGATCAACGCATCAGCCAATACATTTCATTTTCTAGGTGTGTAGGAAAGCTCAATGTCAAAATACTGATGGTACTCAACCCACCTTCGCTGTCTCAAATTAAGATCATGTTGAGTGAAGATGTACTTGAGACTTTTGTGGGCAGTGAAAACCACAAAATTCTCTCCCAGAAAATAATGTCTCTAACAGCATAATCCATGAACAACTCCCTCCAACTCGAGATCGTGTGTAGGGTAGTTTCTCTCACGTGTCCTCAATTACTAAAACACATACACATTGACTCCTTCCCCCCATATAATCACACCTCATAACCCGATACCTGAATCATCATAATACATAGTATATATTTTCCCAGCCTCTGGAAATACTTGTATCGGTGCTAAAGTTAACCTCCCTTTCAGCTCCTGAAAGGCTGACTCACAAGAATCTGACCACAAGAACTTTGCACCCTTCTATGTTAGACTCTTCAGTGGTGCTACTATGTACAAAAAGACTTGTATGAGACATCTGTAGTATCCAGACAACCCTAGAAAACTCTGCACCTCAAAGACATTCTTCGACTGCCCCATGGAAACCACTGATCGCACTTTCTCTAGGTCGACTGATACACTTGTTTTAGAGATAACATGACCCAAGAAGTGAATATGATCCATCCAAAAGTGTCATTTTTAGAGATTATCATATAACAGTTTCTTTATCAGTGTACTCAGAACAATCTCAAGATGTGTGGCGTGGTTGAGTGTAGTGTGAGAGTACACCACGATATAATTCATCAAGAAAACCATGAAAGAATCCAAGTGTGGATGGATCACTTGGTTCATCAGTGCCATTGAAACTGTTTGTGCGTTCGTGAGACCGAATAGCAAAACCATATACTTGTACAGGACATACCTGTTTCAGAAGCCTGTAAAAGGTATATTAGATTGTCTACCACGCAACTAATGGTAACCGGACCTCATGTCAATCTTCGAGAACACCCGGGCTCCTCGAAGTTGATCAAAGGGGTCAAAAATCCTAAGCAAGGGATATCGGTTCTTGACCGTCAACTGGTTCAACATTCGATAATCCACATAATGTCTAAGGGTACCGTCTACCATTTCGAAAATAGGAAAAGTAAACCCCAAGGAGAAGTACTGGGTCAGATGAAACTAGTTTTTACAACTCCTTGAACTGCTTCTTGAGCTCCTGTAACTCTGGTGTAGCCATCCTATAAGGAGGAATGGACACTGTTGTCTCTCCTGGAATGAGATTAATAAGAAAGTACACCTATTTCTCTAGAGGAAAACCGGAAAATCCCTCTGGAAAAACATCCCTGAAATGATCCACCACTAGATGAAAATGTAACTATGATTTCCCTTGATCATCTAGATATAGACTAGAAACCTGGACTATAACTCCTCCTAACACATGATGCTCTCGTCCTACTGTGCTAACTTAGAATCCCATTTTCCCTCATCAAGAAAAGATCCACCCTCTGGTGATACGAAACTCACCCAGGGAGATAATAGTAAATGAATTCCTAGAAGGGAAATAGCCAGTCCATTCCGAATATGACATCATAGCATGTCATCTATAGGACATAGAGATCCCATAAGAAGTGACACCCTCCAACCTCCAGAGGTAACTCCTTAAACTGACTTACATTAGCCATCTAGTCTCCATTGGAGTGTCTAACATCAAGATATCAGCCGAATAAAAGATATAGATCCAAAGTCTCTCCAGCACACCAATAGATATAAAGATATGGGAACCCCCTATATCAAAAAGAGATGAAGATAAAACTGAGGAAAATAGGATCATACCTTGAACTGTAGAAGGTCCGAGATCCATCTCATGTTGGGTCTGATCCACTACAATGGTCTGCCCTGCTCCATGTCCCTGTGACCATCCCTGACCACTCTGAGCTGATCCACTCTATTTTTGCTGAATGTCTGGCAACAGACCACCACGACCATGACCTCTGCCTCAGCCTAGACAACTGGAAGTACTCCAGTTCCCAAACTGGTGAGAAAATGGTGGTGTTTCTTCTGAATGTGGAGTCATAAAAGAACCTCTATCACCATCTTCTGGTGAGAAAACCTAACAGAAACGCTGAAGGTGTCCCTTCTTGCTGCAAGATCGGCACTCCTCTAGGTCTCTCTAGCACTGCGGGCTTATATCCCCACTCATCCTACACTGTTATCATACCACATGGATACTGAAAGATGTGTCTCGCCACCTTGGATCACTGCATAATGACTCCCTGTAGTGTTTACTTTTGCTAGTAAGAGGGATTCTAACTCTAGATGTCGAGAAGCACTGGATCACATCTCTGGAATCACTCATATTGCACTCCACGATCAGTGCATGGTTGATGATAAAATTGATGTAAGTCAACCTGAAGATGTTCACCTAGGAAGGAATGTCATTCATGAGACCATACTCAAACTTCCTCTCTAGGAAAAACCCATCTCCCCCTAAAGTGCTGAAGCTCAGTGAAGCGTGAGGAATACTCCATGACAGAAAGGGTTCCCTACTACATACTCAAAAACTCATGGGCTCGATCGGCCCTTAGGGTATCCAGATAGAAGTAATCATAGATGACTCGCTGAAACTCATCCCACGCCATTACCTGTTGCCCTCCCGCCTAAGAGATTACATCCCAACACCTCTTAGCAGAGTCCCAAAGCATATAAGTAGCAAGCTTGAGCTTCCTCTCGGGAGGCATCTCCAGATTCTCAAATATAGTCAGCAAGGATTCTATCCATGACCCTGCAGCCTAAGGTCCACCTTCGCCTGATAAATTGAGAGGATGCTGCTGCTGGAAAACCCGCGTCAAATCTGCAATCAACAGGGAAGGAAGTGGTGCTCCCTGAAAGGTCTGCATCATCCTCATGAATCCTTCCAAGAACTGTGCCTCAGTACCGGTATCAAGTATAATTACTGGTGAAAAAACTTTCACAACAGGAGGATTTGTGGGAAGTCCCTAATGAACCGTATCCAGCATCTGATCACAGCCATGTAACTGTCGGAGAACCACAGGACATCTCGGTGGCATGACTCTCCAAGGACAAACAAAAACATTCAATCAATATTTTCAAGTAATGAAAAAATAGAATCATAAGAAGGGAACATGAGAAATAATACGATCAAGTTTTACAAAACATGACTACACGGTGTGTATAAACACTACAAAACATATTACCTTAAGTCATTCACATGGGTGTGTACTTTTTCCAAACTAGGTCATGTATCACCCCAAACACGCGACATGTTGTCTTAAAACATGGCATGTACCTGAATCCTCTTCCCCTTCAATATTCCTTCAACATGGTTAATCCACACAAGTCTCCTAAGACCATACTACACGGTGTGTTTAAGGGAAACACAGCGTGAACTAGAAGAGCTTCACCTGGCCCGTGTTGTTGGTGATAGAGCCAGATACAAGGCTCACAATACACAACATGTTCTAAGTGGAAACAATGTGTATAAGAAGATACTCCTCTGACCTGTGTTGTTAGCTAAACGGTCGGGTTTCTAGGATTACTCTACATGGCATGTTCAATCCCGACACGGCATGTGTAGCTTAAGCTTTATCTGTATGTGTTGTTAGTTACACGGGAAGACACTAGGTCAACACCACACGACATGCACAACTGGTACATGGCGTGTTCCCACACGATTTTCCTTATCCCATGTCTCTGCCCACAAGGCCTACAACACCGTCAGAGACTACACAGCGTTTACTTAAGAAAAACAGTTTCTACCTGAATAGAAGATCACATGGTATGTAGTCAACACTATACGGCATGTATTCTAGGTTTTTCCAAACATTAAGCCCCATAAAATACTCCAGAGCCCAGAAAAACACTGAAATAGAAATTAAAGTTCCAAATTCTGATCCGCGAGGGACCATAATCCTTGAAAATCAAAGCTTGGAATCTATAAATGTTATGAAAAAGGTAAACCAGGCAATGATACACCAATTTCTGGTCCATTAGGGCGCATAACTCCTCAAGAACCAAAGTTCAACATTCATTAAAAAAAACCAAACACAATCAATGCTCTAACATGAAGTAGGTATTTTATCAAATCATATATCAAAAAAACATGCATATTCTACCCAACATCTATCACAACAACATGAAATCGCTAATGCATCCTAAATGGCATGGAAAGAATGCATGACATGTGATTTCTACCAAGTTCCTATAAGATACATGAGATGGCATACCATCATATCATCAGGTTGTGACAAATGTAGAACCTGAAAAACATCAACCGTAATATAAAAAACATTTGAGTCACCCAACGGTGAAAAGAAAATCAACCATAAAATTGCAAAACCAAAAAATTGCAATAAACGAGGTAGATTGGCTTTTCCCTATTCACTAGTTAGCTAATACCATGGACATCTTATTACCATGTATCTATACATTTCTATCCCAGGCTAAAGGATCTAAACAGTAAGTCCAAAAAAATCATCTCATACTAATTTGTAACGTCTTGGTTCCGGAAGCCACCCATAGGCACCCCGTACCCGGTTGGTCACATGGCCTCAACTGTATTACCCAAACGGCCCGAGGCTGCCGACTAGCAGCGAGGGACTTGGGTGGGATAATGGGGAAATTGTGACCTCATGGGCAGAGTACACAATGGAAGTAATCAAATACATAAAAAACTAGAAGCAGTAATAATATCAAACAAAAATAAATAATGGAAGACTGGTAGGATAAACTGGAGCGCATATATAAAATGAAGCATGATACATATGTCTAGGAAAGAAGATAAAAAAATCAGAGTGATGAAATAAAATACTAAAAAAATTAAAAAAGAAAAATAATAATCAACTCCATAGAATAACAGGCCTATTATTGGTCTCCTGCTCTCCAGCTCCACAGCATGTCATGTACCTGAAGAAGAAGGGCACATTCCCTTATCTATACATGCAGCAATATTATCTGTTTGGGCCCAGAATCATGTCCCAAACAGGGTGTGAGACGAATCCCAGTAGGAAACCACCACGAGATCTGTTTCTAATAGTTAGTGAATATATGGTAGGTAAAAGTGTAGAAAGCAGTAAACAAGGAAGTACTCAACAACAAAAATCCACAGTTTGAAATATCATGCAACATCTAACTAAAGTAGATAATCATAAATAGTTAACCCTCTGGGAAGTACTCACAACCTATACTCTCTAATCCTACCTAAAAGATACAATCTATCATTTGGGAAGCACACACAGTATCACCCCTTTTGTTCAGCTATGATATAGAATCTCTAAGGAAGCACTCAACGTCAATTCCCCCTATAGTCTTGTATCATTACTAAAGGTGCTCTGGGGAATCTCTCAATGTATCATTCCCCCAGTGAACCATGTCAAGGAACTATAGACTCTTTGAGGAATCACTCAACATCTATTACACTTTAGGTCTCATATCTTTGTATTATAAAAGTCACTTTGGAGAAGCCCTTACGAACATTATCCCTATGGTCTACTACACTAGGTACTCATGGCCCTGTGTAAATCAACAAGTATAGCATCGCATATCGGCCAAGGTAAACCTCAAGAACTACTTGTCTAGCAGTCTACAACATATCAGCATGTCAGAACAACAGTCATGCTATCCTACAATTAGGCATGGGAAAGTAAACAGCAGCCTAATAGGCAAACTAGACCCAAATGTCAAAACTGGAAAAACATGCATGTTAAACACATACAAAGCAAATAAATTCACCATATTCACAATAAAATATCATCTACTCAGGAATACAAGAATAGAAAGAAAATAATAGGGCTAAACCGGTAAACGCGTAATACCCCGTTCATGGGTATTGGGCAAAAGTTTCCATAAAACTTAAAGACTATCAACAGAAAGGCACAAACAACCTACCTCAACGTTAGGAGATCACTATATGTGAACCTCGAGGCTTGAATCACCATATAACACTGAATATCTTCAAAAACATCTAAAATGTTCAACAGAAGATAACTTGGGAATGAATTGGAATCATGAAACGAAGCTCAAGCAGAAGAGAGAGCTTACTGAGGTGATCCCAATGCAATCAACGACGGTCTAATAAGAGATCAAACGGAGGTTCGAGGGATCGGAGAAGGATCTCAGTCATACGAGTTCTCTCTAATGAAGAAAACCTATAAGAATATGGTTCTGGCAATTAGATGTGACCCCAATATGTTTAATGAAAAAAAGAGAAATTACATGGCATGTACTTTTGAAGTACATAGCTTGTACGAGCTGTTTCTGTACTCCGCTTTAGGAGGCCTCCAAGTCACCCCCACATGGCTGTATGCATGGTCGCTACACATCCATCGCCCATCTACCTACAGTAACCGAGTACATGGCGTGTACTCAGAAAGTACACAACATGTACTTCCAAAATTTCCAAAATTTCCACTTTTTTGTGAAAATGAAAAGAAAAAAACATACCTGAAAAGAATATATGGGTTCTTACAAATGGTGAAATGGGTGGGTATTTATAGAAAATATGGAGGATTTGTTTAATAATTTCCAAATATTGGCCTTGGAAATCTAGGTTTTGGAAAATTAAAAACAATTAGCATGCCCACAGATTTTTCTAATGGTTTTGGAAATTTAGGATTCTTTTTATGATATTTGAATCCACTAGAACCAAACACCATTTTTAATACGTTTTTGGCTTGGAAAAGTAAAGATTCCATAAAGTAATAATTTTAGAAATCAATTTCTTTTAGAATCTGGAAAGTCACTTATAGATTTAAAAATTGATTAAAATATATTAAAATACTAAATATTAACAAAATAAAAAAATTTAATTAATGTTGTGTCATTTATTAATTATTACTTCTTTATGACATAAATATGATTTTATAAAATATAATGAAAACCCAACACTTTCTTTTTTACTACTCATGAAAAATTAAACTATTATATAAAATTATCATAAATTCACCAAAATATAATTTTAATGTGATAATTTAAAAAATAATTTTTATTTTTCTAGAATAATACTCTAAAGATGATAATTTCAACTTTTAAATATATAAATCCTTATTTGTTTAAAAATGTCAGTTTTTTAGGAACAATCAAATTTCTGACACTTATAAAAAAATTCCTAGGAAAATATAATTTTTTTTATAATTTATATTTTGATAAGTGTGTTTTAAGAGATTCTTTTATTAAATCAATCATTATTAAAAATACATAAGTTAATTATAAATATATATATATATTCTATAAAAATACAATTATGTTTTATTTTCATCCCTAAATCAAAATATCGAAATCATCTTACATAAACATATATTTTACTATGAAAAACAAATATTAAGAGGGATTTATGAAATAAAAATTTTTCTTAAAAAAATTAATTTACACTTTCAAAAACAAGGGACTGGAAATGTATCCCATTATTAGCCTCGCATATTCCCTAAGGGTAAGGTGTGTGATTGTTGTATTTTTGTGGGGTGGATCAGTTAACATCGAATGAGTGGTAATCTCCACTAATTTGAACTTCTCCTGTTGTCAATTTCATTCAAGCTTCACTTGTTGAAGCTCAGATTGGTCATCATCATGTGTGAACCCTAGTGACAATGCCTCCATCCCAAGATCGGAAAAATGGGCTTCAAAGGGAATGAATCTACTGGTTGAGGTAATTGATTCTTATTTCGTTATTAATTATCCTTTGTCATTACTACTTATTAACACTAATTATAATGGAAAAATTATAAACCAAGGGTATAGTTTACAATGTTCATATTTACAAATGGTCATATTTACCAATGGTCATAATTGATAAATGGTTATATAATGGGCAAATACCAATGATAATATTTCCATTTATTCCCTATAAATACCACTTTATTATTTTAATCAAAATTAACAACAATTTATCTTAAAGTTATATTTTCATTTTCATAAGATTTGGATTTGTTTACTAATATTTTGTTTCACTTATATAGAATTTGTAGTTGGGGTGATGATTCTAGTAGATGGGGCGATCGATGCTTTCCCATTTTCGATATTCTATTTTATATTTTTTTCAAATTATAATGTTTCTCATTTTAATTGGTTTCATATATTACTAATGTAATGATAATTTTTAATGAGATAATATTTTGTTGGTTTTTATTTATTTTTTACATATATAAAATTATATAATATGTAAAAAACATTTTTTGAAGAAAAATATATCATTTTAAAAAATTCAGGTTCATTACAGATTACTCCATGAAAGAGAATAGTTTTTTGAATGATATGATAAATTATTATTATTAAACTCAATAATAGTCACAAAAAAGGTTTCATGTGCTCAATTGTGCCATTGTAAATTTTTTTAAGTGCAACATATATTAATACAAGTGAAGATAATCATATAAAATAAAACTACACAAAATTTTTTTCCTTCTAAATATATGAAATTTAATGAAGGTGTCCTTTTAAATGTGGATATGAAAAATTAAAAAAAATTAACAATGAACTGGAATGTTTTTAGATAATATCAAGGTAATAGTTCATCAAACATAGTTCAATAAGACTTAAAAATGATTAATTTCTTATGTGTATTATTATTGGATAAACTAGTAGTTCGGGAAGATGGTTGACCTATTATGGTCACCATTAATTTTTTTGAGGCTATGTGTGTATTTTGAAATGTTTCTAGATAATATTAAACCTATTAAATTCAATGAAGGGTTGTAGAAGGGACAAATGTATACGGACACAACCCCTATAAAAAAATAAAGTTATGAATAATTTTATTTAAGAAGAATGTATATAATTAAAGAATAATTCTGAATACTGGAATAAAGTGTTTGGGATATTTTAACATACTTTTATATCAATAAATATTTTTTCATGATATTACCAAGACATAAATTTTGACTACAAGATCCATGTGCATATTTGGATAGAGATAATATAATGATAGTATAAGTAATTGGCCTAAAACCTTAATTAATATTGAATTAAATGAATAATTCACATTGAGGATATTTTCAAGTTTATAGTTTTAGAGAATTAGGACATAAATATTACATCTCAAAAAATTAAAAAGTAGACACTTCTACACAGTTTCCATTTTTTTACAAAACATGAACTCTTGAAAAAAATAATCATGTCTAATTTCATGTTTAAGACAACATGACCTTTCCTTGATCCCATCCTTGACCCTATTCCACATTATGCCTTGGGAATTTCTTTTTCAAAAACATGGGTTGAGCATAGAAAGCTCTTTAAGGGATACACAAAGATGGAAAATTGTTAGTTTTTCAAAACATCAGGTAAACCATGAAAACATTATCAAAGTAATACATTTCAACTTTATGAAGTAGTAAATACTCTTCATTGAATAAAATATCATTAATTACCCTTTTGTAACCAAAATATTACCATAAAACCCATATAAAAAACACATTACATATAAAGGTAATTTGGGACATAAACATTAATAAATGGAATAACCATATGGTCGACTTCCACACATATCATTAAATCGAATATCCATTAGGCCAACTTACACACCCAATGCATTGGAGGTTATAACGTAACCACCCATCCTGGTATTCCCGGCACCAGCCATCATTTGGTTTATCACGTAACCACCCGTCAAATGTCCAAGCACCATTATAAAATCATAATACATAAAAAATATAAAGGAAGGAAAACATTTCCACATTTCAATCACAATATACCATCAAAATATATTGACATAAAAAATCCATTATCAAATCCATTTTCAATACCAAAATACATAAAAGTGTATATGGTATTTATTTTATTTTAAAAACACTACAGCTTTTTAAGGAAGCTACATATCAAGTAGTACTCGCGGCGGTAGAAAAGCTCATTGTCACCGCGTACATTAAATGAAAAATTCTTCTTTTTCATTTAGTAAAATAATTCTTTCAAAAAGATTCTGTTTTAATGAAATGAAAAGTCAAAGGTGTTTATACAACGTATAAAAGGATGTCTTGTATTAGAACCAAAATATGAATCAATGAAAGGATATTGAGACGAAGTCCCTTACCTCGTGTCCGACTTGACTCGATCGTTATTTAACCTCTGTAATAATAAAATAAAGTAGATTTATACTTTCTTATGAACCCTTTTCATATTTATAATTTCTTTTATATCATTTTTTACCATGTTATTAACATTATGTAATCATTTAAGTTAATAACGGTCGTTTTTTTGATATTTGGTACTTGAGTCAAAAATGTACTTATTACAATTACATGTTGTTCATGTGGTCAAAGGTTTATTATATCAAGAATGATATTCATTATTTGGATATCATATATATCATATACATCCAGAATATATATGTATTTATAATAGTACAAACATTTAGAGGTAAGAAATGAAATTCACCATTCATGGAGACAGTAAGTCGTACGTACGCATGAACACTACTTTGATTTGTTTTTTTTCATTTAATGGAATGAAATCACAATGATATAAAAGTACATTATAATTATAGTATAATATAATATATAATTTTATTAACTCCATCCTTTATACATCCCACATATGGCATTAACGAATCAAATTACTTTGAGGGGTAGTAGTCCGCACTTCCAAAAATGAAATTATCACGTTTATCCATTATGGAATCCTTAAAGGTATTCCATAAAAGAAAAATAACATGGAATAAAGAAAACATAAACATAATATATATCATATATAAATAAAGTGACATCTTAATGAACCCCATGAAAGGTGTTAGGAGAATATTGAACAATCATCGTTTGGTGAGGCAGTAATTCACCATCCACAGAAACATTATGTTTTTTAACCATTAGATGGAGGTGTGTGTAAGTGTAGCTCAAATAAATCTCATAACAACATCCTATTATATTTAATATAATGGTGTTGTTACAAATGAATGTAATAAAAATAGTTTAGGGGTTGGAGAATCAAAATAAAACTAAACAACATAAGAGAAGACATTTCCTTTAAGTCAGGTAACTCTCTTTGGTTTGAACCAAAAGGGTTTCTTGAAAAGATTAATACCTAAGGTAAGGCTTATAGGATGAATAAAGGGATCTTGGGAGATTATTTGAGTAGAGGTTGGATTAGCCAAAGGGTTGGAAAAGTGTGAGAAATGGGTAGGAAGTGGGGTCTTTTTTTAAGGGAAAGGATGGGCTCTTTTGGAAAGCATGAAACTATTATTTTATTATATAATGCATTTCCATTTCTAAAGGTCCAAAATTATTAAATTTGAATATAAGGTGGAACATGTTCTAAATAAAATCATCCAATAAGAATTGGTCACGTTTTGGATATTATTTTAAACATTATCTTCTTATTTATTTAAATCATGCATTAATGACGTAAACATTGCATCATCATTGTGTCATAAATAATAATATCTATTTGATTTCTAAATATTATAAATAAATTACCATATTGTAGTAAATATTTTTAGATTTATAATGAATGTTTACAGTCAAATATATCAATCATATAACCCCATGTAAAAATTATTTTTGTAAAACAATACATGTTTGTGATATTTTTATTTTTACTTTAAATAAAAGGTATTAATGTCATTATCCTACCCACGTTGCTCCATGGGGTCCCAAAAATTATCCCATGGATGGTAATGGTCGTCCATGACTCATCCAATAAGATTAGTACAAGTTTAAAGGTTATTTAATATTATTATAACATTATTTTTACCATAAATTACACTCATTACCTTTAATGGCGATTAATAAAACTTAAAAGTTACTATTCACCAAAACATTATTTTCATCCAATTGAACCAAATTTTACTTACTAATGACAACAATTTATGTCAAATTTTTGAAATTCAATTCACAGATGTGGTAGAGTTTCATTTAAATGAAAAAATCGGTTTTTAACTACCACTTAGTGGTTTCACTAGTCATCAAAAAATTGATGTTTTCAGAAAAATACCAAATATTCCCCATATGCTATATTTGATATTCACAATTCAAAAATGATTTCTATTTTAAAAAATTAAAAACATATATCTTTCATTAATTAATTTAATATTTAATTATCGTTGTCAAAATATATAGAGTGTTTTTTAGAAACAATATATATCAAAAGATTGACACTTGTTTATGTCCAATTTCAAAGTGAAATTAATTCAAAGTCCATAATTGGTTTAAATGGTAAAAATATATTATAATTTCACTTTAAACCCAATTAAAACAATAATCTAACCATATAAATAAATTATATTAAAAATAGGTTTTGAATTAAAATACAACATTTTTCTCTTGTTCATTAAAAATGATCGTTATCGGAAAAATAACAAAAACATACACAGAGTAAATTCTGAGGTATTGGTACTAAATAAAGATTGTATTTGGTCCAATAGAATGTATAAGTGTGATCAAAACTATTTTTAATGATGTTTTTTCCATCAAAAGGTGATAAATCAACCTTTTACTGAATATTAGAGTATCTATGCCTAAAATTGAATTCTTTACTTATTTTAAGCCTTTATATTTTATTGGATAAATGTAAAAACATTTAACAAAAATATATAATCTTATTTTAGTAATTTCTATTCATTCTTTCCAATAAATTTTCTACATGTTCAATACCATTTAAAATAATATTATTTTTTTATTAGTGTGCAATGTATGATTTCAAAGAAACTCATTGTTGCGTATCAGGTACGCTATCGAACATAGAAACCCCTATAATGTAAAATTAATATTCAATTCAAAAATATTAATAAATATGAAAATTTATTATTCTTTATTTACCTGGTATATTACATCCTTCCCCCACATTTGATAATTGTATCCTCACAATTTTATTGACTTATCAAAATATGTGGGGGTATTTATCCCTCATAGTATTTTCAGATTTCCACGTTGCCTCTTCATCCATATGGTTTTTTCATAAAACCTTCACCTAATAAAAAACCTTATTTTTCTACACTTTCTCTCTTCAGTCAATAATCTGGACTGGTTGTTCTTCATAAGAGAGATTCTATTCCAACAGAACTACCTCTGGTCTTAAAACATGAGATGGATCTGGAATATACTTTATCAATATCGAAACCAGAAAAACATTTTGTGCCTGGGACAAACATGGAGGTAATTCTACTATGTATGCAACTGATCCAACTTTCTACAGGATTTCATAAGGTCCAATGAACCTCGGACTGAACATTCCCTTCTTTCCAAAACGCATCACACTTTTCCATGGAGAAACTTTGAGAAAAACATGATCACCTACCTTGAAAGATAGATCCTTCCTCTAGTTATCTGCATAAATTTTATTCCTTCACTGAGCTATTCTCATGTGCTTCTGAATCAACTAAACTTTTTCTGCCATCTCTTCTACCAATTCTGGTCTCATCAGCTTCCTTTCCCCTACATCATCCCAAAAAGCCAGAGTTCGACACCATTTTCCATATAACGCCTCAAAAAAATCCATCTGTATACTGGAATGAAAACGGTTATTATAAGAAAATTCCACCAAAGAAAGATGTTGGTCCCAACATCCTTGATAATCCATCGAACAAGAAAGTAGCATACCCTCCATGGTCTGAATATTTTGTTCTGACTTCCCATCTAATTGTCGATGAAAATCTATTCTAAAATATAATTCAGTACCCAATGACTTCTTAAGGCCTTTTCAAGAGTTAGAAGTATACCTGGGATCACGATCAGACACAATGGAGAAGGAAACTCCAAGTAACTTAACTATCTCTTTAACATAAAACCGAGAAAGTTGTTCTAGAGATAATGTATCACGAATATGAAGTAAATGCACAGATTTAGTCAATCGATCAACAATAACCCAAATTGCATTATTACCTTGAAATTTCTTTGGTAATCACACAATGAAGTCCATGGATATATTTTCTCATTTCCACTCTGGCACCGGTAATTAATGAAGCATTCCTTTCGATAACTACCACTCTGCTTTAACCTGCTGACAAGTCAAACACATCATAGTAAAATTAGCAATATCTCTTTTCATTCCCTCTCACAAGTAATACTCCCACAGATCATTGTACGTCTTAGTACTGCCAGGATGAACTGAAAACGGGGAACTATGAGCCTCACATAACAACTCATTCTTCAATTGTGAATCACAAGGCACACATAATATCATCCCAAACCTCAAAACACAATCATTATCAATGTTAAATGAAGGAAACATACCCTTATGAACCATCTCTACCTTTTTCTGCAACTTATTGTATTTTTTCTGTGCTTATTTAATTCTGTCTGATAGAGATGATATCACCGACACCCGATCATTCAGCATAAGGACACTGTAACACCCCGAGATTTCATAGTGTGTTATTTCTTCAAAATAATTCAATAACTTGCACTACACGCAACACTGAGTTCAATCACATCATGACTTACCAAAAAATCCATTCAAAAGAGGTTATGAATAGTATTAACTAAATTTTAAACTTTATATAATCCTTATAATTTTAGA
Source organism: Viscum album (assembly GCA_963277665.1). Taxonomy (NCBI): domain Eukaryota; kingdom Viridiplantae; phylum Streptophyta; class Magnoliopsida; order Santalales; family Viscaceae; genus Viscum; species Viscum album. Next base: position 231,352,958 of record OY728143.1, read on the forward strand.
ATCCATATTATGAGTTTCTTAGACATAATGCAAGAACAGATTCATTTTCAGTATTGCACTTTTATCAACTTTTAATAGTGAAACCTTTTTAAATAAAATATTTTATACTTTTTGACTAAATGGGGACATCAAAAAATTTAAAATGAAACATCCCAAGCTTCCACGATACACTTTCCTTTGAATAATGCAATGGCGTGCATTGTATGCAACTTCGAGATTCTAACACACCACAACCAATCAAACTAGCCGTTATGAATAGTAATACCAACCTTTTAAAATTTTAGAAATTTTATCTCTCAAAATGGACTACATTTTTGGATTCGGAGTATCGAATTTATTCTAAGGTGAAATTTTGGTACCTTTCGGATAACTTTCATATTTTGATGAATAGTGAAAATTACTAGATTTTAATTAAAAACAACTTTTTTAATCAAAATAAACAATAGTGATAAAATTTGGATTTAAGTGGTTTTAAAGTATATTTAGAGTATATTTTTACCATTTAATATAATTTTGGTCATTGATTATAATTTTACAATTAAACTGGACATAAACAAGTGCCAATCTTTTGATAGTTATTATCTCTTAAAAACACACTTTTGTTTTAACAACGGAAATTAATTTTAAATTAATTTATGCACCTTCTGTGTTTTGAATTTTGAAAAAGGGATTCCATATTTGGAATCATGATGTTCAAATTGTGTAAATAGGTAACTTTTATTTTTAGACATTTTGAATAATTACTGCGGTAAATATTTTATTTACCATGGTTAAGGGTAAATTTGGTAAATAAGGGATAAAAAATAATATTATAATAATTCTAAATTACCATAAAACGTGTCCTAACCATATTAGTTGATAGACGTTCGACCATAGGAATCTTTGAGTCGATTTTGGGACCCCATGGAGCCACTTGTAGGTGATAGGGACACTTTATTTTAATTAAGTTAAAATGAATACAAAAATGACACAAGCATATATCTTTTAGCAAAAAAATTTTTACATAGGGTTATATATGTTGGGTTTTTGACTATTAATATTAATTAGAAATATAAATAGATTTACTACATAATTATATTATATTTATAATTTTTAGACATTAAATAATTTAATTTATTAATGACACAATGATGATGCAGTAATTACCATAATAGTGAAAAATTAAAATAATTGATATTATAAATACACAAATAAATATAATTTGAGACTTTTTATGAATTACACTAATTTTATAAGTTAATATTACATGTTAGGAATGATTTAATTAAATGTTTTCGAAGTAATCATTCTGTTATGAGTTTCAAAAAAATCAACTATCGAATAGTTTCAAAATTGACATAAAAGAGTTTTTAAAACAAATATTATATTATTAATTGATATTAAATTCCTAAAAATCTAAGGTTCGGCCAAGAGACTTATATCATGTTAGGTGTATCCTTAATGGACCACTTGGGGTTGCTTGGATGTATATAGTAAGTCTACTAACAATATAATATAAAAATACAAAGAGACATTGTAAAAGTGAAACTAATTAACTTAGAGTTAATACTTAATGATAAGGTTAATATTAGTACCCAAACCTGTCTAAATTCTACTGGTTGAGTTGTTTTAGACCCATAACCATCTTAATCTTTTAATAATCAACTTAGGAGCCATTAGAAACCAAATATGAATTTATTGTAAACTAATATTTCTATCTTTTCCAAAGGTGCCCCTAACCCCTCTTATAAAAGGGCACTCTTCCTTCTCATTTCTTCACACCATCAAAGCCTTTTGGATCGGCCAAACTCTTCCCAAATACTCTCCCAACATCCCTCACTACATCCTAGAGGCCTTAGTTTGATCATAATTCCATCCTATGGATCCCTTTTGATTAAATAAAAATTAAGAACCCGAAGAAGAGGTAATGATTTCACCACCCTTTTCAAGTTCCATTCTTCATCCACTTCTTCTTCTTTTGTTGTTACCATTCTAAAATAATAACTCCAGTATCTTATATATACTATGATGTTATTATAAATATGGTCCAACCATATTCAGTATTCTATCCACCCTTTGAATAACATGTCACCATACGAGCATACGTACGGCTTACCGTCTCCACGCCGTGGTGTAATTGTTATTCAATATATTATTATTTGGATGGTTATAATAATGATGTGCAACTCTTGTAAATAATAAATATAACATGTTAATGATTCTTTATATATGATATACTATCCAATTATATATTATTTTAATATCAAAAGAATTATATTGTTGCTCGTGCGTACGTACGGACTACCGTCTCCACGAACGCGATGAGATTCATTCTCCTTCGTATCCATTCAAGTATAATTATCATTTCATGATTTAAAAATAATTTTTAAGGACTTGATATCATTTTTTATATTATTAAGATACAACCTATCTATTTAAAACATGTCTTACGTAACAAAACATATAAAAGAAAACGAGTAAGTTAACACCCGAAACAACGATAATACTAAGATATTATTAACAAATGAATGATAAAAGATCATATATGATATCATATAAATGTATATGATTCTTGTATAATTTAATAACAATTATTTCACCATTATACAGGTTTTTAAACTACCCAAACCAAGGAAAAGTACAAGGTAATGGGTTTTCATCTCACTCCTCATTCCCGTGAGATTCATGCCATATTTCCACCATTACCTTTTCTGTGGTGTATGTACTACCCATAATTATATTATTTGTGTAATAAACATTAATTTATGTGTATTTACATATTAATTGTATGATACCTCTTTCATGGGTTTTATGTTTCGTAAGTTACCAAATTGGTAAGGGTTTATTTCGCAATCTCTTCATTATCCGAGGTTGTTTATACGTAATAATCTACTGTGATTTCTTTATCATCCACATCAATGTTTCTTAAAAATGTATTTCAAAACATTTTTTACTATTTAATAGAATATGGGTTAAATTCATTTACACCCTTTTTTACTTTTATAAGTGGTTTAGAAAGGAATCTTTCCGTCATTTTCCAAACAAGGTCCTTTTTAACCTTTTTGACAAAATTAAGATAAGAATGTTTTTTTAACTTATACGGTGGGTGCAGTTATTCTCCGCCGTTATTACAACTTTTAAGCTTCCTTCACAAGCTTATAAATATATTTTCAAAATAACGGTTTTCTCTATAATTATGCGAATTTTAAAATTATTTAAAAAAAAGAGATATTTCCCTCAAATAGTATTGATTTCATCTATGTCAACATCCTTTGATAAATTTTAAACTTGTTTCAAGTTGATTTATTATGATACTATTCATCCATATTGTATTTATGGTTTTGTGATATTTTTGACTATGGATGACTTATTTTTATGACATTAATCGTTTATGATTAAAGTTTTGATATTTTTTATGTTAGTTTTAATATGAATGTTTATGTTATATTTCATCCTCTTCTTAAGATGAGTGTGTTGCACTAGTATGTTCCGGGCTGGGGACCGGTAAAAGTAAGCCCTCCGGGTTGGTGTTCGGTTATTAGAGGCACTCCGGGTTGGTGTCCTGTTATTAGAGGCACTCCGGGTTGGTTTCCGGTTATTAGAGGCACGCCGGTTAGTGTCCGGTTATTAGAGGAACTCCGGGATGGAGTCCGGTTACAGAGGCTCTCCGGGTTGGGTTCCTGTTACAGTTATCCCTTAGGTCTTGGCATGAGGCCTCGACACAGAAATTAATGTTCAGCATTATGAATTCCATCATTATGAAAGTGGTTATTGATATTTCATGTGATTATTCGATTAGTAGAATATCCATGTGAATAATTAAATGGAATTATTTCATTTTACTTTTGAAATACTATGTTGAGGTTTAAGTTTAAAAGGCTTTTGTTTTAATTATACATTGCCTTAAATGTCTATGCTTATTTTTGAAAGTTTCCGCTATATTGTTATCCTTACTGGGCATTTGAGCTCACCCCTTTTCTATGTTTTATTTTTCCCAAGATGTGAAGAAGTAAGTTATAAATGACCTATAGGGATATTATGAGGGGATAATAGTGTGGACTATGGAGACATTATGTTGTAGTTGTAGTTTTTCACTTTATGATATAATGTAAAACTTTATGAATATATCTAGTGTTTCCAAGGCTACTAAACCAATCGGTCTTTCGAGATTTGATCTTTCTTCTGATCATGCCAATGTTATGTAATAATGCACCGACTCTAGGTAACTGGGGTTGGGGCATTACAGTTGGTATCAGAGGTAGTTTAGTACAAACCTTGGAAGCTATATTTAGATAAACTCTGATGAGAGCACATAGATTTAAGATGAATTTTGAGGATTAGTATAGAAGAACTTCCTAGAATTTTGGTATTGTAGAGATTTTGTAAGTTTTCCGAGCAATACATCCCTGTCTGGATATGATCAGGTAGAGGCGGCTCTGGCACAGATGTACCTAGGGGTAAATCCCGAAAACACCACTTTGAGATAGACTCGAACGGGAACTGGTGCATGACAACAGGCCTTGCTGCACTCTTGGTTACGACACTCCCGGGGGACATGCTTCGGATAATTCTCATTTTCCTTACGAACCATTATGAAGGGTTTATGAGTATATACTTCCTTAAAGGATACATTTTTATGATTATGGATTATATCCATAAACTATTTATTATATGTTATGTGTTTTACAAGTTTGGGATTAGGTATTGTTATTCATAAACTAATCTACTGTATGCCATTGTTTAGAAATGGCATCCAGTAGAAGAAATGAGAACTCCATCAATGCACATGATACAAAAAGGATCATATATTTCATGGTCTTAAGCCATAATTTATAATAGAAATAGTCTCGCATGTATTATCATCATATGAAGAAATGATATCATGTGTTGATAAGATAAGTAAAGAGTTTACCGAGTCCTATGGATTTGAAGGGAAGAAAGAGAAGAAAAGGATGGAAGAGAGAAAGATGGATAAAGGGAAGAGGGAAAAGAAGAATTTTCCCATATGTGATAACTGTGGAAAGAAACACCTTGGAACTTGCCTGAAAGGAATGGGAGTTTGTTATAAATGTGGAGGAAAATGGCACAATGTATGTGACAGCAAGGGTAAGAAAATGGTTTCAAATGTACAATGCTTCATTTGCAAGGAGTTTGGACACTACACGAACCTATGTCCCAGTCATCAAACCATGCCGCCAATGATGCTATTGGATAATAATCATGTTATGATACTACCACAGATGAAGAGAAATGATTAGAGTTCTTATGTTGATTATGTCAATTGAGTGTTGTATCAACAATGTACTTGTTATAATAATTATGGAGTATATAAGGATTGTACTGCAGTACTATTTCATTAAGGACTTGAGATTGTGTGGGACAAAGAAAAGTGACTCAATAGTAGGATAAATTATTGGAAAATATATGGTTGAGAGAATGATAAACCATAATATAGTTCTGATACCGAAGTAGTGATTTTGGAATAATACATGATTTATTTGGTTAAATTATATTCGATATTCTTGACTACCTTGAAATTGATTAATGATTTGTAAATTCCATCATTGTTGGGGTTTAAAACATTTTTGGATTGATGAAGTATATCCAGCATTCTATATGGATTAAGGGAGCATGAATTTAATCAATAAGTAATATGGTAATTCATGATGTTTCAGTGTATTAAAAGAATACATGATGAAGGTATTCATATGCTATTATGGGGTAAAAAGGATCTACATTATGTTTACCTTCCTTATTAATTTTGAACTGTGACTTTGGACAGCTGTATTTTGGATAGTTCTAGTTTGGATTATTTTGGATTTTCATAAAAAGACAACCCAGAGGTCGGGCTGCAACCCGTCACGTCCGGAATGGCCGCGAGACTTGAACCCGAAACCGAAGGGAGACAAGGGTGTATCACCTACCACTGGCCCACGAGATGTCCTCGATTAAATAATGTAGTCTTTTTAAAAGATCTGGTAGATGAATTATAAATTCGTTTATTTTGGAACCCTATACGAATAGTATAAATAGAATTTTTTTTATGTTCTATTATCTATTAGAGTGAAAGATGAGTTTGTGGTAGAAATTTATTAATGGATAAAACTCTAATTATAAAGTAACTATATCTCCTTATGATCTTAGCCAATCTCATAAATAAATTCCTCATCATTAAGAAAAGTAACTTAGAACAAAAATGTTGTCCTTGATGGTACCTTAAATCATCACTAATTTATGTCTTTAGGATTGTTGGCCTTTTCATAGCCATGTTCTCTACCACTCTCCATCAGATAATTGATGGTTAGATTTCTCTTCAATATCCATATTTTCCTACATGGAACCCTAGTATGTGTTATTTTCGGTAATCTTCATAATTTCCACTCTTTATTTTATATATAGGCCTCATTAATTCATTTTTCGATGTGGGATTTCAATTAAGATATTTTGAAACGTCAAAAATGTGTTATCCCAATACCCTATGTTTTGTTGAACCGATGGTATTTCAAATCATCATAGACTGATGAATTTAAGGACCTCAATTTTATACTTGTTTTTGATTGATGACCTCAATCACTACATATAAATATTTACGTTTTTCCTCCAATTATATGTCTCTAATTTCCACCAATGTTCTCCTAATCGAGATCATAATTCGATGGTGACCCTTTCATTTCTCTTTTCCTCATATTAAGACTAAATTTTAGTAACCCAATTTATGATGTGGGTTATCCCACAAATATATTTTCTATTTTAAACCTTTTATTTTCTAAGAACAATTTCAAATTGCGAGGACGCAATTTATTGAAGGAGGGGATAATGTAACACCCCAAGATTTCATAGTGTGTTATTTCTTCAAAATAATTCAATAACTTGCACTACATGCAACACCGAGTTCAATCACACCATGACTTACCAAAAAAATCCATTCAAAAGAGGTTATTAATATTATTAAATAAATTTTATACTTTATATAATCCTTATAATTTTAGAATCCATATTATGTGTTTCTTAGACATAATACAAGAATAGATTCATTTTCAGTATTGCACTTTTATCATCTTTTAATAGTGAAACATTGTTAAATACAATATTTTAAACTTTTTTACTAAATGGGGAAATAAAAAAATTTAAAATGAAACATCCCAAGCTTCCACGGTACGCTTTCCTTTAAATAATGCAATGACGTGCATTGTACGCAACTTCGAGATTCTAACAGACCACAACAAATCAAACTAGCAGTTATGAATAGTAATACCCACCTTTTAAAATTATAGAAATTTTATCTCTCAAAATGGACTTCATTTTTGGATTCTGAGTATCGAATTTATCCTAAGGTGAAATTTTGGTACTTTTCGGATAACTTTCATATTTTGATGAATAGTGAAAATTACTAAATTTTAATTAAAAATAACTTTTTTAATCAAAATAATTAATAGTGATAAATTATGGATTTGAGTGGTTTTAAAGTATATTTAGAATATATTTTTACCATTTAATATAATGTTGGTCATTGGACATAATTTTACAATTAAACCGGACATAAACAAGTGTCAATCTTTTGATAGTTATTATCTCTTAAAAACATGCTATTGTTTTAACAACGGTAATTAATTTTAAATTAATTTCTTCCACTTCTTTGTTTTGAATTTTGAAAAATGGATTCCATATTTGGAATCAGTATGTTCAAATTGTGTAAATAGTTAACTTTTATTTTTAGACATTTTGAATAATTACTGCGGTAAATATTTTATTTACAATGGTTAAGGGTAAATCCGGTAAATAAGGGTTAAAAATAATATTATAATAATATTAATTACCCTAAAACGTGTCCTAACATTATTGGTTGATACCTTTTCGACCATAGGAATCATTGGGTCGATTTTGGGACCCCATGGAGCCACTTGTAGGTGATAGGGACACTTTATTTTAATTAAGTTAAAATGAATACAAAAATGACACAAGCATATATCTTTTAGAAAAACAATTTTTAAATTGGGTTATATTTGTTGGATTTTCGACTATAAATATTAATTAGAAATATAAAAATATTTCCAACATAATTATATTTTATTTATAATTTTTAGACATTAAATAATTTAATTTATTTATGACACAATGATGATGCAGTAATTACCATAATAGTGAAAAATTAAAATAATTGATATTATAAATACACAAATAAATATAATATTAGACTTTTTATGAATTAAACTAATTTTATAAGTTAATATTACATGTTAGGAATGATTTAATTAATTTTTTTCGAAGTAATAATTCTGTTATCAGTTTCAAAAAAATCAACTATTGAATAGTGTCAACATTTACATAAAAGAGTTTTTAAAACAAATATTATATTATTAATTGATATTAAATTCCTAAAAATCTAAGGTTAGGCCAAGAGACTTATATCATGATAGGTGTATCATTTATGGACCTATTGGGGTCTCTTTATGTATATAGTATGTTTATTAACCATATAATATAAAAATACAAAGAGACATTGTAAAAGTGAAACTAATTAACTTAGAGTTAATACTTAATGATAAGGATAATATATGTACCCAAACCTGTCTAAATTATATTGGTTGAGTTGTTTTCGACCCATCCACATCTTAACCTTGTAATAATCAACTTTTGAGACATTAAAAACCGAATATGAATTTATTATAAACTAATATTTCTAGCTTTTCCAAAGGTTCCCCTCACCCCTCTTATAAAAAGGCACTCTTCCTTCTCATTTCTTCACACCTTCAAAGCCTTTTGGTTCGGCCAAAATCTTCCCAAATACTATCCCAACTTCCCTCACTACAACCTAGAGGCCTTATTTTGATCAGAAATCCAACCTATGGATCCCTTTTGATCAAATCAAAAGGAAGAACCCGAAGAAGAGGTAATGATTTCACCACCTTTTTTCAAGTTCCTTTCTTCTTCCACTTCTTCTTCCTTTGTTGTTACCATTCTAAAATAATAAATCCAGTATCTTATATATACTGTGATGTTATTATAAATATGGTACAACCATATTCAGTATTCTATCCACCCTTTGAATAACATGTCACCATACGTGTGTACGTACGGCTTACCTTCTCCACGTCGTGGTGTAATTGTTATTCAATATATTATTATTTTGATGGTTATAATAATGATGTGTAACTCATGTAAATAATAAATATAACATGTTAATGATTCTTAATATATGATATACTATCCAATTATATATTATTTTAATATCAAAAGAATGATATTGTCGCTCGTGCAAACGTACGGACTACCGTCTCCACGAACTTGATGAGATTCATTCTCCATCGTATCCATTCAAGTATAATTATCATTTCATGATTTAAAAATAATGTTTAAGGACTTTATATCATTCTGTATATGATTAAGATACAACCTATCTATTACAAACATGGCTTACGTAACAAAACATATAATAGAAAATGAGTAAGTTAACACCAAAAACAACGATAATACTAAGATATTATTAAAAAATCAATGTTAAAAAATCATATATGATATCATATTAATGTATATGATTCCTGTATAATTTAATAACAATTATTTCCCCATTATACAGGAGGTTAACCTACCCCAACCAAGGAAAATTACAAGGTAAATGGTTTTCATCTCACTCCTCATTCCCGTGAGATTCATGCCATATTGCCACCATTACCTTTTCTGTGGTGTATCTACTGCCCATAATTATATTCTTTGTGTAATAAAATTTAATTTATGTGTATTTACATATTCATTGTATGATACCTCTTTCATGTGTTGTATGTTTCGTAAGTTACCAAATTGGTAGGGGTTTATTTCGGAATCTCTTCATTATCCGAGGTTGTTTATACGTAATATTATACTGGGATTTCTTTATCATCCACATCCATGTTTCTTAAAAATGTATTTCAAAACATTTTTTAATATTAACTAGAATATGGGTGAAATTCATTTATACCCTTTTTGAATTTTATAAGTGGTTTAGAAAGGAATAATTCTGTCATTTTCCAAACAAGGTCCTTTTTAACCTTTTTGACAAAATTAGGCTAAGAATGTTTTTTTAACTTATACGGCGGGTGCGGTTATTCTCCGCCGTTATTACACCTTTGAAGCTTCCTTCACAAGATTATAAAGATATTTTCAAAATAAAGGTTTTCTCTATAATTATGCGACTTTTAAAATGATTTAAAAAAAAGAGATATTTATCTCAAATTGTATTGATTTCATCTATATCAACATCCTTTGATAAATTTTAAACTTGTTTCAAGTTGATTTATTATGGTACAATTCATCAATATTGTATTTAAGGTTTTTTGATATTTTTGACTATGGATGATTTATTTTTATGCCATTAATGGTTTAATATTATAGTTTAGATATTTTTTATGTTAGTTTTAATATGAATGTTTGTGTTATATTTCATCCTCTTCTTAAGATGAATGTGTTGGACTAGTATGTTCCGGGTTGGGGACCGGTAAAAGTAAGCCCTCCGGGGTTGTGTCCGGTTATTAGAGGCCCTCCGGGTTGGTGTCCAGTTATTAGAGGCACTCCGGGTTGGTTTCCGGTTATTAGAGGCACTCCGGGTTCGTGTCCGGTTATTAGAGGCACTCCGGGATGGAGTCCGGTTACAGAGGCTCTCCGGGTTGGGTTCCGGTTACAGTTATCCCTTAGGTCTTGGCATGAGGCCTCGACACAAAAATTAAATTTCGGCATTATGCATTCCATCATTATGAAAGTGTTTATTGATATTGCATGTGATTATTCCATTAGTAGAATATCCATGTGAATAAGTAAATGGCATTATTTCATTTTACCTTTTCCATACTATGTTGAGGTTCAAGTTTAAAAGGCTTTTCTTTTAGTTATACATTGCCTTAAATGTCTATTCTTATTTTTGAAAGTTTCCGCTATATTGTTATCCTTACTGGGCATTTGAGGTCACCCCTTTTCTATGTTTTATTTTTCCCAGGATGTGAAGAAGTAAGTTATGAATGACCTGCAGGGATATTATGAGGGGATAATAGTGTGGACTATGGAGACACTATGTTGTTGTAGTAGTTTTTCACTTTATGATGTAATGTAAAACTTTATGAATATATCTAGTGTTTCGAAGGCTACTAAACCAATCGGTCTTTCGAGATTTGATCTTTCTTGTGATCATGCCAATATTATGTAATAATGCACCGACTCTGGGTAACTGGGGTCGAGGCGTTACAGTTGGTATCAGAGGAAGTTTAGTACAAACCTTGGAAGCTAGATTTAGATAAACTCTGATTAGAGAACATAGATTTATGATGAATTTTGAGGATTAATATAGAAGAACTTCCTAGAATTTTGGTATTGTAGAGATTCTGTGAGTTTTCTGAGCAATACATCCATGTCTGGATACGAGCAGGTAGAGGCGGCTCTGGCACAGATGTACCTAGGGGTAAAACCCAAAAACACCGCTTTGAGCTAGACTCGAACGGGAACTGGTGCACGACAACGGGCCTTGCTGCACTCTTGGTTACGACACTCCCGGAGGATATGCTTAGGATAATTCTCATTTTCCTTACGAACAATTATAAGGGTTTATGAGTATATACTTCCTCAAAGGATACATTTTTATGATTATGGATTATATCCATATACTATTTAATTTATGTTATGTGTTTTACAAGTTTGGGATTAGGTATTATTATTCATAAACTAATCTAGTGTATGCCATGTTTTAGAAATGGTATCCAGTAGAAGAAATGAGAACTCCAGCAATGCACATGATACAAAAAGGATCATATATTTCATGGTCTTAAGCCAGAATTTATAATAGAAAGAGTCTCGCATGTATTATCATCATATGAAGAAATGATATCATTTGTTGATAAGATAAGTAAAGAGTTTACGGAGTCCTATGGATTTTAAGGGAAGCAAGAGAAGAAAAGGATGGAAGAGAGAAAGATGGATAAAGGGAAGAGGGAAAAGAAGAATTTTCCCATATGTGATAACTGTGGAAAGAAACACCTTGGAACTTTCCTGAAAGGAATGGGAGTTTGTTATAAGTGTGGACGAAAAGGGCACAAAGTACGTGACTGCAAGGGTAAGAAAATGGTTTCAAATGTACAATGCTTCATTTGCAAGGAGTTTGGACACTACACGAACCTATGTCCCAGCCATCAAACCATGCCGCAAATGATGCTATTGGATAATAATCAAGTTATGATACTACCACCGATGAAGAGGAATGATTAGAGTTCTTATGTTGATTATGTCAATTGAGTGTTGTATCAACAATGTACTTGTTATAATAATTATGGAGTATATAAGGATTGTACTGCAGTACTATTTCATTAAGGACTTGAGATTGTGTAGAACAAAGAAAAGTGACTCAATAGCAGGATAAATTATTGGAAAATATATGGTTGAGAGAATGATAAACCATAATATAGTTCTGATACCGATGTAGTGATTTTGGAATAATACATGATTTATTTGGATAAATTATATTGGATATTATTGACTACCTTGAAATTGATTAATGAATTGTATATTCCATCATTGTTGGGGTTTAAATCATTTTTGGATTGATGAAGTATATCCAGCATTCTATATGGAATAAGGGAGCATGAATGTAATCAATAAGGAATATGGTAATTCAGGATGTTTCAGTGTATTAAAAAATACATGATGAAGGTATTTATATGCTATTACGAGGTAAAAAGGATCTACATTATGTTTACCTTCGTTATTAATTTTGGACTGTGAGTTTGGACAGATGTATTTTGGATAGTTCTAGTTTGGTTTATTTTGGATTGCCATAAAAGGACAACCCGGAGGTCGGGCGGCAACCCGTCACTTCCGGCAAGGCCGCGGGACTTGAACCCGCAACCGAAGGGCGACAAGGGTGTATCACATACCACTGGCCCACGAGATGTCCTGGATTAAATAATGTAGTTTTTTTTAAAAGATCTGGTATATGAATTATAAATTCTTTTATTTTCGAACCCTATAAGAATAGTTTAAAGAGAATTTTTTTATGTTCTATTATCTTTTAGAGTGAAAGATGAGTTTGTGGTAAAAATTTATTAATGGATAAAACTCTAATTATAAAGTAAGTATAACTCTTTATGTTCTTAGCCAATCTCACAAATAAATCCCTCAACATTAAGAAAAGGAACTTAGAATAAAAATGTTGTCCTAGATGGTACCTTAAATCATCACTAATTTATGTCTTTGGGATTGTTTTCCTTTTCATAGCCACGTTCTCTACCACTCTCCATCAGATAATTGATTGTTAGATTTCTCTTCCATATCCATATTTTCCTACATGGAACCCTAGTATGTGTTATTTTCGGTAATCTTCATACTTTCCACTGTTTATTTTGAATAGAGGCCTCATTAATTCATTTTTCTATGTGGGATTTCAATTAAGATATTTTGAAACGTCAAAAATGTGTTATCCCAATACCCTATGTTTTGTTGAACCGATGGTATTTCAAATCATCATAGATTGATGAATTTAAGGACCTTAATTTTATACTTGTTTGTGATTGATGACCTCAATCACTACTTATAAATATTTACGTTTTTCCTCCAATTATATGTCTCTAATTTCCACCAATGTTCTCCTAATCGAGATCATAATTTGGTGGTGACCCTTTCATTTCTCTTTTCCTCATATTAAGACTAAATTTTAGTAACCCAATTTCTGATGTGGGTTTTCCCACAAATATATTTTCTATTTTCAACCTTTTATTTTCGAAAAACTATTTCAAATTGCGAGGACGCAATTTATTGAAGGAGGGGAGAATGTAACACCCCAAGTTTTCATAGTGTGTTATTTCTTCAAAATAATTAAATAACATGCACTACACGCAAAACCGAGTTCAATCACACCATGACTTGACAAAAAAATCCATTCAAAAGAGGTTATGAATAGTATTAACAAAATTTTAAACTTTATATATTCCTTATAATTTTAGAATCCATATTATGAGTTTCTTAGACATAATGCAAGAACAGATGCATTTTCAGTATTACACTTTTATCAACTTTTAATAGTGAAACCTTTTTAAATACAATATTTTAAACTTTTTGAGTAAATGGTGACATCAAAAAATATAAAATGAAACATCCCAAGCTTCCACGGTACGCTTTCCTTTGAATAATGCAATGGCGTGCATTGTACGCATCTTCGAGATTCGAACACACCACAACCAATCAAACTAGCCCTTATGAATAGTAATACGAACCTTTTAAAATTTTAGAAATTTTATCTCTCAAAATGGAATTCATTTTTGGATTCGGAGTATCGAATTTATCCTAAGGTGAAATTTTGGTACTTTTCGGATAACTTTCATATTTTGATGAATAGGGAAAATTACTAAATTTTAATTAAAAATAACTTTTTTAATCAAAATAATTAATAGTGATAAATTATAGATTTGAGTGGTTTTAAAGTATATTTATAATATATTTTTATCATTTAATATAATGTTGTTCATTGGACATAATTTTACAATTAAACCGGACATAAACAAGTGCCAATCTTTTGATAGTTATTATCTCTTAAAAACACGCTTTTGTTTTAACAACGGGAATTAATTTTAAATTAATTTCTGCCACTTATGTGTTTTGGATTTTGAAAAATATATTCCATATTTGGAATCAGGATTTTCAAATTGTGTAAATAGGTAACTTTTATTTTTAGACATTTTGAATAATTACTGCGGTAAATATTTTATTTACCATGGTTAAGGGTAAATCCGGTAAATAAGGGTTAAAAAATAATATTATAATAATACTAAATTACCCTAAAACGTGTCCTAACCTTATTGGTTGATACATGTTAGACCATAGGTATCTTTGGGTCGATATTGGGACCCCATGGAGCCACTTGTAGGTGATAGGGATACTTTATTTTAATTAAGTTAAAATGAATACAAAAATGACACAATCATATATCTTTTAGCAAAACAATTTTTTCATAGGGTTATATATGTTATATTTTCTACTATAAATATTAATTATAAAGATAAAAAGATTTATTACATAATTAAATGTTATTTTTAATTTTTAGACATTAAATTATTTAATTTATTTATGACACAATGATGATGTAGTAATTACCATAATAGTGAAAAATTAAAATAATTGATATTATAAATACACAAATAAATATAATTTGAGACTTTTTATGAATTACACTAATTTTATAAGTTAATATTACATTCTAGGAATTATTTAATTAAATTTTTTCGAAGTAATCATTCTGTTATGAGTTTCAAAAAACTCAACTATTGAATAGTGTCAAATTTGACATAAAAGAGTTTTTAAAACAAATATTATATTATTAATTGATATTAAATTGATAAAAATCTACGGTTCAGCCAAGAGACTTATATAATGATAGTTTTATCATTAATGGACCACTTTGGGTCTCTTGGATGTATATAGTAAGTTTATTAACCATATAATATAAAAATACAAAGAGACCTTGTAAAAGTGAAACTAATTAACTTAGAGTTAATACTTAAAGAAAAGGTTGATATAAGTACCCAAACCTATCTAAATTCTATTGGTTGAGTTTTTTTCGACCCATAACCATCTTAACCTTTGATGAATCAACTTTTGAGCCATTAGAAACCGAATATGAATTTATTATAAACTAATATTTCTAGCTTTTCCAAAGGTGCCCCTCACCCCTCTTATAAAAGGGCACTCTTCCTTCTCATTTCTTCACAACTTAGAAGCCTTTTGGTTCGGCCAAAATCTGCCCAAATACTCTCCTAACTTCCCTCACTACAACCTAGAGGCCTTAGTTTGATCATAAATCCAACCTAAGGAGCCCGTTTTGATAAAATCAAAAGGAAGAACCCCAAGAAGAGGTAATGATTTCACCACCCTTTTTCAAGTTCCTTTCTTCTTCCACTTCTTCTTCTTTTGTTGTTACCATTCTAAAATAATAACTCCAGTATCTTATATATAATGTGATATTGTTATAAATATGGTACATCCATACTCAGTATTCTATCCAACCTTTGAATAACATGTCACCATACGTGCGTACGTACGGCTTATCGTCTCCACGTCGTGGTGTAATTGTTATTCAATATATTATTATTTGGATGGTTATAATAATGATGTGTAACTCATGTAAATAATAAATATAACATGTTAATGATTTTATATATATTATATACTATCCAATTATATATTATTTTAATATCAAAAGAATGATATTGTCGCTCGTGCGTACGTACGGACTACCGTCTCCACGAACGCGATGAGATTCATTCTCCATCGTATCCATTCAAGTATAATTATCATTTTATGATTTAAAAATAATGTTTAAGGACTTGATATAATTCTTTATATGATTAAGATACATCCTATCTATTACAAAAATGTCTTACGTAACAAAACAAATAAAAGAAAACGAGTAAGTTAACACCCGAAACAACGATAATACTAAGATATTATTAACAAATCAATGTTAAAAGTTCATATATGATATCATATTAATGTATATGATTCTTTTATAATTTAATAACAATTATTTCACCATTATAAAGGAGGTTAACCTACCCCAACCAAGGAAAAGTACAAGGTAAGGGGTTTTCATCTCACTCCTCATTCCCGTGAGATTCATGCTATATTGCCACCATTACCTTTTCTGTGGTGTATGTACTGCCCATAATTATATTCTTTGTGTAATAAACATTAATTTATGTGTATTTACATATTCATTGTATTATACCTATTTCATGGGTTGTATGTTTCGTAAGTTACCAAATTGGTAATGGTTTATTTCGTAATCTCTTCATTATCCGAGGTTGTTTATACGTAATAATCTGCTGGGATTTCTTTATCATTCACATCCATCTTTCTTAAAAATTTATTTCAAAACATTTTTTACTATTTAATAGAATATGGGTTAAATTAATTTTTACCCTTGTTGACTTTTAGAAGTGGTTAAGAAAGGAATCTTTTCGTCGTTTTCCAAACAAGGTCCTTTTTAACCTTTTAGACAAAATTAAGCTAAGAATTTTTTTTTAACTTATACGGCGGGTGCGGTTATTATCCGCCGTTATTACACCTTTGAAGATTACTTCATAAGATTATAAAGATATTTTCAAAATAAAGGGTTTCTCTATAATTATGCGACTTTTAAAATGATTTAAAAAAAAGAGATATTTCTCTCAAATAGTATTGATTTCATCAATGTCAACATCCTTTGATAAATTTTAAACTTATTTCACGTTGATTTATTATGATACAATTCATCCATATTGTATTTAAGGTTTTGTGATATTTTTGACTATGGATGATTTATTTTTATGCCATTAATGGTTTATGATTAAAGTTTTGATATTTTTAATGTTAGTTTTAATATGAATGTTTATGTTATATTTCATCCTCTTCTTAAGATGAATGTGTTGGACTAGTATGTTTCGGGTTGGAGACCGGTAAAAGTAAGCCCTCCGGGTTGGTGTCCTGTTATTAGAGGCACTCTGGGTTGGTGTCCGGTTATTAGAGGCACTCCGGTTTGGTGTCGGGTTATTAGAGGCACTCAGGGTTGGTGTCCGGTTATTAGAGGCACTCCGGGTTTGTGTCCGGTTATTAGAGGCACTCCAGGATGGAGTCCAGTTACAGAGGCTCTCCGGGTTGGGTTCCGGTTCCAGTTATCCATTAGGTCTTGGCATGAGGCCTCGACACAGAAATTAAAGTTCGGCATTATGCATTCCATCAGTATGAAAGTGGATATTGATATTTCATGTGATTATTCGATTAGTAGAATATCCATGTGAATAATTAAATGACATTATTTCATTTTACTTTTGCAATACTATGTTGAGGTTCAAGTTTAATAGGCTTTTGTTTTAGTTATAAATTTCCTTAAATGTCTATTCTTATTTCTGAAAGTTTCTTCTATATTGTTATCCTTACTGGGCATTTCAGCTCACCCCTTTTCTATGTTTTATTTTTTCCAGGATGTGAAGAAGTATGTTATGAATGACCTGCAAGGATATTATGAGGGGATAATATTGTGGACTATGGAGACATTATGGTGTTGTAGTAGTTTTTCACTTTATGATGTAATGTAAAACTTTATGAATATATCCAGTGCTTCCAAGGCTACTAAACCAATCGGTCTTTCGAGATTTGATCTTTCTTGTGATCATGCCAATGTTATGTAATAATGCACCGACTCTGGGTAACTGGGGTCAGGGCGTTACAGACACAACCATGTTCCTTCAATGAAGCATCACAATTGATAACAAACTCACCATTTTTGAAAGGCAGTGCCAAAACTGGATCATTCACCAATCTTCTTTTCAATTCCTAAAAACAATCATCACATTATCTTTTCCAGATGAACTTAACACCTTTTCGAGTTTACTTAGTAATTGGACTAGATAACCGTGAAAACTTTTCAACAAACCTCTGGTAATAAACTGCCAAAGAAAGAAAACTACGGATCTCGATTATATTTGTGTGTCTTGTCCTTTCTTCAAAAACTTTTGTTTTAGTAGTATCAACAGTTATGCCATTTTTTGAAACAATGTGACCAAGGAATGAAATTTCTTGTAACCAAAGCTATCACATTCTGAATTTTCCGTACAATTTATTTTCTTTTAATGTTTGCAAGATAACGATTAAATGACTTCCATGTTCCTCTTTACTTTTGGAATAAACCAAAATATAATCAATAACACAACCACCACCACTTATAGCCTGAGCCAACTGTGCCATCACTGCATCAAACTGTTCAGTTCTGATTCCGACCATCTCAGGTTTCTCATTTGGAAGGTTGTCTTCTTCCTGATGTCGTCCCCGCATAGCTGCCATGTTTCCTCTTAATAAAACCATTCTAAACATAGAAATATATTTTTCGAAGGAACATGGTAATCTTTAAATTCTATATCATTTCAATCATACCATAAATTAATTTATGGACATGAATTTAACAATTTTATAACTCATATAGTTGTATAAACCCACCTATGATACCAACAATAAGGACCTGTACTTAAAACTTACTTAATATTGAATTAAATGAATAATTTTCATTGAGGATATTTACAGGTTTAGAGTTTTATAGAATTATGACATAGCTATTAAATCTCATAAGATTACAGAGTAGACACTTCTACAGAGATTCTACTTTTTTACAAAACATGAACTCCTGAAAAAAAGAGTCATGGGTAGTTCCATGTTTAAGACAACATGACCTTTCCTTGATCTCATCCTTGTCCTTATTCCACATTATGTCCTGTGAAAAAACATTTCAATAACTAGTGGTGAGCATAAAAAGCTCATTAAGGGATACACAAAGAAGGAAAACTGTTAGTTTTTCAAAACATCAAGTAAACCATGAATACTTTATCAATGTATTATTTTTCACCTATATAAAGTAGTAAATACTCTTCACTTAATAAAAGATCATTAATTTCCCTTTTATAACCAACATATGACCATAAAACCCATATAAATAACACATAACATATAAAGGCAACTTCGGACATAAACATACATAAATGGAATAACCATATGGTCGACTTCCACACATATCATTAAATGGAATAGCCATTCGGCCAACTTCCATACCCAATGCATTGGAGGTTATAACATAACCACCAATCCTAGTATTCATGGCACCACCCGTCATTTGGTTTATCATGTAACCACCCGTCAAATGTCCAAGTACAGTTATAAAATCCTAAGACATAAAACAAATATAAAGGAAAGGAAAACTTTCCACATTTCAATCACAATATATAAATTAAATATGTTGACATAAAAAATCCATTATCAAAACCATTTTCAATACCAAAATACATAAAAGAGTATATGGTATTAATTTTCTTTTAAAAACAATACGTATTGTTTAGGAAGCCAAAGATCATGTATTACTCGTGGCGGCAGAAAAGGTCGTTGTCATCGCGTGCGTTAAAAAAACATTCATTTTTGTCATTTAGTAAAATTTTTCACTGAAAAAGATTCCCTTTGAATGCAATGAAAATTCAAATGTGTTTATACAGCTTATAAAAGGTATTCTAGTATTAGAACCAAAATATTCCTCAATGAAAGGATATTGAGACGAAATCCCTTACCTCGTGTACGACTTGATCTGATCACTCTTTAATCTCCTGAATAATAAACTAATGATAATTTATACTTGCTTAAGAACCGTTTTTAATTATTCCTTTTATATCACCTATTACCATTTTATGAACATTATTTAATAATTTAAGTTAATAACATCAGTTTTGCCGATATTTGGTACTTCATTCAAAATTGGACTTCTTACAATTACATGTTGTTCATGTGGTCAAAGGATCATTATATTAAGAATGATATTCATGATTTTCATATCAGATATATCATATATATCCATCATATACATGTATTTATAATAGTACGTAACATTTAGAGGTAAAAAATGAAATTCACTATTCATGGAGATGGTAAGCCGTACGTACGCATGAACGCTAATTTCATTTATATTTCACATTTAATGGAATGAAATCACAATGATATAAAGGTAAATTATAATTATAGTATAATATCATATATAATATTATTAAATTCATCCTTTACACATCCCACATGTGGCATTAACGATTGAAATCAATTTGAGGGGGCGGTAGTCCGCAATTCCTAAAATGGAATTATCATGTTTATCCATAATGTAAATCATAAAGGTATGCCATAAATGAAAAATATGAGGCATAAAGAAAACATAAACATAATATATATCATATATAAATATAGTGACATCTTAATGGTCACCATGAATGGTGTTAAGAGAAGATTGAATAATCATCATTTCGTGAGGCAGTAATTCGCCATCCACAGAAACAGTATGTTCTTTAATAATTAGATGGATGTGTGTGTAAGTGTAGCTAGAATAACTTACATAATAACATCCAATTATATTTATTATACTGGTGTTTTTACAAAATAAATGAATAAAAATATTTTAGGGGGTTGGAGAATAAATATAAAACAAAATAACATAAGAGAAGACATTACCTTTAAATCGGGTAACACCCTTTAATTTGAACCAAAAGGGTTTCTTGAAGATATTTCTGCCTAAGGTAAGGCTTCTATGATGAATAGAGGGATATTGAGAGATTATTTGAGTATTTTTTGGACTAGACAATGAGATTGAGATGTGTGATAAAAGGGTAATAAGTGGGGTCTTTTTATAAGGGAGAGACGGGGCTCTTTTGGAAAGCTTGAAACTATTATTTTATTATATAATGATTTCCGGTTTCTAAAGGTACAAAAACTATTAAAGTCAAATATAAGGTGGATCATGTATGAAATAAAATCAACCAATAATAATTGGACAAGTTTTGTGTATTATTTTAAAAATTATCTTCTTATTTATTTAAATCATTCATTAATGATGTAAACACTTCATCATCATTATGTCATAAATAATTTTATTTACTTGATGTCTAAAAATTATAAAAAAATTACCATGTTGTAGGAAGTATTTTTATATTTCTAATGAATATTTTTAGTCAAATATATCAATTATATAACCCCATGTGCATGTTTTTTTAGTAAAACAAAACATGTTTGTGATATTTTTATGTTTACTTTAAATAAAAGGTATTAATGTCATTATCTTACCCAAGTGGCTCCATGGTGTCCCAAAAATCAACCCATGGCTTTTAATGGTCGGACATAACACATATAATAAGTGTAGGACAAGTGTAAAGGTGATTTCATATTATTATGTCATTATTTTTACCTTAAATTACACTAATTACCTTTAATCGTGCTAATAAAACATAAAAGTTACTATTCACCAAAAAATTATTTTCATCCCATTGAACCAAATTTTTCTTACTAATGACAACCATGTTTGTTGGAATTTTTAAATTCAATTCACAGATGTGGTAAAGTATCATTTAAACGAAAAATTCAGTTTTTTAACTAGCACTTAGTGGTTTCACTATTCATCAAAATTGATGTTTTTCAGAAAAATACCAAAAATTCACACTAAGATATATTTTATATTCCGAATACAAAAATTATGTCTATTTTAAAAAATTCAAAACAAATAAGATGCATTAATTAATTTAATATTTAATTCTCTTTGTCAATACAAATAGCGTGTTTTCTTTGAAACAATATATTTCAAAAGATTGACACTTGTTTATATCCAATTTCAAAGTGAAATTAATTCCAATGCACACCATTGGTTTAAATGGTAAAAATATATTTCTCTTGAAATTTAAAACCAATTAAAAAGATAATATATCCATTTAAATAAATTATATTTAAAAGAGGTTTTGAATTAAAATACAACATTTTTCACTTATTCATTAAAAATGAACTTGATCGGAAAAATAACAAAAACATATACAAAGTAAATTTTGATGTCTCGATTCTAAATAAGGGTTGTATTTGGTCAAATAGAATGTATAATAGTGAACAAAACTATTATTAATATGTGTTTTCCATCAAAAGATGAAAAATCGACCTTTTAGGGAATATTAGATTATCTATGCCTAAAATTTAATTCTGTACTTATTTTAAGCCTTTATCTTTTATTGAATAAATGTAAAAACATTTAACGAACATATATAATCATATTTTAGTTATTTCTATTCATTATCCCCAATACAACCGCTACATGATAACTACCATTTAAAATAATATTATTTTATTATTAGTGTGCAGCCTAAGATTTCAAAGAAGCTAGTTGTTGCGTATTAGGTACGCTATCGAACATAGAAACACATATAAAGTAAAATTTATATTAAATTCACAAATATTAATAAATATGAACATGGATTATTCTTTATTTACCTGGAATGTTACAAATAGTAGTGAAGAAGAAGATTCATCATATGAATAAAAAACAGGATGTTGAGAATCAATCAGATATTTTTGAATCCAAAAATGTTAAAAAAACAATGTCACGACCCGTCCTCGGGGCCCGTGGCGTGACTACCCCAAGCCCGCCTTCCATGGGCCAGGGGCTGGCGACTAGCACCAAGTCGTAAATCCTGGAAAAAGGGAAGGCATTGCCTTTGAAAAGTAAACAAGCACCACAGAGTAAGCAAGCGTAAAGGTAAACACTAAGTAAAAACTGTAACAAGCTGTGCTGAAAGTAAAAAGGGGCCGGAAATACAAGCCCAACTGTAAAGTACAACTAAAAATAAAAGTCGCAGCGTCGAGCCGTCCTCTAAAGGTCCCACCTGAAGGGTGGGTACAGATAGCCTCCATAGCTCCTCGGTCTAGCCGTCCGCTCTGAGTACGTCCCGCCCAGTGGTCCACCTCCAGGTATCGTCCTCCTCTGTACGCCTCCACCACGATCAGCGCTGTCTATCGTCTGCAACCAACACAACGAAGTGCGGGCATAACCCATGTAGGGGTGAGTATAAGCTACTCATTAGGGACCCCGAGACCCCCGAAGGTGTCCCTGAATCCACAAAGGATAAACCACAAAAGAAAGATACAATCACGAAGTAACATATGCCACTGCTTAGGTATATGCCCATACATATACCTAAGTCATCAATTTCTGTCTGGCTCCAACATCCAAGCCCAAGCACAACCCAATCCACACAGGATATCTCAACACAATCCAAAAAGGAGAGTAACACAGGATTCAGGTCACCCAGGTATACTTTTTCAAATGACGATATAGATGATTAGATGTAGCCACTGATTCATCTAAGCCGTCGGACCCACAAAGGATCTGTAGGTACTAACCCTTGCAATGAGCCACACATGAATGATCATGGAGTTGAACCCAAAGCTATTGGGAAACTCCTTCTCCATCAAGTACAATGGTTATGCCGCTACAACCAAGCGCTTTCCTCTTACCTTGGACTGCTGTAGTTCTTCACCTATCGGGTACTGTGGGCCTGCTGCTACGACCAAACGCTCCCTCGTGCCACTACAACCAAGCGCACCTCTGTCGTGGGTCTGCCGCTACAACAAAGCGCTCCCCTGTGCCGCTACAACCAAGCGCACCTCTGTCGTGGCTTTGCCGCTAGAACCAAGTGCTCCCCTGTGCCGCTACAACCAAGCGCACCTCCGTCGTGGGTCTGTCGCTACAACCAAGCGCTCCCCTGTGCCGCTACAACCAAGTGAACCTCTGTCGTGGGTCTGCCGCTACAACCAAGCACTCCCCTGTGCCGCTACAACCAAGCGCACCACCGTCGTGGGTCTTCCGCTACAACCAAGCGCTCCCCTGTGCCGCTACAACCAAGCGCACCTCCCTCGGGGGTCTGCCCCTACAACCAAGTGCTCCCCTCTGTCGCTACAACCAAGCGCACCTCCGTCGTTCGATCAGCAGTCATCAAGTCTCAACCGGCTCTAGGGTTTCCGCACACAGTATGCTCATTTCGGGAGGGTCCACTCCACGAGCTAAGAGGTCGATGCATCAACTGACATATAGTCCGGAGTTGATGTATCCAAAGATGTACCGTAGTGGTCACTGCCGAAAACACGGAGGATTACCATACGGTTTTCATCATCGTCGTAGTCGAATCCACTGAGGATCTCTGTATAGTCATCGCCGTCATAGTAGCAGTAGTAGCCAGCTCTAAGGTTCTCGCACACAGCAAGCTCGTTTGGGAGGGTCCGCTCCACGAGCCGAGAGGCTGATACATCAAATGACCCAGAGTCTAGAGTTTATGTTTCCAAAAGTTCCGTATCGTCAACAGGAACTCAACGTCGCAGACGGCACATCAATCGGATGCCCGGTCTGAGAGTTATTGGATTTTTCGTCCCAGGGGACCGGTTGGTTTATAAGGCAAACCAACCCAACCGTACTCCACCTACGTCCAAACCTCAGGCGGAGTATGCCAAAAGACCCATCTCACTTAGAGGAATCCACCAAAGTCGACGACACGTCAATCGGACGTCCGGAGCTCAAGATATGAGTGTTTCTACTCCGAGGGCCCGGTTGGTTTCGTGTACGAACCAACCCGACCGAAAACAAAGTATTCCGAAACCTTGAGTGCGATATACCGAAAAGACTGTCTTGACCCAAGGATCGATTTTCCGCTGACGGCACGTCGTTCGGAGGCCCGTAGCTCAAGTTAGGGGCAAAAGACAAAAAACGGTCTGAAGAAGGGGGTCCGGGCCCGGGCCGACCCAGCCCAACCCCCCCTGGGTCGACCCGAACCAGGTCGACCCGACCCGAGACGACCCGGTCGGACCAGCCTAGCTTGGCTCGGCGGAGCGGCCGAGTGCTCGGGTTCCGCGGGGCGCTACCCCCGCGGTTTGGAGGTGTCGCGGCCCCGCGTGGGGCCGCGCTGGACAAGCGGACGCGGCTTCTGCCGCGTCCCATGCGGGTGAGCTGGACCCGCGCGGCCGTGGGTCCGCTGGACGCCGTCGCCGCGGCTTCAGCCGCGATGGCCTTTTTCGGCGGCGCGCCGGCGACCCGCGCTGCCGGAGATTTCCACGGGCCACCGGAGTTGCTCCGGTTGTCCGTTTTCCTTCTCGTCTGCGCCGTTAATCCTCCCGGGACCCGTTCTTTACTGTGGGATCATCAAATCGCCCTTGTGTCACATTTTGTCGTCGCCCGCCAAATCCGCACAACAACGAAGAATGACGGAGGGTTGTCGGGCCGTGTTTGCTTGGCCCGCAGCCTCTATGTTAGGCGATAACAATTGGGAAAAATTAATTATCAACACATGAAACATTTCAAGAAACAATTTTAATAAATTAAAATTGCAAATTGATCCCGACTCATTATTATTTTTTAGACGAACAACCACGGGAATAAAATCATTTCACAAACAAAACCCCTACCCCATCAAGTCATCGCACGCGCGTTCTTTGCGGATTTGATCGTCGCGGAAGGGCGTCGCGTCGTCACGGAAAGGCGTCGTGTCGTCACAGAAGGGCGTCACGTCGTCGCGGAAGGGCGTCGCGTCACGGAAAACGGTGACGCATCGACGAACTCCGAGATTCAAGAACAACATATTTTAATTAATAATAATTAAATCCATGTTTTAAAAAAACACAAAGGAGTTTTAAATGAAATCCGAAATCTCTTACCTCTAGCAGTAGGTGATCGGAGATCGGGGCGGGGAAGAACGTCTCGGATGGGCGCCGTCAATCTCCGAGGGTGAAGGCGTTCTTCACGTTCATCGCGTTCTTCGCGTTCTTCGCGAAGGAGGGAGAAGGCACAAAACTTGTCAAAACTTCTCAACGAGCATTTTTTTAAATGTCGTGCGTTGGTCTTATTTTATTATTACACCAACGGTTTTCAAACAGGTTAAGAAATGAATGAAATTAATTCATAGAATTAATTTCAACGAATAAACCGCCCATTTAATTGGTGTGTTAAGAAAATAAGAAACGCGTCAGTTGACTTTCATAATGACGGGTTTTCGCGGATGCGTTACTTAGCAGAAAGAAACGATGGGCCTCGTGTGGGCCCCGCTTCAAAATTATCCTACCAAGAGGGTAGGATATTTCTGGATAGAACCCTATCCGTATCAACTTAGCTTAAGCTGCTTTAAGTGGCTTCAAGTGGCTTCAAGCGGCTTAAGTGGAATAAAATAAAGTTTGTCGTACAATTTATTTTATTTCGCAACTTTATGCCCAAAAATTAAAACCACAACCGAGCAAACGCAACTCCGGAAGAGGCGTTTCTAAGAAAATACCGGCGTTGCGATTTCATCGGTACCCTCAGAATTCGATTCTGAGAACCGCTTCAAAAGTTAGAAAAACCCACTCGTTCATTCACTGAACGTACCCGAGCCAAACATCGGAAAATGATTCCGGGCACACCGGGCCTCAGAATCAGGTGCCGTCAGAGGCTGCGTTCTTGTAAAATTCCAAAGAAAATTAAGAAAAAAAAATTCTTGAAATTTATGGGTATTTACATTACTCCCACCACAAGGCTTTACGTCCCCGTAAAGCTTCACCACAAACTTAGGGATACAAAGGCGGTTCTGAGCATGCATCTGAGCCTCCCGCTCCCAAGTGCTCTCCTGGAGGTTCCCGAGCTTCCCTCTAAAGCACACTAGAGGAACCTATTGTCCACGTAGGACCCACTTCTGTCGATCCATGATCTCCACTGGGACCTCCGCAAAATTCTCCCCATGGTCAAAGGTGTGCGTCGGGTCGTGCACGTATCTCCTTAGCGGAGATACGTGGAAGACGTCGTGCACCCAGAGCAACTGAGGTGGTAAATCCAGGTGATAAGCCACCTCGCCAATCCTGCTGAGGACCTGGAAGGGTCTGATGAAGCATGGAGACAACTTTCCGCCTCGGCCAAATCTCCGTAATCCACGTCGAGGTGAGACACGCAAGAAGACGTGATCGCCATACTCGAACTCAAGTGGCCTCCGCCTTCTGTCAGCAAAAGACTTCTGCCGGCTCTGAGCTGTCCTCATCCTCTCCTAGATGACTTGGACCTTCTCTGGTCCTACAAGAGCTGTTGTGATTTCTTCTTTGCCGATAAGGGAAATCTGGTCTCATCCCCTGGATGAACCACTTTCTTTGCCTAATACTGTCAATCTCGACATGGATTATACTAATCCATACCATGGATGACTTCGTAAGGCCTCGACGCTACTATCAAGAGATCCAACTGTTACTCTTGCCTCCAAGGGTTGAGTCACACTATCGGCATCAGTGTGTGATAACTGGGTCTCCTCCAGTAGATGTCTCATAAGTGAGGGTCTAGTCAACAGTCAAACCTGGAACCTCTTAGTAACAACACAAGAGAGGACAGGGAAGTAAATTCCATAAGAAACGGTGTCTTTTATTACTATAGTTGAAGTACAAAGACACAAAGCATCTACAAACATACATCAACAAAAATAGAAGAAAAATGAACAAAAGTCTCCAGGTCTGGAGCTAGTCCCACTCCTGTCCATCTGCTCCCGGAGCTCTATGATCGTAGGCCTCGGATTCCTGAAGCTGAGCTCTCACATTTCCTCCTGTCCCCTGTGGTCGGGGTGGACCTCCTGGTGGTGGTGGTGGCAACACCCCGAAGCATCGTCCAACTCCAGCTGCACAGCCAGCTCCCCTGCCATGGCCGCCTTCTCCTTGCGGCCCGCCCTGATTGAACCTCTTCCTCTGCCTGGGGGGCCCTTCGTCCATCTGATGGTCATCCGTATAGCGGGTCGGACAGTCACGAGCCATGTGACCAATCCCGCCACAGGAGTAACACTGCCCTCTCATGGCAAGTTGTTGTCCTCCCCGAGTACCTCGAACAAATGATCTAGAGTCATGCTGTCGACCACCTATAGGTCTAGTCCTCTTGGACCCCTGCGTCATCTGTCTACTAACCGCTGAAGAAGACTTTGCCGCATGCTGGCAAGTGGCGGGTCTTACTGCTAGAGACTGCTCAGCAAGGAAACTCTCCACTAATAGGGCTTGCTCCAACACCCCTGCCTGAGTCGGAATGTTGAGGGAGATCATCGAAGCCCTGATCTCGTGCCTCAGTCCCTGCTCGAAGGTCCGGGCCCGGAAGAACGGGTCCTGTACCATATCTGTGGAGTAACATGAGAGATCCGTAAATCTCGCCGAGTACTGGGCCACTGTCATGCTGCCCTGCCGCAGCTGTAGTAGCTCCTGGATGCGCACCGCTCGGAGGGTGGCTGGGACGAACTTGGAGCAAAATATGCTCTCAAAGTCCGTCTAGAGAAGAGATGCCTCATCTTGCACCTAGAGCATCAGGATCCACCATCTCCCTGCTGCCGCGTGCAGGAGGCTCGCTGCAAGGATCACCATGAGGTCTGCTGGTGTCCTCACTAATCTAAAAACTCGTACAACTACCTCCAGCCAGTCCTCGGCGGCCTGAGGGTCCGTCTCCCCGCGGAGCCTGGGCGGTCGCTTGCGCTGGAACTCATGCAATGCACTAAGGCGATGTGCATCGTCAGCGGCTGGGGCTAGTAGCATCGGTGGCTCGGCGGGTATAGGTATCGTCGGTGCCTCAGCTGTCAAAGGGCCCTGTACCGAGTCCTCGACGCTCGGTGGGCTCTCTCCAGGCACATCGCTCGGAACCCTAGCTTGTTGCCGTAGTGGGGACATCCTGAAAATGAAACAAGTGCTCCACGGTCAGAATAGTATACCTGGTGAGCTGACATAATGTAATCACAAAGAAAACTTGAAACACACATGCAATCAATGTTTTCGTGCATTAAGTCGGAAATCAAAAGTCAGGGTCCTGGTGTACGGATACGTCGGTCGCTGCACCAACACTGGACTCCCTGGACTGATAACCACACCCAATATGCAAAAAAACTATTGCTTCACATAGAAGAAAGATCAGAGTCGGCGGTAGAACCGACCACCTCTGATACCAATTTGTCACGACCCGTCCTCGGGGCCCGTGTCGTGACTACCCCAAGCCCGCCTTCCATAGCCCAGGGGCTGGCGAGTAGCACCAAGGTGTAAATCCATGAAAAAGGGAAGGCATTTCCTTTGAAAAGTAAACAAGCACCACAGAGTAAGCAAGCAGAAAGGTAAACGCTACGAAAAAACTGTAACAAGTTGTGCTGAAAGTAAAAAGGGCCGGAAATACAAGCCCAAATGTAAAGTACAACTAAAAAGAAAATCCGCAGCGTCGAGCCGTCCTATGAAGGTCTCATCTGAAGGGTGGGTACAGATAGACTTCACAGCTCCTCGGTCCAGCCGTCCGCTCCGAGTACGTCCCGCCCTGTGGTCCACCTCCAGGTACGATCTTGCTCCGCACGCCTCCACCACGATCAGCGCTGTCTGTCGTCTGCAACCAACACAATGAAGTGCGGGCATAGCCCATGCAGGGGTGAGTATAATCTACTCAGTAGGGACCCCGAGTCACCTGAAGGTCTCCCAGAATCCAAAAAGGATAAACCACAAAGGAAATATATAATCACTAAGTAACATCCGACACTACTTAGGTATATGCCCATACATATACCTAAGTCATCAATTTCCGTCTGGCTCCAGCATCCGAGCCCAAGCACAACCCAATCCACACAAGAAAGAAAAACATAAAATCCACACAGGATAGCTCAACACAATCCACAAAGGAGAGTAACACAGGATTCAGCTCACCCAGGTATACTTTTTCAAATGACAATAGAGATGATCAGATGTAGCCACTGATTCATCTAAGCCGTCGGACCCACAAAGGATCTGTAGGTACTAACCCTCGCACTGACCCACACAGGAACGATCATGGAGTTGATCCCAAAGCTTTTGGGAAACTCCTTCTCCATCAAGTATAGTGGTTGTGCCGCTACAACCAAGCGGTTTCCTCTTACCTTGGACTGCTGTAGTTCTTCACCTATCGGGTACTGTGGGCCTGCTGCTACAACCAAGAGCTCCCCCATGCCACTACAACCAAGCACACCTCTGTCGGGGGTCTGTCGCTACAACCAAGAGCTCCACTATGCCGCTACAACCAAGCGCACCTCTGTCGTGGGTCTGCCGCTACAACCATGCGCTCCCCTGTGCCGCTACAACCAAGCGCACCTCCGTCGTGGGTCTGCCGCTACAACCAAGCGCTCCCCTGTGCCGCTACAACCATGCGCCCCTCCGTTGTGGGTCTGCCGCTACAACCAAGCGCTCCCCTATGCCTCTACAACCAAGCTCACCTCCGTCGTGGGTCTGCCGCTACAACCAAGCGCTCCCCTGTGCCGCTATAACCAAGAGAATCTCCGTCGTGGGTCTGCCGCTACAACCAAGTGCTCCCATGTGCCGCTACAACCAAGAGCACCTCCATCGTTCGATCAACTGTCGTTAAGTCTCAACTGACTCTAGGGTTTCCGCACACAGTATGCTCGTTTCGGGAGGGTCCACTCCACGAGCAAAGTGGTCGATGCATCAACTGACATGTAGTACGGAGTTGATGTATCCCAAGATGTACCGTAGTGGTCACTGCTGAAAACACGGAGGATTACCGTATGGTTTTCATCATCATCGTAGTTGAATCCACTGAGGATCTCTGTACAGTCATCACCGTCACAGCAGCAGTAGCAGCCAGCTCTAATGTTCCCGCACACAGCAAGCTTGTTTGGGAGGGTCCGCTCCACGAGCCGAGAGGCTGATACATCAACTGACCCAAAGTCTAGAGTTGATGTATCCAAAAGTTCCGTATCATCAACAGGAACTCAACGTCGCAGACGGCGCGTCAATCGGACGCCAGGTCGGAGAGTTATTGTCTTTTTCGTCCTAGGAGACCGGTTGGTTTTTAAGGCAAACCAAACCGATCGTACTCCACCTACGTCCAAACCTCGGGCGGAGTATGCCAAAAGATCTGTCTCACTTAGAGGAATCCACCAAAGTTGACGACATGTCAATCGGACGTTCGGAGCTCAAGATATGAGCGTTTCCGCTCCGAGGGCCCGGTTGTTTCGTGTACGAACCAACCCGGCCGAACCCAAAGAATTCCGAAAACTTGAGTGCGATATACCGAAACGACCGTCTCGATCCAAGGATCACATTTCCACTGACAGCGCGTCGTTCGGAGGCATTTAGCTCATGTTATGGGCAAAAGACCGAAAACGGTCTGAAGACGGGGGGTCCGGGCCCAGGCCGACCCGGCCCGACCCCCCCCCCCCCCCCCCCTAGGTCGACCGAATCGGGTCGCCCGAACCGAGTGGACCCGACCCGGCCGGTCGGACCGGCCTGGCTCGGCTCGGCTGAGCGGCCGAGCGCTCGGGTGCCGTGGGGCGCTACCCCCGCGGTTTGGAGGTGTCGCGGCCCCGCGTGGGGCTGCACTGGACAAGCGGACGCGGCATCTGCCGCGTCCCATGCGGGTGATCTGGACCCGCGCGTCCGCCACCGCCGCGACGGCCTCTTTTAGCGGCGCGCCGCCGCCTCCGGCCGCTGGAGACTTCCACGGGCCACCGGAGTTGGTCCGGTGGTCCGTTTTCCTTCCCGTCTGCGCCGTTACTCCTCCCGAGACCCGTTCTTTACTGAGGGATCATCAAATCACCCTTGTGTCACGTTTTGTCATCACTCTCCAAATCCTCACAACAACGAAGAATGACAGAGGGTTTTCAGGCCGTGTTTGCTTGGCCCGTACCCTCCACGTTAGGCGATAAAAATTGGGAAAAATTAATTATCAACACATGAAACATTTCAAGAAACAATTTTAATTAATTAAAATTGAAACTTGATCCCGGTTCATTATTTTTTTTAGACGAACAACCACGGGAATAAAATCATTTCACAATCAAAACCCCTACCTCGTCAAGTCATCGCACGCGCGTTCTTCGCAGATTTGATCGTCGCGGAAGGGCGTCGCGTCGTCGCGGAAGGGCGTTGCATCACGGAAAACGGTGATGCGTCGACAAACTCTGAGATTGAAGAACAACAGATTTTAATTAATAATAATTAAATCCATGTTTTTAAAAAACACACAAAGGAGTTTTAAATGAAATACGAAATCTCTTACCTCCAGTAGTAGGTGATCGGAGATCGGGGCGGGGAAGAACGTCTCGGATGGGCGTCGTCAATCTCTGAGGGTGACGACGTTCTTTGCGTTCTTCGCGTTCTTCACGTTCTTCGCGTTCTTCGCGAAGGAGGGAGAAGGCACAAAACATGTCTAAACTTCTCAACGAGCATTTTTTCAAATGTCGTGCGTTGGTCTTATTTTATTATTACGCCAACGGTTTTCAAACAGGTTAAGAAACGAATGAAATTAATTAATAGATTTAATTTCAAGGAATAAACCGCCCATTTAATTGGTGTGTTATGAAAATAAGAAAACACGTCAGTTGACTTTCATAATGATGGGTTTTCGCGGGTGCGTTACTTAGCAGAAAGAAACGGTGGGACTCATGTGGGCCCCGCCTCACAAATATCCTACCATGAGGGTAGGATATTTCTGGATAGCACCCTATCCGCATCTACTCAGATTAAGCTGCATTAAGTGGCTTCAAGTGGCTTCCAAGTGGCTTAAGTGAAATAAAATAAAGTTTGTCGTACAATTTATTTTATTTCTCAACTTTAAGCCCAAAAATTAAAAACCACAACCGAGCAAACGCAACTCTGGAAGATGCGTTTCTATGAAAATACCGGTGCTGCGATTTCATCGGTGGCCTCAGAATTCGATTCCGAGCACCGGTTCAGATGTTAGAAAAACCCGCTCGTTCGTTCACGGAACGTACCCGAGCTAAACTTCGGAAAATGATTCCGGGCACACCGGGCCTCAGAATCAGGTGCCGTTAGAGGCTGCATTCTTGTAAAATTCAAAAGAAAATTATGAAAAAAAAATTCTTGAAATTTATGGGTCTTTACAAACAAGCATACTAAGAAGGATAAAAGAGGAATTACAATAAAAATATATTATATAATGATTGAAGAATAAGGTGTTGAAATTTTTAGAATTAATTAAAATAAAATTATGATAAAAAAGTAAAGATAATAAAATATAAACAGTTTTTGTCATGTTGTATTACCAATGTGAAGAAGAGAGTGAGTTCTCCAATTATAAAATTGGATTTTCTGATTAATATGGATCATCAAAGTAATCATAAATTAAATAAAGTTTCAAATATCATTATATGGATGTATTATAAGTAATATCATCCATTTATCATAAATCATTATGGTTTGATGTGTATGTCCCCACTATCACTTATTCATTAGATTTTTTTGTTCATAATTAAAAAATACAGCATAAATCGCATTATCATTATTTTTTAATGTATTAATTTTTTTTTGAAAAAATATAATTTTATAGTCCAATGATTATTATTTAACAAAAGTGGTAGATATCTATTTTTTATGGGGAATATATATTTAGCGGGAGTTTCTAAAAGTATATGTCATTATGTAATGATGGTTATTATAAACTATTTTAACATATTTTTTGAGCATGTATATAGGAAATTGTATACTCATGTTCACGGAATAATTGTTCACATGTAAGAGTATAGTTATTATCATGTGGTTTCGAGAGATATAAATAAATTTAGTTGTGAATAAGTGGATATAAATAAATTTTAAAGACTATATTACATTATATTTTAATGTTTCTTTTTTGTATACAATGTTTTCTCAAATGGTCTTAGAATTTTTAAATGGTGATTTATGTTCAATTTTTTAAATTTTAATTTGACGAGGGGTATTTTTGAGACCCCAAATAAAGAATTTTTTAGAATTTGAAAAATAATAATTAGATAAGAGAATGAAGTAGATATTATTATTATTTATGGATTTGTTATCAATAGATTAATAATGTACAAAATCACATTTTATAATGTTTAAAATATTACTTTAATGTATTGAATGTGTTTGGAAGGTGATTGAAGTTTGAAAATTAATTTCTTAAAAAAAATCTTTTAAAAATGTGATGATATTTGAAAGATTTTTTGTGGATTTTTTTGATGATTTACAGATGTCAAGTTGAACTACATCGAACAAATAATGATTTTTAGGTCACATATGAATGAATTAAATAATATTTAATGTGGATATGAATTTTTAATGATTTTTTATGTTGAAAATGTTCAATATGTTAATGTATCTAAGAGATATATGTTTATAATATTTTAGAATAATTCAATAGGTTTTTGAAAACAAACAATACTGGTTCTGATATTTGAAAATGTTTTAAACATATATGAGTCATCAGATTCATATATAAGAGTCATTTTGAATCCCACTAATACAATTTAGAGTCTTTTTGAATATAGGTTTCAAATTTGGATATGTACTCGAATAGAAATTAGTAACCTTACTAAATACATATGGAACACCATGAGAAGATGATTGAAAGTAGGTAAAATCATCAAACCTCCATGTATAATTAAATGTGACATTTCCCAATCTATAAAGGTCTCTCTATGAATATGGATTAGAAATTCAAAAAAGTCACATATATAAGAGTATCATTTCTCAAAACATAAGAGTAAATCCTAGAAAACATTTAAAAAAAAAATCAATGTCCTCTGATTTTTATAGGTCACCCTAATAAAACATTGGGAAATTGAAAAAGGCACCTGAGCTTCCCTATATATGTAAGTTTCATTTCTAAAATACATATGTATAATTTAATTAAAATGTAAATATAATTATTTGGATATAAAAGGGTTATTCTGAATTATGGTGGGATTTATAAAGGCTACATAATTATCCAAAATATAATATTTCTATAAGATACCAAGGTGTTTCTAGTGAATGATTTCTAGATGTAAAGGGGAATGTAAATGATTCTTAATCTATTAATTGGTGAGTCGTATATAATGATGATAGAAAAAATCCTGATTCAAGAATACATTATTCAATTTGAAATTATGACACTGTTGTAATGATATTTATAACACAAATATTATGAAATAATGGGATTAGTCAAGATTCAAGAATAGATGAGGTTTGTGACATGAAAAATGTGATCACATAATGAGAAGAAGGTCACACCATGGTTTGGGAAAAATATAGACTCCAAGAGTGTCACATAATGATTTTATGTTGTGGATTTTATGTACATTAATGAAAGTATAATATATATTGGTTTATTGAAAAAAATAAGATTCCATGTCATAGTTTTATTAATCCTATCACATAAAGATGAAGGTTAAAAACACAATAGAAGTGCCTTTTGGGTAAATAACCATTTAATTTTTTGTTAAATTTGATAGATCATTCACTAATTTTTAAAACATGAACAACATAAATAGTGAAATGATTCTATGAAATATTAATATGTAAATCCTAGAACATTTAGAAGGGTATTTTCCACATTAAATATATAATTGATTTAAATTAAATTATAAGATAAAATAACTTAACTTGATATATTTCATCGATGAAGTTATTGATCATCTGAAAAAAAAAATTTATTATCATCATTGTATAGGGTGGACCCAATGTACATCTCATATAGCAGTTATACACATGTATTTAATTGGTCACCGAAAAACACTGATGGAATGTTGAGTACTGGCACGGAGGACGGATCTTCTTGGGTTGTTTTTCTTAATCTCTTCGTGTTCCACTTGTCTTTAAGGATTCTCTCATGATCTTCTTATTACCGAGTGTATGATATAAAGAGAAATCTATAAAGAAACATGTCGTGCACAATGATTCTATTTTATCAATTAAATCAACAAAATATAAATAAAAATATATTGATAGAGTCGGTGTTTAAGGTAAAATATTATTTAATTGAAAAATGACCCTTAAATAAAATGACAATCCTTATCTTACGACATTACATATATTATTATTATTATTATCATTATTTTATAGTTTAAACTATTTGGTGTAATGATAAATATTATATTTCCAGTATTTAATTTAATACTAATCATTTGACATGATCTTGGTCTACTCTTTTTTCATGGTATTTATCCAATGCCTGAATAAATATTTAATAAATATTTATTCATAAATAAATATTATATTCCCAATATGGGGAATAAATTTGTATTAAATTTGAAATATGTACAATAAATATTCTACTAATTTTTTTGAGAATAAATATTTATTAATTATTCATGTAATTAAAAAATTTAGTTATTAATGAATACATAATATTTATTTCTATCAGAATATTTTCAATTAGTAAATCCAGAATTCAATTTTTCCATAGTCTTGAGAATACTTTTTTCCCTATAATTAAATTTAAATAGAATTTAATTGGGATAAAAGGAAACACTTGGTCTGTGACCCTCTAAGAATAGTTCTCCAATCCACATATGGTTTTTTAATATGTAATACAATCTCTTTTTCATAATATCTCATCAAGCATTTTTCACACACATGTTACTAACCAATGTGATTCATACATCATTCTTTAATTATCTAAAATAAACTTGTCATTACACCATATCCATGTAAAGTAATGTAACAGTTCAATTAAAATCTAAGGGATGAGATATAAACTTCTAATAATATTTAAGGGACAAATCATTCCTCAACTTATTAATTAATAACATGTCATTCATGAAACGTATAACAAAACCTACAATACATGAACATATTTCGTCATGGATTTTTCAGTATATCAAGTACCATAGTCATAGAAATAATTACAAATATTAATTAAGTCTACATGACATTAAAAATACTGAAAAATGGGAATCTCATATGACACATAAACATGTGGAATTTCCATATTTGGGTATGTTCTCATAATATCTTATCATAGATATTATCATGATCAAACTGCATGAAAAGAAGTGTCATCTGCATATGCGTACTCACACTTAACTATCAATATTCTATGCGTCCCATCATATTATGTTATCCAACCATATAACTATATCTAGGAACATTATCATGGAATTTAATGTCTATATTCATAGTGGTGAACTATTATAACCTTATAAATATGACATATACTCTACTACATTATTATCTTATTTTTAGGTAGAATAATGATCAATATGCAATATGATGTTCTATTAGTATTCAAATCAATTAATATACATGTAGTAAAAATTACACAGAGATGGTTCTAGAAAACCAACTCCAATGGTCTTCCAATTACATTAGATCCAACAACCTATGGCTTTTAGTTCACTAGAACTCATTTAATGATCATGTTTTTATTAAGTCAAGGAATTAGTAATAGGTTTTTACACATTGTATTCAATTGATATTACAATCATTAAAACATCCCCTCATTGAGATAAATCCCTCATGTTATAATATTTCTGAATTACTTTCACTGTCCACTTATGCGACCTTGGCTCCATTGAAAGGGACACTGCTATAGTATTATCACAATAGATTGTTATTGTATCATTAATTATAGGTACCACATTAATCTATTAGATAATGTTACTTATCTAAAATACATATTTTTTTACCTCATAAGAAGATATATACATCGAATCTAATATATAGTATATGGATACATCTTTTATTGAGCACTTACATCTCCCAACACATTCACTGAGAGTGAAGATGATTCCATCTATGATTTCAGATCATCTTCATCATTTTTTGAACTAGAATCTTTATATCATATGATTACTAGTTTCACATATCCCATGTAAACAAGAAATATATCAATAGAAACCTCATATACATAAGGATGGTATTGGATACCATCTAATGGAAGTCACCTATGTTATCTTGATATATTTATATTACATGTAAGGTGAATGTTACATTGATCCTAGAATATCTAATCACAAAAATTATTGACCCAATAATTGACACAAATATAATACATGTATACAAATTAATTTTATCATGTTTATGAGTATAAATTTTCTTGGAATGATAAATGACATGTGACTTTGTTAACAATTCCCTCCTGGATTGTTCAATACTAAATCCCTTCATTTTCGTATCAATAGATTTCCCTTTTATTAAACCAATAAACCTCTTATATCATCACAATTGATCTTTATCCAAATAATATTTTCTTTCTCACCTAATTTGTTCCTATAGAATCATTTTTTCAACCCTGATTTAATAGACTGTGCGACTTGTATTTCAGTTACAATAAGTAGTATGTCATTGATACAAACTATTATTAAAATAGATACCCTCCCACTAATTTTTTTTATAGGAATTAGTCTCATTTTCCTTCATTATTAAACCAAATTCCATTTTATCTTCACAAAAATAAATGTTCCATGAATGCTTGATTTAATCCTTAAATGTATATTTTCAGTTTTCATAACTTGCTGGAATCCTTTGGAGTTTCAAACCCATAACATTGTGTCATATAGAAATTTTCCTGATGGTTCTTGTTATAGATTTTAATTTTAAATCCATGTTCTAAATATCATATTCATGGAAATCCAAAATGGAAAGAAGAATTACAATATATTTCATTATAGAATCTGTGGAAAAAATTTTATCACAGTCTATGTCATGATGTTTTTTTAATCATTTTGTACTATTAATTCCTTAAAAGTAGATACTTATCCATCCATTTATTTGATTCTTCTTCAAACTGAATTTATAAACAACAGGCCTTACATCCATTGGTGGATCTACCAAAATCCAAAAATTGATTTGGTACATATATTCCATTTCAGAAATCATAGCTTCTTTCCACATGGGAATATCTGTTACACATAATGAATATTTATTGGTTACAATATTATTATAATCCAAAAATAATGAGTCACCATACTTATTAACTATAAAACCATATATTTCAGGTTTAATATCCACCCGTGTACTCCAATGTAGTGTGTGTGTCTCCAAAACATATACTTCTGTAAGGATTTTTAGAACTTTTTAATGTGTTGGCTCTTGTTTAACTTGATCCTATGCATCACCAATGCATATCTCACTCAAACTATATATTTTATACATGTTCCCCCTCTCATGGAATATTTCATGTCTTTCCACTATTAGCTTTTTCTATAAGTTTACTTATTGGTAATATCCTGTTTTTTCCAATCGGTTTCCTATGAAGTTAAATTTTGTGCCTTATGGTGGAAGTTTTTTTATTGAAGAGGCCTTACAAAACACTTCATCTCACAGATCATGTAAGTATGACAACAGGTGTTTCTTTCCACTCTATAATTGGTATATAATATTGCATTCCGCATTTTTTTGAACTCAGTTTAGTATGTTTGATATTTTCTAAAAAAACCCTAAAATATAATGAAAGACCGTCATGAATCATTATTTTTATAACCAAATATAATAGGTTGTTGTCACACCATTATCTTAATCTATTCCATTGTATTGTATAAGGTGGTTTGAGTTGGGATAGAATCCCAAAATCCTATTAATAATCAATAAAGTATTTATCGTGATATTCTCCACTATGATCTAAGCAATGTTTCTTAGTCTTCTTAACATGATTTTTCTCAACATTATTCTTATATTCCATGAATATATCCAAGGAATCAAATGTAAACCTCATTAAGTAGACAAATCCATATATAGTTAAATTATAATTAAAATTTAAGTGGTCTAACTTCCTACCCATAGCTTCTACTAGAATTTATCCTCACACATCAGTAAGAACTAATTCAATTAGCTC
The DNA here is from genome assembly GCA_963277665.1 of Viscum album. Lineage (NCBI taxonomy): Eukaryota > Viridiplantae > Streptophyta > Magnoliopsida > Santalales > Viscaceae > Viscum > Viscum album. The sequence goes on from OY728143.1 coordinate 231,392,811, forward strand.
AGTATCCATTCCACCTTTAATATTAAATGTGGATTTGGTCATTATTCCTTGAAAACACGCATGACATAAACTAAGTGGCTTTAGTTCAAAGGAATCAAAAATTTCATCTTAAGGTAATTTGGTCAAACTCATTTCATTTATATGACCTATCCGGTGATTCCATTATTGGGTGTGGTATGAGTCATTTGAGTTAGTTTCGTTATTAGTTTCCATTAAATGGTTTTTTAATAAAAAAATACCATAATTTAAAAATGAAAAACCATAACATATGATTTATTTATAAAAGAAATCAAATATTCCCAAATTTTAAAATAAACAAAACAATAACAGGTCTTGATAAAAAAGGATTTTGTAACTAATGTCATATAATGGAACCTTTTTAAAATAAGATCATTCTTGTGTAAAATGTAAGGTTTTAGTCCGTAATATCTATAACAACATGTCTATCACTATAGGTTTCTTGTAGATATACCTTCACAAAATCAATTTTCCAGAATCTACTTGGTTCTTATATTTCGATACATATGTTTGAATGAAATGTTGCATATAATACCGAATTTGTAGAAAACAATATATTTCACTCAATTAAAAACTCACATGGTGCCTACCCATGATTCATTTCATGGTTCAAATTGTACTCCCAGTTTTTGTTTTTCCCACATGTGAAATTGAAAGAGTCATACTCCCATAGTTTTACCATGATCCTTCTCTTCTTGGAAGGGTGTTGTGGAGACGTTTTAGATTTATAGATATTCACTTTTCATTTTATTTTTTCATCATAAATATGGAAGGATTTTTGTGCTTTATCTTCTTATCATATTGGAGGGGTAGTTTGAGATGATCTAGAAGTTACTTCCCTATTTTTTTCAAGTATAAATTAATAAAAAAACATGATAAGCTCTAAATATGTGATGTAAGAATGATATTGGTTCATAGTTCACTAAAAAATTTAATTCTAGTGAATCTATTGGATCAATGTACCTAATTATTTTAACTATGTGATAATCATATGGTGCACAATCTTCATGATTTTTCAGAAATAGTAGCTCGTATATCTCAAACTGTTCCAATTTAGATAACTCTTGATATAGACCAAAGTGATGTTGGAGCATGCAATAATAATCCATTTCTTCATGTGACTTCAAGAGTTAATTATATGTGGATTAATGATTTAAATAGTGAACATCGACTAAGATGATCAATTGTTTACCATAGAAAGTAAATACATTTCAAACACCACACTTTTAGGTGGATTAGTTAGTGAGGATTCTAACGCATAAGATTTATATTCATGGCGCAACACAACTAGTAGGTTTTTGAACCATTATTGTATTTTATACAAGTTAGTATATAATACTTCTCAAAGATGGATCATTGGTATATTGTGATCGATGAACAATCAATTTTTCTAAAATTATAACATATCGAATTATTAGTACTTCACTATGTTATAATTTATATGAGGTAATTTTTATTAAGTGTAATTAAGTCTCCCATTTTTTAAAAAAATCTCAACAGCCCTCACCATTAGAATCAGAATATCAATTTTCTCAAACATTATACTGTAAATGATCAATAATCACCTTCACATAACCCTTGTGTAGGATTGATCAAATACATGACGGTATTTAGGTAGGTAGGTCTTTTCCAACTACAAGATTGAAGTTCCTTGATTCGGTGAGTAAACTCCCCAATCTAGGAATCCAGATATGGATTTACTCAACCCTTGCCTCCAAGTTACATAAATTTTGGCATGGGATACATTTCTTAAAGTAAATTGGTTACATAAATCCAGAACATTCATAAAAACTCCATGGTAAATGTAAATTCTGCAACATGGGTTGGTCAAAAAGATAATTCTATGGTTTTCATTATGAAGCAAGTAATGGAAGTCCAAGTATTGCTTAATATTAAGTTGAGTTATTTCATTTATTATGTGTAAAAATATATTGTTTACCTTTTACATGTATTTCTAATATTAATGGGGTTTAAATTGATCGATTAACCATATTTTGACAAAACTTTTACACATAATCCATTTATTTAAATTTTAACATTGCGTATTAGTCCATTTATTTATGTGGTCTCAGTCTAGCATCCATTAAATAAAAAATTAATAAGACATAAATAAATAAATGAACCAATCATGAGATTATCTAGTGGTTGATATATTGAGTGGACAATTAACCAACTAATGACCCTGTGATAAAATAGATTTCTCGGTCTTGGAACAAGTTACATCATTCAACCTATCCACCAATGTGTCAGCTCAATTGGTTTCATCTAACTTCTGTCTTGATCTTCATTCCTACACATTGGGATACTCCTATAATTATATATTTTTAATAAAATATTTGACTCTATCCAAATTATTGGTAAAAGGGAATTATGTAAACAACCTTAGACATGCATTCCATACATAATAAATGTGGTAGGGATAACACACATCCCATATTTTTAAATTAATAATAAATACTTTCACAACCCATGCATAAATTAAATTAATTAAAACCAACACATACATAGGCCTAGTCAAAGATTATGTTTATTCATACACATGAAATAATTACAGAAAATTACATAGTCTTGCATTCAATTTAATTCATTCATTATTATTACATTAATAGTGCTTGTATTAATTAATTAAATAACTTCATCTTAATGACCATTTAAAGTCTCTTGGAGATACCCATAATAAATGAATTAATTGAAAATAAAATGTCTTAACCAATAATTATTTATAATTATGATAAATTAATTGATAATTTAGTAATTCTATACAACCTAAAATTACACAAACACAACCGGTTCCAGCAATGAAATTAGGTTTTAATGCTGCAATTAATTATTTTAATATAATTAAATTATTGAATTTATTTGGAGACTATTAATCATGTACATATGAGATAAATTATGGGCTCCTCACATTTTATGTAGTTGAGATCAAATCATGGAACCTTGGTATATATCCAAGCCATATTAAACTACTAACACTAACCAGCTACACATTGTGTGTTTCACTTATTTTTTATTAATGTAATCAACTAAATGATATAGATTGTTCTTCATATCAAGGGAATTAATGAGTTAGATTCCATGTACTATGGATACACATCACATGTCTCATTAATTATTTAGGCTAATAGTATCAAAGGGTAAGAAACTGTGTATTTGACAATATGTGTTGTATCAATTTTTTCACTTAACAATGTAAAGTCTATGACATGTATAATAGTTAAAAATTGTGTAATTTGATAAATTTTATGCCAGGATGGACTAGATAAAATATAGTGAACAATAAATGAAACATGTATAATAACTAATTTTTGCGTCATGTATCCCGTGACACATCCAAGTGTAGTGAACATGTGTACATGACTTCTACTAACACTACATGTTATGTATCATGTTCTATCAGATATAATCTTTTACACATTTTGATGCCATATATGGTCTTGATTCATCTATTGTTATTATTTATCAAAATATAAATTGTGGATAATTAATATTAAAATGTCAAATGAAAGTTAATTAAATACTAAATTAATGAATATATAATTTGTAAATGAAATATCTAACCACTATTGTGAAATCTTGATCAATAATCATATGAATACTTGTAAATTAAAATGGGACTACTTTGAAAACATCTAAGGTTATTGGATGTAGTGTTAGAACCTGTTGGGATAATAACCAATAATGTTCTTCTAGATTTGATGGAACATTTTTAAATACATCCAAATGTAATTTTCATTACCAATAATATTTTTCCATCTGACATTGACATAGGTAGTTCAGAACCCATAGTGGATATTTCTCATGTTAAATTTATAAATAATTTTAATTAGATCAGAAGAAAATATATCTCAATATAAGATATTTCATTGATGTTGTTATTGATCATATGAAACCTTTTTTTGAACAACCATAATTTCATAGAGAGGACCCAATGTAGATCCCCTTTAACAGTGATCCACACACGGTATATTGATCTCCAAACAACACATGTATAATGTTTGGTGCTAGTATGGTAGATTTATGGTCTAGTGTTGTTCATCTTGATTGCACCAAGTTTTTTTAGGCTTGAAGGATTATATCTTATTCTTCTAATTTTTTGAGTGTATGATAGAAATATGAATCTATAGAGAAATATGGTGTGTATAGTGATTCTCTATTATCAATTAACCCTACAAAATAGACATAGAAATATATTTATATTGTTGGGGTTTCAGTTAAAATATTATTTAATAGTGCAACAACCCTTAAATAAAATAAATTTTTTTTTCTAACCACATTATAGTTATTGATAATAATATTATTATTTTATGTTGTGTGTTATATGGAACAATAGAAAATATTATTTTATCATCTTGAAAATTAATATTTATCACACATTATGATCTTGGTCTACTCATCCTCATCAGTTTTTTTAAATACTCAAATAAAAATTCATTAAATATCTATTCATAAACAAATATTTTATTCATAGTCTATAATGTAATTATTTATTAAATATTATATGAATAAAATAAATATTATACTCCCATTCGAGAAAATAATTTTTTTTTGATTATTCACATAATTAAATATATTGTTTAATAATTTATAAATAATTATTTCTTACCTTGTGAATATTTGTGATCAATAAATTCCTTATAAAATTATTTATCAATATTGATAATTATTTTATTTTAAATAATTATATTCAAATAGAATTATATTGATATCAATAGAAACACTAAGTGTGTAGGACTCTAGGATTATTTATCATTAGCATTAAGTGGGATTGCCTAAATTCCAAGACTACTACCTATAAATTGGTCATGGAAGACAATATAAAGATGTTAATGTCCCTAAATCAACAACCAAACATGAATGATTACAATTTAATATAATCCCTTTATCACAATATCTCTTCTAGAAGGATGCACACTCGTGTCACTAACCTATATTATTGATACGTCATTCATTAACTATATATTAAAAACTAGTCATTACATAATGACCAAGGAATTTAATATGACAGTCCCATTTCAATGAAATGGATGAGACTCAAAATTCCATTAATATGGAAGTTAAAAATGCATCTTTGACTTATTAATTAAGAATATCTCAATCATGACACGCCCAACGTACACTACTTCCCATGAACATAAGTCATCATGGTTTGGTTAGTATATAAAATTACATGGGTCATGAAAATGATTAATAATTTTCATAATGTCTAAGGACCATCACACATTCTTAATGATATGAATATTTTATGACACGTAAACGTATGGAATTCTTATAGATGGGTATCTTCTCAAAATTTTCCAACATAGATATTAAAAGTGTGAACATCATGAGAGGAAGTCTAATCTACTTATGAGGACACACATGTGATACTAAATATTCTATGTGTCCCATAATAGTATGTAATCTGATAGTAGAATAATATTTAAGAATATTATAATGGAAATTCATGATTCTCATCATAGCATGGAACTAATATGACATTATCAATGCAAAAGATACTGAAAGAAATTATTACATTAAAGTCATGGAGAATAATGAAAAATATGTAATACCATTTTTTACTAATATGAAAATCACTTAATATTCATGTAATACAAATTACAAATAGTTCATTTGAGGACACAAACTTTAATAGGATAATAGAACCCTTCATTATGAGAAAACCATTAACGTCATGATTATAAAGTAGTATGATATTATAAATATGTGAAAATAATAAAGTGAATATTATGGAAAGAGAAAAAGGAGTGATAATTTTGTATATCACATGGAGTTTAAATAATATGCCTTGTAGATTGGTTTATAATAATTCTTCATGGTCATAAATGATGAATAAATTGAAAATTTTCATTGAATGGATTTCATATTCACTGTATTAATGCAATATCTATGAGAAAGGATATGAATATATTAAAAGAGAAATCATAGAAGAACAACATGAAGAGAATATATTATTTGATGCTACAATCAAAAAGAATAACTTGAGTATAAAAGTGATATGAATAGTGTAATAATAAAAAAGTACTTGTAATAATATAAGGACAAGAAGAAGAAGTGAAAGGGCATACACATGGTTTTGTGTCTAATCATCAATCTTGTATTGTGTGATAAGTAAGAAATATTAAATCACACTAATTATATATTTTAAATAAGAACATGATAATAATACTATTTTTTGGGAGATAATCCAAATCATAAAAAAATTATTATCCTTACTTTGTTGATGATCATGACAATATTTCAACTTATTGGGAGACCTATCAGTAGATAATTTTTTTAAATATTTTATTAATAATAAATATTTAAACCTAATCATTTATATTCACCATGGTGATTATAGTGAATTTTATAGTCTTGTGTTATTCGAGATCATGCTAAGGATTGAATACACATTTTGAGTAATGAAGTATGTGTATTGGGTGAATTTGATTGTTTGTGTTGTTCTATGTGGTTATCGTGGTGTGTGGGTTAACCAATGATATTTATCAATCTAATTATTGAAATAGGTTTATTTCATAAGAAAATATAAAATGTAATTATGGATTATGTCTTATTGACTCCCCACCCTCTTAGTGAACCTACTATTTTGTGGTCATAACATACATCTATTGTAACATCCCAGGTAAATAAAGAATAAATAATTTTCATATTTATTAATATTTAAGAATAAAATATTAATTTTACTTTAAAGGGGTTTCTATGTTCGATAATTTACCCGATACACAGCAATGAGTTTCATTGAAATCTTACGTTGCACACAAGTAATATATTAATATTATTTTAAATGGTAGTTAACACATAGTCGGTGTATTGGCGGGAATGAATAGAAATCACTAATATATGATTATATTTTTTTTAAATGTTTTTACATTTATCCAATGAAAGATAAAGGCTTAAAATACGGAATGAATTCAATTTTAGGCATATATACCCTAATTTTCACTAAAGGTTCACTTATCGCCTTTTGATGGAGAACCATCATTAAATATAGTTTTGGTAACTTTTATACATTCTATTGGACCAAATAAAACTCTTCTTTAGAATTGGGACATCAAAATTTACTTTGTGTAAATTTTTGGTATTTTTCCGATAAAGTTCATTTTTATGAATAGTGAAAAATGTTGTATTTTAATTCAAAACCTCTTTTTAATCTAATTTATTTATATGATTATATTATCTTTTGATTTTGTTTTAGAGTTGAATTAGAATATATTTTTACCATTTAATCCAATAGTGGTCGTTAAAATTAATTTCACATTGAAATTGGAGTTAAACTAGTGTCAATCTTTTGATACTTATTGTTTCATAAAAACACGCTATTTGCTCTGACAACGGGAATTAATTATAAAATTAATTAATGTAACTTATCTGTTTTTAATTTTTTAAAATAAACATCATTTTTGAATTCAGAATATCAAATATATCTAAGGGTGATATTTTGGTATTTTTCTGAAAAACATTAATTTTTGATGAATAGTGAAACCACTAAGTGGTACTTAAAAAAATGATTTTTCGTTTAAATGAAACTTTTCCACATCTGTGTTTGTAATTTCAAAAATCTGACATACATGGTTTTTATTAAGAAGTAAAATGTTGTTCAATGGTATTAAAATAATTTTTTGGTGAATAGCAACTTTTATGTTTTTAATCGCGATTAGAGGTATTTAGTGTAATTAAAGGTAAGAATAATGTTTTAATAATATGAAATGAACTTGAGACATGTCCTACCATTATTGGATGTGCCATGTCTTACCATGAAAATCCATGGGTAATCTTGGGGAACCCATGGATCCACATTGGAAGTAAAATGACATTAATATCTTTTTATTTAATGTTAAAGTAAAAATGTCACAATCATGACTGGATTTACTAAAACAATTCTTAAATGGGGTTATAAAAGTAATATTTTTGACTATAAGTATTAACTAGAAAGATAAAAATATTTTCTACATCATGATATTTTTTTTTATAATTTTCAGACATTAAATAAATTAAATTATTTATGACACCATGATGATGCAACGATTACCTCATTATTTAACGATTTAAAAAAATGAAAAGATAATGTAAAATATAAGACGTAAACTTGTCAAAAACCTATTGGATGGGTATATTTAGAACCCTTATCACCTTATACTCTAATTATATCAATGTGGGACCTTTTAAATCCAAAAATCATTTTAAAATAAAGTAACATATCTTTACTTTCCAAGAGTGCTCCTCCTCTCCTCTTATAAAAGGACCCCACCTCTACTACCTTACCCACACTTCCAAAGCCATTGGCTTGGCTAACCCCTGCCCATTTTGACTCTCCACATCTCTCTCTTACTCCTTGAAGCCTCAATTTTGGCAGAAGTCTTCCCAAGGATGCCTTTGAGATCAAATCAAACAGAGTTACCCAATTTAAAGGTACTATTTTCTCTTGTGTTCTTTTGTTTTATTTTGCATCTCCAACCCCCTAAACTCTTTTTATTAATTTCATTTGTATCAAATACAGTATTTTCAATATACTAGGATGTTTTTATAAGAATAATTCTAGCTACACTTACACACACCTACCTCTAATGGTTAAAGAACATACTGTTTCTGTGGATGGCGAATTTCTGCCTCACGAAACGATTATTGTTCAATATTCTTCCAACACCTTCAATGGTGGCCATTAAGATGTCACTATATTTATATATGATATATAATATGTTTCTGTCTTCCTTAAGCTTCTGTATTTTTCATTTATGTCACACCTTTATGGATTCCATTATGGGTATACGTGATATGTAACACCCCAAGATTTCATAGTGTGTTATTTCTTCAAAATAATTAAATAACTTGCACTACACGCAACACCGAGTTCAATCACACCATGACTTACCAAAAAAGCCATTCAAAAGAGGTTATGAATAGTATTAACTAAATTTTAAACTTTATATAATCCTTATAATTTTAGAATCCATATTATGAGTTTCTTAGACATAATGCAAGAACAGATTCATTTTCAGTATTGCACTTTTATCAACTTTTAATAGTGAAACCTTTTTAAATACAATATTTTAAACTTTTTGACTAAATGGGGACATAAAAAAATTTAAAATGAAACATCCCACGCTTCCACGGTATGATTTCCTTTGAATAATGCAATGGCATGCATTGTACGCAACTTCAAGATTCTAACACACCACAACCAATCAAACTAGCCGTTATGAATAGTAATACCAACCTTTTAAAATTTTAAAAATTTTATCTCTCAAAATGGACTTCATTTTTGGATTCAGAGTATCGAATTTATCCTAAGGTGAAATTTTTGTACTTTTCGGATAACTTTTATATTTGGATGAATAGTGAAAATTACTAAATTTTAATTAAAAACAACTTTTTTAATCAAAATAATTAATAGTGATAAATTATGGATTTGAGTTGTTTTAAAGTATATTTAGAATATCTTTTTACCATTTAATATAATTTTGGTCATTGGACATAATTTTATAATTAAACCAGACATAAACAAGTGCCAATCTTTTGATAGTTATTATCTCTTAAAAGCACGCTTTTGTTTTAACAATGGGAATTAATTTTAAATTAATTTCTGCCACTTCTGTGTTTTGAATTTTAAAAAATGGATTCCATATTTGGAATTAGGATTTTCAAATTGTGTAAATAGTTAACTTTTATTTTTAGACATTATGAATAATTACTGCGGTAAATATTTTATTTACCATGGTTAAGGGTAAATCCGGTAAATAAGGGTTAAAAAATAATATTATAATAATACTAAATTACCCAAAAACGTGTCCTAACCTTATTGGTTGATACATGTTCGACCATTGGCATCTTTGGGTCGATTTTGGGACCCCATGGTGGCACTTTTAGGTGATAGGGACACTTTATTTTAATTAAGTTAAAATGAATACAAAAATGACACAAGCATATATCTTTTAGAAAAGAAATTTTTACATAGGGTTATATATGTTGGATTTTCGACTATAAATATTCATTATAAATATAAAAAGATTTCCTACATAATTATAATTTATTTAAAATTTTTAGACATTAAATAATTTAATTTATTTATGACCCAATGATGATGCAGTAATTACCATAATAGTGAAAAATTAAAATAATTGATATTATAAAAACACAAATAAATATAATTTGAGACTTTTTATGAATTAAACTAATTTTATAGGATAATATGACATGTTAGGAATGATTTAATTAAATTTTTTCGAAGTAATAATTCTGTTATGAGTTTAAAAAAATCAACTATTGAATAGTGTCAAAATTGACATAAAAGAGTTTTTAAAAAAAATATTATATAATTAATTGATATTAAATTCCAAAAAATCTAAGGTTCGGAAAAGAGACTTATATCATGATAGGTGTATCATAAATGGACCACTTGGGGTTTCTTGGATGTATATAGTATGTTTATTAACCATATAATATAAAAATACAAAGAGACTTTGTAAAAGTGAAACTAATTAACTTATAGTTAATACTTAAAGATAAGGTTAATATAATTACCCAAACCTGTATAAATTCTATTGGTTGAGTTTCTTTTATACCCATACCCATCTTAAACTTTTAATAATAAACTATTGAGCCATTAGAAACCGAATATGAATTTATTATAAACTAATATTTCTAGATTTTCCAAAGGTGCCCCTCACCCCTCTTATAAAAGGGCACTCTTCCTTCTCATTTCTTCACACCTTAAAAGCCTTTTGGATAGGCCAAACTCTGACCAAATACTCTCCCAACTTCCCTCACTACAACCTATAGGCCTTAGTTTTATCATAAATCCAACCTAAGGATCCCTTTTGATCAAATCAAAAAGAAGAACCCGAAGAAAGGTAATGATTTCACCACCCTTTTTCAAGTTCCTTTCTTCTTCCACTTATTCTTCCTTTGTTGTTACCATTCTAAAATAATAACTCCAGTAACTTATATATACTGTGATGTTATTATAAATATGGTACAACCATATTCAGAATTCTATCCACCCTTGGAATAACATGTCACCATACGAGCGTACGTACGGCTTACCGTCTCCACGTCGTGGTGTAATTGTTATTCAATATATTATTATTTGGATGGTTATAATAATGATGTGTAAATCATATAAATAATAAATATAACATGATAATTATTCTGTATATATGATATACTATCCAATTATATATTATTTTAATATCAAAAGAATGATATTGTCACTCGTGCGTACGTACGGACTACCGTCTCCACGAACGCGATGAGATTCATTCTCCATCGTATCCATTCAAGTATAATTATCATTTCATGATTTAAAAATAATGTTTAAGGACTTTATATAATTCTGTATATGATTAAGATACAACCTATCTATTACAAACATGGCTTACGTAACAAAACATATAAAAGAAAACAAGTAAGTTAACACCGGAAACAACGATAATACTAAGATATTATTAACAAATCAATGTTAAAAGATATCATATGATATCATATTAATGTATATGATTCTTGTATAATTTTATAACAATTATTTCACCATTATACAGGTGTTTAAACTACCCCAACCAAGGAAAAGTACAAGGTAGGGGGTTTTCATCTCACTCCTCATTCCCGTGAGATTCATGCCATATTGCCACCATTACCTTTTCTGTGGTTTATGTACTGCCCATAATTATATTCTTTGTGTAATAAACATTAATTTATGTCTATTTACATATTAATTTTATGATACCTCTTTCATGGGTTGTATGTTTCGTAAGTTACCAAATTGGTAAGGGTTTATTTCGCAATCTCTTCATTATCTGAGGTTGTTTATACGTAATAATCTACTGGGATTTCTTTATCATCCACATACATGTTTCTTAAAAATGTATTTCAAAACATTTTTTACTATTTAATAGAATATGGGTTAAATTCATTTATACCCTTGTTGACTTTTATATGTTGTTTAGAATGGAATCTTTTCATTGTTTTCCAAACAAGGTCCTTTTTAACCTTTTCGACAAAATTAAGCTAAGAATGTTTATTTAACTTATACAGTGGGTGCGGTTATTCTCCGCCGTTATTACAAATTTGAATATTCATTCACATGCTTATAAAGATTTTTTCAAAATAAAGGTTTCTTCTATAATTATGCGACTTTTAAAATGATTTAAAAAAAAGAGATATTTCTCTCAAATAGTATTGATTTCATCTATGTCAACATCCTTTGATAAATTTTAAACTTGTTTCAAGTTGATTTATTATGATACAATTCATCCATATTGTATTTAAGGTTTTGTGATATTTTTGACTATGGAAGATTTATTTTTATTCCATTAATGGTTTATGATTAAAGTTTTGATATTTTTTATGTTAGTTTTAAAATGAATGTTTATGTTATATTTCATCCTCTTCTTAAGATTAATGTGTTGGACTAGTATGTTCCGGGTTGGGGACCGGTAAAAGTAAGCCCTCCGGGTTGGTGTCCGGTTATTAGAGGCACTCCAGGTTGGTGTACTGTTATTAGAGGCACTCCGGGTTGGTGTCGAGTTATTAGAGGCACTCTGGGTTCGTGTCCGGTTATTAGAGGCACTCCGGGATGGAGCCCGGTTACAAAGGCTCTCCGGGTTGGGTTCCGGTTACAGTTATCCCTTAGGTCTTGGCATGAGGCCTCGACACAGAAATTAAAGTTCAGAATTATGCATTCCATCATTATGAAAGTGGTTATTGATATTTCATGTGATTATTCGATTAGTAGAATATCCATGTGAATAAGTAAATGGCATTATTTCATTTTACTTTTTCCATACTATGTTGAGGTTAAAGTTTAAAAGGCTTTTGTTTTAGATATACATTGCCTTAAATGTCTATGCTTATTTTTGAAAGTTTCTGCTATATTGTTATCCTTACTGGGCATTTGAGCTCACCCCTTTTTTATGTTTTATTTTTCCCAGGATGTGAAGAAGTAAGTTATGAATGACCTGTAGGGATATTATGAGGGGATAATTGTGTGGACTATGGAGACATTATGTTGTTGTAGTATTTTTTCACTTTATGATGTAATGTTAAACTATATGAATATATCTAGTGTTTCCAAGGCTACTAAACCAATCGGTATTTCGAGATTTGATCGTTCTTGTGATCATGCCAATGTTATGTAATAATGCACCGACTCTGGGTAACTGGGGTCGGGGCGTTACAGTTGGTATCAGAGAAAGTTTATTACAAACCTTGGAAGCTAGATTTAGATAAACTCGGATTAGAGCACATAGATTTAAGATGAATTTTGAGGACTAGTATAGAAGAACTTCCTAGAATTTTGGTATTGTAGAGATTTTGTGAGTTTTCCAAGCAATACATCCCTTTCTGGATACGAGCAGGTAGAGGCGGCTCTGGCACAGATGTACCTAGGGGTAAAACCCGAAAACACTGCTTTGAGCTAGACTCGAACGGGAACTGGTGCACGCCAACAGGCCTTTCTACACTCTTGGTTACGACACTCCCGGGGGATTTGCTTAGGATAATTCGCATTTTCCTTACGAACCATTATGAAGGGTTTATGAGTATATACTTCCTCAAAGGATACATTTTTATGATTATGGATTATATCCATAAACTATTTAATTTTTTTATGTGTTTTACAAGTTTGGGATTAGTTATTGTTATTCATAAACTAATCTAGTGTATGCCATTGTTTAGAAATGGAGCCCAGTAGAAGAAATGAGAACTCCAGCAATGCACATGATACAAAAAGGATCATATATTTCATGGTCTTAAGCCAGAATTTATAATAGAAATACTCTCGCATGTATTATCATCATATGAAGAAATGATATCATGTGTTGATAAGATAAGTAAAGAGTTTACTGAGTCCTATGGATTTGAAGGAAAGAAAGAGAAGAAAAGGATGGATAGGGAAACATGGATAAAGGGAATATGGAAAAGAAGAATTTTCCCATATGTGATAACTGTGGAAAAAAACACCCTGGAACTTGCCTGAAAGGAATGGGAGTTTTTTATAAGTGTGGAGGAAAAGGGCACAACGTACGTGACTTCAAGGGTAAGAAAATGGTTTCAAATGTACAATGCTTCATTTGCAAGGAGTTTGGACACTACGCGAACCTATGTCCCAGTCATCAAACCATGCCGAAAATGATGTTATTGGATAACAATCAAGTTATGATACTACCACAGATGAAGAGGAATGATTAGAGTACTTATGTTGATTATGTTAATTGAGTGTTGTATCAACAATGTACTTGTTATAATAATTATGGAGTATATAAGGATTGTACTACAATACTATTTCATTAAGGACTTGAGATTGTGTGGAACAAATAAAAGTGACTCAATAGCAGGATAAATTTTTGGAAAATATATGGTTGAGAGAATGATAAACCATAATATAGTTCTGATACCGAGGTAGTGATTTTGGAATAATACATGATTTATTTGGATAAATTATATTCGATATTCTTGAATACTTTGAAATTGATTAATGATTTGTATATTCCATCATTGTTGGGGTTTAAAACATTTTTGGATTGATGATGTATATCCAGCATTCTATATGGAATAAGGGAACATGAATGTAATCAATAAGGAATATGGTAATTCAAGATGTTTCAGTGTATTAAAAGAATAATGATGATGGTATTCATATGCTATTACGGGATAAAAAGGATCTACATTATGTTTACCTTCCTTATTAATTTTGTACTGTGAGTTTGGATAGATGTATTTTGGATAGTTCTAGTTTGGATTTTTTTGGATTGCCATAAAAGGACAACCCGGAGGTCGGGCGGCAACCCGTCACGTCCGGCAAGGCCACGAGACTTGAATCCGCAACCGAAGGGCGACAAGGGTGTATCACCTACCACTGGCCCATGAGATGTCCTGGATTAAATAATATAGTTTTTTTTAAATGTTCTGGTATATGAATTATAAATTCGTTTATTTTGGAACCCTATACGAATAGTATAAATAGAATTTTTTTATGTTCTATTATTTTTTAGAGTGAAAGATGAGTTTGTGGTAGAAGTTTATTAATGGATAAAACTCTAATTATAAAGTAAGTATATCTCCTTATGATCTTAGCCAATCTCATAAATAAATTCCTCTACATTAAGAAATGGAACATAAAATAAAAATGTTGTCCTAGATGGTACCTTAAATCATCACTAATTTATGTCTTTGGGATTGTTGGCCTTTTCATAGCCATGTTCTCTACCACTCTCCATCAGATAATTGATGGTTAGATTTCTCTTCCATATCAATATTTTCCTACATAGAACCCTAGTATGTGTTATTTTTGGTAATCTTCATACTTTCCACTCTTTATTTTAAATAGAGGCCTCATTAATTCATTTTTCGATGTGGGATTTAAATTAAGATATTTTGAAACTTCAAAAATGTGTTATCCCAATACCCTATGTTTTGTTGAACCGATGGTATTTCAAATCATCATAGATTGATGAATTTAAGGACCTCAATTTTATACTTGTTTGTGATTGATGACCTCAATCACTACTTATAAATATTTAAATTTTTCCTCCAATTATATGTCTCTAATTGCCACCAATGTTCTCCTAATCGAGATCATAATTTGGTGGTGACCCTTTCTTTTCTCTTTTCCTCATATTAAGACTAAATTTTAGTAACCCAATTTCTGATGTGGGTTTTCCCCCAAATATATTTTCTATTTTCAACATTTTATTTTCGAAAAACAATTTCCAATTGCGAGGACGCAATTTATTGAAGGAGGGGAGAATGTAACACCCCAAGATTTCATAGTGTGTTTTTTCTTCAAAAATAATTCAATAACTTGCACTACACGCAACACCAAGTTCAATCACACCATTACATACCAAAAAAATCCATTCAAAAGAGGTTATGAATAGTATTAACTAAATTTTAAACTTTATATAATCCTTATAATTTTAGAATCCATATTATGAGTTTCTTAGACATAATGCGAGAACAGATTCATTTTCAGTATTGCACTTTTATCAACTTTTAATAGTGAAACCTTTTAAATACAATATTTTAAACTTTTTGACTAAATGGGGACATCAAAAAATTTAAAATGAAACATCCCAAGCTTCCACGGTACACTTTCCTTTGAATAATGCAATGGCGTGCATTGTACGCAACTTCGAGATTCTAACACACCACAACCAATCAAACTAGTCATTATGAATAGTAATACCAACCTTTTAAAATTTTAGAAATTTTATCTCTCAGAATGGACTTCATTTTTGGATTAGGAGTATCGAATTTATCCTAAGGTGATATTTTGGTACTTTTCGGATAAATTTCATATTTTGATGAATAATGAAAATTACTAAATTTTAATTAAAAAAAACTTTTTTAATCAAAATAATTAATAGTGATAAATAATGGATTTGAGTGGTTTTAAAGTATATTTAGAATATATTTTTACCATTTAATATAATTTTGGTCATTGGACATAATTTTACAATTAAACCGAACATAAACAAGCGCCAATCTTTTGATAGTTATTATCTCTTAAAAACACGCTTTTGTTTTAACAACGTGAATTAATTTTAAATTAATTTCATCCACCTCTGTGTTTTGAATTTTGAAAAATAGATTCCATATTTGGAATCAGGACGTTCAAATTGTGTAAATAGGTAACTTTTATTTTTAGACATTTTGAATAATTACTGCGGTAAATATTTTATTTACCATGGTTAAGGGTAAATCCGGTAAATAAGGGTTAATAGATAATATTATAATAATACTAAATTACCCTGAAACGTGTCCTAACATTATTTTTTGATACATGTTCGACCATAGGCATCTTTGGGTCGATTTTGGGACCCCATGGAGCCACTTGTAGGTGATAGAGACACTTTATTTTAATTAAGTTAAAATTAATACAAAAATGACATAAGCATATATCTTTTAGAAAAACAATTTTAACATAGGGTTATATATGTTGGATTTTCGACTATAAATATTAATTAGAAATATAAAACTATTTCCTACATAATTTTATTTTATTTATAATTTTTAGACATTAAATAATTTAATTTATTTATGACACAATGATGATGCAGTAATTACCATAATAGTGAAAAATTAAAATAATTGATATTATAAATACACAAATAAATATAATTTGAGACTTTTTATGAATTACACTAATTTTATAAGTTAATATGACATGTTAGGAATGATTGAATTAAATATTTTAGAAGTAATCATTCTGTTATGAGTTTCAAAAAAATCAACTATTGAATAGTGTCAAAATTGACATAAAAGAGTTTTTAAAACAAATATTATATTATTAATTGATATTAAATTCCTAAAAAACTAAGGTTCGTCCAAGAGACTTATATCATGATATTTGTATCATTAATGGACCACTTGGGGTCTCTTGGATGTATATAGTATGTTTATTAACCATATAATATAAAAATACAAAGAAACATTGTAAAAGTGAAACTAATTAACTTAGAGTTAATACTGAAAGATAAGGTTAATATAAGTACCCAAAGCTGTCTAAATTATATTGGTTGAGTTGTTTTCGACCCATACCCATCTTAAACTTTGATTAATCAACTTTGGAGATATTATAAACTGAATATGAATTTATTATAAACTAATATTTCTAGCTTTTCCAAAGGTGCCCCTCACCCCTCTTATAAAAGGGAACTCTTCCTTCTCATTTCTTCACACCTTAAAAGCCTTTTGGTTCGTCCAGACTCTGCCCAAATACTCTCCCAACTTCCCTCAATACAACCTAGAGGCATTAGTTTCATCAGAATGCCAACCTATGGAGCCCTTTTGATCAAATAAAAAGGAAGAACCCGAAGAAGAGGTAATGATTTCACCACCCTTTTTCAAGTTCCTTTCTTCTTCCACTTCTTCTTCCTTTGTTGTTAACATTCTAAAATAATAACTCCAGTATCTTATATATACTGTGATGTTATTATAAATATGGTACAACCATATTCAGTATTCTATCCACCCTTTGAATAACATGTCACCATACGTGTGTACGTACGGCTTACCTTCTCCACGTCGTGGTGTAATTGTTATTCAATATATTATTATTTTGATGGTTATAATAATGATGTGTAACTCATGTAAATAATAAATATAACATGTTAATGATTCTTAATATATGATATACTATCCAATTATATATTATTTTAATATCAAAAGAATGATATTGTCGCTCGTGCGTACGTACGGACTACCGTCTCCACGAACTTGATGAGATTCATTCTCCATCGTATCCATTCAAGTATAATTATCATTTCATGATTTAAAAATAATGTTTAAGGACTTTATATCATTCTGTATATGATTAATATACAACCTATCTATTACAAACATGGCTTACGTAACAAAACATATAAAAGAAAACGAGTAAGTTAACACCAGAAACAACGATAATACTAAGATATTATTAACAAATCAATGTTAAAAGATCATATATGAAATCATATTAATGTATATGATTCTTTTATAATTTAATAACAATTATTTCACCATTATACAGGAGGTTAACCTACCCCAACCAAGGAAAAGTACAAGGTAAGGGGTTTTCATCTCACTCCTCATTCCAGTAAGATTCATGCCATATTGCCACCATTACCTATTCTGTGGTGTATGTACTGCCCATAATTATATTCTTTGTGTAATAAACTTTAATTTATGTGTATTTACATATTAATTGTATGATACCTCTTTCATGGGTTGTATGTTTCGTATGTTACCAAATTGTTAAGGGTTTATTTCACAATGTCTTCATTATCCGAGGTTGTTTATACGTAATAATCTACTAGAATTTCATTATCATCCACATACATGTTTCATAATAATGTATTTCAAAACATTTTTTTACTATTTACTATAATATGGGTTAAATTCATTTATACCCTTGTTGACTTTTATAATTGGTTTAGAAAGGAATATTTCCATCGTTTTCCAAACAAGGTCCTTTTTAACCTTTTTGACAAAATTAAGGTAAGAATGTTTTTTTAACATATATGGCCGGTGCGGTTATTCTCCACCGTTATTACACCTTTGAAGCTTCCTTCACAAGCTTATAAAGATATTTTCAAAATAATGGTTTTCTCTATAATTATGCGACTTTTAAAATGATTTAAAAAAAGAGATATTTCTCTCAAATAGTATTGATTTCATCTATGTCAACATCCTTTGATAAATTTTAAACTTGTTTCAAGTTGATTTATTATGATACAATTCATCCATATTGTATTTAAGGTTTTGTGATATTTTTGACTATTGATGATTTATTTTTATGCCATTAAAGGTTTATGATTAAAGTTTTGATATTTTTTTATGTCAGTTTTAATATGAATGTTTATGTTATATTTCATCCTCTTCTTAAAATGAATTTGTTGGACTAGTATGCTCCGGGTTGGGTACCGGTAAAAGTATGCCCTCCGGGTTGGTGTCCGCTTATTAGAGGCACTCTGGGTTGGTGTCCGGTTATTAGAGGAACTCCGGTTTGGTGTCCGGTTATTAGAGGCACTCCGGGTTAGTGTCCGGTTATTAGAGGCACTCCGGGAGGGAGTCCGGTTACAGAGGCTCTCCTGGTTGGGTTCCGGTTACAATTATCCCTTAGGTCTTGGCACGAGGCCTCGACACAGAAATTAAAGTTTGGCATTATGCATTCCATCATTATGAAAGTGGATATTGTTATTTCATGTGATTATTCGATTAGTAGAATATCCATGTGAATAAGTAAATTGAATTATTTCATTTTACTTTTTCCATACTATGTTGAGGTTCAAGTTTAAAAGGCTTTTGTTTTAGTTATACATTGCGTTAAATGTCTATGCTTATTTTTGAAAGTTTCCGCTATATTGTTATCCTTACTGGGCATTTGAGGTCACCCCTTTTCTATGTTTTATTTTTTCCTAGGATGTGAAGAAGTAAGTTATGAATGACCTGCAGAGATATTATGAGGGGATAATAGTGTGGACTATGGAGACATTATGTTGTTGTAGTAGTTTTTCACTTTATGATGTAATGTAAAACTTTATGAATATATCTAGTGTTTCCAAGGCTACTAAACCAATCGGTATTTTCAGATTTGATCTTTCTTGTGATCATGCCAATGTTATGTAATAATGCACCGACTCTGGGTAACTGGGGTCGGGGCGTTACAGTTGGTATCAGAGGAAGTTTAGTACAAACCTTGGAAGCTAGATTTAGATAAACTCTGATTAGAGCACATAGATTTAAAATGAATTTTGAGGATTAGTATAGAAAAACTTCCTAGAATTTTGGTATTGTAGATATTTTGTGAGTTTTCCGAGCAATACATCCCTGTTTGGATATGAGCAGGTAGAGGCGGCTCTGGCATAGTTGTACCTAGGGATAAATCCCGAAAACACCACTTTGAGCTAGACTCGAACGAGAACTGGTGCATGACAACGGGTCTTGCTGTACTCTTGGTTACGACACTCCCGGGGGATATGCTTATGATAATTCTCATTTTCCTTACGAACCATTATGAAGGGTTTATGAGTATATACTTCCTCAAAGGATACTTTTTTATGATTATGGATTATATCCATAAACTATTTAATTTATGTTATGTGTTTTACAAGTTTGGGATTAGGTATTGTTATTCATAAACTAATCTAGTGTATGCCATTGTTTAGAAATGGCGCCCAGAAGAAGAAATGAGAACTCCAGCAATGCACATGATACAAAAATGATTATATATTTCATGGTCTTAAGCCAGAATTTATAATAGAAATAGTCTCGCATGTATTATCATCATATGAAGAAATGATATCATGTGTTGATAAGATAAGTAAAGAGTTTACTAAGTCCTATGGATTTGAAGGGAAGCGAGAGAAGAAAAGGATGGAAGAGAAAAATATGGATAAAGGGAAGAGGGAAAAGAAGAATTTTCCCATATGTGGTAACCGTGGAAAGAAACACCCTGGAACTTGCCTGAAAGTAATGGAGGTTTGTTATAAGTGTGGAGGAAAAGGGCACAAAGTACGTGACTGCAAGGGTACGAAAATGGTTTCAAATGTACAATGCTTCATTTGCAAGGAGTTTGGACACTACGCGAACCTATGTCCCAGTTATCAAACCATGCCGCAAATGATGCTATTGGATAATAATCAAGTTATGATACTACCACAGATGAAGAGGAATGATTGGAGTTCTTATGTTGATTATGTCAATTGAGTGTTTTATCAACAATGTACTTGTTATAATAATTATGGAGTATATAAGGATTGTACTGCAGTACTATTTCATTAAGGACTTGAGATTGTGTGGAACAAAGAAAATTGACTCAATAGCAGGATAAATTTTTAGAAAATATATGGTTGAGATAATAATAAACCATAATATTGTTCTGATACCGAGGTAGTTATTTTGGAATAATACATGATTTATTTGGATAAATTATATTGGATATTCTTGACTACCTTGAAATTGATTAATGATTTTTATATTCCATCATTGTTGGGGTTTAAAAGATTGTTGGATTGATGAAATATATCCAGCATTCTATATGGAATAAGCGAGCATGAATGTAATCAGTAAGGAATATGGTAATTCAGGATGTTTCAGTGTATTAAATGAATACATGATGAAGGTATTCATATGATATTACGGGGTAAAAAGGATCTACATTATTTTTACCTTCCTTATTAATTTTGGACTGTGAGTTTGGACAGATGTATTTTGGATAGTTCTAGTTTGGATTATTTTGGATTTCCATAAAAGGACAAACTGGAGGTCGGGCGACAACCTGTCACGTCCGGCAAGGCCGTGAGACTTGAACCCGCAAACGAAGGGCGACAAGGGTGTATCACCTACCATTGGCCCACGAGATGTCCTGGATTAAATTATGTAGTTTTTTTAAAATATCTGTTGATGAATTATAAATTCGTTTATTTTGGAACCCTATATGAATAGTATAAATATAATGTTTTTTATGTTCTATTATCTTTTATAGTGAACGATGAGTTTGTGGTAGAAATTTATTAATGGATAAAACTCTAATTATAAAGTAAGTATATCTCCTTATGATCTTAGCCAATATCATATATAAATTCCTCAACATTAAGAAAAGGAACTTAGAACAAAAATGTTATCCTAGATGGTACCTTAAATCTTCACTAATTTATGTCTTTGGGATTGTTGGCCTTTTCATAGCCATGTTCTCTACCACTCTCCATCAGATAATTGATGGTTAGATTTCTCTTCCATATCCATATATTTCTACATGGAACCCTAGTATGTGTTATTTTCAGTAATCTTCATACTTTCTACTCTTTATTTTAAATAGAGGCCTCATTAATTCATTTTTTGATGTGGGATTTCAATTAAGATATTTTGAAACGTCAAATATGTGTTATCCCAATACCATATGTTTTGTTGAACTGATGGTATTTCAAATCATCATCAATTGATGAATTTAAGGACCTCAATTTTATACTTGTTTGTGATTGATGACCTCAATCACTACTTATAAATATTTTCATTTTTCCTCCAATTATATGTCTCTAATTTCCACCAATGTTCTCCTAATCGAGATCATATTTTGGTGGTGACCATTTCATTTCTCTTTTCCTCATATTAAGACTAAATTTTAGTAACCCAATTTCTGATGTGGGTTTTCCCACAAATATATTTTCTATTTTCAACCTTTTATTTTCTAAGAACAATTTCAAATTGCGAGGACGCAATTTATTGAAGGAGGGGAGAATGTAACACCCCAAGATTTCATAGTGTGTTATTTCTTCAAAATAATTCAATAACTTGCACTACACGCAACACCGAGTTCAATCACACCATGACATAACAAAAAAAGCCATTCAAAAGAGGTTATGAATAGTATTAACTAAATTTTAAACTTTATATAACCCTTATAATTTTAGAATCCATATTATGAGTTTCATAGACATAATGCAAGAACAGATTCATTTTCAGTATTGCACTTTTATCAACTTTTAATAGTGAAACCTTGTTAAATACAATATTTTAAACTTTTTGACTAAATGGGGACATAAAAAAATTTAAAAGGAAACATCTCAAGCTTCCACGGTACGCTTTCCTTTGAATAATGCAATGACGTGCATTGTACGCAACTTCGAGATTCTAACACACCACAACCAATCAAACTAGCCGTTATGAATAGTAATACCAACATTTTAAAATTATAGAAATTTTATCTCTCAAAATGGACTTCATTTTTGGATTCGGAGTATCGAATTTATCCTAAGGTGAAATTTTGGTACTTTTCGGGTAACTTTCATATTTTGATGAATAGTGAAAATTACTAAATTTAAATTAAAAACACCTTTTTTAATCAAAATAATTAATACTGATAAATTATGGATTTGAGTGGTTTTAAGGTATTTTTACAATATATTTTTACCATTTAATATAATTTTTTTCATTGGACATAATTTTACAATTAAACCGGACATAAACAAGTGCCAATCTTTTTATAGTTATTATCTCTTAAAAAGACGCTTTTGTTTTAACAACGGGAATTAATTTTAAATTAATTTCTTCCACTTCTGTGTTTTGAATTTTGAGAAATGGATTCCATATTTGGAATCAGGAAGTTCAAACTGTGTAAATATGTAACTTTTATTTTTAGTCATTTTGAATAATTACTGCGGTAAATATTTTATTTACCATGGTTAAGGGTAAATCTGGTAAATAAGGGTTAAAAAATAATATTATAATAATACTCAATTACCCTAAAACGTGTCCTAACCTTATTGGTTGATACATGTTCGACCATAGGCATCTTTGGGGCGATTTTGAGACCCCATGGAGCCACTTGTAGGTGATAGGGACACTTTATTTTAATTAAGTTAAAATGAATACAAAAATGACACAAGCATGTATCTTTTAGAAACACAATTTTTAAATAGGGTTATATATGTTGGATTTTCGACTATAAATATTCATTAGAAATATAAAAAGATTTCCTACATAATTATATTTTATTTATAATTTTTAGACATTAAATATTTTAATTTATTTATGACACAATGATGATGCAGTAATTACCATAATAGTGAAAAATTAAAATAAGTGATATTATAAATACACAAATAAATATAATTTGAGACTTTATATGAATTAAAATAATTTAATAAGTTAATATTACATGTTAGGAATGATTTAATCAAATGTTTTAGAAGTAATAATTATGTTATGAGTTTCAAAAAAATAAACTATTGAATAGTGTCAAAATTGACAAAAAAGAGTTTTTAAAACAAATATTATATTATTAATTGATATTAAATTCCTAAAAATCTAAGGTTCTGCCAAGAGACTTATATCATGATACGTGTATGATTAATTGACCTCATGGGGTCTCTTGGATGTATATAGTAAGTTTATTAACCATATAATATAAAAATACAAAGAGACATTGTAAAAGTGAAACTAATTAACTTAGAGTTAATACTTAATGATAAGGTTAATATAAGTACCCAAACCTGTCTAAATTCTATTGGTTGAGTTGTTTTCGACCCATCCACATCTTAAACTTTGAATAATCAACTTTGGTGCCATTAGAAACCGAATATGAATTTATTATAAACTAATATTTCTAGCTTTTCCAAAGGTTCCCCTCACCCCTCTTATAAAAGGGCACTCTTCCTTCTCATTTCGTCACACCTTAAAAGCCTTTTGGTTCGGCCAAAATCTGCCCAAATACTCTCCCAACTTCCCTCAATACAACCTAGAGGCCTTAGTTTTATCAGAAATCCAACCTACGGAGCCCTTTTGATCAAATCAAAAGGAAGAACCCGAAGAAGAGGTAATGATTTCACCACCCTTTTTCAAGTTCCTTTCTTCTTCTACTTCTTCTTCCTTTGTTGTTACCACTCTAAAATAATAACTCCAGTATCTTATATATACTGTGATGTTATTATAAATATGGTACAACCATATTCAGTATTCTATCCACCTTTTGAATAACATGTCACCATACGTGCGTACGTACGGCTTACCGTCTCCACGTTGTGGTGTAATTGTTATTCAATATATTATTATTTGGATGGTTATAATAATGATGTGTAACTCATGTAAATAATAAATATAACATGTTAATGATTCTGTATATATGATATACTATCCAATTATATATTATTTTAATATCAAAAGAATGATATTGTCGCTCGTGCATACGTACGGACTACCGTCTCCACGAACGCTATGAGATTCATTCTCCATCGTATCCATTCAAGTATAATTATCATTTCATGATTTAAAAATAATGTATAAGGACTTTATATCATTCTGTATATGATTAAGATACAACCTATCTATTACAAACATGGATTACGTAACAAAACATATAAAAGAAAACGAGTAAGTTAACACCTGAAACAACGATAATACTAAGATATTATTAACAAATCAATGTTAAAAGATAATATATGAAATCATATTAATGTATATGATTCTTTTATAATTTAATAACAATTATTCCACCATTATACAAGAGGTTAACCTACCCCAACCAAGGAAAAGTACAACGTAAGGGGTTTTCATCTCACTCCTCATTCCCGTGAGATTCATGCCATATTGCCACCATTACCTTTTCTGTGGTGTATGTACTGCCCATAATTATATTATTTGTGTAATAAACTTTAATTTATGTGTATTTACATATTCATTGTATGATACCTCTTTCATGGGTTGTATGTTTCGTATGTTACCAAATTGGTAAGGGTTTATTTCACAATGTCTTTATTATCCGAGGTTGTTTATACGTAATAATCTACTGGGATTTCTTTATCATCAACATACATGTTTCATAATAATGTATTTCAAAACATTTTTTACTATTTACTATAATATGGGTTAAATTCATTTATACCCTTGTTGACTTTTATAATTGGTTTAGAAAGGAATATTTCCTTCGTTTTCCAAACAAGGTCCTTTTTAACCTTTTTGACAAAATTAAGCTAAGAATGTTTTTTTAACTTATATGGCGGGTGCGGTTATTCTCGGTCGTTATTACACCTATGAAGCTTCCTTCACAAGCTTATAAAGATATTTTCAAAATAAAGGTTTTCTCTATAATTATGCGACTTTAAAAATGATTTAAAAAAAAGAGATATTTCTCTCAAATAGTATTGATTTCATCTATGTCAACATCCTTTGAAAAATTTTAAACTTGTTTCTAGTTGATTTATTATGTTACAATTCATCCATATTGTATTTATGGTTTTGTGATATTTTTGACTATGGATGATTTATTTTTATTCCATTAATGGTTTATGATTAAAGATTTGATATTTTTTATGTTAGTTTTAATATGAATGTTTATGTTATATTTCATCCTCTTCTTAAGATGAATGTGTTGGACTAGTATGTTCCGGGTTGGGGACCGGTAAAAGTAAGCCCTCTGGGTTGGTGTCCGGTTATTAGAGGAACTCCGGTTTGGTGTCCGGTTATTAGAGGCACTCCGGGTTAGTGTACGGTTGTTAGAGGCACTCCGGGATGGAGTCCGGTTACAGAGGCTCTCTGGGTTGGGTTCCGGTTACAGTTATCCCTTAGGTCTTGGCATGAGGCCTCGACACAGAAATTAAAGTTCGACATTATGCATTCCATCATTATGAATGTGTTTATTGATATTGCATGTGATTATTCGATTAGTAGAATATCCATGTGAATAAGTAAATGGAATTATTTCATTTTACTTTTGCCATACTATGTTGAGGTTCATGTTTAAAAGGATTTTGTTATAGTTATACATTGCCTTAAATGTCTATGATTATTTTTGAAAGTTTCCTCTATATTGTTATCCTTACTGGGAATTTGAGCTCACCCCTTTTCTATGTTTTATTTTTTCCCAGGATGTGAAGAAGTATGTTATGAATGACCTGCAGGGATATTATGAGGGGATAATAGTGTGGACTATGGAGACATTATGTTGTTGTAGTAGTTTTTCACTTTATGATGTAATGTAAAACTTTATGAATATATCTAGTGTTTCCAAGGCTACTAAACCAATCGTTCTTTCGAGATTTGATCTTTCTTGTGATCATGCCAATGTTATGTAATAATGCACTGACTCTGGATAACTGGGGTCGGGGTGTTACATGATATCTTCCTTTTAGGATGTGCAGACTACCGCTCTCTCAAAGTGATTTTATTCGTTAATGCCATATGTGGGACGTATAAAGGATGGATTTAAAGTTATTATATATGATGTATGTTACATCTAAATGGTGAATATAATTATGGAATTAATATATACATACCTCTCATTTAGTTTCAATTCCATTAATATGACATAGAAATGAATGTAGCGTTCATGCGTACGTACGGCTTACCGTCTTCATGAATGGTGCATTTCATTTCTTACCTTTAAATGATTATTCAATATTATAAATACATGTATATACTGGATATATATGATATATATGATATCCAAATCATGAATATCATTCTGGATATAATGAACCTTTGACCACACGAATAACATGTAATTGTAAGGAGTCTACTTTCGACTTAAGAACCAAATATCAACGAAAAAACATTATTAACATAAATGATTACATAATATTTGTAACATGGTAATAAGTGATATAAAAGTAACAATGAACTTGAAGAATGTTCTTAAGAAAGTAGAAATTAACTCAAGCTTATTATTCAGGACGTTAAAGAACGATCGAGTCAAGTCGGACGCGAGGTAAGGGACTTCGTCTCAATCTCCTTTCATTGAGGCATATTTTGTTTTATACACAACTTTCTTTTATAAGGTGTATAAACCCCTTTGACTTTTACCTTTATAAAAAAAGAATCTTTTTCTATGAAGCGTTTTACTAAACGAAAAAAGGAATGTTTCTTTTAACGTACGCGGTGACAATGAACGTTTCCGCCACCGTGAGTATTATTTGGTCTTTGGCCTCCTCAACAAGCCGTAATGTTTTTTTAAAATTAAATAAATACCATATACTATTTTATTTATTTTGTTATTGAAAATATTTTTTTATAATAGATTAGTTATATCAATATATTTATGTGATATATTGTGATCAAAGTGTGGACATGTTTTCTTTCAAATATATTTGTTTTATGTCTTATGATTTTATAATGGAACATGGACATTTCACGGGTCGTTACATGATAAACCATATGATGGGTGGTGTCGTGAATACCAGGATGGGAGGATACGTTATAACCTCCAATGCATTGGGTATGGATGTCGTCCGTATGGCTATTCCATTAAGTGATATGTGTGGATGTCGACCGTATGGCTATTCCATTTAAGTATGTTTATGTCCCAGGTTACCTATATATGTTATGTGATATTTATATGGGTTTTGTGGTAATATTTTGGTTACAAAAGGGTAAGTAATGATCTTTTATTCAGTGATCTATTTTTACTACTTCATAAAGGTGAAAAGTATTACTTTGATAAAGTATACATGGTTTACTTGTTGTTTTGATAAACTAACGATTTTCATTCTTTGTGTATCCCTTATTGAGCTTTTTATGCTCACCCTATATTTTTTTGAAGTGTTTTTCACAGGACTTGCTATGGAATAGGGTCAGGGATGGGATCAAGGGAAAGTCATGCTATATAAATCATGGAACTAGACATGTTTCTTTTTAAGAGTTTTTATTATATGGAAACTTAGTATAAGTGTTCACTTTGTAATATTTTGAGATGTAATAGTTATGTCCTAATTCTCTAAAACTCTAAACCTGAAAAGATACTCAATGTGAATTATTCATTTAATTCAATATTAAGTACAGTTTAAGGCCGAGGCCTTATAGTTGGTATCAGAGGTCGGTTTAGATAACTTTAAGAGTTAGAATTATATTAAATGATTATCCAAAAATATGTTTGTTATGGTCAATTTTAAATGATATAGCATTTGACGATTACCATGTTTCTTTATCTAAGACATGTTTGTTCAGAATGGTTTTCCGTAGAGTAAATAGGGAAGTAGTGCTAGGAAGGCATACAAAAGGAAATAACAATCCGAATCAGCATTCTGAGATGGTCCGAATTGGAACCGAACAGTTTGTTGCAGTGATGGAAAAATTGACTCAGTCTATAAATGGTGGTGGTATCCAAGCAAGAGATCAGCCAGATCAACTGCAGAGGAAAATGTCAGTGGTGGAACATTTCATGAGGCAATATTCACCATCATTCAAAGGATCATCTGACCTCGTGCAAGCTGAAGGGTGGATTAAAGCACTGGAGAAGATTTTTGATGTCATGGGGTGTTCAGAACATCAAAAGGTTAGCCTTGTTGTTTACCTTTTTGAAGGTGAAGCTGATTAGTGGTGGTATATGATGAAAAATATCAGGGATAGTGATGAAATTGATGATCTTCACTAGGATGAATTCAAAGGTATGTTTCTTGAGAAATATTTTCCTAAGGTGGCTCGTCTTAAGATTGAAAAACAGTTCCTAGAATTGAGGCAGGAGGATGACTCAGTGGATGCTTATGAAGCAATGTTCACTCGATTGTCATGGTATTCTCCAAACATCATACGAGATCTTGATAGTAAAATAAACTATTTTTAATCAGGGTTAAAGCCAAACTATCGTAGGGATTTAGCTTCTCGTGGGTTCAAAAGTTATGAAAAACTTGTTCGATGTGCGGAGAAGGTGGAAATGCAGTTTGTCGATGATCAGTTGTTCGTTGACAAACAACAGAATAAGAGGTCCAGTTGGCAGACAAAGGGGAAGAATTCATCAAAGAAGTAAGGAGGTAAGAAAACCAAATATCCATCCTGTGAGAAGTGAGGTAAAATTCATCCCGGAGAATGTTTATCCACGTATGGAAAGTGCTTTCGGTGTGGTAAGTCTGGCCATATTGCTCGTAACTGTAAGGAAGATGACCAAGCAGGAAATGAAAAGCTAGCAGTAAGATGTTTTATGTGTAATGAAATGGGTCATTATGCAAATGAGTGTCTAACAATGAACTCAACTAGGGGAAAACAGCCAGACTACTAGTAGAATGTGGTGGTGAAATCCTTTGCAACTACTTCAGTAGATGTTGGGCCATCGAATGAAGTAGTATCAGGTACACTTTTTGTTTGTTCAGATTATGCCAATGTGTTTTTTGATTCAGGGTCTACACATTCTTTCATTTATGAGAAGTTTTCTAGTAAATTGGAAATGCCATCTCAAGATATGATTCTTGACATTTTGGTAAAAACACCTGGAGGGAACGTTGAGACAAAAAGGAATTATAAGAACCTTCATATCCTTGTGTGTGGAAAGAATCTACCAGAAACTGTTATTATTTTGCATCTAGTAGAGTTTAATGTTATTTTGCGCATGGATTAGATTTCTTTTAATCATGCTAAGACTGAATGTAGAGCTAAAATGGTTTCTTTTCAGAAATATTTTTAGTTTGTGTATAAGAATGAACCCTTGGTTTTGATAATATATCAGGATGTTGAGAAACTAGTAAAACATGGAAATGAATTTTACCTTGCACATATTGTTGAAAATAAAGGAACTGTTCAGATTAATGATGTGGCAGTGGTAAATGAGTATCTTGATGTTTTTCCTGATGAGTTTCCTGGTATTATTCATTATCAGGAAGTTGAATTTACTGTTGACTTAGTTCTTGATTCTAAAACAATTTCAAAACCCCTTTATCGAATGGCTAAAGTTGAAATTTTAGAGTTAAAGAAGCAATTGCAGGAGTTATTAGATAAAGGTTTCATTTGACCTATCACATCACCATGGGGTGCTCTGGTCTTGTTTGTTAAAAATAAAGATTGATCAATAAGACTTTTCATTGATTATAGAGCCTTGAATAATATTATTGTTAAGAAAAAGTATCCTTTTCCTCATATCGATGATTTGTTTGATCAGCTCCAGGGAGCTCAGTATTTTTTGAAGATTGACTTGAGGTCGGGGTACCATTAGTTGAAAGTAAAAGAAGCAGATGTTCCAAAGACTACGTTCTGTACTAGATATTTCCATTATGAATTTGTAGTTATGCATTTTTGGTTAACCAATGCACTTGTTGTATTCATGGACCTTATGAATAGAATTTTCCATGAGTTATTGGATATGTTTGTGTTTGTTTTCGTTGATGATATTTTTGTTTTTTCTAAAAGTAAAGAGGACCATGAAAGTCATTTAAGGGTTATCCTAAAAACCTTAAAAGAAAAGAAACTATATGGAAAATTCAGAATGTATGAGTTTTGGTTACAAAAAATTTCTTTCCTTGGTCACATTGTTTCAAAAAATTGCATAAGTGTTGATCCTGCTAAAACAAAAGTTGTTCAAGAATGGCCAAGACCCACAAATGTAACCGAGATCCGTAGTTGTCTTGGTTTGGTAGGTTACTACCGAAGGATTGTTGAAATATTTTCACGATTATCTAGTCCAATGACTAAGTTAACTTGGAAGGGTGTAATAATTATCTGGACAAAAGAATATGATGATTGTTTTTAGGAGTTGAAAAAAATATTAGTGAATTCTCCAGTTTTAGAACTTCCTTCCAGGAATGGTGAGTTTGTTGTCTATATTGATTCTTCATTTAACGGACTTGGTTGTGTCCTTATGTAGAATGATTATGTAATTTCATATTCATCACATCATTTGAAAACTCATGAGGTAAATTACCCTACACATGAATTGGAATTAGTTGCTGTTGTTTTTGCTCTAAAAATTTGGAGGTATCATTTTTATAGAGTAAAGTGTGAAATATATACTGATCACAAAAGTTTAAAGTATATATTCACTCCGAAATAATTGAACATGAGACAGAGGAGATTGCTGGAATTAATCAAAGATTATGATTGTACAATTCATTACCATCTGGGAAAAGAAAATAAAGTGGCTGATGATTTGATTTGAAAAAGTAATGCTTCATTAAACATGGTATGTTTGGAATGAGATCTTTTGTTTTTTATTTGATGAACTTTGGCATTGAAGATGTTGGTGCAAAAAGTTATTCTGTTTTGTTTTAGGTATCAGTGAGATCATCCCTCTCAGACAGAATTAAGCAAGCACAGAGGGAAGAAAGTGAGTTGCAGAAAAAGGTAGAGCTGGTTCAGAATGGTAAGTTGCCTGATTTCAACATAGATAATGATTGTGTTTTGAGGGTTGGGAAGAGATTATGTGTGCCTGGTGATTCATAGCTGAAGAATGATTTGTTTTGTGAGGCTCATGGTTCCCCGTTTTCAGTTCATCCTGGAAGTACTTAGATGTAGAGAGATCTGCGAGAGTATTACTGGTGGGATGGAATGAAATTAGATATTGCTGATTTTACTGTGAAGTGTTTGACTTGTCAACAGATTAAAGCAGAGAGGAAGTTACCGAAAGGGATGCTTCAGCCTTTACCTGTGCCAGAGTGGAAATGGGAAATCATATCCATGGACTTTGTTGTGGGATTACAGAAGAAATCTCGAGGTAATAATGAAATTTGGGTTATTGTTGATCGCTTGAATAAATCTGATCATTTACTTACAATTCGAGATACATTCTCTCTAGATCAACTTTCTCGATTGTATCATAAAGAGATAGTCAGGTTGCATGGATGTCCCCTCTCCATTGTATCTGATCGTGATCTCAGGTTTACTACTAACTTTTGGAAAGGCCTTCAAAATTCATTGGGTACTGAATTTTATTGTAGTACAGCTCTTCATCCGCAATCAGATGGGCAGTCAGAACGAACAATTCAGACCTTAGAGGATATGATACGAGCTTGTTCTATGGATTATCAGGGAAGTTGGGACCAATATCTTTCTTTGGTTGAGATTTCATACAATAACATTTTTCATTATAGTATACAGATGGCACTGTTTGAGGCGTTATATGGGAAGTGGTGTCGAACTCTAGATTTTTTGGATGAAGTAGGTGAAAGGAAGCTGATGGGACAATAATTGGTAGAAGAGATGGCTGAAAAAGTTCAGTTGATTCAGAAACACATGAGAACATCTCAGAGAAGACAGAAAAGTTATGCGGATAATTGGAAGACGGATCTATCTTTCGAGGTAGGTGAACATGTATTTCTCAAGGTTTCTCTATGGAAAAGTGAGGTGCGATTTGGTAAGAAAGGAAAGCTGAGTCCAACGTTCATTGGGCCATATGAAATTATGGAGAGAGTTGAATCAGTTGCTTACTAAGTTGCTTTACCTCTGAGTTTATCTCAGATACACAATGTTTTTCTTGTTTCGATGTTGAGAAAGTATATGGCAGATCCATCTCATGTTTTGAGACCAGAGGTAGTTCAGTTGGAAGAGAATCTCTCTTATGAAGAACAACCAGTCCAGATTCGTGACCTAAGAGTACAGGTGTTGCGAAATAAGGTAATTCACCAGGTAAAGGTTTTGTGGAAAAACCATATGGTTGAAGAGGATATGTGGGAACATGAAAATACTATGAGGGATAAATACCCCCACTTATTTTGATAAGTGAATAAAATTGCGAGGATGCAATTCCCAAAAGGGGGGAAGGATGTAACATCCCAGGTAAATAAAGAATAAATCATTTTCATATTTATTAATATTTACTAATTAAATATTAATTTTACTTTAAAGGGGTATCTATGTTCGATAGCGTACCCGATACGCAACAATGAGTTTCATTAAAATCTTACGTTACACACAAGTAATATAATAATATTATTTTAAATGGTAGTTAACACATAGCCGTTGTATTGGCGGGAATGGATAGAAATAACTAAAATATGATTATATTTTTTTTCAAATGTTTTTACATTTATCCAATAAAAGATAAAGGCTTAAAATACGGAAAGAATTCAATTTTAGGCATACATGCCCTAATTTTCACTAAAGGTTCACTTATCACCTTTTGATGGAGAAATGTCATTAAATATAGTTTTGGTCACTTTTATACATTATATTGGACCAAATAAAACTCTTCTTTTGAATCGGGACATCAAAATTTACTTTGTGTAAATTTTTGGTATTTTTCCGATAAAGTTCATTTTTTAATGAATAGTGAAAACTGTTGCATTTTAATTCAAAACCTCTTTTTAATATAATTTATTTATATGATTAGATTATCTTTTTATTTGGTTTTACAGTTTAATTAGAATATATTTTTACCATTTAATCCAATAGTGTTCGTTGGAATTAATTTCACTTTTAAATTGGACTTAAACTAGTGTCAATCTTTTGATACTTATTGTTTCAAAAAAACACGCTATTTGCTCTGACAGCGGGAATTAGTTATTAAATTAATTAATTTAACTTATATGTTTTGAATTTTGTAAAATGAAAATAATTTTTCAATTCATAATATCAAATATAGCTTAGGGTGATGTTTTGGTATTTTTCTGAAAAACTTCAATTTTTGATGAATAGTGAAACCACTAAGTGGTACTTAAAAATTTGATTTTTCGTTTAAATGAAACTTTACCAATTCTATGTTTTGAATTTCAAAAATCCGACATACCTGGTTGTCATTAAGAAGTAAAATGTGGTTCAATGGGATTAAACTAATTTATTGGTCAATAGTAACTTTTATGTTTTTAATCTCGATTAGAGGTAACTACTGTAATTTAAGGTAAGAATAATTTTTAATAATATGAAATGAACGTGACAAATGTCCTATCATTATTGGATATGTCATGGCTGACCAAGATAATCCATGGGTCAACTTGGGGACCCCATGGAGCCACTTTGGAAGGAAAATGACATTAATATATTTTTATTTAATGTTAAAGTAAAAAATGTCACAAACATGAGTTGATTTACTAAAACAATTTTTAAATGGGGTTATACAAGTCATATTTTTTACTATAAATATTAACTAGAAAGATAAAAGGATTTCCTACATCATGATATTTTTTTTTATAATTTTCAGACATTAAATAAATTAAACTATTTATGTCACTATGATGATGCAGCGATTACCTCATTATTTAACGATTTAAATAAAATGAACAGATAATGTAAAATCAAAGACCTAAAATTGTCAAAAACCTATTGTATGGGTATATTTCGAACCCTTATCACCTTATCCTCGAATTATATCAATGTGGGGCCTTTTAAATCTGAAACTCATTTTAAAAAAAAGTAACATTTCTTTACATTTTAAGAGTGCCCCTCCTCTACTCTTATAAAAGGCCCCCAACTCTACTACCATACCCACACTTACAAATACATTGGCTCAGCTAGCAGCTGCCCATTTTGTCTCTCCACATCCCTCTATTACTCCTTTAAGCCTAAATTTTGGAAGAAGTCTTCCCAAGGATGCCTTTGGACTCAAATCAAAAAGAGTTCCTCCATTTAAAGGTAGTGTTTTCTCTTGTGTTCTTTTGTTTTATTTTTCTTCTCCAACCCCATAAACTCTTTTTATTCATTTATTTTGTAAAAACTACAGTATATTCAATATACTAGGATGTTTTTATAAGATGAATTCGAGCTACACTTACACACGCCTACATTTAATTGTTAATGAACATACTGTTTCTGTGGATGGAAAATTTCTGCCTCATGGAACGATGATTGTTCAATATTTTTCCAACACCTTCAAAGGTGGACATTAAGATATCACTATATTTATATATGACATATAATATGTTTATGTATTCCATAATCTTATGTATTTTTCATTTATGGAACACCTTTATGGCTTCCATTATGGGTATACGCGATATCTTCATTTTAGGAAGTGCGGACTACCGCCCCTCAAAGTGATTTGATTCGTTAATGCCATATGTGGGACGTATAAAGGATGGATTTAAAGTTATTATATATGATGTATGTTACATCTAAATGATGAATATAATTCTGTAATTAAAATATACATACCTCTAATTTAGTTTTAATTCCATTAATATGACATATAAATGAAAGTAGCGTTAATGCATACGTACGGCTTACCGTCTCCATGAACGGTGAAATTCATTTCATACCTCTAAATGATTATGTAATATTATAAATAAATTTATATACTGGATATATATGATATATATGATATCCAAATCATGAATATCATTCTGGAAAAAATGAACCTTTGACCACACGAACAACATGCAATTGTAAGGAGTCCACTTTCGACTTGAGAGCCAAATATCAACAAAACAAACATTATTAACTAAAATTATTACATAATGTTTATAACATGGTAATAAGTGATATAAAAGTAATAATGAACTTGAATAAGGTTCTTAATCAAGTATAAATTAACTCAAGTTTATTATTCAGAACGTTAAAGAACGATCGAGTCAAGTCGGACCCGAGGTAAGGGACTTCATCTCAATCTTCTTTAATTGAGGCATATTTTGTTTTATACACAACTTTATTTTATACGGTGTATAAACCCCTTTGACCTTTACGTTTATACAAAAGGAATCTTTTTCTATGAAGCGTTTTACTAAACGACAAAAAGGAATGTTTCTTTTAACGTAAGCAGTGACAATGACCTTTTCCACCGCCACGATTATTATTTGGTCTTTGGCTTCCTCAACAAGCCGTATTTTTTTTAATTTAAATAAATACCATATACTGTTTTATGTATTTTGGTATTGAAAAGGGTTTTTTATAATGGATTTGTTATGTCAATATATTTAAGTGATATATTGTGATCAAAGTGTGGAAATGTTTTCTTTCCATTATATTTGTTTTATGTCGTATGATTTTATAATGGTACTTGGACATTTGATGGGTGGTTACGTGATAAATCATATGACGGGTGGTGCCATGAATACCAGGACGGGTGGTTACATTATAACCTCCAATGCATTGGGTATGGAATTCGGCCGTATGGCTATTCCATTAAGTGATATGTGTGGAAGTCGACCGTATGGTTATTCCATTTAAGTATGTTTATGTACCAAGTTACCTTTATATGTTATGTGATCTTTATATGGGTTTTATGGTAATCGTTTGGTTATAAAAGGGTAAGTAATGATCTTTTATTCAGTGAAGAATATTTACTACTTCATAAAGGTGAAAATTATTACTTTGATAAATTATACATGGTTTACGTTTTGTTTTGATAAAATAATGGTTTTCATTCGCTGTGTATCCCTTACTAAGCTTTTTATGCTCACCCCATGTTTTTTGAAATTTTTTTCACAGGGCTTGCTGTGGAATAGGGTCAAGGATGGGATCAAGGGAATGTCAGGATATATAAAACATGGAACTAGACATGTTTCTTTTTAAGAGTTTTTATTCTATGGAAAAATAGAAGAAGTGTTCACTTTGTAATCTTTTGAGATGTAATAGTTATGTCCTAATTATCTAAAACTCTAAACCTGAAAAGATCCTCAATGTGAATTATTCATTTAATTCAATATTAAGTAAGGATTAAGGCCGTGGCCTTATTGTTGGTATCAGAGGTCGGTTTAGATAACTTTAGGAGTTAGAATTCTATTAAATTATTATCCAAAAATATATTTTTTTTGGTCAAATTGAAATGATATAGAATTTGAAGATTACCATGTTGCTTCATCTAAGACATGTTTGTTCAGAATGGTTTTCTGCAGAGGAAATATGGAAGCAGTGATAGGAAGGCATATAGAAGGAAATAACCTTCCAAATCAGCATCCCGAGATGGTCGGAATTGGAACTGAACAATTTGATGTAGTGATGGCATTGTTTACTTAGGCTATAAATAGTGGTGGTATCCCTGAATGAGATCCGCCAGATCAACCACAGAGGAACATGTCAGTGGTTGAACATTTTATGAGGCAACATCCCCAATCATTCAGTGGATCATCTGACCCCATGCAAGCTGAAGGTTGGATTAAAGCACTTGAGAAGATTTTTGATGTCATGGGGTGTTCAGAACATTTTAAGGTTAGTCTTGCTGATTACCATTTTGAAGGTGAAGCTGATCAGTGGTGGTCGATGGTGAAAAATATTAGGGATTGTGATGAGATTGATGATCTTCACTGGGACTAATTCAAAGGTATGTTTCTTGAGAAATATTTTCCTAAGGTGGTTCGTCTTAGGATGAAAAAACAGTTCCTAGAATTGAGGCATGAGGATGACTCAGTGGCTGCTTATGAAGCAAAGTTCACTCGATTGGCAAGGTATGCTCCAAACTTCATACGGGATATTGATAGTAAAATAAACTGTTTTTAATCAGGGTTAAAGCCAAAGTATCGTAGGTATTTAGCTTCTCGTTAGTTCAAATGTTATGAAAAAATTGTTCGATGTGCGGAGAAGGTGGAAATGGAGTTTTCCGATGATCAGGTGTTCGTTGACAAACAACAGAATAAGAGGTCCAGTTGGCAGACAAAGGGGAAGAATTCATCAAAGAAGCAAGGAGGTAAGAAAAACAAATATCCATCCTGTGAGAAGTGTGGTAAAATGCATCCTGGAGAATGTTTATCCGAGTTTGTAAAGTTCTTTCGGTGTGGTAAGTCAGTTCATATTGCTCGTAACTGTAAGGAAGATGATCAAGGAGGCAATGAAAAGCCAGCGGTAAGATGTTATAAGTGTAATGAAATGGGTCATTATGCAAATGAGTGTCTAAAGAAGAACTCAATAGGGGGATAGTAGCCAGACTATAAGCAGAAAGTGGTGGTGAAATAATTTGAAACTACTTCAGTAGATGTTGTGCCATCGAATGAAGTAGTATCAGGTACACTGTTTGTTTGTTCAGATTATTCCAATGTGTTGTTTGATTCAGGGTCTACACATTCTTTCATTTCTGATAATTTTTCTATTAAATTGGAAATTCCATCTCAAGATATGAATCCCGAACTTATGGAAAAAACAATCACAGGGAACACTGAGACAAAAAGGAATTATAAGAACCTTCCTATCCTTCTGTGCAGAAAGAATATACCAGAAAACCTTATTGTTTTGCCTCTAGTAGAGTTTGATGTTATTTTGGTAATGGATTGGATTTCTGTTTATCAAGCTAATATTGACAGCAGAGCTAAAATGGTTTCTTTTCAGAAAGATTTTCAGTTTGTGTATAATAATGAACCTTTGATTTTGATTACATATCAGGAAGGTGAGAAACTAGTAAAAGATGGAAATGAATGTTACCTTGCACATATTGATGAAAATAAAAGAACTATTCAGATTAATGATGTGCCAGTGGTAAATGAGTATCTTGATGTTTTTCCTGATGAGTTTCCTGGTATTATTAATGATCAGGAAGTTGAATTTACTGTTGACTTTGTTCCTGATTCTATGCCAATTTCAAAACCCCCTTATCGAATGGCTCAAGTTAAACTTTTAGAGTTAAAGAAGCAATTACAGGAGTTATTAGATAAATGTTTCATTTGACCTAGCACATCACCGTGGGGTTCTCTTGTATTGTTTTTTAAAAAGAAAGATTGATCAATGATACTTTGCATTGATTATAGAGCGATGAATAATATTACTATTAAGAACTAGTATCCTTTTCCTCATATCGATGATTTGTTTGATCAGCTCCAGAGAGCTCAGTATTTTTCGAAGATTGAATTGATGTCGGGGTACCATCATTTGAAAGTAAAATAAGCAGACGTTCCAAAGACTATGTTCCATACTAGATATTTCCATTATGAATTTGTAGTTATGCCTTTTGGGTTAACCAATGCACTTGTTTTATTCATGGACCTTATGAATAGAAATTTCCATGAGTTCTTGGATCAGTTTGTGGTTGTATTCATTGATGATATTTCTGTATTTTCTAATATTAAAGAGGATCATGAAAGTCATTTATGGGTTATCTTGAAAACCTTAAAATAAAAGAAACTATATGGAAAATTCATCAAGTGTGAGTTTTGGTTACAAAAAAATTATTTCCATGGTAACATTGTTTCAAAAAATGGAATAACTGTTGATCCTGCTAATAAAAAAGTTTTTGAAGAATGGCCAAGACCCACAAATGTAACCGAGATCCGTAGTTTTCTAGGTTTGGTAGGTTAGTACTGAAGGTTTGCTGAAATTTTTTCACGATTCTCTAGTCCAATGAGTAAGCTAACTCGGAAGGGTGTTAAGTTTATCTGGACAAAAGAATGTGATGATTGTTTTCAGGAGTTGAAAAGAAGAATGGTGAATGCTCCAGTTTTGGAACTTCCTTCCAGAAATGGTGAGTTTGTTATATATAGTGATGCTTCATTGAAAGGACATGTTTTTTTACTTATGCAGAATGATCAGGTAATTGTATATGCTTCACGTCAGTTGATAATTCATGAGGTAAATTACCCTACACATAACTTTGAATTTTCTGATGTTGTTTTTTCTCTAAAAATTTGGAGGCATCATTTGTATGGAGTAAAGTGTGAAATATATACTGATCAAAAAAGTTTAAATTATATATTCACTCAAAAAAAATTGAACATGATATAGAGGAGATGGCTGGAATTAATCAAGGATTATGATTGGACAATTCATTACCATCCAAGAAAAGCAAATAAAGTGGCTGATGGTTAGAGTCGAAAAAGTAATTCTTCATTAACCATGCTACATTTGGAATGAGATATTTTGGTTTTTGATTTTATGAACTTTAGAATAGAAGTTGTTGGTGGAAGAAGTTCTTCTATTTTGTTTCAGGTATCAGTGAGATCATCCCTATCAGACAGAATTAAGCAAGCACAGAGGGAAGACAGTGGGTTGCAGAAAAAGGTAGAGCGGGTTCAGAAGGGTAAGTTTCCTGATTTCAACATTGATAATGATTGTGTTTTGAGGTTTGGGAAGAGATTATGTGTGCCTGGTGATTCACTGTTGAAGAATGAGTTATTATGTGAGGCTCATAGTTCCCCATTTTCAGTTCATCCTGGTAGTACTAAGATGTACAAGATCTGCAGGAGTATTACTGGTGGGATGGAATGAAAAGAGATATTGCTGATTTTACTGTGAAGTGTTTGACTTTCCAGTAGGTTAAAGTAGAGCGGTAGTTACCGAAAATGATGCTCCAGCCTTTACAAGTTCCAGAGTGGAAATGGGAAAACATATCCATGGACTTTGTTATGGAATTACCGAAAACATCTCAATGTAATAATGCAATCTGGGTTATTGTTGATCGCTTGACTAAATCTGCTCATTTCCTTTCAATTTGAGATACATTCTCTCTAGATCAACTTTCTCTAATGTATTATAAAGAGATATTCAGGTTTCATGGTGTTCCCCTCTCCATTGTATCTGATCGTGATCCCAGGTTTACTTATAACTTTTGGAAAGTCCTTTAAAAGTCGTTGGGTGCTGAATTAAATTTTAGTATAGATTTTAATCTGAAATCAGTTGGGCAGTCATAATGAAAAATTCATACCTTTGAGGATATTCTATGATCTTGTTCTATGTATTATCAGGGATGTTGGGACCAACATCTTTCTTTGGTTGAGTTTTCATACAATAACACTTTTCATTCTAGTATACAGATGGCACCGTTTGAGGCGTTATATGGGAAGCGGTGTCGAACTCTAGTTTTTTGGGATGAAGTAGGTGAAAGGAAGCTGATGGGACCAGAATTGGTAGAAGAGATGGTAGAAAAAGTTCAGTTGATTCAGAAACACATGAAAACATCTTAGAGAAGACAGAAAAGTTATGCGGATAACTGGAGGAAGGATCTATCTTTCGAGGTAGTTGAACATGTTTTTCTCAAGGTTTCTCTATTGAAAAGTGAGATGTGATTCGATAAGAAAGGAAAGATGAGTCCAAGGTTCATTAGACCATATGAAATTCTGGAGAGAGTTGGATCAGTTGGTTACCAAGTGGCTTTACCTCCGTGTTTATCTCAGGTACACAATGTTTTTCATGTTTTGATGTTGATAAAGTATATGCCAGATCCATCTCATGTTTTGAGCCCGGAGGTAGTTCAGTTGGAAGAGAATCTCTCTTATGAAGAACAATCAGTCCAGATTCTTGACCTAAGAGTGTAGGTGTTACGAAGTAAGGTAATTCACCAGGTAAAGGTTTTGTGGAAAACCCATATGGTTGAAGAGGGAACGTGGGAATCTTAAAATGCTATGAGGGATAAATACCCCCACTTATTTTGATAAGTGAATAAAATTGTGGGGACGCAATTCCCAAAAGGGGGGAAGGATTTAACATCCCAGGTAAATAAAGAATAAATAATTTTCATATTTATTAATATTTATGAATTAAATATTAATTTTACTTTAAATGGGTTTCTATGTTCGATAGCGTACCCGATACACAACAATGAGTTTCATTGAAATCTTACATTACACACAAGTAATATAATAATATTATTTTAAATGGTAGTTAACACATAGCCATTGTATTGGGGGGAATGGATAGAAATATCATAAATATGATTATATTTTTTTTAAATGTTTCTACATTTATCCAATAAAATAAAAAGGCTTAAAATATGGAAAGAATTCAATTTTAGGCATATATACCGTAATTTTCACTAAAGGTTCCCTTATCGCCTTTTGATGGAGAACCGTCATTAAATATAGTTTTGGACACTTTTATACATTCTATTAGACCAAATAAAACTCTTCTATTGAATCGGGACATCAAAATTTACTTTTTATAAATTTTTGGTATTTTTCCGATAAAGTTCATTTTTTAATGAATAGTGAAAAATGTTGTATTTTAATTCAAAACCACTTTCTAATCTAATTTATTTATATGATTAAATTATCTTTTGATTTTGTTTTAGAGTTTAATTACAATATATTTTTACCATTTAATCCAATAGTGGTCACTGGAATTAATTTCACTTTGAAATTGGACTTAAACTAGTTTCAATCTTTTGATACTTATTGTTTCATAAAAACACGCTATTTTCTCTGATAGCAGGAATTAATTATTAAATTAATTAATGTAAATTATATGTTTTGAATTTTTTAAAATAAACATCATTTTTGAATTCGGAATATCAAATATAGCTTAGGGTGAAGTTTTTGTATTTTTCTGAAAAACATCAATTTTTGATGAATAGTGAAACCACTAAGTGGTACTTAAAAAAATGATTTTTCATTTCAATGAAACTTTACCTCTTCTGTGTTTTGAATTTCAAAAATTTTACATATAATGTTTTCATTAAGAAGTAAAATGTGGTTCAATGGGATTAAAATAATTTTTTGGTGAATAGTAACTTTTGAGTTTTTAATCGCGATTAGAGGTAATTAGTGTAATTTAAGGTAAGTATAATGTTTTAATAATATTAAATGAACTTGACACATGTCCTACCCTTTTTGGATGTGTCATGGCTGACCACGACAATCCATGGGTCAACTTGGGGACCCCATGAAGCCACTTTGGAAGTACAATGACATTAATATCTTTTTATTTAATGTTAAAGTAAAAATGTCACAAACATGAGCTGATTTACTAAAAAAAATTTTAAATGGGGTTATACAAGTCATATTTTTGACAATAAATAATAATTAGAAAGTTAAAACTATTTCCTACATCATGATTTTTTTTATAATTTTCAGACATTAAATAAATTAAATTATTTATGACAGCATGATGATGCAGCGATTACCTCATTATTTAAAGATTAAAAAAAATGAAAAGATAATGTAAAATCTAAGACCTACACTTGTAAAAAACATATTGTATGGGTATATTTCTAACCCTTATCACCTTATCCTCGAATTATATCAATTTTGGACCTTTTAAATCCAAAACTCATTTTAAAATAATGTAACATATCTTTACTTTCCAAGAGTGCCCCTCCTCTCCTCTTATAAAAGTCCCCCACCTCTACTACCTTACCCACACATAAAAAGCCTTTGGCTAGGCCAAACCTTGCCCATTTTGTCTCTCGACATCCCTATATTACTCCTCGAAGCCTCAGTTTGGGCAGAAGTCTTCCCAAGGAAGCCTTTGAGCTCAATCAAAAAGAGTTACCCGATTTAAAGGTATTGTTTTCTCTTGTGTTCTTTTGTTTTATTTTGCTTCTCCATCCCCCTAAACTCTTT
The DNA here is from genome assembly GCA_963277665.1 of Viscum album. Lineage (NCBI taxonomy): Eukaryota > Viridiplantae > Streptophyta > Magnoliopsida > Santalales > Viscaceae > Viscum > Viscum album. The sequence continues at coordinate 231,436,616 of OY728143.1, forward strand.
TTATTCATTTCATTTGTAACAAATACAGTACCTTCAATATACTAGGATGTTGTTATAAGAATAATTCGAGCTACACTTAAACACACCTACATCTAATGGTTAAAGAACATACTGTTTCTCTGGATGGCGAATTTCTGCCTCACGAAACGATGATTATTCAATATTTTTCCAACACCTTCAAAGGTGTCCATTAAGATTTCACTATATTTATATATGATATATAATATGTTTTTGTCTTCCTTAAGCTTCTTTATTCTTCATTTATGGCACACCTTTATGGCTTCCATTATGGGTATACACGATTTTTTCATTTGACGGGCGGTTACGTGATAAACCATATGACGGGTGGTGCCATGAATACCAGGATGAGTGGTTACGTTATAACTTCCAATGCATTTAGTATGGAAGTCAGCCATATGTATATTCCATTAAGTGATATGTGTGGAAGTCGACCGTATGGTTATTCCATATAGGTATGTTTATGTCCCAAGTTACCTTTATATGTTATGTGATCTTTATATGGGTCTTATGGTAATCTTTTGGTTACAAAAGGGTAAGTAATGATCTTTTATTCAGTGAAGATTTTTTACTACTTCATAATGGTGAAAAGTATTACTTTGATAAATTATACCCGGTTTACTTTTTGTTTTGATAAACTAACGGTTTTCATTCTTTGTGTATCTCTTACTGAGCTTTTTGTGCTCACCCCATGTTTTTTTGAAATTTTTTTCACAGGACTTGCTGTGGAATAGGGTCAAGGATGGGATCAAGGGAAAGTCATGATATATAAAACATGGATGTAGACTTGTTTCTTTTTAAGAGTTTTTATTTTATGGAAACTTAGTAGAAGTGTCTACTTTGTAATCTTTTGAGATGTCATATTTATGTCCTAATTCTCTAAAACTCTAAACCTGAAAGGATCCTCAATGTGAATTATTCATTTATTTCAATATTAATTAAGGTTTAAGGTCGGGGCCTTATATCTATTTCATTTATAGGCATGTTCATTACAATAATAATAATTTATTTGATGAATGAAGGTTATTATATACATATTGATGGAGGTAGAGTGTTTTTTATCAAATCATGCAATAATTATTCTCAAAATTAAACTTTATCTTTTTGTGGGAACCAATAAATTCATTGTCGTTATAAACCAAAACAAAAAAAAATACAAAATAAAATAACAAATAGATTTGTAATTGATGATAAATGATTATGGTTATTGTTAGAGTATTATGTACAACTAAAAGTCCCATGATTGATTAGAAAGGGAAAATTTGAAATTCCTTAGGATTACTCAGTTTCAATGTGTATCAGGTTGATATAGAGTCTCCTCCAATGTAATGTCACTATGGATTCCAATTGAGGAGGATTTGTCATAATCACATCATTGATATATTTTCTCCAAAACTGATCATCATAGTCAAACCCCCTATCACTTTTAGATAACCTAGAGACAACAACATCAAAATATAAATCAATAATGATGAAGAAGATTGCCAAATTCCATTATAGATTACCATCCAAAAAATATAACCGACTTTACAAAATAACCCCTACACCATAAGTATCTATTAGCTATAGTCTGACCACATCCCTATCCTCATAAAACCCTATCAAACCATTGAATCAACTAGATGTTTTCACCATGAAAATAATATTCCTTCCAATTAAAGAATTAATCTACATAAAAAATACCAAATAGTTACCCTATATGTATATCAGAGATTCAATGCCGAATGAACTACATATGAGAGTAATAATGGGAAACAAGAAACTGCCACATCATAAGATAATCTGAATAGGGGGAACTATTAGTGAAAAATAAAACATAGAACCACAAAACCACCACTCTTGACAAATCAAAATGAAGCTGGGTGATCTCTCACCAAAATTGTAATAGTAGAATCCATCTGATGTCAATAATAAGAAAAATATTCTATGCCCAAATGTGAGATCATGATATAATGATTTAAATATGTTATAATATTTTTAATATATGCAATTTAGTATAAACATATCATTCTTATTATCTAAAGTCTTAAACATTATATAATCAATGGTTCGAGATGATGTAAAAAATAATTGAAATTATATTTTTAAGGAATTTAACATATAATGTTTAGAAATTTATTACATTATTTGTTTGTTATAGTTGTATATTGAGTAATATTATATTAATTATTTATTTCCTTCCATCTAAATGTTTTACATATATTTAATACTATTTAAAAAATTAGTCAGCCCAATATTATATGTAATTATATTGAAAAGAGTGTATTTTTAGGGACAATTAGAGTGATATGCCCTCATGAAATTATAAGGATCATCATTTTAAGGATTATATATACCTGATATGTTTAATATAATACTTTGGTGAATCAGAAAGAGATGAAATTGAAGAACTATAAAAGAGAAAATAGAAATAAAGAATGAACACATGATTTAACTTATTTTGAATCCTTTGGGACCTTATGTGAATGGTAAGAATATCACCCCCACACATGTATTTTATTATACTCATTGAAAAATAACTATACAAAAAAATAAACCAAAAAAAACTAGGAACATATGTTATGAAGAGAAAAAATTATTACAATGATCAGATAGTCTTACCACTATTTAAGAAAGCATCATCAATTGTAATAGTTATCAAAACTCCATGTACTAATTAATGAACCCGCACTATAGGTGCACCAGGAAAAAATATCTACTAGGATCATATAACGTGTCTCATCCACACCTCTTATTGTCAAAGGTTCATCTTGAAAATAATTACATTTCAAAAACAATAGAAACTACATGGAAGAAAAAAGTGGGAACTAGGTATTTCCTTTCAGAAAATGAGAGAGAGAACCAAGGTGCATAATAGTTAAAATGATTTTATTATCTCTCCATTTCTCTAGTTCTCTCTCAAGGATGATACCTATGAGTGAAATTAATGTTTTTGACTTCCTAAGAGGTTAAAGAATCTAGTTGGACAATCATAATGTATCACAATGACCAGCCAAACTGGAACAAATTTGCACGAATTAAAATTGAACTAAATTCACACAATGTAACGGTCAAACATAAGTGTAGTTGGATCAAAAAGGTCCCATGTAAGGTATTAGTTCCATGTATAGGTACACAAACTGGTGGAACTAGGTTCTTTTATAGGGAATGCACCCATTCTAGGGAACTTATGACAAGATAATTTTAAGCATAATGGTACCTATGTAAGGGTAATTATTTCACCAAGGAACCCATGAAAGGGTAATATAAAATTCAAGACTATATATGTAAGGGTAAGGCCCATTCAATGAAACCAATGGAAGGGTAATATTCCTTGTATGTTTACCAACATAAGTGTAAACACATGTTTAAGGGTACATACATAAGGTTACACAAATTTGTAAGGGTACCTACATAAGGGTGACCCCACACATTGTCGTACTTATATAAGGGTACATATCTACAATAGGGTACCTATTAAATGGTAAACCCTCATGTAAGGGTACTTATATAAGGATACACCTCCATGTAATAATACCTACATAAAGAAATCAGGATACATGTAATGGTATAACGATCCTCACATAAGGGTAATTGAATTCTATGTAAAGGTTATGGACACCCATTTAAGTGTAGAAAAACCAACATAAATAAAATAAACACCTTATTTAAGGGTAAAAAATTAATGATATATAATTAATGAATGATCATAATTATAAATGGGGAACTAAAATGAACAATTTTGAATGCATGGGTAATAGAAAATAAGTATAAATAAAATAAAGAACAATTTTATATAGAAATTAAATTAAAATAATATTTATATAACTGAGTCTAAGATAGATAATAACCTTCTCTATATAATAAAATGATGTATGGATCTTATATTTAGTGAATACATAATTCAATAATTCAAATATCATAGACATTGATTTATTTTTAATTACACATAGGCAATTTTTATGGCATAACATTTTTATAAATATATGTATTGAATACATGGTATAATGATTATATAATTCGGACTTTTCACCTTATAATAATTCATAAAATGCAATAATTTTCTCAATTTAGTCTTCCTTGTATTTTTTACAGAGTATTATCCATCCATAAATTATTATATTGATTAAGTAGTCCTATAATTTGGAAAATTTCATTTATCATGATCATATCAAAAATATAATGACAAGGATCAATAGATATGTTATTATGTTGATGTTATTTCACCACTATTCCAAATTCATCATTCATAAATTATTAAATTTTATTTCCTATAATCATTTTATTATAATGTTCATTCTAGTGGTGGTCATAACTACTTAAATATTTTTTAATGTTTGACATGCCATACCAAACCAAATACACATATTTACTAGGATGATTTTTTCAATATAAATTGATCAAATAATTTAATTCACATCAAACATTTTATGAATTTACAATGACTTAAATATTTTATTAAAACCTATAATCTTTGATTTAGAATTACATTATCTAAAAACATTCCAAACCCATAAAATAATAATATCTGTTATGGGAAAATGTAATTAATTTTTTATCAACGTGTAATATATTTTCTATATATTTAGATTATAAATTAATGGATTTAAGTAAAAAATGAACCACAATTCATGTTTATTAAATTAGAAAAATATTAATATGATTAAAGTGATATTGTAATAAAAAATTAAAATCAACTCTAATGTGGTAACTAAACATTGAAATATAAATAAAGAAATAATTATTTTTTAAATCCAAATTGGGATTTTTAAATTGTAAATAATAATAAAATTATATGTAAAATTTATGTTAAGATATTTAAATTGAAATTTATATAGGATGTAAAATCTAACACAACATGTTTAGTAATTAGTGACCATTTCAAAAAATAAAAAATTATTTTTTGAGAATATAAAAATCATGTCCTATACATATATTTTAGAATAAATTATTTAAATAATCAAAAAAAATTGGGAATTAGTTTATTGTTAGTTGTTGGATTTTTTAATATAGATGATAAAATTAAACAAGTACATCACTCAGTGAATATTTAACAAAAATTAAAATGATGGTTTTAAGGAAAAATAATAAAGAGAATATATTCTACATAAAAATCATGAAATATGTATTCAATAATAAAAAATTAACTCTTTTGTTATTATTTACCAAAATACATATTCAACTATTCAACACAATGTAAAACATTAATGAAAAAAATAGTATGACTATAATAAATATAAAATATAACATGATCATTATAAAATAATTCACACACATAAAAATTTCAAAAATATATATATAATAAAAACTAATTTAATTATCTATCACTATATTATTTAATTTAAAACATGATGACCCTATTTTATAAACTAAAATAAACTCACACATAAATATGCACCATACAAAATAATTATAAAATTAAATTGAATCATACTATTTTATCTATAATAAATACCTTAAAAAATGTTTTATAAATATTAATCAACTACTAAAACGTAAAAAAAATTAATTATAATCATAAAATATGACCCAAAAATAATGGTATTAATGAATCGTTATTCAAAAATAATGTGACTCATGTTTCATTCACTAATGGTTTGAAAAAAAATGTATGATCACGAATGATTGAAATAGAAAATAAAAAAAATATTTAAGGGTGTGTTTCAACATCCCATGTAGTTTCATGAATAATAATAGAGGAAATGGTAGATGATGACAATAACAGTGTATATGCAGGAGCGGATGGCCGAAAGAAATAGATTAGAGGGTATTTTTTAGAAATAGTGTATCCTTTTTCATGTTTCAATTACTTGAATAGAAGAAAATTCCATGGAATATAAAACTCTTACAAATGCTCAGTAATATAATTACAGAATATGGTAGTGTATTGAGTGTCATATTCTAAATGTAGTGTGTAGTTGGTCAGTTTTCTATTTGATATTGAGTGGAAATAATATAAAAATATATATACGGGCTTCTGATGATGATATGTAAGATTCATCATTTGAAACATAACACTAAAATTCATTGTCTATCGTATTTATGTTCTCAAGGAAATTATTATTCATGTTTTTTAGGGGAATCTATGTTCAATTGAGGATATTTTATAAATATAAGATGTCAGTGAATTTGGTTGACCAATATAGACCTTCTTTAAAAATGTGTGGGACTACTTGTGCAAGTGGCATGATGATTAATTGAGGTTAGTGGTATAATTATTTGTTTTACCAAATTTTTTGTAAACATTTTTACTATATATATTAATTAAATCTATCTTAGTGTACTCTTATCGATGGAGGATTATTTTCTAAACAATTTAAATCCAATGTTTTCTCTCGATGGATTTTTATTTCTCATTAATTTATTTCGATTAAATTTTTTATTTGTGCATTGGGTTTGACTCAATGTGGCTTTTTATGCTTAGTTACATCTTCCAATGTTTTTTATATTAATTTAAAGTGGTTCCTTATGGTCAGAGAAAGTTTCAAAGTATTTTTTCCACTAGTTTATTAACTTATGGTGACTTTTGGTGATCGGTGGTTTGGTGCCTTTCCCAATAAGTGGTATCAAAATTATTTTCAATGGTTTTCTTTCACACTTATTTTAAAATTATTGTAATATTAAAAATATTATATTGATGTTTTTTTCTTTTATTGGAGTCATTATGTCTAATGGTACAACATCGAAAGAAGGAAATGTCCATATTGACAAGTTCAGTGCATCAATATTCAACTTCAAGATGATGAAGATGGAAGAAAATTTGATTGAAATGGATACTGAAGTTCCATTTCAATTGGAGAAACCAAAAATCATTGATAATGGTTAATGTGAATGTATTTATGGAAAATAATATTGGTTTATTCAGATATCATTAGTAAAGAATATTTATTTTTACATCTGAGAAAAGAAAACTATAGAAATGTTGATGGACTCGACGGTAGACATATATGAGAATCCAATATATTTGAATAATGAGTTCATGATATTGATATTATTAATCATGTTATTATCAAAAGGACGACCAATTTTTGATCATATGAATTACATTAACATGATCCAGAGTCATCTTGAAATTTTTAATTCTATATTTATGAATGATATGTGAGAATTTCAACTATTTTCATCGCTTTTGTAATCATGGGCTGTGATTTTAATGACCATAATTATTTATTTAGAGAAAAAATATTTTTGGTTTCTTGAGGTTAGAAATAGTATTATGAGTGAAGATAAATACTTCAGGGATATGTAAGAACTAACCAAGATGATATTAAATACAGAAGGTGGAAGATGCTCTCCAAATAAAATAATCTAAAAGATATCATATGATAAGTCTAAAGAGAGGAGTTCAGGTAAATTGAACAGATTCAGGCATAGATATTGGCACTATAGAAAGATATAGAATCTCAATATTAATTTTTAGGATACTAAGGTGAATTCCAGATAGAATGCTTTTGTAATTTTGTATCTCATTAATTCAAATAAATGTTAAAGTCATTTATTTCTGAGAATCTACATTTCATTTGAATCGTGTATCATTCATTTCAGGAAATTATCCCATTCTATATTTTGAAGGGGATTTATGGTGAACTATACTTCTATGAAGTTTAGTAATTATTAACTTAATAATGGAAAACAACTAATTTTTTTGGGAAAAGGGGATGTTATTGTTTATATGGAGAATGGATGTTAACTTGACTTAAGGGAGTTTTCCACGTACCTAGTTTATAGAACAAACTAATTTCCATTGGTCTGCTATATGAGGTAGCATTTGGAACATTCCTCCTGAAGGGAGTATGGAATATTAATTTGGGTTCCATGATCATGATAATGTTATAAATGATACGATGATGTATCTGAATTGAATTCAGATGTGGGGAAATTCCATTATATTAACATTCAAATATTCTGAGTTATGGAATTATTGAATTACACACCTTATAGGGGATAAATGTGTATTTTATTTTATGAAAGAGTATGTTGAATCTTTATCACATATATTTCAAAGAAAAATTAGAGTTTTATACTATAAAATTAGAGAAAACATCCATTCATCATGAATAAAACAAATCCTAAATCACTAAAGCTATGGATCATGCACATGACTTTTCAGATTTCTTCCCTTTTTTTGTCTCCAATATTTTCATTTTTATTTATGACAGTCATCATCAATTCCATAAATAGAGTATGAGTTTTCATTTATAAATAAAAATAAATGGGTTTTGGAGTATTGATTCTATGGAAACCCATGGTTTAAGGGATATCAGATTAAATATAAAATTATTACAGTTTGATAATGATGGTAAATGGAATGGTAGGGATTTCAAGAACTTTTTCAAGTGAAATAATATCAATATTGGGTGGACTATACCCAGACCACCACGGAAGAATTTTTTTATAGGGTGGATGAACCAAAAATTGATGGTGAATGAAGGCATCATGTGACTTAATTTCAATACTTATTATAATGTTTGGTTAGAAGCATCCACCTATACTACATACCTAGTAAACATGAGTCATTTCACACTAATAGAGAACAAGCTTCTAGAAAAAATATGATATTGAAAAATATTAAAATATAACCAGTTCAATGATTTTAAAATGTTACCATATTTCCATATTGATGAAAAATACCAAGAATAACATGAATCTATGTGTGAGACATAGTTCTTTATCTGATATGGAAATTAAAATATTTTATTTCAAATTTTGGATAATGTCAAGTGAAAATTCATAAGAAACTAGAATGTTCTCTTTAATTATATGTTCTTATAGAATGAAAAGAACATTATGAAAAATTATTTTTAGAATAAAGAATAAACTAAAAAATTATATATTGATTTGAACCAAATTTTAAGAAGGAAAAATGTTCAAGAATATTTAGAAAACATTGAATGGTTAAATGTTAGGCTAGTGGAAGATATATCAGAATGTTCTATGATAGTATATGATCCAATAACTATACTTATGGGTGAATTACAAGATATTTTATTTCAAAAAATAGTTTGGTTTCATACTATGTAATAGATATATAACAGAGTTATACAATCAGTGCAATGGTTAGATCATATTTTCACAACATCCTTCTAATAGATGGAGGAGAACCCAAAAGCATGGAAGTGGTAACTATTGTAAGTGATTACAGAATTAGGAGTTATTTAGAAAAGAAGAATCAAATTTATTTTATAAAAAATAAAAATTGGGATCTAAAAGAACTACCACACATGAATCAATCCTCTGTGAAGAAAATATTTCCTCGATATTAATGAAAATCTCAAGAGTAGGAATTATTACCAAGAAAGGATAGTTATGAAAGTATTTATATAGAATAAAGGAGGGTACTCATTTAAAAATCACTGGTGGTTAAAAAAATTATTATCTCGACATTGCTGATTCTCATACATTCCTATAGATTTTTTCTTGAGAAGATGGATGTTGAAATTGCATTCGGTCACTATGAAATTAATAAATAAATCAATATAAATAAACGATTTTATTTCGATCATAATAGGTAAATGGAATTAGTTTATAAAATCAGTAGTATTATATTGTGCTTGAAACGATCACCATGGAAATGGAACTGGAACTTTAGTTTTTTCATGGATGTGATAGGATTCATGTGAGACAACTTAGTTCAATATTTACACAGGAATGAATTCAAGGAAATAGGTTTTATATTCATGCTATTTTATATCAATGTAAGGCCCCTAATATATTTAGAATATAATTATATTTAGGAAATTAAATCTGAGTTTTTATTGTGCTTGATGATGAAAGATCTCAGATTAGATAATAAAATCATGGTAATAATTACTGAAAGATAAAATCAGGATATAATCATTGTTTTTACTTCTATATAATACATAATAATGATTATTTAATGGTTTTAAACATCCATATATTATCCAATACCAAGGTCATTTACCAACCACACCAAAATACATAACAGGTTATCTCCAAAAATAGAAGATAACAATATGTATATGGAGTAATTTCATTTTTCAAAATATATCGGTAGTTTGATGTCCACAATTATATGTATACTCTTAGATGTCTCATTTGTTGGTTCTGTGCAAATCAGAAGCATTGTAGTGGAGGGTGGTATATTAAAATTCTTTTTAATATTCATTTCACAAAACCAAGAGAAATGATCTTTCACATCACATTTATAATTAATTTATTTAATATCTAAAGATATAAATACATGGGCACAAGAACATTCTTCATTGATGATTGTTGATCATCCAAAAAGGAACATCTAGATTTCCTTCATTATGTTTCTGAGGATCGAAGGGTAGATTACTTCTAGTGGTAATCCACAAATTATTTAATGGTCTCCGAGAAACACCACTCATTCTCCGTGTGCTAGCGTCGGGAATCGAATGCCTTGCATTGTTCATTCTTGATCGTTCATTCATAGACCATGAAAAAATTATCTCTTGGGTTTCTCATTCTTGAGAGGGATATGGGAGGAGGATTTGAGAGAGAATTAATTTTATGAATCAATTCTCTATTCCAAAACATATAATTGGTTTTTAATCCATTACACAATGGACATAGTCATATATTTATAGAGTTGAGATTTCAGTTAAAAAATTTAATTGAATAACAGCTATTAAATATAATTATAACCATTAATGATATCCCATTATATATAATAATGTTGTTGTTATTATTATTATTATTATTATTATTATTTGGGGAACCAACTTTCCCAAAAAAGATAAATAATATTTATTGTATTATAAAAAATTATTTTATCACCAGACACGGTCTTGGTCCGCTTGAACTCCTCTTGCATTTATTGAACACCTGAATAAATATTTAATTCTCTTAAATAAATATTTTATTCACAATCTATTAAATAAATATTCATTAAATATGTTATAAAATATTATATATTATTCACAATCTAGTGAATAAAAGTTTATTTAATTTATGCAATCAATATAACTTGAATAAATTTATTCCTTATTCATGGGAATAAAATTTATTCCATTAATTAAATTCAAATATAATTTAATTGAGACCAATAGAAAACCTTAGTGTGTGAAACTCTATGATTCTTTATTGTTGGCATTAGACAGGTTGACATAATGTCCAAGATTACTATATAGTAATGAGTCAAGGCACCCAAGAGAAAGAATTTAAATTTGTATTGATGAAAACCACATATGAATACTCATTGTTTAATATAATCCCTTTGTTACAATATCTCATCAAGAAGGTTGCATGATGGTGTCATCAACCTATATGCTCTATACATCATTCTTTTCCTATCTGAAATAAACTCTTTATTACACCATGGCCATGGAATTTAGGGTGATGGTTTTATTTTAATATATGGGATGATATATCAACTTCTGTAAATACGGAAGGGGAAAATCATTCTATAAATTTCCCATTAATAACATTTCATTCATGATGCACCCAAGATACCCTACTTCCCGCTAACATATTGTCTGATGTTTTTCATCAGTGAATCTAAATGAATGAGTCATCACATGAAATAATAATAATATTAAATTATAAGGACCATTACAAAAGCTCACTTATAAGAATATCTGATAAAACCAAAACATGCTGAATTCCTACTGGTGTTTTTGTTCTCATAATATTTTATCTTGGCGATTAACGAGTGAAACTTTTATGAGAAGAAGTATCATATAATTATGAGTACTCGTACCTGATGGTCTATATACTATGTGTCCTATCATAGTATGTTATCCATCCATAGAACTATATTAAGAATATTGTCATAGAAATTCAAGGTTCTCATCATATTGGGGAACTACTATGAACTTATCAATGCAACAAATACTATAGGAAATTATTACATTAAATTCATACAGAACAATGAACAATCTGTAATAAGATGTTTAATTTAACATTTAATACATCAAATATTCATGTAATCAAAGTAAGATTCGCTGGTTCTAGGACACCAACTCTAAAAAGCTCCCTCTTGTACTAGATCCAACTACCTATGACTTCCAGTCTGCTAGACCTCACATGATAATCACGTTTCTACTAATTCAAGGCTTTAGTCAAAGGGTCTAATATGTTATCTTCCATGTAAATACTGCTCACTATATCCTCACCTCTTTGAAAAAATCACTTAAGAGATGATAATTCTATAATATGTGCTTCACATGCAGATGTGTACTTGTCTCTTTTGTGAGAGCCACTAATATTGTATTGTAACAAAATAGTGTGATGGGGTCATTACTTCTAGGTACCACATCAAGATCTTGGGTGAAATGTTTCATCCAAAATACTTCATTAGCTACCACGAAAGCTGAAATATACTTGGAAGATACTGTAGAATCTGTGATCACTCCTATTTTGATCTCTTCTTGCTCGCAACCCCTCCATTCAAAGACAATATGTATCCTTTTTGTGACTTCATGTCATATTGATTAGTTTGGAAACTATAATCTTCATTTCCTCTGATGACTAGCTCCACATCTCCTCCATAAACCGAAAACATATCCATAGTAATCCTTAGAAACTTAAGGATAGTCTTAAATAACATCCAATGGTGGTCACCTAGATCAGATTGATATTTTTCTACTACACATAATTCATAGGTGACATCTAGCCTAGTACATAGTATATCATACATGACTGACCCAATCACTGATGCATATGGAATCCTTGCCATTCTATTTCTTTTCTCATGGGTCTATGAAAACATTTTCATGGAAAGATGAATTACATGTGAAATTGGAAACAATCCCCTCTTGTATTTTTATATATTGAATCTCTTCAGTATCTTGTCAATGTATTTACATTGACTTAGGTTAAGAAACCTCTTGGATTTAGCATGAAAGATCTTGATCCTAATCATATATGTTTTCTCACCCGAGTCTTTCATGGAAAAAAATTTATTCATCCATACCTTAATAGACTCTAAGATTGGTATTTCATTTCAAATAAGTAATATTTCTTCAATATATACTATTAGGAAAACGATTTCACTGTCACTATACCGTTTATAGACACAATTCTCACATTAGTTCTTTATAAAACAGAATTCCATTATGCCATCATCAAAATAAATGTTCCATGACCTGCATACTTTATTTAATCCATAAATGGATTTTTTTCATCTTTCATATCTTATTGGAATCCTTTGGAGTCACAAAACCTTTAGGTTGTGTCATGATCACATCTTCTTAAAGGTTCTTTTTAAGGACGTCTATTTTGATATCCATTTTCCAAATCTCATAGTGTAACAACCTGATCATTTATGAATAAAATTCCCTTTATTTTGATTTAATTAAATTTATTATGGTTCTAAAAAACACGTACACATAACTTATTATATCCAATTGGATTATAAATGACCATTAAGTATCATTACCATTGATAATACAGTCGTTGAATAGTGATCACATGACTAGTATAAATATAGGGTTTTAAAAAAACATTTTGACACCGAAAAAGGAAGTGATGACATCAACCAATAGGATCATTCCTTATAAGGCCCACTTATCAGAGCTTCTAAGGGAGATAGAATTTATGGGCTTTTACCAATACCATTCCCAAACTGAGATCCACTAACTTAATCATGAGTGAATCCATTTACAAGAGAAGTTCTTGCTCAGCGAGATCACAACCCAAACCATGTTCACCGAACGACCCCATGAAAGCCCCACCATTGCACACCTTACTCTTAAATCATATGATGGTGTAATAAAGGGAAATATAATAAAACCCTAGAATTATGATTATGTAAATTTTTTTTGTAAATAATAATTAATATATTTTCATTCTATCATTTTTACTTTGTAAATGATTTTAAAAGTATAAATAGTATTTTGGGATAATATTCAAATTCAATTAAGAAATATATTTTTAATGATTTAATAGTTTTTTTTTAAATAAATAATATTCTAATAAAATATTATTATTAAATCACTTTTATTATATATATATTACAATATATTTTTTATGAAGTCAGATGTAATTTTTATTATGTTTTAAAACAATTTTTTTCAAAACCCGTCAATTTTAAATAATTATCTGATTTTATTTTAAAAGTGAAAATTCATGTATTTGGAAAATTAGTTAGATAAAAATCATATTTTTTTTAATCAGGATGTCAAAATTTTCCAACAATAAATTTTTAATAATTTTCTAAGATAGTCAAAATTTACGGTAAGAATTAAATATCATATAAATATATGTGGTGTTTTATGACATCATAATGGCCCAATAGTGAAGTAATCAATACTATAAAATGTATCACAGTACAATGTATGTTTTTCAATTTAAATAATATATTTTTAATATTATATTATTTATTTTATAAAGCCTTAGTGAATCCTCCGAAACATATAATGTATTTTAAGATTTTAAAATCATTTCCTTGAATGTAGTACTCACCTCCGCAAAAGAGAGGGAAATATTTTAATATATTTTTCCCTTTACCTTATAGAATAATTTATACCACTACCATTTTCTAGAAACCATAGGAAAAAATAATGGGATGGTTTGTGATTTTGAATATCTTATTATGTGTTGTCCAAAACCAAAATAATAAAGAAATCCCCCTCCTTTCCAACATAAACCCACACAAACTACCATTTCTATTAACTAAATATATTTTAAGATATAAACCCCTCTCCCCCATTCTCCCTAGAGTCCTTCAAGGCACATCCAAGATTCCAATAAACCTTTCCTAAGCCTTTGGTGTCACACGTCCATGTAAGGGGTCCACAACTCTCCTCTTTTATCAAGCACTCATTTTGTGATATGTATTTGAATTTCAATTTAAATATGTTAGGATATGTACATAAATACATAAATTACTTTCCATTTTATTTATAAATAAAGAGATCTTCCTTTCACTCTCATTAATCCATCCATGATCTTTTATAAACACATGTTACCAAGACGACATTCTGTAAGGGATCCACACTTCTCTCTCTTCCTTTCAATTCAAGAACCTTATTTGAAATTAGACTTGTTAATTTAAATTGGTTATATTTTAATAATATTATGATAAATTCCATACTATAGATTTGATTTCATTTCAATTAGGTATTATTTATCCTCCCCCATTTGGACCCATACCTAAGTAGTTACTATGACGAAATTCTGTAAGGAATTTCTCTGTCCCCTCTTCGTATAAATCACATAAATTATGATATGCCCTATAATTTCAAATTTATTAAGTTAGGTTACATTATTACCTATCCACATTACTTTAAATGTAATGAATAAATTATCAGAGTCCCCTTTCTCTCTCATTAATCCATTTTATTAATTTCTATTTGTCGTCGTTGTGCCCGTGAAATGGCACTATAATTTTCCATGCCAAAGACATCTTGTAGTGAATATCATACCCATTTCTCTATCAATGGTATTAAACTCCATGATTGTATACTTATGTATTAAGGAATTATATTTATTTATTCCACATTACCTGATTGTGGAATAACCTATGATGTTTAATGAACTCATTTTATATGATCTATGCGGAACACTTATGCATGAAAATGAAATGATTATGATCGATTCACACTAATAGTGATCCAATGAATTGGGTAATGTTTAGTATCATGATATATCATTCCCAATGAGGGTTTAATCCTGATAATTCATGTGCATTGTGTTTTTAATCATGATAATTCATGTGAAATGAGGGTTTACTCATTCTAATTCATGTGTAATGGGTTTTTACTCATGATAATATCATGTAATATATTACTGCCACATTTCCAAATAATAATTATCATGATATATCATGCCTTTATATTCATGTTCCTTTTATTCTCCATTGATATTCCTATTGTCTAACTTGTATTATCTTTTTTATGTTATACCTTTATTACTACCTTATTGGGATTTATAGCTCACACATTTCTTATTTATGTCCTCATTTTATCTCATGCAGTGTTAATTAAAAAGGAATGGTGTGGTCATGTAAAATAAATTTTCTATAAAGATATATTATTTAATATATTATGTTATTATGTAATTTTCCGAATCCCCAAAGACACTAGACCTCTCGATCTTCTGAATTTTATTAAGTAAAAATTATTTAATAATTCATGTTTAAATTTTTAATAAAGATCAGTATTGATATAGTTTTTATCAGAGGATATGTTTAGTTATTTTTGGGATTAGGATTTGAGAAACCTTTTGAAAACCCTTAGGGATAAGACTAAGTACAATAAAAAAATCCATAAATTTGGTGAGTATAGATTAAGTGGTTTATCAAGAAAATACATCCATGTATAGATATGAATAAGTGGATGTGGCTCTAGCACAAATGTTTCTAAGGATAAATCCCAAAGAAACAACTTTGAGCTAGATTATAATGGGAACTAGTGCACAAAAACGGGACATTATGCACTATTGTTTTGACACTCCCAGAGGATATGCTTTGGTAAATTCATATTCTCTCTATGAACCATACTTAAAGGACCACAAAAAATTGCCCATAAAAAAATATTTTAGGTAGTAGATCATGGATAAATTAGACTAAAGATTAGAAACTCATAAGTTATGAAGATAAATGTAATTTGTAATTTATCCCTTTACTGTTATTGTATTCCTTTATATGTATTTAATTGTATAATATACTCATACTGTACCCTATATTGGATAAATTAGAACCATAATAAAAAAACTGAAAGTTGTTGCACAATGTTCTAGAAATTCTTTTATATCATTAAAGTTTAGTAGAACTATTCCAACATCACCATAAATAATGGAAGTATAGATGTCGGTGAAGACATAAAATGGGAAATTATTTAATTCCACGAATATAACTCATCCCATATCACCATTTTTGGATTTAGCTTTCCATAGAACCTTGTTGTAATTCCCTTGGTGGAAGTTGATACAATTCTGGTTATGGATTGGATTTCCCTATATAGAGCCAACATAAATAGCTGTGATAGGGAAATTTCTCTCTATATGGTGAATTAACCCCCGATTATATACAATTACAATGGGGAGGATGAATTTTATCTTTCACCATCATCTAAATCATCGATATTATTACCCTATGGGAAACTGTATCTAGCTCAAATGATTAAGTCTAAGGAATGAACAATTCTCAAATACATTTCTATTTCGAGTGAATTCGCTGATGTGTTTCTTGAGGAATTGTCTAGTCTTCCTTCTAGCTGAGAGGATGAATTTTCGATCGAACTTATACTTGGGGGTTTCCAATAAAAAAGACTCTATATAGAATGGATGTTTCATAACATGAAGAGTTAAAAAAACAACTACAAAAGAATTTAGATAAAGGTTTTATATGCCTTAGTGCTTCACCATAGAGTGCACCTGTCCTCTTCATCAAAAGGAAGGATGAGTCAATGCGTCTTTTCATTTATTATCGTTATCTCGAAAAAAGCATGATAATGAACAAGTATCTTTTACCACAAATTGATGACTTGTTCAATCATATGAGTGGAGTATAATACTTCTACATGGTGGATCTATTGTTGGGATATTACTAAGTAAGCATGAAGATTTAGGATATCCCCAAGACTGCTTTTCCTATAAGGTACATTCATTATGAGTTCATAGTGATGTAATTCAGACTAACTAATGCTCCATCAATCTTCATGAAATTGATGAATAGAGTCTTTAGAGGTTACCTTGAAAAATTTGTCATAGTCTTTATAGACGATATTCTAATATACACCAAGACCAAGGAGGAGCATGAGGAGCATGTAAGCACTGTGCTAAAGACCTTGCGAAAGGAAAATCACAATGAAAAGTACAGAACGTGTGAGTTTTGGTTGAAAAAAGTATCATTATTAGAGCATATCATCACAAGGAATGAGATAATTGAGGATCATTCCATGACAAATTCAGTTGAGGGATGGTTGAGGCCAATATTTGTGACCGATATCTATAGCTTCCTTCGGTTAGTTGGATATTATTAATTAATTGTGCGAAATTGTTTATGATTTTCAAACCCTCTTACCATGAAAACTTGTAATGAACTAATATTTTCTTGGAATTATGAATGTATAGAACACTTTACGGGGTTGAAAAGCAGTCTTGTCACAACCCCTGTGCTCACACTACCCACAAGTGGAGAACTTTTTTTAATTCACAGTGATGAATCAAAGAATGGATTGGGATGTGTATTGATGTAAAATGAAAAACTCATTTCCTGCACCTTAAGGTAGTTGAAAACTCATGATCAAAATTATCCCTTGCATGAACTAGAGTTAACAGCTATGATCATTGCAATAATTATTTGGCAGTATTATCTCTTTGGAGAGAAGTGTGAAATATATATGAATCAAAAAAGTCTCAAATATATATTCACACAGAAAGAGATGAATATATTCCAATGAAGATGGTTATATCTCATCAAAGAGTATTATTTCTCAATACACTATCATCTTTGGAAAGTGAAAAAGGTGGGGGATGCTCTATGTAGAAAGGACCCAACAATTCTATCATTGATGAGAATAAAAAAGGATCCAATATTATTATATTTTATGAAGATGGACATAGGAATCATAAATAATGTAACAACATCACTCCTTTCACAAATGATTGTTCAATCATATCTTTTGGAGAGGTTAAAGGATGATCAAAAAGATGATGAGGGAATTTAGAAGAAATTGGAAACTGTGAGAAAATGTAAATCCTAGGAGTTCAGTGCTTATGAAGATTGAATTTTCAGATTTGGGTCAATACTATGTGTTCCATAAAATCCCAAGGTAAATAAAGAACATTTGGATGATGCGGATAATTCAACTTTCTCCATTCACCCAGGAAACAAAATGATGTATTGAGATATCCGAGAGAACTATTGGTGGGATAACATGAAAAGGAAATCATTTAATATACATCAAAGTGTCTAGAACGTTAGAATGTGAAGGCTAAATGTCATAATTCTAATTGGATGATGCAACCATTACCCATGCCAACAGGGAAATGGAAAAGTATCACCATGGACATTGTCACTAGACATTCAAAGACATAAAAGGGAAATGATGATATCTAGGTTATTATGGATCATGCGAAAAAATAGAACACTTCATTGAGATTTTAAGGGATTTATCAATGGATCAACTGTCATGGATATACATTACAGAAGTGGTAAGGCTGAATGGAGTACCACTATCGATTGTGTCCGATCAAGATCCAAAATTCATCTCTATGTTTTGGAAAAGTATCCATCAAACTCTAAACACTGATATGAATTTTAGTACATCTTATCACCCTCAAACTGATGTCCAATATGAGTGGACTATACAAAAACTTGAGGACATGTTGATATCTTTCTCAACAGACTTCAATGTCAGGTGGGACTAACATCTTTTTTTAGTGTAGTTCTCTTACAAAAAAAGATTCCATTTAGTATCCAAATACCCCTTTATGAATCCCTTTATGGGAAGAGGTGCAGAAAACCATATGTTGAGATGAAGTTGGGGAATGAAACCTCGTAGGTCCTAAAATGGTTTACTAAATGGTGGATAAGTTTAAGACCATAAAACATCACAACATAGCTATTCAGAGTCGACAAAAGAGCTATATTAACAATCATTGATGTGACCTAGAGTTCAATGTTGGTGACATGGTTTTCCTTTGAATATCTCCATGTAAAATAGTGATGAGATTTTGGATGAAGGTAAATATTTGTCTACGGTACATCAGCCCATTTAATATCCTTGATTTCATCAGAGTAGTGGCGTATCGACTAGCACTCCCATCGAACCTATCTCAAGTACATGATGTGTTCCATGTATCCCTTTTGAGAAAGTATATACCAGACCCATCACATGTACTTAATCTATAAGTGGTACCATTAGAGAACTATCATTCATATGAGGATCATTCGGTGAAGATCTTAGATCGTAGAGAAAAAGTTCTACGAAATAAGACAAAGCCCCTCATCAAGGTATTGGTGAGAAACTACAAGTTTGAAGAAGAAACATGGGAACCAAATGAGGTGATGAAGTATAGTTACCCTCATTTGTTTTAGTGTGGCAAAATGGATGTTTCAATGGGAAAATTTCTTAAGGGGGGAATGTTGTAACGACCCGATCATTTATGTATAAAATTACCTTTATTCTTATTTAATTAAATGTCTTATGGTTATTGTAAACACATACAACTATTTTATTATATCAAATAGGATTTTAAATGACCATTAATTATCATTATCATTGATAATATATTCATTGAATAGTGATCACAAGACTAGTATAAATATAGGATTTTGACAAATCCATTTGACATAGACAAAGGAAGTGACGGCCTCAACTAGTAGGATGGTTCCCTATGAAGCCCATTTATCAGAGATTCCGAGGGAGATAGTATTTATGGGATTTTCCCTATACCAATCCCAATATTATACTCAATAACTTAAGCATGAGTGAAACCTTTTGTGATATAAGTTCAATCTCATCGAGATCACAACCTAAATCAAGTCCACCGATCAGCCCCTTGAAATCCCCACCATCACACACCTTACTCTTAGGGAATATGCTGGTGTAATAAAGAGATATGTAACAAAAACCTAACATTATGATTATGTACATTATTTTTTTATAGAATAATAAATATACTTTCATTATATTATTTTTACTTTGTAAATTATTTTTAAAAGTGAAAATATTATTTTTGGTTAATATTAAAATTCTTTTAGAAAATCTATTTTTAATGAATTAATAGATTTTTAAAATAAATAATATTTTAATTACATATAATTATTAAATTACTTTTATTAAATATAAACGATCATATAATTATTCTGAAGTCAAATGTGATTTTTATTAATGTTTAAAAACTATTTTTGTCAAAACCCGCCAATTTTCAATAAATGTTGGTTTTCATTTTAAATGGGAAAATTCACATATTTAGAATATTATTTAGATAAAATTAATATTATTTTTGGATTCAGTATGTCAAAATTATCCAATGGTGAATTTTTCATAATTTACTGAGATAGTCGAATTTTTGCGTAAAAATTTAATATCATATAAATATACGAGGTGTTTTATGACATAATAATATCCCAATAATGGTATAATAAATACTATAAATGGTATATAGTCAAAATATATGTTTTTAATTTAAAATAATTTAATTTTAAGTTTATTTTATTTAATTTATAATGTCTTAGTGAATCCTACAAAACATAAAATATATTTTAAGATTTTAAAAATAATTTCCTTGAAAGTAAGACTCACCTCCACATATGAAAGGTCAATATATTAATATCTTCAACACATTACCTTATAAAATAATTTATACAACTAAATATGTTAGGATATGTTCATACATACTTAAATTATTTTCTAATTTATTTATAAATAATAACATTTTCCTTTCACTCTCATTAATCCATCCATGATCGTTTATAAACTTCTATTACCATGCCGAAATTATGTATGGGATCCTTACTTCTCTCTCTTCCTTTCAATTCAAGAACCCTGTTTGAAATTGGCCTTGTTAATTTAAATTGGTTATATTTCCATCATTTTATGATCAATTCCCTACTTTCCATTTGATGTTATTTCAATGAGGGGTCATTTATCCTCCCCATTTAGACTCTTACCTATGTCGTTACTATGCCGAAATTTTGTAAGGGATTTCTCTCTCTCCTCTTTTTGTTAAGCAACTCAAATATGATATTCTCTTTAATTTCCAATATTTTAAGTTGGGTTACATTATTACCTATCCCCATTACATTACATTTCATGAATAAATTATGGGATGCCCTTTTATCTCTCATAAACCCATTTTATGAATTTTTATTTGACGTCATTGTGGTGTCGAAATTGCACTACGACTTTCCAAACCAAAGGAATCATGTAGTGAATACCATACCCAATTCCCTATCAAGGGTAATAACATTTATTCTTATGTAATTATTGATAAGATATTTACATTTATGTATTCTATATTCCTTTATCATGGAATAACCTATGATGATGAATGAACGCATGTTATGTGATCTATGTGGAACACCTATGCATGAAAACAAAATGATTTTGAAGGGTTAACCTTGACAACATTCCAATGAATTGGTTAATGATTGGTATTATGATACATCATGTGAAATGAGGCTTTACTCATGATAATTCATGTGAAATGGGTTTTTACTCATGCTACTTCATGTACAATGAGGGTTTACTCATTATAATTCATGTGCAGTGAGTTCTTACTCATGATAATATCATGATCTATGTTTCTTCCACAATTCAAGTTATGATTAACATACTATATCATGACGTTATATTATTGTTTCTTTTAAGATCCATTGATATGCCTATTATCTAACATGTATTGTCTTCTTCATTTTATGCCTTATTTACTCCCTCATTTGGCATTATAACCCACCACTTTCAAATGTATGTCCTATGATTATCTTATGTGGTGTTAAGTACAAAGGAATTTTGTGTTCATGTAAAAGAAGGATTTAATAATGATGTTGTATTTTATATTTTATGTTGTTATATAATGTTCAAAAGCCCAAAATACACTAGACCTATAGATTTTCTGAGTTGTATTAAGTGAAAATTATGTTATAAATCATGATTAAATGTGTAATAATGATTAGGATTCTTATACATAGTCATGGTAAGCTACAATGGTAAGTAGAATTATGATGGATTTTAGCATTGAAATTGGTGAAAAGGATTCATTGTAGTCAATGCCTTAAAACCCTTTTACAACAAGTCACTCTTTATAGGTACTGAATTTTCCTTCTATGTAATGTTTCTTCTTAAATACCCATTTCTAACCAACAGGATTTATATCCACTATGTGGTATACGAAAATACAGACTTGATTTTGGTACATGGAATCCATTTCAAAATTCAGGGCTTCTTTCTATTTGGAAACATAGGTGCCACTTATTCATTTATTTTATGTTAGAGGATAATTATTATCAACAAATAATGAGTCACCATCCTCAGTAACTAGGAAACCATTCTATTTTGGTTCTCTAACCTCTCTATTACTCCTACGTAGTAGTTGTGTCTCTAAAATAGTTTCTTCTTCCATGGGGATTTATGGAATATGATCATGTGCCAACTCTTGTGTGCTTTGAGCCTCAAATTCATCAAAGTTTATCTCACTCACACTATATACTTTTGATATTTTCTCCCTCTCAAGGAATATGGTGTGTCTTTCCACAATAACCTATTTTTCTAGGGGTCTTATAGGTAATAACCCCATGTTTCCTTGGGGGTATCCTATAAAGGTACACTTTGTGCATAGGGGTGCAAGATTCTTATCTGAAGAGGCCTTAACAAAATATTTGCTTCCTCACACACATAAATTAGATAACATTGTTTTTCTTCCACTCTAAAATTCATATAGAATACAATTTATTGATTCAGTTGGTAATTGGTTTAGAATATGTGTTGTTTTTTTATAAAGTATATCCAAAAAAGGATAATGGACGGGTCTCATGACTCATCTTTGATCTCATCATGTCAAATAATGTGTGGTTCATCCTTTTGCATGCACCATTCCACTGAGGTCTGTAAGGAGGAGGGAGTTGAGATAGGATCCCAAACACTTGTAATTAATCAATGAAGTCTTTATTAATATATTTTCCACCATAGTCTAAGTCGAGTTTCTTAATATTCCCACCAAGTTGGTTCTCACCTTCATTCCTGTATTCCTTGAATTTATCCTAAGAATCCGACGTATACCTCATTGAGTAAATATATCCATATCTTCTAAATCATCAGTAAAAGTAATGATGTATGATTTCCCATCCCTTACTTCAACAGTAAATGGTCCACACACATCAGTATGAACTAATTCAAGAATCTCTTTATCCCTTTCACCTTTCCCACTAAATGGGAATTTAGTCATTCTTCCTCGTAAACATGCATATCATACATTGAGTAGTTTCATTTTCAATGAATCAAGATATCTTTATTAATTTAATTTTTTCAATCATTTTTCATTTACATAAGCTATCTGGTGATGTCAAATTTGGGTGTTGCATGTGTCAAGTGAAGTAACTTAGTTATCGATTTTCATTACTTGGTTTATATAATCCCAAATCCAATGATATTTATGTAAATGTGTCTTACCATAAAAAATGTTATCTTTATACAATAAGAAAAATTATTTTTAAAATTTGAAAATTAATCCATCTATATCTATTCTAGATATAGAAAATATGAATTTGGAAATTGAAGGCCCATAATAACAACCCTTTAAAACTAAGATTATTCTAGTCGGCAATTTTAGGTGGTAGTCCATGATAGCTATAGCAGCAAGTTTAGCTCTATTGGATGCTCATAGATCTACCTCCTCTCAATCAATTTGTCTAAATATAGCTGGTTCTTATATTTGTATACATATGTGAGCACTATATGCTATATATAATTCCCAATTTGTTGAAATAGATAAATTAAACTCCATAGAAAACACACATGAAGCTTACCCTTTATTTTTTAGATGGCGCATTTTTTCTTCCAGTGGACCTTCTTGCCACATGTGAAACAGATAACATCTTGTTCTCTTTCTTCCCCTTTGATCTTATTCTTCTTGGAAGAGTGTGAAGAATATTTGGGCTTAAATCTCTTTTCATTCCCTTTCCATTTGTTCACCATTAGTATAAAATGATTTTCTCATAGAAGATATTTTTCTACATGGATAAGTAGGATAATAATATTTGGTAGATACTTCTCAGTGTTTTTCATATTAAAATTCAAAAAAAAACATGGAGAATCATTGAGGTAGTAATGCCAGAATGTGATCAGTTACTAGTTCTTCAGGAACATTAAACCGTAAAACATCTAGGCGCTCAATATAGCCAATGAACATGACTACATGAGGCCCATATGGGGAACCCTCTCCAAGATTACTCTAAAATAGTTCCTTGTAAATCTCAAATCGTTCATATATAGCTATCTCCAGGTGAAGACCACAGAGGTTCTCAAGAATGCTATACACATCCATGTTTTTGTGAGACTTCATGAGTTCACTAGACATAGATGAAAGCATCAAACATTGAAGGTCAACTGCATATTTCATATGTTTTTAGTAGACTATGAACTCTTTATCACTCACATATTAATCAGGCAGATCAGACATTGTGGATTATAGTATGTAAGATTTCTGTTCATGGTATAGATCAACTTGAAGGTATCTAAACCGCTCCTGGAAGTTACTGCTAGTAAGAAGATTGTATTTATCAAATATTGATTTTAGGGATAGTTTTGATGATAACCTTTTAATTTTATTCTATAATTATAAGAGCATATTATTATTACTTTTCATGATTACAATTTTTTTGAGAAATAATAAATTAATTGTTTTTATTAAATCTGCCATTATTTTATCAAGTCTGAATATCCCTCACCATTATACTTGGAATTTATAGTTACAAGGATATTCTACTTTCAATGATCCATATTCCCCTTCACAAAACCCCAACAAGGGTTGGTTAAGATAATTTGAATGTATTTATATAGGCAAGTGTTTTACAACTGTGGGCTTGCAGCTCCATGATCCAATGAGTAGACTCCCCAATCTAGAAATCCTAACTCAGACATCCATCCAAATTAAACCAACTCTCTGAAGGGATACTCCTATTGATGTAAAATGGTTAATTCAACCAGAAACATTTATAAGAAATCACCTTTTAAAATTAAATGTGCATACAAGGGTTGGTCAAACACACAATTCTATTGAGTTTTGTTACCAATCCAGTAACAGAAGGCTTTGTCTGACATCATATTAAATTGAGGGATTTTAATTTATTATGCAAAAAAAATTAAATTATATTATCCTTTACATGTATTGTTAATATTTAAGTGGATTATTAATTAATTAATTAACCATGTTTGGATAAAACATTAAAAAATAATCAGTTTTCATTAAATTAGGTCTTTTTATATTAACTCATCTATGTGATTGCATTCTTGCATCAAAAATATAATTTTAATACATTATATAGAAATTAATTAATTAATTAAAGGACCCCATAATGAGCTTATCTAATGATTTTTTTAATGAGCATAAATTAAATAAACCTATGAACTAGGGGAAATAACTCCTTATGTCGAAATTGGTATGATCTTCAACATTCTGCATGTCTACTTATGTATCACCGAGTTGACACCATTACAGTTCTATCTTGAACAATATCTATGTTCCTTGGGATGCTCTATTATTTAAAAATATTTATTACTCACATGCAGGTAAGGGGAAACAAAGGATGGGTTAAAGGGAATTACATAAATATCCATCGATACAGAGGTCTTACATAATAATGGAGGGAGGGATGACTCGCAGGCCATATTTTAGTTTAATATAAAATAATTGAAAAAACCATGAAATAATTTTAAATTAAGTAAATTTAAACACATACATAGGTCTTGGTCATTCCCATGATCAGTCATACATGCAACAAATACACAAATAGAATCTGGCTAGTATTCATATCTTTATTCGTTATTTATTATTAAGATGAATGCACTAGTATTAATTAACAAATTAATTAATTAATTATATTTCATTTTAATGGTCATCTGAACTTAATTGTATATTCTTATAAATTTGGTATTCATTCAAAATAAATAGTTGAACCATTAATGAATTATTTATTATAGTAAATTAAATGATTATTTAAAATCATTTAAAACTATTATTAAATAATCAAACATACAAGAGTGTGGTAATCAATAAAATAAGGTTTTAATTATGAATGTTTTTAAATTTAATGTAATTTAAAATTTGTTCCTTAATGAGAGGCTACATTGATTGTACATCCAGCTACATGCCATGTAGCTTAGTTTTCATATATCCAAGTTGCATTCCTGGGGCTGTAGTGTGTTAACTCGTCCAGACTACATGGTTTGTAAATTCCAACTACACACCCTGTATCTGTTGGCCACGTGCAAGGTTTTCCCAGTCAAAACACAGTGTACAATAAAAGCAGCATGTGTTTTTAATTGTTCGACACATCTAGATACAATTCACATGGGTATACAGTGTATGCTCTGGCTGCACACCATCTATCCCAGCTTTATCGGCCACATATTTGGCACTTCCTGATGGAATCTATGGTCGTTATTCATTTTTTCTTAAATCTATTAGAAAATAAAACACAAAATGAATATGATTAATATGTCAACAACATATTAATTTAAATCGGATTAAAGAAAAAATAGCATGAAATGAAAATCTAACTACAAATGTGTATATATCAAAAATAAAATAAATAATTATAACTTTAAACACAGTGTCCCTCTAATAACACTTTTTGGTTCCAGGCAGAGTGGAAGCATTGAGATGGAGGGTGATATATTAAAATTTCGTTTGATAATCATTTTCAAAAACCAAGAGTGAGGATCTTTCACATAAAATTTATTATTAATTTATTTGATATCTGATGTAATAAATACATGGGATTAGGAACATTCTTTGTTGATGATTTTTGATCATTCTAAAAGGCTCTTCCTGATTTCCTTCATTGTGTTTGTGAGGATACATGGGTAGAATCCCTCTAGCGGTATTCCACACATGCTTCAATGGTCTCCGAGAAATGTCACGCGTTCTTTGAGTGCTAGGGCGGTGAATCGAATGTCTTGCATTATTCATTCTTGATCACTCGTTATATGGTCTTGAAAAAATTATCTCTTGGTTTTCTCATTCTTTAGAAGAAGATAGGATGAGTTAATAGAGAATTCATTATGTGCAATAATTTTTTATTCCCAAACTTGGAATTGGTTTCAAATTCTTTACACAAAAGATACAGGTATTTATTTATAGATATGGGATTTCAGATACAAAATTTAACTGCATAACAACTATTAAATATAATTATAACCATTAATGAAATATCATGCCACAAATAATAATAATAATATTATTAGTATTTGGTGCGCCAAATTCTGTAAAATGGATAAAAAATAATTTCCACCTTGTAAATAATTATTTTATCACTGGACATGGTCCTGGTATATTTGAACTCATCCTATATTTATTGAACACCCGAATAAATATTATATTATCTCGAATATATATTTTAATTGCAAACTGATAAATAAATATTTATTAAATATTCAATAAAATAAATAAATATATTTTATTCACAATTTGGTAAATAAATTTTTATTTAATTTATGAAATCAATATATATTGAATAAAATTATTCCTCGATCTTGAGAAGAATATTTATTTGATTAATTAAATTCAAATAGAATTCAATCGAGACCATAAGAAACACTTAGTGTGTGACCCTATGGGATTTTTTCTCAATAACATTACGTGGGATTGACTAAAGCCTACGATTATTTTCTAGAAATGGGTCAAGGAACCCAAGAAAAATAAATTAAATTCACAATGATGAAAACCACCTACGAACGTTTACACTGTGATATAATCCTTTTTTCACTATATCTCATCAAGTGGGTTTCATTACAGTGTCGTTAACCTATATGATCGATACATCATTCTTTGAATATCTGAATTAAACTCATCATTACACCTTGCTCATGGAATTTAGGGTGATGGTTCCATTTTAATCGAAGGGATAAGTTATAAACTTCTAGAATGATGGAAGGGACAAATATGTTCTTGACATATCCATTAATAACATGTCATTCATGATTCACACAACATACCCTACTTCCCTCCAATATATGGCGTGATGGATTTAATCAACAAATCAAAATGTGTGATTCATGAAATAATTAATGATAATGTTAAAGATTAAGGACTATTACACACGCTCACATATAAGAATATCCGATGACACTAAAACATGCAGAATTCTTACTTGCGGGTATGTTCTCATAATCTCCCATCTTGGAGATTATCAAGTGAGAACTTCATGAGAATAATCCTCGTCTACATACGAGTACTCGCACTTGACAGTAGATATACTATGTGTCCCATCACAGTAAGTTATCCAACTTTAAAACTATATTAAGAATATTTTCATGTAACTTCAAGGTTCTCATCATAGTGGGGAACTACTATGACCATATCAATGCAATAAATACTCTAAGACATTATTACATTATAGTCATCTAGAATAATGAACAATATGTAATAATATGTTTAATTTAATATTTAATACATCAAATATTCATGTAATCAATGTATAATCGGTTGGTTCTATGAGACCAACACTAACTGCATTTTCATTGGGATCCATTAGAGAATTCATGCAGAATTTGTGGAAATAGAACTATGAAACTATAAAATTGATTATCATATACATAAAAGAATTTAAATTTTTAGATTAATTATTTATAATAGACGATCTGTTACAAGGATATGTGGATGAATAATTTAGGAGGGATTTAGAAACATATAAGATTACAATAAGATTTTTTTAAACATTCATAGGAATGAGAGTTTGAAAGGTGTTTAAAGTGCAGAGGGTGGTAGCATTGTCCACAACATAAAAAGAGTAAGTGGTTGTCAGGAATGGATAAAAAGAATTGATATTGTTAATGTTTTTTGGGAGGATCTCAAAATGTTTCATGAAGGTGGT
Organism: Viscum album; assembly: GCA_963277665.1. Taxonomy (NCBI): domain Eukaryota; kingdom Viridiplantae; phylum Streptophyta; class Magnoliopsida; order Santalales; family Viscaceae; genus Viscum; species Viscum album. The sequence goes on from OY728143.1 coordinate 231,466,080, forward strand.
TTACCCTATATTTTTGTTTATAATGAAATCCATTGCAAAATGAATTTAATGACTCACTCAAAACTGAAACAGATCAACCTAAAATAACATTTCTTTTGGGAGATATAAGTAGATGTAATATTAGTGATATGGAATATATAAAAATTCCAAAAATATAACTTATATATTTATAAAGGATTTAAACCATGAATGCTTGAGGAAACAAGGTACTTCAATGGGGCTTGGGTAATACGATGGTGCGGGGGATGATGTCGTTTCTTCAGAAGTTATATGGACTGATTTTTTTCTTAAGTGTTGGTTTTTATTTTGGTTTCCATGATATAGAATTCATGTGAGAGATTGTAATAAATGTAGAAGTATCTTCCATGTTTCAATTATTTTATTGGAAGGATAATATCTAGAAATTAAAACTTAGTTTAATGCTCCGAACAATAATATTTAACTTCTGATGAAGGTAGGAGGCATATATATTATGTTTTGGATGTTGTGTGCAAAGACACATTTGTCTGGTTTATGTTGAGAAGAAGTTAAAAAAAGGAATAGGTATGGGATTTTGGTGAGGATATTTAGGATTATTCAGAATTAATGTAATTGAAACTTTCTCAGTCCACTGTATGTTAACGATGAATGAAAGGATTACAATATGTGGTTAGAAGTTACCACGTTCAATGGAGGGACTCCCAGAGAGATCTGAATCCAGTACAGTTGTTTACATGTTGGGCCCTAATATAAACAATTGGTGGGACAAATTTTATTTGTGGCTTGATAATTAGTTATGATTAATGATCTAGGTGGATATTTTAACATTGTGATTATATTATCCCTAACTATCAATAGTAATGAAATGGGAAGTAGTGTTCTATTGTGGATGTAGGACTATTGTCCAAACCATGAAAATCTAATTTGATTATTTCACTACATTTTTTCAATTGAATGTTTGTTTTGTGAGTTTTTTTGGAAAGTGTGTAAAATTTTACTCAATATGGTGATTTTCAATGTGTTTCATCTTCCTATATTCTATCACATTGTTTTTTGGGAGGTATTTTCAGTTAGTGGGGCTTTCGAATCATTTTTTTCGCTAGTGTAAGGTTAGGTGGTAACATCCAGCGATCGATGGTGAGGGTGATGATGATTTTTATTCATGAGAAGTAGGGGAGGACCATGGTTTGAGATATCCGGGTATCATCCAGGGGTTATTTTAGTTTTAATTTTTTTTTAAATGTCGTAATCATTTATTTATTAAAATCATTACCAAAACAAATATTTCCTTGTATTTATATAAAAACCTAAACTGTGAATTTTATTTACTTGTTGTTTCTACAACCGAATTTATGAAGATTAATTCATTAAATTTTAGTTGTGGATTCTAATTCTATTGGTAAAAAATCAACATGAATATATAATTATCATATAGTCATACACAATTTTCCACATATTTTCAAATATACCTTTACTAATAACTATGCCCAAATTCATTCCTTACATACTTAACGTCACACATTTATATCCGTATTGAAACCAAATAAGTCAACTGACTATCACATGAAATAATTTAAAAAAATATCACCATAATATTTTCTATACTAATAATAACTCATAAACACCTATAACATTTTTAAACCAAAATCTCTCCTTTCTCACAACATAAATTTGTTCTTTGACCCCTTATAAATCATCCTTCGGTAATAGAATCAACTACAATATAGGTTCAATCAAATGATCTAATCTCTGAGTTTAGACATACGGTTTATCTAGATACAACACTATTAGCATTATCATCCCAAATCATATCAATCCAAACATGACTCATTCCATTCATTCTACTATTACATAATCAATTATTTTAACAAGGAAGTTGGAATTGTTTTTAATTTTTCACATTCTAGTTATATCCCATGAATACCTTAATCATATAATTCCAACATCCCAAAATTTTATTATATTGGATAAAATAATTTATATTAGTTTATACCAGTATCATATTATCAATTTATGAAAAAATTTGGTTCCATCATTAAAAGGGTGAATATTTCTATTTATTTACACATAAGGAATATAATAATGTTGAACATTTCATTCCTGACCAATTAACTCTCCCCCAATCATTATTTTAAATCAACATTAAATAATTATTTTTGAATTTTATTTTTTATTTTAGAAAAATTACATTAGGGTTTTAGTCGTCTTCAGAACCCGCTGATGGCACTAACCTCCTTGGTCACTCTCACTCCATTGGCCTCTTTCATAGATAGTGTTCTTATAGTTTATTTATAGATTATTACAAAATATTGAGAATATGAATAGGTATTATTTTTTAATAAACTAGACTTTAAAGGTATTATAGCCCCTACAACATTTCTCCACAGTTGGTGGGGGAAAAAGAATCATAGGACTCAACACCTTTGACCCTTATTAGGAGACATATGCATTTGAGCCTCCAACGCCTTTGTATTAAACTAAAAAAATTGGTAATTTTTTAAATTGCATTGTATAAAACAAATATATATATATATATATAATTTTAAGCAGAATTTTACTAATATCATATTTTTTAATACTATTATTAATGTAACTTGAAAATATAACTAAACCATTTCTCGGGAATCCCATTTATAACAGATGGTTCCCTATAAATCCTTATGGATTTCTAAGGCATGATTCAACTTTCCCTTTTCTTACACAGGATTAATAATTAATGATTATTAATAATTATTGAATAATTAATAATAAAGGTAAATTGCTAATTAATTACTAAATAATAATTATTATTATAACTAAATAATAAATAAATATTAATATTTACTATTAAATATAAAAAATAACTAGTTGATTTTTATATTATAAATAAAAATATTAGTAAATAACTAATTAATTATAAATAATAAATAGTTATTGAATAGTTAGTAAGTAAATAACATATAATTACTTAATAATAATATTAATTAGCAATTAATGAATTAATTTTAAATAAATTAATTAATATTAATAATTATCATTAAACAATTACAGCTAAATATTTAAAATTATTATATTGTTCCAAAATATTAATAATAATTATTAAATTATTAAATAACAAATTAATAATAAATTTTGATTAAAATATTTTCAATTAATTAAGTCTTAATTGTAATTTTTTAATTATTATTGTTTAAAAATTTAATAACTTATAATTAATCATTTCATTTAAAATAAAATAATCTATAAATATTAAAAAGTATTAATAATTATTAATAAAAATTATTTATTTGTTATTAAATATTTACAATTCTTGAATATTTATTAATAATAATTAAAATTTATTTTTATTATGTTCAGTAACAATTAATGTTTACTAATTTATTAAAAATATTTTTATTTATTATTTTCTAATTAAATAACATTCATTAATAATTATTAACAATGAATAATATTTATTTTTTAATATTTTATTAATGATTAATAATTTTTAATTTCTTAATAATTAAATAAAAATAATAATTAGAAACAGTATTATTATTATTATTAATTGATATAAAATTTTTTAATTACTAATAATTAATAAATCACCATTCATTGTCTAATAATGATAAAAATAATAATTAATATCTAATATTACTATGTTTAATAATAAATAATTTTTATTAATAAATTAGTAATTACATAAAAAATATTTTCAATAATTAGATGAAAAATGATAAATACAAATTTATATAATTAAATATATAATAATTACAATTCATAATTATCAAATAATTTGTAACAAAATAGTAACTAAAATATTAAATATAACAATTATTAATTAGTAATTATTTTATTCAAATTTAAATCCTTAAATTATTATTATATTATTTTAATTACTCATTATTTATTAACTACTCCACTTCAATGGCCCGAAGGCCTTCATTTTTTATTTTTTTTATAGTCCACCTTTCAATGGGTGAGATGGAACCCTCACAAGGCCCGTAGGTGTAAGTATTACATGGCCTGTAGGCCTTAGAGGAATTCATTGACCGTAGGCTTAAAACATTACATACAACCCAGACTAACTACTTGGAACTGCTCTACCCCAGAATCTTCATCGACATCATCAGCGGTTTTCCACTCATATTGTGACTTCTTTTGATTGAAGATCAGATAATATTTCTCCACGAGATTTTCTAGCACTAGAGTGTGTTGAGTCTGTGTATCCTTGAAACAGGATTATATAGTTCAGTCCCGCCCTCGTGCAGTAGCCCAATCATCTTGTTCACGCCCCTGTTTACAACCTTTTGGATGACGACCCCATCTCCAGGATTTAGGTTGTTTCCAAGTCCCTTCCACATTCTCCAAAGGAGACTACTCCTTAGTGATGTCAACACCCATAGAAGAAGCACACTCCTTATTATCAAAAGGATCCCCGGGTGATGGTTTTGGTTATTTTTTGTTAGATTCTTTTTATAGACGTATTTCGGGTTATAATAGTTGTTAAATTCTGCTATAAAATTTATTATATATATATATAGAAAAAATAATTAAAAAAACTAAAAAACAAGTTTTTTATTTAATCCATATGAATAGTATACTTTAATAACTTGGGCTCTTAACCAAATCTAGTGACGTTGTAGAGCATAACGCCTTTGGACACTGCCAATGGAGGCTAAATGTGTGAGGGGAATTAACCCCCATGAAATCAAGATTAAAAATAAATTTTAATCCTAAACTTATGTTTAATATACTTTTTTTTCTAAAATCCTAGGTAAAAAAACTCTGCTCCTCTATTGTGTACTATTTTTTTATGTGAGTGCTCCATGTAATTTTCCACATTTGGAATTTCATTTAGGTTTCATCTCTTTTGTATCCTTTAAATCTTCATTTATAATGTTCTTTCAAATTGGTCTCACAAGTGTCCTCCATAAGTGGTTTTCTATATGTAATTTTTTTTAAATAATCCTGTGTAATTTTTTATTTCAAAATAAGATTGAAATACATTCTGGCCACTTTAATTCCAATCAGATTAATCCCTAAAGGTGTCATGGAATGTATTGTGTTTTCCCTTGACCAATAATATAGAAGTGGTGATAGACATTTTGGATGGAAACACCATTCACCCCCACCTCTATAAAATAAACCACTCAACCTCTTCTCCAAATTTTCCACCCGTCTTTGGAAAACTCATTATATTTTAGGCCATGTCTCCTTAAATTTTTCCAGATTTTTTCTCCTTTAATTGTGACTTTTTGTTAACATCAATTTAATGAAAATTTTGTAATGATTTATTTAAAGGTATATTTTAAAATTTAATTTAATGATTTTTTATTTAGTTGAATGATTTTTTTTTCTTTTTATTATTTTATTTTTGAAGTTGTTTATTTAATTAGATGTAGTTTGTAAATAATAGTTATATTAGTTAATATCTGTGAGTAAATTATTATTTTTTATTCATGACTATTTAGTAATTAATTGAGAATTAGTCTTGGTTATTGAATAATTATTATGAAGTGATTATTATTTAGTATAACTTATTAGATAATTATTAATTAGTAAACAATAATTAATAACTGATAGATAATTAATGTAATAATCATTATGAACATATAATTAACTAATAAATAAATAATAATTAATTTCATAGTAATCATTAATTAAAATTATTTAGATTATAATTAAATATTATAAAACTTATGATTAAATATTGATTAACTAATAAATAACTATTATATAACTATTAAACAAAACAATTATAGTCCGCTAAATGTCTATCGCCCAAAAGTCACACACAAAACCCATGCCTAGACACTAAGGTTTGTCGTGGGATGTAGACCAGCCGATCACCAATCTCTCGCCTGCCCAAGTCATTTCCAGACGTGACATTTCCTTGCACCGTCTGCCAAACACCACTGTCCAGTTCATAAAACCACTGTCTCCATGCTCAACACGATCCAGGAACACCACATGTTCGCCCTACGTCACTGTCACCATTCCCAGCTCTGTGATAGCATGTAGGCTACTTCTGTCATAACACCACATGTATGCCAGACCGTAGGACCATAGAAATCTCAAGTCGTAGGCTTGTCAAAATGGCCCAAACACCCGTGAAGAAACCTTCTACCACTAATACCATTGTCACATCCTGGGGTCATCTCTCTTCAGTATCCTGAGATCATCGCCGGTCTGCATGTCATGGTAATAATAAATATATATTTATAAATATATATTTATCATTATATATAAATAATTTTTAAATATATGTTTAAATAAAAATATGTTTCCAATTAATTTGGCTAATAAATATATTGATATGTCAGTATAATTGGTGTGCATATGTTATGTATTGATCATGAATGTTCATTTATACATTACACATTTATTATTATTATTATTGTTTTCCATATATGTGATGACTCATTTTTTATGATCTTTATTTTACTACGTATATGATTCATTCATGTTATATCCATAAATCTATTATGTTCTCATAAATAGTTATAAAAATATAATAAATATATTTATTATATTTATAATTATAAAATTTTAATTATATATAAATAATTCTTAAATATAATTATTTATAATTATAAATATTACTAAATATATATATATTTAAATAATTATAAAATTAAAATGTATACATGTATTATAAATAAATAAATATATAGTTATATATTTATAATTATGTACAAATATTTATAAATATATTTGTTTATACTTATAATTATATATATGTGTGTGTAAATAATTATAAAATAATAATAATCAAATTTATTATACCTATATTGTTATAAATATATATAATTAAATACATATATTAAAAAATATATGCAAATATTTAAAAATAAATAAAAATATTTATAATTATATACATTAGGTTTTTGGGGGTAAAATAACATTAAACACACACACACAGCAAACTTAAGCAGAAAAGGAAGGCCATAGCCCGCCCCCAAAGGATAACACACCCATCAAGCCTTATTGATTCAATACATGGTCCGTAGGTCCAGCGGACATGAAATCCCATTACATGGTCCTCAAGGTCCAAACTTTTGACCCAAAGGTCCACTCGTGAATAGTGAAACTACAATACATGGGCTGCTACAGTACTGACACTGCTACAGTTCCTGCTACAGTGCTCGCCACTGCTGTAGTGCCACTGGTGCTATATATCCACTATCACCGTTGCTATAAATAAATGATTATTTATTTATAATTATAATTATAAATAATTAAATAATTATAGAATTATAAAAACATATTTATTATACTTATAATGTTACCCAAAATGTCCTGGAGCTAAGCGAACTGGCTTATAAAAAACATTACTGAAAAATAAAAGGCGAGATATTAAAAAGATAATGGACGGGGTCAAACATAGGGTCAACCCTTATCCATAATTAACATGATATGAGATATCATTAGAATATTATCATTATTAATGCGAATTCTTTAGGTTGAAGTGTACATAATACTATCCCCTGAGTTTAACATGCTCCAATGTGAGCTCCCAAGATCAAGCATGCCCATGTGTAGCGACCCAATCATCTCTGCCACAACCTCAGACATAGTTTTTAGGGTGGCGACCCCACTTCCATATCTTAGTTTGTTATAAAGCCCCGTTCGGTTCATCCCTCTCCGAGAGAGAAACATTCTCTGGGGTAGGGTGACCCTTAGAATCATCCGAATGAAGAGATGTTGTGTGTGATGCTGGGGAGAAATCTATTCATCATCCCCTTATTTCGAATTTTCACAAGTTCAGACACTGGTTCTTCTGCAATCAGCCCTCGATTTTTTTTGCACACATCCTACCTCTCCTTATCATCCTCAGCACACCCAAGGGATTAATTTTATAGACACTCTTCTCATCAGCTTGATGTGGGTGATCAACTGCCTGAGTGCTAACACTAGCAACATGAACATGAGCAGATCCCTCAATCATGGGGGGTCACGTACCGAGCCCCTACCATCATTTGCAGGCATACGACAAGGCTTTCTCCACCTATACTTCTCTGACAGATTCCCCTTTCAGGAGCATGTAGAGAAAATAGAATCCCTGTAACAGTTTTCAATAATGTCATTTGACCTAGCATTTTGAGCAAAAAGGGGCAGACATACTATAATAATTTTCAGATTAAAATCATCTTCATCAGTTGAAAGGACAAATTTTTCATTCATTGTTGTTCCCAAGTCAATTTCAACCATGAACCTAGCATAGTGCCTCAATTTACCCTCATCCATTTCCTTATGAAGCTTACTGGGGACACCAATTGCAGAAGTAATTTCCAATAGAATGGTGGGGGTGCTAGAGAATCCAACTTAATCCCAAAACATGAACCCATACTTGGGTCATAGTGTTCGTGATTTCAAACGAATTAAACCTGGAATCTCATTATTGAATGCATAACATTCCAGGAATCAATGAGATTGCACCATTCCCCAATGCTTTCCTCTTAAGATCATCATAAAGAATGATCACATGAAAGAAGCCTCTTCCCATCAGACTAAAATTGAATTCACGGAACCCCAAAAACTCATAAATATGATTCACGAAATCATCAGTCTTCCACAACTTAGAACCCGATGGCAAAACAAGACACATGATAACAGAAAACATACAAATTGAAAATTGCTTGTCAATCACATATTTATTCGCCACACTATGAGTCGTATTACACTTTTTAATGATACGCTCATGAGAACCTAATTTATACTAATAATGTTATAAATATATACAATTAAATAAATATACTTATATTTAAATAATTATAATGTTATAATAGATATATTATATATATATTAATAAAATTATATATATAATAAATATATTTCACATAGGTTTATAATTATTTAAATAAACAAATAAATATATATTTATAATTATAACTATAAATAAATATATATTTATTATAATTTATTAATTAAAAATAAATAAATATTTATTTATAATTATAATATATATATATATATAAATAATAATAAAAATATAAAAATATATTTCTTTACTTATAATTTTTTAAATATATATAATTAAATAAATATATAAAAATAATTATAAATAAATACAAATATTTATAAATAAATAGAAATATTTTTAATTATAATTATAAATAAATATAAATATATTTGAATAATTATAAAATTATTATAAATATATTAATTATACATATTAAAAAAGTATTAGTATAATAAATACAATTATTATAATTTTTATATATTTATCATTTATAATTATAAATATAATAATCCTATTTTTTAAAATTTTGTAATTATAAATAAATATATATCTATTTATAGTTATAATTAGAAATAAATAAATATATATTTATTATATATATAATTTTTTAAATATATATAATAATATAAATAAATTACTACCGTTATATCTTTATCAGCGCTAAAAAAATGCTGATAAAATATGTCTTTATCAGCACTAGAAAAGTCATGATAAAGGTATATTTCATAAGTGCTTTCTGTTTTAGCACTGATAAAACATACCTTTATTAGTTCTTTTTAAGTAGTGCTGATAAAAGCGTAACCTAGTTTTATAAATGAGCCATAACTATCGGCTTCTTCTCTCGCACACTTTAATCTCTCGCAGATGTCAATTATCGCCGCTCTTACCGAACCCTAGTACTGCCACTCCCCTGCTCTTTCCCAGCCGCACTATTGTAGCCCCTCCACTCAAGCCAAACCCTGTCGCAACTCTTCCCCAGCTGCACTGCCTCTACACTGCAAATTTTCCACAGTGCCTCCCCACCGTCGTCTCTCCCTATCCTGCCACTATCTCTCCTTACACCCCACCCTCCTTCTCCTTCATCATCGCCATCGTCATTGCTTCCTGCCTTGCCGTTGTATCTCCCATTGCCACAGATAAGTTTGTTATCATTGTAGCATACTATATTTTCTATTTGGTGACATTTTTACCTCTATTTTTTCATCATTTTCATATTTCTTGATTATACTTCCAATATTTGTGATATTCCATTTGGTTTTGTTTTAGTACATCCATTCATTGAGGGGTTTCATCAACTATTGATGATTTGTTCTTATGACCAATAATTAGGAATAAATTTCATTTATCTCGGTACCACTTTTTTGGCCTATCGGTATCTACCCTCTATATAGATTCTTAATGTACCACATTTTAATCTTTCATAGACCATGCACATGATCATTCATATTCCATTATGAGATTTAGAAGCCTCTCTTAATCAGCACACATTTATCAAAACCTCCTAACATCAATTTTGAGATACTTTTTTCTCTTGACTAGATCATTCAAAATATTGTTTAGGCCATCAATTATCCAGGAAAATTATTCATTCATGATCCATACCTCAACCACATTTCATTAATTTTCACAATTTTGTTATTTAAGCTTTTCAATATCCTTTTTTAGTATTAGATTTTTACTCGATTTGTTATTGGATAAATAAATTGGATTATTTAAAAACTCGATATGATTTTCTTTTTTATTTTCTCCAAATGCTAATGTACTCAATGAATACTTAGACTTCAATATCAATTTCAAATCTACCTTCACTACCAACAATGTCCCCATCACGATCTTCATCTTTTGGTTTATCTATAACACCCACCATGGCATTTTTTTAGACTTCTTTATAGTCCATGACCTCCCCAACTATTTCCTCTGATTTCCCTAAGAATGAGTACCTAAATTATGTCATTAATTTCTATAGCTCTAACTTGGGTGGAACCAAAATTTAGATATGTAACTTAGTAAAGGAATACCTTGAAAATTGTTTATTTGTAGTAAAATATTATTCTTATTCCATATTCTCAGGTCCTTCCTTAGTATTCCTTTTGGATTTTACATCGATCAAGTACATCATACCTTTTTCTTCAACTAATTTTATTTTTAATTCTCTACAATATTCGTCAGTGTTGATGAATACATGAAAATATTTCAGTTCATCTACTAGATTCACCCATTTAATCAAGAAAATTAGGACTTGATCCTCTATAATTTAAAATAACAACTAAAGTAGAATAAAAATTATCAACAACTTCACATAGGATTTGAAATTTCATCCAATTATTACTAGTAATTTTAATTCTTCCACAATTTAGAGAATGATAATATCAAAGGGAATGATTAAATTCCCTATATAGACCAAGATATCATACTAAATTCCAATTACATACTCGATAGGCTGGTCCTATAGTTAAATAATAACATCCACTACTAGAAACTGGACCTATACTAACAGTCTTGGCCAAACTGTTGATATAGGTACCATAAAATGACTGTATAACAACAATTTTGGAAGAACTGTTGGTATAGCTTCAATTAAATGACCCTATACCCACAGTTTTTCTAGAACTATTGGGGTATGTAATGGATATCCCAATGGTTTGGCTAAAACTATTGGTATAGCCTCCATTAAATGACAATATACCAATGATTCTTCCAAAACCGTTGGTACAGGTCCCGAACATGAAAATACCAATACCAATGGATTGGAAAACCATTGGTATAAGAATTTTTAATTGTAAGGAATTTTTTTTCATAAAATTTAAAAAATAAGTAATTATTTTTCTTATAAATATAAGTATACATATTTATCAAATTAAGTTTCAAAAAAAAAACAGTGTAGCTTAGTGGTAAGGTCATTGAGTTATAAGTCGGGGGACCAGGGATCAAATCCTGATAGATTTTTTTTAATGACCTATACCAATGGGGTTTAAATCCATTTTTATAGGAAATTCATATCACATATTCCAATTATTGGGAAACTATTGGTATAGGTCTATACCGACGCCACATTGCCCATGGTCACCCTGACCATTGGTATAGCCTATACCAACTGTTTTGGGACCTATACCTATGATTCCAAATCATTGGTATAAGTCCATTTTCTATTAGTGATCTATTATATTTGGATTAAATTTCTTGGAAACAGTTATCATTAGAGGCTGGATTACCCACAATAAATTAAAAATGGAATTCTAGAATGTCCAAACACTGATATTGAGTACAATAGAAAAGCTACATGGATCGTGAAGTATTATTAGATGATTTCATAGAACAATAAATAAGAAATTTTCTCTTAGAAAAATCACTCCTATATCTTCTAATTTATATTTATTATAAATGAGTTCCTTAAGGAACTTGGTACATTACGACATTTGTGAAATTTTAATGGAAAATGAGATGTTGATGAAATATTTCTTGTACATTTCTAATAATTATTATATTAATCTTAATACATTCCATTGATCATCCTCTTTATAAAGGTATTATGTGTGATTTATAGGTATAAATTGTTTAGATTTTATGTGTCATTTTCATTCCTTGTTACATCACATTATTTTTATTAGCTTTCATAACTATCATATTTCTTTTCTTTTCAGTTATCCATTATATTTTTGGTTATATTTATATTATTATTGTTTTGAAATTGTTTTTTTATTATAATTATTTCTATACGAGTGGACATGAAGGATAAATGGTGTTTTCCAAGTGTTTTTATCCCTTGTTATGAAATGATATTTTATGAAAAGTGTTTTGGAAAATTTCTAAATGAGTTTTTTAAAATAATGATTTTGATTTTAAAATTAGTGGTAATAACCGAATTAATGTTTTAAACATTATTATTTTGTTAATTTAATTTCATACAAATATTTTGGGTGATTTAAAAGTGTTAAAAGTATTAAAAAATGTTGTTTTATTTTTAAAGTGGTGGAATAACCCTTGAGATCTATATTTAAATCCACTTTTTTATGATTATTTAATTATTATATCAATGTTTTGGGGTGTCTAAAGATTTTTTTATTTCCAAATGATATGGATTATTTCAAAAGGGTGTGTTTTCCCATGTGGATTTTATTTTGAAAAATATTATGTCATTGAAGGATTTCAGTTGCTATTTAAAGGGTAGTGTAAATTTACATTTGAGTTTCAAAGGTGTTTGGATAAAATTGGTCTGAAGAGAAGATTGGGATGAATTTTATAAATAATAAATTGGATTGGAATTCGAATCATATTTTGAGAAGAGAAGAGACCTTTTATATTTTATAAAAAAGTAGTTTTAATAAATGGTGTGATACACTCTTAATCCCCTTTCATTCTTGTGTGACCATTTTAACTTGTGATCCAATGTGGTCCGGAACTATTCACCATGGGCCACTGATTTGGACATAGATTCATTAATGCCTTCAGGCCACCTAGGCCTTCAGGTCAGTAAGGATTTTAGGCCATCATTAAGGCCTTCTGGAAACCTCAAGGCCCTTGGACCTTATGCTATGGGAACATTCCCCAGACATACTCTACAAAAAACAAGCATCCCTAGAAAAGGATTCATAGAAAGAGAACTCACCAAAGATGAACCAAATAAAATTGGAAGAATAAGAGGTTCCGACTATATCATTGGGACCAGCCTTTTCTTTTATGTGAATCCTAGATAAATGACCAGGCGAATGTGGAGAGCTACCACCATGATGAAGATGTTGGGGAGGGGCATTTCCTTGTAGTTATTGTCTGGATGAATTCTCTATGACCTTGGGGTCATGTAATCTATTAAGCCAACATTCCATGTAATCTCTGAGCCTACGAGCCTTGTAAGGGTTCCGCCTCATACCTTGAAAGGGGGGTTATCAATAATCAATAAAAAACGATGGCCTTTAGGCTATTCAAGTGGTTGACTAGACATAGTGGTTCTTGATCGTGTTCGTTCTTCCTTTATTGTATGGTTTGCTTTTCAATTTTTTTTAAAAGAGATTGTGAATGGTTTTTAAAGAAAGAAAAACATAAATAATGATTTAGATGTGTTTTCAAACTATTTTAATAATGATTTTGAAAAGTGATCTCAAGTGATAAAATATAGAATGATTTGCATTTGAATCTCCAAGAATGTGTGGGTTTTGTAAATAGGGTTTGGGACACCATGACTAGTTTTATGGAAATGTTTGGTTTTCAGACATTTTTTAGAAACCTGTATGATAGTAGGAAACCTCTTTGAGTTTTGAAACATGTATTTCAAAAATGGTTGTTTATTAAATTGTTTAAAGTCAATTTTTAAAAGGTGATTTGACCAAGATCAATTTTTCGAGGAAAAATGTTTTCTAAGTGATTATTTTCATTTAATTAAAATATTATAAAAAGGTTTTTAACACACTTTTATGTGTTACTACTTATTTGGTAAAATTGTATAGAAAATTTTTATTTTTCTAATGTATTTAAAATGAGATTTTTTAGGATGCAATATGAAAGTGATCTCTTAGATTTTCTAGGTTGTGGTAACCTACTAGAATTTTATATCACGCCAATATTTTACAGGTTAAGGTTTGTTTTAGCTTGTTTCGCTGCCTTTGGATATTTTTAGAGGGATATATAGTTGGATGATGAACCTAGTTGAAAACATTTTTTGTATTTTTTTTGTTAAATATTATTATTATTGAATCAGATAGGATAGATATGAATAAAGAATGAATGGATGCCAATTGTTTGACAAAAGAGTATAATGATGGAGTGAAAGAGTTCATCATGTTTTCAAAATATCATGCATATGACCCTTCTCAAATCATTTGTCTGTGTTTATACTATTTTTATTCAAGACAAATTATTCCATTGGAGTTGGATGATGCTTGATATATCACGAAATAGATCGAAGTAGTAAATATTGGAATAAACATAGGAGAAAAGAGAATGTAGCTATTGGATGGGATAACACTGTGTTTAATGGTTAATTTTATATGATTATAAGTGTGTGAAATTAACAAGACCATATTGAATATGTGATTACATATGTGAATGATGATGAAGATTGTATTAAGGAAATATCAAGGAAAACTGATGATGAACTTTTTGAATAACAAAAATTGTGTGAGAAGTTAAAGAGTTGAGAAAAAAAACAATTGTATATTGGTTTCACAAAATATACAACATTGTTAACCGTACTGAGACTGTATAATTTGAATCAAGGTAATGGATAGAGTGACACCAATTTTACATATTTACTTTCTCTCTTGAATGACATGATCCGAAAAGATAATAATCTCCCAAGCCAAACAGACTTCGCCAAATGAATGCTATGCTTGATGGGTATGATCTCTAAAAGAATACACACATGCCCAAATGACAGTATACTATTTCATAAGGACCAAAAATCATTCAAAAAATACCCAAAATGTGGTGCTTCATGATACAATAATGATTAATCCATTCCAACAAAATATTTATGGTACTTTCAAATCATTCCAATGTTTAGGTACCTATATGGAATTAAGGAGATTGTAGGGAAAGTGACATGGCACCCAGATATAAGAAATAAAGATGAGAAACTCACTTATACAAATACGCCTTTTAATAGCGCTAAAAATTGACTTTAACAGTGCTAGAAAAGCATTGTTAAAGCCAGGGAAGATAAAGGGGGGTCCCCTTTATCAGCTCTCCAAAAAGCACTGATAAATACCCCTTTTATCAGCGCTAAAAAAAGAACCGATAAAAGGGGACGTTTATCAGCGCTAAAAAATAGCGATGATAAAAGGGTCCTTTATCAGCACTTTCTTTATAGCTCTGATAAAATAACCCATTTAAAAGCACTTTTTTAGCGCTGATAAAAGAAAAAAAAATTAAATTTTTTAAAAAATTTTAAAAAAACATTTAAATAATTCTTCCAATCGTGGTGGATTTTATAGCGCTTTATCCTCCTTTTAACAGCACTTTCCATCCCCTCAAGCACCCGAACGCACCCCCTTTTACCCTATATCAATGCTACACCCTCCCCCTTTATCAGCGCTAGCCCCCAAATCCACCCCCTTGCGCGCGCCCTTGCCTCCACCAAGATTTGATCTCGAGACGTCCCCCTTGCCAACCTAAAGCCTTTACCACTCTGCCATATTGATTTATTCCCCAGTTAATGACATATATATATATATATACTCATATAGTAATATATCATTATATTAATATATATATAGTTATATTAATATATATATTTATAGTGATATTAATATATATATGTATAGTTATATCAATATATATATATATGTAGTTATATTATTATATATATATTGATAGATTAATATATAGGTATATACATATTTATATATTGGTATTTTAAATAAAATGGATATTAATTATAATTTAGATAAACCTAATATATTTAATATGTAAATATATTTTATTAATTATATTTATAATTAAATATTTATGTGTGAATATATAAAAAAATGTATATATAGTTATATATTTGATTATAAATAGTAGTTCATTATTAAAAACGATAAAATTTCAAATACATAATATCAATATGAATGTAATACCCTAGAATAAATTCATTCCCCAATAAAAAAATCGAATAATACCACCTTAAATGAGGCTGAAAATCCACAAAATGTTAAAAAATCGTGGTATCCCATCTAAAAACTCAGTTTTTGAGGACTTATGGGCCTTTTTTTTTCCTTGAAAGAACCTTGATTGGGCTCTAACCTAATAATATGGGTGTAGCTCTCATCGCAGGATTCGATTTGATATGTGGTAGAGCTTAAACAGACACCCAGATCAAAAGTTATGGCCGTTTAAATTTTGAGTTTCCTTTTTAACATTTTTTGGATCTTTTTTTAATTTTTTTAATTTGTAGTATTAAAATTGTTATTTAATTACTATTACTCCATAATAATTAGCAAATTATTAATTAAATTTTTTTTAACTTTTTTATATGCCATGTTCACTAAATATATTATATATTAAGTGTAACTATATATTTATACTTATCTAAAATATATTTAAAATTATATTTAAAGAATATATATTATATTTATATCAATATAACTATATCATTATATTAAAATACTAATTTATTTTTTTAATGAATTTTTTTGGATGTAGACCCTTTATCAACACTTGTAAAAAAAGAAGTGATAAAGACCCCCCTTTATCAGCGCTACTAAAAAAAGCGCTGATAAATGGGTACCCTTTAACAGCGCTAAAAAAAGCGCTTTTAAAGGGGGTACCTTTATCAGTGCTAAAAAATCACTGATAAAGGTGTACGTTTATCAATACTTTTTAAAGTGCTGATAAATGTACCTCCCTTTATCAACGCTTTTTGGTTAGCGCTGATAAAGGGTGGTGCTAGCCTTGCCCCGTTTTTTGGTAGTGACTATATCACCCAACAAACACTCCTTAATGGAAAAGATTTGATCATGAGTATCCTGAATTTGAAAATTAACTGAGAAACCGCCATCTTGTGTTTTCTATAGATGGACTGAATGCTTTTGGTATTCAACGAAAAACTCATATTACATGTCCAATTTTGTTGGTAAATTATAACATTCCACTATGGTTATGCATGAAATGAGAATACATCATGTAATCTATGTTTATATCGGGAAACAAATTGGGTAATGATATTGATTCTTATTTGGATTCATTGATCGAGGATTTGAAATTATTGTGGGGTTTAGGTGCTACATTGTATGATGCTTACAAAAATGAAGATTTCATGTTGAGAGCCACATTGTACAGGAAGAAAAATGACTTTCCTACTTATTGAAAATTTCTTGGATATGACATTAAAGTAACTCAAGGGTGTCCCATTTCAAACATGTTACCCAATCAATTAGTTTGAAACATTCATTGAAAACTACGTTTCTAGGACATGATAGATTTCTTCCCCAATTAAATAAGTACCAATATTGGCCAACATCATTCAATGGTTGTTCAGAAGAACATAAAACATCATCTCCACTAACAAGAGATCAAATGTTTCAGAAAGTAAAATATGTAGACACTACTTTTGGTAAACTGTTTTTGAAAATCCTTATGAAAACCGATTGAAAAGATAGATCGGTTTTTTTGAATTAAAATATTGGAATTGTCTGTACGTTAGAAATTTTGTTGATGTTATGCATGTTGAAAAAAATGTATGTCATAGTGTCATCAACACATTGCTAAATGCACCCAGAAAAACAAAGGATGTAATTAAGTCTAGTATGGACATGGTTGACATGTGAATAAAAGAAGAGTTTGTTCTAGTGAAGGGAGAAGAAAAAAAATTTCTTCCTCTAGCTACAAACACAGTTTGCAGGTAAGAGACATATTAGTCTTTCAACTTTTTTAATGAACTAAAGGTTCTAGAGGGGTATTAACCAAATATCAAGAACATAGTGCCAATGAATGATTTAAAGTTAATGGGTCTGAAATCACATGATTCCAATGTTTTTATGGAAGATCTAATTCCTATAAATTTATGTTGAATTTTTTGGAAGTATGTCTATCATACAGTAACCTATATCTATTTCTTCTTCAAATACATTTACACCAGAGTTATAAACCTGATGAAATTGCTAAATATGGAAAGAGAAATTTCCATCATATTATGTGAATTGGAAATAATCTTATTCCCAACATTGTTTGATATGATGGTTCATTTTATGGATCAATTGGTGATATAGATCCGAATATGTGTTCATATGCACTACAAATATATATACCCCGTTGAACAATATATGAAGATTTTGAAATGGTGCATCTAAAAACAATGTCAGACATAGGGTTGTATTATAAAATGATTTATTGTTGAGGAAGCCATTGAATTATGCCCTGAATACCTATTAATTGTGGAAATAATTGGTCAATCTAAATCTTGTCACACTAGGAATCTTGCAGTTGAATGAATTTCTAGAAGAGATGATGTCACAATCAATATTACAGATCAGGAGAAGACCCACCTTTATGTTTTTCATAACAGTTTGAAGGTTTCCCCATACGATGAATTCTAAAATGAAATTCATAGGAATTGGAATCCATCAAGGGATGAAATATGGATATCAATTTCACATAGTAAATAGTTTATAGGATTTTTTCAGGACCAAAATTTTAAGAAATCAAATAAAAATCCAAATTCAATTTCATAACGACTTTGATGGATATCTGATGGACCATGTGTGTATGTATTATATTACAATGGTTATGTAATTAATGGTTATATGATCTATATAAATAAAAATGATGAAGATAGTACCATTAAAAACAGTAGAATAAAAATTGTGTCTGAAGCAAAGCATGTTTTTGGTACTAAGGATATAAATCCAATTTATATATATATGTCATAATTTGGAATCATCAAATCAATATGCGAGTTGGATTATACAAAATTACAAGTGTTGATTTTCAATTCAATTGGGTTGATAACATGAGTGTTGATAAAATAGATGAATTGGGATTCATGAAAGTTTATTTCAGTAAGGAAGGTTATAAAGATGAACCATTTATAATGGAATAACAGGTACTACAAGTATTTTCTATTTCAGATCCCACACACTAAAAGTTGTCAATTATTCTGTTATCGACCAAAACTACTGAAGGTTCAGATGAAAACTCAACTAAGGATGATTATTTCATTGGTATGTCGCAATAATTTCATATTATTTACATTATAGATTACATTTTGTATATCATAAGAGACCATAATGAATGGATTTTGATAGTGGATAGAGGGATCAAATCCATTCAGCCTTTTAAAAAAGAGAGTTAAAAAATTAGGTTATATTTTTTGGTATTATACATAGTATTACCACATTTTATTATCCATTTTTATATATATTTATTTACACTAAAATTAAATGTTAAACCAAGCATTTAGATAATGACTTCTGTACATGCTGTTGCACCCAATAATGATTAATAATAGGTCTTTCAACTTGATACGGCTCACATTGAATAAGAACAATGACCTTATGTATGTGCTGGTGCTCAGAATCCCGAGGATCAATAGATTTATAAACATATAATTGCTCCCAATGCATAGGTAAAAATACCACCATTACATGCCAATTCCACTACTCTAGAGGAAAATATTGATGATTTTGAATAAGAGGAAATGGTAGGTGATTAAGGACCGATGATGCATAAAAAATTAGAGTGTTGTAGTTTGACGGTGTTAGAAAAAATCGTTACGGTGAAAATCAAAGGCAAACAAATACGAGGTAGGATGGAATGCCTAAGGCCAACATGTTAACCCCAACAAGGCCATGTTTATTAGTTACATTGAAATTTTCTCTCAAAAAAATGTGATGATTGATGTAGATTCGTGGAACCATGTTGTGCATGTGCTTAGGACACTGATGCGCGATGCGATTATAGTAAAATTAAGATATCATTTCATTATTTTACTAAAAAATAATAATGAATCATTGAATTACTCTTAATAGTAACTTGTAGAGTGAATTTATAGTAGATGAATTCCCTAAGAAATATATATTAATACCTACTAGAAGGATTCATAGAGGCTTTGAAATAATTATAATGAAACATCATCTTAAATATGCTCAAGGAAAAATAAACTCATACCCATCGCTTATTTGTACCCACCTGATAACCCAGGAAGCATTAGATGTGTTTACTGGGCATTATGCAGATGTGTCTTTTCCAGTTCATTGTGGCTAGTAATATGTTGTTGGATGATACATGTATTCATCACTTTGATTTATAATTTTTTATTTTTGAAATAATAACCGAGTTTTCAGGACCCGTCCTCGGGGCCCAAGTCGTGACTACCCCAACACCGCATTCCATTGGCCCTGGGCTGGTGACTACCACCAAAGGGGAATCCCTGATAAAAAGGGAAGGCATTGACTTTAAACCTATAAATCAGACTTTATGAACACATGAAGTAGATGAACCAAATACTAAATTAGAAAAGAAAAGTGTTCTGAAAGTAAGTGGGGCAGAATACAAACCCAACGGAACAACAAGTATAAGTAAAAAAGGGAAAATAGCTCCTAGATCATCCACCGGGGAATCCTACCTGAAGGGTAGGTACAAAACTCAAAACAATCGTCGTTGAAGTATGTCCATCTATTCCAGCTCCGAGAAGCCTCTCGTCCGTCACTCTCAGCCTCGATCACTGCTGACTGTCATCTGCACAGAACACAACAAGGTGCGGGCGAAGCCCGTCCAGTGGTGAGTATAACAATACTCTGTAGGGGACCCCGAGACCACCGACGGTCTCCCAGCCTCTACTAATAATAAACCGAAGAAGAAATATACAATCGTGAAGTATCAACCAACCATACATAGGTATATGTCCACACATATACCTAAGTTACCAGTCATAGTCTGACTCAAACACTCGAGCCCAAGCATAACCCATTCCACAAAGGAAGTAAAGTAGATCACCTCGGTGATAATGACTAAAAGTAAAGACTCAAATAATATATATATACAACACATGAAAGGGGTAGATATGATTAGATGTAGCCTTTGAATCATCTCCTCTGTCGAACCCACGTAGGATCCTGGTACATAAGTCACCACTGTCGAACCCACAAAGGATCCCAGTACAAAAGTCATCACTGTCGAACCCACATAGGATCCTGGTACAGAAGTCACCACTGTCTAACCCATGGAGGATCTTCATATAGAAGTCATCACTGGCGAACCCACGCAGGATCCTAGTACAGTATCATCACTGTCAAACCCACGGAGGATCATATCATCTTAGTCGCAACTAGCACTAGGGTTTCCGCACACACAACGCTCGATTCGGGGAGGGTTCGCTCCTCGAGCCAAGTGTCCATAAAAAAACTACCAAGAAATATCGAGTTGATGTATCCTGTAGTTTTGTCTCATAATAAAGAACCCAATGCGATAGACGAAGCGTCAATCAGACGCCTAGTCTGTGAGTTATTGGCATTTCCGTTCAGGGGCCTGTTTGGTTTTTAGGATCAAACCAAACTGACCATACCTCAACTACGTCCAATCCTCAAGTAGGACATACCAAATGAATCGTCTCGCTTCAAGAATCCCGTCGTCATAGACGGTTCATCGATCAGACACACATAACCCATGATATTGACGAAAAGGTGTAATTTTCCATAGCGAGTTCGGGTCAGGTCCGACCCAGTCGGACCAACCCAGCTTGACCCGGCCCGACCCAAGGTCTAACCTTGTCCACGAGTCCGACCTGGTCCAAGGGAGCAGCCCGACCAGAAAGGGGCAGCCCGACCGAGGGGTGGCCCCACCGAGGGGCAGCCCGACTATGTTGGCCCAGCCGATGGGTGCCCCAGCCATGGCGGCCATGCTGGCTATGCGTGGAAGAGGGTGCCCCCTGGTTCATTGAACAGAACAGGTGCATTTCACATGTTTAGGAGCTACGGGACACAGGTGGTACCTCTTGTCTGGCTCTACGGTGGCCGACCTGGCCGGCTGGCACTGCGGCGCGATGGCGCCGCGCCGCCATCACCGCAACCCAACCTGTCCACGGCCTTCGGCTCGACCGTGTGGCGCGACGTCGCCACACTTCTCCATCCGCCGCAGCTCTCCCAATCTTTTTTCCTCTCTGGTGCGGCACGATGGTTCCGCGCCCTTTTCCGCGACCCTCCTGGACGCGGTTCTTCTCCGGCACGGTGCATTGGCACCTCACCCTTCCGGCTCTGCCTCTGACGTAAACCAAACCAGAAAAGAACGGTTGGACGTCAAGCTGTGTTTGTTCAGCCCGTGCCCTCTGCATTAGGTGATAAAAAGTGGCCATCAACTAACCATAATAAAAAATGATGAATGAATATTCAACTTAATCAAAACAAACCCCTACCTTGTAATCAGTGATCGCTTGACAGATTCACGGGATGTCGGCGTGGTTTCGTTGACGTCAAGAGGAGATGACGTCGTCATTGGTGACATTCGTTGAGGGCATCATATTCCATTTCTTTCCCCGGTTGTAGAGGGAGATGAAGGCGCCGTCGTTCCTCGGTGGAGACGACTGTTCTTCTTTGGAGAGGATGTCGTTCTTCGTTGGAGAGGATGTCGTTCTCCATGAAATCTCCCCAAGCTCTCCGAAAGTTCCAGCTCCATGAATCACGAACCAAAATAAAATAATGGATACTCCATTAATTTATTATTTCCATGCATTCCAAAAATAATTCAAACCATTTAAAATAAATTTATTAATTGGCATTAATTAATTCTTATGTGTGTTGGAAGCATAATGAGGGATGGTGGAATATGAAGTGCCTCAAAAAATTTACTGGGAGTTCCAATAGCTAAACAGGGGTTAAGGGGGTTTGATGCTCGTGTGGGCCCCAACTTATAACATCCTACAAAGGGAGTTTATGTGAAGGTGGCCCCACCACAAACTTCCACTTGGAGGTTTTAAATACCATTCAAATAAAAATATGCTACACATATTTTTATTTAATTTTTATTTAGAAGCCCCAAAAATTAACTTCCACTCACGTCAGAACGCAACTGCGGTAAAGGTTTCCTTAATAGAATATCGATGCTATGAGTTCAATAGTGTCATCAGATTTCAATTCCAAGTACCAGTTCAAATGATATAAAATCCTGGACGTACGATTACTGAACATACCCGAACAATACATCAGAAAATGTTTCTGGGCACACCGGGCCTCGGAATCAAGCACCGTAAGAAACTGCAGACTCGTAAAATTGCCATGTATGTAAGGGAATAAAAATTCCACAGAATTTCTAGGTCTTTACATTCTCCCCAAATTATGGATTTACGTCCCCGTAAGCTTCAACTCACACAAAAGAAAAAAATGGGGGTAGTGAGCTTGAATCTGAGCCTCTTGATCCCATGTGCTCTCCTGTTGGTTCCCATGCTGCCAGTGAATGTGCACCAGAGGTATGGACCGTCGACACAGGGCCTCCTCCTGTCGATCATAAATCTCTAATAGAACCTCCATGAATGTCACCACATCATCGATGTAAACCTCTCCGTGGTCGATGATGTGTGATGGGTCATGCACGTATCGCCTCAAATAAGATAAGTGGAACACGCAGTGCACCCGATGCAACTGAGGCTTAAGAGAAAGGTGGTAAGCCACATCACCTACTCTGCTGAGGACCTAAAACGGTCCAATAAATCACAAAGATATATTTCAACCTTGTCCAAATATCTGTATACCAAATTGAGGTGAGACCCATAGAATGATGCGGTCACCATCCTCGATCTCAAGTGGTCTCTGTGTCCTATCAACATAGGACTTATGACTGATCTATGTAGTCTTCATTCACTCCTAGATGATCTGCACATTCTTTGTCGTAGCCTGCACCATCTCTGGTCCTACAAGTGCTAAATCCCCTGGGTCAGTCCAGCACAAAGGCGATCTGCAAGGTCGGTCATACAATTCCTTGTATGGTGCCATCCCGATGGTAGAGTGGTATCTATTGTTATATGCAAACTCTACCAAGGGTAAGTGATCCCTCTAGCTGCGACCAATGTCGAGGAAGCATGCACGGTACATGTACTCAAGAGTCTGAATGGCCCTCTCAGTCTGACCATTTGTCTGAGGATGGAAGGTGGTGCTCAAGTGAACATGCATACCAAAATCCTCCAACAAAACCTCCCATAGTCGGGATGTGAAATGAGAATCTTGATCGGAGACGATCGTTGATGGAACACCATGAAGCTGTATGATCTCCCATACGTAGAGGCGTCCCAGTATCTCTACTGAACCCTTCTCTCTGATCAGTAGGATGTGGGCCGACATGGTGAGTCGGTCAACAATCACCCAGATAGAGTTGTGTCCTCTAGATGTATGTGGAAGTCCCGTCACGAAATCCATGGATATCCTATCCCACATCAACTCTGGGACCTCTAAGGGCTGGAACAAGCCTGCTGGAACCTGGTGATCTACCTACACTTGCTGATAAGTGAGGCATCAGGAGTCGTACTCTGCTACTACCTTCTTCATACCTGGCCACCAATGCTGTTATTGGAGGTCCTGATAGATCTTTTCCACTCCTGGATGTACCTCTAAAATCAAGTTTGTGGAACTCCCGCAAAACGTCGTCCTGAAGTGGAACTGGTACCATGGTATGTCCTCGGAAGAGAATGACATGCTCCCCGCATTCATAAAATTCACCAGGTTCCTGCCCAGTGGATATCTGAGCATGTTGAGCCTCACAGTCATGATCACCACGCGGTGCCTCCCTAACTCGCTAAAGAAGTGGAGGAGTGACTGTGAGTTACTGTAGAAAGGATGCTCCATTTTTATCCACAAAGGATATCTGCAACGTGACCAGCTGCTCTGTTGCCTATCCTAGCAGCTGAATTCCCGATCTCCTGTTGAGTGAATCTGCTACAATGTTCCACTTCCTAGGAGTATAGACTATCTCAATGTCATAGTCCTTGAGGAACTCGAGTCATCGTCACTATCTCAGGTTCAGGTCCTTCTGTGAGAAGATATACCTGAGACTATGGTGGTCAGAGTAGACTGTAAAATGTTCACCCATAAAATAGTGCCTCCACATATTCAAGGCGAAGACCACTGCTGCTAACTCTAGGTCATGGGTAGAATAGTTCTGCTCGTTCTGTCTCAACTGCCATGAACCACATGCGATCACTGCTCGCTCTTACATTAGGACACACCTGAATCAGGTCTCTGATCTGTTGTAGTAAACTACGTACGCAACGCCCTCTTCTGGTAGCCTCAAGATAGGGGAACTAGTTAACATATGCCTCACCTTCTGAATGCTCTACTAGAATATCTCTGACCACACAAAGGGTTTCCCCTTCTTCATAAAAAATTAAAGTGGTGCTGCAACTCTGGAGAAGTCTGGCACAAATCTCTGATAGTACCCAGCCAGTCCCATAAAACTTCATACCTCCGTCACACTCCTTGGTGGCTCCTAAGAAAGTGCTGCCTCAATATTCGCTAGATCCAATGCAACTCCTGCTTCTGAGATGACGTGTCCCAAGAAGTGATCCTCTCGAATCCAAAATTGGCACTTCGAGAGCTTACCGTAAAGCTGGTCCTATCGGAGTTTGTCCAGTTCTACCCACAAATGGTTGGCATACAACTCCTTAGTAGTCTAGTAGATCGGTATGTCAACGATGAAGACTACAACAAAGCGATCGAGGTAAGGCTAGAAGACACTATTCATGAGACTCATGAACACTATTGGAGTGTTTTTTACGCTGAACGGAATTACCAATAACTCATAGTGGCCAGACCAACACCTGAAAGCCGTCTTTTTCACATCCGCATCTTGAACTCTGAGCTGGGTTAGCCTGACATACTATTTATCTTTGAGAACCATCGTGCTCCCTTGAGCTGATCAAAGAGGTATTCAATCCATAAGAGTGGTTACTTGTTCTTCACGGTCACCTGGTTCAGGCGCCGATAATCAACACACAAACGCAAGCTCCCATATGCCTTCTTGGATAACAAAATCAGGGAAGCCTAGGGTGAAACACTGGGTCGGATAAATCCCTTCTCCTGCAAGTCCTCCAGCTATACTCGTAGCCAATGGAGCTCGGTAGGATCCATCCGATATGATGGAGTAGATATCGGTGTCCTCCCGGGGTACAAGTCAATGTAGAATTATACCTCTCTATGAAGTGGGGGACCCGATACATCATCAGGGAAAACATCTATGAACTGATACACCACAATAGAAAAACTCAGACACCACACATCAACTACTCCGAGAATGAGCCTTGCCAACTGATTTGTGATCGGCTGCCCCCCCCCTCTGGGTAAGTCCATCCTATGCTGCAAAGGCTCCCTTCTCACCAGTGAAGGTAAACCTCATCCCATCATTATGGATACACCGCACTTTCTACCTAATACAGTGAATATGTGCATGAACTATAGATAACCATTCAAAACCCATGATGACGTCGTAAGGCCTCGACGCTGCTATGAGGAGATCCCAGCCAAAGCTCTCACCTCCAAGAGTAAGCTCACAATGTCGACACTAGTGCGTAATCATCAAGTCTTCCCCCGTAGGAGTATCTAGTTGTAAATATTGAGCCAACATCTCCATCAGAATCTCCATGCTCCGAACAAGGGCAGTTGAAATAATAGAATGACTTTCCCATGTGTCTATAAGTACTTCAAAAAAGGTGGAGTAGACAGAGATAGTACCTCAAATCATCACGGGTGCGCCATGGTCATAGGCCTCAACTACCGGGAGCTGAGGCCGCCTCTGTCTTCCAGCTCCCTATGGTCGGGGTGGACCTCCGGGTGGTAGTGGTGGTAGGGCCTCAAAACATCGTCCACCACCTGCTTCTTGGCCAGCTCCTCTACCACATCCTCCTGATCTAGGAGGACCACCACTGTCAAACCTCTGACTCAACCTGGGAGGTCCCTCTATTGTCAGCTGCTGATTTGCATGGCGGGTAGGGAGGTCTCGAGCCATGTGACCCTGACCGCCACAGACATAGCACTGTTTGACCCTCGTATGGCTGGCTCTGTCTCGTGTGCCCCGCATAACCAAACCTGTATCCCGGGGGCGCCCACCTGATGGGCTGGTCTGCTTAGACCATTGCGACATCTGTCTAATGCTAATTGCATAGGACTACACTATGTGTCGCCCAGTGGTGGGTCTCTCTGATGGTGTCTACTCAGTAAGAAAACTCTCCACAAGAAGGGCTCACTCTAGAACCCCCGCTTGCGTCAGGATGTTGAGAGAGATTATCAAGGCCCTGATCTCATGCTTATGTCCCAGCTCGAAGGTCTGAGCCCTGAAGAATGGGTCCCATACCATATCCGTGGAGTAGCATGATAGTCCAGTGAACCTCACTGAGTACTGAGCAATTGTCATGCTGTCTTGCTGCAGATGAAGAAACTCCTGATTCTGCACCGCACGATGGGTGGCTAGAACAAACTCTGACCGGAAGAGACTCTCAATGTCTTCCCAGAGTAGTGATTCCTCGACAAGAACCTAGAGCATCAAGCTCCACCATCTTCCTGCTGGTGCATGTAGGAGACTCACAGAAACGATCACCATGAGGTCGACTGGTGTCCATACCAATCAGAAAACTCTCACAACAGTCTCCATCCAATCCTCAACTGCCTGTCGGTCTATCTCTCCCCGAAACCTTGGAGGCCCCTGGCACTCGAACTCGTTCAATTCACTTAAACAGCGTGCACTCTCTGCTACTTGAGCTGGTGGTATCGGTGTATTAGCGAGTAGTGGTACCACTGGTACCTCCGCTGTGATGGGGCCCTACACCGAGGCCTCATCGCTCGGTGGGAAACCATCTAATATGAAACTAGGAACCCTAGTTGGATTCCATTGTGGGGCCATCCTGTAAAGAAACAGGTGCTCCATGGTCAAAACAAAATAACTGGTGAACTGAATCAAAGTAGTCAGGAAGAAAACTTTTCAAAGGAAACACACACATAATCAGTGTTTTCAAGAACTGAGTTGGAAATCAGAAGTCAGAGTCCTAGTGTATGGATACGTCGGCTGCCGCACCAACACCCATTTTCCTAAACTGATAACCACACCCAAAACACTTAACACTATTGTTGTTAAAAGAATTAGAGTCCATGTTCTGCGGTACAAATGACTCCTCTGATACCAATATTTCATGACCCTTCCTCAGGGCCCGTGTTGTGACTACCCGAAGCCCGCCTTCCATATTCCAGGGGCTGGAGACTAGAACCAAAGGAAAATCCCTGATAAAAATGGAAGGAATTGTCTTTAAACCTATAAATCACACAATCTGAACACAATTAGTAGATGAGACAAGTACTAAAATAGAAAAGAAAAGTGTGCGGAAAGTATGTGGGCCAGAATACAAACCCAACAGAGCAGCAAGTACAAGTAAAAAGGGAAACAATCTCCTGGATTATCCACCAGGGAATCCTACCTGAAGGGTAGTTAAAGAACTCAAAAACCTCATCCCTAAAGTATGTCCCTTCTAGTCCAGCTCCGAGCAGCCTCCCATCCATCACTCTCAGCCTCAATCACTATTGACCGTCGTCTGCACAGAACACAATAAGGTGCGGGCGAAGCCGTGCAGGGGTGTGTATAAAAATACTCAGTAGGGGACCCCGAGACCCCCAAATGACACCCAGAATCCACTAATGATAAACAAAATAAGAAATATACAATCACAATGTATCAACCAACCCTACTTAGTTATATTCCCATATATATACCTAAGTTACCAGTCACAGTCCGACTCTAGCTCTCAAGCCCAAGCACAACACAGTCCACAAATGATGTAAAGTCGATCACCTCTATGATTATGACTAAGAGTTGAGAATCATCTCACACGTGTATAAAAAACATTAAGGGGGGTAAAGATGATTAGATATAGCCTCTGAATCATCTCCTCTGTCGAACCCATGTAGGATCCTGGAACAATATCAGCTGTGTCGAACCCATGTAGGATCCTGGTACAAAATTCACCGCTGTCGAACCCATAGAGGATCCCAGTATAGAAGTATTCACTATCGAACCCATGTAGGATCAAGGTACAGAAGTCACCATTGTAAAATCTACAGAGGATCCCGGTACAAAATTCATAACTGTCGAACCCATAGAGGATCCTAGTACAGTATTGCCTCTGTCGAACCCACGAAGGATCCTGTCATCTCAATCGTAGCCACCCTAGGGTTTCCGCACACAATAATTTCGATTATGGGAGGGTCTGATCCTCGAGCCAAGCGTCGATACATAAACCAAGAAGAAGTCTCAGGTTGATTTATCTCATAGTTCCGTCTCATCATAAGGAACCCAACACGACAGACCGTGCGTCAATCAGGCGTCTGGTCTGTGAGTTATTGACATTTCCGTTCCAGGGGCCTGGTTGGTTTTTAGGCTCAAACCAACCCGACCATACCCCAACTACCTCCAAACCTCAAGTAGGATGTATCAAAAGAATAATATTGTTCCATGAATTCCATCGCTCTAGAAGGTTCGTTGATCGGACACCCATAGCACCTGATATGGACGAAAAGGTGTAATTGGCCATAGCGGGTCTGGGTCCGGTCTAACCCAGTCGGACCGACCCAGCCAAACCCGATCCGATCAACGGTCTGACCCTGTCCATGGGTCTGACCCGGTCCCAGGGGGTGGCCCAGCCATAGCGTCCCGACCGAGGGGACAGGGCGTGGCGGCCCAGCCGATCACAAGCGGGAGGGGGGTGCCTCCCCCCACCCACGGTTTGTCAAACAGAACCAGCACATTGCGCCGGTTCAGAAGATGTGGGACCCAGTTAGTACCACATCTCCATCTCCATGGTGGCCAACCTGACTGGCCACCACCGTGGCATGACATCGTCGTGGTCCTCTTACCCTCCGAGCGGCACGACGACACTGTGCCACCACCGCCGCGGCCCGACGTGGCCGCGACCTTCGGCTCCATCGCGCAGCATGACGGTGTCGCACTTCTCCATCCACCTCGGCTCTTCCAGCCACGGTTCCTCTCCGGTGCGGCGTGTTGGTTCTGCACCCCTTTGGTGGGGCCCTCTCGGCCGCTGTTATTCTCTGGCGCGGTGCGATGGCACCACGCCCTTCCGGCTCCGCCTCCAACGCCAACCAATCAAGAAAACAACGGAGGTACGTCAGGCCATGTTTGTTCGGCCCGCACCCTCCTCATTAGGTGATAACAAGTGATAGTCAACTAACCATAATAAAAAAAATTAGGAAAGAGGATTTAAATTAATCCAAAAAAACCCCTACCTTGTAATCGGTGATTGCATGACAGATTCGTGGGCAGACGGCATCGTTCCGTTGATGTTGGGAGGAGATGACGTCATCGTTGGTGACATTCATCATGGGTGGCATCTTCCCTTTCATGCCCCTATTGGAGAGGGAGAAGACATAGTCATATTTCCTTAGTGGAGATGGTCATTCTTCATTGGAGAGGATGTCATTCTTCGTTGGGGAGGATTTCATTCACCAAGAATTTTCGCATAGCTCTCCCAATGTTCCACCACCAAGAATCACCATCCAAAATAAAATAATGTCTACTCCATTATTTTATTGTTTCCATACATCACAAAAATACTTCAAACCATTTTAAATTAATTAATTAATTGGCATCAAATAATTCTTAGGTGTTTTGGGACCATAATGAGTGAATGTGGAAAGTCAAGAGGCTCCGAAAATTTATGTGGAGTTCCCAGAGTTAAAGGGGTGTTAAAGGGGTTTCATGCTTGTGTGGGTCCGACCTTATAACATCCTCCAAGTTAGGTTATGTGCGGGTGGCCCCACCACCATCCTCTCCTTGGAGTATTTAACTACCATTCAAATAAAAATATGATACACATATTTTTATTTAATTTTGATTTAGAATCCCCAAAATTAAACTTCCACTCATGTCAGAACGCAACTGCGGTAAAGGACTCCTTAAGCAATGACTGGCGCTGCGAGTTCAACGGTGTCCTCAGATTTCAATTCCAAGCACTAGTTCAAAAGATATATAATCTCGTACGTACACTTACTGATCTTACCCGAAAAAACTTCAGAAATTGATTCTGGGCACACCGGGCCTCAGAATCAAGCACCGTAAGAAACTCCGGACTCGTAAAATTCCCACGAATTTAAGAAAAAAACAATCTTCCACAGAATTTTGGGGTCTTTACACAAGTTCTAAAAGTACATAAAGGGTAGAAAAACCAACATACCCCTACTATAATTCAAGGATGGGGTATGCTTCACTTGAAAAAAAAAGTTTTTGTATTTTTATTCTACTGAAATACTTTAATAGGACATGAAACAAAAACATTTTTATGTTTATCTATTTATATGCAGAATTATGACTCCAAATCAAATTCCACTTCCATACCATGCCATGTGCTATGGAATTAGGCACATGTAAATAATGATGATATATTAATAGATGAAAATACACAATAAATTTTAGAAACATTTTTAAGTATGAAATTATATATTTTTTGCTTTAAATCACTATTACATAATAGTGATTACTTATTTTACATTATTTAGTATCCAATATAGTCACATGAAACCAAAAAACTAGTACGAGATGAAAACATACTATCGGTTGCCTTGATGTAGCCATAACAGTATGGACGTGTCACAGGTGTGGGTTTTGGGTTGACACCCTGAACATATTTTGAGAAAGAAAAAATAGGAGGATAATGGTGAAGAAATGAAATTGATGAGAGAAAGACTAGCTACCCCATAAGAACAATTCTGATGATTGAGAGAGTGGCTAGAAACTTTTATGGGGGGTAAGAAAATAGAAGAAAAAACACAAGAGAAACCACCACCTGAAGATCCCACCCCACCCCCACAAACATTGAGGAAAGCCATTCCCCAAAAATAGTTGTCTTAGTCATGGTAATCAATATTCTAAAAATTGTTTATGTGAAATGGGAATTGAACATACATTGTTACCATTCTTATACAAATATTCTACAGGTTGAAAATGACTATGATTTATAACTATCAATACTCACCCATAGCCTTGTAACAAGGGATACAGTGTTAAATATCTATTACGACATTCTACATAATAGACAACTTCAAAAATTTCATGTGATAGTGGTGATTAATGTAGCTCTTGAGTTGTGTACTAAGCTACCCATTCCACATAATGATGATGTTATTTGTATGGTTGACTGAGATGTTGGAAAATTTTCCCATGACTGTCAAATATTGTAAAAAAATATGTCGACAAAGAGGTATTCATTTTCAATTTATTTTTCTAGATAAACCTTTAACAATTAATGATAAAATGTCTAAACTGATGAATGTTATTGTATACATACATTGATAAAGGGGTGAAATGAATGACCAACTAAAAAACAACAAAAGGATCGAATAACGGGTCGAGAAGATCTACTAAAAGCACCTTTACCCTGCCTGTTCTATATACAAATTTATTATCATTGAAGGTTCACGTGGATACAAAGCTAATAAATGGTTGTAGTCATATAGTTGATTTTGAATAAAATATATATGGGGAGAAAGTTCAAGACTTCATTGGTGTTGAGAATATAAGTGAAATCCTCGAATATGATTGGCTAGGTGACTCAGTTGTAAATGTATACATGACGTATGTTTTCATAATTTTATTTTCCAAAAGTTGATATGCAATGTTAATTATGACTAAATAAATATAATATTTTTTATAGGCATATATATATAAGTCAATTGAAGGTATTTTCCCATGATTTTTTAGACTCTTTAGTCCTCACACAACCTCAACATAACAACCAAAATTAGAAAAAAAGGATGAAATAGTGGTGGGCCTGGTAAATTCATTTGATTGAAAACATAGGGATGACCAAATCTTATTAATACCAATGATGTAGGGGTAAATCTCTACAATTTAATCATATCAAATATATTTTTATTTCATTCATTACATAATCCTTTTTGTGATTTTAGGTAGCTCTGGATGGTAATTTCGGTAAATTTGGATACTACAAATACTTATTTTCTGGATTCAATGCATGGATAACTAACAAATCAACCACACATGATGGCGTTTTATCAATTTTTAATACGCTACATCCAAAATTTTATAACTAATAATCTAGTTATATAATTTATTTTATCTTTGAATGATGATTCTGTAATGACGGGGAAGTTTATCAATATCATGAAAGAATGGAATGAGGTTATAGACTATGTATGAGGACTCTAACAAGTTATATGACATGACTATTATCAGGGAATATATAAAAAGATTTCAATAACAAAAAAATATCAAAACAAATTAATTTTTTTTCTCAACGTTTATGCAGTGTCTGAAACAAAAAATGGAATATATTATGGTTATTATGTTTCTAATTTGAAGAGAGAGATCATATTACATGATCAAACTATGATCCCTGAAGATGTATTTTCAAAGATAATTACTATTTCATTTAAAATAATTATTAATCCTTTGTGTATTTATATTTTCTAGTACTATAATGATTGTAAAAATGGCCCATATTCACAAGATGATATATATTTGATTTGAAACGAATGAGAAACAAACCTGACAGACGAATGTACACAAATAGTATTAAGATGTGACTTCCATATAAGTAGTGTGTTTCTTCATATTTATGTTTAATTTAATTTTTTATCATTACTCATATAATAATTGTTTTCTTATACAGGTGGATTCCTTTTTTCAAGTTGGGATGGTTTGTTTGAAGATGCTTATGCTCGTAAGGGATATGACTTAAATGATACAACTCATAATTCAATGATAATTTAATGTTTTTTAATATACTAGGTTTTTTTAATAATATAATCTATTATCTACTACATTAACATAATCTAAATTAAATTTCTGACTACTAATGCAGATAATGTCTTCCACAGACTTCTTCTCCCTCAAATCATTGTCACCTTTATTGTGTCCACATTTATCACATTACTTCAATGGAAGTGGATGAAACATGAAGGAAAGTGATAAATTTTTACATTTTAGTGTTTCTAGTTTGATAAAGTGTCTCCTTTTTATTTAAAATTGATATTAATTTTAGTAAAAAGAATAAATGACATACTAAAAACTATGTAAATGTATTCAGATTGTTTTGATAATTTATGAAATTGACCCTTGAGACATTTCTGATGTGTGGGAGTCAATTGAACCTCAATGTGATGCACCGTGTGGCTGGTATGACTCCAAGTGTGTCTTTTTATTTAAAATTGACATTGATTTATGTAAAATAAGAAGTGAAATACTGAAAACTGATAAAAACATTATATATTTTTTGATACTTTAGGAATAAAAATCCATGGGTCATTTTTGATGTGTTGGAATCAATCACACCTCAATCTGATGCATAGTGTGACAGGTTTGACTAAAAGTTTCTTCTTTCAGTTTAAAATTGAAATTTTAGTTCAAATTGTGCCACTCACTGAAAACCAAGAAAATGCACTCAAATTGTCTTGATAATTTTGTAAAATTATTCATAAGTCATTTGTGACATGTATGAAGTAGCCTCATGTAAAACTGATGCATGATGGGACCGATATGACTGTAAATTCCTATTTCAAATTTGAAATGACATTTTAGTAAAAAAAACTAGCATAATGAAAACTGAGAAAACAAATTAATATTGTTTTGATACTTTATAAAATGATATATATATCATTTTTGATATATAGGAATCAACCAAATCTTAATATGATGCACGATGTGGCTGGTATTACTCACAGTGTCTCGTTTTTATTTAAAATTGAAATTAATTTCAGTAAAATGAATAAGTGACATACTAAAAACTGGTCAAACACATTTGTATTATTATGATAATTTTTTAAAATGATCCATGAGTCATTTTTGATGTGTACGATTCAATATAACCTCAATACGATGCATGGTGTGACCGGTATGACTTCTAGCATGTCTTTTCATAATAATTGACATTTATTTGAGTAAGAAGAATAAGTTACATACTAAAAATAGATTAAACTAATTTGGATTATTTTAATACATTATTAAAACCATCCATGAGTCATTTTTGACATGGATGAATCAACCACAACTCAATCTGACACATGGTGTGATCAGTATGACTAAAAGTGTTCGTTATCTGTTAAAAATTATCATTTTAGTTCAAAACGTGTCACTTACTGAAATCCAAGAAATATCACTATGATTGTCTTGGTAATTTAGGATAGTGATTCATATGTCATTTTTTTAATTGTATGGAGTATTATCACATCAAAACAATGCACGATGCGACAATATGACTCAAAATGTGTGTTTCCAGTTTAAAATGACATTTTAGTAAAAAAACCCAATTGGATACTAAAAATCAATAAAACACATTCATATTGTTTTTATACATTATAAAAATGATCTATAAGTAATTTATGACATGTAGGAATCAACCAAACCTCAATATAATGCACGGTGTGCCCGGTATAACTCAAAGTGTCACTTTCTAATTAAAAATTGACATTAATTTTAGAAAAAATAACAAGTGACATAATGAAAAC
This sequence comes from Viscum album, assembly GCA_963277665.1. Classification (NCBI taxonomy): domain Eukaryota; kingdom Viridiplantae; phylum Streptophyta; class Magnoliopsida; order Santalales; family Viscaceae; genus Viscum; species Viscum album. The sequence goes on from OY728143.1 coordinate 231,501,672, forward strand.
TGATAAAACACATATTTATTGTTTTTAAAATTTTTAAAAACAATACATGAGTCATTTTTGACATATATTTGTTAACTAAATCTCAATATGATGCACGGTGTGACCGGTATAACTCCAAATGTCTTGTTTTTTTATTAAAAATTGACATTAATTTAAGTAAAAAGAACAAGTGACATGCTAAAAACAGATCAACCACTTTGATGTTTATTTATATTTTAATAAAACTATCCATAATTTTTCTTTTGAGGTTTATGAATGAAAAACACCTCAATCTGATGCAAGGCGTGACCAGTATCCCTAAAATTGTCCATTATCAGTTTAAAGTTGACATTTCAGTTTAAAACGTTTCACCCACTAAAAACTAAGAAACACATGATCTGGTTGTCTTTATATTTTACCATAGAGATTAATAATTCATTTGTGATGTGTATGAAGCTGTATCATGTCAAACTGACACGTGATACGACCAGTATGGCTCAAAATGTGTGTTTCCAGTTTGAAATCACATTTTAGTAAAAAAAAACACAACTGGCATACTGAAAACTGAGAAAACATATTCCGATTGATTTAATAATTTAGTAAACTGATATATATGTCATTTTTGATTTGTAGGAATTAGACCTACCTCTATATGATGCATGGTGTGGCAGGAATAACAAAATGTGTCTCCTTTTTTATTTAAAATTACATTAATTTTAGTAAAAATAACTTGTGACTTACTAAAAACTAATAAAACACTTTCAAATTATTTTGAAAATTTAATAAAATGATCCATTGTTAATTTTTGATGTGATGGAGTCAACCTCACCCAAATACGATGCACAGTGTGTCTTGTATGACTCAATGTTTCTCTTTTTTATTTAAAATTGACATTAGTTTAAGAAAAAAAGAAAACGTTACATACTGAAAACCAAGAAAACACATTTGGACAGTCTTTATGCTTTAGTAATATTATCCATGAGTAATTTTTGATGTGTAGGAAACATACCAAACTCATCTAATACACGGTGATATCTAAATGACTAAAAGTGCCTGTTATCATTTTACAATTGACATTTTAGTTCAAAATGCGTCAGTCACCAAAACCCAGAAAACACAATCCAATTGACTTGTTAATTTATGATAGTGATTCACAAGTTATTTGTGAAATTTATGAAGTAGTCTCACAAAAAACGGATGCACTATTTGAATGGTATGACTCAATATCTCTATCTCTAGTTTAAAATGACATTTCAGAAAAAAAAACACAACTGGAATACTAAAAACTAAGAAAACAAATTTTAATTATTTTGATACCTTAGGAAAAAGATCCATATGTAATTTGTGACACATAGAAATCATATGCACCTCAATATGACACATGGTGTGACCGATAGAACTCCAAATGTGTCATTATTTAAAATTGACATTAATTTTTTCAAATGAAAAAGTGACATAATCAAAACTGATAAAACACATTCAGAATGTTTTGATATTTTATGAAAATGATCCATAACTCATTTGTGACATTTAATAATCACTCCACCTCAATATGAGGCACTATGTGGCCAGTATAACTCCAAATGTGTCTTTATTATTAAAAATATTCATTTTATTAATGTATTATTTCATATTAATGTTTAATTTATTTATTTATAGTATTACTAACATAATAATTCTTTTCTTATATAGGTGTAATATTTTTCTTGGGTTGATATGAATTTTTTGGAACTAATTCCACTGGGAGAAATTTTTGATAGGGGGTCATGAGTGTCAAAACATGAAACATTCATGTTTTTAAATGTATATTGGTTAATTCTAAATGTAATTATATAAAACATTTTTTGAAATGTATATAGTAGGGTGTTTAGTATATGAAATGGGAGAAACTTTCTGTATCCACGATGTTAATTAAAAGTATATAGAATTTTTTGAAATTATTGGTTTTTTCTTGGTGTGTTTTTATATTAACATCACATTGTAGGAAGCTCTTCCTTTATCAGTGGTGATAAAGGGGACCCCCTTTTTTAGAACTATGATTAATAGTGCCTTTTTAAAACTGTTAAAATCCATTTTGTGTGTTGTTAAAAGGAATATGTGTAGTAGTGGGTATTAAGACCATATTTGAATCTAAATCATACTTAATCAGAAAACATGGGAAATTAAATATTCTTAAAAACGATGGATTTTAATTAATCCCAAGTCATTTTTTTCCAATTAACCTTAACCAGCTCAATACTATTACATTGGGAGCTGGGGGAAAAGCGATCCTTATGACCGATAAATGTATAACAAATTATCGAGGAATGATTAAATAATTATTCTATAATGATGAAGTCATGATTAAATAATGAATAACAATACATTAAATTTAGATTAAAAAATGATTAGATGATGATTAAATTAGGATTAATATTTGATTAACATAAGATTAACATATGATCAATTATTTGTTAACTAAAAATTATATATTGAAGAACTAATGATGAACTAATGGTGAACTAATAATTATCTAATAATTTAATATTATGTAGTAAATAATTAACAATTAAGTAACTACTATATAACTATTAACAAATGAATTATTAATTAATGGTTAAATAATCATTTGAAATCAATTAATGAATTATTATGTAATAATTAAATATTGATTATGTTATGATTATGTAGTGATTAACTAATGAATAACTAATGACTAACAAAGTATTTAATAATTATTAGACACCGATTAACATAGGATTCAGAGAGGATTAACTTAGGATCAAATAATTAATAACTAATGATAATATAATGATAAACTAATAATTAATAAATAATTGAAAAGTAAACAAGAAATAATTAATTAATAATTAACTACTAAGTAACAATTAAATAATTAATGAATAAATAATGGTTAAGGAATGCTTAATGAGTGATTAACAAATGATTTAAAAATGATTAATGATTGATTGAAAAAGGCTTATATAATATTTATGTAGTTATTAACATTGAATTAACTAAGGATTAACAAATTATTAAATAATGATTAATTTATGATTAACATAGGATCAAGTAATGATTAACATTGATTGACTAATAATAAACTATTGATTTGGTAATGATTAACTAATAATTAACCATAAAGTAGCTAATAATTAAATATTTATCAACAACACCATAAATGTTAATTAATAAATTATAAATGGATAGTTAAAAATGATTAATGAATGGTGTGTGGTTATTTGAACAATTAAATCCTAGTCTGGATGCTACATATGGATATACCCTTGGAATAGTTTCTTCTATGGGTATTATCCTCAAAAAATGGGAAGATTAGGTATTTACTAAATCCTCACTTGGTGCACAAAAAACAGTCCATACTACACACATGGTTTGAAACTCCTTGGGTATTTTCATTAGATGATTCACAATATCATTAATTAATATCATTATATTCCTTAATGAATATTATAATTTTGACTATGAAACATTAGTGATATCATTTTGGTTAAAATATAACATTTTAATATTTTATTAAAGCAATGATTATGTGGCTATCAGAGTAATTAAATCCCATTCTAGATATTATACGTGGATATAGGCTATAACATAATTCTCCATATAGGTAATATCCTAAAAATGGGAAATTGCGTATTAACTCAATTGTCATCTAGTGTATGAAAAATTATCCTAACAGTAAACCTGTTTTGAAACTCAAGGGGGGTCTATAGAAGATGATTCACATTCTATTTTTAAATTATTTAACTTCTAATTATATAGTTATACTATGATTTTTAGCATCATTATTTCATAGTTAACACAACATGTTTATTCATCATTGTAAATATTATTTATGATATTTGAATGAGGACTAGATAGCTTTTTTCGAATAAACAACCATGTATTCCTATGTCTACTGTAATGTATAACTTATTTTAACCAATCAAGGACCTTCATATTGAACAAAACCAAGATGGATGATTAGGATAACTAATTGTTTTACCCTAACAGAACCTTAGTAAATAATGTATTGTTGATTAAATCTGAGATTTGATTACGATATGAAATATATTATCTATAAACATCAGTTATTTTAGGATAGTCTATAGAGTCAGGATTATCCATTGGATGATGTTGTGGATTGATCATAAGAAACACCATTATTTAACTAATGGTTTGATATTACATTTATGGTGTTATATGTGATGGTCTATACTATCCAACATTAGCTACTATCATACATTGACAGAGGCATTCAAGAGTTATCAGAGATAGTATATCCCATGAATATGTGATGCGTCCTTATCATGTAGAAGAATAAAACCCAACTGATCAGCTGAATATGCATTAAGTGAATTTTGATGATATAAAAGTTTAAAACGATGCAACAGAATGAGAAAAAAATTATGTTGATGGGGAATATAGTGATGTTAGGTAAAAAGTAACTAGAAATTTAATATTTCTACATCACGCCTAACACAAAATATAGCATCCCGCCTTTTTATTACCTAACATTTCATTACATTTTACAAACAAAGGATCTTTAATGTCTAGTGTCTTGGAAATTAGGAACCTAGAACATGAGAAAAACATAAAACATTCTTCTAAACCACTTTTAAGGCTTCATCATAGGTTGATACTATGAACATTTACTGCATCTCATATCCTGGAGACAAACATCAAAGGAAAGGGTGAGCAGAAGGCCCAGTAAGGGTAAACAAGGTAGTCAATGTATTTGTGATATCAATAAGAAATTGAATAAAAACATGAAGACACGAGCAATGGAAGAATAGACATATTACAAAGAAAAGAACGTGGAACATAACTTGAATATGTGGCTACAACATTTCACTTAGACATTCATGAACATATCACTAAGGTTCATCCCTAAGGTGTCAAATAAATTACCAAAGTTATTCACCAAGGGATAGTAAAACTTGTAATATATAGAAATTTATTCATTACCCAATGAATTGGAGTGCTATCAGAGCGTACCCTTAATATGTCTTTAATTTCATGTGAGCCACATATATCATAATCAAACATTTCATAAATAACCCCAATGGAATCAAGAAATGGGTTTCATGTCAAAATCGTGACGTTTAAAAAGAGCTTAAAAATAAGATCATTATGTGATTTATAACCCATGGAAAAGGAGTAAGGGTTATATTTATGTAAATTACAGAATAAAATATATCATATTTATATATTTATGAACACTAATGGAAACGAAAAAAGTCTGGTTATTCACATAAATAAACAAAAGAATTTCTTGAGAGAAATAGATAGAAATTTTGAGAGGACATTTCTGCAGCATAACGGCTATATAACATGGTTTTAGAAAACATTGAAAAGAGAGGGGAAAAGGTTCAGAAACTCATAAATAAATATTAATACGGTATGTGTACTTAATAAGATCATGGTTTTGATATTTTAATGACATACCACATAAAAAGGAAACATGAAAGAAGAGAGAAGATGCAATTTCTTTTACGAAAAAATCAGCAGCCTAACGACATCACATATAAATTTATAAAATAAATTGATGAGAGCGGAAAGGGTATATAAACAATTAGAAATAAAATGGAAATAAAAGAAAACATATAAGAACATACCCTCAACATAAATATATTGAAATTAGAAGACACAACATAAAGGAAGTCGTGATTAAAAGAGGAGGGTGAAAGAATCCATTAACTTGAAGAGTAACTTCAAAATCATGATGGTCGGGACCTTGGGGGGATTGAGGGAACCTTGGAATCACTCCTTGGGAGGTAAAGGGACCATAACTTTGTTTGGGAGGATTTTTAAATGAAATTAATGAGTTAATGAGTTAGTTTTTATAGGATAAGTGAGGGGAGAAAGCATTATTTTCCAAGGGACACCTCATCGGTGGTATTGGCAAAAACATGGGCTTGCCCATGGTATTTTTCCATGGTATTGGCCACTGGGTACACCTCATAACTTATCTTACTATTCATAAGTATACTAGAATTATTTTATAATTATTATATCCTTTATGATGTCATTAAACACCCAAAACTGAAAAACTGTATTTTCACCATTCACCCCAAATTCAACTTTCATAGAAAAATCCCAAAAAATCACATTAACCAAATATCGATGCTTTGATGTCAAAAATTAACTCCATTTTATGTAAATAATTTTCTAAATATTTCTAATTTAATTTTTCAATAAAAACACTATTCACTGAAAATTCACCTGTTTTAGAGAAATCCCCAAAATTCACCTTAACCAAATATCGATGCTCTGATTTCAAAAATTAACACTATTTTATGAAAATAATTTTATCAATATTTATAATTTTAATTTTAAATAAAAAAACTATTCACCTAAAAAACTAATACTTAACCAACAATTTTTAAAACAGTTATTTACCTATTTTATTGAATCACATTACTTAATCAAGGTCACTAAATTATATTAGTACTTTCTTAAGTGAGTTTACTTAATCCATTTGATAACAATACTAATCATAAGTGTAAAATAACTATTCATAATTTACTATTCATCAGAAATTATTTTCATCTTATTTGACTATAAATTTCTTACTGAACATAGCTCAAGAATACCATTTTTTGAAAATCATTAGACATTGTTAATTATTTAAGGTTAACATAAGTAGTTTTAAAATATACTTTTTCTAAAACTCATTAATAATATAAATACTATATTTATCCGAACATTTGAAAATTCACAAACTTTTCCAAATGAAGGAATCTCAATTTTTATTTAAATCAAAGGATTACACAAGGGAGTTACGGTCTCGTTACATAATCCATTATAACAGCAGCATAGGATCTAAGAGTAAGGTGTGATATGGTGATAGAATCGTGGGGCGAATCGGCTAACATTGCCGGAGTGGTGATTTCTAACAGCTTGAACTTCTCGCGAAGGTGATTCCATTCGAACATCACACAATGAAGATCAGCTTAGGATTGGTCCAGAGCAAAACCCAAAGGTGCATCCTCCTTCTCGAGTTCCGTCAGATGGGCTTCGATTGGCCCGAGACTACTGGACGGGGCCATCAAATCTTCTGTCTATATTAATTAATCAATATAACATGTATTTATAGACAATAATCACAAAATTTAGTTTCCAAATGTTATATTGACCAATAGTCATATAATAGTCGAAACCCAACAGAATTATTTTAATTATACTCATTTTTTAAATGAAATAGTTTTTTTGAGTATAAAATAAAATAACGCACAATGTTAGGAATCAAAATTTATTCAAAATATTGAGTCGTTACACAAATAAACCATCCACTACATTTATCATCATGAATAGAAGTTATGTCACATTTTCCAAAATTATTCTATAATATTATCACACCTACAACTGAGTCTCATGTTGTTATAGATGTCATATATGGCCAAATGAAAATAAATTATATATTGGAAGATAAATTCTGAGAAATTATTCCATGAAAAAAATACTAAAATGATTTCATATTAAGAAAAACTGTAGAAATTAGTTGATGAATCGAACTTGAGAAAATAAATTATATAATGTGAGAAATATACAGATGATTGTAGATTTCACATGATGAAGAATTATAAAATTTCTCTCATAGGTTGGATAATTTAGAATATTTAGTCATCTCATACTTTCATGCATCCAAGCTTGAAATAAAATCATACATTTTTGTATATTTAATTTATAAATTTTTTTATTATTTGGATGATTATGTTCATCCAAGATATGGGTAGCCCTTATATACGAGAGGATAAAATAAACCTATGGTAAAATATTTTACTATGGAAAGGCATGGATGGAGAAATATATAGTAATTTTCAAGGTTTACAATGAATTTGATGACTATATTTCTTCTAGAAATGGGGATGACCTTGTTTGTTTAATGTTCAATCATTCCAATCAGTTTCTAACAGGTTTATTCATAGAACCAGAATCATCCAATGATTCGATATCCATTTGCACCTACATTCCAAAGGTAGGTGCCTATTAGTTGTGAACTGATGAGACTTCAGAATTTGCATTGGCCAAGAGGATGGGAGGGTAGACTCATCACAACATTTTTGTGGGGAATTATTGACTACTCCGGGACTGTCTTATAAATTTGAGTTATGTTCGTGAATCCTTATTAATTTATCAAGCATGAAAATGAGTTTTTCCATTAGTCATTGCAATCAATGATTGATATGTAGGGGATTTAGAGAATATTTTATATGTAATTGAGGCTTTTCATCAATAGAGAATCATCCATATGAATTAGTTATTCTTAGTCAATGGTATCCTTCAACACCGACTGAAAATTAATTTTTATTTCCAAACACTTTTAGGAAAATTGAGAACCGAACATCCATTAACACCGACCGAAATACGACTTGAAACAACATAAAAGGGCATATGTCGGACAACCAAAAAACAACCATAACACCACAAGACTACATAACATAATACCCGTAATCATATCTACATCCCACACAAGACTCCCCTTCGGCCGTAGACGTATCTGATTCCCACTCTGAGGCCGATTTATATCACCTAAAGTAGTAGTTACTTTGGTCAAAGCTCCTCTTCTGGTCCAGTAAACGCTGCACTGGGCAAGGCTGTTTGATCCAGATGTCTTTTTTGAAGGCAAGAATCACACCTTTGTCCTACTTAATGGAAGATCTAGTACACATCAATCATGAAAGGTATGATTAGTCCTTCCATGTTCATCTTCTTGGTGTAGAAGAAATGGGTATTGTGCACTCAATCATCCTATCAGTCCCATTCTGGATAATGTCACTGAATAACAGTATAACTGGGCCATTGAAATTTTCGTTATTACCCCTAGAAATATTTTTTCCTATTTTTCTTCAGAGTAATACCCTTGAAACCTGAAGAGTTCCCCCTCCTAATCATAGGTGTGTTCATATCAGTCGGGGAAGACATTCAACCGCTGCCGCATCCTCCTCTCCAGCTTTAGGGCCATCTTTGTGACCCATCCTGACTAAAATGTTCCCTTCAACACAGGCCCCCTCACTAGGGCACTTGAAGTTTATTGTCATTCAGAAAGACATGGATTATTTTAGAGTTGGGATCGTACCCACAAATGGGCTACCAATGTATCCTTCTTAGAAAGGAATCAGAACCCACGTAGTTCAAGTGAAGAAGTATGAGGTTTATGCATGATTAATTACCCAACGAGGGGTGTCATAATTAATTTTACACTCTAATACCAGGTGAGCCATGCTCGATGTGAGAAACAAGAGGTATCAGTAAAACGTAAATATTGTGCCACAAAATATGCATTCATAGGAAATGATGTGGGGCTTAAATATGTATGACTACCCAGATAGATGATGATCGGGACTTACATCAGGGAAGAAGCCTAGGAATAGGGTCAATAAAGGTATATGTGCCTTATGGATATTTGGATACTTAACTTTGGACTTACTCTTGAGAAGGATTCCCAAATTAGAGGGGATTTATGATTGGGTTTTATTCCTGAAAAGGAAGCCCAAATAAAAAGAAATTAAGACTGGGGATTACTCATAAGCAGGATGGCCAAATTAAGGAACATGGGGCTTACTCTTAAGAAGGATTCCCAAATTAAGAAACTTGGGGATTACTCATAAGGAGGATGCCCATATTAAGGAACTTGTGGATTACTCCTAAGGAGGATTCCCATATTAGGTAACTTGGGGATTACTCCTAAGGAGGATACCCATATTAAGGGGATTTGTAATCTGGGGATTACTCATGAAAAGGAGGACTAGGTGAAGAAAATTTATGACTGGGTCTTACTCCTGAAAAGGATGCTGAGGTTAATTGAATTTATTACAAGGGATTACTCCTGAAAAGGAGGAACGAGTTAAGAGAATTTATGAATGGGGCTTACTCCGAAAAAAACGACACAGGTTAAGGGGACATGAGACTTGGGGCTTACTCTTGAAATGGAGACCCAAATAAAAAGAATTTATTAGAATTTCTTTCAGATAAGGAGGCATGAACATAAACCATTCCACAAATGGATTTTAAGAGGGTTTTTAAGGCTATATCTTGAAGAAAATATATGAATTTGAAGAAAGGACGTGAAATTGGAAGGAGGCGCACAAGTCCTGGTATGGCGCGCAAGTCCTGGTATTACGTGCAAATCCTGGTCGCAGAAGTATAATTGCGAGACATGAGTTTACTTGGGCAACGAAGAACATGTGAAGTGAAACTTGGGTGACTTTGAATTGGAGCCATTAGTATCATCTGTAGAGTCTTTCAGATGGGTGGCACACAAGTTTCCTTGAGAGGGAATGTCGGCGCACAAGTATCATCACTTCCCGTAAGGAATGGACACTTAGGCACCCAAGTATTGATGAGTTCTAATACTTAGGACTTATTCTTCCTCTTTAGAGCTTCAATTATAGGTAAATAGTTAGCATAGAATTTTTTGGAAGACTTCAGATGGAGACATGGGTGACCAGAGCTTGAATCATAGTTTTTGATTTTTTCATCCTCGAAATGGGGGGCCCTCTAGGGGTATTTATAGGCCACCTGAGGACCTTGGAAAAAAGGTAATAGGGCATGAAAGTGACTTTCTTAACACATATGTGACACGAAATTATACATGCGTGACCATAATGAAACTTGTGTGACCCATGCTTAAAGGATTCCTTGTTCATACCTTTGTCAATTTTTGATGTTCTTAAAAGGATGAATCTTTTTCTACTTAAATGTTCCCCTTTTCCATTGGTTAGACTCTGGGATGGAAAGGAGAATCAACAAGCGTTCCCCCTCAGAGTTGGATCCGTAAAAGGAAAGAGTATTTGACTCTGAGGAAAATGAGAAACAAGGTACTGTGGTGTGCAAGTAGTAGGCGTGCCGGTATGCTTCTAGTACGCAGGGTCCGGCGCGCAGGGGTACAACTTCTCCTATAAATATGGGAGCCACTCTCGTGCAAAGCACCTGGCTTTCAATGCACCTCACTATCATCTCACAAGTGAGCCCTTGTTCATTCAAGTGACTTGCCTTCTTGCTCTTCCGCGCTTCTATTTGTGTCACATTTCTGTAGTGAGTTTCTGAATTATGCACCAGTACTAGAGTGGTAAAACATGCGCACCCGATTTAGACTTGCGCGCCAAGATTAGACTTGCGCGCCTTAATTCCTTAGACATTTTTTCAATTCATTAACAAATTTTATGAAAAACCAACTTACTTAAAAGTTAATTATTCAACCATTGTGTAGATTCAATTCCTCCCTAATGAATTGGATTGGTTGTTGAATTGGATTGAAAGAGAATTGATGTTATGATGAACATCATTGGCCATGACTATTATGATATCTGCGACATCACCCTCCATGATTTGGCCATGTACATGAAAAAGTATCATGTTAATTTCCCATAGTGCATTTACTTGCCTTTATATGGGCATGTTCATCTGCAAGGAGTCAATGTTCCAGAACAAGAGAACTATTTCCCGCATTCTTGGTTTCATTCTTACACCAGCATTTCTTCAGAAAATGTTTCAGTTGAAGGATCATTTGTTAATGGAAGAATAGTGGAGATGGCCTACATATTGCATCATAGCCCTTGTGCCCTAGATCTGAAGCCTCACAACCCTGAGCTGCAGCCACATTGTTATCCCTCAATATTCTAAAATTCTCAGAAGGATCAATCCACGGGATGGAAAAAGAGATGGGATTTCCATCTCGGAGGAGGTGTGATGCCGACTTGGATGTGGGCATATTGGGTGTGACTAACCTGTGCAGAGTTTGTCGAGGATCTGAAATAATCTGCAATATATGAAGCCTTCTGGGCTGGGCAAACATATGTCTACAGGAGTGATAACTTTGTACCGGAGCTAATCAGCCACTAGAGACCAGAAACCAATTCTTTCCATCTAACTCATGGAGAAGTTGTAATTAGTTTGTGGGATGTCTACAAGATCTCAGGTGCTCCAATTTTGGGTGATATGTATGATGAATTCATCCCCCACAAGGCGACGTGGAATGAATTGAAGAAGACTCCGGCTTTGGCTCGAGAAGTACTTAAAATTTTCCACAAGGTCATGAATTAAAAGACCTCCAAAATGCATTCTAGAAGGGATATTCATCCAAAGGAATGGATGGATATGTTTCTTATCAAGAAGAAGGAGAAGGGGCCCACCTGTACTCATCCTACCAGCTACCCCAGAATAGAGAAGAGGGGTTCTCTTGGCACATTTTGGCCGACCCTGGAAGCTAGAGAATTTGAAAAGTGGGGGTATGAAGTGGATTAAAGAATATCATAAAAGACATGTATGGCAGGATTCTTAGCAATGTCGGTCAGTGTTTATCTTCAACCAGTTAGGGATTTTAAGGGAGGCGTCAGGCCAGGGACGTTCGTTGTTGCTGCTAAGTTGGTTGAGAGGAAAATTGTTGGGTTGGCGACCCCAATTTGGAAAAAGATTCATAGGAGATTACTCAATGTCTATATGGGTATGTCTCCATTCAGAATAGTGGGACCATTCCATGTTTTTTGGAGATGCATCACCACTCACTTTAGGACATATGCATTTCAGAGTGGAGTACAAGTTCCTGGAAGTTCTTTCAGGCCATCAGTGCAGGCTTATTTTGGAATTCTTCTGTTGTCTATCAACCCCTATGATATAATGGTGAGGATGAGCATGTTAAAGGAATTCCACATCATTCCTTATGGAAACCCACCAACCGGGCGGTTTGTTAATGATGGAACGCCTATCCTGGAATTGAGGTCTTACATGATGGCTTGCAGATATGGTGTATTGGCCACCAGAATTGATGGAGAGATTATATGTGAGGCCTATGCTCCATATAGATTTACATGACAATTCATGTGTCTTCAGCAGATTATTGTATCCCCTCCTATGCATGTCAGGTAAGAACATCATCCAATGGCTGCCTGAGAACATTGGTTGCTGACAACTAAGGAGAAGACCTGGGTAGTGTTTGTTCTACCAGTTGCTGGAGCGGTGAGTCACTTGACTACATGGTATGCCAAACACTGGGTAGCACCATACCCTGAAGGTATAATGATTCATCCGGTTCCTTGAGTGGGGGAAAAAAGGGAACTTTCAGGAAAGAAACCCTTCTTCTGGAAGGTGACTCTTCCTCACCCGGAGCAGATTCACCAGGTTCCTCAACCGGTGCTGATTCGCCAGAATCCCAAGATCGGGATAATGACGCACGAAATGTGACAATGTGGCCTCATGCCATATATAATTCTCCATCAACAGTTAAGAGACCTACTCAATCAACTCCTGGTGAGTTATAGAATTAGGGCAATTTAATCTCCATTATTTTATAGAGAAATAAGTTTTATTTTATTATACTTTATCTGTGATTGCAAGAGTTGGGAAGAAGTTGATGTCCAAGATTGTAGGACCCTCTTCACAGCATTCTTGTGAACATGCTGAATATCTACGACTAGAGGATGTACATACATGGCGGAGTTTATATTGCAATGCTGAAACTTCCTGGATGGACTAATGCAAAGGGCTACACATCCCTAGAGTAGGGAATATTTGGGCTTCTATTGATATCTGTTTCGAGGATAACTCTGATGAAGTGTGGGCTTAAATCAGAGAGTTGGAGATGCTCATATATGCCACTGATGATTCCATTCCTATCACCAAGCGGGTGAAGGAAATGGGTGATTGTGTCATCACTGAGGGGACTGGTGCTTCCGCAGATGAGGAGTGGCATGATTACGTGGCACCTAAAGATGTTAGTATTTTCCTTATTTTCTTTCCAACTTGATTTCATTTAAAACATTGTTACTCATGGAAATTTCTTTCTTCATCCTGCATCTTGTAAATAAAGAAATTGTTGAGTTTCCTTCACCACAGTATAGCCCTGGTGGTACTTCCATCAGATCTACTAAATATCCTCGCTATCTGAGCGAGGTATCTCCATGCTGGAAATCCATAGACGAGGTGTTAGACATGGATTTTCATTCTATAATTACTATATTTGAAGGTGATGATGTTAACACACCCAAAAATCTAAAGAAGAAAATCCATCGAAGGAAGAAGTCCACAGCTAAATACTTAATCAGTAGTGGTAAGTCCTTCAGATAGGCAGGAATCCTAACTCATGAAAAATATTACTCATACTTCTTGGGATTTCAGGGGCTTCTTCAATTTCCCCGTTGAGGGAGAGGACCTACCCTCCTTTGAAGATGACGGAGGGTGCTGGTGAACAGTCACAAATTCATGCTGTCCTGGATGCTCTTGAGGAAGAGACAACATCTGTTCCCAGTACTGCTCATGTTGCTGCTACAAGGAGAGAAGAGCCTGCTTCTGGTAAATAAAAAACACATCATATAATGTTGAATGAAAACATCAACTGAATTACATTATGTGATACTTTAGGTTCAACACCTGCACTAGAACATTTGGCGGGCACTGCAACTGACTCCCCAATTTTATCTGAAAAAGTTGTTTGGGGTCAGAGGTTGAAGGATGACGTTCTCCAATAAGACATATCGAATGCTCCCATTGGTGAGACTAACCAGGAATCTGAGATATCACTGGATTAAATGATGAAATTGACACATCTTTAGAAGAAATTTTAGATCATGTTAAATTACCTCGTGATTTAGAAGATTTTGGACGTGAGTGTTATCCTCCATCCGGTTAAAAAATTCTCATTACATCTCTCACCATGATTGGTTAAAATGTGTACATCAATCTGAGAAAGAAGCTGAACTAGCAATGCCTAAAGGGGGTAGAGACAACCCTATTATTGCAGATATACTAGATCATGTAGAGCTTAACCTGGTAGGGTTTCGTGAAACCCATCCTGAAAGTACTGTTGAAGCTAGGAAAGATTGGGAGGAGCCTTATCATGCTGCTAATCTACCGTTCGGTAAGAGATAATAATATTTGTGGTTTTAATTAATTTTCAAAACAACTTAATCAACTTTTGTTATCCTTTGAAACACACCAAAACTTTCAATTGACTATAGAGGGATGTCAATTTCAGTGGCTATATTTGGAGGTGAACCCTCAACCTCCACCCCAACGGGAGTAAAATGTGAATTAACAAGGGTCATGGGGAAATGAGAGGAATAAAGAAACTTCTTTATGTTCATTATTACTGGACTATATTCCCCCTATGATAGTGATGTTGAATCAGATCCGGAGGTACAAAAGGCACTCTAATTATCACGTCGCATGGCATGGAAGAATATATGGATGATCTTATCTGAAGTGAATCTTGAAGAGTTCTCTTCGAAGATTCCACAACTGTCATCCTTGTTCGTCATGTTAGGACTTGGTGGTTTTGGATATCAATAGATCCATGCTGCGGTGAAAGAAGTCATCTTAAGGAGAGAGCATGAGAAAAATTACCATCAGGATCTAACCCGAGCAAGGCTGTTGGCCACTATCAGTGAATTTGAGGCTTTAGTATGCCGAACTAAGGCTAAACATGCTGCAAAGCTGAAGGAGCTGAAGCATTCGATCAAGGAGAATGTTGTCCAGAAGATGAACCTTCAGCAACAGTTAGATGCTGTTACTGCAGAACTTGACCAGCTTAACAATTCACTGGATAGAGATCGAATGAATTATATGAAAGCCATCGCAGATGCAATGAAAGCACTCCATCATGCTGAAAAATAGTGAAGCTGGTCAAGTGAATTAACATCAAGTGGCTGCTGATGAAGCTCAGGATACGGTAAATCAAATTTAGAGTTATGATGAAGGCCTCTTGTAATTCTTGAAAAATAGAAGATACTCCAGTCTGTGGATGTCATTCTAACTCTTGCGCATCAATGAAAAACACTTTCATCTTCAATCATTTGTTCCTACATTCTCTTGATACTTTCTTTAATTAATTTTACCTAACCCAATTGGCATAGTAAGCATAGTTTAATTTTTTATAGGATTATAAAAATAACTCTACAAACATTGAATCTTTTTATTGCTCAATATTTCCAAAATCATACAAATTGTACGTTTAGTGAGCTGGGAATTAACTTTTGTTCAAAGTTCTCTTGTCTTTTTTGGACAGTTTAAAGTCATGTACGTCGGACATAAAAAGACTAATGTTGACGGTCGAATATCTTTGACAAAATGGATTAAAATTGACTCAATTACATGATAATTTATCAGAAAGCATATTACCACATTCAATTATGGGGGAAAACATGTAAAATATGAATTATGAAATGTTGAATATGAGGAATGATATGAAAAAAGGGCTAAAAGGTATAAGAGGAAGTATTTCCTAAGAGTAATGTTACCACTATTTAACAAATCTGTTAGGGGTTTGAATTATGCAGGTCCACATAAGGGCATTGGCTGCATAGTCAAATAATAGCTTCTTTTGGTTGACAGGTTTCTTATGTAAACTACTTATGCAAGGCCACCTAGGGGAAAGTGCTTCATAGTCATGAAAAAGAACTCTTAGAAATTTTACTTTTCTATTGATAAAAGGAAGTGAAAGTTTATGGAGATTCAAATTTTCTAAAGCATAGAGTCTGCTGTATGGAGAGAGGTACATGAATATGGAGAGGATATTTCTAATCAAGATAGTCAAATAATTGGATGAATGTCACACCTGCGATGGTCTGACACAAACATAGGGAAGGGAAATATAAACCATAGACTTAAATACTTTTAGATAATGAAAAAGAGGATGGGACAAAAATGTTAAGGAGGGATATTTTTGCGGATCCTTGCATATTTTTGTTATGAAAAATAGGGACAAAAGTGGTTTTTATCCTATTTTTGAAGTGACCACTATTTGAAAATCTTGTTAGTGGGTTTAATTATGCAGGGCCATTTAAGGTCATTGGCTGCATAGTCAAATAATAGTATCTTTTGGCTGAAAGGTCTGTTATGTAGACTACTTATGCAAGGCCACCTAGGGGCACGTTCTGCATAGTCAGGCAAAAGAATTCCCGGGTATCAGACATTTTGTGACCAGATGGTAAGAAAACGGTTATGGAGATCTAATAGTATTCAAGGTTAGGAGTATGAAACATCAAAATGGGTATTGTCCAGTGCATGAAAGAGATACGCAGAATAATGCTAACCAAAATCGTGTGGTGACTGGGTCCTGAATTGAGGTTCTCGACTTCACTACATATACCATAAGGTTGGAATCAAGACATACGTAGTTCATGAAATACAGTTTAAGGTCATGTGGGACGAGATTGAATGAGATCATAGTTCAGGTTCATAGAGCTCAAAACATAATGAGGAATATACATTGTGTGTTTTATAAACCTGATGTGAATGATGACCAGGGTTTTCATACCACATTCATGTTTTCACAGGGGGACTTTTCAACCAAGGGACTAAAAGTGGAATCTGGGGTTATGACCAAAGACTTGGGGTTATATCCGAGGGATACTAGAACATTCATACATATCCCATAAGGATGGGAATCAAGACATACTTAGTTCTTGAAATACCCTCTATACAGATTTGGTTCGTACAAGTGAAGAGTGAATGGGTACTTCAGTTCACTGATGGTTTGACCAAAGATTAATGATTCCGGCATTTCCATGTATAAACGTACTCTTTGAAATATGACATGATTGGAGATCAATGTCAATGATGATTACCTCTCAGGCGAGGGACAATGGGGGACTGTATAGTTTAACGTCATATAGAAAGGTTGATGGTGCTGCATGGTTTACTGTCATGTAGCAGGGACGAAAGGGAAGTACATAGTTTAACATCATGTGGTACGAAGGTGGACCAATGTGAAGTTATTGGTTTTAGGCTGCATCATGGATCAACATCGTATGAGACAGAGGTGAGATGACGTGAAAGGATTGGTGTAGGGCTTGAACCTCGGAAGGTTGCCTACGTACCCAGCCTAGGAGGCAAGAATCAATGTCTGTGTAGTTCGATTAAGAATAAATTTGTGATAAAGTTGTACTTGAGGACAACCCAAAGATAATGTTTGGACTTACGTGTGGTTAGCGGCCTAGAGAGGGTGTTATTGTTGAAGCATACTATAAGCTCATGTGAGTCATACTCGGTGTGAGAAACAAGAGGTAACATCAACCCCAAAAATTCATTGTTTAATGTCATGTTGGATGATAGGGTGATGTACAGTTCAGCATCATGTATCTAGGACGTATTGTAGTTTAACATCTTGCAAGTCATGTGCATAGTTTAACGTCATGTAGGAAAAAAAGGGACACAGTTTAACGTCATGTGGGACGATAAAGGGACTGTGTAGTTTAAATTCATATAGTAAGGACTATGTGGACTATTTAGTTTAATGTGTTGCAGTAAGGACTATAGGGATGTATTTGTGTTACAAAAAATACTACTTCAGAAATCTGGCATTGGTTTGAGTTGTGATGAATTCTCTATCCATTGAGATTAAATAATAAGCTCCATTGGAGTAGGCGTTATGTATTGAGTATGGTCCTTCACACTTTGACTCAATCTTTAGAGGTTTCTTTCCTTGTATCATTGGAGTTCTATGGACCAATACCAATTCTCCTTGAATGAATTAACGTAGATGAACATTTTTGTTGAATGACTGTTCTATTCGATTCTGATAGACTTACAAGTGGTGCAGGGTGCACAATATTTTTTCATCTAATCATTCTAATTCATCCAATTGCTTTTGATATTGTTCATCTGTAGATGACTGATCAAAAATGGCTACTCTGAACGAGGGTAATTGAACCTCAATGGGAAATACTGCTTCAATTTCATATACCAATGAATATGGAGTTGGCCGCATAGCAATGCAAGTGGTGGTCTGATAAGCCCACAAAGCATGAAAAAGTTTATCAGGCAATGATTTATTATCTTTATCCACCATCTTTTGAAGTATGTTTGAAAGAGTCTTATTGAAGGCTTCTATTTGGCCATTGACCTCTACATGATACCGAGATTAATGGTTGTATTTGATGTTGTATTCTTTATTCAACATCCTTACCTCAGACGAATAGAAGTTGGTGTCATTTTCCATCAATATGGTATGAGGGATACCAAATTTGGTAATGACGTTATACTTGATGAAGCAAAAAATTCATTTAAAACTAACTTCTTTTAGAGGTATTACCACTGACCATTTGGAAAACAAGTCAGTAGTAGTAAGAATATACTTAGACTACTTGGATGTAGCTGAAGGGGAAGGTCCTACTACATCCATTCCCCATGTGGAAAATGGCCATGGGTATTTACTTTTATGAAGGAACTCTGGGGGTTGATGAATGAAATTGGAATATACTTGGAAATAATGACACTTCTGAGTGAAATCAACACAATCTTGTATCATTGAAGGCGAAAAGTATCCCAAGCCTTCGAATTTGATCAGACAGTCTATGTCCAGACCGGTGGCCACCACAGACTACTGCATGTACTTCTTTCATGAAAACCATTGTCTCTTCACAATCAATACATATGAAGATAATTCCATCAAAACCTCGCTTGTAGAGAATTTTTCTAGGTGATCTGGGATATCATAAAGTGAAAAATTGACCACACGATGCCAGACTTGTTATTTCCTGGCTCTATCAGGTGGTAGTGTTCCATTTTGAAGGTATTACATGATAGGTGTCACCCATCCTATATTATGACCATATGGTTCAGAAATGGGACTATTTTCATTGATTTCCTTTGTTCTGATTTGAACATAATGTGAAACTGTACGAAGGTGGGCAATACCGATGATTGTTTTATCCCTATATGGATCTTCTAGAGTAGTGGCTACATTATCCAGTGAATCATCTTGAGAATTTTGAGATTGTGGGACATAATAAAATGTCATTTCTGAAGGAAATTCTTCCATTAACACTTTGACATAATCATACAAAGGTATTAACTCTTCTTTCTTGATGGAATATTCTCCATTGACTTGTTTGATTACGAAGTCTGAATCATCTTTAACCTTTAAGTGATTCTCCAGTGCCTTAAGCATCAACTCCAATCCTGCGATGGGAGCTTGATATTATGCTTCATTGTTTGTACCTCCTTCCAACAATAAGAAGGAATAGAGTAACACTTCCTTTTCTGGGGAAATAAGCACAATTCATAACCCAACTTTGTTGAATTTAGGATCTTCCATTTTCTTCCCTGTTGCAATTCTAGAAGCACCATCAAAGTACATTTCCCATGTTTGAATATTAGCTTGAATAGTGAAGCCTTACTCATCAGGTTGTTTAGTATCTAAATATGTATCTTCAATTGAAGGGTTTTCTGCAAGGATATCAGCCAGATCTTGGCCCTTTATTTGCTTTTGAGACACATACTGGATATCAAACTGCTGTAAAATAACTTCCCACCTCTACGGACGACTTGTAAGCATTGGAAAACTAAGGATAAATTTGAGTGGGATATTGTGAGACATCAATTGGACCTCAGGATGTTGCAGGAAGTGTCTTGATTTCTGAACTTAAATGAGTTACGCTAGGAAACACTTTTCAATACTTGAATATCGAGTTTTTTGCCTCAAGCATAGTGCGACTAAGATATTAAAGGCTATTTTTATTCCTAGCACCATACTATTGGGAAAGGAATGCACCCAATGATCACTATAATGCCATTACAT
Organism: Viscum album; assembly: GCA_963277665.1. Taxonomy (NCBI): domain Eukaryota; kingdom Viridiplantae; phylum Streptophyta; class Magnoliopsida; order Santalales; family Viscaceae; genus Viscum; species Viscum album. Next base: position 231,522,145 of record OY728143.1, read on the forward strand.
AAATAATAAGTGGTATAATTTCAACAGGTGGCATTAATACCAGTTGACTCAAGAGATATTTCTTGAGAATATTGAATGTTTCTTGACATTATTCAGTCCCCTGGTATGTGACTACCTTCTACATTAATTTGGTGAAGGGAAAACATTTTCCTACCATATTGGCAATGAAATGCCCAATATAGGTCATGTGTCCTTGAAGTCCTCTCAATTCCTTCAAATTAAGAGGAGGTGACATTCCAAGGATTGATTTTGTCTTCTCAGGATCAACTTCGATACCATGATGGCATACAACAAAGCCGAGAAATTTTCCTGAGGATACCCCAAAATCACATTTTAAGGGGTTCATCTTCAAATTGTGTTATCGAAGTTTGTGGAATATGACTTCAAAATCAGCCAAGTTATTAGAACTTTGTATCTATTTAACCACCAAATCGTCCACATAACATTCAACAAATTTCCCTAAAAGGGTTTGAAGATATGGTGTCTGGCACGTTGATATGTTGCACATGCATTCTTCAGGGCAAAGGGCATTACCCGACATAAAATCACACCCTGAGGGGCTCTGAATGCTATAGATTATTCATCTTTTGGGGCCATTCATATTTCATTATAACCGGAATATCCATCCACGAAACAAAGTGATTCCAAGTCAATTTTTGCATCAATTAAGAGTTCTGTGATCGGAACTAGAAAATCATCCTTAGGACAATGCCGATTAAGATCACTGAAATCAAGGAGAATTATAATTATTCTATTATTCTTTTTCACAGGGAAAATATTATCCATCCATTTGGGATATTTATCTTCTCTAATGATTTTATATTTGATTATTTTATCCACTTCATCTTCAATTTTGGAGGCATAAGTTGGGTATGTTCTTCTTGCGGCTTACATAAATCCTCGATGTTCTTTTGGAAAGCCCAAATAATGAGTAGAAACATCAAGATCAAGCCTTAGAATTCTTGTATAATTCCAAGAAAATATATCTCGATTTTTCTTTAAATGTGAAATATACATATCTTGCTCTTCAAAAGTCATGGCCGCACTAATTAAAGTGGTGCGTGGATCTTATTTTGTACCCAGATTTATTTCTCTGAGTTCATCCATAGTGGTAGAGATACCTTCTTAAAATGCTGTAGGAGCATCCCTAATATCTTCCTCTTCTTCATCAAAATTTGTTACTTCATTTGTTTCTACTTTCCTAGTAGATTACGTAGAAAATTTTCCATGATCAGGAGAGATGTGAAAATTTGAACATCCTGAAGATGAGGCAATCATTTCTGACCCTATTTATGTTGAAGGGTATTCCTTGGGTAATAAAGAGGAGATTATGGATTGAGAATCGATATCATTGTTCATATCTGACATTGTAATTACTTCTTCTGGCTTGGTTGATGAAGTATAGAATTGATGTATGTCAACAGATGAAATGAAGACATATCCATTTGAGCATTCATCATTGCTTGGTGAATCAACAATTTCTACCATGCTGTCTGGATTTGTTGCCGTAATTGAAATTATGGAAGATTACATACGATTATTTGATTTGGGTCTATCCTGTCAAGTTGGCTAATAGGAAAGACATAAATTAGACTCACATGTATGAATGAGTTTACTGCAATCTTTTCGAAACCATATGGATCATTAATTTTGGCAACCTCCTATATTAGGGATTTCTCCTTTCCCTCCATGTTATATAATTCTTCCTCAATGCATTGAGATTCACATGTTTTGAATGGGGATTTATCACCATACAATATCCCAATTTGACCATTGAATCAACATTTGAGACATTGATGGTATGATGAAGGTATAGCTGCATGTTGATGGAGACAAGGTCTTCCAAGAAAAATGTTGAAGGCTATGTCATGACGATCAACCATGAAATCTGAATTGGATACAAGGTCTCCAAACTGAATTCTGAGTGTAATATCGCACGGAGATTCTTGTTCATTATTATTATATCCTTGCAACATCTAAGTAGAAGGAGATAAATCAGATTTGGGTAGGCCCAATCGACAAAATGTACGAATAGGGATGAGGTTGACTCCTGAAACAATATCAATGAAAGCTCATCTGATGTCTACATCATTGACCTTACTAGATAAATACAAAGTTCTATTATGTACATGCACAACATCATCTTCATCTTCATCTGTAAAGGATATCACTGCATGGAATTCTGCAAGATCATTATCTATATGGTAAACTTCAGCTGCAACAATTTCAGTTTCAAATTTCTGAGGACTTGACAATGCTTCAATGAGTGCCTCCAAGAAAACCTTTGATAGATTCAAGGCATCTAGAATAGATAACATGGTATGTACTTGGCCCAAATGTATCAAGACATCATACTTTTAGTCCAAAGTTTTGTGTTTCCCAATAGGAACATGTGGTTTAATAGTTTCCTTAAAATTTGATGCTTTGGAAGTAGATTTATCTTGTATTGGGGGTAGGAGTTGTAAATACTCATGCCTTTGGAAGATTAGACCGACTAGGTCTATTTATTTGCTAAAAGGAAGAATGTGTAACCTCCAAATTATCCTCCATAATAATTGTTCCCTGAATGAATAATCAATTTGTGGAAGAACATTCTTGTTCCAGTTGAGCCCGCTGAATGGCTCTTCTATGAGTTTCTGATGCATATATAGTTCTAACAGGAGTAGGAATGGAATAGTGGCTTCTGAAATATCCATGTCATCCCCTGTATCCTAAACCTCTGGATCTCCCTCTAATTCCTCTATTTGATATAGGGAAATTAGTCTCATGATGATCAAAACTGTGATTGGAATATGGATCCATTAAGTGAATCATGTTAAAACAGCCAAAAATCAACTCTTCATCTAATGATGTTTATGATGGATTAGCCAGTTCAGGTTGTGCCGTTTATTGGGGCGGTGCCCGTGCTTTTGAAGTAGATGTCGTAAAATCTGCCAGAGTCAAAGACAACTTAGGCTTTGACAGGAACTCATCTTCATCTAACTTCTCTTCCTTCTTCAAATTATTCCCCCTCTTTGAGGATTTTCCTCCTGGCGAAGGGAGTTTTTCTATGTAATTCATAGCAGAAGACACAATTGGTTTCTTCAATTGTGTTCGTAAAATGGAATGAGTTCGGTTGATCATTTTTCAGACTATTGAATCATCATATTTATGCGCATTTTTTCTTTTGACTTCATGCCACTCGCTTTTTTCCTCTGGATCTTTATCAGTAACACATGTTACCTGGGATAAAGAAACTTTTAGTTTTACATGCCCAGTGTCCACCATCATTTGCAGGAGGTCTTTGAAGGCAAAACTCTCCTGAATGGAATTCCCCACCATCTGATGAAATGGGGAATAGTTGGGAAGGTCTTCATCTCCTACCGTGTTCATCCTTTTAGGCCTATTAAAATGAAGAAATTTATTTTCCAGAGTTGAAATGAGGTAACCGGGAAATTTTTCATTTCAGAAAGAATAAACATTGTTCTTTAACACCTCAAATTTTCTCTGTCATTGATCTCTTTGATCATCTTGACGAGACGGCCTCTGTTGTTGATGTTCAGGAGGTGGATCATATAGATAAGTTGAAGGTTTTGAAGTTGGAGTAGGTACGGGTTCTTGATTAAGTGTAACAGTAGCAGTCTCTACTCACTTCATTCTCCTTCCTGGAGCTGATAGAATTACACGAGTTTTAGCCTTAATCTCTATGAGAGAATTTTTGATCTATTTAGTGATTGAAGTAAGGACTTGAATCCCTCCTATGTATTTCACAGGGATAAATGGTGTGTATAATTCATCACACAAACTTTCCACACAGATTGGGAAAAACTATTCTTGAGGGAGTTCTATGCTTAAGGAATATGTTAATCTCTTCCAGCGAGCAATGAAATTCGAAACTCTTTCATTTTCCCTTTTCTTACATTTGGTAAGATAAAAAACTTTCATCTTTTGCAATTTTGAGCTAAATAGAAGGAGAATTCATTAGAGGAGATCTTCCCACTCGGTAATTGACCGGGATTGCAAGCTTGTATATAAGACAAAAATAGGCCCTTGTAATGACTGCACAAAACATCTGAGCATAACTGCTTCTTGTTCTTGAGGAGTTCCCATCAATGGATCACAATGAGAAAAAATATGTGTTAAGTGTTGTTCTGGATCTCCCAAACCCTTAATGTTGGTAATGTGGTGCTTGAAAAATTTGATGGGGGAGGAATTTCATCCACACATTTAGGGTAATATCTCTTTTCTGTTTGAATTTGTGCATGCTTTCCTTCCATAGCTTCCAACCGAGTGATTAATGACTCAATGGTAGTTATTAACTTTTTAGAAACATCTGGTTGATCTTGGACCTGAGAAAGTGCAATAAATGGAGTTTGGACATGTGTTGTGACTGGTACTGCAACTGATGGTAGAACTACCGGTTGTTGTTCTGCATGACACATAGGATTCATCCTGTGAGGGCGTACTTGTAAAGGAGGATATTCTTTATCCAGCCCTATAGCTGCAATGAATTCCTTTGACTGACTGACGCCAGCATTCTTAGGATGAATACTACCTTGAAGTAGTTCTGCATTCAACCTCCCTAACTCCTTCATTTCTTCATCTTATTGTGAAAACCTTTCCTATAATGAGATTGATTTTCCTTCTCATGAGGATGGGTGGATTGTAACCTGTCTTTTACCCTTTTCCTTGGCATGTGGCTTTTTGGAGTACGGAAGGGAATTACCCAAGGAAGCGTCTTTCCCCTAGGCTGCCCTCTATCTTCTGGTACACATACCTTCTTCATTTATTTCTGTGTGTACAACTTCTTGAATAAAAACTTCATCATCTAATTTCTCTGAGTGAACATCATGTTCTAGGGGATCAGTGAAAATGGAATTAATGACATTTATCGATGCATAACGCATTGCATCCCTTCTATCGGCATTTCTGCGATATTGTTTTCTTCCACGTCCTTTATATGACATTTCTTTTAGTTGAGTTGATCCCTCAGGAACATCATGATGAACCGTAATTTGGAGGGAATATACTTATAATTCGGCTCTGTGTTCCTCTGATGGATCTTCCCTAATCGACAGAAGACTAACTTTTGCTAAGGAAGAGATTGAGGATATGAAAAAGTCCTCAGTCTAGTGGACTAGGGCTGTTCCTTCTTTCCCTGCTCAACTCCTTGAACCCCATCTGTTGATCCAAAGGGTTGGGCTAAAAGAGTCCATAGCCTGGAAAGATGAGGTGGTTCTTGAGATGCTACATCTGAGACTTTCTTAAAATCTCTCTTGATTTTACAAACATTAGTCCTAAAATTTCATGGATGCATCAACCTACATCCACTCAAATCACCTGGCTCAAATGACCGTTGGATGATTTCTAAGATTTATTTCATCTGATGATGCGCATTCTCTAAACAAGAAACCCGTTTGATATTCTCATTTTCTTGATGCAAGAGTAATTCGACAACTTGTTCATCGTATTTCTGACTTTGGGAAGAAATAGTTGAGGCCTAGTCCTGAGGAAGCCTTTGATTACATACAAAACCAATTGGATGTTGCCGGCCATGGGAAATAACATTTCATGAGACCACATTTGGTGGGCTTTGTTGAATGGAGATTATAGTGAAATGTAGTTCCCCATGAACACCCCATCCCCTGATATGAATACTAGATGGGGCATTGTTAATTAACTGGCGCAACCTTTTTAATGCGCTAAAACATGCACGATGAAGGGATCTCTATTGTTTTTCACCCTTTTGATATTGGGAAACTTAGAGAGATTCCAAATCAATTTTTCATTGTAACCCTTCTATTATCTTAAAATGATTTTTATATTCATCAAAAGATAATATTTTTTCTTTCAAGTGACAAAGAGTTTTCCACTTGTTGAGACGAATATCGTGAATACAATCTTTCACCATCATTTCTGTAATATCATACTGAGAGTCAGCCAAAGGCCAAAAAATGACTGGTTCTTCACCTTTCCCCAGTTGTTTTCTCATATTCATCACATCTTCCTTATCATTCAATAAAGATTATTCTACCTGATTAGGCCAAAGATGAGGATTCATTGTTGCTTCATCAGATTCAATAATATTGGTAGAGAATTCATTTATCAAATTATAAGATCAATGACCTAGGTGTGGTTCGGAGAATGACCTACACCCCGAGATATTTTATGATTGAGACAGTATTTCACCTACTATCGGTGAAGCATCAGACATGACTGGCTTCACATTTCCATGTTCCTCGAGATAAGAGGGCTTTCTCGTTACAGCATTATCCACTGAATAATTTTCTCGGCAAGGCGAATTACTACTGCGGAGAGGACTTTGGTAGCTAAATTCATCATCATGTGGAGGACCACTATGGTGGGTTATAGAAAAATATGAAACCTTTTTCTCCTTGATCTTATAGCCATGCAGAGGGTTATCGTGGCTCTCATCTGAAGATGATAATTTGAGATCGACTGAACTGTCATGGAGAAAGCCTTCATGAGGAAGTGTCTGATGAAGACCTTTAGAACTATTGTTCCCACTATTGGGAAATGAGAGAGTAAAATCTTGAGTTTCAACAGATAATTGTCTGAGGGATTTACGAAATCCAGCATTGAGAAATGCCTTATTACATATTGGCTTTTGATTTCTCGACTGTGCTGGACAGGTCTTTTCCATAGACGCCTTCTTACTCACTTTGGAAACCACTTTCTGACAAAATTGGTTATTATAGGTAGGTGTATGTGCCTGATCAGGAGAAATGACCATGTTAGGCTGATTATCTCTATTCAAATCAGGTGTATGTGCCTGACTTTATTATCTATATGACATGGGGGAGTATGCCCCACAACACTCTTGGACAGGGATAGAGGTGTGTATCTATTCCGGGGTGACATGTTGATGAGTAACTCCACTGATAGGGATATATTTATGATTCCTTCCCTGTGATGATGCTAATGTTATTATAATATTTTGATAGGAATCCAGTATATGGGTATGTATTTTCTTCTTCTCTTTCACCATTGTCAGAATGTACATGGTGACTTCAGCTACCGGAACGGGAATATATGTCCATTCCATTATTGGTGTAGGTGTATGTGTCTGCTCCTATCCTCCTTTTCCTATCAGTGAATCTTGACTGTACTCATATGTGGGGGCATAAAATTGTGTCTGCCTCCTGCTATTCATGTGAGATTTCCAATTGACATCTTTGGGTGCTACCAAATGAGACTGTTGGTAAGCCTGATGAATTGCAGGTGTATGTGCCTGCTGATTGTTCCCCACCACATTTGATTGGTGAGTTTCTTTGGTTGCAGTAAAACGAGCCTGATGACTAGCTGATGAATTATAAAAAGGTATATATGCCTACCTATAATACTCCACCGAAATTTCCTAGTGGGATTGGCGTGTTACTGCCAGACGAGTCTGCTGGGCAGTAACATCAGGATGGATGGGTGTATATACCCACTCATTTTTTTCCATCAAGTTAGCTTTATGGACTTCTCCAGAGGGGGAAGAAATAAGAACATGCTCCATGTTGACCTGATTTCGCCTCTAACGGTACATCTTGTGTTCTCGGATTTTAGGAACCTGATCCAAACCCCTAAAGGTGATACCCTCATCACATTGAGGGTGCACTACCACACGAATCTGGCAGCGATTGTTGATGGGAACCCTCGAGAAGGACTCATGTCTTCTTGAATTAAGGCCTTGAGTGACCATCTCACTCACCACTCCATAATATGGGATGGACTGGGGATTGAGTTTTGGGGATAACGACCCAAAATGGTTGGATACGGTGCTTTGCACCGCCTGCTTCTGGACCACTAATTGTGGTTGTCGGGACAACAAGGGTGAATTGTTAACTTTGAGGGCTTATCGAGAAACCTCCAGAGTCGAAATGGTACCGTATTGACGGTAATCCTTAACCAATTCATTTGAAACCCAGTATTGAAAATGCTGAGTAGGTGATGTCTTCCTCAGAGTGGAGGAGGATCCAACATGAGTAGCGGCCAAGGCATCCACATGTGTGAATTTTAAAGAATCCATTGTTGTAATGCAGAGAGTTCATGGAAAAGAGTGCATGTTTGATATGAAAGTCATAATCAGGATAAGTTTGTCCAGGTGACATCTTTTGGATGAGAACTTATGTTATTGATTTCTTTTTTGCCCCTCACATTAAGATTAAAAGGGTCCTAACAAATAAGTAAAACATCATTTAACATCGTTAAGGATTCATGTCGGGTTCACAATTTTTATTTCTTCTCTAAATGGGGATAACCTTATTTGTTAAGGTTCAAACGTTACAATTGGTTTCTAATGGGTATATTCGTAGAACTGGAAACATCCAATGATTCTATATCCATTTGGACTTACTTTCCAAAGGTAGGTTCCGATTAGTTTTGGACTGATGAGACTTTAGAATTTTCATTGGTCGAGAGGATGGGAGGTCAGTCTCATGACACCTTTTTTGGGGGGAATTATAGCCTACTCCAAGACTCTCTTAAATATTTGAGTTATGTTCGTGAATCCTTATTAATTTAAAAATAATGAAAATGAGCTTTTCCTTTAGACCTTGAATCAATGATCGATATTTTGGGGATTTAGAGAATCTTTTATATGTATTTGAGGGTTTTCATCAATGGAGAATCATCCATATGAATTAGTGATTCTTAGTCAATGGTATCCTTAAATACATTATATATAACTCTCTTGGTCATTATGATAACCATACTGGTTTTAAATCCACTCAGTGGGGCACTACTCGAAAATTGCCCGATACCCACGGTTCAAAACTGTGGGTATAGGCTATACCCACGATTTTGGGAACCATGGGAAGTAATGATGTCAGGATAGGGGGTTGGCCTATACCCACGGTTTCTCCCAAACCGCGGGGATAGGATTTCCACAGCTTGTTAGGTGCATGGACACACTGGCACAACATTGACCCTATGGTTTGAGAACTGTGGGGATTTAATTCTTCAAAAATAACGGCCATGGGGTATAAAACTCTGGCCTCGCGCTGCGCCTGGCGGCCGCGCCCCACCATTAGGCCACCCGAGCTATAAATTATATATTTTATATATAAATATATCAGCATATATATATATATATTAATATGTTCTATTTAAATTCAAAAAAAAAAACACCCGCTGGGTTTCGAACCCGGCACCTCGCGGTGAGCCTCCTGGCAGCGCCCCATCAACGGACCACCCCAACTGGTTTTTTATCTGTTATATGTATATACATCTATATATATATATATTTATTTATTTATATCTGCTATTTAAATTCAATAATAAACTCCCACTGGGTTTCAAACACGGCACCTCGTGCAAAAGCCTCGCGGCCGCGCCTCACCAAAGGACCAACCGACCTGTAATAATAATCTGCTATGTATATATACATCCGGTTATATATATTAATAGGTAGTATTTAAATTCAAAAAAACCCCACCGGGTTTCGAACCTGGAATTTCTTACTGCGACTCGCGGCTGTGCCCTGTCAACGAGACAACAGAGCTATGAGAACTTTTGAAATTTATATTTATATGTATATAAATATATTAATCTAAACGATGAAAAAATATCTTCCTGCCAATTTTTTTGGGTGTCCCGCCTGATTTTCATTCCCCTCCATAACGCGGGAAAGCTATGCCCACGGTTCTAGAGAATTTTGGGTATAGGTCTTCAAAAAAACTCGCAACACCTACGGTTTCCAAGAACCATCGGTATTGGTCTTTGGAAAATACCCTATACGGACAGTTTTCTACAAAACCGTGGCTATAGGTATTAAAAGAGAACTATACCCACGGGTTTTGGTACAACTGTGGGTATAGGTTCACATACTATCCCTATACCCACGGTTTTTTGCAAAACTGTGAGTATAGACCTATTTTCTAGTAGTGGGGTACTTGAAATTTATTTTCCTTCAAAAATACATGGATTATTTTATAGTTGGGATCGTACCCACAGATGGGCTACATACATATCCTTGTTAGAAAAGAAATATGAACCCACATAGTTCGAGCGAAGAAGTATGAGGTTTATTCCTGATTAATGACCCAAATAGAGATTTCATAATTACGTTTACACTATATTCTCATGTGAGTCATGCTCGGTGTGAGAAACAATAGGTATCAGTAAAACCTGATGATTGTGTCACAAAAGATGCAGTCATAAGAAATGATGTGGGGATTACATATGTATGACTACGCAGATAGATGAATATCATGACTTACTTCAGGGAAGAAGCCTAAAAACAGGGTCCATAAAGGTATATGTGCTTTATGGAGATATGGATACATAACTTATGACTTGATCCAAAAAAGGATGCCCAAATTAGAGGGGATTTTTGATTGTCTTTTATTCCTAAAAAGGAATCCCAAATCAAAAGAAATTAAGACTGGGGCTTAAATCAAAGGAGGATGCCCAAATTAAAGAACATGGGGCTTACTCATATGGAGGATTCCCATATTAAGGAACTTGTGGCTTACTCCTAATGAGGATTCCCATAATACGAAAAGTGGGGCTTACTCGTAAGGAGGATGCCCATATTAAGGAACATGGGGCATACTCATAAGGAGGATCCCCATATTAAGGAACTTGGTGCATACTCATAAGGAGGATGCCCATATTAAGGGGATTGGTAATCTGGGGATTACTCCTAAAAAGGAGGCCCAGGTTAAGATAATTTATGACTTGGGGTTACTCGTGTAAAGGAGGCCTAGGTTAAGAGAATTTATGACTGGGGATTACTCCTGAAAAGGAGGCCCAGGTTAGGAGAATTTGTGAATGGGGATTACTCCTGAACAAGAAGGCCCAGGTTAAGGGGAATTGATACTTGGTGCTTACTCCTAAGAAGGAGGACCAAATCAAAAGAACTTATCAAAATTTCTTTTAGATAAGCAGGACATCAATGGAACCATGCCACAAATGCCTTTGAAGAGTGTTATGAAGGCTATATCATTATTAGGAGAGATGAATTTGAGGAAAGGAAGTGAAATTGGGAGGAGGCGCTCAAGTCCTGGTATGGAGCGCATGTCCTGGTCATGCATGTATATGTGCGCGACATGATTTCACTTGGGCGACGAAGAACCTGTGAAGTGATACTTGGGAGAATTTGAATTGGAGCCCTTAGAATCATCTCTATAGGCTCTCAGATGGGTGGCGCGCATGTTTCCATGACAAGGAAAGGCGACATGCAAGTATCATCACTTCCCTTAATGTATGGACCCTTAACCATGCAAGTATTGATGAGTTCTAATACTTAAGAATTATTCTTCTACATTAGAGCTTCCATTCTAGGTAAATAATTACCTTAGGAGTGTTCGATAGACTTCAGACAGAGACTTGGGCGACCAGAGCTTCAATCCGAGTTTTGGATTTTTTCATCCTCAAAATGGGGGGCCCATAGGGGGTATATATAGGCCACCTGAGGACCTTGGATGAAAAAAGAATAGGGAATGCAAGTGACTTGCAGGACCCATATTTGGCATGCATGTATACTTGCACGACCGTAATGAAACATGCGCGAGCCATGCTTAATGGGTACCATGTTCATGCCTTTCTCAATTTTTGATGTTCTACAAAGGATGACTCTATTTGTGCTTAAGGTATTCCCCTTTTCCATTAGTTAGACTCTGAGATGGAATGGAGCGTCAACGGACTTGTATCCGGTGCTGAAATAATTTTAATCATTACTATAAAAAAACAACATCTCTTCCACCTTGATATGAATGAACACGTTTGTCAATATAGCCAACTCAATCCTTCTCATTTTGAAATTCATCAGTTATTATGGGAAATTATAGCATATACTTCTACATTTCATTTATATAAATAGTTTATCTAAATTTATTATAAATTTATATATGAAATAAAAAATTAATTTTCCTAATTTGAGAATCAAAAGATGATAACTATACACCTCAAACAACTTAATTTTCCATAATGGATAAGGAAAACTACGAATATTGGAGTTAGTTGTTGAAATTTAATGGATCCCATTTCACCCCACATTAGGATGCATATTAGAAATATTATAGTCATTAGGAAATAAATGAGGCAATTAAATAAAATTACAGTATTTGTAGATCCCCAAATTCACATAAATGATAATTCATTCGACACATTTCTAGAAATTTGGGGAATAATTTTTAGGATGAAGCTTTTGAAGAAGGATATTGAAATGATTTTACTATAACCTATTTCATATATTTTTTATTTTTTCAGTGTAATGATAAAAATAATTTATATGTAATATGATCTATTGCGTTTAGCCTATAAACCCAACCAATACATGTTTGAGTAATGATTATAAGGAATTCATTGGTATAATTAAGAAATGTGTGTAAATAAGAACCAAATTCCAAAAGATAAATGTTAATTATCATATAAAATTTGTAATTGGTATGTACCCATGACCAGTAATACCATGGATATCATTAATGTAATCTTTATGGGATGTAACAAGTTACCATTAACTATATTACTTCAAGATTAATTTTATCATTATGTAATGGAATTTGTATATAGGGAAATCTAGATTGATGATGAGATCCATCAGGGTCTATAGAATGTATGACATGTTCAATGAGATATTAATGAGAACATTAATAAGTCTTCCACTTATCAAGTGATAATTATAATTTGAGAAGCAAATCAATTCAATGGGATAAAGTATTTGGACCCATTATAGGTATAAATATTTATGTTCTACTACTGTTTCTAATCACGTGTCATTTTGATTAAAGATTCTTCTAGGAACTGTGGAATACACATGTTCATGATATTATGGAGAGTTCCTCTATAAAGAATTCATGGGAACCATATTTTTATATATTTTACAATATCAACCCCATTTATTACTACCATTCTGCACTAGGATTGGCTATTTGTGTGTTTCGACATTTTTAAATTCCCAAAACATAGCCAACATTGACACTTGACATCAAAATGTTGTGAAGATGAGGGACACCAAAGTCTAAAAGGATTCAAAATGAGATGGAAGAGCCTCAAGAATAGTGCCACCATATGAGATGCAACACATGTCATTAAGAAGGTAATAATAGTAAGTAAATCCATGAATGTTCTGGGATTATTTCTTATTCTCATCTATGATGATTTATTGCCTAAAAATAATGTAATGTCATGTTTCTTTAAAAATTGGATTACAGTCAGACATTGGATTTGCCTTTTGGGTGATTTTTTTAAATGTTTCAGTGATTGAAAATAAAACATCTGAATAAATGTTACATATTAATTTGAACAAATACCAATTAAAAATGACCAATCAACTACACCAATTGTTCTGAATATAAAAAATCTGATAAAAGTGACGATCTATGTATACATGTAAAGTGTTTAAATAGAATCACTAATAAGATGAATGTAAAATTATCAAAGTATATTTTCAATTATTGTGTAGATGTAATTATGTATAATACATTGTATGAAGAAAAATATCAATCCATGTTATCAATTGTAGATATATCAAATTACGTTAATATAAAATTTATTTACTAGATTATATAAATCATAAAATTCTACTAACCATACCATTATTTATATTTTTTATACATACATGATAATTTTTCCCGTATTATTCATAGAGATAAAGGATATAAGTTTACTCACTAAGTATTATAGGTTTATTTCATGTGAGGTGCTAGAGGGTCATGAGGTTTAGTAGATTACAGTGCATAGGTCACACCATTACAATAAAATTCTTCCACTTGATTATAATATAAAATACCTATAATGTGTCAACTTCTCTGGAATCAATGTTACATATTTTTCCTTTTTTTGTCATCACAAACTTTCTTAACTAACTATGATATAGAGAAATGAGACTCACACATTGTACTTTCTCGAGGGAGAGATGAACATCACCATAAAAGATGTGGTGGTTACTCTTGGTCTTCTTTTCTAGGGTGATACAGTTATAGGACCCCCACAAGGTGATTATCCTGAGATTGTGTAGTGATTTTTATACCTCGAAATTATGGGGGATGATATGGCTATATATTTTTGATTCTCTATCTACGATCCCATTTGTCATTTACTACCCATATTTTACCGCTAAAATTGATTATTAGACTATCATTCTTCATTCTGTTTCATATATATTGAAACTCATTGGAGGGATCATGTTCACTAATCACTCTAATATGTATTTGAACATGATATATCAAGGGATACTAGAGTACTTTGATTGGGATTTATGATAGATCTGTGAATCTTCGTTCTTTTTATACATGTTCAATGAATTATTCATGACATGCCAATCAAAATATAGTGATATAGGGGGATTCATCATCCACATTCAGATGTGTTCATAGGAGATCATCCCTCCCTAGATTTTATTCTTTCAACTCTAAATCTTTATAAGGATGTGTTGAGTGATTCTCAACAAGGAAGCTTGTAATATCACTATTTTTTTCAATATGAGAAATTATTATTAATTTCGTATTATTTATCACCTTCAATGTTTTATGTTACATGTGGAGTTAGGAACAACGGTTCTTTAGGACACAAAGATATAGTTTTCAACATATTTTATCATGTTGGAGGTTCTATTATGCACATATATAAGCATATACATTATTTTATTGACTAATAATCTTCACAATTTTATCATTTTTTGAAGTTTGTAAAAAACCACCCAATGTCATGTGACATTTGAAATTACATGGATATTATACTAGTCTATATTATACTATATTATTTCTTACTACACTACCGGGATTTATGATTCAATTGTTATAGTGCCTTTCATACACATTAATATAATTGACTGGAACTATCTTGATAGAGTCTTGTGATATTTTGTATTTTTAGCATATTCCATTTCCTCTGAAAAATCCAACAGTGCTTCATTCCCTAAAGATAATAGAAGTGTAGGATGTTGACTGGTGATGAATACATGTACAACATCTTACCATCTTGGATAAACATGATTCATTTCATATTTAGGGAATTCATATGATTTGATTCCATCAATCACTGTAGATCGAATATGATCCATGATATAGACAGAACTCTATGTTGTATCTTAAACCACAAGAATAAGGGATTCACGATATAGAATGTCAATAACATTACATTAATTTTTTTATTTTATTTTTTTTAATTCAATTATAATGACTTTACTACATAATTCACTTCATGTTTGATTTGGAGGAGTGTGAGTTATTTAGTTAGATAGTATACCATGCGACATCATAGGATATCAAGACATCATCTCATGTTATCCATGATAATATCATTGATTATACACCTAAGTGAGATGATGTTCTTACCTAGGTAGAGGAGGTTCCATCATTGGATCCTATGCCAACGGTTTCTAATGTTGACTAGCTATGACGATGATGATGTATACCACATCTAGTTGCACATGTGGGATCACCTGTACTACCAACAGAGGTGTCAAATTCAGTAGACTAGCCTTAGTCTATTGTAGATGTGAACCACTAGTAATGGGGTCTATTACTGTTGATAGCATCTCAAATGTTTTCAGTGTTTATAATTATTATTTATAATGGTATTAGTAAAAATTTATTATACAATTGATAATAATTAATGAAATTCATAATATGAATTCTTATTAATATATATATATTTATATAGAAAAACCAAAAGAAAAAAATAGAAATATATGGACATATATATCATTAATATGTCATATATTATTTATGTGTTTGGAAAAAATGCGTTTTGGACCATAATGAATTTTGAAAATATTTTCTGAAATGGTGTTAAAGGTAAAAGTTCATTTTTATCACATGAAAAATGAATAAATGTGTGAAAGGACATCATGTATTTCAGGATTATTTTTTAAAACGTAGTTGACCTAATGTATCTTTTTAGTTTTTTTAATAAAAAATTATAAAAATGTATCCATGAGTGAATTGAATATTGGTGTTCGAAACCCTTTGGAGTGGAGGTTTATGTGTTGATCATGGTGGAATCATTTCCTATTGGTGGTGAGACGGCTTGATGTTGGTGACATGGCATGATTGTGGTTTTTGTGTTGATCTTGGTGGTAGTATTGCTTGATTGGAATGACATGTTTGATCCCAATAGATAGTTAGAGTGGCCTTGGATCACCATTTTTATATGTGTATATTGTTATTCCTAGGTACATTTTCTTTCTTATTCTGATAATTAATGGGTTACGATGGTGGAGCTCTATTGGTGGTTCATGTGGTTTCTTATGGTAGTTTAGTGATGTTAGTCGATGGAATCATGGTGACAATGAGGAAACTTTTGGATTCATGGTTGTTTTATTTTGTATTAGTGTTTAACCTACTAGGCATGTCTTCGGGTTACCCACTTGAATATTTATGTGTTTTATGGTACTGTGATTTCCTATTGGGATTTTTCACTCTTAATGGATTATAGGATTTAGTTCATGTTTCCCATTTTTTCTATAAAAACTGTTTTTATAAAAATGAAATATGGTTTTTTAATATTATTAATGAATTGTCAAATCAGTATGCATATATTGATAATAATTAAAAATAAATAAATAGATATTTTTTTCTAAAAAACTACTCAACTTATATTATTAAATCAAATTTTGCGCATAGTATGTAAATATAAATATCCTATTTTCATACTAGTTAAACCTTCACTCAATTCTACAAGAATAAAATTCCCTTATGCAACATGAAGTATAACCAGATAACATGTTCTATTTATAAAAAATTATATATTTAAAAAACATTTAAATTAAATACCTTTAAAAAAATTCTTATAAACATGATAAAATAACATATAATCAAATTCATCATCAACTATTAAAACATGTCTACAATAATAAATTTACCTCATATATTTTTATCCATCTAATTATTTATCATACATTGTATTTTATTGTTATATTCTCTTTACCATTACACTAAAAGTATATGAATTTATTTCTAAAATGTATTCATTTCTACACATTTAATTCAAATAAATATATTCACTACTAATTAATTATTTTTAAATAAAATGAATATTTATTAGTGAATTGTTTAAATAGTATAATATTTTTTTTAAATGATTTTATATTATTCAAAATTAATATATAATAAAACCAAAAAAATAACTATATATATTCTAACACTCGTATATGCCTTTCAATTGTGGACGAGACCCAAAAAAACTCTATCCCATCCAATGTCAAAAAAA
This sequence comes from Viscum album, assembly GCA_963277665.1. NCBI lineage: Eukaryota > Viridiplantae > Streptophyta > Magnoliopsida > Santalales > Viscaceae > Viscum > Viscum album. The sequence continues at coordinate 231,539,287 of OY728143.1, forward strand.
TGTTATAGTTTAACTCCCATGTTCCAAACTACATATATATCCATATACATTTATAGACCATCAAAAAAAATTTTCCTGATTTTATAATAATTTATAACATCCTTTCATAAGCTCAAGTGTATGATATAAAAGGATAAATTCTACAGGACCATTGGATCATCACATATTTTATAGTTGTTGGAGATTAGAAGTAGTGTATCTAAATGATCATAGGTAATTATTTTTTCACTAAACAATATATACCCCCAATGAAGTAAATAATAATTTAAAATTTTGATAAATAAGAATAAAAAAATTTCAATTGAATTAAAAAAAATAAATGTTGTGAATAACACAATGAGTCACCCATGTACTAATAAGGAAAATTCATAAAATATTATATTCAATAAACCAACATCAAGGAAAAAAATCTTTGGTCGACCACTATACATAGTGTGATGTAGTACAAGGAAATGAGTTCAACACTATCCCCATGTCTTCACTACATATAAGTCAATTAACTTTCCATGATTCCACTATAGTATATGTGTATCAGCATGTTATGAAAATCATTAAAGGTGCTAAAGTGCAATTAAATGGTGTGAGATTAAATGAATAAGTTGGATTCCACCAAATGATCTAAACAAACCACTAATATGTAATAATGTTATCATTTTATCTTATAGTTATGATATATGATGATCTATAATATTTCACTTAATAAATCTTGTTATAACAATAGATAAGATAATTAACATTCATATATTTAACCCACCGAAGGTGAGGAAACTAGTATAAAATCAATTTCAATCTCTTTATGCTTAGTATTCACTATATGACTTGATCTTAAATGATTTATTTTATTCTCATAATATTAATATAATTCATAACACATGTAGATGTTACCTACTATTACTTCATGGTAATTTAAAAAACAATAGAATATGTCATTCTCTTTAGAAAAGGCACTACGAGTCATTATAAATGAATGAAATTTCAATCATGTTAAAATTTATCATTATTAAATTATAATTTGTTACCCAATTTAGATCCCATTTTAGTTGCAATTAGTAATAGCGGTATGGTGTGAATCAGTGATCCCTTCTATTTTTATGATCTTCTCTATTTTAATTTATTCTCTATGAATAATTAAATTCTTATCTAGTATCTTATGTCTCATATACCATATTGAGTGATGTAGAATATAAATAGTATAACACAACATACTTACAAGGATTAGTATTGAAATCCTACTATATGATATATTTTGTTTGAGTTTTGTGGCTTGGTTTCTCCATTACAAACAATTTAGTACAAGTATAAGCTATCTCACAAAAATCATGGCGTCGAATCCCCTAAACATTCTAGACTATATGGATCATAATGTTCTTCATATGATGGAATATTTATACCAAGCCTCACTAGTTTAATCTCTCTAAAAAAAATTTCTCTATCTGCTGACGAGGTCGTTATACTACCACTAGTCAACAATAAAATGGGTCCTCTCAAAGTCCTCCTTTGAAAATGTCTTTGACTCTTCTATTATGATGGTGAACTAAGTAAGAGTTTTTGTCCAAGAAACAACTATTTGTACTTTGATTATATTAAAATTTAATATAGTTAAATATTAAACATCTTATTTCATATTTTTCATTATTCTGCATGACTATATGTAATAATTTCCTGGAGTATTTTTCATATAGATAAGGTCATAACTGTTCCCCACTATGATGAGAACCTTGATGTGTTATGAAAATATTCATAAATATAGTTCTACATTTGGATGACATACTATAATGGGACACATAGTATATAGACCGTTAGGTGTGAGTACTCGTAAGAAGATGAGACTTCATCTCATAAATTTAATACTTCGTAATCTCCAGGATGAGAAATAATGAGAACAAACCTACAAGTAGGAATACCACATGTTTTGGTGTCATCAGATATTCCTATCTGTGAGAATATGTATTGATCTTTATACTTTAATATTATCATTAATATTTCACAACTAGAGAGAAGTAGGGTAGGATGAATGTGTCATGAGTGGAATGTTATTAATGGATAATTTGAGGAAGGTTTTTTCTCTTATACTTATGGAAGTTGATATCTCAGCCCTTTGATTGAAATAGAATCATCATCCGAAATTCCATGGCCATGGTGTAATGATGAGTTTATTTCAGGTAGTGAAAGAATGACATATCAATAAAAAAGGTTTATGACACTATGATTAAACATGCTTAATGAGATATTGAGACAAAGTGATTATATTACATAGTGATCATTCATATATGGATGTTAATGTTGTGACTTTAAGTTCTTTATCTTGGGTTCCTTGACCAATTTCTAGACAACACTCTTGGACTTTAGGAAATCCTGCCTAATGTCAACGAGAAAGAATCCTAGATGGTTACACACTAAGTGTTTCTAGAGGTCTCAGTTAAATTATATTTGAATTTAATTAAAAAATATTTTTTACAAGACAGCGGAATAATTTTAGTCATGTGAAAATTATTTCATAAATAAAATAAATATTAATTCACTGAATTGTGGGTAAAATATATTTTTCAATTTTATTGAACATTTAATAAATATGTATATACTAGTTTTTAAATAAAATATATATTTAAGAGAATAAATTATTTATTTATTTATTCAGGTGTTCAATATATGGAAGTGAAGTTCGAGCAGACCAAGGATGGTCCAGTATTAAAAAAGTTATTTAAATAAGGTATTTAATTATCTAACTAATTGACACACATTAAAATAATAATAATGTTACAATTATTTTGTGATGAAAAATTTTATTTATAATTGTTTTTTATGAAAGTTGGAACGCCATAAATAATGACACGATATTATTATTAAAACCATGGGTTTTCTATAAGGTTATGAATTTATTTAATTATTGTCTTGCATCTAAATATTGCAATTGAAGCCCCTTGATGATATATAGAAACGTACGCCTATTGTTCCATGTACCAAACTGTACGACCAGATAATTGAGAAAGTTTTAGCTATACAATTTCTCTCTTGAATCCTCTTCCCTCTCCTCTCAGTAATGAGAGACATTCTTCAAAGCTGAAGAACAAGTGATCAAGAACGACTGACACAAGACAATCTCTTCACCACACTATAACCTATACAATGAGAGTTTTTTATCAGATTCCATCAAAGAATGTTTGGATCACCAATAAGTGGATTGTAGTTTTGATCCTCGAAAGCACCAGGAGATAATCTAGATGGTTCATTCTGAACAATCAACATCATCAATGAATATAATTCCAAAGATCCATGTATTATTTTCTTTATGAAATTTATTAAATTAATTATAAAAATTATGTGAAAGATCCTCTATAAATTTTTTGGGTCTCTTTATTATTTATATAAATATTTGATTCTATTCTGTGGAGACTAGAATTTATCTTCATAATGATCAGAAAGTTTTCCTTGATTACGGTGAAAATTAAACTTGGGTGCTGCACCAACCACACTTCTACTGGGCCCAGAACCTTAAAGTGGAATTAGAGGGGTTACATCATAGTTTGAAATTATTTAAATATTTCGTTGATGATTTACACAGTTAATAATTTTATTGTTTCAATTTAGGTTAATCGTTATAAAAATCAGAATCACTAGATCGATTCCTCTTCTTTCATTTCTCATTCACATTACAGAAATGATATTTTATATTTATTTTGATTAAAATAAAACAGAGGATCTCATCTAGATAGCTTGATCGATTCCTCTTCTTTCAAGGTTCTATGCACCAGGTCTGTTCTTCCATACCAATCCATGTCATTAGAGTTATTCTATGTCTTAATGGCTCTGTGTGTTGACCAGGAACAGGCGGAATGTGGTTTCCGGGTTACACGATGTGTGGCCCACTGGACACAGTGGATAGTTCCATCCGTTTAGGGTTGGACCGTGTATCCAATACATGGATTTCTCAGATGGATACTGTGTAATGTGTATACTACACAGCGTGTGGCCCACTGGACACACCGTTTACTTCGATGTTTTCTGAAGTACACTCACATGTTGTATCCCCAGGCGTGTACTTCAGATGGATGGTGAACAATAGTACATGCCATGTAGTTGCAACTACACACTGTGTACTAATCCAAATTATTAATATTTATTAAAATTTATTATTATATTATAAAAACCCTTGAGACACATGTCGTGGTGTGGGTGATCGCACCACGATTCATTGTTCCATTTTCACCTTTACACAACTATGTTAAACTAGTTTTCTCTTGAAAATTATAAAAATAATAATAAATTTCACTTCAGGATGGAATCCATTATTTTTTTTATAACTATTAATAAGAGAAATTTTACTTTTTTAGATAATTGCATTTAAGGTTGAGGTGATTTGGAGGGACCAAGATGAAGTCTATGAAAAATGGGACTAACTGCGGACGATTCCAACACATTAGTTTTCTAAACTAAATAATTATACATAAAACTACGTAAAAATGATCTGAAACTTTGTGTAAAGGTCCAAAATTCATTGGGATACATTTCATATTAAGGAACTAAAGCCTCATTCGGCCATCTGGTGGCCCAACCGACCTGATCAGTCCAACACACCGAATCTGCCCGAAGTCAAAAGTGGTGTGCTGTGATCTGTCCATATCTCATGATATAGTTTCCCATATGGTTCCAAAAATTCATTTGACATATTAAAGAGTTTGGTATACATGTTTCTAGTTTTTTTTTCAAAGCACTGTTTTACTTTCAAGTGGTTGAAAACCGTGGGCCATGTGGTTTTACACAATATGTGTGCCCAAAACCACCTTCCACTTTGCCTATAAAATGGAAGCTTGGGATTATCATTTTCATGTTTGGAAAAGGAGTGAAGTGAAGACAATTTTGAATTATAGAGAATTCTTATCCACATTTTTTATGTTTTATAGGCCCCAATCCTCATAAGGTTATCAATAATGAAAACAGAGTTTCTCTCGAGCTTCCCCCTCCTCACGATGTGGAGCTAAAATCGGGTGTTCATTGTGAGGAATCTACACACGTGTCAAGGGAGTTAGAATTCATATATTAAATACTAGATTTAATAAATTGTGGTTTTATACATTTCATTATATTTAAATTACATGATTTCATATTTTAATGCTTGTTTTCATACATGTGAATGTTATTCTCTTAGTTTCTAACCGATTGGTGTGAGGTTTTGAGTGCGTGACCAGGGTTGTTCTGATTGGACAAAAAAAGAATAATTTTCATAAAAAACTTATTGATATTTATATTTTATTTGGATGATTTTATTCCATGAATAATCACTATACCTTGACAGTAATATTTTTACATCAAGGATTGGTTCTTTATGCATTGAAATAAAATCATAAGAATTAATCAGGATTCAAATTAATTTCAACCAAATAATTAATCCAAACATAAAATAATCTCTATGAAAAAGAAACCTGAAATGGTTTTATTGAAATAAAAACGAACCCTTTGTCTCATATTTTTCAAAATCCACTTGGTTTGTCAACTATTAAACTCTTTATGTTATGTTATTTTCTTAAAACTATTTTCAAAATCCCCCTTCTTTTAGTAATATTTATTAAAAATACACATTATAAGAAACCTATTCTCCTTGAGAGATAAACTAGGGTATTCCCTTGAGTATAAATAAACCTTAAAATCATAATCAATTTGTTGTGTTAGGATAACACATTCAAATTTTGGGGTCACTGCCGGGGAGCACTTTGGTTTTAGTGCATGTTTTTTATAATATTATTGTAAATTTTGTGAATATTTTTTTTTTTATCATATTAAATTTCCTTTAATTATGTATTCTAATTTATTTATTTTGTTGTTTTTGTGTGTGACACATTCAACTCTGGCTTACTTACCACCTTTCAAACTTGAGATGGAGAGGATCCTACATCAGGGACATAAATAGGAAAAAGATAACCCTTCGAAGGAGGACACACCAAACTTCGACAATATTATTGATTCTTCCTATATTTCATCTAGAACCAATATATAAACTAAAAAAAACATGAATAATTTGGATGAAAAAAATAAAACATTAAAAGAACTATCCTCACCTGAAGTTGATATCCTACCCACCTCTATTCAAATGCAAGGCGAGGCACCCAATTTTGAAATAAAATGCAGTTTAATTCATTTATTACAACGATTTCATGGGATTGTGGGAGAAGATCCACATAGGCACATAAAATAATTCCCTGATATGTGTTATACATTAAAACATGCTAACGTGGATGAAGAATAAGTAAATCTAGGGGTATTCCCTTTATCATTAGAAGATACGACAAAAAATTTCCTTTACTATGTTTATTCAAAAATTAGAGGTGGGAGATCATGAAACATCGTTTTATTGAAAAATATTTCCCAGCCTCTCGAACTGAAACTATATGGAATGAAATTTGTGGTATAAGGTAGTCACAAAGGAAAAATTACAGGAATATTGTGAACTTATTTAAAAGGTTATGTTCAAGATTCCCACACCACAAAAAAATGGTAAAATTTTAATTAAATATTTTTATGAAGGTTTAATTCCTATTGATAGAACCATGATTGATGCTGATGAAAGTAGTGCGCTAGTTGATACGATCTCAATTACTACAAGAACCCTAATTGAGAACATGGCAAAAAACACTCAGCAATTTAGTGCATGGTCCTGTGTACCCATTTGAGGTTTCCATGAGATGCAAAGTACAGAATTCAAGAAGAAGGTGGAAAATAATTTCAATGAGGTAAGTACCCTTCTTTGAAAACTTTCTCTTTCCCAAGGGAAATCCAAATCTTCTCCTCCCATCCATTATGGTATATGTTTTTTTGACACCCACTACTCTGACCAATGCCCCAATTGAGAGAAACATCTATGATTTGTGAGGCAATATTTCCACGCCACCCCTATAACCGACCCTTTAGGCAAGAACCTTACTTTCCATCCATCCCTAGGTGGATAGAAAACCAAGACTATAGGAAATGGGGTATTCAAACAAACCTAAAAAACAATGGAACAAGCCAGGGATGTTTTTTCATCCACCACCACCCATACATCCTCAACCAGTACATGGCTTTTCCAACAAACCACTCCAAAACCCGAGCCTAACCTAGAAGATATGATGAAACAAATGGCTACAAAAAATCTCCAATTCCAAAAAACCATTCCAGACCTAAAAATCCAATTAGGCCAACATGCCAACTCGGTGGGGGAAATCCAAAGCCATTGGGTCGGGTAAACTACCATCCCATCTACTAGTTAACCCTAGGGATAAAGAAATTTCACTTTCATCACCCTTAGGAGAGGATCTCATCTTAAAATCCAAATAACCCCACCAATCACTACTATAAAATAGCCTATATCAGTGCTCAAAATGGGTTTTAACAGTGCTAAAAAAGTGATGTAAAGCTCATCGTTAATAGGTGGGGCTCCCTTTTATCATCACTCTGAAAAGCGCTGATAAATGCCCATTTTATACGCGCTAAAGAAAGCACCTATAAAAGACCCCTTTATTATGGATTTTTTAGTGCTCATAAAAGGAACCTTTATCAGTGCTTTTAAAAAGCACAGATAAAAGTCAAAAAAAATTAAAAAACTTAATAAAAAAAATTAAATAATGTGGGGGGAGCTTTTAACAGTGCATGACCCTCCTATCAAGGGTAGGAGGTCTCCCGTGTGCTGCCCTTCCCACGAAACCTCACAGGTGCTCAACCCTTTGCTCCCCCCAGAACATGAACCCACAACCTCCCACTTTCGTTGCTGCACATTTACCACTATGCTATTTCGTTTTTTCCACTATTTAATGATATATCTATTTATTTATATATATAGCGTTATATTTATTCATATATAGATATAGTTTCATATTAATATTAATATATTTTTTCATATATTAGGATATATATATTTTTTCGTATATTAATATATATTTATTTTTATTTTTTTATATAAGTATTTTTAGTTTTTTTTTATCCGTATATTTATTTGTATATTAATATATACTTATAAGATTAGTTTTAAATACATTTATGAAATATGTTTTTTATGTGTGATTATATTTAAATAAATAAATAGATACATACATATATATAACACACATACACACAGACACACAGACACATATATATTTATGAATAAATAACTATATATGTGTATTTAAAAAGCCATAGAATGTAAAAACGTTCATAACATATAATCCAGAAGCTCGTTTCAAGTCCATAACAAGTCAAATCGAAGAAAATGAAATTATATTCGATATGATATGTGGTACATGGCTAACAGACATCTAAATCCAAAGTTATACCTGTTTGAAAGTTAAAAAAACGGTGTATCCAGACTGAGAAATCAGTTTTGGAGGCCTTATTGGCCTTTTTTGGCCTCAAAACAAGTGGCAGAAGGTTTTCTTCAATAACTAGCGCATAGTGCATATCACATGCTTCAATTTGATATGTTGTAGAGCTCAAAGGGACACCCAGATCAAAATTTATGGTCTTCTAAAGTTTGAGTTACATTTTCAACTTATTTTAGATATATTATTAATTGTTTTGATTTTTTTTTCTTACAATGGTTATTAAATGATTTTTAATCGATAGTAATTAGAAAATTATTAATTAATAATATTTCTTTAAATATTTAGAATCCATTTTCACTAAATTTTTTATATAATAAATTTAGTAGTCCATTTATAAGTATCTAAAACATATTTAAAAAATATATATTATATTTATATCAATATAAATATACTAATATAACATTAATTTATTTTAACTGATTTTTTAGAAACATAAAATTTATCACTGGTAGGAAAGAGTGCTGATAAATCTCCCCTTTATCAGTGATCCTAAAAAAAGCGCTGATAAAGGGGGCCTTTTTCAGAACTTTTTTTGCGCTGAAAAAAGTGCCACATTATCAGCACTTTTTTTAGCACTGATAAAGGACCCCTTTTCAGCGATTTTTTAGTGTTGATAAAAGGGTAGTGCTTCTCTTTCCCATTTTTGTAGAAGGGAATATATTCATACCATCCTAAGGAAACCCCAATCCCAACCACTATAAATGCACTAAATGAGGTAGGACCTTGTCATGAGAGAATCCATTCCAAAGAAAATAGTGTTTCTTCTGATGAGTCACCTTGACCATCCATTCCTCTTCCATTTCCTCATAGGGCCAACCAAACAAGAAAACAAAAATAAACAGAACATGATAAGAAACTGATGTACTACACACACCTCTTGTGTGTTAGAGCCTGTTCTTATGAGGATGCAAAATTTATTTTTTCCAACTGATTTTTATTTGTTTAAAATGGAAGATGATAGGATGAATGGACATGCCCCGGTTATATTGGGGTTAACATGATTGAAAACCACCAAAACCATAATTAATTTTCATAATGGTACATTATCTATGGAATTTGGGGGTGGCATAGTCCATTCCAAATTCCTTGATTCCATGAACCTCCCCTCAGAAGAACATTCCTCTCTCTCTATAATTTTAATTGATGAACTCCCTTCCTATGAAAACACTTCATTTTATTTCCCCAAATCCCCTTTCTGATTTTTCATCCTTGAGTTAATTTCATGTTAAGGCATAATTCATTGAATATTATAGGGTTCTAGAAAAGTGTAATGCATGTTTATTAATTAATAATTTCTTGAACACTGAGGATCCATTGACCATCAATGATATAGATAAGCTTGTAAAAGCTCATTCCTCATTTTAGGATGATACCATTGAGCAGTTAGATGAGAATAAAAAACTCTCACTTTCACACACACTCCCATCAATCCAAAATCTACCTGAATTATAACTAAAAAACTCCCTCATGATTTAAAATAATCATATCTTGAGAATGGAACAAGTTTCCTATCATCATTCCTAGTTCACTCTTTCCTGAGCATGAATTGTGACTGCTTGAACTTTTGAGGGAGTACAATCAATCTGTGGGATGGACACATGTATAAATTCATGGTATTTTACCATCAATTTTTACAAATTTTATATTTTTAAATTATCAGGTAAAGCCAGTGAGGTTTTCACAACATTGACTGAACCCATACCTCCTAGATGTTGTAAAAAACGAGGTAACAAAATTATTTTCTACTAGTATCGTTTACCCCATATCTGATAGCGAATAAGTCAGTCCAATATAAGTGGTTCCTAAAAAACTGGATTTACTGTAATAAAAATGGAAAACAATGAATTGGTTCCAACTCGTGTGTAGAATAGATTGTGTGTTTGTATAGACTGTCGTTGAATAAATCAACACACAATGAAGGACCATTTCCCATTTCTACTCATTGACCAAATTCATGAGAGTATAGAATTGAAATCCCATTACTATTTTCTTGATAGATATTCTAGGTATTTTCAAATCCATATTTCCCCCAAGGACCAGGAAAAGAAAACCTTCACTTTACCCATTGGCACATTTGTATACAGGAGGATTCCATTTGGTATGCGCAATGCTCCAACTACTTCCTAATAATGCATGGTTAGTATTTTTTTCAGATTACTTGGAGAATTGCATGGAAGTATTAATGGATGATTTAACTATTTACGGATCATCTTTTGCTGAATGTTTGAGTAGTATTGGTTCAGTCCTACATCACTGTATTGAAAATAATCTCATATTTAATAATGAGAAATGCCATTTCATGATGCGAAAAGGTATAATTTTAGGATATTTCATTTTTGGGTATGGTATTAAAGTATATAAATCAAAATTGGATGTCATTTCTTCCCTAGAATTCTCCAAAAATGTTTGGGATGTTCAGTATTCCCTAGGTCATGGTGGATTTTACCATCTTTTCATTTTGGACTTTAGTAAGATTTCACTTCCACTCTTCCGATTACTCAAAGAAGAAAACGAAATTGTTTTCGATAAAGAATACGAGGAAGCTTTTAATAGGTTAAAATGGATTCTCACTTCACCCTAGGTTATCCAACCACCTCAGTGGGATTACCTATTTGAGATCATCTCTGATCCATCTAACTATGCAGTTGGGGAAGTCTTATAAAAAATGGTCGAGTGAACTCCACATGTCATGGCTTATGCCTCACGTACTTTGCACCATGCCCAAGAAAACTACAAAAAAACAGAAAAATAATTTATTTACATTGTGTTTGCATTAGATAGATTCAGGTCGTATCATTTAGGGTCTAAAGTTATTGTGTTCTCAGACCATGAAACCCTCCAGTATCTCCTTTAGAAACTAGAAGCCAACCCACATCTCATTCACTTGATGCTCCTCCATTAAGAATTAAATTTAGAAATTAGGGATTAAAGAGGAGTAGATAATGTAGTGGATGAATATATAAGTAGGATTCACCCATACTCAAACATTGAATCATCCCCCTATATTTCTATAATTGGCATGTTTCCTGATGATGAATTGTACCGAGTGGAAGATGTTATTCCTTAGTATGCTGAAATTTAAATTATTTGGCAGCATCTTGCATTCTCTCTGATTTCAACAAAATACAAGCTAACCATATAAAACAAGAGTCTTTTTGGTACATTTGGGATGACCCCTACATTTGGCACACCTATAGTGATCAATTCCTCAGGCTTTGTGTTCCTGATAGCGAGTTTCTGTCTGTCCTTAGGTTTTTTCACTCTTACTTGTGGGGGCCACTTTGGCCCCCAACGGACTACTCGCAAGATCCTCAATTCTGTTCTCTTTTGGCCCACATTATTTTGGGATACCCATGACTTCAGTAAATCTGGTCCACATAATTAAAAAAGGGGAATGTATCTAAAATAAATGAAATGACACAAAGACCCTTTCTCTTCCATGACATTTTCTATGTTCGGGGGATTGACTTTTGGGGACCATTCCCCAATTCATTTGGTAACCTGTACATTCATTTGGTAGTGTATTATGTTTCAAAATTGGTAAACTCATGAACTACATGGATTGATGATGCTACAAACGTTTTTTAATTTTGTAGAAACCAAATTTTCTAGTGTTTTGGATTACCTAGGTTCATCATCAGTGACCCAGGTTCTCATTTCTATAACCAAACAAAGAAATCTCTTTTTCGTCAGTATGGGGTTGGGCATATAATGTTTATTACATATCACCCATAGACCAATGGTCAAGATAAAGTGTCAAATAGGGAGTAAAAACTGACTCTTGAAAAAATGGTTCAACCTTATAGAAAATATTGGAGTCATATACTTGATGATTGATTATGGGCTCACTGTACTTCATTCAAAAATCCGATTGGCATGTCACCATATCTGCTAGTGTTTGGAAAGTGTTGTCACCTCTTTTTCAAGATTGAGCACCGAGCCTACTAGGGCATTAAACAATGAAATTATAATCTTACTGGTGTAGGTTCTCAAAGGAAGTTGTAGATTTAGAAGACATAGGATATGAGAAGAGATGCATATGAGAACTCAAATATTTATAAGGTGAAAACCAAGGATACCCACGACCTTCTAATCCTTCATCGTCAGTTCCAAATTGGGCATAAGGTACTCCTATATAATGTAAGGATAAAGTTACATCTATCTAATATTTTTTTCTACTGGTTTGAACCATACACTGTTACTAATGTCTATCCATTTGGTGTTGTCTAGGTTCAAATTGATGAAGCAATGTAAACCTTCACTATCAAGGGGCAGCGGCTATAACACTTCCATGAATCCATTCTGAAGTCCTTGATGGAGGAAATCCATGTTCAAGAACCAATCTATGAATGAAAATCACGAGTTTTTATCCTTCCTTACCACATTCTCTTTTATTACAGTGAGGAAACTTTACACTTTAGGTGTGGGGGATGGGTATATTCCTAGGTTAGTCAGTAATTTTCACCATCTTTATTGTTTTTCACTTTTTAGATTGCTGAATTGTATTTTTACTTTCCCCCTTTCCCTCTCACTCACCTTTGTTACTGAATATTGTTATTTATTCCCACTTTATCAAGAAAATTATGTATGTTTAATCATGGTATTTATTGAAAATGCATCTGGAATTTCTGAATTTCATGTTCTTTTAGCATTCAAATTGTTTTTTGATAAAATATGCATTTTATCAAGAATTCAATTTTTCGGTGTGACTTTCTGTTGAAATTTATTTCTTTTTCGATGATATAAATGGTTGTATAATTTTGAAACATTTGAGAAGAATAGTGCACTTTTTGTGAATAGTTTAAGGGAAATTTGTATCACTTAATTTCTCCACCCATGTTTTCACCCAACCATGAATTGTTAAAATTTCTTCTTAATAAAAGGTAAATATAAGTTGGTTTGAATTTTCTCTACCTTCCAAAATAATTTTTTCATACGTTTGTTCCTTATTAGTTCTATTTCACTACTATAATAGATTGACCTATGCACGTGTACCTATTATCCAACTGTTGTACGCCCTCATAAAAAAAGGTTGTATATTTGGCAGTTCAAAAACCACATTTCCACTACGCTTGATCTTATTATTACAATCATGATTAGTGTCGTGAGGAGATCAAACATGGGTTGAGTGAAAAGTGTGAGATTTGTTCCAACTGAAACTTTTGAAAAAAATTAATAAATGATGAGGGTGATGAAATGTTAAACATATGGGGGATATATAGGTTAGGAGCTTATGGTTTTACTTCTAGTAATGATTATGTGAGTGGTTGTTGGAATTAAATTGCAATGTATATAGGGTAGGATCCGGTAAAAGGATAATATAAATAGATAATTTTTAAAATAACTAAGATTTACATGGTAGAAAGTTTAATGAATAGCATGAAATGGTTATCACACTACATGTAAATAATTAGTGAAATGTTTATATTTTGAACTAGTTTCACAAATTTTTATCATGTCACTCCATGAATTTCATGTTGATAAAAGTTTTATGAAATATTATTGTTTGATCACTGAGAATAACTCCTCGGTGTGATTTTTTTTGATCAAATTTGTATCAGGAATTAAATTTTCATTGAATGTTAAATCTTTATGAAGTTGGAAATATCGATATTTATAATTTTGGTAAATATGAATTTTCCCAGGAGTGAAAATGTTTAGGTGTGGGTGTTTTATCTCACCACGATTCACTGTTTCATTTTAACCCTTACACCACTATGTTAAACTAGTTATGTATTGGTATATATAAAAATAAGAAACAGTTTAAATTAATTTTTGATTCCATTATTTTGTGTTTATCATTGTTAAAAATGGATAATGTTACTTGTTTTGATAATTGCATTGATGGTGGAGGTGATTCCAAGGGCCCAAAATGAAGTCCATGAAAAACAGACCAAGCTGCCCAGGATCCAAGCACACCAGTTCACAAAACCACATACTTCCCCTTAACTGTTTTTCAAAATGGGATGAACTTTTGTGGACTGGTCCAAAATTAATTAGGATACATTTTATATGAATTAACCTAATATTAATTTGGCCATATATTGGCCCAACCTACCTGATGTATCCAGCACACTGAATCTGTATGGAGTAAAAAGTGGTGTGATGTGACCTGTCCATATTTCAGGATATAGTTGTCCAAATGGTGCCAAACAACTGGCGGAGACATTCAATAAATTTGGGAACATGTTTTTAGTTTTTTCCACAGTGATATTAGTCTATCAAGTGGTCAAAAACCATGGTCCAAGTGGTTTTACACAATTTGTGTGCCCAAAACCACATTCCACTTTGCCTATAAAATGGAAGCGTGGGATCCTCCTTTGTAATTTCGGCCAAGGAGTGATGTGATGAACATTTGGGTTTCTAGAGGAGTCCTCTCCTCATCCTGTATGTTCTATAGGCCCCTATCCTCATAGGGGGATAAAAAATGATGAATGAGTACCACCCAAGCTTCCTACTCCTCCTGATGTTGAGCTAAATAGTGGGCGTTTGTTGTGAGGGAGCTACACACGTGTCAAGGGAGTTAAAATGAATATATTGGATAATGGGTTGGATTAATTCTAATTTTTAAGCATTTTACATCATTTAAATTAATTTATTTCATATTATAATTTTTTTTTGATACAAGTGAATGTTATGATATTATTTTCTAACTGATAAGTTTGAGGTTATGATTTCGTGACTTTCATTGTTTTGATTGGATAGAACACGAATCATTTTCATACCCACCTTCTAGAGATTTCAATCCAATTTGCATGTTATTATTTCATGCATAAGCTCTGGACCCCGAAAATATGATTGTTATGTCATGGTTTTTTTAAGCATTGAAATAATATATTAGAAATTGATGGGGATTCCAATTAATTTCAACCAAATAATTAATCCAAACATAAATTAATCTCTATAAAAAATGAACTTGATATGTTTTAGTGAAATAAAAAATGATCCCATTGTCTCATATTTTTCAAAATCCACTTGTTTTTTCAACTACTGAACTCTTTATGTTATGTTATTTATCTTAAAAATGTTTTCAAAATCACACACTCTTTTAGTAATCTTTATTAAAAATACACACTATAAGCGACCACCGATCATTGAGAGATGACCTAAGGTCTGCCCTGAACTTTAAAGAAACCTTAAAATCATAATCAATTTGAAGTGTCATGACAATTCATTCAGTGGTCGTAAATATGAGTCACAATATGTGATATGTGTTTTATATATATGTATTTTATTTGACATTTTCATAATGTTCATTTATACTTATTGGGTAGTTATGAATAGAAATTTACTAGGATGTATCCAAGGTACAAGTTACATACAAAGATAATTTTAAATGAATTTATTTGTTTAAAATTATAATGGATGAGAATATCAAGGAAATAAAGAAAAGAGTTTAAGATAAAAGGATTAATTAATTAGAGATGATAAATAATTGACTCGGGCATGATTTATCATAAACAAGAATGATTAATGAATGGAATGATAGTTTTATTTATGAATAAATATCATTGCATGTATGGATGATCATGATCTAGACCAATAAATTTTTATATGGAGGGTTTATTTTAATTAATTAAATTAAATTAATTTTTTTGGCTTGTGAGGCTTCTCCACATTAATAGGTAGGGCCTATGTGACCACACATTGTATTATGTAAAACCCAATTTTACGCCTCACATGTGTGTGAGTTTAAATTTATATGTAATGTATTTAACTCCTATGCTATTTGAGGTGGTTCAAGATAGAGACGACCTAAAACCAATCCCAGGAGATATAGAGGTTTACAATTAAAAAGCTGTAAACATGAACCTAAAACGCTACAGGTTTTTCTCTGCTAGGTCAGGGTTAGTTTATCAACTTCTAGAAAACCTAACCGTTATAAAATCTAATGATATTTCTATTTTCGTTATTTTTTTATGTTGTATGTTTTATCATTTGGATTTGTTTTCACAATCACATAATTAATGAATTAAACAAGCATGTAAGATGGAACTAAAATAATACAAGGTTATGTGTAAATATTATCAAAAAATTGTAAATCAATTCAGTAATATTAAAATAATATTAAAAATTACGCGACAGTGATAATAATAATTTCCTGTATTAGATATAATAATCCCCTAAACAAAATATTAAGTCAGACCAAGCCTTCTATTGCTTGATTAAGGTAAAAATCAATAAAACTATGTGTTTGACCAACCATTGTATTGACACAAACTTTTATACAGGAAGACCTTATAAAAGGTTTTGGGTTGACTTAACTAAATTACATAATGAAGGGTATCCCTTTCTAGACTTGGTGTAATATTGGAGGCAAGAGTTGAGGAAATTGAAAGTCTGGATTTTAAGACGTGGCAGTCCACTCAACAGATCAAGGACATGCAATCCCACAGTTGGCTGAGACCTGCCTACCTAAATACCTTCAAATAACATGACCAACCCTTGATGGGGTTATACATAGGGGAATATGTATAATTTCCACTATAATGTCATGGAAACTAGACATTCCGAGTTAAATGGTGATGACCATTGGGACTTGATAAAACAGTGATAAAATTAATTTATTATTTATCATAAAATGTAATCAAGAAAGTAATAATTATCTTCTATTTTAATTGTATAATAAAATGAAAAACTCTTCAATGAAACTATCCCTGTGATCAATTCTGGATAAAGACAACATCCTCACTATTAGTAACTTCTGGGAGTGGTTTAAACGCCTTCAGGCAATTCTATACCATGAATGGGAGTCCTACATGTTGGAGTCAGCATTACCTGATCTTCCTATTCAAGAGGTGAGTGACGAAGTGTTCTTGGACTATGAGAAATATATTAATGATGCAGTCTACATTAAACTCTTTATGATATCATCAATTTTCTAGTGAGCTCATGATGTCTCATGAAAACATGGATGCCTATAGCATGCTCAAATACCACTATGGTCGTTACTAGGAGATAGAAAAACAAGAATAGTTTGAGATCTCCATGGAAATTTTTAGAGTAAGACTGGAGAGGGTACCCTAGATTGGCCTCACGTAGTCATGATCATTGGATACATTGAGCGCTTATAGTTTATAGGGTTTAATCTCACCAAATAACTGGGTACCACTATCATTCTTGCTTCACTCCCTCAATGCTTCTCCAGCTTTGTAGTTAATTTCAATATGAAAAACATTGAAAAGTCTCTATATGGTCTTTTTATCCTCATTCTCCATGTGGAAAATGATATAAAGCACAAAAATACCTCTTTCCTAATGGTGAATAAGAGGAATGAGAAGGAAAAGATATTTAAGCTCAAAGATTCTTCACGACCATCCATGAAATGGAAGATGAAAGGGGATGTAAGAGAATATGAAGCTGTTTATTTCATATGTGGCAAGAAGGGACACAGTAAGAAGAATTACACCCGGCGTAAGAAGCAAGGGGAATCTTCAAGTGATTTTGTTATCAAATTTAATCTATCTATTTCTTCAAATTGGTTATTAGATATAGGTTGTGGTTCTCAAATATGTATCCAAATACAGGAACCAAGTAGATTCATGAAGATTGACTAAGGGGAGGTAGTTCTAAGAGCTTCCAATGAATCTAGAATTGTTGCTGTAGCTGTTGGGAACTACAACCTCATGTTTCCAATTGGGATGATATTAACATTAAAGGGTTGTTATTATGTGTCATCTGTTACTAAAAATATTATTTCTGTATCGATATTATATACAGATGGATTTGTTTTCACGTTTGGAAATGAATGCTGCATCTTTTACAAAAGATAGCATTTGTTTTGGTAGAGCACATTTATATAATGGTCTTTATGTGTTGTTTTACAAAAATCAAGTAATGGAAATCAATAACAAATATACTTCACATGACTCATACCACACCATCATTGGCATCACCAGCTTGGTAATGTTAACAAGAAATGATTGACAATGTTACATCAAGATTGATATTTAGATTCTTTCGAACTAAAACGACTATGGATATGTCATGCATGTTTACACAACAAAACTACCAAATCCCCATTTAGTAGGAAAGGTTAAAGGGATAAATATATTCTTGAACAGGTTCATAATAATGTGTGTGGGCCATTTATAGTTGAAGCACAAGGAGGGTACTCATACTTGATAACTTTTACTATTGTTTTTAGTATATATGGATATATCTAATTAATGAGGTATAAGTTAAGATTCATTTAATAAGTTAAAATAATAAATGAATGAGGTTGAGAACCATCATGGTAAGAATATATAGAAACTCCTTGGTGGAATTATGTGAGCCAAAGGAGGGACCACACCATGTTAAACAGGGTGAGATCAATGATGAGTCATGCGAGTCTTCCTTTATCCTTTTGGGGATATGCATTACAAATAGTGGAATACATACTAAACCAAGTACCAACTAAATCGATAAATTATATTCCAAACAAGTTGCAGAGTGGAAAGAAATCCATGTTATTGAATTTACATGTGTGGTGAAGTGATGTGTTTGTTAAGGCCTCTTCAGGTAACAAACATGCACCATGATGCACAAACTGTACCTTTATTGGATATCCTAAGGAAACAAGGGGATATTACCTACACAAACCCTAAGAAAAATAGAATATAGTGGAAAGACACACCATATTTTTTGAGAGTGAGAAACATATAAAAAGATATAGTTGGAGTGAGATAGACTTTGATGAATTCGGGGTTCAAGGTATACAAGAGTTGGTACAATAATAGATTCCCCAAAGCCACATGGAAGAAAGAACTATTCCAGAGATACAAGAACTATATAGGAGTACAAGAGAGGTTAGAGAACTGTAGATATATTGTCACAAACTGTCCTCGGGGCCCGTGACGTGACTACCCCATGTCCGCCTCCCAAAGGCCAGGGGCTGGAGACTAGAACCAAAGGAGCAAATCCCAAAAAAAGGAAGGCATGGCCTTTATAAGAGAACAAACACCACAGAGTGCGCAAACTGAAGTAAACACTAAGTAAACAGAAAACACAAGTAAGTTTCGGAAAGAAAATGGGCCAGTATACAAACTCAACTCAAGTGAAGTATAGTAAAATGTAAATTACAATAATTGAAAGACAAAGAAGCAGCCACCAAGTCGTCCTCCAGATCTCCCACCTGAAGGGTGAGAACAGTCAGTCTTGTCGGATCCTTGGGTTCGACCGTCCTCTCAGTGTACGCCCCACAAGATAGTCCACCTTCAGGTACCATCCCACTCCATAATCTTTTATCAAGATCAGCGATGTTCTTCATCTACAACCAACACAATGTAGTGCGGGCATAACATGTGAAGGGGTGAGCAAACAATACTCAATAGGGACCCAGAGAACCCTGAAGGTATCTCTTAATCCACAAAGGATAAACCACAAAGAAAAGATACAATCACGAAGTAACAACCAACTCTACTTATGTATATTCCCATACATATACCTAAGTCATCAAATCCAGTTCAGCTCCATCTCATGAGCTAAAGTACAACCCAGTCCACTCATGAAAGTATTACTTAATCCACACATGAAAGTACAACCCAATCCACATATGAAAGCATAATCCAATCCACACAGGATATCAAGTCAATCACATTCTAGATAATGATTGAAACTCAACACTCATCTCAAACCAGGATATTATTCATGATGTCAAAACCACAGCTGCTGGAGAACCCCTCCTGTATTGAGTACAGTGGGCCTACCGCTACAACCAAGTGCCTCCCACTAACCTTGGACTGCTGTAGTACTCCGCCTGTCGAGTACTGTGCGCCTGCTGCTACAACCAAGCGCTTCCCACCATTGGTCTGCCGCTACAACCAAGCACCCCCCCTCATAGCCTATAAAGGTACCCCTTCTATTGTGTACTGTGGGTCTTCCTCTATAACCAAGTGCTCCTCCGCTGTGGGTCTGCCGCTACAACCAAGCGCTCCCCACCGGGCTATCTGAATCACTACGTGTCGATCGATCAATCGTCGTCAAATCTCAACCAGCTACTAGGTCTATGCAATCTTCTCTCTTATCACTAGGAGGGTCCGCTCCATGAGCTACTGGTCGATAATCCTAGTATTACAATGTCCCATGAAGAAGTATCCCAAAGGTCTTCCACATCAAAGGAATCACAACACAATAGACGACGCGTCAATCAGACTCCCAGTCTATGTGTTATTAGCCTTTTCGTATTGGGGTCCTGGTTGGTTTTGTGTACGAACCAACCCGAACGTATCACAACTGTACCTCGAACACTCATATGGTATACTCATAGGGACCGTTTCACAACAATATTACCTACGTCACTGACGGTTAGTCAAACGGACGTCCAATCTGAATGTTATCGGCTTTTCTGTTCCAGGGGCCCAGTTGGATTTCGAGTACAATCCAACCCGACCATAATACAACTGCATAAAAACCTTAGGTGAAGAATACCAAAAGTACCATATCAACCAGAGGAATCCAAAAATGTCGTTGACACGTCAATCGAACGTTCAGAGCTCATGATATAAGGGTTTCAGCTCTGAGGGACCGGTTGGTTTCATGTTTTAACCAACCCGGCAGTACACAATGTTCTCCAAAACATTGAGTGTAATAAACTGAAATGAACATCTTGATCCACGGATTTCATTGCAATTGACAGTGCATCGATCGGAGGTCCGTAGCCCTTGTGATGGGCGTTTGAACAAAACTTCCCGGAAATATGGGGTTTGGGCCTGGTCCAACCCGGCCCAGTACCCCCTGGGTCGGCCCGACCCAGGTGGGGGTCCGTCCCAATATTTCGCAGCCAGGCCCCGCTGGCCCGGCCCGACACGGGGGTCCGGCCCAGCGCCAGCGGCCTGGCCCAGCGGTGGCGGTCTGGCCCGGCAAGGGCAGTCTGGCCCAGCTCGAGGCCGAGTAGGACGCGGAGGGGGGGGGGGTGATGTTCCCACTAGGTTGACCAAAACGACGTGTCTTTAATTCCACGACCCCCCTAAACTCGAACCGGCTTAGCTGTTCTGGTCCACCACGGCTCAGCTGCGGCGGTCTTCTCTGGATGCGCGCCGCCGCCGCACTCCGCAGACCCCCGAACGCACACTGGTGGTCCGTTTCACCTGTCGTCTATGAATGAGGTCTTTATGGGACTAGAACTTCACTACGGAAACTTTAAAACACTATTGTGGCCCCGTTTCATCATCGCCATCAATCTGCGCACCAACAACAATCTACGGAGGGTTGTCGGGCCGTGTTTATTCGGCCCGCACCCTCCGCGTTAGGTTATATCAATTGGCAGTCATTAAAACACATGATTTTAATATTGAGGAGGGTATAATTTATTCAATTATAAATTATACTAACATCATACTAATAAACTCTCTAGAACGTGAGATAAAAATCACTCAAAATATAATTAATCAAAATTTCCCCAACCTCATGAAATTCACGGAAGCTAGCATCGCGGAAAGAGGCTCTGTATACGTCGATGAAGAATTCCTGAGGAGGAAGTGGTGTATCCCATCCATTGATATGGAGAGAAGATGGAACGTCATGTGTCCTAGAAGGGGATGGCGTCACACACCGGCTGTGGAGAGGTGAAGAGATGGTACGTTGATCTCTCCTTGCAGTGACGACGTTCTTCGTCGAAGTCTTCACATTCTTTGCATTCTTCAATGAGGAAGTAGATGTTTTTCAGACATAGAGTTCTGTCCTCAAATCTCCTCACACAACCTCTAACTAAAATAAAATATGGTCTTCCCCTATTTTATTAACTCATAAAAAGCTTTTCAAAATTAAAAAACTCAAATCAATTAAATGAATTAGTGTATTGGAATAATTAAATTCAAGGAGAGTGAAAGTCACCCAATAAAGGGGGAGTTCATGAGTTATACAACTTATGTGGGGGGGTTTTGAGGAGTTAGGAATGTGAGGGGTTGGGCTCATGTTGGAACCACCCCACCTTTATCCTCTCACGGTTAGTTAACAAAAAGTGTGTCCCACCCCCAACTCCCTTACTTAGGATATAACAACATAGAGAAAAAGAAATAAAATTGTAATACAATTTTATTTTATTCCACACTAAAACATCATTTTTAACAACACCTCCCGGGCAAACGCACCTTCGGAAAAGGTGCTCTTGAGCAAATACTGGAGCTGCGGTTTCATCACTGCCCTGGGATTTCAATTCTGAGCACCGGTTAAAAAGATAGAAAACCCCGCTCGTTCATTCACTAAACGTACCCGAGATAAACTTCAGAAATTGATTCCAGGCACATCGGGCCTTAGAATCAGGTGCCTTCAGAAACTGCAGACTCGTAAAATTACAAATAAATTATGAAAAAAATTTTATTGAATCTTTCGGTTCATTACATTACTCCCACCTCAGGGATTTATGTCCCCATAAAGCTTCAACACACACTAAATAAAACAAAGTGGTACTGATCATGCATTTGAGCCTTCTGCTCTCATGTGACCTCCTAGATATTCTCAAGCTACCAATGAAAGCACACCTATGTAATCGACCATCCACATAGGACCCGCTCCTGTCGATCCTCAATCTCCACTTGAACCTCTGCAAATGTATCCCCATCATCGATGTCCATATCCCCATGATCGATGGTATGGGTCGGGTTGAGCACGTATCTCCTCAGCTAAGATATGTGGGAGACGTCATGCACCTGGTGCAACTGTGGTGGATGGTCCCAATGGTAAACCACCTCACCTACCCTATTGAGGACCCAAAAAGTGTCCTATGAACCTTGGAGATAACTTGCTACCTGAGCCAAATCTCTGTAAACCACGTCGAGGTGAGACCCGTAAGAAAACGTGGTCACCATCCTCAAACTCTAGTGGTCTCCGCCTCCTGTCAGCATAAGACTTTTGTCGGCTCTGAGCTGTCCTCATCTGCTCCTGGATGACCTGATCCTTCTTTGGTCCTATAAGAGCTACTACGATTTCTTCTTTGATGATAAGAGAAATATGGTTTCATCCCATTGATGAACCACATTATTTTCTTAATACAGTCAATGCTAACAAAAATGATACTAATCCGTGCCATTGATGACATCGTAAGGCCTCAACACTACTTCCAAGAGATAAAACCATTACTCTCGCCTCCAAGGGTTGAGTCACACGATCAGCATCAGTGTGTGGTCACTGGGTCTCCTCTAGTATAAATCTCAAAAGTGAGGGTCAAGTCAACAGTTTAAACCAGAACCTCATAGTACACAAAAAGAGAGGAAGAAAACATCACAAGGAAAAGTGTATTTTATTACTGTAGCTTAAGTACAAAGACACACTAAAACCACAAATAATAGCAAAGACAACAAGGAAACTAGAAGCACCAAGATGAAAGGCCACATGCCTAGAACTAGGCTCGTTCTTTTCCTCTTGCTTCCGGAGCACTATAGTCGTATGCTTCAGCTTCCTGAAGCTGAGCTCTCCCATGTCCACCTATTCCCTGCGGTCGGGGTGGAACTCCTGGTGGTGGTGGTGGAAACACCTAGAAGCGTCGTCCACCTCCAGCTGCACGGCCAGATCCCCTTCCTCGGTCTCCTGCTCCTTACGATCTGCCTCGATCGAACATCTACCTCTGCCTGGGAGGTCCTTCGTTTATCTACTGGTCATATGTATGGCAGGTCGGATAGTCACATGCCATGTGACCAAACCCTCCGTATGAGTAACACTTTCCGCTCCTGGTAAGTCATTTTCCACCCCGGGTGCCTCTCACAGACGATCCTATATCATGCGGTTGACCACCTATAGTTCTGGTTCTCTTGGACCTCTATGTCATCTGTCTACTGCCCACTGTAGAAGTCTCTGCCGCAGCCAGCTAGTGGTGGGTACTGCTGCTTGAGACTGATCAACAAAGAAACTCTCTACTATGAGGGCTCGCTCCAACACCCCTCTCGGTGTCGGGATGCTGTGAGGAACAAATGAAGCTCTATTCTCTCACCTGATCCCCTACTCGAAGGTTCTGGCCCTAAAGAACGGGTCCCATACCATATCTGTGGAGTAGCGTGAGAGATCAGTGAACCTCGCTGAATACTATGCCGCCTTCATGCTACCCTGCTGAAGATGAAGTAGCTCTTGTATACGCACCGCTCGAAGGGTGTCTGGTACAAAATTTTCCCGGAACATGCTCTCGAATTCTGTGCACCGAAGTGATGCCTCGTTGTGCACCTGAAGCATCAGGATCCACTATCTTTCTGTTGCTGCTGGAAGGAGGCTGAAAAAATGGATCACCATGAAGTCTGATGGCATCCCTAAAAATCAGAAAACTCGAACAATAGACTCCAGCCAATCCTCGGCTGCCTGTGGGTCTGTCTCTCCGCAGAACCTGGGCAGTCTCTGACGCTGAAACTCGTGCAGTGCACTAAGGCGACGTGCACTCTCAGGTGCTGGGGATGGTGGCTTCGGTGGCTCGGTGGTACATCGCTGATCTTGGTTGAGGCTTGTGGAGCATGATGGTACCTGGAGGTGGATTATTATGTGGGATGTACATGGAGAGGATGGCCGGACCCGAGGGGCTGACAAGACTGACTGTACTCACCCTTCAGGTGAGAGATGTGGAGGATGACTTGGTGGTTGCTTCTTTTTCTTTTAGTTGTTGTACATAACTTTTTAGTGTACTGCATTTCACTTGGGTTTGTATACTGGCCCATTTTCTTTCCAGCAGTTACTTGTGTTTTCAGTTTACTTAGTGTTTAATTCAGTTTGTGCACTCTGTGGTGTTTGTTCTCTTATAAATGCAATGACTTCACTTTTTTTTGGATTTACGCCTTTGGTGCTAGTCGCCAACCCCTGGCCTATGGGAGGCGGGCTTGGGGTAGTCACGGAACGGGCCCCGAGGATGGGTCATGAAAAATCAGTTTCAAAGGAATCTCAACACATCAGACGACGCGTCAATCAGATGCCCAGTCTGTGTGTTATTAGCCTTTTCGTCATGTGGGCCCCGTTGGTTTCGTGTACGAACCAACCTGACCGTATCTCAAATGTACCCCGAACTATCATAGGGTATACTCATGGGGACTGTTTCTCAACATGATTACCTACGCCGTTGACAGTTCGTCGAACAGACATCCAGTCTAAAAGTTATTGGCTTTTCCGTTGCAAGGGACCGGTTGGATTTCGGGTACAATCCAAGCCGAACATAATCAAACTGTTTCAAAACCTCAGGTGAATAATACCAAAAGAACTGTCTCAATAAGATGAATCCAACAAAGTCGATGGCACGTCAATCAAACGTCTGGAGCTCATGATATAAGTGTTTCCGCTCCGAGGGCCCGATTGGTTTCGTGTTCGAACCAACCTGGTCGTACCCAATGTTCTCCGAAACCTTGAGTGTAATAATCCAAAAAGTCCGTCTCAATCCAAGTATCGAATCACAACTGACGGTGCGTCAATAGGTGGTACAAACGCCCATGTTATGGACGTTTGAACGAAACATCCCGGAAAGAGGGGGGGTGGGCTGGGCCCGGTCCGACCAGGCCCAGTACCCCCTGGGTCGGCCCGAACCAGGTCAACCTGATCCGGATCCAGGACCGGCCCAATTGGGAACGGCCTGGCCCTGCTGGTGTGGCTTCGCCCAGCCGACGCAACCCGGCCCGACGCGGGGGATCGGCCCAGCGATAGCGGCCTGAACCGGGGTGGGCGGTCCGACCCAGTGTGGGATCGAGGCTGAGCTAGAAGCAGAGGGGGGGGGGGGGGGTGTTTCCCCCCCCACCCGGTTGAACAAAATGGCGCGACTTTAATGCCGTAACCCCTAAACCCGGAATGGATTGGCCGTTACGGTCCGCCGCAGCTCAGTCGCGACAGTCTTCACCGGCGGCGCACCGCCGCCGCCGCCTCTCTCCATGAACCACCGAACGCGCATCGGTGGTCCGTTTCACCTGCCGTCTGTGCCTGATGTCTTTACGGGGCCCAAACATCACTACAGAAACTTCAAAACACTGTCACTGTCCCGTTTCATCATCACCATCAATCCGCACACCAACAACAATTTGTGGAGGGTTGTCGGGCCGTGTTTGTTTGGCCCGCTCCCTCATCATTAGTTGTTATCAATTGGAAGTCATTAACACATATGCTTTTAAAATTGACGAGGGTATAATTTATTCAATTATACATTATACTAACATCATACTAATAATCTCTCAATCACATGAGATAAAAATCACCCAAAATAGAATTAAACAAAATTTCCCGAACCTCGTGATATTCGCGGAAGCTAGCATTGCGGAAAGAGCCTCCATATACGTCGATGAAGAAAGTACAAGGAGGAAGTGGTGTCTCCCTTCCTTTGACATAGAGAGAAGATGGAATGGCGTGTCGGCGTGCATCCGTTAAGGGGATGGCATCACACACCGGCTGTGGAGAAGAGAAGAGATGTCACATCGATCTTTCCTTTTGGTGACGACGTTCTTCGTCGAATTCTTGGTGTTCTTCGCGTTCTTCAATAAGAAAGTAGGAGTTCTTTATACAGAGATTTATCTCCTCAAATCTCCTCACACAACCTCCAACCAACATAAAATAAGGTCTTCCCTTATTTTATTAACACATACAAAGCTTTTCAAAATGAAAAAATGCAAATCAATTAAATGAATTAGTATGTTGGAATAATTAAATGCAAGGAGAGGGAAAGTCACCCAATAAAGGGGGAGTTCATGATTTATACAACCTAAGTGGGGGGGGGGGGTTTGAGGAGTTAATAATGTGAGGGGTTGGGCTCATGTGGGCCCCACCCCACCTTTATCCTCTCATGTTTAGTTAACGACAAGTGAGTCCCACCCCCAACTCCCTTACATAGGATATAACTACATAGAGATAAAGAAATAAAATAGTAATGCAATTTTATTTTATTCCTCACTAAAACCACATTTTTAACAACTCCTCCCGTGCAAACGCACCTTCAGAAAAGGTGATCTTGAGAAAATACTGGCTCTACAGTTTCATTGTTGCCCTCAGGTTTCTATTCTGAGCACCGGTATAAATGTTAGAAAAACCTGCATGTTTGTTCACTGAACTTACCTGAGCTAAGCTTTGGAAAATGATTTCGGGCACACCGGGATTCAAAATCTGGTGCCGTCAGAAACTGTGGACTCGTAGAATTCCAAAAAAATTAAAAAATAACATCATTGAATTTTTTTGGTCTTTACATGTATGTTTTTTTAGTTACCGAGTATGGTTAAACATTTTTAGTTGATAATAATGTTCATCTAACTTCCAAGGAAGCAGTAAATGGAACAGAAGTTTCCAATTGGAAAGTAGCCATGAATTCTAAAAATGGATTCGATGTACCAAAACCATGTTTGGATTTTGGTTGATCCTCTAGTACATGTAATTCATGTTGGTTGCAAATGGGTATTCAAGATGAATCTAGATATTGAAGGAGAAGTAAGTACCTATAAGGCACGAATGGTTGCAAAATGTTTCATGCATCGTCAAGGCATTGACTATAAAGAAAACATTCCACCAGTTGAGATACTGAAATCCATCAGAATTATATTGTCCATTAATGCTTACCGTGACTATGAAATTTAAAAATTGGATGTCAAAACGACCTTCCTTAATGGGAACCTTTAGGAAGGTGTCTACATGACACATCCTAAAGGGTTTATGACTCCAAAGGATTCCAATAAGATATGAAAGTTGGAGAAATATATTTATGGATTAATGTAAAAATAGAGGTCATGGAACATTCATTTTGATGAATCCATAACGGAATTTGGTTTTATCAATAATGAATGTGAGCCTTGAGTCTACAAAATGATCAGTGGAAGTGCAGTCATTTTCCAAATAGTATATGTTGATGACATATTACTTATTGGAAATGAGATACTAGTCTTACAGTATAATTAGGAATGGTTGAATCAATGATTATCAATGAAGGGCTTGGGAGAGACATCATATATTCTTGGGATCAAGATACATCATGATTGATACTACATATTTCTAGGACTATGTTAAAGTACATACATTAATAAGAGAATGAAGAGATTCAGTATCGAAAAATCCAAGAGGGGATTGTTTACGGTATCACATGGCATTCATCTTTCCATGAAAATGTGTCCTCATACACATGATAAAAGAATGATAATAGAAACGACTCGATACAAATTAGCTATTGGGTCAATCATGTATACCATGCTATGTAGTAGGCTAAATGTCACATATGCATAGAGGGCGGTAGGCAGATATCAAGCTGAACTAGATGACAACCATTGGATGATAGTCAATACTATCCTAAAGAATCTGAGGCGTACAAAGGATATGTTCCTAGTTTATGGAGTAGAGGGGGAACTAGTCATCAAGGGATATGAATATGATAGTTTCTAGACTGATCAATATAAAATGAAGTCGCAAAAGGGATACATATTCACCTTGATTCGAGGTGCACTGAGCTGAAAGAGCTCAAAGTAATATGTGGACATAGATTATACAATAGAGTTTGGGTATATCACAACTTCTGAGGTAGCTAATGAAGTAGTTTGGATGTGAAGATTCAACCAACAGTTGTATGTAATACCTACCAGTAATGATCTAATCACACTTTACTGTGATAATACTACCCTGGTGACTCTCACAAAAGAGCCAAGGTCACATCAGCGGATGAAGCACATACATTGGAAGTATCATCTCTTTAGGGATTTATCTTAGAGAGGTGAAGCTGTAGTGAGTAATATTTCCATATAAGACAATGTAGAAGACCCCCTGACTAGAGCCTTGACTCACCAGAAACATGATCATCATGTGAGCTCTAGTAGACTGAAAGTCGTAGGTAGTTTGCTATAGTCCAAGTGGGAGATTTTAACTGTTTGAATCCTAGAACCAATAGGTTGTACTCGGATTAAATTAATATTTAATATATTTAGATATAAAACATCTTATTACATATTTTTCATTATTTTTCATGACTATAGTGTAATAATGTCCTGGATTATTTGTCACATAGACAAGGTCATAACAGTTCTCTTCTATGATAAGAACCTTGATGTTCTATGATAATATTCTTAAATATAGTTCTATGGTTTGATGACATACTATAATGGGACACATAGTATACAGACCGTCAGGTGTGACTACTTGTATGCAGATGAGAATTCCTCTCATGACGTTCATACTTGTTAATCTCCAAGAAGGGAGATTATGAGAACAGAACCGCCTGTAGAAATTCTACATGTTATGGTTTCATCATATATTCTTATATGCAAGAATATGTAATGATCCTTAGACATTACTATTATAATTAGTACTTGTCCTGACTCTCCCACATTGATTTACTGAAGAAAACCACCATGCAAACAGTTGGCGGGCAGTATGGTACATTGGTTACGTCAAGAGTGGCATGTTATTAATGGATAAGTCGAGGAAGGATTTGTCCCTTATATTTATGGAAGTTGATATCTCATCCCTTTGATTGAAATAGAACCTTTGTGGGAAATTATTTGGTCATGGTGTAATGAGGAGTTTATTTTAGGTTGTAAAAGAATGATGTATCAAGCACAATTGTTGATGGCACTATCATAAATCCTACTTGATGATATATTGAAACCATGGGATTATATGACATAGTGAGTGTTCATATGTGGATGTCATTTTTGCAAATTTATGTTCATTCTCTTGAGTTCCATGACCCGTTGCTAGACAGTACTCTTGGACTTTAGGCAATCCCACCAAATCCCATCACGAAAGAATCATAGAGGGTAATACACTAAGTGTTTCTAATGGTATCCATTAAATTATATTTTAAATTAAATAAAAAATATTATTCTCAATATATTGATTTAGTTTTATTCATGTTAAATATATTTAATAAATTATATTAATATTTATTCCCTCGATTGTAGGTAATATATATATATTTATTTTATCAAACATTTAATAAATATTTATTTACTAGTTTGTAAATAAAATATTTATTTAAGAGAAATTATTTTTTATTTATATATTCGGGTGTTCCATAAATGGAATTTGAGTTCGAGTGGACCAAGGCTATTTCAGTAGTAAAATAAATATTTTCAAGAGATTAAATAATTATTTAACTAGTTGGCACAAATTGAAATAATAATAACGCTACTATTATTTTGTGATGAAAAATTTTATTTATAATTATGTTTTGTGAAAGTTGGCACACAAGAAATTATGACGCAGTATTATTTTTAAATGAATGTGTATTTTCTAAGTTTATGAATATATTTAACTACTATTATGCAATTACATTTTCAAACTGATTCCTAATGTCAAAAAATAGACATGTAAGTCATTATGCCATGTACCAAACTGTATACCTCATGAATAGAGAATTATTGAGCTAAACAATTTCTCTCTAGAATCCTCCTTCGTCCCCTCTCAAGAATGAGAGATGTTCTTCAAGGCTGAAGAACAATCGATCAAGAACGACTGACACAAGATAGTCACTTCACCATGCTAGCACACAGAGAATGAGATGTGTCGATCAGAGGCCATCAGAGCACATGTGGATCACCTTTAGATTTATTCTTGTTTGGATCCTTTGAAGCTCAACAAGATAATACGAAAGGGTCATTTCAAACAATCAACCACATCAACAATGAAAATACTAGAGATCTAGGTAATATTTTCATTATGAAATTAAATAAATTATTTATAAAAATGATGTGAAAGATCCTCTATAAAGGTTTTTGGCCTATTACTTATTTATATAAATCATTGATTCTATTCTATGTATACTGGTATTCATTTTTATGTTTATTCCATAATAATCTTTGATCATGGTAAAAATTGAAGTTTGGTGTCACACCAACCACACTTCTATTGCGCTCGAAACCTTAAATGTAGCGGGACTAACTTATTTCCCATAATTTCTATACATAATTTTAATAAAATTATATATTTTACCAATATCAAATTTTATCATAATAGTCTAATATTAGAGTTACCATGAAGGGATTCATGCCTCTAAATTTCTCCCTGGCTTTAATAATGAAACAATAGTTTTTTGCATCTTTCTTATTCTTATATGATTCAAACGAGTTACAAGATTCATCCATGTTTTTATTCCTTGATACACACCATGTATAAATTTTCTTTAGTATCATATTCATTCTTATCTACCATTGATATGATTAGTTTCACATGAATTGTAGAACTGTCTAAGATATCATATTTTTCCTTCTCTTCCAAAAATTATATATTCATATTTCTTTAGGAATATTATTTATTTTATTTTTGGTTTATTTTATTATAAAAAATATATAGAATTGAAAAATATAATATGATATTATATCATTATATAATATATCCTATGTACGTAATCATTTATATCTACACTATAATATAATATCGTGGCTTCATCTTCCACATGTTTCGCATAGATTAATATTTGATAAAATCCTTTCAAAAATGCTTAATATTTTTGGAAATTGTGATGTGGAACCTCTATTTTATTTTTATAAATAAAATAAACTCTACACAAGTCACAATAATTTTAAGTTTTATTGAAATATTTAAATCATGATGTATAGTGTAGTAGCATCATCTAGCCTATTTTAAAAATCATCAGATTATTAAAATTCTAAAACTCTATAATTTCTCATAAGGTTCATGTATACCTTAAGATACAAATCCTTAACCATATTATATCCTTATACCATCCTTATGAGTGATTTTATCAAATTTATAATGTATCGTAACATGATTTTACTAATTTTTTTAGCTATAATAGATTATCTGATTCATTGTAGGGTTTATCATACCTTACAAACTTCATGTACCCTAAAATGTATGGTACCCTATGAAATTACTTGTCCCATATGAGTGAACCTTTTTAATTTACTTGGTGACTTTAAAAGACTCCATTATAGGGTTTAGGTTTCCTAGAAAGCACTATTCTCACCTAATATTGGGATTATGCCATTGTATAAATCTCTAATTCTATCTTTACCAGTACCCTATGAAGGTGAATTTCCAGGATTATATACCAAATTAATATACTATAGTATACCTTAATAATATGACATGTACTCTAAAAAATATATCATAGGGTTAATTGAATTGGAAAATACTATAAATGATTCATAGTATTTACTATAATAAGTATAAAGGTTGTTCCCAAGAATTATTCCATTATACCCAAAGTAGTTTATAAGGTTCCACCCTTTTCCAATTTCTACATCTAGTACATCCTTTTCACAAAATCTATAGATCTTATTTGTACATATTCAATTCACTTAAATGGATTATAAATCACTGTATATTATCTAAAAATACAATACAATGTTATTTCTTCACCTGATACACGGCCCGATAAAAGTTTTTCATTCAGGATGATCACTTAAACTCTTAGATTACTTGTCCTACCTAAAAGATATTTTCTTCTCTCCTTATTTAGTTTACACTTGAATAATACTTGAAAATTGTTTTTGGAAAATTTTTATTATCCATATAAACCTATGAAATATTTCCTTCTATAAAATCTCTCAATTCATCATATGTAAATTATTCATGAATAGGTTTTCAACATTTCATCATTATACATCTCCAAATTTATCATCATTTTTTTTATATATACAATGGATTCATATCTATAATATCTTTTAATTATATTAATATATAGTCATATATTCTCATTATAAATCTATTTATATTTTTTAATAGCCTATTTAATTCATCGAACAGATACATTATTCCACCATTGAATTTATAACCAATACCACCAAAAACCATTTATGTCAACATGTGTACATTTTCATTCATACACATTATTGAAAATAATACAATTCTCATATGGGGGAGGAATCTCACTCTTTTATTTCTTATTTAGTTTTAAAAAATATAAACATTAATAAATCATCTTCTCCCTCTATAGATTTTAATTATAACATGATTTATATTGTTGAGAGAAGGATGATAACACATGGTTTTCTTAAAAAATAGCCTTTAGATAGAAAAATATATGTCAACATTGGGTAACACAATGTAAAAAATAAAAATAAGTGGAAAATGTGATAAAATATTTTCATAAATTATAATTCATGTGATGGTATTCCAAATTTTCTCATTATTAAGGTTTTTAAAGCATATTTATCCAGAGAATTATATAGCCCATAAAAATATCAAAAAACATGTTATATGGTTAATGAGAAAATAATACAACCCCATTCCTCAGAACATTCTCATCATCCAAAACTCCATCATTAAAATAATATATTTAAAATTTTTAAAATAATAAATAAGTTATTATTGGAATACCTCATATCCATCATTACTGTAAAAGTTGTATATAAATTTATGATTTAATAGCTCATGGAATTAGTCTATGATATATAAAAAAATTCAACATATTAATAATTGTACATACTCTATAAAATTATTTTATTATCCCCAAAAAGGGTGCACATCAATATTATTGGGGCCAATTTGGGTGGAGAAGGTTTTTGGAATATGGATGAATTTTGTAACATAAGTGTTGTATTTTGTTTTCAATGAAGAGAATAAATCAATTCATTTTGTAAAAGTTAACAATATGTGTGAAAATCGTAATAAAAATATTAGACTCAAAATTCCTAAGAATGTACATTGTATTGAGATGATGTTTTATGGAAGAAAAGGTTCATTGAAATCACATTAGGTACAAAATGAAAGTAATATCATAATGAAACGTTTCTTTAGAGTCTACCTATATCTGATAAAAAATCTGACAATTATTTACTATTTTATAATTCAAAAAAATCACATGTTCTCTAAAAAATTGTTGTCTTAGCTTGATGAATGAAAGAGGGAGTGCTTCCAATCGTATTTAGGCCAATCATACTAGGTATCTGATTGGATAAATAAATAATATTTTGAAGGACGGTATGTTATAATACTTTCCAATGTAAGTTAGATGATTTTATACTAATCATCAATATATTTAAGTTTATGTAAAAAAGAAAAAGTTTGAGGAAGAATTATGTTGATGATGCCAAGATTTCTGGTCATATTCTATTAGTATGAGATCATCAAACTCAAATTCGTTTAAAGTCTAGGTTGAACTGAATTAGAGAAGATGATGATTCTAGTTTTTAGTCAGACCGTTAATCCAAATTATTTAAATATTCAGAGAATGATGTTCAATGGTGTCATAATTAGAAATGTAAAGAATCTATTAAAGTTAAAGCTGATGATACCGGTTTATTAGATGCGGTAATCAGAGGCATAATTGTTTTCATTAGGGATTTTTTGGGACTATTGAAAAGGAAAAATTAAGTGGATGTTTTTTGGACTAATGAATGATGTTTACAACCCGATCATGTTGATAAAGATTAACTATATAGTCAAACATTTTCATCAAGTTGGATTGTTGGATTAAGAGATAAGAAAAGAACTCTGATTTTTTTCAACTAGGTCAAGTGTTATTGGGATAAAGTTGAATACCAGTCAACATAGTGAAGTAGATACCAGTTCATATGAAATAGGATGATACCGATAACATCATCTGATGAAGGATTATCAATGTAAAGAAAAAATGATTTATTACAAGTAGTCTAAAAAATATTTTTAAGGGGAGATTGAAGTTTGAGGAGTCTAGTGGAACTATTTGGTTTAAGATGTCATACCAAAAAGCATAATGGGAATACTAGTGTTTTCCGTATTCTTATCATTTGGTATATAGTAACGCATTAAGGAATATTTTACCTGGATCAGAATGAAGAAATTAGAATGAAGGAATTAGAATCAAACTAAAATATTTTATGAAGGTTAAATTAAGATGAATTCTAATGAAGACTTAAGAATCATTAAAGATGTAAAAGATAAGGATGAGATATAAGGAAAATTGAAGATTTAGGATATTTGGTTAAGATATAATGTTTTTTAGAATCTCACCTAAACCATATTTGGGTCACCTATAAATTGAGGAAGTATTTTTTACTTTCTTTACACTTAAACTATTAAAAAAATAAAAGAATGATGTAATGGGGTTCTATAAATAAGTGGTTTTTGGATTTATTTTTCATCAGGAAGTTTTCAATATAGAATAAGGAAATTAGAAGTGAAAAGATCATAATAAGTGTTTCTTGAATTGTACTGAGAAATCATACTGAGATTTTCAGACTCAGATAGAAGTAGTTCATAATTCATTCAGTTGAATTATGAAGTAGTTATATTTCATTATTGAGAAATTTGACTTGGGAATTAGACTAAAAAATTAAACCAAATGTCATTATGAATTCTTGAAAAAGGACTTTCCTACTGCTGGGTAAGCAAGGGAAGAATTTTTTTTGAAGATCCTATTTGTGAAATTTGATCAAACATCAACATAACACTATTTTTATACAAATTATATTACATATTATTTTACATCTTGAATAACATGCACTGTTGAATTGAAAATAGTACTAAATGAGGGTAAGGGAATATCATACTCATTTTATTCCACAAAAAAATATTTTTTTCTTATTTATTATGTGGAATTAGATTGTTTCTATATTATACCAAGGATGTAGCTACTCTTATTGAGTAGTAAACCATGTAAAATATTATATTCTTATGAATGTTTGTTTGATTTGTTTTCATCAAGGTTGAAAATACTTTAATAGGAGGTGAAGGTTGTTTCATAAGTAAGGAAACTTAAAATAAAAAGATATCACTAATTCAACCTCTCCCCATCATAGTGATACATCAATCCTAGTGGGAAATATCAATTGGTATTAGAGATAAAGGTTCCCTTTTAATCTATTCTGATGATTTTAAAAGAATTTTATGGAGAATCTAAATTGATTCAATATTAAGGGTATTATGGTATTTTATGTAAGAAATATAATATCTTGAAATATAGAATGATGAATTATCTTATGTATTTTGGATATGATTTTATTGAAACTAGATTGGGTGGATTTCCTCCAATTTATGATAAAGTTACTCTTACACCTAATTATAAGGAGCATATTGAGAATCCCGGTAGAGCTAAAAATTATTTACTCCCATTACTCTATGAAAGTGTGTTCTTAAGAGTGAAAGGTGTTATCATTTCTAAATGTATCTCATATAAGTTTAAAAATATTTATGAATGAAATATAAAATTCAAGAAGAAGAAATTATGAAAAAAATTACAAACCTATAGGATGAAGTGTTAATATCTGACGATGGGAAAGTATGAATCAGTTAGAGTCTTCTTTACTAGGGTAAATAAAATTTTCAGATCTATCAGATGTCCTGGTGAAAAGATAAAGTATTCTATATTTTTTGAAAAGATTTTATGAATTATTACTTTCATGTTCGATGCCAAAGTCTCCTCATTGGAAGATAGAAATCCTAAAACTATATCATTGGATAATATTCATAGTACCTCCATTACTTATGAAATGAAAAGGGAGAATGAAATAAAAGGAAAAACAAAATATAACAATGAAATGTCTTTAAATCCCCCAGGAAATAAAATATTAAGAAACTTCTTAAGGATGATGGTGTTTATGACTCTGAAAAGAAAAATGAGGTATGTAAAAATATTTAATAAATGTAATCCTTGTTTTCTAAAAACATTAGTTTAGGTATAAGTAAATATAAAGGGAAACATCCCTGTATGATTTTTTGTGGTGGATATATTGGGAAAATTGTGGTCAATTTTCCTTGAAGAAATAAATAAGAGGATAGTGATGAAGAAGAAATAATACCAATAAGATATTATAAGAAACATGGTGAAAAGGAAAAATATTATTCCAGAGGAAAGGATAGAAAGTTATCCAAATCAAAAGGAAATGTTTATTATAAAAATTTGATGATGAATAAGATATTGAATATAAATCAGAAAAATTCATTGAGAATGTTACCGAGAATACATTCATTTCCATAGTTAATAATGAATAATTTAGAAGCACCATTTTTTAAGAAGAATAATAATCTCAATTAGAATTTAATATTAAATAATAATTTAATGAATACTTAAGGATGATTGGGAGACTCAAAAAATAAATTTGGAATTTGAAAAGTGAATACTCATCAAAAAATAATCAATCATGTGTTCATGATGAGAATGTTAAGATGTTAGAGGAGATTGATGAGGTGAAGACATCTCTTGATAAAGAAAAGAATTGTAATGATCATCTAGAATTAAAATTAAATAAAAAATATGAATATTTGGAACATGTAAAAAAATTCTAATGCTTAATAAAGGAATAAATTTGTCTAAAAATCCATATTTAAAGTAGGTGAAATCTCTGCAAATGGTAAACCTATGAAGTACCAAAATTTACCTTCAATGGTTTAGAAGAAAGATGGAATTATTTTTGAGATGAAAAAATTTGGAAATGTTTATTAATAAAAGATTGATGAGAAAGTTATATATGTGTAAAAGACCAAAAAAGTTGATAATTCAAAAGTTTCTAAACATTATGAGTATGAAAAAATTTCTATAACTTATGGTTTCAATAATGCTAAAAATAAAACCATGATAAAGAAGAAGGATCTAGTTTATAATAGTAAGGTTGGTGGTCAAAAAAATTCTAACATGATAGAGAAGAATATTATTGAGAAACATGATCATAACTCTGGTAAGTATGGAAGTTTTCAAGGAATTTTTTTTATACAGATACAATTGGTATTGTTTTTGATTTGGACACATGGAAAATATGTTTTTGTTTATTCATCAATTTTACTATAATTCCATAAATTATATAAGGAAAAGTATGAGCTGGAGTCAATCCCCTCAAAAGGATATGTATGAGAAGGATATTCAGAAGAAACATGAGAAGGTTGGTGAGAATGTTGAAAATTGGTTCAAACCGTTAGAAACTATTTATGACAGATATAGAAAACCTTTAAACCTCACAAAAGGATGTCTTGTTTTTTTACTGAAATTTTTTTTTGTTCATTCTCATAATACAAAAGGAAAAAACCCTAGATCTTGGATAGTGGATGTTATTCTCATATGATTAGAGATTTAATGTTGATGAAAATTTTAGAATACATAAAATAAATAAAAATGATATTTGGGAATGATTAATGTCTCAAAATCAGAGGTTTTGGATCATCCAACTTTGAGGAAGAAAAGATAGAGTCCAAGAAATATTTGTTTGTTGATGGGATAAAACACAACTTGCTAATTGTGATTAAACTCTAGGATTAAGGAAAAAAATTCATTTTTAGAAAATATGTCTTTAATGTTAAAATCTATAAAGGTGGAAATAGAGTTACAAGAGGCCAACATTCAAAATTGAACATGTTCCATGTTGGTGAGATAAAAAACTATTGTTAATTAGGAATAGTGGAAGAGAATCAGTTGTGGCATAAAAAGCTGGGAAACATGTTTTAGATAAACATAAGTAATTTATCAATGAAATATAGTGTCTATGATATTCTAGATATGTAAATAAAAAGATATTGTTGTTGCACTATTTGTCAAAAGGGAAATTTTACAAATTTGGTGCATAATAATGTTGAGATTTTTTTAAAATGACCCATGTAACTCATTCAGTATGATATATATGGTCCAATGAGAAAATAATTAATTAATGGAGATAAGTAATTTATCACTTTAATTGATTACCTTACTCATATGACTTGTTTCATGTATATGAAACATAAGTCAAATTCTCTAAAAATGATAAATAGATTTAAGAAGAAGGATGAGAAGGAATGTGAGTATCTAGTGAACAAGATAAAAACTAATAATAGTGGTGAATACAAAAATGAAATTTTTTGAAAGTTATCTTTAGAATCATGGAATTAGGCATGAGATCAGTTCCCCATACACTCCAAAAAATAGGGTTGCTAAAAGGGATAATATAATTCTGGTGGAAATATGGCAAACTGTGCTACATGAAAATGGTCTCTCTCATTACATTTGGAGGCAAGCCATGTTAAATCCCATTTAAATTAAAAACTGATTTTTATATAGGCCAATTTTAGATACTACTCCATAAGAAATATTTTATGAAAAAAATCTATGTTCAAAACACTTAATATTTTTGGGTGTATATACATCACAAAAAATAAAGGTGGAATCCTTGGAATGTTTGATATTATTGGTGAAGATGTAATTTTTCTCCGTTATGCTCCGGAAGGAAGAGGATAATGATGATTCAAAAAATAAATAGGAATAATTTTCATTTCTTTTGATGAAAATGTTATTCGAATTTTTTTAAGAAGATAAAAAAACTTGTGCTGATAAGAAAAACGAGCAGGATGAAAGAGTTTTTTTGACAATTTTGATAAGGATAAAGACAATTGAAATCAAACTCAAGAAGAAGAATTATAATCAGCAGTTTCTAGTGATGACAAAGAATCTCAAAAATATAATCCCAGGATGAGGAATCAAATAAATTAACAGAAAATTATTGGTGATCAATATCAGAAATCTCAAAAAAGATGAACATAAAAAGCTATTACACAAACATCTCTGTTTTCTAATATTAATCCAAAAAATGTGAATGATGCTTTTGAAAATATGGAATGCGTCTAAGATATAAATTAAGAGTTGGATTAGATTGAAAATAATGATACTTTGGAACTCATACCCAAGAAAGATGAATAAAATATTATTCATACAAAATTTGTTTTTCATAAAAAGACAAATGAAGAAGGTGAAGGGATAAGAAACAAATCAAGATTAGTGTGTAAAGGTTACTCATAGAGTAATGTCACTAATTATTATGAGACTTTTCATCCAATTGTAGGGTTATAAAAAATCAGAATTTTTCTTTCTATTTCTACACAATGAAGTTATAAAATATTTCATATGGATGTGAAGTCCACATTTCTAAATGGTTATATTTATGAGGATGTTTATACTGAGAAACCATGTGCCTTTATTGCTGGTAAATATGAAATTTATGTGTGCATGTGAAGAAAATATTTTATGGGCTTAAAAAAGCCTATGGGTATGGTGTTACAAATTGGATAATTTATTTAGGAAAAAATGTTTTAAGAAATAAATATTTTATATCATTATTTAAATCATTTGAAGTTAGTAGTTTTCCCTCATCATAATTTTTTATGTTTATGACATTATATTTCTTGGGAATGATGGAAGAACTTTTGAATGATTTGGTGAAGAAATGAAAACGTTGTTTGAGATGTCCATGCTAGGTGAATTGAAATACTTTCTCAGGTTACAAATATTAAAAAGGAAGAAACACATTTTTATTTCTCAAGAAATTTATATTATGGAATTTCATAACAATTTTATCATAGAAAACTCCAAACTAGTTTCCTCACTGATTTCATTGGGAACCAACTTTATAAATATGGAGAAGGAAAGGAAGTTGAACCTAAATATTTTCAAAAGTTGATTGGATGTTTTTTATACTTGACTACCTCAAGACATAACATTTTTTATGTTGTAACCTTAAGTACAATATTTTATAGTGCCCTAAATAAATAACACTTATTGTCTGGAAAAATAATTACTAGATATATAAAAGTCATAAAAAATTTTAGAATCAAGTATGATAGCTCATAAAGTATTGATCTGTTAGTGTATTCTGTTGATGATTGAGCAGGAAATTGTGATGATAGAAGATCCACATCTGAAGGAGTTTTATTTTTGCGTAAAAGTTGTGTAATATGGAATAAAAGGAAACAAAATTCAGTAACTCGTTGAACAACTAATTTTTTTAATTTTCGTCCACTAAAAATGTTACCAAACTTTTGTAGATGAAGGATTAGTTATAATATTTAATTATTGTATTGAAGTTACCATTTCAAATGGGTTGTAATAATCAGAGTAAAATCAACATTATTAGTAATCTGGTACAATATTCTCATTAAAAAAATATTTATATAAAATATCATTTCATCAAAGAGCATATAGAGAAGGATCAATTGAAGTTCGAGTTTATTATAACATAGGAACAAGTTTCTGAAATGTTAAAAAAACCTTTAGAAAAGGAACCTCTCTAAAAATTGAGTTTGAACATGGGAATCAAACCTCTATCTCATAAAGGATGTGGTATGTGTCTTTCCCACCTCTCATCTAGTCATTGGATAATGTTTTAAAGGGTGATAATTGTTTCAAAAATTTATCCATTGAATATGTTATAAACCTTTTAAGGAAATATATATGTGGGGGGGTTGTCGGTAAGTTGTGATTTTATCAAGCAAGTGTGTGAACTATTCTAACAATTTTTTGGAGTGGATGTAGGAAATTTTTATTAAATGTAAAGTTGAAGAAGTAAATAAATATTTAATGAAAATCTAATGATGTTTTCATGGAACACTAATTTTTGAAAAGAAGGTTTTTTATCCATAATTATTTTTCCTTAAATGAGTTAAACTAGATGTGCTTATAATTTTTGATAATTAATCCATATCTTAAATTTCAGTGATTTATGTAACATGGATTACAATAAAATCCAAAGGGGATACAGTTGGAACCAAGCTGGATAGAGAATGTTTTTGGAAGCTGAAAGAGGATTGAAATGAAAATTTTGTCTCTTGTTGTCACAGAAGAAAATAAATCAATTCACTTTATAAATATTGACAATCAAACTGACCATCATAATAAAAAAATCAGACTCACAAATCTTAAAAATGTTCATCATGTTGAGAAGATGTTTTTGGGAAGAAAAGGTTCATCAGACTCACCTTGGGTTCAAAATGAAAGGATGATCATAATGAGATGTTTCTTCAAAGTCTTCCTAGAATAGATTAAAATTATGATGATGATTTTCTATTTTTTAATTAAAAAATCAAATATTTTATAAAAACTTACGATGTCAGCCTGATTAATGAGATGGGAGTGTTTCTAATCATATTCAAAACAATCATATTGCGGATCAGATGAGAGAAAGAGAGATGTTACTAAATTATGATATGTTACAATTCTTTACAATGAAAGTTATATGAAGCTATACTGATCATAAAGTTTTTCAATGTCATGGTAACAATAAGAATCTTATGGAGTAAGGAAGTTGTTGAAGCCGATGTTTTTTATCTCAACCCATCGATATGAGATCATCAGACTCAAACTTGTTTTAAGGATGCGAAGGTTGATCAAAATGAGATAAGATGAATATGTTTGTTTTTATCCAATACATTAATACAAAATATTTAAATCTTTTCTGAAATAAGTTCATTGGTATCATAATCCGAAAAGGAAAGAAGCTGTTGAAGTTTAGGCTACTGATTCCAGCCCACCCGAAATGGTAATCAGAGGGATATTTTTTTCATTGGGGAGTTGTTGGGACCAATGAAAGGGAAAAATAAGGTGGATGTTTTTTGGGATTGATGAATGATATTAATATTCTGATCACCTTGACAACTATCAACAATATAGGGAAAAAATCTCAATATGGTAATTTTTTGGATCTGGATAAAGGAAAAGAAATATAATATTTTTTTTAATTAGGTCGATTTTAATTTGAATGTAGCTGAAAACTGATCAATAGAGTGAATTAGAGACCGATTCATCAGATAGAGGATAATAATGATGGAATAAACCATCACATGATAACTGAGGTGATGAAAACACAATTCTTTCCAAATAGCTTCAAAAATGTTTTTAAGGGGAGAGTGAGGTTGGAGGAATCTAAAAGAAGTTTTTGGTTGAATAAGTGAAACCAAAAATCAAAATGAGAAGACATGTGTTTTACATATGATTATCATTTGGTGCAAAGTAGTGTATTGAAGAATATTATATCTTAATTGGAATAAAGAAATCAGAATAAAGGAATCAGAATCAGACTGAAGAAATTTAGAATGGTTGAATAAAAATGAATTTGAATGAAGATTTGATAAGAGTTAAAGAAGTAAAATATAATGCCTATATTTATGTAAAATTGAATATTTGGAAAAATTTGGATGACCAGGAACATTTTTCAGAATCCCACCAACACCAATTTTGGGTCACCTATGAAATGAAGACGTACATTTTTATTTCCTAACACTTGAACTGTGAAACAAATAAGAGAAAGAAGATCAAAATTTCTAGGGAGAAGTGGTTATTAGATTGAGTTTTCTTGAGGACTTTTTTTGGACATAATAAAGAAAGTAGATGCGACAAGATCATAATCATAGTTTATAGAATTGGACTGAGAAATTATACTAGGATTTCTAGACTCTGATAGAAGTAGTTCATTATTGTTTTATAGGTATTATGATAGTGTTATATATTCATATTGAGCAATTATACTTGGGAATTAGAATGGGTAATCGAACTAAATATCATCACAAAGACGAGATGATATTCTTTCATACTACTAGATGAAGAAGTGGATAATATTTTTTTAGGATCTTATTTGTGAAAGTTGATTAATGAGCATCATAATGTGTTTTTACACATATTATATTACATCGATTTGTGATACTTGAAGAACATGTTATGTTTTATTAAACATAGTGCTACATGAGTGTTAGAGAATATCCTACTAATTGTATTCTTCACAAAATGATTGATTTCTAGTTTATTGTGTGTTATTAGATTGTTTACAAACCAAACTAAGGAAGTAACTAATATTATTGAGTAGTGGACCTTGTAAATTACTGTGTTTATGTGGATGTGTGTTTGATTTGTTTTTAGAAAGGTAGAAAAATCATTAATATTAGATGATGTTTGTTTCATAAGTAATGAAACTTAAAATAAAAAGATATCACTGATTCGCCCCTCCCCCTCTAGATGATAAATTAATCTTGTTGGGAAATATCAAATATCTATTAATTATTGTAGTGAGAATATCCATGATGGTCAAATTCCCTTTTATATAATAGATAATACTACACTCACGTACTATCTTTGATTTTTTTCCTTCAACTCCCATTATGTTATCACACACACAAAAATTACATGAAAAAGTGGTGATTATGAAGAACCTATTTTAGATTATAATGGTTAAGATAATTCTCTCCACTATGGGTCCTTAATTAACTATAATTTCTATATTTATTAGAGTCTTCATACCTCATATACTAATTTCCTAGTTCTGGTCATCTTTAAGAAACATGGTTATCATATTATTTTAGATTGTTTCCTTATATAGGATATAATTTTCATCTTGAGTTATAATGGAACATTAATCTTTGATTCTTTCTTCTTCTTTATTAGAATTTAATATCTATATGAAGGAATTAATGAACCATTTCCAAATTTTATTCATCTTTTTTATTCCTCCAACAAAACACCAATGTTTCAGATTTAACTTATTTTCCATTAGAAGAATATTTTGTTGGACTTTTTAAATAATTATATTTTGATAAGAACAAAATATACCTATGTGGTTAGGTATCCTCCATCCTCTTTTGTTATTCATTATTTCAATACCTATTTAGTTCCATCCTATAATGTTTCCAACTTCCAACCTCTGCCTATAAATAATGTTCTTCTTATAACTAAAAATATTATCTTATTTTAAGGTATATTTCCCCTTGATTCATTCTAGTCACATATAAATGAAATATTGTAATAA
Organism: Viscum album; assembly: GCA_963277665.1. NCBI lineage: Eukaryota > Viridiplantae > Streptophyta > Magnoliopsida > Santalales > Viscaceae > Viscum > Viscum album. The sequence continues at coordinate 231,583,922 of OY728143.1, forward strand.
TTAATGATTATTTATGACTATATATTCTAAGACACCATTAATATCCATTAATGATCTATCATTTATTATTTTTATATAAATACTGTGGATTTTTTTAAAAGTTTTCGGTCGAAGAATCATTTTATTATTTAAAGAAATAGACATTTTTTGGATATTTTGTTGTTGTTTAGATAAATTACAACCATTGTATTACAATATTCTTAGAGGTGGGGTTCTTATCTAATATAATATTTATATCTCCTAATAATAGGAGAACATTTTCATGGATCTCCTAATCCTGAACACTATCATATTTAATTTAGTAATCTTTATAGCTAGATGAAATAGATTCAGTGCTAATAGAAAAAATAAGACCAAACTGCATGTTTTTATTAGAAGTATAATTTTAATAGTGCTTGATAATTCAACATTAATATCCATATATTAAACATAGTCTTTTCCCATGATCATAAATATATTTTTTGGATTTAACACATTTAAACTATGATTCATGAAACATTTATTCTTTACAAACATACTATTTTTTTGAAATCTTCTAGCATTGTATGTTGTTCAAAAAATTTCACCTTATAAAAGTTTATCTAAACTATTACATAACCATACTTACCATATTTAATTATTTTATCCTTTTTATAAATCCTTACTCTCATCTTGGGATTTTAATTTTTATCAAGGATGGAAACAAGTTCTAATATGAAAGTTTAATCCTTGAACAAATATACTTCTTCTTTATCTTTACTACTTGAAAATGTTTCAGGATTATTAACATAAATTATAATGGATTTCTGATTTTAATATATTACTTCATAATCTTACTCACTCTTAGATAAAGAGCCTTCTTTTTCTTATTATCTCATCAAATTATTCTTGAATTATTGTAATGAATTCCTATATTATCGAAAATAACTTTTTTGAATTATCTAGATCTTCTCTATGAAAATTCTTTTTATTTATCATCACTTTCACTTTCAACATATTTATTCTCTATTATGACCGAAGAAAAATTTCCTATTCCTCCATAATAAAATCATTTGAAAGGAAACATATATTTTCAATTTATTTCCCCGCTTTTTATATTCTAATTTCTTAATTCAATTGATTTGTTTTCCTCTTCTCTTTTTATCACCACTTACTCAATCTGAATTAGATTCAACATTCTAATGTTTTTATTTTTTCTTTCATGGATTTGAATTACATTTCCTCATTTAAATTATTTTCAAAAATGATTTCTTTTCATATTTCATAGTTAAGGATGGTGTTCTGTAGTTCATAAATTAAAAAATCAAATCTCCTCACTATAGATTATATTTTTCTGTCAAATATAGTGGGAAAATTATTCATCAACTTCTTTAATTTTATTTGAATCTTACAGATTTTCTCAATGTCCTTTAATGGTTCTAAAAATATATTTATCCATTTTAATGTACCCATACATAGTATCATAATCCAACATTTATATGTTTTCAAGAATAACTGACCAAAATGTTTTTCCAAATTACTATTCACAATGCATTCACATATATCGTTAATATCCTACCACATCTGTATAAGAGTGTTAAATCGTAGTATCTTGGTTGAAATTTTATCAGATTTTGATGGTAGGATAAATTTTCTATATTTACCATGTACTTCATAATTCATCTAGTAAAAATATTTCATGGGTGCATCTCAACAATTTTTTTTAAATAAAAATATTACAAAAAACATACCTAAGGTCCATGTGAAAGAAACTATAGAATCATATAATTCCTAAAATGATTAAAATTATTAGAATTGGATATAGGAAGTCATTTTGTATTTATAGGATTGACATTCTACTATATACTCTTATTATAATTTAAAGTAAACCTGAATAATATATTTTGAAAAATATAATTCATATTTTAGGTTTTATCACAATGATTGTGAGGGTTCAAAAAATGATCCCTTATGTTTTTAAAATATTTTCTCTTTTCATTTGTCCTTTGTGAATGGTTAATGTACTACCCTCTCTTTCATGTGTCTCTAATACATACTCAAGTGATGATGTAAATAATGATATTAATATAATATATTAACAATGATGGACTTTAATACTTACTACTTATTGGTTTTAGGTCAATTATGATTCATTGTTTCTCCAATACAAATTAATGAGTACAATTATAAGCCATCTCCTAGAAATATTATAAGAAAATATCCTGAAATTCCTATAATCATATGATTTTACACACCATCTCAAAATAAATTAATTATATAGGATCTCACATAATGAATCTACATCTAGAAATGATTTACTTTATCTCGTGATGGGTTCCATATACTGCATCTCAATAGTTATTCAATGGACCCTGCCGAACTCCTCTTATAACAGGTCTTTGACTCCCCTAATGTTCTCATGTAGTTGTGGTATAACCTAGTCATCCTACATATAATTTCATCATTATCTTATGAAGCCTTTTCCTTTCATAAACATTCTACTTAGAATTTAATATTTTTATATGAAGTATGGGATTCTATTGTCTAAAATTCTTATTATAATTAACATTACAACAACATTACCAAATTCCTTTTTATTCAACTTCGATGCACAGGAGTTCCAAGATTTATTCTGTTTCCAATTCCTAAATAATCACCATGTCAATATTTTATTGTATATTTATTTAACTTTTATTCTCCTTTTATTAGATAAATTTTTATAGAAAATAGTATTGATAATAGTGTCATATATTTCTATACTATCCTACAAATATATAGTCATGTTTCTCCATGAATATTATATTGATGATTTAAGTGAGATTAAAATACTCCAATATAACTATTGTTGTAAAAACATTTAATATGACATTTCATATTCATATAGTATCCCATATACATAGTCATTAATTTCCATGTGATATTTTAATTCTCCACCTTTATCCCCTGCATATTTCCCCTAGAATTGATTTCTTTTCTATCACATTTATGTGGGTAAGTGATCATGTAGAATTATGAAATGGATACTTTCTCTAAGATGAAGAACATATATCAATAGGATTTTAATCATAAAATTTTTAAATATCATTATGTTATATAAATCATTAAGAATAGTAAAATAATATTGTCTTGGTTTAATCTGCAATATTCAAAATATTGGAATTCTGGAAGTCTTACATTTCTCATAATGTTCCTTTTCACCATATGACGCCCTTATCCAAGATTATGAGGTCCCCATGAAAACCATGTGGGATATTATAACATAATTATGTTGAATTTCAGCATGAATTCACTATTTGCATAGGATATAAATGATTCTATAATGCATTATGGGGTTTTTTGTACATTATGAAGATTGTATAACCTATGGAGTCCTATACCATATGAAGATCCTTGTACCCTATGAAGGTACCATAAATATCCCTTGGTACCTTTATATTTCTTTCCTATAGGGTTCATGATCCCTACAAAGGACTATTCTCACCCAATATAGGGTTCATGCCTATGTAGAAATCTACAAGCTCATCTCATATATTACCCCATAAATGTAAATTATGTTGATGAAAGTATTATTATGTACCCTATAGAAAAATTGGGTGAACTGTGTAGTCTATTAAAGAGTTTATGAAATTTCATAGATAACTAAATCTTGTAATACTTGTACCTTACAAAAACTAAGGGTTATTCTATTTGATGATTCAAGTGTAACATATAATGTGCATAATTTACTATTTTTTTTTTTCAAAACATGGTTAACATTATTTGGATATTTAATGTTTACATTATCCATTATATTACTTTTATCCCTAGAAAAATTATGAAACATGATGTATTGGATCTCAATAAGAAATACTTTATTTATAAGTGTTTATAAAAAGTGTAAAATTCATTTGAGAAAAATATATCATTATTTGAAATAAATATATGGACAATCTAGAATGTGAATATATTAATTAATTTTATAAATATAAAGGAATGATAGAGGAGTCCAGTATGCAATTTGATGTTGTATTCAATGATGGTGAGGAAATCCTAATATAGAAAAATATATAATTTTTCCATTTTTTTAGGATATGGGTCAGTAGGTTAGAGAATAAAATATGAAGCCGAAGGAAGAAAATAACTATTTGGAGATGCATTTTAAAATATTGAAAATTGAGATTAGTGGGTTGAATATACTAAAAATTTGTCTTTTGAAATGGATTAAGATCAAAGGGAAATGAATTATTACAAATATATTAAATTGGGAGTGATTTCTATCAATTTGGAGAATCGTAAACATGATACTAAATATTAAAATATGATCAAGGAAGATGTTTAAAAATATAATTCCAAGAAATATGAACTCACATAAAATATATCAATGTTTTTTGAGGAAAATAATAGAATTATAGAAAAACATTTATGTATTAAAGAACCTTTTTCGCAAATAAAAATGAATATTAAGGAGAAGAATTTTCTGATGGAAAATATTTCCCATGGTTTAGATGATGAGATGTCAAGTTGTAAAAATATAATGAATGATATAGATGATTAAATTGATCATAAATTAAATATATCATGTACCAAACCACTAAGGACCACCTAGAAGGTGGTATGATTTTTACAACGCCCCAAACTGACCTCCAACAGATGAGGGGATGAATACTAGCACTGAGAAATAAAATCATTGAAAATGGAGGCCTTATCCTAAGTACATTTACAAATGCACACATCAATATCCAATAAATAGTGAAAATATATAATGATAAACTAATGAACTTGAGTATAAATAATACATGTAACAACATCTAGGAAATCATCAACGTAAAAAACATAGTAAAAAATGGGGAAAAAATGTTGAACTAAAAAATGAAATCCTCACCTGAAAATAAATGGGAAACAAGAGACTGTTGAGTTCCTAACTCAAAATATCCAATGCCAACCACTAAACATGATCAACTACTATAGCTATAACAATGATCCTACAAAACACAGTACACCAATATCACTAAAGATCTATCAATCATCTTCCTAAGACACAACATCTGTGGGAAAATCCCATAAAGGATGTGTATATGCATACCTAGTAGGATAACCAAAAAAAATAAGGGAAAAATAGAAAAATACAATTTCCATCTCATCCGATAATCATGAAGGAATGGGAATCAAATATATATGACCATAAATAAAACAAAGATAGGGAGAGGGGATGGGGGATCTCTATATTTACATCCTAGAAAAGAATTATGAGTTAGCCAATAACTCCAAATGCACATCTTAGATTCGCAACACAATAAACTACCTTACCAAAATCTGAGCAGATGCCTCTACTATAGGATCTATAGTGAAAGGGGAAATATTTCATGTGGGGGACCCACTCCCCACCTAGGCTAAAAGATGTGGTGTATCACTAAAAAGGTATTGGACTTTTTCCCTTAGTAGTATGGGGGGGGGTGGGTACCAACAATACATGTGTAAGGAGTATGGGGGACCCGTAATGTAATGTGATAGGGGTATCGACCGCAGTTTCTCTTTAATTATCAAACAAGATCACCTTAATTTAACAAGAATTTCTGAAAGAAGTGTCATACTCATTACACATAATGTCATATCTCTAATTATATAATTAATTCTACCACCATGTCCTATATGGAAAATTTCATAGGATAAGCTACTCTAATTCATAAATTTTATTCTTGAAGAATGAGATATAAAAATTAAAATTATCATACAAATGTAATTCATGTATATAGTGTAAAAACAAAATTACATGGCCATATTGGGTCTATTAGTGTATTTCCGACCATTCCTATATACTTCATCCAATTTCTAGGTACTCTAGATATTCCAGTGTACACTTATTGTGCTATGTACAGTAGTCATGTCTGGGTACCCCAACAACGTTTGAGTACATTACTATGACCATATACATCGACCCATGCCCATGTACCTAGAAGTGTCTTGACCATGTACTCTTAGGGTGCACATTGAGCTACTAGCATTGAGTCACAAGGCATATATGGATTATACACAACATGTTACATTTAACTCCATTTAGAATGTAGTTTCCACATAGCCTTTTTTTGTCGACTATAAGTTGTTTATATCATAAATTTTCCTAGAAAATCATGTTCCGTCAACGTGTATTTCTTGTACCACTGCCACATAAATTTTGGGCTAAATCACATCAACAAATAATGATATGGGTATGACCATTACCAATCCATATCTAGTGTCCAGAATCTAACAACCCAAACCATGTATGATAAATCTCTATCGCACTGTGTCACTATGTTGCCTCTACCATGGATAAAGAATAGATATCTAGCCTCTGATTCAGGATTCCAACAATCACAACCTTCATTGAACTACAAAATATAAAAAATGGATACATACATCTTGAACATATCTTCCATGAATATGGGGGTTCAATCATGCTAAAATCCAGCTATTTGTGGTCAAACTGCATCCCTATGAACCAACAAAAATGAAAGCGAAGAATAGTGGAGAAAATCACAAGAACAACGAGAAATCCTAATTTTGGAGATGATATTCCATATAAAGACTATATATTACTATTTTATTATGTATCAGAGGGTGTATATGATATAAACCAAATGGATCAACAAATATATTTAAAATTTGGCTCATTTAAAGAATTTAATTATTTAAGAAGTAAATATATTAGAAGATCAATGATTAAAAAATAATACAAGATTAGGACTACAATAAATAACATTACCTACCATGAGTCAAGACTGATAAATGATTAATAATGAGTATATTCTATTGTTTATGGAATGATCCATGTCCTTCATATTCATTGAAATATCCTTCGAAGAACTATCATTACTTCCTGATCCATTATTGTTTGTCAATGGATCTCCACCTTGGATGCTCTAATCCTCTTAAGGTTATGTTGCTAAGACTAAAATTTCATCATAATGATGTAATTAAATAGGTTTTAGGGGTTTTATGTTATTAAATAAATTAAAAAATAAAAAAATAAAAAAAATTAAAAAAATCAATTATTTATTTTTTTACCTACAATGATTTCCTTTTACTCAACACCTAAAACCGCCCAACAGTATGTAATTAATATGGTAAATCCCACAATTTATAATCAACCACGGTATCAAAATTATAATTCAAGCTTTTTATCATACATAAAACCATTTATTATAAAATTATGTACATGCGTGCTATAATATATATTAATATCCTTAATATTTTAATTTTAGTTTCCTGAAACACCCGAACACAATGTTTACTCTTAATAAAAATACCATGAAATATAAAAATATATTTAAAGGAAAGAACCAACATACATATATTTTTTACAGTGACCCATTCTTTAGGGATTGTCACCTCGCATCTAGATCTCAAGCTCCCAAGAGAACAATTGCAATCTCTCATGTTACTAGAGTAGTATAACAAAAGGAATGGCTCTTCTGCATATGATCCTATCACATTAGTCCTCAATGTCACCTGGGTACTCAATGAAATTGTTTCAATCCTTGATGTGCATATCACACTATAAAAAACAATGTGTATGGTTATGCACATATATCATCATTTGAGACACATAGAAGATGTCATGCACTCTGTCTAGCCATAGGGACAAGGCCAAGGGTTATGAAACCACTCTAACTCTTCACAGGATCTTGAATATCCTGATAAAGCATGGGGATATCATTCTAACTTGAAATAATATTTGTAATCCTCATCGTAGGGTGACTCTTAGGAAAACATGGTCCCCCAACATGAAATACAAAGGCATTTGACATAGGTGAGTGTATTAATTTTTTTTACTATGGGATGTCCTCATACCCTTTTGGATAACCTATAATTTATTTTTTTGCCTACAATAGCATTGGACCTACTACAAATGTCATGAGAATCTTAGTCCATCATAATGGTGACCTGTATGGTCTTTCATACAGGTCATTGAATGGTTCCATTCTTGATATTAGAGTGATAAATATTATTATAGGAAACTATACCATTGGAAGGTGGTACCCTAAACATCATTTAATGTACAACTCATAGGCTCTCAGTTTATCCTCCAATGCCTATATAATCACCTCAGTTTTTTTGTCCATCATTGGGTGAAACTTCGTGAAAATTTGTAATTGGGTCTCGAAATCCTCCTTCAGACCCCTATACAACTATAATGTGTACCAAACATCAATTTTAGATATTATTTTCATAGGTATTTTGTTATAGTTTATTATATCATTCATATAATAATACCATTAACTATCAACTGAAACCTATCCATGATTTCAATAAAGTGTGTTAACTTTGTGATTTGTTCAATAATAAAACAGATCGTATCATGGAATCTTACTATAGAAGGGATCCCCATCAAAAAATCCACTGATTTTCCATCCAAGTTATATTATGGGATTTGATGAGATTGAGTAAAACCAACTTGACCATGATCTTTGACCATTACATGCTAACATGTGAGACACTAATTAGAAAAATAGGTTACAAAACACCTCACACATGCCCAAATAAACTTCCGCTAAAGGTCCATGTACCTAATCACCGCAATGGGATTTAAAACCAAGTGGAGGGTATGAATAATCCTAAAAAACTCTTCTAGAAACATATCTAGAACTGTCATCTGTCCATTGTAATGGATTTCACGCTCCCCTAAATAAAAAATACATCTATTTTATCTTCAATAGATATCAAGTCATGTAGAAACTCTCAATCTATGTTACCCAATAAGACCTCTCAAACACACTAAAGAAGTGGTGAATTTTCCACCATTTAATGGAGATAATATTTACCCTTCATATCCACCATTGTTTGCTTTAATAATGACAAGTACTCAAACTCCTCCTCCCCAATATGAGAATGGGACTTCCTAGTAAGGGAATATTCCATTGTATTTACCGTCCTAGTTTTATATAGTATTTCATGTTAGATATTATTATAGCACCAACCAATTCTTATATCTTAGGTTATAATCTCTCTATGTAAATATATACCTAAGAATTTAGTGGTTTGAGTAAACAATGAAACACTCACCCAAAAAATATTGCCTTCACAACCTTATGGTGAAGAATGCCATTAAAATCACAAAATCATGTGTTGTGGGCCTCAAATAAATTGTCCTATATGTTATCAACTCCTTCATCTATATAAACACGCACATAATACCATATCTAGAGGCCTCATAAAAAAATATGTACTCAATTACCTCTTTTAGTAGTATCAAATGAGGATCTCTGGTCAACCATAGTAGAAATTGATCCATGATAATAAAAAACATACAAATAGAGATCTTACTATAATGTTGGTACTCCTAGAGTAACTCTATGGCCATCAAACAATAGCTTATAAGGTCCTCCCCTAAAGTAGTTTTTATGAGAATTTCATTGAAAAATTCATCTATGAATCAATATAATTATGGACGAATGATCTAGTAATATTTTTCCTGAATATATTATGGGAATTATTGACAAAAAAAATATATCACTAGGAACTCTTATTTTTAGTAGAGACATTATAATTCTATCTTTTAAATTACATCTATTGAAACCCTCAACTAATGGTATCCTGACCTAAGATTGATCTTTGCCAACTAACTCGATTCATTCAACTAGTAAAATATATTTTTAATCCTCAACATGGGATAATTGTTCTTCATCATCGCCTAATACAAGCCATGATATTAAAAAATACTGAAATTTTCATCAACCTTTAAAAAAACTAGACCTACCTAGGGGATTCATTGGGTTTGATAAAAAAATTCTCTCAAACGTATTCCAATAACACCAATAGCTCATAATGAATGGTGGGGTCCATATGATATTATATAGAATATATATGTGTGGTCCTATAGTGTTAATCGATGTATATTTCAATCTCCTTCTCCTAGAGTAATTCGAGGATATCTTTTAGAAAGTCATTATTAAATTACACTATAACTACTAGAAGCCATATTATAGAAGGGCCCTCCATACTAGGGGATAAAATATCTAACTAATGTATGATAGGTTCTATCGTCCTATTCATAGGACGCACCCACTCAAACATAAGATCATTTCCACCTATGATGAATAACCTCATCCCATATGTATCAGATAATATAACTCTCCATGGATGATAGTGAATCTGTTCATACACCATAGTCAACCAGTATACACCCATGAAGACATCATAATATTTTATCATGATGACTATGATGTCCAATGGGAATATCTCTCCACTGAGAGATAACTCGTACTACCAATAGATATGAAATATATAATAATCTTTATCTATATGATCCTCTACACATAGATGCGATCAAAAAGACTCAATTAGAAGATCTAATTATCACATGAGGTATATATAGATAATGGAATGACTGAAGGATCGATCTATAATTATTGGATCAATATAATAAAAGGATTAGAATATTACATGAATCATGTCATGTGTTTCCTTATCATATCCCTCCATATCTTGAAACTGCCTACACCCCAGACAACTAGCCCTATTATCCTGGATTGGGCTGCCTAATAGTGGTGGTGGGAGTTTGTTTTAGTGTCTTCCTCCAATATAAACTCATCCACATGGAGCTCCACCCACCCCTATGTTACCACCACCTACATAGGATCTCCATGACAATGTTTGGTAGATCCTTGATCATGATAATACCTCTATCATGGTCCCCTATCAACTACCCATATTCCATCCTCATCATGGTTGGTTTGGAAATCAGGATCTATTTGTCCTTTACTGTCACAAGAATAGCATACCCCCTCTCCTAGATGACTTTATCCTCATCATGAACCATGTTCTACAATTCCAAGCATTTGAATTTGGGTATGTGGAGGAATCCTATTCTAAGACCATCACAATAGATTCTTGATAGCTACTATAGAAGACTCAGCCCTATGATAGACACTAAATGATCTATCCACATGGATTCCCTCTACTAGGAATATATTTATAAACAATGATTTGTCCATCACACTATCATCAGTGTGAATGAATAAGTTTACTATATTGGCATTTATTGATTTGATAATGAATTTATAATCACTATTTTATGGAATTATTCATCTTATGAGATATTGAGAGAGTAACATGTGAGTTCAGGGAACCTTATAGTGTACTAAACAACTAACATGGACACTTATTGTAGCCTGAGGTGTTCTTGAATCTGTATAGATAGAAATCACAAAGGGTAATACTCAATTTGGAATAAATTCTAGAAATATAACCATGATAGAATCAACTCATAATAAATATGGGTGATCAGACTCAAATAACGTTATATTTCTCATTGAATATGTCTTGAATCAAGTGAAACAGTCAAATTAATCCGGATATGAACAAGATCGAAAACTCAGATCACCCACTCAATTAAATCATTTCCTTCTTGGGGGTTTAGCTTATATCAAGTCATCAATGGTCTCTATCACTAGAACTAATTTAATTTACTAATCCTATGTTCATTTTTTCACAAAATTACATATATATCTGTTTTCCAACATTTAGTCGATCCTATTCCTAGACTACTGGGGGAAACACATCAGGAGTAGGCCCTTGAACTATGGTCTCATCACTAAACTGGCCATCATTATAATCCAATATTGGAATCCCAACTGATTGTATTCTTAAAGTAATATTGAAATTTATCTTGATATGCCATTGATAGATGATCATATATTTGGAGTTGACTCAAGAATATCATTAATTTCAAAATATCCATTCATACGTGATGCATGTAAACTTTATTCCATGAAAATGATTCCTAGGATTCCCAAGTAAACAAGTGGTAGTGAGATTCTAGGTGAATGGATATGTCAATCACCGCAACAACACTAGGTTCCTGGTCTTGAGAGATGATCTTGAGATACTATAACATCTTTCCCCTATGTTCCCATATCATAACTCACTAAAAGTTCTATCTCAAAACACTAAAATGGGGAAATACCACCTCTAATACCACTATGTATTTATCGAACCCATTGAGTCCCCCTATCCAGTGGTGATATAGTTGTGACATAAAAATCCAACATCCAATATGCTAGGGGATTTAAAATATCACTAAAAAGTTGTATCACTAAAATGGGAGGAATTAGCCTTTGTACCATTATGTATATAGAAACCCATCTCTATAAAAAATTGAATTGATATAACGAATGACATAACATCTAAACTGTGAAACATGAGTGATTCAAAATCTAGGAATTCATCAATATATAGACTCATTGGACCGAAAAATTATAAAGGGAATAAATATATACCCAACCAAAAAGGTGGTCCCAACCAAAAAACAACTCAAAAAAGGGATACAAAAGATATCTCAGCTCACAATCTATAGGGTTGACCACAATACATGGTTGTATCTACTATGTAATGTTGTTCTCATCTTAAACCTTGTTCACAAATATCACTACTAAACTATATATTGTCAAGATAAGGAAAAACACATATAAAGAAATCTCATGCAAGGTTTAGTATATACATACATACTATGATTTTCTGAAAACCAAGATGGGATAAAGTTTAAGAAAAATTATTCAACTCCACCCATAATAATGACGGAAATAAAACTCAAAATATAAGATTATAATGAAATCTAATTCATAGATAAAGGGAAACCCTATCTCCGTAGGCGATCAAAGATTGTTGATTTATCATGTAGTTCCAAAGTTCCACCTCTGATCCCCAACACATACATATCCTCACTAAATTCTATATATAATGGCCGCAACTCACCACTATGCTCCAAAACTAAAGAGAAACTATCTCTAGTGGAATAACCACTCCCCAATGGAGCTCAAAGATATGGGTAACACTCCATAGATAGAGTAATCATGCCCTTAGTAGTATAGATGTACGGAATCTACCAATGTAAATTGTATGAGGGACCTATTCTATGATAATATTGGGGGTAATGACCTTAGATTATTTTCGATGATCCAATCATATCACTACCATCGGTGATGAATCTCTAAAATATGTGTCAGTCTCATAAATTATCATGTCATATCTCTAAATCTAGAATGAATGCAACTATGGATTCTATATGGAAAATTTATTAGGATAGGCCACTCACTAGACCAATTCTAATCCCTGAAGTAGCATACACCCATGGAGTTAGTCTCACAAAAAGTAAAAAATCTATATAGGATACACACAACAAATCTTGGATACCCCAGGTCTTATCATGTCTCTAGACCATGCCCTCCTACTTTAACGAATGCTCATATAATCTCATCATGTCCATGTATGCTGGTATTTTCCACGTACATTGGACTAGTCTAGGTTACCTAACCATGACAGAGAATGCAGTCATGCCTATGTAATTTGGCCTTTAATTTTGTACTTGGTTGTGTCCATGCCTGTTTACTCTTATGGTACACCCCGAACCATCAACATTTGATAAATTTTTTTTATTATTCAAACATGTCATGTGGTATCTAACTTTTCATGAAACCCTAGGTTCTATAGAATATGGACTATACCTCAAGTTTTCTTAGTCGACACACCTATTGTTATTTTGTAAAAACAAATATTCAGTTAACCCTTATTTTTCACACGACTTCCACTACTGTTTCTAGCTCAAATCATGATATGGAAATCGATTCAAGGGATAGCTATGAAAAATATATCATTAATGGTTTCATTTAGGCCAACAAAACATTGTGTAATTCATCCCCATCTCACCATATTTCTGCATCACCTGCCCCATGGAATACAAATCCTTATACGACCTCTAATAAATGTCTATAACACCTTTATCTTGTATCACACCATGATCTATAAAAAAACTAATTTGTATATCATGCATTTGTATACACTAAATCTAGGGGTTTTATCATACCTAAATATATCTTAGAAATCTTGTACCATGAATCTGTGGTACAATGTTAAAGAACGTAATGAATAGTAGTGCAATAGGATCAAAATTGTGTGAAATCCCATTATTGGATGGTGAAATTACATATAATAATTAAAAAATATGGTTTAGAGGAGAATAAATGGAGATGGTGATAAAATCCAACAGGTTTAATAAATCTATTTAAAATCTGGATCATCTAATGAAAAACAACTTCGAGGAAGTATGAAGATGATAAAATCAACGACTAATAAATAAAAAAGGGTGTAAATCATTAAAAATACATACCCTACCTTGATTTTGGATCATTAACTATTGAATAATGGCCCCATGATATTATCATTGGTGATATCTATGAACATTGATTGAGAATAAAAACACTTTGAGGAATGACCACTACACCCTGATTAGATTCTATTCATTAATGACTCTCCCCCATGGCTTGTTAATCCTCCTAGGGTTATGAAGATAAAAATGGAATTTCATCATAATGAATTTTTTATAGCGGTGAACTTGGTTTTAAGTTATTACATTTTTTTATAATTTAATAATTTAATTTATTTAATGCACCAACCAACAGTTTCCATAAACATAAATCCCAACAGCACCTAACATTATGTCATGCCTAGGATAAACCGCTTGTTTTAGAATCAACCATGGTCACGTATTTCCAATATGCGGTTATAATCAATAATAAAATAATTTATTTTGGAAATATGAATGCATTGGATTTATTATATATTCATATTTTTAATAAAACAATTTTTATACCATGTGGAACACATACAAAAAAACAACTATATGGAAATATAGAGATATATATATAGAAATTTTCAAAAGGATAAACAAAAAATACTTGAGTCATTACAAAAAATGATAATGTGTTTGGTAGAGGACATGATATTTATTAAAAATTATATAGAATAATTAAATTTCATTAGTTATCAAAAAATCAAGGATTATATAAACATATTATTTTACTATAAATTAGTGGGTGAAAATGGAATGAAACATAATTATTCCACATTGAAGTATATGTATAAGAATATTCTTATTTCTAAAGGATTCAAATCCATGGGGAAATATAGAACTCGATATAATGAAACCACCTTGAGGAATTTAAAAAGAGAGCCCTTCAAATTTACAAGAATAGGGAAAGACAATTAAGTGTTGAAACTAGATATACGAATGTCCAAAAAACAAAATTGTAACCAGATGAAGAAAAACTAATTTAATAGTGACATTTTTTGTTTTATTTAATGAAACTAGAACATTTATTGGATTTTTAGGAGGCATCACAATATTTTAGCTATTGTGAGTTTGATGGAATTATTAAAATGAAGAATTTACAAGATTAAATAGAATATTTGAGTATCATTTAATTAATTCTATCCTTGCTAAAAAAGTTTCATGCGTGTTTCCTTCTTTCAATCCTACTGACACACACAAAAAATTTCCACATTACACATGGTTACCATTGTAAAAGTTTTTGAATGAAAACCCTACCTTCTATGTTATTCTTGTAAACTATTCCTTTTAGAATTTATATAATAGTCACAATAGAGAATGTATTCTAGTTCTTTATAAATAACCCTAAAATGTGCCCCACATAATCCATACAAATAGAAAATATCTCTATAACATTATTCTGTGTTCATATTGTTCCAATTTTTAATGGACATTACTATATCTATTTTTAGAACATACATGACTTTCCCACTTATTTGAAATTTCAATGGATCTTTTCATTTGATTCTTATAATTGGTTTCATTATATCTAATACCATATTTTCTCGTGGATCATAGTATTTGTGTGATGAAAATATTTGTATTCTTCTTCCTTAATATGGAATAATAATTTTTCATTTCATTATCCGAAACTAATGGGATTTAAAATAATATTTTTATAGAATCATTCAGTTTAGTCTTATCCATTTAATTTAATATTTATATTTATTTTACGGATCTAGAAAAATTTATATACTTATCCCACTATCATTATTTATAACATCTGTAATACATTTCTCTTAGTTTTTTGAAAAATTCAATATATGTATCTTGATTTTTAATGTATTAATTATGATATCCCAAGATAAATAAACATACCACTACCTCTATGGAATAGTCTAGAGACATATATAGAAATATTTAATAGATTGAACAGAAAAAATAGATTCGTTAGGAAAAATGATCAAGGGATTGATAGAGAACATGGAATTGGTCAAAAA
Organism: Viscum album; assembly: GCA_963277665.1. Classification (NCBI taxonomy): domain Eukaryota; kingdom Viridiplantae; phylum Streptophyta; class Magnoliopsida; order Santalales; family Viscaceae; genus Viscum; species Viscum album. The sequence goes on from OY728143.1 coordinate 231,599,942, forward strand.
TAAAGTAGAACAATTAAATGCTAAGGGTAATCCTAAAATCAATGATTCAATCAACATATTATTTGACTCTTTATTGGTAGATGATAATGAAATGGAAAAAATATTCTGCATCAAAGGAGAGGCCTTCAATGATTCTCATTTTACAAATACTGGGATCCATTTAAAAATCTAATATTCGATATAATGAAAGAACATAATGAAATGAAAAAAACTGATCTCTTGAAATTTACAAGAATGGGGTATTTCATGTAGGTTTTTAAAAAAATATATGAACTTATAAAAATTAAAAAATTACAAAAATATGAAAACACAATGATATTATAGGGTCATTTTCTTCATTTTGTGAAATACATTGGCATATTTATAGGTTTATTATAAGGAATTAGAATATATTATCTTCATAGAGTCTGATGGAATGTATAAATGGATAATTTTCCAAGAACAATAGAGAAGGTATGAGTATCATTCCAAAAACACATTCCACAAAAACCATGTTTCATGTGATAATTTCTGTAGAGTTCTATCTAAATTGACAGAAGGAACCACACCTATATCCAATGAAAAGTATATTTCATTATGAGAAAGATTTCAAGAGATAGATGTTAAATTATTCCTTGATAAAAAAATTCTAGAATGGAGTTCCAAATCTACTATTGAATAAGGGATGCCTAAAAAAATACATGATGAAGATATAAAAACAAGTAAATAACAAACATGGTCCTAAAAATAGATAGTATCATGTGAACATAGTGTCAAAAGGAATGAAAGTTATTTATAAATCCAGTAGTTCTCAAATGATGAGATTATGAAGAACATAAATTTAGGGGAAGAGAGATCTAACTATCATGAGAAGATAAAATCTTATGATAACAACTATCGGTATAAGATTCAATTAATAATTGATTTTTTAGTGTAAAACTATCCGAAATGTGTGGATATTAGATTGTATTAAATAAAAAAACAACAAATTAAAATGTATTCCAAGTTGAAGGATAAAATAAATTTGTAGTTCATAGAGACTCACTGTCATCCTTAATAAGGAAAAAATATAGAAGGTACCTATATACCCTATTGGTTTAAATGTTTATAGATTTTTTTAAAGAGGTTTTTCAATTTGTGTGATTTACATTCCTTGTGGTTGTTATTGAAGAAAATTAAATGAGAATGAGTGGAAGGAAGAATATTTTAACGAAGGAAAAATGGTTGAAACATTGGTATTTCATTCCCTAGTTGGTATCAAGAATATTAAAAAATAAAAATAAAAACCTAGATCTTCTATAATTTTAATGAAACAAGTTTTATTCAGAATATTGGGTCTAATAATTTCAGGTTGGAATTAAAATTCAAGTGGAATCTAGAGTTTCTGTGAAAAAACTAAATAGAAAATAAAAAGGTTCCAAATAACATATAACACTATAACTGTTATGATTCCAAATATGACATGAAGAATGTTATACCGTGTCATCAAACTAGTGCAATAACATATATAAATAGAAAAATATATTTTGGGAGGTGAAATAATTACATTAAAGGTGTTACCTTTTCTATTTATATATGATTAAAAAAATCATATCAGCAATTTGGAGGATACTAGTGGCTTCTTATATTGGGGAATATCTCACAAACAATGGTGAACCTAATTTTATGAAATCATAAATATAAATGATTCTAAATTTTTTTCATTGTTGGTGATGCATTTTTATGGGTTTTTATCTTCATTAGGGATTTAATAGCTTTAAACAGTGTAGAAGAATTTAAATTCATATTGTATTACTAGTTTTCTTATAACATATGATTTCCATTGATTCATTAAATTGTATGTTATCACAATAAGTTATTTTCATTCATATATACTACTGGTTTTTTGTAAAATTGTGGCGAGATCATAAATTTTTTGTTGTTATTGAATGTTAAAGGATTTTGATGCATGTTTTATAAATTGAATACTAGGGAGTAACATGAAAAAATAATTGGATGTTTACAAAACTCCAATTTCTTACACCTAGCCCAAGATATGTAGGTTTAAGGTACCTTTTGACTTCTCAAATGCAAAGTGATAAATTCACTTGGATTGATTACATGAGTTGATACTTTTAATGTAAAAATGTGGTAAATAATTTTCTTAGAGGAAATGATATGGTGTGAGAAATTCCAATAAGAAATGGATAACATGTCGAATGAGGTTATGATGAATAAAAAATTAGTTGAATTCCAAAATGGCCAAATTTATCCCATGATGGGACAAATATTTTTCTATATATGGGATGCAGGGATGGGAGTGATGCATCTCTTGATGACATCAACCTACAATCCTCTCAAAAAAGGGTGTGTCACCAGCTCTAGCCTCCCAAAATGGGTCATATAAGTTAGGATTTTTCATAAGGCTAACGATCCTAGCCCTGTCATTCCATCTGAATCTTCCTAGGGTTACCACAACTATGTCTATCATGCCTATGGAAATCCCATTATTTCCTCCCATGTAGATAGGCCTGATGCCTCCATCTTCCTTGAAGGGTTTAACACCATTTGGGTTGTTGAAAGTGGAGTTCCATGATGTATCCTCTATTCATCATTACACCCTCTTCTCCAGATTTGGTTCTAATTGGATATCTCTAGAGGTATTATAATAGTTCGTCAACTAAACCTAGAGTCTATGTTTTGTAGCTACTATTTGGGTTCTCAATACCCTTATTTTTAGTGTTCATATTCATTTTAATGATGATTTTTCTCACACTTGGGAATCCAGATCCCATTTTTTAGAAAATATGAGATTTTATCTCCATCACTGGACTATTGATTTCAAAAAAGATGATACTATAGAATATTAGTTGTTTTCTTGTGCCTATCAGGGATACCAATACCCTTCTAGAATCTATTTATTCTCGAAGGAATCATGGATCAACTGGGAATCTTCCTTCTTACTGATGATCCAACCCTAACATTGAATCAATTTTGTGGTGTGTGCATGTGAGTTGAGATAGATGTATCAAAGACACTCACAATGAGGATTTGTCTGTTGGTTGGTGACAAGGAAGGATTATGGTAGTTGATTCAGTGTGAGGGGAAGATGGCTACTGCCTTTTGTGCCATCGAATAGGTCAATAGAATAATTAGTGTAGGAATCACAATATTTTAGGAAATTAGTGCCCACAAGAGTATCTGATTCCTGTCCTTCCTGGGTCTTTACCTCCTTCCCCACAAGTCCCAGCCATAGGATGCCTTTTTATTGCTGATATTAGGACCCAATTGGTTGTGGATCCATCTTCCCAGTTTTATTGGGGATTTGGGGAACCTCTAGTCTCAGTGGTGGTGGATACATCCTCTTATTCCACTTCTTCTTTGAGGGTGTCTTATACTCAGACAGATGTATGGGAATTTTCTATCGTAGGTAGGAGATTAAATTTTCACCTAAGAGTCATTATGATTCATTAGGGGTAAAAGATAATTCATTATAGAAAAATAATGGTAAAAACCCATTTTTGATGGAGATGGATTCACTCTCTATCAATGGAGAAATCCCAAATCTCACATTCTCAATAGGAATCCCCGTATCAGAGAAGCCATGACTCAAATATGTTATCTTAATTTCACTCAATCTGATTTGGGGATGTAAAGATGCATCATCTGGAATATGGATAATTATCTTATAAAAGTTAGGCACCCATCTTTTATGATGGTAGTTCATGTAGTAACCATGAAATTTGGGTGTAAGAAACAGAAAGAGGCATGTCAAACTAAGGGAATTACAAGAAATTCGACATCACCTGGTAATGTGAAATTTCAATCCCCATTAAGTGAATTTAACCAACCTGTTACTAATTCCAAGTGTATCTAACCATTTTGTGTTCATATTCTTTAAATTCTGGTCATTTTAGGAGGGTTGATTATGTAGGTTCTCACTTAACTTAGAAAAGTGTTTTCATGAAAATACCAAGAAATGGATTTCTAGGAGGGATAATAATGTTTCCATATCATTAGATGAAGATAAAAAGATAGAACCATTCAATGAGTGATTGAATAATGAAATGGGATATTAATATGATTAAGATGGATGATATAATGTCATCCAAACAGAGGGAGATAGAACTAAGATAAATATTCCTTTTCCCCCCTTAATATTTAATTGAAAAAGGGGAAGGCATTATCAAGATGATTTGAAAAATTTAAATAGAAAATTTTATGGGGGAGATTTATTGAAACCATGTTGGTTTATGTTTTATTTTTTGACAATTTCTATTAAAATTGGAAACATCAAAAATTCATTTCAAATAATGGTTAGATTAAACTTGTTGATTTGAATATTTGAGTAGGAAAAGGAATTTTTTATATAAAATATTTATTCTTGAATGTTTTTTGTTAGATTTTTATTGATTTTTATAGACACATCATTATAGGACTCACAAGGGTAACATATTTAACCACATGAATCTAGTAACCGAGATCTCGTGGTAAATTTATTACATTTTTACAAGATACAAGGGAAACAACATAGAGTGTTAAAAATCATTGCAGTCTCCAAATAATATATACATATATTTTATAAATATTACATTATTAAATTAAAAAAATTACATTATAAACATATTCAAAGTATACTTACTCCATTTATAAAATTAATGGATTCATTCAAATATCCCTTTATATACCTCGTGCAATGGAAAAAAATTAAAGTGGTGAGAAAAAATTGTCAGTTAGGGGAGTGTATAATAGAATTAAACATTGTATAAGAATGGAACAACTAATATTATATTAATAAATTATAAAAATTGTTCCTTATAAATTTTAATTTAGGTTATATTATTTCAATGGATATCATAATAATTGACATAATAAATAAGACATAGATAAAAATAAACTATTTCATAGTGATAGACGTATAATGTTGGACATATAAATCTCATTGTAAATGCCTCAATGAAAGAAATCATGATATTACCTTAATTATTATATACCAATTAGTCATTATTTTACCATCAAGGCCTTATGGAATGATATCATGATATTATGGTCTCATTTCCAAGACATCATGATTATTCTCTCAAGACATCATGTTATAGAAATATTATTAAATAGGTAGGGATATACAAAATAACCACACCTTTTCTCTCATGAGGGATAAATATGGATTTCAATTATATTTAATTTTAGTCCCCAACAATAACTTAATAAATTCTAATTCATTCACCCAATATAATAATCTAATATCAATATTATGTATAGTAAACTTTCCTTAATAATCAATAACCACCCTTATTGGACTAATAAATATGTTTTATATCAAAAATTTCTATATTCAATAAATTAAAAAACACGACCATTACTAATCCAGATAAATAAGGTTATTTTACAATTATTGAATATGTATAGGTAAGATTATAATTAGTAAATTATTTTGACATCGATGAAAACACTATTATATGTGTAAAAGAAATCTACTTGTAGAAATAAGAAGAACTATCCTTCATAATATTTTAACACTTTTTATAAAATATATTATATAGAAAATTGAATTGAAATTTATTTTAGAAACAAAGGAAAATTTAAGAGGATATATCATAATGATACCAAAAGTAGGAGGTTAGAAAATGTTATAGTGTAAAAAATATTTAAAGTAATATTATATTCATATTTTGTTCAGGAAGTAAATTTTGAAAAAAAATTATCAATTAGTCACATATAAATAAATTTTTTCATAATACAGATAAAGGAATTAAAAAAACCTTTTTGAAAAGGTAATTCATGAAAAATGGATAAATGAATAAAAATAATGTACATATCCACAAATATGGCATAAAAGATAAAAGATGTGAAAAATAATAAAATTTCAAAATATATGTATTGAAATCCACATAATTAAAAGTATAATATGTATTCATTTTGAAAAGTGTGAAAGTGAAATATAAATATAAATATACAAATAAATAATAAATATTTTTATTTCAAAATAATAATGGAAAACATTGGTGTAAATAAGAATACATATATCGTGGATAAAGTTTCCTGACTATAAATAAGTTGGATTGGGATATGAAACCATATGATGTTGATAAATTTTTAATCCAACTACCATGATTGAGAAAATTATGACATATAGGTTTATATAACCCAAATATATATCTATATATATATTCATAGTATAATATTTCTTATATAGTTTATACACCATGTAAATAAAAATAAAGGTATAATAAAAGACAGATCTTTATGAATATAATTTCAGATGAAGAAAGCTTACCTATAACTCCAGATTTTATTTGATAAAATTTAACATATTTTATATCATAAATTACTATATTAATCAATTATTTAGGAAAAACATTCATATCTATTAAAATTTATATTCATTAGTTATTATCATTCTCAAAATAATTATTAGTTACCTAGAGTTTATTTTCATCATCAGATGATAATAATTTTGATTGTTTTTTATTTTTATTATAAAAGAAATATCAGACCCAATTATTTGTTAAACATTTCACCATTCAATGAATACTAAATATGTAATAATATTTTATTTTCAATTATATATTATGTCTAAATTTCATTCATGGGAAGTAATGGGTATTTTTGGTGAAGATGTAATCCACGAGGATTTTGTTTTTAATAATTTAATGAAATAGAAATGCAACATTATAATTATTATTAAATATTATTTTATCCCTATATAATTTATTAATTCTATATAAACCTCCAAAATATCATATATTTTCATCCAAAAGATTTTTTTACCATATATGTAATGTGGTGTTGAAAAATTAAACATGTCCCTTCATTCAGGTGGTAGTCTGCATGTACACATGAGTGACATTTTCACTATTAATATAATGATAAGAAGTAATAAAGTGGTTTATATCTTAAAAAACAAAAAATATATAAATATAATAGTTATTAATTATGTTCCCTATTATAAATATCAATTAATGGTAGTAATGGACAACAAAATACATTGCTATGTAGAGGTGATAGTCCATAGATACACACAAACAACATTACATTTTTCTAATGAATTTATAAGAGTAGAGAATAGATATAACATTAAAATGATAAAATTTAAATATAATAATAATAATTATTTCAATATAATTGTTTAGTTCAGATATATATTTTGGATGTACATAGTGAAATATAGAAATATACATGGAAGAGGGGTGATTATGAGTTTTTTACATTACTCCTTGGGTCAAATCCTCAAGAATTAATTGAATGATGTTTTGGTAAGAACAAAACCTATATAAAATACAAATATTTTTGGGAATAAATTTGGCTATAATATTTTTGAGACATAATTCATGTGGTGTTTGGTGAAGTTGCGTAGTGAAGGGCTCCATTAATAATTTTTTGGGTTGTCACTATTATAAACACTCATAAATTTTTTCAATGTCATATAACCTTCAATGGAATGTGTCTCTAAATGTGTAAATATAATGAAATGGGGATAACCTTTTTTTTGTGAGAACACTCCCCTATATATTTTATATAATGTTTTATAAAATTTTGGCTTTTACCTTATTTTTAACTTTTACATTAATATACTTGTACCATGAAAAATCATTTTTGAACCATATAAATTTATTTTAACGACGAGTATTAGGAATGAACAAATTAAAAAATTATGATATTATTGTTCCTAATTTTTTTATAATAAAAATTTTATAAAAGTGATAAAAATTATTTCTAAAATAATAAATTTATAATGAATAAAAGTCGTTTTTCGAAAAAAATATTACTTAGATTGAAAAATGGTAATTATTCTTTTATAAATTAAAATTTATATTTTTAATATAAAAATTTTCTTCTAAAATATATATTTATTTATGAAAAATATTTCATAAATTTTTAATTCATTCTTTTATCCTAATGATTTTTTAAATTCCAAAGTATTCATAAAAATTGTATTTTGTATTATTCACCTGAGAAATCAATCGTTTCCTAAAAAAACTGGAAAATAATCATAATATAATGTTAACAATATTTGTCACAAAATTATATTCAGTTTATAAAATTAAAATTCTAAAATATTGAAATTTTATATTTACATTTAGATATAAAATATAATGAAAATGAAAATTATAGGAATATAAAATTTTAAATATTATTTGTTTTAATCATATTTAACATAAATAAATTAATTAATTAATTAATTCTATTAATAATATGAATAAAATATTTTACCACCATTTATCTCTAATTTATTTAGTTGAATAAAATAATAAATTTATAGAACCTAAATATCTATTTTTTTTAAAAGAACATTTTAAGCATAAAAAGCACTTATAAGTTATTTAGCTACACTAATTGAATTTTATCAATTAATTAGTTGATAAAATTAATGTTATATTTATTTCGATTTTTATTTCATAATTTGGATAACTATATTTATACATTCAAACTTAACGACTACCTTATTATACATATTTTTATTAATTTTATATAAATGAAATGTATTGTGGTCCATTTTGGTTTGGCGTTGCATGTAAAACAAGTAATCAAAATAGTACTCATATAAATGAGTTCAACATATTGAAACATCTAGATGTCACATACTTACCTCCTTAAATAAACAATTTCCTTTCAATTATAATTTGATCTTACAAAAATGAATAAAACTTGACATAAGTGTAATATAAAATATTGATTTATCTCGATAATTCATTTCTATATTACTGTTAGGAAAAATAGTATTTATTAATTAAATAATTCATAAAACCGTGAGTGTTCCGCTATATGACTGATAATGAGTTTCCAAAATTATAACTTGATAGAAGAGTGACATTTTCAACATAATACTTGATAGATCTATCATTCTATTTCTTTGTGGTGAGGAATTATTTTACCATCAATATAGATAATATAAGAAAATATACACACTTTATTTATTTCCATTATATAATCATAATTTTATCCTTTATCTATGTTTTAGATAGTTTTCCACCACTGATTCATCTCATAATCTATATAATGAATACTTTGGATATTTTTTTATGTCTGTATCATGTAAATCATGTTGTAATTGGTAATAAGATCCAAAAAAGAAATAAGTTAAACCTCATATATCAAGGAATTTTCTAAAACCAATATGGTTAAAACATATTAAGATAATAATATATATTAATTAACTATCATTTGAAAGTTTAATATAATAATCTATGAAATTGAACCTCAATTTATAGGTTAAATCATTCAATAAATTACTAAAACCTAGAAATTTTCAAAAAAAATTGAAAGAAAAAATTGAAAAACCAAAAATCATAAATAATAATTCAATATATTCTATAAATAGAATAATAATGTTTTCAACTATGGAATATATTTATATCTTAACAGAGACCACCTAATAAATTCTACTTTCAACTATATTCCAAAAAGGTTTCTTTATTTATAACTCCTTTCTAATAGTTTTTTGGGGGTGAATAAATTTTCTCAATGGGTAAAAAAGAGTTAGTAGAGATGAAATAAAGTAATGTATTATTTTTATACATGTAATGAATATAAAATATTAAAAAATTGTATATTTTCTATAGAAATTGAATAAGCTTAAACATTCCCCATTGGACTCTTCTGATGTTGATTACCTTAACAGTTTTATTATTTGATTGAATAATGCATATTAACCCTACCGTCAAAGAACTTCATATTAATGGATTTATTATTTCCCTTACATTCATGAGCATGATGAAACATTTCACCCCATATGTCAAAATTTAACCCCCTTAATGTTTGTACCCATGTGTTTCCTTACATAATAATAGTATGTTGAGAATTTAAACATCCCCTTTTTATTCTTCACCACATTTCTTATATCATTTATTATGAGACCTCCTCTTCTTCTCTTGATTTCCATTGATTGTATAAGTCTTCTAAAATAACTTTTCATCCAATTTGAAACTCGATATGATATATTCGTATGATTTATAAATTTTAGAACATAATTTCAATCAATGTAATGAAATTAAAATATCCACAAAATGATCCATGTTCAATTTTGGAATACATATTTAGTCCCAAATAAGACATCTTGATATTCTATTTTAACCTCAATCAAAACAACATTTCCCTCTTTTCCTGGAACCAAATTTAAAAATATACATTCTAAATAAACTCATTGCTCATGGTTATATAATTATTCAGTGAATATCACATTAAAAGTCTCCCTTTATAAAATATATATCACTAAATATTATTTTGTATTTAAAGAAAATGAAAAATATTGATCAAAATATAGCCTTAAAAAATACATTTCTAGATTATAAATTTCTATTTTATAACTATCCAAAGATAAAAATATCATTTCATTTGAACAAAATCATTTTATAGATACAAATATATCAATAGTTTTGAATAATATATGTTTTTATCACATAATGTTTTCCAACATCATTACATCATGTTGTGAAACACCATGTTTCTCTATAAGGACAATATTATTAGTAATAACATTCCATAATATATTTATAATATTATAAACTATAAATATATTCCTAAATACACTTTTAGAATGGAGATATTTATATCGATTATTGGCATTGATACATTTTACCATCCATCCACTAGTTTCCATCTCAATATAATGGAATATACTTAATTAATATATCAATAAAACTAGAAATTTTAAATTTTAGTATGTAATTATAAATATAGAAAAATAATTAATAGAAATTTATAATTTTTGAATGATGAAATCTGAAAATCATATGTTTAGTGTCTTTAGAAATATCTTCATATTATAACAATTTTTTCAAGTCATTTATAATGGGTTGTAAAGAGTGTTTTAATCAACTAAGAATATCCCATTTGATTTTCAATCCATGTGTGTTGTCAATACTCTTGATCATTAACTAGGTAATGATTATTTAATACCCAACTATCCATTTTAGGGTTATTACACCTATGTGCTGCTACTCTTGACATCGCATCTACATGTTTGTATTTATAAAAATATTTCATTAATAAGAAAAAACACTATATCCACATTGCCAAAATTTTAGGATGTTTTTATTTACATAGTAATTTCCCTTGAGAGTGTCATATGGATTTATGTTCCAATATATATTTTTTAAAAATAATTCCCCATGGTTTTAAAATAATTTTATTTGATTAAAACTCTTAAATCAAAATTTCAGTATCCCATAGCTGGTTCTTACTCTATTAAATTAGTATATGATACAAGGGATCACATAATAGAGGATCACAATATTTATTAGCCTTAGGTGACTAGGTATATATATACACTAAATACTACGCGAAAAATTTATAAAATTGAATTATAAATCACTTGAAAACATTCTTAGTTCTTTTGGTACATCCTTTACTTCATCCAAATATACCTTCTTGGATTCTAATAGAAATGAAACAAAAAAAATGTGGTGATATAAAATGACCAGTAATGGGTATAATACAACTAAAACAATACATGTATATGCATGGAATAAATATTATTGTATGGAAAAATATTTAGAATAATTCAATAACAAAATTAATCATAGAGAATAATATATCCATGGATAATAATAATTTATCTGATAGTGATGAAATCCATAATGTAAGATATTTTAATCTTACCAACAATAACGCAATCCATGGTATCATGATCTTATTTCCAAGGAAATAATATTGGACATCATGATCATAGTATTAAGACACCATATTAATGAAATATTAATAAATTAATATAAATAGACTAAATAAATAACATATACAACCCTATAATTTTATTTTTATTCCTGAAAAATTAATTTGAAGAGTTTGATAACAATCTTGATATGCAACCCCGATTCTATACGAACCATGATATATTTTGGCCATTATAACCCAACCAATATAATGATGTGTATGAATAATATTAATAATAATTTAATATATATATATATATATTTATTCAAATTTATTGATTCATGTATAATAAATAAAATCACATCATGATTAAAATAAATATTTTTTTTGAAGAAACATATTTCTCTAGATGTGATGTATCTTTCTATAAAAATATATATCAATTAATATTAAATCATGATTCTAATGAAATTTATTCTTAATGTGTGAATAATCTTCCAAAAAAGTTTTATATAATGGTTAATAACTGATATTATATTGTTTGAAGGTAAAAGAATTATTTTTTCAGAAAACTGAATTTACATGAAAAATTTGTTTTTATCTTAATTAATTAAAGAATTATTTTTTGATTAATGATTATAAAGAAATATGTATATTATATATTAAATAAAATATATTTAAAATAATCTAATATATTTTAAATGATAAGGATTTAATTTAAATTCAATTTTAGGGCAACAAATGTATTTTTTTTAAAATAGTTTTTGTTTCTCTTTCAAAACATATTTAAAAACTATTCTCTAACACAATATAAAATTTGAATTCAATAAAATTGATTTCATATTTTAAATTAAAAATTAAATATTTACTTCCTGGGTCACCATTATTTTTGGACACAGTAAATAGAAAAAATAGTAAAAAATTATTACCATGGTTAGGATCAACACTATTTAATGAATGGCGTTAATCATAGAGATAGAGGTAAAAAAGCTAGATAATAATTTATAAATATTATTGGATGAAGATATTTCCATGTTATCAAATGATAGATTTAAATTTATGTCTATTTTTTGTCATATGTAGAATAAAATATCATTATATTATTTAATCTTTTAATCAATTTAATATTCATCCCCTCAGCTTACTTGTAATATAAAACTTCTTCTATTTCCCAATTCAAAAAACATTATACTGAAATAATATAAAATATGTAAAAAAACGTCCCTATATTTCTTTCAATTTTTACATGATCTCATATTTTGACATAATCGCATCTTATGAAGGCTTAATATGTAAGCTAAAGGAGGTCTCTCAAAGAAAAGGTGATCATATTACCCAACTATTTTAAACTATATTTAATCTTATACATTGTCTAAATATTTTTCATCCATCATAACATAATGAGTATACAATAATAAATATACTTAGATGTTAATATGACTATGAGACATAAATTTTCCACCTCCTTTACATAAAATAAAAAATAAATGTATCACACTAGCTTACGTGCATACTATTGCCTAAAAATAGAGTACATTTTACGTCACCACATTAAATTGATATATATAATGACATATTTAATAAAAATATATTATATTAATGTTATATTTAATATTTTAGAATAATAAAATATTATTCATCATTCATTCCTTTTATTAGAAAATGAAAATAGCCTTCATGTGTTTGTTCTAATTGCTAAATACAGAATAATGTGATTCATTTATATATCACCACATTTTATGTACTATTATAAATTTGAATAAAATTAATATATATGATAATATATAATGATTAAAATTATCCAAATTATGGAATCATGATCAATATTCAAGGAACATAACTACTAAATGAAGTACACACATCGAAATGGTTACGATAATGAATTACTATTACTGAATGGGTTATAAGATGTTATGAGTAAAGAATTTATAAAAATAGAATAAATAATATTATTATATTATATAACTGAAGTAAATTTAAATATAATATACATTAGTTAAAAATATTTAAAAAGAATATTAGAGATGAGGTTTGAGTTTTATGTTAAAGTCTTACTTTTTAAGAGATTTTCTATAATAAAAAAATTTATAATGTAATTATATGATATATCTAATAAAAACCTTCTGTGTTTTTCTATAATGGGGTATTTTATATAGATTAATACTTTTCCTTTAACATTATTCACTCTATGTACTAAAAAACATTATAAAATATTTTTAATGGAAACTGATATAGTTTTTTTTATTAGGAGTACTTTTCTACCATGTCTATATATTATATAAAATAAATTCATAAATATTTTAATTATTCTATAAATATTGATTAATTCTATTTTACCCATTTTTTATCTTTTATGAAAAAGTTTAATAGGATTTTTTTTCAAATTAAGTACTTTTTAACCATAGTTGTAATATAATATTTATTTTACCATTTAATACTTGAAGATCATTTCCCACCATCACAACTATTATATTTCTTAAAGAAACCATTATAGGATTCCATGGTTCTTTTTGAAATATGTTATTTTCAAAATAATTTTGAAACAATTATATTTTAATAGTGTTATATTAAAATAAACTAGTATTTTATCCTAAATGTTTCATGTATTAGTTAAAGTAATTTTCGTCTATGAGAACACATATTGACATTTCTTATATGTCACTAACGATATTATATATTAACATTATCCTTATTGTTCTTTGAGAGGTTTATTTATTATGATCATAAAATCATTTGGATACCATGTTTATCTTTTATGGGTTCATCAATAATGAAATGATGAATGTTTTCATGATATTATTGAAAAAATATGAGTATATTAGGATTATTTTATTGGTGGATATGTTATATACCTCCAAATAATTTGGTAATGATTAATGTTTTATGAGCACAAAGTGTAAACAAGTGATTAGAATAGTATGAACACAGGTCCATGTGATGTTATCGCCAGGCAATCATGGGTAAAAGTGATGATATCCAAATACCACCGCATGTACATTGGTGGATATCCTAAGTATAACCCATGATGAATGTATTGGTGGGTATCATTCACATATGAATTCAATTATTAAGAAAATGTGACATTTTTATGCCATTTTCTATGATATTTTATTATTCTAATGATTTGATATCAAGGATTATGTTATGTGACTCTTCTATGGTTCCTGTATTATTATCGTCCAAAGCCTAATTCCATGTTTCTAATATATGAATTATTGTGTTAATTTTCAAATGTCAGTATCATATTATCATTCCATTATAATCAAGTTTTTATTGTATATTATAATTGAATTATATCTTCAATGATTACCATTACTGAGCATCAGAGGTCATCGTTTCTTATGTTTCTTTTCCCAAAGAAATAATGAAATATTTTATGTGGGGTATTCATCATAAGCATACATTGTGAAAATAAATTTTTATAGATGTTAAATATTTATAAAAAATCAGATGATTATATATATAGTTTATAAACACACTAAACTGTCATGAAGTTGGGGTGGATAGTGTTATGAGATATATTAAGTATTCATCTATAATGATATTATATTTTTGTATGTAATGTTTTTTTTAGCTTAGACGGTATCATTGTATGGTTATATTATTTCTATATATTTGGATTAAATAATATTGTTGAAAATTTTATGGATAATTATATGTATATGATAATATATTTAATATTTTTTAAATAATTGGTTGTTTGGTTTTCCTACCAAATACATTTATTTTGGGTTATTTCAATGAGAATGTGGTTATGGAACAGATTCACCATGGGGTAAAAATACAACCCCAACACATAGGTATATATTTATCTATTAATTAACATCAGGGTTTATAACATATGATACATGAATTTTCAAAATAAATGTAAAATTGAAAAAGTTTTTAATGGATGATAAAAAATAATTTATTACAAGGTTGCAATATGAATAAATATATAGAAAATTACAAGTCAATTAACTGAAAATATTTATAAAAATATATCACACATTTAATAATTTTACACATGGTTATATATGATGTTTTTTTACCATAACAGAAAATGTTGAAAAAAGTCAATGAATTTGGAAAAAAATTAACACGATGAGATAAAAGCAAATGCATAAATTATTATGAAGAGTTTATGTATATTTGGAAACATAACATGACCATTATATTTTGTTGGAAACATAAATTCCATACATATATATACATTATATATATAAATTATATATATATATATCCATTATGAATATTTAAATTCAATTGTTTTTGAAATGAGGATAAAAACATTTGATTATGAATGAGATATATTTCAGAAAACTATTTTTATGTGTGCAATGTATTTTAAGCATAATAGTTTAAATTAATCCTCATTGATCAATCATTATAAGTAAATAATAATATTATATATTCAATTAAATTAATCATCATGAATTTTATTATGGTTATTAGTAATTAATTGAAAATAACATCATTTTATTCGTCAATGTCAAATTTTCTAAAAAAATCATTTTTATTACTTTTCTGGAGTGAATATTATAATAAATTTATTTAAATTTTTGAAATTTTATTTTAGTAAAATGATATATTTTTCAAAATTATTATATCAAAATAATATTAGGATATGGTTCTAATATTTTTCTAAAAATTTATTTTTTTTTGAATACTAAAAAATAATAATTTTATAGAGAAATGTCATTCTTCATTCAGGCAATTAAAATGATCAATTTATTTAGGTATTAAAATTTATAAGTTTAATTTTTTAAAAAACAATAATAATAATATAATTTGAATAAATTTTATGGTTTATTTATTTATAAAATAGTTTAAAACACTTAATAATGCATATTTTTTGGGAAACCGTCTTTTCGAAACATTTATCCAATTTTTTTTAAAACAAATTTCTAAATAATTATTAGAAACAAATTTGATAAAATGGATTCCATATTTGGAATCAAAATTTATAAATTTTTAATTGTAGAAACAATATTTTATTTGTATTATGAAAAGTTATATTGGTAAAAGACGTAGTTACTATAGTAGGAGTTAAAACAATTAAGAAGTGTTATAACTAAAATGATAAGGACTCATATGATTTTTTTATAATTCCAATTTCATAGTCATACATACACTCTATTTAATATCATCATTAAATATGAGTCATTTTGGAGCCATTTTTCTTGAGTAAGGTATTAATATATTTTAATTTTATGAAATTCCAAGCATCTCAACTCCCTCACTGATAAAATGATACCTCGTTTTCTCTCTTATCCACACTTCAAAAATAAATTATTTTCAAAAAATACCTACCAAAATACAATTACAAAATCCCTCTATAGGTCCTTGAGATTATTTTTTTATAACATCATTCTAATAATTTTATATCTATAAACCTAAGGAGGTTTTCTGAATAAGAGGTATAATTCTTAAGAGATTATCTTCTTTTTTATTTATCCTTTTACCTCATTCAACCCACACCTAACCATTGTTATATATAAAAATAAAATTATATCTCATATAATAATTTGTTATTGTGTTTATGTTCTAATGGTTTCACATGTCATTTTTTGTTTTATGGGTAATAGACAATTCTCTTGGGCATACCTATGGATTGCTACCTCCATGAAACGAGGTGTTTCATATTTCATCAACAAATCACAAGGCTGCTTTTTTATGTTAAATTTAGTTTATATATTAGATATTTTTAATGCATTTATGTTTTTTTAAATATAATATATCACCTATTTTTATACCATTATAATCGTTAAAAACGGAATCACATCATTTACATATATACAGACTACCATCTCAACAATGTAATGTACATAATTTTTTTTAAAAAACATCTCATGGAACATCATGGAGATATATTTAACATAGGTATTTGATTTTAATATATATATAATTATATTTTCAAATACAATATTTTATTTTCTTTCCATACTCTATATCAAACAATACGATAAAACATCACATTTCTATACGTATGAACTGAAGCCTCATGTGACGTTGTATATTATTTTTCATAATTATTTATCATGGATGACTCTAAAAATATAGTTTATCCGTTATTAATAAAATTATTTCATGAATAATATTTTGGAGATGATGGATCAAGGACCCATTTTACCATAACCAACCTACAAATTTCATATCACAATTATGAACTAATCATCCTCAAAACTCTTGATGTGGAGATAAAAAATTTTGTAATTAAATTTATCACTAAAATAAATCATTTAATGATAAATTCATATAATATAAAATATGTTATTATGAAATTTATATAAATAAAATAATTTCTTATATATTTTCTAGGTAAATACATTACAACTATGAAATTACAGAGAGATGTTTTATATCTAAATTTATTTCCTTTCAGTAATATTACATCTTTAGTGTTGATGTTATGAAATAAATATGTGTGAAATTAATTTTTACTATCTTGTTTTATCTTATATTATTTATGTGTATTTTCTTGATACACATAACCAATTCATTGATTAATTATCGCTTCAATGTTATGATTTTTTTAATAGTTTCTTATCTGAAATTTATTTCTATGATACAAATTCCATATTCAACTATTATTTTCCTCATGTCACAAGTATACTACACATTTGATATGATAAATCATGATTATATTAATATTCATAGTATTTAATGATTCATTTTATGTTATTCCATTCACATGGGTTTTAATTAAAATGATACCATTATAGTAAGGGTTTATTTCTATATCTAGTAACTATTAAAAAAATTAATATAAAAGATTACATTTGAAGAATTATATGATATTTATATCTTAAAAAAAATTAATTATAATCAGCCATTATTACATTAGGATATTAAATGTTTTAATTTAATTCTTTTATCTCTAATTAAAAACATGTCTGAAAGAGTCTTTTTAAGAAAAACATACATTTTTTTGTTAATTTGAAAATATTTTTGTCGCATATCGATATATTATTTAAAATTTTTTTAATATTTTTTTTAATATTCTAAAAGTATGGATTAAATTAATTTTTACCCAAGTCCTACTTTTTAAAAATGTTTTAAAAATTCATATTCTTGTCATTTTTTGAACATTGAAATTTTTACCAATGGTGTGAATGAAATCATTATTTTAACTTATATCACATGAATGAGTTTTCCCATTATCATAAATATTCTTTTTTTTTGATTAATTATTTAAAATATTTTATGTTTATTTTCATATAAATAATTTTCTAAATTTTTATTTCAAATTTTTAGAAATAAAAGGTACCTAATGAATAAGTTATTTTCCCTGATTTTGAAAGAAATACTTTAAATGTTATTTTTTTGGTAGTTTCCTCTATGTCAATGTCTATTAAAAATTCATCGACTTAAATGGGTATATGATATTAGTATACCACCCATATAATTTCATTTAATGGATTAATATTTTGTTAATAAGATAAATCATTAAATTCATTGGTTTTCTACATGTAAATAAATATATAAAGGAATAATGTTGTTTTTAAAATATTGATGATGAGATTTCAATCTTACATTTGTTTTAATTATGTATAATACAAGGAGAATATCGATGATGTTCATTTTCAAATAAATCATTTTATAAATAATTTTCTATTTTTTATATATTCATGGTACCTAATGAATATGTATTTTTTGCAGTTTTTGATTTAATATTTTAAACATTAATTTTATGGTATTTTCTTTTATGTCAACATTATTAAAAATTCCTTGACTTCAATGGGAATATGATCATATGATATCACCCATAAAATTTCATTGAATGTATTAATATGATTTTTAATGATATTACCATTAAATGTGTTTGTTTTACACATATAATTAAATATATAAAGGAATGAAAGTTTTTATTAAAATATTTTTTATGAAAATTAAATCTTACATGTGTTCTATTCATGTATAGTACGTGGATAATATTTTTGATGACCTAGAATACATATATAGTTCATGATTATAGGTGATCCTTATATAGATTAAATGATAGGTGGGAATAATATAGATCTCATGTGTATTATATAATGTTTCTTTGTCAATATTGTTAAGAAGAAGGGAGTTAACAAGGGAGGATTATCCTATGGATTTATCTAGGTTTTAATTATTCCAATATGAGTGAACATGGGTGGTTTAGATAATGTTACAAGATACCAACATGTTTTATTTATGCATACTATGAGTTTACTGTGGTTACCTAGGTCATGATTGATATCATATGGCTCATGATTATTGATTCTTACGACTCTTTTTGTGAACCCATTATTCTATTTCATATTTTTAACGACCCTTGTTTTGATGGGTATAAATTTTCATATATAGTATAAATTCACTTTGAATATGTTATCATATATGTATAATCATCTTGTGCTCACTCTAGATAATCAAATATAGATTTATATATTTACTCTTAATTGATAATTTGAGGAAACTTTTATTATTTTTATTTTCCCTAGTTTATGAAGAAAGACATTATGTATGAGATGTTGAGAAGGATTTAATGTTAGAGAAGTTGAATTCAAAATATGGAATAAGAAAATATTGTTATAGTGGAAAAAATTATAAAATGAAGACATGTGAATTTTTATTTAAGAGTTCTTAATTCTATATAAATCTAAACCAAAAATGTCATTATATATATAATTAATCTGATATTTATTTTTATTATTCATGTTTCTGATAGTGAAAAATGGGTTATGACTATCATTATAAAAGGATTAAATATAATGTTTATTTTTTTATAAAAGATATAAGAGTGTGGGGTTGGGTATGTTATAGTTAGTATTCATGGGAGCTTTATGAAAAATTAGAGGATTAGTTGTTTTTAGGTGAGTGTAATAGAATAGTTTTTTATACTTCCATTGGTGTATATGTTAATGGTAAATCATATGTTCAATTGATAAAATTATATTTTTAAGGTCATAAGTTATTAGATATTATGGTGACTTTAACCCTTTACTAGGTTTTAATAAGGATACTCTATTTAGGTAATTATGGCCTATTAGATATTGGTTAATCATTTTTTTTCAAAACGTTGTTTTTTTACAATTTATTTTTCGGGATATTTATGATATACATAAGAAGATCCTTTTAGGTTAGTATATAAATTTTATTATTTTATTTAAGATTACTACATTGCATGTATTAGTAGTGATTCACGTTATTTTGGAAGAACATTTTTAGAATTGTTTCATGGTTTACTTATTTATAGAATGATCTACGTAAATCCTTCAGTGTTATTATTGAAATTTTAGATATGAACGTTTTACATATTCATATATTGGGTTTTCTAGTTATTATCTTATCATGTTATAACCATTTTTGTATTAATAATGAAATTTGGACTATATTTTCATCCTTGTATATAAATCACAGTTAATAGGATATTTATTATGGTCCTCCAGTCATTAAGTATTCATATTCATAATTTGGATTAAATGGTTAGATAATGATAAAAATAGATTGAAACAAAAAACCAAAGGACAAAATAATATTTAGTTATTTGTATACAATTTCATATGTATAATTACTTATGTTCTTTGTCTAAATAGTGAAGGAATTCGACAACTCTAGTAAAAGGATAATGAAATAAAAAAGTTATCCTATTACCCTTATTTCTGTTGATTTTTTGGTATTTTTATCCATTTTTTATTATTGGATTTGTAGAAATTGACATTATCATGATCATTCTCATTCTTATGATCAAGGTTATATATCACTACCTATAAATATTTAGATATATTCACTTCCAAATTATGTCATTTTATTTGGAAACAAAGTTACATGTTATTATAGATGAACTTGATTTTTTTCCTTTACATCTTTTTAGAAGGATGTTTTGTTTTCCCATTTTACAGTACGATTTTTCAAAAAAGGTATTTTCAAATTTTAAACCCTTGATTAATGAGATCTAGATAAAATTGTGAGGAGGATATTTATTTATGGGGGGGGGGAATATAACTCCATGATATTTAGATATGTATTTATCTATTTATTCATATTATGTTTGATATCTTTTGATACAGAAAATATCATGCTAAAATTGACCATTATACTTTATATATATAAAGATAAATAAAAATGAATTTGGAGGAACTAATATGAAACAATTTTAAGAAACATAAAATTTTATTAAATACACACACACACACATATATATAAATAATAAAAACAGAAAATCTTTATCCATATAGGTCTCTATGAATATTTTTACCCCAACTAAAACTATAAAAACAAAGAAAATTATTAGGAATCCAATAGGCACATTGAGAGATAAGTATATGAATAAATTTTAGTAAATCATTTACAAATATTCATAGGATTATAATATGAAAATAATACATATGTGTTTTGAGATCATATCCATTTTACATATATAACCATTATATATAAAACTTTTTGGTATCTTTAAATTGAATTGCATTGAAATAAAGATAAACTCATTCTAATTTATAGAGATATTTTACATAAAACTCCCTTTATGTTATTAATGTTTTTATATCTTAATATATTAGATAAATTACTATATATAAATTATTTTAATTATTTAATTATATTATATATTCATTTTAATGAGTTAACATTTCCTTAATTATTTTTATTACTAAAGTAGGGATACTAAAAACGATACAAATACTAGTATAATGATTTATATTATATATTCATTACAATTAATTAAAATTTCCTTATTTATTTTTATTAATGATGTGTGGATACTAAAACCATTACTAATACTAGTTTAATGAATTATATAATATATTCATTTTAAAGAATTAACATTCACTTAATGTTTTTTACTATTAAATTATGGATACTAAAAACGTTACTAATTATAGTTTAATGGTCATACACCAACCCTATCATGTCAAATATTATAACATGTGTAATTTTGGATCTATTTGGGTAGAGGAAGGAAATAATATATTTTAAACTTTTGAACATTTCCATTTGTCTCCTCTCCCTCCCATATAAAAGGGCTCCCCAAATCTTATCATATCCACACATCAAGAGTCTAGTAGATCAAAAAATCCATACCCAAATTTCTTTGTAACTTCCCTCCCCATATACAAGAGGTCTTTTCTTGATCATAATACCATCTCAAGAAGGTTTTAGTTATAAACCCAATGAGGTTTCCCAAAGAAGAGGGTTTGTTTTTAACAGAGAGTTTTGTTTTATTTTATTCCTTTACATCATTCAAACCACTTATAATTTTTTTAAAATAATATCATTAGTATATCCCATAAAACAATATGTTATTATCTTTATGTTGTAATCCATTTGTTTCTCATTTTTCATCGTATTCGAAATGGAAACCTCGATTATGCGTATGTGTGGACTACCACCTCCACGAAGAGATGTGTTTTTCTTTTCATCACCAATTCACAAGGCTGGTTATTATGATAGAATAAATATGTTTTTTTTATTTTTTTATTAATGAAATATATATGATTATTGAAATATTATACATCATCTATTTGTATACCATTCTAATCATTAAAAATTGGATCATCGCATATGCATACATACATAGTACCATCTCCACATAGAGATGTACATCGTTTTTATTAAAAACACCTCTCATGTAAGGTCATAAGGTTGGATTTAATGATGTTATTTTTATATTCCTATAATTATAATGATTCTTTAATTATAATAATTTAATGTATTTCTTTATTTTCCATAAAAATTATACTAATAATATTGCTTGTCAGTATCTGGGGGATACCACCATGTTATCTGATGTATTTTATTTTTTGTAACTGATTTTCATGGAAGAATATAAAATTTAATATAATATATATATATTATAATTATATTATGAATATTATTCTTCATATGTTAGATAAATTATACGTTTTACCACAGTATACCTACCAATGTCATTTTTCAATATTGAAAAGAACGTCACCAAAAAAACGATGTGGACATAACATTTTAAATAAATAAGAAATATTTATTTGTTATTATAGTTTTATAATTCATTATTAATCATTTAATATTTTATTAAATAATTTCATAATTATTGTAATTTATTATACATGAGTTAGTGATCATATATGAATAATTTGTACTTGAGTTGAGAGGTTTTATTATTCAATCTATTTCTATTGGGTAATATTAAAACTTTGTTGTCCATGTAATTCCATCATTATAAATATAATGATCAATAATTACTTTTTTATTTCATATTTTTTATGTGGTTATACATGTAGTGAACCTATTTTTAACAGTTAATAATATGAAAAATTTTTTGGAATGTTTTTGTAGTTGGGCACTAAGGAACTACAAGATTCTAAGGCCTAGTGAGATCAAAAATGATAATTTAAAAATGTTAAATATATTAATATCACAAACATATAGTATTAAATAAATTTCTTAATAACTCCAAAACTAAGAATTGGATAAGAAAAATGAGACTACATTTGAATCCAGAACATGGGGTTTACCCTAGCTGCTACCTAAAGTTGGTTGACAATAAACATTCGAATTGGGTTACCATTGGTTTGTACATTATGTGGTTTAATTAATGTTTTTTAATTAAATAATTTCATACCCTTAAAATAATTTACTCTTAATATAGACTATTATTTATATTATATATGGTTATACTCATAAACATAAAATTATTTTAAGGCATTGGAGAGGAGACAATTATTTATATTATATATTGTTTACTCTTAAGATATTTGAGAGGCGCCACTGAAATTATTCATTGGTAGATCGAAACAGGGTGATGAATAGTGACTAGATCAAGGTGGGCCGGGAGGCACAAACATAGAGAGACTCATCCTTTACTGGAAAATTAAGTATTCACCAATTATTTATTCCAATAAATGTAGTTGTCATAAATTTTTTATTTATACCTTTATATTAAAATATTGTGAATGATTATTTTATATTCTTTTGATATCCATTTGTTCACCCTTCACATGATCCCATTAAAAAAGATTACACCAGATATTCTTGATATGTGATTCTTCTCACCCTAGATATACCCAATCTGTTTTCATTTTTGAAGAACTCTTAGCCAATGATGTTTACTCCCTTTTTCGTATTCCATTCCACCATCAATTCTTTGAGTTCTATACCATTGGCCTGTGGCATCACAGTTCGATATATATGTGGAATTTTGGAGTGTGATTGAACCTTTAGATTCATGGCGGTTTGGTGAACGACAACAAAATCAATGATTTGTGGATGGATCAAGACATATTAGGATAGATCCCGAGTTTCACGTGGTGCTATGTAGATATAATATTTAATGGGGGAAAAGGGAGATGGGATGCACACGGTATAAATTATAGATCATCATGTGATTATCCATTTTACAATTTCAACCACTGAAGGGACGAAATCGATGGTTAGAGAAGATTATCACCGTTTTTGAGTGGTTGATTGATGAGGAATGTGGCAGTTAATTAAAATATATAATCATCTTGAGGATCTTTAAAATATGTGAACAAATCAACTACACACCATGTAGACTAATGAACACATAATGTGTATCCCATAGATGCATTTCTAGGGTTTTAATATAATGTTAAGTATCACACACTATGTGGACATAACCACACACCACAAGACACTACAAAGGAAACTACAATATGTTCCCGCTGGTATAAACCTATGTCCATATGATTCATGAAATGTAGTGTAATCTAGGAGTACATGGGAATGGACTGGTACCCATGTATTTCTAGGTACAAGGCCTGGTACATGGGAATGGTCCGAAGTACACAGGCACTAACATTTGTGCATGGATAGGCCCAGAGAGAATGAGGCATGTCATGTGCCACCTGTACAAACAATGTATGATGACATGAAATCTATAATGTGTCTAGATTAGAAAATGTATAGGATATGTGGTGGGTTCATAGGAATTATGGCTCCCCATAAACACCATCTAATTCTATCCATAACATCTTTCTCCTGTATCTCCTTCTTTTGGAAAATTTTTAAGGATCACGATTAGATTATCCTATGTTTTTTTCTATGTAAAATGTGATGGTGTAATTCATTATCACAAGAATTGTATTATGTGAGTTTTTTCTATAGTGAATATTTATTAGGAAATGCATGAAAATGGTAGAAACTACATGGGATCATCAGAGTGTTATCGAGGTCAGTACTCCCCTGTTGTACTGGGTCGCAAGTTCCCCATATTCATTAAAAAGGTATTATTAGGGTTAGTACTACCCCATCCCACCAGGGTGTCAGTTCCCAATACAAAATATACATGTACTTAATGTAGTCACCTTACTAGTATATGGTGGAGGATCTCTACATATGGAGTGGTAGCCCCTTATATTTGAGCTATAATGGTGTGTTGGTCCTTCAAGAGAGTTTTTCCTTCCTCAACTATGGAGTGTGGTTATGGGGTGAAGGCTCCTCCAATCATATTCTATTGAGTTTAGAAAGTGTACATGGATAATAGTTCTCTCTCCATCAGTAGTAGTGTGCAGTGATGGGAAGTGAGATCA
This sequence comes from Viscum album, assembly GCA_963277665.1. Taxonomy (NCBI): domain Eukaryota; kingdom Viridiplantae; phylum Streptophyta; class Magnoliopsida; order Santalales; family Viscaceae; genus Viscum; species Viscum album. The sequence goes on from OY728143.1 coordinate 231,625,963, forward strand.
TCCACACAGTTTCTTATCTGGTTTTGAATGTTGTCAGGCATCGATGAAGGTCCTTGGAGATATAAACATACTCATTTAAATTGGATTGGATATGATATTGAGATCCCCATTTAATCTCATATAGGAGTATTTATGAGTATATATATATTTTTAAGTTTGTATATATTTGGTTTTTCCCACGTTATTTGGGTTGAGTTTACTATTACTGTATTTCTCTATCACTCCATTTTTGATTTACAGGGAATCATACTGGGTATTTATATAGTCACCCATACAAGGTATTTTCAAAAACATTTTTTCTATTATGAAAACAATGGTCAGATCATAGATGATTAAAATGGATCAGAGTGATGCCTGGTAGCATTGACCGCTTACATTGGTCGGTCTTTTAGACCATGAGACAAGATCCCTCATATCTCTTCATTTCTTATTATTGTCAAGTTGAAACATCATTTTTGGGAGGGTGTGCTTTTTTACCTTTACATATTCATTGTATATTTTTCACTCTAATGTATTTCCTAGATATTATTTCTCATATGGTTTGTCTCTAGATGTTATATTAGTTACATTATATTCCTCTACACTACAACATAGATATGGTTGGGTGTGTGTGTACATGTACATTATGAAAATAAATCCCAATCTATTTATACCTTATGAGAATGTTTTTCCAATCCATATCAAATTAGATGCGATATTGGTGTTTTGATGGCCTAGCCTTCCATAGGCTTGGTGGGCCCCAGTGGTTCGGGTTGTTACAGAGTGGTATTAGATATAGTTCATCCATAGGATGATGTTTATATTTATCGAATTATTATTATTGGTTTAGAACATATGGAAATAGTGATGCAGTGTCTTAATGAGGATATAATTCTATAGAACCCAGTGCTGGTGTGGTGTCTAATGTATTCATACACTACTAATCTGACTACATTCTTTCTATCTCGGTATATTGAGACATTAGTTGTAGGTAAAATTGTTAAATGAATCATATTGAATTGATTCCTTTTAATATTCTTCTTACATCATCTCGATATATATATATTCACATTTGTGAATGGTATGTCTTTATAACATTAAGGATTCACTAATGAAGGTATCCATCTAGGTTACCAATTTTAGATTATAAAAATGAATCAATGAGGAATGAAACATCATTTTAGGGGTCATCCCATGATGTGTTTCCTCTAGGTGGGAAACTAGTGGAACAAGTTCTTGTCTAGAAGAATTTCATAGTAGAAATTCATCCTGAGGATTAAAAAAATATTAGCACACTCCACGAGTTCTAACAATAGACACCATTGAGGGTCAATGTGAGCTAGATACCCTTAAAGTGAAGGATTGGGATAATTTAGTGGTTTGAGTCTTCTGTATTATTTGGCCCCAAAAAAATTAGATAGGTTCACCGGTATCTAGTTATTTTTTAGGGAGTATCTGGGCTTTGGTGGAGTATGATTACAGATTCCCATAATAAGATGATTCTCTCATGGTCCAACATATAGAATCTATTTCATTAAAAGAATTACCCTTTGTTATTTCACACAATTCAGATCCTGGATAATCATAAGCTACATAAGAGTGATATCTTAGTAAACTTGAAGGTTGAATAACCATATTCTAAAATTCATTTATATTGTAAAAGATAGATTATTCCAAGAAATGATGGTCAAGAAGGGTCTCAACATAGACATTTGATCCAGTGTGTATTCTTTATTCTTATTTACATAAAATGGATTGATAGAGAGGGATATTGTGATTGATAAATTGCTAGATGAGGGGCATCAGGTGGTTAGAGCTGGCTGTGGGATACTATAGATGAGTCATCCACAATAGAGAGTCGGTGAAAGATGTCCCGATCCTAGAGGTGGAATCATTCTCATTCATGGACTCAGATGAGAGGATATATGGCTCAGGGATTTTGTAGAGGATCTAGTTATCCTTGAGAAGTTAATTTTCTTTTCTTGTTATGGCCTATGTAACATTTCTCCTAATTTTTTGACCCTTCATAAAGGGAATGAAATGTAGAAAATGGATGGACCTCACTGATATATAGTTTCATGACCTGATATCCCCTAGATGTGGCCAGCACATCCCTCAAGAAGTTTGTTCTGGTAGAGGAGGAGAAAAAACTCTAGATGGAGGAGTTTTTAGTAGGGAACAATTTTATGTGATCTTACCACCACTTACACCATGTGGTCCATGTTAGGCTCTAGCGCATTCCTGTCGTGGGGCATGGAAAAATAATATTTTATTTACCTAAGTATAGTATAGTAGTTGATCCTAGGTAGTCTCCCAAAGATGAGTGCATACAAAACAAGGTTGTCAGTTTTTGTTGGTTTTCTAAAAAAATATTGGTTTTAATTAATTTGAATGACTATGAGAGAAACAAACAGCAGAAATTGATTGATTTTAAAAAATGATATAGGCGGTGATCAGATTGGGTCTGGCTAGACCTAGGGTTGTTCCATCATGGTTTCCAAATTTTATCTCATCTTCTTCCTTAAACTGGTAAGAGATAGATTCATCTACCGAGTCCTCTCTCCCTTAGTCAGATAGATGTGATGAGAATTTTCTTTTCTAAAACCTTATATTGTTCTATCATCCTTCCAATGTACATAGGGTTGTAGATGGTCTCTTAAGTAATTAGAGAAATCCCAGACATGGAATTTTTATTCCCTATTAAAAAAAGATTTCAACATACAATCCTACACACGTTCTTGAAAACCGCCAACCAATCACCACCAAACCCTAATCTTGTTCCATCATATACAGAATAGAATTGGGTGGAGGAAGATGTGATCATCGAACAAATAAATTTAAAATTTTAGAATAAAAAACATAACACTACCGCATCCAGAATTTAATAATGATTTATGAATTGAAACCATTATAAGAAATAAGAAGAAATTTTATTCATTTCAAGCACAAAAACTCAAAAACAACACATAGGTCCAGCCTCCCCTCTTTCTGATCACTCAAATGAAACTACCCATTGATAGATGGGGTAAGCCAAATGATGCGGGAGAGGAGAAACATTTTAAAGTAAAGAAAAATAAAAGAAATAAATAGAATGATGCTGAAGAAGAATTTCCCCGAGTGTCCCTTGGATTCCTCCCATCTCGGATCGTGGTGTCCCAGAAGGAATGAGATGAAATATGGGATGCCTTGAGGAGGGGGGGCTCTCCTCCTTTTATAGCCAGATTCATGTATTCCAAATATTTTCGCGTTTTGGACCCAATAAACGACCTGTTAACGAATTTATACCCGATTCAATGTTGTTCATAATTTTCTTGGGAGTTTCCCCTCAAAATCTCATAGGATTTGGACATTTATTTCAAGAGTTATGGACGTTTTACTCTGAGCATTTATTCTGTCTAGTCAGACTCTCCAAAACACCAACCCCCGGATTAGGAAGCTTTAATGTACCATCCATGGGATAACTCCCATGTCATTTATTTAATAAAATATGTTCTAAAACTTATTTCTCGTCCACCCACATAATATCAAAACATTTGGCCCCACCATGAATGAGTTATGGATCACACACCAAAACTATACAGAACTGAAAACAGTTTTCTTTCTCCCACTTGTGAGCTTCTTTTGAGATTCCATATGGCCGATTCAACTTTTAGTTCAAAATTTGTAAATGAATCTCTGGATCTGTAGAATCTTGAAAAGAAAGAATTTTTCAATTTTTATTAGTGTACATAATGTTATTGCCAAAATACAGAAAAAATTTAAAACTGTTAAAAATCCAAAATGGACCATTTATACTATTTAGCTCAAAATAACACCAAAACCATAAAAATGAAACAATTAATCTTAGAGTAACACCTTTGTGGGTTTAAAAAATGATATTAAATATTAATTAATTGAAAATATTTTCTCTATCAATTCCCCCACACTTAGCACTTCTACTCCTGGACAAGTAAAAGTCAACTTAAATCAAATCCAAAACACATATCAATGAGATCTACCAAATCAATTTCAAGAAAGAAAACAATATCATGCCTCATAAAAAACAATTGTTTCAAGTTCTCCATTTTAGATTTTAATATATTTCCACTTCATTTCCTATCCCATACACACAAACCACCTACCTCACAAGAATTTTCTCTCATCTCACAAATGTAAATGTTGAACCGGACTTTTCTCATCCAAACTCACACAAGAGTCACCATAGGCTTGATTAATTCCTACTTCTCCACCCATTGTGAGTCAAGTACATGTGTTTCTAATGAGGACTTTTCAGGGTTGTTCTGTGGATTCCGGTTGGTAGGACATATATGTTACAAATTCTGTGGCTAAAAAAGGAGGGCCTGGATCTTATTGAAGAAAAATTGCAACATTATAATTTTCACTCAAATATAGTCTCCTTATCTTCCCCTTTGTAGAAACTCAGCTTCATCATCATTCAATCAGCTCAAGATTTCAGCAGCAAAAATTTCAATCCTTTAAAACATTATTTTTCTTAAATGTTCCAGATAGACACAACATTCTTTTTTTTTGACATCGGATGCTCCAAAAAGGCACAACTTCTCTTATCATGAAATCTCCTGAAAGGCACAACTTTTAACAAAATATTTAGTAGAAACATCAACTCTTAAAAATTTTATATTCCACCAAAATTATCACCAAATGAGGTAGTACACAAGAAGACATCTTCCCCCCCCCCCACACTTAAGTTCAACTAGATCATCCAATTTCACTTCAAGAGCAGGTAGGATAGGGTAAATTGGCTTGTAATGTGGCTAACAAAACAGGAAATTCATGGCTACTAGGGGATACAATGAAGGATAAATGTAAAGGGGGCCATAATGAAAAGAATTATTTTGAAAATGGGGCTACAAACAAAATAAATTCCTTAATCATTTAAGACACACGTACCCCAAACCCTCATGTTTTGAAAGGAATAAATAAAATTCTGGTTAACGAAAGCGTGGTATGGTTCTCTCACGAAATGAGTTGAATGAAAAGAATATAGAATAAATGGTTTAGAAGCCTCACAGTAAAGTGATTTCAATGATATAGACAGCAAAATATGGCATTAGTTTCAAAAATTAGTGTACTTTTCATGAAATTCCAAAATATTGAAACTTGAAACAAAAGTAATTTCAGCATTCATTTAAGCTCAGTTTCATGAAATATATTGGGTCATTCATTAAAATGGGTTTCAAAAATCATATTGATAATCATTTCAGCTCACTGGTTTCAGAAACACACCAAAAATTGAAAAACAAACACACAATTTTTTTTTTCTTCTGAAAAACAAACACAAAATGAAAATACTAAACTACAAAGGTTCCCTGCCCCACACTTAAATGATGCAGTGTCCTCAATGCATTCATGGTGATTTAACATTAAAACCAATTTTAAAATGAATCACAGCATCAAGAAAGTGTAAAGGAGAGGTACAACCTAAAGGCTCTTATTGATAGACAGGTTGGAGGAGCGGGATCTCCTCCACTGGTTCTTTTCTATTTCTTGGTAAAGACATGTTTTACCAACAAGAGTCTGATTTGTGTTTATAGATACCATAACACTAGAAAAACCCCTGAAATCTTGTTCTTATGGAATGGTTTTCAATATTTTTGGATATTTGTTTTTTCCTTGTTGCAATTTGAACATAACACTTTTTAAGGGTATTTGGTGTCCTTTGAAAATTCCTCCCTTCTCTTAAGGTAGGAGATTGAACCTCAATTTTATTTACCCATACAAACTTGGTTTTGGGTTTTTCCTCTTTTCCTTGTGATCCCCTCTTCCCATTGGTTTGAGAATATCCTTTACACTCTACAGTTTTAATGGGGGTTTCCTTGACCATCATCAGCTCATGTTCCATTGCAAGTCTTATGAAATTATTCTTAGCTATTTCTTTTTCCTTTGTAGAAAGTTACTTTAGGAGATCTATGATAATCTTTTCATGATCAGCCTCCTTGAGTTTATAATTCTTGATCTCAACATCTTCTCTTAATTTTGATTCTCCAGCCTCTTCTAACAAACTATCCAAGAATTCAAAGGTTGTCTCTTCTGAATTTTTATTTGGTTCGTTTCATTCTTTGTGCTAGATTTCTTTCAGTGAATGAACATCTGACACATTCTTCAGGGATTTGAGTATATTGAAATGCACTCGACTATCTCCGAGCTCTATTGAGAGTGTTCCCTCATGCACATTGATGATGGTCTTTGCTGTCTTTAAGAATGGTGTTCCCAAGATGATGGGTGTGTGTGATGAACTTTTATCTTCTTCCATTGTCAGCACATAAATGTCAGCTGGGAACAATATATATTTTACCTTTACAAGAACATCTTCTAGAACACTTGCTGGAAAATCTGTGGATCTGTTTGTGAGATGGAATACCACTCTAGTATGATTTAGTTCTCCGATCTGAAAATATGAAAACACTGAGTGAGGAATCACATTTATCAAAGGTCCAAGATCACATAATGCATCAGTAAAATATAAAGAACTATTAGTTCAGGGAATAGTGAATGTCCCTGGATCATGACATTTTTGCGGTATCGATGGTGTGATTAATGCTGAGACGCTTCTTCCTAAGATGAATCTTTAATTTCCATCCATCCTCATTCTTTTAGTACACAGATCCATAATAAATTTTTCATATTTGGGTATTTGTTTGATTACTTCCAAAAGTGGGATGTTAATCTCAAATTTTCAGAATGTTTCTTGAATTTCCCTTTGAACTCGTTCTTTTTCACCCTTCTTTGACTCAAACAATGCTGTTTGGAAAGGTGGTGGGATATCCTTTTCCTCCCTTTGTTTTTTTGAAAGGGTGTTTCTTTTCTTTCCTTATGAATCCTTGTTCTTTCTCCTTTTTTGTCGAATCCATCTTTTTGTTGGTCATGACGAGCTTCAAAAGCTTCCCCAGATTCATCCTCCTCATTTTTTTCTGGTGGTGTGAGATCCTTCCCACATAGGGTGGTGATTTCACTAACATTCTCCTTTCGATTGGGAATTGTTTGTGTGGGAAGTTTACCTGGGTTCTTAGTGAGAGCATCCATAATTCTTGTAAATTGATCAGCTAGCTTGTCAATTTTATCTTCTAATCCCGCAACTCTTTTCTTCAGCTGTTGATCTTCAATTGTTGGTGCACTTGTGAATGATTTATCATAACTATTCCACCAGAAAGTTGGTGGTTGGAAAGTCTGTTGTTGTTGGAAGGGCTGCTTATATGGTTGTTGGAATGCTATCGGTTTCTGATATTGCTGCTGAAAAGGTGCTATGTCTTGGTTCTGTTGAAACCCATACCCTGTTTGGGCTTGCGGTTGGTATTGCCTTTGTTGTTAGGCTGGTGCACAACTTTCTGTCCCCTGCACTTCTGGACATTGATCAGTGAAATGAGAATTAGAAGAGAATAAAACACATACCTGATTCAGCCCTTCTTGTTCCTTCACATGGTTCACATCTATTTTTCGCACTATCCTGGTGAGTCCACCCATTTCATTCCTAATTAAATCTACTGAATTATATGTTCTTACCTCATGGATTCCTCTGGTGATCGTACCTCGAGTGCCAAAATACTGTGAATTTTGTGTAATATTTTCAATCAGAATTCGAATATCTACAGGTGAATTATCAATGAGGGCTCCTCTCGACGAGGCATCGAGTAGATTCCTATTATTATCAAGAAATACTTGGTATAATCACAAAAGGAATTGGTCCTATTCTATTTCTTGGTGTGGAAAAATTGGACAACGTTTCCTAAAATGTTCCCAGAATTTGTAGAGTGCTTCTCCAGTTGATTGATGGATGACATAAATCTCTTTCTTTATTGTAGTGCTCCTGGATGTTGGGAAAAATCTTTGTAGAATGAATTTTTTTAGATCTTCCCATTCACTGATCTACCCAAGTTGTAGATTTTACAACCATTCCTTCACTGCTTCCTCTAGTCAGAAGGGGAATTCCCTCCATTTCACATGATCTTCAGTAACTGCTCGAGGTTTGATGTTGGAGCAGACATAGGTGAATTATTGAATATGTCGATTCTGGTCTTCACCTGTACGACCATGAAATTTTGGAAGCACTTGGATAATGTTAATTATCAATTCAAAATCATTTTCTAAGGTAGAAATTGCAAGTTGATAATTTTTATTGGAAAATTGAGGTGCAAAGATGTCACGTAGGGTTCGGTTGGAATTTACATCCATTAGTAAGAGTTCAAAGTCTTCACTCAAGGTTTCACTTGAATGGGTGAGATTGATTTCTTAGAAATATTTGGGATGATTTTGATTTCCCAATTTGGATATTGTGCACTCAATTTCTGGATCTAATTCTAATAAATTGATATTTGAACTACGGGTCATTCAAAAGATATTGTTTTTTAAAAGCTTGGAGGCACTGCCTCCCCAGCAATGGATCTAAGTTTGACGCATGCCTGTCGTGGGGCGTGGAAAAACAAAATTTTATTTACTTATGTATAGTATAGAAGTTGATGATATGTAGTCATTCGAAGAGGTGTGCGCACAAAACAAGTTTGTCACTTTTTGTTGGTTTTCTAAAAAAAGATTGGTTTTAATTAATTAGAATGACTATGAGGGAAACAAACAAAAGAAATTGATTGATTTTAACAAATGATAAAGACGGTGATCGGATTGGGTTCGTCTAGACCTAGTGTTGTGCCATCATGGTTTCCAAATTTTATATCTTCTTCTTCCTTAAACTGGTAAGAGATAGATTCATCTACCGAGTCCTCTCTCTCCCTTAGTCAGATAGATGTGATGAGATTTTTCTTTCTAAAACCTTAGACTGGTTTATCCTCCTTCCAATGTGCTTAGGCTGTAGAAGGTCTCTTGATTAATTAGAGCAATCCCAGACCTGGAATTGTTGTTCCCTAATAAACCAAGATTTCGACATACAATCCTACACACATTCTTGACAACCGCTGAGAAATCACAACCCAACTCTAATCTTGTTCCACCGTATACAAATTAGGATTTGGTGGAGGGAGATGTGATCATCGACTAAAGCTATTTATAATTTTATAATAAAAAACATAACACTACCGCATTTGAAATTTAATACCGAATTAATAATTGAAACCATTATAAAAAAGACGAAGAAATTTTATTCATTTCATGCACAAAAAATCAAAAACAACACATAGGTCCAGCCTCCCCTCTTTCCGATCACTCAAATGAAACTACCCCTCTATAGATGGGGTAAGCGAGATGATGCGGGAGAGGAGAGACATTTTAAATTAAAGAAAAATAAAAGGATTAAATATAATGATGCTGAAGATAAATTTCCCAGAGTTCCTTTTGGATTCCTCCTGTCTCCAATTGTGGTGTCCCAGAAGGACTATGAAGGAATATGGGATGCTAGGAGGAGGAGGAGCTCTCCTCCTTTTATAGCCAGATTATTGTTCTCCATATGTTGTCGCGTTTTGGACCCAATAAATGACCTCATCACACATTGAGACCTTTATAAATGTTGTTCATAATTTTCTTGGTCGTTTCCCCTCAAACGATCAGCGGATTTGGACATGTATTTCGTGAGTTATGTCCGTTTTACTATGAGAAGTTATTCTGTCTAGTCAGACTCTCCAAAACGCCAAACTCCGGAATAGGAAGCTTTAATGGACCATCATCTGGCCAAATACAGTGGCATTTACATAATAAAAGTTGTTCTCAAACTCCTTGCACATCCACCCACATAATATCACAACATTTGGGCCCAACATGAATGAGTTATGGATCCCACACCCAAACTATGCAAAAATGAAAAACAGTTTTATTTCTCCCACTTGTGAGATTCTTTTGAGCTTCCATATGACCGATTAAACTTTAAGTCCAAAACTATTAAATGAATTCCTCGATATGTAGAATCTTGAAAAGAAAGAATTTTTCAATTTGGATTAGTTTAGATAATGTTATGGAGAAATACAGAAACAATTTAAAACTGTTAAAAATCCAAAATGGCCCATTTTTACTATTAAGCTCAAAATAACACCAAAATCATAACTATGAAACAATTAATCTTAGAGGAACACTGTTTTCAGTTTAAAACAATGATATTAAATATAAATTAATTGAAAAAATTTTCTCTATCAGGCTCATGGGATAGTGGTCTAGGATAAGAAAAATTACAGGCCATGGAGGGTTTTGAGAAGGAGAAAATGATATGATATGAGGTAGGATATGTGATTATTATACTCTTTACTAAATACTAATAGTCACTATTTTTGTAACACCCCATGATTCCATGATATGTTTCGCTTTGAATAATGCAATTGCTTGTGTTGTACGCAACATGAAGTTTTAACACACCACGACCAATCAAAATGGTTGTTATGAATAATAATACCCACTTTTTGTTATTTTCTAAATTTTATTTTTTTTAAATGGACTTGATTTTTGGATTCGGAATATCAAAATTATCTTAGGGTGAATTTTTGGTATTTTTCTGAAAACATTCAATTTTTTATAAATAGTGAAAAACACTACATTATAGTTTAAAACTGACTTTTTATTTAAATAACTAGTTAATTTATTTAAATTTATGTTAGGTAAAAATATATACATAATACTTATATATGTTCAATGTAATTTATTGGAGTAAATTTACAATAATATTAGATAAATAAAATTTTATTGAACATCCAACCATCTTTTACCCACCTTCTTGGAGCATTTGGAAATTTGTATAAAACATAATTTTAACACTTCTGTGAGTTTAATTTCAAATATCCAAGAGACATGGTTTAAATCATTAAGTAAAAGTTGGTTAAATAAGATGAAAATTATTTTTGGTGAATATTATCTTTTGACTTTTATTTACCACGGTTAAAAGTTAATAGGTTAATTAAATATAAAAATGATATTATAATTGCCCTAACACATGTCATAATTGTATTAGATTAGTGTAATTCGACCAAAATCAACCTTAGGATTAAAATATGATCTTTTGGGTCCACATGGATTAGATTAGGACATTTATTATAATTGTATTTATAGAAGAGTTAAAAGCATTAACGTCAATGTTTAATAACTAAACCATTTTTAATATACGATTATACATAAGATAAATTTGACTATAAATATTCATTAGAAATATATAAATATTTCCTAAAAAATGGTATTTTATTTATATGTTTTATACATTAAATACTCAAATTTATTTATGACACAATGATGATGCAATAATTACCTTGTTAATAAATGATTAAAAATTTGATATTATATATATCCAAATAAATGTAAATTGTGACTTCTGATGAATTAAATTAATTTTATTGATTAATATTACATTTTTTGGTTTCTTAAATTATTATTTTTTAAGTAATCATGTTTTTAAAACTATTACAAAATCAATTAATAAATAGTGTCATCATTGACATAAATGAATTTTTTTAAAACAATTCTATATTATTAAATGATATAATTGTCCTAAAACTCTATGGTTCGGCCAAAGGACTTATATAATAATATATATGTCATTAATGAACCAAATTGGGTTCTATTGGTATTTTATTGTAATATTATTAACCATATAATATAATATTACAAGAATACATAGTAAACGTTAAACTATTTAACTAAGAGTTAAATCTAACAGATAAGGTTAATATGGTGACCTAAACCTATCTAAAACCTATTGGTTGAGAGTTTTTCGACCCATAACCCCCTTAACCTCAAAATAAAAAATTTTGTATCCATTATAAACCGAATATGATTGTATAACAAAATAATATTTCATGCTTTTCCTAAAGTGACCATCACTTCTCTTATAAAAGGGTACTTCTCCTTCTCTCAAAATCACACCTCCAGAGCCATTTTTCTCGGCCAAACCCTACTAAAATATCCTCCCAACTACCCTAACATATACCTATAGGCCTTATGTTGATTATAAAGCCATCCTATTGAACCTTTTTTATCAAATCCAATGGAAACACACGAAGAGGAGGTAATAATTTCAAAAATTATTTCAAAGTTATTTTCTTCTTCCACGTCCTCTTTCATTGATATAACCATAAAAAAATAATAACTCCTCTAAATTATACATACTGTGATTTTATTATAAATATGGTAAAACCATCTTCATTATTATATCCATCCTATGAATGACAAGTCACCATATGTGCGTACGTATGACTTACATCTCCACGTCGTGGTGTAGTTTGTTATTCAAACACTTCATTATTTGGATGGGTATAATATTGAGTATAACTGTTGTAAATAATAAATATAATTTTTTAAGGATTATGTGTATATGATATACCATCCAATTACATATGATTCCACCATAAATAAAATGGTATTATCTCTTGTGCGTATGTACAGATTACAGTCTCCACGAATACGATGAGATTCATTCCCCATCGTAAACATTCAAGAATAATTTTCATTTTAAGATAAAAAATAATGTTTAAAAACATAATATCATTTTGGATATGAATAAAATACATCCTATCGATAATAAACATGTCTTATGTAACCATGCATATAAAGGAAAAAGAATCAGTTAACCCAAGAAAAAATGATACTACAGAAATATTATTAATAAAGAAATATTAGAAGATCATATATGATTTTATATTTATGTATGTGGTTCATGTTTAATTTAATAACAATGATTTACCTATTATATAGAAATTTTACTTACCCTCTATCAATGAAAGGTACAAGGTCAGGGTTAATTTTACTATCTCTTTTTTATCAGAGGTTGTTTATAAGTGAGTATCTACTAGGACGTCATTATCATCCACATCCGTGTTTCATGAAAATATATTTCAAAATATTTTTAATATTTCCTAGACTATGTGTTATAGTAATTTATACCCTTGTATTACTTTTTATAAGATTTTTATAAAGGAATCATTCCATCGTTTTCCAAAAAAGGTCATTTATAACCATTTCGACAGAATAAACGAAATAATGGTTTTTTAACTTATACAACCGGCATAGCTATTTTCCATCATTATAAAATGTTTAAAGATTACATTACATGATTATAATAATATTTCAAAAATAAATGTTTTCTTTTATAATTATTTTATGTTTGATGGTTTAAATATAGAAATATATATTTCTTTCAAATATTTTTCATTTCATCTATGTCAATGTCCTTTGAAGGATTTTAAACTTGTTTGAAGTTTACCTTTTATGATATAAATCATCAATATTTTATGGAAGGTTTTGTGATATTATTTATATTTGATTTTTTTTCTTTATACCATTCATGATTTAGGGATAAATTATTTACATTTCATATGCAAGTTTTAATACTGATTTTTATGTTATGCTTAAACCTTTTAATATGAGTAATGCATTGGACTTAGTAAGTGATGGGTAGAGCCCGCTATAGCTCCAAGATTCATCCGTATGTATTGTGAGACAAAATAGTGTGTTGGAACAAGGTCTTGAGAAAATCTTATTTTAATCTTGGCATAAGGCCTTGACAACATGGTTATGAAGTCTGTCATTATGCATTCCATCATTGTGAAATTGGCTATTTGGTATTACATGTGATTATTCGACTAGTAGAATACCCATGTCAATAAGTAAATGAAATTATTTGATTTATCATTTCCATATTTTTCTGATTTTTAGGTTTAAAAGGAATGTGTTTTAATCTTATACATTTCCTTAAAACGTTTATGCTAATTTATGAAAGTTTCTGCTATATTATTATCCTTACTGAGCATCTGATTTCACAACTTTATTATGTTATATTTTTCCTAGGATACAAAGAAGAATATTATGATTAACCTGTACGAAATAGGATAAGGGATAAGAGTGTGTTCAAAGGGGAAATAATGATTTTGTTTTTTGTTATTTGACGATGTAATGAAAAACTTATGTATGTATCTAGTACTTCTAAGGGTACTAATATAATCATTCATTTGAGACATGATGTTTTTTGATCATGCCAATGTTATGTAATAACACACCAACTATGGGTAACTGGGGTCAGGGAGTTATAGTTGGTATTAGAGGAAGTTTACTTCAATCATTGGAATCTAGATTTAGAAAAAACACTGATTAGAGAAAACTACCATAATATAGACATTGAATATTTGTATAGAAGAACTTCCTAGAATTTTGGTAATGTAGAGATTTTGTGTGTTTTCCAAGAAATATATCCCTGTCTGGAAATGCTTAGGTAGAGGTAGCTCTACAATAGATGTACATAGGAGTGAAAACTCCAACAAGGAGTTTCAGGGTTGACCTCGGGTATCCTGGTACATGACAACAGGCCTTGATGCACTCTTGGTTATGAAACTCCCGAGGGATATGAGTAGGATAATTCACATTTTCTTCACAAATCATTATGAATGATTTATGAGTATATACCTCCTAAAATAAAAAAAATTTATGATTAAGGATTGTATCCATAAACTGTTCAATTTATGTTAAGTGTTTTACATGTTTTGGAATTAAGTATTACGATTCATAATGTAATCTAGTGTATTACATTATATAGAAATGGCGTATAGTGGAAGGAATGGAAACCATATCAATTCACGTAATCTATGTAGGGAAAACCCTCTTACTCAAGATAATTATAGTGGACCTGGTGATGCAACTGGTGTTGATCACCTTATCACAATAATGGGACAACTCAATCAGGTAATGAATAATAACCTTACCCATATGAAGCACCCTAATCCACAATGCAGAGGATCAATGTCAGACCGCTTAATGATCCAACAAACACCGACATTCAACGGGACCACAAATACAATTGTAGCTAATAAGGGGATAAGTTCCTTAGAGAAAATATTTCATGCTTTGGGGAGTAGAAAATGGGAAGAAGATGTCAGGGAAGTTTGTCACCTCACAGGAGATGAAAATCAATGGTGGTCATTATCTCAAAACAAAAAGGGGGATGACGAAGTATAAAATATGAAATAGAGGGATTTAAAAGAGATTTTCATAGAAAAATACATTCCTCGTGACCATCGAGAAGATATGGAAATACCCTTTCTGTGTCTTAGGAAAAAGGGGGATGAGAATGTCGCAATGTATGAGGATAACATTACAAGTTTAACAATGCATGCAGTAGATTATATACATAACCCAAGGATTAAGATTGATCGATTATTTGATGTTTGAAAACCATTTCTCTACCACGAAAGAATCTCACAATCCTTATCATCATAAAAATATATTTTCCCATGTGATATCAAGATAGAAAAGTAATTCTTTAAGTATTATGTATTTAATGAAATGAAAGAGTAGAAGAGACCTGTTGAACTCTCTGGAAATGGAAATAATAGGAAGAAGGGAAATGTTGAATATCCATCATGTAGTAAATGTGGTGCGAAACACCCCAGTACTTGCCTAAGGATAATGAGAGTATTTTACAATTATGGTGTAAAAGGCCACCAAGATCACGATTTCAAGGGAATGAAAGAGGTTGTCAATGTTTAATGATACAATTTTAGAGAAAAGGGGAATTATGCAAATGAATGTCCAAAGAGCCAAGTAAAATTACCTCATAAAAGGACATCGGAGAAAGGACAAGCTTATGTGATCACTACTACTGTGGTTGATGCTCATAAAGACATGGTGGCAGGTTATTTAAAGGTTTCCTCATGTTTATCTAATTCATTATTTGATTCTAGATCATCTCATTGTTTTATATCTTCCCATTTTTCTACCAAAATTACATATTTCTAATTTTATTTAACAAGGGAGTTGTCATTCAAAACGTATAAGGGAATTGCCCTTACAATAATGTTTTATGAATCAGTTCCCATTAGGGAATATAAATGTTATTTATCTGCTGATCTCATCATCATACCCATGATTTAATTTTATATAAACCTTGGTATAGATTGGATTTTGGACCATGATGCAAAAATTTATTGTGAGAAGAAGGAGGATACAATTGTCGATGATGATATGGAGTAACTAATCTTTAGACCTGAAACATCACAACCTGATTCTTTTCTAGATCCACCCCCAGTAGCTCTACTAAATTAAATTACCAGGGACGAAGAGAATTAAATAACTATGGGTGAGGAAAGTAATGTTCGAATAGAAGAATAACCTATAATACAAGAATATGTTGATGTGTATCTAGAGTATTTACCTGGAAATCCCCCAAAATGAAAAATTCAGTTTTCCATTGATTTAATTACTGGTTTAAGGCCCATTTCAATGACCCATTATAGAATGACCACTATGGAATTAGTGGTTTAAAATAAACAAATAGAGTAATTGAGTATTAAAGAATTTATTCACCATAGTGTTTCTCCATGGGGAACCCCTATTCTTTTTGATAAGAAGAAAGATGAATCTTTGAGGTTGTGCATTGACTACAGGGGATCAATTCTATAACAATAAAGAATAAGTATCCCCTAACATGAATTTAGGATCTATTCGACCCACTTAATGGAGATCAATATTTTTCAAAGACTGAACATCGATCTGGATATCATCAGTTGTGTGTGAAGAAGGAAGACATTTAGAAAACAACATTTCGAACCAGGTATGTGCATTACGAGTTTATATTAATGCCTTTTAGACTGACTAATGCACTCTCTTTTTTTCATGGATCTAATGAATATAGTTTTCAAAGAAAATTTTGATGACTTCATAATAGAATTTATTTATGATATCTTGGAATACTAAAAAATCTTCGAAGATAATGAAAATAACTTGAGCACTATTTTGAAAACCCTCAGTAGAAATAAATTATAAGGTATGTTTAGAAAGTGTGAATACTAGATTCAGAAAATTTATAGTGATGCTTCAAAGAAAGGACATTGTTGTGTCCTTATGGAGAATGATAGAGTTACTGCCTATGCATCACGACAGAAAAAATTCATTAACAAAACTATCCCACTCATGATCTTGAGTTAGCAGTTGTAATATTTTTTTGAAGAATTAGAGACACTCTGTCTATGGTGAAAAGTGTGAGATGTATACCGATGAAAAGATCTAGAAGTATATTTTCTCACAAAAAGAACTCAACATGAGGCAAAGATAATGACTTGAACTACTCAAATATTATGATTTCACTATACACTACCACCCGAGGAAGGCAAATAAGGTAGAAGATGCTCTGAGAAGAAAGGATCATAGAGTTTTGAACTAGATGAGAGTTGAAAGGGATCCTATGTTCTTGGATCTAGTAAATATGGATATGGTAATAATCATGGAAGGTGAAACATCAATACTATTTCAAATGGTAGTTAAAACATCATTACTATAAAGGATAAAAATAAATTAGACTGATGATGAGGAGTTTCAAAAGAAAATTAATGCAGTGAATGAAGGGAGATTGATCGACTTCTTATATGATTATGGGGTTTAGATATTTGGGAAGAGACATTTTGTTCTTGATATACCTAATCTAAAAATGGAATTTTTGGATGATGACCATAGCTCCAATTTCCCTATACACCTTGGTAGCACTAAGAAGTATAGAGATTTGAAGGAACATTTTTGGTTGGACAACATGACGAGGGATATTGATGATTATGTGTCAAGATATATGGTTAGTCAACATGTTATGGTTGGAATAAAACATCCTATAAGAGTCATGCAACCTCTTCCAATACCTAAGTGGAAATGGGATGATATTATGATAGACATTGTCATAGGACTACCAAAGAATCCTAGAAGGAATAATGCAATATGGGTCATTGTTGGTTGTCTTGCCATTTAATCAAATTTTCTTTCTTTTAGATAATATTTACTACTTGACCATTTAGCAATACTATATATTAATGAAGTTATAATACATCATGGAGTACCACTATCTATTGTTTCTGATCATGATCACCGTTTTACATCAAGATTCAGTAGAAGTCTTAAAAAGGCCTTGGATACAGAACTTTGTTTGAGCACTGTATAACACCCTCGAACTGATGGGAAATTGGAATGGACTATTCACACCTTAGATGACATGTTGTGATCTTTCACACGTTACTTTCATTGTATGTGGGATCAATATTTACCTCTGGTATAATTTTCCTATAACAATAGCTTTCATACAGGTATTTAAATGGCACCATATGATGCGTTATATGGAAAGAGATGTCATACAATAACTTGTTGGAATGATGTTGGTGAAAGAATACTCTTAGGACCCAAACATGATTAGGAAACAATGACAAAGGATAAGATTATCCAAACCCACATCAATGAAAATCAAAGTAGGAAAAAGTTCTATGCCGATAAATGAAGGAGATATTTGGAATCTCAAGTAGGTGATATTGTTTTCTCGAAGGTATCTTCATGGAAGGGTGTTATAAATTTCGGTAAGAAGGGTAAATTATGTCCCAGGTACATCAAAACATTCTAAATTCTAGAACGAATTGGAGTTTTAGCCTACTGTTTGGCAATGCCACGAAGTCTCTCCATAGTTCATGATGTTTTCCACGTATCATTATTGAGAAAATATATCCCTGGCCCAACACATGTACTCACCTATATAGAAATAAAACTACAACATGACCTATCTTATTGCGAAGAGCCTATCAGAATTCCTGATACTAGAGAACAAGTGTTGAGAAATCGGAAAACTCTTCAGGTGAAAGTTCTTTTGAGAAATCATAAGATGGAAGATGCAACGTGGGAACCGGGGGGAACATATGATGGAGAACCACCCAAATCTCTTTATATAATAATATTCCAGAAATTTCATGAAGAATTTATCTGAAGGAGGGGAGAATGTAACACCCTGGGTTTCCACAGTATGTTTCCCTTTGAATAATGCAATAGCTTGCATTGCATGCAACTTAGATTTTTAACACACCATGACCAATAAAACTAACCATTATGAATATTAATATAGAATTTTTTAAAACTTATAAATTAGATATTTCCAAATGGACTTGATTTTTGGATTTGAAGTATCAAAATTAGCTTAGGGTGAATTTTTGGTATTTTTCTCAAAACATTCAATTTTTGACGAATAGGGAAAAACACCGCGTTATTGTTTAAATCAAAATTTTTATATAAATAATTATTTATCTTATTTAGAATTTATATTAGGTAAAAATAGATACATAATATCTATATATGTTCAATTTAATTCATTAACGTAATTTTATAATAATATTAAATATATAAAATTTTATTGAACGTTTTACCGTTTTACCCACCTTCTACGAGAATTTGAAAATTTGCAAAAAACATAATTTTAATGCTTTAGTGAGTTGAATTTAAAAAATATGAGATTCGCGGTTGGCATCAGTAAGTAAAAGTTTGTTCAATAAGATGAAAATATATTTTTGGTCAATAATAACTTTTGACTTTTATTTACCACGTTTACAAGAAAATATTTAAATTATAGGTAAAAATGATATTATAAATACCCTAAAACATGTCATAATTCATTTGGATAAGTGTATTTCGAACCAAATAAACCTTATTAATAAAATATGATCATTTTGGTCCACTTATATTACATTAGTACATTTATTATTTTTTTTTATTTATAGAAAAGTTAAAAGTTTTAAATTCCATGTTTAATAACTAAACCATCTTTAATATAGGGTTATACATAAGATAAATAAGACTATAAATATTAATTATAAATAAAATAATATTTCTTACATAATTTTATTTTATTTATAATTCATTGATATCAAATAATTAAATTTATTTGCGACACAATGATGATGTATTAATTACGTTATTACTGAAAGATTAAAATAATTGATATTATAAATATCCAAATAAATGTAAATTAGGACTTATGATGAATTCCACTAATTTTGTAGACTAATATGCCATGTTAGGGTTTCTTAAATTAAATTTTTCCTGATTTAATCATGTATTTATGACTTCTAAAAAATTCGATTACTAAATATTGTCAAAATTGACATAAATGAGTTTTTAAAACAGATACTATATTATTAAATGATATAATAGCCCTAAAAATATAATGTTTGTCCAAATGACTTATATATTAGTAGATATATCAATAATTACCCACTTGGGATTCTCTAGTCATTTTATATTAAAATTATTAACGATATAATATAATAATACAATAATACACGGTAAAAGATACACTCTTTATCTAAGAGTTAAATCTAAAAGATATGGCTAATATGGTGGCCTAAACCTGTCCAAAACCTATTGGATGAGAGGTTTTCGACCCATCCACACCTTATAATTGAAATAAATTATTATGGAGAAATTATAAACTGAATATTATTTTATAATAAAATAATATTTTAGGATTGATTCCTAAAGTGACCCTCACCTCTCTTATAAATGTGTATTTCCCCTTATCTCAAAATAACACCTCCAAAGCCATTTGATTTGGCCAAACCTGGCTCAAGTATTTTTCTAACTACCCTCCCTTAGACATAGTGGCCTTACTTTGATCATAAATCCATCATAATTAGCCCTTTTGATCAAATAAAAATGAAACACATGAAGATGAGGTAAAAAATTCACACGTTTTTCAATGTTCTTTTTTTCTTCCACTTCCTCTTTATTTTTTATTCCCATAAAAAAAATAACTATAGTAACATAGACATACTAGTGTGTTATTATAAATATGGTAAAACCATATTAAATGTTATATCCATCCTATTCATGACAAGTCACCATTCATGTGTACGTATGGTTTACCCTCTCCATGTCGTGGTGTAGGTTGTTATTTAGACACTTCATTTTTTAGATGGGTATAATAATGACTATAACTGATGTAAATAATAAATATAACATGTTATGTATTATGTGTATATTATATACCAACCAAATACAAACAATTCCTCCATCAA
Source organism: Viscum album (assembly GCA_963277665.1). Lineage (NCBI taxonomy): Eukaryota > Viridiplantae > Streptophyta > Magnoliopsida > Santalales > Viscaceae > Viscum > Viscum album. The sequence goes on from OY728143.1 coordinate 231,646,674, forward strand.
TAGAATGGTATTATCACTCGGTCGAACTTACTGATTACTATCTCCATGAATGCGATGAGATCCATTTACCTTCGTAACCATTCAAGAATAATTTTTATTTTATGATTAAAAATAATTTTTAAGAACATAATATCATTCTGTATATGAGTCAAATATATCCTATCCATAACAAACATGTCTTATATAACCAATCATATAAATGAAAACGAATCAGTTAACACCCGAAATAATGATACTATTGAAATATTATTAACAAAGAAATATTAGAAGATCACATATGATATCATATTTATGTATGTGGATTTTTTATAATTTAATAACAATTATTTACCTATTATTCAGGAGGTTAACGTACCCTCTATCATGAAAAAGTACAAGGTAAGGGATAATTTTACAATCTTTTTTTTATCCGAGGTTGTTTATATGTGAGTATCTACTGGGACCTCTTTATCATCCACATCTGTGTTTCTTAAAATTGTATTTCAAAATATTTTTACTACTTACTAGACCACGGGTTAAAGTAATTTATACCCTTGTTTGACTTTTTACAAGGTGTTTATAAAGAAAAATTTCCGTCATTTTCCATACAAGGTCCTTTAGGACCTTTTTGACAAAATTAAGGAAAGAATGTTTTTAACTTATACGGTGGGTGCGGTCATTTTCTGCCATTATAACACCTTTGAAGATTCCCTTACAAGATTATAAGAACATTTCCAAAATAAATGTTTTCTTTTATAATTATGTGACATTTAAATGGTTTCAAAATCGAAAGAGGTATTTCTTTCAAATAGTTTTTATTTCCTCTATGTCACCATCCTTTGATGGATTTTAAACATGGTTGAAGTTTCCTATTATGATACAAATATTCCATATTGTATTGATGGTTTTGGGATATGTTTGGCTGTGGATCTATTATTTTTGTACCATTAAAGGTTTATCGATAATTTATTGACATTTCATATTCAAGTTTAATACAAATGTCTATTTTATGTTTAAGCCTTATCATACGAGGAATTCATTTGACTTAGTAAATGATGGTTGGATCCCTCTATAGATTCTCAATGCATCGGTAGGTATCCTGAGACAAACTAGTCTCTTAGAACAATTCATTGAAAAAATATTATTTGTAGTCTTGGAACAAGGCCTTGACTATGTTGTTATGACGTCTGGAATTATGCACTCCATCATTGTGAAATTGGCTATTTGATATTACATGTGATTATTCGACTAGTAGAATATCCTTGTGAATATGTAAATAGAATTATTTTATTTATTTTTTCCTTATTATGCTGAAGTTTGTGTTTAAAAGTCTAATTTTTTTGTCTTATATATTTCCTTAAAATATTTATGCTTATTTATGAAAGTTTTCGTTATATTGTTTTCCTTACTGAGCATATGAGCACACCCCATACTTAATTTTTATTTTTCCCAAGGCGCAAGGAAGTATTTTATGATTAACCTACAGGAATAGGCTAAGGGATAAGAGCATGTTCATAGAGGACACAATGATGTTGTTTTTATTTATTTGATGATGTAATGAAAAACATATGTAAGTACTTATTACTTCCAAGGCTACTAAACTAATTGGTCTTTCGAGACATGATATATTGTGATGATACCAGTATTATGTTATAATGCACCGACTTAGGGTAACTAGGGTCGGGGCGTTCCAATTTTGAATCATTCCATCATCTCATTTGTACTATTTCAAGATCCAGATCTTATAGTAGAGAAATTATTCCAATATCTATGGATTTTGGTTTTTACATGGAGTGATTATTTGATATTGCTTACCTGGAAGAAGTGTGTACTATTTCCTTAGGGATTGAATTTCACAAGAATCCTCTGGTTAGTCAGGATGTAATATTATGATGTCATCTTATGTATGGATGCATTGTCTATGGTTAAAGCCCAGATTTATTTCCATCATAGATAGCTCATATCCCTTTATATATTGGGAAAATATTATCCTTTATGGGTGAGAGAGTTATCATATCCAATAACGTTGGTCTTGTGAACAAGAATTTTCAATGCATCCCCCATTTGTGAGTTTATCACATGGCATAATTGGATCTTTAGGCATCTGGATAACCTTATCAGTTGAGGAATTTATGTATGTATTCCCCAAGGATGTATTAGGACTACCTAGGTGGAGGGAGATTGACTTCATTACTAACATGTACCCTAGGACCATACCTATATCATAATTGAAATATTGGATAACTGATATAGTTCTCCCAGAGATGAGGTTGTAGTTGGAGGACCTTCATGAGAAAGGTTTTATTGAATATTATTTTTTCCCCTTGGAAGATTTAGATTTTTTCACGAGAAATGATGATGAGAGATTGAATCTTTTATTGATTTTCATTTCCTAAACTACTAAATGATAAAGATATAGTACTCCCCATTGATGATTGATGGATTTTTTGAGTAGTTTTGAAGAATGAGTTAGTTCTCAAAGATCGGTCATATTTATGATTAAAACAATTTGAGGGTCCATGAAGATGATATTTTGAAGAAGGAATTTATATGACACTATAGAAATTTGAGTTCTTGGTTATGACTTTTGGTGTGATGAATCCCCCATCAATGTTTATGTATTTGATGAATTAGATAATATAGATATTCGTGGAATGGTTTTTGGTTGTTTTCATTAATGACATACTTAGGTACTCAATGTCATATGAGGAGCATGTAGAACACATGACAATTGTTCTAGAATTTCACTAGGATCACTAAATTTATTGTAACATTTTAAAGTACCAATTATAGATCCTCAAGGTTCAATTCATTGGGAATTTCATTTTTTGATCAAGACTTATATGTATACCTATAAAATATTGATACAATTATCTCATAAGATCTGCTCAAGATTTTTTTGGGTGTTTAGAGTTTTCTTGGAATGAAAATTTACTAAAAGAGGATTGTGGTAGGATTATTTAGTATAGGAGACAAATTTAATACCCTTATGTGGAAAGGGAAGTCATTTAACTGGACTGAGTAGTGTTAGAGATCCTGTTGAGGAGTTTTGGATAATGCTAACTAGTGATCCTTTTTTGATACTACCAGAGGAGGGAATAAAGTATGTATTGTATTATGAAACCTCTATAGATAGGCTTGAGTATGTGTTGATGCAGATATGAGTGATGACTGAATATTTGTTGAGGTACATAAGACCCCATGTGAATAAAAATATGATTTATGACATTGATTTAGCAGTGTCAATATTTTATCTCAAGATTTAGAGAAACTACACTATAGGAGAGCATGTTATTGTTTACTCATATTATCAGAGTCTTAGGTATATCTTCACATATAGAGATTTGAACATGTGATAGATGAACTGGATAGAGTTCCTACAGAAATATGACTTTGAGATAGTTTATACTCCTCGGAAGGGAAATGTGGTGGAATATTCTCATAGCAGGATGTCCCACTCATGTATGGTGGAGGATGCCTTTGAGTAGTTGGATTCATGTATCTGACCCTAGTAGAGGAGATGGGTGAAATTTATCATTAGATAATGATGTTAAATCATCCTCTTATCTAGCATGTGGGTGAGTCTTAGTTGGTAGAAATTTACTATGAGGTTCTCATTAACCGTATATCTTTAGGAGATTCACCTGATGGATTTTCCGAAGGGTGGAGAATGTCATCATTTTTCATGGATGAATGAATGTTTTGATCATGATGTGAGAGGAGGTGATGAAGGAGTTTCAAAATTCTCCTTTAGTTGTACTTATTGGTGTAGCTAAGAAGTAAATGAACCTTTAGTGGTTTTTTTGTGGGAAATAATGAGGTGGGGTGTTGTTGAGATCACATCTCAATGTCTCACATGCCATAGGGTGAAGTCTATTAACTATCTTCTATAATGTCATACATTACCTATTGAGATCATAATGATGAAATGGGATGTAATATCCACAAACATTGTGATAGGGCCTCTATGGATAGAGATAAGACATAGTATCATCTAGGTGATAGTTGAACATCTTAAAATGATTTCACACTTCCTTTCCATCGAGGAGAAATGTTTGGTGGAGTTTCCAGTTTTTTTGTACATATGGGAGATCATCCATATCCATGGGTTTTGATAATGATTATTTCGATCTGAGATGCGAGATTTACATCAAGCTTGTCGATAGGCCAACATGATGCATTTGGTTCCTGGTTGTAGATTAATATGGTTTTCCATCCCTAGAAGGATGGTTATACCAATAACATTATCTATGTTTTGGTGAATATTTTGAGAGCTTCTGTTTTAGACTTTGGTCAGAGGTAAAATGATCAACGGACATTGGTAGAATTTTCTTATAATAACACCTATTTGACTTCAATTAGTATAGAACCTTTCTAGGCCTTATATGGGATACCATGTAGGTTTCCCTAATGCCGGAATGAGATTGGAGAGGCATATATTTTTAGGATAATTATGTTTCGGTAAATGATAATGAACGTCTAAGTGATCCAAGGGTATATGAAGATAGACCCGATCCAATAGATATATTATTCTGAATGACACCATAGACCCTTGGAGTCTGAGTAGGGAGAACATGTTTTCATGGGAGTCTCCTTATAAAAATGAATGAGGTTATTGTAACAGGTTGGAAAGCTATCCCCAAGGTTCATTGGGTCGTTCAATATCCTATCTAGTGTTGGATAGTTTTCGTACCACCAAGGTAAACCCCCATAGATGAATTCAAAGCATCATTCCTTCCATGTGTCATAAATGAGGAGATCCTTTCATGATTCTATGAACATCATTTACTAGGGAAATACTGCCATCAAGGGTGGATCCAACTTCACATAGTACTGGGTGGTGATAGAGGATCGGTAGGAGTGGATCATTTGAGTTCATAAAATTCCATTGGTTTATGTGAATTTTCATTGTGAGATAATGTAAGAGAGATCTTTGCAGAATGAGATCTAGATTTTGGATAAGTATCCACACCTTTTCATAGATTGTGTTTTTAGGGTCCAAAATCCATACAATTGATAATAATGTAGTGAACCAATTTTTTCATTGTATGAAATTGAAATATATTAAGGAATATTTTCGAATCCAAGTGCTGAGACAATGCGAGATTTTGAGGTTTGGAAAACTCTGAAAAGGAATTTTAAAAAAATTAATTATATAAATATAATGTGAACATATATTTCCAAAACTAGTGGAATAATTCCCAAATGGAGTATTAGATTGAAAATATGAGACTATGGTTTAATCTATATAGCAGGGTTTACCTTAGGCATGAACTAATGTATGTTGGAACCAGATTCTAAAATGAGGCATCTGTTGGTGGTTATGTTATATGGATTAATTAATTCTTTCATTCATTTAATTAATATATCAAAATTTACACTTTAAATATCATATTAGGAAAATTATCCATGGTTATCCATATAACCATAGGATATTGGACATGAGCCTCTTATATTGTTCATTGGTAGATAAACATCTGATGATGAATGATTAGAGATCAAGATCGATCGAGATGCAGTGAATGTACTAGGGTGAATCCTTCACTCGTGAAATCATTATTCAAAAAAGATCAATCCCAATAATTTTATGGCTATCCAAATTTATATTTTTATCTTTTTATTAAAAAATTTATGGTAGTTATTATATTTGTTTTGATCTACATTTTTTCTCCCTTCGTATGAGACCATTAAAAAATTTAATATCATCTATTCTTGATAGGTCATGATTCTCACCATGGATATCCCCAATAAATGAACACTTATACAATTATGTTTTTACATTTTTTTCTTATTCTTATTACCCAAATTTTCTTACTTTTTTCATGATTTTTCTATTGGGTTATGATTTCATATTTCTATGGTGGTTTCAATCTTGATTGAACCCCCAGATTCAAGGAGTTATGTAAAATGTTGAATGGTTTGGTGTTTTTTTGATAGATCAGGATAGATTGTGAGTTATGGATGGCACTAAATGGATTTGGGATCCATATCAGTGACAATAGATGGGTGGCATAAAAAACATAAGACAAATCTACATATAGTTAGATAATTTGTTTATTTCTAACCACTAGAGGCCAGAATTTATGACCAAAAGAGATTCGTCTTAGTTACACGAGGATGATCAATGAAGAATGCGGTGTGAATGGTGGATACAGATATCCATGTGATGTATCTATAATATTTGTGAGGAACCATATTTCTCATCATATAGTATAGTGAACACACAGTGTGTATCCCCCTTGTTGTAGTGTTTGGGTTTTGGGATAAAGTAAAGGATCCCACATCATGTGGCCAACCCCACAGATTGTGTGACCCTAACCGGGAAGCCTAGTCATGTACTTTTTGGGATACCCCTAAGACCCCATGTTGGAAAAAATAGCATGTACTCCTAGTTTCCATGGGTTTGGGCCGATACCTGGGCATGGATAGGTACAACACTTGGTACACAGCCACACCTAGAAGTACATGGGCATGACTAGTTGTCCACAGGAATGTCCTAAGAAGAAAAGGCATGACATGCTTCACCTGTACAAGACATGTACGATGAAATGGATACCATTCTATATATATAGGAGAAAATGACCATGCTAATAAGTTTTTTCACATGAAATTTGGTCCCCCTTCAACACCATGTACTTCCCCAAGAACCTATTCAACTCATATATCTTTTGTTTGAATATGGATTTACACAGACATGTAAACTATGACATGTGTTTTTATTTTTATAATATAAAGGTTTCAATATTTTTAGAATAAGAGATATGATTTGGGGTGTTCCAATGATTACTATTCTTCATGAGACATCTAATGATGGTTGCAACAAGGTGTGATCATCCGAGTGTTGTTGGGTCCTGTAATCCCTTATTACACTAGTGCATGGGTTCTCGAGATTTTTACATATTTTTTATCAGGGTTAGTGCTCCCACACAAAAATAGGGTTTGGTTTCCCCATATTCAGTACATAAGTAGTTTTAGTACGCACATTACCACTATAGGACATGGGTTCTATACTTACCGATTGGTACTCTCCCTTATTCAAGATCCAATGGAATGCAGGTCCTTTATGATAATTGTGGCTCTCTCAGCTATAGAGAGAAGTTTTAGGGTGTGTGCCCCCACTCTTATTCTGGTGGTGTTAAAAAGTATCCTTAGATTATAGTGGGAGTTCCCTCATCCATAGTTTTCAATTTCATAGTGTGGGCCTCTCTATATGGATTACTATTTAGCTTTTCACAATATAGGGAATTTAGGGATGAAAATTTTAAGGTGTTGGAAGACTCATTGACATCGACTGTTCTATGGGATAGAGATTCTATTTCTGTATAATTTGTGTTTCTTTATGGGAATATATATATATGTATCTATTTGGTTTCATTTACCTCTTGATTTGGGTTTATATGACTATTATTGTATCTGTATATTGCTCCTATTTCAGTTAACGGGGTGTCTTACTAGGTGTGTATATATTCATCCCTATAATAGATTTAATGACACATGTCAATTATTTTGAAAAGAAAACATAGATCAATGGTGATTATGGTTGATAATAGTGATACCTTGGTTCATTGACCACATATAGTGGTCAGGAATGGAGATAAAGAGTTTATATATCTCACCATTATTCATTAATTGTTGTTTTTAGGTTGGGAATTCATTTCTATATGGGTGTGTATTTTTCCCTTTACAAATTTGTTTTATTATATTGAATTTTGATGTATTTCGTAATGTTTTTTTCATGAATTGTTTTTCTCTCTATGTTACTGTCTTTAGTTTATATTACTCTTTACTACTACGTGGATAAGGTTGGGTGAGTACAGACATATACAATAGGTAATGACCTCCCACTATAGTTATGCCTTCTTGGAGATTGTTACATTAGCTAGGAATATTGGATTTCTATTGGGGTTTTGATGTCTTGGCCTTACTCCAACAAGATAGGCCACGATGGGTCAAGTCATTACAATACATTTGTTTCAGAAAATCACTTCTTTGATTAATTCTCAATTAAATGTTGTGATATTTTTATGGTTTTCTCATCTCATGTTTGTTTATGTGAAACATATTCCATATTCACCACATATATCTTTCATTTGGTATATAAATTACAACATTGATATGATATATTATGATTCCATTGATATTCATGGAATTTAATTTTTAATTTTTAGTTATTTCTCTCAATAGTGTTCCGATTCAAAATTTACTAAAGAGATAAGGGTTTATTACATAACCTTAACATCATTTGGGATTGTTTAGTTTCATGTTTATTTTAAGGGAATTATATTATATTTATATGTTAGTTTCAATATATTATTATTTATTTATATAAATTAAATGGTTTTCGTTCATTTTTCAAACTTTTTTAACACCCTATGATTTTAGAATATATAATTTTTAAAATAAATTTGATTTCTTTGATAGTTTGGGTAACATACATCACCGAGTTTAAATGAACCATGATATACTTATAGTTAAAATAGTAATTATAAATAGGAATAATAAAATTTTAAAATTATATATAAATTTATTATTTAAAGAAAATATATTAATAAATAAAATATAAATTTTTAGAAAAGTCGAAATATTTTTTTAAAATAATTTTTTCATCAATAAATTTTTTGTTTCTTTTTAGTGAGAAAGTATTATAAATGATTTCTGAAATTTTTTGAAAAAATATTTAAAAAAATAAAATTAAATTTGTGAAATTATCATTTCATAATTATATTATAGGGAATTGTTTATAATTTTTCTAAAAATTTATTTTTTGATGAATAGTAATAATTTGTGATTTTTATTAGAAAGTGTATTTTCATTTAAAACATTAAAAATTTTCATTTTGTTTTAGATGTCTTTAAAAATAACATTATTTCATTAATATTATGTATAATACAATTTTGGCCTCATTAATTAATTAATTTTTTATACTTTAGTTTAAAAAAAGTTAATCTTGAGAAAACCATTTTTTCTAGAAAATGGTTTTTTCGTCTCATTTTTCTTGTTTAGTTTTAAATTATATTCTGAATCTCATGTGAATTGAATGTTGAAAATTTTATTCCATATTTTTAATTTGGGGATTCATATTTTGAAAATATTATCCTTCTATTTTTGGTAATTATTTATTGTAAAATTGGTGAGTATTTTCCACCTCGATAAGGATAAATTGTGTAAAATCGAGAAAACATTGGGATGTGTAGTTAAAATTTCCATTGAACACAATTTAATTGTATTTTATGAACTTATTTTTTCTATTTACATTTATTTATCAAAACTGTTTGTAATTGGTACCATTTTTCATTGATATTGACCTTGTTTTGAAAATAATAAATACAAAGTGTCACACTCTTGACTTTAATATCTCTAATATACTTTCATAAGGATAATATGAGGATATTTTTTATGTTAAATGTTTATTTTAAATATGAATTAATTTTTCATCATTGTAATTTATTTGTAGTTTTTATTGAAAAGATAATTACATTAAATTCTTATTCCACACTAAGAGAGTTCTTATGGAAGCCATGGAAAAAACTAAAGTAAATAATTTTTATTACATTAAATCTATTGTTCATGGGAATAATTTTGGGTCCAAAAACCATTTATACATAATTATTATGTATTAATTATGGTTTTAAGGATTATATATGAATTTATTATTTTTTATAATTTATTAAAATTAATATTAAATTTTTAGTGTCAAAAACTGTATTAATGATATTTTATGAAAATCTATTAACTTTTTAAATTATTTTAAAATCTTAAAAATCAATATTTATTTAATTTAGAATGAAAATTGGTTATAAATTTTATTCATGGTCAAATTCTATTCAAATTTTAAACATTAAAGTAAAAATATAACCATTTAAAATAAAAAATGTTGTTATCACGGTTAATATTAAAATTGGATTACAGTCAGTTAATATAAAAATATAATGGTTAATATGGCATGAAAACATTTTCAAAACCCAATGGTTTGTTTTGTTATTATCTTATACTTTTCAAATATTAATATTAGTTATTTGGGTTTTATTTAACCATGAATGTTACTTAATAATATTTTAAAACATTAAAAACATATTATTGTACATCTCACCATAATTATAAAATGAAACCTCTTCCACACACTTCTTAGAACATATTTATCCATTTATCTCATCCATGACCTACATAAATATTCTCAAATAAACCTTATACATGTTATATATAAATTTTTTCCAGAATTATATCCCTTCTATCTATAAAAAGTGAAATATAGGAAGTCCATCGAAGAAGAGGTATTCATCTCTACCGACACTTTCAAGTTTATTTCAACATCTAATTTATCTAATAATATTGTAATATTCCAAAAATAATAAATTAAATATCATAGAAACATTGATATATTATTATTATTATTATGATATAACCCTTTTCCATATCATTTACAATATATAAAAATAAAAAATATCACTCATGTATATGTATAGATTCCCACCTCCATATAAAGGTGTAATTTTTTTCATTAACACTTTAAATTTTGGGTTATAGAGATTAAATTAATGAATTTATATGATATTTATTTAATATTTATATTTATGACGATTATTATCTTATCTACAATATTTTCTTTTAATCAACAGGGAAATGATTACATCGCTCGTTCTTTGTGTAGACCACCACCACCCCTAAGTGATGAGATTCTATTTTCATTTTATTGCATTGATTAAAATAAGGATTGATTAAATGAATATATATGATATTTATTATATAATTATGATACTATTAAGGTGAATTATTATTTACCTTTATATTGTTCCATCCATTTAAAAATGAAAATTGTGTTCATGCGTATGTAAGACTTACAGTCTCCATTAATAATTTAATTCATTATCATTTCTCTATATTTTATGTATGGAAATATATTTATATATATTGAATATATATGATTTTTTATCATTAATAAAATTATTTATATGAAGGAACTATTTGAAATATTCAAGGAATGAAACTACCAAATCAAAATATACTGAAAAAACAATGTTGTTAACACCTGAAATAAATATACTAATAAATGAATGTTAAAAATTTTATTTTAAAATGATATAAATATGTAATATATGATTTTATTGATATTAATATGGTTATATTATTTAATTATAATATATATTAAGTTATTATATAATAGGATACAAATGATTATATGGATACTGGAACATAATGTAATGGATTCCATCTCAATTTGGACTCCATTAAGGCTTATTTGGTGTTAAGAACCTATTTATTTTTATATGGTGTATATATTTCACCCTTATGGTATGTAATAATTATATATATTTTTAGGATAATTAATGGTTCAATTAATTTTTATCCATTCAAGGGGTTAAAATTTTAATGTTACCTAAGAGGTAATAATTTATTTCACAATCTTATTTTTTGGGATTCCCCTTATTTCCATTAAAGGAATTATATAATATATCATATATTTTCTTATCATTTATATATATAATTATTTTCAATTTTTTATTATAAAACATCCTCTATTTTTAACATGAATCAATAAAATATTCTTTTAATATAAAATTCATTCTTTTTTCTCTTTTCAAAGAGGAATATTTTCCTTTTATGTCCCTATTTTTCTAAAATGTATTAAAAATAATGTTTATTGTCTAAAATGATTTATTAAAGAAGTTTTATGATACCATTAAAATTTTGATTATTTTAGAAGGAATTTTTATAAATTATTATGAAATTATTTATTTCTATATTCTTTAAAAAACTCAAAATGTGTTTTCTAAAATATACAATGTTAATAGATTTTTCTGCCGTTAAAATCGTGGTATAATCAATTATATTAATTTTCTATATTTTAAGGTTTTAATATGAATGCTCGTTATTGAAATATTATTTTATGTTTACTCTTTTCTTTTCAATATTTCGTTAATGTACTTTAATTTACTACAAAACTATATTTCAAATAAAATGAAGTTCATATTTTATCTCTAATTAATTTATGGACATTAACATTCTCTTGAAAAATTATATTTGATGTGATCATCATACATTATACCTTATAATTTTCTTAAATATCAATATTAATTATATAAACACTATTATTATTTTATAAACTTTAATCCATTTATAAACATTTTCTTTTGCTATGAATTTTATTTGATTTACTGGGGAAATATTGATATTATATATTTATTTTTCAAAATGAATATTTTACTATAGAGAATATTTTTTATGAATTAAATTGATCATTCAATATATAGGTAAATAATTGGACATATAGTGGAGGTTGTCAGCTAATTATAGATAACCCATTGATACATTGATAGATCTTATGAGACAAGCCATTTAGCCAAATATATAAAATGGTTTTTGTGTGTATATATACTGATTGATCGAACATTCTTCTCACAAGGCTGTGATGATAAATATATAATGATATATGAGATCATTATTACCAATATTGATATTTTCCTTCATTGATAATTCAATTATCAATATTTATGAGGTTACTAAATTTATATTATCCATGGATGCATTTTTTTCACAAAATATTGATTTAATGGAATATGTTTTTAGTTATTTACCTTAACATAATGATTAATAAATATTTACTCAATATGTTCTCAATATAACATAACCCTTACTCTTTATTTGAGCTCAAAATATTTTTGTTTTATTTTCCCAAGGATATAATTATGTTTACTAAGAATTAAATTATAGATTCAATAATTTTTCTTATTATATGTTATATATTTCTAGTGTAATATGTTAATAATTTATGTATCATTATTTTAAAGATAGAAAAACTAATTTATCCTTTATAAGGAGATCCTCTATACCTTATACCAATTTAATAAAGTGATCACTATTTCAGGGTTATTATAGTTAGTTTTTTTATAATTGGTATCAATGAATGGTTATTAAAAACCACGGGAACTTGATTTGAACGAATCATAAATAACTTGAAAATAATTATATTCCATTGTAGTATTTGAGAAAATTTACCATTATAAGTATTTTTATGGATAAATATTAATTAATATTATTAGATTTCTCAGGGTATTCCATTTTTTAGAGATGGTTCTTAATTGGAAAATGGTAATCAACACCTATAGACAATATAGAAATTTACCTACTAAGAAATATAGTATATCTATAGTTGGAACTATGCCAATCATGGAAATGTTACAATATATGACTAGGGTTATAATGAAAAAAATTCTAATATGTAAAATCATGTTTTTCTATGACATGATTCCCAAATGTTAGATTTATTTATATGAAAAAACCCTTCATTATTTAATCTAACTATTAATCCATTTCTAGGTGAGTGAAGGATTAAGTCTATCAAATATATATATCTATCCTTCAGATGTAATAATGAAAAAAATATTGTTATGGAAATGTATTGTTTAAGTGGAGATACTGATCATTGATGTTCATTAATCCAAAAAATTGAAGAGGTTTATAAAACAAGAATTATGGAATGCATTACCTTTAATATGATATTATTTGGGAAATACTTCCAATGAGAATAGTGAGATGAAAGAGAGGGGAAGTTCCCCTATTTAAAATAGAAGTATGAACATTTTGTGGAAGTGTATATTTATAACTTAACAATATTATCCTAGAAACAATCAGACAATATATGTAATCTGCAAACCATGATTTAGAATGTATTTGATTAGATTGAATCCAGTATATGAAATTCAATTGTTTCTCAACCATTTTTATCATATTCTGGCATTGTATCAAAATAAATTAATATAGAGATGGAATTTTCTATATGTCTTATAATTAAGGGAAATTAATATATAAATATTTATTTTTAGAACCATGAAAAAAGAAAAAAATTCAAGTAAGAATTAGTCAATCAATCAATTTATATAATGTAAAAAATACAGAAATAAATATATAGGAAAAATATTTAAGGGAATTGGAGTTTATTATAAGTGTAGAGACAAGATACATCTGGATAATGACTATAAAGAAAACAAATAAAATCCTTTTATCCATTTCTTAATCTATAAAGAGTTTGGATTCTTTTTAAACTAGTTCCAAAATCATCAAACTATCTTACCATAGATGAAGTCAAGGGGATAATTAAAAACATATATAATTACAATATCCAAATGGAAACATACATGTTATGTGATGAATGATACAATTATGAACCACTCTAAAATCATAAATTTTTTATTTTATTTTAGTTATACCCAATATTTTATATCTGATGAATTTTATAAGGGTATTACATCTCTACCTCCATGATTAGATGTTGTTTTAAAATTGAGAACTCCAAATGATGTAATTATCAGATCTAAAATTTATATCTCTTCTCTGATAGATGATTGTGTGTGTGTTCTTCCTAAAAATAATGTTATTCCTCCTCTTTTTGAATTTGATGTAATATTAATATTGGATTTAATATCTCAATACATATCCCATATCAATAGCCATGTAAGGGATGTTACATTCAATATTTTTAATTAACCCATGATAGTATATCAGTAAGAGGTTAAAGATAAAATCCCAATTAAAATTACTACCATAATATGGATTTTACTACATAGTCATGTGGGATATTTATCAAATATTATTAGGGAGAAACTAATAAAAATGAAGATATACATATTGTATCGATTTGTTTGATTTTTTTAGAAGAGTTTTCTTATCTTCCCCTAAATCAAGTAGTTTATTTCTCAAGAGAAATAATACACAGGGATACAAATAATTTATATAATTTATATATAATAGAACTGATTGAGTTATAGGGTTGTAAAAAGAAATAACATGAGAATATAGATAATTAATTAATTCATTCGAGTGCTATATGAAGGGGTATACTGTTGGAACCAGGATCTTCAAAGCATGATTTGGTGTATGGTTTGTGTTTGTTGTCAATCCTCAGTGGAAGTTCCGAATGTGTTCCAGCAAAGTGATCATACAGTTCAAGCAGACAACAGTATTGAAGGTGGCGCTGTTTCCCAGTGTTTGCCAAATTTTTGGGCCTCAAAATCGGAAAATGAAGACATGGATTGTCTGCAAAAGGAGCTTCGCAGAAAAAGGAAGTGGTGCGCGAAATATAAGAGTCTTGCGCGAAAAACCTATGTTAGGCGCGGAAAACAGTGGGATGCGCGAAATAGTTTTTCGCGCAAACAGTGATTCGAAATCAGAGAGGTGAAAAATGGCAAAGGCATGGGCTGCGCGGAAAATCAGGGATGTGCGCGAAATACTTAAGTTGGGCGCGGAAAACAGCGGGATGCGCGAAATAGTTTTTTCGCGCAAATGCTGTTTCAGAATCAGTTTGGTGAAAAATGGCAAAGGCATGGGCTGCGCGGAAAACAAGGGTTGTGCGCGAAATTCTTAAGCTGGGCGAAAGATTACGCGCCAGATGAGAGGTTTTCCGCGCCGAAGGGGATTTTGCGCGCAGTGGTCTCAGTCGCCTATAAATATGAGGTGACCCCCTTCATTCAGGGGCTTGGAAGACTTAGAGAAGATCCGAGGTCTGATGCGCGAAAAAGGATAGCGTAAAGGGGCTTGCGCGAAATATTCGGAGTTGCGCGAAAAATGGGGTTTTTGCGCGAAGATATTTTTCCGCGCGAAAAGTAATTTTTGCGCGCAATAGGAAGGTTTTGCGCGCAAAGGGTTGGTGTTGCGCGCAATTGTTAGTCAGGTTTGTCTACACGTTCTGGTTATCCGGCTCAGTGGTTCTGTGTGTTCTAGTGCATCTATTTTGGAATTCGATGCAAGCAGAGTCTCATGCTGAGCAGAGGCAAAGACTTCAATGCAAATATATTGAAGAGACCTTCACGTCTATAAACTGAGTGGGCCTTCACCAACGGCAGTGAGCCAGGGGGAGTCAACGGGAGTGACCCGAGGGACGCAGTGAGCTATCCCTGAACAATTGTAAAGGCAGTGTGCCTGGGACAGAGTGTCTGTACCTGAACTCTTGTATCCGCAGCTAGTGAAGCATAGTGGATTTAGGTACGACTGGCAACCTGTCGGCGTATGCTCCTTGGACGTAGCCCTTAGTGGTGAACCAAGTAAAAATGGTTGTGTCTTCTCTGTGCATGTGAATGTTTTCATTCTGATCATAATCTTCATACAGATTCAACAAGTTCCTACCAACGTGGGAACAAGATCCAACACTTTAAAAGAAAAAGTGGTCACCCTGATTCACCCCTCCCCTCTCAGGGTGTCCCGGGGTCCTTCAAGTGGTATCAAAGGGTAAAGGTTGCTGGTGTTGAATCTGACCTTCTTCGTCATGGAAAACGCCGTCAATGTCAGGGGAGTCCCTCACTTCGATGGAAGCAATTTCCAGATCTGGAAAAATAGAATGAGATCTCAGCTAAGATCTCTTGGGATGGAAGTTCTTTTTTCTACTGTGCAAGGAATACATATCACTGATCCAACAGGTCTGGCTATGACTGAAACAGACAGGAAACTTCTTGATGCAGATGCTAAAGCACAGAATGCTCTCACTACAGCCCTTTCTGATCCGATTTACCTGAAGGTGATGAATTGCACCTCAGCAAAATCTATGTGTGATAAACTTGAGAATATTTATGAAGGTGATAGCAAAGTGAAGGAGGCGAAACTACAAGTGCTACACAATCGGTTTGATGATCTGAAGATGCATCCAGACGAGAATGCAGACTCTTTCTTCAATCGAATTACTGAAGTGGTTGGAGCAATTCGGGGTCTAGGTGAAGAAATTAAAGACATTGATATTGTAAAGAAAATATTAAGAAGACTTCCACCTATGTATAATGCGAAGGTGTCATCTCTTGAGGAAAGAGATCTTTCCAAACTTTCTCTAGATGACTTACTGAGCAGTTTGGTAGCATATGAAATGAGAGTCAAACCAGAAGATGCTACGACTCGGGTGAGCAAGGAAATGGCATTCAAGGCCATGGATAAATTGAAAATCTCAAAGGATAGTAGTGGTGATGATGACGAAGAGAAAGAAATTCTTTCTCTCATTGCAAAGAAGTTCCAGAAGGGGAAAGGGAAGTTCAAAGGGAAGTTACCTCTCGCATGTTTCCGTTGTGGAAAAGTTGGGCATATTGCCTCTCAGTCCTTGAAGAATATAAATGATGATGACAGTGAAGATGAAAACTTCAAGAAGCCTCAAAGAAGGTTCTTCAAAAAGGGAGAATTCAAATCTGGTAAGAAAATGCAAAGGAAGAGCTTTGTCTGTGAAGAGGAAGAAGATGACAATGAATTCTGTGATGAAGAAGAACCAGAATTCAAAACTGGGAACCATGCTTCTATGATGGCCACTGTTGAAAAGTCAGAAGATACTGATGATGAAAAACAACTAAGAACTTGTGTAGATCCTGAGGTGCAACTTAAGGATGCAGTTAATAAGCTTAAGATTAAATGTAAGAGCTGCAATAAGTGGAAATCAATTGTAGAAGAATCAACTGAATATGTTGATCAACTTGAAGCTGAAATTGAACGACTGGAAGAATTTGTGAAGGTACAGTCTAAAATAATTGAAAGCAATGATGATGCAGTTGATCTGAAGCTGAGAATTGAAGAGCAAGCAAAGGTCATCAATGACCTCACATCCAGACTGGATGAAAAATCCAAGACTGTTGAGGGTCTTGAGGAGGAAGTAGTTACTCTAAGGAGTAAAATGGAGACAGAATCAGTTCCAAAAGAATCGAGGAAGAAAATACAGTTCGGAAGATTCTCAGATGCAGAATTACTCGCAAGAGCCAAGTGTGGTTCAGATGGGGTTGGAAAAGTCTTGAGTGATCAAAGACCTGCGTGCATGGGAAAGAGTGGAATTTGCTGTGAGGCTGAGTCATCAACTGCTGGAAGTGAAAAGATCCAAAAGAAAGACAAGATGAAAGTTGAACATGATAAAATGTTACCTAGAGTGCTGAAAAAGGAACCCTCAATCCAAACTAAAAGGAGACCTGAAAATTATCCTCAAACATTCAAAAATGAAAGACAGTCTTACTATTCTCCCAAGGAAGAAGGTATAGGGAGAAATTCAAGTGAGAAGACATTCCCACTCATGAAGTGTCAGTTCTGTGGCTATCTGGGCCATACCATGTCTTATTGTGAAGAGGCAAGAAGCTATCTGAATGGAGAAGATATAGATGCTCAACAAAGGAGAACAATCTCATATCCTAATTCTCATAGAAGAAATAATTTCTATGGATATTGTTTTTGTTGTTCTAACTTTGGTCATAAGGCCGTTAATTGCAGGCAGAGAAGAGACATAGACACCTCATACCGAAGTTCAAGACAAGTAAAGTCTCGTCAACAAAACAGTGTTGCTCTTTTAAACAGGTTCTCACCTCTCACAGAAGACTTTGACTATGAAGAACCTGGGTATGCGGAAGAGATAGTTGAAAGGCCATCAGTCCTATATACTCAATCTAATGTCTCATGGAAGGAAAGGAAGAAGATTGAGAAATCGAACCTTGCAGAGGTTGCCCTCAAAGCTACAAAGAACAACAGTACCTGGATTCTGGATAGCGGTTGTTCATCTCATATGACGGGTAATGCCGGCCTGCTAACGAATATCATAAAGAATGTTGATGGTACAGTAATATTTGGTAATGATGGGGCTCTTAAAATCAAAGGGAGTGGAAGTACCCAATTAGCTAATGGAGAACTAAAGAAGACTGAAGTCCTTTACGTAGATGGCCTACGTCATAATCTCCTCAGCGTGAGTCAACTCTGTGACTCAGGACTTGTTGTTACTTTTAATCAGAAAGGCTGCACTATCAAGGGAAAAACTGGAAATTCTCTCATGAAGGGATGCAGAACAGAAGGAAACTTGTATCAGGTTGATAGTGAAGAAAATGTATGTTACATGACTGTTGAAGAAGAAAACAATCTGTGGCATCGGAGATTGGGACACATCAATCAACAAGACATGGAGAAAATATCAAAATTGAGAATTGTCATGGACATTCCCAACCTGAAGCGTGAGCGTGAAAAATCGTGTGATGCTTGTATTCGTGGGAAGCTGGTCTGCAGTTCATATCGGCCAAAGAAGAAAAGGGCATCTCACCTTCTTGATCTGATTCATACAGATGTTTGTGGTCCAATAAATGTTGCAGGAACACATGGAGAAAGGTACTTTGTCCTTTTCATTGATGATTATAGTAGAATGGCATGTGTGATGGTCATTCACAGGAAAAGACAAGTCGTTGACTGCATGAGAACATATCGGCGAATCGCTGAGAATGATACTGGACGAACAATCAAAGTGTTGCGATCTGACAATGGAGGAGAATACACATCCATTGAATTTGAAAATTATCTGGAGAAGCATGGGACACAACATGAGGTAGCTGCTGTGAGAACTCCACAACAAAATGGAGTTGTTGAACGAAGGAATCGACAGGTGAACAACATGGCACGAACTATGCTGATTGAGAGTCGTATTCCACGACATTACTGGAAAGAAGCTGTTCAAGCTGCAGTGTACATTCAGAATCGAACAGGACTTTATATGGGTGAGACGAAGACACCATATGAATTATGGCATGGACGAGAGCCTTCTCTAAAATACTTTCGTGTCTTTGGAAGTAAGTGCTTCATCAGAAACAAAGAAGAAAATCAGGGGAAATATGGTGACAACGCAGATGAAGGAATCTTCCTCGGTTATTCAATGAATAGCAAAGCCTACAAATGTTTCAACAATCGTTTGGGAAGGATTGTGGAAATCAATGATGTTAAGATAATTGAAGATAAAACCACAAATGCTTCACGGACGTCATATGCTGATGTGATAGAAAGTCATGAAGAATGTGGACATGAAGAAACTACAAATGCAGAAATAGAGGAAGCTGTTCAAAACCCTCATCAATCACCTAATGATGTTGCCTCAGAAGAAGAATCTGAAGAAGAAACTATGGTTGAAGAGAATACTACTGAACCTCGCAGGAGAAATAGAAAAGCTGAGATTGATCCATCCAACATAATTGGGGATAGGAGTGCACCCACTCAAACCAGAAGGATGAGGAATACCACGCAATCTGCATTTCTATCAGTTGTAGAGCCATCCTCATTCGAAGAAGCTGCAAAAGATGAATCTTGGGTGAAATCCATGAATGATGAATTAGATCAGATTGATAAGAATCATACATGGGATCTTGTCCAGAGACCCGAAGGTCACAATGTGATTGGTACCAAATGGATCTTCAAAAATAAGTTTGATGAGCATGGAAGTGTCATCAGAAACAAGGCACGACTGGTATGTAAAGGATACTCTCAGATTGAAGGCATTGATGTTGAAGAAACCTTTGCTCGAGTGGCTAGACTGGAGTCAATCAGGCTTTTCCTTGCCATGGCACTCCAAAGAGGATATAAAGTATATCAAATGGATGTCAAGACAGCATTCTTGAATGGTGTACTCGAAGAAGAAGTCTACATTGAACAACCAGTGGGCTTTGTCTTGGGTACCGATGAAACAAAGGTCTGCAAACTAAAGAAAGCTCTATATGGTTTGAAGCAGGCACCACGGGCGTGGTACTCACGGCTAGATTCATATCTCAAGAAGTTGGAATTCAAAAGAGGAGGAGTTGATCACAATCTCTATGTGAAAAATTCTCCAAAAGATCAATTCATGGTTCTTGTCTATGTTGATGATATCATATTTGGTGGCAGTAGGAAGAAATCAGTGGATGAATTTGCCAACCACATGAAATCAGAATTTGAAATGTCTATGATTGGGGAGCTCACATATTTCTTGGGGCTGCAAGTGATTCAAAAGAAGGAATACACATTCATTTCTCAGGAAAAATATGCAAGAGAGCTGCTGAAGAAGTTCAATATGCAAGACTCCAAACCAATGTCAACTCCGATTGCAGTTGGAACTAATCTTGGAAAGCATGAGGATGGGAACTCTGTTGATCCCACCATGTATAGGAGGATCATTGGCAGCCTACTGTACCTGACAGCGACAAGGCCAGATATTGTCTTTGCAACATGCCTTGCGGCCCGCTTTCAGAGTAATCCAAAGGAGGAACATATGACAGCAGTAAAAAGAATCATGAGGTACATTCAAGGTACGCATAACTTCGGTTTATTTTTTGCTGCAGGCAGGGACAGTGAATTATCAGCATTTTCTGATGCTGACTGGGCTGGTGATGTCGTTGATAGAAAGTCCACTAGTGGTGGAGCTTTCTATATTGGGCAGAAATGTGTTGGCTGGTTGAGCAAGAAACAAGAAAGTACTTCTCTTAGTACTGCTGAAGCGGAATATATCTCCGCCACAAAAGCATGCACTCAACTTCTTTGGATGAAGCAGCAGCTAACAGATATTGGTGATAAGGTGCAGCAACCAATGGTGATTTATTGTGATAACAAAAGTGCAATTGATCTTACGAAGAATCCGGTTCAGCATTCTCGTACAAAACATATTGAAATACGGTATCACTTTATCAAAGAAAAGGTTGAACAAGGCGTGATTAAAATGGATCATGTTGGAACTAATGAGCAAGTGGCTGATATCCTAACCAAGCCATTGTCCGCGGCTGTGTTCGAAAAGCATCGGTTGAACCTCGGTGTTCGACCACCTCCTACTGCATAAGGAGGAACCGGAATTCCCCTCTCCCCATTTGTTTTTACTGTTTTTATCTGCTTATGGCTGTGATGCAGGTTTATGGGGGAGATACTATCCAGGGGGAGTATGTCTTGAGCTGAACGTTGAACAAACTTTTCGGTCTTTGGTTTTATTGTCAATGGGGGAGAAAGGAATAAATTCAAGGCAAGAAATTCAAGGTAAGAAATTCACGGCAAGAAATTCACGGCAAGAAATTCTTCTGTGATGGAAGTGTAAGATTATGATAACATCGGGCGTCATGGAGAATTTCAAAACACTAAGAGCCAATTCAAGCTTCCTCTCTTGTTTTCTACACCGAGCATTGCTCACGTAGACTTAGAGTGTTGGCTGAGTTGATTCTTGCGTTTTGGATTTGCTCATGGTTGGAGATCTATTGAATTTATTCTGATTGCCAACAAACCCAAAGGGGGAGATTGTTGGAACCAGGATCTTCAAAGCATGATTTGGTGTATGGTTTGTGTTTGTTGTCAATCCTCAGTGGAAGTTCCGAATGTGTTCCAGCAAAGTGATCATACAGTTCAAGCAGACAACAGTATTGAAGGTGGCGCTGTTTCCCAGTGTTTGCCAAATTTTTGGGCCTCAAAATCGGAAAATGAAGACATGGATTGTCTGCAAAAGGAGCTTCGCAGAAAAAGGAAGTGGTGCGCGAAATATAAGAGTCTTGCGCGAAAAACCTAAGTTAGGCGCGGAAAACAGCGGGATGCGCGAAATATTTTTTCGCGCAAACAGTGATTCGAAATCAGAGAGGTGAAAAATGGCAAAGGCATGGGCTGCGCGGAAAATCAGGGATGTGCGCGAAATACTTAAGTTGGGCGCGGAAAACAGCGGGATGCGCGAAATAGTTTTTTCGCGCAAATGTTGTTTCAGAATCAGTTTGGTGAAAAATGGCAAAGGCATGGGCTGCGCGGAAAACAAGGGTTGTGCGCGAAATTCTTAAGCTGGGCGAAAGATTACGCGCCAGATGAGAGGTTTTCCGCGCCGAAGTGGATTTTGCGCGCAGTGGTCTCAGTCGCCTATAAATATGAGGTGACCCCCTTCATTCAGGGGCTTGGAAGACTTAGAGAAGATCCGAGGTCTGATGCGCGAAAAAGGATAGCGTAAAGGGGATTGCGCGAAATATTCGGAGTTGCGCGAAAAAGGGGGTTTTTGCGCGAAGATATTTTTCCGCGCGAAAAGTAATTTTTGCGCGCAATAGGAAGGTTTTGCGCGCAAAGGGTTGGTGTTGCGCGCAATTGTTAGTCAGGTTTGTCTACACGTTCTGGTTATCCGGCTCAGTGGTTCTGTGTGTTCTAGTGCATCTATTTTGGAATTCGATGCAAGCAGAGTCTCATGCTGAGCAGAGGCAAAGACTTCAATGCAAATCTATTGAAGAGACCTTCACGTCTATAAACTGAGTGGGCCTTCACCAACGGCAGTGAGCCAGGGGGAGTCAACGGGAGTGACCCGAGGGACGCAGTGAGCTATCCCTGAACAATTGTAAAGGCAGTGTGCCTGGGACAGAGTGTCTGTACCTGAACTCTTGTATCCGCAGCTAGTGAAGCATAGTGGATTTAGGTACGACTGGCAACCTGTCGGCGTATGCTCCTTGGACGTAGCCCTTAGTGGTGAACCAAGTAAAAATGGCTGTGTCTTTTCTGTGCATGTGAATGTTTTCATTCTGATCATAATCTTCATACAGATTCAACATGTTCCTACCAACGTGGGAACAAGATCCAACACTTTAAAAGAAAAAGTGGTCACCCTGATTCACCCCTCCCCTCTCAGGGTGTCCCGGGGTCCTTCATATACCTGATATTTTTTACTTAGAAATATGGTTCAATTCATCCTTTCAATGATTATCTAAATAATTAATAAGATCACTATTAAGGAAAAGTATCATCTACCAAATATCGACGTTTTCATTGATTAATTATGTGAATGAAAATAGTTTTCCAAGATTTTCCTTTGATATGGATATCATTGACCAAGGGTGAAGAAAGAGGATATAAAAAAGATAACCTTCCACACAATTTTATTTCATTACGAATTTATAGTAATTTCATTTAGAAATTAAAACTCCATTGTTATCTCCCTAGATTTAATGAATATAGTATTTAAGTATTACTTAGATTTGTTTCTGGTTGTCTTTTTGTATGATATTATAATATATAAAATTAATAAATATCATTAAGAACATTTGATAATTTTGTTAAAGTCCATGGTGAAGGAAAATTTGTATTCTAAATTTAAGAAATGTGAATTTCGGATTTATAACTTTTCAATCATGGGACATATAATCCCAATTGGTTGTATATTAGTGTATCTTTTAATGACATTATTTTTTGGCTAATGTCCAAGACCATCCACTGAAAATGAGAGCCATAGTTCTCTTGGGATCAATGGATACTATCGATTCTTTGTGACATATTTCACAACATAATAAAATCCACTCACCATGTTGACTCGGAATGGGGTTAAGTAGTTTTTGTTAAATGAATATGAAAGCAATTTTAATTAATTGAATTGAAGGTTAGTCAGCATGCATGTGATTACATTACCCTACAGTAATTAAGTGTTTTTAATATAATATTATGTATTAGATAAGTTAATGGTACATTTCCTCTTACAGAATGACATGGTGATAGAATATACCTCTTGGAAATAAGAAATTCATGTTCAAAATTACCCAACTCATGATTTTGATATTGTAGTGATAAATTTTTACATTGAAGATATGGATTCATTATCTATATGGTGAATGGTATGATATATATACTGATCATATATTCATGAGTATATACATACAAATTAATTGTTGAATATGAACTATAGAAGTAGTTTTGATTTAGTAATATATTATTACTACTCAATAAAATACAACCCTAGGAGGGTGAACAATTTTTCTGATGCTCTATTTCAAAAAGACTAAACTACATTATAAATGATCTGGATTGAATGAGATCCAATATTTATGTATTTGAAAAAGTTGGATCATGAAATATTTTTGATGGGGCAAAATTATTATCTTTCTCATAAGAATGTTCAACTATCTACCCATGAGATGATTAAGAAGCTATAGAAGGATGATATGTAATTACTAATTAGGTTGAGGGATATATCTTATATAAACCATGATTATGAAAGAAATATATGGTTTTAAAACCATGTACGTGTTCCCTCAATACCAAATTTGACTGAATTATTGGATAATTATCATCATTCTTCATTATCTATTCATCTTAAAAGTTAAAATATGTATAGAGATATAAAATATTATTTTTGGTGGGATGACATGAATATATAAATTGGAGAGTATGTATCTCGATTCCTATCGTATCATAATGTTAAGGCTAAGAGTTAGATATAAATAGGGATGTTATATCTATTACATATACCAGAATTTAAATTTTAAAACATTACGTTGGATTTCATCATCGAACTCCCCAAATCATTAAATGGGAATAATTATATTTGGTTTTTAGTTGATTATATTAAAAAATCAGTGAATTCATTTGTTATTATATACCACTTAATTGTTTATCAGCATACTCAGTTATATATTAAGGATTTTTTTAGATTTCATAGTGTACCACATTGAATGGAATTTGATCTGGATATGAGGTATACCATGATGTTCTGGAAAATATTTTATTTGACTCTGGATATAAAGTTGAGTGTAAATAAATCATATTATTCCCAAATAAATGCTCAGTTTTAGAGAACTATTAAAACTCTATAAGACTTGTTCAATTCATTTTCAAAAGATTTTAATGTTTGATGGGATCAACACCTTACTGGGGATGATTACTCGTTCAATAATTTCATTCACATAAAATTAAGATGGATCCTTATTAATCCATTTAAGGGAGTGAAAAAATCAATCATTTTATGAAGAAATGATAAAAAATATGTATTTTGCACTCGATATTGTTGAATAAATGTGAGATAATATTAGATACATTAAAAAACAAATAAGTGTGTCTCAATGTTTACAAATAAGTTATGTCAAAAATAGTGGATGAGATTTAGATTTAAATGTTATTGACATGGTATTCCAATGAATATATTCTCAGAATAAGGTTATGAGATTTGGAATGAATGTAAATTTGAGCCTTAAATATATCATTCCATTTTAAATTCATGATCATATCAAGATGGTATTTTATCGATTGGTGCATCCATAGAATCTATCAAATGGTCATGATGTGTTCCACATATCTATCATTAAGAAGTTCATGCATAATTCTTCAAATGTACTAAACTCAAATGTAATACCATAAAACATGATCATTATTATAATGAACATTAAGGGGATATTCTAGATCATTTGGGGAAATTTCCAGAAAATAAGATCACTCTCTTAGTCAATGTTTTGTGTCCATATCAGAAAATTGAAGAAGTGTTGATGGATCTTGAGGATATTATTAGGGAGACACATCCTATTTTTTTTTGTATCAATGTAACTAAATTTAAAGTGATAAATTATTATATGAGGGTAAAATTTAACACACATAGATTTTAGAATACACTTATTTTTTAAATTATATATGACTTCTATGTTAGCATATCTCGCATTCAACACCGAGTTTGAAGAAATAATTATATACTGACCATTAAAATTGGTGGTATGAAAAGGAATAACCACATATTAAAAATTATTTATAATTTTTTTACATAAATAAAGTTTATTGGTATATAAATACACAATTTTTAGAAAAGTCCTTATATGGTTCAAAAATACAACAATCTTAAAAAAGAAATTTATTTCTTTTTGTGAGAAAATAGTATAATTAATTTCAAATTTTTTAATAAATTAATTTTATAATATTAAATTATTTTTAATAATTTTTAGGTAATAATTATATTATAGTGAAATTTTTATGATTTCTGAAATGTTTGATTATTTTGATGAATTTTAAATAATACATTCTTTTACTAAAAACTATGTTTTATTATAAAACATTTTAGAATATATATGTTTTTTAAATGTTTTTAAAACAAACATATGGTCATTCATATTATTAGTAGTTAATTTAAGTTCACAATAATAAATTTTAAGTTGGATTATGGTATAATTGTTTTTAGAATCCAGTAAACATTTTTTATAAAATTTCTTTTCATTGTATATTTCATGTTGTTTATTTTTAAATTAAATTCATCATCTTATATGAATGGAAAAGTGAAAAATAAATACCATATTTGTAAAAATGAAGCTAAATTTTGTTAAATAGTACACTTTTATATTCGGTCAATGTTTATAGTACCATTGGTGAATATATGACACCTCGGTAAGTTTAAAACGAGTAAACATGGTTATTATGTTGATATAAGGATTTAGAATTTCTATAACACATTATTATATCATATTTTATTAATGGTGGTTATTTATTTCTATCCATGTGTTAAAACATTTTCCCATTGTCCAATTTTTCTTTGAAATTTACTATTATATTGTTTTTAGAACAGAATAAATATAAAATGTCACTGTCTTGATTTTAATAACATTAATATTTTTTTTATGTGGATAAAAGGTTTTTATGTTTAGTTATAAAAATATATTTTAAATAATAAATATTATTATTTTAATTTCAATTCATTTTTAATTTTTATTTATTAAATAATTACCATAAATTTTTATACAATGTTGAGAGAGTGCTTCTGAAAATAGTGGAAAAAATAATGTAAAATATTTAAAAAATATTAAAAGTAATTTTTTTGAAATGAATAATTGGTAAAAATTATTTCACTAATAAAAATATTGTATTTTTGGTGTTATAAATGATTATATTTCAATTAAATCATTGTCTTGATGTATTTAAAGTCAGATTAAACGAATAGTTTCAAAAATGAAAATAATTATAATGACCCACCCTTATTACAAAACATAATATTGAATTTATGTCAAGTAATAAATTACATTCATATTGTGGATATTTTAAAGTTTATAGTTTTAGATAATTGTTAAATAATACATATATAAAATTCCAAATTCATATAGATAATATACCAGAATGATAGTATCCATTTCATCGAAAATATAATTCTTTTTAAATAAAACAACTTTTCTTTGAAAAATCTTCATAAAATTTATCTTGGCTTCCATATTTGACTTACACATCCTTATAACCTGTTAAAATCATTTAAAGTCTTTGGATGAGCATTGAAATCTTTGTAATGGATATAAAAAAATGAAAGAAAACATTATTCCATGAATAATTGTAACATATGAAATCACTTTCAAAAAAAGACATTCTTGTTACCCATATAAACATACTTTATGAAGCTTGATATTTCCATGAGGTATACACAAAATATATAGAACAAAAATAGAACCAAAAAGTTATATTTAGAAATCAATTACATAATCTTGTAACCCTCTCATCTACAATATAATTTGCAACCCTCACGGCTACCTTACAATGTAACCCTCACGACTAGCTTATTGTGTAACCATCACAGTTTCAGTTGGAGTGACCATATGGATGAACGCTAACTTACACATACCGAATGAATTTTGAGGAAAAAATAGGTCCCAGACATTATCATAAACAATTCCCAATAACTATAACATTATCCTATAACATGAAGAATTTAATAAAAACATTTCTTTTGAATATCATAAAACAGAATTTTAAAAGAGGATTTGAAAAGAAAGTCCCCTTAAAAATATTATATAATTGAAGTGAGACTTAATATATTAAATGGAATATGTATATAAACATTATATACACATAATTAAATATAATTTAAACAAAATTAATCAAATAATCTATTTTAATACCACATAAATAATGATGTAGAAGGTTAACCCAATGAATGGAAATTGGATTAAAAATTCTCTTACCTCAGGTTGGCTTACTAAAAACTCATTTAAACCATATGTATAAGGGTTAAAAGAGTGTTATTAATATATTCTAGAAACATATTAATGTTTATAACCACTTATTTGATCATTTTATAGCATCATTCCCCCTTTAATTATTAGTATTTTGTTCTATCCATTGTTTTGGGTGCGTTCTTTTCATGATTTCCATGGCCGGTTTGTATTTGAGTTTCTGGTCATATATAAATGAATTTACATAAGTTTAATGAAATTTTATTCATATGTTTCAATAATATATAATGATACCACAAATCATTTGGTGATC
Organism: Viscum album; assembly: GCA_963277665.1. Taxonomy (NCBI): domain Eukaryota; kingdom Viridiplantae; phylum Streptophyta; class Magnoliopsida; order Santalales; family Viscaceae; genus Viscum; species Viscum album. The sequence continues at coordinate 231,675,366 of OY728143.1, forward strand.
ATGTAGTATTATTGAATATTTGAGAAAACATTAATGATGTTTGTTTAGATAATTTTTGGCAGTTCCTTTATAATCATGAACCCGTTTCATTATATAAATTAATTTAATTAATAATTCATTACAGAACATAAAATATGTTAAAAAAGAAAATATACATCCTTATATAGACATTAAAAGGGTTTTATGATCATATTTTAAGGAATTAATGAAAATTAGAAACACATCGTCCATGATTTTGGTAAATCGGTAAATCGTAGGCGGTGTTTTAATTTTTAGAAGAAGAGAGAGAGGAAAGGCAGAAAGATGATGAATATTTTACATGAACATGTTAACTTATTGAATATATAATATTCTGGATATTTTCATATTTCTTGGATATGTTTAGGGAAAGAGTTTATAAGAAAAAAGTGCAATTGGAATGAAAACATATGTAAAAGGAAGAGGATTCTTACCGCTTGATCTCTTCTCCCTGAGATCCTCATTAAGGCCTTTGGTTTTGGAATTTTGGTTAGACCAGAAGGACTTGGACAGGGGGAATATCCTATACGAGGGGATTTTAAAAAACCTAGACAATTCTCAAGGCCTTAGAGGTGTGTGAGAAAGAAGGGAATGAGGGTGATATTTATAGTGGAGGAGAGGAGGATTTTTACATTATTTTAATCATTATTATAATATTTTTACTCAATTTACAAACTATTTTTGATTAATGTGACCCCAAATACTAATAATTTCATGTGAGTTTGAACAAAGTGGGCTTACATCATCTTGTCATCACCTATGATGTAGTAAAACAAGTATTTAGCATTTATCGTAATTTATAGTATTTTACTATTCATCAAAAATTCTAAAAATTCTAAAAAATAATAAATATTCAACCTAAATTTTTTTCAATATGTAGAATATAAAAAAGTTCTCCATATTTTTGAAAATAACTTTCTAAATATTATTAATTAAATTTTTAAATAAAATCATAATTTATTTAGAAATAACAATTTTAAATCTATAACTCATTTTTTAACACCTAGAAAAATTAATCAACATCACATTAACTAATAACCTTAAGAAAATAAAATAATAATAAAATTTACTATTCGTAAGTCTGATATTAGTATTCATATTACTATTCATGATCATATTTTACTATTCACCCAACAAAAGTTGGTTCTATCAAACTCCAAATAAATTACTTAAAACATCCATAGATGAACATTTTTTGAGATTAAAATCATATAAGTGGAAATTTTTTGTTAAAAGGATAGTTATAACAATATAGTTAAAACAAACATTCACGAATATCAATTTATTTTAAAAAAATTGGGTTGTTACAATAATGAATTCTTTTAATAAAATAGTTTATTAAATAATTTATATTTTTTAAAAATCATGAAAGACAAAAATTATGATAACAACTGGTCAAATTATTCTTCCCATGGAAAATTATGATCTTATATTTAACTTATAATTAAAATTATAACCCTTTAAAATTGAAAAAATGATTAATATGGTCAAGGATAAATTTTTTTTATCAAGGTTAAATAAAAAATATATCAGTTCAAATGACATAAAAACATTGTTAGACCCCACTGGTAGATTTATTTCATTCAAAACCTTATCACCTTTAAATATGAGTTATTTTGGGGCCATTTTTTCAAGACTACAATATAATAATATTTTAAAACATTGAAAATTTATTAGAGTTCCACACACCTCAATTATAAAAGTTAACATCCTCCCCTAAATTCAACATAACAATAGATCCATTTATCTCAACCAAAAATTCCAAAATCACTTCTATAAATCATTATTCAAGTAATTAAGTTCTGGTTTTTTGAAAAGAAAATCTCGTCTACCTTAAAAAAGGGTATATAAAGGATATCTACCAAAGAATAGGTAATTGTCTCTACCGACTCTTTCATGTTAAATTATCCTTATACTTACTATAAAACACATAAAATAATAATAAAATAACATAAAAATTATTAAAATATTACTAAAAGATTATAATGATTCTAGAAAAACAATTTTCCTCCCCTTTTATATCATATGAAAAGAAAAAACATCCCTCGTTCGAACATAATGTTTAATGTATCCACATAGAGACATAATTAATTTACCATCTCTAGTTTAAAAGGATGTTTATTAATGTTTAATAAGTGAATATATATTATACATATGATATAATTATTATTTTATAATTATAATATCATATCTAACATCTTAACATTTAATATGTTGGAAAAAAAACAACATCAATCATGCCTACGTGTAGACTAACACCTCCATGAAGCAATGAGATTCATTTTTCATTTTCATTTGACATGGATGGTTATGATAATATAAATAATTAAAATATTAATATTATATAAAAAATATTTTATATAGTTGAATTATTTTTTACCTTTCTTCCATTCCATCCATTGAAAACTAAAAACAATATTCATGTTTACGTACGTCTTAATCTATACATGAATGGCGTAATTTATTTTTCTAAATAAATATTTTATAGATGACTCAAAACATAAATATATTGTATATACATGATATTTATATCATGAATAAACTTCAATATATGAGGTAAACATGAGAAAGGTTCTAGACCAAAATAAGCGAATCAAAAGAAACTTGAAAAAAGGGGTTAATATCCAAAATAATGATAATATTAAAATATTATTAACAAATAGGAAATAAAATGTTATTTATCGATCATATATAATATTATATATAGGAATTTGGTTATAATAATAAAGAATAATTAGTCAATGTTTATTATACAATAGTTTTAATGTGATTATGTGGAAAGTCAATCTTAAGGAAATGGATTTTATCTCAATTACCACTCGATTAAGACTTAGTGGGTATTATTATGATATTTAATTAAATATGGTGTATGTAATGACATATTTTTTTATTTATTATAAATATATATTTATTAATTATGATTAATGTTTCAATCCAATTTTATTCATCCAAGGGTTTACAATTTGAATTCTTCCAATGTTGTGAGAATTTATTTTTAAATATAATTTCTTGGGATTACTCTTATTTTCACTAATGGATGATTATAATATTTAATATATATTTTTATGATATATATATTTAATGAGTTTATATAAATTCCCCAAAATGATTCTCTCTTTTCAATTGAATCCTGAAAACTAAAACATAGAAGAAAAAATGTTCTTTATCTTAATGAATGAATGTATATTTCTTCTCGACATCCATATTAATAAAACTCAATAGAATATATTTTTTTAAAATAAAATGAATTATTAAAGAAATTTTATATTATCCCTGAAATTTTAAAACGTTTTAAAGGAATATTTATAATGTTGTTTAAAATTTCCATTTTTTACATTATCTATAATAAATCAAAATGAATGTTTTTAACGTATATATTTTCAATATACTATCAATCAACAAAAAATAATTTATACACCTTTAGATTATTCTAAAGGATTTAAATGGTTTGATAAATAAAAATAATTATTAAAATTTATTTTAATTATACAATTCTATTATCATTATTTCATCAAAGGGCTTGATTTTATAAAAAAATATATAATTTCAATTAGCTGAAGTCCACATTTTTTCTCTTATTAATTTTCTTTTCATTAACATTCAGATGAAACATTCACTTTCTTGTGATCATATTTAATTTAATATTACATTTTTAAAAAATATCTATATTATTTGATATAATTTAATTTATCATTTCTAAAACCATATACCATTAATACAAATGATGGTTTACTATGGTAGTTATTTTATTTACCTGGGATATAATTATATTCCATATTATCTACTCAATAGGATTATTTTTTAATAATCCGTATTTTTATGATTTAAATTGATCATTAAAAATTTGAGAAAAACATTGGAAATGCAAGGATATATGGGTACAACATATGGATATCATCTCAACGCATCGACAGGTCTCATAGGACAAACAAGTTGGAAAAAGTAATTACATGGGTTTATTTTGAGAATAATAACCCATTATTAAAAATACCTTTGTATAGGGACTTGATGGTAAATAAATCATTATGTTGGAAGTAATGATCTAAATATTAATCATTTAATTAAATTAAAATTCATATATCAGTATCCATGATATTAATTCATTTATATTATCTACGGTGGAATTTCATGCTAATTTTATTTATTTAATAGCATGTGTTTTTAGTTATTTTCCATTATAGTTTTCTTATTCTATATTTACTCATGATAGATTCAATTTTATGTTACCTATTATTATTAATCTAATATCACACATTATTTTTTTCCTTTTCCCTCTGATGTGAAATATAATGTTATGAAAAATATTAAGTATGGGAGAGTATTTATTGTGCTATGTTTTTTATTTCTAACGTAATATAGGAAATATATAGGTACAAGGTTCCTCAAGACTGCTAAACTTCTCATTACTTCATGGTGATATACCCTTAATATTATATACGTTTATTAATACGAACACTGTATCTATGCTACTAGAATTGGGATTGTTATACTATTATTACTAAAAAGTTTTAAATAATGTCTTTGTGGAAAAAATGCATTATTTTCTTTATTAGTTTAAAAAAAGTTTCATCCCATTAAATATTAAGTATAAAATATTATCAAGAAATATTTTATTATTAAAAAGTGATTTATTAAAATAAATTTGAACCTATTTTTAATTTTTATAAAATGTTTTAAAAGTAATATTATTTTCATTTTATGAAAGACGAAATTTTAACAATGGTGTAAATAAAATAATTATTTTAACATATAAAACAAGAATTATATTTCCTATCATCATAAATATTATTTTATTTGAAAATTATTTTCATGTTTATTTGTTTTTTCAAAGAAAATACATTTCAATTATTTTTTGAATTTTTAGTTTTTAATAGTATCAAGAGTTAAGAAAACTTTTCCCTAATTTCAAATAAATATTTGTCATATTATTTTAAATTTATTTTCATTTAAATAAAAATTAAATAATGATTTATATATTTAATTGGGAATATAATATTATTGTAACACTCCGAGATTTTCTTTGAAATACATTTTTAAATAATTTTATTTCTTAAATAGATTGTTTTGCACATAATAGAAAGTATAAATGAACCAAAAATTATTATTAAAATATTATATGTACATTACAACATAGATATAATTTTTTTTAATGAATAGGTATTAATAATTTATGATATAAATATCAAAATCAATATTATTGAATTATTATCTTATTATAAAATGATCACACATTTTTTTGAAGTAATTTTATTATTCCAAAATTTGTTTACTTGAAACAATTTTTTTTCTTTTATTTAGTTGATATTAAGATATAAAAGATCTACATAGTTCATTTGAAAACATTTATTTAATTTTATAATTAATAATTTCACAATAATCTTAAATTATTTCATTCATAATTTTCTAAAAAAATTATTTTTCCAAGAATTATGTAAATTATTAATTTATATTCAAAAATGTATTTTCTTTTAAAAATTTACAAGGTAGAATTATGTTTTTCATGTTATTTAAATTTTAATTATTTAATTTAAATTTAAAATAATAAAATTATGATTTTTATATCAATTTTACACTTAAATTTTGTATAGACATATTTTATGTTTAAAAAAATCATTTTCCTAAAAAAAAAATTCATTGGGTTTTGCCGATTTAATTTTATATTAAATATTGAAATGTATATTTCATTGATTTTTAAAAATGTTTTATATATTTAGAATAAGGAGTTTCATGTTTGGTAGTTATTCATATTTTATTTTTATTTAATGTGAATAGTAACCATTGTAACTTTTTTTACAATGATAAAGGGTAAATAGGTTAATACCTGTTAAAAATAAAGTGAAGAAGACAAGAAAATGTCCCTAAAACATATCCAAAATTTATTTTCTGGTTCAAGATAATTCATAAGAATACATGGTTCCTATATATGACCATTTTTTCTATTATAAAGTGATTACTACCATTATAATATTTTATTTAATTAAAGACAAATATGTCCCAATCGTAATTTTAGGGACTATAACATTTTTAATATGGATTTTTCTAGAGGATATATTAAACTAATACTATTAATTTGAAATATAACAGACTAAAATACATCTTTATAACTTATTTTTAATTTTTTGGGAAAAAATAATTTCTTTAAATGCTTGCGAAACACCAAGACATTAATTATTCAATCAATGGAACAATCAAATAAATGTGAATAAAACATTAAAATAAATATATTTTTGAGATAATTAATGTCATCCATGAATTTTTTAGATGGCCTTCTCATATTAGGGATATTTTAAAATACTTATTTATATGTTATCTTTTAGTATGGATTTTATGATACTCATTGTAATGAATAGCGCCTAAAATGGAAATTATGAATGATTTATAGTAAATAATATTTTATTAAATGATATAAAATTCCTAAAAATCATTATTTTGTCCAAATTTTTTGGATAAAGTTTAAAATTCAATTCCTGATCCATCATTTCTTTTTTTGAATTTCATAGTGATTATATTAACCATGAATGTGTAAAAATCCATGTTGTCACGGTAAGAGTTAAACGGGGTAAATAAGGGTAAAAACAAAATATAATGTAATAAACATTATCCAAAAATATCCAAATTAATTTGTTAATGAATATTATTCAACACTTATATACTATGTATCTAAATGGAGTTATTTAATGGACACTAATCTATGAAAATACTTATATAATTTTTAAATCAAAGAGAGTTAGAAAAATCAACTCTCTTTGTTTTTAATAATTTTTTTATTGAAAAATGGGTACAAAAAAATATGAATGAATATATATGTTTTTTTGGGGTTAATATATATTTTTACATTAAAGAAATTTAATTTAAATTTATAGAAATTATATAATTACCTTTAATTCATATTCGATGTTAAAATAGTATTTATTTAATTAATAGAAAAATAAAATAACTAATTCTAAAAAAATATATCTTGATATATTTTGGATGAGTTAATGTGTCTAAATGTTTTATAGATATATATGAAATCATTTATATATTTTAAATCATTATATTCTAATTAACCCTTGGACTCATTTTATTTGAATTAAAATTAAAAGCTTAGTGTCATAATTGACATTTGTAATAATTTATCACAATAATAATTTATGAAATTATAAAAAATATATAAAAATATTATATTTGGACATATTAATGGAATTAATTTCCAAAAATTAAATATTTCCCATTTATTAGTAATTTATTATTTATAGTAACATTATCAACGCTTTTATAATTAAATTAATGGTTACCATGGTTAAGGTAAAAAACATAATTAACCAAGGGGTTAATTAAAACTATAAGGTCTAAAATTACACCTACACAAGACTAAATGTTATTGGATTATGAGATTAATACCCTATAAATGTAAAATATATCAGTAAATTTATATTTTATGCATTTAACATGATAAATTAATTTATTATAATTTAATCTTTTGAGAAAATCAAAAAGTTCCCCTCAACTAAATTATAAAAGAGAACCACTCCCTAACTTATTTGCCCCACATTGAGCCTTCTAGATCACCCATAATCTAAAAATATATCTTTTAAAAATTAATAGACACATTATAGATGTTATTTTCATCTCAAACGTCCAACCCTACATCCTTTTATGGGAGATCCAAAAGAGATGTTTCGATGAAGTGGTAATATCCTTAACCAATCCCATTATTTTTATACTATTTATCACCTCCTATTAATATAATATGTTTATAAAAAATAACAATTTAGTTATCCTAAGTATGTTGAAATTTTATTATTATTAAAAAAACACCATTATAAACCCCCTTCCCAATCAAACAATAAGTGAAAGTATCGCTCGTGCATACGTACGACCTACCATCTCCACACGGCGATAAAATTAAATTTTCATCACATTATTTCATGTTTGGGTATTATGATGGGATTAATGATTATATATTATATTTATAATATATTTATACTTTTGGAATGAAAATATCATGACTAAATTCTTTTCATGTAATCTTTTTGGATATGACAACGTCACTCATGCATACATATGGACTACCACCTCCACGATGTGATGTGATTCGTTTTTTATTTCATATTTCACATTGGTTGTAACAAGGATGGATTTTATGAATATAGATGATATATATAACCTTGTAATTTTTCTGTAAAGTTTTAATAATATTTACCTTTATTTTAATCCATTATTCAAAACATGGAAACCACATTCATGTGTAACTATGGCATACCGTCTTAGTGAACAATGTAATTCATTTTTTTCATATATAAATTATTTGAATGATTATAAATATTTATATAAGTATTATATATTATTTTTATACATTGAGTAATTTTTTTTGGAATTATGAGACAAAATATTAAAATATAAGAACCAAGATTGTCAAACTAAAACATTTTTGGAAAACGAAGTAGTTATCACCCAGAAAAGTTATTTTAATAAAAAAAATTAATAAATATGTGATAATATGTTATCCATAAATAATGTGTTGTATGATATAATTAATCTAATTTTGTAAATTTATAATAAATCTATATTTATTATATATAATTTTTTAACATAAATAAATAAAGGAAAGACTTGAGGTTGGTGTTTATTTCACAGTCTCATCATTAATCAAGACAGTTTAAATTTAAGACTCCATCATGGAATATTTATCTTCCATTTCCATTTATTTTAAATGTAGATTCATTTTTTTCTATTCTTTTTAATTTTTTAATTTCATTTTTACCTTTGTTTTACTTTTTAGTTAGTTGTTGGAAAGGAATCTATTTATCATTTTTAAAACAAGTTTCTTTGTGAAATTTATAAAACAAAAATGGTATTAATGTTTTTTTAACATATAATTAATGAAATTATTTTTAAAAATTATGACAAATTAATGTTTTTATGTGTCATATACAATCTTATAGGGTTCCATTCAGAAAAAATGTTTTCCTTTATAAATGAGTGGCATTTAAAAATATGTTTTCAAAATTGAACAAATATTTTACTCAATAATTATTTCAAGTGAAATTAAAAAATAATATTTTGTATTAGGCAAAATTATATAATGTTAAATATTCTTTAATAAAGATATTTTCCAAGGAGACCATTTTTATTAAATCTTAGGATGGATTATTTTTATGATGTTCTCATGTTTTTGAATCCCATTACATTTCCATGGGTTATGAAATAATGAAATTTTTATAAAGCCCATTTCATTTCTTGGGTTATTATATGATAGAATGATTAATATTCCGGTAGAATACATATTCATGATTTTAGTTATGTGACATGTGGGACCTATATCCCCCTCCAATTCACTGGGTAAATATTTATATCTCATGAGATAGATATGGTTAGAAAAGGTAGTGATCCTAGTTCAATAATGCAGGCATTGAATGAGAGTGAACCTAGTTATGTAATACATTGATAAAAAAGAAGTGAAACTGGTTTAGTAATACAAGATTTGGATGAAAGAGAACCCAATTGATCAACAGAAAGATATAATGAGTAAAGAAATTAGTTCAGTATGGGACTTTGTTCGCTGGGATATCCTTGGATATAAGCCTTGACTAACATGGAAATGAATTTCAATGATTATGTGAATGCCATAATTCCATGTCTTATGTTATTATCTCTAGTTTTATGTGCATTTATTCTTATATGATTCCTATTTCATGAACATCAATGATTTATTCTACGACTCTATATTATCAATTTGATAAATGGGGTAAAATTTCCAAAAACTATGTTCATTTATTTATACCCTTATGCTCATATTTTGTTTGATATCTACCTTATTCACCCTTACTAGGCATCTAAGATCACCATTTTATTATTTTTATTTTCACCATGACATGTTGTAAGGTAGTAATTAGGATATTTCAAAAAGGGTTCCAGATAACAATAAATAAGTGGGAGATGATATAGGTCATTTACCAATGTGTTTTTGTGTGTCCATGTTTGTAAAGGCACTATTAATTTCATATACTTAGGCATGTGTTAGTTTAATGTAGTAAATATTTATAAATAGAAATATATATTATCAATGTATAAGAATTATGGGTCATTAATTAGTATCAAAATACAGGTTCATTTGACCATTTGAATCTTGTATAAGAAAAATTTGGTAAGATCCCTAAGGGTAAGTCTATGTATAGGTTACAATAATATAGTTTTGTTAAAGATCATGAATAAACTAGGATTAAAGAATATTTTTTATAGATTGAGAGTAATTTATATTGATCATGTGGCTTTCCACTTTAAATAGTGATTCCCACACAATAATTTTTTTGATATATTCAATTTATATAACTCAATATTACTATATTAGTTTTGAATGACATGGAAAATGAAACGATTTTCCTACAGATCAACCTAATGTTATGGGTATAAGAATGTAAAATATTATTTCTATTATCACACACATTTCTCCATATATTACTCATATTGGACTTCTAAATGAAAAATTAAGGGAAAAACAATTTTTGAGTCCTTTATGATCTAGTAGACACCATCATTTAGTGCGTATTTGGATCAACCAGTGGATGAGAAATGGATAAGTACCATTGAAAATATAATTTATATTTTTCAATTTTAATAATATGTGAAAATAATTTTGGTTATCTATAATTTGGAAGGTCAATAAGATCAATGGTTTAATTTTATCAAGAATATGAGGCACCAAGATTAAATTGAATCCATGGAATGGTTCAAGTTGAAGAACATATTTTTCAATAATTACATTCAATGCATTATTCGTAACAAAATGGAGAAGTAATTTCCCAAGTTAATGAAAAATAATGATGAATATATTGGAAAATATAAAGAATGTTTTTCAAGAAATGTATTTGGTTTTTCTTGAAATGAATGGCCAATAATATGGTAGCTAGACTGATGCGTCACATGGACTCAAGCATGTATCCTTGTACACCAATGTTTTCTGACAATTAGAAAGGGCACAAGGATGTGATAGTGGGGAGACTATACCCTCATGATCCTATTAACACAAAAATATAACTTAAAATCAATAAAAAAATAGGGGAAGAAATAATAAATAAAAGATATATTAGATGAAGGATTATATAAAATAAATGTAAAATATGGCCAACGCCAATACAATATAATACAATGAATTCATTTCTAGATGATGATATAAAGTAGGAAAAAATAAATAAATTACATTACATAAATAATGAAAAGAAACTAAAATCCTTAAAGTAAATCTCCGTGAGCATTCTGATCTCTTACTCGGTTCTATGTTCTTAACTCCTAGGTACCAGCATAGAAGCATACGTAATCATCCATGGTCTTAAAAACACAAGGTATCCTTCGGTACCATAGTGCAATGGTGGCCTAAGAAGGACATGAGATATAAATCCAACAATATAACCACCCATTGTGTCTATGACTCAATATAGTATGTGAATATAAGTTAGTAGTGTGCATGTAATATGAACAAATAAATAGAATAAATATATAAATAACCACCAGCATGCTCAGGTTTTAAAAGGACACCTAATTTCTCTAACTACTTTGGGTCATGGAAAAAATGAGTATCTGATCATTATCCATATGTATATAGTAATAATATAAATCATATACTTATATATCGAATCCACCGATATGAACTATGCACTCAAATATGTAAGAGACCATTTACCCAGAATACTAGGTCCGGGTAGGATCGAGAGTCACTCTGTCGTCTATAACAAGTCAATATTAGGATATAAGATCTAGAAATTGGGTACATTCCCAACATCTCAATAGTGTGTGAGATGTCATGTATGACACTCGAGATGGTGAGTGATTATTCATGTCAACACTCTAAACAGGGAGTGTTACACATCAGACCAACATTTTATATATTATCAATGGTGTGAGGCATCATGACTCAACACCCATTGTAAGGGAGCATGATTTTCTGTTATTCTCAATAGATCTATTTCCATAGTTCCATATCCCATTTAATGAATAATCATATAACCATAATAATATCCAGATCCATGATTCATTACCTCTCAAGCTCTATATTTATTAAGACATTATAAATAAGGGAATCACAATTATAACAATCTATATAAGTCAGGCATATTTTTTAAAACAATATTCTTGGTCATACAACCCAATTTGATCCCATTCCAATTTAACCATTTAATTTATTTGAGGATGGTTCAACATCATGAACATGAAAATCCATTTAATACACACCATTTTATTAAACAAAAAATGGTATATCATAATAAGAATGATATCTATCTTGTATAAGACATTCCACGTCATTAATCCATATCAAATAGAAATCTCATTTAAGATAAGACATCATCATGATTGATCCATGCTATATATTCCAAACCATTAAATTCAATTAACATGTAATTAAAAATTAATAAAATTAAGGGATCACATAGAACGGTTTCATAGTCTAAAGAGGAAATTTCCTACATGGGAAATTCTATTTAGGAAGTATGATAATCCCATAGGAGGAGCTCATTTATTTATCTATATAGATTGGAGTGGCCAATCCATTCAATTAATAAATATTCCATGCAATTAGATGGTGAAAAAATGTAAATATAAATTCAAATAAATATAGGGAAACTCTATTTTATGACAAAAATCATAGAATAAATACCAAAGCATCACAAAAGAGCACATTAAAAACCAATAGTAATCACTTTTTTAATTTCCAACATAACAAAACTCATATGAGGCGTTTTATTATAAAAACTTTAAAATATTAATCAAATAATTAATTTTATTCAATTAAGCATCAAAATGAATAATAAAAACTCAATTCACTAAATTAACCGATTTAGAAATAAAACAAACAAACATTAAAAAACACTATAAGGATTTACCGGGAACATAAGAAGTTCCATTATGAATTGTTTTCTTCAATTACAAGGGTAAAACCGTTTAAAATCAAAGATGAATTATTATAATTAATTCTAGTAATTTAATGTTTTTTAATTATATAGGGAATTTTACATCAGAAACAATAATGGGTGTCCATAATGAAGTGAATCATCCTCTAATTTTCTAAATAAGGATCAATATGTATTACTTATGGTTTGTAGGTCAATTTATTATGAAGAGACTAATTTTATGGTAATGTGAAGCAGAATATGACATGTGAAATAATGGAAACTTTTATAAATTAATGAAAACATTGGAAAAAAATTATAAAACACCTGCCTTATGCTTTTGACACATCACTCATTCAATATTAAGCTCTGATTCTATCTGTTTTAGAAGAAATTGATCAAATGATAATTTGTTCTGATAACACGAAAAATGAAATTTCAAAAAAATAAATTACATGATGAAATGGAGAACATAAAATAGATTATATAGGAATCGAGAGCTTGCGAATGTGGATATATAGAGACCAATGACGCTCGAATCAGATGACATATAGAAGAAAAATTTTAAATCCAAGCTTAGGATTGAAGAGAATCCCACGATTCCATGGAAGGAGGTCCATGCGGCTAGATTAGTGGCAAAAAGAAACAAAAGAGAAACTAAAATCCATTAATGGAATTTTGGTCATTTTACCCTAGAAACTAGGTCTCATGGTTTGGCCAAACCACATGCCAGCTATGCTATGAATAGTGCATGTGTACTACCTGAGTGGCACTAACAGTGTGGGATAGGTACACAGGTTGGTTAAACCATTCCCTAACTATGTTGGGTGTTTCTACTCTTTTTTCATAGCCGAATGGTTTTTTTCTGGGGTCTGCATGGTTTCAGAAAATACGTGCACCCTGTTCTGAAAAGAAAAACATGCGATTTATTCGGTTAAGAACTCCTAAAACTCAACTAGATACTTGAGGGACCGCTTGAGACTTTACCCATGTCTAAAAACAAAAATACTAATTATTCCAACTCTCAGAATTATGTTCCAATGCTCTGCTCAATGAACAACCTATCTAGTAAACAAAAAAATTCAAATTCTCTTGGAATTTTACCCTGGATAAAAAACAAGGGATGTTAAAAACTCCAAATCTAGGAAATTATCATTCTAGAGAAGTCTTTGAGAACAACAAAAACATTATCTGACCAATGTGGGTCATGATGTCCTATTCAAATGGTTGCACTATGTATCCAAACACCCAACACACCTACCAATATATTCTATGAATATGACACTCAAGTAATCAAAACTTGATCCATCAATCATTTCCATATTGAAACACCTAAATAGAGCATACCGATGTCAATTTAGGAACATAAAAGATCACACCATTTCCTTGTTAAAAATTTATTAGATGGTGGTCCCCATAATTTGTAACACCCCAAGCTTCTACAGTACGCTTCTCTTTGAATAATGCAATAGCGTGTGTTGTACGAAACATCGAGTTCTAACACACACCGCAACTAATCAATCTAGCCGTTATAAATAGTAATACCTAATTTTTGAAATTTTCTAATTTTATCTCTCAAAATTGACTTCATTTTTGGATTCGTAGTATCGAATTTAGCCTAAGGTGATAGTTTGGTACTTTTCGGATAAATTTAATATTTTGATGAATAGTGAAAATTACTAAATTTTAATTAAAAAAACATTTTTAATCAAAATAATTAATTGTGATAATTTTGAATTTTAGTGGTGTTAAACTATATTTAGAATATATTTTTACCATTTAATACAATTTTGGTCATTGGACATAATTTTATAATTAAACCGAACATAAACATGTATCCATCTTTTGATAGTTATTATATCTTAAAAAGACGCTTTTTGTTTTGACAGCGGGAATTGATTTTAAATTGATTTCAGCCACTTCTGTATTTTGAATTTGGAAAAATGGATTCCATATTTGGAATCAGGATGTCCAAATTGTGTAAATTGGTAACTTTTATTTTTAGACATTTTGAATAATTACTTCGGTAAATATTTTATTTACCATTGTTAAGGGTAAATCCGGTAAATAAGGGTTAAAAAATAATTTTATAATAATAATAAATTACCCTAAAACGTGTCCTAACCTTATTGGTTGATACATGTCCGAACATGGGCATTTTTGGGTCGATTTTGGGACCCCATGGTGCCACTTGTAAGTGATAGGGACACTTTATTTTAATTAAGTTAAAATGATTACAAAATTGACACAAGCATATATCTTTTAGAAAAACAAATTTTAAATAGGGTTATATATGTTTTATTTTCGACTATAAATATTAATTAGAAATATAAAACTATTTCCTACATAATGATATTTTATTTATAATTTTCAGACATTAAATAATTTAATTTATTTATGACACAATGATGTTACAGTAATTATCATAATAGTGAAAATTTAAAATAATTCATATTATAAATACCAAAATAAATATAATTTGAGACTTTTAAAGAATTAAAGTACTTTTATAGGATAATATGACATATTAGCATTGATTTAATTGACTTTTTTTCGAAGAAATCATTCTGTTATGATTTTTACAAAAATCAACTATTGAATAGAGTCAAAATTTACAAAAAAGAGTTTTTAAAACAAATATTATATTATTAATTGATATTTCATTCCTAAAAATCTAAGGTTCAGCCAAGAGACTTATATCATTATTGGTTTATCATTAATGGACCACTGGGGGGTCTCTCGGATATATATAGTATGTTTATTAACCATATAATATAAAAATACAAAGAGACATTGTAAAAGTGAAACTAATTAACTAAGAGTTAATAATTAAAGATAAGGTTAGTATAATGACCCAAAACTGTCTAAATTCTATTTTTTGAGTGGTTTTCGACCTATACCTACCTTAACATTTAAATAATCCACTTTTGAGCCATTAAAAACCTAATATGAATTTATTATATAATAATATTTGTCGCTTTTCCAAAGGTGCCCCTCACCCCTCTTATAAAAGGGCACTCCCCCTTCTCATTAACTAACACCTTCAAAGCCTTTTGATTCAGCCACACTCTGCCCCAATACTCTCTCAACTTCCTTCACTTCATCCCAGAGGCATTCTCTTAGTCATAAATCCAACATAAGGATCCCTTTTGATCAAATCAAAAGGAAGATCCCAAAGAAGAGGTAATGATTTCACCACCCTTTTTCAAGTTCCTTTCTTCTTCCACTTCTTCCTTCTTTGTTATTACGATTATAAAATAATAACTCTAGTATATTATGTTATTATAAATATTGTATAACCATATTTATTATTCTATCCAACCTTTGAATAACATGTCACCATACGTGCGTACGTACGGCTTACCGTCTCCACACCGTGGTGTAATTGTTATTCAATAAATTATTATTTGGATGTGTATAATAATGATGTGTAACTCATGTAAATAATAAATATAACATGATTATTATTCTGTATATATGTTATACCATCCAATTATAAGTTATTTTAATATCAAAATGATGATATTGTCACTCATGCGTACGTACGGACTACCGTCTCCACGAACGCGATAAGAATCATTTTCCATTGTATCCATTAAAGTATAATTCTCATTTTATGATTAATAATAGTATCTAAGGACATGATATCATTCTTTATATGATTATGATAAAACCAATCCATGAAAAACATGTCTTACGTAACAAAACATATAAAAGAAAACGAGTAAGTTTACACCCGGAACAACGATAATAATAAGATATTATTAACAAATCAATGTTAAAAGATCATATATGATATCATATTAATTTATATGATTCCTGTATAATTTAATAACAATTATTTCACCATTATACAGGAGGTTAACCTACCCCAACCAAGGAAAAGTACAAGTTAATGGTTTATTTCGCAATCTCTTCATTATTCGAGGTTGTTTATACATAATAATCTACTGGGATCTCTTTATCATCCACATCCCTGTTTCTTAAAAATGTATTTCAAAACATTTTTACTATTTACAAAAATATGGGTTAAAGTCATTTATACCCTTGTTAGACTTTTTATAAGTGGTTTATAAAGGAATCTTTCCGTCGTTTTCCAAAAAAGGTGCTTTTTATCCTTTTCGACAGAATTAAGGTAAGAATGTTTTTTTAACTTACACGGCGGGTGTGGATATTTTCGGCCATTATAAAATCTTCGAAGCTTCCCTTACAATATTATAAGAACATTTTCAATGAAAATGTTTTATTTTATAAAAATATGACTCTTAAATGATTTCAAAATAGAAAGAGATATTTCTCTAAAAAGAGTTTTGATTTCATCTATGTCAACATCCTTTGATGGATTTTACGCTTATTTGAAGTTGATTTATTATGATACAATACATCTATATTTTATTAAAGGTTTTGTGATATGTTTGACTATGGATGTGCTATTTTTATACCATTCATGGTTTATGGTGAAAGTATTTACATTTCGTATACTAGTTTTAATACGAATTTTTATGTTATGTTTAAACCTTTTCATATCAGAATGAATTGGACTTAATATGTTATGGGTGGAGCCCGATATAGCTCCTCGATGCATCGGTAGGTCTCATGAGACAAACTAGTGTGTTGTAAAAAGTCCTTGACAAAATCTTTTTTGTAGTCATGGAACGAGGCCTTGGCTATGTGGTTATGATAGTCTGGCATTATGCATTCCATCATTATGAAAGTGGTTATTGATATTGCATGTGATTATTTGATTAGTATAACATCCATGTGAATATGTAAATGGAATTATTTCAATTTATTTTTTCCATACTATGTTGATGTTCAAGTTTAAAAGGCTTTTTTTTTATTTATACATTTCCTTAAATGTTTATTATTATTTATGAAAGTTTCTGCTATATTGTTATCCTTACTGGGAATTTGAGATCACCCTTTTTCTATGTTTTATTTTTCCCAGGATGTGAAGAAGTAAATTATGAATGACCTTCAGAGATATTATGAGGGGATCATAGTGTGGACTATGGAGACAATATGTTTTTGTAGTAGTTTTTCACTTTATGATGTAATGTAAAACTTTATGAATATATCTATTGTTTCCAAGGCTACTAAACCAATCGGTCTTTCGATATTTGATCGTTCTTGTGACCATTCCAATGTTATGTAATAATGCACCGACTCTGGGTAACTGGGGTCGGGGCGTTACAGTTGGTATCAGATGAAGTTTAGTACAAACCATAGAAGCTAGATTTAGATAAACTTTGATTAGAGCACATTGACCTAAGATGAACATTGAGGATTAGTATAGAAGAACTTCCTAGAATATTGGAATTATAGAGATTTGTGAGTTTTTCAAGAAATACATACCTGTCTGGAAATGAGCAGGTAGAGGCGGCTCTGGAACATATGTACCTAGGGGTAAAACCCGAAAACACCGCTCTGAGCTAGACTCGAATGGGAACTGGTGCATGACAACGGGCCTTGCTACACTCTTGGTTATGACACTCCCGGGGGATATGCTTAGGATAACTCTCATTTTCATTATAAATAATTATGAAGGGTTTATGAGTATATACTTTTTCAAAGAAAACATTTTTATGATTATGGATTATATCCATAAATAGTTCAATTTATGTTAAGTGGTTTATAAGTATTGGATTATTTATTTTGATTCATAAACAAATCTAGTTTATTCCATTGTTTCGAAATGGCACCTAGTGGAAGAAATAGAAACTGTATCAATGAACGCATTCCATGTAGGGATTTCCCTCCTGCTCAAGATAATTATAGTGGACCTGGTGATGCAACTGGTGCTGATCAGCAAATCACCATACTGGGACAACTCACTCAGGTTATGAATAATAACCTTACCCGTATGGAGCACCCTGATCCGAAGCATGGAGGATCAATGTTAGATCGCTTAATGAGGAAACAACCACCAACGTTCAATGGGAGTAAAAATCCCTTAGTAGCTAAGCAAGGGATAAATTCTCTAGAGAAAATATTTCAGGCTTTGAGGAGTAATGAAAGGGAAAAAGTTATCATGGCAGTTTACCGCCTCACTGGAGATGCTGATCAATGGTGGTCATTGATTAAAAACATGAAGGAAGATGATGAAGTATCAAATAAGGAATGGAGGGAGTTCAAATATCTGTTTTTTAAAAAATAATTTCCTCATGACCATCGAGAATATATGGAAAAGAAATTTCTTAGTCTGAGACAAAAAGAGGATGAGAATGTTGCAAAGTATGAGGAAAACTTCACAAGGTTAGCATGGTATGCTAGAGATTATATACGTAACCCAAAAAGTAAGATTGATCGTTTATTTGATGGGTTAAAAACATTTCTCCGTCGAGGATTAGTATCACAATCCTTCTCGTCGTACAAAGACATTGTCTCATGTGCTATCAAAACAGAAAAGGAATTCTCTAATTCTTATGAATTTAAAGTAATGCAAGAGAAGAAGAGATCTGCTGATCAATCTGGGAATGGAAATAAGGGAAAGAAGGGAAAGTTTGAATATCCATCTTGTGGTAAATGTGGGAAGAAAATCCTTGGTACTTTCTTGAAGGGAATGGGTGTTTGTTACAAGTGTGGTGAAAACGGCCCCTATGCTTGTGAATGAAAAGGGAAGAAGGAAGCTACAAATGTTCAATGCTACAATTGCAGGGAGATGGGACATTATGCAAATGAATGTCCTAATCGTCAGGGGAACTTACCTCAGAAAAGGCCAAGGGATCAAGTCCAAGATTTTTCTATCACTACTGCTGAGGTAGAAGCTCCAAAAGACGTGGTGGTCGGTAATTTAATGGTTTCCTCAAGTTTAGCAAATGCATTATTTGATTCTGGATCATTTCATTACTTCATATCTTTCCTAGTATTCTAAGAAAATTAGTTATTTCAAATTTGATTTAACAAGGGAATTTTTTGTTAAAACTCCTAAGGGAATTATCATTGAAACAACGTTTTTTGAATCAGTCCCCATTAGATCACATCAATGTTCTTTATCTGTTGATCTCATAATCATAACTATGATTCAATTTGATATAATCCTCGGTATGGATTGGCTTTCAGATTATGATGCGAAGATTTATTGTAAGAAGAAGGAGGTTATGATTTTTGATGATGATAATAAGGAACACCTTATCTTTAGAGCAGAATCATCACCACCTAATTCTTATCTAGATCCACCCCTAGTAGCTCAACTAAATTCAATTATTGGGGAGGAAGGGAATGAAATGATTGTGGGTGAGTAAAGGAATGTTCAAATAGAGGACGTACCTGTTGTGAAAGAATATGTAGATGGATTTCCGGAAGATTTACATGGACATCCTCCAGAACAATTAGTTGAGTTTTCCATTGATTTAATTCCTAGATCAAGGACTATATCGAAGACCCCTTATAGAATGGACACTGTAGAATTAGTTGAACTAAAGAAACAACTAGAGGAATTGAGTAATAAGGGATTTTTTCACCATACGATTTCTCAATGGGGAGCCCCTGTTCTTTTTGTTAAAATGAAAGACGGATCTATGAGGTTATGTATCGATTATAGGGAGATCAATGCTATAAAAATAAATAAAAAGTATCCCCTACCTCGCATTGATGATTTTTTTGACCAACTGCATGGTGCTCAATACTTTTCAAGGATTGACCTTCGATCTTGATACCGTCAGTTGTGTGTGAAAAAGTAATACATTCCGAAGACATCATTTTGAACTAGGTACGGGCATTACGAGTTTACTGTAATGCCTTTTGGATTGACTAATGCACACTATGTATTCATGGATCTGATGAATAGAGTTTTCAAAGAATATCTCGATGAATTTTTGGTGGTATTTATTGATGATATCATGGTATACTCCAAATGCAACGAAGATCAGGAAAATCACTGGCTCATTATCCTGAAGACTCTGAGAAGACATGAATTATATGGAATGTTTAGCATGTGTGAATTCTGTCTTCATGAGATTTCATTTCTTGGCCATATTGTCTCTAAATATGGAATCTCAGTTGATCCTTCTAAGACCAAAGCAATCCAAGATTGGCCAGCACCTACTAGTATAACAGAGGTATGCAGTTTTATTGGTTTGGTAGGTTATTATCGACATTTCGTCCAGAATTTTTCCCAATTGGCTAACCCATTAACGAAGCTCACACGTAAAGGGGTTAAATTTATTTGGACAAAAGAGTGTGAAGAATGTTTTGAAGAACTGAAGAGAAGATTAGTCAATGCTACTATATTGACTCTACCATCGGGGAATGATGGGTTCGTTATTTATAGTGATGCATCGAAGAAAGTACTTGGTTGTGTCCTTATACAGAATGGCAGGGTTATTGCCTATGCATCATGACAGTTGAAAATTCATGAGCAAAAATATCCTACACGTGATCTTGAGTTAGCAGCTGTGATCTTTGCTTTGAACATATGGAGGCACTACCTCTATGGTAAAAAATGTGAGATTTATACTGATCATAAGAGTTTGAAGTATATTTTTTTCACAAAAAGAACTCAACATGAGGAAAAGGAGATGGCTTGAATTACTCAAGGATTATGATTGAACGATACACTAACACCCGGGGAAGGAAAACAAGGTGACAGATGCGTTGAGCAGAAAAGATCATGGAGTTTTGAAAAATATGATAATTGAAAGGGATCCAATTTTCATGGATCTAGTGAAGATGGACATGGGAATAACCAGGGAAGGTGAAACATCAATGATTTTTCAAGTGGATGCCAAACCATCTTTACTAGATAAGATTAAGAGTTCTCAGACCGATGATGAACAATTTCAAAAGAATATTAAAGCTGTGAATGATGGGAGATTGACAGACTTTGTGTATGAAGAAGGAATTTTGAAATTTGGGAGGAGACTTTGTGTTCCTGATATACCTGATCTAAAAATGGAATTGCTGGATGATTTTCATAGTTCCAATTTCTCTATACACCCTGGGAGCACCAAAATGTATAGAGATTTGATGGATCATTTTTGGTGGGACAACATGAAGAGGGAGATTGCTGATTTTGGGTCAAGATGTATGGTTTGTCAACAAATGAAAGCTGGAAGGCAACATACTGGAGGAGTCATGCAACGTCTTCCCATACCGGAGTTGAAATGGGCCAATATTACGATGGACTTTGTCATGGGGCTACCAAAGACTCCTAGAAGGAATGATGCAATATGGGTTATTATTGGTCGTCATACCAAGTCAGAACATTTTCTTGCTATAAGAGAAGATCTACCACTAGAACTTCTAGAAAGACTATATATTAATGAAGTTGTGAGACTTCATGGAGTACCCCTATCGATTGTTTCTAGTCGTGGTCCCCGTTTTACTTCATGATTCTGGAAAAGTCTTCAGAAATCCTTGGATACTGAACTTCATTTGAGCACTGCCTACCACCCTCAAACAGATGGACAATCAGAACAAACTATTAAATCCTTAGAAGACATGTTGAGATCCTGCTCACTTGACTTTCAGGGTATGTGGGATCAATATTTACCTCTGGTAGAATTTTCCTTTAACAATAGCTTCCATTCGAGTATTCATATGGCACCATATGAAGCGTTATACAGAAATAGATGTCTCACACCAACCTATTGGGATGACGTTGGTGAAAGAAAACTTGTAGGTCCAGAACTGATGGAGGAAACGATGGAAAAGGTAAAGGTAATCCAAAATCACATCAAAGCAGCTCAAAGTAGGGAGAAGAGCTATGCTGATAATCGAAGAAATGATTTGTAATTTCAAGTCGGTGATCATGTTTTCTTGAAGGTATCTCCATGGAAGGGTGTCATACGTTTTGGTAAGAAAGGTAAATTGAGTCCCAGGTACATCGGACCTTTCAAAATTCTAGAATGAATTGGGGCAGTAGCTTACCGATTGGCAATGCCGCCAAGTCTCTCCAAAGTTCACGATGTGTTCCGCATATCTTTATTGAGGAAATACATGTCTGACCCAATGTATATACTCACATATGAGGATTTAGAACTGGAACTCGATCTGTCTTATTATGGAGAACCCATCAATATTATTGATATGAGAGAACCAGTACTGAGAAACCGGACAGCACGTCTGGTAAAAGTTTTGTGGAGAAACCATGAGATAGAGGAGGCAATGTGGGAACCCGAGAAACTTATAATGAAGAACCACCCGAGTCTTTTCATGCGGTAGTATTCTAGAAATTTCGAGGACGAAATTATTTGAAGGAGGGGATAATGTAACACCCCAAGCTTCTACGGTACGCTTCTCTTTGAATAATGCAATAGCGTGTGTTTTACGCAACATCGAGTTCTAACACACACCACAACCAATCAAACTAGCCGTTATAAATAGTAATACACACTTTATGAAATTTTAGAAATTTTATCTCTCAAAATGGAAATCATTTTTGGATTTGGAGTATCTAATTTAGCCTAAGGTGATATTTTGGTACTTATCGGATAACTTTAGTATTTTGATGAATAGTGAAAATTAATAAATTTTAATTAAAAACAACTTTTTTAATCAAAATAATTAATGGTGATAAATTATGAATTTAGTGGTTTTAAAGTATATTTAGAATATATTTTTACCATTTAATACAATGTTGTTCATTGGACATAATTTCAAAATTAAACCAAACATAAACAACTATCAATCTTTTGATAGTTATTATATCTTAAAAACACGTTTTTTGTTTTGACAGCAGGTATTAATTTTAAATTAATTTCTGCCACTTATTGTGTTTTAAATTTGTAAAAATGGATTCCATATTTGGAATCAGGATTTCCAAATTGTTTAAATAGGTAACTTTTATTTTTAGACATTTTTAATAATTACTTCGGTAAATATTTTATTTACCGTGGTTAAGGGTAAATCCGGTAAATAAGGGTTAAAAAATAATATTATAATAAAACTAAATTACCCTAAAACGTGTCCTAACCTTATTGGTTGATACATTTCTGACCATGGGAATCTTTTGGTCTATTTTGGGACCCCATGGTGCCACTTGTAAGTGATAGTGACACTTTATTTTAATTATGTTAAAATGAATACAAAAATGACACAAGCATATATCTTTTAGAAAAACAAATTTTACATAGGGTTATATATGCTGGATTTTCGATATCTAAATATTAATTATAAAGATAAAACGACTTCCTACATAATTATATTTTATTTATAATTTATAGACATTAAATAATTTAATTTATTTATGACACAATGATGATGCATTAATTATCATAATAGTGAAAAATTAAAATAATTGATATTATAAATACCAAAATAAATATAATTTGAGACGTTTAATGAATTAAACTAATTATATAGGATAATATGACATATTATTAGTGATTTAATTGACTTTTTTTGAAGCAATCATTATGTTATGACTTTTACAAAAATCAACTATTGAATAGTCTCAAAATTGACATAAAAGAGTTTTTAAAACCAATATTATATTATTAATTGATATTAAATTCGTAAAAATATACGGTTCGGACAAGAGTCTTATATCATGATAGGTTTATCATTAATGGACCACTTAGTGGTCTCTTAGATCTATATAGTTCATTTATTAACCATATAATATAAAAATACAAAGAGACATTGTAAAAGTGAAACTAATTAACTAAGAGTTAATACTTAATGATAAGGTTAGTATAATGACCCAAACCTGTCTAAATTCTATTGGTTGAGTGGTTTTCGACCTATACCCACCTTAACCTTTAAATAATATACATTGGAGCCATTAAAAACCGAATATCAATTTATTATAAAATAATATTTCTAGCTTTTCCAAAGGTTCCCCTCACCCCTCTTATAAAAGGTCACTCTCCCTTCTCATTAACTCACACCTTAAAAGCCTTTTGGTTCATCCAACCTCTTCCCAAATTCTCTCTCAACTTCCCTCAATTCAACCTAGAGGCCTTACTTTAGTCCGAAAGCCAACATAAGGATCCCTTTAGATCAAATCAAAAGGAAGAACCCAAAGAAGAGGTAATGATTTCACCACCCTTTTTCAAGTTCCTTTCTTCTTCCACTTCTTCCTTCTTTGTTATTACCATTCTAAAATAATAACTCCAGTATATTATATATACTGTGATGTTATTATAAATATGGTTTAACCATATTCAGTATTCTATCCATCCTTTTAATAACATGTCACCATACGTGCGTACGTACGACTTACCGTCTCCACGTCGTGGTGTAATTGTTATTCAATAAATTATTATTTGGATGGGTATAATAATGATGTGTAACTCATGTAAATAATAAATATAACATGATAATGATTCTTTATATATGGTATACCATCCAATATAGATTATTTTAATATCAAAATAATGATATTGTCACTCGTGCGTACGTACGGACTACCGTCTCCACGAACGCGATAAGAATCATTTTCCATCGTATCCATTCAAGTATAATTCTCATTTGATGATTAATAATAGTATCTAAAGACTTGATATCATTCTGGATATGATTAAGATACAAAATATCCATTACAAACACGACTTACGTAAGAAAAACTATAAAATAAAATGAGTAAGTTAACACTCAGAACAAAGATAATACTAAGATATTATTAACAAATCAATGTTAAAAGATCATATATGATATCATATTAATGTATATGATTCTTGTATAATTTAATAACAATTATTTCACCATTATACAGTAGTTTAACCTACCCCAACCAAGGAAAAGTAAAAGGTAAGGGTTTATTTTTCAATCTCTTCATTATCAGAGGTTGTTTATACATAATAATCTACTGCGATCTCTTTATCATCCACATCCATGTTTCTTAAAAATGTATTTCAAACCATTTTTTCTATTTACAAAAATATGGGTAAAAGTAATTTATACCCTTGTTTGGATTTTTATAAGTGGTTCATTAATGAATCTTTCCGTTGTTTTCCAAACAAGGTACTTTTTAACCTTTTCGACAGAATTAAGGTACGAATGTTTTTTAACTTATACGGTGGGTGTGGCTATTTTCC
This sequence comes from Viscum album, assembly GCA_963277665.1. Classification (NCBI taxonomy): domain Eukaryota; kingdom Viridiplantae; phylum Streptophyta; class Magnoliopsida; order Santalales; family Viscaceae; genus Viscum; species Viscum album. The sequence goes on from OY728143.1 coordinate 231,701,230, forward strand.
GCCGTTATAAAATCTTCAAAGCTTCCCATACAATCTTATAAGAATATTTTCAAAGAAAATGTTTTATTTTATAAATATATGACTCTTAAATGATTTCAAAATAGAAAGAGATATTTCTCTAAAAAGATTTATGATTTCATATATGTCAACATCCTTTGATGGATATTACGCTTATTTGAAGTTTATTTATTATGATACAAAACTTCTATATTTTATTAAAGGTTTTGTGATATGTTTGACTGTGGATGTTCTATTTTTATACCATTCATGGTTTATGGTGAAAGTATTGACATTTCGTATGCTAGTTTTAATAATAATTTTTATGTTATGTTTAATCCTTTTCATATGGGAATGCATTGGACTTAATATGTGACGGGTGGAGCCCGCTACAGCTCCCCGATGGATCGGTAGGTCTCATGATACAAACTAGTGTCTTGTCACAAGGCCTTGAAAAAAATCTTATTTTTAGTCTTGGAACGATGCCTTGGCTGTGTGGTTATGATAGTCTGGCATTATGCATTCCATCATTATGAAAGTGTTTATTGATATTTCATGTGATTATTAGATTTGTAGAATATCCATGTGAATAAGTAAATGGCATTATTTCATTTTATTTTTTCCATATTATGTTGAAGATCAAGTTTAAAAGGCTTTTTTTTAGTTATACATTGCCTTAAATGTTTATTCATATTTATGAAGGATTCCACTATATTGGTATCCTTACTGGGCATTTGAGCTCACCCCTTTTCTATGTTTTATTTTTCCCAGGATGTGAAGAAGTAAATTATGAATGACCTGCAGGGATATTATGAGGGGATAATAGTGTGGACTATGGAGAAAATATGTTGTTGTTGTAGTTTTTCACTTTATGATTTAATGTAAAACCTTAGGAATATATCTAGTGTTTCCAAGGAAACTAAACCAATCGGTCTTTCGATATTTGATCTTTCCTGTGATCATGCCAATGTTATGTAATATTGAACCGACTCTGGGTAACTGGGGTCAGGGTGTTACACCATTGGTTAAAACCTAAGAATCAATGAAATCCCTATCAACTTAACTACAATTGGTTACACAATCTTTCTTTTGAAGACACTTTCTATCCTTACTCCACTCCCTCTTCAATAAGGAGGTGTGTTTAAACTGGTTCCCTTTGATTGCGCACATCAAACAAGAGGATAATAATTCAACCCACATCTGTCTAACCAATCCTATGACACCTAGCTTAGACGTCCAAAAAAGAAATTAGAACTATAATTAATTCTTCCAAGGTATATCACCTCCATCAAAAACACATCCATCAATGTCCATACTTGACCACTTGTGACATTATTTGATGAAAACATCAAATATTAATTTGAATAGTCTCTCCTCAGCATGAACATGGGAATAACCCTGATCCAATCCACTAGAATCGTCACCCCTTGGAATCATCTCTGAGCCCGACAACATGTCTTGGAAAACCATAGATTCCATGAACATTAGTCTAGAACAAACCCCTAGTAGTCGAAAATCCATATTTATAAGTGATACATTTCCACATGGACACAAAATCCACATTAGAGCATTGAATGAGCTCAGAGTGGCATCCACCTGGTGGTTATGTAAAAGGAAGGATCAACTGGTGTCCAAGATTCTGTCCAAGGCTTCCTACATGGGATCCTAGGTATCAATATGAAATAACTAGGCCTCAAATAAAACCATGAGTCCAGTATAAAACATCGAGAAAATCACTAAAAATCCCAATAACTTTTAATACATAAGTGTGGTGTAAAACTGACGCTCTCTTAGTGCATCAAAGACAACGCCAAGATAGGAGGCATGCTCATCCCTAAGAAATAGTAGATTAAGAGGATACCAAAGATTACCAAGAAGATCATTTGAACCACTACTGTTCATATTCCCATTATAGAATCTTGGATTCACCTACTTACACAACACCACAAACCAATCCCAATCCTTTGCAACCTGAGGCATCCTGTGATCGCTGAAGCTTAACCACCAAAGTCTATCCAATACCAATGGGGTTTCTAAAGGGTTTCATACACATCCTGCCATTTCATTTTTATGCTATTAGTAAACCAACGACATGATTTAAACATGAAATCATCATGGCACTCATGAAATACTAACAATTTCCAAATTTTCCACCTTGGTGGTGTTCTTTCTACTTGGAAGGGAGTAAAAAAAATTAGAACTAATGTGACCCTCCTCAACTTAAGAGTGTCTTAGTCATCAAAATAAGAGATAGACCAACCACTAAAATGTATAATGGGTTAGATAAACCTTAATCACATGAGTGATACATACCCAACCCATGATAAAAAAATGTCACAAAATTATACATAAAGACAATACCAACCTGACCGGCATGTTAAAACAATTATTCCACTTTGACAGTTATCTCAAGAATTGGGACAAACCTGTTTTCTTTATTTCCATAAGACAATCTACTCTAGAGACGAATTGAGATCAAACTCAATAGATCAATTCTCAATGATGTCAGAGAACTAAATCGGTTCGTTACATCATTTAGCTCTTTACGGGTACCACAAACATGAATCCATACTACCAAAAGGTTTTAAAAGAATGGTAACACATCCTCGATACTTTACATAGGATATGTTCCCTATAAATATATGTATCAGGTGGTCCATATAATATTTTTATCCAAAGTTCATATTTTCCCATACGATAATTAACATTGATAAAGAGATACCCATTCATCCATCATTGAGGAAGAAGAAAGGGTCACATACATTAGAGGTGTCCCATCATGCCATTATCATGGCTAACCTACTAATACTAAGTTTTACTTGATGCTGATATATATAAAAAATTATGTAATTCCACTACTACTCATCCAAAAAAGTGTTTTATTTAGAATATAAGTGTCCTACTAGGTACAAAGACACCTAAAAGGCACAAAAAATCAGAAAATCATGACATTAATCAACATACTAAGGATCTAAGGGTGAAACCTACCTTGGGATAGTCCCAAACAAAGCACAAACATTGAACCTATTACATGGTCCGGCCAAAAAAAATATCACTAGGCCCTATGAATATAGTTTAAGACATTTCTAAAAAGGATAATACCTATAGAAAACACTCATGTTTCCATTCCATGGAAAATCAAAAGAAAGGTTAAACAACCCTAGTAATAGGTTTTAACCAAAGTACACCACATAGGGTTCCATTTTTTTTAAATAAATTAATTCACTTTCAAACAGTAATCATTTGAATGATCTAAAACAAAACATCATGAACCATTTATAAAAAAAAATCACTTGGTACCTTTTTAATTAATTACATGAGGAAATACATGAATGATATATAAAATTCCTTCTTAAAACTATTAATATTTACTGAAATCCACTCAATATTAGGAAATAAATCATATAGAATTCTATTTAGTATATAAGGCGGCCTAAGAGGGTCCCGCTAAGCTAACCTGGGTTCATCAAAATGAAACTCAATAGAAGTTTCTCAATTATAGAAATTACAAACACCCAAATGGGTACCTCATAAGAAGCATGCCCAAACATACCTACTTAGATCAAGTTGTGAATTTTAGAAATCAATCACACAATATCCATGCTCATGTGATATAGTCACAAGCATTTATAATGGCGTCCATATCATTATAAAGAAAAATTAAACAACCATTACAATTAATATCATCTAAAAATATAACATTGTCATATAAATTGGTTCATTTATATCTGTGGCCATCTACAAATCCCTAAATCAACCATACAATTTATAGTTTCAAATTTGGATCCCATTAATTAAAATCAATCGAATTTAATACTTACAATTTAGCAGCCTTTGGATTATAACAAATGTTTATATATATATATACACTAGCTCAAAATATAATTCAAATACATGGCTTACCTTTTCCCAATTATAATGTGCCCATATACATTACAACTAAAATCGGGAACCGATTTAAATCACAACCAATTATATCCAGCTCGTGCAACGAAATAAATTTTTACAACAAAAAAAAGCATGTTATCAAAAGAATTAAAAATAGAAAAACATTCTAATAAACCTAGAAGCATGATACAATATGAAAAAAATTCTATATAAGTTGGTAGCATGGAATATAATCACCTAAGCGTGTAATATTACTAGGCATGATAAAAAACAATATCATGTCGTAACATACAACCAAAAAAATCCAAATCTGTAATTAAGATACAAATGAAACTACATGGTAAGGAATGTGTGTGGAATGTGAATTTATATGTGATTATAATAATGAATGTAATGTCACTTCCTTACTATATCATAAAAAAGGGTAAAATACCATAAATTTCATAAATCAATATGCAACTAAGTGTACACATATCACTCAAGGTGAAATGAAAATAAACTATAATAGAAAATAACATTAAAAAAAATCTGGACCATGTCTACATACACTTTTCCTGATGTTTAACGTGACCTGTTCATGACCTGGCTATTTACCAAGAACCTAAAAAATCCTAGTCTCTTGCCTACCAGTCCCAAATAAGAAGATCATTCAAAAAGAATTGCTTCGATACCACTTTGTAAAGTCCCGACCCGACTGACCTCTACTACGGTATCCAGACCGGTGGGTCACATGGCCTAAAACTTACTTCCCCATATTCCAGAGGATTCCAACTAAAATGGATGGTATAAGGAGGTGATAGTGGGGATACTATACCCTCATTATAATAGTAGAACTACAATTAAAAAAATAATGAATAACAGACCAAAACTAAAATAGTAATAAATGAAATATAGAGACGTAGAAGAATTATATAAATTGAATTTAAATTTCGGCCAATGCCAATACACTATAATGCATGTATGTCCAAATGATGATATATTGTAGGAAAAAATATATAGTACAATACATAAATAAATAAATAAACTAAAATCCTCAAGGAAAATATCCAGGAGCATCACAATATCTAACCCAATCATGTTCTCCTAACTCTTTGGTACTAGATAGTAGCACAATCTATTATCCATGATCCTATGAACCTAAGGTCTACATGGGTACCCCAGGTCAATGGAATCTAGAGTACGATGTGAGACATAAATCCTAGTATGTTAACACTCATGGATACTATGTCTAAATCCAGTACATGAATGTATGTAAGAAATGCGTAGGTAATATCAAAAAATAAATAGGATGAATAAATAAATAACCAGAGGCCAACTCAAGTTCCATAAGGACACCTGGTTGATCTACCTACTTTAGCACATGGCTGAAATGAGTATCTAATCTATATCCATATATATATAGTAATAATATATACCTAGTATAGTTATATATCACATCAACCTATATGAACCTATTACGTGAAGATGTAAGTGGCCACATACCTAGATTACTAGGTGTTGGTTGGACCAGGTAAAATTATGTCATCCATAACCAGTATAAATGTGCCTTTAAGCTAAAGAAATATGGTATATTCCCTATATCAGAATAGTGTGTTATAAATCATGAATGAAAATTGGGATGGTGGGTGAACCATCATGTCAACAATATAAATTGGTAGTGTAGAACCTCAGGAAAACATCCAACATAGTATCAATGGTGTAAGAAGACATGACTCCTCACCTGATTTAAGGGATCATGATTTTTCACTATGCTCAACAGATCCCTTATCATCATTACACAACCCAATTATGGTGTAATTGTATAACAATAATAATAACTGGATCAATGCTATATTACCTTCCATGATCTATATTTATTAATCCATTATAAATAATGGAATCACAATTATAACAATCCATATCATCCATGCTTATTTATTTATAACAAGATGCATTTTCATACCACCAAATTCAATTCTATTTCAATTTAACCATTTAATTCATTTAAGGAAGGCAAGCCATCATGAACATGCCATTCCATTCAATACATACCATTTAGTTAAAAAAACATGGTAAATCATAATTATAAGTACAACTATCTTGTATAATCCATTCTACAACATTAATCTATTACAAATTGACATCTCACTTAATGGGCACCATCATCATGAATGATATATCCAATATAATCCAGCCCATTAAATTCATTTACCATGGAATTAATATTTAATAATATAAATTTTTAACTTAGAAAGGTTCCATGTTAAAAGGAGGAGATTTCCTATTTAGGAAATTCTATTTAGGAAGTAAGAAAATCCCTTAAGAGGAGAATTTTTATTTATCCATTTAGATTGGAGTGGACAATATATTCAATTTATAAACATGACGTGAAATTAAAAGGTGAAACTTATCAAACAATAATTTAAATTAAATAACGAAAACTCTATTTTATAATCACAATTATTGAATAAGGACCAAATAATCACGACTAAGATCATTAATGATTTCTAATCATCACTCTATAATTTTCAATATAGTGAACCTCATCCAAGGATTTTTATTATAAAAACATGAAATTCTTTATCAAAAAAATAATTTAACCCAATTAAGAATCATAATGAATAATATCAAGTCAATTCACTAAATTTAACAATTTAGAAATGAAACAAACAAACAAGGAAAAAACTAAAAGTATTTTCATGTCACATAGGAGGTTCTGTTTTCAATTGGGGTTTTTAATTACATGGGAAAAACTATTTCAAATATAATCCAAATACATTGCAGGTGTTCTAGGAATTTAAATCATTTAATTATAAAAGGAAATTCACATCGGTACACGCAAAGGTTATCCATCATTGAGGGTATCATCCCATAAATTACTAAACATGGATCAATAGGTACACCTCATGGTGTGTATGCCAATTTAATATGAAGATTGAAAAATTAATGAAATGTGAGGCAAAATATTGTGTGAAACAAATTGAAAAGATTTTTAAATCAATGAATTTTTTATTGAAAAATTCATATACCAAATACCTTATTCTTAGGATGTATCACTCATTCAATATCATGATCTTCTTCAGTATGGTTTGGATGATTAAAAATAAACAAACATTGTACCAAAAAATAGGAAAAATGAGATCTCACCAAAACAACACAATAGATGGGATTAAGAACATGGAATATATTTGAGATGATTCAAGATGTTATTTATGTGGATCTATATTTACTAACATTTCTCAATTCAGATGATGAATACAGGAGAAATTATGAAGCCTAACATAGGCATGAGGAGTATCCCATGATGCAATTGAAGGAGGATTACATGGATGGAGGAGTGTAATAATGAAATAAAAGAGAACCACAACTCCATTAAGGTAATTTTAATAATTTTCCCCAAAAATAGGGTCGTATTGTGTGATTGCAATGTTTGGAAAAAACATGTGCCTACCATGCAATGAATAGAGAATAGGTATCACCTAAGGGGCACTAACCATATAGGATTCGTGCACGGTTTGGCTAGACTATTCATAGACTATGCATGTTGTCTCTTCTCTATTTCTAAAACTGTGTGGTTTTTTTCTGGGGGCTATATGGTTTCATAGAAACCATTTTCTCTATTTAGAGAACCCAAACATAGGATTTCTAGGCTTCGACACTCCCAAAAATCAATGACACATCTGAGGGACCACTCTTCCTTTTACCTAAGTATTAAAAAACATTGAAGTGTTCCAACTCTCAGATTTGTGTTTTGAAGATATATTTAAAGAACATCACATTTTGTAAACATGAAGATTCAAATTCCATTGGAATTTAACCTTGTCTTAAAAACATTTGTCATTACATTAAGCATAGTTCTGATGCTATCATCCACTATAAAAGTATGCTTGATAAATTCTTTACTAGATATAAACCAAGTATATGTAGGGAGTTGTCCATAGGGTAATTATGTAGCTATAAAGAAATCATCGGATAGTCCATCAAGGTGGAAATGGAAGTAAGAGTTACATATCAATCTAATCGTTTTGTCAATATAAGGAAGATAGAGTTTAATGGAAAATCTAAAAACCACAGAGAAATTAAGATGATAATTCCTCTATGCACAAATTATGGAAAGAAAAATAGAGGAAATTTTCATAAGAACACTTGATAATGTTTTATGTATTGGAAAGAACATCATATCGAAATTGACTACCAATTTTATGGGAAAAAGGTAGCTAATGATGTGAATAGGGAGAAGGGTGCACTAAATTCCCCCCAAAACTCAAATGCTTCAAGTGTATTGAAAAATTTTATTATGATAAGAAGTGAAAAAGTCCAAATTTTAGTGATTATGATTGATGTTAGAGACCTCTAAAATCCATAGAATAATGGAAATACCATGTGATCATTCTTGGCGATGTGGAGTATGACAATGAAGTGCTGGAATGGTTGACTATTGATATTTTGGAATTCAAAAATAATAATATAGATGTTATGTTATAGTATTAAGGAATAATGAAACATATAATGATAGGTACAATTTAGTTTTTTCAAACGGATTTTAAACCATATGTCGAATGGTACTAGTAACCGTGAAATGTGATTGAGGTGGTATAATTATATTTTTGTAGAACACCTGATTAATGGAAATGTAACCCTTAATATGTGCATTAGGATAGAATAATAATTAGATAAAGAGTTGTTTGACTATGATAAAATAAATGTTATTGTATTGATAACCATGAAAGGGATTAGTAATATTATGAGAAGGTGGTTTATGATATCATGGATTGAGTTTATAATAATTTTGGATTTACAGTATGAGGAAATAAATAATTTTTAAATACATGTATGTTTTCACTTAGGTTTTTTGGTAATTCAAATCATTACCATGTTTCAAGAGAATACACGATAACTGTATTCACATGTTTAGTGTTAGAAAAATAATATATAAATCTTTTTTTGGGGTGATTCATGTTATGTTGTATTTTTAAATTTATTATACTTTATTTTAAGGATTTTGAATTTAATTTTTCAGAAGGTTCATAAGGGAAAAAATTTATGGAATTTATTATATTGAACTTTGGATGAAGTTTTAATATACTACTCCAACGTATGATGTTTTTTGTGTATTAGATAACCTATGATAACCATATTTTCTATAAAAATAACTAGAGACCAAATGAATGATTTATCATAACAATATGGATATTATGATCCACTAGTTCTTCGGGAATTACAATTTCATTTTCATTTCATGGAGTAAGAGATGATGGTGAAATTAATCAAGTCACATCCATAGAGTGATATTGTACATATTAAATGTATCAACGTAAGAATATATTTTCAAATGATTTTGAAAAATAATTGTATCCTAGTATCATCATATTTTATGATACCAATAGCCTTTTTTAGATCTATTTGGTCTATCATTTTTGGACCTTAACCCTATCTTGACCATATTTTCTATAAATAACTATTAGTTCGTTGGGATCAATTTTCCTTAAAAATTCGTCTTTTAACATTTTTATTATATTGAATAATAGTTATGCATTACTTTAGGTAAACATTATGTTTCCAACATTCCTTTTAAACGGATGTTTTATTATTAATTTTATGAAGTGGGTTGAAATTAATGAATTATAAAATATTAAACATTGGATTAAAGAAAATTATTTGAAGGAAAAAAATCATTTTAATGGGTGTATAATGTTACACAATGATATTTTTATGAAATAGAATTTTAAATAATTTGATTTCTTTGAAAGCTTGTGTTTTAAATAAAAAAAATTTAGATGAACCATGAAAAATTATTAAAATATTATATGTCCATTATAACATAGCATTTCAATTGGAGGGAATTAATAGGAATAATAAATTTATGAAATAAATATCTAATTTAATATTTATGTATTAGTATGTTGTTAAAAAATTATCAAATAATTGTTTTGATTTCATTTTATTCTTTGAAAATATGTTTTCTTCAAAAATGGGATTTTTTCCTTTTTTTAGTGAAGATTAATTTATATAATATATATAAATATATTGGACCAAATGAATTCAGTTTCTTTTTCATAATTTATGAATCATCATAAAATGAAATTATTTATAATTTTATGAAAATATTTATTAATCAATGAATAGGGAAAAATACTAATTTTTATTCAAAAATTTATTTTCTTGTAATGTATTCAAAATGTTATATTACAATTTTAAATATTTTTAAAAAAATTCATTAGTTCATTTTGATTTTAAATATTCCAATTATGCTTTTTAGGTGTATTTTATACTTGATTTTTGTATAAAAACATTATGTTTTTTAAAAAGATATTTTGCTAAAAAACTTTTTCTCATTGTGTTATGCATATTTAATTTTTAATTAAATACTAAAATTTATATTTTCTTTATTTTTAAAAAATGATTAAATATTTGGAATCAAGTGGTTTAAATTTTGAAATTATTCCTCTTTTATTTTTATTCAATATGATATGTAACCATGGTAAATTTTATTACCATAGTAAAGGGTAAATATTTTAATATAGGTTATAAATAAAATTAGAAGGACATTAAAATGAATATAAAACATTTGAAAATATTATTATATGGTTATATTTCATCCATAATCATTCATGGTTTATATATATGACCATTTTGTGCTTTTATGATGTGATTATGACACTTAAAATGTTTTATTTAATGAAAACCCAAAGATGTCACATTCATGATTTTAATAACTATAAAATGTTTAATATGAATTTATCTAGAGGATATAATCAACTTTAAATATTAATCAGAAATATAATGGATTGATCTACATCTTCATGATTTATTTTAAATTTTTATGCAAGAAATAATTGTCTTCAATGTTTATAGAACACTGATATTGTAATTATTTAATTAATTAAAAAATAATATAATTGATACTGAAAATATTAAAATAAATAGATTTTTCAAATAATTAATGGAATACAATAATTTTCCTGATGAAAATTTCATAATATAAATATATTAATTTATTTGATGTTATCTTGTTTTATTGATTTTATAAAAGTAAAAGTAATGAGGAGTTCGTAAAATTGACATTATGAATATTTTATTGTAAATAATATATAATAAAATGATATAAAATTACTTAAAATATTAATTTTTTAAAATCGATTGGGATAAGGTTGAAAATATTATTTAGGATCTATTTATGTGTTTTCTATAATTTTATTGAACCTATGTTAACCATCAAAGAATAAAAATCCACATTGTCACAGTAATATTTAAAGGTGTGAATAATTGTTAAAATAAAAGACATGGGTATAACCTTAACAAAAAATGTAAAAGTAAACTATAAGATAATATTATTAAACTATTATCATATAAGGGTATAAGTTTAGTTATTTAGTTGACAAATTTCTTTAAAAACGACTTATATATCATTTTAATCAAATATAGGTAGAAAATATCGGTATCATTGTCTTTAATATCATTAATGCGCCTACATGGGTACAAAAGGAAAATATGAATAGATATAAATGTTTTTTATTATTAAAGGAATTATTATTAGAATATATATTATTTATCAAATATATAAATTATATAATTACCTTAAATTCCACTACATTGGTAAAATAATATTTATTTAATTAATATAAAATAATACAATTGATTTTAAAAATATTAATTTTTATACATTTTGGATTAATTAATATTTATAAAAAAAATTCAAGATCTGTATGATATGTTAAATATTTATGAGAGAATTATATTCTAATTAATATTTTTTATTTATGTATTGGAAGTCAAATTAAATGAATAGTCTCAAAATTGACATTGATGATAATTTTTCACAATATTATTTTATTAAATTGTTTAAAATTCCTAAAAATGTTATCACCATACATGTGAATGGAATATAGAATAAAAAAACCATCAATTGTCTATTTATGAGTCATTTTTCTATTTATAGTAAAAATATTAACATGTTAAAATTAATATAATAGTTAATATGTTTAAGGTAAAAATTAATCAACCAAGGGGTTAATCAAAACAATATGGTTTAAAATGATATATAAGATTTTATAAATTATTTTGGTTGATTAGATTAAAAACCTATCATATAATATCTTTGAATCCCTTACCATTTATAGTAATTAGGCATTATAAATGAATTCATTGTAAATTTTTATTTTTAGAAATTCAAGATGGAACCTACTAAATCACATATTTAAACCACATTAATCCTTCTATAACAACCATAATATGATAATTTATCTTCTCAAATTATATATAAACAATATAAAGGTGGGTGTATTATCCCAAGTCCAACCCAAGATCCCATTAGGGGAAATCCAAATGGGACATTTTGAAGAAGAGGTAGTCGCTTTAACTGGTCACTTTAGTATTATATAATTACTTTCACCCCATAAATACGATATTTTTATCATAAAATAATATATTAAGTAGTTTAAATATTCATAAATTTTATTATGATTATTAAAACACCATTATACACCACCCTTTCCCAACAAACTAGAAGCGAATGATTCACTTGTGCTTATGTAAGAATTAACATCTCCACGTAGTGATTCAATTAATTTTTCATCACCAAATTTCATTGATGGGTATTATAATTGGATTAATGAATATATATGATATTTATAATATAATTATAATTCTGGAATGATAATATGAAGTATACCTATTTATAATATAATTGTTCTAAAAATGATAATGTCACTCGTGCGTACGTTGGAACTACAATCTCTACGACACTGCGTAAATCTTTTTTCATTTTATATATCACATGGATATTAGTAGGATTTAATTTATTAATATAAATGACAAATATAACATAATATTGTTTCTAAAAAGGTTTATTATTATTTAACTTTCTTTTTTTCCATCATTTAAAAAATCGAAAAATTGTTCATTTGTACATACAGACTACCATCACCACAAATGGGGTAATTAATTTTGATTTACGTAATATAAATTAATGATTATAAATATGTATATAATTATTATATATTATTTAAATACATTGGTTAAAATCTGGTAAATGATGATGTAAAATATTAAAATACAAGGTCCAAGACTTCTAAACAGAAACCTGCTTGGAAAATGAAGTAGTTATAATATAGAACATTGATTTTATAAATATTTATTAATAAAAGTTGATACTATTTTATAAATAAATAATACATGGAAGATATAATTATATTTATGGAATAAATTTATAATTTATCCATATATATTATAAAGTATATTTGAATTTGAATGTTGAATGAAAAACATGGGGTAATGGTTTATTTCAAAATATCAACATTATTTGATATTTTTTACATTTAGGAATCCACTAGGGATTATTTATAATTCACGTTCATGTTTTCCAAAATGTATGTACAATTATACTAAAATTATTGAAGTCTTTTTTACCATTGTTTCACATTTTACTATATAGTTTCAATGGAATATTTTTATCATTTTCCAAAAAATGTACTTTGTGACATTTTTTAAAAATATATAGGAGGAATGTTTTTTAAATTAAAGAAAAATAGATGATTTTACACCATTCTTCAATCCTTATTGATTTGATCCTTCATATAAAATCGTAAAAATTTCATTAAAAAAGGTTTTCAAAATGGAAAGGATATTCTCCTCAAGAATCATTTCAAGTGATCTTTTAAAATAATTTTATTTCTAAGGAACGATATTTAATGTTACTTATGAATTTATGGGTATACGGACCAAGGATAACTTTATTATTCTTTATTTGGATGGTTAATTTTTATGATAGAATCATTTTTATGGATCCCATTACTTTTTAATGAATTATTCAATGATGAAATGATCCTGAACCCATTTTTTCATGGGTTATGATATGATGAATGATTTATGATGTTGTGTCACACGTTTTTATGGTTTTCATTATATGATGGGTGAGAACTACATGTATAGAAATTTAATTGAGTAAATATTTATATATCATGAGATAGATAGGGTCGGAATAAGGAGTGAACCATTTTAAGTAATAAAGGAATGGAATGGGAGTGAACTAGGTTCAATAATATACGTCTAGAATTGGAGTAAAACCATTTTAGTAATATATTGTTATAATGGTAGTGAACCCAATTTAGCATCATAAGGATGGAAAAATGAGTGATGTTGGTTCAATGTGGGACTTTTTTTGGCATGATACTCTTGGAAATAATCCTTAACTAATATGGAAATGATTTTCTATGCTTATATGTATGACACAATTCTATTTCTTGTGTTATGATATCATGTTTAATGTTCATTTATTATTTTCTAATTCATGTTTAATAAATATACATGAATTATTTAATGACTCAATATTATTATTTTTTAAATAGGGTAAGTTATTCAAATACTATGTTCGTGTATTTATACCCTTATGCTCATGATTTTTTTATATGTCCCTTATTTATCATTATTGAGTATATAATCACACCATTTTCTTATGTTTCTTTTACCTAGTATATTAATAATTTTATTAAGTATGATATTTTATAATGTGTGTTAAGTAAGAAGAAATAAGTGGGAGATGATATAGATCATTTATGAATATGTTGTTTATGTGTCCATGTTTCCAAAGGCACTATAACATTACAATATGAAGTTGTGTGTTGGTGTAATGTAATGAATATTCATTTGAAAATATATAATACCTATTCATGAGAAGTTTGGGTCATTATACTTTTGATACTATCCATTATATTTCTTCGGATGGCTTAAGATGATTGTTTTAATTATATTTAAAAAAACTCATTAATTTTAGGTAAATATATCTATAAAGGAATTAATGTTTTTTAAAAGTTTGATGATGAAAATAAAAGTATCCATGTATTATGTTATTATACGATATATAGAAATTTTATAGGATAAAATATGAGATATATATAGCTCGTTATGATGGGTGTGGCCAATATAACTTATATAAAGGGTGAGACCCATATAACTCCCAATTAAATTGGGTAATTTTTTTTTGTATTTAAATAAATAAAGGTGGGTGTTAAACATTGTGGTTTCTATTATGGAGTTAATTAGGATCCAATAATATCTATAATGCGTGAACATGAGTGATGATGATAATTTTCCAAGATACTGACATTTTATCTCTATACTTGATATAATTTTATATGGTTACATTGATCAATATTGAAATCATGTGTCTCATGATTATATATTATTACGAATTCTAAATTTATTAAATCATTATTACATTTTACATGTTTAATGATAATTTTTTTTACATGAATAAATTATATTAAAAAATTCTCCTGAACTGTGAAAATGTTCTCAAACCCTTATTCACATCTAGTACTCACTTAAGATATTCAATTATTAATGCCTATGTTTACCCATACAGAGAATTTGATTTTACCCTTAATCTCTTTGTTTTACCTATATTATAATGAAATATGTTATGTAAAATATATCTAAAAGGGTTTCATGTGAGATATGATGAAGACATAAAGTGAAATAAAAAACCTAGGAATATAGGGGAAAATGCGTACATAAATACACGGGTATTTTTATGTAAAATTTTATTCATAATTATCTTAAACATTATATCTAAAATGACTTTGGTTACGTACTTAATACAATATTTATATTTGATGTGTTTTTCTTTAGATCCCAAGAAACAAGTAATGATTATCATTATTAATCTAGAAATAAAAATATTATATATTTAATAATGAATTCATAGGTGCATGCTCAAGGTTATTATAGTAGCACCCCTAAAAGGGGAAGATTGGGTATTAACATGATTTATCCAGTTAACAATGATTAGAATGTGACATAATAACCAAATAGAAACTACTGAGGTATATTTTATTTTTAATTAACTTTTTATGTACCATTGAGATTGATGAGTCAATAAAATGTCATAATACGTAAGATATTCCATAGTGGTTTGAGAAAAAAATATAGTTTTATAGATTGAAAAATTAATCATGATATAGAAATTCTAAGAATTATTTATCATTAGTATATTATTTCTCAATATGATTATTTTTTATGAGACTATGTTTCTTGTATTTATTAAATTTTTAGAACTAGGAGGAATCATGTTTAAAATTAATGTGATATAAAATTAAATTATTGTATTCCTGAGAACCCAAATGTTATGGGATGTGGAAAGAAAAATCATTTTTTTATTCTCATGAAACATTCTAAATATATTAATCATGATGAGATTTAAAATAATAATTGATAAGAAGAACATACCATTAAGTACATCATGAGATAATGCCCAACTTATTTAAGGGGTATTATGATTCATTAAGTGAAGAGATATGGATTTGTACCACTAAAATGGAATTTTCTATTTTCTAGTGCTCAGAGCATGAAAATGTTTTTTTAATATTTAGTATTTTGGAGTTGATTCGAATCAATGGTGGAATATTATCAAGAATGTGGGGAATCATGAATAAATCGACACTATAGAGTATGACGAGTGTAGAAGTTTTTTCTAAAAATAAATTTTATCTTATTATTCATATTGAAATGGATAAATAATTACTTGATATAATTGATTTGGAAGATTCATCCATTAAGATCTAAGATGAAAATTTAGCAAGACATTTGGGGTTATCTTATTTTATTATCATTAAAACTAAAAAAAATATTGATAAATTCATCAGATCCATAAAACCAAATATTTAAAGGGATAGAACCACAATATATGAGTGTAGCGATAAATAAATGAATCTATGTTCTCTCAAGGAGGAAATAGATATTGGATTCATGAATTAATATAATTGTTTTGATAATAAGAGAAAGATGAAAATAAATGGAAATTATAATAATAAATCAACGAAGTGAATAATAAGTGAGTTCATTTATGAAATAATTATGGAATGAAATAATATTTTTAATTATTTTACTAAGTAAATTAATTGAGGAAATGGAGGTTATCTATTAATAAAATTTCAATGTGGCAGGGAGAAGTTAACTAATGATGTGAATGGAGATAAAGGTCTACATAATGAACCACCAAAAATCCAATGATTAAATTACAATGAGAATGTGAATTATGCTTACTGGTGTTTTAATATGAGTTTAGTGATAATGATCAACATCAACAACCTCATAATCCTAGTGAAAATGGAAATATCATGCTAACATTATTATCAATTTTGGTTATGATAATTAAGTGGAAAATGGAATATTTACCATCCAATATATAATTTATACTGTATAATTTTATTCATATTCTAAAAACATTAATCTTGTTCAAAATATTTCTAATGGTATAAAATTACCACCTCTTTTATTAGATTTTTCATTATAGGTGAAAATTCAGAATGATATTATCATCGCATCACATTCCTATGGTTTATTTCTGATTTAATGTTGTGGGAATGTAATTCTGGAAAATATCTATTTTTCCATCTTGAATAATTTGATGTGATTTTGGAAATGGATTTTCTCTCTCAATGTTATGCCCATATAAATTTACAAGAAAAGTAAGTAGAATTTCAAATACAAAATGAACCTGTGATCATTTATTAGTGTGAGGATCAATATGAGAGTCCAATAAAAATTACTTCCATTTAATGGATCATTATTCCTATTTATATAGTGTAGTTATCTATAATGGTTTGGGATAAACTAATTATCTAATATATACTTACTGTATTTATGTTTAATGATATCTTACATTAATATTTTCCTTATCATCCCCCAAATATTGATGCTTATATTTCAATATAGTATATTCCTAGTGCTATACCTATTTCAAATAAATAATATAGAATCACTATAATTCATTTATATGAATTGAAGGGGATACACTGTGATAATATTGATATGGGATTCATTCAACCAAGCGTGTAACCGTGGAATACAAATATCTGTTATTAAACAAAAAAGATCAATCAATTCAACTCTAAATTGATTATCAAGTAGTTAACAAGATCACAATCTAAAATAAGTATCATATTCTTCATATTTTTGATTTCTTTGATCAATAGTGAGGAGCTCTATTGTTCTCAATGACTGAGATTCATTTTTGATATTATTAAATTATTTTAAAAGGTGATCACACACCAAATATAATCTTCCACATGAGATATAAACACTGTGAATATATACTAATTCAATTATGAAGTGTTAATTCCCAAAATATATTCATATATTTAATGAATATAACCATTAGAGGAAATATAAAAGAATTTGTAGTAGTCATTGTATATGATATTTATATATACTCTAAGGTTAAGAAAGAGCATGCATATCACTTTTGAATTTTTATTAATACACTGAGGAAGGAAAAACTATATATGATATTATGAAATTCTGAAATCTACTTATATAAAATATCAATCATGGGTCATGTGATCACACATGAGTGTATATAATTACAACCTTACAATAATTAAATTCATCAAACATTTTCCCATACCAACAACTATTACTGATATTAATAGTTTCATTGGATTGGATTCATATTATAATTGCTTGGATAATAATATCCCATGGATGTTTAATCCACTCACTATCTCAACATTGAAGGGAGTTAAGTTCCCTTGGATTTATTAATATGAATAAAATTTCAAAGAGCTAAATAGAAGTTTAGTTAGTGCACATATAATGACATTACAAAACATCGAATATTGGTATTTGATTTTCATTATTTCATCAAACAATGGAATTTGATGTTTTCTTATACATTATTACATTGTGGATTTATATTCTTCAATGAATGTATCAAGAGAATAATTACCTGACGCGTGACATGGAGTTTGAAAAGATAATTTTTTTCTTTAAAGATATGAATAAATATCATTTGGAATAAAGGTGTGACATAACAACAGATCATAAATTTTTAAAGTATACACTCACGAAGAAGGAGTTTAATATCATCCAATGATGATAATTTGATTTGATTAACGATTATAATTGATTTAAAATGATCATTTAATCTTATATGTGGTATGTATTTTAAATTTACCAATATTTATGAATTTTTAAAAAATGTAAATTGAAATCTTGAAGTAAGTGGAATAATCATTTATTACCCAAATGAGTTTAAAAAAATCTACCAATTCAATGATTAAAGAGGAACATATTAAGGATGTAGAGCTGTAGAATAAGTTGAGAAAATTTTATTGAGTTCATCCTTGATTATAATGGATTGATAAGGTCTCGTAACAGAACAATAAAATTGTTATACTAGAATTGATGATATAGATATTATATAAATCTCAAAACTGGTCATTCCCTATTCATCATGGAATTAAAATGTAACTTCATGAGCTTTTGTATCATTTAAAACAATAATATATTAATGATCTCATGTGAAATACACCATAAAACTAATGGAAAACTTATCTTAGAATAACTAAGACATGCTAAAATTACATGATAAATATAATAATTATTAGATAAAAAAGTTAACAATCAATTATAATAATTACATATTTATATTTTTAATTAATACTTTTTTTAAAAGAGATACTTTCGATGTATCACATAAAAACTGGTATATTATATTACCCTAATCATTTAAATTCATCTAATTTTAAATTTTATTATAATATTTAATTTATATAAATTTAAAATATTATTAAAATTAAAAATTATTTAGAAATTTATATCGAATTTGAATAAATACACTTGATGTTTAGGAAGTCATTTTAAAATGAAAACATCTTTTATTTATATTTTTTAATTTTTATTTAGATAATTAAATATATGAATTTTTATAATTTTAATTAGGTGGAAAATAACATTATTATTGAATATATAATTTTTATAATATATTGGGGTCAGTTTTTTATATTTTTCCTAAATGATTGACTTTTTTTCAAATAATATAGAATAACATTTTAGAAGTAACTATAATTTTATGAATTTAATACTATATTAGAATGAATTTCAAATTCATGAAAAAAATTTAAGATTCATTATGTATTTTATTTATGACTTTATAATTTTAGAATTTTATCATTAATGTATAAACCCATATTTTTCATTTACAACTATAATTATAATTTTTTTTAAAAATTAAATAAATTATACATTTTGAAATTTAATATAAAATCTTATCACTTTTATATAATTAATTTTATACATTCGAGTTAACTATTGGAATTATTTTTTCAAAATTAATTATTAAGGAACAATTTATTTTCAACCATAACATATTAATTACACTGGAAAAACTAGTTTCCATAGTAAAAATTAAAAGGGGGTAACGATAGGGTTTAACCAAGAGGGAATGAAAAAACAACTTTAAAAACTCTTGGGAATGGGTTAGTGATGCAAAAATTTACCTTTTTTCTTACCCTCCCCATTATTTAAAAATAATGTCGCTACATTCCTCTATTGTGACATCCCATTATTAATAATTTATGGCTATTTACAAAATTGTCTTCCCTTTTCACTTATAAAATCGACCTCCCTATACTCAATTGTCATCACAATAAAACCAACATAGTTCATCCACACCTTATCAAAACATCTCCTAAAAATTTAAATCTACCTTTAATAGGTTATTTTAGTCATAAAATTCAATCCATTAATTTTATAACCCCCTTTGAAAAAGAGTTCATTAAATAAGTGTGGTATAAATTTCAAACTATAGTTTTCTAATTTCTATTTAGTGATATTAAATTAATAATTAACAATTTAAATTAAACCATATTAACGTTATAAAATAATTATAATTAGTATACTATAATGGTATTATCATGAATGTACATGAATTAACCACCTTTCCATATTCAGTTAAAGAAAGTAAAACCGTCATTCATGTGTTGTGCAGACTATCATGCGAGTTATGTACCCTATTTAATTTTCCTTTCCCAAAAGAAAAATATAACCATAATACGAAACGTAATATAAATTTTTTATAGTAAATAAATTTTTTATATTTTAAAATGATAAACCATATCACCCCTTTTATGTGTTCCATAGAAAATTAAATCATTATTCATGCATTCATGTGGAAAACAACCTATCTCCAAAGATTGATTTCAATTTTATTTTTCATCACCGACTTACATGGATCATCATGGGAATATACTTAATGGATTAATATGATTTTTATGAAATTATTTTTGATTTTAAAATAAAAATTGGACAACAAATTAAAAATATTAGCAATGAACATCTAATAAAAATATAAGCATCCAAACGCCCATACTAAGAGAAAAAATGATTTTTTTTTCTAAAAAATAACATTATATTTGTTATATTATTCTATCAATTCATTAAAATTATCCTATAACACATTATTGAAAAATATATGTGTTTTTTATGATTATATTATAATGATATTATCGGAAAATCACTTCATAATCAATATTTAATTGTGCCATGTTCTACATTGGATTTTGTTAACCAAAAACTTGAATAATGTGATAAATTTGTATTAGGGACGAATTTAGTAAAAAAAATTCGGTTAATATATTATATATATTGTGAAATAATCTATTTCCTTTTATTTATGATCATTAATATAAAATTTTGAATCATTTTTTATGAAAACACCAATCGATTAGTAAGACTCATTGAAAGATGATGATTGTAAAATTCAATTTTTAAGATTCTACAAAAAATACAAACAAAATGAAATTTTAAATTTCAAATAAATTTTTAGAAATTGATTTTATTGACTTTTATGATATATTAATGATTAAATTTTAGAAAAAATGAATTAGAACACTTTTTTTATGAAACTAGAACAAAATGATCAATATTACTCACACCCAATATTGAAAAAGGATAATTAATAACTAAGAAGAATATTGGGAATAATTTTGATTTATGACTGTAACAGTTTATATTCATAAATAAGGCTACAAAATTAGAGATTAGTTTTTAAATTTTAGTTATAATGTAGGTTAGAGTGTGAAATATTTTCATGAGGCTTAATCTATAACTATATCATTCTTTTCTAGAACACATCCCACTCCCTTATTAGATCCATCACTATATATTTCAAACCCGTATCCACTATAGGGTAATATATTCATTGTTAAAATGAATAACCATACATCTAGATGATAGAAATAATCCACACATTTAGCTATCCAAATTAACATATAACCCTTCCGAGTTAACATGGTGAGTGGATTGACAGTCCGGAGAAATTCTCCACAATGTGTCAATAATATCTAACCTAACCAAGAAATCCATGGATCTTAGTAAACATGGTTTTTTTGGTCCATTTCTCTGTAACATTATTTTTTAATTAAACTATATGAATAATATCACATGTAATTATATAGCTAAAAAATGAAACTTTCTGAAGGACAGATTCACTCTTGGTAATTTTTTCTTTCAACTATTCATTCATCAAGGCTTCTGTACATTTCTCAAGTGATCTTCATAATATTATTTTCACATTCAATATATAATAATATCATCTATATTCAATTCAAAAAAATAATCAATGTAATTGAAAAATACATTATTTTCTAAATCTATGAATATTACATGATAATTTTTATGAACAAATAGAGTTACTACAAATTCATCATGCTCATACCATATATAGAATTCAATATTGGGTATCTACACCTTTATGACCCTAAATTGATGATATCTAGAGTGAAGGTTAATCATGGAAATGTATTGAGCTCCATGCATTTGATAAAAAAAGTCTTCAATATATAGTAAATGTTACTTATTCATGATTGTGATATTGTTCAATTCTGAATAATAAATACAGAGTTTAATTGATTTATATTTATTCATTAAAATATGTATTGGGGCATCAAAAGGTGGCACACATGAGTAAATTAATCCCTAGTGAATATTCTCATAGATTTAATTCTTAAACTACTATAACATAGTAGAGGATATTCTATATGGTGTCGATAAAATAGGTGTGACATAAGGTGTGAGTTCTATTGGAAACTCAACTTAACGATTCAGTGGAATACTAAGAATCTATTATTAATGGTCATAAAAAAACTCCAACACAATAGGAATATCATTGATGTTCAGTTTCACCCAACCCATTTGAGAAAAACACACCTTTTGAATAGAAATCAAGAACCATACAATGAAAGTAATTTCTATTAGAGGATCAAATTTATCATCTTATTGATAGATGATCATAGTTTGGTTCAGAATATCAAACATGAAATCCATTCCTCTGTAATTGATATTGGATTTAAATAAATAAATCAAATATATTCTAAAAATAAAATCGAATTTATAAATAGGGATAATAAAAAATATTTTCAATAAGAAAATTCCCAAAAAAATCCGATAAGAATCATAGAAATGATATATTATGATCGTATAATTAGAGGTTTTCATGCAAAATTAAACATATAATCATTAGGGGGTAATTTAATACCCTTAATAATTATAGATAAAATACATAGAATATATAGAATCCAATAATACGTTATGAATTTTGGAGTGGATGATAATTGTAAATTTCACCAAACAATTCTTAAAACCCACATTAACAGTAATAATCCCATGAGATGTCAAACTTTCATTGATATTAAGAGTTTTCTGATATTGATCTTCCTCAAAAACATTTTTATTCACAAACTAGATAGTCTAGTTCCCATAATACCTCTATTTAAAGCATTAGGTCCTGAATGGGGCATTGTTTTCATTTTCATTTCCTCTATTGCATTAACTAGAAAATTCATCAATTATCCACATTCACGTGCATTATGATCCACATTTCCATATTTATAGAGACTCCCAATACAATTAAAGAAATAAAATTGATATTTGTTGAAACATTTATAGTTTGTAGATAAACATTATTTCTTCCACCATGTGAATTATTTACATTTTCATGAAAATATATCTTCATTTTCTTATCAAGACCATAGTAATTATAGAAATATCCAACTTCCATTTAATCCATGATTTCACATCGAATGATTTATTCATTGATATGAAATTTTCATATAGATAAGACATTTATGAGACATGGTTTTTATCCACCAATTTTTCCATCTATTTTTATTTTGGGGTTAATAATTAAAATAGATTGATAGTTTACATGTCTTGTAGAATTTCCATCATATATGTTAATGGATTCTCATTCTTTTAATTAAAATCAAATAACTCCATTTCCATTATTATTAATTGAATACTAGTGAATTAGAAAGTAAAAATATCCTAAACACATACCATTCCATGGAGTCAACTTCATCCTCCTGTATTATATTCATAATAATGTTTCATTATTGATCTTGTTCGCCTTCCAAAATAGAAATGATGAGAAATCGGTTTTCACCTTCCATGATATGTAAAATAGATAATACTTTCTCAATGTTTTTGATCCATCACATAACTACTAGTAGATATGGATATCCACAAAAAGAAGGTGGTTGTTTCCTTATAAAATTATCACAAACAAATTGTTCCCTCATTTGATCATTTGGACAATTATATTGATTCATTTACTTATAATGTTTTGTGAGCATAGTAATAAGATTATGTATTCCATATCTCACATTATTTGGTTGTTTTGTTAGAATATTATTTCATTTTCCATCATATTCATTAATGTAATGATGTATTATGATTCATCCCCATGAGTAAAATCAAAAATAAATATTTGACAAAGAGTAATCATATTGGGAAACCACATGATCATGAATAATTATTAGGATACAAAAATAATGACACCTTCTATAATTCCTATGTTAGATTAAATTTAACATACGCTAACCATGGTCATTATTTATTCAAATACTTCATAATGTTTCATATGAAATATTTTAATTAACTCAATCATATCCAATAGGAGTGACATACTTGGTGAAGAGTACGAGAACAATAACTATGAACTAAAATTATGGCCACGATATTCTCGACTTACTTTTTTAGGATTATAACCACTATATACATCTGTTCCAAAACCATGTCCACATTTACTATCCATGAACGGATTTATTTTCATGAAAATAACTTAATCACTTCATTTCCAAAAATATAGGATGTTTTAATATACATAGATATATCCATAGGGTTTCGACTACTGTTTTCTATACCAAAAATCAAAATAAAGACTAAAAATATATTCTTATACCAACTATAGAAAGTATATATTTTCATAAATAGATATTACATCATTCTAGATGAATATTAAATACATTTCAAAAATACACACATAAGTACTATAAAGTTGTAAAGACTTTGGAGACTATAAAAAATCCTCCAATTTCATGAAAGATCATCATCATATCCCATAATTATCATTCTACATGGTAATATTCATAGTGATACCCAACATAAATTATTATTCATAATTGGAGAAATGAAACATATGAAAGGATGAGCTCAAGTGATTAGTAAGGATAAATATTAGAGATATCAACCAATGATCACTTGAATGAATAAAATATAAATAATCGTATGGCATCATGAAAATAAATTAAAATGATCGCAACCAATCTATTTTGAATCATAGTATTGAGTCATGGAAGAAAACATTATCATTTATTAATTCATGAATCAGATGAGTGAAAATCATTATATATCAATCACGAACTATAAATTCATTTCATAAAAGTGTAGAACTATCAAAAGTATCGAACCATTTAATATGTGAAGTTTAACTACCCATTCCATCTTTTTATGATTTATTAGAAATCAAAAACTTTTTGCTATAGTAGAACAAGTGCATCAACTTGTTTCCCCCAACAGATCAATCACGTCGACTTGTTTACCATAGTGGATTAACCACATTATCTTATTTCCCAAAATTATATCATAATATTTAAAACCATAAAAAATAAATTTTAGGGGTATATAATGACTATCCCACCCACCACAGAATGAAAATCATATATATGAGTCCTTAAAGATAATAAAACATTCATATTATCATCATACCCTATACCTTGAAAAGAATAAATTTTCATAAATTTTCATCATTTCATTATGGAAAAACTTTTGGAAAATAAATTGGTTTCATAATAATCTCATCATCATAATCATTCTAACATCTATAACTAAGATCCAATAAAAGGAACCCCAATACGGTGGGTCACATGCCCTCAAGTGCATCTCTCAGAACACCAGAGGCTCTTGACCAGTAGTTAGGTTCCATGGTGGTACACCAGGGGGACAATAACCTCATGATCATAGTAATTTAGTGGTATATCAAATGATAAATTGGAGTATTAATAATATAAATCTATGAATAAAGATAAACATCTATAAGACTATAATAATAATAAAACCAAAATAAGTGTCATATACAATATGATGATCAATTCATGTCACTATACCAAAAATATGGAAATACATAAAAAACATGAATTCAATTTAACACATGTATATATTTTATAAAAATTCCAAAAAGGAACTATCTCCATCTAGAATCATTGGAATTTATCTATCCTATTCTCCCTTACTCCTAAGAAACAATCAATTGATGAATTATAATGTGTGAAATTTCCGTAGTCCCTACTACATCTATGAAGTCTTTATGAGAATCCCATTATGGCCTGAATAGGGTATAAGATAACACTCAGTAGCCCACCACCAATGGTGTATATAACTAGACCAATATATATATATAATCAATGACATAGTTTTCATTTTATCATATTTATAATAGTAATAAAAATAACAAGTCAAAGGGTGATGAGATCCTATCCATCCAAACATGGATCCCTATGAAAAATAATCAAATACCCTTAATCATGGGATAACTATAATGAATAAATAAATAGGTGTGATAATATCTAGTATAATAACTGATATTAGATACTCGTACTAGCAATATATATAAAACAGATTAAACATCCACAACGACAATTCCATGTAATCATGTTTCATTCCAGAAAGTACCAGATCCAAGGTATAGATGACCTAGGACTCCTCATCACGTCTATTGAGCCTCTTGATGGAAACATGGTAAAGACATATTTTTAATACAAGGAGATCATCAAATGAATTCAATGTAAGATAGATCCAAGTAGTTTCAATGTCCATATAATCCAATGGAATCATGATCTAAGGAGTAGTAATATCTGTGTCATCGACTACCACAATCAATATGGATCAATGGAGTAGAAATGTCCATGGTATACTATGGAATCAGGACCTAATGATAGAAATTTACCAGGAATCCAGTACCAGAGTATAGATCCATAGAGTATACATTTCAATAGAATGGAATGCGTTGGTCGGAGTGGATACTCAAAAGGTGGGGGGGTGAATTGAGTTCAAATTAAAATGTCTATTAAAAATATTTCTCTTAACATCCTCATATTCAAAAACAAGTTAAACTGTAGTGATTTTATACAGATTGTAAATGTTCAATTAGTTTCTCAAAGATTGATTAGGTCTTAGTTAGTTTAACCAAAAGATTAAATTAACTATTGAAACTAACTTACTGGTTCACAATAAATATAAATAGTTTCTAATTTAACTACCAAAGTAACCTTAAAACAATTTGTATTTCAAAGTAATTAGTAGTGGAATATAAAATATGTATAATACATTAGACTTAAAATAATATGCTCAGTAGATATAACCAAATGTTTCAGTCTCAAGATGAGACTTAGTCCTCCCAAACAATTTATAAAAATATGATCCACACCCTGGATCGGGGTAAACAACAGTGAAAACGTTGTCCAGGTACAAAGACCTCTACCACAGTTATACATGGGAAAACAAATCATAGCTCACAGTTTGTCCAGGTCTTACTTGATCTCTTCCACTATCCAAAGTGGGGTTCAAAGAAGTTATAGAGTTTTAATGAGGTTTTAGAAATTCTCCAGCTTAGCATAGGAGACAGTGTGTGTAATAAATATACAGATTATACACACTTCTCGAAATGTTAATAAAAGAATCACTAAAATAATAGATAAGTGTTTTGAATTCTCTAGTGATGTGCAATGCAGCTATGGACTCTTTTGATTTATCATAAATGATTCTGATTCCTTCTCTGGTTTTTGTCTGAAAAACAGAGTGTTGTTTTCTTCCTTGGTTTCCAGGTTCATCTTTTATCATCTTGTGTGTATGAAGAGTTCGTTGTAGTTCTTCACTCAAGATGCTGCTTGTGTTATCCTCTATATTGAATGGCTTGTTGTATGTCTAGTGATCTTCCAGTATGAATGTGAATATTTTTGTGTAAATGCACCACGTTTTAATGTTGTTCAACCCTTTCCTTTTTCACCCTTAACATTCCTTCTTGATCTTCTACTATTTGGTCTTTGTCCTACCTTATATAGATTTCAGTTTCGGTAAAAATAATGATTACCTTTTTCATGGGTACTAGGTAAGGTTCCCTGACATGCCAACAACTATAATTAAATAACATTAATTGAATTAAAATCATCAAACATAACTGCTGCATAAATAAATAAATAATAATGAGAGAAGTAGAGTTTGACAGGTCAACCATTCATTAGTAGCCTTCTGTAGGTAGCAGTTGACTTTATGTAGCAGTGACCTTCTATAGGTAGATCTTTGATCATGTATCGGTATCTCCTTGTATCGGTAGCTCTTCCTCGGTGCATCAACAGCTCTATATATCAGTGACCTTTTCTATCGGTAGCTCTTGGTCTATAGGTAGCTCTCTTTGTATCGGTAGACATACTCTATGGGTACCTTTGGGGTAACAGTAGCTTGTATCGGTAGCTTGAAGTATCGGTGATTGTCTGTATCGATAGATTTATGTATCGGTTTCTTGAAGTATCAGTGACTGTCTGTATCAGTAGCTTGAAGTATCAGTGACTGTCTGTATCTGTAGATTTATGTATTAGTAGCTAGTGCATACTGGTAGCTCCGTTCTGTACCAGTGAAGTGTATATCAGTAAACTTATGCATACCGGTAGGCTTGATCTATTGGTATCTCAGTTTCTGTCGGTAGCTCTGTATATCAGTGAGTTTAGATTATCGGTGACTCTGTCTATTGGTAGACAAAGTACCAGTAGATCTGTATCAATATCTATAAGCATATCAGTGTCTTATACCTATCTGTTCTATTTAGAACACATCAGATTGAGTTATAATTACTTCATGACTCATATAAATATAGATAAACATTGAGTAACATATTTCAAATATTATTTTACTATTATTGGAAAATATAATGTCACATATTGAACGAGATATAGTATAGATAAATATTAATTGGGATTATCAAAGTATGAGAAAGCATAATTTGGATTATCAAAACAGTTGAGGACAACAATCTCACCCTTTTTTATAATCACAACTTATGATATTATAGTCTCAAAATAATGAGTAATTGGATCAGAGGATATATCATTAAATCCAATTGTAGTAGAGAAAACGAAACACCAGAGGTAAAAATAAAATATCTGAAATGTGAAATGTATTAGAGGTAGAATTATATACAATGGTATCGAAGGTACAAATAATATCAAATAGTTCTCCCCCTTACATAATATTTATCCCCCTTTGTGATAATCAGAAAGTGGGAAACAACAGAGAGAACGAAAAAAATGGAAAAGAGAGAGCTATTTGTATTTCAGGTTGCAAAAAAAATATACAGGGAAAAAAAATACAAGGGATTCTTATCTAATATCATAGCCAACTATTAAATCCATGCCCGCAATGTGAGATTTTTCCTTGGGATCAGAAGAGGATTCATGCTCTGTGGATGCAGGTGTAGTCTTAGGAACATCAGAAATGATCACAGGAGGCCGAGGAACTAAAATTGTTCCTGGAGTGTAATGAGTAGTTCGTTGAGTGATCATATGGGTAAGGCTTCAGATGGATTGGGCTGGAGTCATCTGAACAGGAGAAGCAGTAGAGGTAGTGGCAAGTAAGGCTGTAGGTACAATCACTGGACTAGCATCGACATGCAAGAACTGGAACAAGAGATTTATGAAATCCATAATTATGTATCCTCCTCGCTTCCTAGAAGATATGAAATCATCCTTGTTTTCCATGAATTTCTCCAAGGATGGAATCAATTACCTTAGTTTTCTGACTTGCTCTCTGAAGGCTTGATTGACAGGAGGTTACTTCAGGTTTTCTAACAGAAGTTTGAAGTGATTTTTGAGTTGATGTTTGGTATAAATCCACTGAAAATAATAGTCTACCTTTTCATTCACTTATTTCTGAGAGGCTGAAGCTTCTCTCATATAGTATTTAACAATCTTCATTATCTCCCTAGTGGTATCTCTAGTAGATATCACCACTTTGATCAGGTCTGATGAGTCCACAGAGCCACTGGATGAGGCTAAACCAAGCACCTCCATCATCACAGCTTGAATCAGGTGTAGTTCAAGTGAGGGTCTGGAGGCAAGAACACCAACAGAGAAGGTTACTTTTTCCTTTATGTTTTT
The DNA here is from genome assembly GCA_963277665.1 of Viscum album. Lineage (NCBI taxonomy): Eukaryota > Viridiplantae > Streptophyta > Magnoliopsida > Santalales > Viscaceae > Viscum > Viscum album. The sequence continues at coordinate 231,731,358 of OY728143.1, forward strand.
GGTCAACCCACTGATAAGATTATTGAATTTCAAATCACGAGTGATGTCATGATCTTTTATGGAGGTTTTGAATCCTTCAAACACTGATACCATCGGGCTCACAACACCTTTTACATTAGCTAAATCTTTATCTTATTGAGATTTAAAACTCATATAATATTATAAAGGATAATATATTTCTTTAGAGATTCAACATCCTCTTCCAGTCTACACAACTGATTCTGGCAAGCTATAATTTCATCGACTATTTCTTCCACAAAGGTAGAGACATTACAGTCGAATGAGAGTTCGAAAGACTTTTCCAAATTCCTCATCTCTTCAACAATGCAGTGCCTTAATTCAGAAATAGAGGCACTAAAAGACTCTTTCAAATCACTCTTTAAGGATTCAAGATCGTCCCTACTGATCATATCAGTAGGATCAATCCCAAAATGTGCTCTCTCAGATACTATACTGGTCACTGATTCATTCATAATTAACTGAATTAATGACACCAGTGAGGCTTCCATTTTATTTACTTATTGCACAAAACTTATTTTGAGATCAGACATTAGTTTATCCAGATCATGTATTCTAACCACATCATCAGGTGAAAACTCAGTTTGAAGATTATAATTGATTTTTGGTCTTTTGAGGGATGCATCATTATCAGAATCAGGATAGTCCAATCCAAAAAATATAAAACTTGGTTCCTCTACCCAATCCTCAATTTCAACATCCACTGAAACAATTCCATATTTGGTTTGATGCCCCCCCTCAATGGGTTCATTTTCTTCGACAACAATAGGATTCTCAGCAGGTCTGTCTTTCTTAGAATAATTTTCTACAATCAACTCCATCTCTACAACAGAAAGAGGCTCCTCTAGATTAGGCACATGCCCTTCAATCTCTCCTAATACATCCTCAATAGTCACAACTGAGCTTCCAATCAATGGACTCAGACTTATGCAAATAGAATCAGATTCTTGAGATTCATTCTCTCTTTCTGGTTCTTACTCAAGGGCTGGCTGGTCTTCCTCATCAGCAGGTGTCTCTTCTTATACTAAAGTCTCCTTTCTAGATGATACAATTTCAGCAACATGACTTGGGGGAAAATCCAGATCTCTCCCATTATCCATAGAGGTCTCATCTTCATCAGTCTCATCACTGTACTCAGGTTCTCCTTCATTAGGTCCTAGACCTCGATACCTCACATCCTTAGGCCTTAAAGGATGATCCATAGGATTGAATTTATCATAAAACATTTTATCATAATTAACCCACTCTATTCTCCATGGGTTCTAGTTTATCTTTATATATTTTCAAAATGTTCTTGTGATACAGAAGTTGTTCCATACTACCACAGTCTCATCATGAGGCTCAGCTACCCCTTTCACATTGATAATCACTGAGATCATCTTGGAAAAGAATAATAAATTATTCTTTGATTTTTTCTTGGTCATGTCCTCCATTTGAAACATTAGAAATCTGCACATATTCAAATTCACACAATGTCTCAAGAGTTATAGGAGATAGATATCTAGATATCTTAAATTTGCAATGTTCCCTCTCATTGGTATTAAGACATGATGAAAAACTTAAACATCAATATGTTCCCTCTATCCAGTTCAGAGGCCACCTCTTGACTTTGATTTCCATTACCAGTGAGCTCCTCCAAGGTTGTCTCATAATAGAATATATCACTTGTAGGTGGAATTGCTTTCGAGACATAGCCAGAAACACCTTCATCTGGAACCTTCAGGCATTCATCCCACTCAATGGATGAAAAAGATATATCCTTTCCATTAACAAGAGATGTCACATTGTTGTCATCTTCTGACATCTCAAAACTCACAAACTCATAAGATTGTTTCACAAGCTTTAGATAGAAGATACCATTGTTGTTTGAAAAGAAATCTACCCACTTCTGATCTTCCAGCACCTCGAGAACTAATGATTTTCTAGCCAACAATCATTCCATGCATAGCTCTTTTTCGATCACAATAACTCTATTTTGTAAATTAGGGTTCAACGGTCGCCTCCCCAACCTTGTTTTACCAACAATGCCACTTTATTATGGCTTAGAATTATGATTCTTCGCATTTGGCTCATCAGTGTCATCTCTGATGGTAGGGAGTTTTGTTTTTTCCATCTATGGTTTGAGGAACATAGGGTTTCAAGATGTTCATGAGAAAAGGCTTGAGGGAAATGGGTTTTAGGCTCAGTAGATTGCGAAGTTACTAGGACTTTGTTTTATCATTTAGGAATCATAAAATAAATAATTAAAATAAAAGTATAGCATATAAGATACAAATTCTGGCGGCAGACAGAATATTAAACAACACATACTCATCGGTAGGGTTTATCAGTGAGAATTCCTATCAGAGAGGTCCATCAGTGAGGTATTTACATCTGTGAGTTTTTTTACATTGGTAAGGTTTTCACATCGGTGAGGTTTTTACATCGGTGAGGTTTTTACATTGGTGAGGTATTTACATCGGTGAGGTTTTTACATTGGTGATGTTTTTACATCGGTGAGGTTTTTACATATTAAGGACGATCATTCCAAACTCATGTCTAATGTAACTTAACCTATCCAAACAAAAAGGTTTGGTGAAGATGTCAGCAAATTGATGTTTAGTACCAATAAATTCAAGAGTAATATCACTTTTTTGGTAATGATCTCTCAAAAAGTGATGCCTTACATCAATGTCTTTTGTCATAGAGTGAGATACCGGGTTATTTGAAATATTTATTTCCCTAGTTTTGTCACAGTTAATTGAAACATGCTTAAAATCATATCCATAGTCCAAAAGAGTGTGTTTCATCCACAGAATTTGTGCATAGAAACTACCAACAACTATATACTCTGCATCGACAGTGGACAAAGCTAAAGAATTCTGCCTTTTACTACACCAAGATACTAAGATTTTTTCCAAGAAATGACATGTTCCTGATGTGCTTTTTCTATCCAACTTTCAACCAGCAAAGTCAGAAACATAATAACTCATTAATTAAAATGATTGTCCTTTTGGGTAATACAAACCTAAATTTACAGTGTGTTTAAGATATTTAAAAATTCTTTTAAATTCTTTTAAGTGAGATTATGTTAGATTAGCTTGAAATCATGCACACATACACACAATAAACATAATATATGGTCAACCTGCTGTAAGGTACAGTAAACATCCAATCATACCTCTATAATTGGTTTAATCAACTATTTTTCTAGTTTCATCTGCATCCAATTTATAGAAAATACTCATAGGTGTATCATTTTCCTTAATATTTTATCCAAACGAAAACATTTTCAAAGATTTTTTGTATATTTATTTTAATTCAAAATAATACCATTTTCATCTTGAAAAACATGAAATCCAAGAAAATATTTGAGTTCTCCCATTAAACTCATTTCAAATTCATTTCGGATACTTTTTAAAAATTTAGTACATAAAAAATGTTTAGTAGATCCAAAAAAATTTCATCAACAAGATTTGTACTATCAAAACATCTTTAGAAATTCTTTTAATAAAAAGAGTTGGATCAGCAATCTCCTTAGTAAAACATTTTTAAATAATAAAATTGATAATTCTATAATACCAAGATCTTGGAGCTTGTTTTAAAACATATAAAGCCTTAGATAGTATGAAAAAACGATTTGGAAAATGAGGATGAGTAAACCCAGGTTGTTGTTCAACAAAAACATCTTCAATTATAAAAACATTTAAAAAGAACTTTTGACATCAATTTGATAAAACATGAAATTCAGATGAGAATCGTAGTCAAGTATGATCCTAATGGATTCTAATCTAGTTACAAGTGAAAATGTTTCCTCATAGTATATACCTTCCTATGGACTATATCCTTGTGCAACTAGAATTTCTTTGTTAGTAGCTATATTTCTGGACTCATCAACTTTGTTTCTAAAAACCCATTTAGTGCCTATTATTAAAGTGTCCTAGGGTCTGTCAACTAATTCCCAGACATTGTTTCTTTCAAATTTATTTAACTCTTCTTACATAGCCATTACCCAAAATTCATCATTGATTTCATCATTGACATTTTTAGGTTCTAGCTGTAAATGAAAGGCTTGATGTTTAACCTGATTTCTTAGAGAAGCTCTAGTTTGTGTCCCTTTATCATGATTTCGAACAACATCATCCAAATAATGATTCTTTAGAATCCCAATTTATCTAGTAAAGGTAGGGATAGAAATTTTCGGTTCATCAATAGGTTCGGGTTCAACAGAAGGAAATTCTAGAATATGTCCAGAACTGAATGTTTTTACAGCAGGTTCATTAGTTTTATCATTAAGGTCCATAACAGTAAAATATTCTTCAAGATTTTCAAGAGAAGGATTAGGTTTATGTGGATCAGTTTCATCAAACATGACGTGAACAGATTCTTCCACACATTTGGATCTTTTATTAAAGACTAAATAGGCTTTTCTAGTTATAGAATAACCAAGAAAAATTCATTCATCACTTTTAGAAGCAAACATGTCAAGATTATCCTTGGTATTGAGAATAAATACTATACATCCAAAAACTATGAAATAATTAACCTTAGGTTTTAAATTATTCCATAATTCATATAGGGTATTCTTAATAACTAGTCTAATCAAGACTCTATTTAAAATATAGCAAGATGTATTTACAGCTTCTGCCCAAAAATAAGTAGGCAGGTCATTCACATTAATCATGTTTCTTGAAATTTCTTGAAGGGTTATATTTCTTCTTTCTACTACACCATTCAGTTGAGGTGTCCTAGGGGAAGTGAAATTGTGACTATAGCCATTGTCTGAGCAATAAGATTCAAACTCATGATTTTCAAAATCACGGCCATGTTCACCTCTTAGGGTTTTAATCTTAAGTCCACTAAGGTTTTATATAGACTTGGAGTATTTAAAAAAGTAAGAACATGCTTAACTTTTTTGAGCTAAGAAGTATACCCAAGTATATCTAGAAAAGTCATCCACTAAGACATAGACATAGTGATTCCAATTTAAAATAGAAACTCTAGAATGTCCCTTTGATTTAAAAGAATCTTTATGTTGCTTTCCCTTTTGACATGGATTACAAACTTTGTCTGATGGGAATTCATGCTTAGGTAGGTCTTTAACTAAGTTATTCCTATTCAGTTTTCTAAGTTTATATAGTTGAAATGTTCTAATCTTCAGTGCCAATGCCATGATTATATATGAAAAGCATTTAAACAGGTAATATTTTGTTTAGCTAAAGAATTTAAATCAACTTCATATATATTTTCATTTCTTAATACAGAAAATACCAAAACATTTTTAGGGTTAAAAACATTAAAAGAATAATTTTCAAACATAACATTGTAACCATCAACACATAACTGAGAAATACTTAATAGATTATATTTAAGTACATCAACAAATAAAACATTAGAAATTAAAACTGAATTAGTGTTACCGATCTGGTCTAGGCCGATGATTTTTCCATTAGAATTATCACCGAAGGTGACATAGCCTCCAACAACCTTTATTAAGATTTTAAAGAATTATAATCTCCAGAAAAGTGCCTTGAGCAACCAATATCCATGTACCATATCTTCTTTTGAGAACTCTTCAAGTAGGTCTCCTATAAAACAGGTTTAAACAGGAAATGATTTTGAAACCCAGATTTTCTTGGGTCCAGACAGGTAAGCAATCAAAGCATTAGGTACCCAAATTTGTCTTATGGGTCTCAAATAATTTACATAATCAATATATTTTTAAAGATAATCTTTATTTGATCTATAATAATGTGAATAATTAGTTGAGGCATATGAATTTCCAGAACATGAACTAGAAAAATTTTGTTAAGATTTAAGAATAAATCTATTTTTGGTAAACTGTCTCTGTCCATACTGATAGCCTATTCTAGTGGTATATATTGGTGCCACTTTTTTACCTAGAATTTGTGTATGTATGTATTTTCGATATGTGATTTTTTCCATGTACTTCCATAATTTCTCATTTGACAATTTCAGTTCAGTATTTTCCTCCAATAGTTGAGCATTGTTTTCCTTTTCTATCCCAAAAGCAGATTTAACATTGGCAGTGAAAGCATGTGGTTTCTTTAAGGTTTTATAATTGTCCTTAAATTCATTACATGTCTCTTCTAGCATATTAAAATATTCAAATAATTCATCACTAGACATATTTTCAGATTTGTAACCAAGATCAGAATCAACTCCTGAATAGTATGAATTTAAATCAGGAGTGTCCAGTGTTACCTCAAATGTGTTTGTCATAAAACACATGTTATCCTTGTGAGAGTATTTATCCTTATCAAAATTAGAATCAATTGAAGTGTCTTCTTAAGCACTCCAAGTTTCATTAATTGATTTCTTATACTTTTTTCATTATAGTCATGTTTCTTCTTGAACTTCAATTTTGGGCAGTCTGCTTTAATGTGACCTTTTCTTTTACATTCATAGAAAAAACCTGATCACTCTTATCATATTTTGTCCAATATTTATTCCAGTGTCCTCTTTGTCATATTTACTTTTTTAGTTTTATTTTGTGATGAATTTCTTCTTCCTATATAATTTCTTAAATCTTCTAACTATTTGAGCCATCTCAGCATCACTGTCAGAATCATAACTTTCTCTTGTTGAACATTCAGTAAGTGTGTGAATTTTCTCCTTGTACTTTCTCCTTGTGGAAGTAGACATAAAATCCACTGACATTATTTTTGGTTCATCATCTTCTTCTTTATTCACCTTGAGTTTTCCCTCATATATCATAAGCTTACCTATTAATTCTTTAATAGACATTGTGCTGATGTCACAATATTCTCTAATGGAAACAAATGTGCCTCTCCATCTTTCTGGAATACATCTTAATATTCTCATGATTTTTTCTATTGCAGGAACAACATGACCAAAAGTGATCATGGTGTTGACAATCTCATTGAACCAGAGATACATGTCAGAAATGGGTTCATCAGGCTTCATTTTAATATTATCATATTTAATAGTATAGGTATTTAGCCTCATTTCTTTGACATTGGTTATTCCCTCATGGGAAATAGCCAAAGTGTCCCATATTTCATAAGTAGTTTTCCAAGAAGAAATATGATTGAATTATTCATCTCCTAAAGCACAGTTCATGGCATTCATAGCTTTAGAGTTATTATTGTAAGCTGTTTTAGTAGGTTCATCCCAAGTAATTCTTTCAGTTTATAGAATCTTATATTGAGTCTCTATATCAGTCCAGATTTCAAATCCCATACTTTCCAATCGAATTTTCATTTTAAGCTTCCATTGGGAATAGTTTGTACCATTAAAGAATGGTGGCGGTTGGTAGCAGCAGCTTATAGTATATTTTCCATAACAATATTTTAGAGAATACATTTTAAGAGATAAAATTTAGAACTAACTAAAATTTATCATCTTTAAAGATGAAACTAAAATCATAGTTGAAAAACAGAGTATTTTAAAATCTTGTATAATAACCTTATCTGATACCAAATGATGGTTGGAGTGGATACTCAAGGGGGGAGGTGAATTGAGTTCCAATTAAAATTTCTGTTAAAAATAGTTCTCTTAAAATCCCCCTATTTAAAAACAAGTTAAACTATAGTGAATTTATACAGATGGTAGATATTCAATTACTTTCTCTAATATTGAATTGGTATAAGTTAGTTTAATCAGAAGATTAAATTTAATTTTGGAACTAACTTACTGGTTCAAAATAAGTATAAACACTTTCTAATTTAACTATCAAAGTAACCTTAAAACAATTTGTATTTCAATGTAATTAGCAGCGGAATATGAAATATGTAGAATACTTCAGACATAAAATAATATGATCAGTTGATGTAACCAAGAGGTTCAGTCTCAAGGCAAGACATAGTCCTCTCAAAAAATTTATATAAATATGATCCACACCCTGGATCGGAGTAAACAACAGTGAAAACACTGTCCAAGTAGAAAGACCTCTACCATAGTTATACGTGAGAAAACAAACCACAGCTTACAGGTTGTCCATGTCTTACTTGACCTCTACCACTATCCACAGTGGGGATCAATGAAGTTATAGAGTTTGAATTAGGGTTTAAAAACCCTACAACTTAGCATAGGAGACAGTGTGTGTAATAAATATAAATAGTATACACACTGCTTGAAACGTAAAAAAAGAATCACTAAAATATTAGATAATAGTTTTGAATACTCTGGTGATGTTGAGTGCATATCTGGACTCTTTTGATTTATCAGAAATGCTTCTGAGTCCGTCTATGGTTTTTGTCTGAAAAATTGAGCGTCGTTTTCTTCCTTGGTTTTCATGTTCATCTTTTATCAGCATGAGTGCATGAAGAGTTCGTTGTAGTTATTCACTCACTGTGGAGCTTGTGTTCTCCACTAGATTGAATGTATTGGTGTATGTCCAGTGATCTTCCTTTATGAATGTGGAATTTTTTTTGTAAATGCACCTCGTTTCAATGTTGTTCAGCCCTTTCCTTTTTCACCCTGCACGCGCCTTCTTGATCTTCTACTGTTCGGTCATTGTCCATCCTTTTATAGCTTTTAGATCTGGTAAAAAGAATGATTACCTTTTTCATGGGTACTAGCTATAGTTACCTGACATGCCAACAACTATCATTAAATAACAATAATTTCATTTAAATCACCAAATCTAACTGTTTCTTTAATAAATAAATAATAACCCGAGAAGTAGAGTTTGAAAGGTCATCCTTTCATTAATATCCTTCTGTAGGTAGCAGTTGACTTTATGTAGTAGTAAGCTTCTATTGGTAGCTCTTTGATCATGTATCGGTAGCTCCATGTGGTTGTATCTCTTCCTTAGTGCATCAAGAGCTCTATATATCAGTGACCTTTTCAATCGGTATCACTTGGTCTATCGGTAGCTCTATTTGTATCGGTAGACTTACTCTATCGTTAACTCTGGTGTAATAGTAGCTTGCATCAGTAGCATGAAGTATCGGTGACTGTCTGTATCGGTATATTTATGTATCGGTCGCTTGAAGTATCGGTGACTATCTGTATCGGTAGCTTGAAGTATCTATGACTATTTGTATCAGTAGGTTTATGTATCTGTAGCTAGAGCATACCATTAGCTCCATTCTGTACCAGTGTAGTGTATATCAGTAAACTTATGCATACCAAAGACTTGTTCTATCAGTAGCTCAGTTTCTGTCGATAGCTCTATGTATCGGTGAGTTTAGATTATCGGCGACTCTGTCTATCGGTAGACTAAGTACCAGTAGATATGTATCAATAGCTAAAAGCATATCAGTGGCTTATACTAGTTTATTTTATGTAGAACATATCTGATTGAGATAGAATTACTTCAAGAATCATATAAACAATGATAAACACTGAGTAACATATTTCAAAGATTATTTTACTATTATTGGAAAATAGAATGTCCTGGATTTTACGAGTTAAAATATAGATAAATATTAATTGGGATTATCAAAGTATGTGAAAGCATAATTGGGATTATCAAAATAGATGAGGTCAAGAGAATGGAATCATGATTTGATGAGTAAAAATGTCAAAGGAATCCACTACCATTACCAGGTTATCTATCAATTATTTAATCATTTCAAAAAACTCTTTATAATCATTCAATATCATTTAGTTCATCCAAATATTTCAATAATTTCCATTAAAAACATTTACCATTTCAATAATCATGTAATAACAAGGAAAAAGAGGATTAAACCCTCTTCCGAAATCTCATTCAATTACCATTTAAATCAAAAAAGGCTCCAAAAATTTGTGGTGAGATCACACACCAAATGAGGTTGTATATCATGGGTCAGATACATAAATACACATAGAAAGTGGAATGATTTGAGGTCGACACCCTCTAACCATATAATTTTACTAGGGGACAACCTAAATAAGGACCAACCCAATTATTCATAAAATTCATTTAGTTTTAGGGGAAATGTTTTAATTCCCAGCATAAGGTATAATAGAAACTATGAATATAAAAGACCCAACATAAAGGTGATGTATAAACCAGATATCATATACCCTTGATAGAACACTAATCCTGTATCAGCTCCTAGCATGATCCATGTTGAAAGAAAAATGAGAAATGGGAAAACACCATAAAAATAGTAAAGAAGTTCCTACACAGAAATAACTCTGTTGTGGAGAAAATAAACTTCTAATGGAGAAATATTAATGATTAACTCATCAAATAGGATCTAATGTGGAAAAAAACTACGGAAATAGAGTTCAAATAGTGAAAGGGAACCCAACAATAGGTTTATATATGAAGGGGAGCTCTTTCACCTTTGAGAAAAGAGGGGGTGAGACTTTCTATATAAATAAGAGGACCTAGCTCTTATTTTAATGAAATGACACTGGTAATTTAAATGGAATGTAAATGTGTGACATATTTTATAAATATCAGGATTTCCCTTCTTGGGAAAGCTCATCACACCCCATGAATTGGCCTTCCCAAACCAATACATGTCGTGTAATGAGTTAACATTATGTATTCCAATTAAATTTCATGTACTACCCCTGAAACCTATCTTCATCCACCTATTTTCTTATATTTTTTAAATACAATGACCCCACATTTTATCACCCAGATAATTGAAAAAAATACTATGTATTATAGCTTACATTTTATAGAACACCGAGCATAAAAGTACTGCAAAATATTATTATTTTAATATGCTCATTATAAACTAGATATTAAATTAGACGGTGTGAATATGATTAATTATAAAATGAAAAAAATATTAATTTTATATTCAATACACATTTTATTTATTTTTAGGTTAAAAAAATCATTAGTAAAATCATTTTTTTCATCAAATATATTCTTTCTCTAAAAAGAGTTATTAATTTCATTCTTTGAGAAAATAAATATAACTGATTTTAGACACTTTTAGAAAATTTATTTGATAAAATTAATAGAATTGTTTTATTCATAATGTAAAAATTATCATAAGATTAATTTTTGATAATCTTTTGAAATGATAAATGTTTTAGTGAATAGTAAAAATAATGTTTTTTTGTAAAAATGTCATTTATTTTCAATAAATTAAGAAATTAAAAATTCCCATTATGTTTTGAATATAGTTTATATTATATAATATATTATTTAGTTATATTTAGTGAACTAAAATTATTTTTAATCAACATTTTTATTTATTTTATAATAATTTTATGTCTAGTATGAAAAAAATTATTTTCCTAAAATATTTACAGTGTATATAATGTTTCTCCTTTTAATGTAATAAAAATCGTCCCTAATAGAGAGTTATTTATATTACAATTATATATTATATATCATTAAATATTTATTTATTTTAATTAAATGATAATTATTATTTATAGAGTTGATATAAAATAATCTTTTTCTTGAAAAATAAACTTTATGAAAAACCTCATTTTTTTCATGTCGGTGGAATTTTTAGAAATATAATTTTCATATTATATGAATTGAATTTTGTAAAATGTATTCCATATTTTAAATCATAATTTTCAAATTAGGTTTTCAGATCATTTTAAATTTTAGGCAGTGAATATTTACTGTGGTAATTGTTTTTACCATAGTACAGGTAAAATAATGAAAATGGTTAATGTTAAAATGTAAAATATTGAAATAAATAAAACCTAGAATATTAAAGGGCGTATTTATATTTTTATTAACCATATATAGACTTTAAAACCTAAATTTTCAATATTATTTTTTATAATTAATTCCACCCAAATGTGTTTGGATATAAATATAAAATAATTATTATTTAGTCACTTAAAACCACCCCTTTTCAAGTTTTAATAACAATCCTAACCAAAACATTTCATCACTAGAACTTAAGCTCTTAAAATGTATGTAAAAATATCTCTCCACCACTCTCCACGTGTCTAATTCATTTTGGCCTTACCAAACGTCCATTTCCCAGGACTATAAGGGATCCTTCAAGGAAGAGATATTCAACATGGAACATTCTCAAACCACCTACCATATTTAGTTTTTTATTAAAAATTATAAATTCTCCTTAACTCATTCATAAATCAAGGAATAATAAATATAGAATCATTTACATATTTGAATTATATTTTTCTAATGTAATATCTTATATCCATCCCTTTTATTACATCCTCTAATTCAAAGAAACAAAACCATTGTCCAAATTATGGCGATTAACCATCTCCGTGAATAATGGATTTTAATTTGACATTTCCACCATCAAGGATGGTCATAAAAGTACTATTAAGGATAAATAATATTTTAATAGATATATAATAACCCATTAAATTTTATGTAACTAATATATATACATAATATTAAATAAAACAAAACTATTTCAAGATGGTCGAAAAAACTGAAAAAAAACCTAATCATTTATCATTAAATTTTATGAAATGAATCATCCTCATAAAATAAATAAAATTTTATATAGTACCATTTAAATTTATTTCCATTCATAAATACCAATTCACTACACTTCTATAGTTTTATTTAAATTTGAAAAGAACATCCAAAATTTTACCCAAGTGAACTGATCACGAAACCATGAAACGAACATACCTGAAACAATAAAATTAATGAAAGATTATTAATGAATGGGTGTTAAAGTGATATAAAAGGATTATATAAGGTATTCTAAATATGAATAATTTTTAAAAAAATTAATATAATTCTTACATCCATTATACTAGAGGCTAAAGTGTGCCAAAAAATGGGAAGCATGAGGTAAGAGTTTCTCATCAAACTTTTACTTCTGTGAGATATATGAATTATTAAAAAATATTTTACTTTTTTCAGGTATATACATGCCACATGATGTATAATATCATTAATATATGTATCTTCATGTTTCTAAATGTTTCATTTTATTATTATTATGTTTTGGGGCATATGATTCGACTTCTTACTAGTGGAAAAGGTTTTCCTAACTCAACTACGATTCATTAGGTTGAACTTATACTTTACTGATATTTTTAAGATATAACTATATTTTAAATGTATTTTTTTTATTTTATGTTTCACTTCCACTTTTTTATGTGGATTTATGTCATGAACCATTATAATGGGACCCGTTCCATGACTCCCCTAACCTGCCTCTAATAGGCTAGGGGATGACACTAGTGCCGAGTAGGAATGTCACTAACATCAGAGGCCATAGCCTATGTTCTTATACACAATCACACATTTAAAATCCCCTAAAATTCTAAATGTAAAAAAAGGGAAAATAATAATGAATAAATCTAAATCCCAAAACCATATAATGATAGGAAATAAAGGAAATTAAACAGGTATATATACAATCCCACCACAAAGAGACTAAAAACATGTACAACCTATGAGTAAAACCAGGGACTATTCTCAAGATAAATTAAAAACACACCATGTTCTATCTGGTCTCACTAAAAACCTCTTGATCTTGGTACCTCTAGGGCTCTATTTAATGATCAATCAACTTCACAATACATGATATATGTGGGAAAATCCCATGTATGGATGATTATAAAAATACCCAATAGGACACCATTAAATCAGAAAGAATTCAAAAAATTAATAATAGTCAGCTATAAACAGTTATATGTCTACATAACATATAACAATAATATTCAAATATACTCATCGAAGACAAATAGTATCGAAGGAAAAGTTAAAACTCTAATACCATATTAGGATTCTAGATCAAATGTTCCACATAGAACTTGTCCGAGAGAACACACTACATGAGTCTGATAGCACTGACGGTGTCCAATCGAGAGTTAGAGATTTTTGGGACTCAACACTATAATTATACACTTGAATTATTAAGTGATATGATACATTAATAAGTATCACACCCAAGGCCATAGTGTATACCAATAACACAATTTGTATTATACTGCTAAGTAGATGAACAGTGCCCACATAATGTTGGTGACTACAATACAAAGAACTCCACCTAGGGCATGAAAATGAGTACTATATCTCACTCTAGTCCTCATGAAAGGATTCCAACAACTCTATCTATGAATTCATGGTTAAGGGATAACATTACTAGGTGTAGGAGACGATTCCATACTACCACTCACAAATTGGATATGGGGAGAGTACCCTAACAAAACATATCCATGATACAAAGGGAAAGGGATCCAATCCAACATTAAGGTAGTACACATAGTGTAGTAGGGGTACATGCCACGTAACATTGAAACCAGGTCCAACAAATGTAAAATGGCTCGTGAATGTGTTTGTGTAGAAGTATATGGCATGATTTTACCAGGGTACCTCCTCCCATGTCCCATTACATGACTTTTCTCATGTAGCCTTGTCGTAGTGGTGTTCGTGTAGGAGTAAACAGAGTGCCAATAGTTGTGTACTATCAACATGTGTTCATGTACCGTATGAGATACACACTAAGCTCACAAAAGTGGGTAACACACCATGTGACATGATCAAATTAAGTGTGTTACTTATTTCTCTCTTAAAACCGTAGCCACTACTATGATGTCCCCACATTTCTTGTAATCCTAGATTTCATGCTGTGTTGATTGTAGTTTTTCTAAAAACCATTGTTATTCATTAGTCATGGTTTCATAAAACAACTACATTAAAATCCTACATCAATAACATTGGGAATCATGGATTTGTGAAATCTAAACCTTGAAATTTTCCATCACTAGATTCTGGTAATTTTATTTTCCAAGAAAATACCCATGTTATTCATCTGTGGTTTTGAACCAAAGAACACTCAAATAGGGTATCCGAAATCTTCTAATTTTATATTGCTTCCATCATCAAACCTCTATCATGTCATTCCAACCCCAAATCTCCATTGATTAATAATTTTTCTATGGAATGAGTTCAAAATGTTTAATTTTCCTATAATCATCGAACCATGGTCCAAAGGGAATCACCCATGATATATGGAGAAAATGAGGAGAAATACACAACCACAGACAGGAGGAACAAACCTCATCCAATGTTCATGTTATCATAGATATTTCACCGTTATAAATACAATGAAAGATAAATTAATCAAAAATAAATTCTCTCAATAAATCCCTGTAATAAGCTCATCCTGCATGCCACAACCCATCCTAGTGGGGCCCATGATGTGACTTCCCAAGCCTTCCTCCAATAGGGTAGGAGTGGGTGACTAGAACCGAGTAGGTATGTAACAAACATGGGAGACATTTACTTAGTACCTATACACACACAGACATCTCCA
Source organism: Viscum album (assembly GCA_963277665.1). Classification (NCBI taxonomy): domain Eukaryota; kingdom Viridiplantae; phylum Streptophyta; class Magnoliopsida; order Santalales; family Viscaceae; genus Viscum; species Viscum album. Next base: position 231,746,516 of record OY728143.1, read on the forward strand.
TGCCACAAATAGTGAAATTCAAAGCACCACTAAGAAACAAAGCATGCATACCACAATCCCAACCAACAGAGTACGACAAAAGTAAAAAAGTAAAGTAAATCGGACCAGAATACAAGACCAAAAATAGAAATTATATAAACCAAAAATTCCAATCTATAAAAAAAGGGTTAAGGGACTAATTTCTATAGCCGTAGGAACACCTTGTCCTGTCTGATATCACAAAGTACCATCTGGTCCGGCTCTAAGTTTTGGTCTTCCTAGGAATCCGTCGAAATGTCACTCTTCTACACAAGACACGACACATACAGGAAATTCCCATGCAAAGGTGAGAATAACAATACTCAGTAAGACACACTAAAACCCCAAAAAATACAAATATGAAATATATGGCTAGTTCATCACAAGTATATGTCAACAGTATATAATAAGGATATCCATATATACTAAAACCAAGCCCCACAATCTAGAGGTAAGTCCCAAATTCCACATACCACAACTAGGGATCCATCTTGATGATTCCATGAATCAATCATCCTAGAGCATGAACTCCTGAGTCCGATAACACTGATGATGTCCATCTGAGAAGTATTGTTCATTACGAACTATCATGAGAGAGATACGATGAATGATCTAAAGAGAGATATGACACATTAGATGAGGATCACAACTATGGCCATGGGGTGATTCCAATAACTCCATATGGAATAACCCACTATGTAGATGATTGATAACTTATGAATTTGGTCATTTCTAGACCAAATTTCTACCTACGAAACGACGAATGAATATAGGATCCCTCACCTATACTCATGAGGTATTCCACCAACTCTATCTATGATGTCCTGATGAAGGGATAAAACTATAGTGTATAAGAAACTATAAACACCAACCATCCAAGAAATGATCAGGGAGACGAACCCTAACAAAACATATCAAAGATATGGTGGGAACGGATTATAATCCATGCATTAATGGATACATGGTGTGTAGTAGGGTCACATGCCGTGTCCCTTGACCATGAGTACGACCTGTGAAAAATGGCCCATGTCCAAAAAACATGTCATCTAGAAAAGGGTATGCATGACATGTAGAAAGGCTTACACAATGTGTCTGTCCATCCAAGGTCTGCTCGTGTACCCCGACTATGTGATGGCACATGGTGTCAACCCATGTATACTTTCCCATGTACCAGTACTTGAGGTAGCCCATGTAACTTGTCTAGGTCTGGTCGTGTCGTGGAGTACATGCCATGTACTCCACCCTATGGTCATGCATTCCCCAATATACCAGCTGAGTCATGGGGAATAGACCCATGACATGTGATAGGTGTCACATGTCTTGGGCCACTTTAATGCTTCCCGAAACCCTAAATACCACTAAGCAGGGCCCACAATATGTGTATTCTAAAATAAACACAGTGTTCATTAAGATTTTATAGAATCCCTACTTCTGATTCCTGTCATCTTATTCATTTCTCCAGCCACCGTTCTGGAAATGCCACTTTTGAAAAATCTAGATCTGAAGTCATCTAGTAACAGAATTATTGATTTCATAAGTTTCGTGCCTCCCATACATTCAAAAATTGGATTCTGATCACTTAAAAGAAGAATTATTGAAGTATTATATATTCCAAAATACTTCAATACATTCTTCATTATCACCATCACACCTCCGCTAGGTCTTCTGGACGCCAGATCTGTAATATTGGATCATTTCACCTCGAATCTAAGGTGAAACGATCATCCATTTATAACCCCATGAAGAATGAAGATTGTGTGGGGTAAATGGGGAATAAATCACATGGAAGAATCCCAAGGAATTAAACCTCAACCATTTTTCATTCTTGTCATGACAATTCTATAAGAACGATCATCAAGCTAAAAAACATAAAAAATAATCATCCCACAATCAATCCAAAAATCAATCCATCCCGTAATAATGATCAAACCATGGGTCCACCTATTTTTGGGTTGATCTAGATCATCATTTAATATTAGAATGGGAAAAATGAATTGGAATCACAATGCACTACCTAGGATTTGGATCCTTCACTGTCAAGGATTCTTTACCGATGGAGATCTGTCATGAATGATCATGATCTACTCTCTAGTGGTCATATATCTAGAGGTTTATCCAATGATTTCTCCAGATCTTCTAGGGATTTCCCTAGGGTTATGAATTCTAACCCAAGGGCCCTTTAAAAACTACTTAATCATAAACAGAAAATGGATCACTACGTCGTAGTGTAATGCAAAAAATAAAATAATTCTAGAATTTATTTTATTCTACAAATCATCCAAAAATTGAACTTCAATGTAAACCCATGCTAACCAATGTTAGGCCTTGCCTAAGGTAAAGTCTCTTTTCTAAATGAAATGGTTCCCCTAACATTTCTATCTAAAAACTAGTTTAGAACTTATTCAATTTTTTTTGGAAAACTAATCAGGTGTTCTATTAAATATATTTAATATATTTCAATCATTTATTCTAGGATCAGTAGGACTCAAGATCATATTCCATCTTAGTACCTGGTCTTGAATTAATTCCATATAATATTTAAACATAAAACATGAGAAATCCAAGAAATTACACTCTCACCACCATAGATATTTATATCCCTGAAAAGACAAACCAAAAGGATACTTAAAAAGATGTGGCTACTACACACGAATCTGAGACTCCTGATCCCACGTCCTCTCTTGATGATTCTCATGCTTCCACTAGATATGAACTAAGGGAATTTATCACCCAAAGAGGATCCTCACCTACAAATACCTAGTCTCTATAGGGTACTCTACAATGTTCACTCTATCCTCAATGTCCATCTCACCCCAGTCGATAGCGTGTGATGGATCATGCATGTAAGTACATAGCTATAACCCATGGAAGACGTCACTCTAGGAGTCACACCACCTTTAAAACTATTCACTGTATCTGAAAAGGGCCGATGAACCTTAGAGATAACATTCCTGCCCGACCAAATCTTCATAACCCACATCGAGGTGAGACCCAAAGGAACACATGGTCTCCTTCCTCGAACTCCAAAGGCCTTTGTCTTTTATCGGTGTATGACATATTCTGATTTTGAGATGACTTCATCCCTTTTTGGATGATTAGCACCTTCTTCATAGTAGCTCACACCATCTCTGCGACCATGAGAGAAAACTCTTCTATGTTAGTCTATAAAAGAGGTGGCCAACAAGGTTTCCCCTATAGATCCTTGAATGGTTCCATGCTAATGGTGAAGTGTTATATTTTGTTATATTCAAATTCTATTTGTGGATGGTTATCCTCCCACCTATGACTGAAGCCAACATTCAAGTTCAAAACATTTCTTCTAGAACCTGAATGGTTATGTATGTCTGTCCATTCATCTGGGGATTAAAATCTATGCTCAAGCATAACATAGTCCCAAATCCCTCCTGCAATCCCTTCCACAAACGAGATGTGAAACTACCATCATGATCTGAACGATTGTCAATGGAACTCTATGAAGTCGAACTATCTCTTGCATATAGAGGTGTCCTAATCTCTCTACTAAACTCTGATCCTGCATAACTAGAAAGCGGGAGGAATTAGTGAGTCTATCAATGATCATCTAGATGTAATATTCCCCCTAGATGTATATTGTAAAGCCATCATGATGTCCATGGATATCTCAACCCACTTCCACTCTATAACCTTAAGGGGCTGAGCCAAACCTACTGTAACCTTGTGCCCATCCTTCACTTGCTGGAATGTAAGGCATTGAGAGACAATCTCTGAAAATGCCTTCTTTATTCTTAGACACCCAAATTGATGTCAAGGTTCCCAGTACATCTTTTACAGACCTCGATGTACATCTAAATATGATTCATGAATCACCCTCATAAAATCATCCCACAACACAAATAGTAAAAATGTGCGTTCTCATAAATGAACAACATGATCCTCACATTTTGAATAACCATAAATAACATGTCCTGTAGATATCAGAGGAGGTAGAGTCTTGCAGTATGTATCCTAAAGATGTGCCTCCCACACTCAATGTAAGTGTGTAGGGGGTAACAACCATAGATTGGAGGTAAGCTCCCTCATCTACATCTACAAAGGACATCTTTAATGAGGCTAACTACCATGAAGCATCGTCCAGTAATTGCGATCTTGATCTCCTGCTAAGAGAATCTGCCACCATATTATCCTTCCTAAGAGTATAGACGATCTCAAAGTCATAATCTAGGAGGAAATATATCCATCTCCTCTATATAATGTTTATATCCTACTAAGGGAAGATATATATGAGACTTTTGTGAGTAGAGTAGATAATAAACCACTATCCCATTAGGTCATGTCAACACATCTTCAACGCGAAGACTACTGCTGCCAACTCAAGATCATGTGCTGTGTAGTTTTGATCATGTGGTCTCAACTGGAATTAACCATAGACAATCACCGCCTGAATATACATCAGAACAAAACCAAGTTCTATCCCTAATGCATCACATAAGACTACGTACATGAATCCCTCCTTCAGGAATCTCAAGATCGCGGAGCTCATAAAACTCTATCCCAACTACTAGAAATACTACTAACATTTATCTGTCCTCGTGAAAGGATGCCCATTTTTATTCAAATATTTCATAGGTTCTAATATCCTAGATCTTTTTGATATTGTGTTTTAAGTGTTTTGAGAAATTGTTTTACATAAATTGTTTTATATAAATGTGGATAAACTTTCTATCCTTGTCAAATGAGTAGGGAAGTCATTGGGGAAAACCTAATGAGTGTTATACTCACCCATTCTTTGGATCATGGGTGATTTTTCAGATTCTATATTAAAATACTTGGGAAAAGGAAAAGTATCACAGGTTTTTAGCACCACCTGAGGATACTTGGGCTGTTGGGTGATTACGAAGCACTGAGCTTGTGAAGAATAGATTCTGGTGGTCTTCATGAAATATTAAGTTGTTTTCCCACTATTTTATTTGATAGATGTCAGGTTTTCTATTTTTTTCACTCTTTGGAGTTTTTTTATTTGAATAAAGTATTTCTATTGTCTTGGTTTTATTGATGCATCATATAGTGAGGTGTTTGCTTATAGATTATTAGGTTAATGGTTTTATTCTTAAACATTAAATCATCCCCCACTTTTATTTCAATCCCATTGTAATTTATTTACATCTTTTTTCATCTTTAAGAAGTCTCTTATGGCCATGTAATGATTTGTTGTGTTTTCATGCCAATAGTAATAAGAGGGTCGTTAAAGAAAATGTGGAATTAAACCAATCCTAATGTCTCATTTAATTATAATTTAATGAAAATTGTCTCAATAAATGTGGAGAGATCTCATGCCTAGAACAAGGTGGTATATTATTGGAAATATTAATAAATACACATGAATGATGCCCTGGGTTGAGGTGAATGACCTAGAACTGTGTAATTGTAAAACTAGAGAACCTAAATAGTTCCCAAGCAATTTACTCAAAATATTCATTTAATTTTATTAGAAAATCTAGAATGATTGACATATGGAAAAATGATAACATGTCATATAAAACAAATAACTTAGAGAGAAATTAATAATCTATATACTATATACCCATGGTGGAACACACATATAGTATCATATCCTAGCTCAGTTCAGATCAAAAGAAAACAGAGAAACCGACGAAAACCTAGAAATTAGTTAATAATATCCTACACCAAAATAAATCCCTTAAGTAGAAGATAAACAATTAATGGTGAGATATTATTGAATAAATGACCTGTATAGATCCATCGAGATGAAAAAATCTTTAAATAGAGGTCAGATGGTTAAATGTCAACCAACCCTAGGTTTTGGATTCAATGGATGTTATGATATCAAAGGTAAAGAAGAGGGTGAGGAATTATATGTAAATAAGAGTCATTGCCTATTATTTTCAAAAACATACTCTTGTGATTTATATGACATGTTAATTCATTACACGTCATGTAAATATCGGGCTTTCCCTTCAATGGAATGGTCATTACATGTCATTAATTTGCCTTCCCATGACAATATTTGTCGTGTAAGGATTATACACCATGTATTAATATTATATGTCATGTAATTAACCAAGAATATAACTACATCCCCTTAATTTATAATTTATAAAACAAAAAAAACAAGACCATGGTCCCAACATTATGGTCTAAGATAAAAAGTGAAATTAAACAAGAGTTTAACAGAAATTAAAAGGATCTGGACCTCATTAAAAAATGGGGTTCTTATAATCATAAACCATACAAATAATGAATAACAATAATATAATTGAATCATATAGCTAGTAAATAATAACTGTAATCATTGTTTGTTAACATATATGAAAGATTCATAAAAAATCACTAGAATATTTCTTCACAAAAATTCCCATTTAATTTTGATTTCACTTATTTAAAATATAAAATTCCAATAATATTACGAAAAATATTTTCATTAAATATTTAAAAGGAAACCTGTAATATATAATTTAAATCATTGAGTGTTGATGATGATAGGAAATTATTTTGATTCCATAAAAGTTAAATGAAAAAAATTTCTGTTTACACATCTATAAAAAGTAAACCTCATTCAGAAAAAGATTCATTTAAAAAAAATTAAAAAGAAAATCATGGCTAAAAATTAATTTTAAAAATCATACTAGAATATAAACAAATTCTTGAAAACATTTCTATAAAACATGTATATAGATGAAAAAAATTATTTCCCCGAAGGGAAATATAAGGTAGGTTTTCGTTAAAAATATTATTTTGATTCCTTCAATACTTAATGTGATGAAAATGAATGGAAAAAATTATTCTTACTAAATAACAAGATGATAAGAGAAAATAAATGGATGTATTAGATAAGTATTATTTAACATACCTAATTTATATTAAATAAAATACAATCCTGATTAAAAATAGGATTAAATCATTGATCCCTTACATCATGTATCATCTTTCTTCACACTCAATCAAACCTATTTTATTTTAAATATATTTTTACTATAAATGTATTCATGAAAATATTTCACATATGTAATATAATGTATGATTTAATTATGACATATTATTACCTATATATTAATATTTTTTTATGAAAATCAATTTTCCAGTTGATAACTTCATTTTTTTCATGCATGTTTTGGTTCATCAATCTCGGTCTTTATACGTTAATTATGGTTCAATAATCTAAAAAATGTTTCTAATGATATAATAATAATATATAATATATATATTTATTTATACATAAAATAGATAGATATAAAATTTAGTTGCACTATTAATGGAGACGACCATTTATACGTACACCTAAATGATGTTTTCACATTTTTATGAATGGAACAATGTAATGTTAAATATTAATTAAAATTTTCAGAATATTTAATTTATCATATTGATATTATATATTAATCAAGTATAATATTATTACCAACAATGTATAGAAGAAATGAAACATGAATCATATCCATGCATGGAGGTGGAATTTGATTTGTATGCACAAGCGACGTTATTTTTTTCAAATGGATTGGATGGTAATATTATAGATATAATATTATCTTTTTATAAGAATAAATATTTCATACATATAAAATATAAACATTATTCCCACTATAATAACCATCCTTGAAATATAGTGATGGAAAATGAATTATTTTTCTACGTGGAGAAGATAAGTCATACGTATGCACGAGCGATTCTTTCACTTCCCATTAGATGTAAATATTGGTGAATAAAGGAGGGTTATAATCATAATATAATTTTATTATATTTATGATATGTAATTAATTATTTAATGATAAATTCCTTATATTTATATGATGTCAAATGATATGTAAAAAGAATGTAGTCAGTTAAGGAAATTACATATTCATTGAAAGAACTCCTTTTGATCTCATATTAAGTACCATAGGGTTAGCCCTTTGAGGAAGAAAATGTAATAACCTAGATCATCATTCTAAGTATAGATCGTTATTTCAGGTTGTTTTTGAGAAAAATGAGTAAATGAGGTTTTTATAAGTGCACGCCATGTACTTCTGTGTACATGTCATGTACCTGGTTACCGCATACAGTTGTGTACTGGTCGTGTAATGGCCTAGTACATGGCTGTGTTGTGACCTATTAGATCGCTTAATTCGAGGGCTAATTGAGGATAATATATGACATGTTGGTTTAATGAATACTTCGTGTAATTTTTTTATTTGATATATCGAATCAGGGTCTCGTATTATATTCACAAACAAGTTCTTCTTCTCTTGGTTTGTACAGGAGACCGACATATTACCTAAAAAACTGCGAACCCCTATCGATTCTCTATTTGAGCTCAGATTAAGATTATTTCGGGTGCGTTGGAATCCAACTAGTGATTTATCAAATCAAATAAATCCTTCCCACTCGCTTCGATCTTTTCAAATGTTCAAGGTTGGGAATTATTCACCATTTTGTAGATCTACGTCGATCTATGCTGATTTAAGGGCCATGTTTCATGTATATCGATTGTAAAACATCAAGGTAGGTGGTTTGTGGTATTCGTTGTTAATAAATTGATTCGATATGATTAAAGTGTCACATACCAACAAATAAGGTATTTTTTGATTTGGAATTAAACCTTTTTATTTACCTTCTATGGTATAATTGATTGATAAGGGGTTATTTCTTATGAATATGGTTATATACCTAGTTTACATGACATCGAAGGGTGTGTTTCCCTTGATTTAAAGTTATGTCAATTTGGTCTAGGTTTCCCTGAGGCATACCTTATTTCCCATGCCTTGGTTGATTAGGATAGAATATGAATGATTATATGAAATTAATGTGATATGATTTTTGAATATTTATCCATGTAGTAGTTATATATTACATGAGCTTCTTTGTTATGATATTTGCGATGTTTTTCCAATTGACCATGGGAGCCGTGGATCGGAAAGAGGGAGGGGAATTCAAACTTATTTACACATTACCATGAGAGCCTTGCTGCAGATTTTATAACCAGGGGTATCGACCATGAGAGCTACCCATGTGGTTGTTTATAATTTATTTACGCTATTTTGAACATAGGGTATTGACCGTGAGAGCTGCCCAAGTGGTCATTGGTAAATGATTAGTGTTATGTTAGACCAAAGGGGTTAGACCGTGAGATATTCCCAGAGGTTCTTTATTTAATTAATTGGTGTTATGTTAAAAAAATGGGTTATACTCTGAGATATTTCCCATAGTGTTGTTTATGAATGATTGAATGATTGTGATGAGTATTCCAAGCCAAAACACAAGCTTGGACTTAGTCTTACATATTTTTTTGATGGTATTGCGAGACATTTATTTTGTTACTATTATAAAAGGGATACATAGAATAGGATAAATCCCAATGTTTACATGATTCAACATATTAAATAATAAATTTCAAATGAATGTTATAGAAAACTATAGGATTGTATACTTTTGAGTTCTTCCATATTTATAGCTATATTCTTGCATATCAACGGCTATATATATTCACTAAAAGTTAGGCACATATCATTTGGTGTTTTCCTACTAGTATTTTTCTAACACCCAAATTAGGTCGTCTTTTTAGACCCAAATAGTATATAAGATTGTAGGTATATATAAAGAAAAGTTCCCTTCTTCATTAGGTACATTATTTCTATTAGAGCTGGAGAGAATGGGACCACGATGAGCTTTGCGATGCTACTGGAGTTTACATTTTCTTTTGTACTTTGGTTTTATTATTGATTTCCAGTATGGTGACTTATTTGTATATTTTCTTAGATACATAATCCATTAAACACACACACACATATATATATAATCCATCTTCTTTTGGATTTACATTCAGTCTTCTACTATTTACTTTGTAGTGTTACAAATTCCGCTATTTTTAACTATTTGTCTCTGCTATGTATACTCTTCCAATGCAGGAATATTTTCTCCATTATTATTCCTTGCTCCTCACTACTAGTCATCTGCCTCTGACATTTGGGGAAATGCACTTGAGGTTATGTGGCCAACCAGGTTCGGGGCACCTTTGGGCGACACCCAGATCTATGGAATTACAACGTGGTATTAGAGGAAGTTATTTTCTACTTTTCCTTAATATTTGGAGACATTATACTATGATAGAAAATAATAAGTAGTTGGTAATAAGTTGTGCTTGGGAGTTTCTAACCTGTGTACAGGGAAAATTAGTGTTACCTTGAAAATTTAAATTTTTTCCCTTATTTTGAAAATGTTATTGTTGATTTCATTTCATCATTGGGTTATTCACTTGTTTTTTACTGTTATGATTGATATAAGTATTTTTATATTTCTATCATAACCCGATGAGATGAGGGTATTCTTTATCATGCATCAAATATGCACTTTCTAGAGATCATATGTCATGCATTCTTGTCATACCATGTAGAGAGAATTACTGATTATATGTTCTTGTGATAGATGTTGTGATAGATATGAATTCTTTTGTGATAGATTCCAAGATAGAAATACCAAGTATTTTGATTTTCTAATATTATATGTAATGTTTCTTTTGGATTGATTCCATGATTTGGTCACTGAGGTGTTATGGGCCTTCTTGGATCAGAATTTTATAGATAATATTTGAACATTAATTGAATTATGTTACGATATGACAAGAATAAGGATGCCAAAACATAATTAATGGGGATTATGGGATTTCACGGATAAGAAATTGGAATGTCTTGGAAATATTCTATGTTTTAGGGGGTTCTAGAGAAGTATCATAGGCTTACTGTCTGGAAAACCCAGAAAACATAGCGTGTGATGTTATGAACACATGTCATGTGTTCAACTATTTTGGAAGAAATGAATTTTCTTAAGTGCACACCATGTACTATATATACATGACATGCAGGTTTTGGCCATGTGATAGACTCTGTGAGTAGGGACGCAGGGTTGGTAATGTTTTGGTAGAACACACCATGTACTAGTACTACACGCCGTGTACTGGTAGCACACACCGTGCTATAAAATAACATGTATCTGTTCGTTTGAGTAATGACACGGGTGGATAGAACATATGTGGTACACACTATTCCTAGAGTGTAAACACAATGTAGTGTTACACTAGGGCGGAACAATGTGGTTCTATCCATGTTAGAGAATTTGGGCATTAGGGAATATTCAAGTATACATCGTGTCTCAGGAAGAATTGGTTTTGTGTATGGGGTGTTACATGACTAGGTTGGCAGAGGTATATGCCCATGTTAAGGAATCATGGAAACACGACGTGTAATGGTTCCACATACTGTGTAATGCTTTTACTTCGTATATTCCGTTCATTCACATCTAAGTTGAATTCCTTGATAATATTGTTTTAATGTGTGTACTTGACCTTGTAGAGTCCTGCCAACATGACGTCCTCTGGTTGTATTCTAGATATAGGGTGATGATAAAACACCGAAAATTGTAAATGAAGGAGTACTAGTAGATCCTCCCATCATTATAATTTGGACTAAACTATTATTCCAGATGTAGGTGCTGATGCACAATTTCATGAAGCATTTATGTGGATGATGCACACCATTCAGGGAGTACCCCATCCTTCCCTGACAATGGTAGAGTTGACACAGGTGTTCACGTAGTAGCATCATCCGACTTTTTTAGGGGATGGAAGACCTCGGGATGTAGATTCATGGTTAGAGGACATGATTTATATTTTCGAGAATCTGGAGACTCCTCCAGAGAGGACACTTACATGCTTTGTGATTCTGCCAAGCGATGGTGGGATGTTATCTCAATGGTAGGACGCCATCAGGTTATGACATGGGAAGTTTCTTGAGGAACATATATGATTACTTCTACCCTTAGAAATTGAATGGAACTGAGCCCATGAGTTTATGAATTTGGAGTAGGTGCACTATTTTAGTGACTCCTATAGTAAACTAGACACTGATTACTGAGAAAGATCTGAGGGAGATGGGAGATGCGAGCTAGGGTGGGGTTTATCATCTCAGTATAATACTCATTCATTTGATAGTAGGAAGGGTTGTAGTGAGCTTTTGTGTGGTGATTAAAGTTGAAGGGATGTATATTAATGTAGTTAGGTGAGGTGTTACCATTGTGGGAAGAGTGGGCACATGAGAAGACAATGATCATGCAACCCAGTTCAGTGCCGATCTCTCAGCAAGATTAGTCATCTTTAGTGTTTTTTCCGGATGTTCTCACCAGTAGATAGTGAGAGGGAATCATTTATGACTCCTCATGTAAAAGCAGTACCACCAGTCTCTCATCAGTTAGGGAAGTGGAGTTCATGTTGATGAGGAGGTGGTCCTGGACATGGTGTCCAAAAAACAAGTTTTAAATGACAACAGGGTGAATCAGATCAAGGTAGCTAGGTAGGGTCGAAGGTCCGTGATACATGTCATAATTTTATGATGGAGAAAACCCATCAAGAGAAGGTTCCTTGAACCTCTATGGTTATGGGTACAATTCTAGTTACCTTACTTTTATCTACTTCTCTTTTTGATATAGGTGCTACCCATAGTTTTATATCTATTTCCATTATAGAGAGACTTTGGATCTGTATATTTACTTATAATAATTTCAAGATGCTAGACACACTATTGAAGAATAGGATGGCTAGTGTACGTTAGTGCAAGGAGTTCCCTGTTAATATTTGTTGGTACCACTTCTTATGGTACATATATGTCTTTGAGTTGATAGAATTTAATGTAATTATTCGAATGTACTGGTTGGTATCCTTTCAGGCCATTGTTGACTGCTATCATCGTAGGGTGAGTTTCACATCACCAGATGGTGGATAATTTCAACACAAGGGAGAATTGGATGTCAAAGAGAGAAAAGATAGACCCAAGCTCATGGGTTAGGAGAAATCACATCCCAGATTTCTAATTTATATCTAGATGACCAGAGGACTTCATAGATAGACCTTCCTGTATTGTTCAATTGTTTCAGAGATTTCTTTCCATAAGACTTTTCAGGTTTACCTCTAGAGAGGGGTGGATTTCTATATTGATCATGTTATATGAGTAGCACCAGTGTCCATTAGTCCATATAATATGGCTATTGTAGATTAGCGGAGCTCAAAAAGAAGTTAAATGAGTTGTAGGAAAAGGGTTTAATCTGACCAAATAATTCTCTTTGGGGTTTGCGTGTCCTTTTTGTGAAGAAGGAAGACAATACCCTCAAACATTGTATAGATTATCAGTAGTTTAACTAGACGATGGTCAATAAATGACATCCCTTGATGATTATTGGTGATCTCTTTTATCAGCTTCGAGGAGATTGGGTGTTCATAAATATTTAAATGAGATCATGTTGTCATCAGTTGCATGTTAAACCATCAGATATACATTTTATAACTTTTCAAAATAGCAATTTTCTATACAAGTATTTTGTATTGCCATTCTTTCTCACAAATGCGCTGATAGTTTTCATAGAACTGAGGAATCAAGTGTTCCATACTTACCAGGATTATTTTGTGGTATTCTATGTGGATGATATCTTGGTGTACTCTCACACTCGACACGACCATGCCATACATTTTAAGATCATATTTTGTACTCTATGAGAGCATCAATTATATGATAAATTCTTAAAGATCCACTTTTGGATGGAATAAATTCATTTAATTGGCCATGTTATCTCAAAGTCATGAGTATCAATACAACCAAAGATGGTGAGATAGGTAGTCTACTAAGAGAATCTATAGAATTTATTTGACGTACGAAGTTTTCTAGGGATTTATAGTTACTATAAATGATTTATTCAGGTCTTTCACTCTAAGAAGCACCTCTAACAGGCCTAACTAATAAGGGTTAAAAGTACTTGTGGATAGATTCCTATGCTTCCACCTTTCATGAGATGAAAGGGAGATTGACTTCAGTACTGATATTGATTTTTCTGGATCCAGACAAGAGTTACACTATGTATGGTGATGCATTAGGTATCGGTCTGGGAGCAGTGCTTATACAGGGGGGAGGAGTCTTTGCATACAGGTTTCATCTATTGAGGCAACATGAGAGGAACTACTATACGCATGATCTCGATCTAGCAATAGTTGTTAATGCTTTAAGTTGATTTAGAAATTACTTACAGGGAGAGAATTTTGTGGTGTACAGAGACCAGAAATGCCTCAAGTTCATATTTACTCAGTGTGATCTGAATTTGAGACAACGAAGGTGGGTTGAGTACTATCAGTACTTTGGATTTGAGATTTCCTACACGCTTGGGAAAGGAAATGTAGTGGATGATGTGTTGAGCATGAGAACTCTGATACAGGTAGATCAGAATGCCAATAGTGAGTGGTAGCTGATGAATTTGTTCTCTGAGATTCATTTAGGGGAGCATGAAAAATAGGGGAAGATTTTTCTTTATTATATAGATGTTACCTCTACTCTATAAGATAATGTGTGAATGGGGAAGCTATCTGATTCAAAATGCATTGTTCTATAGTAGAGTGTGTCAGGTGAGGACCCTACTCCTAGGTGAACCGTAGGTGAGGACGAGTTTTCTCATTTTTTTGGGAATGTATGGGTGCCAACAGATTTACATGAGGAGCTGTTGTGAGATTTTCATGTCTCAGTATGGGTAGTTCATCCTGGTGTCACCAATATGTATCGATATTTACACCGTCAGTATTGATGACTATATATGAAGAGGAATGTATATGGTTTTTTAGGAGATGTTCCAATTGTCAATAGATGAAGGCAGAGCAGAAGCTATTAACAGGGCTATTTCAGAAGTTAACCATTCCTGAGTGGAAGTTGAATGATGTTGTGATGGATTCTATGATAGGGTTACCAAGGCCACTTTGAGGTAATAATGCAGTTTGAGTTGTTGTCGATAGACTCACAAAAGTTTCACATTTTCTATAGATCAAGGAAACCATTAGGGTTGATGCGATTGGAAGGTTGTACATCTAATAGATAAAATGTTTTCATGGGGTTATATACTCTATCATTTCAGATAGGGATTAGCAGTTTACTTCTCTAGTCAGGAATGGACTACCGAGGGATTTTGGTACACAAGTACTTTTGAGTAAAATTTACCATCCCCAAACAGATGGCTAGTATGAGGGCACGATTCCGGTTTTGGAGGAAATTCTTTGAGAATGCGTCCTAGATAATGGGTAATCTTGGGAGAGACACATACCCGTAGTGGTGTTTTCCTAAAATAACATTTTTCGGCCATGATTTAGATGACACATTCAGAGGCTTTGTATTATAGGCCATACCGGTCATGCCTATGTTGGATGGAGGCTGAAAAGGTAGCTATGTTTGGACCCCATATTTTCTAGGAGACCACTGAGAAGGTGGAGTTTATTCAGAAAAATATGAGTAATGTACAATCTCAAAAGAAGTATTATGCTGATCGATGATGAGAACATATGGAATTTGAGGTCGGAGATCAGATTTTCTTATGTGTCACAATGAGGTTAGAAAAAAAGTGGATTAAGATATAGGGGAAGCTTTCACTGAGATAGGTCAGACCAGTTGAGGTTTTTGAGAAACTCAGGTCAGTTGCCTATTAGTTGAACGTAACTCAGAGGTACTGAGCTATGCATGGTGTTTTTTATGTATCTCAGTTATGACATTACTTTTCGGACCTGTCTCATGTTTTTCAACACGAGGAGGCTGAGTTAGAGGTGGATGCATCCTTCTAGGAGCACCCTATTAATATTTTTGATCATCACATGAAGGTTATCTGTGGTCATTATATTCCTTTAGTATGAGTGCTATGGTAGCATGGGTGAGTACATGACAAGACTTGGGATAGATAGGCTGACATATGATCTAGGTGGACAGAGTAGTTTAAAATTATTCTTCACCACCCATAGATGGGAAATTCGGGGACCTATTACTTAAAGGGGGGTGTAAGAAAATTGATCATAATTTCTTGTATGGATCTTCATTTTGGGTTGTTTTTAGGAAAAAGCAGGAAAATGAATTTTTCTATGTACACTCCGTGTGCCCGATTACCGCATACAGACACGTAGTAGCCATCGAATGACTGAGTACATGGCTGCGTGGTGACAAGAAATACGATATATATTGGGGGCCGGTTGAGTCTAACACACAGTGTGTAGATTTTATGTACATGTTAGGTACTTTCATTTTTATTTGATATATAAGATAAAGGTCACGTCTTATGTTCATAAACATATTCTTCTTCTGGTGGTTCGTACAAGAGGGAAATAGAATGATTGAAAAACATTAAACCCCTACCGATTCTTCATCTGAGATCCGATTGAGACACTTTCATGTGCATTGGAATCCCAAAGGTGAGTTCTCCAAACCCCCACAGCCTTTCTTCTTGTGTCATTATCTCAATTTAGTTATTCAAGGTTGGTATTTTCACATTTTTTTGTAGATCTTCACTATTCTAGGCTGATTTAAGTGCCAACGTTCATTTATATTGATCATATGACATTGAGGTAGGTGGTTTGTGCCTTTTGTTGTTTGTATTTGGATTATATATTCTAAAAGTGTCACATTCCCATGATTGGGGTATTAGTTGATTTGGAATTTAACCCTATTATTTACTTGTTATGGTTTGATTGATTGATAAGGGCTTATTTCTTATGTGTAAGGTTAGATACCATGTTTATGGGAAACCAATGGGTGAATTTTCCTTGATTAATAGTTATGGCCATTTGGTCTAGGATTCCATCAGGCGTACCTTGTTTTCCATGACTAGGTTGATTATGATGGAGTTTGATTCATTATATGAAATGCATTTGATATGCTTGTAAATTATTATACATGTATTAGTTATAGATTACATGACTTTCATTGATATGATATGCACCAAGTTTTTCCAATAGATCGTGAGATCCTTGGACCAGGAAGACTGTGGGGGCTTACAACTTATTTACCTCGGACCATGAGAGCCTTGGTGTAGATGTTATACCTAGTGGTATCGATCGTGATATCTTACTAGGAGATCATTTATAATTTATTGATTCTATGTTGACCATGGGGAATTGACTGTGAGAGCTTATCTTGTGGTCATTTTTAAAATATTAGTGTTATGTTTGACCAAAGGGGTTAGATCGTGGGAGATTCCATGAGGTTAGTTATTTAATGAATTGGTGTTATGCTAAAACAAAGGGGTTAGACTTAGAGAGAATTCCCAGAGGGTTGTTTATGAATGATTGAATGATTTTAACGAGTATTCCAAGCCAATGCAGCATCTTGCACTCGGTCATACATAATTGTTTAGATGGTCTTATAAGACATCTATATTGTTATTATTACATAGGGGATACCAAGCTTAGGCTAGATCCCAATGTTTACATTAATCAATGGATTGAATAATAAATGTTAAATGAATATAATTTAAAATTGTATGATTATTTACTTTTTAGTACTTTCTAGTTTATTGCTTCATTATTGAATATTACATATTATATATATTCACTGAGAGTTAGGAACAAATCATTTAGTGGTTTCCTAATAGGATTCGTCTCACACATTGTTTGGGTCATGTTTTTGGCCCCAAACAAATTTTATGATTATAGGTATAGATAAGGGAAAGTGACCTTCTTCATCATGTACTTGATTGTCGTTGGAGTTAAAGAGAATGGGACCAAGAAGAGGCTTGATATATTGTTTGATTTTACTATTTCTTTTGTAATTTTGTTTTTATATTTCCTTACTTCATTGTGACTTGTCTTTATGTTTTCTTATATACATATTCCTTGCATCATATATATATATTCTTTCTACTATTGGATATAATTTCATTTTTCCATTATGTAATTTATGGTATTACTTCTTATGCTATGATTTAAAAAAAATTTCAACTACATATACTCTACCAATGAGGGAATTGTTTCCCCATTATCACACATTGTCCCTCACTTCTAGCCGGAAGCCCTGGAATATGGGAAAAACGCTTGAGGTTATGAAACCAACCGGTTTTCGAGCACTATTGGGAAGCACCCAGATCCAGAATGTTACAAAAAATAAATATATAATGTGTATAGAGAATTTTATAACAGAATTTATTTGGATTGGGTTGAGATATAATACTCAATGTGGTGCAATGAGATATACTAAGGTGTGTCATTTTATAAGTGAGAGAGTGAGCATACCTCGAATTTCATAAAAGATCAAAATATAATAAATTTATTCTCAAGAAAAATACTTATAAATGGGAATTAATTGAAATAAAAATTTCATATGGTTGAAATGAAATTATCCAATTTCGTTCAGAAACGTTTTGCATCATGTTAAACAATATCTTTTTTATTAACCCCTTCATTAATAAACTTTGACCATAAACATGATATGAACTATTTAAACATTAAGGGTTCTGAATATTACAATAAATGGATGAATGATACTTTAGTAGATCATGATTGATAACACAAAAAATATTCCATTCACTTGGATGATATTTCCAAAAATTTCAAATAGTTTGATAAAATTTTATTTATTATAAAATTTTATTAATGTAAAATTTTAAACTATTCATTTAAATTAACATTAAAGAAACCAAAAAAATATGGAATAGGATTAAAATATTTCCACACATACCAAATATGATATATGTATCTAAAAATAATATGTAAAAATATAACTCAATATAATTATATTACACTGAATATTTTTAAAAAAGTTTATTATATTTTTATATTAATTAAAGAAATACAATGTCGGTATTGCATAATTATTTAATATAACTATATAATTACTAAAAGAAATTAAATTTCCATCATGAAAAAATTTAATTATTCACTAAATAAAAAGTAATATTAATTGACAATATTTTAACCAATAAGAGCACATAAGTGATTATTGAATGTAAGATAGTGAAATTTTGTATTTTTCTTTTCATAAATTAATATGAATATCATATTAAAAAATTAGATCCCAAAGAGTAAATATATTCAAGTAATGGCTGAAATTATCCAAACTAAACTTATGTAAGAAGATAAATGAATTTGTTATATAAACATTAGAACTTTTTTCAAATGTTTGAACTCTATTTTACCCATTTTACCCCTATATGGTGACCAAAATTCAGAATGATTAAGATTCTTATTGACCAAAAAATAATGTGGAAATATTTAAGAAATTTTTTCCTCCACATTACAAATATTTAATTCATTTTTGAATAATAAATTTCTACATTTGGTGTAAATATATATTGAAATAATTATGCAAAATGAAATAACAAATACTTTTTAGAAAAATAAATTATTAAGAATAGTACTACATATACTCTAAAATCCTGCCTAGAAAAAAATATTAGATGAATGTTTAAAGATATTATTCAATATATAATATATAAATTTTATTAAAATCATTAAAAAATAGAGATAAATTTAATTTACTAATATAAACACAAATCGCATGCTAACAACTAGTTTTTTACAAAAACAACTCCTTTATTTTGAATTGATTTTTGTTTTCATTTCAATTTAATTGATAAAAAATGATTTTATTTTATACATATGTAAAAAATATATTTAAATAATTTAGTCAGTTTTATTCAATCATACCAATCCATTGTCTAGAAGATAACATTAACATGGAATAATTTTTTTACAGTATATCAAGGTTTTTAATACTATTTATTATCTGTAACTCAAGTTATAGAAGAAATTAAAATTATTTAGAAAATTTTATTTTATAAAATATTGGGGTGTTACCTTCAATACCCAATTAAAAATAAATATCACCCAAATATTTATTTTTTTGATATAAAAAATGAGGATATATCTATTTTATTATATCCTTGAGTTCCCAAGTAGCTTTTTTGAATTTATGATTCCACCATAGAACATTCACCAGGTGGGTAGTATTCTTATATAACACATTATCTCTATGATCCAATATTTATACTAGTTTTTATCTATAATAATGTTCACTACCTATTGGTATAACCTTGTAGTCATTTACTTGTGATGGATCATTTATGAACTTCTTAGGAGAGATATACATGACACACCATTATCTTGAGAGAGGTTTAGTGGAATCACCAAGAGAAAAGATAAAATCCCTAGTAAATAAAAATTATCAAAGTGGCCAATATACCTAAGTAATAGTATTCTGTTATATCTGAATAAATAAAATTATTATATAGATAAATTTATAGAAAACATTTTCAACAACATTGATCTCCGGATCTCACAAACGATTATCGAAATAACATTTCTATTAACTCGAACATTCTGTTATGTGATAATAAATTGTTCTAACATTCTATCCCATTTTATTGGATATATCGGGAACCAATATATTTATTTATTTATCCTCATTCTATCACATTGGATCTATACACTTACTATCATATATGGCTTCATAAGGATCCATCTGAATGATCAAGGGAATTCTATAGTTGTAACAAAAATAACAAGGTGAAAGTGTTGATCCCAACCATTATTATGTTCTAGAAAACAAGATCTAAACATATCCTTTGGGGTTTGAATGATTAAATTAGAATTAAAATCTATATAAAGATAATATATAGGGCTGAAATATAACATTATATCCAGAACATGCTGGGGACAATACCCAAACATCAAGGTATACCTTGAACCCCAATAAGATAAAATAGAATATGGAACTCCATTCAACCATACCACATCCGTAATGTATATTTTGGAAATATTATCTAGGTAGAAATATTACATAATGTAAATGATATGTTCTAAACTTCTGAGGTGGCTGACTACAATCCAAAAAGTACTATAGAGTTTATATGTTTTTGGGATTCAGATGAAAAAAATACTTGCTGATGTTTTCCCATTTCCATTATTGTATGGGTAATAGTTATAAAATGATGTTATAATTTTTTATCTCATCCTTAGGATGTTGACATATAATGAATAGTGATACATATCCCATAATATCCCATTTCATGTTATCTCATCATAAATATTCTATCTATTATATATATATATATATTGCTTCCAGTATGAATAGATGATTATGACCTATCGTCATCTTCCAATAGATCATACTTTAATACTAGTATTGATATGACACATAAATAGTTCCCAAAACGTATCATTCAATATCAACAAAGGATTAAATTTTAGAAATTTATCACCTTATTTAACATATTAAATATCTCTTCTTCATTGCTTTAATCATTACATGGATACATGGTTGTACATTTATTTTTCCCCGATAAATTTTCTCCCCTTCCTTCAAGATTTCCATTTAATTTATTTAAAAATAATGAAACATTAGATCTAAAATGATCAACATTATTAAAAATATAGAATAATTATTTTAACTAAGATCATATACCATCTTGTAAGACATCATAGGTTGGTAATTTATTGAGTAGTCATAATCCATAATCAGCTAAAAACACCACTTCTGATGAATATTCATCCCTTTATTATTGTATGTATACATAATAATTTTATGATAATTAAATATAACATATTTATCCAATAATATAATTCCTCCATATAATTAATTTAAAAATTACTAAAGCTAACTCAAAATAATGTATTGGCTAATTTTCACCGGAACCATCAATGGAAATGAAGTATATGGTATAATCCGATCATTTTGTTTTAGAACGCAGCTGAATCCTTTATTTGATGTATAAATATAGGCTACTAACCCTTACCCACTAAAAGGTAATGTAATAATAGGTGCATTGTCTAACCTTATCATTAGTTCCCTAAAAATTTCCTCACAAACATCTATCCGAAGGAACATGGATCAATTTAGAGTTAACATGGTGAGTGGAATTTACATTAACGTGAAATTTTCCATAAAGAATCAACAAAATATATCCTTAACAAGAAAACTATGTATCACAATAACCATGGTTGGTCGGTACAATTTCATAATAACATCTAACTATGAAGGGTCCAAAAAAATACGCTCACATAAGATTATATAACACAAGAATAAAACATTATAATGAAATAATTAACCATTGGTAAATGTTTCATACAAATTATCATTACATAGGGTCTTTATTACAATTATCATTTAAAATTAATGATTTTTATTTACAATTACATAAATAGGAATCTGATTTATAAATATTACCTCAATCTAATATAGGTTGTTACTGAAGACTCTATCCATTAAATCTATGATGATAGTAGGGTCATTAGTATAAACACATAGAAACACTATAAATTCATACTGTTTATACATTGTATGGAGTGATAACTTGGTAATATTCTATTTATTGAACCTTAATTGATGATATCCTAAAGGAATATCAATCTTGGAAAAGTATTTAGATCTGTGGAGTTAATAATAAAATTCAACAATTTGAGGTAAGAGATACTTGTTATGAATTGTGATATTTTCCAACTCATAATAGCCAATACATAGTTTTATGGATCTATATTTCTTATAAAAAATAAAACATATGCAGACAAATGAGATACACATGGCCGAATGAATAAATTTTAATGATTTTCTAGGGGTTTTTTCTTAAATTATTTCAACTCAATCAGGGTAATTCTATCCCCATAATATTAATATCAATGCTATTGAGTTTTTTTTCAAACCATATGAGATAAAAACCCAAATTTGTGTAGTAATCATGATCTAAAAAATCGATGAAATTTCCAATAGGTATTCAAATTTGTCATCACAATGATTGGAGATCATATTTTAGTTTAGAATATAAAATTTGATATCACTTCCTAAATAAATGAAGTGGGAAATATGAAAATAAGTCTAATTATTTCCCACAATCACATTTAATGAAAAAAGAGGGAGTTTAATGTGATTTACTAGAAGAAAATTCTAAAAAAACTCAATAATACATGAATTATATACATGAGATGTTATCATCATATAATTATGGTTTTTGACTACTATGTGAACATGTAATCATTTATTAGCAGTGTGATACCATTAGAAATTTTTTAAAATATAAATGTTTTATTAGAACCAATATCAAATAAGACAATACAAATTTTAGATTGGATTATAAATTTCCATTCACCATGTCATTCTCATAACCTAATTTAGAAATCATGATCGCATGAGATATTCCTTTTTCATAGAGGATAAGAGGTTTCAGGTGCTGATCATCATCATGAACCTTCATATTAATTCACTGGTTGGTATAAATCCTATAATGATTATATTCGAATCATTGGAGTGTGGGTGGTCTATTAGTTTGTGTCTTTTATTACTGAATTATATTTACTAGAATATTTATTTATTCCCAACATTCACGAGCATTATGACCTGCCTTAAAATATTTAATGAAACTCTTAGCTTCATCCTAGAAATTCCCTTGATGATTCTTCCAATATTTATGACTTGTAGATAGATGAAATTTATTTTCAGTATGTGATTAATCATGTTTCCATGACAATCAATCTTTATCTTCTTATCAAAACTATGTGAATAGTGGGAATATCTGATTTCCATTTCTACATTGGATTTTCATAAAAAATTTATACAAAGCTTATATAATCTATTATAGATAACGCATTTTAGGGAATTAGTGTTAATCCATCAAATAATAAATCAATTATTCTTTCAGAGTTAATGAATAATCCCAAACCATACCTTGAATGTCTTGATTTTTTTTTGTTATAAGCACCAATGGGTTTATCCAACTTTTTGTAATGATCATTAAAGTAATTATCTATATTTTTATGTAGAATATAAATGTTTTAAATAATAAAAAGTAATCTCTCATACTTAGCCCATTCCATGGAGTCAAATTCTTCTTCGTTTCTTAAATTCTTAACATGTTTCCACCAATGATCAACTTCACCTTCCAACTAATAAATGACCAAGAAATATTTGTCATGATCCAAGTACAAGAGAATAGATAATATTTCTTTTCTATGGGGATGATCCATCACTAAGACAGTAGAGAATTATGAGAATAACTAAAAGAAGGTGGATTTTTCCTCATGGAATACACAATAGTATATTGTTCCTTCCTTTGATAATTTAGATGAACATCATCATTAATGGTATGAGAATGGTGCATGATAATTGCAATAATATTCTACATTCTATCAGTCACAACATTTGGTTTCTCCTGTGGACAATCATTTTATTGTCCATCACAATCATTGTTATCATAGTAGGAAACCATATAATCCTTAAAAATTTATAGGATATCAAAATCATGACACCTTAATTTTATTCTATGAAATCATAGGTTTAACCTATGTCATCCATGATCAATATTTAGTCAAAACATTCCTAATGGTTTATGAATAAAATTTTTATTAACCCAAGCATATATAATGGGAGTGGGAAACTAGGTATGTACTAAGGGAAAAATCACAATATGCTATAATAATGGTAGATCTATAATTGCAAAAGAAATTTCAAGGTTGTATGCCCTAGATGCATCAACACCCAAACCAAATCTACATATAGTATCTATACATGGATTGATTAACAGGAAAACCAAATAATCTATTCCTTACCAAATCATTAATATTTTATTCTATACATTGACATATCCCTAGGGTTTTCATTAATGTTTTTTGACCCTAATATAAAAATATTTACTAATAATTTCCTATGATAGAAACTATAGAGACCTAATGTCACGAACCGAATCTGGTCGCCTTCAAAATCAGCACCCGACTCGGTCCATGGCAAGGCCCGAAGAGCGTTCCCGATCCCCACAGGCTGGAAGAAGTGCCTAGGTATCATTAAATGAAAACTGGGAATGATTTACCCGAGTTTATAAACATAAAACAACAAAAGAATCCAATGAAACAAATATGGATTTTTCAAACCAAACAATCTTTTACAAAAATTCAGAACTAAATTACATAGCTTAAAACAACTCAAAAATACAATACCAAAGGTACAGAACAAAATAAGGACATCCCAAGAACCCTCATGGCAAGGGGAACTACCCTCAAGCCACCTCCACAACACTCTACCACCAAGGACCTGCTAGAAACCCGAACCACTGGAACAAAAAAAAATGGTACCCAACTTGCGACAACAAAAAAATCGAAGTCTACTTACACTCAAGGTTGTATGTAGGGTGTGAGAAAATTCCCATTAGGATACCACCACTAAGATATTCCATGTGATAAACATTTAAAGATGAAGATCATGCAAGTTTTCAAAAACATGAAAAGCTAGTTACCATTTCTAAAAGAAGAAACTTTGAATAAAAACAGTTTTCATGTGGGCTATCATTAATAATAAACACATTTAAAAATAATGTCAAAACTACTGAATTTTGCATCCAACTATACCGTATGCCGACGGTAAGTACAAAGTAAATAATGAGCACAAGAAATAGGAAATAACCCTTATGCACTATCTCGTTGTGGGTCCCAGGTACCTCGTATCTCGGTGAGAGTAACCATCACAATATATGTTCTCGTGCATGAGCCACTAGTCGGGAACATACCTATAACCTAGTGGTCCCCAATCATCATCATCATAGTTTAGTTAGAGTTATAAGCATCAATCTTCCTAAGTGAAACTGAGGCCAAACCCCACGGATTCAGTAGCATACTAGTACACGTCCACCCACCAAGATACCCGGTTTTTCCCTCTGTGCTCAAACAAGTTCAACAAGTAAATGAATATAATATTCACAACGAAATAATATTTCCATATCATAAATTCACCAAACAGCCCACATGTATACAAAAAAAGTCAAAAAAGTCCACTTTTCATTCAAATTGATTTTGAAATCCAACTCACACCAAAATAGCTCACAACACTTTTCACATTTCTTTAACACTTCCAAAAATTCATTAAAAAATTTTATAAAACCATTCAAATATATTAAAACTCTAATAACAGCCCACTCACTTGTTACATAACACACTTTTTACCTTCAAAATAATTTTATCATTAAACTTACACGAAACAGCCCACAAACAAGTTTCGCTCCAACATCACAATTTAATAAAACATTACAGAAATTTACAAAACATTCTAAAAATATTTGAAATCTTAAAACATCACTTCACCATTCAAACCCCCATAATATGTGAACTCATATAACAAACAATACATATGCACCCTTTTCCCACTTTGTTTAACCAACTAAAACATTTACAATTTTTAATAAAAAGAACCCAAGTGGTGCAAATATGTCTTAAACAAAAAACCCATTACAAACACCAATTTTTAAGCCAAAATCACACCAATCTCTTACCAAAACAGAATTGTCAGCCCCATTCAAAAACAAATAAATCACTTCCACGTTTTACAAAACTACTACAAGAGATAACACATGAAATACATTTGAAAAATACATACTTCAAACAAAAATGTAACTCTAATACCAAATGCTTTACTATTGCTACCAAAAATGGTTTTCGCATAATAAAAAGCATATAAGTAACATGAAAAATTATTTAATCAAGCAAACTAACTCATCATTTAATGGTTACCCATGGTATCAACTATCGAATGTGTCGAAACCCTCAAATATTAGGGCGAAACATCAACCGCACGACCGCCGCACCTCAAGGAACTTAAAAGAAACCTAAAACCTCAATATTTCACCCAAAATACTGTAATTTAGAACCTAGGAATGAAACATAACTTCTGTAATTTTTATAATTCATGAATTTGGGAAGAAACCCTAAGCAATTTGAAAGAGGAAAGAAATAGACTCACTTACCTGAAGTATCCTGAATTAATCACTCCAAAAACAATAGTTTCTGAAATTTAAAACAGCCAAAATTCAAGGGTTGTTTGTACAAGATATAGGAGGTAATTTAGGAAGTAGAATGGAGGGAAAAGAGTAATAATTGAGAGCGTTAAGAAGGGATGAATTTTCCTTTTCAATTCTGGTAGATTTGAGACACCCTATGAAGTTCAGCCCTAAATCGAGATTTCAAAGAGATCCAATGAGTGGGGAAAGGAAATGGGAGCGTTCCTGGGTTTTGTAGGGTCGATAGGGAGGTTGCATCACCGAAAAATCTTTTATATTTAATAAGATATTAAAAAATAAAGAAACACGTTAAAACTGGAAAATGGGCTTTCAGGTTGGCCCAATTCTAAAATAAAAACCCAAATCCTACATGATTATGGATATATAGAGGCTCCAAATTTAGATTTTTGTGTTAATAGGTCAGAGGAGACCATTTAGGAATTGGAATGGGTAAAAAATATTAAAAAATAAAAAAGTTATAAAAGAAACAAAATTTATTTTTAAATCTAGAATTGGGCTCACGGTTTGACACAATTCATAAAAACGCATCTATTCCTCCATAAAACCTTTGGAAACCCTCCAAAACAAATCGTGAATGGAAAATAAATAATATTTAACTTCAAAATAAGTCATGTAAATGAAAATTCTCCCCACCATGAATCTTTCCATCCCCGGAATGCTATAGAAAGGTCAGATACGAAAACCAAACCCAACTGATAAACCAAGATGTACTCCCTTTCCAGGTTTCACCCACAAAGGCCAAAACACCTCCAGTGATCAATTATGGAAGGAATACTTTACAAAAAAACACACACCACTTTCCTGAAACAATCAATCACATTCAGGCTTTATCCCAAAGGAAAACTCCTCAAATAGTATCTGAACAAGACTCAAGCAATTCACTCAAACGAACAACAACATCGAACAGGGTTACACATACCTTGCTATAACTAAACCATTGGGAACTCTCCAATCTCAATAGTTACCCAAGGAAGATTTAGTTAGCTTGATAGATCTGAATGAGACTACCTACCTCGAAGCCACGACTATGTATAAGTCTGAGTTACTAGTATGAGGGAACAAAAATAATCTCCCCACCATAAGAGACAACCTATATTTTTTCCGAAAAAAGAATCAGGACACTAACAGGGGGAGTCCTGAATGGACTCCCCAGTACAAAGGGTATACTTCATCAGAAATTTACAAAATAACTTATATAAGACTCATAGTGTCTCCCCACCATAAGAACCAACCATCTTAACCGACCAGCATGGGACGGTACAGAAAGCCCCCAGAATTTAAAGAGTTGGGACGACCACATGGTTAGTCTACAGGGTTTGGGAAACCATGCACTAACAGTGGGGATCCTTCTATCTACAAGGTTTTCTGGGGCATGGTCACTACTAACCAAGTTCAAATCGTGTGCCCAACCTGTCTAGACAAACTTCAAACCTTTCTCCCAAGACTCAATGGAATCCAAAGTGGGGTGGAATAACATTGGGCGATGACATGGGTACAAGGCCCTTTACCTATTTCCACTGAACATGAACAAAAGAAGAAAGATAATGAGACCATAGGTTTAAAATCTTCCTATCTTTCATACCGAGGATAGGACTTTGCACAAGGGTTTAAATAACCCTGTGATTTCCCCTGACTACGAGCCAGCTTCACTCCGAGACATATGGCTGGAGCTCGAATGATTGAAGCATCTTCGGCCTCGCAGTTAGTCTTTGGAAACCCCCTAAATGAGAATTCTTCTTTAGTTTCAAAAAAAACTACACGACAATCCCCAATATGTTTTTCCAGGACATAACACCTTCCAAACTCACTTTACCCGAACTCGATATTTCACTAAAACAAGGGATTAGAAGTTGTACACACATCACACCTTGTTTGTTCAGGTGAGAGAAAAATATAAGTAAAGAACACTTATACACACCTTCCTCTAAAATGGAATATTTTTTTTATTTTTTTTCAAGGGAGACATTCTCCCATCATAATAGAGACTCTCATATGATTTCCCAACTTTCACCTTTATGGTCAATCGAGCACATGACATCACAAGGCATCACCGAACATGACCATTACGACTGATATAAACAATGAATAGAGAGGGAACTTGTACAACATCCCCAAACAACACACAATTCTAGAAAGTGGCCATAATATCCTCTCATGACCAGATTTCCCACACTGGTAGTTTAACATGAACTCCTTATTCGAAGAAACTCTGATGAACCCAAAGGCCCTCTTAGACGACATCGAGACACTCATCCCCACTAACAACCCTAGAGCACTTCTAGCTTCGATGAATTAGGATGCTTAAGAAACTAAGGTCTCTTTCAACCTTCCACCAGCACTCTTCCGCTACAAGAGGATCTAAAAATCAAAGAAACGAATCGGTGTAGACTCAATCTACAAAGATCGATAAAATATTTCTTATATTGATCAACTAGAGGATTTTCCAAAGGTGAAACAATCCGGATTGTAGTTCAGTTATGTATTAACCCTTAATGGGGGCGTACCCTATTCAATGAGAGAACCCAGGGACCCAACCAATCTGGTCCATTGGTCAAAACAATCCATAAAACAGATCAAAACACATGAAGGGAACCACCATAAAGGTGTTCGGAAATATATCTCAGAGGAGACTACTAATTGGTCCTTCTTCCCAGCTTACCGACAAAACATAAACCCAAAACAAAGTACAAACAGGAGGGGTTCTTGGACTCAAAACCTCCCACAACATCAAAATTTTACAAAAACACATAATATAAGCCATCAAAAACAATTCATCAAGACATCATGTATTTCTTTAAAAAAATATTTCTTGAAAACAAACGGTTCAGCGGTTAGCATATCCACCAGTGGTACCCCATGGGCCTTACACATGCATGTTTCTGTGCCACATTGGGCACCCTCCTCATATCCATCCAGAAACTCATCCAGTCGTGACATCAATCATCCATCATCCTATATAACCCCATGAATGTGGTTTCACATGGAAATAGAAAATGTTAAAACAAAACATTCTTTCCACATTTCAAAACCAAAAAATTCAACCAACACATCCTTTTTTTCAAAACTGCCAACCACAAGATCAAAATCCCAACACACATCTTTCAAAACTTTTCAGAAAGACACAACCATTAAAAAATAACTCACTTTCATGATATTCACATAAATTTCAAAACATCTCTTCCCATTAAAAACCCCTTCGATTGTTTAGAAAACTCTATTGGAAACACTTTTCAAAACCAACTTCAATATAGTTCCTTATTTCAAAAGAGGTGTAAGAACACCATTTTCCATTTCAAAACATTTATAAAAATTCACTTCCACCTTTTCATAAATCAAACCATTCCCAATTTATTTTAAAATCATTTCACAAAAACATTACACTTGATAAAACCAAAGTGCCAAGATTTCAAAACCTATGCACAAAACCATGCGAGAGGAAACTAGTTTCAGTGGGTGACTTGGAAATATGGTTGGCGGCCATATTCCAATCACTTCACTATTACAGAGAGTGTTCTAGGTAATATCCTTGGCTCCAAATGGATTTCCAGGCCCTATGAGATCACTAGGACCATTAACCCAACTCTCTTTTCATTTCCCTTAATCATCATCGAACCAAGAACACCAAAGGACTTAGATAAATCCCAACTTCTCTTGGAAAATTGAATCCCATTATGAGGTGTGGTGATCAAGTACACTACCCATAACTGGAATTCCATGTCCCAACAATCCTAACTCCAGATTATCCTGACTCTTCCCCAAATAATATGACTGAAAGAGAGCAAAGCACCCTCTGATACCATTTTGTCACGAACTAAATATGGTCGCCTTCAAAATCGGCACCCGACCCGGTCCATGGAAAGACCCGAAGAGCGTTCCCAATCCCCATGGGATGGGACAAGAGACTGGGTATCATAAAATGAAAATTGGGAATGATTTACCTGAGTTTATAAACATAAAACAACAAAAGAATCCAATGAAACAAATCAGGATTTTTCAAACCAAACAATATTTTACAAAAATTCAGAACTGAATTACATAGCATAAAATAACTCAAAAAGACTATACCAATGGTACAAAACCAAATAAGGACAGCCCAAGAACCCTCATGGCAAGGGGCACCGAACTCAAGCCACCTCCACAAGACATCACCACCAAGGACCTGCTAGAAACCCGAACCACTGGAACAAAAAAATGGTACCCAACCTGCGACAACAAAAATATCCAAGTCTACTTACACACAAGGGTGTAAGTAGGGTGTGAGCCAATTCCTAGTAGGATACCACCACTAAGAGATTCCAGGTGATAAACATTTAAAGATGAAAAGCATGCAAGTTTTCAAAAACATGAAAAGCTAGTTACAATTTCTAAAAGATGCAACTTTGAATAAAAACAGTTTTCAAGTGGGCTATCATTAATAATCAACACTTTTAAAAATAATTTCAACACTACTGAATTTTCCATCCAACTATACCGTATTCCAACAGTAAGTACAAAGTAAATAATGAGCACAAGAAATAGAAAATAACCCATTGGAACTAGCTAATTCTAGGTCACAGGTACCTTGTATCTCGGTGAGAGTAACCATCACAATATATGTTCTCGTGCATGAGCAACTAGAAGGGAAGATAAACATAACCTAGTGGTCCCCAATAATCATCATCATAGTTTAGTTAGAGTTGTAACCTTCAATCTTGCTAAGTGAAACTGAGGCCAAACCCCACGGATTCACTAGCATACTAGTACACGTCCACCCACCTAGATACCTGGGTTTTCTCTTTGTGCTAAAACATGTTCAACAAGTCAATGAATATAATATTCATAATAAAATAATATTTCCACATCATAAATTCACTAAACATCCCACATGTATACAACAAAAGTCACAAAAGTCCACTTTTCATTCAAATTGATTTTGAAATCCGACTCACACCAAAATATCTCACAACACTTTTCACATTTCTTTATCACTTCCACAAATTCATTAAACAATTTTATAAAACCATTCCATTATATTAAAACTCTCATAACATCCCAGTCACTTGTTACATAACACCATTTTTACCTTCGAAATCAATTTATCATTAAACATACACAAAATAGCCCTCAAACAAGTTTCGTTCTAACATCACAATTTAATAAAACATTACAGAAATTTACAAAAAATTCTAAAAATATTTGAAATCTTAAAACATCACTTCTCCTTTAAAAACCCTATAACATGTGAACACATATAACAAACAGTACATATGCACCCTTTTCCCACTTTGTTTAACCAACTAAAACATTTACAATTTTAATAAAAAGAACCCAAGTGGTGAAAATATGTCTTGCACAAAAAACCAATTTTAAAAACCTATTTTTAAGCCAAAATCACACCAACCTCTTACCAAAACAGAATTGGCAGCCCCATTCAACAACTAATAAATCACTTCCACATTTTACAAAACTACTATAAGAGATAACACATGAAATACATTTGAAAAATACATACTTCGAACAAAAATGTAACTTTAATAGCAAATGCTTTACTATTTCTACAAAAAATGGTTTTCAAATAATAAAAATCATATAAGGAACATGAAAAATTATTTAATCAAGAAAACTAACTCTTCATTAAATGGTTACCCACGGAATCACCTACCGAATGTGTCGAAACCCTCAAATATTGGGGCGAAACATCAACCGCACAACCGCCGCACCTCAAGGAAGTTAAAAGAAACATAAAACCTCAATATTTCATCCCAAATACAGTAATTTATAACCTAGGCACGAACCCTAACTTCTGGAATTTTTATAATTCAAGAATTAGGGAAGAAACCCCAAACAATTTGAAAGAGGAAAGAAATAGACTCACTTACTTGAAATATCCTGAATTAATCACTCCAAAAAACAATAGTTTTTGAAATTGAAAATAGCCAAAATTCAGGTGTTGTTCGATCAAGATATAGGAGGTAATTTAGAAACTATAATGGAGGGAAAATAGTATGAATTGAGAGAGTTAAGAGGGGATGAAGTTACCTATTCAATTCTGGCCAATTTGAGACACCCTATGGCATTCAGCCCTAATTCACGATTTCAAAGAGCTCTAAGGAGGGGAAAAAGGTAATGGGATCGCGCCTTGGTTTCGTAGGGTTGAGAGTGAGGTGGAATCACCAAAAAATCCATTATATTTAATAAGATATTAAAATATTAAAGAAACATCTTAAAACTGGAAAATGGGATTTGGGTTCGCCCGATTCTTAAATAAAAACCCAAATCCTCCATGATTATGGATTTATAAAGGCTCCAAATTTAAATTTTGGTTTTAATAGGTCATAGGAGACCATTTAGGAATTGGAATGGGTGATAAATATTAAAAAATGAAAACGTTATAAAAGAAACAAAATTTATTTTTAAACCTAGAATTGGGCTCACGGTTTGGCACAATTCATAAAAACTCATCTATTCCTCCATAAAACCTTTGGAAACCTTCCAAAACAAATCATGAATGGAAAATAAATGAAATTTAACTTCAAAATAAGTAATTTATATGACACATAATATTTTTATACATAGATATTACATATTTTTAGAAGAATAATCAAAACATTTCAAAAATAATTTTTAGAGGATTATAATGGTTTAATGTATTTATATACTAGAAGCACATTCCACTATTTTCAGGAATGATCTTCAACATATCACAAAATTTTCTTCCCATATATTAATCTTTATAGACATAACATACATTAACCATTCATCATAACCCAATGTATTGAATCATAAAAATAGTAATCATATATGATTAATAAGGGTTTATTTGGGAGATATAAATCTATGACAACATGAATGAGTAAGATAATAATAATTGTATGATATCACAGAAATAAATAAAAAAGTTCATACCCAATATATGTGGATAATATACATGATTATTGTCAGAGAAATTTTCCATTTCCAAAGATAATAATAATAAGAGAGAAAAATAATTATAAATCAATTGTGAACAAAAACTTCAAGTAATAAATGTGTGTGCCATCATCATTATAAAATCAATCTCATATATCAAGGTTAACAACCAAAAGTATAAAATCATAACGGATATTGATTAAACAACTATTTAAAATTTTATATCAATCTCATAAGCTTGTTTCTCATATAGGATTAATAACATAATATGATTTCCAATTAATGATCAAGCACATTGACTTATCTCCCATAGCAAACTCGTGAGACGAAATATTATATCCAATGCATTTGACAGTATATAATTCCTATATCACAAATAATATAATAAAAATAACATATATCTCTTCCAAAAGATCATAAAATATTGATTATATCACCATAACATAACATCTAAAAGGAAGATGCATTAATTAAAAATCTCATCATTTCATCATCGTATAACTCATAGAAAATAAAAGGATTTTGTAAACATATCATAATCAAATACATAAAATATGTATATAAAAGATAAGTATATAATCATTGGTTAATATATCTAGTAATTAATAACTTCCATTAAATGATTTTAGAATATAAGAAAATTTCATTAAAAATAACTACAATATTTTCTTTGGATAATACCCATTTCATTTTGAAATCATTAATCTTAAATATAAAAATTTAAAAAATATTAAGGAACATATTTTCAATCAAATGAACCATGGAAACATGTAATGGAATTTTAAAATCCTTAATTATTCATGAAAACAAGAAATAACATTAATTCCATACAAGATAAAATAGTACATTACTTCCAAATATTTGAAATACCCTAAAATTTGCTTATTCAGAAATTCAAAGTAATATTCCATTTGAAACATATAATAAAAAGAAAATCATGGGTAAAACATAATTCAAAAAAAAAAATTAGAAAAAAAAATCATGACAACATTTTTAGAAATCATGGATATGGAGGGAAAAATATTTTTGAAGAAATAGAGATTTAATGTGGGTTTTATTTAAAATCATTTTTTTAATCTCTTGAGTTATTAAAGAGATAAAAATTTATAGGAAAAAGTGAATTATTTAAAAACATAGATGAGAATAAAAATCAATGGGATTTATAATATAAGTATTATATAATTTCCCAAAGGAAGATAAAATCATTATAAATCATGATTAAAAATTGGATTAAAATATAGATCCATTATCTAATGTCTTGTCTTTCTTCGTATAACTTTTTTTCTCCTGTAAAATAAATATTAATTAATTACACCTTTTTTCAAAATTAATAATAATTTTTTTCATAATATATATTATTTAATAATGACATATTTTCACCCATTAATTAATAAATTGTTTATAAAAAACAATATTTTTTGTGATAAGTACTTCATTTTTCAAACATTTTTTAGTTCAGTAATCTCATCTCTTTTACATTGATCATAGTTCCATCATATCTATAAATCAAATCAAGTTATTAATATCATATATTTTAAATATATATATATATATGTATTCATCTATAAAAGGAACATATATAAAAATGAATTACACCATTCATGGATATGGTAGGTCATATGTATGCATGAATGCTGCTTTAACTTATCAAAGAATGGAATGAAAGAATGGTAAATAATAATTAACATTCTTAGAGATATTATTATATAATATAAATCTTATATACTCATAAAATCTATACATATTAACATACATGTAAATATGAAATGGAAAACGAATCACATCTCTTCATGGAGGTAGTAGTCCACATGTACGCATATATTTTTTCAATGGATTGTAAGGAAATAATGTAGATATTATATTAGGATTCGTAAATCCTAATTATTTCATAAATATCATATATAAATACTTAACTCATAAAAATAACCATTCTTGAAATGTGGTCATGGAAAATGAATTATATCGCTGAATGGAGATGGTAAGACACACACACACAAACGAGTGATTCTATCACTTACAAATTGATGAAAAAAGAGGGAGAAAAAAGGTTGATTCATAGTTATAATTATATTTCATTATATTTAGTAAACTTAATTTATTATGTTTATGATATAATATTATATTTATAAGATGGCATAAAAGAAGTAAAAAAGAAAGTGATTGGTTATGGTGATTACCTCTTATTTTAATAAAATTCATTATATATACTATTAAATACAACATGGTTGGTATTTTTGGGAGAACATAACATCTATAAAATACATAGGGAATCTTAAAAGTTAATTTTTAAGGGTTTATGGATATATAAGTCTCAAAGTGGCATAAAGAATATAAAGGAGGGGTGTCCTTTTGTAAGGGAGGTATACGAGACACCTGTAATTTCATAAAGAATTAGTATATAATAAATTATTTCTCTAGTAAATACTTCCAAATGACCATGATATTGAAAAAATATGTTATGGTGATAATTAAATTAGAATAATGAATTTATATAGTTTTTGGTTTCATTCTAACCATATCATTGTAAGTAACCTTTTTTTATTCATTTTTTACCAGAACCACAGTGACCACTATTTCGATAATAATGGTTTAGGAATGTTACCATAAATAGAGAAAAGTATCATAAAAGAAATATGGTTGATATTCATAAAAATATTCCATTAACTTGGATGATTAAAAGTTTTTTATGATTTTTAAATCCTTTAATAATATATTTTTCTTATAAAATATCAATAATGTCTATTTTAGAACAATTCATTTCATATGAATTAAATGAATCCAAGAAAAATATATAATTAGAATAAAATCTTTTAAAACAACCCTAATATTTCATATGTTTCATAAAAATTCATAAAAAACTCTAAGTCAGTCTTATTAAATTACTTTTAAAATCTTTAAAACCATTTATTTTAATTATTTATTAACTTATGATATACTATGATAGTGTGTCTATGAATTTAAGAAAAATATATATTTATTAATAATTAGTTATAAATTACTACCAAGTGAATAATATCATTAAGATTAATATATCCTTTCTGATTCATTCAAAACTTTCTAGTGTCCCTATTTGAACACATAAGAGATATTTTAATGTAAAAGGGTGATATTTTTTATTTTACTGTCATTAATTAATATAACGTTATCATTGAATGAAATATGGATCCATGTGGCCATATATTCTATAAATGCATGTAAATAGAAAAAATTCACATCTATAATATTATAAATTTATTTTTTAGATATATTTCAATGCTTTATACCAATGTTTAATCCCAATTTTATATATGTTACCCTCAATAAGGTGACAAAATATTACTATATTTACTATTTATATTGAAAAAAGTGTCATATTTACTAAATTTCATCATCCTAATTCGAAATATTGTATTTATTTTTTGAAGATTAAATTTTTATATGTTGTATATATAAATTTTAATATACGTTCACAAAACATGATGATTATTTCTTTGTATAAAAATTCATTTTTATGTATATAAATGGTTTTCTTATTATACCATACCAAAAAATATAAGTTAAAATAAATTAAATATAAATGAATATATAATATATAAATTTTTTATGTTTAATTCAAAATAAATTGATAAATTAATATTTTTAATTTAAAAATAAATTATGTGAATAAAAATAGTTTTTTAGATTAATAACGTATTTATTTTCTATTGATGTCTTTTTTCATTATATTTAAATTATATCCAATGAATTTATTAGTTAAATGAATAAAACCTAATTTTTAATAATTTA
This sequence comes from Viscum album, assembly GCA_963277665.1. Taxonomy (NCBI): domain Eukaryota; kingdom Viridiplantae; phylum Streptophyta; class Magnoliopsida; order Santalales; family Viscaceae; genus Viscum; species Viscum album. The sequence goes on from OY728143.1 coordinate 231,783,761, forward strand.
GTTACTCTTATTTTTTCTTACGTATCCTATGATTATGAGATAAAAATGAAATTATATAATTTTTTGTCAGTATATAGCATTTTTTTTAAAATCATTATTACTTATAGCACAATATATCCATAAAATTATTTTTTATGAAGAAAATATTGAATAAAATATTGGGGTGTTAAAATATGGTTTATTTTCATAATTATATAAAGATTTACCTAGAATTTATTGATATTTTTTTAGTATTTTGTAAATGGAGGACCATAAAAATGAAGATAAGAAGGATATTTATCATGAAAAAACAATGTACTATAATGGAATAATAGATATTAAATAAATTTTTGTGAATTATAGTATATGCCTATTGTGATGAATAATATTATTTTCCTAGTATTACCAAAGGTAGTGAGGTTTATACTATAATATAATTAATCCATTTTTTACTATTTCCTATTTTCATAATTGGGTGATATTTATCAATGATAATAATTTATATTCCTAAAGATGATAGGATTATGTGAAAAATATATCTATTTTTCTTTAGTAATTAAATTTTCATGCGTTGGAAAATAATATTAATTTTTATCAATAACCACATAAACTGAATTTTTTTGAACAAGTTATATTTTTTGGATAAATGATGAAAAAAACATGATTTAGGAAATGAAAAATCGTTAGGTTAATATATAATTTTTGTTTAGTTATGAAAGGGTTGAATTATTTTGTAAATGTGAGTTATATATTGTTGATAATCTTGGAATTTATTTATTTTCTAATGAAATAGTGATTCATGATAGTTTTTGGGAAAATAATTCCATTTTGGGATATTTATTTATATATTAACTAGTCTGAGGCATTATTACTTATTGGTTAATACAATTTGAGTGTTAAATATAGATTTTATTTTTATAGGAATATGTGATTTAATTATTTTTTAATATCTTGGTGATTTATAATGTTTTGAAAAATATATGTTGTGAAGAATATATGGTTACAATATATATATGTATTGGTGCACACAATCATATGAATTCTTACTTTTTTATAAGGAAATATATTTAACTTGATATGGCCTTTGAGATTATCAAAGATGTCATATTATATGTTAGATCCAAAATTCTTAATATGTTATGAATACCCTCACCTAATTTAACTAGATAGTGGTAATTAAAATTGTGGGCGCACAATTTCTTTAATGTGTGTTGAATGCAATGACCTAACAATTTAAGTCTTTTAAAATAATACTATCTTACATAAATCGTGTCAAGTGTAATAAAGAACTAACACAACACCTGACTAAATATAACTGATGCATATTAATATTAAATGATGAATATAATCATTAGTAGGTAAAAAAATAATATAATAAATTAAAATAAATACATATTATTATTATTATTTTACATTTTTTAAAAAGGATTGTTTTCAAAGATCCATTTAAAAAAAGCATTGTATATTTCCTTAAAAAATTAAATCTATCACATAGAAATGATTATAAAAATTTATTGTCATTTTAAATATATTATTTCAATATTCAATTATTTATAAATTCATATGAAATAAGATTAACGACACTTGATGTTTATGAAGAAATATTCATTAGAAACAATTTTTTTTATATTTTATATTATTATTTACATAATTAAATAAATAAATTTATATTTTTAATTCTCTAAAAAACTCATTTATTAATTTATATTTTTAAAATTATATTTGTTTTAAATTTTTGGATGTTTTTTTAAAAATTATTTTCACGTGAATAGTTCAATATACAATTTGTATAAATGATATGAATTTTTAAATTATTAGAATACAAGTATAAATTTTTTGTTTATGGAAAATAATTTAAAAGCACTAATATATATTTTATATTTGAATTTATAATTTTAAAATTATATTATTTAATTTACAATCCCATATTTGGAATTTTAGAACATAAGTCCTATTTTATAAAAACAATTTATTACATTATACATTTATTATGTTAAAATTAATTTTTTCACTTTTATAAAATTATTATAATTTAATTTAATTAAAATATAGAATAATTAAGTCTATATAATGTAATATTTTCCAATTTGACTTCAATCATAATGTATAAATTACATTAGTAAAAACTTGTTAGCTCTTCAAAAATCAAATGATGTAAAGGGGGTTTAATAATAAGGGAACGTCCATAAACATGTTTAAAAAATATATGGTAATGGATGGTTGATGCGTCTGTAACCCTTACAACAACAATTTTCTATTACTTAAAAATTTTGGAGCTACACACCTTTAGGGTAACTTCCCGTTTGAAAAAAATTATTGTTTTAAAATTGGAATCCCATTTCACTTATAAGTGGGGTACTCCTCTCTTAACTTAGCATCAGATGACAACCCTATGAATTAAAAAGAAGATCTACCCAATCCTATTATCAACATTAATAGCCACATTGGAGAGGTTATTTTATTCTTAAAATACAATCCCTAAAACGGATAATCCTCTTTAAAATTGAGTAAGTCCATGAAGAGAGTTATAAATTCTAACTACTCCTTTAACATTTTTATTTATTTTGTGAACTTATTATTCATCACTTCCTATTAAAACTCCTTAAAATGAAAAAAATTAATTATTAGTATAATTTTATGTTATTATAATTATTATATAACAAATAACAACCCTTCCACTTTCTATCAAGAAAAGTGAAATCTTCATCTGTGTCTTGTACAGACTACATCCACCACGATGAAAAATGTTTTTTTTATACTTCAATGAATTAATATTTTTGTCAGAATAATAAATTTAATATATAAGTATGCTATTACGTAAATATTTTATATTCAACAATGATAATATATATTACCCATTTTCATAATTCACTGTAAAATGAAATCATCATCCCTCCATACTTGTGGACCATCACCTCCATGGAATAATCGATTTCATTTTTTCTTTTCATCACCAACATACATGAATGGGCTAGAGAATGGGTTTAATGGATAAATATTATTTTCATGAATTTATTATGGAACTATAAAGAAAAATTTGACAGTTTATTTAAAATATAAGTAATAAAAAATAGTTTTAAATTAAACCTTCCAAATATGTGTTATGTGAGAAAAAATTATTTCCTCGTACTATGAAATAAAATAATATAGTATATATTCTTTGTAATACTATATATTTATTATATAAAACACTAATAAACACTACATATTGTCATTATTTTTTAAGTATAATTATATTATAACTAAATCCATTCATTGTCATCTATTAATTTTTTTAGGTTCTTGTTTGGGATAGTGTAACCACCAACTTGAACAATGCTATAATTATATATCATGGATGAGTTGTGGAATTTAATTTAATGTATTATATGAAATATATAATTAGGTAATGATTTTTCATTGTATAAGAATAATATAACTATTTAACTCATTATTTAAGTAAACGACCCTAATTCACTATAAATCTTGTAAACAAGCACATTGAAAAATACATCTTTATAGACCATATAAAAAACATTAATATAATAAAATTGTGTAATTATTAGAAATTTTAAAACATAAATTACAATAAATTTTATATTTTTGGAATGATTATCTTTTGTAAATTAATTATGAACAATATAAATTTTACAAAACTAGTTCGATATGATCAAGATTACCATCAAACAATATTAATGAAATATAATAAATATCTTATATTCATGTAGGGAATAATTAAAAATTATTTTTTAAAAGGATGTATTCAAGAAAAATGTTATAAAATTGTTCATTAATATTTTTATGCACATCATATAAGAATTTAGAGTGTGATTAAAAAATTAGGAATTTAGGGTAAGAGTTTCTTTTCTCAAATTTTCACCCATTGAACGATATTTCATATTATAAACCATGATTTTTAAGGAATGGTTTATCTACTACCCCATTAATTATTTTATCTTGTTCCTTTCACTGTTAATTATATTTTTATTAGTCCTCTTTAATCATATCCATTAAATGGTTTTGATATGATGTTTTATAATTTTATAAGGGCGTTTTCTATCAAAATAATTTCAGAAGACATATTTCATATTGCTCAAAATGAAATCATTGATATAGATTGATTAATTATAAATTATAATATTTTCACATTTTCATGAAATTAATTGGGGTTGAATTCCCATATATTTCCATTCATTAAATTTATTTCAATTAAAAAATACCGATGATATAAGCACATTTTTTAACTCATCTCTATTTTTCGAGTTAAAATTATTTTTCCTAAAATCATTTCTTAAATGGTTGGTTTTAATTCACAATAATACTTTATTTCTTTTTATGTACTCTTTTTATCTGATTAAATTGTTACTTTATGATTCAAATATTCACCCTTATGAAATTTCATCCCTATGATTTAGAGAATAATTCTCATCCTTTTTGATGATGTTATACCCTATGATTATATAATTTATTATCATTATAATGATATCATATATATATATATGTAAAATATATTTATTTGATATATTATATGACCTTAATATTTTCCATTACCACTTTTCAATGAAAAATTTTACTACCTCATTTTAGGACATAATTTTTCAATAATGATATCAATATTTTTTAAATTTGTTCTCAATTATTTCGAAATCAATAATTTTTTATTTCACTCCCAATTTATTTTGATATAATATATGTAATTTAAAGGATCTATAATTTATGTTTAGTTTTCAAAATAAATTTTTAATGCATTCATTTCACATTAATGAATTTTTTTTTTATTTTTCAAGTCTCATCTATTAATTATTATTTTCAAAATTAAAATATTTGAAAATGTTTCACTTATTTATGAAACCATTATGTATTTTCATAGGAACAATTGTTTAATATTATTTTACAATTAAGTGTTCTGTTAACGTTTTCACTTATTTAAAAAACATTTATACCTTTCTAAGTAATTATTATTGATGATTATTTTTATAGGTAACTGTTTTAATTTTTTGACTTCTCTTTTTGAAAATAATTATAACATTTTTGAGGCTCCACAATTGCAAATTAACAATTAATTATTAAATCTTTTCATTTTTTTTAATTCACCTCAAAAAACATTTGTTGTCAATGTGACCATAATAATTTTTTTTATGTAAAATATAAAATGGTTTCCTAAAAACTATTTTATGAAGTCACTACTTATTTTCTATTCATTTGTATACTATTTATTTCATTATAATGTATTTTTATTGAACCACTTTCAAATGATTCTTAAGAAATAGTCTTTTACATTGAATTAATTTTGTGTAACAAATGTCACATTCATGACGTCAATTATTGTGAAATCTTATAGAAGTGTTGTGAAACCCATTTTTTTATCCATGGGTAAAATATTTTGTGTTTAAGGACATTTTAGAAACACTATTATTATGGATGATCCATGTGTGGGGTATTATATATCCATTTAATTAATTATTAATTATTCTATCTCATGAGATCAAAAGGTTATGCAAGAAGATTTATGCTAAACAAAAGGGTAAACAAGAGGATTAATCTAAAGCCAAATGTTACACTGGGTAAAGAAAACATTTGAAAGGTTGATATTATATGATAAGTAAGAGAAAATTAGGGATACACCGATGATCAATTATGCATAAAGTGATCACAAGTGTGTGATAACCTGATATTATCTTTTTAAAATCCAAACGTATCATATCATATATCATATTCTTGAATCATGGAATATGTATTGGTTGTTAATATATGTTATTAAGGGATCAAAGAACATGATCCATGAGAGCATAACATCGACATAAGGCATATATTTTTTAAATACCCATAATAATAGACAATAATTATCTTATCATGTATTATTTATAATAGACTTATAGTCTAGGAGGTTCTCTATCATTAATTTCATATATTTTACCAATGGATTACTCCGATGATTATGATAGTGGAAGTTATCCCTTACGGAATTAGCTTCACTCACAATTACAATTTTTATTAACTAATTGGATAACTATTTTTATCCAATGAATTGAGGGATACAAAATTTGTGTCCCACCTATCAGATATTCAAGATAAAATTCAAGGTTTTTTAAAATATCACGAAAAATCATCATATATAATAACATGTGGATTAAAAAAAGGTTTCATAATTATTTCACCATTTCATAATATTATAATTCATGTAAAATAAAAAGGTTTTATAAGAATCTAATCATCAGAATCATAAACCAATATACAATGTTTAAATATTTTGTCCTTGGATCATGTCCCCCAAAAAGTCTTAAGTATCATCAGTGGATGTTATCATAAATTAAAATTCCTATAAAAGATCATTTTAAAAATTAATTGATGAAAATAAAATTTTATTTTTTGAATCACTTTATTAATATCAATAAATTTCCAAAATATTATGTAAACTAATTTAATATTAAAAAAACCATATAAACAATTTATGGAAGAATCAATTATCTTAGATGTCATGTTAGTGGATAATATAAAAATCATTATTGAAAAAATTATTAGAATACTTGGATATGGAAGAATATATATTTTTGACTGAAGGATGAAATGACATCGGTTTTAATTAAATATATTTTGTTTCATTTTAGTATAATAATAGAGGAAAATAAATGTTAAAACAATAATTCACTATAAATAAATATAAGATATGAAATTTCATTATACTCTATAGTGGTAGGTTAGGAAATTTGATTCATGGAAGTATTAATTAAAAAAATTCATAGTAAATTAAGATTTTGTAACATAAAACTCTTACATAAACATTTAATTTCTTATAATGATATCAAATATAAAATTTAATAAATTAAAATATATTATACTATTATGATATAATCATTTAAATAACATAAATTTCAAATATAGTCCACTTATGAAATTTAAACACCAATTAATTTATAATTCCTTATTAGAATCATCATTTTCATGTGTTAGCAGTTTCATTTTTCATGAGATTTTTTGTTATTAAGTTCTATCCCTTAACCTCTTATCACGGTTACATAATCAGAAAATGTTTAACCATGAAAAAAATATCCTATATAATAATTATATATATATATATATATATATATTGTGATCCAGAAATGGTAGACATAGAAAAATGATTTTCATAGTTCAAGGAGACTAAATGATGTACATGTGAAGAACATTGTTAGCATTTTTTATAGAAAAAATGAATGAAATATTATTATTAATGTTTCATTATAGAAAAATATTTATACATTAATTATATATATATAATAAATGTATCCTTAGAACCATCCATGTAAATAATAAATGACCAAAATCACATCTCTTTGTGGAGGTGTGGTCCAAAAATACACATGTGAGACATTATATTTTTAATACTATTTGGATGGTATTATGGTATGTATGATATTATAATTAAATTAGAATAATAATTTAGTAAATATATTATATAATTTTTAAATCCATTATAATACAAATCCATGAAAAATGGCGTTGTGTAATTATTATTATCACTACATGGTGGTTGTAGTCCACTCTAACACAAAAGTGATACATTCACCTCCCATTAAGCAGAAAATTGAGTTAATAATGGAGATTCCATACTCATAATATTATTTTTATATATTTTGGGCACAAAATTTATTATTTTATAATGAATAACACATATTTAGTGGTGGTAGATGATGTAATAATTTGAATTTTTTTGTGTGGGATGACTACATCTTCTTCGGTAGGCCTCTTTTAGATCTTTATATAAGGAAACTTGGAATGGTATATTTTGAAGAAAAAACATATAATTAAGAGACCCCAAATTTTATAATATAATTTTTTAGGGTTTGATTGATATATATTGGACATATGATTTAAATAATCGAAAGGAGGTGTTTTCTTTTATAAATGGGGGATATGACACACTGAGAATATCTTAATAGACTACAATATAATAATATAATACTCACATTAAATGATACCGAATATAATTATTTTTATGGTGGGATAGCTTTAGGTTTAAATATGGACATCAAATAGGATGTAAACAATTTTAATTGTAAAAATTAGTTTTATATCTCGGTTTCACCCTAGGTAAACATGTGTTAACTTTACTTAAGATAATTTTTTTTTAATTTAAATATGTAACAAAACATAATTTAACTTATTAAATATTATTAATTATCCTTATTATTGATAAGGAATAAATTTTATTAAATTAATTTTAGAAAATTATAGTAATTTAATATTAAATTAAACCAGAAAAAAGTAATGAAAAACATTTTCTAAATTTTTCTACTAACTATAAATAGTATTTTGGACAAAAAATTTAAAATTGATTCCAACAACCTTTACTTTATTATAAAATATCTCATTTGACATTTAATTAAAATTGAAAATATATTAAACATTCTAATTATTGATTTTAAAACAATGTTTTCAATAAATTTTAGTTTTTTAACTCATCGTTCAAAAATCTATACTTTTAGAAATCATTTAGAATATCTTCATAAGATATTTTTTCGATGATGATTTCAAAAATGAACCTAATTGTTTCCAATTAATTTTATTATAGTGTAAAAAATTAAAAATATTATTTTTTTTAAAAACCAATAATTATTTTCAAGAAAAGAATATTTTTAGGAATATAAAATATATAAATAAAATTATACATATTTTTCATTATTTTATATTTTCATAATTAATTTATACATAATTTTAAAAATTGGAAATTTCTATTCACATTCCAAATTATGTTTCTAGGTTATAATACTATACTACATAATAGTTCATTTAGATTTGGGTTTTTGTGTATCACAAGTAATTAATAAAATTAAAATTATATGTAGAGAAATATCTCATAAAATAACATGGAGTATCATTACAGCCCATTAAAAATCAATATTTTCCTTTAAATTAAATAACTCACATATAAACAGATAAGAATATATTAATTTTATCACCTCCTTATGTTCCCATGTTACTTATTATAATTTTTTATTCATCCACATAACTTTAGCTGGATGAGATCCCAAATATCTAAAATACAATCATGACATTCGATTGGGTGTATGACTGGAAATGAAAAGCATATAATGAAATGTAAAATCTATAAGAATTAAAATATAGTTAGTATTTTGAATAAATTCAATATATGATATAGCTTTCAATTCCTAAAACACTGAGTTAACATGCATTACACACAATAGCAACTTTGTTCGATTGCTTGCATTACACGCAAGATCATTTTTTACCAAATATAAATATCATTATTATTTAAAATGAAAATTGTATCGTAGACATTAAAATGGTAGTTTTAAATAGTATTAAATAAAATATTAAAATAAATCATTGAATTAATTGTTAACTCATTAAATATAAATAAATATAAAAACCAATTGAATATAGAAGAAATGTTTTTATAAAAAACTATTTATTATATGCCAATGGTGTTTTATAATAATAAATTAATTTAATTAATATTAATTTGATATTTTAATTAAATTATTATATTATATATTCAATATATATTTGACATTAATCCAAAATATTTGATAGGCATATGATAAGAACTAAGAGAATTAAAATCAAAAAAGATGTATTTTTTAAAACACAGGGTTTCCACCTTTTTGGTGTACTTGTTTTAAAAATAAAATTTGAAATGATTATAAATTTAATTTTAAAAAATATAAATCAATTTTAAAAAGTTATTTTAAAATTATCTTTTGGTGAATTTTACATATTTTACTATGAAGTTTAATTTTTTGATGAGTACTGAAAAATACGGAATTCTAATTGAAAACATGCATTTCTTCTAAATAATTTTTAATGATAAATTAAAATTTAATTTTGGTTTAATGTAAAATTGGATCAATTAAAAATATAATAATCCAATTAAGGTAATTGGAATAATTTTTACAATTTGTTAAGATATAAAAACATAGTAATCTCCTGAATATATCCACTTAAAAACAAGCGTTCTTGTTCTATCTTCATGGTTAATTTGAAAATAATTTTTTTTCAATTATGTGGATATGATTTTTAAAAATTGATTCCAAATTTGTATTCATTATAATTTTTAATTTTTATTATGTCGAAATTATTTTTTTACGAATTTGATTAGTGACATCATAAAAAAGTAATTAAAGTGATGAAGAGAAAAATGAGTATACCAAGGGACTATACATTAAACTATAGGGGAAAAATTACCTATATACATTTATGAAAACAATTTTTTGGATAAATTTTGAAATTATAAATTGTATTATTTTGTTTCTTTAATTTTTTTGTGAAAATTGATTTGTAAAAATGTGGGCGAAATTCAATCTTTAAAAAATTTACAAGTTTTCCACTCACCCCACTTATAAAATGCTTCCCCCGCTCCCCCTTCTTCACACCTCTCAAATGAAATTGGTATATAAAATAACTACCAAAATCACTAAAACATTATCTTCCCTCATCCTATAATCCTTATATTTTGTATAAATCCAGCATAGGAATGCATTATTTCATCCCTAATAAGGACACCCAAAGAAAAGGTGATGTTTTTCGAAAAGAAATTTTATTTTATTCCCTTTTCAATCTCCTTCCATTATTTTTATATAATTATTATATAAGAAATAATTATATTAAATATAAAGATATATTATTATGTTATGGGTACAACCAACAACTTTAAACACTTCCATCAAATGGGACACAAAATCATCATTCCTGTGTACGTAGGACTATTGATTGGTGAAACAATGTCATTTGTTTTTCATTTACGACCTATCTTGGATGGGAATAATGATGGATATATTATTTAAATATTATATTAATTATATTTATGATTTATTTACAGTTATTGAATTATTATATAACACATATCTTCAGGTTTTCCAATTTTCAAGAATACGATAACATCGCTTGTCTGTACTGCAGACTACCGCCTTACGAAGCGATGTGATTTTTTCATACGCAAAAAAATGCTTTAAGGATAGGTTTAATAAAAATATGTGATAGAGATTACATAAATAGGATAATTTAATTATTATATATATATATATATATATATACAATTTAGCTTTATTTATTTCAATACGACAAAAAAATGAAAATAACATTGATGTGTACGTACGTCATACCCTCTATATGAACGATGGATTTTCTTTCCTATCAAAAAACATTATAAATACTATAAATAATTATAAAATAATATCTATTATATTTAAATCAAGGTTTAAGTTATGTATATAATGAAATCGTGATCTAATTATGATATATAAATAACAAGTCAAAACATACTCAAAAAACAATGCAATTAACACCTGAAACAATGAAAATAATGAATGAATATTAACAAAAGGGTGATATGATGATATAAAAGGATTGTATATGATTTTATATATATTAATATGGTTCTTATATATGTTAATTAAATTCATAAAACTGGTATATCTGAGGTCAATGTGTGTTCCACGTAAAGGGAGTGTGAGGTCAGAGATTTGGCCCCAATTTACATTCTATTGAGGCTTATTTGTTATTACGAACCAATTCACATTAATTTGGCCTATATACATCCAATTTTTCATTTAATATCCTGATTAAGTCAAAAAAAATTTATTTTATGTTTCACATTAAATTGTATCATCCAAGGGGTTTGGACAAAAAAAATTATTAATTGGTAAATGTTGTCATTACGATTTGACTTTCTTTCATGATTGGTAACTTTCTCATTAAAAAATCACTTTATTTTATTCATTTATCATTATAAATTTAATTTATATTGAATATAAATATTTTTTTATTATATATTTTATTATTTCATAAACATATCACCATTTTTCATTTTCTGTATAATTAAAATGATATTTTTCATGTTTCGGGAAATGTTGATAAATCCAAATTCATTAAAAATATATATATTTAATGATAAGGAACATTATTAAACTGATTATTTGATATTTTAGAAATTCGTTGAATATTAAGACATAGGTGGGGTGGTAAATGATATCCCCTCGATGCATCATTAGTCTCATGAGATGAATCAGTTAGTGAATTCCAATGGGTTTTTACCTAGTATATTTTAAAATGTCTTGTCAGTGGTCTTCCAGGTAAATATTCCATGTATCTGGGAGACATTGAACCCAAAAATTAAGAATTTTTTACATTTATATTTCAGTTATCATTTTCCATGAATTTTTCACTATGATAAAATATCTCCATGCATTTTATTATCATCTTATTGTCTAAATGGAAGGCGTGTTCATTTATTTACCTTTTCATATTGTTTACAAATTTCCTTCTTATTTTATTGATTACATGGAATACATGTTATTTATTTACATTTCTATATTCTTATTCCCATCAATTCATTATGGATTCTATTATACATAACCCTTATTAGGAATTTGATCTCACCTTTATTTTATTTATTTTCTAAAAGATTCCATGATGTTTACTATGACTAACATGTAGGGATACGCTAGATGGAGTAATATTTTTTTCCTAATAAAAAAATTATGTTATAATTTTCATATCCAATGTCATGTATGAATCATGTATGTATTTAGTTTACCAAGACTACTAAACTGAATGGTCCATTAAGATTCATTTCGTTGTATCTTATTCATGTGTAATGGTAGTCGGTAGAATATCTAGGATTACTTGGGGTTGGGTAACTATAGTTAGTATTAATGAAATTTTATTAGAAACACTGGGAACTTGATTTTGGAAAAGGTAGATTAGGATACATAACCCTATGGTAAAATTTTTGGATAATTATAGAACAAAATATTACTATTTTTAGTAAGGTGGTGATTAAATAATATCTATTTGGAATGTATACATAGAATATAGGTTTTAGGTAATTAGAGTCTACCAATATTAATGACATTTTGAATAAATTAATGGAAAATATATGTTTTAGTAGAATAGTTATTTGATGAGTAATTCCTTTACAGTTTATAAATATAATATTAATGTATTTGATAAACTATAGAGATAATATGAAAATTAATGAAATTTTAATAACAATTTAATAATATTATTAGATTTGGTGTAAAAAAGTAAGGGTTTTTAATATCCTTATAAAAAGGATAAATAATCATTAATTTAATTCAAAGATGTACATCATATTTTTGGATATTTTATAAGAATTACATTAATATTTTTTTTATAAATAATACATCCCATTTGATATGGGATAATCGATCACATACAAAACGGCTACGGTACCTGAACCCATGACTGATGGACGATAATGGTTTAACTCCTACCATTGGTCAACATAATGTCTTGGTTAATATGGCGTTGTTTTAGAAAAAATGATTAAAAAATAATTTTTAATATTGAACCAGATGTATTAATTTCTCTATTTAATGATTAATGTATTAACCATATTGGGTATTTAAATTATTTATAGATAGAGGGAGATTTTGGTCACACTTTTTTAGATATTACGATCAGTTGAATGTATATTTAATTACATTAGATATAAAAGTTCGTTTTTAGTTATCTATTGCTTAGATTGAGGGATAAATTGGAATTTAATCCATGAACTCCTAACATTTGTAATTGATCTTATGAAATAGAAATGTATCATTTATGTATATATATATTATGATCTTGGATTGTAATATAATTCTTCAAGTTTAAGAAAAATGACCTTGAAGTAAAATTCTCTCCAATTTCCATTAGTTATGATGATATCAATGACCTTTTCAAACCTATTAGATTTATGGATTTCAACACCTGAAACTCCCATTGACCACTGAAAATATTTTGATTAATTACCTCAATAATTATCTATAAATATTTACAATTTTCATCTACTTCCATATCTTCACTTTCCATTGTTTTTCTCCTACTTAGAAACCCATTTATATGTTATTCTATGTTACTGTTTTAGTACCCATTATAACCTATTAAGAGGATGTTTTATTTTCCCTTTTATGATATGTGTTTTTAAAAAAATTAATTGGGAAATATCAAAACCTATACAAATAAATTCATGATTAAATTTAAGGGATGAAACTTATTTAAGGAGGTGAGAATAGAGCACCCCTAAATCATAAAATATGAATATCATATTTGATAGCATGTATCACAATAAAAAAAGGCAAAAATAGGAATAGAACATCTTGAGAAATTAGAATAAATTTAATATTTTAAATACATTCAATATATAATGTTGCTTGAAATGCCCACAACACTAATTTTATCTTGCATTACATACAAGAATGACCTTTATCAATAGCTTTTATTACACGCATGACCTCAATTTACCAAATATTATTAATATTTTTATTTAAAATAATAATTATCTCATATAAATTATATTAAAACATATAAACAGGATTGAAAAACTAATTAAAACATATAGATGATTTTGTTGGTTGTAAATTAATTAGAAATTAATAATAAAAATAATGGAATATAAAAGAAATGTTTTTAGAAATAACTATTTTTTATGCACCTAAAGAATTTCATTTTTAAAATTTAAATTAATTAATATCAGTGGATTATATTATTCAAATTAAAATAAAATTTATTAATTAAAATGTTCTCAAAATCATCAAATATATTTTATAGTCATAAGATAAAAACAAATTAAATTTCATTCATAAAAACAATATTATTGTAAATGTTGTTTTTATACCTTTTAATGAAACTTGTTTTAAAACTGAAATTTAAAAATTTTATGAATTTTATTTGAAAAAATAAAATTCTTTATAGAATGATTAATTTTATAATTATCTTTGAGTGAATGTTTTTTATTTTTATTAGAAGTTTCGTTTTTTGAGGAATATTGAAAAAAATGAATTTTAATTGATAATTGAATTTTATATAAATATATTAAAAGGTTAAATTATATATTAAAATCATTTCAAAGAAAAATTAGATAAATTATACTAATATTAGTCTAAATTATATTATGTTATTTATTTTTAAATTTAATTATGTTTTTAAAAGATATTAATATTTAAAACATTTTCACTTTTAAAAACTTCTTTCTCGTTCCATGTAAGAGATGAATTTTAAATTAGTTTTACAAAATTATATGGATTTAATTTGGTAAAATGGATTCCATATATATAATAATAATAATTTATAATTTATAATAACAAAAAATTATGTTTTTATCAATTTTATTAGTGAATGTAGTTAAAATAAATAATAATTATTAAGAGAAATATGAGTTTACCATGGGACAAAACATTAATAGTTAGGGGACAAATGACCTCTGAATTTTGACCAAACCCATTTTATGGATATATAATGAGATTATAAATTCAATTGTAATGTATTTTTCTTTATTGTACAAATATTAAATTCATAAAACGTCTGTTGAATACCTTCTTTAAAAAATTTACATGTTTTCCACTCACCCCACTTATAGAATTCCTTCCTCTCCCCCTTTCTTCATACCTCTAGAACCAATTTGGTTCATCCATACCTTGAAAAACTAAATCCCCAAATTCACTAACCAAATACTATAAGCCTTATATTTTTCATAAATCTATCTTAGAAATTCACTAGGGAAAACATAAAAAGGATACCCACAGAAGATGTAATGTTTTTCTAAAAGCATTTTATTGTATTTACATATCCACCTCCTTATATTTTATTTATGTAATTTTTATATATTGGAATAATAATATTAAATATAATAATATGATTTTATGTTAAGGGTACAACTAAAAACATCACACACATCCGTCAAATAGGTTATAAAATCATTGTTCGTCTTTACGACGTACTACAGCATCGCGGACTGATGTTGTTTATTTTTTTCAAACCATCAATCAAGGTTGTAAGTACTGATTAAATTATGTTTTATATATCATATATATGATATTTATGATCTATTTAGCATTATATAATTATTATATGACACATAGCTTCATGCGTTTAATTTTTTGGGAATACGATATTGTTGGTAATGTGTACATTAGAGTACCTCTTCGGGAAGCAATGTGATTTGATAATAAAATATATGGAATGAATTAAGGTTTTTATTATTAAAATTATGTGGTATATAGGAAATAAATTGGTTAATAAAATCATAATATAAATACGTATCATTTACTTTTCTTCCATTTCATTTGACAAGAAAATAGAAACAACACTCATCTTTATGTACTACTACCATCTGCATAAACAATCGATTTGATTTCATATCACTGAATTTTATAGACTACACTAAATTCAGATATACATTATATGTATGAAATTTAAATCATTGTTTTGATTCTAGATATTAATAAATCATGATCTATGTAGTATAAAAAAATAACAATTAAACACATACTATAAAAATAATGATTAATGCATGAAAAAAAATGAAAATATTGAATGATTATTAACAATCATGTGATAAGATTTAATTGAAGGATCATATATGATATAATAAATCTTAAAATGGTTTGGGTATAATTTAATAATATTCTTAAAAATGTAATACTGGACGTTAAATTTCATTGAACTAATATGGAGCGTATGGTAAGGTATTTCATCTCAATTTACATTCCATTATGTTTTATTTGTTATTATGAACTAATTCAATTTGATGTTGTGTATATACTTCCCTGTTTAATTTTAATATCATTATTCACTAATAGATCATTTTATTTTATGTTTCACTTTGAATTATATTGTCCAATGGGGTTTTAATGAAAATTAAAGACTTGTCAAAGTTATCATTGTAATATATCTTTATTTTGTGATTATTAACATTGTATTAAAACAATAACTTCCATATAATCATTTTTCATTAGAAATTTAATTTATATTAAATATACATGTTATTATATGATTTATATGTTTATTACCTAAACATTATACCATTTTTACCTACATATTATATTGTTAAATTTATTTTGTATATTTTGTGAAATGTCTTTAAATACATATTAATTACTTAATATAGATGTTTGATGATAAGGAATATGATTATAATAGTTATTAAATATTTAAGGAATGATTTAGACTAGAATACACTGGTGGGTCCTAGTTAATTATATCCCTTCAATGCATCAGTAGTCTCATGAGGTGAATGAGTTGGCCAAATAGTATGAGTTTTTACTCAATACGTTTTGAATTCTCTTGTGAAGGGACATCCCGGTAAAGGTAACATGTTACCAGAAAACATGGAATCAAATAATTAAGCTTTTACTACATTCATATTTCATTTATAATTATCCATGATATTTTTACTATGACAATATCTTTAGATTATTTTTTATTCTTAGTTTCTTGATTAAATGGAATGTGTGTTCAGTTATTTACCTTTTTTAATGTTTATGGATTTTTTTCTCATTCTATTGATTACATTTTCTACACGTTAGTATATTTTCAATGAAAATTTGATTTTTCATATTGATTCATTATTTCTTATTCTATATATAACCCTTAATAATCATTTTTTATCACCCTTATTTTGTTTCCTTTCCCTAGGATTTCATGATGTTTACTACGGAAAATATGTTGGGATACGTTATATGGAATAATGTTATTCCAAAAAGAATGAAAATAATGTTGTAATATGAGTATTAAAATGTAGTACAAGACTCATATATGTGTCTAGTTTACCAATACTAAAAAATGATCATCCCTTAAGGATTAATTTACTTGTATCTCATGCTAATGGAATGGTAGTAGGTATCAAATTCAGGCTTATTGGGGTATGGGTCTCTATAGTTGTCATGTTTTGTATCACATTAACTCTATGATCTATGATTTTTTCCAGTTTTCAATTATTTTAAATTTCATGTTCTGGTGGTAAATACTTTGAGTTTATTACATGTGAAGGATCTTCTACATACTTCTCCATTAGAGATACATGGAACACATTGTGATCATAATAGTGGTTTTGTTGAAGTAACTAATGAAAAGTTACCAACCTTATTTTATTGAAAATATATAAGGGAAAAATATTCATTGTTCTATGATTTCTATTTTTTCCTAATATCATAACCATATTCTACAAAAAAATCACTTGAATTAAATCTCAACAAATTAAAAAACTATTTTTTTTAATTTTAGTAACTATAAATTTTCTATCAACTCCAAGAATCCTTAATATACTTCTTAATGGTTATGAAATCCTCTCAAATTTCCTAAACTAGATTATCTATCAATATAATTATTTCTAGAAAATCGTCCTTGAATATAGGTGTCCTATACTTCTTTCTATAGAAGAATTCATAATGATCCATCTGAATGTCTGGGTGAAAGCTGTTGTTGTATGAAAACATAGATAGAGTAATTTGTTGATCACAAACACCTTTCAAAACCATAGATAAAGGTCTCAACATCCTATCATGGGTTTCAGTTGTTCTCCTATTTTAAAAATCTATCTTGGGATAATAATAAGTACTAAACAAAATGAAGAATATAGATATTCTAAAAGGCTTCACACGATATTTAAATTTATCCTCCGATCTCGATCTTATAAAATAGAATGTGATACTCCACAAAACCATACCACTTATTTAATGTATATTCAAGTAAATCGATTACAAGATAAATTTTATCTGATATAAATCAATTTGTTGACTTGGTAAGGAAATTATCTACTTCCCAATATAACATTATTGGGTTTAGATATTTTGGAAAGTCTAATGAAAAAATCCATGGTTTCATTTTCTAATTTCTATTCTAGTGTGGGTAATTATTAAAAATTTCTCTTAGAATTATATATATCAACATTAACTTGTGGACTTACTATGAACCTGGAAATATACAGTAAAATATCTCTCTAAATGTTTAAATACTAGAAATAATTATAATATATTTATATAACATTGTACATTTAGGATGAATATAGATTGAGGAAATATGACCATTATCAAAATATTTCCTTATTCTAATTTAGTATTGTTTGATCACATAAATGGTTCCAAAAAAACATTATTTCTCCCAAATTACATCACAATAAATTCATCATTTCAACACCTTGAACAAAAGGTGTTACTTATTATGTATTATCTTTTGGAATCCAAAAAGTTAGTATCCATATTGAAAATAAATAATTTAAAATTATATAGGTCCTAATAATTGATTTAAAAAATAATAAATATAAAGCTTAGGATACTTATAATTGATTATGATCTTATTCATTTACATATAATCAATGAACAATCATAATGATCAATATTTTTTCATAACAAATAGAATAGGTGAAACATATGCTGATAGACATAGCTAAATGAATCCCGGAACAAGATTCTCTAATAGTTTCTTATTTAATTCATATAACTATGTTGGTTCCATTCTACATGGAGTAGTAAACATATGTAAAACTCCTGTTATGATTCATATTGAAAACTAAACTTCACAATTCATAATAATTCTAGGAATGTCTTCCAAGAAGATATCAACAAATTTCCATAGAATAATAATATCATCAACGTTGAGATTCACCACAACCATCTAGGATAAAATCCAAATTTAAATATGAATCAAGGAACATAAATTTTATGTAATTTTAAATGAATTTCATATCTATCAATGCCCTACTGAATGGTTATAGGTTTTTTTGGAATATAAAATATTACTTACATTCCTTAGTAATTGATATGGGATTGAAAAAATGAAATCAAATCTATGTCCAAAAAATCAAAAAATTATACTATAGGGAGAATAATAATATTTTTTGGAAGTAAATTACCATAAATATAAATAAGAGAATAATTATTTACATTATATATGTTTATCATATCAATTCTGGTTTTTAATTCTAATTCATAATATAATAATCGGGTTGGTGTTGTGATACCCATAGAAAATTTTCAGATATTAAAGGGTGGATAAATCCAAAATTAAACATGAAATTAACAATTATATATTGAATTGTAATTGTACCTTTCCCCAATTCATTTTTATACCCCACATCTATAATAGTGATGGAATAAGATTTCTATTTTTCTCTATGCTTAAGAGGTTACTCATGTAGATCATCATTCATAAACATTGGATTTGATAAATAGTTAGCATAATGATTGACTCCATGAATTTGAACCATTAGTGTGTGGGTGGTTTATTTTTGGGTGCTTTATGTCAATCAATATCTAAAATTTTCTTCCAATTACATTAGAAATCATGTTCCTAATGACCATATTTTCAAAACAGAAAACATTTACTAGTAACCTTAAGATAATTTGCTTCATTTTTTCTTCTATATTTCATCATATTGAAAAGATAATATTATTATCTCCAAGGTTATCATTATTATTATTATTTCATATCAATTATATCAATATTTTATTATTAAAAACAATGAGATTTTCTAGTAATTAAAATATCTAATTCCACCTTGATAGCACACCAAATTATTTATTCATCTCACCCGAATTCCATTATTGTAATCCCATTTTAGGGTCCTAGTTTTAATACACCATAGAATAAAATCTATTTCAATTTCTACTGTTATGATAATACAGTCATAATACCTCATAGGTCATGTAAAAGTTTCCAATATTGTTCTTACATATTCATCATCCCACTCATTTAGCTCAAGGAATTAAGTCTCTATATTCATAAGGATAATATGAGTAATGTAATTATTATAAAAAAAATAATAAACTCATCCCAATATATGGATTCAATTTATTTACCTTGGTTCGCATTATAGAAATGTGTATACTATTAATATTCTTCTCCTTCTAAAGACATAATGTTAAATATAATTTACAAGCTCCTAACACTACGAAATGAAAAATTTATTTTCCATAAAATTGATAAATTCATCAAAAACTAATAGATCAATGAACCCACTAATATAAAGTTGTTTTTTCCTCATGATGTAGTTAGTAAAATATGGTTCCCTCTATTGTTTTTTTGGAAGCGCACCGTGATTCAGAGGTTTATAATGTTTTTTAATAATAGAAACTAGATTATTCATCCCAACTATATACCATTTTGAATATTATAAGGAAATCTTAACATTTCCCATCATATTCATGATTAACATAGATCTTTTAGGTTTTAGACAATAACTAACCACAAAAATTAAATGATGACAAAAAATAATCATGTTGGCTACTTATATAAAAATGAAGAAACATTTATAGATTGTATAAATCATGACACCTTCATTCCAATGTATGAAACCCTTAGTTTATCCATGTTCATCCATTATCATCATCTATTCTAATCCTTTATAAATTTTTATAAAGGAATTATGAATGAATCCCAAAATATCCCTCAAGGTTATCAAACTATGTGTATAGCAAAGGATACCCAACCATGAATTAGAATAATATTAAATATATACTTAAGAAACTATTTTTTAGGGTTATTACCACTAGATACAACTATATAAAAACCCACAACCACTTATATTATCAAGAAACTGATATATTTATATGAAAACCACATAATCTATTCCTTACCAAATCTTTAGGATGATATGAAATATTTTACCCTATACCCATGGTTTTCACCAATATTCGTTAATCATAATCTCAAAATATTTTCTAAACCAACATCTTATACAAACAATATTGACCCAATAATTTCATATATAGATATTACATATCAAACGAATAATATTCAATATATTATACAAATACACTCTCGATAACCATAATGATGTGTTTCATTGGATACATGATAAACAATCATCTTGTTTGCTGAATAATATTCAGAATATCTCATATATTTCTTCTTATTGAACACTCTTCTATTATATACTCTCCGTAAAACCACTCATAAAAAATTGGGGAATTTAATAATAAAAATGTTTGATCTAGGATGCTTAGTAAAGGTAAATAAGGGAGATACAAATGAACAATTTAGAATAATATGAGAATATGTTATTAATAGCATGATATTGACATTTTATATTCTATACCAAGGATAAAATATATAAAAATCTTGAATCCTAGTATAATGTTCTGAAAATCATAATTATTGAATCCTAAACAAATCAATGAACAATATTATGAGAGCATAACATTGGAATAAGACAAGAAATTGTTTCACACACATAAGAATATAAAATTATTTCCTTAATAAATGATAATTTCCATGACTATCAATAGGTATTGGTTTATCTTCCCATTTAATTATATTTCTTATAAAAGATCATTCCTAATACTATCAGAGTATACATAGTCCCTTACATAACTAGTTTCAATTCTTATTCCATTCTATATCATCTCATCAGTAATCCTTCATTACACAATTCATTAAAGGGATATATAATTTTTTCCCAACAAATAACATTATCATAATCGAGTCACACATTAATAAATAGATAATAAAACATCTATCATATATCGTAACCTATAGAAAATAAATAGGTTTCATAAATAATTAAACAATTCATCCTATCAAAACACATGAAATATAAAAGTGTTTCCTAGACATCTCATTATGATAAACATAAACCATCTAGAAAAAATAATAAAAATGTTTTAATTAAAAATATCACAAATATAAGAGTAAAATAAATATATTCTATTCTAAAATAAATTTACATTAAGTGATAAAATGGAATATTTTCTATGAAAAATATCGTTTTAATATTTGAATCACTTCTTTAAAATATAAAAATCTCAAAAATATTAGAAATTTTTTTTTTATTTTAAAATTAATATTTAGAATTTTAATGTATGCTTTAAATCCTTTAGTTCTCATGATAGTGGGATATTCTTATCATGTATTCCACATTAAAATAGTTATTATATTAACATATTTTAAAAAGTAAAAAGTATCTCATTCAGAATAAGAAATGAATATTACATTTAAAAAATTTTCATAAAAAATCTCTAATGAATTAAAATTTCCTTAAAAGTCAATAAGATAATATTAAAAGTGTTCTTGATAGATTTTTTTGAAAACATAAATGTTGATGAAAGGGATTTCCAACCAATGTGATAAATAATATTATACTTCCTTAAAATTATTATTTTTTTCTTTTTAGTTCTTTTAGAGTGAAAATAGAACATAAAACATGAAAACTGTAGAAATAATAACAGAGGTATATAATTTAGGATATTCCTGAGAGTTATATCAACAAATCACATCATAAAAAATATTAATTATAAATAATCACCATAAAAATGTGATTATAACAAAAAACCATTACCGCATGTTTTTCTACCTTATAAATACTTCTAAAATTTTGTATAATAAATATAAATTTATTATAACTTTTTTATAGAATCTTATAAATACTTAAAATATCATATTTTATCCACTTATCTCATTTTAGCACCCAATTATTAATATATCCATATTAAAAATATCATATATGGCTTTTAGATGTTCAGTTTTTCATGATTGTCTTAGTTTAACACTTCCGGTCATTGAAAATTGATTAAGGTTCGAAAATATATGAAATGTTTTATCGTGATATTAAAATATTATATATTAAAAATATATATATATAAAGTAATATATAAAAGGTATAAATTAAAAAAATTATTTACATTATTCATGGAGATGTTATGCCATACATAAGAATTAATGATGTTTTTGTATTCAAATGAAAAGAACGAAGAAAAGATAAATATTTGTTTATCATTAAAAATCTATATTTATATTATAACAAATATTTATACATTAAATATAAAATTTTTAACATCCATGGGAATTAGAAATGGATATAAAATCACATCGCTTAGTGGATGCACTGGTCTACACATACGTATGAGTGACATTATTGTTTTCCAACAGATTTGAATGTAAGAAGGTTGATATGATATTATAATTCCAAAATAATAATTTTGTAATATATGTAATATAAAAAAACTAATGTCATAGTAATAATTATCAATGAAAAATGGTTATGGAAAATTAATTTTTTCACCACCTAGAAGAGGTATTCTACACATACAAATGATATATACATTAAATTTTCATTTGATTCAAAAGTGTATAAATAATGGTTGCTATATAATCTTAATTATTTTTAGTATATTTATAATAACAAGGTTATTGTTTTATTATGATTACAATATATTCAGTGGAGGTAGAAGAAGAAATAATTTTAAAATACTTAAGAAGAATGACTCCCTCTTCTATAATAGTCCCACCATTATACCCCCTTTTTAAAGACCCATAGAAGGGTCATTTATGAAACAAACACATATAATTAAGGGGTAGAGAAGTTTATAAGTAAATTGTGTAGGGTTATGTTATATTTTTAGTCTCAATTTAGGCAAATGAGGATTAAATAGGGTTTCCTTTTTTATGTGGGGGGGATGACACACTTAAAATGTTTTATAATATTACAATATAATAATGTCAAATTTAAGAAAAAAGATTCCAAATGGAATGGGATTCAATTATATAATATTATGAGTTTAAAATATGGTATTAAAATAGTATTTTGAAATTAGTAATAGTAAATGTTACCCATATATATTGGTTCATCCCCTGGTAAACTCGCTTTAACCATAAATGTGGCAACATATTGTTAATCTTTTTAACATACCTTATGATAAAAAATTAAGTCATCCTTATTATATAATATTAATTATTATGGTTATACATAACTAATATATTTTATCAAACTAAATTAATATAAGTGTAATAATTATTTTATCATTAAATATAAAAAAGGCGATTAAAAGTAGTTTCCTAGAAAAAATATTTCTTTAAGTGTAATGAATGTTTTTATATTAAAATAAAATATAAAATTTATTAGAATGACAGGAATTAGTTTACTAGTTATCTAATATTATTTTTAAAAATTGTAAAAAGAAAAATCAAAATTTCTATTTACCTGAAATAAGAATGTAATTTTAAATAAAAACAATATTTTTCACTATTCATTGAAAAACCAATCTTTTTAGAAAATTATGAAAACTTCACTCTAAGATAAAATTAACATAATAATTTAACAAATATTTTTTATAAATATATATTATGAAGTATGAAATTTTAATTAAATTATTGTATCAAAAAAATCAATTAAATCCAATTTTATGGGAAAACGTATCTCTAAACATATATGAAAATTACAAAAAAAATTGAATACATATATTTCAATATATTTTATTTATTTAAAACAATTTTAAAAAAAATTTAATAGGAGATGTTTCTATTCCTATTACTAATTTAACTTTTAGGTTATAATGGTATACTTTTTATTTTTTATTTAGACTTAGATTTATGTGTATGGAACACTGTCAAAGAAAATAAATTTATTTGAAGAGAAATATATCACAAAATATCATGGTGTTATAATTTATACCATTTTCTAGTTTTATCTAATTAATATGATATAAAACATTATGAAAGGTTGAAATGTTTTCCCTCACTAAACACTTGAGCTCACACATTTCTTATGTTTCCATTCCTCATGTTTCAATATGATTATATATTCTGTGAAGAATTTACTGAAGTCTAGTGTTGTTATAATTTCTAAATCCTAAAAAACTTATTACTTTATGATTAAAAACATATATTTTAATAAAATAAAATCCATTTATCACGATTTATAGTGTCTCTTAATGATTAGACACATAAACATATTATATTGAAAATAGAAAACAATGGCTTTATTTAAAACTCCACACAATTATCCAAAACCTCAAAGATCTTCTAGTATATCCTTCGATACAATGATTAAAATACATAAGGAATATAGTGATCAGAATATTCCAATAATGGAATAAACATTACAATAAATGATAAGTTAAGAGTTGAAAGTTATATCAGCATATCATATATAAAAAGATCATAAACATGAAAACATAGCATATAGAAATGAAATCATAAGATCAAAGAATTATATAATGTGTGGAAATAGTATACGAAATGATATAATAAATGTATGTCAATGTTAATCCCAATACCAACATCATAAAGTGGAAAAATTACCAAAATGGATTGAGTTAAGACCCTATTCCCATAAACATAATGGTCATAATGTCATATTGTATTGGGTTCCTCCCAAATCCTTACATAACATGTCATGATATATAAAGAGTATCAAATAAATTATATAGATAAATAATTTTGGAACCCCATTTAGAATAATGAATATTATACATATGTGTGCACATGATGAAATGAAACCATATTTAAAAAATTAGAAATACAAAACTCTTGAAAAATAAGTGGGATACATAATTATGGTTTATGCCATAGTCATAAAGATTCACAATAGATGATATAATAAAATTTTTTAGAACTTTTTAAATTTTAAAGGGGAATTTATATTGAAAATGGTATTACAATGTTTAAAATTCATGACAATCATATGGGAAAAAAGAAAAAAAAAACGAGTTTAGTGGAATTTTTTGAAATAATTAATATATATTCATAATTGTGTAAAGAACATATATTATTCCATAAAACTAAAATTGAAACAATATTGATCTATATAAAATGAATATTTATAATATATTCATGGTTTGAAATCATTTTATGATTGTGGTTATTATTAAGTGAAATTAAATAGCACAGTTACCTTGAATCATGTTTACATAATAGTGGGAATTTTTTATGGAACAACAAATATATATTTCCATATTAATGAATAACATATTTAATTATGTATATACTTATTGTAAATATATTATAAATTAAATCATTTCATGAGAATAATATTTTATTAAAATGGAAGAAAATAAAGACAATGTGCAACTCAATTGTAATGAGGGATGTACAGAAGATCCCTTACCTTATGATTGAAAAGTTATGCATATTCCTATTAATTATTAAATATTAAATTAATTCCATAATATATATATAATTATAATATCAATATATATTTTATTTTATATTTTCATTTTATTATAATTTTTTATTTATATTTATCATTGTTTTTTATCATGTATATTAATCAGGTTTGTTTAGTTGATTTGTTCATAACAATTTTGGTTTGTTTGCTATGTTCAAAGGAGTTGTAAAATAAAATCATGATCTCAGAAATTGGGGAGGATTATTTTTTTATTACTTCATTATAAAAATACTTATATAGTTTCAATGGTTACACCAAAAAAGATCCAAATTAAGAAAAGTTCTTTAATAAGTCCATTTAAGGCGGTTAATGTGGATGTAAAAAATTATTATTTTTATTAATTATAGATTTTAAAATATTTTTATTAAAATTCATTAAAAGATTCATAAATATAATTTTAATAGAATAACTATATATTTAATTTGATACCTGTTATGTTGATATAAAAAACATAACATATCGTCCATGTATGCGTTAGTCTTCACACATGCATTACGACGTTTTCATTTTTCAAAATGATTTTAGAGGAAAGATAAAATAGATATTAAATTTGTATAATTGTATTGAAGAATATTAAAAATGATTTTATTATAATAATAATATTTATATAGGTCACATTAGTGGTGTATAATAAGAATAAAACATTGAAAATTTGGATTGAGAGATTTAGCATTCACTTGGATGTTCTCCCTTGGGAAACTACATGAGAATCATTAGCTTGGTCTGTTGGGAAAAATTCTAAATGGGAAAGGGAGGGTGTGTAAAATATTCTATGGAATATTTTTTCTCAGTATATGGATATGAAATGTGTGGAGAAATGGGTAAGATGTGGTATCCTTTTATAAATGAAGAAAATGATGCCTTTGTAAAAGATCATTATTTCTCAATGATATCCCTCAATTATTCGGTGAAAAATTACATTAATTGAAAATAATGTTCTGTGGAATTTGATAAGGCTAAAATCAATCCACTATCAAATATTAAACGTCTGTTAATATATTTTTAACCATTTACACTATGTTAAATCACTTTTAGCTTAATTTACCCTTTCCGTCTTAAGTCCCATATCACTTTAAGAGACTAATTTTAATGTAAAAAATTATAATTATAATTATTTAATAAATAGAAAAAAATCATTTCAAATATTTATATTATTTTCAGAAATAAATTTTTTATATGTAATAGGATTTCATTTTAGTATAACCACAAATAACGCATAAAATCTATTACATATAAAAATTTCATTATATGCTTATAATTAGACTATAGGATAATTTTATAAATATTTTAGTATACAATAAATATATTAGTTTTCAATTAAATTATAATATTTATATTTATTTTATATTAATACAAATATGAATTTTCCAAAATAATATTAAATTAAATGGAAAGATCAATTTATTTATTCGAATTAAATTGTTACATTTGTTTTATAATGTTAAAAATTGGTTTTATAAATATAATAATATATCATAAAAATGTATTAAAATTTTCATTAATTCATACTTTATCAATTAAAATGTTTTATAAAATTTTATATCTCACTTATATACTAATAATGCTATAAAATTCACAGTTTTCGAAAAATATGTATTTTTCACTATAGCACTAAAATTAAATATTTTTTATAAAAATACATAATTTTAATCCAGAGATAATGTTCAGATAATGAATGTAAAATGAAATTATTTTTATTATATTCAAAATATATAAATAAAAAAATAGTTTTAGAAAAATGTGTTCAAAACATAAAAAAAGAATTTCTTTTAAGATGCATTTCAAAGAATGATATATATAAATATAATTAATATGTCACATTTTATAATTTTATATCAAATATAATAATATAAAAATATTAATCTATTATTTAATGACATGGTGATGATACTTATTATTATCTACAATACCATATATGACACTTGTATATATTGTGAAGTAAAATTTATATAAAAAAATTCATGGTCGTTATATTCTTCACACTATAAGAAATATATTCTAAAAAATTTCATTCTATACAGAAGGGTGAATTATTTGAGGTAATTCTATTTCAATGTCACTTTAGGTTCTAACATTGTGACAACCTGAGATTTTATAGTGTACATCTCATTAAATAAATTTCATTGATAACTTTCTTGGCACACAATATTGAGTTTAAATGTACCATGAAAACCTAATGAAAATATTATTATATGGGAATATATCATTTTTTAATTCATAATTTTTATATTAACTTAAGTTTATTTTTTTATTATGAAAATATTTTTTCTCCTGTTAATATTTAAAAGTATCACTTTTTATTAAATTGTCATTTATTTTAATTAAAAAATCATAATCCCTAAAATTCAAGCCTGAATTTAAGAAATCCATATATAGTTAGAAATATTAAAATTAATTTACTTCTAATAATTATTATAAATTAATTTTGTATAAGATCATTTTTGGACTTAAATAGAACATTTTTTAGAAAGCTGTTTTAATAAAAAAAATTTGTTTATTTTGGAATTATTTTATTCCAATTATATGAATTTAATTTGAAAAAATTTATTCCATATTTGGAATAATGAAGTTAAAATTATATAATTATTTCTCTTTATTTATTATAATTTATTAATGGTAACAGTGGTAAAATATATCACCCCAGTTAAATGTAAATCCATAAAGTAAGGTTAAAAACTAATGTGATAAAGATTAAAAATTTATATAACACATTACTTTAACCTATCAGATGAATTTATTTTGGTTATTTTCATTATAATCTCAATGATAATTACACTTTTTGAAATTCTTCAATAATCTTTTACTTTATATTTATTTTAGAATTTGGTATAAATATATTTTCAGACTCTTTACTTAAATATATATAGTATTTCAGAATAAGGTCAAAAATATGTTATGTTCAATTTTAAATATATATTTTAAATATAAATTAATATATTTTATTTTTGTAATAAATTTTTTTTGGTGATTGAATAATTACCTTATATTCTTATGCAACACCGGCACAATTTTATTAAATAAGTATTAATAAAAAAATAGTTTTTAAATTATAAAAGTAATATAATTTGGAAAAATTACTATCTTATAATATATTCATATGACATTTTATGGATGAATTAAATTATAATATCCAAATTATATCTTTGTATTGATGTATTTAATGTATAATTTATTGATTAATGTCAAAAATAATATTAATGATATTTTATGATAATGATATTATATTAAATGATTTAAATTTAATAAAACATTTAACATATACCAAATTAATTTGGGAAAAGATAAAAAATAAACCATTTTCCATTTATGTGAGACTTTTACTTTGATTATCACATTGTTGACCCTTAAACTGTAGAGTAATTTAATATTACATTATTTTTCAAAAGGTATAACGGGGGTTTAAAAAGCTAAGGGTGAAAAAATAACAATAAAATGTCTAAATTTTTTTAGATTGTGTTATTTTGTATAATAATATTAATTTCACAGAATATAACAATTTTGATTCATTTTACATGAAAAATACCTATATTAACTTATTACTTTATTAAAATCCACAAATTCCCATGCCATCAATTATTGAAGGACACACCCTCTCTATTTTATTTTCATTAACATTGATCTATATAGATACAAAAAACAATAACCAATACTCTTCTCAACATACTTAGACATGAAGAGGTTAAGGTCTTCCCAGAATACCAACTGTTGACCCCTTTATAGGAGATCAAAAGGAGATATTTTAATGAAGTGATGTTCATATTCTCTTAGCACTATCATTTTTCATCTTATTTTACCACCTTGAATTATTTCATAAACACTGTAATATAATTACACAAGTATCTCCTATTTTATTATATGTTATTTTATTGATGATATAACATTTATCAATCTCTTTCTCGCTAATGTTAAAAAAAGCCATCACACATGTGAATGACAGACTACCGCCTTACAGACCGATGTAATATGTTTTCCATTACGGCTTAAAATGGAATTCTATTAATTTATAACTAATTAATATATTATATATATATGAAATAATTATTATTCATGAATTATATCATTATATTTACCATCCTAATATCCAATATGTTGGAAAACTATAATGTTGTTCATACGGACATGTGGACTACCATCTCTAAAAAGAGATGCGATTCGTTTTTCATTTATGATTTACATAGATTTTAAAAGGAGGTATTTAATTAATATATATGATATATATGATTTAAAATATTTCAATAATTTTTAATTTTTTTTAACATTCTTTCACTCTATATTTCGAAAAGTGAAAATAACATTCATGCGTACATATGTCTAACTATCGCCATAAATGATGTAATTCATTTTCTATCTCAATCAATTATTGATGAAACAAAATATATATTTATAGAGTATATAGGATGTTCAAATAAATAATCTCAATTTTTAGATGATGGAACCTTAATCAATGTATAAGGATTGGAACTACTGAATCAAAACATACATGAAAAACAATGAAGTTAACACCAAAAAATGATAATATTAAATGATTATTGAGAAACATATGATAAGATGTTTTAAATAGACTATATATATATATATATGTTTCGGTTATGAATTTATAATAATTTTAAATTTATTATACAAGATTCTAAATTCATTTACATGGCTAGTCAAACATGAGGTAAAGTATTTCATCTCATTTTCCACTCCATTGGGACATATTTGTTGTTATGAACCTATTTTATTTAATTTGGTGTATATAATTCACATTTTCACATGAATATATTTTAATTCATGATAATTGAATATTAAATTTATTTTACACATTTAAGAGTAATTTTTAAAATATAAGATGATCAAATGTTTCTTATTAATCACTTATAAATATCATCATTGTCTATATTTTTTAAAAAAAATATTTTTTATTTACTCAAATTATTTATAAAGTAACTTTTATGTTATCTTGTAATTTTTAAAAGGTTTTAAATAAATTCTTATTTTTTTGAAAATGTCAATTTCAAATCTCTTTGAGAAATCTAAGTGGAATGTTCCATTGTAATTTATAATATTTTAAAATACTCTTCCACCACTATAAGTTTTTTTATTATTTATATTTTTATATATGTTTTCCATGACTTTGAAAAGAAAAATAATAAAATAATAATTATTTTAAAATTCCCATTTCATTTTCCAAATTCCCATATATTACTGCAAATCCAATATCCACAAGGAATTAAAAACTATCTTTCATTATATTTGGGTTCATTATCATTATATTAATAAATTCACATGTTTTCTATCATTAGAAGTTAAATTTATCTTAAATAACCATATTATTTGTATGATGGATAATATTTTTACTTAAAAGGCAAAAAAATTCCATGTATAGTTTTTTTTATGAATGATATTTTATTAACTATTAAAAAATTAATATTCCATATTCTTTTCTCAAATACATACAATTTTTGGTAATGAATGTTTTTTATTAAATGAATTCATCAATAAATATATATAGGAATTTATTAAAAATTCAATTACCAATGGGGATCAATTTTAGATATCCCCTCTATGTATCAACATATCTCAGAAGACAAATTAGTTGTCCAAATTAAATGGTTATTTTGTGTATATGTATCTATAAATTATGCTATTATGGTACAAGGATTTAACAGTAGAGTTTCCATGATTATTGAAATAATAACATGCAACATTTAAAATTATCTTTCATTGAATATTTATTTATTATTATCCACTATATTAATACATTGATATTATCCATAAATTAATTTCATGCTCAAGTTATTGTTTAAATGACACGAGTTTTAGTTATTTAGCTTCTTATGTTGATTATTCCTTATTTACTCATGATAGCTTCTATATTACATAACTCTTATTTTTGAAATTAGGCTCACCCTTCATTTATTTTATTTTCTCCAGTATATGAAGAAGAATATTATGATTAATATTAAAGATGCTATAAATTTTTTATGATAAATATTTTATAATCTCAAAATAATATATGAATCATGTAAGAATCTAGTTATTAAAGGATATTAAACTTATATGACCTTAATTTTGTGATAAATCTTGTCATATACCAATTTAATAAAGTAGACATCAAATCAAGGTTACTAGAGTTGGGGTTTCTATAATTAGTATCATAGGAGCTTTATGTAAGAAAATTTTGAATTAGATTTTAAAATATCTTTTCTAACATGATAATTATGTTAATACATTATTGTGTTTGAGAACATTTATCAATATATAGATATTTATTTTATTGATCAATATTTATGATTATTATGATCTAACACCTTGTGTTCCGTTATTTAGTGATATAGCCTAATAGAAGAAATAGAATCACTACCAATAGACAGTATAGGGATTTACCTATAATAAAAGTAATATAGATAATGTTTGAACTGTGATAATCATATCCATATTAGGGAAGATAACCTTGGTTATGAAAAATATCCATTTTTGTATGGAGAAACATGTAGTTACAAAGTTTTATGCACTTATGACAGATCACTTCATGCGAAAAATGTTTCGATATTTTAATGAAAATACAAATCCATGGGTACCATAGAAATGGACTGACTCCATTGAAGCATTTTCCAACGTTTGGGATGTAATGAAAGTGAAAAGGGTAATTAGAGAGTGAATTTTTTGAGTGGATATTCTCATAGATGGTGGTCATTGATCGATAATACCAAAGAGGATAATGAAATAGTAAGAATGGAATGGGGGAATTTTAATGTGATTTTATTCAGGAAAAAAGTTTCTTCAGAATAACAAGTTGATATGGGTGAAAATTATATCACCTGAAATATTAATAAAAATGAATGTGTGGAAGAGTATGAGCATATCATTAAAGTTTTATCAAGGAATATTTTGGACTATATACATAATTTGAAAAATAATAGTGACTATTTTTTAAGGACATTAG
The DNA here is from genome assembly GCA_963277665.1 of Viscum album. Lineage (NCBI taxonomy): Eukaryota > Viridiplantae > Streptophyta > Magnoliopsida > Santalales > Viscaceae > Viscum > Viscum album. The sequence goes on from OY728143.1 coordinate 231,817,306, forward strand.
CTGAGTCTTGGAAGGGATCTATTTTATCAAATGTTTTTGTAATATGATTGTATATTATAAAGTGAAATTAGGAAAGATAAATATTTTTGTATATCGTATATGTTCATATGATATAAATAAATGAAAATGAAAGATAATTAATAAGAAAAAGGAAAAACATCATTACAAAAGATTTAACTATTCAATTTTCAACATGTAATTTTTTAAAAATAATCATACTGGAAAAATATTATAAGGTATATGGATTATTATATGTGTGAAAAAAATGGTCATCTTGATAAGGAATGTAAAGATAATAATTAAATAACTATACTCCAGTACCTCAACTATAACAATATGTTGATTTCTTAAAATAATTTCCCCATGATTCAAAGGAATGTATTGTAGAGGAATCAGTGGGATGAAATCCAAACATATGAAATTACTACATCTGGAGTTGATGTTTAAAATTTTGTAGTGAAATTTACACATATCCTCAACTCCTTATATGAAAATATTTTATTTGATTCTGATTCTACCCACTCACTTTTATTTGAGTAAATTTTTATAGGTATCACATCACCACATCAATGATTAGATATTGAGTTTTATATGAAAAAAATATAATTGTAGAATGACCTCAGAAAATGTCTAAATAATCTCTATATTTTATGTTTCGGGGAATTTTCTTACTATAAATATTATTATTATACCTCCAGTTGAATTTTATTTATTTTTTGGAATGTTTAGCTCTATTAGTATAGAAACCATATCCATCATTGGGGAAGGGAAGTTGCACTCAATGTTCCAAATAAATTATCAATAGTCCTTCAATGTGAGGATGAACATGATATCACAATTCTAATTACATCAATATTATAGGTTTTACTATATACTAATTGTTGGTATTTATCTCAGATAGTTGGGTTAAAAAATAAAATTTAGGATATACCTATTTTATGGGAGCTTGTTGACATCTTCCCAGAAGAGTTACCTAATCATCCCCTTAATCATGATATTTAGATTTAAATAAAACACATTCATGGTTATAAAAATATTTAAAAAAATCCATATATCATGTGCACTATTTATTTTTATTATTGGATTGATAAACACCATTATAATCTAAATAGTCGATTTATTCATCTTATTACATCACTTATGGGTTCACCTATTGTTTTTGTTTTGAATAATAATGTTTCAATGTGTCATTCAATTTATTATGAGGAAAATATTAAAAATACATATTATGAAAAATTATCCTTGACCCTATATTGATGATATGTTGGGCCAAATTTGTGGGGCTTAATATTTTCCAATTACTAATATTTAATATGGATATTATCAGCTAAGGGTCAAGAGGGAGGATACAACCCTGACACCCTTCTATATGAGGTATGTTTAGTATAAATTTGTAGTATTTCTGTATATACAAACAAATAATTCTACTATCATTATGGATTCAATTAATACAATATATAGTTATTAACAAGATCAATAATTGGTAATATTTTTAGAATATATTCACATATATTTAAATAGAAAATAAGTGAATGAAGAATAATTTATAATTATGTTCAAGAACCAGTGTAAGGACAAATTGTATGACAAATTTACTAAGTATGATTTTTTTTCTTTAGAATATTTAACTATATGGTCATATAATCTAATTTTAGGTTATATTGGAAGATCCTTAAAAAATATAAGATATTGAAAAAATTCATTCACATTCTATGATAATACAGATGATTTTTTTACTCAGGATAGATGGATACTATCGAAACATTATGTGTTATTTCTCATGAGTATCTAATCCACTCAACAAGTCTACTCTAAAGGATTTTATGATAATGAGGAATAATAAATATGGTGCAATTTGAATGAACTAAAGTTAAGTTTGGTCATCTCATCTATGATTACACTACCCAATGGTGGGGAAATGATCATGATCTATAGTGATGCATCAAATAATTTATTGGGTTGAATCCTAATGAAAAATTATTTTGTGATAGTATTTACCACCTTCCAATAAAAAAATCATATGTAAAATTACCCAACTAATTATTTATAGTTAGAAATTGTAATTTATTTATTGAATTTGTGAATGAATTATCATTATGGATAATGGTGTGATTTATATTGAATATAAGAGTTTAATATATATATTTATATATAAATAGTTGAATATGTGCAATAGATTATTGTTGCAGTTGATCATAGATTATGACTACTCAATAAATTACCACCCAGGGAAAAAATAAGTTGGTTAACGCTATAATTCAGAATGGTCGTGATAGTTTTTCCATGATTTCGATTGGAATATATCTAATATTTATTGTTTTTTAGAATATAGATATTTAAATAATGATGAATGGGGAAAAATCATATCTTTATAGGACAAATGTTCAACCATCCATCCATGAGTCGATTAAGAAGCCACATTAAGAAGATGTGGAATTACAAAAAATGTGTAGAATGTTCTTAAGTACAACCATGATCATATTAGAATGGAAATGTTTAGGGATTGAGTATGTGTACCATCAACAAAATAGTTTAATATGGAGATATTTATGAGATTCATATTTCAACATTATGTATTCATTATGTATTAATAATGATGTATATAGATCTGAAAGAATATCTCTGATGGGATAACATAAAAAAGGGTATTTCCGAGTAGGTATCCTGATGCTTGGTGTATCAAATGTTTATTAATGAGAGATAAAATACTCTGGGGATGTTAAAAATATTTTCCATACCAAAATTGAAATGGAAATAATATGGATATGATCATAATACTCCACAAAAAATATAATGGGAATAGCTAAATTTGGTTTATAGTTAATCACCATATGAAATCATTTCATTTTATCACTATTAGAGAGCATTTATATCCTCATCATCATAATCAGTTATACATTAAGTATGTTTTTTTGAATTCATGGAGAGGAACCCTCAATTTTATATAATAAGGATATTTGGTTTACCTTGATGTTTTAAAAAATATATTAGTTTTTCTCAATAAAGAGTTAATTTTGAGTACGTCTTATTATCCTCAAATAGATGGTGACCCTAATAGGACCATTGAAACTCTATATTTATTGTTTATAAATTTCTACATAGATTTGAAAGGTAGTTAGTATCAACACCTCAATTTGGTATAATTTAATATATATATATATATATACACATTCATTACCCATTCACATATGCCATCGCCTCCTTAATTTTCCCTCAAAACATTTTCAGGCTCTCAATTATCATCGAATCATGAAGACACACTCTCTCCTACTCCCACCTTGAGATAGTTTTCCTATGACTCAACCTTCCAACTATTTCACCGATTCCAAATCCAACCCATAGACCCATCTACCTCTGTCACTAATCCTCACACTTGGTCTTCCTTACTCTCTAACATAGCGCTCCTATGACTCTGTTATCCACCTCTATAACTTTACTCTCCACTTCCACCATCCTCCCTAAATCCCACCCTCCTTGAATCCCTCATAAACCCTCCACTCCTACTCCCATCCCTATCAACTATCTATAAGGAATCCTCTTCCCCTCCCCCTCCCCCACCTACACCTATGACATTTTCTTGTATATGGATATATGTGTATTCTCTTAGGATTTCTATAGGATCTTAATTCCTTGAAATTATATTCAATTATTGATGTTCGTATACAACATCTCTATTTATTGGACTAGGGTTCCAATAGTTTATGTGAGAATTATTTCAAAACATCACTTTAGTTTGTCCTAAATTAACTATCTTATATTAATTTTTCTAATCCTAATGTAGTATATGTATATTTCCATTTATAAATCACATCATCTGCCCTTTTTGGTAAGTCATCATCAATCCTTGTTGGAGTTCTGGTTAACCTATCTAATTTCTTTACTTATTACTATATAGAAACAATTTTATAATTTATGTTTATCTATATTCACTAGAACTAATTAAATAGAAAATTTTCACTGTTCATAAATTTCTTCCTTTATTTCTTATAATTTTGTGATGTCTTTCAATTTTTATGCACTCTTGAAAAATGGTTTCTATAAAGGTATTATAGTACATGCATAATATCATTTCATATTTATGTTAAAAATTATATTAAATTTTTTATGCACATAAATATTTATTCCTTTATTTTATAGATCTCCATAAAAATATATTAAAAAGATGAACAACAAAAATAGGAAAACTCCCTCAGGTTATAGAGAATCACAGTTCTGTAGGAGAGTACTAAGGAAACAACCTCAATAATCTTATTAGATAAGTATTTATCATTATTATAAATTTATTCGTATATTATAATTAATTATCTATATGTATTTAATTTATTTCCACAAAAATCAGTTCAACCACACCAAAAAATTCTTTTATTATATGGAATGGAAATTCAATTGAATTTAAATTCGACATACCATGATTAAAATTAAACCTACTCTTGTTTCAATAAAAAAATTATCTGGTAAATATATTTATTATATAAAAGAATTTACTTTTTCATGATAGTTCATATATACTTCATATTATATATTTTTTGTTTCTTAGATTTTTTTCTTTCAATTTTTATTTTATATAAGACTGATATAGTTAAATTTATATTGCCTAGGTTAGATTTTAGAGTATATGAAATAAAATATTTTAGGAAATAGGAATTTTATTTCAATTTAGTGATAAACTAAATGTTATAAAATGTTGACATTATCCTATTAAAAATGTCATTGGTTTAGTAAAATGTATCTATATATATATATTTTTCAAATTCATATTCTTAAAATTAGAATTTTCATTATTTGTTTGAGGAAAGAATTATATATTGATTTAAAGCTATAGAACACATTTTTTTTGAATGGTACCATGACACCATTCCTAAAAGTCTATGATATATTTTCGTTCTTCAGCCACAAATCTTATATTTTTCATTACAGTTTCACATATTCTTCTCTGTTCATTTCATAATATCTTGATTTTTTAATTCTTTTCCACAATCCAGATTATTCCATTTTTATGAAGATTTTCTGTTATATCCTGCGATTCTTTTTGTCCTACATTAATTTTTAATGATACATATTACATAAATACTTCTTAAATATAGGAAGAATGATATTTAGTTGAATAGTTTACTTTAAAGTTTGATCATTAGTCAATTTCATTCATGGATTCACTTGATTTCATAATATTTATTCAGTTTGACTAAAAAATGATAAATTTTAAATTTTTTAGTTCATTTTAAACAATCATTCAATATTGTGATGTTCATTTTAGAGACATGGCCTGATGTACTAAAAATTATATATTTCTTTATTGAAGATTGGGAGAATGTTACTATTTATGGGGTTTGGTATTTAACAAGTGAAAAAGGATATTGAAATTTTATGTCGATTCTTATATTGATTTACTTAATTAATTACAACAAATTATTGTAATATAGGTATATTTTTTTGAAGATGAGGTTTCCAAATAATATTTGAAATAAATAATTTTTTTGAATTTTCTATTATATTAATAAAATGTTAATTGAATAAACTAATAATTAATTAATTGAATTACCTAACTCTTTTTTAGAACATGTATTTTTTTTCAAAAACACATTTTCGGAGTTTTTCCTACCTTGAATTTGTAAGAAAAATATAATAGAATCTAAATTGTTATGGATTTCTTCTTCTTAATAATTATATTGAAATTTCAATTTCCCTCATTTTATAAAGAAAACTAACAATAGTGATTTACGATAAATATTATCTATTGGATATAATCCCCATATCAGGCATGAAAATCTATTAATTTGGTTATAATAATGTCTCCATTGAACTTTTTTTTCATTTCACATTCACATATTTCCACTAGTCCTTTCTTAAATTTTACCTTTTTCCTTATCCAATCCACCTTAATATAAGATCCCAATCATTTCTACATATGTCTTAGGCTCTTTTACATGTACCTTTTTTCCTTCTGTTGGGTACATTTCATTTGGGTTTTACTTTGGGATGTGTTTGGGTGAAAATTTTAGAAAAATGGAAAAAAGAGGGAAGTTAATAGTTAGAGATGGTTTTTACTAAATGTGATCCCTAGACCAATAAACAATGAAACCAAAGAGATTGGATATTATAATGAGTATCACACGGTTAGGGGAAACCATGTTCCCCTAGAAGAAAAACCATGAACACATGATTTTAATCCCATTAAAATTATTTAAGAGATTCATGAACCCCTATCTTATAACAACGAACACCCTAGATCAACCCACAATGATTATTTGTTAATTATAATGCATCTCTAAGAGATTCTAATGTCGTATGTGTCAAGAACCGTCCCCCAAGGCCCGTGTCGTGACTACCCCAATCCTGCCTTCCATAGGCTAGGGGCTGGCGACTAGCACCGAAGGCGTATTTTCTAAAACTAGGAAGACATTGCCTTTATAACCTATAAGCAAATTCATACAAGAACACAACAAGATACGAAATCAAGTTAAATGAATAGTAAACAGAGTGAGTGTAGTATTTAAAAGGTGCCATAATACAAGCCCAACTGGAAAGTACAAGAAACTAAAAGTATAAGTAAATTGGAACAGATCCTGTGAACACCTTTCAAGGATCCCACCTAAAGGGTATGCACAGCTCTTGATTGGTCGTCTCTACTGTACACCTCATCTAAGGTCCACCTCCGAGCTGCCTCTAGTCCTGGTACTCTCTTCCAAAATCAAAGTTGTCAATCTTCTACACCAAACTCAACAAAGTGTGGGCATATCCCGTGCAGGGGGGAGTATTACGACACTCAGTATGGACCCCAAGACCCTCAAGGTCTCACAAAATCCATAAACGATAATCCCAAAATCATGAAATCAACTGACAACCCTACTCAGGTATATGACCATACATATACTTATGTTATCAAGTATACTTATCTCAATCATGAGGAAACACAGAGTCTAACTCAAATACCCAAAGCTCAACGGTTCCACAAAGGAAAGACCACCAAGAAGGTAAGTACCACACATGTATGCAACATAGAAGAATACCACAAAGGTACTAACTCATATCACACTAGGTATTTCTTAGGTAAAATAGTAGAGATGATTAGATATAACTATTGAATCATATTACTATATAAAGAGGATGATCCACGAAGGATACCTAAACATCATCAGACCCACAAAGGATCTTAGTACGTCGTTACACCCACACATGATCCTAGTAACTCATTAGTACATTTTCAGTACCACATAGGGTCTCTAGGTGCTAACCAACATAGGATCGCTCATTGGTGACTCACACAGGATCTCTCGGTGCTGACTCACACATGATCGCTCGGTGCTGACACACACAGGATCGCTCAGTGCTGACCCACATAGGATCCCTAGGTGTTGACCCACACAATATCATTCAGCGGTGACCGACATGGGATCGCTCGGTGCTAACCCGCATAGGATCTGTTAGTGCTGACCCACATACGATCACCCGGTGGTGACCCACAAAAGTTCTACCGGTGCTGACCCACACATGATCGCTCGGTGTTGACCCAGACACGATTTCTATTCAATCTTCATGTCATAGACAGCTACTGGGTTCTCGCAATAAGCATTCTCATCTCTGGGAGGTTCCAGTATTCAAGCCACTGGTCGATACTACATCTTCCATGAAGTACTACGAAAAATTATACCAAAGTACAACCATTTTATAGGGGTCTCACCACAACAGACGATGCTTCAATCAGACTCTCGGTCTATAAGTTATTATCCTTTTATTCCCGAGTACGCGGTTGGATTCGTTCTTGATCCAACCCAACCATATACCAACATTATTGAAACGTCTAGTGGGGTATACCAAAGGGATAGTCTTGCTCTAAGGTTTACAGCATCGTTGGCAGTTCGTCATTTTGACAACGTATGAGGGAGATATATCGAATACAAGATCTCTCAATAATAAAATTATTTTTATTGGATGTTTCGTGAACCCAAGACACAAACTAGAATTTAGTATCCAACATAAGACTTGAATCGACCATATTAATGACAGGATCACATTGCCACTGACGACAAGTCAATTGGACGTCACAAGAAAGGGTAATGGTCAATAAAATATTTAATAATATTATTAAATCTATTATATTCCAAGCGCTTTAGGTACCAGATCTAGAAACCTGAAAAAGACTTCCTATATTGTACACATAATTTTGGTCTCGAAGTCAGGGCCGCAATACCGCAAACGGTTTGAGAAACTGAGGTCGCACAGATAAGTTATGGATGAAATAGGGTTTTGACAACCATAAATAATAATAATAATAATATATTATTATTATTTAATTTCATTGAAATTTTCTCGCTCCAATCTCATTTGAGATTCATACAAAATATGGGGGTATCCCATTTTTGTGTGCATGTGTCCAAATAGAACCTCTATCTATTTTGTATATATTCATTATGCTTTTAATTTTATTTTTTATCAATTCCTTCCTCTATCCAATATAATTTTCTTCATCCACGATTTTTCACCCCTATACATGAACCGTGAATCTGCTACGCCTCCACCTCGCACCCGGCCTGCCTCTGTCGCGATGCCTACTTGCGCTGCTGCCTAATCCGCCTCATCGTCGGTCGACGCCACCTTGCCCCGCTTGCAACACATGAACTGCCAACCTCGCCCGGAGCCTCTCCCTGACGACTCGCTGGGTTCGCACCGTCACATTTCCCTTTATGCGACCCACTTCATATTCGTTCTAAACTCAAAAATTAAAATGCTCGCATATTCGCGATCCTCAGGTCGAGGGCTCCACGTCTATATGACGCACTCAACAGAATATTTCATTTCCAGTGCCAATAAATATTTTCTTGCATCCTTCCACAAGCTATTGTGATTTCATTCTAAGCCCATAAAATTAAACAATGGCATATTTTCGATCCTTGCGTTGAGTACATCGTATCCATATATCGCGCTTTGAAAAAGTCAGTGTTTCGGGCTCTATTAAATATTAGGTGTTGAAAAATGCACGAAGAACACGGGAAGAATGAAATAAAAAGATCATGGTATATGTGCAGATCGATGGCCTTGTTTGTTTGGCCATCATCGTTGAGAATCAAGAATATTGGGAATCAACAAATAGATATTTATCATACTTCAATATAAACCCCCTACCTTGATGTTAGTTGGAGATGCTGTGAGGAAGGAAATGAAGATGTCAACCTTCGTTACTCCCACACCATGCTCCCGATCCGAGCTCGTGCTTCATCCTCTTTCTATGATTCCGTAGGACGCTCTTCGTTGTTGTGGATGTTCTTCATTGAAGAATCTCCCTCAATGTTCATTAGAGCTCACACTTTTTCGAACAATCCTCCGACCTAATGGTTAAGTGAAAAATAAGTTTATTAAATAAACTAATTGAGTTGGCCCATTAATAGAACAAAAACCAATAGTTATCTCCCATTAAAGTGGGATTTCAAAGTTCGGGTGGTCCCTACCTTTGAATTTAAATTTGGGGTATTTAGGTTGGGTGGTTCCCACCACTAAACATAAAATAGTAGGTTTTAAAAATAAAATAAAAGTTGTTTATTATTTTATTTTTATTCTTTTAACTCTACCATGAAATTCACAAAAACTAAATTCCACCTTAGACTTACTACGATTAAGGTGAACATCAGCTTAGGAGAATATCGGTGTTGTGAGTTTAATGGTGCCCTCAAATTTAAATTCTGATCATCAATTCAAAAGCTTGAAAACGCTGCTCAGGCGTTTATTGAACGTACCAAAAAAAATGTTCGGAAAATTATTTTCAAACACCCTCAACCCATGCCCGTCTAGGTTCGGATATTCCTAGGTGAAAAACACCCCAATGAACCCTATGGTACTCTCAGATTTCCAATCCAAAATACCATTTAGATGTTATAGATTTTACAATAAAATAACTATCACATAATTATTTTATTTACAACCAAAAACTAACATTCACTAGTGGCCCACACCGAGAAAAGTTAGTATCTGCCTAAATAAAGCATACCCTGAAAAGTTTAGCAGTTGTCTCGAATTTTCAATCTGACTTAGGTTTTTTGAGTTGTAATAATTTGAAAAAATAAAATAAAATATTTAATTATTTTATTTACGATTATGTCATTTTTGGGTTTTCTTACAGGAGGCATGGGACAACTAAACTTATGTTGTGCCTAGGGTAAACCTACCAACCTAAATGAAACGGTGCCCTCAAATTTTTAATCTGAGTTACTTTTTAAGTGTTATTCCTTTTATTCAGGAAAACTGCTTACAAACGATATTTAAAGCACAACCAAACATCGACAGATCATTCTGGGCACTCCGAGCCTCAAAATCACACGCCGTCAGATTTTTTGTCCTCGTAATAATTCTTTATAATTAAAAAATTATACAGAATTTCTAGGACAGTACATTCTCCCCACCTTAGGGATTTACATCCTTGAAGTCCACATTTCCAAAACATGGAAAACAAGTGGTGGTACTGAGCACGAATCTGAGCCTCCTGCTCATATGTGCTCTCCTGGAGGTTCACGTGCTGCCAACACACACGAAGCAAAGGTATCGATCTCCCATGAAGTATTATCTCATGTCGATCGTCAATATCCCTTGGAAAAACCGAAAACATCACTCCATCATCGATGTCCAGCTCGTTGTGGTCGATGACGTGAGATGAGTCGTGAATATATCTCCTCAGCTGAAATACGTGGATGAATTCATTCACCTGGTGCAACTGAGGGGGAAGTGCTATGTAATAAGCCACACACTGACTCTATTGAGGACCTATAAGGGTCCAATAATCCTCGGAGATATCTTGCCACCCCGACCAAATCATCGAAAACCTAATCGAGGTGAGACCCGTAGAAAGTCTTGGTTACCAGACTCGAACTCCAGAGGTCTCCGTATCCTGTATGCATACGAATTCTTCAGGTTATAAGAGTTTTTCACTTTATAACATGTGATGCATCATGATACAAAATATGTCACTTCTTTCTTCATCCCTGGACACTAGTACTGATGTTGAAGGTTCGGGTACCATGGTACGTTCTCTGAAGAGGTCTTCCCCAAATTCAGAAAATCCATCAGGTGCCTACCCTGAGGATATCTGAACACATCGAGCCTCACAGTCAATGTCCCCATGATGCACCTCCTTGAATTGCTGAAGAGGTGGGGGAGTGACTATGAGAGACCAAAGGAAAACAACTCAATCTCTATCCACAAATGATATCTGTAAAATATCCAGCTTCTCTGTCGCCCCACCTAAGTATTAAAGATATCCTACTCGGTGCATCTACTACAACATTCCCATTCCCAGAAGTATATACTATCTCAATGTCATAGTCCTGGAGGAACTCAATCCAACATTGTTTGTCTTGGGTTTAGGTTCTGCTGAGAAAATATATATCCAAGACTCTTGTTGTCTGAGAAGATTGTAAAACATTCTCCCATCATGTAATGCCACCACACCTTTTGTGTAAAAAACCACTACTGTTAACTCCAGGTCACGGGTAGCATAGTTATACCTTTCAGTCTCTATCTCAGCTCCTGAAAGCACTACTGACACTTCTCCATCCATAGGAAAGGATACCCCTTTTTCTGCAAAGCTGACAAGGGTGTCACTACACTGGGGAAGTCGGGTAAAAATTTCTGGTAGTACATAGCTAAAGCAGAAATCTCACGACCTTTGGGGAGGTAATCCTGGAAAAATATTTTCAAAATTTGTCCCCATGCTCTACCACACATGTTTGGAACGGAAAACTAAAAACTCATACAGCCACAAGGGTATGACTGTCCAACTCATGAGTGATCGGATTCACCCTCCTATGCATGAGCCCATCCTATGCTTCCTGGGTTTCCTTTTCGAAGACCAAGGAAAACCCCATTCCATCATTGTAGAGAAACCATAATCATTTTTCCTAATTCAGTGAATCTGAGTATGAACTGTGCATGTCTAGGCCATACCAAAACTAACATTGTAAGGCCTCTATTCTGCCACCCAGAGGTTCGAATCGAAACTCTCACCTCAAGGGTCATATGACACCATCAGCGTATGTTTGATTATCAAGTCTCCTCCAAAAGGAATCTCCATTCATTATGTTCAAGTCAACAACTTAATCAAAAAATCTAAGTCATGAATAGGATTCTTGGAAAGAAGGAATTATTGGTACCTATATCTATTTATACGGTATCTATTAGTAGACACATAGCGTACCTTGAATCATTCCTAGAGACCTTGTGTCACACTCCATGAACGCATGAAGCTACTCCCTTTCCCTATCCTCTAGCTCCCTAAGCCTGGTGGGGTCCAAAAAAATGGGGGTGGTTGTAACATGTAGAAAAGTACACCACCTCATACTTCTCTCATAGCTCTGCTTCCATGTCTGCTACCCGACAGATTCATCTGTCCATGACACTTCTTCTTCTTGAAAAATTTTTACATGCCCAAGTGTCTAAGAATGGCGCCAGTTTTCTGTTTTCCCACAACTAACATTCACTAGATGTATCCGCTTATCCAAAGAACATTCAACCACAAAGGTACTCCCTATCACCCCAACATAAGTAGGAATGTATAGAGGAATAGAATTTGCACGAATGTCACTAAATACACCTCAATCAGAGGTCCGAGCTCTGATGCACTGATCGTATCTTATTCTTCGAGTACCAGGAATGATCAGTATGCCTCGATGAATACTCTTCTACCGACATGTCATCCTGCCAAAGCTACAGAAGCTCTAGAGAACTCTCATCCACCTAATCAATCTGGTCCTCATCCGACTGGGAGTCAGGCTCGCATCAGAACCTGAGGGGTATCTAATGCTAAATCATGTGGATGGCACTAAGCCAATATGTGTTCTCTACGGGTACTGCCGGTTGTAACTAATGACCAACATGTAGTGATATAGCTGACACACTTCCTGAAGGTACTATATCAGGTAATGGTTCACATACTGAAGTCTCATCACTATACAGACCATCCTCTTGTTCACTCACTAAAAAAACTGTAGTTAAGATCAAAGTCTACTCCCTGGATGTCTCAACTAGGCAGAAAACTCTAGCAACCGCCTCCAGCCAGCCCCCAGCAGCTTGGGAATCTGTCTGCTTAGAAACGTCGAAGACCTCTACTATTGGAACTCTTGCAATGCACTCAGTCGGCATACATCATCCGCCAGTGTGGTTGGTGGTATCTACTTCCCAACGGGTGGTGGTGATGCTTGTACACCACCTGAAGGTGCCAACATAGTAAGAGGGCCCTACACTGGACCCTTGTCTCTCGGTGGGCCATCATCGTGTACTCTCTCAGGAATCCTATCTGGCCATCTGTGCAATGACATCCTGATAAGGAACTATGTGTCGTGGTTATCTAGTTATACCTATTGAGATGACTCAAGAAAACACAAGAAAATTTTTCAAAACACACATGCAATTACTGTTTTCATGCACTGTGTCCGAAATCAGAAGTCAAGGTCATGGTGTATGGATACTTTGGTCGCCACACCGACACTGGATTCCTTAAACTGATAAAAACACTCACTACACCTAACACTATTTCTGTTAAAAAGATCAGAGTCCAATTTTCTACGGTATAACAGACTGCTCTGATACCAATTTGTCACGACTAGTCCCCCAGGGCCCGTGCTGTGACTACCCCAAGCCTACCTTCCATTGGATAGGGGCTGGAAACTTACACCAAAGGTATATACCCTAAAACTGGGAGGGTATTGTATTTATAACCTGTAAGAACATGCAACCAAGAACACAACAAGATATAAACTAAAGTAAAATAAATAGTATATAGAGTGGGTGTAGTTAGTAAAAGTGGATAGAATACAAGCCCAACTAGAAAGTACAAGAAACATAAAGTACAAGTAAACTGGAATAGATTCTATGAATACCTTCCATGAATCCTACCTAAAGGGTAGGTACAACTCTTGATCGGTCCTCTCTGAGGTACACCTCATCTATGGTCCACCTCCAAGCTACCTCCAGTCCTGGTACTCTCATCCTATGTCCGCGTTGTCCGTCGTCTACACCAAACACAATGAAGTGCAGGCATAGACCGTGCAGGGGTGAGTATAAAGATACTCCGTAGGGACCCCGTGACCCTCAAGGTATAAACAAATACACAAAAGACAAACCAGAAATCATGAAATCAACAGAAAACCCTACTTATGTATATGCCCATACATATACATAAGTTATCAAGTCTACTCATCTCAATCATGAGGAAACACATAGTCCAACTCAAAAGCCAAAATCGTAACTATCCCTCAAAGGAAGGAACACCACAAAGGTAAGTACCACATAGGAACACCACACAGAATATACCAAAAAGGTACTAACTCAGCTCACCCCAGGTATTTCTTAGGTATAGTATTAGAGATGATTAGATGTAACTACTAAATCATCTTACTCTTTTAAGAGGCAAACCCATGAAGGATCCCTAATCATTATAAGAACCATGGAGGATCGTATCACATTTTCTGACCCACACAGTATCCTAGTACCTCGTCATTACATTTTCAGACCCACATAAGATCATTAGGTGCTGACCCACACAGGATCGCTCAGCACTGACCCACATAGGATCGATCGTTGCTGACCCACACAGGATCGCTCGGTGGTTACCCACACATGATCGCTCGGTGCTGACCCACACAGGATCGCTAGGTGTTGACCCATAAATTATTTCTAGGTGATGACCCACACATGATATCTTAGTGCTGACCCACACAAGATCTCTATTTGATGACCCAAATAGGATCACTCGGTGCTGACCCATAGAGGATCGATATTAATTCTTCACATCACAGCCAACTACTGGGTTCCCGCCCTAAGATTTCTCATCTATAGGAGGGTCTGCTTCTCAGGACACATTTCAATACTCTAATTTCTATCATGTCCCACTAAAAAGTATCCCAAAGGACCACCACATAATAGGAGTCTCAACGCAATAGATGGTGTATCAATCGGACGGCCGGTCTGTAAGTTATTAGCCTTTTAGTCCCAAGGGCCATGTAGGATTCATGTTCGATCCATCCTGACTGTATCCCAACTTTATCCAAATCTCAAGTGTTTTATAATAAAGGGACCGTCTCGCTCAAAGGTTTATAGTTTCATTAACGGTTTGTCATTTCAAAACCGTATGTAGGAGATATGTAGAATACAAGATCTCGCAATAATAATAATAATATTATTGGGTGTTTCGTGAACCTCAGCCAGAAACCATAATTTAGTATCCAAAATTAGACTTGAATAGTCCGTATTAATGACAGGATCACATCGATACGGACGACAATCCAATTCGAAATCACACGCAAGAGTTATGGCGGGCCGAAGATTTAATAATAATATTAAATCTATTATTTTCCAAGCGCTTCAGGTACCAGATCCAAGAACCTGAAAAAGAAATCCAATATTGGACTCGTAATTTTCATCTCGAAGTCAGGGTCGCACTGCCGCTGACAGTTCGTGAAACTGAGGTCGCATAGATATGTTAGAAATGAAATAGTGTTTTGACAACCATAAATAATAATAATATTATTATTATTTAATTTCATTGAAATTTTCCCTCTCTAATCTCATTTGATATTCACACACAAGAGGGGGGTATCCTATTATGGTGCGCATGAGTCCAAATAGCACCTCTATCTCTTTTTTTATTCATTTTTATATTAATTTTATTTCCTATATATTCCTTCAACTCTCCAATATAATTTTCTTCTTCCATGATTTTTCACCCCTGTACACGAACCGGGAATCCGCTGCACCTCTGCCTCACACACAGCCTTCGTGTTCCACTTGCTGCACATGCACGACCTACCTTTCTCAGAGCCGCACCCTGAAGACTCTCCAGAATCACACCGTCATATTTCCCCTTACGTGGCCCACTGCATCATCATTCTAAACCTAAAAAATAAAATGATCGCATATTCGCAATCCTCGAGTTGAGGGCTCTGTGTCCATATGTCACGGTCAATAGAATATTATGTTTCTAGTGCCAATAAATATTTTTCTGCCTCCTTCCACGAGCCATTGCAGTTTCATTCTAATCCCGAAAAATTAAATGATCGCATATTTTCGATCCTTGTGTCGAGGGATTCACGTCCATATTTCATGCTCAAACAAAATTCATTTTTTCTATGCCAATAAATATTAGGCGTTGAAGAATGAACTAAGAACATGCGAAGAACGAAAAAAAACTTCATAATATATATCCGGATCAATGGTTGTGTTTGTATGGCCATCATCATTGAGAATCAAGAATATGGTGAATCAACAAATAGATATTTATTATAATTCAAAATAAACCCCATAACTTGAAGGTTGTAGGAGATGGCGCATGGAAGGATATGAAGACGTCGAATTTCATTGCTCTCGCACCACACTCCCTATCTGAGCTCATGCATCGTCCTCATTCTCTGATTCCAGAGGATGATCTTTGTTTTTGTGGATGTTCTTCGTTGAAGAATATCCTTCCAAGTTCTCCAGATCTCTCCCTTTTTCCAACAATCCTCCAACCAAATGTTGAAGTGCCAAATAAATTTATTAAAAAAACTAATTGAGTTGACACATCCATGGGAGGGAAACCAAGAGTCATCTGCCATTAAATGGGGAGTTCAAGGGACAGGTTTCCTCCACCTTGGAATTTAAATTGGGGGTTTTTAGTTTCGGTGGTCCCCCCCATTAAACATCTAATGAGATGTTTTAAAAATAAAATAATAGTTGTTCTTTATTTCATTTTTATTCTTTTAACTCTCGCACGAAATTCACTGAAACTAAATTTCACCCTCAACCTACTATGGTCAACGAGAAGGTATCCTTAATCGAATATCGGTGTTGCGAGTTCAATAGTGCCCTCGGATTTCAATTCCAAGCACAATATCAAAGGTTAGAAAATGCCACTCACACATTTATTGAACGTACCAGAAAAAAAGTTCATAAAATTATTATCAATCACCCTCGACCCACGCTGGTTGAGGTTAGGCACTTCTATGTGAAAAATGCCCCACCTAACCCAACAAAACTCTCGATTTTCCAATCCATGTAACCGTTTAGATGTTACAGATTTTACAATAAAATAAATTTCACGTAATTATTTCTTTTACGGCCAAAAACTTATTTTAACTTGTGGCCCCTTTCAGGAAATGTTAGAATCTTCATAAACAAATCATACCCAGACGAGTTCAACGGTTGTCTTGTATTTTTATGCTGAGTTACTGTTTGTGAGTTATAAGCATTTGAAAAATAAAATAATTTATTTAATTATTTTATTTACGATTATTCCTTGATTGATTTTTCTCTCAGGAGTCCCATACCGACAAAATATTAGTCGTGCCTAGGGTAATCCCAAAATCCTAAATGCAACAGTGCCCTCATATTTCTGATCTGAGTTACTGTTTATGTGTTATTCCACATTTTTAGGAAAATTTCTTAAGCGCACTATTTAAAGGTCAACCAAACATTGACGGATCATTCCGGGCACTCCATGCCTCAGAATCGCATGACTTCAGATTTCACTGTTTCATTATAATACCATATTATTAAAAACAATTATACAAAATTTCCAGGACATTACAATATGACCTCCATTATTTGTGATTTGAAGCCTAGATGGAAAATCTGCATCTCTTCAGGTACATGGTTTCATCCCCATTTATTTCTTATCTCTCTCCCATTATTCTCTAATTTTTTGATGGGCTATTCTCCTTTGTTTTTTTTGGATCTATATATCATAATTTCGGATCTATATAAGAATTAAGGGATCTCTATTTCCCCAATAATGGATTAAGTTTTTAGATTGGGATCTTATGCTATATCTTTATTTCGTTGAAATTATGTATTTCTATTGGAAGATTGTTCCTAAAAAAATTGAGTTATGTGTTCTATAATTGAAATCCTAATGACTGGATTATAATTATGTTTACCTAATTATATATTTTTTATTTGGTGCTTTGAAACTGAGTTCTAGATCAAATTAATTAATTTAGAGAATTAATTAATTGAGGGAAACATTAAATTGGTGATATTAAGATTATTGATTTGAAAAAATTAATTGTTGAGTTAAATATGATATGTTGATATTGATTTTTGAGATAATTAATTTATGGGATAATTATTTTATATTTGAAATAATTAATTATTGATCTTATTATGATATATTGAGATTTTTGATTTGAGATAATTAATTATTGAGTTAATTATGATATATTTAGATTATTGATTTGAGGTAACTAATTGTTGAGTTAATTATGATATATTGATATAGTTGATTTGTGATAAATAATTATTGAGTTTATTATGATATATTGATATTTATGATATGAGATAATTAATTATTTTGTAAATTATGAGATAATGAATTGTGATTTGGGATAATTCATTACTGAGTAAATTTTACGAATATTGTATTGGGTTGGGGGAAAATTAATTATTGAGTTAATTATTGGGAGATTTAATTGTAAATTGAATAATTAATTATGAAATTAATTATGGTACATTGATATTTTAAATATTAATTAATTTATTGGTGAAATATTTATTAGGATTGATGTACTTAATTAATTAGGGAATTTATTACGAGGGTTTTTTCAATAAATTAATTATTTAATTAGTAAGGAGAATAAAAAGATTCATTAATTTTTGTATTAATTAATAATATTAATTTGAATTAATGAATGGTACCAATGGAATTCATGTTTATATGCGAACAATGAGAGGTAAAAATTGAATTCATTTAATAATTGACAACAATAAGGGGTAATAACAGTATTCATGTATTATGTGAGAATATTGATTGGTAACAATGACATTCATTTGTTAATTGAAAACTATGAGTGGTAATAATGGAATTCATTTGTTAATTAAGAATAATGAGTTATAAAAGAAGAATTCATGTGTTAATTGAGAATAATGAGGGGTAACAATGGAATTGTTGTGTTAATAAGTAAAATGATTGGTAACAATGACATTTATGTGTTGATTGAGATAAATAATGGAATAAATATTAATTTGGTATATGATATCCCTTGAGGATAGTTTGGGCTCTAGAAAGGGCCAAACAATTAAAAATGTACTGATGTCTATTAGAAACCAACAGTTTATGTGTTTAAATAAAGATTAAATGAAAATTTCATAAATTTTTACTAATTCATTTAAATTATTTTATTTATAAAATTGAATTCACTATTAATTAACTGAATATTTTTTAGACCCCATTGGTGGTGGCCTACTGATTTGTACTCACACCATAATCATGCTACCAGACTGGTACCCTGATAGATTACATGATTGTAGGACATTTCAATGAAGAAGGAACAATGTTTGATGACTGATTTGGGATGGAGCATGGATGAGGGACCCAAGCATGGTTTGGGACACGCTGATAATTTTCAATTTATATAGTTTTCAGATTTCATTTTGACACATTTAAAATAATTTAGCATCGATATCTATGTTTTAGTTTTGATATTTTATTTTCAGTTTTGGTTATCTTGACATACATGTTTTTCATGGTGAATGATTAAATGTACTTATGTTGTTGTCTCTTATTTCTACATGTGTATTACTCGAATGATAACATGGTATAGTCTTCCCATGACTGATATTAGACGCTCATTGCTAGTCAGAAATATCTGGCATATTGGTAGGCATGCCCAAGGTCATATGACTGACTGGTTTGGGGCACTCATGAGTGGTACCTAGGATGGGACGTTACAAAGTGGTTTCATAGAGGTTTTTTTATTTTGACCTATTATTTGGGAAAGCTAGATAGGAGGATAGGATGAGAGGTCTTGAGTATGATATCATGAATGGGAGTTGAAAACCCATGTATGGTGTAAAACCAAAGTACCTATGGTGGAATTTTTGTTATTTCTTTTATAGTTGAAAATTATTTCACCTTGGGTGAGGAAATTGTTATGTGATGTGGTTATTATTTCTGAAAATCATTGAGAATTGAATCATGTCCTAGTATGGATGAGAGTTGAGTTTCATGCATCATTCTAGGCATTTAGAATTATTATTTCATGCATCATTTTAGGAATACATGGGGAAATGGGTTTCAGGTATGTTGTAGATCATGAATTACTTTTCCATTATTGTGAAATTGAAATGAAAAGGATTCTTATCCTGAAATTAAATTTTTTTAAAAAAATTATGTTATATAATAATAATGTGGTGTCTATTGAGAAACATTATATGTTAATATATTTACCATTTTTAACAAGGACCATATTGTATGATGGTTAAGGGTAGTGATAAAAGCTATATTTTGACCGTGTGGTATTGTTTGGAGAAAAGGCATTTTTTGAATTTTTGTAATTTTAATCTTATGTAGATGTTATAAAGTGTTGTTATGTGTCCAGAGATGTGTGTTTTGAACTGTAGGCTAGTGGTTACCTACCAGTAGTGGAACTTGACATAATGATTTTTTTTTGAGGAATAAGAAGAAATGTTTTGAGAGAACTTTTATCGCTTTATGAAATTCTTGGGAAGATACCAAGAGCTGGATTTGGGGAGCATGTCTTCCTTGACATGGGAGTTTCTGCCACAACACCCTCCAATTCTTAATGGGGATAGTGTAATTGAGGGATCTATGTTCTGGATTTAGAAATTTGAGAGTATACTTGACCATTTAGAGACTCTATCCGAGATGGGGGTTCAGTTGGAAACTCATATGCTTTGAGGATCTGTAAAGCGATGGTGGAAAATTCAGGCTCGGATTCAACAAAATGGCTATATGTTATGGAAGGACTTCTTGAAGAGTTTCCTGGAGAAATTTTATATAGAGACAATTATATAAGAGAGAGTATCTTATTTTATGAGACAGACTCAGGAGATGATGTCCATTATGGACTATACTATACACTTTATGGATTTATAGCACATTTATCCTATGCGAGAAGGGGACGAGGTGACAATAACAAGGAATTTTCAGATTGAGATTAAATGTGAGATTATGTCCAAAGATAACCTATTTTAGTTAAATAATATTACTGAGGTGGTATATCAGGCAGTCATAGATGATTCGAACCTGAATGAGGCTTCTAGTGCCAG
Source organism: Viscum album (assembly GCA_963277665.1). Taxonomy (NCBI): domain Eukaryota; kingdom Viridiplantae; phylum Streptophyta; class Magnoliopsida; order Santalales; family Viscaceae; genus Viscum; species Viscum album. Next base: position 231,838,327 of record OY728143.1, read on the forward strand.
ACAAACGGTTGTTGCAAGATAATTTGGATGTATGAATTCTAAGGGTTAGAGGCATCTCTATAAAGGTGTTAGTGAGAGGAGTAGTTGGAATAGTGTCCAGTGGGAAGGGTCAATCACAATAGATCATACCCAAATTGTATATCTATATTCCGATATGCATGAACACTATTATAAACATGGTTCTCAATCACCAGTGGAGTGATTATATTTGGTAGTATTGGACATCTTTTGATGTTCTATATGAACCCTCATCTTAAGGGTAATGACGGTGATGCTTGACAGAACTATGGTGCAAGAAGGGGATATTATTCACCATATCTGTCTAGCAGATGGAGTTCTAGTGGCTATGTATGTAGAGGTAGTGGACACTTGTTTCTGGTAAAGTGAGCTCGCATCAGTAGAGTGGTGCATCATAGGGGGTTTAGGTTGCATCAAAAGGAAGAGTGTCAAGATTGTTACATGTAGTTCAACCGACACTTGTGGATAGATAGGTGGGAAAATTGACACTGAGTGGTACTATGGTAATAGATTCTATGAAACATAGTGCCTTATTTGATTCTGGAGCCTCTCATTATTTTATTTCAGCACAATTTAGGAATGCATTAAGCCTAGTGGGGGAGTTCATGAGCTAGGTGTTAACGATAGACACGGCTATGGGAGTATGGTCGAGATATATTTACTTGTTTAAGGGGTGTTTTCTCATGGATGGAGAGTAACATTTTATATGGAATCTTTACATCCTTGAAATGTTATGTTTTGACATAATTATGGGTTAGTACTAGTTAGTGTCATAATATGACCATGTTGACTTTTATTATAGGAGAGTAACTTTTATGTCTCATAAGGGTGAAAACTATTTACACCATGGAGAGTGGGGTATCCAGATAGGCCGAGCTGGTCCAATTAAACAAAAATTGTGAGAGCTCATAGTTTTGGTTCTAAGTCTTTTCTTAGATGAAGGAGTAAAGAATGGTGTATTTCCACTAATATTGTATCAGTTTTAAGATGTGATTCCAGATGAAGACTCAAGTATTCCACTTGAGAGAGATTTAGAGTTTAAAATTATGATAATTCTAGGGGATAAGATTGTTTTTATTCAACTATACGGAATGGAATCTTCTCAGCATCATGATCTCAAGACTAAATTAGAGGAGTTGGAGGATAAGGGATTTTTCTGACTTAGTATATAACTTGGGGGGTTCAACAGTTTTTTTTACTATGAAGTCTTACTAGAATTTGTACTTTTGTGTCGAATAAAGGATGTTAAACTGGATGAATTTGAAGAAATATTATCAAATTACACATATCAATGATATATTTGAATAGTTGAGGGGATCTTGTGTATTTTCAAATATTTAATTGAGATTAGGTTATCATTAATTGATGTTTCATGATTCTAATATACAAAATACTACTTTTAGAAGTAGGTATGGACTATATGATTTTGTCACAATTCCATTTGGATTTATGAATGCACTTGAAGTGTTTATTTCCTTCATTAATAAAATTTTCCATTCATACCTAGAACAATTTTTTTGTAATATTTGTGGATGAAATATTAGTGTACTCCAAGACTCATGATGATAATTCCCGATACGTTGACATCATTATGAGTACACTAATATATCATCATATATATTCCAACCTTCTATTTTTTAATTATGGATTGATCAGGTACACTTATTTTTGTCACATCATCTTTTAGGAAGTTGTGTTGGTGTACCAAAAGAAGGTGTGGGCAGTGGATTCCTGGGATCATCCAAAGAACATGTTCAATATTCATAGATTTGTAGGATTTTCTAGATATTATTGGAGATTAATTATAGGTTTTTTGACATTTTATAGTGACTCTTCTTAGATTGGATAATTAAGGGATAATTTTTTAATGGTCAGGAGCATGCGAAAATGATTTCTAGAAGCTAAATAAGCACTTGAAATTGATTTCGATCGTGATCCTAAATTATCCTGGTGATGATTATGTTATGTATTTTTACACTTTTTTAAAATGGGTTGGAACAATTTGGACATAGAGAAATCGAGTTTTTTCATAATATTCTCAGTAGTTGGGGAAGGATGAACAAAACATCCCAACCCATGAACACATGTTGGAATGAGTTTTCATATACCTTGAGGTGTTGGAAGCACATTATTTTGGGATCAATGTTTAATGTATATATGTATTACAATATCATAAAGTGTATCTTATCCCAATGAGATTTAAATCATCGATAGTAGATATGGGTTGATTATATGCATTTATTTGATTTTCAGCTAGCATATATGATTTTGAAGGGAAACAATGTGGAAGATGCTTTGACCAGGAAAAATCCAAAATAGGCGGTTCAGGAGTCTTGAGTTGAGTGGAAGATGATGACTTTAAAGGATGAAATTCATGTTATGGTTCATAAGAGTCAAGATAAGATGAATATCATGTTATATTAAGGGTATTCTACATATTTTAGATGGATCATAGGTAGATAGGATGAGGATAGTTTTTTAACTATGAGGTAAATCCTTGAAGGTGGAGAGACACCTTTAGATTAGATCATAGATTTGGATGTGAACATCAATGTCAAGAATTTTGAATATGTGCCTATGGGCATGAGTGAGTATCTGACGCATTAATTTCATTCCATGAAGTGGTTGGTACATATTAATGTGACCAAAAAGTAACATGACCTATCGTGATAGTTTTGGGGGCCATGAATGAAAAATTAGATAATAGGGTTCGTGACACAATACTACACCTGTCACCTGGTGAAGGTCGAGAATTAATGACCAAGTGGTTTTCTACAGTAGTTTCCCATTCTGTAATGGAAGGGGGATGAAATAACCATGGATTTTATGATGGGTCTCCCATGTAAAACTTAGTTTAATGATTCTATTTGGGTTATTATATATTTTCATACAATGGTAGCACACTTCTAACTGATATGAGGTAATTTCTCAGTGGAGTAACTGCGAGAACAATATGTTAAAGAGATAGTCCATCTACATGGGGTGCCATAGAAAATATTATCATACCATGACTCACATTTTTATTTTCACTTCTAGAAGGGATTACATAAGGAACATTGTGCACATGTTTTGTTGAGTATGTAATTCCACCCATTGAGAGATAGGAAGTCGAATCCTACTACACAAGTGCTTGAGGATATGCTATGAGCATGTGTTCTTGATTTTGGTCGATCTTGGAAGATGTGCCTAGTTTTTTGGAGTTCAACTATGAAAACAATTATTATGAAACTATTCAGATGGAACCATGTGAGGCACTTTATGGTAGGACATGCATATCACATCTATGCTGGATGGAGGTAGGTGAGTTAGAGTTGTAAGGAAAAAGTCTCAGGAAGAAGACACCAGAACATGTACAACTGATTCAAAAATGTATGGATAGAACTCAGAGTATAAAGAAGTCATATGATGATAGATTATTACTCTCATATTTTACAAATGATGATCTTATATTCCTCCGGGTGTCATCTAGATTAGTTCCCTATAGGATAGAGAGGTAAGAGAAGCTAGCTCCCTGGTTTATTGGATCATTTCAGGTCATGGAATGAATCAGGCCAGTGGCATACCGTTTGGCTCTTACATAGAGATATATTTCTATGTATGTATTTAATTATGTGTCATAAATTTTCTGGTATCACCCCAAACATTATCATATGAACTATGTAGAATATTTTGATATTGATATTGATTCATCCTTTTAGGATCATCTACTATGTGTGCCAGATCACAATGAAAAGTGTTGAGGGGAAACACAATGACGATAATTCATGTATTGAGGAAACATGACATTGTTTTGGTTGAAAATTGGGATAGAGAGAATCATATATGAGGGTTCAATGGCCCAAAATATTTGAAATAGAAATATAGATATGTTTGGGAGTGGAGTTCAAGGATTAGCTATTATAAGGTGGAGAGAATTTATGATTTTGGCCATTTCTAGAGATGTATCAATCCCATTTAAGGGTAAACTTGTTCATTATATATGTTTAATAATATTTATTCTTATTACTTTGTGGAGTGTTTGGGTCAAAATTTTATATAAATTGAAGGAATTGGGATGTTCAATATTATCGCACGATTTTCCCAAACTGTGTTCCATGACCTAGAAAACCACACAACTCTGCACGATGGGGATTTGAACCGATGTCAATTGGTTTCTCAAACTATGAATCCTCTTTGGAGAAACTATGAACCCCCCCTCCCACAACTAGACGAGGTGTTCAATTTGGAGCACAGTTGGGGGAAACTATACACGCCGAGTAGAAAAACATGTGTACGATATTTTAATCCACCATAAATGAATAATAAATTTACCAAACCCCCATATTATAACCTTCAACTCTCTATGTCAACCCATCATTTATGCCTCTCAATTCCAGAGACCCTGATAGTGATTCCAAGGCCGTTCAATCTCTATTCTTGGTGATTTGGGGCCCGATTGGAAGATCTGCATCTCTTCAGGTATGATGTTTCGTCCTGATTTATTTTCTATCACTATCTCACTCTTCTCAAAATTTTTTTGGGTTTTATCCAATGTTTTGTAGGATCTAGATATAAGAATTTTGGATCTATATCTATAATTAAGTGACCCTGATTTTTTTCAATCTTGGATTTAGGTTTTACATCCGGATCTCATACTACGTCATTTTTTCGATGAAATTTGGGATTTCTGTTGGGTGATCATTTTTCAAAGAATTGAGGTACAATGTCAATTATTCCAATCCAAAATTATTGATTTCAAATATGTGTATGTAATTTTATATTTCCTAATTGGTGTTTAGAAATTGATTTCTTGATCGAATTAAATAATTTGTTTTTTTAAATAATTGAGAAAAACCTGAAATTTTAGATTTTGATATTATAGATTTGAGATAATTAATTTTGGAGTTAATTATGATATATTGAGATTGTTTATCTGAGATAATTAATTGTTGAATTAATTATTATATATTCATAATGTTGATATGATTTAATTAATTTTCGAGTTAATTATAATAAATTGAGATTGTTGATCTGAGATAAGTAATTCTATACTTAATTATGATATATTGAGATTACTGATTTCAAATAATTAATTTTTGATTTAATTATGATATATTGATTTTTTTATTTAATATAATTAATTTTTGAGTTAATTTAGATATATTGAGATTATTGATTTTAGATAATTAACTGTTAATTTAACAATGAGAAATTAAATTATGATTTGAGGCTAATTAATTATTGAGTTACTTATAAGAATCTTGAATTGGGATTGGGGATAATTACTTGTTGAGTTAGTTATTAGGATATTGAATTGTTGATTGAATAATTAACTGTAGAATTAATTATGGGATATTTATTTTGTGAATACTGATTAATTAATTAGTTAATTAATTAATGATATTGGTGTAATTAACTAATTGGTGACTTAATTAAAGGGATTGATATAACGACATAATTATTTAATTAGTAATGATGATGGTAAGATTAATTATTTATTGGATTAATTAATAAAATGAATTTCAATCAATGAATTGTAATAATGTCATTTATGATTATATTAGAACAATGAGTGGTTACAATGGAATTAATGTGTTAACTGAGAACAATGAGTGGTAATAATGGAATCATCTGTTAATTGAGAAAAATCAATTCTAAAAATGGAATTCAAGTGTTAATTGAGAACAATGAGTGGTAAGAATAGAATTCATGTGTTCATTAAGAATAACGAGTTGTAATAATGGAATTTATGTGTTAATTGAGCTTATTTAGTGGCAATAATTGAATTCATGTGTTAATAAGAACAATAATTGGTAATATTGAAATTTATGTGTTGATTGAGATAAATAATGAAAAGATTTTAATCTATGAAATGATATCCCTTGGGGATAGTTTGGCCTCTAGCACGAGGAGAGAAAGTAACTATGTATAGGTTTCTATAGGAACCCCACGTTTTTTGTTATCAAATAATGATTATTTAATACTGTGATAAATATTTACTTATAAAAAGAAATTATTTTCTTTATAAAAATGTGTGTACTATTATTTAATTAGATATTTTTAGACACCCTTGGTGGTGGAATGTTGTGTTGTACTCACACCCTACTCAAGCCATTTGTTCACTACCTGAACAGATTACATGATCGAGGTATAAGTCAATAGTAATGGCGTTGTGTTCGATTACTGATTTGGGTAGGATCATGGATGATGGAATAAGAAGTGGTTTGCGACTTGCTGGGAGTTTTCTGTGTATTTGCTTTTCAGTTTCCATTTTGAAACATTGAACATACATTATCATGGAATATCTAATGTTAAATTTTGATAGCATTTTTTTTCCAGTTTTGGTCATCTGTAGATACTTGTTTTTCATGATTAATGATTATATATTATTCAGTTGTTGTATATTATTTTCTGTTAGTGTATTACTATGCTGAAAAGTGGGTATAGTCTCCACATGACTGATATTTGACCCTCACTTCTAGTTGGAAGCCTATGGCGTATAGGGAGGTGCACCTGTGGTCATGTGATCGACCAATTCAGGGAACCAGTGACTAGATCCTTGGTCGATATGCTACACATAATATATTTATGACCTAAATTAATATTAGGAACATAAATGTATATTTCACCTGAGGTGTTTTAATGAAGGGAGAATGATGGAAAGCTACATATCCAATATTCTATTTATTCGCAGATTTCATGAAATGATTGTTTGGATGTAGTTCTAGTAATATTTAGTGATCAATAAAATTAATGTTTAGATATAGAAAATAATGAAATGATCAAAGAAATTAAGTCCAAAATCAGTTTTCTAGATCAGCTTATTAGAACAAGAATGATCTCAGACCACTTCAACATTAGAGATATTGTTTATAGCACCCAATATTTGAACTAAATGGGTCTCAAAAAGAATACATTTGGTAAAATGTGTCACCTTATTCAATTTTTTATAACTCGAATTGTATTAGGTGATGTTTTAGTTTTAAAAAGACATGTATTAAAGATTCATTTTGTTTTATTTAAAGAAACATCATCTAATACATTTATTATTTTGGTTTCACTGTAAGCACACTCTAATCCTAGATGAGATATTGTTGATATTATAACATTCAATTTAAATTAGAATTATAGATAAGTAGAGGAATTATATTTGGATGCTTCCCATACTAACATGGGGTATGAGTTTTAATTTTATATTATATGTGATTTCTAGGAATAATGACTTCAATTGGAATGTAAAAATAATTGAATGTAAAAGTTTATATATCTAATTATGTAAATCTTTCTTCAATATGAAATTTTGATGTTTTTTTATATTGGATTTTCATCACAATGTAGCTCATGATTTAGGTGATGGTAGATTTACATGTTTGAGTGACATCCTATTGTTGAAACAAATTTTTGTGGATGGGTATTGATGATATTGCATCTCCTATAGAGGATATTTATTTAAAATAAAGGATTTGAGGAGCTAGAACAAACAAAATTGTTTTAATTCTTCTTCTTGTGCATAAATGAATTCTTGCAAAACTTTCATCATTTCTTGTTATGATTTTCTTTGATATAGAAATTAATATTATTTGGGTGAAAATTGATTTCATCCAATATAATCCTTATTTTATTTGAGTCATAAGATGTTTCTATCACTTTAGTGATAGGGTGTACAAAGTCACATTCTCTTGGATTTCCTATTCTACATATCCTTATAAAAATGAGAAACTATAGTAAAAAGTATTTTTTTTATGAGGGAATTTCATTGGTTGTTATTATTAATCCTAACCATGGTTTTTTCACTTCAAGTATTCAAATTAATTATCATTTGTATGGCCATATAATCTATAATATTTTTCTTATTAAAATGAAATTGCATTTTATTTATATATAATTGATTCCGTGGAGAAATAATAAATAGGAATTTGAAATTTAGGGTCATATGTTTCATATAAACACATGATATTACTACCACTATATTAATACTATTTTATGGATTTATATTCTTTTGAATTTTGTAAATTCATAGAAACACTACGCAACTCACTATAGATTTTCACTTGACCACAATCTCTCCCTTCCTATAATTATATTTCCTTTTCCCTTTCCTTTATGTTAGTGATCATGTAATGGTTGTAGACACATGTATCTATGTTATATTATTCAAACAAATTATGATGGTTTCATTTATTTCATACTTGGAAGATAACATTCGACGACATCTGGAAACATTTCATATAAAACAAGATCAATAAGAAAACAATGACATAAAATAATGAATATATGACCATTAAATATATTATTTATTCTAACATATACAAAACACATATTAATACTTATCACTAGTAATTAATGGAATATGTAGTTTTCAATGAGTTTTAAATTGTTCACGGAGAGAAAAAATTTCATTTATTCCTATGATTTAATTATTTTCAGTTATATGAATTCAATTCCAATATTAATTATATTAATTGGAATAATCAATTTGAATCATATTTTAAATCATTTAATTTAATTGTCCATCACATTTTCTGAAAATAAATTTTTATTCCTTAAAAAGTCTACTAAATTTATTCTACTATATTTATGATGTCCTATTATTTTCTAAACATTTATTCCATTGTTATGTACAATTTATTTTTGATTTAAATATGTTCCATATTAACAAAGATGATTACGTTTTCAAAATTTCATTCATTTATTGAAAATAATCATTGATCTATAATACTATGGGATCACATGGGCTAAGTACGAGTTTTATTACAATAATAGTATTCAATCGAGCATTAATTTGGCTTATGAAAAACAACTCAATGGATGGATGGGTAAATCCCCAACATGATTTAATTATTTTGGGAAAAATAATTCAATTGGTGCCTGATCAAGATGAGGAAATGGAAGAGAAGGTTCTATTCATTAAACAATAAATAAGGGAAGCACAAAAATGATAAAAAATTTATTATAAATATCATCAGTGAGTTATGGATTTAAAAGATGGTGAAATGTTATTTCTATAAATATCTATTAAAAATAAGGTTGTCAAATTTATAATGAAAGAAATATCATTCCCTAGATATATTGGTCTCTTCTAAATTCTTGATCATATAAGGATGCTAGGTTATAGATGGGAACATCTGTAAAATATCTCTCAAAAGAAAAATGCATTTCATGTATCTCTCCTTATGAATTAAATATTTTTTCCTTTACATTTACTATAATCAGGGGCGTAGTATGTTACAAACTGATATTTTATTATATATTTATCCTTAAATAAATTTCAACGTTTGGTTGTTCAAAATGAAAAACGGAGTTGAAATGAACTATAAAAAACTATTAAATATTATTTTGTGATATCTATATCAATTTTAAATCCATATTGTCAATATTATCTTATGTTGAAATGGTGTGATATTTTTGAATGATTAATTTTTCAGTGACGTGAAAAAATACCAATTTTAATAAAAGCATCATTTATTTTAATTGAAAATGACCCATAATGAATTAACTTATAATATTATTTAACATTATACATATTTAGTTAGAAAAAACATAATAAATTAAATTTCAATCATTATTATATCTAATTTTAGTATAGTTTAATTTTTTTGACTTAAATAATAAATTTCACATAAAACCATTTTTCATCGAATTTTATAAATTAGTATTTAAATTAATTTATACAAATTATGTGAATTGAATTTTATAAAATGGTTTCAATATTATTAATTAGTAGGATTAAATTTGGTAAATATTACCCTACTATTTTTTGTCTATATAAATATTAACTATGGTAAAATTTGTCACATCAGTAAAGGGTAAACTGAGTAATTAAGGATAAAATGTATTTTAATAAAGAATTAAAATTTCTATTAAGAATTAATTTATTCTATTAAATGACTATGATTTATTTTTATTCAATAAAATTCATCATGAATAGTCCAAAAACTTCCATATTTATCTAATATTGAACATTATATTACTCAAATAATGAATTAAAAACAAAATGTCACGGTCCAAAATTTAATATATCTAATAACATTCCATAAGAAAAAAATTCTCATTTTCCTTTTTAAATGTTATTTTTAATTATAAATTGATTTATTTTGTCATAAAATTTTATTTTTAATCATTACTGATTGAATAAATACATTAAATTATTATGTAATTAATGAAAAATATTAATTAAAATAAAATAAAAATAAGATAAATAAATTTAATAATATTAAAGATAATATAAATTGAAATAATTATTATTTTTAAAAAATTCTATAGATACATGTGACATGTATGTGATTAATTAAAGGATTAAATATTCATTCTTTCATTGACTTTATTTATTTAAATTCCAATTAAATGAATGGTGTCATAAATTACATTAATCACATTTTTTGAAAATATTAATTTCTTATATTATTATAAATGTATAAAAAATTATGCTATTAAAAATGAAGGGGGTATGCTTTAAAACATCATCTTCCATCCATTTTTGTTTCTCTTATCCTTTTATGGAAACATTTTTTACCATTAAATGGTAGGAAACATTAATATTATAGTAGTTGTCGAAAGTGATAATATGGTTAAAACTAAATGGTAAGGATGGAAAATAAAAATACCTTGTATAAATTTTATTTGACAATATAATTTAAATTAAAATTAATTTTATAATCATATTATTTAAATTTTATTCCATTTGGACATAATATATAATTTATATTAATTGAATATTTTCATAAATTCAAAAATTCCCCTCCCCTCACTTAAAAATGGACACCCCTATCACTTTTCTTTACAACAAATTGATTGATATATCTCAACTAAGACATACCCAATACTGTTATAAAAATATTATTCCATGTTCTTGATATTATTTTATTCCAAAAATAAAAACCATAGGTCCCTTAATTAGAGATCTAAAGTAGATCTATCAAAGAAGAGGTCTTTATCATCCCCAATAAATTTATTTTTTCTACATTATTTAAAACATTCATTTAGGTAATAATAATTAAAATATAAAAAATATTATCAAATATATAGGTAGATGATATTATTTTTATTTGTAAATATTTATCTATCTCCTTCCAAATAAAATGGAAGTCAGAACCATTACTCACATTCATAATAGGCAATCGCATTGTGCATAGATGTAATTTTTTTTCCATTACAGTCTCACATGTATTATTATAAATAAAGTAATAATTAATATATATATATATATATATATATATTATTTACGAGATAATTATTCCTTTATAATTATAATATTATATATTTATTCATAAATTTAAATCATTAGGAAAATATTAATGTCACTCATGCGTACATGTGGACTACCACCTGCACCGAGTGATGTTTTTCATGATTCATTTTTATTTACATATATGGTAATAAAGATGAATTTAATTAATATATATGATATATATTGTATAATAATAATTTTTATTATGGTGAATTACAATTTAATTTTTCATGACTCAATCTATGAAAAAGTGATAAATGCACTCATGCGTGCATATGGCATACCATATCCATGAACCATTTAATTCATTTTTCTATCTATATCACTCAAGGATGACTATAAATATTTATATATTTATTATATATGATATTTTCATCATGAATAAATGTTTTCGTATTTTAGAACCATAATCAATGTATAAGGACTATAACTTCAAAATCACAACACATGTGAAAAATGAAGCAGTTTCCACCTAAAACAATGATACGAATAATAATTGATAACAAATGGGTGATAATTTGTTCTAAATAGTTCATATATGATATCATATATATATAAAGATAGTATATTATTTAATTATATTACATATACATTTATTATACTAGTGGTTAATATCACTTATGATGCAATTCAAAATTTAGGTAATGGATTTCTCATTAATTTCCACTCAGTTATGACATATTTGGTATTACAGACATGTTTTCATTTTTTAGTGAAAAGAATGACCATTTATGAAATTTAACATGAATATAAATTTATTCATGATAATTAATGTTTCAATTCAATTTAATCTTTCATGAATAATGATTAATATAGTATCTAATTTTATTAAACTTTTTGATTTGATATATTTTTTCCATGTAAATATAATTTTTGAAAAGTAATTACCATTTACTGAAATGGTTTTTTGATGATAGTTTTTGTTTTCCTAGACTCTATAAATGTTTTAAAGGAAAATTTCTCATGTTTTTCTTAAAATTTGATTTTCAACACTCTTAACAAAATAAAAAAAAATTCTTTTTAATGAATATGGAATTAATGTATTTTCATGCAGATATATCCATTTAATGATATTTATATTACACTACAAGTTTTAATTTTTTTTTGAAAAGAAATATTATTGATGAAATATTTATCTATTATTCTGATTCCACTTTCCAATATATCTTATTTTATAAAAAACATATATTTTAGATTAATTGACTATCATATTTCATTAATTTTTTGGTGATTAAATTTCTCTTGAAAAAATCACTCTATAGTGATAATTAGAAATCATATTTATATTAACAATTAATATTCTTTGAATCTTTGATATAATTATTTTCTAAACTATATAAAATATATATATATATAGTGTTTTCTTATTAATGTTAATCGAATGATTGGGGAAATATTGAAATTATGTACACTTTACTAAAATACAAAAATTTGTCGATAAGAAATAATTTTTATTAATTGAATTGATCATTAAATATATGGGGAATTTATTAGGAATATAATAATTATTGGGGATGAGTCATAGATATTACCATGATGTTTTGAATGGTCTCATGTGAAAAAAAATTTATTCTAGTTAAGTAGGTTTTTGTGTGTACATAACTATAAATCAAATAATCTTTGCATAAGGAATTGATTGTACAAATATCATGATATATGAAATAATGAATTACAACATTAGAAATTTCCATTAGTGAAAATTCAGTTTTTGATATTCATGAGATTAATGAATTTATATTATCTATGGATGAATTTCATGCTCAAGTTATTTCTTAAATGTCATGTGTTTCATTTATATATCATTCCCTATTTATCATGCCTTACTAATGATAACTTTCAAAATATGTAACTATTACTGTGCATCATAGCTCACTTTTAATTTATTTTATTTTCCCCTATCAATGAATAATGATATTTTGAATAATATATGGATGAAATAATGTTTTTAGGAAATGAATTTGATATTTCTAATATAATATAAGAATCATGTGTGTATCTAGTTTTTTAGGACTACTAAACTAATAAGTCCTCTAGGATGATATACTTTGTATCTTATAACACAGAAATATTGTAGATGCTGATTCTTTGTTTCTGGAGTTAGGGTTCTACATGGATCACCTATTTATGTGTATGATTTTTCCAATGAATTTTTTTTTGAATTGTATTATTATGCATAAATTTATCTCTGTAGACCAAAATATTCACCAGATTCTTCAAATAATATATTTGATCCTCTAACTATACAAAATCTTATTTCAGTACAAATGACGAATCTGGTATGTACATTTACATTATGTATATGTGTAACATATTAGGTACTTTATATAAGATTTTTCTGAATGCTAGTTTATATTCCATAACACTAATACATTAAAAAATGTCAAAGAAGCCAATATATTTATAAATTAGGCTACCCAAATTGACAAATACCATTATTATATTTTATGGATATATAATCAGAACACTTTTTCAATAATTTTAAACTCCAAACCACAAAAAATGTTTAGATTAGAACTCTTATTTAGAATTTTATTTTTTTAAAATGTGTTGTTAGAAACTATGAAACTTTTATACCATTTTGAATAATATCATTTTTGAGAAACGTTAATTAAAAAACCTCATTCCAATACAAAAGTGTTATAAATAAATTCCCATTTAGGACTTTATGAAGGGTCATTTTATTTCTCACGTGGGATTTTTTTTGGAAATAAACTTGATAAATGGTAGATAATGGTCACCGACTCTTTTGATGACCATAGGGAAATATCTCAATATATCCTCAATTTATTACATTGTTCATTTAGATTTTCCATAATTATGGTTGTGATAGGTCATACTGAAGATAAAATCACTATTTAATTAATAATTAATGGATTTATAGAACATTCAAGTGATCATTGAATCTTGACCAGACAGAATCTATAGTGGTGTCCCATGAAGCCTTACAACTTCTGAATTATCTATCCTTGTATATTGATTGAGTGAGAAGTCATCTTGAATTAAAACAAAGTGATAACTATCTGTATGAATTTCCATCACAATCCATTTATCATTTTTCTTTTTTTATTTTGGTGGAATGCACATGAAAATATCCATCGTGTTATTTCCCCTTCCACACCCTGAAATTCTAAAAAAAGATATTCTATTTGATAGCGTGTACGACACACAAACACCAAGTGAAAAAAGGAATATAATATCCCAAGACATTATAGTATATTTACTATTTTAAATGGATTAAATATATTCTATATATTGAAAATCACACTATATTTATTTTATCTTGTGTTTCTCACAACAATGACTTTCATTGATGACATGCATAACATTGAAGACCATGTTTTTCTGATGAAAAATATATTATTAAAATATTATTATTTAATATAATAAAACATAACCTAGCCATTAAATTAGAGTTTATTAATAGAATTAACTAATTTATTAGAACATATGGATGAATTCGTTGGTTTCCATGTAATTATAAATGAATTTAAAATCTAATTGAATATAAAGTAAATGTTTTTATAAAAAAATATTTTCATGCTCAGAATTGATCTTTTTATTAATAAATTAAATTAAATAATATTACTGAAATATAATAATTATATATATAATATATAAAAAAATATTTTAATATTCATCCAATAAATTTTATAGCATTTTCAAGTCCACTGGCCGGTTTATTTGCATCTTTTTTGAAGCATAAATTGCCAAATTTGCAGGTGTAGCCTTATAAAAAACCAATATTTTAATAAACACAGTTTTACTACATTTTTATACAGAACTTATTTTATATATAAATTTTGAGACTTTTCTTAATTATATTTGACAAAAAATCATTTTTGAAATAGGAATGTGAAAATTATCCTTGGGTGAGTTTTTGGTATTTTTTTGAGATGTTTTATTTTTTGATGAATACAAGAAAATATTAAATTTTTATTGAAAATTGTATTTTTATATAATTATTTTATAATGATAAAATATATTTTGAATTATTTTAAAATTTAAATTAGATTAATTATACATAAATTTATCCAATTAAGCTCATTTAAATCAATTTCACATTGAAATTTGAGGTTAAAATATTTCAATCTTTTGAACATGTTCACATTAAAAGCCCTTATTGTCATCCCATCAGCAGTATTGAATTTAAATTAATTTCCACCACATATATGATTTGAATTTTAAAAAATTGATTTCATATTTTTAATTAGAATATGTTACAATTTTTAGTAAGTTAATATATTTTTTAAAAAAATTTACAAAATGAATTTAAAATTAATTACATCGATTAAGGTAAAATTAATATTAACAATGGACAAAAGATTAATCTTAAAAGACATAATTACCTATAAATTTTCCCAAATTCCATTTAATGGCCATATTTTTTACCATATAATCCATTTTATTGAATTTGTTTTATTATTTTAATCTCATTATGTATGTGAGACCTATCCATAGTGATTACCTTTTTATATTTACAAGAATGCCAATTCTCATCCACTATAAGAAGTATCTCAACCATGAAACTTATTAAGACATATCAATAAAATAGGTTTTTCCAAAACCTATAAAAAAGATCTCCGACATATTTACCTTCATCCTATAAGCATCAATTTTTCAATAAAGTTAAAAAAGGAAGTATTTTAGTATAAAACAATGGAGTTACCCAATTTAGTGGTACCATTTTTCCTCGTTCTTTTTTGTTTAATTTCTTTATCCACCACATAAATTTTTTTTATATCATTAAAATATAATGAAATTAGTAAAATAAATATATTAGAATTTTTTTCCAGTTTTTATAAATACAATCAAACACACTTCCATCAAATGGGATACACAATCATTGTTTATGTGTTCGACAGTTAAATTCCCCGTGAACTGATGTCCTTCATTCATCCATTACCTCCTATAAAGGATTTGAGTAATGATATATTTTTATATTATATATTTAATATATTTTATTTAAAATTTATCTATGCTTATTTAATTTTCATATAACATATACCTTCATGCATTATATTTTTTGTGAATATGATAACCTCGTGTATGGATGTGCGGACTACTTCCTCCTAAAAGTGATGTGATTTGTTCACAAATTACTTAGATTGTATTATAGATGATTTTAATAAAAATATGTGACTAATAAGACATAGATGGTATACTAGAATGATGAAATACCAATATATATCAGTTAATTTTCATTTTTTTAATATGTAATGGAATTGAATGTAGCATTCATTCGTACAAACGACCTACCATCTCCATTAATAGTTCATTTAATTTCCTATATCAAAATTTCATGGATTATTATAAAGAAATATATATTGAGTATATATAATACATAAATCGTGGTTTATATCATATATATAATAAAATCACTATTGAAATAATATCATAAAAATAACCATTCAAAACATACTTGAATAACTACAAAATTAACACCCGAAATACTTAAAATAATGAATGATTGTTAACAAATGGGTAATAATTTATTATCAAAAAGTAAATATATGATATTTAAAACACTATTAAGGGTTTTATATAATTTGATAATATTATGAAAACCATTTTACATGAGTTTAATGTGCGTTCAACCAAAATTAATACCAAGGTAAGGGGTTTCTCCTTATTTTACATTACATTGAGGCTTATTTATTATTATAAACCAATTAAATTTAATCTGGTGTATATAATTAAAATTTTTGATTTAATATCATGATTAACTCATTATTCATGGTATTTTATGTTTTAATTTTAACTATCTCATCAAAGGGGTTTTGACTTGATAATTACCTTGTGGTAAAAATCATCATTGCAATATAACTTTGATTTGTGATAGTTCACTTTATCTTAAAACAATAACTTCATTATAATCATTTTTATTATAAATTAAATTTATCTGAAATATAAATATTCTCACAAAATATATATTATTATGTTGTAAAGAATATATCAATTTTACATATAGTGTTAACTATGATAGTTTTTCGATTAACTCAGGAATTATCGATAAATCTAAAGCTTCTTTTCAATATAGATATTTGATCAGGAATATTTTTTATTATATAAATTAATTATTTAATTATAGGAGGAATTATATTAATGTGAACTCTATGGGTTGTGGAAAATTTAATTTAAACCCCTAGATGCATCAGTAGTTTGATGGGATGAATTTAGTTGGCAACATACCATTTTCATTAGTTTCTGAGCAGTTTTAAATAGTATAGTGAATGGTCATGAGAATAGAGTTATTGTTGGAGAAAACAAATCAGTTTGTAAATTGTATGATTTAAAATTTATTGAGGATATATCTTGGAACTAAATGAATCATGTGTCTAGGAAACATTCATTCCGATAATTAACCATTTAATTCAATTAGTATTTAGTTATTATTATCAATGATATTTTTTCATTGAAATTATATACTGATGAATTTAATTAGGGGTTTATTAATTAAATGGAATGTGTTTTAGTTATTTTAATATCTAGTTATTTGGATGAAATTAGTTTTCAATTATTACCTTTCCACATTTGTTATCTACATCCATGTAATTTTATTTATTGTATGGAATTTGTGTTCAGTTATTTACCTTACGATATTTTTAACGAACATCCTTTTCAATTTATTGATTTTATGTAATATATGTTTAGTTATTACCTTTTTATATTGATTACTACCATTGATTCATAATTTTGTATACTATACATAATCCTTACTGAGAATTTTTGGTCACCCTTACTCTGTTTCCTTCCCTAGGAATCAAATAAGTGTACTTAGAAATATATGCACGAATATTATGAATGGGAATAAAGTTATTATTCTTGAAAATAATATTTTTTAATTAGTGTATTTATTTTTAATACAATAATCATATATGAATATGGTTTACCAATGACACTAAATATAGAATTCATTCATTATATTATTCCTTGTAATCATGCCAATATAATAGAAGTAGATAATACCTCTGATCTTATTATGGTTTGGGCACTATAGTTGTTATCAATGGATGTTTAGTAGAAATATCAGAAACTAGACTTAGTGAAACATATATTAGAGCACATAAACTTAATATATACTTTGAGGATAATTATATAATAACATCCCAAAGAAACAATTTTTATGATTATGAAATAAGATATGCATTAAATATTCAATTTATGATATGTATTTCAATTATTTTGGAAGTAATTCTTATTTATATAATGTTATGATCTAACATAGTGTATGATATTGTTTATAAATAGAAACATGAGGATTAAGGGTTAAAATACTCATGAACATTGTATATATTTTCCTCCAAAGAAATCCAATATGACTGGTATTAGAACTGAGTAAATTATTAATATATTAGAGGAGATTAATTAGGTTATATTGAAAAACAATTCTTGGATGAGAAAACTTATTACACAACGAGTTTATATAATGTTGGATCACGTTAAGTGACAAAACACACTATCATTTAGTTGGACTAGCAATATGATTATATCTTAGAGATAGATTAATTCTCAAGAGAGTATATTTACAGCCTTGGGATTTGGTGAAAAGGAATGGTTATAATTGTACAGTATTGCCTCAATGGTGATGATGATTAATGGTGGTCATTGAACCATATTACTAGGGTGGAAGATGGAATAAAAATCATGTAATGGAATGATTTTAAGGATACATTATTTGACCAATATTTCTCTCGTGAGCAACAAATTGAGATAAAGGTGATATTTATTATCTCAAAAAAAGTTTAATAATGTGTTGTAAGTTATAAAGCAACATTTACAAGGATATATAGTTTGATAAAAATTAAAAATACAAAACAGAGTTCAATATTATACTTTTATTTGAAGGGATTAAACCATGTATTTATTTTGAACATGTTTATCAATATTTGTCTTTGTATAAGGATGTAATTTTATGAGTTATCATGATCGAGAATGAATTATCTATGTATTATATCTTTTACGATAAAAAAGAGAAGAAGAGGATGAAATATCAAACAATTGATATGGGATATAATAGATTTCAGGATATTATTACATGTGATTATTGTTGAAAGAAACACCCTTGTACTTGTATGAAGGGAATGATAGTTTTCTATAAGTGTGGAGAAAAGGGCCACCAAGTTCCTGATTATATGAAAAAGAAAGAAAATTCCATTTTGAAATGATTCCTCTATAAATATATTATGGACTATGAAAATGTATGAAAAAATGTTAAGGGAATACACCTCAGAAGAAGCTAGGGGATAAAGTTCAATCATATGTTATTGATACAACCATAGTGGAATGATTAATTTTCTTATGAATTTTGATCCTTGATCAATGTTTTTGAAACTACTTTATCAAATATGGAATGGTTATAAGAATTATTAAATATTTTATAATTTTACTACAATACTATTTCGTTAAGGATTTGAGATCATATGATGAATGGTACTGAGAAAATAAATTCTCTAGTAAGTTAATTGTTTGTCCAAAACACGTGGTTGAGGGAAACATATCCCTTAATATGTTCTAAACATTGAGACAATGATGCGTGAAAAAATAAATGTTAAACATAGAGAAATTAAATTGGATGCTAGAAATTGCCTCATAGCTGATTATAATATATTGGATCATAATACATGGAAGGGTTATAAGGTTAATCATTGATAAAACTGTTTATATTGAACATTGGACAAGGTTTTAGAGATTTATGGATTACTTCACCCTATGATTAAAATTATGATATAAGATAAGGTAGAAATTGTTCAAGGTACTACAAAATGATAGGATTATGATTATAAAATAGAAATTTATCATGTAATTGTATTTACTTTCTTTCTTATAGAGATAAATAATTTATCAACACTAGGAAAATGATCTTAAAAAAATTATATACTAATATAATAATTTTTATATAACCGATGATCTTTTAAATAATCAATGATTTTTTATTTGGGGCCCTCAACATTACATTGAACATAAACTTGTTTGTGATTAATGACCTCAGTAAACCCCAATAATTATTTATGATTATCCTCAAAGACCGTATATTCACATTTCACTGTTTTTATCCTTCATAGAAACATAGTTATATGTTATTCCATTTGATCATTGTACTTCCATTATCTCTTATTATGTTAATATTTTATCAACCCTTCTCATGATGTTGGATTTCAATGATGGTATTTTCAAATGTCAAACCCTAGATTACCAATATCAAGCATAAATTTAGAGGAAAAAATCTATTTATGTTGGGGAGAATGTAACACCCATACAAGCTAAAAAAGGACATTGTATTTGAGAGTGTGTATGATACAAAAACAACAAGCACACAAGGGATTATAGTATTCCAAATAATTACAGAAAATTCCGTATTTTAAATAGGTTAAATCTTTTATTTATTATTAAATTGACACAATGTTTATTTTAGATTATGTTACATGCGATAATTACTTTCTTTAATGGCAATCGTAACACACAAGGGTGAGTTTTACTGAAAAAAATATTTTTAAAATATAATTATTTAATATAATAAGATAAAACCTATCCATTAATTTGGTTGTTATGAATTGTAATTACATACTTATAAAAATATATGGTGGAATTCATTGATTACCAATTAATTAGATACGAATATAAAAAACAATTGAATATAATAGAAGTTTTTTTATAAAAAAACATATTTTATACTCCCAAACGATCATTGTCTTGTTAAATTAAATTAATTAATATTAGTTAATTATATTAATGATATATATATATATATATTATTTAATAAAGTATTTTTAAATTAATACCATATATTATATATGAATATGATAAGAATAAACCCTATTTGTATACATAAAAACATTTTTTTTCTATAAAGGTGGGTTTGTAGTCTTTTAATAGAACACATAATTTAAATATAAGTTTTTACACATTTATAAATTATATATAACAAAATAAACTTCATTTATTATACTATAAAATCAATATTATCTTATGGAGAATTTTTTTATTTGTCGAAGGAGTTTCATTTTTTTGATGAATTGTGAAAAAATATTGAATCTCAACTGAAAATTGGTGTCTCATATAATTAATTTATTAAGATAACATGTATTATTAATTTGTTTTGTCGATTAATTAGACCAATAATACATGAAATAATCCAATTTAGGTTATTTTAATCAATTTCACAGTAAAATTGTAGGTAAAAACATTGCAAACTTTTGACCATTTTAACATTAAACACTAGCTTTGTTGTCTCATTTGCGAGATTAGTTTTGAATTAATTTCTTCCACTTATATGATTGAAATTTAGAAAAATTGATTCCATATTTTGAATCATAATTATTTATAATTTCTAGTATGGGCAAATTTGTTTTGAAAAAATATATTATAAAATGCAATTAAAATTAATTACATTGATTAATGTATAATTAAGATTTATAAGGGACTAAACCATATTCTTAATGGAAAAAATGACATAGAGACTTTCAAAAAAGTCATTTTATTTCCATATTTAGACCATATAATATCTTGTATAAAATTTGGTTCATTATTGGAATCACATGATGTATGTCAGACCACGCAAAAGGGTATACTATTTTATATTTACAGGAATGCCACTCGTCCTCCACTATAAAAAATCACTCACTACTCCCATTAATTCACACCTCTCAAGACACATGGCTCATCAATAACCTAACCATATAGACCACCAAAATCTATAACCTCATCACAGATTCCCCAATTTGTGAATAAATACATCAAAGTAATTCCTTTGGTATAAGCCAAAAGGAGTAACCTGAATAAGAGGTAACATTCTCCAATGACAATTTCTTAATTATTTATCCAACCCTTAAATTATTATTATATCAATAATATATAATAAAATAATCTTATTAAATATAATCTATTTTTTTAATCTAAATGTAATGTCCTAGACTCAAACATATTTCCATCAAATGGGATACACAATCATCGTTCATGTGTACAAAAACCTACTTCCATGCAAACTGATGTCGTTCATTTTTCAATGACTACATTTAAAGGGTGGGAATAATGATGGATTTATCATTTATATATTATCTATATGGTATTTATAATATCAATACTCTTAATTAATTTTCATATAATTCATACCTTAATTATCTCAATTAATTGGAATAATATAACCTCATTTGTGGACTTGTGGACTATAGCCTCCTCAAAGCGATGTAATTCATTCAAACTTTACTTGAAATGTATTAAAGGATATATTAATAAACATATGTGGAATATATTACATAAATATGATATTGGAATTATAATACACAGACAATCATATATATATATATATATATATCACTTATTTTCATTCTTTTAAATACATAAAGGAAATGGAAGTAACGTTCATGTATACGTACATCCATCCATCTACATGAAAGATGAATTTCATTTACTATCTAAAAATTATATTGATTGTTATAAATAACTATATAATGAATATATAGGAGTCTTAAATCATGGTTTACAACATTTATATGAAGAAATCATTGTATAATTAATAATTACAAAAATAACATGTCAAAACATAATAAAAAACCTGCAATTAATAGCCCAAAAAGTGAAAATTATAAAATATTGTTAAAAAATGGGTGATAAGATAATATAAATAGTCAATATATGATATTATCAATATTTATATGGTTATTATATAATTTAATAACATTCCTTAAACCAATATACAATATGATGAAAAACTTTCACCTAAAAGTAAAAGCAAGGTAAGGTATTTTGGATCAATTTATATTTCATTGAGACTTACTTGTTATTATGAACCAATACACATTAATGTGGTGTATATAATAAATTTTTCTAATTTATTTTAATTATTCAATAATAATTTATTTTATTTTAGATTTCTATTTCAACTATCTCATCTGATGGGTTTGGGATAGTAAATTACCAAGTGGTAAAAGTTATCTTTGCAATATCACTTTTTTTGTGATGTTTATTTTCCTCTTGAAACAACCACATCCTTGTGACCATTTTTATTATAAATTTCATTTATCTCAAATATCCATATTCTCATGAAAATAATATTAATATTATATAAAACTTATAACCTTTATTCATATAGTGTTCACTTTTACAATTATTATATTAACAGGGGAATTATTGATAAATCTATATCAATTATTAAATATAGATATGTGATAAGGAATATTGTTTATGATTTAAATTTTTTATTTCACTATATGAGTAATTCATTAGAAATGAACTTTTTGGATTGTGGACCGGTTAAGTCAAGCCCCATGATTCATATACATTGTCATAGGATGAATTTATTTGGGGACAAAACCTTTACATTTGTTCCCAAGCTGTAATATATTATCATGTGAAAGGAATTGATTGTAGAGTTAAGGATGGAAAAACAAAATATATTTTTAAACATAATGAATTAATCGTTCATAGGGATAGATCTTGATGGTAAAGGTATCACATACCATAGAAACATGACCTATGATAATTAATTATTTCATTTATTAAGTATTCAGTTATTATTATCCAGGAGATTTTTATTTGATATTATCATTGAATGTATTTCATTCGTAGTTAATTGATTTAAGATAATTTTTTTTATTTATTTACCTCACTATATTGATTATGCCTTATCCAGTTATTTTAATATCACATCTTTCAAGTTATTTACTAGCCATATTGTTTATCCAATTCATTCACAATATATTGATTATATGTCTTGTGTGTTCAATAATTTACCTTCCCAATTTTTATGCAATTATTTCTCAGTTTATTTATTGTATGTAATTTTAGTTCTATTATTATATTTGCATATTTATTTTTCTCATTGATTCATTATGTATTCCACTGTACTTAACCCTTATTGAGCATTTGATATCACCATTTTTTTGTTTCTTTGGAATCCAAGAAGTGTATTGAGAAAGATATTCATGGATATTATAAATGGGAATAAAGTTATTATCCTATATATTTTTGTAATTAGTCTATCAACTTATAGTACAAGAATATGTATATGGTTTACCAATAATAATAAACTGATCGGTACATTAACATTTTATTCCTTATAATCATATTAATGTAATCATAGTAGACATCAGATCTGGGATTACTGGGGTCATGGTATAACATTCCGACTTCCATGTGGGTGTGGGAAATTATTACATCATCACTTGGGATTTATTCCTCTCAACATTCAACTGAAAAAACAATTGGCATATTGATTTGTATTACTAAATATCATCCTTTATATTTTTCGACCAATACTATTTCCAAAGATCTATATAAAATTCTTATTTACTTTGTGGATATATAATTTCTAGCTATGTTAATCACTCTATATCTCATTATTTATCTCTTTCAACGATTAAAAATTTCATATTAAAACTCTCATAACGTTCATTATCAATATTTTACACTGATGATTTTCCCTTCCATACTGAATCTATATTTTTATTTATATCCACATCAATCATTTGGAATATATTAATTTTATCAAGAATGGATGGTTGAGAAATTAGTTGATAAGGTGAGGATGATATTTATTTCTTTTCAAATTCCTTCTACATCTATTTCATGTCTAAAAAAATTCAGTCCTTATCAATCATAAAACTAGATAAGTTGTAGTATCATCTCAACATAGGGAAATTGTAAATTTACCCACCTTACATATATTGAAGTTGAATTAGGATTCCTAATCCTCGGTCAACTATAACAATATTAATTTGTTTATATTGATCTCCTACCATGTGAATATTTATTTAAGGATTTTATGGTTTTTATATAAATCAGTCTTCTCCTTATAGAGTTAATTCCTTCATATCCTAATTATTATGATTATAAATCTCATCTTTATATAATATATTGGATAGTTTTTCTCATGAATCAATAACTATATTTAGCGTATGCTATCATTTTATCATTGACATTATTACACAACCTAGACCATTCATTGAGGGAACACTGTAAATCCAAAATCTTTAACCACTTGTGGGTATTATGAGTGTAAGTTTAGTAGTTATCCTATTTTTAGCTCTATAAATATAAATGGACATTCACCTATACAGACATACTTCACTCCAATTTCAGTTATATAAATTAGTCTTTTTAAAATAATGAAAAGGTTCTTAGAAATCACTAGAAATTGTTAGAAAATATTAAAAAAATGAGAGATCAATTTAATAAATATTGTTCTTGGATATTATTCAATCATATTAGTCTTTTATGGTTCTACTAATATCCCATTACAAGTGATAATACAACATAAGAATGATACTTTTTCTATCCAGCAATCACATTAACTATATTTTTATTATAACATCTCATTTCTAAAGTTCTTCAATCCAATACTCAAATAATCCTAATCTTCCTCATTTATTTTGGATTATAGAAGAATATAATCAATTAATACTACACATGATTTATTGAGTTATTCTTTAAAACCCTATTCATATTTATATATAAATCACTAGAGCACTCTTCAGACCAATTGGCATGACTATTAACTAATAGTTCCTCTACATTATACAAAAAATTGTCTTGGGAATATCCTCCTCCCCCTTCAAAAAATGGAATTTTATCAAATGTACAAATTTGAGAAGTTTTGAGATCCATGTAATTGATCAAACAACTAATCAGTACGTGACATGTGATACTTTTTATTTATCAGGATTTTTTTTCATGATAATCTATAGAGATATGCATAGACACATCCATCTTCTTGAAAAATAGTACCAGGGGACTTGATGGTGAATCAATTGAGCATATAAGAGTCTTGTCCGCATGTTCATTAAATTGATTCTTCATTTAACATAGTTCAATGGGAGTTGTTATATATAATTTATTAGTAATTAGAAGATATATAATTATACGTTCAATTGATAAATTAACCTATAATTATAGAGGAAGACTAGGAAATTCATTGGAAAATACATCAGTATAATCCATCATATTTTACATTTTATCAATATTCATACTCTCAACTAATACAGTCATTTGAGATAGATAGAAATTAACATAAGGAAACAATATCCATGATTCATAATAATATTTTAATGGAAATTTATCTTCCCTATTACACTTGTTTAGAATCATAAGGTAATTTAGGATATAAAGGTTAAATTCTTTGTCCTGGTAATTGATGTGTTATCTATATATAGAAAATATGTATATTCCTAGTATAATATCAAATTATAATAATGGGATTATAAAAAGGGATGAAGTGTGATTCATCCCACAAGTATCAACTAGGGAATAGTTATGAACTTGAAGTGTAATGATCACTCCATTAGTAGTTTTCATTGATAACATAACCACTATGTTTTGTTTTGGTATATGCAATTTTATACTAAAAATGACTGATATTAACGAATGTGTAAAACTATAATAAAATAATAAATTCTATATTATTGAATGAATAACTAGTGTACCTATCACCACATCATTATCTTGATCCATATCCATATTAGTCACCAAAAAAGATCAACCCTGCTCTCTTGGACTTGAGGTTTCTTTATTGGTTATCTTTGACAACCCTTGGAATAGTTCATTGGTTTTCATCATGTCTAAGTTAATTATTGTTAAAATATTATTATATTGAATGAGTATTGATCTATAAATTATTAACTTTAATAAAATTAGTTGGATTATACTTCTCACATCATCAAGTGTTATCATGACGCCCCTTCATTCCAAACATGAAACATTTCCTAGTCCGACTGAGGTAGCTTTTAGGATGTATCATTACATTCTTTGACATATATGTTGTTGGATTATTATTGCAGCATGAGTTTAATCTACTGATCCCCCATTCTTAGCCTATATTCTTTATTTATTATCTCCCATACCATGAGACCATATAGAATCATAAATATCACATACCATTGTCATAAATACCCAAGTCTCGAAAATTTACAATGATCTCTATATAATTGATATTAGCCTATTATATAATAGTATGATATAATATTAATTATTAATAAAATATTAATGGTGTATCATGAAATCGTTTTGATTTTCATCTCATATGATCTAATTGAATCATCCCCATTTTATTAAATTACACTACACTCCCATTATATTTTATGATGGATAGTGTATGTAAAATATTTCTTTTTAAATAAACTCTCCATTTCATCCCAATATATAGATTCTTTGTCTTCCATGGGATTTTAAATATTTATATGTCCACTACTAATAAAATTCTTCTTCATGGTGGAATAAAAAATTAATTAACCACTCTTACTAAGAGCATTAAAGGGTATAGAACACATTCACAATGGTGATAATTCATTGTTAAGTAGTTACAGTATCAGTAGATCCAATAAATTTGCAGTTATATTACCCTTAATCCACTAAACTAAAACATTATCTCAGAGTGTGTTCCACTTGGTTTTTTTATTATTCATAACATGACCTTGTTGTTCTTGTACTACCATGAGATTCACAATTACAACACTACTCATGTTATGAAATTTATAAGGGTTATCATCACATTTCCCCATTCACATTTCCTTAACATTATTCCAATTAAATCACACCATTTTTTAAAATAATTTATATAGAGTGATGTGAATACTTTGAAAAATAAATATATAAAAAAAAACCTTAATCGTTGAAGTTATAACATAACCATGATGTGAAAAAGATAACTTTTTAATATTTATGATTCAATCTACCCCATTCATGGCCATTTCCTATTAGGTTCTCTTTCCCAATTATATTATATAAAAAAATTATTTAAATCCATTGTTATGAAAAGTATATAACATATTATTATCCAATGAATATCCCCTTGGAGTAACAATACAATTTTATAGTTATGCCTATTTCTTGTTCACCAGGTCTAAAAATTATTTACTACCCATCATGAACACTTCAATGTTAGTACCCCTAGGAACAACTATTGTGGATCCAAAATCAAGTATACTATTCTCCAATACCAACTATAATGAGTAAATCCAAAACCACATATTATTTAAAAACTCATAATATAATTGTTTTTATAAATACAATTCATCGATAAAAAGGTCTGGTGTATTTGTATAATTAATTACATAAAAACATAATATTAAAAACAGAAAAATTATCTATAAAAAATCAATATATTTATCTTATCTATCAATGAAATTTGAAAAATAAAAAGTGTACCCATGGGGAAAAATAAGGAAAAGGGTGTTAAAGAAATCCATTCATGGGAATAAACATGATTATAATTCATAACACATGAGTCAAGAGGCATAACCTAATATCATAAATAAGATGATAATATGGATGAAAACATGGAATAAGAAAATTAAATAATTAGATCATGGGATTATGGAATCATGTATTATATGGAAAAAACATAATACATGACACCATAAACATAATTTATGGGTTATTCCCAAGACAAATTTTATAATGTAGAAAAATTAACAAGGTAGGATTTATTTTCACCACATACCAATAAAAATAGTCGACATTGTCCCATGGTGGACTAAGAGCACTCCCTAATTACTTACATAACATCTTATGTGTTATATTGTTTTTCTAAATGTATTGGAGGTAAATATGATTACGATCCCAGTCATCTCAAAATAAAAAATCACACTTTGGTGTTTCATATCTAAAAAAGAAACCATATATATAAATATAATCATGATCAAACTCATGAGAGATAATTTGGATTTATAATTCATATTTATGACATAATCAGAATGATTACATGTAGAAAAATAAATATAATCAGTTTAAACTTTCAAAATTTAAAAAGTGAATTTTTCATGAACATTGGGTTAAATTATAGTATATTCAAAGGACTGATATGGATAATATAGAATAAAAAGAGTAACATGGGTGGTGTTTTATGAAATAAATAAATAATATTTTTAAATAGGGAATGAGAATATTATTTCTTTCATAAAACTAGAACATAACCCATAGTGTTTTCTACAAAATAATTATGTTTTTTAGAATTTTTTATTAGTTAAAAATTTTAATGGAGTGATTCTTTTCATGTGATATGATATATGATGTTCCCTTAAATTGAGTTTATATAAAAGATATTGTTTCAACAGGATCTAAAAAAAATATAACATTGGGAATGAAAAAGATATTAATTTAATTATATTGAAAAGGGATATATTAATAAAAATAGAAGAAGTTAATCAGATGAGGATTTTACAAAAAGGAAAAAAGAGAGAGCTTTTATCTCAAAGGTAATGATGATGGCATTAAATACACTTAGCTTTTATCTGAATGATCTATGCACATTAATTTAACATCATAAAAAATTCAATTAAGTACATTTTAAAAAACCATTTAACTTTTTAAAAAATAAATTTAATTTACCATTTCATTTTCTTATAAATATTTTTTAATATAGTATACACTTATATACTCTAAGATGATTTTTTTAATTTCATTATAACACTTTCATTTTATTGACAATGGTAAATAGTGTTTTAAAATAACTTTATATATCCATAACTGTGGAGGTTTATGTCTCTTATTATACAACTATGAAAATAAATATATAATTCAAAACATTATCCCAAAAAAGTTTCAAATTAATAAATGTTCCTTTATTAATCAATTTAATATTGTTAAAGTTAATTTAAGCAGTTATTTTTTTATCATAAAGATATAAATATATTAAAAATAAAAAATATTAGTACTATAAATAGATTATTTTTTTAATAATAATTTTTTTTAAGTTTATTCAAATAGGTGGACATTGAAAATAAAACCTATCATTCATGGATGTGGTAGTCCCACACATGTGTGGAAACCATTCTGTTTTCCTCAATTATGTTGAAGGAAAGTGTAAATTTTGTATTTTTTTTTTGTAGTGAAATTTTATCATGGTAAATATTTATAATAAAACCAATAATAGTTGAGTCTTGAGATGTATAGAAGATGAAATGAACATAGAAAAGTTTGGTTTAGAGTATTAAAATACACATGGATGTTCTCCCTTGGGTAACTCCTTAAGAATTTTATTCTTTGTATTTTGGTGAGACTAAGGATTAAAATTCATGGGGAGTGTGTTTATGGGATACAATGGTTGATATTTTTCTAGGATGTGGCATTACAATGGGTGGATAAATGTATAGGAGTTGTTCTCCGTTTATAAGTGATGAAAAATGATCTTTTTTAAAACTCATTACTTCTCAATTATATCCCTCCATTATTCAATAAAAAGGCTAAAAAATGGCTAATAATGTTTTCGGTAATGTCATAAGGCTGATACTCCAACCACTATCAAATAATAACCCAGTTCTTCACTTTTTTTTACCATTTTGTAATACTATAAACAACTTTTGCCCTAATTTAACGTTAGTGTGATTACTCAACTTCCACCCATGGATACTAATTTAAAGTGACAAAATTAAAATTGGAATTCTATAATAATATGAATATTAAGATTTTAAATATTCATATAATTTTATGAAATAAAATATCTAATATTTAGTGGAATTAATTTTATTATTATCTCACATAATGAGTAAAATATGTTTCAATGAATATAATTATTTGAAGAAAACAAAATTATTTTTGGGATAATATTATCATTATTTATTATTTTAAATACATTCATTGGTTTATTATATAACAAATAATGTTTATTTGTATTTTAATTATAACCAAAACTAAATTTAGGAATATAATATTTAATTAAATTAAATGATAAAATTCTATTGGATATGTAATGTTACTTTTGATTTATAAGAATAAACATATGTTGTATAAACATAGAGAAATAAATTTAAATATAAAAAATTATTCCTTAAATAAATATTATGTCAATAAAAATGTTTCATAAAATTCTATGTCTCTCATATATGCTAATAATATTGTAAATTTTACTAGCTTTATAAAATCATTATTGTTAGCTATTCCTATAAATCTCATTAGTTTAGTGTTATACCAAGAAACTTAATCCTAGTAACATTAAAAAATGATGAATAAAAAATTAAATTGAATTTATTATATTCAATTTATATAACTAATAAAAATAGTTTTATGTATACGTGAATAAAATTAAATAAGAATAATTTAATGGAAAATGCATTTAACACATGAAAGATACCTATATTATTAAAATACCCCAAGATATATTTTTATATAAAACTTGATATTATAAGAATTTTATATTCTAAATTAATTATATAGTGTTGTTAGTTCATAAAATCTATATTATCTTATAGAAAAATTATATAAATGAATAAGTGAAATTTCTATATATAAATTGTGGGTCAATACGAAGGCTTAATTAAGGGGGAATGTTCATAAGTATTGTACAATAAGATTATAATATAGAGAGTCCTCAAAGAAATATAAAATTTCTATCAATGGGTTGTTTTACAATTTTTGAGATGTATTATATGAACTATAATATTATTTTATAATTTGTAAAAACCCCATCCCCGGTAACATGGAGTTGATGTCTTAGTTTATACATTGGCATAGATATAGAGGGTCAAACCCCGATGTGCCAAATTGTCTAGTAGTTTTAGAGAACTAGAAACTTACATGATTCATGTTTAATATTTTGAATAGTAATTAAAACCTAATCAATAACAATATTAAATGATTTCCATCCTTTAATAAGGGGGATCTCAAATACTCAAAAAAGGTTATGTAGAGATGAATCTATTATGAATAAATAAGAATAATCAAAATGGAATGTTAAAAAACATTAAACAATTCCACATAAATAACAAGATTTTCTTTATAATATAATGGATAATCAATATGGTAAGGTAACTAATTGAAAAAACATGTCATTTAATCAATAAATGAGAATGAAACACATAAAGAGACAATTTCATAGAAAAAATAACTTGGAAATAGATAGTAACTACATTACGAATTAATTATATTCTTAATTATTGGATTTCAGGATAGAAAGTATCATTATATGTCTACTATAAAGATCTTTCATGAAGATCATTTAAAACTACTAGGAAAATACATACCTTAGTTTGCCAACACATTTTCCTCATGAGACCTACTATTGCATAGAGATGCTATATAATTTCGAACCCCACCTAACACGGTATATCAATACAATTCATCATGAATCTAATGGTCAAATTTATTCATGAATAAACAATCATCACAATCAAATATATGCATTGAGTAAAGGATATAGATTTATCAATATTTTTCCAGTTAATCAATTACGTTTCAAATTTATAACTATATTTAAAAGTTGTATATTTTAGGAAATAATCATATCAATCATACAATAAAATTTATAATTAAAATAAATAAATTTACAAATGAATAATAATCAAAATAATTATTTTATTTTTAGAGGATGTTAATAATCACAAACGAAATTGGGATTGTATAATAAATTTTAGTAAGTGGTTATTATAAATTCAAATCACCTTAGTCGAAATAATTAAAATTAAATATTAAAATAAGATATAGTATGAATGAATCATAATATTAAATATAAAATGGTCACTATATACAATATATAAAATAAATTTGGAGCACAATATTACAATATGCATCATTAAAAAGAAATTGAGATGATGTCCTTTACCTTGTGTCTGACTCATCATGTACATTATTTATATTCCTAAATATTAATGTTTTGCTAATTATCTAATTAATTTAAACCATTTTTCATGATTAGTATTCCTTTTAATTCAATTATTTTCATTTTATATAGAATTACGTGATCAATTATGTTTACTTCGTCTATTTCGATGATATTTCACATATCTATTAAAAATAATATTGGAAGGTTTCGATTACTCTAAGAGGTCATTATATCATAAACTCTAGAATAAAAATATTGAAATTATTATTATATTTATACATAAATTATACTTTTAATTCCAATAATGAAATATATTTTTTGAGAAATTAAGTATGTCAAGTTAATGGGGAAAATTAGCCATATGTATGCATGAGTAACATTTAAATTCTTCGAAGATAATTATGGAAAGGAGGTAAAAAAATTTATCCTTAAAAATTTATAATAATATAATAAATAACATTATTATTATAAAAAAATTCTTGTATATATCCACCATGTGGTTTGGTTATGAAAATTGATTCACATCAATTCATGAAGGTGGTAGTCCACACGTACATGAATTACGTTATATTTTTTCAGTAACAGAAATGGTAAAAAAATATTTATTAAATTTGAAAAATTAAAAATGAAATAAGTAGAATTATTATTTAAAATATATCATATATATTAATTAAATATATCAATATCACTTTCCATGTAAATGTTTAATGGATGATGTATCACATTGCTCCGCGAGGTAGTAGTCTTCTGTATACACGAATGATGATTTCGTAACCCATTTAATTTCATTGGAGATGGTTTTAGGTAATAGAGTAAAATAAAGAAACAATGTTTATATAATATGATAAGGATATTATATCATAATTTTTTAATATGAATTTATTGATTTAGATGATTAAATAAAATAAAAACTCATGTCCAATAACATTACCTCTTCTTCGGGTCTCCCCCTTACATTTTTATGAAAAGAATTATAAGGTTGTATTTATGAACAAAAAGTCCTATAGGATAAGGGGATTAGATTTATGAGTTTATTTGGCCATGTAATAGACACTTTAAATGTGTGTGATAGTGTGAATAAATGAAAAAATTTGGCGGCCTCTTATATGTGAGGTGAGTGGCACACATGTATGTTATCAAAAGAAAAGGTGTAGCCACGTTTTTTCACATGAAAAAATGGTAAAAAATGGATCATTGTTTTTAATTAGACAATATAGGGTACAAATAATTCAATAAAATTTATTTTATAAAATTTTTATGGTCATTTTTACCCATGTCATTTTAGATTAACAAATGATAAACCTATTTTTTTCATTAACAACGATAAATAATTTTTTCTATTTTATTATCCATTAATTTAAACAAATAAATGACCATTTTAGATAATATAAATTATTGTTATTCAAAAAATGGAATTCATTTTTATAAATTCCATTAATTGATGCATAAAAATTTAATTTAATACTAATCTTGCAGACAAGACGAGAAACTGGATTTTAATGAGAAAATGATTAATAATTTATAGTGTTTTTTTATCAAAATTAAATATTATAATGATTAAAATGAAAGAAATTGAATTATTAGATAAATTAAAAAATTAATTTTATTTTGAAAACAAATAAATTTATATTTTATCATTATAAATAATTTAAATGAAAAGAAATTTTTCAATAAAATTTTAGTATTTTTCACTACTCATAAAAAGTAATAAATTTCAAAAAAAATTAAAACAATTATTCCTAAGATATGTTTTATATGATGATTTCATAAATTAATTTAATTTTATAAAATAATGTTTCTAAATTTAGAAAAAAAATTGAAATTATTTGTGTAGAGCCCAAGTAAACATTATTTTATAAAATATACATTTTTTATAAACCATTTCTTTTCCTTTTAAATGATTATTATTTTCTTCCAATTAATAGATACCAAATGATCATGTGTAAAATATATAAATTTCATAATTGTGTTATTTCTATTAATAAATATTAATTTAATTTCTTGGATAATATTTTCACTTTTAAATAATATTCTATTTCACTATTACATTCTTCTAAAACTAGGAATTTCATGTATCACAAGCTATCAATGAAATTAAATTTATTTTAAAATAAATGTATTAAAAATTATTGGGGTGTTAAATTCTTCTACAATAAAAAAAAATTCATCGAATAAATTTGATGTATATTACCTTAAAAATAGATGATGGTTGTTCTTCATTATAACTTCTTATGGGGCTCATAGTACATCCTCAATTTTTTGATTTCTACAAAGTACATTTACCAGACATCTCATATGATTCATCAATAATTTCTTTATAGTATCAATAAATTATATTTTTTCTTTATACTAAGATAAATTAGCTTCTAATTCCATTTCAACATAGTTACACATAATAATTGGGTATTTCAGGTAAATTCGTAAAAATAATATATTAAAAACATCATGTACTTTTTAGAGACTTATTGGGGTTTTGAAATTATAGGAAATGGTCGAATTATTTCAAGGATTTCAAAGGTTCTAATGTAATTTGGGTTCATTTACCTTTATTAATATACTTTATAACTCAAATCCATATAGATACATTTATTAAAACATGATCTCCAATATATAAATCCAAATGTATCCTCCGATTATTGACATAAATTGGTTTCCTATGTTGAGATTATTTAATTTTATCATGGAGAGAATTTAGCATTTTTGTTGTATCTTAAACATGATCTAGGCCTATGAGTAAATTTTCACCAAATTAATACCAATAAGTTGGATTATAACATCTCTTACCTTATAATGATTCATTATACACCATTTTAAAACTTGAATGGCCGCAGTTATTGAAGGATAACTCTACCAAAGGTGAATACTGATCCCACATATATTAAATGACTTCTGAGCGTGAAATAAATATATATTAAATTGTTTGAATAGTTTTTTTGGACCATTAATCAGTTTGAGGATTTTAGGAAGTGCTCAAATAATGCTTAGTATCAAGATCATTTTGATTACTCATCCAAAATTTTAATTTAAAATGGTGATCTTGATCAGAAACAATAGAAATAGTTACACCATGATGTATTACAAAATCATAAATATAGATCATCTTAAGGATATTGGAAGGTAAAACTTCTATAATAGAAATTAAATGTTTATATTAGATACAGTGATCAATGATAACTCATATTGCGTTATTATTTCATGAATTTCTTGGTAGTCAAGTAATACAGTCCAAAGTAAATTAATCCCATTACCATAATGGAATAATAAGAGTTTTCACGAATCCTATTGTACTTTGTCTCAAAATATTTAACTTGTGAAAAAACTATACACCAAGACACATAATCAATAATTTATCCATTCATGAAATCCCACAAAAAGTTCCCTAAAATCCCTATACATCTTTTTTATACCAAATCGTATAATAAAATTTTGGCTATGAGTGTCATCCGTCAATTCCATTTATTGATCATGTATATATGGAACACATAATCTCAATTAAAATTTTATAACACCATCTACAAAAATTAGTATACTAATTTACCATCATTAAAATCTATAATTTTCTTTTGGAAGTTCTCAAAATCAGGTTGTGTACTTTTAAGACTTTTGAATGAATATTGTTTCAAAATCAATTGAAAAATTAGTGATTTATACCCTTAATTAATAATTACCATATACATATTTACAGTATCTATGAATATAATATCTTATTTAATCCTTATTTGGGTCATAATTCCATTACCTTTCCTACTCAATTCAAATGCTAACTTATATTCATTCCATGGGTTGTAGTATATTTGGAAATCATAATAATTGGGTAGATCAAGACATTTTTTTTATTCACATTGATCTCCATATACAATAATATGTATTTTAGGATTTTACGATCCATGTATATCTCATATTTTAACCATAGAGATAATGTATCCATATCTTTAATGAAAACATTATAGATTTTAGCTCAATATCATTTGTTGAATAGTTTTGTTTATATTTTAATGATTTCCTTGATAAATATGCAACGACATTATCATTTTTTGTTAGGAAACAATCAAGTATGTTTTTTGATGCATCATTATATATCAAAAAACCTATATTAATTTATAGTAGAATCAAAAATGATGAATTGAATGATCTTCTATTTAGATTAGAAAAACATTCTTCACATTTTATTTTCAAAAAAAAAACATAACCCCTCTATGGTGTCATTGATATTGATCATTAATAAGGGGTTAATTAAATGTATAATTAAACATCATGGTCTAGTTTATGTCCATGTAATTCTATAAGAAATACATTAACTTATTCCTACACAATTAGTATATCCTAAATTGAAAGATTACTCTCTATATCCCTATATTTTTTTATTCTTCACCAAGAATCACATTTATATGGGATACTAGGGGTGTATCTATTCATGTATCAAATTAATATTTATATACTCTAACTATAAGGAATTATATTTATTCCTCAAAAATCATAATTTATTTATTATTTCAATAAATGTTTTAATCATATTTTTATATTCAGACCATACCAAGGAGTATATTGAAGTCAACCAAAGAAATTATAAAAAGGTTATTGAATAAATAACGTTTTTATTTCATAATAGTGATTCTATTAAACATCATTATTGTAGGATGACTTCCACTATGATTTTTGATTGATAACTCAGTTTTTTATTTAAATGTGAAATATTTAATTTTTTTGGAAAACTATTTAGATATGAAAGAGAGAGAAGAACTTTAATTAAATAAATCATTAGTTAAATTTGAAGATATGATTAATGTACCATCCACCACATAATTGTGTACTTGAAACACATCTATAGTGATAAAATAAAATTCTTATTATCCCATTAGAATATTCAATGGTAGATTCAATTGACACTTGGTAAATTAGTGTGAATAATTCCACATTTAATGGATCATAAATCTATTTCATTATATGAATAAAAACATTTATATAAAAGTTACTTCAAGGGACATGCATGAATACCTTAAAATATATTTTCAATCATGCACCTTGTGTTTCCTATATAATCTATTGAATATCTAGATAACCATGAAAATCTAACATAATACTTCTCAATACTTTATTCTTCCATTTTCATTAAGCTAAATAAAATTATTTTCATTTATGTTTTTATATCAAGAAGGAAATATTTGTCTATAAATTTCAATATAAAATATCTCAAATCAATGAGTTATATTTCGTCTTTCTATCGAGTATTCTAGATCAAAGTATTACACTTATTAGAATCTTCTTTGAGACAGTACACTTCAAGTGTAACTTTTTCATTTTCACTACATCCCAAGGCCATAAATATCAACGATATATACTTAATACATTTCTTTAGTACCATTAGATCGGTAGATCCACTAAATGATGCGGTGTTCTATCAAATAAATTGATAAAACATACGACAATGAAACTTTGTTTTTGGTTTCTCCTTCTGTGAATGGTTATTTATCATAACTTGATTAGGATTCACTAATATAGTAATAATTTTCACATTTCAATCAAAAAATATTTTGGCGTCCTCAAAAGGGAAATCTCTACGTTTCCATAAGTATGGATACCATCCATCACTCCATGCTCAACATATAAATAATGGAATATTCCATATTTTCTCACAATATTATGAATTTAAAATCATAAATTATAATTTAAAATATGTTGTAACACATATAATAAATAACGAATTATGAATTGATAATATAAAAATCATAAAAATGGTTTCTTTGGATATATAATTATATTAAAATCCTTCACAGTGGTTTGTAGTGAAAATGTGAATTAGTCTGTTCATATCATTTAGGATTTCCAAACTTGTTTTGTTATCAGTCTAGTTATCATGCACTATGTGATGATTGGTTCAAGCCGAATTAACACTTTTTAGAGTTATTACTCCTAGGAACCACTATGGTAGAACCGGATTGGATTTTAGTATCCATACAAGTGTATATTTATAGGAAAAATCAAATAATCACATAAAAATAAATCAATTTGATGTTCATATATATTTATCTCAAAATTATATCATAGTGTTATTTTGACTAATATATGTTTTCCCTATGAATTTAACCAATATTTATATTAAAATTAACTTGATACCAACTATAACAACCCCAACCACAATAACATAGAGTTGATGTCTTACATTACTACAATAATATTTATAAGAAGGGTCAAACCCCAAAGGGATAATCAATTAATCAGTTATTGAGAACCAAATACATAAATGAAATACATTTATATTTTTAATGGAATATAAAACATAATCCATTACAAAATCAAATGAACTACATCCTTTAATACTAATTCCAAGAATTCTTCTTTATAATAGGGGGAAGGAAACAAAATAATGGTGATCTCAAATTATTAGTAAGGGATATGTAAAACTAAATCCATCATTAATCAATAAGAATAATAAAAATATAATTATAAATAACTAAACATATTTTCCGTTTAAATAACTTTACTAAATCATATGATAAGTAATAATAATATAGAAAGTTAAATAATGGAAATCACATTCTAGGTAACCAATAACTAATAATGAAATTCATCAAAAGATATTATCATGGTGAAAATATCATATATAATGATAATAACTATATTATTAGTGAAGTAAATGATTAATTACTTTATTTAATGATATCAGGCATCATGATTCCTTTACCATCAAGATTTTCCCTAAAAAGAGTATCAAACTACTGGTAAAAACCCTTTTTATTTGGCCATCTTATTTGTATAATGAGTCCCACTAATGCATCGAGGGGATATAAAACTGAAAACCCCTTATCTTTATAGGTCCATAACATTACTCACATATTTAATGATGAATTTAATTCGTGAATCAATATACCTTGTCATAAAATATCCATATTGAGTAAATTATATGGATATATTAATATTTCCCAAGGTAATCATATAACATTAGAAGTAAAAAAAGTTATGTAAAAATTCTATACAGTTTTAGAAATAATCTTATCAATGATACACGAAGATTGATATTTAATATAATTTTAAGGGACAATGAAAAAATAAAACATGATATTTATCATTTAAAGATAATGTTAACAATCACAGAAAAAAGTGGGATTGTAAAACGATTACCACTTGGAAAATATAATGTCAAATCCCCATGGATAAAATAATTTAAACAAAAAAATAAAATAACATTAACTATGAATTAATCATGTTATTAAATGTAAAATTTAAATCACATGCACCATATAATGTAAATTGGGTGCATAACATTATAATATGAATTAATGAAAAGAAATTGAGATGGAGTCTTTCATTTATTCAGACTCATCACGTTTATTTTTATCTTCATGAATAATAATTTTATTTTAGTTATTTAATTTATTGATAAATTTTTTTAATTTTTTTATTCGTTTTATCTCACTTATTCAATTTCTATATAAAAATACATAATTAATTATGTTAATGTTGGGTGTTTTGATGAGATTTTTCTTCTGTGTCAAAAATGACATCAAAAGGTGACTATTGGTCTAGGAAGTCCTTATTTCAACATCACCAGATTAATAATCATGATATAAAAAATAAATTTATATATAATTTATATTTTAATATATATCTAGATATATGTTTTTAATAAATCTACTACATTATGATCATGGAGACGGTTGGTCATACGTATGCATGAGTAACATATCCATTTTTTAATTATCATTATGTAAATAAAGAAAGTAACATTTCATCATTTCATAATGTTAATTATATCATAAATAAGATATATATTATTTAAATAAAATTATAAATATCTTTAATAGGGTGTGGTGATGAAATGAGAGTCACATCGCTTCGTGAAGGAAGTTCTCCACACCTACATGAAATATATTATCATATTTTAGTGTGTAAAAAAGTAAAACAATGTTTTATTATCATCCTATAATGATATAAATTTCATTAATATATTAATTATTTATTTTATATCACATATATTTAATAAATGTTTCATTATCACCTTCAATGAAATGTGTTAGTGAATGATGAATCATATAACTTCTCGGGTCGTTGTGTGTTGTACACCCAAAAACAGATTTCATAAAACAATTTATGGATGTGGGGATGATTTTATGATATTAACATAAATAAAATATATTTATATAAAATATTCTTAATATATTTTATTATAATCGTTTAATAATAATAAAGGGTGGTTCTTGAAGAAAAAATGCTTCTTGATGAATGTTACTTCTTCTTTGGGTATCCTACAAAAGTTTTCCCCAAAACCCTTCTAAGGATGGATTTATGAAAAAATAATTGATTCCTGGTTTTAGGGATAGAATTTTATAAGTGATTTTGTAAAGTAGTGGCTGAACCAAAATGGTGTGAAATGTGTGAAGAAGAGATGTGATTGGGTTTCCATTTATAAGTTATGTTAGTGGTACACTTTTAGTTTTTGTAATGAAAAATGTGTACCTACGTTTTTCAGATGAAAAAGGGTAAAAGTGGATTATTGAGGATAATAAGGAATTATATGGTCTAAATATGTCTACTAAATGTATTTCATACATGTTTTTGGTCATTCTTACCCATATCTTTTTAGTTTACCCCCAGGTAAACCCATTTGTACCTTAATATAAGTGAATAATTATAACTATTTTTAATATTAATTATCATAAAAAATTGAGATGATATTATTAAATAATATAATTTATTAAGATTTAAAATATAGAATATATTTTTTCAAATTTTATTAACAGAATTACGAAAATCTAATTACAAATTAACCCTTGAGATGTAATGAGAAAGACAGTTATTAAAGAGTTAATGTTCAAACATTTACAAAGTTTTTATATAAAAATTCAATATTAAAAGGATTATAATGACCTATATAAGATTAATTATTATATTATTGAACAAATTAGACTTTAAAACCAATTAATATTATAATATAACTCTATAAATAATTAAAATGAACGGTCAGTTTTAAATTAAAAATCAGACGTTTTCAATATTAATTGAAAAATAAAACTATTAAAACTATTAAAACATTAACCCAAATATAATTTTAATATTATAATTTCATATAATAGTTGTTTTTTAAAAAAATATTCTAAAATTTGTAAAAAAAAATTTAAAATCCTTTGCGTGAAGCATGACTAAACTATTGTTTAGAAGAACTATAGTTTTCTCATAAAACATTTCATTTAATTTAAATGATTCTTATTTTTATTTATAATAAATATATAAATAATGATCATGTTTAAAATATATAGTATTTATAATTTGTAAGTTATATTCAAACATTTTATTTTAATATCTATGATATAATGGACATGAGTAAATAATATTTTAATAGACTATCATGTTTCTTTTAGAGTGGTTGTTTCATGCATTACAAGTATTAAATAAAATTTATTTTTTTATAAATTAAATATATTATAAAGTAAGAGGGTGTTAAATTAACTTTGATATGTTTATATTGGGTCACATTGGTTTTTATCTGAGTGGGGTTTCATTATTTTTTATGATAATTATAGTTTTTGGGGGATTAGGATTAGGGAACCTTATTGAAAATCCTAATGATAAAACTAAGTATAGGATAAAATCCATACCTTTTGAAAAATTAGATATTTTTTGGATATATAACGAATTATATTTATATTTTTTTATTAGTAAGTGGATATGGATGAGCCACATATGGAACTTATGTTAATAACCCTGAAAAGGATGGTTTAGTTTATAATCAATCATTACTCTAGTTCATGATGAGTGAGCCTAATATTTCACACCCAGTCAAACACTCATAAGAGACATTATTTGTTTGATCACATTATATTTTTTAACCATATTGAAGGATTTGAGATAATATTTAT
This sequence comes from Viscum album, assembly GCA_963277665.1. Classification (NCBI taxonomy): domain Eukaryota; kingdom Viridiplantae; phylum Streptophyta; class Magnoliopsida; order Santalales; family Viscaceae; genus Viscum; species Viscum album. The sequence goes on from OY728143.1 coordinate 231,880,931, forward strand.
AATAATTAATAGTTCTAAACTGTAATATATAAGAATTCATGGAACATCTCTATCAATTTTTTTTTATCAAGATCCCAACAATACATCAAAATTATCAAAAAGTCATCAGAAAGAGCATGATATTGAGCTACATTTGAGTTTTTACAACCATAATCAAACTAATGGACTATTTGAAAGGACTATTAAAACTATTGAGGACTTATTTATGTCATACTCACATTACATTAAAGATATATAGGACCAGTTCTTACCTTATTAAGAGTTTTACTATAATAATAGTTTCCATTCATGTATTCAAATGGTGTTGTAAGAAGAATTATATGGTTTGATATGTCATACTCCAACTTATTGGACTGATGTTGGTAAAAGAAAACTCAATGGACCAAAACATGCTGCAGAGGTGATAGAAATTGTAAAGGCTATTCTAGCTCACATTAAATCATCTCAAAGTACGGAAAAATAGTTATTCCAATAATCAGAGTTAATATTTAGAGTTCTATGTGGGATATAATGTTTTCTTGAATGTAAATACTTGGATGGGTGTTATCAGGATTGGTAATAAATGGAAATTTATTCCTAGGTACATCAAATCATTCAAAATTATTAAAACGGTCGGAGTTATTTATTATCATTTGTAAAATCTGCCAAATTTCACAAAATTACATGATATGATTTCAATATGTATGCTAAAGAAGTAAATTCCAGACCTAACTAATGTAATTATCTATAATGAAATGGAGTTGGAAATTGGATTTTTGTACTACTAAGAACCCATATAGATTTTTGATACTAGTGAGAAATTATTTAGGAATCAGATTACTCATCTGGCAAAGGTTCTCCATAGAAATCGTGAAATGGAAGAAGTAACATGGGAACCAGATGAATTTATGATGGAGAACCACCAACATATTTTCTAAAGGTAGTATCCATAAAACTTTGAGGAATAAATTTTTATAGGAGTAAAGAATATAAAACCCCAACAATTTACCACATTTTGATTTTAAAATAAATTTTTTTCTATTCACATCCTCAAAAACATGTAATGTTGAATTAGTTTTCAATTCACACAACACCATGTTTATACAAAACACTATTTAGTCGCATTTTCCACAATCAAAAAAATTATAAAACTTTTAGATAAATTATATTGTGAATTTATATTTCATATATCAAATAAAAAATACTAACTTTCATTAAATATATTTTATATTCTTAAGAAAATAACAACCTCAATTTTATGCATTACAAACTATATTTTTATAAACACACTTTTATCGCCTTTTAATGGAAAACATATTTGAAAACAATTTATTTTTATATTATATAGATTTTATATGTCAAAATAAATTTAACTTTTTAAATTTGATCATAATAATTAGTTTGTGGTGATTTATTGGTATTTTCTATGCATTTTCATTTTTGGAAAAATATTGAAAAATACTGAATTTTAATTAAAAATTATTTTTTCATATAATTCATTTATAAATATAAATTATATTAATTTTTTAAAATATTATTTATATTAATTATATAGATTATAAATAACTTTAGGTATTTGGAATCATTCTTACATTAAAATTGGATATAAACAGTTAGAAAATTTTGAATATTGTTATTTAAAAACCTAAATTGTTGTTCCATATGCGAGATTAAATTTAAATTTATTTATACATCTTATTTTATTGTATTTTGAAAGAATGGATTCCATAATTATAATCAGAACAATTAATAAATATTAATAAACTAAACATAGTCTTATTACCAAAAATATTCCTGAAGTTAATTATTATTAATTTAAACAATTAAAGTGAAAATAATCTTAATAAGGGATTAAACCTTAAGCATAAGGTCTAGAATGGACTATAAATTTGTTAAAAAGTATTTATATGTTCATATATAAAGTCTTTTCTCCCTTTTATAGAAATTGGACTATTATTGGACACAATTTTCCCAGAAAAAATGTGGGAGGAATTCCCTTTCCAAAAATATAAGAGTGTGCCACTCATCCTCCACTATAAAAAGGAACCCCGTAAAGACCCATAAATTCCAAGGGAAATTTTTTCTTAATTTTCATTGGGATTCTACGAGAACGCAGTTTCTGACGGAACCTGATTTTGAGACCCGGTGTTCCCGGAATCAATTCCTGAAGTTGAGCTCGAGTATGTTCAGTGAACAAACGAGCGGGTTTTTATAACTTCTAAACCGGTACTCGGAATCGAAATTTGAGGGCACCGATGGAATCGCAACGCCGATAATTTCTTAGGAATACCTTTTCTGGAGTTTCATTTTATCGGGTGAGGTTATTAAATAAATGGGTTTACTAAAGAATGAAATAAAAATTTGTGCAACAATTTTTATTTCTATTCTAAGTAGTTTTAACCTATGCATGGAGGTTGGAGTGGGACCTAGTACATCCTAACTTCTCTAAGAAGGATATTATTGAAGTGGGGCCCACACGAGCCCCACCCCTTCAAATCCTTTGAAAATCACCCTCGTGCATTTAATTTGTAACTCACCCACACCCCAAATTTAATTACAAGTGAACTCTTAAAATTAATTTTATTATTAAACGCTCTTCAATTAAGTCAATTAATTGAATGAGATCTTTTGATTTTCAAATTAATTTTGCCATGTGTGTGTGTGTGTGAATAAAATAAGACAAGGTCTTATTTTATTGGGGGAATGCGTTGTGTGGAAAGGAGGAGATAACTTTGGTCTTGGAGAACTTCATCTCATTCGCGAAGAACGACGAGTCTACGATGAAGAACTCCACCACTACAAGAGAATCATCGCGCCGTCTCCTCTCCTCTCCATAGAAGGTGAGAGACGCCTTCTTTTGAGAACGACGACGCACTGTATCCTCAATCGTGCGAACACCGACGATGCTTAAAGACCCTCATTCCGCGACGCCATCATTCACGACGACTTTTCCCGCGACGATGCTCGTTCGACGACTTCATTAGCGGTAGGGGTTGATTTTTTTTGTTCATGAATTCTTTGTCGGTCATCGAAATTTATTTTGGGCCGCCTGTTATCGTTATAACGGGATGAGGTCGGACCGCACAAACACAGCCGACCCTCCTCCCCCTTTGATGTTGTACTTGTTACGGCATGAGAAAAAGCAGTGCGGTTCAATGACACTGCACGGAAGCATGAAGAACGAGCGAAAGAAGCGTGGCACCGTCGTTCCGCGCCCTTGAGGTCGAACGAAGCCACAACGAGAGTCAGGTTGTGGCGAAGGGGCGCAGCACCATCGCGGCCCGCCAGGGAACCAAGAAGAGGCTGCAGCCAGAGCGGGGCCGCGGTGGAGGGGCGTGGTGCTGTCGCGCCGGGCCAGTCGGACAAGGCTGTGGTGGTGCGGGGAGCGGCGGCTGGAACCACCGGCCGCCAGTGCAAGGAGGGCGGGACCCGTGGGGGGGAGGGGTCCCACCGTGACAGACCGGCCGGCCGGTTTCTGATAAATCCGGTGGTCGTAACCTTCAGCTGGAAAAGGTCGGCCCCCCATGTGGGGGGGCCATTTCTCAATCAGGGTGGTAGAGCCCCCCCCCCCTTCCGCGACAGCTCGGCCAGCGCCGAGCTGGCCATGCGAGCCTCGCCCACGCCAGGCCAACCGGCCGCCCAGGCCGGACCGACTGCACCGGGCCTGGGCGCAACGGCCGAGCCGGCAGAACAGGGCTGTGCCGGCGGCGCGGGGTCGTGCCCTAATGGGATGAACCCGGAACCGGGTCGGGTCGACCCGATTCGGGCCGACCCAGGGGGTCTTGGGCCTGGTCGGTCCGGGCCCAAAACCCCCTAAAACCGGACATGTTCGTTTTAATATCCGTAACATGGGGTACGGACCTATGATCGATGCACCCTCAGTTTCTACGTGATCCTTGGATCTCTACGGACGTTTAGGTATATTAAACTCAATGTTTCGGAGAACATTGGGTACGGCCGGGTTGGTTCGAACATGAAACCAACAGGGCCCTCGGAGCAGAAACGCTTATAACTTGAGCTCCGGATGTCTGATTGATGTGTCGTCGACTTTGTTGGATTCCTCTTAGTGAGACAGACCTTTTGGATTACTCCACTTGAGGTTTGGATGCAGTTGGAGTGAGGTCAGGTTGGTTTTGACATAAAAACCAACCGGGCCACTAGAACGAAAATGCCAATAACTCTCAGACCGGACGTCCGATTGAAGTGCCTTCTATCTCATTTATTTCCTTTTGATGTGACGGAACATTGAAATACATCAAATCTGGTCTACGCGACAGTTGATGTATAGACCTCTTGGCTCGTGGAGAAAACCCTCCCAGAATGAGCGTGCTGTGTGCAGAAACCCTAGAGCTGGATGAGACTTGACGACTGCTGATCGATCGACTCGGAGTGTTTCAATAGCCTAGTGGGGAGCGCTTGGTTGTTTTCGCAGACCCACGACAGAGGAGCTCTTAGTTGTAGTGGCAGACCCACGGAACTCAACAGAAGGAGTACCTCTGTAGGCTTTGAGGGGGAGCTCTTGGTTATAGCAGCAGACCCATGGTGGGAAGCGCTTGGTTGTAGAAGTAGGCCCACAATACTCGATAGGTGGAGTACTACAGCAGTCCAAGGTTTGTGGGAAGCGCTTGGTTGTAGCCGCATGCCCACTGTACTCGATAGAGGAGGAGTTCCCCAACAGCTATGGGTTCGACAGTGAAGACTATCGTACTGGAATTCTCCTTTGGTTTGACGATGACAACAACCATACTGGAATCCTCCGTGGGTTCGGCGATGACGACTATAGTACTTGAATCCTATGCGGGTCCTAGCTAGATGAATCAGTAACTACATCTGATCATCTCCTTTTTCTTTACAAATGATGTATACCTCTGTGAGATGAGTTTTGACTTTCAATCATTATCTTCAATATGATTGACTTACTTCCTATGTGGATTGAGTTGTGCTTTTCTGTGTGGAATGGGTTGTACTAACCTGTGTTGACGTGATCGAACTTGGGCTCAGATGTTGGAGCCGAACTTGAATTGATGACTTAGGTATGTGTATGGGAATATACCTAATGTAGTGTTGGATATTACTTCCTGATTGTATATTTCCATTGTGGATTATCCTTTGTGGATTCTGGGCGACCTTCGGGGTATTGGGGTCCCTACTGGGTAGTGTATACTCACCCATGCACGAGTTTTCCCGCACTACATTGTGTTGGATGAAGACGACGGACAACGCTGATCGTGGTTGAGGCTTGTGCAGCAAGTTGGTACCTGGAGGTGGACCACTGGGTGGGACGTACATGGAGCGGACGGCTGGACCCGAGGATCTAAGGAGGATATCTATACACACACTTCAGGTGGGAGTTCTAGTGGACGACTCGACGTTGATGCTTTACTTTCAGTTGTTGTACTTTTGTTCTAGTTGTACTGTACTTTTAGTTTGGGTTTGTATTCTGGCCCACTTACTTTTCCGAACTTTATATTGTACACAGTGTTACTTAGTGTTTACTTCTGCTTGCTTACTCTGTGGTGTTTGTTTACTTATAAAGAAAAATGCCTTCCCCTTTTTTGTCGGGATTTTACTCCTTGGTGCTAGTCGCCAGCCCCTGGCCTATGGAAGGTGGTCTTGGGCTATTCATGGCACGGGTACCGAGGACGGGTTGTGACAAACCCATCCCTCACACTTCCTCACATCTCTCAACACAAATTGGCTCAACAAGTATTTTCTGAAATATATAATAAAAATAACTCCCCGAATATTGTAATCCTCCCCTTAGGCATAAATCCATACAATGAATCCCTTTGGTGAACACCAAATGGAGTTACAAAAATTAGAGGCATCAATCATCCTCAAGATCCTTTGTTTTATTTTCAATATCCACCACCTAAAATATTATTATTCAATGATATATAATTAAAACAATATCTTAAATATACTAATATATTTTATTTTATGTTATTGAACAAAAACTACATATAAATCTATCTAATAGGTAATGAACTTACCATTTCTGTGCATGGAACACAATCGCCTCTTGAAATGATGATTGCTCATTTTTTCCTTTAGCACATTTCATTGTTGGAAATTATGATGGACAAACAATTTGTAGTGACCCAGATCCGAATAGCCACCCGAACAGTGCTAAACGGGTTAGGTTCTACTACTTTAAGCGCACCTCCCCAAACACCAAAGGCATTCGACGAGAAGCGAGGGTCTTATAGGTGGTATAGTGTGGAGTCTATACCCTCTCAGAGGAAAATAATAATGGTATTGGTCATAATATAATAATAAATATGTAGAGGGAAATAAAGGACACGGTAGACTCGAACCATACCTGTTGAATGGAAGCACATGCAATATCAATAAACTACTGAATAAATAAATATAAACAACAATAGCGGAAAGTAAACACAACAGTATGATGGCCACATTAACTACTATTGAATAATAACATGCATCCAAAGCAGGTCAATACAAAAGGGTATCCAATGGCTAACCAACTATAATGACAATCAAGTAAGCTTGCTGATACAGACGAGAATGCTAAACAGAGTAAACATCACCTAGGAAAGACCTCAGGGTCCAAACCATCATAATGGAACAACTAATGCAGTCCACCTCCTGAAGCTGACCACCTTCCTGAATGTAAATCCATAAAGTATACACACATCATGAAGGGCCCGTGCAGGGTGTGATAAGAATCTCATTTGGATACCACCAAAAATGCATACCTAATATAAGTGTTTAGGCAAGCATACATTATAAGGAAAACAAAAATAGTACGGTGCACACAAATAAACACAAACTCTAGTGTTGTCCTGCATGCACTAGATCCTGGACTTCATCCTATCCCTATGCTTGTACTTTCGAGTCATTCTTTTCCTGCAACAAATATTGAACTTGATCTCGCAGTTGCGGTACTGTATCCTCACTCACCTGACTCTACATCTAAGTCGGCTAAAAGAAACCTGCTGAATACCATAAATGGTCAGACATTCCATATATATATATATATATATAACAATATATAATCAACGCAAATAAGGAAAGCAGTAAAAGGTAGCACATAACTACGACCCTTACTCTCCCCCACTGCAACCCATTCCCATGGTATCCCGGCCTCATGGCCTCCTTACCAAACCCTCAACATAGCCAAGTATCAAGAGTACTTCGGGACATGCCCGTCCCGACAACCAACGTTTCCTCAAACCGACGATCGAGTCGCCCAATACTGGTGATCAAAATAACCTCAACCAATAGTACCTACCAGCTCGTACCAGAGCCGGACCCAAATACCATGTCACATGCAATTTTACAACATATAAAACATGGCATACACAATTCAACATCCATTAAATTATATTAAGAATTAATCCTTTTAACATTTCATGAATACAAAGCATGGAAATTGATATCATTCACATGGCATTATCATTTCACAAAGAATGCATGCAGTTATGAAATTGAAATACCCTAAAAATGTGTCTATCAAATCCAAACAAACAATACATTCCATTCTGGTCCAAGGTCCAATTCTCCCTTACCGAACAGTGTTAGGGGTCACATATTACAGTCAATAACATCACACACCAAGTGAGCCACCGAGGTGGAAATCATATAAAATGTAATCTGAGAAAAAAATAAAACAACAATTCCCACCCAAGGTAACATGGTTCAACCCATATACCTGTGGCTGCAGGCAACAAAGCACAAGCTTGGAACCAAATTTCCAGTAACAACATATCTCCAGTCTACCATATACCAAATTGTAAAACGAGTAGAAATAAAAAGAGAAGTCTCAATCTCATTACTATCCAACAAAACACTTCTACTAAATCCCTTTCAAGAACCCATCTGATACAACTTAGTAACAACCCAGACCCGAATAGCCACCAGAACAGTGTAAAACGGGTTGGATACTACTACCATAGGCACACCTCCCCGAACGCCAAAGGATGCTGACTAATAGTGAGGGCCTTATAGGTACAGTGGTGAGGCTATACCCTCTCAAAGGATAATAATAATGGTACTGGTCCGAGTATAATAATAAAGATGAAGTGAAAAAAAAAGACTCAATAGACTCGAACCAGACCCACGGAGCAGAAGCACATTCAATATCAATACACAAGAGAAGCAATAAATTTAAACAACAGAAGTATAAATTAAACACAATAGCATACTGATCAGTTGTAACTACTGTTGAACAATAACACGCATCCAATGAAGGTCAATAAAAAAGTGGCGCCAAGGGAAAACCAACTGTATCTATAATCAAGTAAGAATGATGATTTATGAATGAATTTAAAACAATGTAAACAGAATTTTGGAAAAACCTCAGGGTCAATACCATCTCCGTGAAATAACTAATGCAGTCCAACTCCTGAAGCTGACCTCTTTCCTGCACGTAAATCCATAAAGTCTATACTTGTCTTGATGGGCCAGTGCAAGGTGTGAGATGAATCTCAGTAGGATACCACCCAACATTGCATACCTAATATAAGTGTTTAAGAAGGCCTTCATTTATAAGGAAAACAATAATAGTATGATGTGCATATATAAACACAAACTCTATTGGTGCTGATCAGCCACCATGGAGTGTCACAAGATTCGGCGAATGCCGGAATCTCTGTCATACAGCCCGACACCTTGTGCCCCCTGACACCGTGTGTCTCAAGTACATACATCCAAAAGGCACGCCCAACAGTAGTAACCCAGAGGAACAGCGATGCCTATCCTCAATAAGTAACTGGAGGGACAACGATGTCTGCCCCCAAATAATGTAGCCGGAGGGACATTGATGTCTCCCCTCAATGTAATGTATCTAGAGGGACAGTGATATATGCCCTCAAATAATGGCAATCATATGCCCCCAACCCAATAGACTCAATTCTACCCCTTGAAGGCCCCTCACCTTCCACATGGATTCGTATGGAATGAACCCCCAAAAAAACGTCCCTAAATCACAACTAACTAGGGCCTCTAACCACATGAGTGGTGAAAACCACCTCATCACGGAGTCTCTCTATGTGCACACTACTTAAAGATTCCTGGTGAGAGTAAATAACCAAATAATACTAATGCCACAACACCTATGACACCTCTTGTCCCTACGACCATTCCGTTGATATATGAAGGTCTCTCCATCCCAGTAACCCAGGCCATGCCCAACCTGACAGTCATCCTGCCTCAAACCGAAATCCCTGACACCCAATCCCGTGGTTAGAACCTCCCAAAGTAACCTGATCCAAGGACAACATGTGATCAGAATCAACTGAGAATATACGGGCCACCCCCAACACAACCCAACTGGTTCTAGCATATGAAATTCATCAATTACATATATAATCAAAACATTTACTTTAAAACAGAAAAACAACTCAACTGTTGAAATGCACTAACTGTGTGTTGTCCCACACCAACACTGAGGTCTCTAAGGTCTCTTACAGTACATATCAATGTTCACTGAACTAAACACAATAGTTAATAACAACACGATTCAATTAATACAATTTTGGTGCCCCCAGACAAAATGCACCATTTGAGCAATGACCCCTCACCAGAACCCGCTCAAGAAAAAAAGGTAAAGGGAATACCCAAATGCATCCCACAGGTCTAATAAACAGTTTATGATGAAATACTAGATAATAATGGGTCCCGCTCAAAATACCTGAAAACTCGTCTAAGGCCACACCACCCAATTGACCATGAAGAAGTAGAGGTATGTACCACCAACCTGAGACTTGTATGATGTTACTCCTCCAATAATATCCTCCAATTATGTCTAAAATGAGGTATATCTACAAAAGAATAAAAACATCACAAACCCCTATAACTCATTCTAGAATAGAAATCTAATGAAATGACTCAAGTTGAATCATGGCCTTACCGAGTTGGTTCCAACGGATCAAACTGTGATCGAAACAAAGTTTGGACGAAGATCTGAGAGAAGAAACAAGCTCTAGCCAGCTTGGTTCATGAAACCAAGTTAGACATAGAGGTGCTACCTAAAAAATGTGGCTACTTCCCATTTTAACGAATAAATAAATAAATTACACGGTATGTACTTCATGACTAAACGCCATGTATATCATTTAAATATTCATAGGTTGGCTGGAATTCCACCGACTTATTTTCCCAAACTAGTTTACATGAGTACACGACATGTACCTCGGGGTACACGGCGTGTTCATTGCTTTTCCTCTCTTCCTCTCCAACTTACCCACACGCCATGTATATCCCTCGGACATAGCTATACCACATAGCCTATCTAAGGGGAACATGACATGTACTCGTTTTAACGATTCTAGCAGGCCGACACGCCCACATTCCATGTACGACCTTCACACGGTCTAAAGTACATAGAGTGTCGATAACTACACGTTGTGTGGTATGAAATTTCTACATGGTCACCACACGAAATGTACTCGGCGAGCACATGGCCGACACATTCCAAACACATACACAGCATGTACTATAAAGTACATGGAATGTAGTCTGGAAATTTCCCGAAACTATCTAGTTTCTTCAGTTTTCTCATGGACAAGTCAAAATTTCAAACAGGGTCGGGATTTTGACCCACTCTAAAAACCGGGTTCTTGCACTATTTATATATAATATACGTGATACATATTATGTACTTATTCTTATGTCATTATTTTATAACACAAACCTTTATACTTTTCTATGTTTTGTAAATATGATAACACCGTATGTGGATGGGTGGACAACCGCCCCCATTAAGTGAGGTGATTCATTCATGCTATACATGGAATGTCTAAAATTTGATTTTAGTTAAACATATATAAAATAAGTAATAATTCTATAAAATTAATGAAATAATTACCTTTCAATAAATATTATATATCATTTTATTTGTTACCATTTTCACACAATAAAAAGGGATAACATCAGTCATGGGCGTGTGTACTACCGCCTCCTCGAAATGATGTGATTAATTTTACATAAAAATAATTATATATATAAATATTTATGAATAAATAACATTTTATTTATTATATAATGATAATTATAGAAATATATAATATTACTAACGTTTTTCCATAATGATCAATGAAAAATGGGAACAATACTCATGTATACGTACGACCTACTGTCTCCCTGATCACAACATTGATTCATTTTTCATAACCATATTTCATTATTGGTTTTAAAAGTATAATTGATGTAAAAATATGATTATTATTTAATGATTATTATTCTGGATATGTTTATATAAGGACCCATTTGACCATATTTGACCAACCAAAGTCATTTTGACAAATAAATTGAATTTGGTCAAAACATCAAACGTAAAATTAATTGTTTATGTTGTTATATAGAACATGGAAACAAGTGAAATAAAAATAATTATAAGTAAAATATTTCTATTTAATCAATAAAATTATTTACATAATTTTATTATTCAAGTATATAAAGACACATGTGATAGGTCTAACTGAAGGTAAGGGATTTCCTTTAAATTTACATTCTGTTCAGACCTATTTTTTATCAAATAATTTAAATTTATATCGTGTATATAATTAACATTGAAATGATATACAATAAATATAATTATTCACATGATATTATACATTTAATTTAATTCCATAAATTTATGGGGATTATGATTCCAATGGTTCAACGTGGTGTCAGACACTTTGGAATGTTTAATGAATATTTTACTCAAGAATGTTCATAATGATAATCATTGAAATCTCACATACTTTTGTGATTATTAACATTATCATGAAATAATACTTTTATTTTAATAATTTTTCATTGGGAATTTCAATGAATATTCATATTTTCATACAATTTATATTTTTATTTCCTAAACCGTATTTCATATTTACATATGGTTTTCACTTTGATATATATTTTATTAACTAGGGAAATATTGATAAACCTAAATTATTTAATAAATGATGATATTTTATGAGTTATATTATTTATTATTATTATTATATGTGAGGAATTTTCTAAGCTAGAAATAATTAGTGGGGCTCAATCATTATATATTCCCTCGATGCATCGATATTTTCTCATGAGAAAAATTAGTTGCTCAAATTAAATGGGTTTCTATCCATAGATTTAAACCGTCCTATGAATGGTCTTGATTATATAGTTTTTCATTATCCATAGACATGACTTCTAATAGATTAGAATTTCCTTCATTGAAATTTTAGTTATCATTGTTATTATCTATATGGTTTTCATATGATAAAATATATGGATGTAGTTCATTGTCAGTTTATTGATTAAATGGTACGTGTTTTTAGTTTCTTACCTTGACATATTACTTATATATCATCTAGTTATATAAATGTAGTTTTATCAATTATTTACCTTTGTTGGTTGATTTATTATCATTGTTTAATTATTTCATCCTATTTACAGAACAATACTGTTCATTTGAGCTCACACTTATTATATTTCATTTCCCCATGTTATTAAGAGGAATCATTTGAATGAGTTTAAAGGATGGTGTTTATTTAATTTTATTATGAATCGTGTTTGTATTTTATATTTCGCAATTTATTGTGGGAATCATTTTTGTAATATATCTTTCTAAAAATTCTAAACTGATTGACCCTTTGGAATTTGTTTCCTTATAATCAGGCTCATGTAATAAAATAAAGTCCCAACTCTAAGCTTCAGTGGTTGGGGCATTACAAAATGGTAAATTGTTTCCCTTACGGAGCATCTGAGGTCATATATTTCTTATATTAACATTCCCAATGATAATAATATGATTATAAGTGATTATTGTGTTTTTATATTAAAGATGAATGATGAGAAATTATTTTAATTGATTTTATTATATATATATTAATAAAATATGCAAATCAATTTTTCTTGTGTTGTCTGAGTATTAGTAAAATTTATAATCTAATTTCAAAAATTAATATAATATATATGTTATAGTTTACATTGTACACTATTTAAAAATATATATATAAATAGAGTATTGTAAATTTCTGTTCTGATAATATGAAGATATATATTTCATTGTATGTATCTCATTGCATGATATGCTAACAAGTTTCGACAAGATAATTGAAGTCTACGGGTATGTTATAACCATTTCCATAACTATATAAAAAAAAATTATATTCACTATAGATATAACAATCGTCTCTCTATTAAAACTTTCAATTTGATTTATTACATAATTTTTACTTAATATAACTCAAAATACTGAGAGGTCTAGGGTCCTTAGTGATTAGGAACATTACATAGAAAATGAAAACATAAAATGAAACATCTTTATTAAAAAATTATTTTACATGGACACAACATTCCTTCATACATAACACTGCATGGGATAACATGAGGACATACATAAAAAACGGGAGTGCTATAAAGCCCAGTAATGGAATAACATGGAATAGAATGAGGAAGACAACACATGTTTGTCAATAGGAATATCAGTAGAGAACAAATAAAACATGACCATAATATCATGGTATATCATGATAATCATAAAATTTAAACTTGGAAAAACATATAACATGATGTTAGCATGAGTCAAGGCCCATCCCACATGGATTTGCATGAGTAAACCCTTATTACACATTAAATAGCATGAGTAAAACATCATTGTACATGAATTGTAATGATCAAACCCTTTTTTCTCATGAATTATCATGATTAAACCCTCATTTCACATGATATTTCACGGTACTAGACATTACCAAATGCATTGGGGTGGTTTTAGGGAGCACCCTTCAGAAAAATTTAACTTCAGGAATTAATGTAACACATATATCATATAACATGGAATCATTCTACACAATAAGTTATTACATGATCAAAGAATGTGGAATACATGATTGTATGTACCAGATCAACATGTAAATGCTCATACAGGTTAATACCCTTGGAAGAGAAACGTGTTTGGTATTCACTAAATGATGGAAAATCATTGTGCAATTTCGGTAGAGTAACGATGTCAAAAAAAAATTCATAAAATAGGATTATTATAGAGAAAGGGGTATCTCCTCAATTATACATGAAATTAAAAGTATGGTGATCATTGAAGATCATACCCCAACATAGGAGATGTAAATTAAGATATATAATATAAATGAAGTTTTTAAATGGAAATGAGGTGGGAGAAATCCCTGACAGAATTTAGGCATGGTAAAAGGTGTATATAAAGGATCATGTAAGGATTAATGAGAGTGGAGGGAAAGATATAATTAGTTATAAATCAAATGGATAGTAAGGGTAATATATATGAACATATAACAACATATTCAAATTTATATTAAAAGGAATATCATAAAATAAGTGCTTGCTGAAAGAGGAGAGTGGAAGATCAGTTACTTGTATGTGTGACTCCAAAGATATGGGAGAGGCTTCTTCAGAGCTTTGGGGTGCCTTGGGAGGACTATAAGAGCTTGGGGAATAGGTTGGTCGATAATTAAAGAGTTTGAGAGAAGACAAATGGATGCATGGAAGGGTTTATATTGGAAATCAGTGGGATGTATTTATTATTTTGGTTTTGGACACAACATAATAAAATATTCAAAAACAAAAAACATCCCATGGTATTTTACCTCAGATTTTGTAAAAGGGGAGTTTTATAAAATATTTTATAAGGCTAAGTTCCCATGATATTAAAATACCCCCCTTTGATATATATAGCTACATCATACTTTCAAGGAAATGATTTTAAAATATAAAATATATTATATGTTTTGGAGGATTCACTAAGGCTTTTTAATGTACATAAAATAAACATTAAATATGTTTTTTTAACTTAGAAACCTATATTTGGATAAAGAACCATCTTATAGTATTTATTAAATAATTATTGGTAATTTATGATGTAACACCCCAAGCTTCTACGGTACGCTTCTCTTTGAATAATGTGATAGCGTGTGTTGTACGCAACACCGAGTTCTAACACACCATAACCAATCAAACTAGCTGTTATGAATAGTAATACATACTTTTTGAAATTATATATATTTTTTTTTAAATGAACATCATTTTTGGATTCGTAATATCGAATTTAGCCTATGGTGAAATTTTGGAACTTTTCGGATAACTTTAATATTTTGATGAATAGTGAAAATTACGAAATTTTAATTAAAAACCACTTTTTTAATAAAAATAATTAATAGTGATAAATTATGAATTTGAGTGGTTTTAAAGTATACATAGAATATATATTTACTATTTAATATAATGTTGGTCATTGGACATAATTTTACAATTAATCCGGACATAAACAAGTGTCAATCTTTTGATAGTTATTATCTCTTAAAAACACGCTTTTTGTTTTAACAACTGGAATTACTTTTAAAATAATTTATGCCACTTCTGTGTTTTGAATTTGGAAAAATGGATTCCATATTTGGAATCAGGATTTTCAAATTGTGTAAATAGGTAACTTTTATTTTTAGGCATTTTGAATAATTACTACGGTAAATATTTTATTTACCATGGTTAAGGGTAAATCCGGTAAATAAGGGTTAAAAAATAATATTATAATAATACTAAATTACCCTAAAACGTGTCCTAGCCTTATTGGTTGATACATGTTCGGCCATAGGCATATTTGGGTCGATTTTGGGACCCCATGGATGTAAAGAACCGTAAATTCCAAGGGAATTTTTTTCCCTAATTTTCTATGGAATTTTACAAGAACACAGTTTCTGACGGCACCTGATTCTGAGACCTGGTGTGCCCAGAATCGTTTTACGAAGTTTGGCACGGGAACATTCAGTGAACGGACGAGCAATTTTTTCTAACTTTTGAACCGGTGCTCAGAATCAAATTCTGAGAGCACCGATGGAATCACGTCGCCGGTAATTGCTTAGAAATGCCTCTTCCGGAGTAGAGTTTGCTCGAGTGTGGTTTTTAATTTTTGGTCTTAAAGTTAAAAATAATATACATTGTATGACAAACTTTATTTTATTTCACTTAAGCCGCTTGGAAGCCACTTGATGCCACTTAACGCAGCTTAAGCTAAGTTGATGCGGATAGGGTTCTATCCAGAAATATCTTACCCTCTTGGTAGAATATTTGTGAGGTGGGGCCCGCACGAGCCCCACCGTTTCTTTCCGCTAAGTAACGCACCTGCAAAAACCCGTCATTATGAATATCAACAGACACGTTTTCTTAATTTCTTAACGCACCAATTAATTGGGCAGTGTTATTCGTTGAATTAATTCGATGAATTAATTTAATCGTTTCATAACCTGTTTTCTATCCGTTGGCGTAATAATAAAATAAGACCAATGCACGACTTCGGGAAAAAATTCTCGTTGAGTGGTTTTGACAACTTTGTGCCTTCATCCTCCTTCGCTAAGAACGCGAAGAACGCGTAGAACGCCGTCACCCTCAGAGATTGACGACGCTTCTTCCAAGACGTTCTTCCCCACAACGATCTCCGATCCCCAACTGCCTGAGGTAGGAGATTTCAGGTATCTTTTAAATCTTCTTTTTGGTTTATAACAACACATGGATTTAATCGATATAATTAAATCTTCATGTTCTTGAACCTCGGAGTTCGTCGACGCGTCACCGTATTCCGCGACAACGCGACGCCCTTCCACGACGACGTGGTTCCCTTCCGCGACGAAGCGACGCCTTTCCGTGACGCGACGATCGCCTCCTTCCGTGGCGATCAAATCCGTGAAGAATGTGAGTGCGACGACTAGACGAGGTAGGTGTTTTCTGTGAAACAATTTATATTCCCGTGATCGTTTCTTTTAAAATGAAGAACCCGGTTCATAAGAACAATTTTAATTCATTAAAATTGGTTTTGGTTATGTTTTCTATTTGTTGATCAATCCTCTCGATTGATACCACCTAACGCGGAGGGTGCGGGCCAAACGAACACGGCCCGAATACCCTCCGCTGTTCTTTATTATTGTGAGGATTTGGCGGGCGATGATAAAACGTGACGCAAGGGCGATTTGATGACTCCGCAGTGAAGAACGGGACCCGGGAGGAGCAGAGGCGCAGACGGGAACGAAATCGGACCACCGGCGGCGCGGGTCGCCGGCGCGGCTGAAGCCGCGGCGGCGGCGGTAGCGGCGCCCTCGGACCCGCGGCCGCGCGGGTTCTGTGCACACAGGACGCGGCCTTGCCGTGTCTGTTGACCATGGTGACCCCCCGCGGGGGCCGCGGGGTTGTCACGCGGGGGCAGCGTGCCCCCCGCGTTGCTCTGCCGCTCGACCGAGCCGAGCCGGGCCGGCCGGCCTGGCCGGGCCGTGCCTTGGCCGGATTGGACCGGGTTCTGCCGGGTCGGGTCGCCCCGGTTCGGCCGACCCAGGGGGGGTCGGGCCGGATCAGCCCCGGCCCAGACCCCCCGTCTTCGGACCATTTTTGTTCCTTTGCCTGTAACTTGAGCTAAGGGCCTATGAACAATGCGCCGTCAGCGGCAACGCGATCCTTGGATCGAGATGGTCGTTTCGGTATATCACACTCAAGGTTTCGGAGAACTTTGGGTTCGGCCGGGATGGTTCGGATACGAAACCAACCGGGCCCTCGGAGCGGAAACACTCATATCTTGAGCTCCAGACGTCCGATTGACGTGCCGTCGACATTGATGGATTCCTCTAAGGGAGATGGATCTTTTTGATTACTCCACTCGAGGTTTGGACGCAGTTGGAGTACGGTCGGGTTGGTTTTGACTAAAAAACCAACCGGGCCCCCGGGACGAAAAAATCGAATATCTTCTAGACCGGGCGTCTGACTGACGCGTCGTCTGTTGCGTTGCGTTTTTGTTGACGATACAGAACTTTTGGCATCCTCCTCCCGTGTTTTGGATGCAGTTGGGTTATAACCGGGTTGGATTGTACCTGAAATCCAACCAGGCCCCTGGAACGGAAAAAGACGATTTCTTTCAGACCAGACATCCGTTTGACGAACCATCAGCGGTGTTGGTGATCACGTTGATAAACGGTCCCTATGAGTATACCCTATTAGTGTTCGGGGTAGAGTTGAGATACGGCCGGGTTGGTTCGCTTACGAAACCAACCAGGCCCCTGGGACGAAAAGGATAATAACTCACAGACCAGGTGTCCGATTGACACGCCGTCTATTGCGTTGAGACCCCTATGACAAGGCGGTCCTTTGAGATACTTCTTCGTGGGACTTTGTGATACTTGGAGTATCGACCTATAGCTCGTGGAGCGGACCCTTTCAGAGACAACCGTACGGAGTACGGAGACCGTGTAGCTGGCTGAGACATGACGACTGCTTGACCGACTCGACTTAGAGTGAGTCGACTAGCCCAGTGGACGGAGAGCCCGGTATTTGGCGACAAACCCACGGCGGACGGAGCGCCCGGTACTTGGCCGCAGACCCGCGGTACTCGATAGGAGGAGTACCTCTGTAGGCTATTAGGGAGAGCGCCTGGTATTTGGTGACAGACCCTCAGCGGACGGAGCACCCAGTAGTTGCCCGCAGACCCGCGGTACTCGAAAGGAGGAGTACCTCAGCAGTCTTAGGTTAGTGGGCAGTACCCCGGAGTCGTGACAGGACCACTGTACACTCCAGATACGGGGCTCTTCAGCAGTTACAGTTTCGTTGAGGAAAATCCTGGTCTGAGCTGAGACTGATGACCCTTGTGTTTACCTCATGATTGCGATGGGTCACTTGATAACTTAGGTATATGTATGGGCATATACCTGGGTAGTGGTTATCCGTTGATTTCATGATCCTTGTGTTTCCTCATGATTGAGATGGGTTACTTGATAACTTAGGTATACGTATGGGCATATACCTAAGTAGAGGTTATCTGTTGAGATCTTCTTTGTGGTTATCCTTGTTGGTTTTAGTGAGACCTTTAGGGTCTCGGGGTCCCTACTGAGTACTGTTATACTCACCCATGCACGGGCTATGCCCGCACCGCATTGTGTTGGTTGCAGACGACGTGCAGTGCTGACGGAGGCCGAGTGTTCGAGGACTGGACGGTACCCGAAGGTGGACTACATGATGAGTCAGTACCCGGAGGTGGACTACACGACGAGACGACACACAGAGGTGGTTGAGGTGCGAGAGCGTTGAGGAGTCTATCTGTACCTACCCTTCAGGTAGGATCCGTGGCTGACGACCAGGAGCTGCGCCATCTGTACCTACCCTTTAGGTAGGATCTGACGAGGATGACCCAGGAGCTGCTTCCTTTCTTCTAGATATTGTCTTTTTTTTGAACTTGTTCAGTTGTAGTTGTACTTTCATTTGGGCTTGTATTCTGGCCCATTTACTTTTCAGCACTTTCTTTTGTACTTAGTGTTTATCTTCCGCTTGTGCTCTATGGTGTTTTGTTTACTTATATAAAGGCAATGCCATCCCAGTTATCGGGATTTACGCCTTTGGTGCTAGTCTCCAGCCCCTGGCCTAGGGAAGGCGGGTTTGGGGTAGTCACGGCACGAGCCCCGAGGATGAGTCGTGACAAATTGGTATCAGAGGAGTTCGGTTATACCGTAGAACTTGGGACTCTGATCTTTTTTTCCTTTCTATGAAGCAATAGTGTTAAGAGTACCGAGTGTGGTTTTCAGTTTAGGGAGTCCAGTGTTGGTGCGGGCGGCTGACGTATCCATACACCATGACCCTAACAACTGATTTCCAACTTGTGCACGAAAACACTGATTGCTTGTGTGTTTCCAGAAGTTTATTTTAAATATCATCTCAAACCAGGTTAGCTCACCAGGTATAAATCGTTTGACCGTGTCACGTTGTTCCTTTCAGGATGCCTCCCCGTGGACGACCAGCTAGAGCCCCGAGAGTGGTTCGTACTGACAGCCCACCGAGCGACGTGGCCTTAGTACATGGCACTTTTCCAGTTGAGGCACCAGTGGTACTACTACCCATTGGGCCACTGATGCCACCAGCCCCAGTAGTAGAGGGTACACGTCGCTTGAGCGCACTGCACGAGTTCCAGCGCTAGAGCCCACCCAGGTTCCAGGGAGGGATGGACCCGCAGGCGGCTGAGGATTGGCTGGAGGCTGTGGTGAGTGTCTTTAGGCTAGTGGGGACACCGGCAGACCTCATGATGATCTTTTCTTCCATCCTTCTTCAGGCAGCAGCAGGCAGGTGGTGGAGCCACTTGTTCCAGTTTTGTGACGGGATTTCCTTCACATGGGAAGACATCGAGACCTTCTTCAGGGTGGAGTTTGTGCCAGTAGCTCTACACGCCGAGCGTGTTCAGGATCTACTACCTTTGCCGCATGTTTTTCGATTAGTAGCTGAGTCATCTGTGGGCAGTAGACAGATGATGCAGAGGTCCAAGAGGGCCAGAGCCAGCCGAACGAGGAGTGGGAAGTGTTATGAATGCGGCGGAAAGGGTCACCTGGAACATGACTGTCCGACTCCTCGTGTAGTTGATCTGCAGGTTTTGGAGGAGCCACCGAGGCAGAAGCAGTGGTGGGTGCTTGAGAAACAGCCGAGCAGTGGAAAAGGCAGTAGAGCTTCGGGAGTAGGTGGACAGGAGCGTATCTAGTGGATACATCCCTTGTACTATAGTTCCCTTTTGCTGTTGTATTCATGTCTTTGTGATATGAGCTGCAATCATAAAAAGACACTTATGTTTTTTTTCTTTCCTGTCCTTTTGTTGGGTTCATACTGAGTGGTCATAGTTAAACTGTTGACTTGACCCTCACATTCGAGATTTCTACAGGAGGAGACCCAGTGACCTCACACTGATGCCGACAGTGTGACTCGACCCTTGGAGGTGAGAGTGACAGTTGGATCTCATAGTAGTTATGTCGAGGCCTTATGATGTCATCCATGGCATGAATGCATCATTCATGTCAGGATTGACTATATTAGGAAATGGGAGTGGTTCATCCAGGGGATGAGACCGAGTTTCTATTTTCGGCAAAGGCGAAATTTTAGAAGCTCTTCCAGATCGTAGGCAAAGAAGGTGCAGATCATCCAGGAGCGGATGAAGACTGCGCAGTGCAGTAAGAAACAGGAAACTATCGCTAGTCTTGGGGAATCAGGCATTTTAAATGTTTCCATAAGAGGAATCTTAAAGGAAAGATGATTCTGCGAAGCGGCAGACGTGGATGCAGAGCTAGGAGAGCAGCATGAGGAGGTGTACATCTTAACATGCTAAAACCACCCGCCTTAGTTATCTCTGCCAGGCTCAGGGAGCTGGAGGTCGGAGGAAGAGTGCGGCTGCATGCGGTCAAGGAGTGTGACCCAACGGCTCTAAAAATGATTCAAGGTACAGTCTGTGTCCACTACTAGCTGCTGTAGTAATAGACGTCAATATGAATCGTTCCTCACCTTCACAAATCTTGTCCCAGACCTAGAGTTTCCGGTAAGACGTGGACTTGACCCTCGCATCTGGAAATACCTTAGGAGGAGACTCAATAATCGCACATACGCCAATAGTGTGGTCACACCCTCGAGGCAAGAGTTTCGGTTGGAATCTCTTGGTGGTAGCATCAAGGCCTTACGACGTTGGTTTGAGTATGGACTGGGCAATCACAGTTCATACACAAATTGACGGTATTAGGCAAAAAGTTTGTGGTTCAACTACAACGTCGGGGTGGGTTTTCCTTGGTCGGCGAAAAGGAAACCCCAGGCAGCACATGATAAACTCTTGCATAGGAGGGTGTGACCGATCACTCTTGAGTCAGTCAACTTTACCCTCGTGGAAACAGTCGTTTTGAGTTTCAGTTATAAAAGGAATTGGAAACCTCTGGAGTTCGAGGATGATAATCACGTCCTTATACGGGTCTCACCTCGACGAGGTTTACGGAGATGTGGCCAAGGCGGCAAGTTATCCCCGAGGTTCAACGGACCTTTTCTAGGTCCCTAGCAGGGTAGCCGGGGTGGTTTACCGTTGACCCATCCACCTCAGTTCCACCAGGTGTAGGACGACATCCACGTATCTCAACTGAGGAGATACGTGCTCGACCCTTCGCATATCAGCGACCATGGGGAGCTGGACGGTGGCGATGATGTGACTTCTACTGAGGTTCCTATGGGGATCGAGGATCGACAGGAGCAGATCCTAGGAGGATAGTTGATTCCTCTTATGCACTTTCTTTGGTAGCATGGGAACCTCCAGGGGAGCACATAGGAGCGGAAGGCTCAGATGCGTGCTCAGTACCACCTTTGTATCTCTATGTTTTTGGTGAAGCTTTACGGGGACGTAAAGCCCTATGGTGGGAGTAATGTAAAGACCGGTAAATTACAAGGAATTTTTTCCCTAATTTTCTTTGGAATTTTACAAGAATGCAGTTTCTGACGGAACCTGATTCCGAGGCCCGGTGTGCCCGGAATCATTTTCCGAATATTGGCTCGGGTACGTTTAGTGAACAGACGAGTGGGTTTTTCTAACTTTTGAACCGGTGCTCGGAATCAAATTCTGAGGGCACCGTTGGAATCGCAACACCGGTAATTGCTTAGAAACGCCTCTTCCGGAGTAGCGTTTTCTCGGGTGTGGTTTTCAATTTTTGGGCTTAAAGTTATGGAATAAAATAAATTGTACGACAAACTTTATTTTATTTCACTTAAGCTGCTTGGAAGCCACTTGAAGCCACTGAAAGCAGCTTAAGCTAAGTTGATGTGGATAGGGTGCTATCCTGAAATATCCTACCCTCTTGGTAGGATATTTGTGTGGTCGGGCCTGCACGAGCCCCACCGTTTCTTTCCGCTAAGTAACGCAACTGCGAAAACCCATCATTATGAAAGTCAACTGATGCGTTTTCTTAATTTCTTAATGCACCAATTAATTGGGCAGTTTTATTTGTTGAATTAATTTGATGAATTAATTTAATCATTTCTTAACCTGTTTTCTATCCGTTGGTGTAATAATAAAATAAGACCAACGCACGACTTCTGGAAAAAATGCTCGTTGAGAGGTTTTGACAACTTTGTGCCTTCATCATCCTTCGCGAAAAACGCGAAGAACGCCGTCACCCTCGGAGATTTACGACGCTTATTCCAAGACGTTCTTCCCCGCAACGATCTCCGATCACCAACTGATTGAGGTAAGAGATTTCAGGAATCTTTTAAATCTTATTTGTGGATTATAACAACACATGGATTTAATCGATATTATTAAATCTTCATGTTATTGAACCTCGGAGTTCGTCGACGCGTCACCGTATTCCGCGACGACGCGACGCCCTTCCACGATGACGCGACGCCCTTCCGCGACGACGCGACGCCTTTCCGCAACGTGACGATTGCCTCCTTCCGCGGCGATCAAATCCGTGAAGAACGCGCGTGTGACAACTTGACGAGGTAGGGGTTTGTTGTGAAACAATTTATATTCCCATGATCGTTTCTTTTAAAATGAAGAACCCGTTTCATAAGAACAATTTTAATTCATTAAAATTGTTTTTGATTATGTTTTCTTTGTGTTGATTAATCCTCCCAATTGATACCGGCTAACGCGGAGGGTGCGGGCCAAACGAACACGGCCCGTCAACCCTCCACAGTTTTCGTTATTGTGCGTATTTGGGGGGAGACGATAAAACATGACTAAAGGGAGATTTGATGAATCCGCAGTGAAGAACGGGACCCGGGAGGAGCAGAGGCGCAGACGGGAACGGAATCGGACCACCGGAAAGACTCTGGTGGCCCGCAGAAGCCACCGGCGGCGGCAGCGGCGCCATCGGACCCGCGGCCGCGCGGGTCTGGCGCACACAGGACGCGGCCTTGCCGCGTCCGTTGACCAGGGCGGCCCCCGGTGGGGGCCGCGGGGTTGTCACGCGGGGGAAGCGTGCCCCCCGCGTTGCTCGACCGCTCAGTCGGGCTGGGCCGCGCCCTGGCCGGACCGGACCGGGTCCAGCCGGTTCGGGTCGACCCGGTTCGGCCGACCCAGGGGGGGCGGGCCGGATCGGCCCGGGCCCAGACCCCCCGTCTTCGGACCATTTTTGGTCTTTTGCCCGTAACATGAGCTACATGCCTCCTAACGACGCGCCGTCAGCGGCAACACGATCATTGGATCGAGACGGTCGTTTTGGTATATCGCACTGAAGGTTTTGAAGAACTTTGGGTTCGGCCGGGATGGTTCGGATACGAAACCAACCGGGCCCTCGGAGCGGAAACACTCGTATCATTAGCTCCAGACGTCTGATTGACGTGCCGTCAACTTTGATGGATTCCTCTAAGGGAGACGGATCTTTTGGCTTACTCCGCTCGAGGTTTGGACGCAGTTTGAGTACGGTCGGGTTGGTTTTGACTAAAAACCCAACCGGGCCCCCTAGACGAAAAAAAGCCAATAACTTCCAGACCGGGCGTCCGATTGACGCGCCGTCTGTTGTGTTGCATTCCTGTTGACGATACAGAACTTTTGGAATCCTCCTCCATAGTTTTGGATGCAGTTGGGTTATAGCCGGGTTGGATTGTACCCGAAATCCAACCAGGCCCCTGGAATAGAAAAAGATGATGTCTTTCAGACCAGACGTCCGTTTGACGAACCATCAGCAGTGTTGGTGATCACGTTGAGAAACAGTCCCTATGATTATACCCTATGAGAGTTCGGGGTACATTTGAGATACAGCTGGGTTGGTTTGCTTACGAAAACAACCGGGACCTTGGGACGAAAAGGATAATAACTCATAGACCGGGTGTCCGATTGACACGCCGTATGCTGCGTTGAGACCCCTATGACAAGGCGGTACTTTGAGATACTTCTTAGTGGGACTTTGTGATAATTGGAGTATCGACCTATAGATCGTGGAGCGGACCCTCCCGGAGACGAGCGTACGGAGTACGGAGACCGTGTAGCCAGCTGAGACCTGATGACTGCTTGACCGACTCGACTTGGAGTGAGTCGACTAGCCCAGTGGACGGAGTGCTCGGTATTTGGCGACAGACCCACGGTGGACGGAGCGCCCGGTGGTTGGCTGCAGACCCGCGGTACTCGACTGGAGGAGTACCTATGTAGGCTATTAGGGATAGCTCCCGGTATTTGGCGACAGACCCTCAGTGGACGGAGCGCCCGGTAGTTGGCCGCAGACCCGCGGTACTTAACAGCAGGAGTACCTCAGCAGTCTTAGGTTATTGAGCAGTACCTCAGAGTCGTGACAGGACCACTGTACACTCCAGAGACGGGGCTCTTCAGCAGTTACGGTTTCATTGATGAAAATCCTGGTTTGAGGTGAGGCTTTTAACCCTTGTGTTTACCTCATGATTGATATGGGTCACTTGATAACTTAGGTATATGTATGGGCATATACCTGGGTAGTGGTTATCCGTTGATTTCATGATCCTTGTGTTTCCTCATGATTGAGATGGGTTACTTGATCACTTAGGTATATGTATAGACATATATCTAAGTAGAGGTTATCTGTTGGGATCTTCTTTGTGGTTATCCTTGTTGGTTTTAGTGAGACCTTGAGGGTCTCGGGGTCCCTACTGAATACTGTTATACTCACCCCTGCACGGGCTATGCCCGCACCTCATTGTTTTGGTTGAAGACGACGGGCAGTGCGGACGGAGGCCGAGTGTTCGAGGACTGGACGGTACTAGGAGGTGGACTACATGACGAGTCAGTACCCAGAGGTGGACTACACGACGAGACGACACACGGAGGAGGTTGATGGGTGAGAGCGTTGAGGAGGCTATCTGTACCTACCCTTCAGGTAGGATCCGTGGTGGACGACCAGGAGCTGCGCCATCTATACCTACCCTTCAGGTAGGATCCGACGAGGACGACCCATGAGTTACTTCCTTTCTTCCACCTGTTGTCTATTTCTATTGTACTTTTTCATTTGTAGTTGTACTTTCATTTGGGATTGTATTCTGGACCATTTACTTTTTAGCACTTTCTTTTTTACTCAGTGTTTTGCTTCCGCTTGTGCTCTGTGGTGTTTTGTTTACTTATATAAAGGCATTTCCTTCCCAGTTATCGGGATTTACGCCTTTGGTGCTAGTCTCCAGCCCCTAGCCTATGGAAGGCAGGATTGGGGTACTCACGGCATGGGCTCCGAGGACGGGTCGTGACAATGGAGCCACTTGTAGGTGATAGGGACACTTTATTTTAATTATGTTAAAATAAGTACAAAAATGACATAAGTATATATCTTTTAGAAAACAATTTTTACATAGGGTTATATATGTTGTATTTTCGACTATAAATATTCATTAGAAAGATAAAAATATTTCCTACATGATGATATTTTATTTTCAATTTTTAGAGATTGAATAATTTAATTTATTTATGACACAATGATGATGCAGTAGTTACCATAATAGTGAATAATTAAATTAATTGATATTATAAATACCCAAATAAATATAATTTGAGACTTTTAATGAATTAAACTAATTTTCTAGGATAATATGACATATTAGGATTGATTTAATTAACTTTGTTCGAAGTAATCATTCAGTTATGAGTTTCACAAAAATCAACTATTGAATAGTGTCAAAATTGACATAAAAGAGTTTTTAAAACAAATATTATATTATTAATTGATATTAAATTCCTAAAAATCTAAGGATCGGCCAAGTGACTTATATCCTGATAGTTGTATCATCAATGGACCACTTGGGGGGTCTCTTGGATGTATATGGTAAGTTTATTAACCATATAATATAAAAATACAAAGAGACATTGTAAAAGTGAAACTAATTAACTTAGAGTTAATACTTAAAGATAAGGTTAATATAATGACCCAAACCTATCTAAATTATATTGTTTGAGTGTTTTTAGACCTATCCCCACCTTAAAAAATAAATAATCAACTTTGGATCCATTGGAAACCGAATATGAATTTATTATAAATCAATATTTCTACCTTTTCCAAAGGTGCCCCTCACCCCTCTTATAAAAGGGCACTCATCCTTCTCATCTATTCACACCTTCAAAGCCTTTTGGTTCGGCCAAACTCTGCACAAATACTCTCCCAACATCCCTCACTACAACCTAGAGTCCTTTGTTTGATCCGAAATCCAACCTATGGATCCCTTTTGATCAAATCAAAAGGAAGAACCCGAAGAAGAGGTAATGATTTCACCACCCTTTTCCAAGTTCCTTTCATCTTCCACTTCTTCTTCCATAGTTTTTACCATTCTAAAATAATAACTCCAGTATCATATATATACTGTGATGTTATTATAAATATGGTACAACCATATTCAGTATTCTATTCACCATTTTGAATAACATGTCACCATACGTGCGTACGTATGACTTACCGTCTCCACGTCGTGGTGTAATTGTTATTCAATATATTATTATTTGGATGGGTATAATAATCATGTGTAACTCATTTAAATAATAAATATAACATGTTAATTATTCTGTATATATGATATACCATCCATTTATATATTATTTTAATATCAAAAGAATGGTATTTTGGCTCGTGCGTACGTACGGACTACCGTCTCCACGAACGCGATGAGATTCATTCTCCATCGTATCCATTCAAGTATAATTATCATTAGATGATTTAAAAATGATGTTTAAGGACTTGATATCATTCTGGATATGAATAAGATACAACCTATCCATAACAAACATGGATTATGTAACAAAACACATAAAATAAAACGAGTAAGTTAACACCCGAAACAACGATAATTCTACGATATTATTAACAAAGCAATGTTAAAAGACCATATATGATATCATATTAATATATATGATTCTTGTATAATTTAATAACAATTATTTAACCATTATACAGGAGGTTAACCTACCCTCAACCAAGGAAAAGTACAAGGTAAGGGTTATTTCACAATCTCTTCATTATCTTAGGTTGTTCACAGGTAATAATCTACTGGGATCTCTTTATCATCCACATCCAAGTTTCTTAAAAATGTATTTCAATACATTTTTACTATATACAAGTATATGGGATAAAGTCATTTATACCCTTGTTTGACTTTTTATAAGAGGTTTATAAAGGAATATTTTTGTCGTTTTCCAAACAAGGTGCTTTTTATCCTTTTCGACAAAATTAAGGTAAGAATGTTTTTTTAACTTATACGGCGGATGGGGCTATTTTCCACTGTTATAAAATCGTTGAAGCTTACCTTACAAGCTTATAAGAATATTTTCAAAGAAAATGTTTTATTTTATAAATATATGACTCTTAAATGATTTCAAAATAGAAATAAATATTTCACTAAAAAGAGTTTTGATTTCATCTATGTCAACATTCTTTGATGGATTTTACGCTTATTTGAAGTTGATTTATTATGATACAAAACTTATATATTTTATTGAAGGTTTAGTGATATGTTTGACTGTGGATATGCTATTTTTATACCATTCATGGTTTTTGGTTAAAGTATTGATATTTCGTATGCTTGTTTTAATACGAATGTTTATGTTATGTTTAAACCTTTTCATATGGGAATGCATTGGACTTAATATGTGACGGGTGGAGCCCGCTATAGCTCCTCGATGCATCTGTAGGTCTCATGAGACAAACTAGTGTCTTGGAACAAGGCCTTGACTAAATCTTATTTGTAGTCCTTGCACGAGGCCTTGTCTATGTGGTTATGATAGTCTGGCATTATGTATTTCATCATTATGAAAGTGGTTATTGATATTTCATGTGATTATTCGATTAGTAGAAAATCCATGTGAATAAGTAAATGGCATTATTTCAATTTTCTTTTGCCATACTATGTTTAAGTTCAAGTTTAAAAGGCTTTTGATTTAGTTATACATTTCCTTAAAAATTTAAGCTTATTTTTGAAAGTTTCTGCTATATTGTTATCCTTACAGAGCATTTGAGATCACCACTTTTTATGTTTTATTTTTCCGAGGATGTGAATAAGTAAGTTATGAATGACCTGCACGGATTGTATGTGGGGATATGAGTGTGGAATATGGAGACTATGTTGTTGTAGTAATTTTTTACATTGTGATTTAATGTAAAACTTTATGAATATATCTAGTGTTTCCAAGGCTACTAAACCAATCGGTCATTCGAGATTTGATCTTTCTTGTGATCATGCCAATGTAATCTAATAATGCACTGACTCTGGGTAACTAGGGTCAGGGCGTTACAGTTTGTATCAGAGGAATTTTAGTACAAACCTTTGAAGCTAGATTTAGATAAACTCTGATTAGAGCACGTAGACCTAAGATGAACTTTGAGGATTAGTATAGAAGAACTTCATAGAATTTTGGTATTGTAGAGATTTTGTGAGTTTTCCGAGAAATACATCCCTGTATGGATACGAGCAGGTAGAGGCGGCTCTGGCACAGATGTACCTAGGGGTAAAACCTGAAAACACCGCTTTGATCTAGACTCGAACGGGAACTAGTGCACGACAATGAGCCTTGCTGCACTCTTGGTTACGACACTCCCGGGGGATATGCTTAGGATAACTCTCATTTTATTTACAAATCATTATGAAGGGTTTATGAGTATATACTTTCTCAAAGAAAATATTTTTTATGATAAATGATTATATCCATAAATAGTTCAATTTATGTTAAGTGTTTTATAAGTATGGGATTATGTATTTTGATTCATAAACTGATCTAGTTTATGCCATTGTTTAGAAATGGTGCCTAGTGGAAGAAATGGAAACTGTGTCAATGCACGCACTCCATGTATGGATTTACCTCCTGCTCAAGATAATTATATTGGAGCTGGTGATGCAACTGGTGCCGATCAGCTAATCACCATACTGGGACAACTCACTCAGGTTATGAATAATAACCATACTCGTATGGAGCACCCTGATTCGCAGCGTGGAGGATCAATGTTGGATCGATTCATGAGGCACTAAACCCACAACATTAAATGGGAGTACAAATCCCTTAGTAGCTGAGCAATGGATATTTTCCCTAGAGAAAATATTTCAGGCTTTGGGGAGTAGTGAAAAGGAAAAAGTTATCATGGCAGATACCGCCTCACTGGAGATGCTGATTAATGGTGGTCATTGATTCAAAATACGAAGGAAGATGATGAAGTATCAAATATGGAATGGAGGGAGTTCAAAGATCTGTTTTTAGAAAAATACTTTCCTCGCGACCATCGAGCAGATATGGAAAGGCAATTTCTAAGTTTGAGACAGAAGGAGGATGAGAATGTCACAAAGTATGAGGCTAACTTTACAAGGTTATGAAGGTATACTGGTGATAATATACGTAACTCAAGAAGTATGATTGATTGTTTATTTGATGGGTTAATACCATTTCTCCGTTGAGCATTAGTCTCACAATCCTTCTCGTCGTACGAAGACATTGTCTCATGTGCTATCAAGACCGAAAATGAATTCTCTAATTCTTATGACTTTAAAGAAAAACAATAGAAGAAGAGACTTGCTGATCAATCTGGGAATGGAAATAAGGGGAAGAAGGGAAAGGTTGAATATCCATCTTGTGGTAAATGTGGGAAGAAACACCCCGGTACTTGTTTGAAGGGAATGGGAGTCTGTTACAAGTGTGGTGAAAAAGGCCACAAAGCTCGTGATTGCAAGGGGAAGAAGGACGCTACCAATGTTCAGTGCTACAATTACAGGGAGATGGGACATTATGAAAATGAAGGTCCTAAGCATCGGGAGAACTTACCTCAGAAAAGGCCAAGGGATCAAGGCCAATCTTATGTTATCACTACTGCTGAGGTAGAAGCTCCGAAAGACGTGGTGGCAGGTAATTTAATGATTTCCTCAAGTTTAGCAAATGCATTATTTGATTCTGGATCATCGCATTGTTTCATATCTTCCCAGTTTTCTAAGAAAAATTGATATTTCCAATTTGATTTAATAATGGAGTTGTCAGTTAAAACTCTTAAGGGAAGTATCATTGAAACAAAGTTTTGTGAATCAATCCCCATTAGAGCACATAAATGTTCTTTATCTGGTGATCTCATCGTCATACCAATGGTTGAGTTTCATATAATCCTCGGTATGGACTGTATTTCGGACTATGATGTGAAGATTTATTGTAAGAAGAAAGAGGTTACGATTCTTGATGATAATGATAAGGAACACCTTATCTTTAGAGAAGAATCGTCACCACCTAATTATGATTTAGATCCACCCCCAGTAGCTCAACTAAATTCAATTATTGGGGTGGAAGAGAAGAAAATGACGGTGGGTGAGGAAAGGAATGTTCAAATAGAGAATGTACCTGTTGTGAAAGAATTTGTAGATGTATTTCCGAAAGATTTACCTGGACGTCCTCCAGAACGAGAAGTTGAGTTTTCCATTGATTTAATTCCTGGATCAAGGCCTATATCAAAGACCCCTTATAGAATGGCCACTGTAGAATTAGTTGAACTAAAGAAAAAACTAGAGGAATTGAGTAATAAGGGATTTATCCTCCCTAGTGTTTCTCCATGGGGAGGCCCTATTCATTTTTTTTAAAATAAATACGGATCTATGAGGTTATGTATCGACTACAGGGAGATCAATGCTATAACAATAAAAAACAATTATCCCCTACCACGCATTGATGATTTATTTGAACAACTTCATGGATCTCAATACTTTTCAAAGACTGACCTTCGATCTGGATACCATCAGTTGTGTGTGAGGATGGAAGACATTCTGAAGACTGCATTTTGAACCAGGTACGGGCATTACGAGTTTACTGTAATGCCTTTTAGATTGACTAATGCACCCTCTGTATTCATGGATCTGATTAATATATTTTTCAAGGAGTATCTCGATAAATTTGTGGTGGTATTTATTGATGATATCTTAGTATACTCTAAAAGCTACAAAGATCATGAAAATCACTTGCGCATTATCTTGAAGACTCTGAGAAGAGATGAATTATATGGGAATTTTAGCAAGTGTGAATTCTGGCTTCATGAGATTTCTTTTCTTGGCCATATTGTCTCTAAAGATGGAATCTCTGTTGATCCTTCTAAGACCAAGGCGATCCAGGAATGGCCAGCACCTACGAGTATAACTGAGGTACATAGTTTTATTGGTTTGGCAGGTTATTATCGACGATTCGTCCAGAATTTTGCCCGATTGGCTAACACATTAACGAAGCTCACACGTAAAGGGGTTAAATTTGTTTGGACAAAAGAGTGTGAAGAATGTTTCAAAAAACCGAAGAGAAGATTAGTCAATGATCCTATATTTACTCTACTATCGTATAATGATGGGTTCGTTATTTATAGTGATGCATCGAAGAAAGGACTTGGTTGTGTTCTTATGCAGAATGATAGGGTTATTGCCTATGCATCACGAAAGTTGAAAATTCATGAACAAAACTATCCTACTCATGATCTCAAGTTAGCAGCTGTGATCTTTGCTTTGAAGATATGGAGGCACTACTTCTATGGTAAAAATGTGAGATTAATACTGATCACAAGAGTTTGAAGTATATTTTCTCACAAAAAAGAACTCAACATGAGGCAAAGGAGATGGCTTGAATTCCTCAAGGATTATGATTGTATGATACACTACCACCCGGGGAAAGAAAACAAGGTGGCAGATGCTTTGAGCAGAAAAGACCATGTAGTTTGAACGTAATGAGAATTGAAGGGGATCCAATTTTGATGGATCTAGTGAAGATGGACATGGGAATAACCAGGGATGTAAAACATCAATGATTTTTCAAATGGTTGCCAAACAATCATTAATAGAAAGGATTAAGAGTTCTCAGACTGATGATGAATAATTTCAAAAGAAGATTAAAGCTGTGAAAGATGGGAGACTGAGAGACTTTGTGTATGAAGAAGGAATTTTGAAATTTGGGAAGAGACTTTGTGTTCCCAATATACCTGATCTAAAAAGGGAATTGTTGGATGATGCTCATAGTTCCAATTTCTCTATACACCCTGGGAGCACCAAACTATATAGAGAATTGAAGGACCATTTTTGGTGGGACAATATGAAGAGGGAGAGTGCTGATTTTGTGTCAAGATGTATGGTTTGTCAACAAGTGAAAGATGGGAGGCAACAGCCTGGAGGAGTCATGCAACCTCTTCCCATACCAGAGTGGAAATGGGACAATATTACGACGGACTTTTTCATGGGGCTACCAAAGACTCCTAGATGGAACGATGCAATATAGGTTTTTGTTAACCGCCATACCAAGTCAGCACATTTTCATGCTATAAGAGAAGATCTACCCCTGGAACGTCTAGCAAGACTATATATTAATGATGTTGTGAGACTTCATGGAGAACCCCTATCGATTGTTTCTGATCATGATCCCCGTTTTACTTCAAGATTCTGGAAAAGTCTTCAGAAATCCCTGGATAATGAACTTCATTTGAGCACTACTTACCACCCTCAGACAGACAGACAATCAGAATGGACTATTCAAACCTTCGAAGATATGTTGAGATCCTTCTCTCTTGACTTTCAGGGTATGTGGGGTCAGTATTTACCTTTGGTAGAAGTTTTTCTATAACAATAGCTTCCATTCGAGTATTCAGATGGCACCATATGAAGCGTTATACGGAAAGAGATGTCGTACACCAACCTGTTGGGATAACATTGGTGAAAGAAAACTCGTAGACCCAGAACTGGTGGAGGAAACAATGGAAAAGGTGAAGGAAATCCAAAATCACATCAAAGCAGCTCAAAGTAGGCAGAAGAGCTATGCCGATAATCGAAGGAAGGATTTGGAATTTCAAGTCGGTGATCATGTTTTTTTGAAGGAATCTCCATGGAAGGGAGTCATACGTTTTGGTAAGAAAGGTAAATTGAGTCCAAGGTACATCGGACCCTTTGAAATTCTTGAACGAATTGGGGCTGTTGCTTACCGATTGGCAATGCCGCCAAGTGTCTCCAAAGATCACAATGTGTTCCACGTATCTCTGTTGAGGAAATACATGCCTGACCCAACGCATGTACTCACCTATGAAGAATTAGAACAGGAACCCGATCTGTCCTATTGTGAAGAGCCCGTCAGGATTCTTGATACGAGAGAACAGGTACTGAGAAACCGGACGACGCGTCTGGTAAAAGATTTGTGTAGAAACCATAAGATGGAAGAGGCGACGTGGGAACCCGAGGAACTTATGATGAAGAACCACCCGAGTCTTTTCATGTGATAAGTATTCTAGAAATTTTGAGGAATAAATTATTTGAAGGATGGGAGAATGTAACACCCCAAGCTTCTACGGTACGCTTCTCTTTGAATAATGTGATAGTGTGTGTTGTACGCAACACCGAGTTCTAACACACCATAACCAACAAAACTAGCTGTTATGAATAGTAATACCTACATTATGAAATTATATATATTTTATTTTTTAAAAAATGAACTTCATTTTTGGATTCGTAATATCGAATTTATCCTAAGGTGAAATTTTGGTACTTTTCGGATAACTTTAATATTTTAATGAATAGTGAAAATTACTAAATATTAATTAAAAACAACTTTTTTAATAAAAATAATTAATAGGGATAAATTATGAATTTGAGTGGTTTTAATGTATACTTAGAATATATTATTACCATTTATTATAATCTCGGTCATTGGACATAATTTTACAATTAAATTGGACATAAACAAGTGTCAATCTTTTGATAGTTATTATCTCTTAAAAACACGCTTTTTGTTTTAACAATGGATATTAATTTTAAATTAATTTCTGCCACTTCTGTGTTTTGAATTTGAAAAAATGGATTACATATTTGGAATCAGGATGTTCAAATTTTGTAAATAGTTAACTTTTATTTAGAGACATTTTGAATAATTACTACGGTAAATATTTTATTTACCATGGTTAAGGGTAAATCCGGTAAATAATAGTCAAAAAATAATATTATAATAATAATAAATTACCCTAAAACGTGTACTAGCCTTATTTGTTGATACATTTTCGGCCATAGGCATCTTTGGGTCTATTTTTGGACCCCATGGAGCCACTTGTAGGTGATAGGGACACTTTATTTTAATTAAGTTAAAATAAGTACAAAAATGACATAAGTATATATCTTTTAGAAAAACAATTTTTACATTGGGTTATATATGTTGGATTTTCGACTATAAATATTCATTATAATGATAAATAGATTTAATACATGATGATATTTTATTTTTAATTTTTAGAGATTATATAAATTAATTTATGTATGACACAATGATGATGCAGTAATTACCATAATAGTGAAAAATTAAAATAATTGATATTATAAATACCCAAATAAATATAATTTGAGACTTTTAATGAATTAAAATAATTTTGTAGGATACTATGACATATTAGGATTGATTTAATTAACTTTTTTCTAAGTAATAATTCTGTTATGAGTTTCATAAAAATCAACTATTGAATAGTGTCAAAATTGACATAAAATAGTTTTTAAAACAAATATTATATTATTAATTGATATTAAATTCCTAAAAATCTAAGGTTCGGAAAAGAGACTTATATAATGATATTTTTATAATTAATGGACCACTTGGGGGTCTATTGGATGTATATGGTATGTTTATTAACCATATAATATTAAAATACATTGAGACATTGTAAAATTGAAACTAATTAACTTAGAGTTAATACTTAATGATAAGGTTAATATAATAACACAAACCTATCTAAATTATATTGGTTGAGTGGTTTTCGACCTATCCCCACCTTAAAATTTAAATAATCAACTTTGGAGCCTTTGGAAACCGAATATGATTTTATTATAAATTAATATTTCTAGCTTTTCCAAAGGTTCCCCTCACCCCTCTTATAAAAGGGCACTCCCCCTTCTCATTTCTTCACACCTTTAAAGCGTTTTTGTTCGGCAAAACTCTGCCCAAATACTCTCCCAACTTCCCTCACTACAACCTAGAGGCCTTAGTTTGATCAGAAAGCCAACCTAAGGAGCCCTTTTGATCAAATCAAAAGGAAGAACCCGAAGAAGAGGTAATGATTTCACCAACTTTTTCCAAGTTCCTTTCTTCTTCCACTTCTTCTTCCGTTGTTTTTAACATTATAAAATAATAAATCCAGTATCATATATATACTGTGATGTTATTATAAATATGGTACAACCATATTCAGTACTCTATCCACCATTTTGAATAACATGTCACCATACGTGCATACGTACGGCTTACCGTCTCCATGTCGTGGTGTAATTGTTATTCAATATATTATTATTTGTATTGGTATAATAATGATGTGTAACTCATGTAAATAATAAATATAACATGTTAATTATTCTTTATATATGATATACCATCAATTTATATATTATTTTAATATCAAAAGAATGATATTGTCGCTCCTGCGTACGTACGGACTACCGCCTCCACGAACGCGATGATATTCATTCTCCATCGTATCCATTCAAGTATAATTATCATTTGATGATTTAAAAATTATGTTTAAGGATTTGATATCATTCTGAATATGAATAAGATACAACCTATCCATAAAAAACACGGCTTATGTAACCAAACATTTAAAATAAAATGAGTAAGTTAACACCCGAAACAACGACAATTCTAAGATGTTATTAACAAAGCAATGTTAAAAGATCATATATGATATAATATTAATATATATGATTCTTGAATAATTTAATAACAATTATTTCACCATTATACAGGAGGTTAACCTACCCTCAACCAAGGAAAATTAAAAGGTATGTGTTATTTCACAATATCTTCATTATCCGAGGTTGTTTATACATAATAATCTACTGGGGTATCTTTATCATCTACATCCATGTTTCTTAAAAATGTATTTCAAAACATTTTTACTATTTACAAGAATATGGGTTAAAGTCTTTTATACCCTTTTTTTACTTTTTATAAGAGGTTTATAAAGGAATCTTTCCGTCGTTTTCCAAACAAGGTTCTTTTTAACCTTTTCAACATAATTAAGGTAAGAATGTTTTTTTAACTTATACGGAGGGTGCGGCTATTTTCCGCCGTTATAAAATCGTCGAAGCTTACCATACAAGCTTATAAGAATATTTTCAAAGAAAATGTTTTATTTTATAAATATATGTCTCTTAAATGATTTCAAAATAGAAAGATATATTTCTCTAAAAAGAGTTTTGGGTTCATCTATGTCAACATCCTTTGATGGATTTTACGCTTTTTTGAAGTTGATTTCTTATGATACAAAACATTGATATTGTATTGACGGTTTTGTGATATGTTTGACTGTGGATGTGCTATTTTTATACCATTCATGGTTTATGGTGAAAGTATTGACATTTCTTATTCTAGTTTTAATACGAATGTTTATGTTATGTTTAAACCTTTTGATATGGGAATGCATTGGACTTAATATGTGACGGGTGGAGCCCGCTATAGATCTTCGATGAATCGGTAGGTCTCATGAGACAAACTAGTGTCTTGTAACAAGGCTTTGACAAAATCTTACTTGTACTCTTGGCACGAGGCCTTGGCTATGTGGTTATGATAGTCTGGCATTATGCATTCCATCATTATGAAAGTGGTTATTGATATTGCATGTGATTATTCGATTTGTAGAATATCCATGTGAATAAGTAAATGGAATTATTTCATTTTTCTTTTTCCATACTATGTTTAAGTTCAAGTTTAAAAGGAGTTTTTTAGTTATAAATTGCATTAAAAATTTATCCTTATTTTTGAAAGTTTCAGCTATATTGTTATCCTTACTGGGAATTTGAGCTCACCACTTTTCTATGTTTTATTTTTCCCAGGATGTGAAGAAGTAAGTTATGAATGACCTGCAGGGATAGTATGTGGGGATATGAGTGTGGAATATGGAGACTATGTTGTTGTAGTAGTTTTTCACTTTGTGATGTAATGTAAAACATTATGAATATATATAGTGTTTCCAAGGCTATTAAACCAATCGGTCTTTCGAGATTTGATCTTTCTTGTGATCATGCCAATGTAATGTAATAATGCACCGACTCTGGGTAACTATGGTCGGGGCGTTACATATAATGTCTTAAAACAATGCGTATATATATATATATATGATATTTATATTTTACCCCAAAATTTGACTGTATCAAAAAATTATGAAATATTCACTATTGGATTATTTCGATGACCTGAATGAAAAATTAATAATAATTTTATCTAAATAATTTTCAAAATATGTGAATTTTCATTTTTAAAATAAAAACTATCATTTATTGAATGTTGAGTGGTTTTGATAAGAACTGTTTTTAAACGTTAATAAAAATTACTTTTGACCTCATAAAAAATAATATTATCATTTATATTTAATAAAATTAATTTAATAATAATATTTTTGAGAACATTATTTTTTAAAAAATTAAATTAATTCACTAAAAATAGATTTCATATTTGAATTAGAATATTAACCAAAAATACAATTTATTCTTGGAAAATGATTTACAAAGTAATAATAACTGAATTAAAGAATATTCATTACTCTAAAAAAATGTACATAATCATTATTCTAGGGTCTTATTAAATTTCCCTTTATTAGACCATAATATTCCCTAAAAGTATGTTGTGAAATGGCGGAAAATTAATGGGTAGGTTCAATGATTATGGTTTGGGTCATGAACTCGATGAGCTTAAACTTCTCCCATAAACGGGTTTTCCCATGATTAAGTTGATAGATCTCATCTTGGGATTGGTCTTGAGAAAAAAACAGAAACTCTATCTCCCTCCGATTCTCTGATAAATGGGATTCATAGGGAACTATCCTACTAGTTGAGGCCATTAACTCCTTTAACCATGTCAATTTTTTTTAAAAACCAATATTTATACTATTAATCATATCAATGTAAAAAGGATATATTATAAACAACAATGATAATTAATGTTCATTTAAATCCAATTTGATAAAATAATATAAGTTATCATTTATTATATAACCAAAACACATTTAATTAAAATAAAATAAATTTTGTTCATAAATTTTTTGGTCGTTAGAGTAGATTTAATATTAGGACATACCAAGACACCTAATGATATCATGCAATTTCATTTCAACAATAGAAAATTTCACCCTTGATCATATGGGATTAATATATATTGTTGAGTTATATGGTTTCATGTAGTGCACCATTCTATTATATTTGATGAAAATACAAGGATCAAAACAATGTTCTATATTTTTTTAATGATATGAATATAGGGTTGTATTAAAATAGTACCTATCATCCTTAGGATTATTTGTAGTCCAAGAAAATTATTCAAACCATAGAGGATATTCTATCATCATATTATATATATTTCAAATGTTGTTGGGATAAAAAACATCCTCTTGTCAAATTCAATTATAAATATAGATTAAACTTTAGTATTTAGATGGAACTTATGATGCTCTCTATGAAAATAAGTAGAAATTATTAAAATAATTAGTTGATTATGGAAATAAAATTTTTTGGGACCTAAGATAAACAAATAAATCAATAAGAATTCTATTTCTATTATGGAACACACCACAGAATCTAAATGTTGAGAGAATATTTGTGTTAAAAAAATATAGAGATATCTTAATTTTAATGTTAGTGTGGTGTTATTATAGTTAATTTATAGTTGGATAAATGTTTTTGGCTTCTTAAAACCTAGAATGATGAGACCTTGGTATATTGGCTGATTTGAGATTCATGATCAAGTAGGGATGGTAAATTATCGCTTGACTTCCACTAGAACACACCCATGTTCATTATGTGTTATATATAACAATTTTTTGAATGTTTATACCTAAACATTCATCTATACACAAGATATTGTTTTTTTACATTGGATCGTGATTTTTAAAATTAAAAACAAGAAATTTAGATAATGGATTTTAGAGTTAATGTTCTACTAAACAAGACTAATCACTTTGTTAATATTTTTCAGGGGAATATGAAATTTCATGATGAAACATATGAATTTAATGATTCAAAAAAGAACAAGTACACTATTTTTTCTTTAGAGTTATTGAATTTATATGGTAGAACATATTTTAATGGGGTACTATATAACACCCTGTGATTCTATATGTTTTCCATTGAAAGAAATTTTATGTATTGGATAAATTTTGTTACATGTAACAATGATTATAAAAGAACCTTGACATATTATGGATTTATAACCTATGTATTGGATTAGGTGGTATGAATAGGATTAAACAAGTATATATATATATATATATTATAATTTAAATTTAGTTATTATCCCATATTATATAAAATAATTTCATGTTTAAAAGACTATTATATGAAAAGTATTTTTCCTATCCTTATGAATATGAATATAAAATACATATTTATCCCTTTTAAAAATTTAATTTAATGAGATTTTATTATCATTAAGAATATTAATTCATACATTATTTATTTAATTCTTTTTATATATGACAAAATAATTTGATTGTAAATAAAATTATTTTCAAGAACAATACTATTGAAATGAATATTTTTTATCGTATTATATTAATTAATTAACTAATAATAAATAATGATAAATAAATATGTACATTATATTTTCCATAATAAATTTTAGCATTCAGAAAATAGTATTTAAAAGGAATGGATTAATAAAAGTAACATTTTATGATTAAAATTCATTTTTTCTAAAAACAATTTTCGTAGCATTTTATACAATTAATTTGATATAATTTTATTCAAAATATAGAAAATTAATTTTAAAAAATGGTTTAATTTTCTTAAATTTTCTTTTCAAAATTTTTATATGAGAAAACATTAATTATTGGTCATAATTATTAGTGAAAAGTTAATATTTTTTAACCATGGTTAGGTTAAAAACATTTAAAAAAGGGGGGTTAAACTTTGAGATATGGTGAATATGCCAAATTAAAATAAGTCAATCATTTTTAATGAATTTATATAACCGTATTTTCTATTTCCTTTGAATTTATTTTCATTTTTATGACATTAATGAGAATGTGAGTTTATATTATTTAGATATTTAATTAATTCTATGTGTGTTGCTTCCCTCACTAATAAAATGAAACCAATTATCCTCCATTATTTAAAAATTTTATTCCCTATATGTCAATAAATACATAAAAAACAATCATAGGTTACTTACCATCATACTTGAGGACTTAGTATTTCATTATGATCATTCTATGATGATTTAATGTGTAAACTAAAGGCTTTATCTCAATGAAGTGGTAATGGTCATAAAAAACTATTAAAAAAATTATTTTATTCTTATAATAAACATTTTTCGATTATATTTATACTGACATAATGACAATGTTATCATCAATATACTGAGTTTTTCTTTTGATTATGGGAAAAAAATTCAACCACCTTTTCAAAAAATATTAATGAATTAATCGCTCAAGAATATGTGTGGACTACTGCCTACACATAGCGATATGATTAGTATTTCATCACCACATCACAATGATGTATATAATGAAGGATTATTTAAATATATGTGATATTTTTTATATAAATACTAATCATGAACGCTATAATATTTTTCATCATTATTTCTATATTTTAATTAGAAAAATTGTAATAGTGTTAATTTTTAGATATGATTTACAAAATACTTGAAACATGTAATTTATTTTTATCAATAATTTTATTGATGATTAAGAATATAAAAACCCCTTACATGTGTTTCTTGATTTGAAAAAAAACACTTATTTTACATATATGAATTTGGTATCAAAAAAATTACCCAATATTAGCTATCCAAAAAATATTATATAAAATATAAATGATTTGGTGACATACATACCCCAGAACCATTTATTTTTATATTTTTATAGAAGTTTAAAAAGATCTTACAAAATTATACCCATGTATTTAAGTTATCATTTTCTTATAATACTCATTTTTAATCAATTTTTCCAATAATTCAAAAAACATTCTCACAAATGAAATACTTATTAACATCATTCAATTGAAACGATTCATTTTAACATCATAAAATGGAAGAAAATGATGGATTATCTCAATTAAATTGAATATATAAACATAGTCATTAGAAAATTAGTTTCATCATGGAGAAAAAGATAAGTATTAAGGTATGATAAAATAATCATAGTGAATGAGCAGAACATATGATATTTTATACAAATATATTGTGGATCATATTTCATTATACATATAATAATTATTTATGATAGGTCCATAATCATGTTAGTAAAAAATCCTATGAAATGTTATATCATTGTTGATCATATAAAAATTTAAAACTCATAGAAAGAATTAAGAAGAACTATTGGTATTTTGGAACATTATCTTCATAACCCAAATTTTTTCATACTAAAGGTAACTACAACCAAATTATATCCATATGAGAAACCTCAAATATTAACTCCATACTTATTATCTATATAAGAAAAAAAATATCCTTATAAATTAGTGATCTATATCGAAATATCCTACTGGATAATCTATATATGGATTACCTAGCATATAAGTTGCATCAAGATCAACCTTCTTATAAATTTTATCGGGCCAACCTATCATCATAAATAATTTATATTTACCATACATTTATAAATGACATGAAATATTCCAGTTTCAATAAAAATAGTTTTACAATTTATTTCTTTCCTTTATTACATGATTTACCCAAGGAAAAGAAACGAGATTATTGATAACATATTTAATGAAATGACAGTAAGCCATATTGAGAGGGAATGTATATTATATAAGAATATCATAATAGAAGTGAAGTAGATGAAGCATTAAATAATTATGACATAGAAGAAATTTAATTTAAAATAATTTATAAAATATTTTATTGGGAATAAGGGAGAATAACATTTTCAATTGGTAACTTTAAAAACAATTAATAAAAAAAATATTGAAAAATGGTTTCTATTTTGAAATAAAAACTAATAAATTTAAAGTGAAAGTAAATGAAAATATTGATAATGTATTTGGGAATATATATTCATTTAATAAATTTTAAAAATAAGCATTCACTACAAACTTTTGTAAAGAGAGTATAAAGTGACTAGTGTTTAAAACATTAAGAAATATATTTTTTTAAACTATTTAATATGAGGTAAAATATAATCGAGGTTATCTTAACGAAATTATTTAGCCTTGAAAAATATGTATCTTGAAATAAGATAAATAATATTGATGAATATTTTGGTGATTTTTTTGAACACCATAAGGAAATCATCTTTATATAAAAACCATTTACAACCATTCAAATTCAAAAACCCATTGAATGTAAGAAAATAATAACAAACATAAAATACTATGATTATAATAAGATTAATGATATGATATTTTAATAATTAGAATATAAATCATATTAATGAGTTTTGGTGCATCAATCGAAATATATCTCAAAGAAGGTTGTTTGATACAAGAAACCCTTATAACTCGGTTAATTCTTGAATCAAAACCCATTTAAGGGACAATCATTATAAGATATTTTAAAATTAATTATTTTAATTAATTAATATATGAAGATAAGTTCATTTGTTAATTATTATACCATATATAGTAAAAAAAGTTGTGTAACACTAATTAAGTTGCAATCAATTGAAATTTAAACAATAAAAACCATGGAAAAGTTTCTAACAATTGAATAAAAATATCTAGAGTGACATATGGTAAAAAGGAAGATTGAATACCTAGATCAATGTGTAATTAATAATATAATATCCCGATATGTATAATATACATATTAATAAATGAAATAGATAAATAATGCATAAATTTAATCTTAGAAATAACATTGAGATGAATAATGCTAATAATGATCATATCATTGAAGATATAATTAATATATAAACTAATAATGTGTAAAAATAGTAAATAAAATAAAATAGGTGGAAATAAAATTTAATACAATAAAATATCATTTCACACAACTATTTTGGATTAACATAGTAAATAGAATATAAGTATAACCCAATACATGTAAATTGAGTTAAAAATCCAATAACAATTTTGGGACATTAATGTCAAAACCCCATTTGGAAATAAAAGAAATTATAAAAAAATTATTTATAAATTATACATTATATAACTTAAAAAATTTATTTATTTAAACCTTATAAAACAATTAATGTCTGTAACAATAAAACTATCCTTGATGAAGGGAAATTGAGATGAAATCTCTCACCTTTAGTCCCTACTTGCAATGTATGTTGTTTAACATTGGTCTACTAAAATTTTATTAATATTTTCATTTTTCTGAACATTTTAGAGTTCAATTTAAAAATCATTAATCTATTTAGTTCGTTTATTTTAGTGAAATATTTATCTAATTAATTGGTAAAGTTTGTGTCATGTGTTTGTTGGAAATTTTGTT
Organism: Viscum album; assembly: GCA_963277665.1. NCBI lineage: Eukaryota > Viridiplantae > Streptophyta > Magnoliopsida > Santalales > Viscaceae > Viscum > Viscum album. The sequence continues at coordinate 231,924,951 of OY728143.1, forward strand.
CATAGTAACAAAATGATTTTAGTATGTTGATTGTGGTCAACAAGGAAATTGTTATATGATATCTATAATATTAATCATGGAATATTTAATATATTTATATAGTAAAAAAATATTTCATCTTTTCATGAATTATGTAAATTAAAAATTAATCATATCACTTTAGAAAGGACGTAATCCACACATACGCAGGAAATACATTATCGTTTTCTTACAAATAGACGGTCATGAAAACAGAAATTTTATTATCAGTCTATAATGGAAAATATGTAGATTATATCACCCCCAAAAATATATATTAAACACATATTTATAAATATACATGAAAGGCGGTGAAGTAAAATAAAACCCATCACTACATGGAGGTTGTAGTCCACACGTATACATGAATGATGATTTTATTCCCAAATAGATAGAAAAGTTGATGAAAAAGGGTTATACTATAGAGATAATAACATTTAAGAATATCTAAGATACATATTTCATTACATAATCATGGTTCAATCTAAATTTAAGATCATAGGAGGATAAGAAATATTGAAATAGGTGTGTTAGGATTTATACCTTCTCCTCAGATAACCTCTTTGGATTACACATTAAACATACTACAATTAGTATTTTGGTGATATTTAGAATACTAGGTTGTGTTAATTGAGATTTTAGAGTTATTTGGATAGATAATGGCTGAAATATAGTGATGAAAAAAATGTTATGAATATAGCATAGGAGGTGTGATTTTTTATATAAGAGGAGGGGAACCTTTAATATTTCTTATTATCTTAAATTTATATAAATTAATTTCATGTTCATATGAAAAAATTATACTATGAAATATTGGATGAGTGTGGGTATAAATAATCTCATCCAATAAAATGTACACATGTCTTGGGGGTGTTCTAATCCTTATCTCTTAGTTTCAACCCCTATCCCTTTCAAAAAAAATCTACGATATCAATTTTATTTACTCATTAGGGCCCATTAATGTGACGATAAAAGAAAAAGTAATCAATAAAAGGAATTTTTTGATATTGTTGAAAATATCCCATTCACATGTCTATATAATTTTTATGAATTTGAAAACATTAATTAAAATATTACTTAACATAATATACCGTTAAATTAGTTTTATGTACTATTCATATAGTTTCAATTGAATGAAATCAAGATATTAGTGTAATTTGAATATAGAATTTTAAAACATAAATTTTCGTTCCAAACATATGGATGTTAGACCACAAAAATAGTTAATTTTATTTATTTTATTTTAATTAAAAGCAAGGGGTTTTATATTTTTCGTTGAGGTCTAGGATGACTTTTCGGTGATAATTTTTGAGTTTTGGAGGTTACAAGAATTTTTTGGACATGTGAATGGGTAGTGTGGATGGTTTGGGGAAAAATATTGCATATAATTAAAGCATGTGGTGTTTATAGTTAATTTTTTATTCTATGGTATGGACATAGTTTTTCCAATATCGTTTATTTTAAAGGTGAAACTATGCGGACTAATGGTGATGTCTAAGGTAATGTTCATGGATTGAAAATGGTTTTTAGAAACTATGTGGAACGAAGGAGAGGTGATATATTATTTTTATTGAAAATATTTTTATGGTTGGAACATGTTTTCCCATACCATGTGGCCATCTAATTTGGGTTTCCTCTATTTCATGTAAGGTTTTAACATTTGGCATACAATTTTTCAAATAGTTCTACTGAACCATGTGACTTACCCATATTCATAAAAATACGAGTTTCCATGTTTTACCCTACCATAATTAAATGAAAATATATTTTTTTAATACTTGATCTATTCTAGGTTCACTGTGACGATGCCAAATACCTCCTCCCTTAGCTCCGTATGAATCATTAATGATTCTCTGTCAAATATAGTTACATTTCTCATGATTTTTTTTTCAATTTCCCCCTCATCTTCCCTCCAACTATTGGTGTCATGGTTCTGCTTAGATCAAATCCCTTTTGGATGACCCTTAGGGGTAGAGGGATGATGTTATATTTTGTTTTGTTTGGATTTAGGGTGTTCGGTTTTCTTATGGGAGTTTTTTTATCCTTCTTCCTGAATTTAATCTCATTCACACATCATTGATGTATGTGTTTACTTCCATTTTAATTATACAACATAAAATTTATTTCTTGAGATTAATCGACTAATTAATAAATGTGTTAACAAAGTTTTTTATTGTCCTTGTGGATCTTATATGGTGTTATAATTATGGTAATTTTGTGAAAATTGATTTTCAATGGGTTTTCCATAGTAACACATATATATATGCCAATAATTTAAAGATAAAATTATATTTGTCCTTTGAAAATAAATTTTGGTATTTTATATTGTGTTCAGCCTTATTTGAGCCTTAGTGGATAGGTGACGTGTGAAATTGAGCTTTGTGCACAGGTTGTTGTTCATTTTTATGTTTTCATGATAATGTGTGGATCCTTATGTTTGGTTGTAATGTTTCATATGATAAATTAAATTATATCCCTGGGTATTTTTATTGGTCACCATATTCATACCTTTATATGCTGGATATACATATGTACACGGGGTGCAGATATGGATAGAAACACACACATAAAAATTTTATTCCTACAAAATTTACAAAATCAACCTATATTTAAAAACATAATTATTCCACTTTTCATTCTTATCTCACTCTATCTCCAAAATAGTTTTTATAAAAACACATAGTTTGTTTTAAAAGATTTTTTGTTTCAAAATGATTTCGACTGAGGTCTTCTAATATGTTTTAAAAAAGATGGCTTGTTTGGCACCTTGAGATGTAAATTGGTATCTAAATTATATAAAATACCTATTTGGAATATTTAGAGAATGAACTATGTTTTTCCCTCAGGTTTGGTAATGACATTGAGATGAATGGTATATTCAATGTAAAAGGCATGGATTTTTTAACAATCAGGCCCCACTGGAACTTTTTGATATTTTTGAAATTATTTTTAAAAAACATATTTTGTGTCAATCTAGTTGGAACCATTCAACTGTTCTATGTACGATGGGAACCCCTATGTTAGTCCATACATTGAGAGGGAATTTTCATTGATATTTTCATGTATTGGGAATGAAAATCACAGTGGAATATGTGAGTAATGTTTAATGCCAATGTTGTTATGAACTACTCATTCTTCTTCATAATTCAATCATGGGATTCACAAAAAATTCTTAGAGTGTCTTTTGATGATTGATTTATATTAAAAATTATATTAATTAGAACCCAATATATTGTGGATAGTCTAGTGGGCTATAACACTAGTAATTTTTGTTTAGAGTAGCTAGGTTGGTTTTGACTATAGAGGTGAACCATATGTTGAATGGTAATAGGGATGTATAGTAAGCTCCCATGATTACATATATGAATGATCATATTTATTTCTATGAAATTATTTGTACTTATTTATTTATTATTTTACTTCATGTATTTGTACTCTTTCCATTATTTCTAGAAATTCCCTAATGGTTGTGTTGAGATTGAATTTTATGTTATCCCACATGTTTTTCAACATGTTTTTTCAATTGTATTTTGATTTTGAATTTTTTTTAAAAATGGAAAGATGTGTTGGAAGCTACATTAAAAAAAACCTTATTTTTTATCTATATATTCAAAGTAGAGTTTATGGAATGTTTTGGGAAATTAAAATTATTGGTTATGTGGTGCTTTACTACTGAGTTGTTTTTTTTTACACCTACTTATGACACTATATGTTGGTAAAATTGAGAAGATTTTAAATATCATCATTTTTGCTTATCATGTGTAGAGGTATAGTTTCCTGAATGGTGGTGAAAATTAGGTAATATTGTGATAATGTTGGTTCCAGTTTGGGTTCATGATTGTTTTTTAGTTTTCAATTGTTTCTAAAGAAGATGTATTTCGATATATTTATGTTTATATTCAAATTAGTGATTTCTAGATTCTTTATTTTAGTTTAACTACTCTGTTTATACTCTTTTATATTATTTTATAATGGGATAAATCATACACATAAGATTATCATTGATGTAGAGAACCAGTTCCTAGCCTATGTTGATCGGGAATGCCTCTCAGGCCTTGTTATGTACCAACTAGAGTGACCTGTTAGGGGTTGAAATGGGTTGGTTAATGAAATAATCATACCAAATCCATTCCATGTTTTTAAGTTTTCAGGTAGATAATATATTTTATTTTTGGAACTCAAGAGTTTGAGTTGGGAAGAGGATTTCAAACTCGTAATCATTCTGATCCATGAGTTACCATGGGTACTATATGACTAGAGTATTTTTTTTGTTTTTGATTTCTATTTTGTTTGTAAGGTCTGGGGGAATCACAATGGAAGTGAAGAAATGTTATATGATTAGCTTACAAGAATTATCAAATCATATGGAGCACTTTTAAATTCTTGAACACCCTTCTAGTGTTTTGTGATTGTTCAATGCATGTTATGCTAAACTACAAGTCTAGGTTATGCTTGGCCAGTGTTTACATTTTTAAGAGACTCATGGTGAGTTATGTTTTGTGTAATTTCAATCAGTTTGAGTGGATATTGAATGAAAATTGGTGTTAGGAAAAAAGTTTTCCAGTAATTAAAATTATTCTAGAACTTTTCCTTGTTTGAAAAGATGGTTGAGTATTTGGAAAGTGTCCTTTGTGGAAAATGGTTTTGAATTTGGAGAAGAAATTTTCTATTTTTTAAGCGGAATTTGGTTTTGTTTTTTATGTTCATATTTATGAGTTACGTCTTTCAAATTGGAATGTCCATTTTTGATGAATTTTGATATTTAGATTGATGTTGATTCAGGTTTTTTTATTTGATATAGATTATATCTCCCATTAATATCCCAAGTGTTTCTGGTGTGTCTCTTCAAGAATTTTCCACTACCCAGACTCCCAATGTGGTTGGTGAGTTAATATATACTTATATTATGCCCATATTTAGGGTTGGTCCAGGTAAATTAGAGGCTAAAAAGTGGGTTCAATAAGTTGAAGGTGTTTGAAGGTATTTGGGAACTCCAAAATATTTGGGGGTGTGAGCTATTATGGGTTTTTTGAGGGTCTGGGTTTGGATTGGTGGAACGCGAGCATCCCATCAACATGAAAAGTTAGAATTTGTTGGTATGTATTCATTAAAACTCTTATCCAATGGTTTATACATGATAAGGTGAAGGTGAGGGAACTGTAATAACTATTGGGTGAATAGAAATTTCAATGGATGAAGTAGGCCTATTCAGATAATTCCAATGATTTGTTTTCTATTACCTAGAGAAAGAACTAAAGGATCATTTAAATGATCATATTTTTTTATGGGGTATTCATTTGGATATTAAGGTGTGAGTCATCTCCAAAAAGGAAATTCAATTTAGGGATCAAGTGGATGATTTTTTTATTCTACTGAGTTTCTAGAGTAATGTCTGTAGCAATTTGGTATCTAGTTCCACCTGTTCCTCGTGAAGGATCCCCATTTGGGGAAAAGTGAACCATAGAGGGAACCCATTTCTGAGAACTATCATCTTCTGGTTTCTACTTCTCATTCGACAATCCAATAACTCATGTGATTATAGTGTGGTCATTTTAGGCATTCGAATACACCTTGATGTCATTATTCAATGGTCTATATGTAATATTTTCATTTGGGTTGTTTAGAGAAGTTCTTCATGTAAAATTTTTAGAAATTAGTTTCATGAAATGTGGACGTCAACTCATTATAATTGAGAAGAAGAGGATTTAAAGTGACAAGCCCCTAGTCCTTGAGTGAAATTCATCATGAAATCTGGAAGGGTTAGGTGTAGTGTTGTTGGACCATATTATCCACAGATGTGGTAGTGGGGATGGTTTAAGTATCCTTTTTATAGTTTTCTTTTTATTGGGGTGTTCATTTCGTTGTGAAGGGACTGGTGGCCCCTTTTATTATAATTTTTAAATGTTTCTTTTTTATGATAATCATATTGTTATCTTATGTATATTGGTATTAAATTTTTGGTTTTCTTTATTTGGGAAATTTTAATGTCATTTTGAAATGTTTAATCATGGTTAGGATAAATATTTGGATTCAACTTCATTCATTGGGTCTCCTATATGTTGGTATTTCCAGTGGTGGTAACATCACAAGAATCAGTTTCCAAATTGTACAAGTGTACCTCTCTTTTTTCCTAATGGTTTCTTTGTTGTGTGTTTTCCTAGGGTTTTTGCGGGTATCACTTTTGGAGTGGAAAAAGGAACACAGATGATTATCATTTCATTTTATGTTGTTTAGTTTTTAGTTTTATTTTTTTCATTATTAGTATGGGTGAATTTATTGGGGAAGAATTTTTTTGGTGGGGATAATTGTCAAACCTCAACCAAAGTTTTTTTCTATTTCATTTATTTTTAAAAATTTAATGGAAGTGGGTATTTTTATTTTAGGTTTGGGTGGTGTTTCTGGTGAGAATTTTTTTCTTTTCGATGTTTATAATTTATTTTGGACCTACAAAAGATTTGTGTGAATTTTTTAGGAGGAACCCTATAGCTAAGGATGTGGTATATTTTAATTTTTTGTTTTCTTCCATAGTTCATCTTGTGTGTTCTATTATTGGTTTGACCCAAACTATGTGACTTGATAGTGGTGTATGAGTTAAGGTTCAAGGATATCAAACATTGTTAGAAATAATTATGGAATAATGTACGAGGTTCTATCATATTGAAATAAATTATTTTAAATCATTATACACAGTTTCCCAAAGTGTTCATCTATCATGAATGAGAGTCCCCTCATATAAGTAGGGTGTGAACAGTTGGCACATAATTCATCAAACCATGCAGCCAAACCAGGTCAGTAATAGAGATTTTAAAAAATATGAGTTTTTAAGTTTCCCCACCCTAATTTAAAATCCCTATTCTGGATTTTATTTCCCCATTTTACTTAGGAAAATATGGTGCTCCTGAATCAATCCTCCCTTTTATATCCACGAAGCGATGATTCTCCTCCTTCAAATCATTGTATGTTTCTGTTGAATTATGGTCAATTTTCTCCTCGTCTTATCTCCCTCTCTTGGTTTCCTTATTCTCCCTATATTGGATCCCTCATGGAAAAGAACTAATTATAAATGGATTATTTTCGATTTAGTTTTGTTTTATGATATGGTGTGTAGATTTCTTCATGGTCCTTATTCTTCCATTTATGGGTGTTTCATCACATTCACACATCATTGATGTAGGTTAATATGTTCATTTCTATTCCAAAACATTACATTTGAGGTTTTATCTTTCTTAATTAATTATTTAATGAGTTATTCATTTTTTAGGTACTAGAATGATTTATTATAGTGTTACCATGTTGGTAATTTTATAAAAACTGGTTTTCAAAATGTTTTTCATAGCTATAATTATAAATATATATTCCTAAAAGGTGCTTCATAAAATATTACATAGCCCTTAAATATGTTTTTTTATTTGAGATTGTGTTTTACCTTTTTTGGCCTCATTGATTTGGTAAAATGAGAAATTGAACATTATGTGAGGGTATTCATTCTTTTTTCTAGCTTAATGTTGATGTATAGGTCATTTTTGTTCAATTTGAATCTTCTTTTGATTATTTAAATTCGATATTTTTGTTTTTAACTATAAATGTTCCATTTGATGTGGGAAAGTCCATATATGTGAATGTTTTACATATGGATAGGCACACACAAATATAATTGGAATTCCCTAATAATTTCTAACATGATGCTAGTTTTTAAAAATCTCCTTTTCCAAATTTATTTCTCTATTACACTCTATCATGTAAATGGGTTTTCTAAAATATCCCAAAGTTTTATAAAGTAATTTTTCATTATAAATGATTTCAAAAATGGGTTTTAATTTATTTTAATAAACATGGTCGGTTTGGAACCTTGAGATTTAAATTAGAAACATAATTATATCAAAGTGACATTTGAAATATTTTGGGCATGTACTATATTTTCACATTTGATTTTTTAATGGATTTGAGAAGAAAGGTATTTTCAATGGAAATAGTTCATATTTTTAAATTTTAATTCCATGCTTGTACTTTGTGTTGTTTTTGATATTTTTTCAAAATCATATGATGTGTAGGTCCAGTTGGAAACATTGAATGGTTCTATGTGTGATGGTTATTCCAAGGGTCATCCTTCTATTGACAGGGTCCTGACATAGTTAGTTTCAGAGATTGGGAAATACATGAATGGTGAAATTTATGATTTCTGTTTAGTTCCTAACATATGATGAACTCCCTATTATACTTTATTTGAATATCAATTAATTCATGGACATCATCTAGAGTGTAGAGTGATGATAACATTCTATCCTTGACTAGATGAATTAGAACACCCTAAATAGATAACAATCTAGGTGGAATTTTGATATGGTGAGACTAATTTAGAGTGACTTGGTTTGTTATTAACTAAGGATGTGCACTATATAATAATAGGTGGGTCAGAACTGAGTACATCGAGGGATTTTTTCTATATATGTTTTCGGTACACCCATGATTATCTATTTATACAGTCTTATTTTTGTCAACCTAATTTTGGCTTTCTATTTATTTAGTATATTGCATCTTATACTTATATAGTTTCAATTATATATTGCTTTACCTTTATAGTTATGTTTATTTTGACTTTATAATTTTCCTATACTTTCTTTAGGCTATGATTCCACCCATATTTTGGTTTTCAAACTGTGGTATTAAATTTGAAAGGCGTGTTAGATCTAAAAATGATAGAAAATTTATCTTCCATCTATATATTTGAATAATATTTTAGGGATTGTTTCATGAAAAGAAATTAATGAATTATGTGTTGATTACCTAATAACTATTTAAATTATCACAACCTACTTATGTCACTCAGTGTCGAAAGAACTGATATTTTTTTCAGCATCAACTTTTGTTTTGGTTTTACTATGTGTAGGGCTTGTCACATTGATGGTGGTGACTAAAAGGACATATGGGGATCCTGTCGATTCCAGATTAATATTAATTATGAATATATTTTTTATTTTTTTTGATGAAAATGTATTTGGATCTGTTTATTGATTTTATGCATTAATAAATTGTGGGTTCTTCATTTTATTCTTCATACTAAATTTTTTTTATAGCATTTTATATAGGGATAAGTAGTTACCATTGGATTATATTTTATGCCTAAGACTTGTTTCCAATATGGGAGGGCCAGTAACGCCTCTCAGACATTGTCACGTGCTGGCTTGGGTGACTTGTTAGGGGATAAATGAGTCTGGATAATGAAATTGGAACAAAATAATTCATAAAAATTGTATTAATTTTATTTTTTTAAATCATTTACTTGATTTATGTAGTGAATATATACGAAATATATCTAAATTTTTGATGAAATGAATGTGATTGATTTATCACTAAAAATAAAAAATAAATAATCATGATAAAATAATTCTTTATATTCGAAACAATATTTTCTAGCAAAATTACTATTTTTAAAAGTGTTAAAAAAATTTAGAGTAATTAAAACAAATAGAGGGAATTTTTTTATTTATCTATTAATCAAAATTACATAATCATTACAATCAAAGTAAAGTGGCTAGAAATTTCATTATTTAAAAATCATTGATGGTTATCATAAAAAAATAGAACCAATGAAATAAATACAAGTATTTGAGTTATTTTATAATATTATTCCATAACATTAATATATCTCGACCTATTTTACCATTAATAAGGTGACACATTTTTACTATTTTCATTTTCATAATGAAAAAAATGTACCCAATTACCTAATTTGATCCACATAATTATAAATATGGATTCCAATATTTAATATTCCATTAATATAATTTGAAGAAATCATATTTAATATAAATGTGTATAAGGAAATGAAAATTAATTAGTATAAAAATTCATTTTAATCTAAATGCGAACTTTTACCAAAATCAAGTAATATATTGATTCAAATGTAATAAATTAGAATAAATATTTTTATAGACATTGTATGGTACATTAATATCATATTGAAAGAATAATGTCACTTTTTAATGAAAAGAAATGTATATTTTACAAAAATAGTAATTTTGATATGTTAATATAATAATATACCTCTTTAAGAAAATCACATAATTTCACCCTAAGTCATTTTTTGGTAGGTTCATTTTAAAAATAAAATAAATCTTATTAAATAAATGTGTTATAATTTTTATATATTAATGATAATAATCACTAACAAAAGTTAATAAAAAATATTTTTTAAAAAAAATTTATTTTTGAATCATAAATTTCTTGTTTTAAAAATTGTGTAATTGTTTATTCGGAATTTATCAGAACATTTTAATTATTAAAAAATAATATGTATTTTTTCAAAAAATATTTTTACCATTAATACCATCCTATTTAATGTATAGGTTATAATGCACACACTCAAATAAAAATGTTTTTTTTTCAGTGAATTAAAATTCAAAAAAAAGAACGGTGTTGTGTTTTAGCCACCTATCTAGTGTATTATTATTTTAAAATATATATTCTTATCGATGCATTCAACCCCAAAAGTAAATAATATCCTTGTAATTTTATCTTATTTATGATGAAAAGGGTGTTAATATTTGTTTATGAAAATTAAATTATAGGGAATGGATGAAAAAAATATAATAATGAAATTAAAAAAATACTTTTAATATTTATAAAAAATACCTTCAACTAAAACCCATATCATATAAATGTATAATAAAAAATTTTCATAAAAATATGGAATTGGAAAAAATAAGGATACTTGGAATAACAGAAAACTAGGTTCGCAAATTGGAGAAAAATATTTGGTACAAAAAATATAGACATGGAGGAGAAATTTAATGACCAAATATTTGATGGTGGATAAAAATATGTTAATGAGAATGTTATTTTCCAAAAAAAACCAAAAAATTACTAGTTATTAAGAACACTATCAATTCAACAGAAATGAAGGTAACATAATGGAATTCTTATTTCAGAATCTTTATCTAAGTGTTTAGGAATTACATTACCATATACACTAAAACATAAGGGAACATAATTACACCATTTTATACAAATACGTAAATATAATATTGTCCTTTGGTTGCATGTTTTAATCGATTTCCACCTTTATGTCATATTTTACTCATAATTATGAGTATGTTGATTTAATTCTATATGAAATATTCTGACAACCAGGTCTGAGTGACAGCACAACCACCCTGCCTTAACATGGTCGTCGGGTCCTGGCCTACCAGGTACCACCAGTTGTCCCCACAAACACGTGGGGCCCACCCCAGGGTCCACCCACATGCCTGAACGGGTCATCTGACTATTGATAACCCCCACAGGCCAACACTTGTTCTTTCCAGTGTGCTTTTTCCTCACTCACACACACCCTGGGAAACTTCCCAGAAGATCACCCATCCTGATCACTACTTCAGGACAAGCACGCTTAACTGTGGAGTTCTAATCAGACAGGCTCCCAAAAAGAAAGGTGCACCTTGTTGACATGAGTCATATCATTTAGACATTTAACCCTTTTATAATTTGGGAATGTTACAATCATCCCCCCTTTAGGGTACAACACCCTCATTGTGGGCCCTACATCTCAACCCAGGCAGTGCACCGCACTTAAGGATGGGTTCCTCCCCTGATAACAAATGTGACAACCGGGTCCCGGTGATAGCACAGACACCCCGCCTTAACAACGTCGTCGGGTCCTGGCCAACCTGGTACCACCAGTTGCCCCCGCCGACACGTGGGGCCTGCCCCAGGATCCACCCACATGCCTGAACGGGTCATCTGACTAATGATAATCCCCACAGGCCAACACATGTCCTTTCCAGTGTGCTTTGTCCTCACTCACACACACCCTAAGAAACTTTCCAGAAAGTCACCCATCATGATCACTACACCAGGCAGTCCACCGCACTTAAGGCTGGGTTCCTCCTCTGATACCAAATGTGACAACCGGGTCCCGGTGACAGCACAGACACCCCGCCTTAATAAGGTCGTCGGGTCATGGCCTACCAGGTACCACCAGTTGCCCCTACGGACACGTGGGGCCCGCCCCAGGGTCCACCCACATGCCTGAACGGGTCATCTGACTAATGATAATCCCCACAGGCCAACACATGTATTTTCCTGTGTGCTTTGTCCCCACACAAACACACCCTGGGAAACTTCCCAGAAGGTCACCCATCCTGATCACTACTCCAGGCCAAGCACGCTTAACTGTGGAGTTCTAATCAGACAGGCTCCCGAAAAGGAAGGTGCACCTTTTTAACATGAGTCATATCATTTAGTCATTTAACCCTTTATCATTTGGGGATGTTACAAATATCATCATCGTTTTATTGACTAAGATGTATATAAATGGACGAATATGTATTCTTCTTATATTAAATAAATACAAGAGGGTTAGAACATGTTACAATAATAAAAAAAATTAAATAACCCTCATATTATGAAATAATGAATTTTTCTCCAAAATTTGGAAATAAAAGTAATGGTTAATCATTGATCCTTCCATAAATACATAACCTTATATCCTAATAAACATTAATAAATTTATTAACACAATTTTTTTCCCTAAATTATAATATCATACGTTTAATCTTTCATCCTTTTAAATGATATACATTTATTGAAAATTAATACTTCATGTTTAATGTAAGGGTTACATATTACTCCAACCAATAAAATGTCTCCAAAAATATAATTAATCACCTCAAATTCCCATTAATTAAAAACATAAAATTGGTTTCTATGAATTTAATCATATGACCAACTATAGGCTTCTAATCCCATGATGGTGTCTATAAATATAAATTTTACCTTACCTAAAAACATTCAAATTTCTAAATTTATATAAACCCTAATTTGATAGCAACTACAATAGAACTAATCCCACAATCCCTAACTTGGTTGTAACACCCCATTATTTCATAGTATGTTTTATCTTCAATGTAATTCAATAACATGCACTACACGCAACACCAAGCTCAATCGCACCACGACTTACCAAACTAGACATTCAAAAGCGGTTATCAATAGTATTAACTGAATTTTAAATTTTATATAATCCGTATAAATTTATAATCCAGATTATGAGTTTCATAGACATAATGTAAGAACACATTCATTTTTTAGATAAAAGAGTTATTTTTTTAAAATGAAATTTTATCTCCTTTTAATGGAGACACCTTTTTAAATCAATTATTTGAATGTTTTATATATTCAATTTGACTAAATAAATTTATTATTTAGAATGGGGGCATCAAAATTTACATTGTTTAAATTTTTGGAATTTTTCTGAAAATGTTTGTTTTTTAATGAATAGTGAAAAATATTATATTATAATTCAAAAGTGCAAGTTTAATATAATTTATTTATATAGTTAAATTTTATTTTTAAATCATTTTAAAGTGTAATAAATATATATTTTTACCATAAAATCCAATGTTTTTTATTGGAATTAATTTCACTATGAAATTGGGCATAAAGAAGTATCAATCTTTTGATAGTTATTGTTTTATAAAAACACACTATTTTTTTAACAACGTGGAATTAAGTTCAAATTCACTAATGCCACATATATGTTTATAATTTAGAAAAATAGATTTCATTTTTGAATTTGTAATACCAAATATATCTTAGGATGAATTATTGTTATTTTTCTGAAAACATTCATATTTTGATGAATAGTGAAAAACACTACGTTATAGTTTTAAACCAAATTTTTATTTAAATAATTATTTATTTTATTTAAATTTAGTTTAGGTTAACATAGATTCATAATACCTATATAAGTTCAATTTAATTCATTGTATTCAGATTATAATAATTTTAGATAAATAAAAAATTTAATGAACTTATCAACGTCTTTTACCCACCTCCTTGGAAAATTTGAAAATTCACATAAAACTTAATTTTACCGCATCTGTGAGTAGAATTTCAAAAATCGGAGAGACACAGTTTATATCAGTAAGAAAAATGTGGTTCAATAAAATGAAAATAATTTTTCATGAATAGTAACATTTTACTTTTATTTATAACAGTTAAAAGTAAATATGGTAATTAAGGGTAAAATTGACATTGTTATTACCCTAACAGATGTCCTAATTCTATTGGATAAGTATAATTCGACCAAAAACAACCTTAGGAATAATATATGATCCTCTTTGGTCCACATGGATTAGATTAGGACATTAATTATTATTTAATTCAAAGAAGAGTTAAACGAGTTAAAATGAAAGTTTAATAACTAAAACATTTTTAATAAGGGTTACACATAAGATAAATTAGACTATAAATATTCATTAAAAATCTAAATAAAATCCTATATAATGGTATTTTATTTTTAATTTTTAGATACTGAATAATTAAATATATTTTTGACACAATGATGATGCAGAAATTACCATATTAATGAATGAATAAAATAAATGGTATTATAAATATTTAAATAAATAAATTTAAAAGTTTTTATGACATACGATATTTTTTAAGGTGAATATAAAATTTTAGGGGTTATTAAATGTATCTTTTTAGAAATAATCATGTTGTGATGACTTTCACAAAAACAAAATACCAAATTGTGACAAAATTGATATAAATTAATATTTAATACAAATACATTATTATTGGTTGATATAATATTCCTAAATATGTAAGGTTCATCCAAAGGGATTAAATAATAATATATATATCATTAATGATCCACTTTATGTTCTCTTGGAAGTTTAGAGTACCTTTATTAACCATATAGAGTAAGAATACAAGAAGACAAGGTAAAAGTCAAACTATTTAACTAAGAGTTACATCTAAAACATAATGTTAAATTGGAAACCTAAACTTCTCTAGAACCTATTGGTTTAGAGGATTTATACCCATAACCACCTAAAGATCGAAATAAATTCCTTTGGAACCATTATCAACCAAATATGAGTGAATAATAAATTATAACTTTAATCATTTCCTAAAGTGACCCTCACCCCTCTTATAAAAGGGCACATCTCCTTCTCTCAAAATCACACCTCCAAATCCATTTGGCTCTGCCAAACCCTACCCAAATATCCTCCCAACATTCTTCACTTAATCCTATAGGCCTTATTTTGAACATAAATATAACCTAAGGAGCCCTTTTGATCAAATCAAAATGAAGAACTCGAAGAAGAGGTAATGATTTCACCACCCTCTTTCAACTTCTCTTCTTCATCCACATACTTTTTCTTTGTTGTTTCAATTATAAAATAATAACCCAAGTATATTATTTATAATTTTATGTTATTATAAATATGGAACAACTATATTCATTATCCTATCCATCTATTGAATAACATGTCACCATATGTGCGTATGTATGTCTTACCGTCTCCACGTCATGGTATAATTTTTATTCAATACATTATTTTTTGGATGGGTATAATAATGATGTGTAATTGATGAAAATAATAAATATATCATGATAATTTTTCTATATATATTATATACCATCCAATTATATATTATTTTAATATCCAAAGAATGATATTATTTCTCGTGCGTACTTACGGATTACCATCTCCATGACGCGATGAGATTCATTTCCAAGTTCACCATTCATCGACGATTATAAAAACATAATAATAACAAGAATGTAATATATGAAATAATAATTCTACTAGAGATATATATATTTATATATATAAGTATTTATGTACTCACATATATCTTATTAACTTACTTCCGATCAATATTATATGAAAACGAAAACATCGTTTATGCGTGCGTATGGATATATTGGAACCAATACAGTGTGGGTACCAATATAACCTTTTGTTTGAATACCTTTGAAGGAAGTATGTCATCGAATCTGAACAAAAATATGGTATATATAAATTGGTTGGTCTAGGAATATGAGTGGAAACTCCTCAATATTTAGAACACTAACTCACGAGGATGATTGACTAGTCTCATTTGGTGAAAATTCCAAAGGTAAAATTATGGGCATTGGAACTCTTAGAGATCTAGAAGCTATGTCAATAAATAATGTACACTATGTAAAAGGATTGAAACACAACCTAATATGTATCTCTCTATTTTACAGTGATGGATATTTTTATTATTTTTCTAACAACTACAGTAAAGTTTTTAAAGATAAATTTCATAAATTTAGAGCAACACCAACTGAAAATGTTTATACCTTGGACTTAAATTCCTTGTGTAAACAAAAATTGAACTACTTAACTGCAAAGATAAATGAATTATGGATCTGGTATATAATACTTGTACATTTAAATATATATAATTTACATAAGTTATTTAAGAAACAACTAGTTTCTAATTTGCCTAGTATCTTTTTTGAAAGTGATAGATTCTGTGATACATGTCAACTTGGAAAGTTGCACAATCATCCTTCAAATCAGTTAACAAAATTGCTACTTCTAAACTTCTAGAACATGTCCATATTAATTTTTTTGGAGCTTCAAGAATAGCATGTTTTGATGGAAAATTATATGTATATTTATTAGTTGAATACTATTGTAGATTTACTTGGATTTTATTTCAAAAATATAAAAATGTAGCTTTTTACAATATTTGAATATCTTTGTAAAGCTGTTTAAAATGAAAAAGGTTTTAAATTAATTTCACTAATAAGTGATCATGGTGAATAATTTTAGATTCTAGAATTTAATTCAATTTTCTAAAATATGTGTGTTAAACACACCATCTATACACCAAGAACACCTAAACCAAAAAAAATTATTTAAAGTAGAAATAAAGCTATTCAGGAAATGGTTAGGAAAATGCTAAATTATTACAGTCTTATTACCAATTTCTGGGAAGAAGCTATAAGAACATCCAATTATATAATGAATAGTGTTTTAATCAGACCAATTTTCAAAAATATACCCTATGAACTCAGGAATAATATAAATAATAAAGTAAATTACATTATAGTTTTTAGATGCATGGTTTACACCTTAAACATGAAGGAAAATCATAGTATGTTTGATCCAAAATATGATGAATGAATTTTCATATGATATTATAATACATCTAAAGCTTATTGAGTTTTTAATAAAAAGTAAAGTATTTTTAAAGATTCAGTTCATGTGAAATTTTATGAATATAATCCATTTGAGAAATGGTGAGACCAAATTGATGAATCTAACTCTAATGATAACATTAGACTTGAGAAAATGAAAGAATATTTTTAAAAAGATATTTATAAAATTCAGTCCAATTCAGAAGAACATGATATTGATGAACCTAACAATTTTTAACTAGACACTATAGATCCATTAAGAATCACTCTTTAGAAACTGTAGTAGGATACCTAGAGACAATAATAAAAACTACAAGGAACATAGGAAATCTTGTTGAGTTTTCACCCATTCTATACAAATTAGAACACAAGTCAATAGAAGAAGCCGTAGTTGAAGAATTTTGGATGATACGATTCCTGAAGAACTAAACTAGTTCAAGAGAAAGGATGTTTGGAATTTAGTTGAATGACCACAAAACTATCAAGTTATAAAAACTATGTGGGTATTTAGAAATAAACAGGATGATTAAAGAATAATAACTAGAAATAAAGCAAGACTAGTATATAAAGGATATAATTCAAAATAATTTATATATAATGATGATACATTTTCACCTATAGCTATATTATATTCCATTAGGATCCTTTTAGCCTATACATCTCACATGAACATTAAATTATTTTAAATGGATGTTATGTCGGCCTTTTTAAATTGTTATTTAATAGAGGATATTTATGTTTAGAAACCTCCTTGTTTTGAAAATTTTCAAAAACCAAATTTTCTTTTTAAACTGAAAAATGCTCGTTATGGCCTTAAAATCACATAGAGCATTGTATGAAAGAATTAATTATTTTATTTCGGAAAATGATTTTACTGTTGTAATGGAAGATCCAACATTATTTAAGAAAACTGTAAACTCTAATATTTTATGGTTTCAAATATATTTTGATGATGTAATTATTTGATCAATAAATAAAAATTCATGAGTTATCAAATTTAACGCAAAAAAAATTGAAATGAGTTTTATGTGAGAATTAAATTTTATTTTCGGACTTAAAATTTATCCAAAAGATTTTGTAAATGCTTTGAATCAATGAAAATACATTAATATTTTATTGAATAAATATGGACTGCAAAACATCAAGACATATACAACTCCTCTGTGTAGTAATATAAACATGATTTGGATTAAACTTTAATATTAGTTGACAACAATTTATATAGAGGTATTATTGGAATTTTATTATATCTTACCCCTATCAGGTCTGATATAAAGACATATGTATGTCTTTGTGATATATTTCCATCAAATCCCAATTAATCTCATCTAACTGTTCTTAAAAGAATTTTTAGACATTTATAATGAAATGTTTTTCAATCTCATCTCTATCCAAAAGATTCTGATTTTAATTTAATTTCATATTCAGATTCTGAATTTGGAAGCTGTAGATTAGATAGAAAAATCACCTCAGTAACCTACCATATTTTAGTAAAATCATTAGTTTCATGATTTAGTAATAAATAACACTCAATTTCATTGTCAAAAGCTGAAGTAGAATATGTCTCTGCAGGCAGTTGTTGTGCACAAGGGTTGTAGATGAAAAACAATCATATAGACTTTTGTCTAAATTTAAACAATACTCTAATTTTATGTGATAATACAAGTGCTATAAATATTTCAAAAAATTATATTAATCATTTTAGAAATAAGTTTATTGATATCATACATCACTTTCTAAGAGATAATGTTCTTTAAAAGGATATATTCTTAGAATTTTTATGTATTGAAGTTCAATTAACTGATATTTCTACTAAAATACTTCCCAACTCAAGGTTTCAATTAATTAAAGTGGATCTATGTTTATTTAATTTAAAATGAAATTTTAATTTTAATTTTATTTATGAGATTATATTAATTCTTATTTTATTTTATTTTAATCTTCCCTGATTTAAATAATTTAATTATTTGTTTTTAGGATAATTTATAATTTCGTCTCTACTGCTATAATTATTTTTTCTACCTACATTTTATTTTATTTTAAATAATGTAATGGTTATTATGTACATAAATTACATGGTAATAAAGGTTTTCACTGTCATTTCAAATGCTAAAATCGTTCTTTCCTCTCAAAATCATTTGAAACCAAAATATTCTTACCGCTCTTGTCTACCCAAACCTAAACCTTTGAATCCCTAGCTTTTCAAACCTTCAGAAATATAAAATAGAAATAGCCAAGACATAGAGAATCGAGGAAGGAGTAGTAAGTACTTCCAAACATCAATATTCGGTTGGAAGGAAAATCCTACAATGTAATGTGATTGACTTGGAATGGTTCTATCAAACTGATCTAATTCTAAGGCAAGCTGTCGTCTTTCAGAATCTCTAACACACGTTCAGTGTAGGAAAAACAAAATTTTTTATGATGTATAACTCTGTCATTTCTTCAAAACTATTCCATTTAGTCTAGGAGAAGAATAATATACGGTAATTTCATAAATCAAAGACCATCATTTGTCTATCCCTATTGTGGAAATTGATATAATATTAAACTACCCTCATGAGGGAGGTTATCATTTGTCTTAAAGAATAATAGTGATAATTTACATAAGTCTAAGGACATCATATCAAATTTTTTGGTTCGATGAATATAATAAAGATGTTTTTCAAGGATTTATATCCAGATAAAAAATTACATGTAATGTTTGTGCAAATAGGTATTGCACCAATAATATCTGAAATGGAAAAGATTTTATTTCCAGATTTTTGTTTGATGTTTTTACTTCTGAGTGAAATCAAGATAAATTTACCTAGATATATGATAAGATATCTGAATTATTGTTTCCAACTATAAGAAAGAATGAAATTATACCCATTTTAAAGGTTCATTTATAAAATGTATATAAGTCTGATCTGGTGAGATTAGTGGATTCCAGAGTAAGATGCCACCACATTAGTGTTTTCAATGCTGGAACTCTAAGGAAGATATGATTCTTCTAGAGTACATGGAAAGGAATGCATTTGTATGTTAGAGCTTTGGAAGACCAGGAATCAGCTCAGGGGGAGCAAATTGAAAGTCTAAAGAAGGCATGGATGAATCAAGAGTAAGTTATTTTTTAAAAACGTCAAAAAGACTGTGATTAAAAACATATGATGCACATAGATATCAAAGAACACTTCAGATTTCAACGAAATGAAAGATTCTATCTGGTGGGGAATCTACTCTTACTGAAGCTATAACAACTAGAAATCGTCTCAGCTATAGATTTGCTAGGGAATTTTTGTACAGGAAGTTCAACAGCAAACAGTTTCTCATATGGAGGTGACTCCTCATGTAGAAATAGAAATTGTGCCTCAAGTAGAGGCAGAGCATGAAGATACTCAAGTGGCTCAAATTGAATCTTTTTAAGAACTATCTACACAAAAAATGAATTTGTTCAAGAGGATTCCATTTTTTGAAATATTCATGAAGAATATTCTCATGAGGAGAAACATCCTACTGATTTGAATCTATAATATAATCATTCTAAAATTTATACTGATTTTCGTAATGAATATTTTTTGTAAGATGGCTCAGGGAAGGACTCGAAGGAAAAATTAGTTCAAATCCCAGTAGAAATAAAAGAAGAGGATAAATCAGATGGAAAAACACTACATTTGGTACTGTTAAATCAAGTTGATGCTCAGAGTAAGAATCAAGCACAAAATCTGAGATTTCAAATATTGAAATCCAGTTTAGTTTCAAAGAAAGAGGTTGATATTTTTACGAAATGGATGTTGGCTGAAGTAGTAAATTTAAAATTTGAAATGATGATGATGTTAGATTTGGACGATTTTAAAATTTTCATTGAGAATAATTCACAAATGGTATGAGAAATCCAGAATGTACATGAGGTACAGTGCCTAATTTGATACAATGATTTTAGTCCATTACATCTATAATGAGAAATATGAATGATAGATTGCAGGATCTTCAGTGTAATAGTGCTCCATTATCTATTTTTATATACCATCCAAAACAGCTTGTTGAGCAATTCACATCAGATGAACATGATGTTAGAGTTTTTTTAGAATAGATTAACAGAGAATCTCAATCAGTTTATATAGAAGGAAGCGAGGTCACATGAGTATTTCAAAGTCAATTTGATTGAAGACCTTCTTCTGACTCAGGAAGGAAGGGTTATCATAGTCATTTTATGAGATGGATAGATGAAAATGTTCAGAATTCTGATGATAGAGCTCCAGGAAGTCATTTAGAGGCGATAAAACCTGTTTTGAAAACCTTTTAACCCAACCATGATTCCTATTTTCATTTCTACACTTGTATATATATTTTCAATAAAATATATTGTCATCTATTTTCCATATGATTTGATTTGATTTAATATAATTTATGTATTAAACTGTCAGCAATCTGGATTCAGATATTGAAAAACAGTTTATCATATCATTTATTTAAGTTCAATTCTACATTAAAACATGTTATATTTCTTTTTCTATCATTCTTTTCATTGTCACAAAAGGGGGATAAATATAGATTAACACAAAATTTTATTTTATGTATTTTTATTATTTATTTATAATTATTTTACTCTGGGGGAAAAATGAATTTTCATTTCCCTAAAATGGTAGAAATTTATAATTTTTTTGTTTTCTTAATGGGTTAAAATGCGGATAAAAACTGAGGGGAGAAATATGGATTTTCATAAGGATAAATTTAGATAATCATAATTAAATTTACTTCATAGAGGGGGGGAGGGGAAATTTTAAAATTTTAATTTTTATTATTATTTATGAAAAATGTAGTAAACACAACATTTTATTTCATGTTGAAATGATTTTGTTAAAATTAAATATTGTTTTTACCCTGGGAAAATTCTAAATTATATTCAATTAATTTTTTAGGTTAATTTCATAGGTTTTTTGATAATCCAAATGGGGGATATTTTTTAGAATGTGTTGTTTTCAACAACACTGTATTTTATTATTATAAGGGGAGATTATTCAGGACAATACTCTATATTTTTATGATGATTTTGATGCTCACAAATACCCTTGTTTGTTATTCTAATGATTTGACCATGAGTCTATTTAAAGAAGTTTAATATTATTTATATTCTTATTTTTGGAGTAATATTAAATCATTTAAACTGCGTGGAATGTTTGAAAATGTATTATAAAGTCATTTGAGATTGTTCTGGAAACAATGTTCATACCGTGTGTTGAAGAGCATATGTGTAAAGACACAATCCTTCATTTTCATTACGGATGTCCAAAAAAGTATGGTTAAGCAACCATACATTATCGGAATAGTATGGAAGTGGAACCCTACATTTTGAAGGAACCATAGGTTTATGTTATCAAAATAGTATGGAAGAAGAAACCTATATAAGAATGGAATGTTATGTTTGTTTCTCAAAAGTATGGTTCATCAACCTTACTTTTGTAATAAACCGTACATTTTATCAATATGTATGGATCATTTACCTTATGTTATGAAGAATATAAAAGTATGGATTACCAACCTTCAATTTTACATCATCTTTATGTTTTAATAATCGATCATCAACCTTGTGATTTCATCCTTACATTATAAGAAAAATTTCTATGTAGTTCAAACCTACGTTCGACGTCAGAGATTTAAATTATGACTTTATCAAGAAAATGTCTTTATGCAGATTTACATGCTGATTTCAAGCTAGATTCATAGTCCAATTTTAAACTTCATCTTTTACTGATTTAAATCCATTTATTTATGATTCAAATGATCGATTTAAGAGGTGGATTTCATGCCGATTATTAAGGGAAGTTACGACTACTCCGTTATTTGAAAATTTGAATATGTTGTGTATTCAGTTCTAATTATAAAATATAAGGATGGGTTTTAGACTTATCTTTTAACGGTGTGAACTACCTATACTTAGATTTGGATGGTCTATTGATAAGAGGACGATATATTGAAAATGAACAAGATCATTGCGTAGAGCATTGGTGGAGTGAACAAGGGGCCTTCTGTTCCCTAAAAAACTATAAAACTTTGTGTCCTGAAAACTATTTATTTATGTTTTATAATCATTATTATATATATAAAGGACAAACTTAGCAATCATCACAATTCTTGAAGAAATTATAAAAGAGAAAATTCAACCCCCTTGTTCTTATTTGGTATAACCCGATCCAACAGATGAGACATGGGACATGGAGATTATTTGTTTTTCTCAATGACTGACTATATGTACCCTAAAATGACTAAGAGTGTAAATTAATAATGAATTTTTTGGCCATCATGTTAAGGTACATTCTATGTGGTGTGGGTAGATATTGGGATGCAGGATATAGAAAATATGGATCCCAAAGAGGATACTGAAAAAATAAAAGGTGTTTTTTATGATGTTCAGTTATTTATGTTAGCTCAATATATTCTAGATATGGTATTAGGTTAACTCTAATTCGTGGGGTGGAATTTTTCAAGGTAGAGCACGATAATGAGTTCATTTGGATGGTGGTTCAATTGTGTAGTTTTTAAATCATGGTTGCACTTCATCTAGCATGATTTGGATGGTCATGGAATTATTATGGATGAAAAGGAATCATGATGGGTTGTATTTAATATGCATTAATATGTATAACCATTATTTTAGAATATTCTACCAATGATGGTAAAGTTGTTTCAAGGATTATAAATAGACATAGAATCTTCTAAAATAATTAAATTAACTCATATTAATCCTGATGGGAATGTTTGATGGAAAATTTTGGCTTCCAATGGAAACCACATGTTATTGGACCCCTGATTTGGGTTGAAATTCAATTTTTTAGTCTAGGTATTGAATTGATTAATTGTAACATCTTTTCTCTAGTATTCTATTTGAGTGTCAATTTTTTTAGGAACCATATATAGAACTATCATAATTGTTTTTCCATGGGTGTATTTTCATAACTCAAAATGTGTTCTTGAAGAACATCATTGAATCAAAAAAACATGAAGTGAAGGTTTGGTTACTAGATTGGTCATGTAAATTTAGAAAGATTCTGGAATTCTAGAGTCAGTCTGGGGGTGGGTATCATCCTTATTTGTTCTCATAAAACAATAATCATTTTCAATAGATTAGGGATTAATATGTAAATTTTTATAATATAATTATTATTCATTGTTTTTTTCAATAAATTTCACAAATAATGTGTTGAAAACCATATTTGTGGGTGTTTAGTTTCTGGATATCCCATAGGACCAATGTCAATAGGTTAGATTTTGTTTTAGTTCATTTTCATCATTATTGGTAACTAATAGTTATGGGATAGTATTTAGGTGTTCATATAAATTTTATAAACTATTAGGAATGTAGGTTGGATGACTGGTTCTATGAAACTGTTTTGTTTTGGGGGTGGAATGATAGTGTAAATGTTAGGGTGAGGCCTTGTGAGATAATACATTTTAAGGGAGGTTATTTAGACTCAATTTTAGGTGTGTTTGATCTGGCATAGAATGGTAATGTCAACCCATGACATGAGATATTAGTGAATGAAGAGTTCATGGAGGTCTTTGTTAGTGGTGCGTTGTGTTTTAGTTGATTTCTTGATTGATGACATTGTGTATGTTCCAACACAATTTTATGTAATGAATCTTGTTGGAATGTTTTTGGTAAGAATATATCTAGCGTGATATACAAGTTATTTTAAAAATAGTAGGTTTAGTGCTGCTTTGGTGTATCACTTATGTATTATTTTTTGTATAGTGGGTATATTTTAAATCCTAGTGTCTAAATAAGAGTTCATTTTAATGAAAATTTTATTTTTCTATTAGTGGTGGGGTCAAATATTCTACCAAAATTTTGATTCTATTTCTGAGGGATCGATCCCAAATAAATTTATGTTTTTGATACATAATAAATTAATATAGTGTGTCTATGATTTCTTAATGGTTTACATTACATGTGGGTGGTCAACGAGTCTTCTATCCAAAGGGCTATTATGCCACCAGCTAGTCAACCAGTGGCCACCTTCAAGTCGATGGCCTTCGAGAGAGAATGAAATAATTCATGGGCTCACCGTCTATCTGGTGTGACATAGATAACATCTTATGGGTTCTATATCATGTTTCATTAAATAGAGTGAAATGTGTAATTTAACCCATTCACCGATTCCTTCTTATCCAAATTTTTTCTTTATTTGTTTCCATTTCATGTTCTGTGAGTTCTCTCATACAATTCTCCATAGAAATGGTTGATATCGTCCATTTAAAGGATTTTTTCCTTCTTCTTTAGGATATCAAATTCCTATTGTGATTATAAGCGTTCATATCAGTCATATATTCATGTTATTCACTTAATTTTTAGTTCTAATTACATTAGTTTATTTATCAATATTTTAGGGTTTTTTTCATCCTTTGATATTTTTTATTTTAGCTTAAACAAATGACATATATTAGGTGAGTGGATGTATATTTGTATAATATTATTTATCTAATAGAGTTTCTCTTACTTTATTACTATAATACTTCATTTTTGTTGGTGTGAATGAACTATCACTTGCTTGACTTAACAATTATTTTAAATTGTTAGTTTCATTATTCATTTCATTAAAACCCTTTTGGACCAAGATTAAAATAGTTTCATTAGTTATTAAATTAATAAAAAATTTAAAGTAGAAAATTTTTTCTTTTTCCTTGGTAATTAGTGAATTAACTGGGAGGACTATGGACTCCTATGGTAATGTAATAGATTTATCTTTAAATGATGGTTTCTTAGGATTCCCCTTATGAAAAGGTAGTTTTAATTCCCATTTATATAATGAATGAAATTTTGAAATTTATTTAATTTTTTAAACAATGATTAAGGTTTAAAGTTTTATAATGTTATGTGGAAAGATATTGTGAATAATTTCATCTTATACGAAAATAATTTCTGTTTATTTTTGCATAATGAAGTGGTTGATATCAATGGAATAGATCATGAGATTGGAAAAACTTGCAGATATTACTTGGATTCATTAGTAATTGTATTATTGTGTAATTCCATCGTTGACCTCTGAATTACCCTAGAAGACACATTTTATTTCTAGAGTTAATGATTCCTCACTTTCAATTATATAAAATAAAACAAAGCATCAATCCACTGAAAAACTGACATGGTAAGTAAAAAAGAATGAAAGGAATTATCGATCCCCAAAAGATGGAATGTAGTTCCTCATAATAAAATAAATCCATTTCAGAATAATTTCACCCAAGAATAGTGATAAATAGTGTAAAAGCATCTAAGAGATAGCAATATAACATCATTTTATTTAAGGTATATGAAATATCAAATATATTGGAATCCAAAATAAAATAACATGCCAAATGTGTGTAAACCTAAAAAAATAATCCAACCCATTTAATAAATATTAAACATAACACATTAGTGAAAACAAATCCTAAAATAATTATATAATATTGAATAAATATAGAGAGGATAAAATTATTCTCTTCTTTTGTAAAACAACAAAAAACCTAAATAAAACAACCTCAACAAACTCGAGTAAAGAATCAAATCATCTCGATGAATCGTCTAGTTTCCCACCACCACCAAAATCACCACATTTCATCCATTAGATTAAAACCAAAATTGAACTAAACAAAAAAATAGAATGACAAATTTATTAGAGTGAGCTAAAACACCAAATAATTTTCCACCTACATAGACTATAAAATAAATTTCATATGAAAATTAATTTTTTTTTAATATTTAACACAAATGATTTATTTCAAGAATAACTATGTGATAGAAACAATAATGTTCATTAACACCTTCCAAAATGTTCCACTTATTTTTTTGAAAAATAAAAATAGACACATTCAAAACATTTCAAATTTCCTATGAAATTTTAAAAAACACAAACCCATTAACAGTTTTGAAACACAACTCATTATTTTCATAAAGGGAAAAAATAACTATATTAAAATTTATCTAGTCAACTAATTTTTTTAACCAAACATCATATTTCCAAATCAACATAAAAAATCCAATACATGAGTATTTATTTCAAAATTGGTTTTCCAAATATCATTGAAAACATTTTTTCAAATGAAATAGCTCAAAAAAACATTTGTAAATCGTAAAAAATATAGAACCAAATGTCACAATTTACATAATTAATAAAATAAAAACATGGGTTACACCCCATTATATTCAAGTGGAATGATTCAATCGAATAGTTAATCAAAATTACTAATAAAAATTACAATCCATGAAAATTAATGTGTTATACGATCTACCCTGAGATTTCAAACATGATGATGCATCTAAATTTATTAAATTTTCTCATAGACAACCAGTTTGAATATACTGTTTCAAAACCACAAACTATATTAGGTTCCCACACAATACACATTGATATGGAACACCCCTCTTAGCCTTATTCCCAAGAATTATATGTGTGCCAGTAGAACTAT
Source organism: Viscum album (assembly GCA_963277665.1). Classification (NCBI taxonomy): domain Eukaryota; kingdom Viridiplantae; phylum Streptophyta; class Magnoliopsida; order Santalales; family Viscaceae; genus Viscum; species Viscum album. The sequence goes on from OY728143.1 coordinate 231,952,363, forward strand.
GTAAAAAAAACTAGCTTAACATAATAATTCACCTCCCACATGGTTCTCGAGATCCCATGACAAATATAAAAGGATGGAGAGTGAAGACACAATAAAATATCAACATTCATGGAATAAACATTGACACTCTTTCACACCAAACACCCTCACAATTAATATCCCAATATATCACATACATTCATGGAATAAATAAGAACATTCCCACACAAGGGTATAAATGAAATTTCTTAGTGATAAAAAACCCACATAAGGCGTAAAACACTCGTGGGTAAGTCAAGAGGGGTCATTTATAACCATCCCAATAATACTAAAGTTCCATACATGCCTAAAATTATAAAAGAAGTATCAAAATATAAATATTTTTACTTTTTTACTAAACCCCACATTAGGTATATTTAATGATCAATTGAATCTGTATTCACTTTTATCAATTTCAAATTCATCGTTTAGAACATGGTTCATACACTTTAAAGTCAACAACAAGGACAATGACCATCTATTTCCATAAAAATTAAGATCAAATAAATATTATTTCATAATCGGTGACCACACACTAATTTCAAACAAACATTTTAAATAAATTAAATACCCCTCTTTTAAAAAACACATTGAAGTCAACACCCCATATTAACACAATTTAAATTTTCAAAAATATTTTTTACTTATTAAAAATAAATGGGATAAAAATAACATATATTAAATTTCATACATTTCAAAAATACTAATATTAATTTAACATATTGTTAGTGCATAAAAATAATCCATTTCAAACAAGAAAAAATGGAATTCACAAGAGAACCCCTATATACCCATATCCAAATAAATTGAATTTGTTTGAAACCACCACATGTATATCACAAATATTCATACGTATAATAAATGTATACTTAGAAAACACCAGAATAATTTGAATTAAAAAATGAAACAGTACCGTATGAACACCGACATGAATGAATCTAAAACCAAGATAAAACTTGACTCCATTAATGGAAACCACCTAGACAATCAATAATACCTCATCTATAATCTAAAATAGGTCATAAACCAAATTTAAAATCACCATAGACACAATCCCCATTATACACAGGTAACTAGGGAATTGATAGAATTAAGAAGACTAGGAATGAAGTAATGAATATGAATAGTAGAGAAAAAAGAGAATGGTTTACTTAGAAGAAGATAAAATCACCTAAGATGAGACATGTATCAAGAGGAATGATAGTGACACTAAACTATGGATATAAAATAGTTAGATAATGAATATGGGTTATTCCACTAGTGAATACCCATTTAATTAGAATGTTATATTTTGTTTAAATTACATTTTATGTGATTTTGGGTAGGATGCATGACCCTCCAAACCATGCCCCAACTATGTATTGGCCAATGCATAGGTGACGTTGAACAAAATAATTTCTAGCACTTTCTATATATTTTAAAAAATAGTACAAATGGTATGAAATATATTATGTTTCCATCACAACACCCTCCATAAAAGAACCACATGATTACATCAAACTATGCGGGTAAACTGTGCATCACCCAAAAAACCACAGAACACCAATATTCTTTTACAAAATCACCGAGTACCATTATGAACCACGATAACATTATATAATGACAATTAACCTCTTTAGTGACTGTGGGTGTCAAAATTCTTCCCACCCTGAACATTTCAACCCTTAGACCACTTGTTGTATAAAGTATAATGTGAGAGAGAATCAATGAGCTAAAGAGAACTAATATATATTGGACCACTCAACATGATCCTTCCTTGAATAAAAACTGCCAAGATACTAAAAAATTATCAATGTGATCATACAAATTATTTGAATATATCTCCATCACAACCAAAACATATCCTAGAACTGGAATTCATGTGATGAAAGGTAAAAAATATGGCCTCACCACATTGTAAAAATAATCTATAATGGTATATCTTCAAATAAATAACAAGTGACACATCCTTAATGATAATAAAAAACCATAAGAGACACTAAATCTCAATACTAATGAAAATACAAACATAACAACGGTTTATAAGACCATTAGATGCCCCGTCAAAATTAGAGTTTCTATGACATTAGGATAAAACACATAGGGATAATCTAGGTCCACAAACTAGGTCACCGTTACATGGTTGGTACCAAACATCAAAATCTAAACACCTGATAGTATACAATAACAAATGGTGGATCACATAACATAGTTATCAAATCACTAATCCAAGTAATTTCTCATATCAAACCATTAAGCACCTCAAAATTTCAACACAAACAATAGGTTCAGACAATAACAATTAAGATGTATTCTCCAAAACGATGAGGTATATAAAAAAAGAATCCACAACCACCCGTAATGGAGTGAGGAAAAGAAAAAATGACACATAAAAATACACCCACATGGAATATACCCAAATGGAAGAAGGAACAAGATTCCTAATAAGAATATATGAATCATGTAAAATGTCATCCCAGATTATAAATAATAAACTAATGTCCCAAAATATTCCATCACCAAAATGATAAGACTAGAGACCTCTTTTGATAAAACAATATGAAAAACATTGGAAAATGAACTAAAAGATCATAATGGAGTAACATTTAGGTGTATTAAAATATGGGGTCTAATAATGCCTTTCATCCCAACACATGATCCCCATGATATATATTTTAATCCTATAAGAAAGAAAAATTTGAATATATCTCTACATCATCCTGCTTCGGTATTTTTCTCAGTAATTTTCCCTCATTGCAAAATAATTCAACCAAGGAATCATAGACAAAGGGGTTCCTAATATTTTATGCTTATACCAAAAATGGAATCACTTAAAACATCTTAAAATATGTATGGTGCGATATAAATTTAGCGAGACCAAAATCAAGGTGAAGGTAACCACTGAAGGATTGTTTTTGAATATTTAAATACCACCTCAAGATAGAGGTTGATTAACTATAATAAGTGGTTGATATACTATCTTAATATTATATCCATAGAGTTAAATATATGATTAACTATAAATAAATTAATATATTTGATATCATGAACAACATGTAACACTAAATATAAAAGAAACATTGATATATTTAATTAAATATATACACCAACCATTAAAAAAAGCATTTGAATAGGTGGGAATAATTAGGAGTTAGAGTTATGAAATATTTGAATAAAAAATTAATTAATTTTTATAATATTAGTTAAATTCAATTTGTATATCTAATATTACTTGTCATATAATTATATGTATAATAATTTTTTTCTAAATTAGTGTTTTATTTATAGAGATTAAATAAATTATGATTAGATAATAATAAAATATGTTTATTATATGATTAATATATTACCCATAACCTAACTACCAATTTATTGGACATATGAATAATGAATAGTTAAAATTTTAAAAATCTATTATCTAATATGATTAGTTTTCTACCGTATTTTGTATTTATATATAAATATTCAATAATCAATTTTTTTTATATTTAACATGAAATAATTGAAATATTTTTTAAGGAATAATAATATGGAACAAAATATGATTTTTTCGGATTTTTCTAAAATGATTGATTTTAATGTGAATAGTGAAAACAGTAGATTTTGTAGATAAAATGACATTTAAGATGTTATCAATATTGAGGAATCATTTTGAAATTACTAAAACCTCTTAAAAACAAAAAATAGTAATTTTATAATTGATATTATTATTTTATAAATGATAGGTTTAATTTATAAATCTATATATAGTATTTTAGAACAATATAATATTTTATCCAAAAAAATCATACCAATATATATCATTGTTTGAAAATAAATTTTTTACCGCTTTTATAATATGATTCAAATGAAATTTATTTCAAATTTAAAATCATTGGTTAAATTTTTTTAAAATGTGTCCACTTTATGATATAGTTAATGTCTTATTATGAAAAAATGGATAACCTCTTAATGATAAGATCAATAAATTATTATTGTTGATTCAATCATTTAAAACCAACAAAAATAGAAGAAAATGGACAATTTATTCTGTGTAACGACATTATATAAGTTATATTATCTTTTTAAAAAGTTTTTATCATTTTATACCACTCTAAAAATAACATAATAATATTGTTAAGATTTTTAATAATTATATTGCATCTAATGTACCTCATAATCACCCATTACTCATCGTAGATTCATAGTTTGTCAATTTTAACTACATAATCGAAAAATACTTGGAATTTATATCAGGGATAACTGTGAGAAAATATTAAATATTATAATATTATAAAAATATGTATGAAATAATTTTTTATGCATCTGGTATGTTTAAATAAAAATATAGATAATTATTTAAAACCCCATCCTTTGTTCATTAAGAAACACTAAAACATTCTTGTCACCTATTTGAACCTCATGGATCAGAAGCAATATTACCATGTTAAAAAATTATACCTTAATAAATATCATATAAAATCTATTGATGTAAAATTTATGATATAATAAAGATAAAATTTCCAAAAAGACATAATACCATCATTATTTTTTAAAATTAGTTCAAAACGGATAAATATTTTATACGCAAAATGTAGAATCTAATAAAAATCTAAAAAAATTATTTATATTCATTATAAAAAATTAATATAAATGGTTATGTTTATAAATTTCATCCCTAGGTACGAATTAATTTAAATTAATATAAATATTTAGTACATTTGAAGTAAATACAGAATGAATCATCTAAGTGGTAAGGGTTTTCATCTCAAAATTCCATCCATCAACGATTTTTTTTGTTATATACATAAATTAATTTATATGGGGTATACTATACCTATTTGAAATATAATATCTTGAATTAACATTTAATCATTTAATTTTATTTTTAATTGTAATTTTATTTTCAATTAAATCCAATCTATTTCTAGTGGTATTTATTTTAATGTTTCTAATGAAATAATGGCTACCTTGGTCTTAATTTTGATTCATGGAGATATGATATACATTATGAACCCTGATTTATTTTAATGGTTTATTCACTACCCCTAGAAATTATTTTTTCATAAACATTTAATTTAATGTTATTTTTTATCCAAATCATGTACCAATATTCATGTATATATTCAATAAATTGGTTCCCATGTAGTAATGATTTCCCATTACTTAATATTATTTCATTGATTTATAATCACTCACCTGATCATATTATATGTAATTTTGTTATATTTTACCATTTCTTTTTATTATGTGGTACTCTGTCATTTTATATATTTTAACAACATAAAACCCTTCTCAAATATTTCATTCTTTATTGAGTTTGTTTCCAAAAAAGATATTGATAACTAAAATCTATTAACTTTGAGTTACAAAATTTTATATTGAGAATTGATTATACATTCTTAGGTTCTTCCAACATAATATTTTATAAGTTATTTTAAAATATAATTTTTTAAAATTATATTTTAACAAAAGATAATTTATTATTACACTTCCCAAAATGCGATTTTTAAATGAATGTATCTTAATAATAATAATAGTTTTTCCATTCACATTAATATTTTTTCCTTCCTCCATTACATTCTACAAGATAAAGATCATTTCACTTCAGGGCTCTATTAGTGAATTTTTTATTTATATATAAAATTTTAAAAAATCATTTGAGTTACCTATATAATATTACCATTAAATGCGGCATATATGTTTTTATTTTAAAAAGATTATAGAAATGTTTTCTAAAAGATATTTTATGTTTTCATTTAGATATTGTTTTTTTATTTTCAAAATGATTTAGCAAGAAGAGGTTTTGTGTTCCTGATTTTTCATCTAATATATATATGGGTTATATTTTCTGAATTTAACACATGGTATCATATAATTTCATTCTTGATCAGTTCATGTGTGACATCCTTCAAGGAATTATTTTTGGAAGGATATTTTAAATATATGTGAAAATACTTCAATGTTTCCTTTGTTACACTATGGTTATGTTTTATTGAAACTGTAAAAATTATTTCTATAGGTTTTTTATGACCACGTTATAAAATAAATGACATATCCATATAATCATTTACATATATTTTCTGAATATATAATATTTAAATAATCCATGTTAGAATATTTTCATAGTGAAAAATGTTGTTTTATTATCTTTTAAACAGAATTTTCATTTTTAATATTTGAAATCTTATAATGATTATTATAGGAATGTTTACTATGACTTTTTGTCCATACACCATTATATAGATGGGTAATATCCATGTTTTCCCTTTTACTAGCATTGGGAATGTAATGGTATACATTAAATTTATTAACAGTTAATATAGATTAATAATTTATTGAAATCTTAAATCCTTTATTATATGGATATACATGTTTTATTCAGTAAATGATTCATTGGGAAATTTAATGATAGGTCTTGATAAATATTATTATGAGTTCACTGGATATAATCAAGTGATGGGTGAGGATCAAAATTATACAACCGCACAATGCATCATGATGAATCATTAGGAGAAAAAGGATTCAATATTTGTTGAATTCCTACCCAATTAATAATTATATCCTGATTATAGAGTCAATAAAAATTAAATTTTTTTGAAAAATTCATATATACCTTGTTTTATATGTCCAATATTATGCATTCAATTAGTATGTGATCAGTATTGTTGATATCTATGTTTCTATTTGTAGTAATTTTTATATAATTCACCCAATTTCATGTTGAATATGCATTCATGTTACTTACTTATTCCGATTACAATATTTATTCCATGTTTGTGCAATAATTACCTCAGTTCGAAGATTTCTAAAGATGAATTTTATATCTCCACCCTTCTTATGTTTCTATATCCCTTGGTTATGAAGAAAAATATAACACGTGATATGTAGAACATGATTTCACATGTGGTTTAATTTATGGGGTATTTGGAATAATATTTTTTAGATTATTTAGTTTCTTATATAGTGGGAAAAATAAATTTTCGATAAAAAGAACTTGGGATTTTATAGTTATTGTTATATTAACATTTTCATAGACACTATACCATAAATGTTCTTTTATATTTAAGAGATTCAATAATCACTGTTGATATTTTAAATAAGTATTGTAATATCTTGGATAATTAAAATTGTATCAAATCATGTATGTAAATTACGTGTCTATGAGAATAATATTTGAGATTTTGGGTTTTGGGAATTACACTTATGTTTAGGTGACCTTGATAAAATCTATATATCTAAATATGTCACTAAAATTTCATAACCTCCTAAAAAAAGATAAAAATAAATCCATAAAAACATTCATAATATAACTACTCATAGATGTAAACTTACAAAAAACACTAACTAATCATGTATAAAACTAAAAAATGTGGTTGTGATAGAACTTACCCATGAATCATTTGGTGCACCAAATGATTTGAGTATAACCAAAATCCTTTATAGAAACCTCACCACTTCAATTGACCCTTAAATACATATAAGGATCATGTATACTGATTCATGAATTTAGAGATTTGGTTTTAGCACAAAGAAGGTTCAACCATCACCACTCCAGTTAACTCCTAGGTATAAAAATGAAGTAAAGGAACTATTTCATCTATTATAGGAAGCCTTAAATAAAAAAAATACATCATGAATACCATTAATTGTCAAATATATTGCAAAAAATTATTGTATTGTATGAAAGAGTTCAAATATAATCCTAATTAATTGAAACTAAGCACATCATTTTAAGTCAAAGAAAATAATATTTTCTTCCAAATTTACCAACATTCATTAAGGAACATTTAAAACACACTGAACCAAGGCATACACCTAAAAACCATTCCAATCCCACTCCAAACCATTTTGGAAACCAAAAAATACACAAAAAGTCATGTGAGAATGTTACCCTCAATATTCCACTCCATTTGGAAAACAAATCATCTTATGAATTCCAATAGAAACTCACATTCCCATCAAACAACATTACAAAATTATTTTTTTAACCAAATCCAATTTTAAACCTGAATTTATTTGAAAATAGCGTTTTTAAAATGATTTATATTCTAGAATACCGAAGGGAATATTTTAAAACATCACATTTTCCAACCATTATCATCTTCTAAAAAAATAATGGAAATTACAATTAAAAATAAAGTTCAAACAATAAAGTTAAATTCCACATGGAATGAATTCATAAAACGATATTTGAAATTAATTATTTCACAATATTCCCCCACTTCTTAATAATTTTATTTTATGTCTAGAACAAAAAACACAAAAAACAAAAACTAGATTCATTGGAACAACATCCTAAGTTTGAAAAAGTAGTATTCAATCGACCTTAATCATGTTTGAGTAACAGAATCTAATTTTTGGATCTAAGAGGAGTCAAAAAAACTAAACTAGTGAAGAATAATTGTTATACATAGTTTTTTAAAGGGTTATTACGTTGTGACCCAATTGGGCTCAACTGGTCTATATAATTCCCTCCCAACACAACCTCCTTCCCACCACTAAAACTATTAGGTTAAGAAGAAAGTGTTGAGAAGGAAGAATTATAATGGGATGACTTTTCCTATTGTACCTGTATTCACACACTCAACCATATCCATGCAGTAGTGAAAATAAATATAGTGTATTGACTATAACATCTATATATAAAAAATTCATGCAATAAAATATAGGCAACATATAAGATTACAATATAATTCAACCAAAGTATAATGTGGGAAAATACAGACCCAAATAAAGATGAGGTCTTAACTAGGAAGAGCTGGTAAAAACTTAAATCATAGATATCCCGACTCAAAATATCCAAAATCGACAATTATAAGCGACATATAATCCTAAGTATCCCTATTATACACTAAATGAACCACTAATTTTTTCATCGTTTCAATAATAAATTTCATGTGAAGGTATTTCCCATTCAGGGTTGTGTATATAAAAACATGGTATGAGGCCAAAAATTCAAAGGAGGAGCAATAAAAATAGATGATAGAAGTATTAATATCAACCTATACTAAGAGTTAAAAGAAACATAATATATATATATATATATATTTCTATAAAAACACAAATGAGAATGAAGTGGGATCTTTATATCCCTATGTATCCCATGATGATGAGATTTACTACAGCTCAAAATGTCCCTCATTGATGCCCAACATCTTGCTTGTCTTCTTGAGTAGGCCATGCATGGTAACTAAATCATAAAACATCTCCATAGCCTAAGGGGGATAAATCAAGAATATAATTAGTTTCCAAAACCAAATACGTTGTGTGGGTTCCACTCATTATATGGATTGAATACTTTTTACATAGTGTATTAGGGGGATTCCACTCTAGAATGGTGGACCCACAACTAGGTATGATAGTGGATTCCACTAAATATAAATCAAAAGAGGACCCGCACCATCATACATCAAGGTGCTCCACTCAAATGTTTGGGGACCACTCCATACAACATGGAAGGGGGTACCCCATAGAGAGTAGAGTAGTCACACCCATGTAAGTTAGTGTGGGTCCCACATAGAGTGTAAGGGTATCGAATATTAATATATCATGGAGGCCCACTAGAGGGTAAGGTACCCCACCCAAGTTCGTTATGTGGTTCCACTGAATCTAGTATATGGAATGTTGGTTACCCATAGGCATATATTATAACGGGGTTACAAACCCCGACCATTATTTTGTTAAAATCCTTCCTAATATTTTCCAACATCATGAATCGTCTTATCACGGACCATCCCTCGAGGCTCGTGACATGACTACCCCAATCCCACCTTCCCCAGGCCATGGGCTGACAACTAGCAATGGAAAGGTGTATACCTAAAAATGGAAGGCATTGAATTTTTAACCTGTACAGACACATTGTCCTATAACACAACAAGAATCAACCATGATGTAAACTATTGTAGTAAAAATGTGATGAAAGTAATGGTTCTAGAATAAAAGCTCATATAAAAAGTAAAAGAACAACTAAAAAGTACGAAACAACTCCTAGATCTTCCTCTGAGGATCCTACCTGAAGGGTAGGTAAAACTCGTGATTAGTGGTACATGCATCACATCTCTCCAAATGGTATGCCTCTAAGAACCATCCAGTCATAGCTCCCTAACCCTCGATCATTGTTGTTCATCGTCTATACAAGACACAACAAGGTGCGGGCCAATCCCAAGTAGGGGGGAGTATAATGATACCCAGTAGGGACCTTGAGACCCCTGTAGGACTCCCAAAGTTCCACAAAGGAAATTCCAAAAAGAAAGACCTCAATTGAAAAGCACTAAGAAATAGATATCAACTATACTTAGGTAAATTTTCAAAAATATACCTAAATTATCAAGACGTACTCATCTCATACACAAGGGAAGAATACCATAAAGGTAACACCGCGATGGTAGAAGTACCACACAGATAACACTACAAAGATAGAAGTAGCACACATGTAAAACATGAAGACAGAAGTACCACACATGTAATAACAAGATGGTAACACCACGAAGGTAACATCATGAAGATAGAAGTACCACATAGGTAACACCACGAAGATATGTCCATGATGGTAACACCACGAAGATAACTCCATGAAGGTAGAAGTACCAAATAGGTAACACAATGAATATAGAAGTACCACACATGTATCACCTAGAAGAGAACACCATGAAGTTATACGTACCACACATGTAACACCACGATGATAACACCATGAAGGTAGAAGTACCACACATGTAGCACCATAAAGATATAATTTCTACACAGGTAACACCATGAAGACAACACTATGAAGGTAGAAGTACCACAGAGGTAACACCACAATGATAGAAGCCCCATACATGTCACAATACAAAGATAAAATTACCACATAGGTAACACCACGAAGGTAGAAGTAACACACATGTAACACCACGAAGATAGACGGACCACCCATGTAACACCACAAAGATTAAAAAACCACACATGTAACACCACAATGATAGAAGTACCACATAGGTAAAAGTATGAAGGTATAAGTTCCACACATGTAACACCATGAATTTAACGACACAAAGGTTAAAGAATCAACTAAAACTAGGTATAAATTAATAACATATGTAATGATGATTAGTCATAAGCTAGATCATCTTATTATGTAAAGAGGAGTTGATGTTGACCCACACTGGATCAATAGGTACTAACCCCCACTTACCCACACAGGATCTGACCCGCACAAGATCAATATCCACTGACCCACACATGATCATTGAGAACTGACCCTCACAAGATCTGATAGATGATGACCCACACAAGATCGATAGATGCTGACCCACACAAGATTTATGTTCTTTCTTCACGTTACAACTATCCACTTGATTTCTTGAAACCAGTGTGATTGAGTTCCATAGAATCTTCCCCTATAGATAGTGGTCATACATATACCTCAACTAAGCTCCACCAAGAAGTAACCCAAAAGAATTTCATGTCATAAATGTTCCAACGCGATAGACAGTGCGTCAATCGGACACAAGGTCTGTGAGTTATAAGTGTTTTAGTTCCGAGGGCCCAGTTGGATTCAAGTTCGATCCAACCCTGGCATAATCCAACTATCTCCAAAACTAATGTTTAGTATACCAAAATTACTATCTCTATCTAAGGATCCCAGCGACGCAGATGGTTCATCAAACTTACATTCGGTTCTCAGGATTTGGCCCCTTACGTTTTTTGAGGTCTGGTTGGGCCTGGGTCTTGTCCGACTTTGTTGGGCCGACCCAAACCGAGTCTGACTCGGTTGGGCTAGGCAGCAGCGGGCTCGAACCGTTGGGTCGCGGCCCAGCCCATCCCATAATGGGGGTGTGTCCCAGCCTGCAAGGGGCCAACCCGACCCACAAAGGGAGGCCCAACCCTCTCAGGGCGACCCAACCCACAAGGGGCTGCCCCACCCTCTAGGGGAGACCTTACCTGCAAGGGGGGTGGCCCGACCCACTCAGTGGTGGCCTGGCTGCATGTGGGGAAACCTTATAGGGGGAGGCATGTGGTCCTCTTGAGCTCTAAAGGGTGGAGCATTTCTCCCCTATTTCATGAATGGCCCAGAGGCCTTTCATCTTTGTAAAATTGCAGCTCCTCCTTGGTGTTACCCAGTTGTCGCGGAACCCGCCGGGTAGGCATGAGTTCTCCCTCTTCCATGACTTCGACCACGACCCTCTTCTATCCTTCAGCACACCGCCTTCCTACTCACCGGCAGCGTGCTATTCGTGGCACCACCCCTTCTGCGGCCAGCCGATGTTTTGACTATCTCCTCCGACCGCCGCGACTAATGAGGCATGGACCTTTGCTCATCAGTGGCGCACGACAATGCTCTGCACCTCCTCTGTGGTTGATCGGTGCCAGCCACTCTGATGACTGCCATGACATAGTGACCCGAGCTCTTATTTCATCATTCATCGGTGCGCCATCTCATTCATATCCGGTTAGTGCCGCCGCACTGACATTATTTCATGGAGGTCGCAATGGTAGAAAAGTATGAGAGGGTTTGGGCCGGGTTGGTTAGGAACGCACCCACCATGTTAGTTTTTAATCATGACGGAGGATTAAATTTTTCAAATATACACTTTAATTTTAACAAATATCAAACCCCTACCTCATGAACGGTGGAAAAAATCCCATGGTTGAGGAAGCTGGTTGGTGTTTTCCGTCCCCGCAACTAGCCTCCAATGACGTTGCCGATCATCGATCTTCTATTTGGGGTTTCAATTTCGATTTTTACCGCTCACCAGATTCGGCTCTATCCACCAAGGGTTTGGTATCTAGAAACATTGTTATCACTTCATTTCTTGGTGAAGTAGTGATGATACATCCCCCATGCTCCATATAAATAGGAGTGGGGGAGGGTATGCAACGATGTTGGAAATTAATGGGGGCTCATTAATAGGGAACATTCCCAATTCCTCAACATTGTTGTTACATATAATTTTAAGGTAAATACATTTATTGTCATGACACGTCATTGGAACAACGTTTTTTCTTGTCCATTAGAGGAAACAGAAGAGAAAAATAATAAAAAAGTTATTTTTTTTATTCTTTTAAAAGTCCCAAAAATTAACTTTTTCTCGAGGCCTACTATGATCGAAGTGAATCCTCCCGTAAATGAATACCCGCACTATGGAGTCCACAGTGCCCTCAGATTTTAAATTCGAGCACTTGTTCAAAAGTTAGATAAATATGGTCGCACATTTATGGAACATACCTTAAAAGAAGTTAAAAAATTCATTCAAGGAACCCGGGGCCTCATAATCACATGCCTTCAATTTTTTCAGAATAATAAAAATTCCATATAATTAAAAAAAATTAAATTGAAAATATGGGTCTTTACGTTATCCCCATATTAATGGGTTTCATCCCTGAAATCCACAACATAGACTAAGAGAAAAAATGTGGTTACTGAGTATGAAGTCGAGACTCCTGCTCCAATGTACTCTCGTAGATGTTCTCGTGCTCCCAGAAAACATGAAACAGAGGTATTGACCGCCCACGAAGGACATGATCTTATCGATCCTCAATCTCTACTGAAACCACTTTAAACGTATCACCCTCATCAATGTACAACATTCTGTGGACGATGATGTGAGATAGGTCATGCACATTTCTCTTTAGATGGGATACGTGGAAGACGACATGCACCATATCCAATTGCAGTGGAAGTGTAATGTGGTATGACACCTCTCCAATCCTCCGATGTATCTGAAAATGTCTGATAAACCTTGGTGATATTTTTCTTACTCAGCCAAATCTTTGTAAACATCATCTAGGTGAGACTCGTAGGAAGACATGGTCTCCCTCCTCAAACTCCAAAGGTCTCCACTTCCTCTCAGCATAAGACATCTTCTAGCTCTATGCAGTATTCACTTGTTGACAATTGGGGCATCGTGATACAAACTCTACCACTCCTTCCATCATCATTTTCCAGCAATTCTAACGCCTGAGGTCCTGGTATATCTTCTCCACTCTATGATATACCGTTAATGGGGATGTATGGATCTCCCTCAACACCTCCTCCTGAGGCATCACTGGCACCATGGTGTTTCCTTTGAAGAAGATGATGTGCTCCCCACCTTCATAAAATTCTTCAGGAGACCATCCTAAGGATATCTGAACAGGTCGGGCTTTGTATTTAATTTCACAAGCTTTGCCTCCCAAATTCGTTGAAGAATTGGGGGAGTTACAGTTATAGAATGGAGGTAAACTTCTCTATCATTATCCACGAAGGATATCCGCAATGCAACAAGATGATCTGATGCCTCACTCAATAACAGTAGACCGGGACTCCTACTGAGTGTGTCTTCTACCACGTTCCCATTCCCAGGATTATAGACTATCTCAAAGTAATATTACTAGATGAAATATATCCATTGTTTCTGTTTATTCTCTTGAAATAACTACTGACACATCTACATCAATAGGGAAGGATCCCCCATCTTTGTCAATGTTGTCAATGGCGCCACTACCCGAGAGAATTCAGGTTCAAAACGTCGGTAGTACCTAGACAAAGTAAAATTCCCCCTCCCTTCGGAGAGATAATCCAGGAATCATCTTTTGAAAAGTGGTCCCCAAACACTTCTACTCTTGTTGGGAACTAAAAACTCATACTACATTTGCCACGAGGGTAAGGTTGGTTGATTCAAGAGTGATTGACTCTACCCTCCTATGCATTATTTTATCATGTTCTTCCAGGGATTCCTTTTTTGATGACCAAGAAAAACCCCATTCCAATATTGTAGATAAACCCAAAACTTTTTTCCTAATATAATAAATCTGAGTATGAATTGTGGATGCCCAGCCAATAACCAAACTAACATAGTAATGCCTCGACATTTTCACCATGAGGATCCAATAAAAACTCTTTCCTCAAGGTTTGTATCACACCGTCAACATATGTGTGATTATCAAGTCTCCTCCCAAAGGTATCCCCAGATGTAAGTGTCAATTATAAATTTTAAATGGAAACTCTAGGTCATGAACATGATTTATATAAAGAAGGAATGACTAGTTCCTATTTCTATTAATACAGAATCTAGTAGTAGACACATACTGTACCTCTAATCATTCCTAGAGCCCTTGGACCACACTCTTTGACCGCTTGTAGATACTCCCGTCCCTAGTACTCCGGCTCCATGAGCCTGGTGGGGACCGCATTAGGGTGGTGGTTGTAACCTATCAAAATGTGTACCACCTCTTGTAGCTCACCTAACTCCTCATCCACATCTGCTTCCCTTTAGATTCATCTATCCCCATCACTTCCTCTTTCTGAAACATTTTACATGCCCACGTGGCCAATACTGACATCAGTTTCCAACTCTCACAATGCAAACATTCACTAGCTGTATTCGCTCCGCCAAAGAAAACTCAACCGCAATGATTCTATATATCACCCTAAAATAAGGAGGAATGAATAGAGGAATAGAGATGGCTTGGACTTCCCTAAACACAACTCTCTAGGAGGTCCGAGACCTGAGGCACTGACTGTACTATATTCACTGAGTACCTGGAATGGTTGGTCCGACTCAATGAATAGTAATCTACTGACATGTCATCCTGCCAAAGCTCTAGGGAACTCTAATCCCTTAGCTATTTATGCCAAGAGACACCCTTATTTGAGGAAGGTTCTCTTGTTTTTCAATAGAAAATTCACCTCTATGCAGGATCAAGGTAATATAATCCCTATCATCAACTTGTTGAACCATATAAAAGGCTCTCTACCAGGACAGACATCTAATCGAATGGTACCTTGGCTAGATGGAAACTCTGCCACCTCTTCAAGACAGTCCTTAACCACCTATGAGTCGGGATTGCCTCATAACCATAGGTTTATCTAATACTGAAACACGTGTAAGGAACCAAGAATACATGTTTCATCTACTGATACCACCGGTTGTAACTGCTTGCCAATGAACAGTGATATAGCTGGAACATTATCTGATGGTACCATCTCATGAAACATTTCATGTATCGAAGCCTCAGCACCATGCAGACTATCCTCATGGCCACGCGCTGATAAAGACTAGAAACTAGGATCACCATCTAATATTCATATGTCAAAACTAGGTAGAATACTCAAGATATAGACTCCATCTAGTCCAAAGCTCCCTGGGGATCTGTATCGCTATAAAACCTCAGAGGCCTCTGCCACTGGAACTCATGCAACATGCATACTTTGCGTGAAATGTCCGCCATTGAGGCTGGAGGTAACTGCTGTTCAATGGGTGGTGCTGCTGCTGGTACACCACCAGAAGGTGCCAACATAGTAAGAGGGCCTACACCGGAGCCATATCGCTCGGTCGGCCATCATCATATACTCTCTTGGAAATACTAGCTAGCTATCTACATGGAGCTATCCTAATAATGAACATATGCGCCACGTTCATTAAGGAATTCCTAGTGAGCCGACTCCATTGAAACCGATGAAAAATATTTCCAAATCACTTGCAATCAGGGTTTTTGGGCACCGAATCAAAAAATCAAGATTAAGGGTCTTGGTGTATGGATACATTGACCGCTGCAGTAATACTAGACTCCCAGAATTTAAAACGTCACTCATAACACTTAACAATATTGTCACATTGAAATGATCAGAGTCATAGTTCTTTGGTAGAACCTCACTTTGATACCACTTTGTCACGACCCGTCTCTTAGGGCCCGTGTTGTGACTACCCCAAGCCCACCTTATATAGTATAGAGGATGGAAACTATCACCGGAAAGTCTTATCCCTAAAATGGGAAGACATTGAATTTTTAACATGTACAGACACACAATTCATGAACACAACAAGAAGCAACCCTGAAGTAAACTGTTTTTGTAAAAGTGTGTTTAATGTAAAGGGGATAGAATACAAGTCCAACTGAATAGTACATGTACAACTTAAAGTACAAAACAGCTCATGGATCATCGTCCAAGGATCCTACATGAAGGGTAGGTACAACTCACGATCAGTAGTCCCTACATCACATCATGTCAACTAGTCCGCCTCTGAGCATCAGCCAGTCCTGGCTCACTCAGGCTCGATCACTATTGTCCATCATCGACACAAGACACATCAACATGAGGGAGAATTTCATGCTTAGGTGAATATAATGATACTCATTAGGGACACTGATACCCTCGTAGGTCTCCTAGAGTTCAAAAAGGAAATACCACAAAAAAGACCTCAATATCAAAGCATGAATCAATGGATATCAACTCTACATAGGTATATTCCCATACATATACCTAAGTTATCAAGACATGCTCATCTCATACATGAGGGAAGAATTCCACAAAGGATACACCACGAATGTAGAAGTACCACACAGAAAACACCATAATGATAGAAGTATCACACATGTAACACATGAAGATAGAAGTACCACACATGTAACTCCACAAAGATAACAATATGAAGGTTGAAGTACCAGATAAGTAACACCACAAAGATAGAAGTACCACCCAGGTAACACCATAAAGATAACACCATGAAGGAAACACCACAAAGATAACACCACGAAAGTAGAACTATCAAATAGGTAACACCACGAAGATAAAAGTACCACACAGGTATCACGACGAAGATAAAACCATGAAGGTAGAAGTACCACATAGGTAACACCATAAAGATAGAAGTACCACCCAGGTAACACCCCAAAGATAGAAGTACCACACATGTAACACAAAGAAGAAAACACCATGAAGGTAGAAGTACAACATAGGTAACAACAAAAAGAGATATTCACCACACAGGTAACAACAAAAAGATTGATGTATCATACATGTAATACTATAAAGGTAGATGTACCACATAGGTAACACCATGAAGTTAACACCACAATGGTAAAAGACTCAGCTCACAATAGGTATAACATATGTATAGAAGTTCAAATGATTATTCATAATCTAGATCATATTATTCTATTAAGAGAAACTGCAGCTGACCCACACATGTTCTATAGGTACTAACCCCTGCTGACCCACACAAGATCTGACCCATAATGGATCAAAGGTACTAATCCCCACTGACCAACAAAGGATCTGACCTATAAATGATCGGTACACGCTGACCCACCTAGGATCGATGAGCACTGACCCACACATGATCTGATAAATGAAGACCCACACGGGATTGATAGATGATTAAATACACAGGATCAATGTTCTTTCTTCATGTTACAGCCAGCCACTAGATTCCTCGCACACGGTGCGCTCGAGTTCTGTAAAATCTTCCACTCAAGATATCGGTCATACCTCGACCGCCACTAAGATCCACAAAGGAGAAAACCAAAGGAAAGTCTTGTCGTAAGGGTTCCAACATGACAGATTGTTCATCAATCAGATGCATGGTCTGTGAGTTATAACCATTTTAGTTTCGAGGGCCAAATTGGATTCAGGTTCGATCCAACCCAGCCATACTCCAAATGTCTCAAAAACTAAAGTGGATTATACCAAAAGGGTAGTCTCAATCCATGTATCCTAGTTTTGTAGATGCTTTATCAAATAGACGTACGGTTCTCTGGATTTATCAATTTAAGTGTTGCTGGGTCCGGTTCGGCCCGGAGCCATTCCGACCTATTTGAACCGACCCAACCCCAGTCCGACCAGCATGGCAGGGCCGCGGTAGGGACCAGTCTGTAGGGTCGCGGTCCGGCCCGACCCGCGGGGTCGTGGTCCGGACCGACCTGCAAGGGGGGGATTGTCTTGGCTTGCAAGGGGACGACCTGAACCACAAAGGGACGACCCAACCCGCATGGGGGTGGCCAGACCAGATAGTGGTCATCCCGGCCCACATGGGGGTGACCCGGACCACTTGGCGGTGGCCTGCTAGGATGGCGTCCAGCTAGGAGGTGCCCTACTGGGCAGGTGGCCCGACCACGTGAGGTGCAGCCAGTAAGGGGGAAGCCCACAGTCCACCCGATCTCGAAAAGGGGGAGAATTTCCCCCGATATCCCGAATGGCTCGGTGGACGTACGAGTTTGTGAAATGGTGGCGCCACATGGGAGTCACGGAACAGGCCAGGTAGGCATGAGATCTGCCTCTACCATGGTTTCATCCGAAGCCCTCTGCTCTCCCATAGTGTGCTGGTTGCACCACCTTCCCACTCACTGACGGAGTGCTGGTTGTGCCACCTCCCCTTCTGTGGTCGGCCGATGTGGAAACTGCATCCTCCGACCTCCACGACTGGCGAGCCGTCGCCCGTTACTCACCGGTGGTGTACGACAGCATGCTACACCTCCTCCATGGCCAGCATGTTCCAGCCACTCCAAGGACCACCGAGGCTTAGTGTCATAGCCTCCTCCTGTGGCGTGCGTCGGCACACGACCTTGTTTGTATCTAGTTGGTGCTGATGTGTCGATGGTCTTCCACAGAGGGCACAAGGGTAAGAAAGTAGCAGATCGTTCGTTCCAGCTTCATTAGGCCCGCAGCCTCTGTGTTAGTTCATAATCATGAGGTAAGATTAACGGTTCATGAATTTCACATGAATTTAAAGAAGGATCAATCCCATACCTCAAGAATGATGGAGAAACACATGCGGTTGAGAATGTTTATCGGTGTTCACTGTCATCGTAAATAGCCTCCAACGACATCACTCGATCGTCAATCCTTGGTTCGGGGTTTCGGTGTCGATCGTCACCGCTCGGATGAACTTTCTCGGTCCTCCAACGGTTTGGAACCTCAACACATTGTCAACACATTGTTTCTTGGGGTAGAATTACTGATGCGTCCCCCAAGCTCTATATAAATAAGAGTGGGGGGGGGGGTTTGTAACAATGTTTAAAACAATGGGGGCCATTAATTTGGAACTGTCATAATTCCACATCATTTATATTACATTGGATTGAAATATCAATCCATTTATTGGCTTGGCACGTCACTGGTCCCACATTTCCTCTTGTCCATTGGAGGAAAAATAAAATAAACAAAATAAAAAACTTATTTTATTCATTCTTTTAAAAATACAAAAAATTATATTTTTATCCAGAGCTACGATGGTTCGTGTAAGCCTCACTTATGTGAACCCCGACACTGCAGATTCAATGGTTCCCTCGTATTTTTAATCTGAGCACAGGTTCAAAACATACAAAATTTCGTTCGTGCGTTTATTGAACATACCATAAAAATGTTCATAAATTCATTCAAGGCACACTAGGCCTCGGAATCACGTGCTGTCTATTTTCACTGACTCATAATAATTCCATATAAATAAAAAAATTATATGGAAAACCTTGGTCATTACACTCATAATGAAATATCATTCTGGAAAATTCTACATTATATCTCAAAGGCCACTATGAAGGCTTCAATAGTATCCTATATTATAAACTACATTGGATTGAATACTCTGAGTAAAAAATTTGAGTCTGGAAGAAGAAGATTTTCAGAGAGGAAGTTTCTCATAGGGTTACATGATGGGTATTGGCTCCTCATGGTGCTTGTTACCACTTTGATGATAGGTAGAATTGTCCCCTAGAAATATCATTGGTACTATGTCAAATTATGTAGTTTTTATGGTTCCACACGGTGTGTCAATCCATATGTGCACTTCCCTTATGCTCCTGGACATTTTGTAACTATCAGCCCATTCTTGTGTACATGAACGTCTGCATGGATATCCCTAGGTATCATCCTATTTGAATATAATCCCAGTGTACATTTTCTGTCCTCCTACATTGGGTCAAGGTTGTGTGAAACTAGAACATGGCATGGCTAACTGGGGATTGTCAGACAACATGACGTAATATCCACATGACACAAGATCCTTATCTTCCAAAAAAGATTTCCTCCTTAGATTAGTAGGGATATGTAGTGTCATTTCATTGACTATATGCTATGTAGTCTCATTTTATTAGAAACTCATATTCTTCCATTTAGTTTTTAGATCCACAGTCCTCGCCTATAATATCCACAGTTGACTTCCTATTATCGGGGGGGGGTAACTTCCAACAATTATTTTCAGACCTTCAACGACCATTAAAATAATTCTTGATCACCCAAATTGGTTTTTCTCATGTCTTATAAGCCTTGAATAACCCTCCATCACTATAGATCCCATATCTATAGAAATCATCACCTGACTGAAAATTAAATTTTTTTATTATCATAAACCCTCATTATGGGATAGGGGAACTCAATATGAAATTAGTGAAATAAAATATTCTAACATGCTCCCACAGTACATGGGAACAAGGAAAAAACAACCAAATTCAATATAGAGGTAACACATCCCCTTAATCAATCATGATAAGACCAACTTTCTCCATCACATCACTGCTCGAAAAGCTGTCTCTTGCAGGATTGCATGGGCTGAGAAACGATGAAAATTTCTATACCCTCTAGAACTACTAAATACAAATAGCAATGGACAATGAAAACTCTATTCACACACCCTATAATTTGGGGGTTCGATCACACTCGAACCCACATATATAATGTTGAACCATGACTCCATAGAAAAATGATTACAAACTAGAAGAAAAATTGGGGGGAAATAACAATAAAAATGGCGATAAAAATAATTGTCCAATATATTAGGGCCTACAATTTTAAAATATGGAATTTAGGGATAGACAATAGAATAAAAATAATTATTTGAATAACACAATTTAATTCATTGAAAAGCACATGAAAATGGTAGAAAATCATTGAACAAAAGTATATAAATATATATCCATGAAGAAAATTTAAATTATGGGATGAAATTGAAATTGATGATCCATACCTTGATTAGGGATTAAACTTTAGGGAAGAACATGTTCTTCAATGATTGAGAAGAACTTCTAAATTTGATGCCTCTCAGTCCACCTCAATTCAATTTCCATTCATAATGTGATTATGATTTTCAAAAGATGAATGCTCTAAACATCCGCTGAATTATCATAGGGTTATACCGATAACCCATGAGAATTTATATAACAACAAAAATATATTTCAAATTTCAATCTGGTTATAAAATAAAATAAATTAAGAAACAAATAAATTAATCCACCTAACATGCCTACCGAAGGATGCCTTATCTGAAATTCTATCACTGACATACATTACATAACTGTTAGGGTAAACTCTATATCTTGGATTCGTATACTCTATTAGATTCCCAATATGAGGCTCATCTCATATGATAATCCATTATTTATGAAAATATGCACGTGTGTGATATAAATATATTATATATTTTTATAATATCAATTATGGACTCATTAGGCCTTGAAATATCATGTTGTCTCAGAGCCTACCCCTAAAAATATTTCTTAATATAGTTCAATGTCATTTAATGAAAAAACCAGAGTCACTACATTATTCCCTCTCAAGTTTTTCTTCCATGAAAAGAACCAGATAAAAAAATATGTGGTTATTATGCTCTAATTTGTCTCTCATACTCCCATGAGCTCTACAGCATGCTGCTATGATACTACTACACATGAACCAAGGAAAAGGACTATTATTGTATGATAATCTTTTATTGATCCTTGATTAACACTAGGTAAACACTGAATCTATCTCTATACTTGATGTCCTTCTCTCCCTATTCAATCACATTCATAGTATCAAACATGTATCTCTTTATCTGGGACACATGGAATATGCAATGCTCCCAATTCAACTGAAGGGGTAAAAATTACAACTATTGAATATCATAAACCCTTATATTAATATGAAATTGTTTTATAAAACATGGGACATATTTCCTCTCGGAAATAACATTTCAAATCCTCATCATAGGGACAATCTTAGGAAAACATTATGTACCTAATAACAATATTGGAGCCAATATTATCAATGTGTTTAAAATTTATGTTGGATCATCGTTTTCCTCATAAGGTCATGGATCACATGAACATTATCAATCATTTCCTATATAATCTGTAGACTGATAAGAGATGATTCACCATTATCTATAAAAAATAAGGATGATATGTAGGGTCTCCCATAATGGTCATTCAAAGGTGTCACTCCAATCGTTGAGTGACATCTATTATTATAGTAAAACTCTACAATTAGAAGATGATCCTACAATCATTTACCAAAGATAAGATCAAAATATTTTAGCATTAACTCCAAAAAAAATTGATAGTGCACTCTATCAGCCCATCCATATGTGGGAGAAATTCAATAGTAATCCATTATTGGGTATTGAATTCAACCTACATGCCCCTCTATAACCATGACATAAATTGAGAATCACGGTTGAGGAAAATTTTTTAGTTTAACGCAATGATCTATACGATCTTTTTCATGTACAAGTATCCTAAACTCTCCACAAAACTATTCTCCCTGAACTATGCCAACATTATAATTTAGTCAACTATCACCCGTATTGAACCACAACCTCACACAATTTCTATAATATATAAGAAAATTTACCTTGATATTTCAACTTATTTCTACATTGGGATCTCAAGAGGTTGTGTCTAACATATTGAATCCTAGTGTTGATCTTTCCCTTGTTGACATGTGAGACACAGAAAGGTTAACTCAAAACCAACCATTATCGAAACCAGAATCATTATGACAGGAACCCATGTCCATTACTAAAAAAGGTATATGTTTTCCCCTCCCCCAAAAAATAAATCTAGTGAATCTAATTTAGCTATATAATCACAAATAACCTCACATTCGACGTCTTCATATATATCCTCAATAAAACAATGGAAAAGATGTGGATTCTACCCAATTGACTGATGATAATATTCAAATGTATCCCAATCTAGGTTTAGCTACAAATAAGAAAACTACTTAGGCGCACCCTCCAACTAATGGGAATCAGAATTCTTTTTAATATAATCATACCCAACATTTCCATTCCTTGGCGTATTGAATATCTCAAAGTAATAGTCCTCTAGGAACATAAACTATTTCCTATGTGGTAGGTTCAAATCACTCTGCATGAATATTTACCAAATAATATGGTGTTATGGTTAAAATAATAGTGATATTCCAGAAGATAGTACCTCCATACCTTTAGAGTAATGATTACCACTAAAAACTCGAGCTCACATGTCATGTAGTTTTTCTCCAGGGATACCAACTGTCTAACCCATATTCAAACATTGAATGCCTATATGACAACACACACCTAAGACATACTCCAAACTCATCAAGGTATACTATGTATTTCTTTCTCTATATTGATATTATCAATACAGGGGATCTATCCAACCACATCCTCAAATCCTAAAATCATATCTGACACTTCTTCATCTATATAAAAATATACCCTTGCCACATTGATGTGGTCAATGGTTGTTAAATACATGATACGTCTTCCATTAACAACATTGAGTGTCCACAAGAAAATAAAACTATCTGCCTATTAATTTATCTTGAGAGGATGCAGAGTAAGAACAACATTGATCTTTATCAGGTCCAAAGGAAATACATTTTCAGAAATAAAATTTCCAAGAAAATTAACATCTAGAATTATAAATGAAAACATCAAAAAATACCACAAATATAGTTCTCTCAAAGTAAGTCTAGGACCATCTTCATGTGATCTATGTTCTCCTCCTACAATCAAGAATATAAGAGTATGTGATGAATGATGAAAAACAATAATCATTTTATATATGGATTGATGATCTGATTCATAAATTTAGTAAACATAGTAGGGGGATTCATCACACTGATTGGAATTACTAGGAACTCATAGTGAAAATTCCATTATACGAATTTTAGATTTAAAATATCATATCAGTACCAAGCTAATGTAGATGATATTTGTTTCCAATTGTTATTTTTTTTGTCAAGGAATTTTTTTCAATAGAGAAAATCACTTGACATTGTATTTGATGAAAATCGTATTAGTGGTTTTTTTTTCAATGAATTAGACTCACATTGTTTAAGAAAATTCCATCTTAATGAAAAGAATATGGTTGAATTAAATGGTTCTGGTTGGAGGAAAAGGTATTGGTTAGACTCTCTTTGGCTCTGGAATGGGAGAATCACAATGACGGATACATCAAATTCATACTCAATCCAAAATGAATGTGTTGATTTGAGAATATGTATTACTAAAATTAAATGGTCATTAGATTCGATCTAAATCTAGTATGAAAGAATTTATTATTCTGATGGATAATTAGAGTCTACATAACTATTACTTATGAAATTTGCTGATGTGTTGCTGATATGAAATTCTCATAAATCATATGTAAGTTCTGAATCTTATGTTTCTATCTCGATGAAAGAAATGGGTTGTGAAAGATATGAGGCCAATTGTTTTATGATTTATAAGACCTAAAATGAATGGAAAAGTGGTGTTCCAAATCGTACCCATATTTATGATATACATGTCGAAGAGAAGAATAATATTCTACCGATCAAAAAGAAATCGTACCTACTATAATTGTATTTGGGATGAAGTGAAAAAAAATGAAGCTAAAAATCATACTCAGAATGAATGCACCCAGAATGATCATATACAAGATTATCATTATCAAAATGATTGTGTCCATGCCAATAAAACTCAGATTAATCATATCTAGGGAAATCAATCACAGAAATATCATAATCTGGACAATTATACTTAGACTGAGTTAGAAAAAAGCCCGTAGTTAAAGATGAAAGTTGTGGACAACGATCCATCATATTCAAATCATCATCATACTTAGGATTAATGATTTTTAATAAATACGGAGGGAAACTAATTGAGTATAAGATGATGAAAATTGTAATTTCAAATACGAGTCAATAATGTAGTAAACCATTTGAGATGGATGAATTATTTTCTAAAGGAAGGGAAAAACAAACTCTGATTTGTTTCTAAATGTCTTCATCAAGTGGGTCAGGGGTTGATTTCTTTGTTTTTATTTACAAATGAATATTTCAAGTGGTTGAATAGAAAATGTGAAATTGTG
This sequence comes from Viscum album, assembly GCA_963277665.1. Lineage (NCBI taxonomy): Eukaryota > Viridiplantae > Streptophyta > Magnoliopsida > Santalales > Viscaceae > Viscum > Viscum album. The sequence continues at coordinate 231,978,178 of OY728143.1, forward strand.
ATAATTGGTTTGAGATCAGTGATGGAGGAGTTTACTGAATGTGATGTCAAGGGTGTGGTTGACATTTAAAATAATGATAGTATTCAATTAACATATTTTATTGTATTCATAAAATCAAAGTTGTATCCATTTTATTAATACATTTAAATTCAATATAAATGAATTATTGTTTCGATGAAATCATATTGATATCAAGAATAATCGAGAAGCATCAAGAGGAGTGGATGAAGTCTAAATTCACCAGATATTTTAGAGGATATTATGATTTGGTGAAGTGTACTTTTCCTATTTTATTTCCCATGTACTATTCATAATTGAAGAGAGAGAATATACAAGTTTGTTTGTTTGAGAGAAGTAGAGGTTTTTGTATTCATTTTATAGACAATGTTTTTATGGATTGAGGTGATGGAGAAGATAAAATATCACAACATTATATTCAACTGATAATAATATTCCATGAATATCATAATTAGCTAATTACCATAATATACTCTTCAATTGTATTTAGCTAATCATCATATTAAGTTCGATTAATGAGATCCGGATTTTCATACAGGGATTTCCAGACAAAGAAATAAGGCATTTTGAATTGAATCTATTATATAAATCCAGTGTTATGTATTTTAATATTAATAAATCATACCTGGAATAATTTGACTTGGAATAATTGGGATATGATAATAACGCCATGATGAATCGTATCAGAAAGAATCATACTCAGAGGAATCAGACTTGGTAAGGAAGACTGGGAAAATCAGATTGATTATTCCGTAACATAGTCCAAGATGTTCTTGCCATCATCTAGGTAAGAAATCAAATAAGTTCTTTCAATTGAATACATTTGTGAAATTAAAAAAAATCATAGGTAAGATAAGTTTTTACACAAGCATTGTATTACCCTATTTTTCTAATAGGGTGCACACACACTATTAGAATTGTTTACATAGTTCTACGTGAGTGAAATGGAATATCTTTATCATTGTAATAAATGTATTGTTTTCTAATGGTATGTCGTAATTGGGTCATTTCTATACCCTACCAATGACATAGCTACTCTTATTGAATTGTGCACCTTGTAAATGCTTTTATTCATGTGGATGTGTATTTACTTTGTTTTTAGTAGGTAAATAATTCGTTAATAGGAGGTGAAGGTTGTTTCAATTATAAGGAAAAAGAAAAAGAAAAATTATTACTGATTCAACCCCTCCACCCCTATGTGTTACAATTATCCTCAATGGGAAGTTTTTATATCATCCATGTGAATGCTAAACTGGTGGTACTCGGACCAGAGATTAATCTTTGGGAACCAACTCATTCCTCACAACTAACCAAATTGGTCATAAATCCTTTTAAATGGGTACCTATTTTGTATTTTTTCTAGGTTCAGGGGATGTTAATCCACAAAAAGATGAATGATCACATCCTCTATTTTGATGAAATAAATCAATGCTACATAGGGTGTCTCACATGGTCTTATACAACCCCTCACTTAATGGTTTGGATGTGGTGACCTCATCTCACAGATATTAGTAGGATCTATAATAATTTCCTTAGAATATATCATTAAATTTAACGAGTGAAATTCAATAAAGAATTATATCTCACTCCTTGGATATATTCCTAAAATTTCCTATGGAAAAGAATCTATAATGTCCCCCAATAATGAAGGAATCCAGATACTTGAAGAACCTTCTACATAGAGCAATATAGTCATTAGATGATGGGTGATGGGTTGCAGCCTCTTGCACACAAGATCAACTTGCTGATTTATAAGATCTATCTCTTCTGAAAAGGAGTGTCTCATACCATATTTTTGAAGGAATATAACATGCATATGATGAAATTTGATATGGGATAAAAACTTCTTCAACAATCCCATACCAAAGATGACATCATAAGTCTTCATCATGGATACTAAGAGGCCCACAGGAAACTCTCTCTATAAATGATAGATCACAGTGATGGTAGACAAGGTATATCAATGAATTGAATCGAGTAAAATATTCTAGAAGAAGCAATTGCACTATGTTTTAAATAGTGATATCTAGGTCTTGAATAATTAATATATAAATGAAGGAGTTAATCAAAACAATTTTTACTTGTACAAGAGAATGTGTGGAATACACATTGATCATAACTCGTGTCATCTTTCCACTTTCCATGTCATAATCCTCCATGGCCTAAAACTACCTATATCCCCAACCACCAGCTCCCCGAGCCTTGTGTGAGATTTCTAAGGGTGGCGATATTTGATGTAGTTTCAAAATTTTCCCATAAAAATGGATTATCCACATGGAGATTCACCTTCTACACGTATAACACCACCTCCCTAGGTTCCACCATGTACATGCATGGGAGAACCCTGATCATGGGTTTTCTTCTGTAGTGGTAGCCTTTCCAATTCCAACTTTCCCTCCATTGAACACCAGGTCTGAAAATCATGTTCCAGGTGAGCATGCTTGTCACATGGATTACATCTCCCCTATTGGGTATGAACTGGTTATTTGTGTAAACTATTCACCACATGTCCATAGGTCTGAGACCAATCTTGATTATTCCAAAAATGCTAAGACCCCAATTTCTAGATCATGATATTTGTTATAGAAAAATCAACCAGATTATTCCCATTTCTTTGTATAGTAACATGGAGTGACTCACATATGATTATCTCTCTCTCCATCACCCAGTATAACACTCTAGCATTAGTGGGAATTCATAATGGTACAAAACTGAGACAAATGTCTCTATGCAGTCCCTATTCGAACATCCTCAACCGTGTGAAACATCTCTTATCATTCCAATGCAATGCATCATATGGTTTTTGAACGTCACTAAATACTCATAAACAGACATACTAAACTCTTAAAACATAACAAGCTATTAAATTGAAACTATTCACATGAAAGATGGGTAATACTCCTCATGGAACGTATAATGGGTCAATGTACTCATGATCTTGAATACTAATGTAATAAACTCATGTTAATCATATATTTCTTGTGGATTTGGCTCAATCAAAAACCTCAGTGGACTTAGTTTCTACATTTCATGGTATGCAAGTCCACAAATTACCCTTATGCTACTATTATATACTCAACAGAAAGGGGTACTGCTATATACTGACCTAGAGGAAAATTCTCTAATGATTTCCCATGAACCGACACCTCATTAATCATTGGATCATAATCAAGATCCTGAATATCTAATGTGGTTGACTATCTTCATGGTTGTATCTTAAAAATGATAAAGATATACCATGGTAACATTACCATGTATATATATATGTTGGGAGATGACTCCAGAAGGATTGTCAGAGGAATCAATTATATATAATTAATGTACCATTTTTTCACTATAACCAATGCCATAATATAGTGACTGAATAAGAAAGTCGTTAGAGTCCAGGTGTATTGATACATTTTTCATCATCCTAACACTGGGTTCCCTAGAGAGAAAGCCACATTTTATACACTCTGACACTATTACCCTAAGTTCCCAACCAATCCTCACTATGGGTGTATCACTACTATGACCTGTGGAAAAACCTCATTTCAGAAAAATTTGTAACAACAAGTCCTACCTAAGATCACCCAGAATATGGTTGACATAAAATTCATAACACCAATCCTACCACCAATATTAAAAGGGATGGAGACAATCATTGAAAGGGAATAAATATAATATAAGTCATCTTCCTAATATATCATTACACATTCACTCACACATCTCTATATGCTAGTGAAGTGGAATATAAATTAATAACTACAAAATATTTAAATATTGCATTCATGAAATTGAATCTATAAAATAAGTGAGAGTACAATATAATACAAAAATTTGTAAAAGGGAAAAATAATTATCCATGTAAGTCCCAAGACATAAACATTACATAATCATGAATTAAGTTAATAATTAACATTGAGTATCTTTTCAGGTTTATATATTTGGATAATTTGTTCATAACATATACAAACCAACATTATTATTACACTAGACACTTATTCTCACTATCCATTTTTTCAGAGAGAAATAAATATTTTAAAAAACATGTCAAGTTCCATGTTTTAGAAAAAAAAATTTCTTGTTCTCATCCATGACCCTATTCATCTATATGTCATGTGAAAAATATTATACAAATTGGGTTGGGCATAAAAAATCATTGTAAATGTTAAAATTTTTTGAATGAAAATAGTAGTCCATAAATACATACAAAACATAATCTCATTAACATAACACAATAAATAATTATATTTTATGACTAAAACATTTTAATAACAAATCAAAAAGGTAAATCGTGTCATCCATAACATACTTACTTCGTACCTTTAAATCTAGATAGGATTCTACGTTTGGAATACCCATCACGATATATTCCCTAAATCTATTAGGAGAAATATTTTCGTTTACCTCTGCCACATTACCCAATGCATTGGGGAGCTATCTAGGTCTTACCATCCCTAGGTTTATCATGAAACAACCCATATACATAAAAAATTCCCATGAAAAGTAACATAATCATAACATATAATTCAAGCATAAAAGAAAAATAACATTGTAATCACAACATATCATTTCAGGATATTGACATAATCAATGCTTTCTCATAACCATTTTTCATACCAAAAAATGTAAAAAATATGGTATCTGTTTTCCTTTTAAAAACATTATGGCTCGTTAAGGAATCCAAATATCAAATAATACTCATGGATGAGGTATGGTTGTTTTTTCCATGAACGTTAAAAAGAAACACTACCACTGTCATTTAGTAAAATTCTCATAAAACAAATGGTTACATTTGAAAAAATTGAATTAAATTAAAAGAAAAATTGTTTAATTATAAACTTTATAAATGAAGGTCGGGTATAAACCAATATATTTTCCCAATGAAAGGTGATTGAGATGAAGTCTCTTCTAAAAATTTAGTAGCCTAACGACGTCACTTAAAAATTATAAAAATGAGTCGACGAGCGAAAAAAGGGTCATTCATCAGATGGAATTAAAATGTACATAAATAAGTATATAGAAGAAAAAATACCGACATAATAAAATGTTAATTAAAATTCAGGAAATATAATAACTAAGGTACTAAAATAGAAGGGTGAATGGTCCCCATACCTCGAGTCTAACTTGTCTTGTTTGTTCCTTGGTCTTCCTAAATAATAACATTAAGTTAATTTCTAAATTCATGAAAACCTTATTAAATTATATTATTCCTTTTATTTCACTAATTACCTTGATACAACAATTAGTTAATTATTTTAGTTCCTATCAAAAATTTTGTTGATGTTCAGAACATGAGTAAAAAATGAACATGTTATAATTACAAATTGTCCACATGGTCAAATGTACATTATCTCTAGTTTTTTATTCATATTTTAAATATCATATATATCAAGTATATATGTATTTATATCTATTATATAATTATTTATAATAGTCTATAACATTTTGATATATGAATATGAAATGCATTGTTCATGGAAATGGTAAGTCGTACGAATGCATGAACGCTACGTTCTTCTTTTATTTTTAAAATAATGAAAACTAAATGATACATGGGCATATTATAATTCCATTATAACATATATGTTATATATGTTAAAAAAATTCATTAATTCCATTCTTTATATATTTCATGTATAGCGTGAATGAGTCAGGTCACTTTGAGGGGGCAGTAGTCCACACTTTCTCAAATGAAATTATCATATTTATAAAAACATAGAACGAATAAATCTATGTTATAAATGATAATTATAGAATTGTAGAGATAAAATAAATATCCTAAATATCATATATAATTACGTTTCCATCATAATAGATACCATGAGAGGTGTTAGGACAATATTGAACAATCATCGTTTCATGAGGCAGTAGTTCATCGTGCACAGAAATAGTTTGTTCCATACCCATTAGATGGAGGTGTTTTTATGTGTAGTTAGAATCCTTCACATATGAAAAACATTTTATAACTAGGATACTGGTGTTTTTATGAAATCAATGAAAATGAATAGAATATGGAGTGAATAAGTTGAATAATGGAAATGAATTTTTAAGAAGATGTTATTTCTTAAAACGTGTAACTCTTTTGGATTTAAGCCAAAAGGCTTGATTTAATTTCCTTATTACTAATGAAATTATTTTATTAATAATAGGGGGATGTATTTAGATTCATGTAACATATTTTGGATGATATAAGGTGGTTGAGAGGTGTGTGTGTAATGGGTTAGATGTGGTGGACTTTTATAAGAGGGAAGATGGGATCGTTAGAAATGTTTGAAAGTATTATTTTATCATAAAATTATATTAATTTTAAAAAGTAAAACAAATATTTAAATTCTAATATAATATGAATATAGGTCTAAATAAAATCATCCAATAATAATTGGACAGGTATTGGATATTTTTTAATCCATATCCTTTTTGTTTACCCATTTTTTACTCTTACCATTTTATCCAGCATTTAAAATATTTAGAATCAAAATAGTTACCAAAAAAACAATAGTATTTAATAAAAGAGGAAATAATAAAATTTAGACTGAGGATAAATATTTTTTTGAATCTTATATTTTTTTTATTTTATAATATTTAATAATGTATATTATATTTTAAAAATTGAATTATGTCAATATTAACACTATTCGTATCATGACTTTTTAAAAAATCCAAAAAAAATTATTGTTTCTAAAAACATCATTAATACAAATCTAACTTGTACCTATCATCTATAAAATTCCTGGATGACATAAAATTAAAAAAATTACATTTATTTTAACTTTTATAATATCATTTATTTGAATACTTTATGAATGAAGCAATCACTTCATCACTTTTGTGTCATAATTAAATTTATTTATTTAATATCTAAAAATTATAAATAAAATACCATGATGTAGGAAATTTTTTTAGATTTCTAAATAATATTTTTAATTTTAAGAGATCACTTATATAACTGCATATAAAGTTTTTTACTATAATTTATATATTTGTGTTAAATTTTCCTAAACATTAAATTAATTTTTTGAAAATGTTATTTTCACTTACAAGTAGATTCATGGGATCCCCAAATAGCCCCAAGGATTACCACGGTCAAAAATATGTCTTCTAATCGGTTTAGGACATGTGTTAGGGTAATTTAATATTATTTTTAACCTTATTTACCAGATTTACCATTTAGGCATGGTAAATTAAATATTTACTGATCTTAGTATTCAAAATTTATAAAAATAAATGTTACATATTTAAAATATTTATACCCACTGATTTAAAATATGGAATCCATTTTTAAAAATTTAAATTATAGAAGTTTCTGAAATTAATGTAAAATTAATTATCGTTTTTAAAACCAACAAGCGTGTTTTTAAGAAATAATAACTACCAAAATATTGACTTGTGTTTATGCCAAATTTCAAAGTGAAATTACTTCTAATAAAAATAATTATATTAAATTATAAATATAAAATCCAATAAAACATTAAAAAAATTAAAGTAAAATCTTACAATATATATAAATTATATTAAAGGACAATTTTCTCTTAAATTGCAGTATCTTTCCCAATTCATTAAAAAATGAACTTTATCCGAAAAATAAAAAAAAATCCCAAAGTAAATTTTGATATCCCATTTCTAAATAATAACTTTATTTTTTAAGATAGAACATATATATGTATAAAAAACTAGATTTAAAGAGGGATTTTCTTCAAAAGGCGATCAGACAATGTTTTAAAAATATAAGAGTATTTATGCTTAGAATTAGATTCATTATCATTTAAAGCCACTAAATTTTATAGGATAAATTTAAATACAATTAACAAACATGTGCAATTATAATATGATTAGTTCTATTTAACCACACCAATACAATAGGTATACATTAACTACCCTTTTGAATAATAATATTATATTATTATTTATTAGTATGACTCAGTTTTGTGTGGAACATGAGATTTCTAGGAAACAATTTGTTGTGTGTCAGGTAGACAATCGAACATAGAATCCCATTCATCATAAAATAAATATATTATTAGTAATTATTAATTGAAATAAAAAACTATTATTTTATAAATACCTAGGTTGTTAAATCCTTCCCTCGTTTTGATATTGCGTCCTTGCAATTTTAAAATTGGGTTTGGAAAAATCATTGAATGCCCTACATCGGAAAAAAAGCCAATAAAAATATCACTTTAAATAAAATAAGGAGAATTATAAAGGTCCCCTGAGATAAAAAATACTATGATTCCATGAAAACATCTATATGGAAGAGAAAACTAACCATCAATTTCTACTGGAGAATGATTGAAAACATGATTAGGAGAATGCTAACATCCATAAAACCACAAATGTATGATTGGTTAATCGGTCTTTGATTCCATAGTAGGAAAAGTAAACATACAACGTTTTGGTTTATAGTTACTTTTAATAATTTTTTAGAATTTATTTATGAGATTGACTAAGAACATCCAGAAATATACTTACATTTCAAGTATTGTTTCATCATTTAATAAGTTTCTACCAAAAACTCATCTTTTATTCAATTGATGAGTATTCAAGTAGACTAGGTCATACCTGATGTGTTATAATCATCTTCAATAGATTCAGATAATACAAAAAATAAGAAATATATATTTCCATTGTCTTTATACATTAACCAATACAAAAAATGTTAGTACATGATAATATAATACCCAAAAAAGAACAATCCTTTATAAATGGAAATACTTCTCTTAATCTCAAAAATTGGACAAAAAATATCCAAACCTCAACAAAAGACCACTCAATGCACAATTTTCATTACAATTCTTCAAAATAATCCAACTATGATTGAAACACAAAATTTAGAATGAATTGATCACACAGTAGTCCATGATAAATCTTAACATTTATTTCCAAAAAACATCGACTACTCATAATGTCCCATAATAAAGTGTAATTAACATAATTACATATTTTCTATTATAGGTTAATAATTACCACAAATAACCAAAATTTCTATTATTCCACAATAAAAACATATACTCCTCCATAATAAAATTCCACTATTACTCCTCAATTGATATCCCAATGTATTCTATTTACGTTAGGAATATTCTGTTCCCAAAAAAGAAAACATCTTCCAAAATAATCATTATCAGTTAATCCAAAAATCATTTTCTTTTACTAATGATATCAATTTGGTAAAACATAAGATCCAAAATCAACTTATTCTTTATCAATAAAATAATTTAACTAAAAATAATAAGTCATACTAAATGAGGACTTCACATAGGCTAGTGGTAGGTGATGCGCCCTTTTCACCCTTTAGTTGTGGGTTTGATTCTTACGGCCTTTCTTGACAAAATGGGTTGTCACCCATCTTATAGTTTTTCCTTTTTCTAAAACCATATCATTATTATGACATTCTAAAAAATATGATAATTTCCTCAAAAATTACCATACCCTATATTATCCTCAAAGGTTATATAATACCTTTCATTTTACATCCCAAAATGTAATATCCAATAATCACCTCAAAAACTAAAGTTCATATGAACCCCTAAGGTTATCCATTATGTCCACACAAGAAAAGTTAGTTCTTATTTGAATAAAATTTTCACATATCAAACATCAGGGTTACACATATTAGAAAAATACTTCCAAAAATAACCCCATCATCAAAGGTTAATTAATAATTTTTAACATTTCATTATCCAATAGTCTATTATAACTCTTGAATCCATTAAATGTTGATTTCTTACTCATTTAGCGCTCTTCATAATCCATTAACTATGAAATTATACCTTATTTATTAATACATCATTCATGTAGATTGTACATCCTCGTCATTTATAAATATTAATTCACAGATGCTTCATTATTTATGGATATGAAAATAAATCATACCATGAATCCAGATATCGTGATCTTTAAGATGTTCCCTTTCTCTTTTGGAATGTTTTAATGATTTCAAAAATTAAAAATTCTCTCCACTTCTATAATTTCACTTTTCAATTGAATTATAAAAAATTATATCTTGAAATCATATGAAAAAGATACCATGCCCCAGAAAATTGTTATAGAAATGAGTGGGTGTTGAATAGCTCAAACAATTAATTGCATGTGATTTGAATACTCAAGAAGCTATCAAAATTATTTGAGCATGCTTCTATAATAATAGTGAGGATAAAATCATCTGGGAGGGATAAGAAGGTTTTGAAATATCCTTTTCCTTGCATCATGAAAAATGAACCTTAATATACTGAAAAGAATCAACACTTAAAAAAAACGCAATATTATAATTTAAAAAAAGAATCCTCCATAGGTTAAAGATAACGTAAAAAATATTATATTACAGCAATACATCAACATCCATATATCTCCATTGTTCATGTTTTTATTGAAACAACCTATCTTAGCATAACCCTCCAAAAGATTCCATTTGATAATAACCCTCTTGGTTATATGTTATCATTCACCCACATCCAGAAAAAACTCTAACCTCTAAAGTTATCTAAACTGACTTCTGATACAAACTATAAGGCACCAGCATTAAACAATACATAATCATGAATTGTGATAATATTTTACATTGAGAATATTTTTAGATTTAGAGAATTAGAGAATTAGGTCATAACACATACATAAAAACTTTAATATTACATGTGGACACTTCTACTCACTATCCATTTTTTCATAAAACAAAAACACTTTAAAAAGAATCATGTCTAGTTCAATTTTTTGGACATCATGACTTTTACGTGATACCATCCATGACCTTATTCATCATTAATCCCCATGAAAAACATTTCAAAACGTGGTATGATCATAAAAATATTAGTAAGGATTATAAAATAAAGAAAGAAAACATTAGTCCATCAATACATACAAAACAAAAGCTTTTTAACCTACCTCATGAAAACTTAAGATTTTATGAATAACACATAGTAATCAAAAATCATAAAGGAAAGTTGTGGTATTCATAACCTACATACATTTTAGCTTTAATATCTACATAGGGAGTTTATGTTTGGAATATCCATCACAGTATACTCCTTATATCTCTTAGGATAAATTTTAACGTTTACCTCAATCATGTTACCCAATTAATTGGAGAGCTATCTCAGGCTCACCCACCATAGGTTTATCATGAAACCACTCATATACATAAACAATTCCCAAGAACCACAACATAATCATAACACATAAAGAAATCACAATATAAAGAAAACATTGAAATCACAATATATCATTTCATGATATTGACAAAGTCAATGCTTTCTAAAAACCATTTTCAATAACAAAATATGTAAAAAGGTATATGGTATTTAATTTCATTTAAAAAAATTAATGGCTTCTTAGAGAAGCTAAATATAAAATAATACTCACGGCGGTGGAATGGTCATTGTCACTACGTATTATAAAATGAAACAATTCCATTGTCGTTTAGTAAAAAGCTTTGTAAAACAAAAGATTCCTTTCAAAACCATTAAATGAAATTAATATAAAAATGTAATAATTATACACTATATAAAATAAGGTCGGGTATAATCCAATACAAGCCTCAATGAATGTATAAGGAGATGAAATCCCTTAAGAAAATTCAACAACTTAATGGCGTCACTTAAAAATTCAGAAAATGAGTTGATGATAGAAAAAGGGTATCTCATCACATGGGAAAACACTGAATGAAAATAAGATTATATAATAAAATATATCAACATAAGAAAATTTAAATTAAATTACATGACATAAAATAGGTCTTTTACTAAAGGAGGAGGGTGAAAGGATCCCTTACCACGAGTCCAGCTTCTCTCGTATGTTCCAGGTTCTTTTTGAAAAATAAAATTAAGTTAATTTCTTGTTTCTTCAGAACATTTTTCAATTTTGTTATTCCTTTTTTAACACTTATTATCTTGATACAAAAATTAGTTAAATATTTTATTTCATATCATATATTTTGTCGATGTTCAGAACTGGAGTCAAAAATGAACTTGTAATAATAACAAATTGTCCATATGGTAAAAATTATATTATCTCCATATATGTATTCTTAATTTAAATAAAAAATATATCCAGTATATATGTACTTATATCCAATATATATTTATTTATAACATTTGATAACATTTGTATATAAAAAATGAAATACATCATTCAAGGAGACTCTAAGTCGTACGTACAAAAGAACACTACTTTCATTTTTTTCATTTTTAAAGGATTGAAAAAATGATAAATAGGTATATTATAATTCTAGTAGAATATTTATGTCATATACGTTATATAATTTCATTAATTCCATATTTTATATCTTACATATATAGAATGAATGAATCCTATCACATGGAGGGGGCGGTAGGCCACAATTCCTCAAATGAAATTATTGTATCTATAAAACATGAAAAGATTAAAGGTTTGTTATAAATAATTATTACAGAAGAATAGATATAATATAAATATCATAAATATCATATATAATTACAATTCCATCATAATGGCCACCATGAGAGGTGGTAGGATAATATTTAACAATCATCGTTTCGTGAGGCAGTAGTCCGTTGTCCAATGAAACAGTATGTTATATACCCATTAGACTGAGGGGTGTGTAAGTGTAGTTCTAATAATTCTCATAATAACAACCAGATATATTGATGATTATTTTTTTCGTTTTTTAATCAATGAAAAACAACATTATAGGGAGTGAAGATGTAGAATAATTGAAAGGAATTTTAGAGAAGACACTATCTCTTAAAACATGTAACTCTCTTTGATTTGAACACAAGGGATTTATTAAATGGCCTTATTCATAAGAGAAATATTCTAGGAAAAAAGACTAGGATTTTTATGATTCTTGCGTAGATTTTGGATGATAAAAGGACATTTAGATGTGTGTGAAAGGGGTTATAGGTGGTGGCCTTTTATAAGAGAGAGGAAGGGCTCATTAAAAGTGTTTGAAAGTAATATTTATTATAAAATAATTTTTGGATTCAAAGAGTAAAAAACTCAATATATTCAAATATAATATGAATATATATTGAAATAAAATCTTCCAATATGAATTGAACTGGTTTTGGTTATTTTTTAATCCTTATCGTTTTTATATAACCCTTTTTTAATCTCATCATGTCATTATGCATTAAACACATTGAGAATAAAAATAGTTACCAAAACATGAAAATATCTAATTAAATAGTCAATAAGAAAACATTCGACATATGATAACTATTTGTATGAATATAATATTTTATGAAATTTTATAATATTTTTTAAAATATTTTATATTTCATAATATATATTATGTTAATTTTGACACTATTCAAATCATAACATTTCAAAATATCCCAAAAAACAAGATTACTTTAAAAATTCATCATTAATACAAATATAACATGTAACTATAATCCATAAAATTCTTGGATGTCATCAAAATAACAAAATCACACTTATTTTATAATTTAGAAAAAAGATTTGAATCCTTTATTAATGATGCAATCACTGCATCATCATTGTGTCATAATTAAATTTATTTATTTAATGAATAAAAATTATAAAAAAATACCATGATGTTGGAAATATTATTATATTAATAATGACTATTTATATTCAAATATATCATGTACATAACCATATATAAATTTTTTTTACTAAAAGTTATATGTTTTTGTAACATTTTCCTTAATTTAAATTAATTTTTATATAATGTCATTTTCACATAAAAGTGGCTCCATGGGGTCCCAAAATTGACCCAATTATGCTCATGGTTGGACATATATCATTCAACAAGGTTATGACATGTGTTAAAGAAATTTAATTGTATTATATTAATATTGTATACCCTTATTTACTGGATTTACCTTTTAACCATGTTAAAAAAATATTTTCGGAAGTTACTATTCATAATGTATTAAATAAAAGTTACTTATTTAAAAAATCAGGGCCTCCAGATTCCAGATATGGAATCCATTTTTTGAAATTAAAAATATAGAAGTTTTGGAAATTAATTTTAAATTAATTCTTTTTGTCAAAACAAAAAAGTGTGTTTTTAAGAAATAATTACTACCGAAATATTGACATGTGTTTATGTCCAATTTTGATGGAAATTAATTCCAATGACCATAATTGGATTAAATGATGAAAATATAATCCAATTATACTATAAATTTAATTAAAATTAATATATATATATAAATAAATTATATTAAATGATATTTTTAACTTAAAATGGAATATTTTTCACTATTTCCCTTTGTCCTCATTTAGTGGTGATGGGAATGCCAATGTGCTTTGAAGTGGATGTGTGAGACATGTTGATGATCAAGATTTTCTTTAATTTGAATACTTCTTATGTTTTGAATTTTATAAAATCTAGAAATTTTTAACGTTACGACTCATCCTAAATTGGCTTTTAAAAATTAAAAAAATGGACTTAGATCAGCATTTTTAACTATTCATTAAAAAATGATCTTTTTCCGAAAAATAACAAAATTTAATTATATTAAAATTTGATTTCCCATTTCTAATGAAGAATCTTATTTTTTAAAATGGGACATATTAAGGTGTGAAAAAATTGATTTAAAAAGGATTCTCCATCATAAGGTGTTAAAACTATATTTTAAAAATATTAGAATAATTATGCTTCAAATTAGATTCATTCTCATATTAAGTCTCTAAAATTTATTGGATTAATGTAAAGAGTTTTAAAAACATGTTTAATTATAATATGGTTAGTTCTGTTCAATCCCAACGATGCAACTTCTAGTCATTAACTACCATTTAGAATAATATTATTATTTTATTATTTTTTATGTAGGACTTATCCTTGGGTACATCATGAGATTTCGGAGATACTCACTATTGTGAGACCGGTAATCCATAGAACATATCATACGATTTAACTTAAAATTAATATCTTACGCATAATTATTAATTGAAATCAAAAAGTCTTATTTTATATATATATATGGTTCATTATAATCCATCCAAAAATTATGTCCCAACCTAGAAACAAGTGGAAGAAATAAATTATTATAGATCGCAAATTCTAATATCATAGTCTAACCATCGCCCATGGTATATTTGCCTACGTTTTCCAATGATTCACCCAATGAATGACCAATATATTCATCTCCTGTATAAGACATGAAATTTTTAGGAAATCCTATATAGGGGTGAGTATGTACATACAAAGTAGGACGCCCTAGAAACCGAAGGGGGAGAAATAAAAGACCTGATAGAAATAGTTAACTCAAGACAAAGTAAGAGGAAATTGAAACTAAACGAATTATATATATATATTTTTATTATCATAACATAAAGAAAAATGTGAGATAAATGAGGTCTCCATCAAACATCTCATCCTTTGAAGATATGTTTTCGAAGGTCCATTTTCAATGATTACTATCTCATGTCTCATCCTGAGACGGTCATGAGTAGGACCATAAACATTCCCCTTCACCACAACATGAGGGGGAACAATATACAATATAAATAAGACCCACTACCTAGTATGTTATAAATATCCCACTCAGTAGATGGATAAATGACACGTTCCCTATTGCATCAGGGGTAAGTAACTCAATGTTTAGAGTTAACACAAGCAATTACAATTGGGGGTACCACTCGATATGTATTGAAATATGACCCATGACATAGTGATTTAGGTGTGTAAAACATAAACGGTAGAGGACCCACACCCTAGTATATTAGGTGTTACCTCATATTGTGGATGACACAAGCCCTAGAATATTAGGAGGGTTCCACTCATAGGGTAGACTACCCACACCACAGTACGTTAGGGGGTTCCACTAAAAGGGTACATGAAAAAAAACTATTGACTTTGGGGGTTTAGAGTCAACATTTTGTTAAGAGTATGGTTTATCCACACCCTAAAACTGAAGATGATTTCTATCCTCATCCTCTATCACTAACGATCAATTCTGGTAACTACTATCATATAGTGTCTCCTAAGTAAGATTCAAGCTTGGATCATTTTATGTCATATAAATTAATACACTATGAAGTATATCATCATATCATAAATGGAAAAAATTCTAAGGATTGTCTCTCAACAGAAACAATATGTGTCCAGATGAATGATATAAACATTGTGGATGTTTCTCAAAGTGGTACACAACATGTATGGGGTCAACATGATGTGAATTCCCAATATGCTACATGGTTGTCTTCTCCTATGGAAATGGATATGAGGCCATGTCACATTACATGACAATTAAGGGGTCTACACTACAAGTATAATCTACCTAGTGCATTCTTAAGTGTTTCTAGATGTTTCCATGTCTATCCAGACTATTCTCGTGTACCTATATATGTTCCATAATAAGTCGTAGTACTACCTGTGCCTATTTTCTCCAAGAGAACATGGTGGGTCCTCCCACATGGGTTCCAAGATGTGTGAAGATCTCATTGAGACTAGAATTTTGGGGAGGTTCACAATAAATATGGGAATATCTACAATGCCTACGGTCATTATCTTCAATAAAACCCCAGTCTTCCAAGTTGGGAGGTACTACACAACATGTGTTCTTGGACTACACATCTTGTAGTCGAGTTTTATTGAAATTCAATTATTATTTATCATTATTTCTAGATATTTTATTTTAAATATTAATTTATCCCATTAAACACCCTAAATAAGTGTGGGTCATCTCTATCCATCATTTAATTTCCTCTGGTGGACAGAAAATTAATTCCGATCACCATTGTTGGTTTGTCACATATCTTGTGTGTCTTCAATCATGCACCATTATCCCATATCTAAAGGACCCGGGGACACCCTGAGAGGGGAGGGGTGAATCAGGGTGACAACTTCTTCTTTTAAAGTGATGGGTCTTGTTCCCACGTTGGTAGGAACTTGATGAAACTATATGATGAATATGATCAGAAAGAAAAGATTCCCATTCACAGAGAAGACACAACACTTTTTAGTCGGTTCACCACTAAGGGCTACGTCCAAGGAGCATACGCTGACTAGATGTCCATCGTACCAAATTCCACCAATCTTCACTAGCTGTGGATTACAAAGGTTTGGGCACAATCACTCTATCCTAGGCTCACTGCCTTTACAAAGGTTCAAGGATATCTCACTACTTCCCCCGGGTCACTCCCGTTGACTCCCCCTGGCTCACTTCCCTTGGTGAAGTCACACTCAGTTTATATACGTGAAAGTCTCTTCATCATTTCACAAGAATGCATCCTCTATTGTATGTAGATGCTCTGTTGAAGTCCAACTCTTACCAAAAGACGAATGTCACTTTGCGTTGAGGGTACCGGGTGATCCTCCAGCTTTCGTGTAGCTTCAAAAGGACAGATGTGCTTCAACAATATCTGGTAGTATCCTCAAAGCCCGGTGTGAAAGTCCCAACACGGCGCACACGTCCCAATATGGTGCGCAAGTCCAAACTGGCGTGCAAGTTTCTCCAAGGAACCCTAGTGACACTTCTTTCATGAACTTCAATCCTGCACAACTCACTTCCTTTCTTGCCCAAACCACCTTGGGCACGCAACCAACAGCCACCTCGCAGCCTCTACTTGCGTGACCCAACAACCACTTGCGCGACTCAACCACATCCATGACGAGAGATCGAAAAATCTCTAAGTATCGAACTTAGTTCTAAATGAGGTGGGTGGTCCTCTATTTATAGGCAAACTAGACCCCCTGCATGGTGGCACGCAAGTCTTCCCTCGGCGTGAAGGTTCCGTCGCGCAGCTCATCTTCCCTAGCCTCTGTCGGGCTACTCACTTGTGCGACCACAAAAATACTTGTGCGACCTTATTTCTATTTCCATTTTTGAAGTTATAATCTTGAAAAACAATAGACGTGCTTGTTTCCAATCCTCCTAGGAATCGGCGCGCAAGTCTCTTCATGGCGTGCAGGTCACTTGCGCGACCAGCCCAAAACTTGTGCGGCCTTTATCCCTTTTCCATTTTTCCATGTTCTGATCTTGAAAAACATATGGCATGCAAGTTTCCTCTCCTTCAAATATACGACGTGCAAGTCTCCTTGAAAAAAACAATTTTCTCCATTTTTCGATTTTCAGGCCCCAAAATTTGGCACACATGGGGAAATGGTGCCACCTTCAATATTGTTGTCCGCTTGAACTGTATGATCTCTCTGCTGGTACACATTCTGAACTTCCACTGAGGATTGACAACAAACACAAACCATAATCCAAATCATGCATAGAAGACCATGGTTCCAACAATATCAATGATCTATATAAATCACCACCTGAAACCCCAAAAAATATTGATCTATCCACTAGTCATAATACATATTGTATTTCATGAAACCATCATGATTCTGATGGTTCTAACCTCCTTGAACCCTCACTGGTAATGTCATACCAGGATCCCACAGACCAATAATGAATAATGTGAAGAACTATGGGGGTAAAGGGTTGTAAAAAAGTTGTATAAACATAATTTTATAGTGATATTTACCTAAAATTTTAATGTTTGGAATTTAGGGTGAAACCATTGCATAAAAAGAAAAAAAATAATAACAAATTTTACATCCTCACAAGGATCATGTGAAGGGTAGAAAAACACAGTTCAAAAGTGGATAAATATATGTATCTAAACACAATATTTTAATGAAGGGTTGAAACAAAAATTGAAGATCCCTAAATTAATTATCGATTAATGATTGGTGAATAATTTTCATTCTAATTAGGGAGAAGATCCACCACATTTGATTCCTCTTTATCCACCTTGATCTGATCATTGTTTGTCAAAGGATTCTAATTCACCATTGATGAATGCACTGAAACTCCTCTCAACGATCCATGGGTTATGAATATAACTATGGGGAATTTATATAGAATCAATTATATATAATAATATAGTTCATGGGTTTTATATGAATTAATTAATTTAATTAATTAATTAGTCCAATTAATGTAACCGCCAATGACTGCCACATCGGAACATCTGCTGCCGACCAAATTTAGGACACACCAAGTGTAATTTACACATTATAGATTCAATCATGGAATCATATATCCAATCCAAGGGTCCTATTAGTAGACCAAAAATTATTTATAAATTTTTTTTTACCTTATATTACTTTATTTAATATTTTTAAAATAATATTTTTAGTCCCACCGAGGTATTGGAATCTCATGTAGTCTCAATAACTTGCTAAAAAATATAGCATACTATATTTCAATATCATACATTATAATGACCAAATGTTTTATCTATTTAATTCCCTTTTTATAATTATGTATTATATAATAATCACATAATATTACAAATACAACACAACACAAACCATATAATTGATGAATGAGTAAAATAAAATATATCTCTAGAAGTTAAGGAATGTATACTGATGAAATAGTAACATGACCTTTGGATTAGTATTGTGGCCATTATTTATAGTAAACCAACCAATTGAATAGAAACCTAACTAAATAAAGAATAAATAAATATTTCCCATATTATATGTGAAACTATTATATAAATATACCACAATATAAGTGAGTAAATATTTTAAAAATTATTAATTTTGTGTTGGTATTTTTGAAAGTCATGTACATTTTATTTCAATTTATGATTAATTTTATAATATAAATTTAAATTCAATTTCATAAAATTTATATATAAATAATTATTTTGACAACTTATAATAATAATATAATTTAATGAGAACTTAGTTAATTTTTCAAAGTGTTAGAAAAGTAGTTTTAGTTGTAAAATTTGTATTTTTCAAGTAAATTATTTTTTTCATTAAAAATTAAAATTTTCATATATAGAAAATTATTTTCATATAATAGAGTTAATTTTTTTTATTATACATGTCATAAATGTTTGGGGTGATTTTTTGTGATTTTTTTTGAAATTATTTCAATTTTGGTGAATTGGTGAATATGACAATTTACGACAAATGCTAAATAAATGAATTTATACATAATGATTGAGTCATAGATGATGTAAATGTCCATTGATTCGATCTCACATGCACTTTATACTGTTTTCATTCACAATAATCAATACTATTCATATTCTTGATCCTAAATATTAAACTAATTATTAGAATAAATTGAAACCCCTCCTCTCCTCCCTAAAAATACCACACCTCTTTACCTGCTCTCCTCACACCTCTCAAGCCTTGTTCCAAGTCCAAATTCTGATAAAATATATCTCAAATCCCCTATACCACTTCCAAAAGATATTGGTATCATAAAATGAACAAAATTTCTCCCATAATGAAGATCTCATGGAAGATATATTCAAGAGGTAAATTCATCTTTTCATTTCATTTATTTTATTTCAAGTTCCTTTCATTATTTTTCTTTCCTCACATCCTTTCATCAAAATTTTATGATAAATAAAGTACCTTACATGTAATGTATTTTTATTATAATGGTATAATTCCTCATCATATCTCATTTCCCCTCCTTTTATACTAGAAATGTAAACACCATCCGAGATTTGTTAATTTACCACATTCAAGGACCACAAGTTTTCAATTTCTATTAACAAATTCAATTCTGATCATGAAAAAATGTTTATGGTTTAAAAATTCTATAATATATTTATTATATCTTATGTATGGTATTTTATTCTTTTGTACACAAGATATTAGTTTGTAAAGAAAAATGTGTTTGTTGCAATTAAAAACTGAAAATTTACCGAAACAATTAAGATTAGAGTTTTATATAATTATTCAGCTTCACTCCAAATAACTAGATGAATTTTTTAACAATTTAATCCTATAGATGTTAAATAATAAAATATAACTCAAATTCTGTAAAACCATTCTCATATTACATGTTTATCCATAATTGTATATAAATAAACCAATCATGAAAACCAAGGAATCATACCCTCCCAAACAATGTAATAATACCTCATAACCCATAAAAAATGTCATGAATGAGCATAATATTGTTGAAATAAATCAATTAAATGAAGAATATTTTCTATAAATATTAATTAATTAATGTAATTTCTTCATACAAGTAATTACGATCATGTGGATGACACCATAACTCATAAGGTAAGGGACTCTACCTGAACCTCCATTATTATTCCTGGTTACTCTATCGTTTTCTTTTTGCCCAAATGAAGTTATCATTTACTTTATTGTATATATTATAATTTTTTTATTTTTTTAAATTTTTTTTGTCAATAACCATTCATCACTCTCTTTTAGGAATATACATGTTTTTACTCGGTTCCTTGATCAGTTCTTCCAGATAAGCAAACCTGTTTAAGGGATCTTCCCGAATTATTTCTGAATTTCAAGTGCACTATATAATCTATTTTTAATTCACCATTGTTTTTTAAATTTATTTATTTTTATTATTAAAACCATTTTAGTTTACTTTTTTTACATCAAATATTATTCCATTTTCTATTTTAAATTATCTTTAGGATTTTACTTAAAAACACACTAAATTGTTTTAGTGCTAAAATTTCTTAAATACTCTTCTTAAATGTTATCATATCAGATTGACATCACTTACCATAATATATGAATATTTTACCTTATAAATTTCCATGTTTTTTAAATTCCTTTATTTCAAGGACACTTGTATGATACACCCATTTATTATACATTATGACATGTTTATGAAACCCAGTTATTTCCATGAGTACCATAATCTTTATGTATGATTGATTAGGTATGATTGTTTATGTGGAAAAAATATTAATGAATATATTAATATGGGTGTTCCCAGATAGTGCATAAATGCATTGGGTAATCTTTAGTCTCTTGAGACATTATGTGTAATGGTCTTTTGGGTTACCCTTGACTCGTTCCACTATGTGCAACAGTCTTGGTTGTTAACCATGAATTGTGATCATCTATGTGAAATGAGACAAGAATCTTGATAAAGTAATGTTTTATGTTTCTTCCACATTACTATGAATTCAGGATTATAGGATCCCAATTTTATATGTTAGGATTCAAAATGTTTCATGTTTTTTATATTATTATGAAATTCCTTGTGACACATTTTATAAATATTTACTCTTATGTTTATTACCTTAAAAGTATTTTTAGATCCTCCCTTTGTTCATGTTAACCTCATGTTATCCTATGATGACGTATGAATAAAATGTAATTTATAATCTCATTATTAATATTAAATAAATAATCATTTTATTTTTTCCATGTTTTTAGTTTTATGTACATATTCTTCCAAGACACTAGATTTTAAAATTATTGGAATGTAATATGATTCATAATTATACTAAAAATCATATAATGATATGTGTCAAAGGCTAGGGTGTCTATAGTTTCTATCAATGGAAGATCTGGTTATTTATTGAGATTGGGAACAGTGCATTTTAGTAAGAACCTTATGAATAAGACTGATTATAAGAAAACATCCCTAAATTTTGGTAAGTATATAGTTTGGTGTTTATCATGAAAAAAAATCCATGTCTAGATACAAAAAATTGGATGTAGATCTGGTACATATGATTATAGGGGTAAAAACAAAAAATTCCACTTTTAGCTATGCTGAAACGGGAATTGGTGTATGAAAATGGGATTTGCTGCACACTGATTTCGACACCCCCAAGGTATATGATTGGGTAAATTCATTAGCATAGAACAAACCATTATTAAGTGGAAAAAAGAATCACACAAGAATAATTATGGGGAAATAAATCATGGATAACCTATATTTAAACCTGGGGAATCACAGGTTAGGATATATTTTTCCTTTATTTGTTCATCCTTTTATGTTCAAAGTTTCCTTTTTATGATTAGTAGATAAGTATTAAAGCACTCTAGTTGTATATTATATTTCATATTTTATTTTAGTAAATATAAGTACATGTTCCTACAGTCAATGTGACAGGAAATGTGGTAATTTTCTTTAATTAGGTGAATGATACGATGGGAACTTGTTCTCAGATCGTTATGACAATACATGCTTATCTAGATCATGTTATGAATAATAACTTGAATCTTGTTGAACATAGTCCTCCATTAATGAAAGAGAATGTTTATGTATAATCCTTTATGCGGGAAACACCTCCCTTGTTTAGAGGATCTTATAATACCCTCCTCATAGAACAATGTATTAACTTCATTGAGAAGATATTCCCTATCATCCACTGCTAAGAAGAAGATAAAGTCATGCTTCCAGTATACTGTATTGATGGGGAAGCTGATCATTGGTGGACACTAATCATGAATATGATTTCCCTGGAGGAAATTCATTCCATGGATTGGGAGGAATTCATGAAAATGTTTTGCAACAAATATTTTCCTCGAACCCTTCGTTTTAAGATAGAAAGAGAGTTCCTTAGACTTATGTATAAGGAAAATGAATCCATCATGAAGTATGAAGAAAACATCACAAGCCATGAAAGATATGCCTCCAGCTTGATCATTAAAACCAATAGAAAGGTGGAGTACATATCTAGAGGACTAATGTCGAGCCTATGAAATGTGTTGGAGTTTTAAGACTTAGATATATATAATGAGACTGTTAGTTGTGCCCTCAAGGTTGAAATAAAGATTGGAGACTCTCAATGGTCTCATGGGCCTTGTGAAAAAATAATTAAAATGCAGTATAATATCGGTGGTTATGAAAATAAATCCCATGATGGGAAGAGGATCGAAAATCCCACATGTCAAAATTTTGGGAAGATGAATCCTAGGAACTATATAGAGGGAACTGGCAATTGATTTTAATGTGGAATAATGATACATCTAGATAAAATATAATAAAGTGGAATGAAGAATCCAAATATATAGAAAAATAAAGGAAGGTTCCAATCAATAGTCTTCCAGTAGTGGAGTGTTTCAGTTGCAAGAAACATGGGAATTATGGAAAAAATTTCTATAATCCAAGGGTTTTTAGAGGAAATCAACAACAACATTTAAGGAAACATAAAAGGGATTAGGCTATCAAAATCACTGATGTGGAGAAGAAAAACGTTGCGGTGAGATATATTCTATTTTTTCATTCAAGAATACTTATTATACTATTAGATATTTTTTCTATTCATTCTTTGATATAATTAAATTTTAGCTGAACTATTCAAACAATAGCCCAAAATTTGATGATTTTGTTATCTATGAGAAAAAAATATTGGGCAATTATTGCATCCAAATTATAAAACTCCTCATCGGTTAATGTTTATTGACAAAGCCTCCTAGTAATTCACAACATTAATAATTTATTGGAGTTTAATGTAATCTAGATAATAGATTGGCTATAGTTTTACAAATCTAATATCAACTGTCGGGAAAGGGATACCACTCTTCACATCTTGAGGCATCCTCCAATTAATTAAAAGTGTATGGAGGAAGATAGACCTTCTTTAGAATCATTTTCACAAATGTGTATATTACTACATTATTGGAAATCTTGTCTAGTAAACATTATTGAGACAAATAAGAGAATCATGCCCAAAGACATTCCCATTATAAGGGAATATACTGATGTTTTTACCTTTGAAATTCAAGGTTTTCCTCTTGATTGAGATGTTAATTTCTCAATTGAACTTATTCCTATATCAGTACTAATACCAAAGACACCGTATAGAATGGACACTGTGGAGTCTAAAATGTTGAATCGGTATTTATAAGAGAATCTTAACATGGGTTTTATATGAGTGAGTGCTTCACCACGGGGAGCACTAGTCCTCTTGGAAAAAAATATGGATAGATTAATGCTCCTCTACATTGATTATCATGTGCTCAAAAAAATCAAGATAAATAAAATTTATAATCTTCCTCAGATAGATGAATAGTTTTATTAGCTTTGTGGGGCCAATTATTTCTTTAAAGAAAACCTTTAGTCGGGATATCATCACTTAAAGGTGAGAAGGCAAGATATTCCCAAAACTGCAACTCAAATGCGGTATAAACATAATGAGTTCATATTTTTTCCATTTAGACTCACTAACTATATAATAATATTCTTGTATTTAATGAAAATTGTCTTTTAATATTTCCTCGACAAATTTCTAGTAGTCTTAATTTATGATTTCATGATATACTCTAAGAAAAAGGAGGAACGTGAGTAGCATTTGAAGACAATGCTGATGAATTTTTGAAGGTAGAAAATATTTTCAATGTATAATAAATTTGAGTTATGGGTGGAGGAAGTATCATTCTTGAGGCGTGTTATCACAAGAAAATGATATCTATAAACCCTTCCTAGAAAAATGAAATTGAATAGTGGATTAAGACAACATCTATCACAATGATCCATAACCTTCTATCTCTAGCCAGGTATTATCAACAATTTGTGATGAACATATAACAATTTTGAAGCCCAATGGACAAGGAGACACAAAATGGAGTTATGTTCATCTGGACTCATGAATGTGAGAAATGCTTTATGGAGCTCAAAAAGAGGCTCATCACTACTTTAGTACTCGCACTCATGATAAGTATAAAAATCTTTGTGGTGTAGAGCGATGATTCAATGAAGTCATTAGGTTGTGTGATAATGAAAATGATAAAGTTATAACCCATTCCTCAAGGAATTTCAAAATCCATGAGAAACATTATCCCACACATGATCTGGAGTTAGTGATTGGGATCATTGCACTGAAAATATGAGGGAATTATCACAATGGAGAGAAGTGTGATATATATACTGATCAAAAGAGTCTCAAATATATATTCACATTGAAGGAGATTAATATGAACCAATGAAGATGGTTATAAATCATCATGGATTGTGATTTCTTAATCCACTACCATCCTGGTAAGGAAAATAATGTAATGACTCCTCTATGTTGAAAGGATCCTCCACCATTATCAATGATGAGAGTCAGAAGGATACAATATTCATAGAATTGTAGAGGATGGTCATGATATTAATTAAGGTAGGAATATCATAAATCCTTTATCTAATGGTTGCTCAACCCTCCCTCGTGGAGAAAATAAAGGATTCTCAAATAGAAGATGTGGAAATTTTTTAAAGAGTGGAAGATATTATAAATTGGAATTTCAATGACTTCAAGTATGATGAGGAAGGAGAGGTAAGATTTTGGTCAAAATTATGTGTACCATTTGATCCAAGGATAATGAAATATATTTTGAATAATTCACATAGATCAACCTTCCCTGTTCACCCAGGAAGCAAAAAATTGTATTGAGATATCCAAGAGAACTCTTTGTTGGACAATAGGAAGAAGGAAATTGTTGACTATACATCTAAGTGACTTGTATTCCATCAAGTAAAAGATGAAATACCAATTTCTAGGGGTGTGATTCAAAAAATACCCATACCAAGAAGGAATTTGGGAGAATATTACCATGGAATTTGTCACTGGAATTCCAAGGACTTCTAGAAGAAACACTTTTATATGGGTCATTGTGAGTCGTCTTAAAAATACAACTCACTTTGTCATAATTAGAGATGAATTCACATTGGTTCAACATGCACAGATATATATTAAAGTGGTGGAAAGGATAAGTGGGGTAATGATATATATTACATATGATCTAGATATAAGACTAACCGTGAAGTTCTAGAAAAAACCCAGACAAGCTATAAATACTATGTTGAACTTTAGTATAACCTCTCATCCTCAATCTGATGGCCAATCTGAACAAACTACTTTGAAACTCGCAGACATGTATATGGCATATTTTATGGAATTAAAAGGAATATAGGTACAAAATATTCATCAAATAGAATTATCCTCTAACAATTGTTTCTGATTTAGCTTCCTAATGGAACCATATGAATCTATTTATAAGAAAAGTTTTAGAAAACTGACATGTTGGGATGATGTTGGTGAGAGTAAGGATCTAGAACCTTAAATGGTCAAAAATGGTGTAGAAGGTGAAAACCAATGACTATAACATAAAGAGATCCTAATTTAAACAAAAGAGCTATGTCGAACCTCATCGAGAGGACCATGAGATTAATGTTGGAAACATGGTATTCCTCCAACTATCTCCATAGAAGAAGGTTATGAGGCTTGGGAATAATGGAAAGCTAAGTCCCAGGTAAATCGTACACTTTGAGATTCTTGATAATGTTGGATCCATTACCTATCATCTAGAACTTCCACCTACCATATATAAAGTACAATATTTCTTACATGTATAACTCTTAAGGAATTATATATAAGATCATTCACATTTAATGTTTTCAAAGATGGTACAGTTGTAGAATGATGTTTCATTCTTGAGGAGCATCTAGTGATGATCTTTGATCATAGAGATAAATTTCTACATAAAAAGACTACTAACATGATCAATGTACTATGGATGATCCATAAGTAATAAGTGGTAACATGGGAATTGGAGGAAGATATGAATTAAAAGCACTTGAAACACTTTGTGACTTAGAATTTAAATTGAAAGTTTGAGGGTGAAATTTCGTAAGGGGGGATGAATTAATGAACCAATGTTTTATCAATGGAATTAACTTATTATAATTATTTATTTTACTATAATCACATAATATTATATATAGAACACAATACAAACCTAATAAATGAGGAAAGAGTACAATAAAATGTATCTTTAGAAGTTAAGAAATATCTACTAATGAAATAGTAACTTGACCTTTGGAATAACAATATGAAACTTATCAATAGTTAATGATTCAATTGGATAGTAAAATCACTAATTAAAGTATAAAAAAAATTTATCTATTTTATTATTGAAAATATGATATAAATAGATTATAGATTATGTAAGTAAATATTTTAAAAATTATTAATTAAGGGTAAATATTTTTGGAATTCATGTATCTTTAACTACCATTTTATGAATAATTTAATAATTTAAAATATTTTTTTCTCATAAAATATATTCATAAATATTTTTTTATGACTTATTATTCTAAGATAAATTTACAAGACCATAGTAAAATTTTCACAGTGTTAGAAAAGCAGTTTCAATTTAAAATTCTGTATTTTTCAAGTAAATTATGTTTTTAATTTAAAAGTAAATTTCCCATATATTGAAAATTATTTTCATAAAATAGATTTCATTTTTAAATTCTATAGGTTGAAATATGTCTTGGGTGAATATTTGGAATTTTTCTAAAATACTTTATTTTTTAGTCAACAATAAAATACAATAATTTACAATAAGTGCTATCAAATTGAATTTATGCATCATGCATGAGTATTTTACGATATAATTCGAAATTGGTTAGAACTAACATGATATATTTAATATTTTTTGTCATAATAATCAATACTACTAATAGTCTTGATAAAAAAATATTAAACTAATGATTAGAATAATGGGAAACCCCTATTCTCATCCACTATAAATACCACCCCTCTTTACCTCCTATCCTCACACCGCTCAATCCTTGTGCCAATTAAAATATATTCTTAAATATCTCACTAATCCCATATACCACTAAATGTAGATCTTGATTTCATAATAATACGAAACTCTCTCTCTTAAAGAGGCTCTCAATGATGATATATTAATGTGGTAAATTCCTTTTTTCATTTCATATAATTTTTTCCAAGTTCGTTACAATATTTTTCTTTCCTCGCCTCAATTCATCCAAATGTTATGATATATCCAGCACCTTATATGTAGTAGAAATATTTTCTGATAATGTATATACTCCTCATAATTTCTCATTTCCCCTCCTTTTATAAATGAAATTAAAACACCATCCGATATGTGTTAATTTATCACATTCAAGGACGACAAGTTTTCAATATCTATTACTATCTTAAATTTTAGTCTTGAAACCATGTTTATGGTACCAAAAGACTATAATAAATGTATTATATCTTATTTATGGTTAGTTTATTCTTTTTTTCAAGAGATATGAATTTATAATTCATAATGTGTTCATCGTGATTAAAACCCACCAATTAATCAAAATAATTATCATTGATGTTTTATATATTGATTCATCTACACTCTTAATAATTAATTGAGTTTTATTACTATTTAATCTTATGTATGTTCACCAATAAAATATAACACTAATTATATACATCCATTCTCATCTTACATGTTTATCCTTACATGTATATTAGTAATCCAATCCTGAAAATCTAGGAAACAAACGCTCCCAATAAATGAAATTGAACCTATTAACCAATCAAAAAGGTCATGAATGAACTAAATAAGGTAATAATAAATAAATTATATGAATAATAGGTTTTTTAAATTCTAATTAATGAATTTAATTTTGTTATCTAGGGAATTAAGATCATATGAAGGACCCCATCAGACTTAAGGTAAGAGAATCTACCCGAACATCCATTATTCCTTCGGGTTGCTCTGTCATTCCTTTTACCCAGAAGACGTTATATTTCATATTTTATGTAAATATTTTAAATTTTGGTTATATGTTCCCAAATCATGTATAATGATCAATTATACCTTCTTTTTAGTCTATATAAATGTTTTAAAGTTGTTGCCTTCTCAATTCCTCCTGACAAGTAAACCATTCAAGGGAACTTCCTAAATTCATTCCAAATTTTAAGTGAATTATATATATATTTTAATACACCATTGTTTCCATAAAATAAATTATTTTATTATGAAAACATTTTTGGTCCACCTATGATTTTATATAAAATATCATCCCTTTTTCTATTTTAAACTCTCTTACGAATTTTCATTCAAACAACACTAAAATGTTGTAATGCTATAATTTCATAAAAAAATATTCTGAAATGTTTTCACTTATTTTTTAAATCAATTAACATTTTATATTCCTTTTTTACCTTATGAATTTACTTGTATGTTTTAATTCCATTATTTCATGTACACATTTATGGTGTGACCGTTTATTATGCTCTATAACATGATTATGATACCCATTTATTTCCATGGGTATTCTTATGTTTATTCATGATTGATTATGTAAGCTTATTTATGTGGAAAACAAATTCATGAACATGTTATGATGGTTTCACCTAAATTTCCCTCCAATTAATTGGGTAAATTTGAGTTTCATGAGATTTTATATGGAAATTTCCAGGCTATTAGCCTTGACACATGAAACCATGTGCAACGGTCTTGGTGGTTAACCTTGACTTGAGATCCCCTATGTGCAATGAGATTTGAATCATGGTAAATTCATGTTTTATGTTTCTTAAAATATAATATTACTCAATTTTTATATGATACCATGTCTATATGTTATGATTCCAAATGTTCCATGTTATATATATCATTATTTCATGCCTTATAAGCCATACGCTAAAGGATTATTCTTATATTTGTTCCCTTGCTGTTATTTTTAGTTCATCAATTTTTTCATGATATCACCAGGTTATCATATGAAGATGTATGATAAAAATTTAAGTTAGTATCTATTTATAAATATTAAAAAATAAATTTTTTAGTTCGTCATATGTTTTCAGTTTTAAGTACCTGGTCTTCCAAGCCACTTAACTATATGATCATTGGATTGTAATATGAGGATTTATTTGGATTAAAATCATGAAATGATATGTGTAAAAGGATAGGGTATCTATATAAATGGTAAGAAAAGGGAAACTATAGGCGTTTGGAAAACATAAATTGACCGCGTAATAAGATTTAAAAGGCAGATGGACCCAAAATGCACGACCATCACACATTTTCCCAATACATGTGAGCTAACTATATATATAAATTTCTACTCAATTTTCACTCCAAAACCAATGAAATGCCACTTAAATTACATAATTGGAAAAAATAGAAAAAAAACATTAAACCACATCACAATACCTAATAAATATCATAATTAAGACATGAATTTGTTATTTGAATCCTATCTTCCCTGGTAATAATGAGTCTCAAGAGTAGATTAAGGTAAATAGAATCTCCAAAACCATACACCCAATTCCCTTAGATGAATAATATCCATTATTCTAGGAATAATATAAACAACAAATGGATACGAAATAAGAATAGTCTCCAACCAAGGAACCAAAATCTATGATACCATTTTTTAACTAGCCAACCCAAAATGTCATCCACATGGAACCCTTCTCATCTTTCCACATGGATTTAAAAGAATTATCTACACCCATGGGTTATAAAATAGTTCTTCAAAAACATAAGAGTCCATTTTTTTGAAAGTTTTTATTCTATAATAGATATAAAATATAGAGTAACAACCATTTAGATTCTTTTATCCACTAGCCTATCATTGGAAATCTATGGACTATCATACATATGCGAATCCAAAATAAATGAACGTTACAAATGAGTTTTAAAAAATAACACTAACCCAATAAGTTTTACATACACTAAACATCAACCATGAAAAAAACAATATAGAATAAAATAATCATGTACAACTGAAATGAAAAAAAAATCTATAAATATTACATTCCTTTTTGAGAAAAGTGTAATAAGAAATCAAACAACATGAATAAACATTATCCAAGAATGAATCCATATCAGTGGAGACTTTAGCATACCAACATGAACTTTCTCACCCCATACTACCCTCATGAGAAAAAATATATTAAGGATAATGAAAACTATGACCCCAAAATATAAGGGAAAGATCTAAAAAATCCAGTAGGTCTCCACCTTCTGTCAATAAGAAATAATTTCAAAAGGAAATATTTAAATGGTAGTATGAAAATAAAACAATGAAGTAGGATTTAAAATATAAGAATGTAAAAATAACTAATATGATAATAAATATACTAATAAAAGTTAATTTTTTCTGTAATCTTAAAAGAGAAACTATGAAAAAAATTTAACTAGTTTATAACATTTCAAAAAAAAATAGTATCATTAAAACCTTTAAAACACCATTATTTATTTTGAAATAAAGAATTTTCCATACCAAAAATTTTTCAAGTTGAATCCTTATTTAAACTAACATTCCATTTTTTGAAATTATAATATAATAAACAATCAAAATAATCTTTATTTCAAATCATGATTTCTGAAAATCATTAGAAAAAATATATAATATGAAATTAATGAAACACAAATGGATAAAACATAAAAATGAAGATAGACTATGTAAAAAAGAACATATTAAATGGATGAAAACCATGGGATCTAAAACTCTATAATAAATTTGAATGATACGATTTATATTATATCAAAATCCAAAATAAAAAACACCAACCATGAAATGAATGTTTCATGGGATCTACCTAGGCATACCTAACATGAAACACTTTATTATTATCAATTTCCTCCAAATAATAACTACTAAAAAATACATAAGGAATAATAAAACCACCCATATATCCCAAAAAAGAATCATTATGATGGAAAAAACCACTAAGCCCTAGATCATTGAACCACTGGAGGGTGATTAGAAATACATGAACTGACTAGTGAAATACAAAAGTAGTAATCCAACTATGTTCATGGAATAATAAATAACACTCCCCTATCACCTGACACCATTGTAATGATTAACCCCGAATATCCTACACCACATGGAATACACATGGGGATTACCACACATGGAGAGAAAAACATCTCATATGGACAAAAACTCACCTAATGGGTAAAAAATTTATAAGACAATCATAAGGGGTTATTCATACCAACCATTTAAAAATTTTCATTATTATACATTAATAATGAAATATGACTTGGAATTCCATAACTTTTTCTTTATTAAACACAACTTTATACAACATTAACTATCCATTGAAACCATATTCACCATTTTATATTACAAATATGACTTATAAAACTTGGGCCTTCACCATTGAAATCCAAAAATAAGTCTATAGTTAATCCATTATAAAAAAATAATGATCCGTGAATGAAATTTTCATAATGTGTAACCAAACACTCTTTTCAAACCAACATTTTAAATTCATTAAAAAACACCTTTTATCAATATTTTTTGATTCAAAAACTCACGTTAAATCTATTTATACATGAAAAAATATTTCTAATTTATTGAAAACCAAAACTCAAGAAAAATAAAATTCATATAATTTCATGAATTTCATAAAACATATTTTTATTTAATATATTCTTATAAAAAAAATATTTCAAATATTTCAAATATTTAATTTAAAAGATAAAGACATTATTCCATCCTTATATCACTTAGAAATATTTTGAAATAATCACATGAAAATTACACACACACACATACATCGAATAAAAATTAATTTATGGAGAAAAATCACTATTTGAATTATAAAAAGACACAATTTTATAGGAAATACTATTTTAATGAAGAATATACTAATCTAAAATAGGTATCATTCAAATTTGTACTACCCGAGAAAGAATATAGAACTATTCTACATCCAAAATAAGAACAAACCCCTAGGATAGAACCATAAGGACCCAATATTAATTATACTATATGAACTAGGGTTTTAGGAGGAAGATAATTACAAGAAAAGAGGGAAGTGGAATAGATGGTAAATATGATATGATTTAAATTGTAATCATTAAAAAACACCGAATTTGAGCCAAGAATAGAGATGATGAGGAGGTTACGTGTCCCCCATTGTTCCTAGTAGGTCATGTAATGCATATGGGGAAGATATTGGTGGAAACCATTCTAATTCATCAGAGGTATTTTGTTTATATGAAATTTTATGCTATTATAGTAAGAACATTGGGGTAGACATCACAATTTTTCAAACTGCACAACATCCATTTTCTTGAAACATTCTAGGTCAATATACATTGCACGATTTATTTGGTGATAATAATTGTTTGATTAACCATGAGTAATCCATGTAAAATAATGTTGTCTCTATAATTTCCCCATATTCATTGGCACTATATTATTATTATTAACCATGACAGTATACTATAAAATAACCATACAAACTGAAAACTCTAAAATTTAAAAACAAAAATCAGTATGTCCATTGATGTAAAACTAATTATTATGTTAATGAAAATTAATATATTTAATGAAACATGGGAGTAAAATAAGACATTACAATATATGGAATTGATCAAATGATAAATATATTATACATAGATTGTTTTGATGAATTTGAAGTGGTGTCAATCACTTTGATTTAGATAATTCATTTATTTATTGAATTATATATATTAAAATCAGGAATTCTTGAGTGTTACCCTTGTAGAATACTCAATGATGAGATCATTTGATCATTCTCAATTATTATTTGTATGGAACTTCATGGGTGTCATCCAAGGATTCCAATCGACTCATGCTTCTTAATTCCATGGGAATCTCTTGTGTATTGATTTAACTAGTAGTTATTCTTATAATTGTTGGGAGAGAATACCCATAAGATTAATATTTATTCCTCTATCGCTAATTTATTATGGTTTTCAGAATGATTATACTTATATCCACGTTGAGAGATGATACAGTAACCATGATTAGAGATACTAGTGATAGAAAAATCAAATTGAGTTTACATAGGTTAATGCCTTGATACTAAAGTATATACTTTATTCCACTTATTTTAGTAGAGTTTAATTATTACTCCTTAATTGTTTGACAATATTATGAGTTATTAATCACACTTATTGATAGAAATTTCACTATGCACCATTGGTCAACTCTTGTTGATTTTTACTCACACCCTTCTTAGTCCTCCATGGAAATTGGGTACCCAAGATTATTGTTCTTAGCCCAAGGTAATATGTTCAAGACAAGGCATAATGTTATGCATTATTATATGCCTTTGTCAAATCTAGGAGCTATGAGATATGAAAGAAATATGATCTTATAGGGGAATTTTTTATGTTATGTTATTTTACATTTGTTTATCTATTCATTAATTTTCTTGACATGACATATTCATATGTCTTCCATTATGTATGTAAAATAAGTTTTTAAATTGAATCATATGTGATGTTTTTTTATCTCATATATTTTAATTTATCTAGTTTTTTATAATTTATATAACAATTTATATCAATGAATTTTTGTTTCCACATTATTCACTTAAGAAATGAGGCTATAGTCTCCCTAGGGAAACCTCAGAGGCCCTTGGAATTTTTAGCTAGCCCCCAGAATATGGGATTGAGCGTTTTATTCCGTGTAAAACACCAATTAATTTGTTATTGATTATTTTCTCCAAGGAATTATGATATAATTCGACTACATCAGGTCTTCCACTTGTAAGAGTTATGATAAAATTAATATAAAGATTATTTCCAAAGGATCCTACCTGATTTTTCTATGATTCATTAAGAGTTTCCATTAAAATAATTTTATTTCAATAAGTATGCTAATAATCATTTTTCATTAATGAATGAGTTATCACTTTTAGGGTGAATTTTTATTTGGATGTTCATGACATATCATCTTTTTTTATTTTTCAAATATTTTATTTTATGTTATATCGAAAAAAAATTCCAATCAGATTTTTTTTCATATAATCTTTTGTTAGTTCATAAAATTGAACTCTAAAATCATTGATAATGGAGTACATACCCAAGGGAGTGTCTCAAGGGTGGTCACACAATTCTCCTATGGCCCTTCTCAATTTTTTTAGAAACATTATTTATTCTATTGTAATGAGGTAGGTGAAATGATCAATCATTGGGGAGACATTTCTCACTTTCACTTTGTAATATGTACTGGTTCATATAAATATCATCCAAAAAATATTCCAGCCCTTATATTAGTGCATATTTCCTGGGGTTTTAGTAATATAGGTTGATAAATGAACATTTTGTGATTTTGAAGTGGTTAAGGTGGTGGATTTTCCCTAGTTTTGGAACATCTATCATTTGACACTATGGAGAATGTAAAACATGATTTTCTCAACTGGGTTCAAATGGAATATAAATAATATCAAAAAAAATATGAAATTGATGACCCCTGAAATATTTTTGTGAAAATTTTAACTGAATCTTAATAAATCAATTTCTCATTGGCTACCCTTAGGTAGACATTATTTCTTGAATAAGACAAAGGAATTAACTAATATATTTCAAAAAACATACTTTAATCCAAAATGTGTAGTTTAGTGGAAGTATGGGGCTGATCGCATATTTAATAATTAATCCAAATTAATATATTTAATGATATTGATTCATAATATTTTCACATAATAATGAAATTTATTAAGTGTAATGAAATCTGGTTTTCTAATTGGAATGTTTAAAAATATTAAATAATAATTTCAAAATAGGTCATAGAGTAGGTGTGGAGCTAAAATAATCCTTTAGCCCGTATATAAATAATTTAGAAATATTAAATATATTATCTCATAAACACACTTTAAATTCAAGGATAAAGGATTATCACTTTAATTGGGTCTTATATGAGAAATTTGAGTCTTCCATTGAATCTGTGATATGGATTTTACCATTGGTGATGAATGAGGACCATTCACATAAGATCGTAAGTTCATGAATAATCATGATTAAAAAAATATATAAATTCAAATTATATTATTAAATAATTAGTTTAATTATATAATTTTTCCTCTTAAATTAATAATTCTCTATTTAATCACTAATTGAAGACTCCTATAGAGTTTTTTGTATAACATAGATGGAGTAATTATTGGGGTGACGTGAGGGAAGAGCATTGATGTATAATCATGGACTTTAGGATTTATTATTAATGAATATGAGATCATAAACATTTTCACTAACACTGAAATTATCTTCTTCATCACCACTTATTAATCAAAAATCCAACGTAGGGATTAATTCACCATGATTTATCCCTCATTTTAATATCATCATGATTTAGATTGGTTCTCATAAATCTATATTCTAGAATCAACCCTTGAATGGCCCCATAATTTTAAAAAATTTATCTCAGCTTTTGTTCTTGATTGTCACATTTCTTATAGTGTCTATGTGACCCCATTTATTATTCATTAAAAATCTAATGATTATTGGTTTAAATTATTATTGCCATCATGGATCCTTAACCATGGTGTCTTATGGTTTCCCCACCATTTTTCACGTTCATCATTATACTATAATATGTTTTTAACTATACAATGAGTATGGATTGAATTGTGATCACTACAAAGATCCATGTTTATTTTTTTCCCAATGGTGGATATGATAGTTTCAAAAGTATTTATGATTTATGAAATGTAATAAGATGTAGAAGAATTTAAAAATGACATTATTGTGAATTTGTTAGTTCATATAACAAAAGAGATGGTTATTATATGATTTTAGACTAATAGAGGATGATATTATACTAATGGGTTTTAATTTATTATGTTTAAAACATTTTTTATGTTTCCTGGTGAAGAATATATTTGAAATGATGGATATATTGAATATTTCAGTGAAAAATATGTCTTGAAAAAAAAAATACTAAACTATTTTAAAAATGGTAGAACATATTTCATGTATACCAATAGATTTTGCAACTAGGTATTTCAAATATGTTTAAAATCAAATGACAACGTGAATGAGTTAAAGGCCATGTGGCCCTTAGATGACAATATTGAGTTGTAAAAGGTCTATACTATTATGTAGTAATGTGACCCACACCCTATGTATGAGGGGCCACAACATTTATACCCTTGATAGTAGATGACATGACATGGGAGGGAATCAAAAATTGTCAAAAACTGGTCTACACAACAAGTTTCATGTTACAAATATATTTTTAGACCTTTTAGATTCTATTTTTTTTGTTATTAAACTTTTATGTGACTACATACATGTACATGCCATGTTCTATGTGTAAAACACCCTATACCATAAATTATCTTAGAAATAGATTTTTTATTTTCAATAATGGTATAATTATCACATATTATGTGATACTGTACCAACACCAAAATATACAGATAAGAACGATGGAAAATTTAGCGATATCATCTACATTAGAATCACATAGATTGAACTCAATTTTGTAACATTATTTCTGAGAAATAACCCAACATGTAAGTAGATTACAGGAACACTAACCACTTAAAATACCTAAAAAGGGTTACAAATTAACAGTATAGGAGTAGGGAATATAATCCTAATACTAAGAGTTTTTATGGGATTGTATTCCAAATATTTTTATATGGTATATGTCCCTTTATTTGTGGGATTTGTATTCCCACAATTAGATGATATTGGAAATTGCACTATATCTTATATTTTGGTTATCATTCACCCTACACTGTGATGGAATAAGATCATCTAAAATATTCAATGGCTTGTTACTTTGGTTGAAGGATAAAATGAAAAAAAAATTATGGATGAAATATAGAGTTCTTAGCATTTCTACTAAGTATAATAATATACTAGTTGTAGTAGTACCTTCAATGAGAATTTTTGGGTTTAAATTTAAATTGACTCTTTAATATGATTTCACAATGAATCATTTCTTGATGCTTTAAATATTTGGGTTCATTGGTGATTCTAAAAATATTTATATAATCACCCAAACATGGACGATGCCTACCACAGTTCTTCTCTTATAATGATGATATATTTTTTGATGGAGATCTTAGTATGTTGGAAGTGGTTACTATATAATGGTGTTTTTTTGGAAATGTCTGATTTACCATGATCTGTTATAGGGGTTTGTATACTGGGATAGTAATCCTATTTTGATTTTAGTTGGACCAACTTATAGGACATTGCGATTTATTTTATCTAATTACTTTTTTTTATGTTACAGTACTATATTCTGGGATCATAGATGTTTTCTATGCATCTATTCTTCTGATTGATTATTATTTTTCATTACTATAGTGTTTCTAGAAATACATTTCTATGTTGATAGGTGTATTAGGATAATACCACCTAATTTTTCTTAATATTCATATATAGTTTTATTTATGATTTCCTTGCATATGGGATTGAATAATGGTGTGGAAAACTCATCATATATCTGAAAAGTCATCCCTCGGTGTTCTAAGTCATGTCAAAGTCATAATATATTTTTAATTTCCTTTGAAATCATTATAGTTATATAATATTTATTGGGATTGGATTATATTTTAGGGAAATTATTTCGAAGTGTTTTGAGTATTATTTTTTATTAGGGACCTCGGTGATGGTGTAGTGACCAAAGTATCAATTCACCACGACTCTAACAACCTTTTTGTCGACTTCGTTAGTCAAGATTATGGTTTATGAAAAAAACATATAAAAATAATAAAGGAATAAGATTTTGTTTAAAAGTCCTTTAGATACATGGATATTCTCATTTTGACCATGAAATATCTTTATTATTTTTGGATTCCCAAATGTAGACAAATAAAAAGGATTCTACAATAGGAGAATGATGAAGACCATCTGTCTTATAATGCCCTAGTATAGTGTTATTATTATGATGATTTTCATCTGGGTGGTTAGAAAGTACTATTGTCATCTATTACGTAGCATATATATCTACCTATAGTATCATAAGATTCAATTGTACCATGTTATTGGACATAAATAATTCCATCAGTTGGGGAGAATTATGCCTCTAGGATGAGAAGACATTATGAATATCATAGAATGATGATACCAATGTTATGGGGTGATATTGACTCATAGGTAGTAGACTAATTACTAGAGATTATTTTTTGAGTGTTCCATATATTTTGTACCCCTTTCTACTAGATGTTTGTACTCATGACTAGCCTTGGTCAAGGATAAATAGTAAGATCATAGATCTTAATGACTCGCACATATGATGAAACGACTCTTCCTTTTGATGAGTTCAAGTGTCTGTTATGTGATGATTATTTCTTAAATTTTCTATGGTCAATTCACTTATAGGAGCTTCACAAGAAATAATAAGACATTTTTTTCTTATATTTATGAATCGCGGTTTTCCAACCTCATGTGATGCACATTCAATATAGTTTTATATGGGTAAATCAAATCATATAAGTTCCTACATGGTCTTCTCAGGTATATTCATACTATAGAAGTGATCCCCAATATACCTATAACTATCAAGTCACTGAAGTAAACCCTAGTATAATATAAATTTAATTAAAATGATTATGAAGTTTTAAGGGAAGTCATTACTTGTAATTTTTTAGAGTCGTCAGCCAGAACTAGAAGATGATTGGCTTGTGAATTATGAAATTAGAGGTGATAAAATGATTATGATCAGACAAGGGAATACTAAGCATTGGGGACCCATTGTGACTAAATTCAACTAGGTGTAAATAGAATATCAATCATTGAGGGTTATGGGAATATCAAATGAGACCACCTGACCTAGTGTTTGGTTGTAGAGAGACCAATTATTGATGGGCTTCTGAGGTAGATGTAATGATTCAAGAATGGTGTTTTATGGTGAGGTAGTTTCAGAAGAGGATCTGTGAGAGTTTTAAGTGTTTTTTCAATGTTATTATAACACACCATTTTCCCAACTCTTTGTGGAACAAGAAAAGATTATTTAGAAGTTGTATTGGGATGATGTTAGGTATACGTTTTAGGGAATTATAACATCAGGAATCGCAACATGATATGAGGAAAAATATTTCTCTTCTCTAATATAGAATTAGTTTTAACACACACACATTCCATTCCATTATGGATTTATCACATTTTCTATAATTTTGGATTCCATTATTCCCTCAAACATGATACTTATGGCTGGGCACTAACACTATAGTGGATTCTCTGATCACACATTTTTATCAGCAACATGGATAAACTATTAGAGGATTGAATATTTCATGGAATCTCATCATGGCTGTGATGATTCCATATGTCTGAATTATTTTTATTTTCTGGGTTTCTTCTATATATAGGTAAATTAGATATTTTCGAATGAAGGGTTTGGTATATTCCTGAATATGTGATGATATTTTCATTTACTTCTTAGATGTGAATCAAAAAACATAGGACAGAATTGTATAGATGTTTTTAGAACCTATTTCTCATACGTTGGTTAGTTTAACCAATGATATAGTAGACTCATTGGATGTTTCATCCCAATAGTTGAAGAGGAGTACCTGAATGTCTACCCCAAGGATGTACCTAGTGTTTTTATTTGGGAAAAGGTTGATTTTTGGATTTATTTTCCTCATAAGAACACCAAAATATCATTATTATATTATCATATGTCCCCTACCAATATTCGAGAGATGAAGCTGTAGTTGGTGGACCACAAATGTAATTGATTTTCTAGACCTTGGGTGTCCCCTAATTGTAGCTCAAATATTGTTTATGAAGAATAAATATGGGATAACGAGGATTTATTTTGATTATCATCAGTTGAAATGGGTGACTATCATGAATATGTCTCCATTATAGATAATTGATGAAAACTTAGATCAATAGAATGGGGAATGATTCTCTTAATGTTTTTCCAAAGGCTAGGATATCACCATCTTCCAGATTGTGAGGAGGAAATTCGAAATATGGCATTTCAGTGTCACATTCATAACAATGAGTACATATTTAATCTCTCTAGTGTGATAACATCCTCATCGATGTTTATGTGGATCATGAACCAACTCATCCAAAATTTCCTAGACTAGATTATCACTGACATTGTTGATGAAAATTTAATTTATTTTCTACTGAAGGATTATATTTCATTGTATTTTAGTCCATTAATAGTTATAAACAAAAATAATTAGTCATATTAGAAAATCTCAATGTGTCAGTTCTGGATTACAGAGATCCACATTATGGGAAATTTTATCTTAAATGAGTGATTGTTTCTGGACACATTAGGGATTATAAAATACATAACATGATCAATGGTTGAGTTTTTTTATGTATTGGGAAGGATAACAGTGTTCAAGAGTATATCTCATGATTTCTCACCTATCTATAGGTTAAAACCAAGCACCATGTTCTAGTGGGTTTATCAAAACCTATTGAGATTCATGAATATAAGTGGTATGTTATATCCATATATTTCATGATGCATATTCAATGTATATATAGCTTTTATGAAACAATTTCACTGATCATAGATTAGATTACATATTTTTCCTAGTTACTTATCATTAGATATCATAGTTTAATGGAATTATTGGGATGGTTTTACAAGAAATAAGTCATATTACATAATGTCATTATATAAATTATTTAATTAGATCTTAATGATATTTTCACATCCCATCTATGGATAAGTTGAAATTATGATTTTGGGATGCATTTGTGGACCTGTATGGATTTCAACCCATGATAAAACACATAAATAAGGTGACCATTCATATCCTGGAGGACATCTTATGGTCCTTCATGTTATACATTGGATTATTACAGGATGAATCACTTTACATCATAGTGTTTTTATAAAAATAATATAATTACACAAATATTGGTATGATTACTTTTTAGTACAATTATGGGAGATATTTTTTCCATCACTGTGTAAGTCAGTGTTGGGAAAAGTAGGGTATATATGTTCATATTTGGTTTGGGAAATGATAAAGAATGTATATATCATCAATGATCTGATGGGGATAGATAAGATCTATCTAATGTCCTATGTGAATTGATTATGGAGGCTATTAGAGTTAACTAATGAAGACCACCTTTTATTTATGGCCTAACAACCTTGAGTTTCATTCTGATTTCAATTTGGTTATAAGTTATATCCATGTTTCATTGGTTTTAATTAGTTTTATCACTTGTTAAAAAAGTTTTCATACTATGATGATTTACCATAATAGTTTCACCGAGTTCATAAATCCTTTCATGTGTCACAACCAATGAGATACGTTCATGACTACTCCAAAACCATTTTCTTGAGAGAGTTGTACATTAAGGATCAACAAACCTTTTTTAAGCACCTTATAGTGATCAAGGATCAACATGAGATTGTTCATTGTGGAAGAAATTATCATGTTTTCTAGTTTATTTAGTGGCATGAAAATATTAAAGAGACATGGAAGTCCTAGTGTGGGGGTGTAGATAAAGAAGTCTTATCATGAGAGGGGGAGTGTAGGTGAGGAAGAATGGATTTTTAGATATGTCACATATGTGTTGGAGATAATCCACTTTATCAATGAAAATTAAATGAGATTATTCTCCATAAAATATCAATTCATATCTGATGTAGGGATTTTATTTAATTTATTTAACCCTAATTCTGATATCATTTAGATTACAGAATAGTTCTCATAATAATATATTCAATAATTTTCAATTTAATCCACAATAAATTTTTAATTTTTTTCATGATTTATAAACCTGATTATCACCATCTTTTGAATGATTAAAAGACCAAGTTTCTAGTACTTTTAATATAATAAGATTGATGGATAAAATTCTTATAGTATAACCTCCCTGAAACCACACTATTAGATTATGTGCCAAAAACATAATTGTTACATTTATGGAATTGATATTGATAAATGTGGAAAAATATTAGCAATAAAACTCATGAAAATTCATATTAATATATTTTTATCACTTATAGACCAAAATACATTTTATGTTAATAGTATTAGAGAGTAATGAGAAAATATTAAAAAACATTACATATGTCATTAAGTGTCCATTTTTTCTACTATACTCAGATGTTATTATCAAACATGTAGTCTCTTATATCTCCCACAAGAAACCATTACACACATATTTAACATAATATCAATATTTATAACATAGAGAATATGAAACACAAGAAAGGGGGTAAGATAATATTTTTAGTAAGGGAAAACATTGGAATTATCAATTGAATATATTTTGGGATCATGAAATGATCAAATGGGTATGAAGATAGTGATAATAACATTGAATAATTCATACACATGAGAAAATAGTTCATGAAACATATTAAATAGAATAAAATCTTATAAAAGATTGGAATCAAAAGTGTTATTAATCATGAGCTATGTAAAATCAATCTCGGTAAAAGGAATCATTAACAATAGATAGATAGTGAAAACATATTGGAATACTTGAATGTTATATTCAACACAAATGTTCACTCAACATTGAAATAACTTGACCTATTCTATATCCATTGGAGAAAACTCCCTAGTTACATCCATCCATCATTCCTTTAATGATAAGGAATATTAAAAAATTTATTATAGTTCTATACTAGGCTCACCCATTGGGTATGATATATTTTCATCACGTTTCTTAATATTATTTATGAGGATCGAAAATCCTCATTAATAATGACCACATACCATAGATGAATATATCAAATGGAACCTTTTATTTCTATCATCGATATTTTTTTAATTTCATGCATTTCCATATACCTTGATATACCACTAA
Source organism: Viscum album (assembly GCA_963277665.1). Taxonomy (NCBI): domain Eukaryota; kingdom Viridiplantae; phylum Streptophyta; class Magnoliopsida; order Santalales; family Viscaceae; genus Viscum; species Viscum album. Next base: position 232,022,141 of record OY728143.1, read on the forward strand.
AAAAGATCATAACGATAAACTCATTAAAATAATCATCTTAATCCAATCTAAGAAACAATATGTGTAGAATCATCAGATCATGTTTCTAGTGAATAACAAGAATCATTAATATTTATTAGAAAATATTAAAATACATTTAATAGTATATTTAAAACATATGTTTTGAAAATAATATAATCTAATTTTCATTGCCATTAAAAATACTAAATTAAAAAAATATTGAAATTTAAATTTTCATTGAATATTACCTAGGAATATTTTAATTTAATATTCGTTTCACGTAATAGTTATATATTAAAAAATATATTCTGAAAGAATATGTTAAAACAAATATTTCATTAACACAATATGTAAAAAGTACCTAATTATCAAATTGAATAAAAATGTTTCCTCATAAATTATTTTTGAAAAAGAAAAATATGTAAAAATAACATGAATCAATCATGGGAGAATATTAAAATAATTATTCTAATATATTCTAAAAAAATATTGACTTGGAATAATAATTTTGTCAACCAATCTGAAAATAAGTTCGTTTTTTTTAAAACATAATTAGAATTTTTTTACAAAATACCTGAAAATGAGAGAAATTAATAAAAAATAAAAAATAATCGTTGGAAATTAAGAGATTGCTTGTTCATGAAATTAATCTCATATAAGTTCTATTATATGACCATGAAAATAAACAATCCTTAAATGAAATGTGTTCATAGTTTAATAAGTTTATTGCTTTGGAATAATTTAGATAAAATGTTTTTGAAACATTGACCATGAAATGTGTATATAAATAAAATTAATAATATAAATTAAAATTTAAAAGTTTACTAATTTGGTTAAAATTACACCATAAAATGAAATGATGGTGGAAAATAAGAAAAATGTCTCAATAAAATGACATTTAGAAACAGAAAACCCTTACAAAGATCATAAAATTTATGTCATAAATAATCCATGAAATAATTATGTGAATATATATATATATATATTCAAAAAGAATTCTTAAATAAAAAATAATAATATTTAGAGACAAATAATCAAATATTCATTCCATAAAATATTCAGTAAATAGGTGTTGTGACCCATTGAATGTATATTCAGTTAAGAGACTCCTTACTTCGAGTCCATAACTATTACATATGTCCTTTTACACATTTATAATAAAAAGATATTAATTTTTTACATATTTGTTTTTTTCAAATTTATTACACTAGGGTTAATGTTTTTTTTTAAATTTTATTCAACAATTGATTTGAATACAAAATCATCCATGTTAATATTGGGTGTTGTTTGAATGTTCATTACCTAATTGATAAATGAATTTTTAAGGATTCCATGGTCAATATGGTCATGGATCCTTCAATTAAATTATATTATTAATTAAATAATTATAATATTTTTATATATATAATATAATTTTAGAGTAATCTATATAAATAAGTTGTTAGAACAATATACATCAGCTCATGAGACTCTAGCATGCATGCACAAATCAATGATGTTTTTATTTTGCATTGAACAAAAAATAAATAAATAAAATTGAATATTATTATTCAAAAATAATTATAATTTTATAAAGATAAAATAATATCAGAAAAAACATCCCCATGACTAGATATGATACTTATTTCCATGAAGACCAAATTATATTTCTTTGTGGAGATGGTAGTATATTCATATTCACATGCGATGATTCCATTTTTAACGATAAAAATGCTCTGGATATAGATGATATATTATATTTAAATAATAGTAATTGTTTCATTATCATCATATATATACTTCTAATCCATCATAATTAATTTCTTGGTGAGGTTCATAGAAAATAGATCGCTATAGGGATGTAGTAGTCCACACAAACTAACGGGCAATGGTTTTATTTACTTTATGATGGAAAATATATTAATGATGGTTATCATAAATTATAATTAAAATTTTTTATTTAGGATATATGTGTTTTATTATATAAAACTATCAAGATAGTTTATAAGGAGTTAAAATAATAAATAAAATGAAAATACTTGGTTAAGAACTATACCTCTTCTTCAAGAAACGTCCTTAGGTTTATACATAAAACATTCATAAGATGATATAATTATCACAAAAAAACAATATGAAATGGTTTGGATGTTGAGAAGGTATTTTGATTGATAATTGGACCTTGATGTGTGGATATGATGGTACAGGGTGTGTCCTTTTATAATTTATGGAGAAAAAAACCATGGAGTTTTAAAATGATTAAAATAAATTATCGTCTTACTAAAACCACATAGCTCCAAAATGAATATTAATTGATTTTGGGATGAAATGGGTTCAAAATATTACCATTATATAAGAATTATATATATTTTTGGACGTTATAACCCTTAACACTTTAGTTTGACATTGTTCACTTATTTTAATAATAATTGTGGTAACTAGATTTTTTTGCAAATATCACTATTCATAATGAAAAAAATACATCTATTTAAAAAATTTGAAAATTAGGACTATGAATATGGTAACTATTTTATCATATTATTTTCTTATAATAAGATGAAATTAATTTTAATATAAACCAAAAATGTGCGACAATATGTTTCTAAAAAAATACATTTTTATGTATAAAATCTATTTTAATTAAAAAGTAAACATGTTGATGGATCAAAACAAATTAAATGGATTATTTTTAAAAAAAAATTAAAATTTAGATTTTATAACCAATTATGAAAGATTAATTTTGAAATACATTAATTTAAATGAATGTTTTCTATAAAATGATTATTTTGATCGATTCACTAAAAAATTAATATTTTTAGAAATATTTCTTAATTACATCATAATCATATTATGATGTGTTTATTTGATAGATTATATATGTTTTTTCAAATAAATTTTTTAAATGTGGTAGAAATTAATTATGATATTATCTAAAATAAATAAATAAAAATGACTATTTATGAAAATTTATTTTGAGGCATCAATTGAAATTATTCTAATTCATTTCGTAGTAAACTTATTTAAATGAATTTAAATTAATTCAATTTAATATATCATATAATTATTCCATTGTAATATTTTCTAAATAGTGGTTAATTTAATATATTAAGATAAAAACATACTTTTCACATTAAAATAATTTTATAAAATTTATCTCATTTCAAATGATTTTCTGATTATTTTAAAATAATTGAATTTTATTATACCTAAAAACTACATTTTAAAGGAATACATATATAAAATGTTTGTGTGTTTAATAAAAAATTATAATTATTATAATACAATTCAGTATATATCCTAACATCTATCAAAAAAATTCTTCATTTAGGGCTCTCTCATAATGTTTATTATATTAATAATTCCTTACCTTGTTTCCATTATTTCAATTGGTGTCTCAATATTTAAATAGAATCATGAGGATAATTATATTGTATTTATGGTACATTTATATATAATTGAATTATTGAAACTAAAACATTTATTTAAGTTATTTCATACTGAAATGTTATAATGTATTAGTGTTTATATTTCATAATAAAATTTTATTTAAATAGAAGTATCATAGTTTATTTTTGTTTGATGTTACATGAATCATAAATATTTATCATAATATTAATTTATATGAGAAATACATACTAAGATATCAGGGTGTCACATTATAACTATTTTTAATAAATTCAATTGTTGTAAAATTATCTTCATCTCGGTAATCAAGAGTTTAAAAATTGAAGAAGACTTTATTGAATCCTCACATCAATGATGGGTTATTAGAAATTCCTTTAGAAAGGTGAGAAATAAAAATATAAAGGTTATATAGATTAACACAAAACTAGGTTTACAAAGAGAATAACATTATTGGGATGCGAAAATATAGGTACAAATGAGATAATTAGAATCCCAATAATTAAAGATAGTTTAAAAAAACATTTATCCCTATTATAATAGTGGCCATAAAAAAGTTAATTAACACTAAAAAATAAACAAATTATGTGTGAATGAAATCATAATTTCATCCAAAAATGAGAAAAATAAATTAAAAATTTCTCATTCTCATGGTTTTTTATCAATTAGTGATGGATATTTTTACCATTAATGAATATAACATTATAGAATATACATAAATTATTTATATTAAATCCAATAATGGAATTTAATCCATTGGTTCTATGTATTAAAAATTTTCCACCCTTATATAACCTCATATTTGAAATGTTGAGTATCCATGATTAGTCATTCTTAGGTATAAATCATCTACATTTAACAGACCATATCATATATAAGAAATTAATATGATAACCATCCTTTATTTACTAAATCATAAATTTTTAATAAAATGTAAAATTACAAACAAATTGAATAAACTTTTAATGAATAAATTATACATCTAACTCTATAAATTTCATTAATAACACCAATATTTGAATTATGATTTTTCCAAAAATAAATTACCTTACATATAAATTTATATGAAAAACCTCAAAAATAAATAATTTTTTAACATTAATATTTATCTTATTTCACTCAACTTATATCCTGAGAATGTAATATTATTCTTGCTAAAAAATAATGTTAATAAAAATGTTACATATAAGGATTTATTATACCTCATCCCAATTAAATTGGCACCAAAATAAACTTAATCACATTAATATCTGATTACTTTAAACCTCAAAACATTTATCTATGCATTTAAACATTTTATTACTGTTAAACATATAAAACAACATTGGTATTCATAACTCTTATGTTATCCTCCGATTAAAACATATGAATCCCAAAAATTGTAAGAAAATAATCTAATACCAACTATAATATCCTAGAACCCACTCACCTAGATCATATGAAAACATCATAATATTTACATTTTTTGATTTGATATGGATAAATGTTAATCAATTTTAGTCATCCAAAATAGAAAAAATCAATTTAATATTTTGGTTCAATTATATACCCAATGATTTTTTTGTTAAATGGTTTAGATAATTATAAAAACCTCTATCATAAAATTACACATTTCATTATGTGATAATTTTTTCTTCTAAACAGAACTATCCATTTTTTACATTCATTCTTCATCATATCGCACATGAGAACATGCAATACATATTTGACTTAACAAATTTCATTATAATATAGTTAGAAGGAAAAAAATAAAAGGACTGATCACAAATGCTCAGTACGGGTAAATGTAGCAATTTAAAATTGAATATATTTATTGAACATGATATGATCATATTATTATAAAGACATTAAGAAAATAATACGTGATTTTTTACCCATCAAAACATAGTTCATAAATCATATATCATGGAATAACTATTTAATAAACACATGAGTTGAATTATTTATTAATCATGAGCCACATGAAATCAATATTCATTAAAATAATAATTTTTAACTTATTTAAAGAGGAAATTTGTTGCCATATTAGGACATTTTAATCAACATCTATGTTAACCTAATTCAAAAATGATTGGTTCCATGTTAAATTCATAGTAGAAACATCCACAATTAGATCTATCATTCATTCTGTTCTATTAAAAGAAAATTCCCCAATGCATTGGGAATATATGTTGTGAATACCCATTTTATAAGCTATATTGGTCTCACCAATCATCATGAGTTATATCAAGCTCACCAGTCATTATCAATAATGTTGAATTAATATAATTTAATATAATACATAGAAGATTTCATTTTCCTCATAAATATTTTATGAATGTATTCTAATACTTCATAACCTAATTTACTTATAAATAAATTTTTGGTTTTATGATAACATCATCAAAAAAATCATTTTAATATACCATGAGAATGATTATGTATGGTATTTGTAATGAAAAACTACCTCATAGTGGTGAGATGAGGTTTTTAGGGTAATTGGTTTGTTAAAAAATCTAGTTGACATTGTTCTAGTAGATTTGAGGATAAATTTTGTTTTTTATGGTGGTTCAATTTCCTAGGAATTTCTATATATATTATGACCATAGAAAAAAAGAATGATTTCATTGTGGTATTTAAAAAAAGGAAAATTGACACTATAGAGGCTTTCTTATATGAACTTGTCAAAAAATAAAAAAACCACATTGTGAAACCATAAAAAGTCATTCTATCACAAATAAAAATTGTTTAACCAAAAAGGGTTTTCATCTTCTTTGGTTGAAGGTCGTGTTATTTTGGATACCTCAAGGGGAAATATTCTCTATATAAATAGAAAATATAGTAACATATATAGTGAATGATAATTGTAAAAGTAGAAAAATATAATTTTTCTTAGTAGTATTTTAATATTTCTCTTCCAATAATAAGTACCATGAATCAAATCATTTCATAGAGAGAATTTCATTAGAAAAATTATCACATGATTAATTAATATAATCTTGAAAGTGGATTAAAATGGTGGTGGTTTGCGAATGGAGTTGTTCATAAAGGATATTAAGTTAATGAAGGGTGTTTAATTCATATACGAGATTTGTTTTTAGAGAACAATATCTTAAAAAGGAGTTATGGTTCGTCAGGTTTAATCCACCCATATAGTAAATGTAGTTCAGGAAGTGCCATGACATACAAGGTAATTCATTTCATCAACTGATTAAATATGTTTTTGAATGGACACAAGTTAATTGTTAATGGTCTCTCAAGAATTAAATTGAAATTTAATTAAGTAAATATTATCTTCTAGATGAAAGAGTATATTTATGGAACACTGATGGAATTGTTAAAATATTCTAAGGTGATTTAAAACAATAGAACTCTATTCTGAAGGAGAAGTGTATACACATCATTTGAGAGGGAAGTGAGAATTCTCTTTTGTGATCGTTTGTAAATAAGAATGGATAGTGAGTGCACTCCATACATATAATAATAGTGTAATTTGAGGGATTTTTGAAAATCAACCTAATGTATGTGTGTTCTCTATGGACATAGCCTAATTTGGGTGAACCTATTAAAACTGGTGTTTCATGTACAAGCACTAGAGCAAAAAACTTTATTTACGTCACCATTTTTTATGTCAGTTATATATAATTGACGTGATAACCTGTGAAACATGGTTTTTTACGTCGGTTATTTTATAACCGATGTAAAAAATGCGGTGAGTAAATTTTTAACATCGGTTATTTTAATAACCAACATTTCAAATCACATGCATTCGTTTTTTACGTCGGTAATAAATTAACTGATGTAAAAAACCAAATCGCGGGGATTTTTTCGTCGGTTATTTGATAACCGATGTAGAAAAACGAGATATCTACACGTTTTTTACGTCGGTTATTTTATAATCGACGTAAAAACGCAGTTTTTGAGGCATTTTTGACGTTGTTTATTTGGTGACCAATGTAACAAAACAACCTGCAGATGTTTTTTACGTCGGTTATACAATAACTGACATAAAAAACTGTGATTTCTGATGTCTTTTATACATCGGTTATTATATATAATCGACGTAAAAAACTAAAATGTGGATTTTTATAAGTCGGTTATAAAATAACCGACGTAAAAAAAGACGTATCTGATACATTTATAAAGTTGGTTATTATAATAACTGATGTTATAAATGTAAAAAAATATTTTATAATGTCGGTTATTAAATAACCGGCGTTATAAAACATTTAAAAAATTAACAAGCCTCGTGGATTGTCATTTACGATTTTTCGATCGACAGTCCGGCAGCTCGTCTCTCTCGCGTGGTAAACCCTAATCGCCTCGTCGATCTCGCTCCGTTAAACTTGTTTTTCCTTCATCGTTTATCATCTTTACTCTCCTCATATCTATCATCTCAAATCGCAACACTCAAGTAAGCCTTCCACGAATTTATTTCGTTCGTTTTTTTTAGGATAGTGTATATTTATGTTTTGCGATTTTTGTATTTAAACTAGGTAAGATTCTTCAATTTCGAACCCTCTTACCTCTTTTTTCCATCATCATCTTATTTATCATCCCCAGATATATTACATTGACTCGCAATATTCTCCTAAGCCTCAACTACATCTATTTAGGTTGTTTTTGATTCGCGAATTACCGACATTGCTGTTAATTTTTGTTGTCATTGACAACCAATGATCTCATTCACCTATGTTACTGCATAGAATGGTTATTGATTAAATGTACAAATTCCGAAATGAGATTTCACGTGTTGTTTTTGCTTATGTTTATCCTATTTTATATGAGAATCTATTTGACATATAATGTAATGGTTGTTGACTTCTATGGCCCTTCGATGCATCTGTAAGTCTCATGATTCCAAATAAAAATGGGTTCTGCAGAGGGCTTACCCTAGTAATTTTTGAGGCCTTAGACAAGGCCTTGAAAATATGTTTAATATTTCTAGAATTATACATTACTTCATTATGATATTAGTTATAGAGAAAACTTGTGATCATTTGACTAGTTGAATATAAATGGTTATTTTTAATTATCATACGATCATTTAAGTATCTATATTTAATAATATTTAATTCCATCTACTTCATGATGATGTATATATTAAATGTGTGTGTTTTTAGTTGTTCACCATGACTAGTTTCTATAAGTAAACCATTGTTTGGGGGGTTGTCCGGGGGGTGGGGGGTTGTCCATATGGTTGGGGTGTCCAGGGGGGTGTCGAAGGGGGTGGGTGGGTGTGGGGGTTGTCCAAGGGGTGGAGGCATATCCAGAGGGTTTTGGTGGTTGTCCGGGTGTGGGGGCTGTTCAGAGGATTGTGGGGTGTCCAAGGGGTGTCAAAGGGGGTAGGGGTGGGGGTGGTGTCCAGGAGGGGTGGGGGTGTTGTCTAGAGGGGTGGGGGCTGTCCAGGGGGTGGGGGACTGTCCAGAGGGTTGGGGGGTGTCCGGGGCGGTGTCCAAGGTGGTGGGTGGGTGTGGGTGGATGTCCATGGGGGTGGGGGCCTGTCCAGAGGGTTTTGGGGGTTGTACGGGGGGTGGGGGCTGTCCAGAGGGTTGGGGGTGTCCTGGGGGATTGACTACTGCATCGTGGTTTCTGAGATTATGTCATGATGATTGTTCCGTGATGATTGGATTTACATTGTGATTTTCTCCATCTGAATTTTTATTTTAAATATTTTTTGATTCTCATGTTTACTCCATTTTCTCCAATCTTATATCAACCACATAGGCGCCATGGTTTTCATTTATTCAATGATATTTAAAACTGTTATATCTAACTATTTCAAAATTGTTTTACATTCAAATTATGATTTTTTTCATATAAACATTTATTTTTCTTATATTAAAAATATATATATTTTTGATATTTATTATAGGTAATAATTAGTCGAAGTTGGATTAAGGCACATCGAATGAGCAATGAATATGTGGAAGGTGTTGATACCTTTTTGTAATATGAAAAACGAAATGTTCCAAGTAGTGACATTTTTTCTGTCCATGCCAGAAATATTTGAATATGAAGAAGTTGAAAAGTAGAGAGATAAAAGATCATCTGATTTGTCATGGATTTAATCTGAGTTACAGCCCTTGGGTTTGGCATGGTGAAACTTGACGGAATTTCACTGATGATGATGATTCACAAGATGGTAACTCTGATGGAATTGAAGAAATGATTCGCGATATTATAGTAGAAAAAATTGAGATAGAACTGACAGTTGCGCGTCTATATGGTGATGCTGAAAACCCATTATATCCTGGTAGTACAGATTTTACGGTATTTTCGGCGGTGTTAAGATTGATTAACCTGAAGGCAAAACATGGATGGAGTGATATAAGATTTACAGTGATGCTATAATTGATGAAAGGCATTCGTCCAAAAGATAACGATCATCCAGATTCACATTACAAGGCCAAGAAAATACTATTCCAGATGGGATTGGGATACAAGAAAATACATGCATGTCCAAATGACTGCATTATATATAGGAAGGAATATGAATTTATGTCAGAGTGTCCTAAATGTGGGACATCACAGTATAAGGTGAATGAAAAATCACAGGCTGATGTAGAGATTACAATGCTCCATTCAAAGGTATTTTGGTATCTCTCGATAATTCATCGTTTCAAACGTTTCTTTGCTAATTCACATGATGCAAAAAGGTTAAGATGGCATGATAATTAGTGGGTATGTGATGGAATAATACGGTATCTAGCTGGTTGTCCACAATGGAAGAAAATTGATGTGAAGTATTCTACATTTGGAAATGAAATTAGAAATCTCAAACTAGGGTTGTGCACAGATGGAATGAATCCATACCGAACCCCCAGTAGCACACATAGTTCATGGCCTGTTTTATTGGTAATTTACAACCTATCTCCTAATGTTTGTATGATGCGCAAATATGTCATGTTGAATATAATGATCTCTGGTCCAAAGCAACCTGGAAATGATATTGATGATTACTTGTTACTGTTGATTGATGATTTGAAACTGTTATGAGATGATGGTATTAGGGTGTTTGATTCTTATAAAATGCAATATTTTCAACTGCATGTAGTGCTTCCGTTCACTATAAATGACTTCCAAGAGTATGGAAATTTTTCTTGATATAGTGTTAAAGGGCATAAAGCATGTCTAATTTGCGAACAACAGAAGTCATATTGTCAATTGCATCATGGGAGGAAAACATTGTACATGGGTCATCGATTTTTTTTCCTATGGATCACCCTTATAGAAGACTAATAAAGGCATTCAATGACTCACAATAATTTGATACTGCTCCAAAAACGTTATCCCCTGATCTGTATTTTGAGAGGGTGAAAAACCTTGATGTGACATTGGGAAAGACACAATAAATATGGTAATGATAGACATATTTGGAAGAAAATGTCAATATTTTTTGAGCTACCATATTGGATGTATCATGAAGATAAACATAATATTGATGTCATGCACGTGGAGAATAATATCTGTGATTGTTTGATTGGAACATTGTTAGATATTAAAGGAAAGAAAAAAAGATGGTTTGAATGCAAGATAAGACTTTCTATCAATAGGAATACGTTTGGAGTTAGCTCCCACTCCTAATGGAAGACGAACATTTCTTCCCCCGGCTTGTCATACATTATCGAAGAGGGATAAAATTAGCTTTTTTCAGTGTCTTCATGTTATCAAAGTTCATCAAGGTTATTCTTCGAATGTAAATTTCTTTTCTAATTGAAGGACTTGAATTTGATAGGTATGAAATCACATGATTGTCACATCATGATGAAACTAATCCTACTAGTTGCATTGCGTGGAATATTCCCCATTCGTGTCAAAAAGACTATAATGAAGTTGTGTTATTTTTTAAATTCAATTTGTAACAAGGCGATTGATGTGAATGCTTTGATCATTTTGGAAAAGGATGCAATTATTATAAATTGTCAATTGGAAATGTATTTTTTTCCAACATTATTTGATATAATGGTTCATTTAATGATTCATCTAGTTCTAGAAATAAATCTTTGTTGACCTGTATATCTTCATTGGATGTATCCTTTTGAAATGTATATGAAAAAATTAAAGGGGTATGTTAAAAATCCATATCAACCTGAAGCCTCCATTATTGAAAAGTATATTTCTGAGGAGTTAGAAGAGTTTTGTACGAGCTACATGGTTGTAGTGCGACACATAGGATTGCCTCCATCATTCCATGAATGAGTTAATAATGAGGGAAAGAGGATTCGTGTCTTGAAAGTCAAACCATTGTCAGCTGAACAGATGAAGATGTTAGAATCATACATCTTGAATAACATAGCTGATGCTCAACTTTATATCTCATTGCAAATTATTTGAGTTGAAACAATGTCATCCAAAGAAAAAATAAATGTTGATTTTGAATTAGCACAACAAAACTTTTTTTCCAGGATTAAAAGTACTTTTTTTTGTAGATCATATATATCAGATAATTTAAAATGGATAGTGGGTGGTCCATGGTTAAGTGTGATAACATGGTTCGATTATGACATTAATGGATATATATTTCATACGAAAGCTCGGGACAAAAGAAGTGCAGTTCAGAATAGTGGTGTATTTTTCTTTGCAGAAGCAATGCATTTTTCGAGTGATAAGGACAAAAACCCAATTTTTGCATCAAGTACATATTATGGAGTGATTGAAGACATATGGGAAGTTAGTTATATAAAAATTTAAGTTCTTTTTTAACATTAAATGTTTTATCGGTAATAACAATGTCAGACACGATGAATTTGGAATGACACTTGTTAATCTGAATAGATTGGAAGACACAGCTGATTATTTTATAATGGAAACACATGCAAAAAAAATTTCTATGTAGTAGATCAATCAGATATGAAGTGGTTTGTTGTTTTACAATGGAAAAAACAATATGTTGGTGAGGATGAACTTGATGAAGATGCTTAGTTATGTGAGATCCCTACTTCCATGGAAAGATTAACAGAACATAATGATGAGCATGATGAAGACATGGTTTGTGCCATAAGGAATGATCACAATGAAGGAATTTGGGAAAACAATCCATTTTTACATTCCTAAAATTACAGGTAACATATGTTTATTTCTTGTTTACATTTATTTTTTTCATAAATGATATATATTTTATGTTTTTTATTTATTACAACATGTTTTATAACAAAATAAGTATAAGTTTTTGTTTGTTTTAAGTTTGTTTAGTTTACTTTACCATGTTTACCATTACATGAATTATATGTTTATTATTTTTGTTCAGTGAAAATTACTTTACTATGTTTACCATGTTTACCATCTTGACCATCTTTACCATCTTTACCATTTTTTAACATGCTTACCATATTACCAATGTTTACTATTATGTAACTTAGTACACTTTTCTATTTTTTAATTAAAGTAGTATTAAAATATTTCAATTTTTATATTTTTGAACTAACATTTGTTTTTTTGATTTAAAGGATAATGATAGATCATTTAGTTGATCAACCATATGATTCTGGAGATGAGCATATTGGGCATACCTCTGGGGAGGAACATTCACATGCTCCTATTACGACAAAGAGTTCAAAGGTTGGTAAGCGTGGGTGCACACGTTTACCAAAATTATCACTTGCTCGTACGCAGGATCAGAGGATAGTCGTTGAGTTTGATGATGATGATATTCCTAGAGGTCCAAATGCAAAAGATTTTAAGAGTTTTGTAGAAACTCCGGCAAAGAGAAAAGTAATCATTCTGTATTATGACTAGAGAAGTGTGGATAAAGCGATAATCTCTCAGTTGTGGGAGATGATTTTGGTAAGATCTTATTCTATCGTTTTATTATTATTTAAATGTTTCTAGTATATATAATATGTTTAACCTCTTATTTATCAGATGAAATTTGATATTCCTGACACTAGAGGAGTTAGGAAGAAATGATTATCGTTGGCTGCCAGGAGATGGAGGGATTTCAAATCCACCCTCTCATCTGATTTCATTTATGGTCATAGGAGTCATGACAATCCATGTCGTATATATCTTTTTATAGATGAAGCCAAAAGGAGACAGTTTTTTCAATGTAGAATAAAAGAGTCATTTTTGGTAAGGGAAATGTAATCTTTTTTAAGCTTTCTTATATAAATGATCTTATTAATGATTTTTTAATGATTTCTTATTCTTAATTTATGGAAAACCAGGAAAGATCATCAAGATATCCAATCTAAAAATGTATACCCTCATAGTTTATCTTAGGGTGGGTATGCATTTTTTGAAGAACAAATAATGGCGAAAAAATTTCAACAACTAAGTGTTGAGTCTTTAAACTCTGGAGAGGTGGCCCCTCCACCCCCTCCATCTAGACATGAAAAATGGAAGAGAGCTCGAAAGGGCAAAAAAGGGAAATATCTTTCAGAAGAATCGAGAATCGTAGATGAGAGGATTGTAAGATATCTATTTTATTTATTTAAGTTAACTATTTTCTTCATATAATTTCAATCATTACAGAAATGATCAATTAATTAATACAGAACTATCTTGAGGAGAAGAGTTCACAAGGGTCATTTACAGCTACTAGGAGGGAAGATATTTTATCTGTAGCATTGGGAAGGCCCGAACATCCTGTTCGTGTAAAACAATATCTAGCAGGTGTATCATTAAGAAAAGTGTTTCCACGTTCTTCAACTTATAATGTTGAGGGGATTTATAAAAAAATAGAATCCTTGGAGGCTAAAGTTCATAATATTAATGTGACGATGGAGCACAAGATTAGATTGTCGATGCAGTCTAAGTTTATAGACATGAAAATACAATTTCAGACTCCAGCTCCCACTCCTCCACCTCCCCCTGCATACCCCATTATTTATCCTCCACCTCTGCCAGTACCTCCCACTCCCCCACCTCAGCTTGCGGACCCCATTTTTTATCCTACTCCTCCGTCGCAGCTTCTTAATTATTGCGAGTTGTATGTTGATGATTCTTAGCATCATATAGTAGAATATGGGTTGGTATATTGTATAGGATATACCGTTCATCATAAAAAATTAGAGGTATAGAATCAGAGGGTCACTGTATGTGATATTATAGATAGATCAGCTCGGGTACCATTACCTACAGATGAGGTGGTGACAATTGGACATATTATCGACCATTTTTTAATTTGTCCATAAAGACTTCTTCGACTCATTACCATAGAAGTATGAATGTTATATCTTTAATTTTATTATTTTATTAATGTTTTTTATCATTTGAAAACTAATGAATTTTTAATTTTATTTTTACAGGAAAACATCAAAGGTAAAGAAATATTGTATAGACAACAAAAATACAAATTGATATGACATCAGATATAGATTCTAGTAGTCTTGGAAGATTGACAAGATATTCAAATGGGGTGGGGGAGGGCTTTTTAGGAGGGTGGGTGGTTTTAGAGGGGTGTTTGGGGCTATCCAGGGGGTCCGGGGGTAGTCCAGGGGTGTGGTGGGGGATACAATGGGGTGGGGGCTATCAAGTGGGGTGAGGGGGTGAGGGGGTGTTGTTTAGGATGGTGGGGGGAGGGGATATTCTGGGGTTGTGGTGGGGGATCCAATGGGGGGGCTATCCAGGGTGTGGGGGTATACATGAAGTTGGGGGGGGTTGTCCCTGGGTGTTTGGAGCTGTCCAGGGGTCGGGTGGGCAGTCTAGGGGTGTGGTGGGGGCTGTCAAGTGGGGGGAGGGGGTGAGGGGGTGATGTTCATGATGGTCGGGGGGGTTATCGAATGGTGTTTGGGGCTGTCCAGGGGGTCGGGGGTAGTCCAGGGGTGTGGTGGGGGATCCAATGGGGTGGGGGCTATCTTGTAGGGTGATGGGGTGAGGGGGTGCTGTTCAAAGGGGTGGGGGGGTTGTCGAGGGGTGTTTGGGGTTTTCCAGGGGGTCTGGGGTAGTCTAGAGGTGTGGTGGAGGCTCCAATGGGGTGGGGGAGGGCTGTACAGGGGGTATACATGAGGGTGGGGGCTGTCAAGTGGGGTAAGTATTATATGATCTCAATGTAAATGCTTAAATTTTCTTCAGTTCATGTTTTTATCTACTTCTGTTTTTGTGGTACGAATTATTGATTTTTTTTCTAGCTGATTCTGGGAGAGAGCAGAGGACTGCAGTCTAATTTAAAAAAATTTCCTTCCATGTAATTTATTTTATAAACGACGTGATGAAGAAATCCGGAAGGTTTTATCATGTCGGTTTTTTAATAAATGACGTGATAAACACTTGTGGCATGGTTTATCACGTCGTTTATTTAATAACAGGCTTGATAAAGGACCTGGGAAATTCTTTATCAGGTCGGTTAATAAATAACTGACGTGATAACCCCGCCCCTAGACTGGTTTAGCACATCGGTTATATAATAACCGACGTGATAAACCATATCCCGGGAGATTATCACATCGGTAATTTAATAACCGATGTGATAAACTCCCACGCACGTGTTTATAACGTCGGTTATTATATAGCTGACGTGATAACCCCCCCCCCCCAGTTTTTCACGTCGGTTATTAATTAACCGATGTGATAAACACCCCGATTTTATGTTTGTTATGTCGGTTTTTAAATAAACGATGTAAAAAAGTTATTTATAACGTCGTCCGTATTTATGTCGGCTAAAACTCGACGTAAAAAATGAAAAATAACCGACTTAAATAACGTTTTTTACACCAGTGAAGATTTCATTTCTCTATTTGTTATTCTATGAGAATTGGTGTGAAGAGTGGTTTTTTTCATTGAATCAATGTCAAAATAAGGGAGTGTTTTAATATTTCATACCTTGGTAGACCCCTCTTAGATTGTTTACCTTGGAAGATACAATAATTTTTATGTGAGGGAATGGTTAAAATCGATGTGTCAGTATTAGTGGATTCATTGGAGGTTGTTAATCATAATGGGATTCTAATATTCTAAGGAAATAGTTCTTAATTTGGGAATACGGATATGTATAACTACATATGATCGTTAGGTATGGATATCTTTATTGTGGTGATGCATAGTATTTCACCGTTTATAGGTATAATAGATTTATCAAATGTAGACTAATTATAATTGGATGATGATGCGAGAGGAATCAATTTAATAATGGGATAATTATCAAACATAATATACAAGTTGTCGATATCGTGTAATACATTTCATGACATGTGGCATATTTTGTAAAATATATATATGAGGGTAATCAATATACTAAAAACCCAACTTTTAGGTTTTTTGGAACTAGTATGAGGACCTTAGAATGCACCCTAATGATCAAATTTATGATTTTTTTGACAAGGTGAATGTAATCATGGAGGATATTCAAGGTATCATAGAATTACTTGATTGTGTATTGATTATCAAATAAATCCTAGGAATATATCCACATGGGATTAATATTTAAGTCTCTATAGTAGAGTACTTATATCCAATGGAGTTGACAGGGGATAGTTTATAAAATACAATGGTCACATACAAGATTATAAATGATGAAAATAAGGATAAATAAAAAGTGAAATCCCAATATGAGACATTTAAGGCCTTGAATATTATCACCATAGAGGACAAACATGAAGAAGAAGAAGTTGATAAATTCATTCCACCACATTCCTCAAATCTAAAATGGGTAAATTAAATTTTTATAGATTAAACTCCATTATAATGTTTTTAATGTGGAAAGGATTTATATCTTGTAACACAACACAAAAATAATTTTAAACATGATAATAATGATAAATATGAAATTCCCATGAAGAGGAATTTTGATAATGTGAGAGGTACAAAAAACAATTATGTGGAATTTCTTTAAAAATTAAAATATGATTTCTTATAACAATGACTATTCCAAAGAGATTGAGGTAAAAGAAACTATATACTAAAAATATCATAAGGAATATCATATAGTGGATATAGTTGAATATTCACTAATATGGTTTGATATCAATAACATTGAAAGTGATTTGAAATGAAAATTTTATCTTTAGTAGAAATTTTATGTCGTGGTAGATAAGATAGATTTTTGGATAGCTGGAAATAATAAAGAAAATAGAGTGGTTATATAATAAAAACATTATATATATTAACAAGAAGAATAGATCTCTAATATGGAGGTAGAAATTGAAAAGCATAATTATTCAATTCTAGAGAATATAAGAGATTTCATTGAGTACAAGATCCATGTTTTTGGTAGGACTAGAGTTTATGATGGATTGAATAATACAGTGAATTATAAAACCAATTGTGTCAAAGAATATGAAGAATAAATTTTCATACGATAATGAAAATAATAATATCAAGAGAAATTGTTTATGCGGGTATTACCTCGGGAAAGAAGATCACTTAGCGGATAAAAAGCATTGGAGTGGGGCATAAAGGTCTTATAGAAACAAAAATAGTCATATCAAATGATGAGTATAGTATATGTATTGTTTATAGAAAGGAATATATAATGATTGATGTGGGATAGTAACTGGCCCCACCAATGTTTATAATTATATTGGGTAAAAATAAAAATCATAAATTTTAGGTATCCTGGGGAACTACTAGTATTGTATAAATGGAACATGTGATTGCACCTCATATTTAGTGGTATCTTGGTGTAAAGGTGATAGATTTCAAAAATTTATGTTATGTATCCAGGTAAAAATTAAGCGTAAAATTGAATAAATTATATCTACATGGATTTTGATATTATAGGAATAAATTTTATGTTCATTGTTTCTAGTGTAGATGTTTTATACACATGGACACATATTTCACATCAACAATGTATAGTAGTGAACTGAAGTAGACTCAAAGTTGATGTACGATAGTGCTCAAGGAATCATCATGTGATTTGAAAATGAAAAAATAATTTACAATTATGTATGATATATTTGACCTTTTATACTATGAGTTATATCATGGAAACATTAAACATCTTGAATGAAGTCAATGATATGGTTCAAAAATAAAAGAACTGATAATGTAATGGTTAGATATATTTCCTTCAATCAATCATATCATACCAGAATATATATCATTAATAGAGGATACACCATTCATGTGATAGGAAATTCAAATCCTTTAAGATGAATCAACTAGGATAAATAAGGTGTTCTGGATTATAAAACGATGAAGGCATAAAAATATTTGATTGAGAAATGAAAAGTTTTTAGTGAAAGTAATGAAATGTGCTCATGTCATGGTTGTTAAAGGTCTCAATCCCATCTTATTGAGTTATAGTAAGTTATGAAACTGAGTTCCCCATATAATCATTACCATGATGTCGTGTATCATCATTCTAATATATAGTTAATTTTATTTATAGGTAACGATAATTAAGATGAATCTCTAACTTACAAGTTCCTAAATTATATGTTCGTTATATATAAGGAGGAATAAAATTTGTTATTGTCACGAACCAAATCTGGTCGCCGCCAAAATCGACACCAAACCCAGCCCGTGACACGGCCAGAAGGGCGTTCCCGATCCCCACGGGCTGGCACAAGTGCCCGGGTATCATATAATGATAATTGGGAACGATTTACCCGATTTTATAAATATTAAACAACAAAAAAACAAAATAAAACAAATCCGGATTTTTCAACTAAAACCATCTTTTAAAAAATTTCAGAACTGAATTACATAAGTGAAAACGAAATTTAAAGACTATTAAAAAGCTAAAAAAACAAATAAGTACAGCCCAATAACCCTTATGTCAAGGGGCACCACCCTTATGACATCTCCACAAGACTTCACTACCAAGGACCTGCTAGAAACCCGAACCACTGGAACAAAAAAAACTATACCCAACCTATGACAACGAAAATAACCTAGTATACTTACACCCAAGGGTGTATGTAGTGTGTGAGACAAATCCCAATCGGATACCACCACTAATCGATTCCATGTGATAAACATTTAATGGTGAAATGCATGCAAGTTTTCAAAGATATGAGATGCTAGTTAAAATTTCTAAAATATGCAACATTAAATAAAAACTATTTTTAGGTGGGCTAATTTAATGAATAAAAACATTTAAAATAAATACCATAGCTACTGAATTTTCCATCCTCTCATATCGTATACCGATGGTAAGAACAAAGTATCCAGTGAGCACAAACAATGGGAAATAACCCCTAGGCACTAGCTAGCTGTGGGTCCCAGGTACCTCGTATCTCGGTGAGAGTAACCATAAAAAATATCCATTATCATGCACAAGCCACTAGTAGAAAACATACTCATAACCTAGGGGTCCCCAATAATCATCATCGTAGTTTATTTAGAGTTGTAAGATTTAATCTTGCTAAGTGAAACTGAGGCCAAACCTCACAGATTCAATAGCATACTAGTACACGTCCACCCACCTAGATACTCGGGTTTTCCCTTTGTGCTCAAACAAGTTCAACAAGTCAAGATATATACTTTGCACATGAAAATATCATTTCCATATCAAAAATTCACCAAAAAGCCCACAAGTATACCACACAAGTCACAAAAGTACACTTTTCATTCAAATTGATTTTGAAATCCAACTCATACAAAAATAACCCACAACACTCTTCACATTACATGGACACTTCCACAAATCCTTTAAACCATTTTTATAAACCATTCCAAGAAATTCAAACTCACATAACAGCCCACTCAAATAACATATAATACCACTTTCATCAACAAAGTTCAATTTTCACAGCACACTCACACAAAACAGCCCACAACCATGTTTTGCAGCTCTCTTCCCATTTTCTAAATCATTTCAGCACTTTATAAAACATTCAAAAAAAATATTTGAAATCGTAAATAACCACCATACCTTTCAAAAACTCATATTAGGTGATCACACCCCCCAAACATTACATATACACTCTTTTATCCACTTTGTTTAACCAAACAAAACATTCACAATTTAAAAAAAACAACTCAAGGGGTGTAACTATGTCTTGCACACAAAACCCATTTCAAACGCCCCGTTTACGACCAAAACCATACCAATTCCTATCAAAAATAGAATTTCCAGTCCTAGATACATTTATAAAAACACATTCAAGTGTTATGAAATAACCTTGAATAATACTACAAAAGATACAAATGAAAACACACATTTTCCTAAAATGACCTCAAGAAGTATAACAATGTTTTACACATCAAACCAATCCAAAACACTTCTTTTTAGAACCACATGACACTAGTAAATTACCAAACCAGAATTGGCAGGCCAAACAGATTTAATGAACCAATTTCATAATTTATGAACCACACCCACAAAAACCCCCATGAGTTACACATGAAAACACCGAATTTCATGTTAAAAAGCGACTATAAAATTTAACACATAACCAAATAATTCATAAACAGTTTTTTCACCACACCCAACATATGAGGAATATGAAAATGGTTAAATAAAGCAAGCTAAATCATCACTAATTGTTTACACATGGAACCACCAACCTTTTGAGTCAAAACCCTTGAATCTTGGTGTGAAACCTCAACCGCACCTCCACCGCACCACAAGGATGTGAAAACAAACCCTGAACCATAATATTTCACCAAAAATACCCCAAATAAAACCCTAGGTATGAACCCTAACATCTGGGCACTCTATAAATTTATGAAAGTGGGAGGAAACCCTAAAGAGAAGGAAGGAATTGAAGAGGGAAACACATACCCAAAATAATCTTGATAAAAACGACTCCAAATCCACCAGAATCTGAATTTGAAAACATCCAACCATTCATGGGATGTTCGAACAAAGGTTAGGGGATCTTTTACGGACTGGAATGGGGCACAAAAAGTAAAAATAGAAGAAGTTATTAAAGGATCAATTTACCTCTCCAAATCTGGACGATTTCTGAAATCCCGAGAAGATTCGACCATTTTCGCGATTCTATCGAGTGACAAATTGTGGTAGGAGGGATTGGGGGCGAGCCTTAGGTAAGTGTTCTCAGGTGTGATTTGGAATAACAGAAAAAACGCAAATAGGGAAGGAGATATTAAATAATTAAAATTTATTTTTAATGTAGAAAATGGGCTTTCGGGCAGGCCCAATTCCTTAAATAAAAACCCATATCCACCATGATTATTGATTTATAAATGTTCCAAATAAATATGGTTCTGTTAATATGTCAGGGGATGAAAAATAGGAATTTGAAGGGATGAAAAATGTTGAAAAAGGAAGAAGTTATAGAGGAATGAAAATTTATTTTTAAATCTGGAATTGGGCTCACGGTTTGGCCCAATTCATAAAAACTCCCCCATTCCTCCATAAATGCTTGGGAAACCCTCAAAACAAAGCATGAATGGAAATTAAATGGAATTTAACATTAAAATAAGTAATTTATGTGACAATTATCACCACCATGAGAACTTTCTGCCCCAAAAAGTCACATCAAGGCCAAAGGAACAACCAAACCCAACTGAGTAACCAAGAGGTACTCCCTTGCCAGGTTTCACCCCCAAAGGCCAAAACACCTCCAGTGATCAATTATGGATTACTATCACAACCAAAACATACACCAATTTCCTGAAATTATCAATAAAATTAATACATTATCCCAAAATAAAACTCCTCAAACACTATCCCAACAAGACTCAAGCAATTCACTCAAACGAACAACATCGAACAAGGATACACTTACCTTTAACTAAACCATTGGTCACTCTACAATACCAATGATTACTCAAGGAATATATTAGTAGCTAGATAGTTCTGAATAAAACTACCTACTACCAAGCCAATACCATGGATAAATCTGAGTTATTGGTACATGGTGGACACAAATAGGCTCCCTGCCAAAAGAGACAACCTATATTTTTCTAAGAAAGAATTAGAACACTAATAGGGGAGGCCTAAACAGACTCCTTAGTACAAAGGGTAGAATTCCATTCAATGTTTTTGAAGGAATGTACATGAGAATAATAGTGGGGCTCCCCACCATAATAACTAACAATCTTAACTGACCATCATGGGCCGACACAGACAGGCCCAATTTTTTTTTTAAGATTTGGGAAGGGCATAGGGTTAGTCTGCACGTTTGGGAAACTGTGCACTAGCTGTGTAGATCATTCATTCTGCATTGCTTCCTGGAACACGGTCACTACTAATCGTGCGCAAACTGTGTCCTTGGTATTTCTATCCAAATTTCCAACCATTCTATAATGACTCCACGGAAACCAAAGTGGGAGGGAATGACATTATGTGAAGTCATTGGTACAAGGCCCTCCACCTATTTCCACCGAACGAGAACAAAAGAGAAAAGATAATGATACCAGCGGTTTAAAATCATCCTGTCTTTAATGATGAAGATAGGAAATTGTACAAGGGTTTAAACGACCCTGAGATTTCCCCTGACTACGAGCCAGCTTCTCTCCGAGACCTATGGATCGAGATCAAATTATTGAAGCATCATTGTCCTCGATGTTGGGATTTGGAAACCCCTTGGATGATAATTATTCTTTCGATGCAACCAATAACTACACTGCAATCCCCGATATGTTTTCCTTGACATAACAGATTCTAAACACACATTACCCTAACCCGATGTTTCACTGAAACAAGGGCTTAGAAAATTCACACACAACAATCCTTGTTTCTTCGGGTGAGAAACAATAGAAGTAAAGAACACCTAAACTCACCTTCCTCTAAAATGGAATATTTTGATGTTTTTCCAAGGGATAAATTCACCCAACATAACAGGGACTCTCAAAGGATTTCACGACTTTCACCTATATGGTTAATCGAGCACATTACATCATAAGGCATCACCGAACATGACCATTGCGACTGATATAAACAATGAATGGAGAGGGACCTTATACGACATCCCCAAAGAACGCACAATTCTAGAAAGTGGCTACAATATCCTATCGTGAAAATATTCCCCACACTGGTGGTTTTACATGAACTCATGCTTCATAGAAACATTGAAGAACCCAAAGGCCCTCTTAGACACCATCGAGACACTCATCAACACCAACAACCGTAGACCACATCCACCACCAACGAATCAGGAAACTTAAGAAACTAATGTATCATTCAACCTTCCATTAGAACTCTCTCATTAAAAGAGGATCTAAAAATCAATGAAATGAATGGGTGTATACTCAATCTACATATCTAGAGAAAAAAAATATTCCTTATATTGATCAACTGGAGGATTTTCGAATGGAAAAATAATCTGGGTTGCACTTCAGTTATCCATTAACCCTTAATGGGGGCATACCTTATCCAACAAGACAACATAATGACCCAACCAAGCTGGTCCATTGGTCAAAAATTGCCATAAACCGGATCCAAACACATGAACGGATCCACCATAAAGGTGTCCTGAAACATATCTTAGAGGAGACTACTAACCAGTCCTTCTACCCAGCTTATCGACCAAACACAAACTCAAAACATAGTTCGAACAGGAGGGGTTCTTGGACTCAAAACATCCCAAAACATCAACATTTTCCAAAAACACATAATATAAACCATCTAAAAAAATTCATCAAGACATTATGTTTCTCTTTAAAAACCTTTCTTTGAAAAAAAGGGTTCAGCGGTTAGCGCATCCACCAATGGTACCCCATGGGCCTTACACATGCATGTTTCTGTGCCACACCGGGCACCCTCCTCATATCCATCCCGTCACTCATCTAGTCCCGTCAGCCACCATTCATATTCCCATATAACCCCATGCATGTGGTTGCTCATGAAAATACCAAAGGTTAAAACAAAAATTCTTTCCACTTTTCAAAACCAAAATGATCAACCAAAACATCCTTTTTCTTAAAACCGCTAACCACGAGATCAAAATCCCAAATCACATCTTACAAAACTTTCATAAAGACACAACCATTGAGAAAATAACTCACTTTAAAGATATTCACATCAATTTCAAAACATCTCATCCCATTAAAACACCATTTGATTGTTTAAAAAACTCTATTGGAAACACTTTTCAAAAGCAACTTCAATATAGTTCCTGCTTTCAAAAGAGGTGTCAGCACACCATTTTCCAATTCAAAACAATTCTAAAAATTCAATTCCACCATTTCATAAATCAAACCATTCCCTCTTTATATTAAAACCATTTCACAAAAACATCACACTTCTTAAAACCAAAGTTCCATGATTTCAAAACCTAAGAACAAAAAAATGAGTGAGGAAACTAGTTTCAGTGGGTGATTTTGGAATATAGTTGGCATCCATACTCCAATCACTTCACTTTCATAGAGAGTGTTCTAGGGAATATCCTTGGATCCACATGGTTTGCCAGGCCCTGCGATCTAACTAGGACCATTAACCCAACTCTCTTTTCATTTCCCCTAATCATCATCGAACCAAGAAAACCAAAGGACTTAAATAAATCCCGACTTCTCCTGGAAACATGAATCCCATTATGAGGTGTGGTGATCAGGAACACTGCCCATAACAGGAATTCCATGTCCCAAGAAAACTAACTCCAGAATATCCAGACTCTTCCCCAAATAACATGACTCAAAGAGTTAACCTGAACCCCCTTTGATACCATTTTGTCACGAACCAAATCTGGTCACCGCCAAAATCGACACCAAACCCAGCCCGTGAGAAGGCCCGAAGGGCGTTCCCGATCCCCACGGGCTGGAACAAGAGCCCGGGTATCATATAATGATAATTGGGAACGATTTACCCGATTTTATAAACATTAAACTACAAAAAAACTCAATAAAACAAATCTGGATTTTTCGACTAAAACCATCTTTTACAAAATTTCAGAACTGAATTACATAAGTTAAAACTAAATTTAAAGACCATTACAATGGTAAAAACAAATAAGTACAGCCCAATAACCATTATGTCAAGGGGCACCACCCATATGCTATCTCCACAAGACTTCACTACCAAGGACCTGCTAGAAACCCGAACCACTAGAACAAGAAAAACTGTACCCAACCTACGACAACAAAAATAACCAAGTCTACTTACACCCAAGGGTGTAAGTATGGTGTGAGACAAAGCCCAATAGGATAAAACCACTAATATATTCCATGTGATAAACATTTAATGGAAAAAATCATGCACGTTTTCAAAGAAATAAGATGCTAGTTAAAATTTATAAAATATGCAACATTAAATAAAAACAGTTTTTAGGTGGGCTAATTTAAATAATAAAAACATTTTAAATAAATACCATAGCTACTGAATTTTCCAGCCTCTCATACCGTATACCGACGGTAAGGACAAAGTATCCAGTGAGCACAAGCAACGGGAAATAACCCCTAGGCACTAGCTAGCTGTGGGTCCCAGGTACCTCGTATCTCGGTGAGAGTAACCATCACAAATATCCATTATCATGCACGAGACAATTGTAGGGAACATGCCCATAACCTAGTGGTCCCCAATAATCATCATCAGAGTTTAGTTAGAGTTGTAAACGTCAATCTTTCTAAGTGAAACTGAGGCCAAACTTCACAGATTCACTAGCATACTAGTACACGTCCACCCACCTAGATACCTGGGTTTTCCCTTTGTGCTCAAACAAGTTCAAGAAGTCAAGATATATACTTTTCACATGAAAATATCATTTTCATATCAAAAAGTCACCAAAAATCCCACATGTATACCACACAAGTCACAAAAGTACACTTTTCATTCAAATTGATTTTGAAATCCAACTCATACAAAAATAGCCCACAACACTCTTCACATTACATGGACACTTCCACAAATCCTTTAAAGCATTTTTATAAACCATTACAAGACATTCTAACTCACATAAAATCCCACTCAAATAACATATAATACCACTTTCATCAACAAAGATCAATTTTCACAACACACTCACACAAAACTGCCCACAACCATGTTTTGTAGCTCTCTTCCCATTTTCTAAAACATTTCAGCACTTTATAAAACATTCAAAAAAAATATTTGAAATCTTAAATAACAACCATACCTTTAAAAAAACTCATATTAGGTGATCACACCCCCCAAACAGTACATATACACTCTTTTATCCACTTTGTTTAACCAAAAAAACATTCACAATTTTCAAGAAAAACAACTCAAGGGGTGTAACTATGTCTTGCACACAAAACCCATTTCAAACCCCCCATTTAAGACCAAAACCATACCAATTCCTATCAAAAATAGAATTGGAAGTCCTAGATACATTTATAAAAACACATTCAAGTGTTATAAAATAACCTTGAATAATACCACAAAAGATACAAATGAAAACACACATTTTCCTAAAATGACATCAAGAAGTATAACAATGTTTTACACATCAAACCTATTCAAAACCCTTCTTTTTAGAACCACATGACACTAGTAAATTACCAAACTAGAATTGGCAGGACAAACAAGATTTAATGAACCAATTTCATAATTTATAAACCACACCCAAATAAAACCCCATGGGTTACACATGAAAACACCCAATTTCATGTTAAAAGGCGACTATAAAATTTAACACATAACCAAATCAATCATAAACAGTTTTCGCACCTCACCGAACATATGAGGAATATGAAAATGGTTAAATAAAGCAAGCTAACTCATCACTAATTGTTTACACATGGAACCACCTACCTTTTGAGTCAAAACCCTTGAATCTTGGTGTGAAACCTCAACTGCACCTCCTTCACACCACAAGGATGTGAAAACAAACCCTAAACCATAATATTTCACCAAAAATACCCCAAATAAAACGCTAGGTATGAACCATAACATCTGGACACTCTATAAATTTATGAAAGTGGGAGGAAACCCTAAAGAAAAAGAAGGAATTGAAGAGAGAAACACATACCCAAAATAATCTTGAAGAAAACGACTCAAAATCCACCAGCATCTGAATTTGAAAACATACAACCATTCATGGGATGTTCCAACAAAGGTTAGTAGATATTTTAGGGACTGGAATGGGGCAAAAAGAGTAAAAATAGAAGAAGTTATTAAAGGATCAATTTACCTCTCTAAATCTGGACGATTTCTGAAATACAGAGACGTTTCTACCATTTTCGCGATTCTATTGAGCTCCAAATTGTGGGAGGGAATGGGGGCGCACCTTAGGTAAGTGTGCTCGGGTGTGAGTTGGAATCACCGAAAAAACGCAAATAGTGAATCAGATATTAAAGAATTAATATTTATTTTTAAATTCAGAAAATGGGCTTTCGGGCAGTCCCAATTCCTTAAATAAAAACCCATATCAACCATGATTATGGATTTATAAATGTTCCAAATAAATATGATGGTGTTAATATTTCAGGGGATGACAACTATGAATTTGAATGGATGAAAAATGTTGAAAAATGAAGAAGTTATAGAGGAATCAAAATTTATTTTTAAATCAGGAATTGAGCTCACGGTTTGGCCCAATTCATAAAAACTCCCTCATTCCGCCATAAATGCTTGGGAAACCCTCAAAACAAAACATGAATGGAAATTAAATAGAATTTAACATTAAAATAAGTCATGTATGTGACATTTATAGAACATACACATTTTCAATTTGTTCTAATCATATTCTTAAGATCTGTTGAATTATGATGCATAAAAATATATTACTAGGACATCACATGATCTTAATCACAAATGTGATACTTTTCAACTGGGTAATATCATTCCAAATATGTACAAATAAAAGTATATAATTTTAAATAGGTTTCTTTACATAGTTACATTATATGTTTGTGGACATATCTCACTATTATTTAGTGATTAGAAGATCTATTATGTTATATTAATTGATAATTTCTGTGGATTTTATAGATATTTTTCAGTTCCAAAAAGGTTTAGGTGTTTAGTTTCAATAAAAAAATTAGGGAGATGATAAAAGGATTATTAGGTCATAGATTTTGTTATTTTGAATTCAAAGTGGTATAAAATTAAAAAAATATCCATGAATTGGAATATCGTAAAAACATAGGATAAAGAAACATGTTGTAATGGTGAGAACACACAAAAAGTGAGTTATTGGGAGGATAAATCAGATCATGAAAAACACTTCGATGATAATTCTTATTAAAATACACCTACCAATAAAATTATAGAATTAAGTAGTTTAAAAATCATTCTATAAATCAAATAGAGATTTGTTGTTTCTGAAAGAATATAATACATAGTACATTCTATAGAACATAAAGAATACAACATTGAAATACATTCAAATATTTGAATCCAAGTGTTATATTCTAAATAATGATAAGAAAAATAATTTTGAGTCTTATGGAGATTATTTGAAATTATTAGGCTATTGAGAAAAAGGAAATTCACATAAATTCATTATCATAATTCTAGGAAAATTGGTTCGACAAAATGATCTCACTAAAGTAAAAAATACATAGAATGTTTAACAACACATTGATGTTTTATTTTGATTGTGACAAAGAGGTAAGAAACTCAGGTTAACAAGATTAAAAAATTGTTGTTTCATAACAAGATACTGATAATGATAAGTATTGTGTTAGTCATATTTCTAAAAAGAAACCGAGGATGAATTCCAAAATTGATTAGAATATTATCACCTGTTATCTGGACATGAGTGTCTATATAAAAGAATTAAGTACTTTTAAATCCCATCATTCATTACTTACGTTGGAAAATTTGTTTTAGTGTGGTAGAAGGTGATAAAAATTGTATTGAGGTTATGAATGAACACAATGATCAAATAAAAAAGAATCATTCATGGAATAATTTTTCAATACTTTCCATGAAAAAATTATTAATGAAAAATGGTTCCATCAAGAAAAACAATTAAATGAATACATAAACATAATTCCAAATAAAACATGACTCATGTTCAAGGGATACTCCCAAATTTAAATCCATTTTGAATGGGTGAGACAAATCAACTATTGTTATAAATTGTTGTGAAATGTAAGTTCAATGTGTTCGAAATGTATGTAAAGGAAAGATTTATAAATGTGGTTCTATAAGTAGTTTTGTATGTTTGATTGGTAGATGGATTTCTCATTCATGAAGATGTGTAAAATTTTATCCGGTTAACGAAGGTGTTATACGAGTTGAAGCATGAATCTTGGAAATATTACTCATGACTTGATCATTATTAGAACTTAATTTTGAAGATTTTTAGAGTTGATTAGAATCCATATATAAATAAATAATTTTATGAAAGGATTATTTTTTAGCATACATTGAATATATAATCAAAATTGGATCGAATGGATCATTTTGTAACTAGTTTGCACGATTCATAAAATGTGAGTCCGAAATGTAAATGGTTGTAAGGAAAATATTTTTCACTGATTTTCAGTTAAAAAAAGGAAGAAATGGAACAACTATTTCTCAATAATAATATTATATGAATGATATTATAGTTTTATAAATCAATAATTATAATGAGATTACAACACTAGTTTCTATAGAGAAGAAATAATTATGATATGTTGAAGGAAAATTTGTGAATGTCACAAAATTAAGGTGTATCATAGGAAGCATGATGTACATAACATGGACATGAACTGATAATGTTCACTCCAAATGAAAAATGATGTGGTATTAAGGTAATCTGGTGTAATTCTACTTAGATGAGTTGAATATAATATTTTGATATATATAGAGCTTTCTGGTTTTGGGTTTTTTATACAATGAAAATTCATTGTAAGAGTTTTGTTGTTATAAAGTTTCAAATTGGTAGTGTTTAATGTACAATTAAAAATCAATATTAGTTGGTGTGTTCTTTCTATGAATATTTTTATATTTCCATTATAATAATGATGAAATAATGTATTTCATTGATCACTAATGAAGATGAATATATCATGGCTACTAAAACATGAAAATAGTTATTTTAGATAAAGTATATGCTTGACTATATGGGAATTCAAGTGATGTATTCAGTGGAAATCTATTATGACATTTTAATTTCTATATATCATATAAAAAATTGATTCCATCCCTCACAAACAAAGAACATGGATATCAATTAACATTTTTTCAAGGATAATGTGGAGAATAACCTTGTGAAATTAGAATATGTATATATTAAACTAAAAATTGAATAAATACTGATGAAAGAATTACATAATGAATCATATTAATAGAATCGATGGACTCTTTGAGTTTTTCTAATTCTACACTATTATATTATACAGTTATATGACCCCATCTCCTAGAGGAATGTTGTGATTTTACACTTGGTGAAAATATTCATTATTTTCCATGACACATACCGCAAAAGTGTCTTCTTTGGGTTCATTCAAAAATTGTTAGATGTACTTAATAATTTTGGGATATGTTGATAGAGAGAACATTACAATAATGGAGTCTTAAATATGATGATATTGAAGATAGTCATTCAATGATAACATTTCCAAGAAATATTTGTTTTGAGGTTCACTATTAATGTTGTTTACTAGTAAATATGATGATTTGGACTTCACTATTAATGTTGTTTACTATTAATGTGAAATATTTCGATTCATTGATGAAATTTTCATGTGAATCTTATTTCTCATGCCGAGCATGGCTTTTGTGGTATTAGAGTGCATGTTTAGAAAATCACTAATTCCTTTATAGTGTCTCAAGATGAGAGTTTTTGGTGTAGTAGGTTGTGTTTTCACATTTTTCAACCAAATACACATGCTTGGTTTTATGTAATTTCAAAAAATCTATTTGGGGAAATTACATTGAAAAAATACCACCTGGTGGAGTGTTATAGATTTTTGGTTGATGGTGTTAGGTGAAAAATAAGTTTGATAATGTTCAAGAAGATTTTTTGTAAAATTATGTGTTTCGAATGTGGCGTAGTTTCTAGGAATATACCATACTTTTGGAAATGAAATTCATGTTTTTATTATGCCTGAAAAGGTTTTCTACGGAGAATAATTGGATGATCACATAGCAGATAATGGAGTTTTCATATTTTTTTAGAAAATTAAAATTGAGAATATAGAAGAATTATTTTATGATCCATATTAAATGTAAGATAATTCATTAAAAAAAAATTAGAAAAGTAATTCCAACCACATTTAAAAAATGTTTAACTATAAAAGTTGTCTACAATTTGAAGTCGAAGGTGTTATTTCAGAGTCTACAGTAAAGGGAATTATACAATATATGAATCACATGGAAATTGGATCACCTAGTAAAGGATAATTCATAGAGGTAATTATAATAATTTTGATTAGTGGGTTTTATTGGTTTCTTTTCCTATTTATGTGACCCATAATATCATCATTTAATAAAGTGAATTTGATTAGAATGAATCTTCACTGGAAGAATTCCACTAGGTCTTAAAGAGGTTCATGAAGGAGGTGGTCTGTGAAAGAATGTTTCTCTACAAAGGATGTTCAATTAATTGAGGAGATATATTTATGGTTAAATGTATCTTAAAATTGAGTGTTTCTTTATTAGGTGTAATTTATTTGTGATGTAATGGCAGTTTTTTAAGTATGTGTGCTTAGTGGTGAATGAAATTTCACAAAGGTATTAAAAAAGTTCATGGTGGAACAAAAAAATTATTGAAAATAATCTCAAATAGTAAATTACATTGAGGTGAAGTGTATTTGATCTACTAGATTAATGTAGAGCTTCATTTAACACTCATATATGTGTGAAAATATTCTATGGTAATTCATATAAGTGGAATAATCTTATGAAGGAGTAGTGTAAACTCTTCAGTTGAGAGAGGATAAGGATTTCTATTTTTTAATTTGTTATAAACAACAATGGAAAATGAGTCTACTCAAAACATGTAATATTAGTGTTCTTTATATTATTTTGACTTATATACATAGTATATAAATGTTATTCTTGAATATATAATATTTTTTATTATGTATGTAAATGTATTTCCTCTTATACATTTTTTTATTTTTTTATATGGGTTTCTATGAGATGGAGACTGAATAATATTTTGTTTAATAATGTAAAAACATCCAAATGGGGCAGGGTTTTAATTTATCATACCCTGATTCACCCCACCACACCCATTAAGCTATTTATCCTTGTAGAGAAAATAGTATCATATGATCATATTTCTTGTGAAATTAACTAATCAATAAATGTGTTGACATTGATGAAAATACCTATAATTTAATATATTTATCATTTCCATTTAATGTATTTGAAAGTAACTATTACTTTTTTTACCTTAAAATAAAATTAATAAAAGTATTTTATTGGAAATTAATATTATAAAAAATAAAATCAAGCTTAAAATCATGGATATTTATGATGTCAAGAAAATTCATTGATGAATTATATGTTATTTTATGACCCGACCCATGTTTAGGTTCATGTTACAACTATCCCGAGACAAACTCCATAGGCCATGGTGAAGTGACAAGCAAAAATGGCACAACACACTCTGGGTGGCCTTTTCCTAGGAATCTGTATACACAAAGACACACAACAACTCAATGTGAAAGTGAAAAGGAAAAGGGAAAAATTATACAACCTTCTTATAAAAGGAAAAAAAAAGAATAAACATATAAGTAGTACATGTATAGAAAATTGAACTAAAGGGATAATGGGGAAAAATAAATTCCTAAATAGATATTTTCCCCAACCTGGTAGCAACTGAAAAAGGAAAACAGCTAAGAGAGCACCACTCTTAGATCACAAATTATGACCACCATTCATGGTTCAAACACAAATGTCCCTAAGCTCCTCTGAATTCACAATCAACGAGCCTATCATCTGCAGAAGGCATGAAATGTGTAGTAAAATCTCATATTGGGGTGAGTATAAAAATACTCAATTGGATGCCCAAAAAAGGAAACAGGGGAGCACTAAGAGATAAAACTGAATTGGAATGTAGTAGATAGAACAATGTTCAGTAAATAGAGTACATCTCAACTAAACAAGAGAGTAATGTAAGCTCATACAAACACGTGAGAATATGAACATCTCTTACAATCATCACTAGCTATAGTAGAAGAGTAGACTCATCCAACCATAATAAAATATACATGGAATGCATGTTG
Source organism: Viscum album (assembly GCA_963277665.1). Lineage (NCBI taxonomy): Eukaryota > Viridiplantae > Streptophyta > Magnoliopsida > Santalales > Viscaceae > Viscum > Viscum album. Next base: position 232,055,360 of record OY728143.1, read on the forward strand.
CATACCTCACACATCTTCACCTCTCCTAGAAGGAGAGTAACCATAACCCAAGGAGTGGGTACTGAAATAGCGAATATTTTCTGAGATGGGTACGGATCATCAATCTCTAGGCATGAACTCATGAATTTTCATATCACTGATGAGACATAGTGTGATTTAACCTTAGCCTCACAAGGAAGAGAGACACATTTCCCACCGATATGCATCCCAATAAGGCAACCTGAAACCATGAAGGCGAGCCATTTCCACCCAAAAGGGATAGTATCATGGTGTGGTAATTGAGACCCATTGACTTTTGTGTTTTGGGAATATGTGATAGATACATGAAATCATTGAATGACAGACATAGAACGGTTGGGGACTCTTTTCCTTAGGCTGAGCTATGAGATGGAGATCCCCTTACTCTTTATCAGGGGCCTCTTGACTAAGCATATATATACTCTATTTAAGTACCCGCAATAGGGGTTTTGGTTAATCTTATTCCAAGAGAGGTGAAGATGTGTGTGGTATACTAAATTATTTTCATTTCTAGCTTTACATTGTTGGCTAAGTTTTCTCACTAACTGTAGGTACTAAAGACTCTATTGAAATTTCATCTACTCATGGTTTTTATCTCCTTGTGTCTAGATAAACATACATCACTGTCTTATTGGGTTGAGTTTTACTCTCTTTACTAAACATTTTTCTATCTACTTCTTTACTCTTATGTTGTATTTCTTACTACTCCCCTTCATCTTTTTGGGGAAACCTACTAAGTATGTCTATACTCACCCCTACATGGTTTTTTCTCAAACTTGTCATGCCTTATGCAGATGATGGATAGTTTGAACGTGACTTTTAAGGATCTTAGGGATGTGGGTCCTTGGACTATGTATGGCCGTCATAGATTTGGATCCCTGAGTGGTCCTCTCTCAATTTTTTTTACTTTATTAGTTGTTACAATGTTATGGAACATTTCTAGTTGGGCATGTATTTTCCACCTATTCCATTCAGTTTACTTTACATTACATTTGATGAATAGAGGTTAAATCATGTTAGTTTTCCTTTTATAGTAGTTTTATATCCTTTGATAATTTTCCAATACACTTTCTCATTATATTGGATGTGTGTGTCTATACAGGTTCTCAGGAAAAGGTCTCCCAATGTTTTTTTCACATTTGACAGTTTTATCCACCCCTGAACTATGTTGGTGTGCTTAGGGTAGTTGAGGCACGAGCCTTGGAATGGGTCAGGGCACGACATGTTAATACAATGATTTCATTAAAAACATTAGTAAAAAGTAATTTATTTGGAAAAGGAAAATAATATTACTTTTAAACCATTTTATAAAATGTCCAAAATTTCTATAAGTGTATTTAATCAATAATTAGATAACAACAAAAACATTCCTTAAAATATTATACATATATTATCAACATGGAAGAAAAATCATATCGTTGAAAATATATATAAGATGAGTTTTACATAAAAAAATTTCCCAGTTATTTGATATCCCAATAAATTGAAATTGGAAATCAAATCAAGTAAAGCATAGAAATTTCCTGAAGATAATACTTGATATATTTCACATGAAATTAAGATCATACAATTTTACCTAAAATAACATTCAACACAAATAATCCTAAAAATAATGAGATTGTAACATACAGCCTTTAACACATCGATAAACATTAAAATGAATATTAATTGAATGATATAATATGATATGGATCTTGAAAACCCATTAATTACATGAAAATATATGTAAATATTAATTCATGGGGTATTAAGATAACCATGCAAATAAATCATAGTTTATAACATTAGACATATCTATAGAAAGTTATATTAAAAAGGAGTAAACCTTTTCAATGATAATAACATTTAATGTGATAATGAATACACCAAGTTATAATGTGAACATATGAAATTCTATAAAAAAAATTGAATATGAAGAATAATAAATTTAGATATCAATTCACACATAATAATTTTACGACAACGTTGATGAAGAATTTTTATAACCCAATGGATGTATTTTAAGTTAAAAACCCTTATCTTAAATCCAAACATTATTTTTATATCCTATATATCCATTATAATGAACTTATATTAATTATTTAATTGTTTAAAAACATTTTATAAGTTTATTAAATCACCATGAAACCATATAACAAGTTTTTAAATGGAATATTTAATTACATAATCATTTATGTTCACATTATGTGTATTGAGGACATTTAGTTCAAAATTGAAAAATGAGCATTATAGGGTAACAATAGTAAGATGGGTTATTGATCCATCATTACTAGAATATTATTCATTATAAAATTATATGTTTTATTTATAAAATAAATTTTTATCGTAATCAAAGAAATGTGGCCACAAAAAACAATATACGTCAGTTAAAGTAGCTAGTTTTTTGTATGTATACATAAGTGATGTTATTTTACATTTCAACAGATAGAAAATAAATAAATGAAATAATATATTACCATTGTATAAATTTTATCAAATTATAAATAAAATACCTTCATTAAATTCTTCCCTATGACCATCCATTTGATGTTGTTATTTTAAAACATAGTACATCACATTTTTGGGATAATAGTCCACGCATAGGCACATATGATGTTTCGATTTTTAATAAGTGCTATGGTAAGATAAAAAATGAGATATTATATTACCAAATTCATAATTATATGATGAATATAATATATCTACACTAAATAAATCATAATAAAAATCAATGTGAAGTGGTTATGAAAGAAGAAACACATCACTTCATGATGTTGGTCGTCCATATATATGCACAACCATTGATTCCATTTCCCATAAGATTGAAATGATTATTGAAAAGTTATTTATAAAAAATATAATATAATTTATGTATATTCTATATAATTATATTTTTATATCATAATAGTTAAGATAGGTTGAATGATGTAAAAGTAGGAAAAAAATGAAAAACATTGAACTAAGAACTATACAACTTTTTTCAACAACTTCCTTATATTTATACTTATAACCCAAATGGTTGGTATTCAGATCACACTAGAACCTCTAAGGCGTGGTTAGGGATATTAGTATGTTATTTTTTGAGTTATAATCCTATATAATAGTTTATCTAATTTTTGTGATGATATGATATTGATGTTCTTTTATATGATAGGGAGGGAGAACTCTTGGAATTTTTCAAAAGATAAATATTTAAAAATGTATTAATATTGAAAATTTGATCCAATATTACTCCACTTTTATAAAAAGATGAAATAAATTTGGAATTTCTCCATCCAATTAAATTTATAAAATATTTATGTAAGTTAAAACATAGTAATTTTCAACCCTCATTACCTTTTTTAACTCTTACAATGATAACTGAATTTTATACTAATGTTTCATTTCATAATGAAAAAAATAAAGTGGTCTCATTTTAAAATGTGAATTAGTAATTCAAAATATAGAATCTATTTTATCCATTCATATTCGTATAATTGGAAAACATATTTTTAAAATAACCCACAAAATAAGATGCAATGCAGTTTTCCTAAAAAAATTCAATTTAAACTATAAAAAATATTTGATACCAAAATTATGAATGTTTTTTATTAAATTGACTTAAATTTTATTATTTTAAATAAAAATAAATAGTTAATTTCCAAAAAAATTAATACCATACTTCAAAATGTAAAATTTGGAAAATAAAAGACAATTTCATATAAAATATGTGTTTTTCACTATTCACTTAATTTGTTTTTTGAGAAATGAAAAAATTGCATTATAAGATAATGTTGAAATGCAGATATAAAATATAATTGTCTTTTTCTAGAAAATAAATTTCTTGAAGCGTGCTAGAAATTAATTTTAATATTCTCTCACAATATCCAATAAAAACCATTTTTGAAGAAAATGTATTTTTGAAGGATACAATACTTAGTTCTCATTTATTTCATAATAAACAAAAAGTAATGGATTTTAATTTTTCAAATTGAATATATAATATAAATATTTAATTTTTATATTAACTCTAATATATAATTATAATATTAAATTAATACTAATTTATTTAATCTAATAAGAGTAAAATGCACCACCCATAAGAAATATGGTCTTATGATAAATTTATATCTTCCCTTTAAATGATTTCATATTAATTTCAAACCAATTTAATATAAATATACCAAGAATATATATTTCTATAAAATATATATTTAAATATTTTGTGTTTCTAATGACCAAATATACAGCTATCACATTACATTTCTCCATATAGCCTTACATGCTTAACTAAGATGTATCCATTTACATCACTCTCATCATGTATATTATATTCCAATTAATTTGATTGTTTTTATAGTTGATGTTAGGGTCCCAATATTCGTATGAATGAATTTGTATACCGTTTTTATGATGGTGGTTTATATATATATGAATTTATTCCACATTTAATTTTCATTATGTTGTTTCATATCGAAAGAACATAATATATTATTATTGATCTTTCATTGAAATATTTCATTTAAGTGTATATGTTATTGTTTATTTTAGTTTGATATTTCCTATATCATAAGATATCAATATCAATATTTATGTGATTGTGAAAAAAATACTTAGATTCCATGGTGATAGCTATGTTTATCCTGGATCTTTAAATATATTGTTTTACGTTTTTTCCAATATATTCACAATATTCATCGTTTATCTATGATTGCATGAATAATTGATTATAGATCTTGTTCGGGTAGTATTCAAACCATGGATTCACATATATTTTTTCTACCATTGGTGGATATAACTATTAGAGGATTATTTATGATAATAAATATATAATTTGAGTGAAATGAGACCAAGAAAAGATATTTTGTAATATGGTCATTTCAGACGACAAAATAGGTATCCATTACCATATTTATTGATGAACAGTGGTTAGAATCAAACATTCAATTAGAAAATGATGATGATCAATTATTTTTTTGGTTTTTTTCTATTTATATTATGGTGGGAAATCTGTAAATGTATAAGAATTGTGAAAAATTAATCTTGTAAGAACCCGGATCTTCTTTTCAGGTACGTTTTCCCGTTTTCTGGAGTTTTTAAGAAAAATGAATTTTTATGGAAATTTTCAAAGTACACGTCGTGTACTTTCTAAGTACATGCCGTGTAATCTTTTCCTGCTCGAAGGCATGTGATGGCCGTGTCTGGGCCACACACACGGTGTGTATGGATATGGTGGAGGCCGGTTAATTCGGAGTACAGAAAAATTGAAGTACACGCCGTGTACTCAAGATGTACACACCGTGTACATTTTTTTTCATTAAATGGACTGGAGTCATGCCTAACCCAAAAAATCATCATCTTGTCCAGATTTCATCCACCCAAAAGCAATCGTACAACCGAATCTTCTCCAAGCTCCCGCCTCGTCGTCCGTTCTCCGATTTGAGCATGATCGATTGTGTTGGAATCACATTAGTGGGTTCTTCCTTCTTCTTTAGCGTTGTTTCGTGATTCCTCCTCATTTCCATGTTATCATGGGATGAATTTTTTGTGCATTTTCTCAGATCTACTTTGTTCTAAGAGGAATCTGTCATCGGGGTTCACATATATCGATCTCCTAGGATCGAGGTAGGTGGTCTGTGCCTTTCTGTAGAAAGTTAATGAATATTATGTGAAAATTCCACCAATACCCATGAACGAGGTATTGCATGTTTCCTGTTTTCCCCTGATGTTCGCCTTATTTTCTTGTTTTCTTTATTAGAGGTTATTTCTTGTGAGTAGAGTAATTTATTTTGTGCTCAGATTTCTTTTCCATGCTTTTTTTTCCTGTTGGGCATATTTCCAGTTTCCATGCCTAGTTGTAGGATATCGGAATTGTTGTTTTTTTATTTCTATTGAGCTGTAGAATGATAGCCAAGTAGTTATTGAGGTTTACTTAGACGATATACACGCGCTGAGCATGTTAAGTAATACTCAGGACTGTGGAACCTAGAGTAGTAGACCAAAGGGATAATTGACGGATGTGCTTCTCCAGAGTGTCATTTAATTATGATGCAAGACTGTAGGGGGAATTGACATTGAGTGCTTCCCAGAGAGTCTGTAGACCATCGACGCGGGCCATAGGGGGAATTAAAGTTGATTTCTTCCCCAGAGAGCATTTAGCACAATACGAGACTATAGGGGGAATTGACAGTGAGTGCTTCCCCATAGATTCTTCTTAATTACATATCTGAACCAGAGGGGTGAGACCGTTTGTGCCTCCCAGAGGGTTTCTAGTACTATAGGTTGAACCATAGGGGTTAGGATGTCAGAGCTACCCAGAGGGTTACCTATTTTATTCTTGTTTCTGAATACTTACTTGTGTGCTTTACTTGTTAGAACTGTGGATTGTAGCTGCTTGTGGTTTCCTGTTTGTAGCCTCTTGTTTATTTACTTCCATGTATTCATTTGACTGTAGGGCACAAATCTTTGGGTGATTGCCTACTGGGATTGTATCTCATAACCTTTTTGGGCCATGCTTTTGGGCCCAAGCAGACTATGTTGCTGCAGGTATAAACAAGGGCAAGCGTCCTTCTACTTCAGGATCTTGGTTGCACCAGGAGCTGGGGAGCATGGGACCGAGCCATGGCTCGTGATGCTGAGGAGCTTAAGTTTTTTTCTTTTTCACTTGGTTTTAGTTGTATTTCAGCACATTGTTGTGTTTGCGGATTTACAAAGATACTTGTACCTGCTGCATCATTTTCATCATAGTTATATCTCTATATTTCTTCCGCTATTTGGTTTCTATTGTTATGCATGTTTTTTACTGCTTCCACTGTTTATTGTTGTTTTCTTAACTTGTATACCTTACCAAATGAGAGCATAGTTTCCCTACCGACTCACCAAGGCCATCACTACTAGTCCGCAGCCTCTGGCGTTCAGGGAAACACACTTGAGGTCATGTGGCGAACCGGGTACGGGGCACCAATGGAGGGGCTTCGGACTCGGGTCATTACAAAGTGGTATCAGAGGGGTTCTTTACTCTTGCCTTTCTATTTGGAGACATTAGACAGGGATAGGACGGATTCATTACATGGTATTAAGCTGTTCCTGGGAGTAGCTAACCCGTGTATAGGGAAAAGCCATACTAACTCGTTAAATGCACTTTTCTAGTTTTGAGATTTTGTGGTTGGTATGTTTTCACCTACAGTGATTCGTATAAATTGTGCGGTTATTTTTTTGATATGTCGGTCTTATTCTTGTTGCAACCTAATGAGATGATGGTATGCTATCTCATGCATCATATAGGAACTTTTAAAAATCACATGTCATGCATTCTTACCATGCCATCTAGGGTGCATTAGCAATTGCATGTTGTTGTGATAGTCTCTATGTAGATTATGCATGCTGTTGTGATAGATGCTTGATAGATTATCTACTATTGTGTTAGAAAGCTGTTGTTTTGTTCCCTCCATAAAATTAACGCCAAGATTTGGTTCTTGAGGTGTTATGGGCCCTCTGGGATAGTAATTTGGCATATTTTCCCTTGTTTTTTGTGTTTCTAGAATTTTGCACAGATTCTAAGATACTACCCATAAAAACCCAGAATACAGGGCGTGTACTTTTTGGGAACACACCGTGTAGTTTTTATTCCGTGTCACTGACCGTGTGAGAAGAACATGGTGTTGTGAAAGTAACTTTGGGAACACACCGTGTACGGTAGCTACATGCCGTGTAAGTTCGGAGTCGTGTACCTGGTCGTGTCACTAACAACATGGGTCGGGGAAGCTTGGGTAGCACAAGTTGTGTCCGTAGGGAACACTCCATGTAGTTTTTTCCAGGTACCCGACCGTGTCACGAACAACACGGGCCGATGTTACCATTCGTTTCCACACGCCGTGTTTGTTCGGAACACACCGTATAGTCTTTCCCAGGTACCCGGCCGTGTCACGAACCACACGGGATGGTGTCGCCTTCGCCTATACAGGTCGTGCTTGTTCGGAGCATGACGTGTATGGTCCAGCTATGTACTCAACAACAAGGACTGCCAAAGCCTTGTCTAGTGCACACCGTGTTTATTTCGAACAGTCCGTGTAGTCTCGGGTTAAGTCGGACAGTGTGGGTTAGCCGTGTAAGGAGACTCGGGTAGGGGAATAGTTTTCAAGTACACTCCATGTGTGGGTTCAACACGCTATGTAGTTTGATGTGTACACAACATATAGGGCAGGAGTACACGCCCATGTCAGTTGTTTAAGAAGACACGTCGTGGAGTTTTATACACGCTGTGTAGTCGTGTTTTGCAATCTTGTGTTTTTTCATTCCCTGTTTCTGTTTAAGTACTCTTGTGTTATGTTTCCTTGTTTTCCTGATCTAAGGTGTGTTTTTGCGCTTTCAGATCTATGCCTCTGACACATCCTCCGGTCGTACGTCTATCGTCAGGCAGTTATCAGATTCTAGACCGTGCTGATCAAGGGCTTCCTGCCGATCCTCCAGTCGAGCCAGCCTGGCCACCTGTTGTTGTACTAGTTGTGGGCACGAATGCGCAGTTCATGGAATGTTTCATGAGGATGATGCAGGCCTTCCCGGGAGCGCTGCCTCTTGCCATGTCTATGGAAGAATTGACGCGGGTTTTCCAGCAGCAGCATCCTCCCACGTTCTCGGGGGAAGGAGGACCCCAGGCTGTAGAGTCAAGGATGGAAGCCATGCTGACTGTCTTTGAGCATCTAGAGATGCCTCCAGAGAGGTGGGTCAAGCTCGCCACCTACGTGCTCTGAGACTCCTCCAAGAGGTGATGGGACGTGGTCTCCCAGGTGGGTTAACAGCAGGCTATGACTTGGGAGGAGTTCCAGCATGTGTTCTATGACTTCTTCTACCCAGAGACCCTGATGGTAGATCGAGCCCAAGAGTTCATGAGTTTAGATCAAGGGACTCTATCTTTCATTGAGTATTCCTCTCGTTTCACTGAGCTGCAGCGTTTTACACCCCTTTGGGATGGGAGTGGGGTGTTCTTGGCGAGGAAGTTTGAGGATGGACTCAAACGGGAGATTCGCTCGTAGGTGAACATCTTCTAGTAGACTTCTATTACTTCCATCATCAACCAGGAATTTATTACATAGCATAATATGAGAGACTACGAAGCTGTCATCCAGGGATGTTATGCTTCCAGAGTTATCCATCCTCCAGATGACAGCAAGAAGCACCGTAGGGAGCCTACATGTAGTGATTCGAGGAAGCGAGATGCATCATCAGGCAGCCAGGTGACATGCTACCAGTGTGGCTGGACAGGGCACACAAGGCCGTAGTGCCAGAGAGACCCCATGGAGTGGCAATCATTCGGCAAGATGGGTCACCTTCAACATTACTATCAAGTTTTCTCACCAGCAGTTGGTTTCCAGGGTTCTTCCATGACTCATCGTTCAAGAGAATCCCCACCAGTCTCTCACCATTCGGGAAACTGGAGATCTTCCAGCCATTCGGGCCAAGGTGGAGGTCGAGGCCATGGCGGTTAGCCACCAGTTTCTCAGCACCAGCAGGGAGGTTCATCTCACAGTGGTCAGCCAGGGGCGCAGTGTCGCGGCACGGTCCAGTCTTTCACCGTGGAGCAGACTTATCATGAGAAGGATCCCAACCCTTCTACTGTTCGAGGTATGATTTTAGTATCCTCAGTTTTATCTTCATCCATTTTTGATAATGGTGCTACACATAGATTTATCTATGTTGCTGTCGTGGAGAGCCTTGGTCTCTTCATCTTTTCTTCTTGTCAACTCATTGACAGTATACACACCTTTGGGAATGAGGACATCTAGTGTACGCCAGTGTAGAGAGTGCCCTCTCAAGGTGGCAGGGTATCACTTCTTATGGGATCTCTATGTACTAGAGATGATATGCTATGATGTCATTCTCGACATGGACTGGTTTATTCCCTTCCAAGAAGTCGTTCACTATTATAGCCACAGAGTTAGTTTCATCTCACTAGAAGGTGAATCTTTTCTTCATAGAGGCGAATGGGTCGTTCGAACGATTCAGGCGAAACTCGAGCATCTTGGGATAGGAGGGGTGAAAGCCCAAATTGCAAGTCTCTATCTAGATGATTAGGGGACTCCACAGTTGGACATTCCTCCAGTAGTGGATCACTTCAGGGATGTCTTTCCAGAGTAATTTTCAGGTTTTCCTCCAGAGCGTGAGGTAGAATTCTCTATTGAGATCATGATAGGAGTGGCACCATTGTCCATTCCTCCCTATTGAATGGCCACACCTGAGTTGCAGGAGCTCAAGAAGAAGTTGGAGGAGCTACAGGCTATGGTTTTCATCCGACCTAGTACTTCTCCTTGGGGTTTTCCTGTTCTGTTTGCGAAGAGGGCAGACGATACCCTTCGTATTTGTGTGGATTATCGGAAGCTGAACCAGTTGACGGTCAAGAACTGATATCCCTTACCATGGATTGATGACCATTTCAATCAGCTTCGAGGAGCCTGGGTGTTCCCAAAGTACTACTTGAGGTCCGGTTATCATCAGTTGCACATTAGACCATCAGATATACCTCTGACGGCCTTCAAGAGCAGGTACGATCTTTACGAGTATACAGTAAAGCCTTTTGGACTCACGAACGCACCTGCATTTCTCATGGAACTGATTAACCAAGTGATCCATCCTTACTTGGATTCCTTCGTCGTGGTCTTTGTGGACGATATCTTGGTGTTCTCTCACACTCGACACCACCATGCCACCCATCTTGAGATCGTTCTGAGTACACTGAGAGAGCATCCTCTTTATGCTAAACTATCGAAGTGCCACTTCTGGATAGATCAGGTTAACTTATTGGGTCACATCTTCTCAGAGGTAGAAGTTTCAGTAGACCCAGATAGAGTGAGAGCTGTAGTTTCCTGGGAGCAGCCGAAGAACGTCTTTGAGGTACAGATCTCCCTAGGGATGGCTGGATGCTACAGATGCTTCATTCGGGACTTTTCCCATCTAGCAGCACCCTTGAAAAGTATGCCCAAGAAGGGGGAGAAGTTCTTATGGTCAGATTCTTGTGAGTCATCCTTTCAGGAGCTAAAAGGGAGGTTGACATCAGCACCTATACTAGTCTTGCCAGAGCCATGCAAGAGCTACACTATTTATTTCGATTCTTCAGGTTTCGGGCTAGGTGATGTGCTTATGTAGGTATATGGAGTCATTTCATACGGGTCTCAGCAGTTGAGGCCACATGAGAGGAACTACCCTATGCACAATATGGATTTGGAAACTACTGTTCATGCCATGCACTGTTAGAGACACTATCTTTTGGTAGAGCACTTTGTGGTATTCATTGACCACAAGAGTCTCAAATATATCTTCACTCAGCGTGATCTGAATCAGAGGCAGTGCACGTGGGTTGTGTATCTTCAGAATTTCGACTTTGAGCTTGCCTATATGTCGGGAAATGGAAACACCGTGACAGATAAGTTGAGCAAGAGAACTCAGATTCAGGTAGTTCAGGAGGCCAGTAGTGAGTGGCAGCTGATGGATCTGTTCTCTGAGATGCATCTGGAGGTACACGACAGATGGGGACAGAATTTTCTATCTTATCGAGATGTTACCTCCACGCTACTTGATCGGGTACGAATGAGGCAGCTATCAGACTCAGAAGTCTTAGTCCTGCGGGATAGCGTGTCAGGAGAGGACCCTCTTCCTGGATGGAAAGTGGGTGAGGATGAGATCTTGCGTTTCCAATAACGTGTATGGGTTCCATTAGACATACACGAGGAGCTGATGCGGTATTTCCATTCCTCTGTTTGGGATGTTCATTTTGGCGTCACCAAGATGTATCAGGATCATCATCGCCAGTACTGGTGGCCAGGTGTGAAGAAGGATGTTGTTGGTTTCATCATGCGATGTTCTACTTGTTAGCAGGTGAATGTAGAGCATCAGCATCCAGAGGGGCTTTTATAGCAGTTACCCATTCCAGAGTGGAAGTGGAACAATGTTGCGATGGAATTCATGACCGTGTTGTCGAGATCGCCTTGGGGAAATGATGATGTTTGGGTTGTCGTCGACAGGCTTACGAAGGTTTCCCAATTCTTGTCGATCAAGGATACCTTTAGTGGCGATGATCTGGGATGAATTTACATCAGATAGATCATTCGTATGCATGAATTTATGTGCTCTATTGTTTCATACAGGGATGCGCGCTTTACCTCTCAGTTCCTGTAGGGACTTCAGAAGGCCTTGGATACACAGCTACTTTTGAGTACAACATACCATCCCCAGACTGATGGCCAGTCCGAGCACACGATCCAGGTTCTTGAGGATATGTTCCGAGATTTCATTATAGACTTTGGAGGTTCTTGGGAGAAGCATATTCCCCTGTTGGAGTTCTCCTACAACCACAGTTTCCAGGAGACCATTCAAATGGCACCGTACGAGTCTTTGTACGGTAGGCCATGCCGATGACCTTTATGCTGGCTAGAAGCAAGAGAGGCATCTTTTTTGGGACCTCGTCTTGTTCAGGAGACTTCAGAGCATATAGAGCTGATTCGGAAGAGGATGGATACAGCGCAGTCTCGAAAGAAGTCTTATGCTGATCAGCGGAGACAACCTCAGGAGTTCGAGGATGGTGATCAGGTTTTCCTACATGTCGCACCGAGGTTGGGACACAAAAGGATTCGGAGACAGGGTAAGATTTCACCGCAGTATGTCGGGCTAATTGGGGTCTTGGAGATAGTGGGGCCGGTCGCCTATCGGTTGCAGGTACCTCAGAGGTATCAGGCCATGAATGACATCTTCCACGTCTCTCAACTCCGAAGTTACTTTTCAGACCCGTCTCATGTCTTTCAGCCCGATGAAGTTGAGCTTGAAGAGGATGCATCATTCGAGGAGCATCCTATCCAGATTTTCAATCGTAGTACGAAGGTTCTCCGCGAGCGGTCTATTCCTCTAGTATGGGTGTTATGGCAGCACAGGCGTGTACATGATGATACCTGGGAGAGGGAGGCCGATGTATGATTGCAACGGCCGGATCTGTTTGGGGTTTCTTCCTCTCATCCCCATTAGGGAAATTTGGGGACTAATTTCTTTAAGGAGGGATGTTTTTAAGAACTCAGATCTTCTTTTCTGGTACGTTTTCCCATTTTCTAGAGTTTTTACGAAAAATGAATTTTTCTGGAAATTTTCAAAGTACACGCCATGTACTTTCTGAGTACATGCCGTGTACTATTTTCTGGCTCAAAGCCATGTGTTGGCTGTCTCTGGGCCACAAACATAGTGTGTAAGGCTGAGGTAGAGGCCGATTAATTTGGAGTATGGAAAAATTGAAGTACACGCCCTGTACTCAAGAAGTACACACCGTGTACTTTTTTTCAGTAAACGGACCGGGGTCGCGCCTAACCCCCAAAATCATTTTCTTCTCCAGCTTTCGTCCACCCAGAAGCGACCGTATGGCTAACTCTTCTCCGAGAATCCTCCTCGCCGTCCGTTCTCCGATTTGAGCACGGTCGATTGCGTTGGAATCACAACGGTGAGTTCTTCCTTCTACTTTAGTCTTGTTTCTTGATTCATCCTCGTTTCCAAGTTATCGTGGGATGATCATTTTTTGTGTTTTCTTATATCTATATTTTTCTAAGAAGAATTTTTCATCTTGGTTCACATATATCGATCTCCTTGGATCGAGGTAGGTGGTTTGTGCCTTTATGTATAAATTTGATGAATATTATGTTCAAATTCCACCAATACCCATGAACGGGGTATTGCGTGTTTCCTGTTTTTCCCCTTCTGTTTTTCTGCTTTGCTTGTTTTCTTTAGTAGAGGTTATTTCTTGTGATTAGGGTAATTTATTTTGTGCTCAGATTGCTTTTCCATGCTTGTTTTGCCTGTTGGGCGTTTTTCCAATTTCCATGCCTATTTGTAGGATATCTGAACTACTGTTTTGTTATTGATGTTGAGTCGTAGAATGATAGCCAAGTAGTTATTGAGTTTTACTTGGAAGATATACATGCGCTGAGCATGTTTAGTTATACTCAGGACTGTGAGAACCTATACTAGTAGACTAAAGGGAGAATTGATGGAAGGGCTTATCCCGAGTGTCGTTTAATTACGATGCGATACTATAGATTGAATTGGCGTTGAGTGCTTCCCTATAGAGTCTGTAGATCCTCGACGCGGGCCACAGGGGGAATTGACATTGAGTGCTTCCCCAGAGAGCCTTTAGCACGATAAGAGACTATAGGGGGAAGAGAATGTGATTGCTTCCCCAGGGTGTAGGCTTAATTACGTAGCTGAACCAGAGGTGTGAGACTGTGTGTGCCTCCAAGCGGGTTGTTTGTACTATAGTTTGAACCATAGGGGTTAGGCTGTGAGAGCTACCCAGAGGGTTACCTGTTTTCATCTTGTTGCTGACTGCTTACTTGTGTGCTTTACTTGTTAGAACTATGTATTGTAGCTACTTGTGCTTTTCTATTTGCTGCCTCTTGTTTATTTACTACCATGTATTCATTTGACTGTAAGGAACAAATCTTTGGGTGATTGCCTACTGGGATTGTATCTCAAACCCTGTTTGGGCCATGATTTTGGGCCCAAGAAGCCTATTTTGCTGTATGTATAGACAAGGGAAAGGGACCTTCTACTTCAGGATCTTGATTGCACCAGGAGCTGGGGATCATGGGACCATGTTGTGGCTCGCGACACATATGAGCCTACTTTGTTATCTTTTGAACTTGGTTTTAGCTATATTTCAGCACGTTGTTGTTTTTTTAGATTTCCTTATATACTTGTACCTGATGCATCATTGTCATCATATTTATATATCTACATTGCTAATGTTGTTTGGTTTCTGTTGTTATGCATGTTTTTTACTACTTCCACTATTTATTGTTATTTTCTTACATTGTATACCTTACCGAATGAGGGAATAGTTTCCCCACCGAATCACCAAGTCCCTTACTGCTAGTCGGCAGCCTCTGGCATTCGGGGAAACACGCTTTAGGTCATGTGGCGAACCGAGTATGGGGCACCAGTGGAGGGGCTCCAGACTCGGGTCGTTACAAATTTATCCTAAAAATTCCAAAGTAAGATATGTGTATTTAGAAAGAACGTAATATTTATAGAATTATCAGTAAAATACCTAGTGTTTCCAAGGATGTTAAATATCAAATAACCTTGTGGTTGCGTCAAATTCCATTTGGAACATAGCTCTTGATATATGTGTGTATATGTTGTACATGAACATGTCACTATGTGACACCACAAACTGTGTGTGATTGGATATATAAAATGTACCATTGGAAGTACATGACTCTAGATAAGAGGCATACTCCAAGGGATGAACCTAAGACTACAAACTATATAGAGTATTCCAAATTCCATATACCCACACTTTTATGTTATATAAAAAGATTTAGTACATGGTCAGGTGACTACGTATGGATTAAACACTATACACCATTGGTTACATGTATTGAACCTTCATTGACATGGATTTAGATTATGATAAGTCCCACTTACATAGAACTTTATATAGAAAATGACAGTTCCCTTATTCCCAAATACAGTGATGAGAACTATGGAAATGAAAGAATGATCAATTCATAAATATCAATAAGACTAACAATTAATTTTTTATGCTAGTTACAAGTGGAATCTCAAAATTACAGGATACTCAAGACATAATAACAACTTAACATCCCTAGGTAGGGTCGGGAATTCCTTA
Organism: Viscum album; assembly: GCA_963277665.1. Classification (NCBI taxonomy): domain Eukaryota; kingdom Viridiplantae; phylum Streptophyta; class Magnoliopsida; order Santalales; family Viscaceae; genus Viscum; species Viscum album. The sequence goes on from OY728143.1 coordinate 232,070,994, forward strand.
TATCGTATTGTGTTGTAGGATCCTGTACCGATGGATCTGATAGGGTTAGTATTCCCCCAAAATTTATAGGGTATGATATAATATATATATAGATTCTGTATTCCCCCCATCTAATGTGATTATATATTGGTAATAATCCTCATTTAGTTAGTTAGAAGAACCATTTATCATGATCACACATGATAAGAAAATATTTTATATTATTGTTGCATAAAATTATTAGTTTTCTATCATTTTACAAGTGAAAATAATTCATTCAGTTAATAAGGATGATTGCAATTTTTTGGATTTATATGGATTATCATTAAATATTATGCGATCTACGGATGATAACATTGTCTATTGTATAGATATAGTCTATGTTGTATGAAATGATCTTGTGGAAGAGATATGTGAAAAAAATGTAATTACTCTTATAATTATTTAGTTATATATATATATATTTCAAATTGACATGTCAAAAATCTTTAATTTTTAAATTTTTAGATGTATATATATATATATATATGTATCTATTATTTATATAATTTTTTATTAAAATTTTATTTTCAAATGTTATGGCTTAAAATTTTCTGAATGAAATAACTCAACAAAAATTAAGATGTTTTGAATAAATATTCTCATATAGAAACATTTTTATGTTACTATGATATTTCAATTTATAGAGGTTGATAATTTTTATCATTTAATAAACAATTTTTATCTTTTATATTTTAACATATATTATTTATGAATCATTAAATCATTAGTATATTTTTAACTTATCAAGTTTGTTAGTTTTTTTAAATACATAGTTTTGTAATCATTATTTTTAAATATTCAAAATTATAATAATATATAGGTACATATAATATCATTATAATTATATATATCAATGAAAGACATAAAATAAGCTAGATAATTAATAATTTATATGTCTCTTTAATATAATCAAATATTTAATAATAAAATTATTTAGTTAAATAAAACTATTAAATTAAAAAATAATATTTATAGGACTAATGATGGACCTCCTATGGAGGGGACTTATTTTTATTCTATAGATAATATGATTCCTATAATTGGTAGATGTGGGATTATATGTTTACCAAACCATTAACTAGATTATGGAGACAAGAAAATAAATATTAATTTTGATGATATTAATAACCCATGTTTCGGAAATGCAAAACTATTTATGAGTTATATCTCTATGAACATCTATTCCTGGATTAACATTTTATGTCATGATTTGATATTTAATATCATGATATAGAAAGTGAAGCATTGGGAGTGTATAATGGTAAAATATTTCAATTTATTTATTTTTATCAAAATAAATAAATATTATATATTATATATTTATAATTTTTTTTTAATTCAAGTGCAGGAGATTCTTAATATTAATGAAAAAGAATTAATAAAGTAATTATATCATTAATAGAGGCATGATAAGAATATTTTAAAACAAAATTGACAAAAACATATTTTTGGTAATTTACATAATAAATACACTTGCCTCAAGTATGGGGTTTTAGATGTAGAAACATGGAATAAAATATTCACCAACTGACATGATGAAGAATTTATGGTATGATAATTATTTTATTCAATAATATTTCTTATAAAGCAACATTTTGTTACATTTGATTAAGTACTTATTGAACCTTTTCTATACAAGGGTTTTCTTGGGACATGCTTTGGGTTCATTTCTATAGCTTTTCAGATAATATTGGAAGCCCAGGGGTTGTTCATGATTGGTGCACAGTTGGGGAAAATATTTCTAATTGGCCTATAAAACTATGACCATTGTTTTGAGCCATGGGGGGGGATTTTTTGTTTAACCATGCATCTGTTCCCTCTAAACCATGTACCCTTGGTCAATGATGGTTTCTATAGTTGGTTTATGATCGAACTTAAAATGTGAAAAAACATTTCACCGCATCTAGTACACTAGTGGAGAGCACAGTTAGGGAGCATGGTATATTTAACCATGTATCCCTAACAATAAAACCATCTTTTTAATTGTTCATAACCAAAATATTATTTCAAAACATCTCAAGACCCTAGGGTTAGCATATAAAAACCCACAAATCTCACACTTTCTAGACCTATTTCTTTTTTAGTGCAGATGAAGACTCCTCTATTGGATTCATGGTGATTTCAATTGATCATTGGTAGATCTCATCAAGTTATATTGTTTTAATATTGTGATATTTCCTTTAATTCAACAATCATCTCAAGATATAATCTCCTCTATAATTTTGGAACCTAATGGGTTTTTTTATGATGAATATAAGTTCTTGAAATAAGATTTATTTGTTTCAAATGGTTCTAGAATTTTGTGGACCCTATTTACTATTCCTCAGTATCCATTTTAAAAGGTCAATAGTTCTACCACAATTATTGATGTTAGTGTCTCCACATAAATGGTAATTTCCGTGAATTGATTTTTATTCTTGTAAATTCATTATTATTATTCATTAAAATGATTTTGTTGTTTATTTTAATTTATTTTTTGAAAAAAATGATATGGGGTTTTCTTTAAAGAAATTGTGTTCTCACTAAGTGTTTTATAAAATACATGAATGTGCATTTGATTTTAATAATGGTTTTTCTAGAACTAAACTAGATCAGATGTGCATTGAAAATATAATAAAAATTATGAGAATCTCATTTTATATCTCTCTATAATAACATGTCGCATTGGTTAACCTTGACTGTGTCGAGAATAGACACTTCACTCATAGTGAGTGGAGTTCCACATAAGGTTTTATTTTACATTAGTGAGTGTAATTGCACCATATTTTATATTAAGAAACCATGATCATTAGTTTGAGATTTATAATATATTTATATTATTTATACCCATAATCTGGAGCCAAAACAATGTGCCTCCTCATTTATGATTGGATAAACACAAGATGGTCTCTGTCATGGATATTTTCTCACAAGATTTCATGCAATGGATAATGTCATGGTTATATTTTATCATGACCTTTATTGATTACACCATCATGTTTATCACATGTACATTTCATATTCCTTTTATTGTGAATATGAAAGGCCTATATGAAATCCAAAATATGATTTAAAAATGGTCTTGATTTATGAATATTCTATTGTAAAAAAATATTTTTTCAAAATATAAAACTATTAATTCATTATATTAAAATTGGTAAGTACATTATGGTAGAACCCTACAAGGATTTGATATCACACCATATATTTTCAGTTCAATTTTTTTGGACTATGTTAATTAGTATATAGGTAATGTGAAGAGAGTCATACATCATGGATGATTATCTTATTTCCTTTTCTGTAATGACCAAAAATTTTGAATAAATTTTGTTTCCTAATTTTGTGTGTTATTTTATTTTATACTCAAAAAAAATATTTCATTTAATAAAAAGAGTATAAATAAAATAAGACTGATGGGTTTCGACTGTTATATGACTATTAGTCAATATAATCGTTAGAAACTAAATTATGCGGTTATCGTCTATAAATAAAAGTGATCTTGATTAATTTATATAGAAAAAAGATTCGATGGCCCCATCCAGTAGTCTTGGGCCGATTAAAGCCCATCTGATGGAACTCGGGACAGAGGTATCACCTCTGGGATTTGCTCTCGACCACGCCCAAGACAAACTTAATTGTGTGAAGATGGAATGGAATCACCTTCGCGAGAAGTTCAAGTGGATAGAAATCACTACTCGGGAAATTTTGGTCAAGCCGCCCCAAGATTCTATCACCCTAGAACACCTTACTCTTAGGTCCTATGCTGGTGTTATAAGGGGTTATGTAACGAGACCATAACTGCCTTGTGTAATCCTTTGATTTTAATAAAAAATTTGATGTCTTATTATGGTGTTGTTTGTGAATTTTAAAATGACTGGATAAATATAGTATGAATATTATTGATGAATTCTAGAAAAATGATATTTTAAAATATGTATGTAAACCTTGAAAAATTAATAATGTGTATTGAGATTCAAAAAATAGTCTTCTATAGCTGTGTTCAGTATGAAATTTAGAGTCTAATAAGATCAACTAAATTTTAGGTGAATAATAAATTATGAATAGTGATATTATGCTTATGATTAGTAATGTGACCCAATGGATTAAGTAACATCACATAATAATGTATTAGTATAATTTAGGAACCTTGATTAAGTAATCGATTCAATAAAATAGGTAAATAACTGGTTCAGAAATTATTGGTTAAGTATTAGTTTTTTTGGGTGAATACTGTTGTTTGTTTAAAAAGTAAATTAAAAATTTTTAAAAAATTATTTTCATAAAGTGGAGTTCATTTTTGAAATCAAAGCCTCGATATTTGGTTATGGTGAATTTTTGGTATTTTTTTGAAATAGTTGAATTTTTATTGAATAGTGTTTTTATTTAAAAATTAAATAAAAAATAGTTAGGAAAATATTTTCATGAAATGGAGTTTATTTTTGATATCAGTGTGTCGGTATTTGGTTAAGGTGAATTTTTGGGATTTTTCTGAGAATGATGAATTTTCGATGAGTAGTGAAAATACAGTTTTTGAGTTTCGGGTGTTTAATGACATCATTAAGGATGTAATAATTGTGAAATATTTCTGGTAAACTTATGAATAGTAATATAAGGTATGAGGAGTCCCAAGTGGCCAATACTATCAGAAAATACCATGGAAAAGCCCATGGTTTTTCCAATACCACAGATGCGGTGTCCCTTGGCAATTAATCGTTTGTCCCCTCACTTCTCCTATAAATATCATTCCTTTCCCTCATTCATTTAATTTCCAAATCATCTCCAATGATGTTCTGGTCTCTTTAACTCCCAAGGAGGACTTCACAGGTTCCCTCAAACCTACCAAGGTCCCAACCATCAAGCTTTCGAGGTTACTCTTCAAGGTAATGGATACTTTCACCCTCCTCTTTTATTCCATGACTTTCTTTATGTTGTGTATTCTAGTTTCAATGTATTTTTGATGAGGGTATGTTCTTATATGTTATCATTACTGCCCATTTCATGCCTAATTGTTGAGATCCCCTTTCCTCTCTCATCAATTTGTTTTCTGAATTTTTATGTGACGTCGTTAGGCTAACGAATTTTTCGTAAATGGAATCACGTCTTCTATTTTCTTTCATGTTTCGTTTTCATGTGGTATGTCATTAAAATTTCCATACCATGTTCTTATATCCATTATATTATATATTTATATTGTATTATAAGTTATTTATGAGTGGGTTACTCTTTTACCCTCTCTTTTCAATGTTTCGCCTCACAATTTCTATCTCTTTATCTCTAGAAATTATCTTGATTTCTTTATGTGAATACCCAGACCTATTTCTTTTTTTAGGTGTTCATAAATATATAATAATTTCCTATTTGATTCAGTAATGGACATACATATAACCCCCACTCCCATTTTATGTGTTATAATTGGCATAATGACCTTAATTTTTTATGAACTTTTAAAATGTCAGGATCTTGAAATGAAACCAATTTCTTTTATTCCCCATGGGTTATTTATGAAATTTTTGTCTATGCTCTATGTGGATCACATGAAATTATAGACATATTAATGGTGTGCCCTGATAGCACTCCAATGCAATGGGCAAAGAATTAATCTCTATATATGAAAATTTTTATGATACCGTGGTGAATAACCTTGGTAATATTAATGAGACCTTGGGGATGAACATTGGTGATATGTTCATGAGTGTATAAATGAAAATTTTTAGCCACATATTCAAGTTATGTTCCATGTTATTTTCATTTTGATATTCCTATTCTTCAATTTCTCATGTCTTTATTTTTTTTATTCAAGTTCCTATTGATATCACAAGTACATTGATTCCCTTTCTTACCCTTACTGGGCTTTCTAGTCACCCTTTCCTATAAATGTATGTCTCTAGGTTATGAGATTCAGTAATTCTACTGAGGATGAACTTATTATTAAGCTTCACAAGTGGTTTAGAAGAATGTTTTATGTTTTATTCATGTATTATGTTCCTGATTTGCAAGACACTATACTTTAAAGATCCTCTGTATGTAAAATGTAATGAAAACTTATTTATTAAAAAGGAGGGATGCCATAGTTGGTATCAAAGGATAGTTCAGTTAATTATGAAAATTAGTATATAAAAACTTTAGGAAAACCCCTATAGTAAAGTTTAAATATAGTAAATATTCTTGGTATTTTGGTGAGTATTTAGTATGTGGTTTATCAAAAAAAAATACATCCCTGTGTGGATATGCGCAGGTAGAGGTGGCTCTGGCACAAATGTACGTAGAGGTAAATCCCAAAAACACCTCTTTGAGCTAGAGTCAAATAGAAACTGGTACACGACAACAGTCCTTGATGCACTCTTGGTTACGACACTCCCATGGGATATGTTTGGTTATTTTAAAGCTTTTTATGAATCATTATAAAGGAATTATAGAAAAATGTAATTATCTAAGCATGATTTTTTATGAAATAAAATCCTTTTTAGTTAAAATATTCGTAAATAAAAGAAGATTCTCACTAAGGATTTATTCTTATCGAAAATGTCCCCATTGTCTAGGAATATGTTGACATATTTCCTAAGGATTTTCCCAGACCTCCACCAGAAAGAGAGGAAGAGTTCTCCATTGAACTTGTACCTGGATCTCATCTGATGTCAATGAACCCCTATAGGATGGAAAATTTAGAGCCTTAGGAATTAAAGAAACAACATTGAGATCATTTGGAGAATGGTTTTATCCGACCACGTGAGTCTCCTAGGGGAGCACCTGTTCTCTTTGGGAAGAAGAGGGATGGATCGATGCAGCTATGCATTGATTATAGAGAACTAAAAGGGCTCATAGTGAAGAACAAATACTCTATTCAAAGAATTGATGACTTATTTGACCAACTTCATGGGACACAATTCTTCTATAAGATTGAACATCATTTTTTTAACATTAATTGAGGGTGAAGAATGATGATATTCCAAAAACTCCCTTCCAATCAAAATATGGGCATTATGAGTTTTTTGTTATTCCCTTCAGACTGACTAATGCACCTTCTATTTTTATGGATCAAGAATAATTGGATTTTGGAAACTTATGTTTTATCAAATGGATATCCTTTTTATAAGAAAATGATTTTGTTTTTAAATGAAAATGGTTATTTTGGATGATGTTTTTTATTTTGAAGTAATATATGCCAATGGGATATAAAATACTAAAGGATTTAAATTGAGGAAGAATGGTTGGATTTTTTTTGTAATAATTTATGTATTTATTGTGGACATATGGTTATTTGGGTTATTTTTGGAAAATGATAAACCTAGAATAGAGAATGTGTGAATAGGTTAATAACACATTAGTATGAGACTTTATAGTATTCATTGTTATTTTGAGATAAATGTTATGCTTTATTTGAGAATACTTTGTGATTAAATCCTTCTGAGATTTGAGTTCAAATCTAAATTTGGATTATTCTAAAAAAATTTAAGGATTGTTATGCATTGAATGGTCTTTCATGAACTTTGGGTACCTTTGAATAATTATGGATATTAATAGACATATTTATTTTTATAAAGGATTATCATTTTTGGGGATTATATGATCTCGCACTATCTATTTTAGATTTAGTTGATGACTAAAGACAAGGGGAAAATATAGTTATTGTTTTGTGGATTATGTTATTCTCTATAAGATGATTCTTGGTATTTTCATGAGACCAAATCATTTTGAATGCTCATTGTTTGGATAAATTATTAGTCTTGGTGGAAACTTATTAAGAGATGAAACACTACTTAATGTTAAGTATATTTCCTTATGTTTTTATTCTATGTAGTAATGAATTCCTCAAAATTATGAAAGGAATGTAAAACAAAAACGTTGTTGGTTTACATTTCCTACTTGGTAATAAAAGATCGTTGAACACGTCTTATGTTTGTGATATTCTTGTGGTTAATTATCTCCTAATCATGTTTCTTATCACTTTCCATCAGAACTTGACCCTTTGTTTTATCTTCTATATCCATGCTTTCCTACATGGAATCCTAGTTTGAGTTAACTCGGGTGACCATTGTACTTCCCATTATTTCATTTAAAGTAATAGTTGTAATGTCTCCTTTTCCAACGTGGGACTCTCAACAAAATTTCCATGCCCAATTTGAAAATTGTGAGGACGCAATTTCATAAGGGAGGAATATTGTAACGACCTGATGTTTTGATTAAATTTTGTTTCCTAAATTTGTGTGTTATTTTATTTTATACTCAACAAAACTATTTCATTTAATAAAATGATTATAATTAAAATAAGGCCATTGGTTTTAGACTGTTATATGACCATTGGTCAAAATGACCATCGAAAACTAAATGTTGAAATTATTGTCTTTAAATACAAGTGACCTTGATTAATTAATATAGAAAGTAGATTCGATGGCCCCATCCAGTAGTCTCGGGCTGATCGAATCCCATATGATGGAACTCGAGAAGCAGGTAGCACCTTTGTGCATTGCTCTGGACCAAACCCATGCCGAACATCATTATGTGAAGCTCCAACCGAATCTCCTTCATGAGAAGTTCAGGCTAATAGAAATCAATACTCGGGAAATGTTAGTCGAGCCGCCCCAAGATTATATCACCCTAGCATACCTTACTCTTAGGTTCAATGATGGTGTTATAAGGTGTTATGTAAAGAGATCACAACTTCCTTGTGTAATCCATTGATTTAAATAAAAATTTTGATGACTTCTTATTACGATGTTTGTGAATTTTCAAATGTCCAGATAAATATACTATGCATATTATTGATGAATTCAAGAAAAAAGATATTTCATAATATTTATGTCAACCTTAAATAATTAATAATGTGTAATGATTTTCAAAAAATGGTCTTCTACAGCTGGGTTCAGTATGAAATTTAAAGTCTAATATGATCAACATAATTTATGGTGAATAGTATATTATCAATAGTAATGGTATTCTTATGATTAGTAATGTGACCAAATTGATTAAGTAAATTCACTTAAAAATGTATTAATATAATTTAGGCACCTTGATTATGTAATGTGATCCAATAAAATAGGTAAATAACTGTTTTAGAAATTATTGGAAATATATAAGTTTTTTGGGTGAATAGTGTTGTTTATTTGAAAATTAAATTAAAAATATTTAGAAAATTATTTTCATAAAATGGTTTTCATTTTTTAAATCAGATCATCGATATTTGGTTAAGGTGAATTTTTGGGATTTTCCTGAAACAATTCGAATTTTCAGTGAATAGTGTTGTTTATTTAAAAAATAAATTAAAAATTTTTAGAAAATTATTTTCATAAAATGGATTTCATTTTTGAAATCAGAATATCCATATTTGGTTAAGGTGAATTTTTGGGATTTTTCTGAAATAGTAGAATTTTCAGCCAATATTGTTTTTATTTAAAAATTTAATTAAAAATATTTAGAAAATTATTTTCTTAAAATGGAGTTCATTTTTGAAATCAGAGCATTTAAATTTGGTTATGGATAAATTTAGGGATTTTTCTAAGAAAGTTGAATTTTCGGTGAGTAGTGAAAATACAGTTTTTGAGTTTCGGGTGTTTAATGAAATCATTAAGGATGTAATAATTATGAAATAATTCTGGTCAACTATAAATAGTAAGTTAAGGTATGAGTTTTCTCAGGTGGCCAATACCATGGGAAAATACCATGGGAAAGCCCATGGTATTTCCATTACCACCGATGGTGTGTCCGTGGCAATTAATGCTTTGTCCACTCACTTCTCCAATAAATACCAAGCCTTTCCCTCATTTGTTTCATTTCCAAATTCTCCCCAACAAATTTTTGGTCTCTTTATCTCCCAAGGAGTCCTCCCATGGTTCCCTCAATCCTCCCAGGGGCCCGAACATCAACATTTTGATGTTACTCTGCATGGTAAGGGATCTTTTCACCTCCTCTTTTAAGTCATCACTTCCTTTATGTTGTGATTTCTAGTTTCCATCTATTTTTAGGGTATTTTCTTATATGTTTTCATTACAGTACATTTCATGTCTAATTTTTGAAATACCCTTTCCTCTTACATCAATTTTCATTCCAAATTTTTATGTGACGCCGTTAGGCTGGTGAATTTTTCATAAAAGGAATCATGTCTTCTCTTTTCTATCATTCTTCCTTTTCATGTGGTGTGTCATTAAAATTTCCATACCATGTTATTATATCCATTTTATTCTATATTCATATATTATTGTAAGTTATTTATGAGTGGGTTACTCTTGTACCCTCTCTTTTCAATGTTATCTAAAACCGTGTTATATAGTCGTTATGCAGCAGAAATTTCACCTCAAAATTTCTATCACTTTCTCTCCAGAAATTATTTTGTTTTATTTATGTGAATACCCAGATCTATTTAGTTTCATTAGTTGTTAATAAATATATAATGATGATGTTTTTTATTGTGTAATTGACCTACATATAACTTTCACCCCCTTTCCTTGGGTTATAATTGGCATAATAACAATATTTTTTAAGAAATTTTAAAATGTCACAATCTTGAAATGAAACCCATTTCTGTTATTCTACATTGGTTATTTATGAAATATTTTATTAGGATCTACGTGGCTAAAATTAATGTAAATACATATTAAGTGTGTGCCCTGATAGCTCTCCAATGTACTGGATAAAAATTAATCTCAAGAGATGACAAGTTTTACGATAACTTAGTGAATAACCTTTGTAATTTTTATGACACCTTAGGGATGGACCTTGGTTATATGATCTTGAAAGTCTAAATGAAATGTTGTAGCCACATATTCAAGTTATGTTCCATGTCCTTTTCATTATGATATTCATATTCTTCCATTGCTCATGTCTTTATGTTTTTATTCAAGTTCTTATTGATATCACAAGTACATTGATTCCCTTGCTTACCCTTTCTGGGATTTCTGCTCACCCATTATCATGAATGTATCTCTCCAGGTTTTGAGATGCAGTAATTCTACTAAGTATTAACTTATTATGAAGTGTTACAAGTGGATTAGATGAATTTTTTATGTGGTTTTCATGTAATATGTTCCTGATTTCCAAGACAATGTACTTTAATGGTTTTTTGTATGTAAAATGTAATGAAATGTTATGTATAAAAAATGCGGAATACCATAGTTGGTATCAAAGGATAATTTAGATATTAATGGAAATTAGGATATGAAAACATTAGGATGAACCCTATAGAAGAGTTTAAATATAGGAAATCTTCCTAATATTTTCGTGATTATTAATTAACTGGTTTATCCAGAAAATAAAACATGGTATGGATACGAGCAGGTAGAGGTGGCTCAAGAACAGATGTATATAGGGGTTAAACCTGAAAACTCTGCTTTGAGGTAGACTCGAATGGGAAATGGTACACGACAATAGTAATTTCTGCACTCATGGTTACGACACTCCTGGGGGATATTTTTGGTTAATCACAATCTTTTTATGAATCATTGTGAAGGAATTATAGAAAAATGTAATTTTCTAAGAATGAATTTTTAAAAAATAAAATCATTTTTAGTTAAAATAATCGTGAATTAAATACGTTTCTCACGAAGGAGTTATTATTTTAGAAAATATCCCTATCATCTATGAATACATTGATGTATTTCTTAAGGAGTCACCCAGACCTCCAACAGAAAGAGAGGTAGATTTCTCCATTGAACTCATACCTAGATCTCATTCGATGTCAAAGACCCCCTATAAGATGGAAAATGTGGAGCTAGTGGAATTAAAGAAACAAATCTGAGATCTTTTGGAGAATGGGTTTATCCGACCATGTGTGTCTCCTTCTAGAGCATGAATTATCATTGTGAAGAAGAAGGATGGATCGCTTCATCTATTCATTGATTATAGAGAACTGAATGGGATCACAATGAAGAACAAATATTCTCTTCCAAGAATTGATGACTTATTTGACCAACTTCATGGGACTCAATTATTCTCTAAGATTTATCTTCATTCTGGTTAACATCAATTAAGGGTGAAGAATGTTGATATTCCAAAAACTCCATTCCAATAATGATATAGACATTATGAGTTTGTTGTTATGCCCTTCAGACTGACTAATACACCTGCTATTTTTATGGATCAATAATAAGTGGATTTTGTAAACTTGTGTTTTATCAAATGGATATCATTTGTATAGGAAAATGATTTTTTGATTAAATGATAAAGGTTATTTTGAACGATGTTTTCTCTTTTGGAATATTATATACCTAAGGGAGGTAACATACTGCATGATTTAAATTGAGTAGGAATGGCTGATTTTTTTTGTAAGAATTTATGTATTTATTGTGGACATATGGTGATTTGGGTTATTTCTGGAAAATGATGAACTTAGCATAGAGAATATGTGAATAGGTTAATTAATATTTAGTATGAGACCATAATAGTAGTTTGTGTTATTAGGAGATAAATGTTAAGATTTATTGGAGAAGACTCTGTGATTTAATCTTTCTGAGTTCTGGGTTCCAATCTTAGTTTGGATTATTCTGAAAAAAATTAAGTATGGTTGTGTATTGAATGATCTTTCTGGAATTTTGGGTAATTTGTTTTTTAATTTTAGAGATTAATAGTCATATTTCTTTTTATAAAGGATTATCCTTTTGAGGATTATATGATCTCGTACTAAAAACTTTAGTATTAGTTGATGACTAATGTCAAGGGAAAAATATAGTTATTCTATTGTGGATTATTTGATTCTATAGAAGATGATTCTTGTGATATTGATGAGACCAAGTCTTTTTGAATGATCATTGTTTAGAGAAAAGATTAATCTTAGTGGAAACTTATTAAGGGAATAAAATCTACTTGAAGGTAAATATATTTACTTGTTTTTTATTCTATGTCGTAAATGATTTCTTCAAATTTATGAAAATGAATATAAAATAAAAATGGTGTTGATTTATGTTTCCTACCGGGTAATAAAATACCTTTTAACACATCTTACGTTTGTGATCTTCTTGTGGTTAATTTTCTCCTAATAATGTTTTATATCACTCTCCATCAGAACTTGACCCTTTTTTTTCTCTTCCATATCCATAATATCCTACATGGAATCCTAGTATGGGTTAACTCGGGTGACCTTTGTACTTAACTTTCTTTCTTTTAAAGTAATAGTTGTAATGACACTTTTTCCTATGTGGGAATTTCAACGAAATTTCCATGCCCAATTTTAAAATTCCTAGGATGCAATTTCTTACTGGGGGATGATTGTAACCACTAGAAATATTGAATAAATTTGGTTTCCTAACTTTGGTTGTTTTTTTATTTTATACTCAACAAAACTATTTCATTTAATTAAATGAGTATATTTAAAATAAGACCGTTGGATTTCGACTGTTATATGATCGTTGGTCAATATTACTGTTGGAAACTAAATGTTGAGATTAATTGTCTATAAATAATAGTGATCATGATTAATTAATATAGAAAGTAGATTTGAAGGCCTCATCCAGTAGTCTCAGGTCGATCGAAGCCCATCTGACGGAACTCGGGAAGGAGGTAGCACCTTTCGGCTTTTCTCTGGACCAAACCCATTCCGAACTTCATCCTGTGATGCTAGAACGGAATCAACTTTGTGAGAAGTTCAAGATGATAGAAATCACTACTCAGAAAATGTTGGCTAAGCTGCCCTAAGATCCTATCACCCTAGCACACCTTACTCTTAGGTCCTATGCTGGTGTTATAAGAGGTTATGTAACGGGACCGTAATTGCTTTGTGTAATCCCCTGATTTAAATAAAAAATTTGATGTCTTCTTATGGTGAAGTTTGTGAATTTTCAAATGTCCAGATAAATATAGTATGCATATTATTGATCGATTCTTGAAAAAGAATTTTTTAAAATATTTATATAAACCATAAATATTTAATAATGTGTAATGGTTTTCAAAAAATGGTCTTTTATAGCCGTGTTCAGTATGAAATGTAGAGTCTAATAAGATAAACTTAATTTTTGTTGAATAATAAATTATGAATAGTGATTTTATGCTTATGATTAGTAATGTGACCAAATGTATTAAGTAACATCACTTAAGAAAGTATTAATATTATTTAGTCCCCTTGATTATGTAATGTGATTCCACAAAATAGGTAAATAAATATTTCAGAAATTATTGGTTATGTATTAGTTTTTTCGGGTAAAGAGTGTTGTTTATTTAAAAATTAAATTAAAAATATTTAGAAATTTATTTTCATAAAATGGAGTTCATTTTTGAAATCAGAGAATCAATATTTGGTTAAGGTGAATATTTGGGATTTTTTTTGAAAGAGTTGAATTTTCAATGAATAGTGTTTTTATTTAAACATTAAATTCAAAATATTTAGAAAATTATTTTCATAAGATGGACTACATTTTTGAAATAAGAACATCGATATTTGGTTATGGTTAAATTTTTGGATTTTTTCTGAGAAATTCGAATTTTCAGTGAGTAGTGAAAATAAAAGGTTTTGAGTTTTGGGTGTTTAATTACATCATTAAGGATGTAATAATTATTTAATTGTTCTGGTCGACCTATGAATAGTAATATAAGGTATTAAGTGTCCCAAGCGTCCAATACCATGGGAATAGACCATGTGAAAGCCCATGTATTTTCTAATACCTCTGATGAGGTGTCCCTTCGAAATTAATGCTTTGTCCCCTCACTTCTCCTATAAATACCAAGACATTACCTCATTCATTTTATTAAAAAATCCTCCCCAACAAATTTCTGGTCTCTTTACCTCCCAATAAATCCTCCCATGGTTCCCTTCAGCCTCCAAGGTCCCGACCTTCAATCATTATAAGTTACTCTTCAAGGTAAGGGATCCTTTCACCCTTCTCTTTTACATCCTGACTTCCTTTATGTTGTGTCTTCTAGCGTCCATATATTTTTGTTGAGGGTATGTTCTTATATGTTCTCATTAGATTCCATTTCATTTCTAATTGATGAGAGACCCTTTCCTATCTCCTCAATATGTTTTCTGAATTTTTATGTGACATCGTTATGCTGCCGAATTTTTCGTAAAAGGAATCACGTATTCTCTTTTCATTCAAGTTTTATTTTCATGTGGTATGTCATTAAAATTTTCATACCATGTTATTATCTCCATTTTATTTTATATTCATATTTTATTATATGTTATTTATGAGGGGGTTACTCTTGTACCCTCTCTTTTCAATGTTTTCTAAAACCATGTTATATAGCTGTTATGCTGCAGAAATTTCGCCTCAAAATTTCTATCTCTTTCTCTCCTGAAATTTTCTTTTTATATTTATGTGAATGCCGAGACCTATTTAGTTTTTTTGGTGTTTATAAATATATAATGATTATGTATTTGATTCGGTAATTGACCTACATATAATCCTCACTCCTTTTCAATGGGTTATAATTGGCATAATGACTGTATTTTTTTAACAACTTTTAAAACGTCATGATCATGAAATGAAAGCCATTCTTTTATTATCCATTGGTTATTTATGAAATTATTGATTATAATATATTTGGATCACATTAACGAAAATACATATTAAGGGTAAACCTTGATAGCGCACCAATGTATTGGGTAAATAATTAATCTCTAGAGATGAAAAGTTTTACGATACCTTGGTGAATAACCATGGTACTTTTTATGACACCTTGGGGATAGACCATGGTGATATTTTCATGATTGTATAAATGAGTTATTTTAGCCACATATTCAAGTTATCTTACAAGTTCTTTCCATTATTATATGCATATTCTTCCATTTATCATGTCTTTAGGTTTTTATTCAAGTTCTTATTGATATCACAAGTACATTTACTCCCTTGCTTACCCTTACTGGGATTTCTGCTCACCCTTTCCTTTGAATTTATGTCTCCAAGTTATGAGATGTAGTAATTATACATAGTATAAACTTATGATGAAGCTTTACAAGTGGTTTAGAATAATATTTTATGCTGTTTTCATGTATTATGTTCCTGATTTTCAAGACACTTGTCTTTAAAGATCCTCTGTATGTAAAATGTAATGAAAAGTTATGTATTAAAAAGGAAGGATGCCATATTTTCCATCATAGAGGGATATTTGATATGTAAAAAGTGTTCACATAGAGACTTGTTGGTCTTATATTGAAAATATTTTTCTTATCCATCTAGTTTGACATGGATTGTTTGTCTCTTAAATGATTGGTCTCCTTTTACCCATTGTAAAATGTCTGATTGTATTATAATTTTATAAATGAAATATGTTTCCATTATCCTTTTTCACCACACCACATTGTGATGGGCTGGTTCAGGTGGCGTGTCTTGTTATCACATGATGGAACATTACAAAATATTATCAATGTGGCATACCAAGACATAAGGTTGATAACACTACTTGGATTTATTTTTATGTGATGAGTTAATAGGATTTAAGACCATAAATGTTTTGTTAGTATGTGCTGCAGGGTTCATTGATAGCTCGAATACATGTTTAAACTTGAGTTATAATTATTTGTCCTAAAATATTATCATATTTGTGACTTAGAGTTTATGGTTGAATGAATTAATTATATTGTAATATATTTAAATGGACCCTTTAATTTTAAAATTTTTATGTTTCAGGTATATAATTTACATTAATTTAAATTTGTGTCATTTTAATCCATTGACATGAAATTCGGAAGATATTTTAATGATTTTGGAATTTTATCTAAATCTTATTTGTTATTATCATGTGTTTATTAGAAGATTACTCCTATAATATCTTTCCTGAATCCAGGTTAGGATGATATGAGAGAAATTCCTTAGGAATATCTTCCTGTGGACCCATATTTGGATAAAGATGTCATCCTCACAATTTAGACACTTTTTGAAGAGGGTTTCTAGAACAATGTACATGTGGTGGATCATGGATATGAATTTAGTTAAAATAATCCACCCATCTTATATTGTGAAAAAATACCCATAATAATATGAGTATTTTTTTTGATTTTACAAATAAAATATTCTAATTCTTGATGAATCTTATGGGCTAGATGTTAGGGTTTTCTATGCACATGCTTGAGGGACCAATAAAGAGATCGTATGTCTATATTTTGAAAACTAAATGGTATGCGGGTTTTACCTGTACAGATGTCAAGAAGATCATGAACCAGAAGTTTTACCCTGAGGCATTTTGTGTGGTGAATACACAATATTTTCAGATCGTGGGGAAATAGTGTCATATCATTCAATAGTATTTGACCCATTTTTATATGATGAAACATATAGCACCAGTTCTAGTTAATAATGTGCACCAAAAGGACATAAGGATTGACTCAATAATTGGATATGAAATTAAATAAATTTTTATTATTAGGATCTTTCCAACCTTATTTAAGGTATATGGAAAATTAGTTTTGGAAGATGTAGAAATTGATGGAAATATTGGGTTGGGTGGAGAATCAGTTGGAAAATCTATTATCCAGGGTGTGTCTTCTAGTCCGAAAAAAAAGAATATGAATTTTTAGTATTCTTTAAGAGTATTTTCAGGGGAATCTCCAAGATAGAAATAGGTTTTATTCTACAAATAGGGAATCCTTGGTCATACGAAGCCTATCTATATGGAATATCCTAAATCCTTTCATCATTAAAGACTAATAGTATATAAGAGGTGTTTTTAAAAAAGATATTTCCTAAGGATGTAGGGATATGTCCACTATCTCAAAGGTTTTTCTGTGTTATACCAATGGTTCTATGGGTGGTGGGCCTTATCTTCTATCCAAGGGGGGTGATGATGTAACTAATAATTGGTAGGGAGGTTCGGAAAATGGACATCTTTCTTCAGATGAGAATATTTTATTGGAATATGATGTAGGGCTAGTTAATGATAGATTCACATTGATTATTTCATATTATATGGTGGTAAAATTGTATGATACAAGAGATCATAATTATTTCATATCGTCAATGTTACTTTAAAAAATTTTCTTGAGTTCGAAACATTTTCATTCTTGTTGGATCATTCCAAACATTTTGGAAAGTGTTGTGAATTTTTTTTAAGTGAACCATGTGTCAATTTATGAAAAACAATTGAGATGTTGGGGGACATATTTTTTATTGATACTGAAATCCCTTACATGATTCATTGAATTAAATATATGACAATGGTTTAGGACCATATATAATATTATCATAATCATTTATTTATTTTTTCTGGTGGGATCACTCATATTATTTTGGGTAGGTGGGAGTCTATATTAGGATGGTCCAGGATTTTAGTACCTTATATTGGGGTAATATTGGGATAGTTTTTAGGGTTGTATCTATATATTTTTTACCTTTATTTGGATAAAAATATTCTTATAGAAGATTGTACATACCCCATGGTCATTACAGATTATTTATTAGCTTTCCTTCATAAAGGGAGGAAATTATTATCATTAACCTGGTCACTGGTTTGATGCCCATTAATAAGACATCTTATCGTATGACACCTATTGAGTTAATGGAATTTAAATTCCAGTTCATGGGCATTAAGGATAAGTGTTATATTCATCATAGCCTGCCACTATTGTAATCACCAATCCTCTTTTAAAATAAAACATATGTGAGGCTTAGATATTGGATGGATTATCTAAATCTAAATTAGGTTACCATCAAGAAAAAATAATCATTTCCTATAATTGATGATCTCTTTTATCATCTTAATGGGGCTCGTTTGTTTTCACAATTTGACCTCCAATAATGGTACCACTATTAATGTTTATATTTAGAGGATATACATAAGGCAATGTTTAGGATTTGTTATGTTCATTTGATGTTTTCAGTTATGCCATTAATTATCAATAATAGTCCCGATGTATTTATGATTTTTTTGGGGGGATCTATCATTAGTTCATGGAACCTTTTTTTATTGTGTTAGTTGATGGTATTTTAGTTTACTCAATGATAGTATAGAATCACATGGACCATATAAATATTATTAATAGAAAATTTGTGTATCATTTTTTGTATGGAAATCCCTCCAAATTGGAGTATTGAAATCAGGAAGTGAAATCTATGGGGCATGTCATATCTGTGAGGGTTTTATCTGTGGATAATAAGAATATACTAGAATATATGTACTTGGAAAATACCATTATTATGATTGAGAACCATTGAATATTTGGATTTGTTTATTACAATAAATAGATTGTTCAATATTTTTCCAATATCACTTCTTTGAGGAAATATTGTACCCATCAAGGTGAAATGTTTGAGTAGAATAAAAAATTTCAAATGTAATGTAGGGAAATTAATGTGAAATTGACTTCAGTACCAATTTTGAATCTTCTAGAACTAGGTTTGGTTTATGTCATTTCCTATGATTATTTAGGTAAATACATTTTATGTGTCTTTTCATGTGGGAAACATATAGTGGCCTATGGATCATTCCAATTGCTTCCTCAATTGAATAAATACCCCAACCTCAAACATGATTTGGATGATAGTATACATTCACTCAAATCATTGAATTACTATCTATTTAGGAGAAGTTTACAACTTATTCTAATAATATGATTCTGAAATACTATTTAACTAAGATATATATTAACATATGATAGTGAAATTGGATTGAATATATTTTTACATTTGATTTTGATATTTCATATACTCTTAGAATGGAAAATGTGATTACTGATTCATTGAGTTGAAAATTTTCAGCCTAAATTTTGAAGGAATTAGTTGACGTGTTTTCACGTAGGTATTTGTTCCCTAATATGTGAGTGTGAGTGAATGATTTTGATGGGATGGTTTTTTTTGGATTTTATGAAATATGACTCATTAAGTAATAATTACTTTCAAATCGAACATGGGGTAGATAGTGATTAGAAATTACTTACAAAAAAATTTTATGGTGGGTAGACATTTGATGATTGTTCTTAGTCTTCAAGTGGGTAATTTTTCTTCTGCAGTAGTTTAGGTGTTCAGATTTATCTGAGGAATAAGTTAATGGATAGTTGAAATCGATGTTGTTAGTGTATGTACCCTAGGACTTCCAAAATGTATTTATAATAAACTCATCAGTATTGGTGGCCTAGGTTGATGAATTCAGTTTCTAAATTATTATCACGGTTTCTTTTTTTATCAAGACTTCATAGTGAAACCCCATAAACCTTCTAGATTTTTTCATCCTCTACCCATTCTATAATAGACATGGGATGATATTTCTATGGGAATTATCCTTATTTTTTCCACAAAAACCTAGTGGCAATGATGTGATTTCGATGATCATTTCTCAAAATATGAAATCCCCACATTTTGAATATATCATGGAGGAAAAAAACTAAAAAGACTCTGAGACTTGTATGTATGGGAGATTTTTATTCTTTATGTGGTTCCCTATATGGTTTTTAACAAACATATGAGGTTCACATCCATATTTTGTAATGGTTTGAAAGAGTTGATGAGTCCCTAATTGAAAATGATATTGACATATAATCTTCAGATAGATGGACAAATAGATATAGATATAAGGGTTTATAAGGATATACTCTAGTCTTGAATGCTTTATTTTAGTCGATGTTGGGAAAATAATTTTTCTCAGGTAAAATTTTCCTATAAAAACAGATTTTAGTATTCGATAATGTTGTTTCCCTTTGAATCATTATATGATCATATATATAGATCTCCCTTGTGATGGGAAGTGTTGGGAGATTGGTCATTGGTTTTGAAAAGTCCCACATATGAGTCAATGTAAAAGCTGAATTTGTCAGAAAATAGTTGGTTAATGAACCTAGTTATCATAAATCATATTAATACTATATTCCCTAGTCTCTAAATTTTTAGGTTGTTTATTTGGTTACTCTCATTGTTTCACCTCGCTTGGGAAATCATCGGTTTCCGAAGATGGGTATGTTCGCACCATGGATTGTGGGCCACATTGAGATTGTGGAATGACTTGGAAAAGTGGAATATCAGTCGGGCTTACTATCTATTTTTTTGTTCGATGCATGAAATGTATCATAATTATCATTTCAGTGGATATGAACTAGATAATTCCCACATGATAGAATTACATTATGATTATCCTAATCTGTATACCACTGTGGTGGAGAAAATAGTTTAGACTATGAATTTCATGGGTGAGATACTACATGGTAAAATTATTCCATTGGTATTGGGGACATAGATGTATGGATGGGATATACATGATACATGGGAGAGTGAATCATTAAGGATAATGCACTGACATTATCATTTAGTAATTCAATAATCTTGAGAACTTTTTGTGGACATAAATCCTTTACAGTGGGGATATTTTATCCTATTTTTTCCTTCATTCTGGAAATTATTGAAACTTTTATTAACCATACATTGGTTGTCTCTTGATTTTTAGTCATTAGTAAATTTTTATAAAATATTTGGAATCCCATGGTGTAGTTCAATGTTTGTGAATGATTTGGAAAAACTATATTATTTTTTCACACAAAACTATGTGCCTTATTGTGAGCCACTAGAAGGGGGGACATAGTTAGTTTAATAATGTGTTTACCCTCTCCAAATGATTGAAACATGGTTAGTTAAGGTTATAATATTTTTTAATCCTTAAAATAACTATGCAACATAATCGTGAACCACATCTAGTAGAAATGTTGGTGGGAATCAAAGTTATTGTGTGATGTTTTTTAACTGTATGACCCTACCTAGAAAAATGTGAACACATTTTCTAATAAAATTAGAATTGTTTTAAAAGTTATATAGACCGATAGTTTAACACCTAATAAATATTCTATGATCATTTTAGCTCAACCTAGCCCTTTACATGTTATCAAGTGGTTTCTTCCTTTGGATTCAATGTGATTTCCTTTTGTTCTTAGTGGATCTTATGAAGGTATATTCCATTATTGATATAGTGATTTCTTTTCATGATATACCTTTAATTTATGTAGTCTATTTTAATATTTTGGAGCACAATGGGGATTTTTATTCATGATATAAGGGGTTATAAAAACTTTTTTTCATTGCTTATGGACCTAGGTTCCTTAGTTCCCAACCCGCTCTTCCTTAGTCTCTATTTTTAAGGCAGTTTGTACTACCTGGATTCCTAATGTCGGTGTCTCTATAAAAAATAGTTAATTCTATTAATTTATAATTTTAATTTTAAAATTCTTTAGTTTATTCATTAGATTTTATTGTTTTTTCATTATAATGAATTATCATGGTAATAAATCATTTTATTCAAAGTATTTTTTCATTAAAAATATTTTTTTACTCCAAGTGTTTGATAAAAGATTTGAATGGTGTTTTGTTTCATTAACGGGGTTTCAAGAACCGATGAGTATTTGATTTTCATAAAATGTTTTTCATGTATCTTGATAGTGGACTTTTAGACAGTTTTGGGTAAACATAGTTTATTGGTTATCCTTCGGTGTGTCCTGAATAGGCCTAACACTAATAGTGTGTGTTATGCCACATAATGTTTTCTTTCACTTTAGTTTGTGTAATGTCATTAGAGGTTATACTATATTGATCCACTATAGCACTGGATTGTGGAATTTCATTTATTAATTGAATGTATACCTATAGGATAGAGCCCAAGTAGTATAACTTTTCATTTATGTTTTGATTATGACATGATAGATTGTGTGATAGTTATTTTCTCACATGAATTCACATGATGGATTATGTCATGGTTATATTACATACATTCTTATCATGTGGTGAAAAAATATATATTATTAATTATTACTTCATGTTTATCACATTTACTAATCAAATTACATGTCTTATGAATATAAAAGGATTTTATGAAAACCAAATAATGATTTAGAAAAGGTTTTTATTTTTTAAAATGACTTTATAAGATAGAGTTTTTTAAATATTTATCTATTACATTATTGATATTAGAAATTTTATAGATTATATGGTAGAATCATATTGTACTTCACACTATCAAATTAATTTTTTCCTTGGGGAGGGTATAGACATTTTTTTAGGATTTTGGTAAATGGACTGGAATCATGTTGCATATAATCTCATCTTGTTATATTTTCCATCATAATATGATATTTTTCTAGTGACACTTGGAAACAAGGTTACCTATTGGTATTGTTTGAAAAAAAAATTTGTTTAGATTGTTTTGTTTAGATTATATTTATCTTGGATATATAATCTATTTATCCACATTTTACTAAGGTTGTTTTTCTTTTTTTTTATATATGATAGTTGTTTCTGATTTCTCATTGCACCTCACCACATTGTCTTGGTCAGGTATAGGTAGCATTAAAAGTTGACCTAGGCTAGTTTGTTAAATTTATATTACTTGATTACTTATTATTTTATTTTTATGTAACATACCATCGATATCACATAAAAATATATAGTTACATCATATTTTCTCTCATAATTTATCACATGTAGGGTATCATTTAATGGAGGGAAAAATTAGTATAGAAACATTTGATGCATTGTGAGCTAAATAAAGTAATAGATCAGAAGAGGTCTGATTTTTTCCTCCAAATCGAACAACTCAACATAAAAAATAGAAAATAGGGACAATGAAAAAAAGAAACGAAACTTATAGAGAAATATAAGGAATTAGATGATAAAATTTAAAGAAATTATTGTTTTTTTCAATAAATATTAATATTTTTAAAATTAATAACTCTAAAATACCATTTTATTTTGTTCATTTTATCATGGCCTTCATGATTAAGTGATGTAGTATACTTTTATCCTTGATGGTAGGATATACATCCTATCTACTACATTACTAATGTCAAAAAAATCATCTGCATGTGGGAGTGTGAGGTGGCTATCCGTATTACAAAAATTTATAGTTATAAAAGTAACAAATAAAAATACATTGAAATAAATTACTTATAAACTTAGCTAAATGGCCTAATAAAGTCTTTTAATGATCAAATTCAATTATCTATACTTCATATGTTTGAAAAATATATGATACAATCACTTCTTGTGTAGCTTACACAACCTGTGTAGCCTTTACAACTTACCTAATCAAATCCTTCAACTACTCATTTGTACGTAACCATATACTATGAGTTTTTTAAGGAGAACGCAATGAATATATTATAGTATTCATATTTGTATATATTTTCACATTTATTTGGACTTGGGTTTGGTAAGAATATATGTACACGATATTATTGATCTAAATACAATACTTCCATTTACTATAGAGGAGGTTACCATTGTTACAGATTATATGGTTCCCTTTTCAAATATTTCTTCAACCCCTCTTCGCCATCTAACATACAAGGTATGTGTTTTTAAAAATATTATTTATATTTGATATAAAATTACATATAATTTTTTGTAACATTAAATTTAAATAGGAGTATATAAATACAATGAATGTGTATAAAAGAAAAAAGGATCAAGAACCAAAAAATATAGATACTTATGATTTTTCTGATGGGAAAAAAAGAATATCCAAGATGTAACATCCCAGGTAAATAAAGAATATTTAATATTTCCATATTTATTAATATTTTTGCATTAAATATTATTTTTACTTTGAAGGAGATGTTATGTTCGATGGCGTACCAAATTTGCAAAAACCTGTTTCTTTGAAATCTTACATTGCACACAACGTTGGGTCAACTGAAATGTAATAATATAATATTATTTGAAATGCTAGTTAGCACCTAGCCGTTGTATTGGAGGGAATTGATAGAAATAACAAAAAATATGAATATAAGTTTTTGTTAAATGTTTTTACATTTATTCAATAAATTTTACGGTCTTAAAATAAGAAAGAATATAATTTTCAGTATATATACTATAATATTTTTTGAAATGTTGATTTTTTTCCTTTTGATGGAAAACTGTTCTTAAAACTAATTTTTGTGACATTTATATGTTATATTTCACAAATTAATATTCTTCATTAGATCGGGACATCAAAATATACTTTGGATGAAATTTTGGTATTTTTTTGATAAAAATCATTTTTTTAATGAATAGTAAAAATATTGCTTTTTAATTCAAAACCGCCTTGTAATATAATTTATTTATATGGTTAGATTATTTTTTTTATTTGTTTTTAAAGTGTAATTAGATTATATTTCTACCAATTAATATAATTTTGGTTAATGGAAGTAATTACAGTTTGAAATTGCACATAAACAAGTGTCATTCTTTTAATAGTTAATATTTATTAAAAACATGCTTTTTATTTTGAAAATGGGAATTAATTTTAATTTACTTTCTACCACTTATGTATTTTGAATTTAGAAAAAATGGATTCCATATTTAGGACTAGGAGGTCCAAAATGTGTAAATAGGAAACATTTATTTTTAGAAATTATGAATATTTACTTCAGTAAATATTTTATTTACAATGGATAAAGGGTAAATCTGGTAAATAAGATTAAAAAATAATATCATAATAATATTAAGTTACCCTATCATGTGTCCTAATTCTATTGATTGATACATGTACGACCATGGGCATCCTTTGGTCGATTTGGAGACCCCACGGAGCCAATTGGGAGTGATAATGACACTTTATATTAATTAATTTAAATTAAAGACAAAAATGACATAAACATATATCATTTAGTAAATGAATTATTACATGGGGTTATATAAATTATCTCTTCAATAGTAAATATTCATTTTAAATTTAAAAAAATTATATTTCATGATATTTGTTTTATAATTTTAGACATCAAATAAATAATAATATTTATGACATAATAATGATCCATTTTTACCTCGTAAATGAAGATTTAATTAAATAATATTATAAAAATTAAAATAATATCCATAACCTATCCAATTCTTATTGGTCAATTTTATTTTGATCATGATTAATCTTATCTTCGACTTTAATGAGTTTTGGACCAATTGAAACCAGGAATCATTATATAATAAAATAATATTTAGAAAAAATATAAAAGAGCCCCTCCTCCCCCTTATAAAAAGCCCTCACCTAAAAACAATTACGAAAACCTCTGAAGAACCATGGCTCATCCATCCTCTGTCTAAATAATTTCTCAGGATATTTCTCTTTGACCTAGAATCCTTAACTTATGCAGAATGTGTAGGATTAAAATAATGATGTAGATGCTCCATATAGAGGGGGGTGAATTGTATACTTTTAAAAATTCATTTGGAACTTCTAAAGATGGTATAAATCATTCTATTGTTTAACAATGTTAAACAATGTAAATTCATAATACCTCTTAGTTCTACAATCCCATTAGATTCCAAATATATGGTTTCAGAATTGAATCTTAAGAAAAGTTTACAAGGACAACGATTCTACCTTAAAGCATATATAATCGTACTAATCAGAGTATACAAGTACCAGAATGTATAAGATAGGTGTACTTGCCTTATTAATCAAAATGCAGTGAAGAAAAACATGAAACAATACAAGTAATATGTATATAATATTTTAACCCAAAGAGTAGGGTATCATACAACCATGGATAAAGGTCCCTTGATTTATACTTTATAGAAAGTTTGTCATAACCACACCCGGGTAACCCCTCGATAGGAATATCAGAGTCAGTCTTACTATCCTGGAAAGCCCTCAAACTTCAAGGTAATCGGCACCTCTGTCTTCCTTATCATGGAATTCCTCCAACATTATGGTAGTCATCAACTCTATGTTCATATCCCCAGAAGCCCTGAATTGTACAAATTAACAATCAGAGTCGCACAAAGAAATTTGAACAAGATGTTCACTACACACAAATCATGAGAGTCTCTCTGTCTAGAAATCACTTCAGCATCATGTAATCTCTATAGTTGTGGAACAATCATTCAATGTTCTAATGTCATTCAAACGAGCTATAATTTATAGGAACATCTCCAATGGTCGACTCCCTCCTCCAATGGTCATATTTTTTCTTGAATTTCGGAGGGACTTGTACACATGTCACTCAAATGGTTTGTTTGAAAAATATTACATGACATCATTTCATAACTATAAGAAATGTATGAAAATTAGAATCACTCAACCAAATCTATTTCTCATATTCTAAGGGAAAATAATGTTTGGAGTATACTTTACATGGGTAATAATATTATATTTTTCAATGAATTTAGAATCAGAATCTTGAGTAATTCAGAGTCTGATTTCTAATGAATTCAGAGTATAAATTATAAGGAAATTTGAGTCAGAATTCTAAGGGATCTGGAGTCTGAATTCTAGATATTTGGAGTCTAAATTCAAGAGAATTAATTGTGTAAATTCTAATGAATTATGAGTCGTAATTCTATGTACTTCGGAGTCTGAATTCTAAGGAAATTGTTTTCCGAATTATAAAGAATTCAGTTTCTGAATTCTAAGGAATTTAGAGTCTGAATTCTATGGAATTCGGAGTCTGCATTTCAGATAATTCTATGTTTCAATTTCAGAGAATTCAGAACCTGTATTTCAGAGAATTCGGAGTCTGAATTTCCCAAAATTCAAAACCATAATTTAATATAATTTAGAACTAGAATTTCTGAGAATTCAGAACCTGAATTTTAGATAATTCAGTGTCTTAATTTTTAGAGAATTTAGAACATAAATTTCAGAGAATTCAGAACCTGAATTTTAGAGAATTCAGAGTCTGAATTTCTGAAAATTCTAAACCTAAATTTTGATCCTAAAAACAAAATACTCTATAACTATGTTTTTATATAATTCCTTGGATTTTTATATGAATCTTAATTTTACACTTTGGAATAAAAAGAGGTGTATTTAGAGAATCTAAAATATGAAAAATGAAAAACAGTTAAGGATAAATTTCCATAGGGAAGGAAAATTTTCTGTAATAAAATAAATCTACAGTTAAATAAAATATTCCTTGAGATAGAGTGTTTGTGATTTTAATAACATAAAGGAATGGAAATGTCAAAAGGAAACCATATTTACTCAACAATCTCCCCATTTTTGGAATGAAAATACATCCTTACTAATACGAATATAAAAAAATTAATATTTTTATGAACATGAAAATAAAAACTAATCTCCCTTTAATTATGTATAATAATAAATAAGACTGAATCCTCCTTAGGCATTGAAATACCAAAGGATCATATTCATTATTTCTGGAATGGGATTTTACATTTTCTTGCATATGAAAATCTTCATGATAAAATTGTTACCTTATATGAACTCCCACTTACATAGGGAAATTTCTTCTTTAAATAGTATTCATTTTTACATTCCTTTATCCCCCTTTGTGATATTCAAAAAAGAATAAAGGCAATGGAAATGAAAATATGGTACCTGAAATATTAGTACTAAACTACAAAAAATATGAAGTGAAACAAAATTTTTTAATAATATTGAACAAAATTTTACAACAAGGAAATACAAAAACAGATTTGATTTATAATGATATTATCCCTCCTTCTATTTTGGCATCATCTTTTTTTCAATAGTCTTGAGATTCTTGAGTTCCTTATGACCATCTTCCATGCTCATGAGTAGCTGATCTTGATCTTAACTTTTCTTTTCTAAGGATTTAATTTTTTATTCCCGTGACGTAAGAATATCAGTTTGAACCATCAAGGATTTTTCTCATTTTGCATGTTTTTCCTCAAGTTCAATTCTAAGATCCCATTCCCTCTTCCATCTCTGAGAAACTGAATAAAATTTCCCATTCAAATCGTTCACTTCTTTCTTCTGAGTGGTTTCTTCAATATATAGCTTTTCTTCAAAAGACTTTGTGAGTTCGTGGAACATACCATATTCGGTCTTAATGAAATCCTTGACATTATATTGATACTCATCAAGAATTAACATCTCTTAACCAGTTTTCATTACCAAACTAGTCATATTCTGGCAAGATATTTTATGGGATTTCTAATTAGTGAAAAAAGTTCTTAAATCAGTCACAAGTTTGACACACTTATCCATCACCATGGATAATGAATCTATTTTTTGAAATAAGGAATGATGAACCATCTGGCATCTTGAATCTATAATTATAAATATAGTAATTGTTCCTACCAACTTCTTCAAAGACTGAACATCAAAGTCATGACCAAGAGAGGATGATTCTGAATTTGAATGCCTTGTTGATGAGGATTCCTCTTCAAGCACATAATATTTCCTCTTTTATGAAGAACTAGCATCTTTCTTACTGACCAAAGACTTGGTAGGATTATCAACCATCACATGATTACCCTTATCAGTTCTCTGAATTATTTCTTCTAGTTTAGGTGATTTACGTTCACTATCGGATAGCTGAACAATCTTATCTTCATCATCATCTTCCCTCTCAACTCCCACTTCAACATCCTCTGCCTGTATGAAATCATGATTGCTACTTCATTCTTCAGAAAATTTATTTACTTCTTCCTCAACCTTGTCATCTTTTCATGGGGTAGAAATTTTGGAAGACCCAGCTTCATAAGTTCATATTGATAACTTCATAGAAGGACTCTCCTTCCCATGATAATTTTCTACTTGCTTTATAATATCCTCAATGTCACCACTCCATTTTTCTTCTATTTCCACTTATCTTATTTCACTATTTCTTCTTCTTTATCTCATTAAAAAACACCAACGTCATTACTAGAGTCTGTGGAAGTCAATTAATAAAAAAATATTCTCATACTGGAATTTTCTCTGAAGCTTTCTCAGCATCCTTAAGAAGAGATTATACTATCTTAGCCTCAAACATCTCCTTTTTTCTTCTCTTTTATTTTACTTATCAACATCTTCTGTATCTTTTTCTTTTGATGCTTCTGCCTCAGCAGGGTCCAAGACTAACATAAGATCCCCATCTTTCAGGTTTTTCAAATATTCTCTCCACATGGCCACAACATCATCAGGATAGGGTTTTTATTTCATCAGATTCAGAGGTGCAGACTGAATTTCTTTTGCCACTATGGTTTTTCCTTTTCCTTCCAGATCCTTTGCATTCCTCTTCCTTCCACCCTTTTTGGAAATCTTATCCACTTCCAGTTTCTTTGAATGAACTTGTATTTCTGCTTCCAAAAATTCATAAAATTCACCTGAAACACTAGAGAAACCAATATTCATCCTCCTTAGGGTGTCATCACTTAGCAGGATCACATTGAAATTTCATGACATTGACCTGTAGGAAATTTTCATTGATTCTAAACAAGAAACAATGATATTTGATAGGATTTTCAGATACATGATAATCTGATATTTAAGATTCCCATTCTTTATATTCTAAATAGTAACCAAAATATACTTAACTAGATTTTCCTTTCGGAAGCTTCCTAATAATTACCAAACATATATATCTCTTTTAATTAGAGTATCTTTATCTCCTTTCCTTAGAATGAAAAAGAATTGAACCCAAAGTTCTAGAATCCTAAATTCATATAAAGTTGATGAATATTAAGAGTCTTAACCCCAACCAAACCTAGTAACTCTATGGACTTTTCCTTATAAAAACTTCTTATAACATCAAGTATCTTATGCGAGAAAAATTCTGATTCTCCCTTGTAAGATATTCCTATAAATCATGCATCCCTAGAATAATAAAGAGAATAAGTCATACCGTAACTCTTGAAAGAAAATTTGTTGTGGCCTCATTGATTGAAAAATGATATAGATTCATAGAACTCCACTAGAAACTCCAGAGTCATCGGATCCTCTGCCTTGGGTTCTAATACAGTTATACTCTCCCATCCATTTAACATGATGTTCATTGAGATGATTATAAAATACTTATTATAGAATCCTGGTTCTACAAACCTTTCATAATAAATCTATCATTCATATATTTTCTTCACAGTTGACATTTCTTCTTAAGGAGAGGATTCTTTAGGGCTTCAGAACTAAGGATGAGATGAGAAATTTAGAACCATCTTAATTATGAAGGGCAGAGATTCACCATGAAAGAGCTAGGGATTCGTTGTGGGACAACCATCATGGGTCCATTATATAGGCCACTAAATCGATGGTTCAACATCCATACTTAATCCAATGGTTGAAAGCATCTTGAGAACATCTGATGGTTGAGATTATTTCTGATGAAGGATTTTGATAAATTCCAATATTTTGTGGTTTTAAAGAAAAACAATCAAATTTAAGGAAATGTGAAGCCGAAAAAATTAACAAAAAAAAAGAAAATACCAATAAGTAAAAGATGATTATGAAAATTTAGAAAATAAATCATACCATTCCAAATGCTAGGAAGATTATTTTTAATGAAAAAAATTATTCTTGAATAACTTTAGATTCCGAAATATTTATTACAAAAAATTTTAGACTACGAAAATTTTGATTACGAACAATTTAGACTATGGAAAACTTTTACTACAAAAAAATAGGTTTTGAAAAAATTTAAATACGAAACAATTAACTATGAAAATTTTGACAAAGAAAAATTTAGATTACGAAAAAAATTAACTAAGAAAAAAAAGTTGGCTACAAAAATTTAATTACAAAAAATCTTAGATTATGAAAAATAATTAATTAACATGAAAATGTACTCCCCCTATGAAAAAAAGTTTGTTATTGTAAAGAGATAGGTTTTTAAAAAATATTAACAAGTATGATTACCTTATGTTATCATTTCTAACTTCTTTTCAATATATTCAAATCTAATGGATGGTAAAGATTTTATGAAAATGTCTATAAGTTGATATTGTGTTCCGACAAATTGAAGAATGATATCTCATTTTTTTTTGTGATCCCTAAGAATGGGATGCCTAATATCAATGTTTTTTTACAAGTGTGATGTGATGGGTTATTACATAAGTAAATGGCACAAGTATTATCACAAAAAAAATTTGTTTGGTAAAACTCCTACTATGGTCTATTAGTGTGTGTTCCATCCACCATACTTGAGCACAACAACTTCCAGTTACTACATATTCTACTTCAACAATGGAGAGTGCCACTAAGTGTTTTTGTTCATGACAATGAAACTAATGAGTCTCCTAAGAAATGAAATGTTCTAGATGTACTTTTCATATACATTCTATATCCACCAAAGTCACCATCCAATGTTTTTTAAAGAAAAATCATTTTTATAATAATAAAATATCCCTAAATCAATGGTTCACTTTATGTAGTGACAAATCCTTTTCAATGCCTTTAAATGAGATTCCATAGGATTGGACTGACATATTACACATAATAATAAAGAAAACATTAGGTCTGTATGACTAGTATTCATGTAAATTAGAATCCTTATCAAACCTATAAGAGATTTCTGATCTACTATTTTTCTACCTTTATCATGAAAATTTGAATTTGAGGTACCACTGGGAGTACTTATACTCTTTGTGATGTCATATCAATTATTTGTAAGAAGATCATTATTATAATTATGATGGGATATATAGATTATTTTTTTTAGAAATTTGAAAACCAAGGAAAAATATTAACTCACCCATCATACTCATTTCGTAATTATATTACATTAGATCTGCAAAGGAATCATTTAATGATTTCTGATTTGAACCAAATATAATTTCATCAACATAAATTTGAACAATCAATAAATTTTTCTTAATTTTATTTATTAAAAGTGTTGGATTATAATTTCTATTAACATAATTATTTTGAAACAAAAACCCTATAAGTCTATCATACCAGGATTAAGGGGCTTGTTTACGTCCACATATAGAATTGTTAAGTTTAATAACATATTTATGATGTTTTTTATCTTCAAAACCAGGAGGTTGTTCAAAAAAACATCATCTTTAACATAACCATTAAGGAAATCACATTCAACATCCATTTGAAAATGTCTGAAATTAATGAATGCTGCAGAGGCAAGTAGAATATGAATAAATTCATGTCTAGCTAATTGAGCATAGGTATCCTTATAGTCTATTACTTCTTGTTTATTATAGACTTTAGAAACCAATATAGCTGTATTTCTTACTTTGATTCAATTTTCATCACACTTATTTCTAAAGACCCATTTTACTCCAATAACAAATGTTAACATAGGTCTTTCAAGAAAATTCCAGACTTTATTCCTTTCCAATTCATTTAGCTCATATTGCATAGCTTTTATCCAATCATCATCACTTAAGGAATCATCTGTGTTTTTTGGTTCTAATTGGGAAAATAATTATAGATGATCTACTTCATTTTTAAGTAAAATATTGTCATTAATGGTTGATTTATATCACCAATGATACTATCCCTGGGATGATTCATTTGAAACAACTGATTTGGGTTTTGTAAAACATGTTCATCAACATATGGTAGGAAGTCTTCTGGGGTAAATTCTTGAGAAACACATTTTTGAACATTTTACATATTAGAAGGATATTCTATCAAGGGTTGATATTTAGTTTTTTAAAACACATTTCAAGACGTAGGTTGAGGATGTTTAAAAAAAGGATCAGTTTCATCGAATTTAACATGTATTGATTCTTCAATAGTACATGTAATTTTTTAGAAAACACTATAGGTCATAGGAGTTGTAGAGTAGCCTAGGAAAATTCCTTCATCAAATTTTTGGTCAAATTTGTGTATATTTTCTTTAGTAGTTGGAATGAATACCTTGCAACCAAAAACATTGAAGTAGGAATGTCAATGATTTATACCATTATATTACCCCAAATGAGTTTTATTACAAAAAGGTCTAATCAAAAAACAATTTATAATATAACAATCAGTACTTACAGCTTCAGCCCAAACATGTTTGGATATTTAATATTCACTCAACATGGTTCTTGTTATCACTTGAAAAATTATATTTCTTCTTTCAACAACACCATTTTGTTGAGGTGTTCTTGGTGTTTATAAATTATGTGAAATTCATTTTCTACTACAAAAAGATTCAAAATCAAAATTTTGAAATTATCCTCCATGATCAATATGGATAGTTATCAATGGAACGATATTATCATTTTTAACAGGGGACCTAAAAATTATGAAATAATAAAAAGAATCTGATATCTTTTCTAGAAAATAGACCCATGTAAATCTGGTGTAATCATCAACGAACACAAACACATAATATTTTCCTCTAATGCATCCAGTTTTTGTTGGAGAAAAAAGATACATATACACCAACTATAATGCATCAATGGTTGAGACTTTACTGAAGGATTTAAAACATGATTTATGTTTCTCTCCATATTGACAACGATCACAAAATTTTGAAGAATCAAATCTATACTCCAGTAGATCCTAAAATAGTATTTTTATAGAGATTTTTCATAGGTTCCTAAGGTTATTATTCCCTAACCCGCTATTCCATAACCAAGAATGATCTTCCATTGCACTAATGCAAGGTAGTTATTGGCTCCTAAAGTATTCTATGTTTAATGTGTAATCATTCTCTTTACTATGGTTTGAAAGAATAAACACTTCCTTGGAATTGTGTACTAAACACCTATCATTCCTAAAATTCACAAGGTAACATTCATCACATAATTGACTTATGCTAATAAGGTTGTGCTTCAGACCCTTAACAAATAAAACACTTAAAATAAATGTTCTTCTAAGAAGAACAATGTTACCTATACCAACAATTTCTCCCAAAGCATTATCCCTGAATGTTTATTTTCCTCCATTAATCTTGATAATATTTTCATAGAATGTTTTGGTACAAGTCATGTTCTGGGAACATCCCCTAACGATGTAACATGTATTTTTGTTCGTACTATCTTTATTTTTCTTAAAATAAAAGAGTTAGACTTTGAGAACCAAAAATTTCTTGGATCCAGATACTTCATAAAAGAATATTTTAGGAATCCACATTTTCATTGAAAAAAAATATTTAAGAAAACCTAAAGACTAAGTTTTGTTTAAGGAACAATTGTTTTCCCAATGCCCACCACACTGACACATAGTAAAAATGGAGGACATTAAGAAACAAAATAATTTTTACTAATAAACGGTTTGGAATGAGTATAACACACTCCTGAATTATTCCTTAAAGGTCGAATCTGGCAATACAACTTATCAAAGTTTTCCTTACCTATGGTAAAGTATGTCAATCACTTCCTTGAAGAATATATTTTAGACTTTAGTTTAAGAACTATTTTTTTATCCTTAGAAACATTAGTTTTACCACTACAGTTAGTCTCTAAGTTATTTTTCTTAGAAATCAATTTTTCTAGAACCTTGGAAATTTTATCATTCTCAAAATTAACATCCTAAAGGATTTAGTAAATACATTCAAAATTATAAAATTTATTATCACGATCATTAGAATGATCTAATATTTCCTTAGTAAGAATATAAATCCTATAATTTTCCTTATCATCATTTTTCATGACTTTACAATTTTATTATCAAGGAGCATAGAAAACCGAGAAACATATTCATAAGTAGGTAAAGTATTATCTTAATCAGAAGAAGATTATTCATCTAAATATTCATAATATTTACTATCAATACAATTATCATTCAAGGATACATTGTTTATCGATTCAGAATTGTGTACCTTGGCCATTAAACAATGATTTTCAATAGGTAATCTCACAAGTAAACCAAGATTCTTCTGACCAAAAGATTCATACTCTGAGGATATATCAGAAGAGTCTCTACCAATGGAACTCCATGTGTCATTAGATTTCAAAACATTCTTTGCCTTAGCCTTGTATTATTTATTTATATTCCTCTCAAAATGCTTTTCCTTTCCATCCATTCTCTTATACATAGGACAATCTGTACTAAAATTCCCTGCTATTTTGCATTCATAACATGTGACTTTAGAGTGTTTCTTATCATTTATTTATTTCTTCTTATATCTATACTGAATGTCTTCCTTCCCAACAATATTGTTCATCCTTTGAGAATGATTATCTAGTACATTCTCAGAATGTACACAACCACTTTATTCATATAAAATAGTAACATTCTAAGATTTAGATCTTGTAACTCTATCAGGAGTCTTGGTATTCATATGATTTGAATTAGTTGTAAAAGAAACATTTCCATTCCCATTATTCATATTAATATTATTAGCATCTCTTTTCATTATAGTTTCTTGTTAAAGAAGGGTTCCAAATAGCTCCACAAGAGAAATATGAGTATCCTTTCTATTTTCATCTATAGTTGTCATCTTTGATTCCCATTCATTTGACATGATGTCTACAATCGTTTCTACATGAACCTCCTCATCCAAATCTTTTTCATCCATTGATTGTAATCTGTTGACAATAGTCAAAAATCATTGTGGTATGATACATATAGTTTCTCTAAAAGGAAAACAGAAATAGTGATACTCAGCTCTAAGCATAGAACTTCCTGTTTCTATAACATTGGATGTTCCTATGTGAGTTAGTGTATGATTCATAAAAAATCAATTTTGACATTCACAGGAAGAAATATGACTATATATATTTGTTTTTATGGAACACAAAAAATTATTGCATACCTTATACTTAAGATGATATTCTGACTTTCTTGATTAGTAAAAGTTCTGACTTCCTTATCAGATATCTTGTAATCTCATGTAACCATAACAAATTTGTCTACTCCAGTATTAATAAAAGATGTCTTCATACGATCTCTCCAATATTCATAATCATTCCCATCACATGTAGGTGGTCTAGTAGGGTTAATATTGTCAATTGAACATACATTAATTCTTTCCATCTCAATGAAAATATCTTTCCATAGAAACTTATTAATAATAAAAGATTATATAATAAGATAAATATATCATAAGCAAGGAAAATACTGAACAATGAAAACTTGAGAAAGAATACTTATATGTGAATAGAATTATTTCAAATACCTCCAGTGATACCAATTTTAGGAACAAAATAATGATGTAGATTCTCAATATACAAGAGGGGGTGGTGGGGTTAATTGTAAACATGTAAAAAATTACCTTGGAACTATTAAAGATGGTATAAACCTTTCTATTGTTTAACAATGTTAAACAATATAAATTCACAGGACATCCTTGTTCTAAAAACATGCTAGATTCTAGAAATATGGTTCCTGAAATAAAAATTGAAAAATGTTTACAAGGACAATGATTCTACCTTAAAGAATATAGAATCTTTCTAATCAAATTATACATGTACAAGAAACTATAAGATAGTTATACATTCCATATTAATCAAAATGCAGTGGAAAAAAACATGAAACAATACAAGTAACAAGTATTTAATCTTTAAACCCAAAGATTAGAGAATCTAACAACCTTGGATAAAGGTCCCTTGATTTATACATTCTTTAATGTTTGTATTACCCACACAAGGTAAAGCCCTCAATAGGAATATCGAAGTTTTTCTTGCTATCCCCGCAAGCTCTTGATCTTCATGGTCGTCAGCACATCTATCTTCCTTATCAAGGAAGTCCATGATCATTAAGGTAGTCGGAACCTCTGTCTTCCTATCCCCGGAAGCCCTCGATTGTACACAACAACAATCGGAGTCACATGAAGAAATCTGAATAAGATGTTCAGTACGCACAAAGCATGAGAGTCTCTCTCTCTAGAAATCACTTTATTAGCATGTAATCTCTAGGGTTTTTGAACAGTCATTCAATGTTCGGAGATCGTTCAAATGAGCTCTTATTTATAGGCACATCTCCAATGGTCGGCTCCCTCCTCCAACAATCATATTTTTCCTTTAATTTCGAAGGGACCTATACACATGTCACTCAAAAAATGGTTATTTAGAAAAAGAATACGTGATATCATTTCATAATTATAAAAAATGTTTGAAAAATGTGATTGCTGAGACAAATCTATTTTTTGGAGTCTAAGGAAATATAATGATCGGAGTCTACATTACATGGATATTCAGATTCTGGTTTTCGAGGAATTCAGAATCATACATCTAAGGAATTCAGAGTCTGAATTATAAGGAACTCGGAGTATGAATTCTAAGGAATTTAGAGACTATATTATGAGGAATTTTGAGTCTTAATTCTAGAGAATTCAGATTCCGAATTCTATAGAATTTTGTGTCAGAATTTTAAGGAATTCAGAGTCTGAATTCTAAGAAATTCAGAATAGGTATTGTAATGAATTTGGAGTCTAGATTTTAATGAATTTGGATTCTGAATTCTAGAGAATTTAGTGTTGAATTTCAGATAATTCGGAACCCAAATATCAATGAATTTGGAAACTGAATTTTAGGGAATTCTAAACCTTAATTTCAGAGAATTTGGATTTTGAATTACAGATAATTCAGAAACTGAATTTTAGAGAATTCAGAACATCAATTTCAGAGAATTCGGAGTCTGAATTTCAGAGAATTCTAGAACATGAAATCTGATCCTAAAAACAGAATACTCTATGTTTAGGTATTTATATAATTTCTATGTTTTATATGTGAAACTGAATTATTCACATAGGAATCAAAAAAGTTAGATTTAGAGAAATTAAAATATGAACAATGAAAAATAGGCAAGGATAAATTTCCTTCGGGTTTTAAAATTTTCCCTTAATAAGATAAATATTAAGGGAAGTAAAATTTTCCTCAAGATAGAGTGTTTGGGATTTTCAAAACTTAAATTATTTGAAATGTCAAAAGGAAATATTATTGACTCAATAGAAAAAACTTCATGGAATCCTTTTGGTTTAAACCGAAAGAGATACCTGATTTAAAGGTAAGGTATTCTTTTAAGTTCTTTTCTTTTATTTTACATCTCAAACACCATGAACTATTTAAATCCATTATTTTATAACTACACATGTATCCTAAATATACTTGGACGTTTTTATGAGAGGTATTCAAACTACACATACACACACCCTTATCTAATGGGTAAAGAACATACTACTTCTGTGGACGACGAACTACTACCTCACAAAATGAAGATAATTCAATCCTGTCCTACAACCTCTCATGGTGGACATTATGATGGAACAATATGTATATGTGATATATATTATATTTATATTTTTTCTATGCTTCTTTATTTTTCATTTATATATTACCATTATGTTTTCCATAGTGGGTAATTATGATAATTTCATTTGAGGAAGTGCATACTACATCCCCCTCAAAGAGATATGGCTCGTTCTTGCAAAAAGTGGAATTTATAAAGGATGAAGTTACTAAAATTATATATATCATATTATAATAGAATTATAATATAGCTATTAATTATTATTTTTTCATTCAGTAAAATATGAAATAGAAATGAAAGTAACGTTCATGCGTACATACTGCTTACCATCTCCATGAACAATGCACTTAATTTCTTATCTCTAAATGTTATGTACTATTATTTTTATACTAGATATATATTATATATATTATATCTTAAACATAGATATCATTTTAGAGATAATTGACATTTTACCGTATGAAAAACATGAAATTACAAGAAGTTCATTTTTGACTCAAGTACCAAATATCGACAAACAACCGTTATTTACATAAAATATTAAATAATGTTTATAACTTGGTAAAAAGTGATATAAAGAAATAATAAATTTGGAAAAGGTTCTGAACCATGTATAAATTAACTTTAGTTATTGTTCAGGAGATTAAAGAACAAACATGTCATGTCGAACACGAGGTAAGGGACTTCGTCTCAAAATCCTTTCATTGAGGCATATTTTTCATTATACACGACTTTCTTTTAGATAGTGTATAATCACATATGAATTTTAATTTGATTGAAATGGAATCTTTTTCTACATAGCATTTTACTAAACAAAAAAAAGTAATGTTTCATTTCAACATAAGTGGGGAAAATGAACTTTCTGCCACCGCGAGTATTATTTGATCTATAGCTTCCTAAATAGGCCGTAATGTTTTTAAAAGGAAAATAAATACCATATACTCTTTTAAATATTTTGTTATTGAAAATGGTATTGATAATGGATTTGTTATGTCAATATATTTAAATCATGTGGAAATTATATATTTCCTTTATGATTGTTTTCTGTGTTATGAATATGTTATAGTTCTTGGGAATTGTTTACGTGTATAGGTGGTTCCATGATAAACCTAGGGCGGGTGAGCACGAGATAGCTCTCTAATGCATTGCGTACCATGACAAAGGTAAACATGAATGTTTCTCCTAAGAGATTTATGGAATATATTGTGATTGATATTCCAAATGTGACTCCCTACATGGATGTGAAAGCTAAAATGTATGTATGTTATGGATTCCACAAGTTACGTTTATGATTTTTGATTACTATGTGTTATTAATAAAACTTATTATTTCATGAGGTATGATAAAAATAATATGTTTCAATGGAATAATGTTTTCTTTCTTTATTTTATAACCCTTACCGAGATTTTTATGCTCATCCCATGTTTTGAAATATTTTTCACATGACATAAAGATGAATACAGTAAAGGATGTGATCAAGTAAATGTAATTTGGTCTAAAACATGGAACTAGAAATGAATCATTTTTTTAAGAGTTATAATTTTATGAAAAAATGGAAACTGAGAATAATTATCTTGTTTATAATTTTTGATATGTAATGTAATAGTTATGTCCTAATTCTCTAAAACCCTAAATCTGAAAAGATCCTCAATGTGAATTATCCATATAATTCAATATTATGTAATGATTTAAGGATGGGTCCTTCTAGTTGATATCAGTGGGAGGTTTAGATAAATTTATCAGTTAGGATATTGTTAAATTAATATCCATAAAATCATTTATTGTAATATTTAAAAGATATAGCATTTAAAGATTACTATGTTACTTCACCTAAGTTATTTCAGGGTTGGAATGGGTTTTCATAGAGGAAACAAGGCAGTTGTGATAGGAAGGCATAATGAGGGAAATGACCTTCGAAATTAGCAACCTGAGATGGTCGAGATTTGGGTTGAACAGTTTTTTGCTATGATGGCTCGGTTGACTTATGTGATAAATGGTGGTTGTGTTCATTAATGATATATTGGTTTATTCTAAAAGTAATGAAGAGAATAAAATTCATTAAAGGGTTGTCTTCCAAACCATAAATGAAAAGAAACTGTATGAGAAATTCAGAAAGTGTGAGTTTTGGTTACAAAAAATTTCTTTCCTTGGTCACATTATTTAAAAAAATTGGAATAACCATTTTTCGTACTAAAACCAATGTTGTTGAAGAATTTCCAAGTCCCACAAATATAACTGAGATACATAGTTTTCATAGGTTTTCAGGTTATTATCGGATTTTTTTGAATATTTTACACCTTTATCTAGCCCAAGGACTATGTTAACTCCAAAAGGTATTAAGTTCATTTGGACCAAAGAATGTGATGATTGTTTTCAAAAATTGAAAATGATATTGGTGAATACTTCAGTTTTGGAACTACCATCTAGAAATGGTGAGCTTTTAATCTTTAGTGATGCTTCGTTGAAAGGACATAATTGTGTCTTAAGGAATAATTATTAGGTAATTGTTTATGTCTCAAACCATTTGAAACCTCATGTGTTAAATTACCATACACATGATTTGGAATTAGATACTACTATTTTTTTCTTAAAAAATTTGGAGGCTTCATTTGTAAGGAGTAAAATGTGAATCATATAATGACAACAAAAGTTTAAAGTATATGTTTACATAGAAATAATTGAACATGAGATAGAGGAGATGGTTGGAATTAATCATGAATTATTATTGCACAATCATTTACCATCTACGAAAGGCAAAAAAATTGATGATGCTTTGAGATGAAAAAGTAATGCTCTATTAACCTTGTTATGTTTTGAATGAGATACTTTGGATTTTGATTTGATGAACTTTGTTATAAATGTTTTTGGTGCAAGAAATTACTATGTATAGTTTCAGGTATTAATCAAATCATCCCTATCAGATAGAACTAGGAAAGCACAGAAGGAAGAGAGTGAGTTGCAGAAAAAAGTAGAGTTGGATCAAAAGGATATGTTTTCAAATTTTAACATTGATAATAATTTTATTTTGAGATTTGGAAAGAAATTATGAGTTCCTTGTGATTCAAAATTGAAGAAAAAGTAATTTTGTGAAGCTCATAGATCTCCGTTTTTAGTTCATCCTGGAATTACTAAGATGTACAGAGATCTTCGAGAGTATTACTGGTGGAGTGGAATGAAAAGAGATATTTTTTATTTTACTGTGAAGTGTTCGAATTTTCCATAGGTTAAAGCAGAGCGGAAGTTACCCAAAGGGATGCTTCATACATTACTGGTTCAATAGTGGAAATGGGAAAATATATTCACGAACTTCATTGTGGGATTACGAAAGACACCTTGAGGTAATAATTCCATTTGTGTTATGGTTGATCGATTGACTAAATCTACTCATTTCCTTCCTATTCAAGATACATTATCTCTCGATAAACTTTCTTGGTTGTATGTTAAAGAGATAGTCATGTGGCATGAAGTTCCCCTCTATATTATATCTGATTGTGATCCCAGGATTACTTCTAAATTTTGAAAAGGCCTTCAGAATTTGTTGGGTACTGAATTAAATTTTAGTACATCTTTTCATCCGCAATTAGATGTGCAGTCAGAATAAACAATTTAGATCTTGGAGGAAATGTTACGTTCTTGCTCGATGGATTACCAAGGATGTTGTAACCAACATCTTTCTTTGGTCGAATTTTCATATAATATCAGTTTTCATTCCAATATACAGATGGATCCATTTGAGGTATTATATGGGAAGCAATGTCGAACTCCAGTTGTTTGGGATGAAGTAGGTGAAAGAAAGTTGATGAGACCATAATTGGTTGAAGATATGGCAGAAAATGTTCATTTGATTGAGAAGCACATGAGAACAGCTCAGAGTAGGCAAAACTGTTATGCAGATAACCAGGGGAATGATCATTCTTTCTAGGTAGATGATCATGTCTTTCTCAAAGCTTTTCTATGGAAAAGTGTGAAGCGTTCTGGTACGAAGGGAATGTTGAGTCTGAGATCCATTGGACCTTATGAAATACTGGAGAAAGTTAGATCAGTTGCGTACATAGTGGATTTACCTCCATGTTTTCCTAGGTACACAATGTCATTCATATTTCAATCATGAGAATGTATATGCCAAAGCAATCACATTTTTTGAGCCCATAATTAGTTCAGTTCTAAGAGAATATCTCTTATGAGGAACAACTAGTCCAGATTCTTGAATGAAGATAGAAAGTTTTTCGGAATAAATTAATTCATCAGTTAAAGGTTTTATGGAAAACCCATACTATTGAAGAGGTAAGTGGGAATCTAAAAATGCTATGAGGGATAAATACTTCCACTTATTTTATAAGTAAATACAATTGCAAGGGATGAAATCCCAAAAGGGGGGAAGGATGTAACATCCCAAGTAAATAAAGACTATAAAAATTTCATTTTTATTAATATTTGTGAATTAAATATTAATATTACTTTAATGGTGATGCTATGTTCGATTTTGTACCAGATACGCAACAACGAGTTTTCTTGAAGTCTTAGGTTGGACACAATGTTAGGTCATACTGAAAAATAATAATATAATATTATTTAAAATGGTAGTTAACTCTTAGCCATTGTATTGGTGGGAATGGACAGAAATCACTACAATATGAATATACATGTTTTTTAAATTTATTTACATTTATCCAATAAATTATAGTGGCTTAAAATAAGAAATAATCTAATTTTAAGCATAAATACTCTAATATTCTTTAAAAGGTTGATTTATCGCCATTTGAGGGAGAACCATTTTTAAGTAATTTTTTTTCAATTTAATATATTTTATTTGAAAAATAATATTTTTATTTAATATAGGTATATAAAAAATTTACTTTTGAGGAAATTTTGGTATTTTTTTGATAATGTTCATTTTTTTAATGAATAGTGAAAATACCATATTTTGATTCAAAATAGCCTTTTAATAAAAACTTTTATATCGATATATTATCTTTTTAATTGGTTTTAAAGAGTAAATATATTATATGTTTACTAATTAATCCGATTTTGGTCATTTTAATTAATTACACTTTGAAATTGTACTTAAACAAGTGTCAATCTTTTGATAGTTATTATTTCAAAAAAACACACACATTGTTTTGACAACGGAAATTTATTTCAAATTATTTTCATCCACTTCAATGTTTAGAATTTAAAAAAATTTATTCTGTATTTTGAATCTGGAGGTCAAAATTATGTAAATTTTTAAAATTTATTTTTAGACAATATGATTATTTACTTCAGTAAATATTTTATTTACCATGGAAAAAGGGTTAATATGGTAAATACATGTAAAAAATAATATTATAATATTATTAAATTACCCTAACATGTGTCCTAATCCTATTTTTTGATACATGTCTGACCATGGGAATCCTTGGGTCTATTTTGGCACCCTATGGAGCCACATGGGAGTGAAAATGACACTTTATATTAATTAATTTAAAGTAAATACAAAAATGACACAAACATATATCTTTTAGTAAATAAATTATTACATTCAGTTATATAAGTAATCTCTTAGACTATAAATATTCATTTTATATCTAAAAATATTTTCTACATCCTGATATTTTTTATAATTTTTAGAGGTCATATAAATATAACTATTTATCAAATAATAATGATGTTCTGTTTACCTCATTATTGAATGATTTAAATAAATAAGATTATAAAAATTAAAACAATATCTAAAAACCTACCCAAGTATTATTGGATGATTTTATTTAGAACATGATTCTTTTTATCTTCAAATTTAATGAGTTTTGGATCTTTATAAATTGAGAATCATTTTGTAAAAAAATATGATTTCTCAAATTTCTTAAAGATCCCTTCCCCCCCCCCTTATAAAAATCCCTCACCTCTATCCTATTACACACAAATATCTTTCCACTTTTATTGTCCAAAAACTATCCAAATAATCTCTCAAGATCCCTCTCTTCGACCAAGAAGCCGTACTTTAGAAAAAAAACACTTCAATAAAGCCTTTTTTTCTTCTGAAAGGGTGATACCCTATTTAAAGGTATCGTCTTCTCTTTTGTTATTTTGTTTTATTTTACTTCTACTACCCCCT
This sequence comes from Viscum album, assembly GCA_963277665.1. Taxonomy (NCBI): domain Eukaryota; kingdom Viridiplantae; phylum Streptophyta; class Magnoliopsida; order Santalales; family Viscaceae; genus Viscum; species Viscum album. Next base: position 232,115,722 of record OY728143.1, read on the forward strand.
AAAAACTTCTATTAAATTATTTTATAACAAAAATAGTATCTTAAATACACTAGGTTATTTTTAATAGAGGGATTTGAACTACACTTACACACACCTCTATCTAATGGGAAAATAGCATGTTTTTTCTCTGGACGACGAACTACTGCCTCGCGTAACAATGATTGTTCAATCATCTCCTACCACCTCTCATGGTGGCCATTATGATGGAACTATAATTATATCTGATATATATTATATTTATATTATTTCTATGCTTCTGTATTTCTCATTTATAGAATACCTTTATGGTTTCCATAGTGGGTAAATACGATAATTTAATTTTAGGAATTGCAGACTACCAACCCCTAAAAGTGATATGACTCATTCATGACATACATAGAATGTATAAAGGATGGAGTTACTGAAATTATATATATGATATTATACTGTAATTATAATATACCTATGTATCACTATGTTTTCAATCCATTAAATATGAAATATAAATTAAAGTAGCGTTCATGCGTACGTACATCTTACCGTCTCCATAAACGATGCATTTCATTTCTTATCTCCAAGTGTTTTGTAATATTATATATATATACTGGATATATATGATATATATGATATCTAAATCATGAATATCATTCTGGAGATAATGTACTTTTTACCACATGAACAACTTCAAATTATAAGAAGTTTATTTTTGACTCAAGTACGAAATATCAGAAAAACAACCATTATTAACATAAATTTTTACATAATGTTTATAACATGGTAATGAGTCATATTAAAGAAATAATAAACTTGAAAAAGGTTCTTAAGTAAGTATAAATTCACTTTAGTTTATTATTCAAGAGATTAAATAAAAAACAGGTCAATTCAAACATGAGGTAAGGGACATCGTCTCAATCTCCTTTCATAAAGGTGTATTTTTTTATACACGACTTTATTTTATACGGTGTATTAACACCTTTGACTTTTTATTTAATTCAAATGAAATATTTTTCTATGAATCATTTTACTAAATGAAAAAAAAATCAATATTTCTTTTTAAGGTATGTTGTGAAAATGACCTTTTGGCCAACACGAGAATTATTTGATCTATGGCGTCCTTAAAAGGTCGTAATGTTTTTTAAAGGAAAATAAATACCATATACTCTTTTATTTATTTTGGTATTGAAAATGGTTTTGGAAATGGATTTTTTTTCAATATATTTAAATGATCTGGAAATTTAATCTTTTTATTATTTTTGTTTTATGTGTTTGAATATGTTATGTTTTATAGGCATTGATTACATATACGGGTTGTTCCGTAATAAACCTAGGGTGGGCGAGCTCAAGAAAGCTCTCCAATTCTTTGGCTAACGTGAAAGAGGTAAATGTTAATTTTTCTCCGAGGAGAATTATGGAATATAATATGATGGTTATTCCAAATTTAAATCCCTACGTTGTTGTGAATTCTACAACGCAAGTATTTTAGGGATGCCACATGTTACCCTTATGATTTGTGATTACTATGTGTTATTCATAAATCTTATGATTTTATGATGTATTATAAAAAGATTATTTTTCGATGGACTGATGTTTTTTATATTTTATAACCTATACTGAGCTTTTTATGCTCATCCCATGTTTTGAAATGTTTTTCACAGGACATAAATATGAATTGGGTCTTGGATGGGATCAAGTAAATATCATGATGTCTAAAACATGGAACTAGATGTGGCTCTTTTTTTCCAGAGTTTTTATTTTATGAAAAAATGGGAACTGAGTAGAAGTTTCAACTCTGTAATTTTTGAGTTGTAATTTAATAGTTATGGCCTAATTCTTTAAAAATATAAAACTAGAAACATCCTCAATGGGAATTATCCATTTAATTCTAGATTATGTGCTGATTTAATGTTGGGTCCTCGTACTAGATTTCTTGTTTTCCTGAATTATATTTATGAGTTGTGTATGATGCCTCATATATATGGAAGATACAATCCATTGAAAATATTCAAAAATAATATCATCAATCTCTTTATTTTTCATAGTCTTAGTGTGCATGTGTAGCTAATATATTCACTAAGTAAATTTATGTTTTATTATTTATTTCATTAAATAAATATGTATTGAAGTGACTTAATATATTTTATAATTGTCAAGGTATGTACTCCTTATTCTCAATAAAAATGATACCATTTGTGTTTATGACCTAATAGACCCATAATACAATTCAATTTCTTTAAAATTTCAGGATATTAATGATAAAAATACATTTATATGTCCAATATTAGACAGTATGGATATTGGGAGGTATATTTTTTCATCCATGATAGGTATGAATGATAATATAATTACAAACTAATACTCATTGTAATTTCATTTATTGTATAGTATTTATATTATAATAGTCATGGGATATTAGGAATACTCTTCCCACACGAATTCAAATTATATTTTTTTTCTATTTATATAGTACTGTTCAGAACCATTTTACATTGTTGATAAAAATGTAATTTGTATTTTTTATAAGATATCTTTCTAAAAATATTATTTTTTATACATGTTTTTTTATATGATATATTTGAAAATATAGGTCCGTGAGAATGTTTAATAAATAACACATGTCTATAATACAAATAAAAAATCCAATAATTGAAATTTATCAAAAATATATTGTATGATAGATAATAGTTTTTTATTATAAATTTTTAGTTATGTTTATATTTTCAGTTTATCTTTTCTTAACTATAATGAAATTTTAAAAATATAAGGGTGAAATTTGGTTATTATGTTTTATGATTCATATTTGAGATAATAAAAAATAGTTCAATGACATAAATTGATAGGGATATTCATTTTAATTATTGTAACTTTTATATAAAAATATTCATTTTTATAATCTTATTAATTTCATTGTTATTATACTTTTTCAATGATTTTGGTTATATTTGAAGGTATGCGATACCAATATTAATTGTTTTGGAAATTTTTTTGTTAGTTATGATTAAATATAAAATTACTAGGCATGAATCTATTAAATAAAGTTGGTAAATGTGTATTTAAAACATTTTTTATATTAAATTTGGCATATTCTATTATTTATTACACGGATTTACCCTATTTTATAAAGGGTTATCAATTTATAAAATAATTGACACAATGCAGAAAAATTTAAATTGGAATGATAAATAATGTTTACAAGAGAACATGAGTAACCAATCAACACACTCAAATGAGTTAATAAAGAAAAATGACACAAAGTAACATTGAAATCCCATATTTTATATAACACTAGTATAAAATAAGTGTAATGTACACAATTAAATTTATAGAAAAATATAGTCATAAAAACAAACAGAAGTTAAAAAAATTAGAATAACATATATTAATCAAGTTTATATTATATGTTAGACATGTAATAATGTATACAATTATCAATATAAAAAAACTAAAAACAATACCAATAATACCTTACATTATACTAATAATTAATTTGAATATAAATTCATTTCATAATCTTAATTATTATAGGTATCTAAACAATTATTTTTTAATGATGAAAAATATAAATTTAAAATATTCCGTAATTTATGTAAAGTCTCCTTTAAAATAAGTTTACTAGATATATTGAAATATATTTTAAAAAAATCATTAATAATTCTAAATTAGAGTGTTATTTTTTTTATAATTTATTTGGGTAAGTATCGAAATTGTGTGTCCCATTTGAACCCTATAAATTCTCCTGTTCATTTGTTCCCCCATAACTTATTCATTTGAAAGCTATATTAACCTAATTTTCTCTAAGGAATTTTTCAAGGAAAACCAGAAATAACCTAAGCACTATTCAAAAATGTTTTATAAATTATAAATCTAAGATAATAAATACTATAATTAATGAATAAATAAACTCCAAAAAACAACATAAGAAATATTGATTATCTTTTCTTAATTGTATTCTTTTGAATCAATTGTTTTGATAAAATCATATCCTACATCTTTTTTTATTTATACTATCATGAAATTTTGATTGTTTTGTAATTCTATAAATGTAAATTTTGATTTATATTTTATTTTAAAAAATACATTTTTTAATATTTTATAATTCATTGTTTTTATATATTTCCAATGATATTTAGTTTCATATAAATGAAAACTATACTCAAAATTGGAGTTTATTTTTAAAATAATTTTGAAATACAAAAAAATTATAAATTATAAATTATGTATTTTTTAATTAAAGTTAAAAAATCATTACTCTGATTAATTATTTCTTCAATATGCCGGTATATTATGTTTGGTTTTATAGGGTTTTTTCTTTATGATGTTCTACAATATTTGTATTCAATCAATTTAGATGTTCATAGTTAATGTAATTCAATCTCTTTATTTAATCAACTTTTTAATGCTAGTTTTTTTATAAATCGATATTGAATGAAAAATGTATGACTTTCCCCATTGATTTTTCGTAAATCTTTCTATTGATAATCATTTTAAGAATTAAAACAAATGGAAATATGATGTTGATTTATAGGAAAAAAAATGGTTAATACCGATTAGAGAAGAACACTTAATGTATCTATGATAACAATTTATACAGAAAAGTAACAGTAAATGAACCTTCAGCTTCAACTTTTTTTTGAATAACCTACATCAAGATTTTTTAATGACACGTTCAACATATATTTTTTAAAAAATTAACCTTGAAAGATCAATTAAAATTTATTTTATATTATGATTATTTAAATATTTTTAAAAAACAATGTTGAAAAACATATTTTTAACGTTTTCTTGGTCAACATAGTTCTAAAACAGACATTTATGTTGAAAATGAAACTTGAGTTAAAATATTTTTTTGAAATTGTGGAGTATAGAGAGGATTGTAGTAGGATTTCAGTTCCTTATTGCGCCTTAGAACTCATTTCCATCCACCAAAATATGGGTAGATTGATCAGACCATCCATATGCCAGAGGATATGTTATGAGCATCTGTCTGGGACTTCGGGGGACTCTTTTTAAGGCCACTTCCTTTAAATGAGTTTCATACAATAATAGAAATCACACATCTCTTAGTATATACCTATTTAAGGTGTTCTATGAGTAGTGATGTATTTATCTATCATTCTAGATGGAGGATGGAGAGTGAAAATTTATTAGTATGTATGTAGTGTAGAGAATAAATGAGAATATCGAATAGGTCATAGAGTGTATGATGATGGAACATGACTGTTATAAATCCTTTAATAATTATAGGTGGAGTACAGTAGAGTTATAGGTTTGAGACCATGTGTTCTTTAATGTCTCTACTAAATATAATATGTAGTGATTTAGAAGAGGTAATATTTTATCTCTCATGTTAGTTGGGACATTTGTGTTTTTTGGTGATCTAATGAGGTGAAATATTGATTGGCATTTCCACCATATTTAAAGAGGATCTAATATATCATCTAATGTCCTAACATCATCATTTTCATCACAATAACACCCATTTTAATGAATGGAGAGTGGTATATATAATTGATAATGAAACATTCATGGAAAGATATGTCGAGAACCTAGATCATCTAGATAAGGATTCATTAGGATGATCTATTAATCTGAATCATATTTTGTGGAGTCATGGTGGACTAGAGAGGAGTACATGGCTTTGAGAGATGTGGGTGTGTTCCCCATACTAAGATCTATTTTGTGTTTTTATTTTATATATTATGTTACATGGATATGATGTGTGGATCTTGTTGTTTGATAATATCAATCTTTACCCTTTTGTTATGGTGTGTGATAAATCATTCGAAATATAAATAAGCGATGTCATGATTTCTAATCTAGATGTCTAATATTATAACATGACTAAATTAAGAACCTTTGTTATGTTTTTTTTTTAAAGTTTTGTATTTGTTAACAACTTACTCTATTTGGATAAGAATGTTTTTGTTTTACATGAAACATTCCCAGTCCATAGTAATGATGTTATTTTCATGACACAAGTATTCCAACCTAGTTTTTCATATTTTGGTACATCTACATGACGGAAAATAATTGAATTAAAAAGAATTAGAGAACGAATGATGTTTCTGAATTGTTTTGAATGAATAAAGTGATGTACGGAGTAAGAAATTTTTCATACCTTATAAATGAAATGTGATAACCCTTTGTGATTCATATTTAATAAATTATATGTTGGTTGATAAAATTATGATATAAGTTTGATGGAGGAAAAAGAAAAGGTGATGCCGCTAGTCAAATAGAAATCATACCCAGGATAATCAAATTCATTTATGAGATGGAAATAAACATGGTGCTGAGGATTGTAATCACATAATAATAATACCCTAATTTATCATATCCCGGTGGAAAAGGAAAAAGAGATGCTACCTGTAAAATTGGAATCATAATCAAGAAATGTAGCATTCGATCATTCATTATATTCAAAAAAACATTTTTTAACCGTAGTGATTTTTCTCAGGATCAGGAAGATAGAGATCATACCCAATATGATTGTATTCAAAATGATCATATCTAAATTAATCACAATAAAGTAATTTCATAGTTGGATTATCATACTTTTATTTTCATACTAATATTTCCATGATGAGAAAATCATATTGATGTTTTCACAATGGAAAATTCGTGTTGAGAAAGATACATATTGTAATGAGTAGAGAATGTTATGAGGAATTGAAGTTGTGAAACTGGAATTTCAATTTTGTGTAAATCTAGGATAAATATAATGATGTTTAAAGAAGTAAAATTTTACGTTTTAAATGTTCGTGATTTTTGGAGATTTCGATTTTTGAGGAAGAGGGGAAATTTTCTTTGTTTCTCACCTTTATTTATTTAGTTTCTTAAAAATAAATCCTCAAATTATTCATTCAATTGTAATTCTCACACACACGCAAAAGGTGGAGATTTAAAGAATTAAAAAGAGAATGTTCCCATATGATTTGTGGAGAATTTAATTGATCATTTTATAATAGGTTCTATTTTGTAGATTGATAGTGAGTTTTTTGGTTTGAGATAATCAGATCTATCATTATCTTACTGAGAAAATGGGATCTTGAAATATCGTATTCCGATTATCAGATCGAAAATCTTCATACTCAATAAATAGGATCCATATATATTTTGACCCCACCTCTTATTACCTTTATATTACTTCGTTTTAATGATAATAAAAAAATACATAATGAGAATCCAAAGGATTTGTGTATTTGGAAAAATAGGACCATACATAACATTTAAAACATAAAACATAAAAATTTATTGAATTCATTCCTCTCCAGCTTCATATTGTCCCTTTATATCTCCTTAGTACACAACATCACAGGAGGATATACATAAAATGGGTGAGCTATAGGAAAGTTAAGAGGATAGATAGTAACAATATAACATTGGGTGAGCATAATCATAACATAGTCATCATAATCGTAAGAGGAATCCTTAGAAAAAGGCATAGAATATGGCAATGCATAAAATGAAATATAAAATCTTAATGGTATATTACCAAACATAGTTATGGAAAAAATAGCATCATGTTCATTAATAGTTCCACTTTAACTCATGAGATTCAACACATTACCCAATGCATTAGAGTTTTGTATTATTCTAGGCAAGCACATCTCATTAAATCATTCATATTACGTTATATAATTCTAGGTGCACCCATCACATCATAACATTTACATTATCCTGTTTGACAAATATAAAATATGTAAAACTTAAACATTATATATCACATAGAGAGAAATGGGTTTGACATCATAAATCATACATTCATTTAAATTTTAAAACCAAATGACCACCATATTCATTGATCAATCATCGAGCCCAGCATACTGATCTTCACATCCCCTCCTCGAATGAATCTATGTCAGACACTGCCATGAATCGTTTTCTTCTCTACTATCAAAATATCATGAACCATGTGTGCATTTGCAAACTCACTCCCGTATCTAATCAAATCATCCCTTATATACCACTAGCATATAGTGACCAAACTGAGCATTGGAAGACATCATCACCCCTAGAATGGAATCACCATCACACTAATGAAATTCATTGGAAAAAACATCAAAAAAAGAACCCATTAACCATGAAAAATTGGACGCACCACCACCCTCTTCTAACATAAAAGGAAACAAAAAATGTAGAATCACCACTGAGATAACCTAGAGAATCTTATAAACACACCACTAGTCCCACCTTCTGAAACACCATACCATCCCCAACAAACAAATACCAAAAGATCCTTAGAAACCATCTCACTCAACCCACCTAGAAGTAAAGAGGGAATTGGAAGCCTGATTAGAGTTATTGAAGATAAGGCCTCCACATCGAGCCATGATGATCCAACACCATAAAGAAACATAACATATCGCTGAACCTAAACCACTGAAACAGAACATAACGCCATCAAAAAGACATCAAATGACCATAGAAGAGTTATTTTGGAAAAAATTGTATTTTTTATAAAAAAAATTCATTTTTTATAAAATTTAAGATAATTTTTCAAAGTTATTTTTAAGGCATATACATACTGAAAATGGGACAAAGAGGGTAAACCCCAAAGAAAGAGAGTTGTGTTCGAGAATTTCTCATTACCTTTTGTCTGATTTATTTATTCACCATAGACCTTTATAATGACATTAGATTCATTATTTAAAAATTACATAACATTTAACACATGAATTTTTTTAATTAGGTTTTAATTATGTTTTTTTTGGTTCTTTGGATTAGTTATAGATCATTAATCCATCATTTAGGAGTGTAAATTTTTATATCTTTTTTGAATGGTTCACATGAATTCATGAATGGGTGTTCGTTTGAAATGTGGTTAAACCTCTAAAATAGTTAATATATTATCAGTGTAATTAAATATATATAAATGATCTTTTAATTAATTTTTTATATACCATAATGAAGAATCGTTAGATAAAATTTTAATGACAAAAACTTTGATGAATTTTTCGGTTTTTCTCACAATGATATTATTTTGTATTATTATTTTTTTATCATGAGTGTATAAGTATTAAAAAATATGACATAAGATAAAATACATATATTATTTTCTATTCCAATCATTAAATTGGTATCACAGCTGATGTCAAATATGGTAACGCAATTTGGAAACCCATCGTATTTGAATGTGATAAATTAACAAATATCGGATGGTGTTTTCATTTATTGTATAAATGGATGGGGAAGGAGAGATTATGATGAACTATCACATTATAATAATAGAATTATAGTACATATATTTTAATGTAGTTATCATACAATTTTGGTGGATGTAGGAGAGTAAAGATTATATAAAAGAAATGAACTTAAAAGAAAATAAAATAATTGGAAAGAGGAATTTAACTCTTGACTTTGCCTCCTTGGAGAGACTCTTTTGGGGAGAGGATTTTCACAATTGAGGAGACCAATGGATGTTGGATGCGGGGAAAGAGATTTTGAAGTAATTATAGTAGAATTTGGAGTATAATCAAGGATTGAGAGATGTATGAAAATGAGGTTGTGAGAGATGGTGTTTATATTTGAGGGGAGAGGTATTTTAGTAATATTATATTCATTAATTTATTATTTAATCACTAGAAAAAAAATAGTGGGGATTTGTGTGACTAAATATAGTATTATGTTTTTATGAGATTGAGATTTGGGTGCTCACATCAATCACGATGTTAGGAATAGTTGATGTAAATTATAATGCATTTATATGGTAAATTAATATATTTTACTATTCAAAAAAAGTTTTGTATTTCAGAAAAATCATAAAAAATCACCATAACAATTTATTGACACCGAAAATTCATAAATAAACTCCATTTTATTAAAATAATTTTCTAAATATGATTTATTTAATTTTAAATTAAAATTATTATTTTCTTGAAAAAATACAAATTTTTAAATTAAAACACTGTTTCAAAAACATTGAAAACTAAATTAATGTCTCATAGAATTATCATCTGATCATAATATATACAAATAATAGTTTATGTATACATTTTATGAAAAAATATATATTCAATTATGTTATTTAATTAATCATTAAATATTCATGGCTTACAAAAATACCAACACTATAATACAATTATACCATATTGTCAATTATAGGAGGGATAAATTTTATTTATACTATAATTGTTAAGGTTACTATTAAAATGGATGACTTACTAAACATAAGGTATATATTAATATTCATAAGGGAAACATTACTACTCAATTGGCATGTTACTATTAAAAAAATTATTTTTTTTAATATCAGACTACATACATCATACTGATCACAACCATGAATGTCATATTTTATATATTCAAAATCATAGAAGTGGAAAATTTATATTTAAAGGTCTCATAATTTATTTAAGAAGGATGTGGAATTCTGTCTCCTAGTGTGATATTATGTGATTATGACATTACTTACAGAAAGGTGAAATATCATTGATAATATTTTGGGTAGTAACGTTCTTCCCCCCTTTTGAAATTTCTCCCATAAAATTTTGTTTTACTTAAACAGGTGGGGGTACTTTTCATTCATCACATCCTATGGTTAATATGTTTCTTCTTCATACTTATATTTCCTCTAAAACAATTTTATATGGTGGGTTTCATTGTTGCATAAAACCTTATCTCTCTGGTTCAGAATGTTTAATGGATGCTCTTTATAAGAGAGATCGTATTCCAACAACACCACCTTTGAGTTTAGTACATGTGTGGGATCTAGTATGTACATCCTCAGAAGTGATACCTGAAACATGTCATGAACATGAGTTATATTTGGTGGATGTTCAAGACAATAGGCCACAACTCTTATGCGGTCAAGGATCTCCAAGGGGAAAATGTATGTTGGGATTAACATTCCTTTATTTCTAAACAAAATGAATCTCTTCCATGGTGATATTCTATTGAAAAATTTACCACCAACATCGAACTCCATATCCCGTAGATGTTAGTTATCATATCTATTTTACAGACTCTAAGTATCTTTGATATGTTTGTAGATGGATATAACCTTCTCTGTCATCTCTTGTACAAGATCTAGTCCAAGTAGCTTTCATTCACCAACTTTATCCCATGATGTAGATGTTCTACATCAATTTATATACTGAGATTCATATGGAGCCATCTGAATACTCTAGTGGAAACTATAATTATATGAGAAAAAAAACAATGGGATATTCTATTCTCATCCACCATTTAATTCTACGGAGAATGATATAAGCATATATTCGAGTGTCTCAATATTCTTTTCATATTTTCAATCAGTTTGGGGGTGATAAGCCATGCTAAAATTTAATTCCGTACTCAAATAATGTTGAATAATCCTCTAGAATTTAAATGTGATCCTGGTATAATGATAAGATATATTCGAGAGTGTAACCCCATGTAGTCCCACTATATCCATCAAATATATCTTTGCATGTTGTTAAACTAATAGGTCTTCCCAAATAGCGATAAAGTTGGATGTCTTGGTGAGTCAGTCCTCTATAACCCATATCGAGTTATTTCTCATTAACAACTACTGGAGAACCAAGATAAATTTCATAGTAACATAAATAATTTTCACTTGGGTATGTACAATGGTTTCTTCATCCCTTTTTACATTTGTTCCTCTCCATTAACTTTTTAACTTATCAAGCACCTTGAGATATATTATACAATCTCCTCCTTCATGTTATCCAACCAAAAGTGATCTCAGAGGTCTCAATACATCATGGGGAATCTGGGATGGATTGTGAAATTTGATCTATTTTCATTGTCATATAGAACCTTCTTTATCCCAGGTGATGAAGGCACACAAAGTCACATTCCAAACGGAATCACACTATCAACATCGATATGGAACTCTTAGAACATCACTCTCATTACTTCATTCACCTTATTTTGTAACTCAAGATCATCACTTTATGCCTCCTTAATCATTTATTGGATATATGGTTTAGAATCATTTTCACAAGGTAGGATGTATTCCCTTCTGTTATGATTTCCAAATCCATCCATTGCATATCCATGAAGATATGGTCTTTCTTAATTTGTAAAATGGATAGAGTAGTAGGATATTTTCTTATAAAAAATTTATAAACCTTATTTTCCCTACCTGGATGATAGTGAATAGAGAAATGCTAGTGTTTTATTTTCTCCATCCATCTCCTATAAGGAATGTTGAGATCCTTTTATGTGAATATATACTTTAAGGCCTTTTTATTGGTATATATGTGACACTTCTCACCATAGAGGTAGTGCCAAAATATTTTCATGGAAAAAATCATAGATGATATCTCTAGATCATATTTTGGGTAGTTATGCTCATGGATATTCAACTACCATGGGGCATAGGCAATCACATTATCATTTTTCCTGAGTACACAACCCAATCCTTTCTTAGAAGCATCACTGTATATCATAAAAAATGTTCCACATTTTGATAATGTGTGTACAGGTACTTTGAACAAAATTCTCTTTAGCTCCTTGAGTCTTTCATCACATCCATCCATCTAGACATACATCACCCATTTCATTGTCAACTAAGTGTGCGATCTAGAAAATTATTGAATATTTTTCAAAAACATCAGTAGTACCCATGTAATCCACAAAAACTAAGTATTTTTATGATAATAGAGGGTTTTTTGACATTCCTCAGACATTGTTTTTATTGAAGGGTCCAATTAAATTCCTTCAAATGTGGTTATACGTCCTATGAACGTGAATTGCTTCATCCAAATGTCACAATTGTTGAACTTGGCGTACAACTTCTCCTTTCTCAATTGAAACTCCACTTTTTTTTCTTATCCCCATAGCCATGGGACCATTCGCTAAACACCATCTCCACAATGATATCACATCAAATAAATTATTTATAACATTCAATATCTTGAATTGAAATAGAATTTCTAAGGTGTTGCTATAACCCACTAGAGAAACTATTAATTTTTTATCATTGATCAATACAAATCTCAATTTTTACCTTGCAAGACGTCAGAAAATATCGTCTTAGGCCATGAAAAATTCTCCTTTCTTTTTCATGAGCTCTATGAATTTTCCCTCTATATTTGTATAAAAATATTTGTGAAATAATCATTATGAAACATGATCTTAAAGTCATCGCATTTGATCACATCAATTTCCTCAGATGGGTTGGTGTTCTTAATAAAATCCCACTATTGATCGGCCTCTCCATCTAGATGATAAATATATATAATCACCATCTCCATATCAGAATATAAAAGCATAGAAACGATCTTCTCTATCATGTTGACCCATTTTTCCATAAAATTGGATCAAAAGATCCAGTAAACATTGGTGGTTGTTTCCACATAAAACGCTCGATAACTAGTTTCTCTTTCTTAGGTTAAGGAGGATATTCCACATTAATCAGGTTATTATTTGTAACCTGAGATTGTCGAGTGTGCATAATCCTGATTTTTTGAACACCACCACCTAGAGAATTGAGTATTTCATTTGTCAAATTGTTTCATTGTCCCTCACACAGGTTTTGGGCCTAGATTCTCTCAGTTCCCACCGTTTTCTAAAATTGAAAATGGTAGGAAAAAACATAATTCAACAAGTCATTAATAAATAACATATTCATTTTTGAAATTTATAGTAAAACTGTATATTATGAGATTCCTATGTTTAGAAATGCTTCATGTTTTCTTATTTTTACATAGTCTCATACTAGAGGTTTCCTATAGGGTTCACTAATCCAAATTACCAAATTAAATGAACCTTGACTTTAATAGCGACTATTGTGACCCAACCGTTTCTTACATTACATTTACACCATTTATGGATAATCAACATAAATAAAACAAAAAATTATGATCCAAATGTTTATTGTGTTCAAGAAAAAAGGACCATATATATCACTTACAATATAAACCACAATCATTTATTTAATTCATTCCTCTTCAACTTCATATTGTCCCTTCAGATCTCCTTAGTACATATAGTCACCTGAGAATATACCTCAAAATGAGTCAGATAAAATCCTAGTAAGAGGATATATTAGAACAATATAACTTGGATTGAGCATAATCATAATATCATCAAAATCATAACAGGAATCATTAGATAAAGTCCTATAATGTGGAAATCCATAAAAATTAATCATCATATCATAGTGGTCAATTACCACACATAGTTAGGAAAAATATAAAACCGTGTTCCCACATCATTTAACATTAACTCATCAGATTAATCACTTTACCCAATGCATTGGAGTGCTATATAATTCCAGGAACGCTTGTCTCATTAAAACATCCATATTGTTCTATATAAATCTGGGTGCACACATCACATCAGAAGATTTACATTATCATGGATGAAACATGTAAAATATGTCAAAATGAACATAAAATAACACATGGATAGAAATAGTGTTAACATCATAAATTGTACATTCCAAATAATGTGGTTCCCCAAAATAAATAGGGAATATCATTCTTGACATAAAACCATTAACCTTGAATGAAGAGTGAAACAATCTTCAAGAAGTAAAAAGGGTGTGTTTATTTAAAAGAAGAGTTATTTTGAAAAACATTGGATTTTTTTATAAAATAAATTAGAAAAGTTGTATATTGCAGAAAATGTAATATAATGATGGAGAAATGTTATTTATGGAATATCTATATTTAAAATTGGATGAAGAGGGGAAAACTCAAAGAAAAAGAGTTGAGTTCAAGAATGTCCCATAACCTTGTAACCGAACTATTTCATCACATTAAAGTCATATATAATGGAATAGTAATCCTTAATTAAAAATTCTATAACCTGTAATATATTAATTGGATTGTTTATGGATTCATTATGTTCTTTTATGGACATTTGGATGAGTTATAGTGCACAAATATTTTGTTCAGGAGTTAATTTTCATTGATATTATGAACGACTGACTTGTATTCATTAATTAGTGATCATCTGAAATGTGGTTAAACATACGAAATTGTTAATATATTTTTAGTGACATTCTATCAATATAATTATTCTTTTAATAAATTTTTTTCTATACCATGTGTATGAATGTTTAGATAAAGTTTAAATTAGAAACACTTGGATTAATTTCGGAGTTTTTCTCACTAAGAAATTATTTTGTATTATTATTTAATATCTTGAGTGTATAAGGATTACAAAACATAACATAAGATAATATATATATATTGTTATCTATATGATCCATTAAAATGGTTTCACGACAATTATCAAAGATGGTAATGCAAATTTAAATCATGCCATCCATGAATGTGATAAACTAATACATCTCGAATGGTGTTTTCATTTATAATATAAAAGGAGGGGGAATGAGAGATTATGATGAGAGATCTCATTATAATAATTAAACTCCAGTACATGTATGTTACTATAGTTTTCAAAGCATTTGGGGAAGGGAGTCTAGGATAGAAAAAGAAAATAAAGGAACATGAAAGAAAAGTAAATAATCCGAAGGATGAATTTACCTCTTGAGGTTATCTCCTTTGAGAGCCTCTTTATTCGAAAGGATTTGGTTTTTTGAGGAGACCAAGGTTTTATGGACATGGGGAAGGATCCTGGGGAGATACATGATCATAATATAGAGTAAGAACAAGGCTTGAGAGGTGTGTGGAAATGAGGTTGTGAGGGGAGGTATTTATAGTGGAGGGGAGAGGGGGTTTCTCAATATTATATTCATTAATTTATGTTTTCATCACAGGAAAAGAAATAATGGGAATTATTGTGACTTAAAATAGTAATAAGCTCACGTGAGTTCTATGTTTGGTTTCATACATCACTCATGATGTCAGGAATAATTTCATTCAATTATAATGTACTTATACGGTAAATTAATGTATTTTAATATTCACAAAAAATATAGTATTTCAGAAAAATCTCAAAAATTCACCGTATCCACATTTTGACATGTATAATTAAAAATTGGACACCATTTTATAGATATAATATTATATTTATTTTTAATTTTATTTTTAATTAAAATTAAAATTTATAGGAATAATAATAAATTTAAATTTAGAACTGCATAACTATCACTTTTAAAAAATAATAAATGTCTCGTTAAATTATCATATAATCATAAGACATAAAAATAATAGTTTATGAATTCATTTTATTAAAAGAAATTTTGTTTTAAATTTTTAAATTATTCATTAAATATTCATGACATACAATAATACCAACACTATAATATAATTATATCATATTGTCAATTATCGGATGGATACATTTTATTTATACTATCATTAGTAAGGTTCCTATTCACTTGTTCGATTTACTATTTATAAGTTTCATATTACTATTAATAAGGGTAACATTACTATCCATAAGTTTATGTTACTATTAATTAAAAATATATTTTGTCTTATAAGACTCTGAACATCTTTCTGATCGCAACCATATATGTTAGATTTTCAAAATTCCAATTACAGAATTAGAATTTTTATGTTTTAAGGTCACATAGTAGTTAATTTATGCATGATGTAGCATTGTGTTTGAAAATGTGATATTATTTTCCTGTACATTTACTTAATGAATTGTCTAATTTCAATGATAATAGTTTATGTCGTTGCCAAAATCAATCATCATTGTATTGAGAAAAACACAGATCCTACATTATCGTATTTTGAGAATTGGATCTATCAAAATATGATTGAGGATTCAATCTGATCATGTGTGGATCAGATTCAGAAAAGTCTTCATTATTTTTTTGCATTATATTTTTATTACCAAATTATTTTTAACTGATGGGATTCATTATAATAATTATTATCTAGAGATAGAAGGTGTCCAATGGGAGTTGGCAGTAGTTTTATTCACTTCTTCTTTAAAATGAATTTCCATATACCTATAAGAGAGGAAATGTTAGGGATGACGGTTCTCACACTATGTTCGAACCTTGTAAACCTTGTTCGATTTACTTTCTTTCGTACTATTTCATGGATGAGTTTTTATAAATTTTGATAAGGATATAAATATTGTTAGGTTTCAGGGGTAAGGTTTTGAAAATATTTTGAAACATATAATAGTGAACAACTGATTCAACCCCAACTCTCTTAGTTGTTATTCAATCCTTTGGAACATTAATTGGTACCAAAGGGAAGGTTCCCTTATTGAATCCTTATCATGGATCATATAAACTGTGTCAATTATAGATTAACTACTACATTTGATGGAAAACAATTTATGGATGAAAAAATGTGATGACTCCTTCTCTAATATCTCATGGGCTTGATGTTGTTGACATTTATACTATTTCTATTCCACCTATTGATAAATATTCTACTGTGAAATTTACTGATAAGAGAAATATATATGATTTTGGAAATACAAAAAAAATCCTTATGTCCTTATTAGATAATGTAATCAAAAGGTGATGGGACTCAAAACATAAAAAAGTATACAAGGAATGTTTTAAAGTATTTATGAAGTGTATACAAATGTTATGGAAGAAAATATACAATCCTAGTGTAGGATGTATGAATACATCCAAATGAGAGATGAAGAAAAGATTGGTGAATAATTCACTAGAGTAAATTAAATTGTTTTAAACATCCGAGAATGCGCATATGTCTTGGAAGATTCTAATATTGTGAAGAAACTTTTGATAAAATTTCCAAACATGATTGATTATAAAATTTGATATTTAGAATTTAAATACGATTTATCTCTTAATAAATTTTATAAAATTCTTGATGATTATGAAATTAGGATGGATCTAATATATAAAAAAATATGAAAGATGAAATATATTTTGAAGCTATGAGAAAGATGAAAATTCAAATGTCAAAGATGTTGATCCTTGTGACTCAGAAGAAAAAGAGGGTGATGATTTGAATGAAAAAAAATCATATCTCTTATATCAATGAACATTGGATGTGTAAGATGATATTAAATAGGTAAAAACACTCTAAATAATTTTGAGTGTAGTGGAATTAGAACCAATTCCATGAATTTCACCAATACAATTATTGGAGAATATCAAGATGATTCTGATGGAAACTCATTTTGGAAAAAGTGGAAAAATTATACAGACTAAAATTCATCAAAAATATACAAGATGATGTTTACTGGAAACAAAATAATTATATTGAGAAATAATGTTGAGTTAGACTCAACGGAAAACAATTATTTGAAGATGAATGTTCATAAAAATTCAGATCCATCATTCCAAAAGATGAGAAATCAAGGATTCATAAAAGGGTGAAGAATGTGGTAAAGAATTTTATTGAGAGTAACATGATAGAAAAAACTTGTGTCATGTATTGAGAAAAAAACTCTCATGAAGAAAATTATAGTTATGAAGAAAGATTTTCAAGATGATTCTAATGAATGAAAAGATGTTGTCAAGCAGTAGGAACTGTACATCGAGGATATTTTACATTAAAAAAATAATAGCTGAACAAGGAAATTTTAATGAAGATCTTAGTAAAAATATTGATACTAAGGAAGAAAAAGATATCAAATTTTGATCAAAACATCTTGAGTATTAAATCACCTTGAGGAATATGAATTAAAACTTCACCCAATAATTGTTTGTAAAATTTAAGACTTATAATGTTTCTTAGAAGGCCGAATATGAGAATTAGATGAAATAATATCTTACCAAAAATAATTTTCATTTGATTAATTTAAAATTTACGGTTCGAAGAAAATAATAAGAAATTAGTTGGTGGAAAAAGTTTGTGAGAAATCTACGAAATCTATAAAATTAGAAAACTCACTTAAATAAATTGATGGTCTATGACCTAAGTCTGCTAGAGTGGAAAGAATATATCAACCTCAATAGTGTTTCCATATAGAAACATCTTATTGAAATAGAAAATAAACATTTTATAGTTATTTATAGTGTTGTGGAATCTATGGGAATTCATCATTTAATTGTTGGAAAAAATTATCCCTACCTAGAAGAAGTTTTGAGAAAAGGGGAAGAAATATTGATAGTTGAATGAGAAACATTCCTAACATACAGAATGTTAAAAAGATTAATTCTCAATATATGGTAAACATTCCAATAAGAAATCAATTTGAATGTATGGAAGAAGTTTTCGGAATATTTGATCAATCTTGTCATCATGCAAAAATATGTATGACACTTCTTCTAGAAAATGTTTTTTATGATAGAAGTGAAATAAAAGCTGAAAATAAGAAAGGTAAGAAAATATATTTTTTAGATGAATCAATGTTAAAATTCAATAAAAAGATCAAACCATGGATACATGATAGTGGGTTATATTCACATATGAAATTTGATATAAAAATATTGAAACTTGTTGGAATACATTATGTAAGAGTTGTTACCTTGGGTAATGATAATTCTGTAAGTATCAGAGGAACTGGAACTGATGAGATTGATGTGGAAAACTTGAAATATAAAAAATTTTGGTTTGTTTATGTAATAAAACGTATCATACTTAGTGTAATTCAACATTGGGATGATGGAAATGAAGTTTATTTTTAGAAAATATTTTTGTATCCTCAAATGTGAGAATGATGGAAAATTCATTAGAAAAGGATAATTAAAAAGTGGGGATATTTTTCAAATAATATAATTAAATAACTACTGTTTCTTGAGGGTTGAAGATGAATAAAATTGTGGCACTGATTGGCCTCCTTGGGAAGAAAAATATGAATAAACATTAAAATGTTAATGCTATTTTTTAGTTTTAAGAATTGAAAATAATAAGTGATGATATTTGTATTTCGATACAAAATATAAATATGACTAAAAAAACTCATAAGAGAGTTGAGATTCAATCTACCAGACCACATTATCTTATTTTTTCTTATTTATGTCTAATGATGAGAAATCAATCAACAAGAGGAGACTTATAATTTATCAAATTTATTGGCGATTTGGATCAGATGATAAACATCATTTTTATGATGCACAAGTCAATGTATATTGAAATATTCAAAATCATCATAAAGGATGTTGAGAAAGAAATGGGGGGTTTCCATAAAGATTTTGAGAATAGATAATGGTACTGAATTCATAAGATATACTTTTGAATGTTATTTATGAAATAATGGTATTAAACAATAGTAAAGTTATCTTTATACTCCACCAAAAAATGGAGTTGTAGAAATAAATAAAAGATTCTTGGTGGAATTAGGAAGATCTATGTAGATGAATTGAAAATTTCAAATTAATATAAGAGACAAGAAATTAGTACTTCTATACATGCTCAAAATAAATGTTCGTTGAGACCAGAAACAAATATAAATTCTTATGATGTTTTGTACAACAAAAAACCTTTATTGAAATACTTTATCATTTTTGGATGTTCGTGTTATCTGAAAATCAAAAATCTAGATTTGGGAATGTTTTCATAGAGTGATAATGAAGGAACTTTTTTGGGTTATTAATGAAATGAAATAAGTTACAAATTTTGGTCCAAATTTTTACAAATGTTGGAGGACTCATATGATGTGAATGTAATTAAAATTCAATGTTCTTTAACAATTATTTTTCAGAATGATGAGGAGGATTCACAAATGAATTCCAATAATTATGAATGTTATCCAAAACATTCTTATCAGGATTCCAATGATCCATGTTGTGAGTAATGTAAATATGGGAGAGAAACCATGAGTTTTACTACCATATAGAACATGTTGAGTCCATAAATATTATTGGGAATTAGATGACACCATTTCAGACTAGAAAGAAGTTGAGATTAGAAAATAAAACTTCACTTATCTCAAAATATTAATCGGAATCTATTTCAGAGGCTATTCAACTTAAACATTTGCTAAATGGTACATGTGAAAAGGTGGATCAAATTGAAATAAATGAAACAAGGATACTTGTTCCAAGTATAGCTAATAAAAATTTTATTGTAACAAACTGGGTTTATAGAAACAAATTGAATGATCATGGAGAAGTTTAATGAATGAAATAAAGAATTGTTTTTAAAGGAAATTCACATGTGAAAGGTTCATATTTTGATAAAACTTTTCCCCCATTATAAGTATAAAATCTATTAAAATGTTTCATGCAGTGACTGCTCATCTGAATTTCATTGTTTGTTAGATGGTTTAATGTAATCATTCTTAAATGGTGAGATTGAGGAATATTTTAACATTGAACAAACTCGTGGATATTAACCTGATGAGAATGAAAAAATGTTTTTAAATAGAAGATTTATTTGTATTGTTTGAAACAAGCACCACATGCACGATATTCTAGGCATAAAAATTGTTTCAAAATATTGAACTTTTTTAAATTAAATGTTGATATAGACATTTATGTGAAAGGTTTTGACTCTGGAATTCTAATTGTAATAGTTTATATGGATGATATAATTTTCTCCTAGGATAGTGAAGATTCATGTAAATCATTTTTTAAGGAAATGAAGAAGATATATGAAATGTTAAATTTGGGAAATTTTAAAATCCACATTGGCTTATAAGTTAAAAAAACAAAGATATATTTTATTATGCGAACAAAGGTATGTTAGGGAGTTGTTAATGTTTTTTGGTATGGAAGAATCCAAATATGTTTCTACTCCTATTTTAGCGAGCTCAAAATTGAGTAATGATGAATCTTGGATTATTGTAAATCAAATAGAATTCTAAAATCGGATTGTATGTTTTCATTAACATACTACCTCAAGGAAGGATATTATTTATGTTGTGACATTATATGCTAGGTATCAGATTAATCAAAAATAATCACATATGATTTCAGCAAATAGGATTCTTAGATATGTCAAAGGAAAAAATTCACAAGGGTTGTTATAGAAAAGAAATAGTGAACTAAATTTTCATCGTTATACTAATGATGATTGACCTGGAGATTTTAATGATATAAAATCAACCATAGGAGGAACATTTTTTTTTGGTGAATGTTGTGAGAATTGTTTTTGCAAGAAACAATGTTCAGGAACATTGAGCATATATGAATCTGAATATGTTGCAACTACTCAGGATTATACTCAAATATTATTTATGAAAGATCCACTAGATGACTTGAATGTTAATGTCTCTAAACCATTGAAGATACATTATGATAATTAGAGTGTAATATTCCTTTCTAAAAAACTTGTTCATCATTCAAGATCAAAAAACGATTATATAATGTTTTTTTTATAAAGGAAAAAGTTGTTACTGGAGATGTTTTTCTGGAATAAATTTCAACAAAGATTAAGATTGCTAATATATTTACCAACGAAATTATGAAAGAAAGGTTTGTAGAATTGAGTATGCAACTTCATGTTTATCCTCCTTCCATATCTTACTAAATATCATAAATAATCTCCCCCACTAAGCATCGGATTGAGTTGACTAAGGGGGAGACAAAGTAACAACGTTTTTCATTATAAGAAATTTTTACGTATCTTTCTTTTTTAAAAATGAAGCTTTGATTATCATACAATGAAGGAGAGAAAAATAAATTGAGAAAATAAATGGGGGATAAAAAAATAAATTTTGAAAATAAATGTTAATAGAATGTTTATGAGATTTTTTCATTACATGGCCTCAAATTTTTTTTGTAATTGTGGGATGGAATTCCTTAAAAAATAACTTTATACAATTGTGTGGTATTTGGAATCTCTCCATTGCGAAAGGATATGTTTTAATTAAATGTTAAAAAATTTCGTTGTGAATAATTCTAAGAGTTTAGAAATTTTTTAAAGGGGGTTTTCAACAAATCCAAATGGGGAGATTGAATAAATTTTGTGGTGTTTTGTTTTAGCAATGTTTTGTATTTGTTAAAAAATAATTCTCTTTGTAAAATAATTTTTTTGTTTTACAAGAAGCATACCCAGTCCATTATGATGATATAATTTTCTAGAGACAAGTTTTCAGACCAGGGTTTTCATAATTAGGTCCACCGACATGACATTGAATATAATCGAATTCAATAGAATAAAATAAAGAATAAAGTTGATGATGTGTTTGGAAATAAGAAAATTAGTCGAGAGTTAGAATGTTTTCATACATTCTAAAAAATGTAATGATGCATTACTGATTCAGATTTACTATGTCATGAAAGGGTTGATGAACTTATTATAAAATCTTGATTGATGAAAAGAAAAAAGATATATAAATGATCGAGAATAAATCAGAGCCCAAAAATACAATTTGGGATGTGTAGGAAAGAAAGAAGCTGATGAGTATCGAAATAAGAATAATCAAACCTAAATTTATTATATCCAGGTGGAATAGAATAAAGAAATGCTTCCAATTGAAAATGAATCATACTATGGAACTGTTTCATCCAATAATTCACCGTATGCATAAAAACACATTTCTTACCTAGGATGATTGTACTTAGGATCAATAATAAAGAGATTGTAATCAGTATGATTGTATTTGTAATGATCATATCTAGACTAATTATACTCAATGAAACTTTTACTAATATTTTTATTCTCATATTTGCATAAGATTATTTTTGTATAGAGGAAATCATACTAATATGTTCATAGTGAAGAATTTGTGGTAATAAAGTAAAAGATCATAATTATATGAGAAAGATATGATTAATTGAAGTGGTCAAACATGAATTTTGAATATTTTAGAAATCTCAATGAAATCTATAGAGTTTTTAGGAAGTAAAAGTTGATGTTTTAAATGTGGAATATTTTTAGATATTTTGAGAATTGAGGAAGAGGGGATGGTTTCAATGTATCCCAACATTGTTTTGTGAGTTTCCTAAAAATAATTATTAGATCATTCATTCATTTTCAAATTTCACACACTCACAAAAGGAGTAGCACTGGATAATTCAAACTTGAATATTTTTATCTGATTGAAGTAGAATTGAATTGAACATTTTATTAGAGTTAGAGTTTTGAATATTTATAGTGGGTTCATTGTTTTGAGGGAATATGATCTATCATTATCATACTAAAAAATAGGATCCATAATGAAACTCTTCAGAGAATAAGATCTTGAATCATCATACATAGAAAACTAGGTCCAAAATATAGCATCATTGAATTGGGAAAAAATCAGATTCAGCATAATTATATTGAGAGAATTGGATCCGACCAAATTATATTGAGGATTCAAACAAATAAATTTTGGAACATATTCAACCAATTATTTATTATTTTTCTTGGATAATTTTTTTATAATAATACATTACAAAATGATGGGAGTTAGTATAATCATTCCTCTCGGGAGATATAAGGTGTCCAACGGGAGTAGTATGTTCTATTATTTTCTTCTTCTTAATTGGGTATTTCCATAGACCCATGGGAGTGAATATGGAAATGATTTAGGTTCTCACACCAAGTATTAAACCTACAAATATTGTGTTACATTCATGATTTCCTACTATTACATGCATGGGTTTTTACTAATGGTTTTTAAGAATATAGAACATAAGAGGTTCTGGGGGATTGTTTTTGAAATGAATAGGAAACGTATAAATGTGAACAACTGATTCAAAACCCCTTCTAATTTTTTTCTATCCTTTGGAAGTTCAAGGAAAATATGTGGGTGAGTCATTTCTGACCAAAGAGGAAAATATCATGATGGGGAAGATGAAATTCCCTTATTAATATTCTTGAGGTGACATTTTGATTATTTTTGGGGGCCATTTTTGGATTGGGTTATGTGGATGTTGAGATGGTTTTATGGTGATGTAATTGTGTAGAGATAAAGTGTAATGTTTCTAGTAACAGTTTTCTACATTTATTCATGTTGAGTGGTTTTGATGTTGTTATGTGGTGATGTGATTATGTGGGTTGTTTTCTATGGGTTTTTTTATCTTTATTGGATGGTGGTAGTGTTCTTATGTAATGATATCCTTGAGGGGTATCTCATAGGGGGGGTTATTTATACCATTTTTTATTATGTTGGGTTTAGTTTTGATTTTAGAGGATGATAATCAATTGAGAGGAATCTAAGGTAATTACACATTATTTTATAGACCATTACATTATTTTTCATATAACTGGACACTACTCAAAATATTATAGAGGTGGTTTGATGAGGTGGGATCTACAATCGAGTTGTATTAGTCTTTTTATACTATAATATATGAGTTTACATATTTGAGGAATAATTAATTAATATATTGGAAATTTGTTTTATGTCTTCTGCGTGGAGATGGGATATAACATGAAATGTGTTTATGATATAACATTCATTTTTTTTGTTTATGTTAATTTCAACCTAATTCTTTTTTTTTGTAAAATGGCGTCAACAACTCAAAAAGTATTATTATGGAATAAGATTCCATGAACTATGGATTTTTTTATATAATTATATATTTTATGGAGTAAATTGGGTCAGTTTTAGTTTTTTCTAAAACATAATTTGGGAAATAATCCTCTTATTCTACCACTCATATCTATCACATTATATACAATCCCAAATAAATTTTGGAGGCTTTCCATTAATTCTTCCCCATCCATTATCCTCCCGTTATTGTGTCAGGTCATTGGTCATCTATGTTGTGTTCTTCTCTATTTCACACTATTTTCCATCATTCTTTTCTTAGGGATTATCTCTAGTATTTTTAGTTTTTCGAGATGTTTTGTGGTGATTTTTTGAAAATCCATTGACGCGGTTTAGATTGATCGATGGTATTCTTATGTATTTTTCTTTTAGGGGTTGTTTCATCTTCACCCTATGGTTAAAAAATGATTGGAAAGATTATTTGAGGTGGGGGATCCCTTTTTTCTCCCTTTAACAAGCTACATGTGGGTACTGTTTTATTTTTCATATCTTTGAGTTGATATTAAGGGTTGTCATAATAAATATAATACATTTTCACATTTAAAATTTATGGTTGTTGAGATATTTCACATGATTTACTAAAATGATTTAAATTTTTTGGGATATTGTGTATGCTTGCTCAAAATAATAAAACAATGGTTTTTGGAAGCGTAGTTTGCACTTTATATGATATTTTATGTCCTTTGTTGTTTTCTGTGATCACACCCATAATAAAAGGTATATTATTTTAAATTTTTATAATAAAATATCTTCTAATAGAATATTTTTTGATAAGATACATTTTAAATAAATAATTAATGTGGTAAAATCCCTTGAATAAAATGTGGAATCTGTAATGTTTTGATAACATGTCTCTCTTCTTTTGTTCCTTGTGAATTATGGGTTAATTTACATAAATGTAGGTGGATCACATAGATGTGTGATGCATATCGTTATGATAAAATTATTATTTTTAATGGATTTGTTGTAGTAATTTGTGTGATATAGTGCATAATTTTTTATGTGAGGTCATGTTAAATGATGATTATGGTGTAGGAAGGTTGTGGTCAAAAGTGGTGATGATTTGCGATGGTTATTTTTAGTTTTTGAAAACCCTAGTTATTTTGCATTCAATGGTTGGGTTGTTCTTTGTTTGGTTGTTTTGGTGATATGGTTTGGTTGTTGTAGCACATCAAAAACAATTGTATTGAAATGGGATTGTTATGGAATTATGTGACTTTAATATTTTCTTATTTTAGATGGAATAAATAATTTTTCTGAATGAGTTAAGAAAATAATGGTTTGGTAAGTTAATATAATAATACGAATGTTTTTTTTGGAAAATTTATTATTGAATAAAAGTGTATTATTTTATAAACTAAAGGGGGAAATGTTTTATGGTCATGGGTGGTTTTGTGATATGCTGAATGTAGTGGTCGAATCCACTATGATCTTAGATGTGTTTAATGGTGGTTGTGATTTTTTGTATAATAGCGTAGATTATGTGAAGCTGTAGGGTGGGTGTTATGTGTTATCTATATGTTATTTATTTTTTTATTTCTACATGCTCCCCCACCCAAATTAAATAACATTACCAATTCTCATAGGTTCAATCTTTAAGGTGTTTTACACAAATTAAATTATGGTGGGGATACATATGGATGGATAAACACTCTTATTTACTCTTTATTTAGTAGTGTAATCCCATGAATATCCAAGATATATTGGGTGTGATTTCTCTGGTGTTTTGGGTGAGACATTGTTTGATGAGGTTGTCATATATAGTGGGGGCCATGTGTGGAAGTATGATCGATGAGGTTGATATACATTAAATACATTAATCCCCAGTACATTGGTTATGTGATCAGATGTGGTGTGACATCCCATATGTCTTCGAGAAAGATGTGTTTTGATTATGTTTGGGTTTTTGGGTAAGATTAGATGATTTCATTTATGATTCTAGACCAAGAACGACTGAGGTATGTAAGGATTCATCTCGAAAAATATCAGAAATGGATGGTATGTGATGTGATATTTTTAGAAGGGAAGAGAGAACAAAAAAATCAATGATTCTACATAACAGAAGAAAATCATTAGGGGAGTGGTTGTGGGGTGGCTTACATTTTAATGATATTGATGCTATATTATTATGATGGATGGGTTATTTGTTTAGAAATCCATGGTGAGGCTAGGTTTTTTATAAGTCCTATATAGGTGCTCATTGTTTTTATTGTATCTTCACAAGTGCAGTATCATTATGTTTTCACATGATCACTTGAGACTGTGGTTAGGCACCTAATGAGTATACTAGTTATTACCACCATGAATATATATATATATATATATTATTTCTTGTATTTTAAGTGGGAATATTTGGACTGATATGGACATTAAAATCATCGGTTGGAGTTATTTTGTATCATCTTTAGTATTATTTGGTAAATATATACTGGATAAATTTATTGTATTGGTTTCTTTTTGTTCTTACATTGGGGGATACTTTGGGGTATACTTTTTATATTATATAATTGATTCTATTGGTGGGTTTTATCCTATTTCTCTATTGTGTTTTATTATAGATGTTTGGGTCTCATATTTATAATAATTTTTATACCCTCAGTACAAGTCACCAACCTATGGACTACAAGAGGAGAGACTCTATGATAATTATCTCTCTTCATTAACTGTATCATTTCAATAGGGAGGGGGTCATGAAAAATTCTTTTACTGAGTGTTTGAGATTTATAATATTTCATGTTTTCAATCCCATAATTTATTAATATGATTATAACTTATGTGAAGTCTTTAAGGGAGTATAGGGTGCCTTTATTATGGATATTGGTTCACAAGTATAATAAAATATGTTTTATATATAAATGATACTCAATGAAAATAAACCATATGTTACAAGTATTGGGGGATTATTGTGAGTTATAATACTGATCAAATCAAAAATGGTTTAAAATGTTGATATTTTTTTATTGGATCATCACACATCTTATGGGAAGACTTTGGACCAAATAAACTAGTTTTTTTACTATTAATGTTTTCCATTAATCACCCACAATAGTGCCCAAAACATTATAAGCCTCGTGAAATTGTTAATTTCTCAAGGTAATAAATGTTTGGAATTAAATTTTCATATAAACAAACATTAATCATAAAATCATTGTTTAGTTTATATAGAGGTTTTATATTATAGAGGACAAGAATCCAAATTATGATCGAAAATATGATAGTTATGTTTTCATAACTTCCAGCCTTAATTTTGAAATATAATAAATTAAATAAATAAAATCAAGTTAAAAAAATAAATAAATAAATTGTACTAAAAGAAAAATTGAGAATGAGGAGAGGGAAACTATTTTCTAGGAATAAATATAATTATTTTGTAAAAATTCATCTTTAAATATTAAATTATTATAATATTTATTTTCATGGATTCTGAGGGAAAGAGAGTAAGATTTCACAAGACCCATGCTCTTTGTTATTATTTTGAAAAAATAAATATTTATAAAGACTAATTGATACGAGCAATAATGTAAAAATTTTATTCATCCATATTTATAATTTCATTCAAAAAAATTGATTCTATTACATACCAATTTCATTTATATGTTTATGGGTCTAGAAAAATAGGGAATAAATTTATGTAGAAAACCCCAAATCATTATTCCCAGGTGGGAATTATTCTGACTATATAAATAAGATAATATTTCATAATAAATAATCAACATATCTAATTTAATTAATCTCATATAATAAAGATCATAGATATGTCCTATATAAAATATTTATTTATAACCTACAAAAATGAAAACAGAAGATAGTGTATTATAAAATTCTCATTATGTATAAACATGTGAGATATCAATCAATGATCATAAGTGAGGATATGATATTATTTAGATAAATGGATCATGATCCAATCTTATTATATCATTTCCAAATATCCCATAATCATAAAACATGATTTCAAACATGATATCATATCATAAAAAAATACATGTGTCATAAGAGTGAAGAATTGTCAATAATCAATCATGTTCCCTAATAGAATATCATAATAAAAAAGATTATTTTTTTCAAACAAATTGATCCAAAAACATATGGAGAGAAATCATATTTCATGTTTTCTCATTATGAATTGCATAAAATAGTCGGCTCCAGATAATTACTCATAAAATATCTTTTTGATTTGGAAAACTGATAGTGTACGCACTTGGGAATAGTCCAACAACCTGTATAACCTCATGTGATTTGGATGATCACCTGTATACCCTCTTGGGCTTAGAGAACAGCACAATTTCCCTTCTTGTTCTGAGGAATGTCACATATGTACCGATTGAGATTATGAGATAAAAAAACATACATAATGAATTAGAGGGATATAATAGACCATTATATCATATAATATTCTACCCCTTATATATATGCCTCGTGAACTTAAGATAGTTCATCATTCACTCATAATTTAATTATTTTGTGAGAAAGAAATCTGTTTTATGAAAAAATATCAAAACATACAAAATATTATTAAACAACATAATAGAAGTTGATTATATCATAATATAACAAACCCTATGAAGCATATCAATTCATAAACAATTTTGAGATTGTTAAAAATAATATTAAAAAATAATTAAAATTATGAATTAAAAAAAAGTAATATCAATTCCATTTTGTATAAAAATTACAAATTATTAAAAAAATAGAAAATATATTTTCCTTGTAATACAATGGAAACATGTAATGGACGTTTGATAATATTAAATGGTCAAGCTGGTGTGAAATTATAGTCAATCTATAAACATTATTTTTCCCTTAAAATTCATAAAATTAAAAACGGAGATCCATGGAATCATTTGATATGATTATTTTTAACAATTTTGAAATAAATTAAATGCTAGTAAAAAAAATATCATTATCAACAATTCAAAATCCAATAATAAAAAACCTAAAAACATTTATTAATGTGTATATAAAATGAAAATATTTTCCCCAAAATGCAGAAATAAGGTCGTCTTCTCCTAAAAACATTTTTTCATTATCTTCTAGTATAATGAATTATAAAAATTAAATAATACATGAAATTAGTAATAAATAAATACATGAGAACAAAATTTATTGGTTTTAGGGTAAAAATTAATATAATTCCTCTAACATTAGTTTAATCATTAATAATCCGGAATAAATAAGATATTGATAATATAAATACTTATGACATTGGAAATTATTGAATCAAGTACTCATGAAAGAGTTAAAAATTGACAAGTTTTTTATATCCACATAATTTCATGATAATAATCAGTAAATACATTCATTGGTAACACATACAATACATAATATAATGAATGTGGTGAATATGGAATATTTGTTAATAAAAAAGGTCTAGAAATTGTAAACAATATAAGGAAAATTTTAAAGTGGAGTCCATAAATGAAATAGTTTTTTCAGAAAAATATATATCCAAGAAAACAAGAAGAAAAAAATTATATCATTGTAGATATATAATCAAGAAAAAACATAATCAATAAAGATTTTATATAACCCAATGAAAAAAATTGAGATAAAAATAACCTTACATCAAGCATCCTCTTATTAGAATATGTTCAACCCTCTTGTATAATAAATTTAGACATAATATACAAAAATAATATAAAAATTTTAATACATAACTTAAAATAAATATTTCCATTATAATTTCATACTTCCTTATTTATAGTAATTTATCTATAAAATCAATATATATTTTTAACTTCTAAGTTTTCAATGTATGTATTGATCTGCATGATTTGGTCCATTCACATTGGTCATGGTTTCATCATCTCCTAAATTAATACGAGTATTAAGATCCTAGGTTTTAAAATTTTAAATATATTCATAGACACATTATATAACTAATCATTATGATTTTTATGAAATACAAAAAAAAATCCCCTTTTTAGTGATTAATGAATTTAACAATATAAATAATTTTATGGATCAATATAATTATGAATATTACCAGTTCAGAATTATGAAAACATATTAAATTAAACCCAATTACCTAAAATTTACATTATACAACATTCCTTAAACATTCATGACGTCAAAATTATATCAATGTTATTGTATATATTAAAATAGATGAAAATATGAACATGTTTTAATAGTTCAGTGAGTAAGAAAATGTTAACTTTTAGTGATAATATCACATTTAGATAATCATAATAATGTTATAAATTTATAATTTTTATTTAAATTCGTTTTTATAATAATCCTTTTAATAAGGTGATGAAATTTCTATCACATCAATTATACGAGGTGATAATATGCACATATTCACTAGTGATGCATCAAATCACAAATAGATAAAAAAAGAATGTCAAAATATAATTTACCATTACATAATAATTAATATATAAAAAGTATAGTATGCATAAAAATTAAATATTGGAGGGATGGTAATTTGAATTGAAAATTATCACTAAATGGATGTGGTAGGATGTATATCCACAGGATATGGGTTTACATTTTTTATTATACTGAAAGAAGAGAGAGAGTAAATATAAGTCTTAAAAAAAATTTCAGTATAGTAAGGCTATTGATTTGGTTATGTTAATGTGGTTATATGTGATTTGAAGGTGGTTTATTTATAATGAATGATGAAATAATGTCGCTAAGAACATATACACATACATTGTATAATCTTCTTTAAAAAATAAATTTGGTTTTATTTAATGTGTCACAAGAGAATACCAGAAACACTTGGTCCTGACTAGAGGAGTTGGGAACATAATTTGGTAGATTGTGGTCAGTCTAAGTATCTCATGTGGTGTTTAGATATGAGAAAAGTAGATTTCCATTATACGAGAGGGGAGTAGAAACCATTGAATTATTATGAAAATTAAAATATAAAAATATCATTCTCATGTATTGTGGATCCATTTTTTTCAAAATAAATTTAATGATATTGTATGGCAAAATTTAAGTCATAAAATAAAATATAGAAATGTTTTTTTTAAAATAATACTATTTTGGTCTTTGATTACCCCTATAGAACATTTTAACCCTTACCATGTTGATTTTTTAAGCATGGCATGTTTTCATTTTTTAAAAAAAATTAAATGAACATTATTTAATAATTTGAATATAATGATTCCAAATATGGAATCCATTTAAAATTATTTATCTTCTCTATGTTGAATAAATTGCATTCAATATAATTTTGAAAACGGAGTAAATTTTTGATGAATGAATTTTTTTTACACAAAAATTAAGAATTATATTTATTAATATGGAACAAATTGGATTTATTTTAGTACCGGTAAAATTATTTTACACTCAATAAATATAAAATTTAATGGAACCATTTGAATACATTATTATTAATAAAAACAGAAAATACTTTTTTCTTTTATTGAAACATTACATTGATATCAAAAATTTTAAACATATATGTCGATGTCATAGATTAAAAATATTAATTAATTATATAAAATATAAAATATAAAATGTGTAAATGGTCTATAAAAATGATTCATAATCATTCATGTCATTTTTATATCTTGATAATGTCTTAAAATGCAAATATTGTTAAAATATATATTCTATCCATTCAACAAAAAATAAAATATTTTATTTAATTTTATAATTCAACATAATGTATAATTGAAATTGAATATTCAAAAATAATATTTATATTTTCATATTCTAATTAAAAAATTGAAAATTTATTTTTCAGTTAAAAAATATATATTAAAAGTTTCAAACATTTATCATAAAGAAATCATTTTCCATTAGTCGTGAAATAAAAACGTTCTTGTTATTTAGAGATTCTTAATAATTATATGGTTATTATTTGTATATTAACATAAATCTTTTTATAATTTTATAAATTTCATAATTCAAAAAAAACTACAAAATATTTTCGATTGAATCAATTGTATTTTCTTAATTCAATTTGGCCACATTTTAAAAATTCATTTCATTTAATTATTCAAATATTTATTCCATTTTATAAATTAGTAAAACAAAACTCATGTATGTTCGATGTTTCATACATTATAGTCAATGGAAAATTACATCTTTATAAAATAGAAATTATTCATCCATCTACGGGTGTTAAATTTTATGAACCTAAATAATTTTATTTAATAATTACTTATGAAAATAATAATGGTTTTATTTAAAAAGTAAATACTTATTATGAGATATCAATAATAATATCTTTTAAAAAACCAAGAAACTCACATTTTACCCTTACAATAAAATGTCATATATTTTTGTTTATCTAAAACAATTTTAGACAAATACCCCTTACGATGAGGCCTTAACAATCATATAGTGGAGGTAATTTACATTGGGAATTTATAGTCATCCTTAGAATAAAAGTGATAATATAAAATGTGAAATCCCTACATTAAAAATTGATATAAAAACTTTTAAGAGAATGTTAATTCAAGACCAAAATCAAATAAAATTTAAAAAATATAGAGAGTAATAAGACTTTCATGAACCATATTATTACAAACATTTTTAATAAATTTATTATATTTCTATCATACAATAATTATACAATAATTAAATGTTAATAGTTAATTACATATCTAATCAGCAGTGTATTTATTTTATTCCCTTAAAAACATCTAGAAATAATTGATTGGGTAGATTAATAATGAAATATGAAATTTATAGTTCTATAATTTTTTATCTCTGTATTATATGGAACTTAATTAGCATAAATTACATTAAATGATTTGATTATATTAATTTTCCCTTTATTACATGGGTTTGGGGTTGATGAAATTGATTATCATAATTATCCATTAATTTGGTATACTTTTTGGATTTAACACCATACTACTTTTAGTTGAAGAATTGTTGTGTTGGTGGCACCTTAGGCCCTGATTTTCCTCCATCAATTTTATTAATATAGGTTATCATATCTAATCAACATTTGTGTGCTTTATGAATTTCTATCCCACAATTTAATTATTTATTTGCTCTAAAGTAACAATTTCTCCCATTATTAATATCACATTTGTGACATGTATAATTATTTATTTTTATTTTCTACATTGGTTTTGTCGTCTGAAAACCCTTGAGTGTCCATTTTTTCTCTGATTCAATGATTTTTGGGGATTAAAAAGTTATGAGTTCTTAATATTAACTTAAGATAATTAGTTATATAAAACATAATGATTTTTATTTCGAACTCCTATTTTATATAGTTTTATAAGAGTATAGATGTTGAATTATTATTAATGTAAGTCATTATTGATGTTACCAATAGTTTCATCCATCTAATAAAAAAATTATTTAGAATCAAACTTAATATCATAATAAAAAGAAATAACATAATATCTAGTCATAGAGAATGATCTTATTAATTATTGATACATTTAGTTTAATTATGATATTGTATATCACCCTTACTTCATCCCAAATTTCCATCAGTTTTAAACTCTAATACCTAAAAGAAACCAACATTTAAATCTTATTATCTTTTATAGTAGATTAAAATCTCAAAAATCATTAAAATCAATACTCGAATTATTTCACTCATCCTATTCCCCAAATAATAGTAATATAAATATAATAAATATATAAATTTATATATATATATCAATAATATAATACTATATTCTAAAAATAACCAACATTTTTTTACCAAATTTCATTTTAACTCCATTGTTTATCTATACTCTTCAACATATATTCACAAAATAGATTAACCCCATTTCATAATGAAGCATAATTTTCTTAAAAATGAAGAATATAATAACCGAAAAGGTTATAAAATATTATTAGATTATGACCTTAAAGATATATTAAATTTTTTCCAAAAAGAACAACACTCTCAAAAACATTCCAAACTATAGGGTCACATATACCTTAATGATGTAATAAAACACAATTAATATCATTAAAAATATAATTAGTGACATTAAAATTATATCCCAGTAAACATCAAGTGCTATATAACTTTAAATATATAATACAAATTAGACTTCTTGGGCCTTTCTAGTATAATAATCTCTTAAAATACCCACATATAATAACTTTCTCAAATATAATTATATTTATGGCTTACTTTGATACCAAATGTGTCAGCCAGAGACTAGTGTTCCTGGATCTAGTGTCTGAATCATAAATCATTAAATAGAATGGCTGATAAAAACCATAGACACTAAATTTTGACTATTAATAATTAAAGAAACAGATGGAAACATTGATAAACATAAATTCCCTTTACCTAATTTGGAATATATCTTTTATAAATTGGAAAAGATGTACTTGAAAAAACCTATTTCGTTCTCATCAATTAAGAATTTTTCCCATTAAAAAATTACTCTCTATATCATAATAATTCTTCAACATACCATTGAAAATTATCCTCAGATAGTACCCACTATATAAATATCATACATAAAGTACTTTTTCATAACATTTGGAAAGGAAAAAATTTGAAAGGGTGAGTTAATATTCCTTATCTATTTAATAATGGGTGATTTCAATCACTAATAATTATTTAATATACGATAATATTATGGAAATGGGAATATGACCACAACATCATATCTAAAATGTAATAAACCAAACAACCTAACATATGGAATATGTTATTTTCATAACAAAATTAATGTGTCATATGAGTAAAAGATAATATATAATAAATCATGATCTATGTGAGAATATTATAAGAATAAGATATAATTTTAAATTTTAAAAGTGTGATATAAAAATAATCATAAAAATTATATTTGAACTCTTATCATATTAAAATTAAATACAATTTATCCTATTAATAACCACCAGTTTACCGTCATTTTCATTGGTCTAAATTCCCATTTACCCTTCTAAACATCGGTAAATTGGTAATATAGTCTCTTAGGCTGGCTAAAATCATCTATATAACCCCATGTTCTTGTGGAAACAACCCATGTTCCCTATTGGGATGTGGATAAATGCACATGTACCCTTTGATCCCATGAGATAAAAAAATTCCTAATTATTTTGTTTGTATATAATAGTCCCACAAATTATATAATTTTTAATCATTCATATGTATACCACATGAACATAGGTTTATTCATTAATACATCATATTTTTAATAATATGTGAGAATTAAACGGGTTTTAGGAAAAATAATTATAATATATTTATCGAATACATAGAGGAAAATGAATATGATTTAATAATAATATCATACCGCCTTGTAATAAAATAATCATTATAGGTTTCAAAAATAGCTAAAAAATATTATTAAAAAATCCATTATAAAAATGAATTGAAAAATATAATGGAATATTCATTTCATTTTATATCATTAAAAACAAAAAATACATTGAAAATGGGAATTATATATTATGTATTAAACAATATTATGTTTTAAAGGAATATGGATAAAATGATAACATCCATAATACCATGAATCTTTTTAACAATCGTAAATGTTATACAACATTCTTTTCTTAATATTGAATACTGTCAAAAGTGACATGTGTGAATTTTCATTGAAAATGTCGCTATTAAAAAAATTAGTTAAAATCAATGTTAGTTAAAAATTAAATTTACCATTTATTTAGAAATATATAAGATATTTCATGAAATAAATTTCAGGAGAATTCATTTGGAGGGGGAAGATACCAGAATATGAAAAAGAAATATTGTTATTAGTTCATAAAATAATTTTTTGGATATTTTGAGATCCAAAGATCATAAAAATCTATTCAATGCATTTAAAATATATAACTAACTATAGCAGTATAGAAAATATGTTTCGTTGGAGATAAAATCACTATATATCTTTAACCAAAATTTAACCATAAAAAAATTTAAATAATAATGAGATTGTGGAATAAATATTTACATATTTGGTCATCATTAAAAAAAACCTCATATAATAGATTTAATTATTTTTATTTTTATATCAATGAAGATTTCAGGATTATCTTAATTAAATACATTAATGATCCATATATACCCAACAAAATATAACACAGGTGGTTAATATTGAATATGTCTCAATGAAATGTTTGTTAAGAAACCCCTACAATGATTTATGCCCTTGTAAATAAGAATTCATCAATAAAATGATTATGTGAATGAAATTGAAAATTAAACTAAATCAATTTTAAAAATTATATAAAAACCCACATGTAATAAAACATGTACTGTTTTGAACAAAATTCAACAAAGAATTGATACAACCATGTGAATAGAAATTGAAGAAAAAATTCCATTAACTCATAATTCTATTTGACTGAAAAAATTATAACTTCCAATATAATAAATCTAAACTGCTTAAAAATATATAGTAAAATAATATTCATACTAATCTTACTATATATAATTCCCTTGTAATTTATTTTTAATCACTTGGTAGTCATTCATTTATCAAATCAATATTTTTTGTTCACATTAAATTTTCTACACATGTCTTGATTCAATGGATCTAGTTGCTACACAATTTTAAATAATTAATTATCTTTATGTATTACCAAATATTTAAATCATGATTTTGAACTTTTTTTATATTTTAATTATAACATAATGGTATTTATGATAATGATTCCCATGGAATGCTTAAAAATACAATTTTTTTTATTATTGAATTTACTTCGTATTAAAATTTATAGGTTTATATACATTTTGACATTACAAATCCATAATTATGAAGACATATTAAATTAATCATATTTCATATAAAATTTATAGTCCATAACATTCCTTAATCATTCAGGACTAGAACATTATAACAATGGTCATATATGATGTAAAACTGACCAAAAAAGGAATAGTTTATAATTGTTGACTAATTTGGAAAATGTTATTGTATAATGATAATATAAAATTTAAAATTTATTAATAATTTTATAAATAATATTTTTATTTGTTATATTATCTTATATAATCATTCATTTTAGTTGTTGAAGAAAACTGAATCACATTTCTATGTGGAGGCGGTGGTAAACTATAAAATGTGAGTTATGTTTTCATTTTTCAATGGATAGAAAGAAATAAAGGTAAAAATAATATATCTTTTGAAATCATAAATATAATTATAATCATTAAATTATTATTAATAACAATCTATGATGAATTTAATGAAAAATGAAAAATATTACTTCATGTTGGTGTCAGTCTGTATAAACACATGAGTGAAGATTATATTTTCAAGAAGATAGAACAGAGATATAAAATTATTATGACATTCACATTATTATTTTTTAAATTTTAATTATTCATTTTATATTATTTTATGATCGAAATAAAAAATTTGAGGATTTTTAAGAAGAAAGAAAATTAAAAAATATTAGTAAAAACATATACCTCTTCATTGGAAAATCTCTATTGTAAAACATATTTATGATTCACAGTTTTGTTTTTCATAATTCCCATAACTTATAGGTCAGGAATTTTTTGGATTTTGTGGTATTTTAGAAAATATTCGTTAATCTATGGTCCTCATGTTATGTGGATAAGTTAGAATATATGGTGATGTTTTTATGTGATGGAAATGGAACCTTAAAACATAATTATTATCATTCCCATGGAATGTGGATCCATTTTTGTCCTATTTTAAATAATGGTTAATTTATGTAAAAATATACCTAAAAAAATTTATACAACTTATATATATATTATTATCCCAATCACTTCGATTTCCCCTATCATTAATAATTTTAAACTTTTTCATGGTAGAATTATTTTTACTATGGAAACTATTAAATATAAAAAAACTCTTATTATATATTTTTAATATTATAATCCGAACTGGAATCTATTTTATAAAATTCAATTTCCAAATTTTTTAAAATATACGTTTAATATAATTTCAAAAAATGTAATAAAAATTCATTATTAGAAAAAAAATGTTTTCTAAATATAATTGATTTTAAACCAAAATAATGAAAATGATAATTACCCTAAAATTAAGAGGTTAATTTTTTTATCATAGGGTAATTAATTTATTTTAAACTAAAAACAACTAAATAAAAACTTGTGCAAACATGATTAAATTTGGAGAAAAATATTGTTTTTCAATTAAAAACATTATGTAGATATCCCAAATGTCAAACATAGCTTTCAATGTTTAGAATTGTAATTTTAAATGCATTATATTACATCTTAAATATGTTTTAGGTATATATTAAAAGGATTCATGAAAATTCATCTAATTATTATATCATGATAATGTCTTAAAATGATTTTAATTTTAGAGTTTTTATTTTTGAATATTCAGCCTAAAATATAAATATTTTCATAAATACCCAAATTATGCTAATTTTATCATTTCGAATTCATAAATGATGTTAAATTTTTATGATTAAAATTTTAAAATTATGAAATATATCATAAAACTAAAACCTATATATATTATCATAAACTAATTTTTGTAAAGAAAAAATTGTTGTTTAGTAGGGAATAAACAATAATGACATTCCTTATTGTTTAGTAATCATTATAAAGATGTTATTAATTTACTATTCTAATCATTGTTATAATTTTTCAATAAATTTTATTTATATCACTTTTTCAAATGTTCTGTATATTTTTGAAAATAAAGAATGAAACAAAAAATTTCAGAAGTATTTTTTGGATCATTTTTAATTATTAAGAAAATTTAACCCCATTTTACAGTGAAATTTAATTTATTATATATTAATGTATTTCATATTGAACAATAAATATTAAATTTTCAATTAATGTGGATGTTTTTTGAATCACAACATATGGATGAAATTAATTTTTTTAATGATAAAATACTCTCAAATCAGGAGTTTTTTTAAATATTTCATCATGGTTAACACAAACTAAAACTATATAAGCCAAAAAATACCTTAGTTTGATAAAACTAAATAGACCAATTAGTAGTATGTCCTAAATCTAAGTAGATATGAAAATTTAATAGGACATCACTCTCTTCTCCTCTCTATTACACTTGGTTTCATCCCCTAATCACCATTATGCTGACACAAAAAATTAGGGTATAATATTTCAATTACAGAAATGAAATAAAAATTAATTAGATTATTTCATTAGTGATGATGAATATTAATATTTATGTGTACATCCAAATAAATATATACCACATTCCTATATGTATTCATCCAGTGATGATAAAAAATTTATTAGCTATAGAGAAAATAAAAAATATAGAATAGGGAGTAGAATACAAAACTAAAAGATGATGATAAATAGTAAAATACATAAATAAATATTTGTTGAAAAACCTATATATTAAATCAAAATATTCATTTAAAATGTGAAATGAAAAAAATATCTATATAGGTAATTTGATGACGAATCCACATTGGATTCTAGAATAATTATAAGTATAATTTTCATAATTTATTATTATTTCAACTTTTATTTCCTATAATGATTTTAGGGGTATATGAATCCTTGATTCAATTCCAAAATCTAGTCCAACTAAACATAAAAAATACTACCAAATTCATAAAATATAGTAATTTTAAAATTATAAATTTTTTAGTTGAAAAAATATATTGTATAAACATGAAAACCTGTGATCTTCCTTCATAGTTTTATAAAAATTAACATACATCATTTTTAATCCCGGAGTAGACTTTTGTTGAAAGGAACACTATTTTGGTGAAAAGACATTTTTCATCAATAGATCATAGAAAAAACTAATAAATAAATAAATAAATAAAACTATCTTCTCACAAGCTTGGATGTGGATTGGATTTTCCTTTATCCTCATGAAACCAAGATGCATCTTAGAAATCAATGGAATTAAAGTGATAATTAGAGGAATTAGTGAACACACTACCATGTTTAAGACAAACTTTTTGAAACATAATGCCTTACAATATAAGTCCATACATCAATGAAAGTCCAATTTAAAATATTTTGAAATGAAA
Source organism: Viscum album (assembly GCA_963277665.1). Classification (NCBI taxonomy): domain Eukaryota; kingdom Viridiplantae; phylum Streptophyta; class Magnoliopsida; order Santalales; family Viscaceae; genus Viscum; species Viscum album. Next base: position 232,156,729 of record OY728143.1, read on the forward strand.
AAACACAACTCGAATTATATATATCTATGACGGCCTATTTGCGATGGGATCCCACCGCAAATAGGCTTTAGTGATGGGGGCTCATCGCAAATAGTCTGTTGTAGAAAACAGTATCACAAATACATTTTTTTGCGATAGGCCCGTCACAAAATATGGTATTTGCGAAGGGAAACTTTTCCATTGCAAATAAGCCTCATATTATATACATTATATATCAATTAACCATTTGCGATGGGCCAGTCGCAAACAATCGTCCGATTATATACATTATATATGTAAAAACATTTTTTGTCGAGTTAGTCGCAAATGGTATTAGTGACGGACCTTCCACACCATTACAAATACTAATTATAAAAAATTATATTTAGAATATTTGTGATGGGACCCCATTGAAAAGGTCCTATCGCAAATATTAATCATAATTAATAAAATTGATCAAATTATGATTAATGAAAAACTTATATTAATATTATAAAAATAATAAAAAAATAAAAATTATTAATATTTGTAAAATAAAAAAATAATTAAAAATATAATACTAAAGAAATATATTTAATAAAATTATGATTAATAGGAAATTAATATTAATATTAATAAAATACTAAAAAAATATTAAAATTCTCAATATTATCAAAAAAATAAAAGAAATCACAAAATATTATTATTAGTAATAAAATAAACAAATATTAAAAAATATAATACTAATAATAAATAACAAAGTATTAAAAATAAAAACAAAATTATGAAATATTTTTACCAATATAAAAGATTGAAACTTTAAATAGTTCATATTATAACAAATCTTGAATTCAAATGTTTTTAACATAAAGAAATCATAGGGGATCGTCTTCAAGAGGAGGTGGAGGAGGTGGAAAATATTGTGGAGGAAACTCCATCCCTAAACTACGAGTCAGACGACGCATGTACTCCATCTGCTTGTGATGCTACTGCTGACATTGTTGCTCCCATCGACGCATCTTCTTCTCGTGTTGTTGTTGCTGCTGCTGCCACTGCTGAGACATCTCTTCAGGATGCTTATGCAAAGTCTCTATAAGATCAGCCTGATCACAACTGGTCCTGATACTATGAGGCAGAAGATGATGCCTCTCCATGAGCTCCTCTAGAGATGGATTTTGGCATCGTAAAAAATCATAATAAGTACCATGACTCAAATGAGAGTTGATACTAACAAATTGGCACTTCTCAAAGCCATACTAAGTTTCGTGTATCCATGCTACCTCATCAAAATGGTGGGCACTGGTCTGCTCAGTCATCTCGTCCTGAATCTCAGCCTTTGTATGACAGGTCACAGCCTCATTTTACTTATTCAATTACAATTTCAATTTAAAATGGTGAAAATATTTTATGCAGTTTAAACAAATAGAAAAAAATAATACTAACCACAATCTGACACAGGTGATCACCTCTAAACTCTCAAGTGGCTGGATCACTATACATCCTATGATAAACATCTATCTCCGTAATATCGGGATGCTCGACTACCTACCGAAATATCAAATAAACTATTTATATTTAATGTTATATATAATATTTAAAAAAAATACTTACCAGATTATCACTATCCGTATTGAGTGTATGGATACCAGCTCGATGTGTCACCTCCTGTCTCCCCCGGTTATGTTGTCCCACTGAAGATCATCTCTGAAATCCACCACCCAACCAGTGTAAACATAATCCATCCCAAAAGTTAGATGAAATGTACTCTGGTCTGTGGGCCCTACACGACTCATCAAATTCGGTCACACCTGCTTCATTAATGGTTATTCTTATCAAATTGTGCAAACAATGATAGAAATGATCACCCATAGACACCTTACATTCCACATGGATAGCACCACGCATGCTATCATTGATGGGATACCACAAACCCTACAAATAATTTATAATAAAAATTTATTTAAAAAATATATTTCAAAATAAATATTCTTTTTTTATGTACTAGACAACGATCTAACATGTCGTGGCACACATCAATTGGAATATGATCTCATGTGATCCATGATTAGAAAAATAATTGTGCAAGATAGTGCTCCCCTATCCAATAGCTAAATGCGCAAAACTATGAAAAATTAATAAATAATCAAAAAATTAGTATATATATAAATAAATTAATGAAAGCTAACTAAAATATATAAGTTATAATACCCCCGTGTGGGTGGATCGAAGCCATGACGTGGACGTCGCTCGGGGATAGGGTCAGGAATCATTAGTCAAGCAAGATTGTGTCCCCTCCGTGCACCCCCTATACTTCCAGTAGGATGAGGGTCAGATGATCCAAAATCCCTCTCATCCAAAGGTAGATCAGCCTCCGGCAACTCCTGAAATATATCAGGATCCATCTAAAATAGAAAATGATTTTTTTCAGCAGATAGTTGAAAAAAACTATTATATATAGATATATATTTGATATGATTATAACCAGTATTTAACTATGTCAATTTATATCTTCATCCTCATCTTCGTATCTGTCCATGTCAATGTCTTCATCTTCCACCTCAGCATCATCAACATCCATTTGTGTTTCAGTTTCTTCATCTCTTTTCATTTCAAATTCATTTGTAACATCATTAACATCTTCTTCTTCATCGATCCTTAATTGTTGGGTGTCATCATTGATATTTACTTATCTTTTTGGAAATGATTGATTTTGAGGAGTCTCTTGAAAAATTTCAATTCCTTCCAACTTCAGTGGAACCACATTCAGTTTGAGTAAACTAATTTTCATGAGATTTCGTTTTTCAATATGATCCACCAATCACTCAAGACTTTTGAAGTATCAGGGTACTTTGGGTAATAAATATGATGTGACTGTTGAGATAGTAAAAATTATTCATTTACTACAACAAGACCTTTATATTTGATATCGAGGATTTGATGAGTCAGATGAACACACAAGACTCTCTTAGTATCCAATCACCGACTTTTAAACATCCATATATAAATCTGTACTAGATAACACAACCCAATAATTTCATCCAGAATTCCATAAAAGTCAACTTCATTTTCTCTATGTTGCGATCCTCTCAATAGAACACCATTTTTCATTGTTTTTTGATTCCCCATATTCACATGTATGAAACCGAAAACCATTCACCACATATTCATTATAAGATTTAACTATTTTGGATGGTGGATTACTCAATATAAAATGTCAGTTATCAATATTATCATCATGTTGATACACCTAAAAATTTTTAAAACCATTTTCAATATGATAAATAAAAAATATAATTGATATTAAACAACCTATAATTTTTGTTACCAGTTTTTGAAACCATTGAGAAAATTTTTTTTTCTGCGTTCTTCAAGAACAGCTACTGTAAATTTTGGAGGTTATTTCTTGATGTGATTATTATATAACTGAGAAATAGAATATGTTTTCATAATAAAACTTAAATTATAGAATAATTGATAGAATCCCTCACAGCAAAATTGATTTAATTTCTTCACAGTTGATCAGAACATATGTATGGGCTCTGTGATGATCATCATCTAAAATCCATCATTCATGAACTCCACTAAAACCATGATTTGGATGATAAAAAACTGATAATTGATTATCCATTTATTCATTAACAATACAATCGTTTCATCCCATGAGATTTTATTTTGAGGGATATTTATATTAATAATAATGAGAGCAGAAAACTTAAATTTCCTCTTGCAAATAGGCTTCAGCAGTTGATCCTTCAACTAATTCATTCTTATGTACTTTTTTCTTCAATTTATGTATGCATATCTGGAATTGGTACATCCATCGAAACTGTATGGGACCTCCACATTTAGCTTCATGTGGAAAATATAATATCAGATATTCCATTGAGTCAAAGAAATCCGGTGGAATGATTTTTTTCATTTTACATATAATTACAGCAACATATTCTCTAAGTTTTCATTGGGCATCATAGTCTGTTGTTGCTGAACAAATGTCTTGAAAAAAATATGATATGTCTGTTATCGAATCCCAAATAATCGAATTCAACAAACCTCTAAATCCAATCGGCATAATTCTTTTCATTATAACATGACAGTCATGACTTTTTAATCCGGTAATATAACAATTCTTAATACATCTGCCAAAATTGGAAGCACAACCATCTCGAAGTCTCAAATCTGTAATCCACTGAAAAAATAATAAGCGACTCTCTTTGAACAGTGTATAAGCTACTTTTGGCTTTATTAACCTATGTGATCTATCATTTTTAAATAGTCAAGTTCAGGTCACCTACAAATTTGGTCAAGATCTAATCATACCTTTACATTATCTTTGATCTTACCTGGTGTATCCAAAACTATATGAAATAAATTATCAAGACAATTCCTCTCAATATGAATGACATCCATCATGTGGTAGACAATGAAATCAGACCAAGATGAATGATCAAAAAAATTATTTGTTTTGTCCAATTATGTTCTTTCCCAAAGCCATTATTTTTCTATTGGATTACTGTTGTCCCAAATGTGATTAGAGGTAATGAAAATACAACAGTTTTTAACTCTATACCTGAGATCATGTATGGATGTTCATCCATTTCATGACCCGTCCCCCATGACCTGTATCGTGTCTACCCCAATCCCTCCTTCCATAGGCCATGTGTTGGAAACTAGGACAAAAAGGCGTAAATCCCTAAACTATGAAGGAATTTCCTTTATAATAGTAAAAAAACACAATAGAGTACACAACTGGAAGTAAAACACCATGTAAAACTATATACAAAAGAGTTTTCTGAATGTAAAGGGGCCAGAAATACAAGCCCAACAGTAAAGTACAATGCAGCTAAAAACCTAGTACAACTGAAGCAAATAAGTAGACCAGCTACTGGGTCATCCTCTGAAATTCCCACCGAAACGGTGGGTACAGATGGATTCTTCTACACCCCAAGTTTGTCCGTCCTCTCCATGTACATCTCGCCTAGTGTTCCACCTCTGCGTACCGTCATGTTCTGCAACTCTCTGCCCCAATCAGTGATGTTTGTCGTCTATAACCAACATAATGAGTTTCATGCATAGCTCGTGCAGGGGTGAGTATAACGATACTCAGTAGGGTCCCCAATACCCTCAAGGTCTCACAAAATCCAACAAGGATAAACCACAAAGTAAAGGGAACATTAGATAACCCATACATAGTTTTATTCCCATACATATACCTATGTTATCTATAAACTCATCTCAATCATGAGGTAATCACAAAAGTCATTGACTATGCTCAAACTGCGATTTTAAGTGTAGAATAGAAGTGCATATGGTTAGTCAGAAAGCAAGATCATATTATTCTGATAATAGGAACTGCTTCTGAACATACGGAATCTGACCCACACAGAATCGATAGGTACTAACCCCTGCAATGACCTACACAGGATCTAACCCACACAGGTTCGATAGGTACTAACCCCCACAAAGACCCACAGAGGATCTGACCAACACAAGATCAGTATGTGCTGACCCACACAGCATCACTGAGCACTATCCCACATAGGATCTGACCCACACAGGATCAGTATGCACTGAGCAACACAGGATCTCTGGGTGCTGTCCTCCGTATGATCTGTCTCCAACCTCTGCCTCACTATCAACTACAGGATTCCTCTCACCTGGTGCGCTCGATTTCCATATAAATTTTCCTCAAGATATCGGTTGTACCATAACCACCACTAAACTCCAAAAATTAGTAACCCAAAGGACCACCTTGTCATAAGGGTTCTAACATGATAGACGGTGCGTCAATCAGGCGTCGGGTCTGTTAGATAATGGCATTTCCATCCTAGGGGCCCAGTTGGTTTTTTAGTTCAAACCAACCCGACCATACTCTAACTATGTTCAGACCTCATGTGGGGTGTGCCAAAAGAACTGTCTCTCTCTAATATTTTTGTTTCCATATATTGCTCATCAATCAGACACCTGTAGCCCATGATATGGGCGAAAAGGTTTAAATGTGACCAAATAGGTTTGGGTCCGGTCCGTATCGGCGTTTGACCCGGTCCTCAGGTCCGATCCAGTTCGAGAGGGTCTCCTGACCAGAGTAGTCAGTCTGGCCCTAGGGGGTGGCCCGGTTGGCCCGGCGGCCCAGTTGGCCCAGTGCCCCGGTCGGCCCAGCGGTCTGGTTGGTCGGGCGACCCTGCAGGCCAGTGGGGGTCCGCCTAAGCCGCTGCCAGGAGGGTAGCATGTGCCCCTGGCTCTCGAACGACACTTAAGTTCAGGTGGTGCTCAAAACAGCGCCAGATGGTGCTGGTACAACACATGCGGGGACATATGGGGTCCCGCTCCTCCCGGCTGGCCGAGCGGCCAGCCGCTCCGGCTCCACGATGGTCAGCCCGCCTAGCCGCTGCTACTCCTCCACCACGGCGCGATAGCACTGCGGTTCTGCTACCCTCCGCGCGGAGCAATGGTGCTGCACCGCCCCCACCGCGGCCCGACATAGTCGCGGCATCCGGCTCCTCCACACAGTACAACGGCGCCACGGCCCTCATGGCCGTGATTAACCCTATGATGTGGTACGATGTAACCGCGCCCCTCCGGTACCGTCATAGCCCGCCTGGCCGCGGCTCGGTTCTCTACGCAGCACGGAGGTACCGTGCCCTTGTGACGACCCGGGGACCTTGCACCACCGGCTTCTTCGTGGTTGGCTCATTGCAGGTCGCCGCGGGTACCACCTCCATCATCAATAAACGAGAACAGCTAAAGGGGGTGGTTCGGGCCATGTTCATGTTGTATGAGCCCACCTCGTTGTTGCTATAACATTTGTCAGTTCATAAACCCGAAATTTTAATGACGAAGAATGGAGTTTTATACTCATATATAAAATAACTCAAATCCCCATACCTCGAGTTCGGTGATCGTTGACAGAGTCGTGGGAAGGAAGATGTTGTTCCATCATTGTTGGAGGAGGAAGTGTTCGAAGAAGACGAGTCGAGATGACATCTTCAGCATTCTCCGTAGGTGGTGATGCTTCCCGTTCTGGCCCCGGTTGAAGAAGGAAGATGATGGTGTTCGTCATTCTTCGGTGGTGGAAGAGACATTCATTATGTTCTTCATTGGGAGAATGAAGTTCTCCCATATTTTTCCAAGGTTCCACCAAAAGATAGATTCCAATCAAAATAAAATAATATCTTTATCTATTATTATATTGTTTACATGAATTCAAAAGAACTGAAAATGTGCCAATTAATTAAGTGAAGCAGTTGGAACTTTAATGAGGGAAAAATGTGGAGGCTCCCCAAAAAATTGGGGGGTTCAAGGGGTTAAAGGAGGGTTAGAGGAGTTAAAGTTCTCAAGTGGGCCCCACCTAATAAGATCCTCCCAAGGGGGTTATGATCGGGTGGGCCCAACCACCATAACCTCCCATGTGAGGATAGGTTGTGGTGGCCCCACCTCCAACCTCCCCTTGGAGGTTTTAACCACCAAAATTAATATGAATTTAATACTTCATTTTTATTCAATTTATTTTAAAAAACCTCAAAATCCAACATCCACTCTCATTAGAACGCAACTACGGTGAAGGTCACACTACGAAATCACAAATCCTGTGAGTTTAACATTGCCCTATGATTTCAATTCTAAGCACCGGTTCAAAAGTTTTAAGATCTTGTACGTATTTTTACTGAACGTACCTAAACAAATCTTCATAAATTGATTCCGGGAACACCGTCCCTCGGAATCATGTGCCGTCAGAAACTGCGGACTCATAAACTTCCCATTTATAATAAAATTTCATAGGAATTCATGATCATTACAATCCCTTTCAATAGTATCTTTTTTGAAATGATATTTGTTCCTCTAATAAAGATGATCGGTTGGATGAAATCTGCAGTGACATTCATAATAGCAAGGTTTTGTTCCACTAAAGAGCATAAATGCTTTGTTGTCTTTCATACAGTAAGGACATGATTTCGGACCATTTGTACTCTAGCCAGATAACAAGCCATATGCTGAAAGGTCACTAATCGTCCACATCAATGTAGCTTTTAATATGATTTTTTTTCACAGCAACATCATATGTACTAACACCATCACTCCACAATGCATTTAACTCATCAATCAATGGCTTCAAATAAACACCAATATTATTTTTCGGATGTCCTATGATTAATATAGTCTAAAAGATATAGGGCTCATTCATCAACATCACTGGAGGTAAATTGTATGGATTTATAAAGAAAGGCCAATAGGAATACTGACTACCATAAGAACCAAACAGACAGAAACTGTCAGTATAAAGACACAATTGCACATTTCGGGCTTCAAAATAAAATGACGGATGAAGATGGTCAAAATATTTCCATGAATCACCATCAGATATATGATTCAATATTTTATCAGTTGAAATCTTGGTTTTCTGCCATGACATCATTGTCTTTTTGTTTTGAGAAATAAATAATCACTGAAACATGGGTGTAAGGGGGAAATATCTCCACTTTTTTACTAGAAACGATCCTGAATTCCCCGGTTGAGCTTCTTTATACCTTGGTTTTTTTCATGTGGGACAACAATCCAATGACTCATTTCCACCAGCATATAAGAAGTAATCATCCGAACATGCATGAATCTTCCGATAACTGAGGCCCATATTAAGAACCAGCCTCTTGCTCTCATAGTAATTTGTAGGAAACACATTTTCATTAGGTAACATTAATTTAACAAATGAAAATATCTTATCAAAATAGTTGTTTGACATTTCATTATCTAATTCAATAGTAATAAATTTTACAACCACTTCTAATATTACTATATTGGAACAAAGATATAATAAATCCTCATCAGACCTCAATAACTCACAAAATTTGGATGGTTCCAACTACGGAGTTAAATCACTATCATCTTGAGTTTTAGTTTGTTGAACAAATGGACCTACAACATCATGTGCTAAATTTTAAAACTGTGATAGATCTAGAATCATGTTATTATTATCTTCTCTGGAACTACTTTAAACATGTTAATACCAAAAAATAGAATCTGGTTGAAAACCAAACCGTAATAGATGTCCCCCATCTTTGTAAAATGTGTCAAACGATCACATAGAACATTGTTTACATGGACAATTAATTGTGCCTTCTGATACATATTCAGGTTTTGATGATTCAAATGATAAGAAAGCTTCAACACCCTAAATATATAGAGTATTTAAACTAGAATAATTTAGATTTCTATGTTGATTTATCCAAAATCTATCATCTATTAATGACTGATGTCGATTTCCATGTTCCATATTTTTCTATTAAATATAAATTATCACTTTTTTTTAATAATTTGAAATTATAAAAACCCTATCTAAAAAAATAAGATAAATAATTAAAACTACTTCTTAATAATAACCATTAAATTTATGAGAAACAACTTCCAATGGATTGACAAAACAACTTTTGTTTGATGACTCATTTAGTTGCCTCATTCTCATACTGAAATCACAACGAATAATCTGCACAGAGGTACGCTTATTCATTCTGGTGCATACGAGAATGTATAAGCGTACCTTGGAGCAGTTTATTCATTGTGATTTCAGTGGGAGAAAGACGCATGTAAATGAGCCGGTAGACAAAAGAGCCCCCTTTTTGTTGATGAATCAACTTCTTGAAACTATCACTACCTAAACACATTATAAAAAATGTGGTCTTACGGATGCATATCCAAACACAGATATACGAGATTGGATATGCATACGTAGAATCATATTTATCATAATGTTTTGATTCAGTGAAAGTTGAAACCAGAAGATTGATCGATCAAAAGGAGTGTCGTCAATCCATAGGAAATTGTGCCAAGTAATTACATGTTATTAAAATTTATTCCTATTTATTCCTATTTATTCATATTTATTACTATTTATCGGTAATTATCCCTAATTATTACTAATTATTTCTATTTAACAATAATTATTGCAATTTATTTCTAATTATTACTATTTATTTCTAATGATCACTATTTACTACTAATTAATCATAATTACTACTATGTAATCTTAATTATTTCTTTTTAATCCTAATTATTGCAATTTATTTCTATTTATTACTATTTATTCTTACTTATTACTAATTATTCTTATTTATTCCTAATTATTCCTAATTATTCCTATTTATTTCTATTTATTATTATTTATTAATATTTATTTCTAATTAATTCTATTTATTTCTAATTATAACTTATTATTTCTAATTATTCATAATTATTCCTATATATTCCTATTTATTACCAATTCTTCCTATTTATTAGTATTTATTTTTATTTATTTCTATTTATTACTAATTTTTTCTATTTATTACTATTTATTTCAATTTATTCCTAATTATTTTTATTTATTGATAATTATTAATATTTTTGATAATTATAAATATTTATTTCTAATTATTTATATTTATTCCTAATTATTACAAATTATTACTTATTATTAATAATTATTACTAATTATTACTATTTATTACTATTTATTTCTAACTATTTATATTTATTAATATTTATTTCTAATTATTCCTATTTATTACTTATTATTCCTACTTATTCATATTTATTAGTATTTATTGTTATTTATTATTATTTTGTTCTAAATATTTCTATTTATTACTATTTATTTCTAATTATCAATACTAATTTCCAATTATTATTATTTATTCAGAATTATAGATATATATTTATAATTAAAAATTAATTATTCTTAATTATTCCTAATTATTTCTAATTATTCCTATTTATTACTATTTATTTCTATTTATTCCTAATTATTCCTTTTTATTACTAATCATTCTTATTTATTACTATTTAATGCTAATTATTCCTATTTATTGCTAATTATTCTTATTTATTGATAATTATTCCTATTTATTGTTAATTATTCCAATTTATTTCAAATTATTCTTATTTATTGCTAATTATTCATATTTACTGCTACTAATTCTTATTTATTGCTAATTATTCCTATTTATTGCTAATTATTAATATTTATTAATAATTATTCCTATTAATTACTAATTATTCGTATTTATTAGTATCTATTGTTATTTATTCCGATTTATTATTAATTTTTGGCTATTTATTACTAATTATTCCTAATTACTTCTATTTATTATTAATTATTAGTATTTATTAGTATTTATTAGTATTTAGTCCCCGTTATTCCTATTTATTAGTATTTTTTATTATTTATTCCAATTTATTACTAATTATTTTTATTTATTAATATTTATTTCTAATTATTACTATTTATTTCTATTTATTCATAATTATTATTGATTATTAATAATGATTTTTAATTATAAATATTTTTTCCAAATTATTCCTAATTATTCCTATTTATTACTAATTATTCTTATTTATTAATATTTATTACTAATTATTCCTAATTATTCCTATTTATTACTTAGTATTTTTATTTATCACTAATTCGTCTTATTTATTAATAATTATTCCTATTTATTACTAATTATTTTTATTTATTACTAATTATTATTATTTATTACTAATTATTCCTATTTATTACTATTTATTACTATTTATTAATCTTTATTCATAATTCTTCCTATTTATTAATAATTATTCATATTTATTACAAATTATTCACATTTGTAACTAATTATTCCGATTTAATACTAATTATTCCTGTTTGTCACTATTTATTCATATTTATCACTATTTATTCCTAATTATTCCTAATTATTAATATTTATTTGTAACTATTAGACATTATTTTTTTTATTGCTAGGTATACCTATATATTTATATTTATTCATATTTATTGCTAATTATAAATATTAGTTTTTAATTATTTCTAATTATTCTGAATAATAAAAATTATTCATATTTATTGATAATTATAAATATTTTTCCTAATTATTTCTATTTATCCTTTATAATTACTAATTGTTCCTATTTATTACTAATTATTCATATTTATTACTGATTATTCCTATTTGTTAAAAATTAGTACTAATACATTCAATTTATTATTACAAAAAACTACTCTTAACAAAATAATTTAAATCTAATTAAAATAAAACAATTGAAAATTAATTTAAATTATCATCAAAAATGAAAAAAAATTAGAAAAAAATAAAATATAAATACCTTTAAAATTGATCTTCTATTGATGTACACAACATTAAAACTTTTTTGCAAAAAAAAACTAACTCAAACAAATTCTCAAGTTGAAAATTGGGTTGAGACAGAGAGGGAAAGTGAGAATTGAGAGGAGGATTTGAAAAAACGGATCTGGATTATATATAGATTAGATTAGTTGCGACATGACCTTTTGCGACAAGAATACTGTCACAACAGGTACCTTTTGTAATGGGGCATGTCGCAAAAGGTAATTGTCGACACACCTTTTACAACGGGACAACATCCAGTCGCAAAAACCTATTTACCGCCGCCGGGTATTGGGGACGGGCCCCGTCGTAAATACCCTCCGAGCGACGAACCATTTGCGAAGGGAGAATTCCCATATCCCAAATAAACTTTCCATCTCAAAAAACACATTTACCATCACTGGGTATTTGGGACGGGTCCCATCGCAAATACCCCCCCGAGTGATGAACTCTTTGCGACAGGAATATTCTAGTCATTTCAAATAAGCTTCCCCCGGTTCGGCGCGCAAACCACGCCAACCCACGAATTACTTTTTGCGATGGGCCACCAGAACCCGTCGCAAATAACAAGGTATTTTTGACGGCATGACTCCCCCGTCGAAAATAATCTCAGGACTGGACTATTTGTGAAGGGATAAGTTCTCGTCAAAAATAGCCCATCCCAAAAGGTTGTTCTTCTTGTAGTGATAGAATCTATAATAGAGAAAACATCCATGGGAGAGATTTATTCTTAATTAAATAATAGATATATCCTCTTATAGTTTAAGACAACACAATGGAGTGTGATGTGGTAAAACAATTTCTTAGTACTAAATTATTTTAATTATGCAACAATCATTTATACAAAATAGACCATTTTCATGGGAATATAAATGTCATGATATCAAATTTTATAACATAGTGATTCTTGTGACCATACTTGGAATAATGGTGTTGATATCCAATACATAAAACTAATCAATGTCTTCAAGTGGCTTTATGTTATTGGTGATTGGAAAGATATGCCTCATGACACTAACTGACAGGATATCATAAAAGTCATTAAAACAGAACATCGAGAATTCATTTTTACATGATAAAATGTATGAAAAGAGGTTGATTCCACTTATTAAATAATATAGGAAAGGGTTACTAGTTAGAAGTTTCAACACCTATTTGGGTCAGAACTCCTTCCAAGAACCTACCTGTGCTTGGTGATTTTCATCCAACATCTCTGACCCCTAAGAAATACAAAAAAATGTTTTTACCCTCATAATTCAATTTTCTAGAACAAAATATCACTAAATGTTATTCCTAATCTTCCATGGATGCTTGAAATTCCATATTTTTTTTTAAAATTATCTTAATTTTAATTTCGTTTTCCAAACTACCATGTTTTGTAGCATAAATATTCAAAAATGTCTATAATTACCAACAACACAATATAATATGCATTTCTTTCGTAACATTAATAAAAATGGTATTCATATGAAATAATTATATTTAAATTCAAAAATACAATGATGTAAAATATATAAATTTTTTTTCAATAGAGAAGGTTACTTATTTATTTTTTAACTAGGGATGGAACCTTTTCCATGATAATAATTTTTATTTATTTTTTCCACTATAATTTATTTTTGTACACAAATAAATAAATAAAGACCCCCTTATCACATAATATATAATAGAAATATTTTTTAAGAATAAGGGAAATCATGTCAAAACTCTTTGAGAACCAACCTCAATTTTTCCCACTAGATTGTAATGTACATAAATTTTTTTTGAAGCATGAGTCTCAAATAGTTGTACACCATAATAGCAGCATTTCCTGGGATTTAAGTTAGTAATTTACACTTGTCATCAATTCATGAATATTTTACTCTTTCTAAATTTTAATGTAAAATCTAAAAATATAGAAACAATTTCTAACACATCTCGACCATAAAAAAAATTTTGTATCATTTTTTAGATAGGTGGGTCAATTTAATAGTTAACAATAAATTCTAGAGGAGTTCAAGAATTATAATCATGATCACAAGTAGAAAATAAAGTATCTATTACTAGAAGTCTTAAGATAGAAACTATTCAATCTCCTTGGGTATATCCTGAAGATTAGTCAATACTCATCAAAGAAACCCAAAAGGACCATATCCCCATAAATTTAATGATTATATCGTATTTGTAGAATGTAAAGTGAACTCTACTACGATTCTAATCAATTCAATTTCTCATAAAGATGACTTTTTTAGGAATAAGTGATTTTAAGCAATTTATTTTTGGGATATTACACCATTATTGAGTCACCTTTTTAAAATATGTATCAAACATTAATGATTACATAATATTATTAGGTTGAAATTTGTAATTGAGAAGTGTTTTTATAAGACATTAATAATGATGTATAAGATAGAGAAGAAGACATACTATATGTGTTTTGTTTATAATAGATGATAGAAGAACCACTTCTCATGAAATTATGAGTAAATTAATTCCAAAAAATATTTCTAGAAGAAATTATTTTGTAAATGAGATCAATGTGAGAGACAAATAGAACAACAAATCACATAGTCGAGATATAAATAAAAAATGAACTGATATTTAATTATAATAAAATGGATCAAGTCATATTATTAATGTTTTTATAGATCATTAAAATATGGGATTCTATGGGAAATTTTTTTGAATTATAAGTGAACATTCATGAGCTCTATATGTTCTGGCTAGTAGAGAGAAGAATTAAATTAACACAACTACCCATCCATCTCAAAAAAAGTTAATGAATGAAACCCATGTATCATTATACCACATCCACTATAATAAAAATTCATCATCAATTAGATTATTAATAGAAAACAATGTTCCGTAGGGGACATCAAAAAATGATATATAAGAGTTTTGGGAAGTGGAAAATGATGTCCTTCAAATAGAAGATTCTATATCCATCATATATTGTGGTATAATTCAAATGTTTATTACTAATATAGTGTATAAAGTGTACTAAATCTTTTTTAATTTCACCCAACATCAATCATCTAATTTCCATCAAATTTCCATTATATTTATTTTAGGATTTTTATTTTATAAAAGGGAATTATTTCTATTTTACTATACATACTTGATTCATATAAATAATGTCTTCAACACCACTTTGATGTTCAATTATGATGTAATCACTTCTTCTTTGTTTCATCCATACATTATAAATGAAAATATACAGGAGATCCATATCTATTCTACATTAGAATATTTTTTCCTATTAAAATTATAACTAAAATATGGATAATAAATGTATATTTTCATTGATGATTTAGATAAAATTTATGGGTAGGGGGATTTTTTTGTTTCAAAGTTTCATAACATTTCTATGATTTGGTGTTATATTTATTATGATAATTTTTGAAAGAATAAAAAATTATGATAATTTTATAATTGTGTAAAACTTATATATATGAATTTATCCACCTAATGAGTATACTAGTTATTACCACCAAGAATTTATATATATATATATATATAATATTTATTAAAATTTTATTGGGAATTTTTGGACTGATATGTAAATTAAAATCATGGGTTAGAGTTATTTAGTATATTCTTTAGTATTTTTTGGGTAAATATATACAAGATAATTTTATTGTATTGGTTTATTTTTGTTCTTACATTGGGGGATGCTTTGGGGATTAATTTTATATTATAAAATAGATTCTATTGGTCGGTTTTATCCTATTTCTCTATGTTGTTTTATTATATAGGTTAGGGCCTCATATTTATGATAATTTTTATACCCTCGGTACTAGTCACCAACCTATGGACCACAAGAGGAGAGACTCATTGATAATTATATCTCTTCATTAGTAGTACCATTTCAATAGGGAGGGGCCCGGAAATATTCTTCTACTGAGTGTTTGAGATTGAAAATATTTCATGTTTTCTATACCACAATTTATGATGATGATTATAACTTATGTAATGTCTATAATGAAGTATAGGGTGAATTTATTATGGAAAATTGTTCTCAAGTATCATAAAATTTGTTTTATATATAGCTTGTACTAAATTAAAAAAAACCATATGGTTCTAGTATTGGGGGATTATTGTGAGTTATAATACTAAACAAAGAGAAAATGGTTTAAAATGTGGATATTTTTTTATTTGATCATCACACATCTTATGAGAATATTATGGACCAAATAAACTAGTTTGTTGACTATTAATGTTTTCCATTATTCACCCACAATAGTGCCCAAAACATTATAGGCCTCATGGAATTTTTAATTACCCAAGGTAGAAAGTGTTTGGATATAATATTTTCAGATAAAAAAACATTAATCCAAAAATGATTGTTTAGTGTATATAGAGGTTTTAGACGATAGACGACAAAAATCCTAATTATGATATAAAATATGATAGTTAGGTTTTCATAATTACATCCCTAAATATAAAAATACGATAAATTAACCAAATTAAAGCAAGCTAAAACAATTAATAAATAAATTGTACTAAATGAAAAATTGAGAATTAGGATAGGGAAACTATTTTATTGGAATAATTATAATTAATTTGTAAAAATTAATCTTTAAAATTTAAAGTATTTCAATATTTATTTTCACGGATTCTGAGGGTAACACAGTAATATTTCACATGATCCAATCTCTTTGTTATCATTTTAAAAAATAAATACTGATAAAGTATAATTTATACGAGCTATAATGTAATAATTTTATCCATCCATATTTATAATTTCATATATAAAAAATTTATTATATTACATACCAATGTCCTTTACATGTTTAGAGGTGTGAAAAATAGGGAATAAATTTATTTAGATAAACCCAAATCATTCTTCGCAGATGAGAATATTTCTGACTATATAAATATGATAATATTTCATAATAAATCATCAACACCTCTAAAATAATTATTCTAATATATCAAAGTGCATAGATATGTTTTATATAAAATAGATATATATAAGATTAAAAAAGCAAAACATATGATAGTGTGTTCTAAAATTCTTATTCTGTATAAACATATAAGATATCAATCAGTGATCATAAGTTAGAATATGATATTATTTAGGGAAATAGATCATGATACAAACTTATTATTTCATTTACAAATATCCCACTACCATAAAAAATGATTTATAACATAATATGTTATCATAAAAAAAATACAAGAGTCTTTAGAGTGAATAATCGTCAATAATCAATCCTGTTCCATGATAGAATACCATAATAAAAAAGCTAATATTTTTCAAAAACATTGTTCCAAATATATATGAAGAGAAAACATATTTCATGGTTTCTCACTATGAATTGCATAAGATAGTAGGATCTAGATAAATACTCATAAAACATCTTTATGATTTGGAAAACTGATAGTGTATCCGTATGGGAATGTTCCAACCTCTTATATAACCTCATGTGATTTGGATGATCACCTATATACCCTCATGGACATAGAAAACACCACATATTCCCTCTTTTTCTGAGGAATTTCACATGTGTACCGATTGATATAATGAGATAAAAAACATTCATAATGAATTAGAGCGATATAATAGACCATTATATCATATAATATTCCATCATTCATATATATGCCTCATGACCATTATATAGTTCATCATTCACTCATAATTTAATTATTTTGTGAAAAAGAAATCAGTTTTATGAAACATTACTAAAACATAATGAATATTACTAAAACAAATAATAGAAGTGGATTATATCATAATATAACAACCCCTATAAGGCATAACAATTCATAAACAATGTTGAGATTATAAAAAATAATATTAAAAAATAATTAAAAATATGATTTGAAAAAAAAAAGAAATATCATTTTCATTTTGTAAATAAATTAAAAATTACTAGAGAAATAGAAATTTGAATTTCCTTGAAATATAATGGAAACTTTTATAGAATTCTTGATAATATATAATGGTCTAGGTGGTGGAAAATTATAGTCAATCGAGAAACATAATTTTTTACCTTAAAATTAATAAAATAAAAAAATGAGATCTATGGAAACATTTGATATGAATATTTTTAACAATTTTGAAATAAATTTAGTGGTTATAGAAAAATATCATTATCAATACTTCAAAATCCAATAATAAAATCCATAAAAACATTAATGAACGTGTATATGAAATGAAAATATTTCCCACCAAAATGAAGAAATAAGGCCGACGTTTCCTAAAAACATTTTATCATTATTTTCTAGTATAATTATTTATAAAAATGAAATAATAAACGAATATAGTAATAAATAAATACATGAGAAAAAAATTTATGGGTTTTATGGTAAAAAATTATATAATTTCTCTAACATAAATTTGATCATTAATAATCATGAATAAACAAGATATTCATAAAATAAATACTTATGACATTTTAAATTATTGAATCAAGAACTCATTAAAGAGTAAAAAATTGACAGATTTTTAAATACACATAATTTTCATGATATTAGTCAGTAAATACATTAATTGGTAATATATACACTACAAAATATAACTAATGCGGTGAATATGGAATATTTGTTAATGAAAAATAGACTAGAAATTGTTAATAATATACGTAACATTTTAAAGTGGATTCTATATATAAAACAATATTCTCAAAATAATATATATCCCAGAAAACAAGTAGAAAAGATTATATCTTTATACACATATAATCATGAAAAAACATAATCCACAGAGATGTTATTTAACCCAATGAAAGAAAATTGAGATTCAAATAATCTTACATCAAGAATCCTCTTATTAGAATATGTTCAACCCCCATGTATAATAAATTTAGACACTATATACACATATAATATAAAAATATTAATACATAACTTAAAATATATATTTCCATTTTAATTTCTTACCTCTTTATTAATAGTAATTTGTCGGTAAAATCAATATATTTTTGTTAATTTCTTAGTTTTCCATGCATGTATTGATCTGCAGAATTTGGTCCTTTCACATTGGTCATGGTTTCATCATCTCCAAAATGAACATGAGTATCAAGATCCTAGTATTTTAAATTTTAAAGATATTCATAGACACATTATAGAACTAATCATCATGTTTGTCATGATATACAAAAAAAATCCCTTTTTAGTGATTATTTAATTTAACAAAAGAAATAATTTTATCGATAAATATAATTATGAATATTACCATTCCATAATTATGAAAACATATTAAATTAATCCGAATTACCTATAATTTAGATTATATAACATTCCTTAATCATTCATGAAGTCAACATTATATCAATATTCTTGTATATAATAAAATAGATAAAAAAAGAACATGTTTTAATAGTTCAATGAGTAAGAAAATGAAAACTCATAGTGATAATATCACATTTATAATTTCATAATCTTGTTATAAATTCATAATTTTTTTTAAAATTCATTTTTATAATAATCATTTTAATAAGGTGATGAAAAATGTGTCACTTCAATTATACGAGCTCATAATATGCACATATGCACTAGTGATGCATCATATCATAAAAAGATAAAAAATTAATGTGAAAAAATAATTTACCATTACATAACAATTAACATATCAAAAATATAGTATACATAAAATTTATATCTTAGAGGGATGGTAATTTGAATTGAAAAAAATCACTAAATTGATGTGGTAGGTAGTACATACATATGAGACGAGTTTACTTTTTCTATTAGATTAAATGGAGAGAGAGAGTACATATATGTTTTAAAAAATATTTCATTATAGTAAGGCTATTGATTTGGTTACGTTAATATGGTTATATGTGATTTGGTGGTGGTTTATGTATAATAAATGAAGAAATAATGTCTCTAAGAACATATACACATACATTGTATAATCTCCATTGGAAAATACATTTTGTTTTGTTTCAAGTGTCTCCGGTGAATACCGAAAAATCTTGGTCATGGCTAGAGGAGTTGGGAACATAATTTTGTAGATTTTGGTCAGTCTAAGGATCTCATGTAGTGTCTGGATATGAGAAAAGGAGGCTTCCATTATAATATAGGGGAGTAGAAACCATTGAATTATTATGAAAATTAAAATATAAAAAAATTATTCTAATGTACTGTGGATCCAGTTTTTTTCAATATCAATTAAATGATATTTTATGGTCAAATTTCAATCATAAGATAAAATATTATAATTTTTTATATAAATAATACTATTGAGGTCTTTGATTACCCCTATAGAACTTTTTAACCCTTACCATGTTGATTTTTTATGCATGCCATGTTTTCATTTTTCAATAATATAAAATGAAAATTATTTAATAATTTGAATATAATGATACCAAATATGGAATCCATTTAAAATGATTCATCTTCTATATGTTGAACAAATTACATTCAAAATAATTTGGAAAACACAGTGAATTGTTTTTAAAAAAATTAATTTTTCATTAATGAAAATGTTTTTACACAAAAATAAATATTTATATTTATTAATATGGAATAAATTGGATTCAGTTCATTAAAAGGAAGTTTATTTTACATTCAATAAATCTAAAATTGAAAGGAACCATTTGAATAAATTATTAATAAGAAAAACTAAAAATAGTTTTTTACTTTTATTGAAACATTACATTGATATCAAAAATGTTAAACATTTATGTCGATGTTATAGATTAAATTTTTCAATTAATTATATAAAATATAAAATATAAAAATAGTGTATAAAAAATGATTCGTAATATTTCTTGTCATTTTTATATCTTTATAATGTCATAATATGAAAATATTTGTTAAATATATATTTTATCCATTCAACCAAAAATATAATATTTTTTATATGATTCACTTTAATGTACAATTAAAATTGAAAATTAAAAAATAATGTTTATATTTTTATATTCATATTAAAAAAATTGAAAATTGAGTTTTCAGTTTAAAATATATGATAAAATTTTCAAACATTTATCATAAAGAAAAAATTTTCCTTTAGTTATGAAATAAAAAAAAAATCTATTATTTATGGATTCTTAATAATTATATGGTTATTATTAAAATATTAAAAAAATAATGTTTTTATAATTTTATAAATTTCATTATTCAAAAAAACCATCAAAATTGTATTCGTTGAATCAACTGTATCTTTTTAATTCAATTTGGCCACATTTTACAATGTTATTTCATTTAATTATTTAAATATTTATTCCAATTTAAAAATTAGTAAAACATAACTCATGTATGTTTGATGTCTCATGCATTATTTTCAATGAAAAATAACATATTTATTAAATTGAAAATATTCTAAAATATAAGGGTGTCAAATTTTACGAACCTGAACTATTTTATTTATCAATTACTTATGAAAATAAAAATTATTTTTTTAAGATATTAAATACTTATTATGAGATATCAATAATAATATCATTAGAATAACAAAAAAACTCACATTTTACCCTTAAATAACGTCCTATATTTTTGTTTATCTAAAACCATTTTAGATAAATACCCCTTCAGATGAGGCCTTATGAATCATATAGTAGAGGTAATTTACATTGGTAAATTATAGACATCCTTAGAAGAAAAGTGATAATATAAAATGTTGAATCCCTACATCTAGAATTGATATAAAATCTTTTAAGAGATAAAAAATTCATGACCAAAATAAAATAAAATTTTAAAAATATAGAAAGTAATAAGATTTTCATGAACGAAATTATCACAAACATTTATAATAAATTCAATATATTCATATCATACAATCATTTTACACTAATTAAACGTTAATAGATAATTACATATCTAATCAGCAGTGTATTTATTTTATTCCCCTAAAAACATCTAGAAATAATAGATTGGGTAGATTATTAATGATATAACAACTTTATTATTCTATAATTTGTTATAGGTGTATTATATGGAACTTTTTTAGCATAAAATACATCGAATGATTTGATTATATTAAATTTCTCTTTATAACATGGCTTTGGGGGTTGATGAAATTTATTATCATAATTATCCCTTAATTTGGTATACTTTTTGGATTTATCACCATACAATATTCAGTTGAGGAATTGTAGTGTTTGTGGCACCTTAGGGCCTGATTTTCCTCCATCAATTTCATAATACAGGGTATCATATCGAATCAACATTTGTGTGATTTATGACCTTCTATGCAATAATTTATTTATTTATTGGCTCCAAAGTAACAATTTCTCATATTATTAACATCACATTTGTGACATGTATAATTTTTTTTTCTACTTGGTTTTTGTCATCTGAAAACCCTTGAGTGTCCATTTTTCTCTTATTCAATGTTTTTTGGTGGATTGAAAAGTTATGAGTTCTTAATATTAACTTAAGATAATTAGTTATATAGAACATCATGATGTTTATTTCCAACTCCCATTTTATATAGTTTCGTAAGTGGATTGATTCTGAATTATTCTTAATGTAAATCATTATTGATAGTACCCATAGGTTCATACATCTAACAAAACAAGAAATTTTATTGAGAATCAATCTTAATATCACAATAAAAAGAAATCGCATAATATCTAGTCATAGAGAACCATCTTATCAACTATTGATACATTTAGATTAATTATGATATAGTATATCGTTCTTACATCATCCCAAATTTCATGAAGTTTTATCCCCTAATCCCGAAAAGTAACCAACACATAATCCTTACTATCTTTTATATTATATTCAAATCTAAATAATTCAGTAAATTCAATACTCGAAGAATTTCACTCATCCCATTCTCCGAATAAAAGTAATATCAAAACAATAAATATATACATTTATATATATAGATCAATAATATAATACTATATTCTAAAAATAACATATGTTTCTTTTTACCAAATTTCATTTTAACTCCAATTTTTATCTATACTCATTAACATATATTCCCAAAATTGAATAACCCAATTTCGTAATGAAGCATAAATTCCTTGAAAATGAAGAATATAATAACTGAAAAGGTTATAAAATATTTTTGGATTATGACCTTAATGATATATTACATTATTCCAAAAAAGAACAACATGTTCAAAAAAATTCCAAACTATAGGGTCACATATTCCTCAATGATATAATAAAACACAATTAATATCATTTAAAATATTATTAGTGACCTTAAAATTCTATCCCAGTAAAAATTCAAAAGTATTATATTCATTTTAATATATAATAAAAATTAGACTTCTTATGCCTTTATAGTATAAGAATATCTTAAAATACCCACTTCTAATAACATTCTAAAATATAAAGTTATTTATGGCTTACTTTGATACCAAATGTGTTAGCCAGAGACTAGGGTTCCTAGATTTGGTGTCTGAATCATAAATCATTAAATAGAATAGATTTAAAAAACTATTGACAGTCAATTTTGACTGTTAATAATTAAAAAAAAGATGAAAACATTGATAAACATAAATTCCCTTTACCTATATTCAGAATATATCTGTATAGAAATTAGAAAAAATTTACTTGAAAAAACCAATTTCATTCCAATCAAATGAGAATTTTTCTTATTATAAAATTACTCTCTATCTCATAATAATTCTTTAGAATATCATTGAAAATTGTCATGAGATAGTACCCACTATATAAATATCATACATAACATAAAATTTTCATAAAATATGGAAATGAAAAAATTTGAATGGGTGAGTTATTATTCCTTGTCTATTTAATAATGGGTGATATCAATCATTAATAATTATTTAGTGTAAGAAATTAATAGGGAATGGGAATATGACCACAACTTCATATCTAAAATATAATAAACCAAACAACCTAACTTATAGAATATGTTATTATCATAACAAAATTAATGTGTCATAGGAGTAAAAGATAATATATAATAAATAATGATCTATGTTAGAATATCATAAGAATAAGATATAATTTTGAATTTTAAAAGCGTGATATAAAAATAATCATTAAAATTATATTTAATTTATTATAATATTTTCATTAAGTACAATGAGTCCTATTAATAACCACAATTTTACCATCATTTTCCTTGGTCCAAATTCCCATTTACCCTCCTGGACATTGGTAAATGGGTAATATACTCTCGTAGGATGGTTAAAATCACCCATATACCCTCATGTGCTTCGAGAAACCACCCATGTTCTCTATTGGTATGTGGCTAAACTCACGTGTAACCATTGAACCCATGAGATAAAAAATTTCCCCAATATTTTGTTGTTATATAATAGTCCCACACATTATATAATTTTAAATCATTCATATGTATACCACATGATCAAATGAGAATTCATCAATCCATCATATTTTTAATAATATGTGAGAATGAAATGGTTTTCCTGAAATATAATTATAATATACTTATCTAATACATATAGGTAAATGAATATTGTGTAATAATAATATCATATCACCTTGTAAGAAAATAATCATTAAAGGTTACAGAAATAGCTAAAAAATACTATAAAAATTTCATTATATAAATGAATAGAAAAATATGATGGAATATCTATATCATTTCATATCATTAAAAAATAAAAATACTTTTAAAATGATAATTATATATTATTTATAAAAAATATTATGTTTTAATGGATTCTTGATAAAATATTAACATCCATAATACCGTGAATCTTTTTTAAAATCGTAAATTCTATACAACATTCTTATCTGAATATTGTATATCGTCAAAAGTTACATGTGTGAATTTTCATTAAAAATATCCCTATTTAAAAAAGTAATTAAATTCAATTTTAGTTAAAAAATAAATTTACCATTTATTTAAAAATATATAAGATATTTCATAAAATAAATTTCAAAAGAATTCATTTGGAGGAGGAAGATACCAGAATAAGAAAGAGAAATATTGTTGTTAGTTCATAAAATCATTTATTTGTATATTTTTTGATCAAAAAATCATATTAAACTATTCAATCCATGAAAAATATATACATAATTATAGTAGAATATAAAATATGGTTCTTAGGTGATAACATAACTAAATATCATCAACCAAAATTTAATCATAAACAATTTTTAATAAAAATGAGATTGTGGAATAAATTTTTATAACTTCGGTAATCATTAAAACAAAACCTCATAAAATAGATTCAACTATTTGGTATTTATATCAACGAAATTTTCATGATTATCTTAATAAAATACATTCATGATCCATATATACCCAACAAAATATAATACAAGTGGTTAATATGGAATAAGTCTCAAGGAAATGTTAGTTAATAAACCCCTACAATGATTTATACCATTGGAAATAGGAATCCATCAATGAAATAGTTATGTGAATGAAATTGAAAATTCAAATAAATAAATTTTAAAAATAAAATAAAAAATTACATGTAAGAAAACATGTACTTTTTTGGCATAAAATTCAACATAGAAGTGATATAACCAAGTGAATTGAAATTGAATAAAAAAATAAATTAACACATAATTCTATTTGACTGAAAAAATTAAAACTACTAATATAATAAATTTAAACACCAAAAAAATATACAGTAAAACAATAATCATAGTCATCTTACTATTTATAATTCCATTATAATTTATTCTTAATCAATTAGTAGTAATTCCTTTCTAAAATCAATATTTTTTGTTCACGTAAATGTTTCCACACATGTCCTGATTCAATGGATCTAGTCGCTAAATAAATTTAAATAATTAATTATCTTCATATATTACCAAATATTTATATCATGATTTTGAACTTTTTTTATATTTTCATTATAACATAATTGTATTTATGATTATGATTCCCAGGAAATGCTTAAAAATCCCAATTTTCTTATTATTATTGAATTTACATTTTATTAAAATTTATTGGGGTATAAACATTTTGACATTAAAAATCCATAATTATGAAGACATATTAAATTAATCTTATTTCATATAAAATTTATAGTGGATTACATTCCTTAATCATTCTGGACTAGAACATTATTACAATGCTCATATAGGCTGTAAAACTGAGAAAAAAATGAACATTTTATAATAGTAGATTGATTTGGAAAATTTTATTGAATAATGATAATATAAAATATAAAATTTATTAATAATTTTATAAATATCATTTTTATTTATTATCTTATCTTATAGAATCATTCATTTAAGTTGGTGAAGAAAATTGAATCACATTAATATGTGGAGGTGGTAGTCCACTCTTAAATGTGAGTTATGTTTTCATTTTTCAATGGATAGAAAGAAATAAAGGTAAATAATAATATATCCTTTAAAATAAAAAATAAAATTATAATGATTAAACCATGATTAATAACAATCTATGATACAAAGTAATGAAAAATGAAAAATATTACACTATGTCGGTGTTAGTCCGTATAAACACATGAGTGAAGATTACATTTTCAGGTAAATAGAACAGAGATATCAAATTATTATGACTTTAACATAATTATTTTTTAAATTTTAATTATATGTTTTATATTTTTTTATCACTGAAAGGGAATATTTGGTGGATTTTAATGAAGAAGGAAACCTAAAAATATTAGTAAAAACGTACACCTCTTTATTGGAAAATCTCCATTTTAAAATTGATTTATAAATCACGGATTGGTCTTTCATAAATACAATAACCTATAGGTCAGGTAATTTTGAGATTTTGTGGTTTTTTGGAAAATATTAGTTAATCGATGGTCCTCAGGTTATGTGTACAATTGAGAATATGTGGTAATGTTTTTATGTGAGGGGAAAGGAACCTCAAAACATAATTATTTTCATTCCCATGGAACGTGGCTCCATTTGTGTCCAATTTTAAATAGAGGATAATTTATGGAACAAATCCACCCAAAATCAAATTTATACAAGATATATATATATTATTATTATACTTATCTCTTTTATTTCCCCTATCATTAATATTTTTAAACATTATCATGGTGGCGAAATTTTTACAATAGAAACTATTAATTATAAAAAATAGTCTTATTATATGTTTTTAATATTATAATCCCAAATGTAACCTATTTTATAAAATTCAATTTCTGAAAGTTGTAAAATGTACATTTTATAAAATTTAAAAAAATATAACGAAAAATCATTATTAGAAAAAAAATTATGAATATAGTTGATTTTATACCAAAATAATGAAAATGTTAATTACCATGAAATTAAGAGGTTAATTTTTTTTATCAAAGGGTAATTAATCTAGTTTTAACCAAAAATTACAGTATAAAAACTTATGAAAAATGATTAAATTATGAGAAAAATACTGTTTTTTGAATTAAAAACATTAGGTAGGTATCCCAGATGTCAAACATAGCATTCTACGTTTAAAATTATAATTTTAAATGCATTATATTACATCATAAATATGTTTTAGGGTTATATTAAAACGATTCAAGAACATTCATTTAATTATTATATCATGATAATGTCTTAAAATGATTTTAATTTAGAGTTTATATTGTTGAATATTCATCCAAAAATATACTATTTTCAAAAAAAACAAATTATGGTAATTTTATCATTTTGAATTCACAAATGATGTTGAATTTTTATTATTAAAATCTTAATGTTTAGAAATATATCATACAACTAAAACTATATATATAATAATAAACTAATTTTTTGTAAAGAAAAAATAATTGTTTAGTAGTGAATATACAATAATGACATTCCTTATTGTTTAGTAATCATTATAAAGATGTTATTAATTTACTTTTCTCATCATTGATTTAATTTTTCAATAAATTTTATTTATATCACATTCTCAAATTTCCTACATCCTTTTGAAAATATAGAATGAAACAAAAAATTTCCAAACTATTTTTTGGATCATTTTTCATTCTTAAGAAATTTTAACCCCATTTTATAGTTCCATTTCATTTACTATATATTAATGTATTCCATATTGCATAGTAGATGTTAAATTTTCAATTAATGGTGATGTTTTGTGAATCACAAGATATGGATGAAATAAATTATGTTAATGATAAATTACTATCAAATCATGAGGTTCTTTAATATTTCATCATGGATAACACAAACTAAAACTATATAATTCAAACAATTCCTTAGTTTGATGAAAATAAATAAACCAAGTTGTAGTATGTCATAAAACTAAATATATATGCAAATTTAAGAGGACCTCACTCTCTACTCTTCTCTAATACACTTGGTTTCATCCCCTAATCCCTATTACACCCACTCAAAAAATAGGGTATAATATTTCAATTAAGGAAATGAAATAAAAATTAATTATATTATATCATCTTGGATGTCGAATATTAATATTTACATGTACATCCATATGAATATATACAACATTCTTATATGTATTCATCCAGTCATGATAAAATATTTATTAGATATAGAGAAAATAAAAAATATATAATATGAAGTAGAATACAAAACTAAAAGATGATGATAAATAGTAAAATACTTAAATAAATATTTCTTGAAAACTCTATATATTAAATAAAAATATTCATTTAAAAAGAGAACTAAATAACATATCTATATAGATAATTTGATGACCAATCAACATTGGATTCTAGAATAATTATAAATATAATTATCATAATTCATTATTATTTTAGCTTTTATTTCCTATTATGTTTTTAGGGGTATGTTAATCCTTGAATCATCTCCAAAATCATGAGCAACTAAACATAAAAAATCCTAACAAATTCGAAAAATATAGTATTTTTAAATTTATAAATATGATGGGATGAACAAATATATGGTTTAAACATGAAAAACTGTGATCTTCCTTCATAATTTTATAAATATTAAAATACATCAATTTGTATCCCTCGGTAGACTTATGTTGAAGGGAACACTATTTTAGTGAAAAACATTTTTCATCAATAGATCATAGAAAAAATTAAAAAATCACTAAATAAAAAAAATATCTTCCCACAAGCTTGGTTGTGGATTGGATTTTCCTTTATCCCCATGAAACCAAGATGGATCATAGTAACCAATGAAATTAATGTGATATTTAGAGGAATTAGTGAACACACTACCATGTTTAAGACAACCGTGTTGAAACACAATTCCTTACAATATAACTCCCAGCATCAATGAAAGTAAAATTTAAATTATTTTTAAATGAAAACACACTACTAGAATTATATATATTTGTGACGTCCTATTTGCGATGGTATCCCATTGCAAATAGGCTATAGCGACGGGGGCCCGTCGCAAATAACCCGTTGCAGAAAACAGCATCACAAATAAATTTTTTGTGACGAGACCATCAAAAAAAAAGTTATTTGTGATGGAAAAAAATTTCTGTCAAAAATAAGCCTCCGATTATATACATTATATATCAATCAACCATTTACGATGAGCCCATTGAAAATAATTGTTTGATTATATACATTATATTTGTAAAAATATTTTGCGACGGGTTCGTCACAAATAATATTTTCGACGGACCTGCCGCCCTATTGCAAATAGTAATTATAAAAAATAATATTTAGATTATTTGAGTTGGGACCACATTGAAAAAGGTCATGTCGCAAATACAATTCATAATAAAAAAAATTAATAAAATTATGATTAATGAAAAAATTATATTATTATTATTAAAATAATAAAAAATAAAAAATATTATTATTCATAAAATAAACAAACATTAAAAAATATAACACTAATTTTTTTTAGAAAATTATGATTAATAAGAAATTAATATTAAATTTATTAAAATAATAAAAAAAATAAAAAATTATTAAAATTATCAATAATTACAAAAAATAAAAAAATAAAAAAAAAATATTATTATTATTTAACTAAACTAATGTTAAAAAATATATTACTAATAATAAATAATAAAGTATTAAATATACAAAAAAAATTATGCAATATTTTCAAAAATATAAAAGACAGAAATTGTAAATAGTTCATATTATTACAAATATTTAATTCAAATGTGTTTAATATAAAAAACAACTAATTGGGGGGGTCATCATTTGGATGAGGTGGACGAGGTGGAAATGATGGTGGAGGAAACTCCATCCCTATACTATGAGTCAGATGACGCATGTACTCCATCTACTCATGATGTTGCTGCTACCGTTGCTGCTCCTAAATCCACATCTCCTCCTCTTGCTGCAGTTACTGCAACTGCAACAACTAAGACATCTCTTCATGCTACATTTTCAAACTCTCTATAATCATAGCCTATGTTCGCGACTACTCCTGATACTGTGAGGCATAAGATGATGCCTCTCCACGAGCTCATCTCGAGCTGGATGCCGACATCGCAACCGTATCATAATATGTGTCCGAAGTTAAATGGGAGCTAATACCAACTACTCGGCCCTTCTTAAGGCCATACAGAGTCGCCTACATCTATTCCATCTCAGCGAAATGGAGGGAACTCATCTTCTCAGTCGTCTCATCCTGACTCTTTGCCTGTGTTTGAGTGGTCTCATCCTCATATGACTCATTCAATTACAATTTGAAATTAAAATGGTGAAAATATTACATGGAGTTAATATAAAATAGAAAAAAAATAATACTAACCACAATCTGATGCTTGTGATCACCACTAATCTCTCTAGTGACTGGATCACTATACATTATGTTATAAACGTCAAACCCCGTAATACCAGGATACTCGACTACCTATAGAAAAATAAAATAAAAAATTTATATATATTGTTATAAAAAAATATTTGGAAAATATACTTACCAGATGTACTCTATAAATACTGAATGTATGGCTACCAGCTCGATGTGTCACCTCCTATCTCCTCCGATTCTATCGTCCCACTGAATATCTCCTCTGAAATCCACCATCTAACTGGTGTAAACAAAATCCATCCAAAACGTGAGATGGAATGTACTCTGGTAGGTGGGCTCTACGTGACTCATTAAATTCTATCACTCCTACTTTCTTAATGGTTTTACATCTCAAATTGTACAAAAAATGATAGAAACAGTCACACATAGGCACCTCCCATGCTTCGTGGATAGCATGACACATGATATCACTGATGGGATTACATAAACCTTATAAATAATTTATAATATAATGTTATTAATAAAATAAATTTCAAAATAAATATTCTTTATTTATGTTTCAGCCAATGATAGAACATGTCACACCACACATCAATGGGAACCTGTTCCCAAGTGATCTGTGGTTGAGAAAAATAATTGAGTAGGGTAGCGCTCCCCTGTCTAAAAGCTGTATCCGCAAAGCTGTGAAAAGGAATAAATAATCAAACAATTAATATATATATATATATATATAAATTAATGAAATCTAACTAAAATATACAAGTTACCATACCTCTGTGTTCATGGATCGAATCTAAGATGTGAAGGTCGCTCAGGGATAGGGTTAGGAATCAACAGTCACACAAGACCATTCCCCCTTCAGGTACCTCATGAACCGCCTGTAGGCTGAGGGTCAAATGTTCCAAAATCCCCATCATCCCAAGGCCTCCTGCAACTCAAGAAATATATCCAGATCCATCTGAAACACAAGATGATAGTTTTTCGAAGATAGAAGATAATAAATATTACATATAGATAAATATTAGGTATGATTATAACCAAGATTTAACTATTTCAATGTCTATCTTAATCCTCATCTTGGTAGTTGTCCATGTCAATGTCTTCATATTCCTCCTTAGCGTCATCAATATCCCCATGTGGTTCAGTTTCTGTATCTCTTTTCCTTTAAAATTCATTTTTAACATCATTAACATATTCATCATCATAGATCCTTAATTTTTGGGTGTCATCATCAATATTCACATCTCTTGGTGAAAAAGATGGATTTTTTGTAGTCTTTTGAAAAATTTCAATTCCTTAAACTTTAGCATAGTGACATTCAGTTTGGGTAAACTGATTTTACCGAGATTTCAATTTTATTATGCTCCATAAATCACTCAAGTATCTTGAAGTAGCACTGTACTTGGTGTAATAAATCCGGTCTTCATATTGAGCCAGTAAAAATGGTTCATTTACTGCAAAAATACTTTTATATTTAATATCGACAATTCAATGAGTCAGATTGAACATGCCAGCCTCTCTAAGTATCCAACCACCATCATTTAGACATCATTATGTAAATATTTTCTATATAATGCAACTCAATAATTTCATCCAGAGTTCCATAAACATCAACATCAGTTTCTTGGTGATGTGACCCAACCAAGAAAACTCTACTGTTTATTGTACTTTTTTGATTCCCCACATGCACGTGTATGAAATATAAAACCATTCACCACATATTCATTAAAATATTTAACCATTTTAGATGGTGGGTTACTCAATATACATAGTCGCTTATCAATTTTATCATCATGTTGATACACCTAAATTTTTTTAAAACAATTATCAATATGTTAAATAATAAACAGAATTGATATTCAATCGTCAATAATTTTTGTGACCAGTTTGTGAAACCATGGAGAAATTTTTTTTCTCTGTTTTTCAAGAGCATCTACTGTAATTTGTGAAAGTTGTTTCTTGATATGATTATCCTATAACCTAAAAATTAAATAAGTTTACATACTACAACATAAATTATAGAATAATTGATATAAGACCTCACAACACAAATGATTCCATTTCATCACATTTGAGCAGAACATATGTATGGGCTCTGTGATGTGTATCATCTGAAAAACATTATTCATGAACTCTAATGAAACCAATATTTGTCTATTTAAAAACTGATAATTGATTTTCCATTTCATCATTAACATTCCCCTCATTTCATCCCAAGCAATTATGTTTTGAGGGATATTGAGATTCAGAATAATGAGAGCAGAAAAAAGAAATTTCCTCTTACAAATAAGTTCCAGCAATTGAGCCTTCAACTGATGCTTTGTTACTTACTTGTTTATTCAATTTCTTCATGCATCACTCGAATTCTTACACCCATCAAAACTGTACTGGACCTCCACATTTAGCTTCATGTGGAAAATGTAATATCAGATGTTCCGCTGAGTTAGTGAGATCTGGTGGAAAGATTTTTTCCAGTTTACATATAATTATAGAAACATCTTTTTCTAGTTTTCTTAAGGCATCGTAGTCTGTTGTCACCACACAAATGACTCGAAAAAAAATATAATATGTATGTTATTGAATCCCAAATCATATATTTAAACAAACATCTGAATCCAATTGGCATAAGTCCTTCCATTATAACATGACAATCATGAATCTTTAATCCGGTAATATAACCATTATTAACACATCTACACAAATTGGACCAACAACCATATAGAAGTTTCAAATATAAAATCCACTGAAAAAATAATATATAACTCTCTTTGGATAGTGTATAATATTCCTTTGGGTTTATTAACCTTTGCGATCTAACATTTTCAAATAGTTCATGTTCTGGTCACCAGCAAATTTGGGAAAGATCTAATCATGCCTTTATAGTATATTTGGTCTTACCTGGTGTATCCAAAACTGTAAGAAATAAATTATCAAAATATTTCTTCTCAATATGAAGAACATCTAACATGTGGCAGACCATCAAATCAGACCAATATGGAAGACCCCAAAAATTGATTTGTTTTATCAAAATATGTTCTTTCCCAAAGCCACCAATTTTCAGTTGGTTTAATGTTGTCCCAAATGTGACGGTAGGTAATGAAAATACAACAAATTGTAACTCTATACCTGAGATCATCTTTTCTAGTTTAATCCATTTCATTTGTAAATTTACTGAAATGAGATTTGTTCCTCAAAAAAGGATGATCGGTTGGAAAAAATTTGCGATGACAGTCATAATAGAAAGGTTTTATTCCATTAATGAGCATAAAGGATTCGTTGTCTTCCATAGAGTAATGATATGATTTTGGACCATGTATACTGCTGTGAGATAACATTACATATGAAGAAAAGTCACTAATCATCCACATCAATTCAGCTTTTAATATGAAATTTTTTCGCAGAAACATCATATGTACTAACACCATCACTCCAAAGTACATTTAACTTATCAATCCATGGATTCAAGTAAACATTAATATTCTTTTTCGGATGTCCTGGGATTAATAGATTCAAAAAAAAATATGGATCCTTCATCAACATCGATGGAGGAAAATTTTACGGAGTTATAAAGACAAGACAACATGAATACTGACTATTATAAGAACCAATCGAACAGAAACCATTAGTAGAAAGTCCCAACCGCACATTTTGGGCTTCAAAAGAAAAATACGGATGCAGACAGTCAAAATATTTCCATTAATAACCATCAGATGAATGATTCAACCTTTTATCAGTTGAAATCGTTGTTTTGATCCATGGCATCATTGACGTTGTGTTATGAGACATAAATAAAAGCTGAAACCTGGGTGTAAGGGGGAAATATTTCAACTGTTTTGCAAGAAACGATCCATACATCCATGGTTGAGCTTCTTTATACCTCGATTTTCCACATGTGGGACAACTATCCAATGAATCATTTTCGCCAGAATATAAGATGCAATCATTTGAACATGCAAGAATATTCTGATAACTAAGGCCCAGATTATGAACCATCCTCTTACTCTCATAGTAATTTGCAGGCAACACATTTCCATCAGGTAACGTTGATTTAACCAGAGAAAATACTTGATCAAAATAGTTGTTTGACATTGAATTATCTGATTTAATAGCATTAATTTTTGCAACCGCTTCTAATTTTTCTTATCATGGAACCCAGATATAATGCTTCCCCATCAGACCTCGACAACTCATAAAATTCGGATGGTGCCAACTAAGGAGTTAAATCACTATCATCTTGAGTTTCAGTTTGTTGAACAGATGGACCAGCAACATCATGTACTAAATTTTGGAACTGCGATGGATCCAGAATCAAGTTATTAGTATCTTATCTGGAACTACGTTCACTATTTTGATACCAAAAAACATAATCTGGTTGAAAACCAAACCGCAAAAGATGTCCCCCAACCATGTCAAATGTGTCAAACGTTTTCAGATCACATTTTTTACAAGGAATATTAATTGAGCATTATGAAACATATTTTGGGATAGATGATTCAAACAAAAATAAATCTTAAACACCTTCAATAAATACAAGATATAAACCAGAATCATTTGGATTTCTGTGCTGATTTATCCAAAGCACGATCATCTAAAAATGACTGATGTCGATTTTCTTATTGCATATTTTTCTCCAAAATATAAATCATCACTGTATTTGAATAATTTCAAATTATAAAAATAGTATCTAAAAAAAGAAGATATATAATTAAAAATACATCTTAATAATTACCATTAAATTTAGGTAACATAATTTCTAATGGATTGTCGACTACTCTTTTGTCTTACGATTCATTTACTGGCCTCTTTCTCACACTGAAATCACAATGAAGAATCTACTCGGAG
The DNA here is from genome assembly GCA_963277665.1 of Viscum album. Classification (NCBI taxonomy): domain Eukaryota; kingdom Viridiplantae; phylum Streptophyta; class Magnoliopsida; order Santalales; family Viscaceae; genus Viscum; species Viscum album. The sequence goes on from OY728143.1 coordinate 232,192,122, forward strand.
GTATGATTATTCATTCTCATGCATACAAGAATATATATGCTTACCTCCGAGCAGTTTTTTCATTGTGATTTCAGTGTGAGAAAGAGGAGAGTAAATGATCTGTCAAACAAAAAATCCCCCTTTTCAACGATGAATCATCTTCATGCAACTGTCACCACCTGAACACATTATGAAAAATGTGGTCTTACTAATGCATATTAAAACTTGTGCATACATGATTGGGTATGCATACATAGAAGCATATTTTTCATAATGTTTTGAGTAGGTGAAAGTTGAAAGTAGAAGAGTGGTCGAGTAAAAGGAGTGTCGTCAATCCATTGGAAATTGTGCCAGGTTATTACATGTTATTAAAATTTTTTCCTTTTTATTCCTATTTATTCCTATTTATTACAATTAATTTCTAATTATTCCTATTTATTACTAATTATTCATATTCATCAATATTGTTTACTATTTATTACAAGTATTTCTAACTATTACTATTTATTTCTAATTATCACTATTTACTACTAATTAATCCTAATTATTACTAATGAATCTAAATTATTGCTATTTAATCATAAGTATTTCTATTTTTTACTTTTTATTTCTATATATTATTATTTATTCCTATTTATTACTAATTATTCTTATTTTTTCTTATTTTTTCCTAATTATTCCAAATTATTCCGAATTATTTCAAATTATTACTATTTATTACTACTTATTTCTATTTATTCCTATTTATTGCAAATTATAAATATTTATTCGTAATTATTCTTAATTATTCTTATTTATTCCTATTTATTCTTATTTATTACTAATTATTCCTATTTATTAGTATTGATTAGTATTTATTATTATTTATTTCTATTTATTTCTATTTACGAATATTTATCCCTATTTATTAAGAATTATTTCTATTTATTGCTAATTATTAATATTTATTAGTAATTATAAATATTTATTGCTAATTATAAATATTTATTGCAAATTAGAAATATTTATTTTTAATTATAAATATTTATTCCTAATTATTACAAATTATTACTATATATTACTAATTATTTCTATTTATTACTATTTATTACTATTTATTTCTAATTATTCCTATTTACTACTATTTATTTCTATTTATTCTTATTTATTACTAATTATTTCTACTTATTTGTGTTTATTAGTATTTATTATTATTTATTCCTATTTATTACTAATTATTCCTATTTATTACAATATATTTCTAATTATATCTATTTATTTCTAATTGCCCTTATTTAATGCTAATTATAAATATTTATAACTAGTTGTTATTAATTATTCCAAATTATTCCTAGTATTTCCTAATTATTTCTATTTATTCCTATTTATTCCTATTTATTCCTATTTATTCCTAATTATTCCGATTTATTACTAATTATTACCATTTAATACTATTTATTTCCAATTATTTCTATTTTTTCTAATTATTATGATTTATTGATAATTATTCTTATTTATTGCTAATTATTCCAATCTATTACTACTTATTCCTATTTATTGCTAATAATTCATATATATTGATAATTATTCTCAATTATTGCTAATTATTCTTATTTATTTCTAATTATTCTTATTTATTACTAATTATTCATATTTATTACTAATTATTCATATTTATTAGTATTTATTAGTATTTATTCCCATTTATTGTTAATTTTTTGCTATTTATTACTAATTATTCTTATATATTACTATTTATTATTAATTATTAGTATTTAATACTATTTAATACTATTTATTACTATTTATTAGTATTTAGTCATAATTATTCTGTTTTTATTGGTATTTATTATTATTTATTCCTATTAATTACCAATTATTTCTATTTATTACTATTTATTTCTAATTATTAATATTTATTTCTATTTATTCCTAATAATTTTTAATTACTACTAATTATTCATAATTAGAAATATTTATTTATAATTATTCTTAATTATTCCAATTTATTACTAATTATTATTAATTATTAATATTTATTACTAATTATTCATAATTATTCCTTTTTATTAATAATTATTTTTATTTATTACTAATTATTAATATTTATTACTAATTATTCCTTTTTATTACTAATTATTCATATTTATTACTAATTATTCTTATTTATTACTAATTATTCATATTTATTACTAATTATTCCTATTTATTAGTATCTATTTTTATTTATTAGTATTTATTGTTATTTATTCCTATTTATTAGTATTTATTATTATTTATTCCTATTTATTAGTAATTATACCTATTTATTTGTAATTATTCCAATTTATTACTATTTATTCCTATTTATTACTAATTATTCCTATTTATTCCTATTTATTTCTATTTATTCCTATTTATTACTATTCATACCTATTTACTACTATTTATTCATATTTATTACTAGTTATTGCTATTTATTACTAATTATTCTTATTTATTACTAATTATTTCTATTTTTTACTAATTATTCTTAATTATTACTTGTTATTACTATTTATTCCTATTTAGTCATATTTATTACTAATTATTCCTATTTATTACTATTTATACCTATTTATTACTATTTATTCCAAATTATTACTATTAATTTTTAATTATTACAAATTATTTTATTTATTGCTAATTATACCTATTTATTTGTATTTATTCAAATTTATTACTAATTATAAATATTTGTTCATAATTATTTATAATTATTCTAAATATTTACTAATTATTCATTTTTAAAGCTAATTAAAAATACTTGTTCCTAATGATTTCTAATTATCCCTAATAATTTCTAATTATTCCTATTTCTTACTAATTATTCATATTTATTAAGAGCTATTCCAATTTATTAAAAATTAGTACTAATACATTCAATTTATTATTATAAATAACATATATTAACAAAACAACTTAAATCTAATTATATTAAAACTAATCAAAAATTATTAAAATTAACATAAAAAAATAAAAAAAAATCATATTAAATAAAATATAAATACCTTTAAACTTGATCCTCTGTGGATGTAGACGACTTCAAAACTTTTTTCGCAAAAAAACCAACTCAAACAAATTCTCACTTCAAAAATAGGGTTGAGAGAGAGTGGGAAAGTGAGAATTGAGGGGAGGATTTGAAAAAACAGATGCGGGGTATATATAGGTAAGATTAGTGGCGACGAGACCTTTTGCGACAGGAATACCGTCGCAATAGGTACCTTTTGCGATGAGGATCGTCGCAAATACCTTTGCCCGCATTAATTATTGTCGGTGGTTAAAAGGGTATTTCTGACGGGGCCCGTCGCAAAAGAAACATGTCGACGCACCTTTTGCGAAGGGACAACATCTCGTCATAAAAACCCATTTACCGTCACCGGGTATTGGGGACGGGCCCCATCATAAATACTCTCTGAGCGATGAACCTTTACGATGGGAGAATTCCCCCGTCACAAATAACCATCTCGTCTTTAAAAACCCATTTACCACTGCCACATATTTGTGACGGGTCCCATAGCAAATACACCCGAGCGAGGAACTATTTGCGACGTGATTATTCCCCTCGTCGCAAATAAACTACCAGCAGTTTGCCGTGCAAACGGGGCCAAACTACGCATTGATTTTTGCGATGGTCCACCATAACCCGTCCCAAATAACAAGGTGTTTGCGGCGGGATGACTCCCCCATCGCAAATAATCTCTGGACTCGACTATTTTCTATGGGATAACTTCTCGTCGCAAATAGCCCGTCGCAAAAGGTTTTTTTTCTTGTAGTGATAGAATCTATAATAGAGAAAACATACATGGGAGATATTCATTCTTTATTAAATCATAGTGATATCCTCTTATAGTATAGGACAACACGATGGAGTGTGATGTGGTAAAACAATTTCGTAGTACTGAATTATTTTAATTATCCAACAATCCTTTATATAAAACAACCCAATTACATGTGAAATATACATGTCATGATATCAAATTCTATAACATAGTGAGTCTTGCAACTATCCCTGGAATAATGGTGTTGATATCCAGTCAATAAAACTAATCAATGTCTTCAAGTGGCTTTATGTTGTTGGTGATTGGAAAGAGATGCCACATGATACTAACTGATAGGATATCATAAACGTAATTAATACAGTACATCGAGAATGAATTTTTTCAAGATAAAATGTAGGAAAAGAGGTTGATTCCACATATAAAATTATATAGGAATGAGTTACTAGTTAGAAGGTCCAACCACTTTTTGGATCAAAACTTCTTCAAAGAACCTACCTGTGCCTGGTGTTTGTCTTCCAACATCTCTGTCCCCAAAGAAAGCTAGAAAAATATGTTTCCTTCTTAACTCCTTTTTTTGACCAAAATATCACTAAATGTTTATCCTAATCTTCCACGGATTCTACAAAATTCCATTAATTTTTTTTCTATTCTATTAATATTAATTTCATTTTTCAAACTACCATGTTTTCTAGCATAAATATTCAAAAATATCTAAAATTACAAACAACCCAATAAAATATGTAAATCTATCATAACATGAATAGAAATGATCTTCATATGAAATAATTAAATTAAAATTCATAAATACAATGATGTAAAATATATTCATTTTTTTCAATTGAGAAGGATCCTTTTTTCTTTCTTAACTATGGATTGATCCTTTTCCCCAATAACAATTTTGAAGTATTTATTCCAATATAAATTTTTTTGTGCAAAAAAATAGAAATAAACCCCATATTCACATAATATTTAATACAAATATGTTATTACGAATAATGAAAATCATTCCAAAACTCCCGGAGAACCAACCTCAATCAGTCCCACTAGATTGAAATGTACATAATAAATTTAATTTAAGCAGGACTCCCAGATAGTTGTAACCATCATAGCAGCATTTCCATGGATTTAAGTCCGTAATTCAAACATTCTCATCAATTCTTGAATATTATACTCTTTTAAATTTTAATTTAACATCTAAAAATATAGAATCATTTTCTAACACATCCTTGACCATAAAAAATTTGGTTGAAACATTTTTTAGATAGGTGGCTCAATTTAATAGCTCACCATAAATAGTAGCGGAGTTCAAGAATTATAATCATGATCATATGTAGAAAACAAAGAATATAATACTAGAGGTCTTCACATAGAAACTAATTAATCTCCTTGGGTATATCCCGATGTTTAGTCAATACACATCAGAGACTCACAAAGGGACCATATCCCCAAAAAGTATATGATTATATCGTATAAGTAGAATGTAAAGTCCACTACACTACTATTCTAATCAATTCAATTTCACAAAAAGTTTATTTTTTTGAGGAAAAAGTGATTCCAAGGAATTTATTTATGGGATATTACAACATTATTGAGTCACCTTATTAAAATATGTAACAAACATTAATGATTACTTAATATTGTTTGGTTGAGATTTGTAATAGAAAAGTGCATTTATATGACATGAATAATGATGTATAAGAAAGAGAAGAATCCATACTATATGTGTTTAGTTTATAAGAGATGATAGAAGACCCACCTCTCAAAAAATTATATGTAAATGAATTCCAAAAAAAATTCTAGAAGAAATTATTTTGTAAATTGAGATCAATGTGAGAGACAAATAGAACAACAAATCACATAGTGATGATCTAAATAAAAAATGAAATGATATTTTATTATAATAAAATGGATCGCATCAGATTATTAATGTTCGTATAGATCATTAAAATACGGGATTCTATGGGGAAATTTGTAAAGACTCGGAAATTTTAAAGAATTTTTTTTAAATTCTTTGTAATTTTACAAGTCCGTAGTTTCTGACGGATCCTGATTCTGAAGCCCGGTGTGCCTGGAATCAATTCCCAAATTTAGCTCGGGTACCTTCAGTGAACGAATGACTGGGTTTTGTTATCTTTTGAACCAGTGCTCGGAATCAAAATCTGAGGGCACCGATGAAACCGTAGTGTCGTGTTTTGCTTAAGGGGACCTTTGTTGTAGTTGCGTTTTGAGCGGTTTGAGTTTTAATATTTGGGTTTAGTTGAATTAAATAAAATTTTTCGTGCACAAATTTTATTCATGGAAGGTGTTATTTTCAACAAAGGGTTAGTTAGATGTGGGGCCCACACCCACCTAACCTCCTATTGGAGAGTTCAGTGGGGTAGGGCCCACACGAGATCTGAACTCCTCACCTCCCCCATAACCCCCTTGACCTCCCCATAACTCACCCCCCTTGATTAAATGCATGGAAACTCCACACATTTATTATGGTGGAGACTCTCCACCTCCCATGATTAATGAGGCCAACTAGGATAATTAATAACCTTATTAATTTATTTGTCTCACCTCTTGACTCGTTTTGAATTGATTGGAGATCTTTTAAAAGAGGGAACCTTTATGAGATTTTGGGATTGGCTAATTCCTTGGGAGTATTTGAGGAGGGTTCCCTTCATCAACGAAGATATGACTTCCTCCCTCGACGAAGAACAGTTCTCCATCCTCTTCATCCTTCGCAACAAGAGAGGAGACATCACTTCCTCGGGTGCACACCGACAATGATGGAAGCGAAGAATGCCAGCGACCATTGTCATCTTAATCTCCTCCCTTGGGACGACATCGACGAGCCGACGTCCACCCTCTTGCGATATCTTCCACAAACGAAAAACAACACGAGGTATGGGGTTTTCGTATATAGTTTTTATGTGAATTGTACCCTCGTATGGGGGTATTTTAATTGCTGGGTGTTTGAATAATTTATTTTGAATAAATTATACCCTAGTCATTGACTTATTATGTATTGAGGTAGGGGTTAATTTTGTTCATGAGTTTCTTTTCCGTTCATCATCTTTTATTTTGGGCCGCCTGTTATCTTTATAACGGGAGGAGGTTGGACCGCACGAACAGGGCCGACCCTCCTCCCCCTTTGATGTTGTATTTATTGCGGATCGAACGAAGGTGGAGCGGTGCAACGGCCCCGCGCGGAATCACGGAAGAACACGGTGAAGAAGCGTGGTGCCATCACACCGCGCCGTTGAGGCCGAACGAAACCGCGGCCGGAGTCGGGCTGCAGTGAAGGGACGCGGCACCGTCGCGCCGCGCCAGAGAACCACGAAGAGCCCACGGCCGGAGTGGGGCTGCGGTAGAGAGACGCAGCTCCGGCGTGCCACACAGGTCGGACAAGGCCACGACTTGACGCCGCAGCGGTGTAAGGAGGGGCGACCAGAACTGCCGACCACCAGCACTTCGAAAGGGCGGGACCACGGGGTCCCGCGGTGGCAGCACCGACCGGCCTGTCGGGCCGACCGTTTCGGTAGAACCGGAGGGTCATAACTCTCGGCTGTCCAAGAGGCGGTCCCCCCTCATGGGGGCTGTTTCTTCATTCAAGGGGGGCGGCGGCCCCCTCCGCATCCCACTCGGCCAAATGGCCGAGCTGACTGGTCACACGGGCCGCACTCGCGCCAGGCCAACCGGCCGCACCGTCTGGGCTGGGCCGCACCCGAGTGGGCTGGACCCGGATTCGGGTCCGGTCGACCCGGTTCGGGTCGACCCAGGGGTCTTGGGCCGGGTCGGTCCGGACCCAAAAGCCCCTAAAACCGGACTTGTTCGTTCAAATGCTCGTAACTTGGGGTACGGACCTACGATCGATGCACCGTTAGTTGTGATGTGATCCTTGGATCGAGGAGGTCTTTTCGGTTTATTACACTCAAGGTTTCGGAGAACTTTGGCTACCGCCGGGTTGGTTCGAACCTGAAACCAATCGGCCCCTCGGAGCGGAAACGCTTATAACTTGAGCTCCTGAAATCCGATTGACATGCAGTAGACCATGATGTCTTCCTCTCAGTGAGACAAACCTTTTGGATTACTACACTCTAGGTTTGGATGCAGTTGGAGTATGGTCGGGTTGGTTTTGACTTGAAACCCAACCGGGCCCCTGGAACGAAAAAATCTAATAACTCTCAGACCGGGCATCTGATTGACGCGCCGTCTGTCGCGTTGTGTTCCTAATGAAATGGTGGAACATTGCAATACATCAACTCTGGTCTACATGACAGTTGATTTATCGACCACTTGGCTCATGGAGCGGACCCTCCTGGAACGAGCATGTTGTGTGCGGAAACCATAGAGTTGGCTGAGACTTGACGACTGATGATCGATCTACTTGGAGTGTTTCTATAGCCCAGTGGGGTGCGCTTGGTTGTAGCGGCAAAACCACGGTGGAGGAGCGCTTGGTTGTAGCGGCAGACCCGCGATACTCAACAGAAGGAGTACCTCGGTAGGCTATGAGGGGGAGCGCTTGTTTGTAGCGGCCGACTCATGGTGGGAAACGCTTGGTTGTAGCAGCAGGCCCACAGTACTCAACAGGTGGAGTACTACAGCAGTCCAAGGTTAGTGGGAAGCGCTTGGTTGTAGCGGCAGTCCCACTGTACTCGATAGAGGAGGAGTTCCCCAGCAGCTATGTTTTCGACGATGATGACAAACGTACTGGAATCCTCCGTGGGTTCGATGGTGGAGACTTTCGTACTGTAATCCTCCGTGGGTTCGGCAGTGACGACTACAGTACTTGTATCCTATGTGGGTCCCAGCTATATGAATAAGTAACTACATCTGATCATCTCCTTTTGATTTAAAAATGATGTATACTTGTGTGAGAAGATCCTTGACTTTCAATCATTATCTTCGATATGGTTGACATGCTTTCCTATGTGGATTGGGTTGTGCTTTCCTGTGTGGATTAGGTTGTACTCTCTTCTGTGAAGGTGATTGAACTTGGTCTTGTATGTTGGAGCCAAACTGGAATTGATGACTTAGGTATATGTATGGGCATATACTTAAGTAGTGTTGGATGTTATTTTGTGATTGTATCTTTCCTTTTTGGATTATCCATGTGGAATCTGGGAGACCTTCGGGGGTCTCAGGGTCCCTACTAAGTAGCTTATACTCACCCCTACATTGGCTATGCCTGCACAATGTTGTGTTGGATGCAGACGACAGATAGCGCTGATCCTGGTTGAGGCTTGTGGAGCAAGTCAGTACCTGGAGGTGGACCACTCGGCGGGATGTACACAGAGCGGACAACTGGACCCGAGGAGCTGAGGAGACTATCTGTACCCACCCTTCAGGTGGGATTTCCAAAGGATGGATCGGTGTTGCTGCTTTACTTTTTAGCTGGTGTACTTTCTTTCCAGTTGTACGTTACTTTCAGTTTGGGTTTTTATTATTGCCCTCTTACTTCTCCGCACTTACTATTGTACACAGTTTTACTTAGTGTTTACTTCAACTTGCTTACTCTGGGGTGTTTGTTTACTTTGTAAATGCAATGTATTCCCTTTTATCGGGATTTACGCCTTTGGTGCTAGTCGTCATCCCCTGGCCTATGGAAGGTGGGCTTGGGTAGTCACGGAATGGGCCCTAAGGACGGGTCGTGACAAATTTTTATCAGAGGAGTTCGGTTCTACCGCAAAACTCAAGACTCTGATCTCTCTTCTGTGTAAAGAAATACTGTTATGTGTATTAAGTGTGTTTATCAGTACATGGAGTCCAGTGTTGGTGCGGCGGCCGACGTATCCGTACACCAGGGCCCTGACATCTGATTTCCGACTCAGTGAATGAAAACATTGATTGCATTTGTGTTTCAAAAGTTTTCTTTGTGAGCACTTTGTATCAGCTCAAACTAGGTCAGCTCACCAGGTATAAATCGTCGACCATGTTGCATCTGTTTAGGATGTCTCCATGCAGATAGTCAGTTGGAGTTCTGAGATAGTGCACGATGATGGACCACCGAGTGATGAGGCTCAGGTGCGGGGCCCTTTTTACTATATTGGAACCCTCGGGTGGTGTACCAGCGGAACCACCACCTATTGGGAAACGGATTCCACTTGGCATACTAGCATACGGTGCACACTGGCAGAGCGCGTTGCACGAGTTCCAGCAGTAGAGGCCTCTGAGGCTACGAGGAGAGGACGATTACCTGAGAGCTGAGGATTGGCTGGAGGCTATGGTGAGAGTGTTCAGGATAGTGGGTACACCAACGGACATCAAGGTGATCTTTGCTGCCAGCCTCCTTCAGGAAGCAGTAGACAGATGATGCAGGGGTCCAAGAGAACTAGACCATCATATGGGTGTGGTTTTTCTAGGGGATGAGACCAAGATTCTCTTTTTGGAAAAGGAGAAATTTTAGCAGCTCTTACAGATTGTAGGCAAAGAAGGTGCAGATCATCCAGGAGTGGATGAAGACTGCACAGTGCAATAAGAAGAAGGAAACTGGTTCCAGTCTCAGAGACTTGGGCATGTAAAATCATTCAAGTAGAGGAAGCAAAAAAGGATAGATGATTCTGCAAGGCGGAAGACGTGGAAGCCGAGCTAGGAGATCAGCATGGGGTGGTGAACATTTTGACATGTTGCAACCACCCGCATTTGTAATCCCATCTAGGCTCAGGGACCTGGAGGGAGGGGGAGAAAAAAGTAGCTTCATGTGGTCAAGGAGTGTGACCGAAAGGCTCTAAGGATGATTCGAAGTACAAACTATTTCTTCTACTAGCTGCCATAACAACAAGACATTGATACGAGTCATCCCTTCCTTCAACAAATGTTTTCCTAGACCTAGAGTTTCCAATGAAGCCGTAGACTTGACCCTCACGTCAAGAGATACCTTTGGGAGGAGACTCCATAATCACACTTACATTGGCGGTGTGATCTGTCCCTTGAGGTGAGAGTTTCGGTTGGAACCTCTTGGTGGCAGTTTCGAGGCCTTATGACGTTAGTTTGAGTATGAACTGGTCAATCAGAGTTCATACACAAATTGACGGTATTAGGAAAAAAATTTGTAGTCTATCTACAATGTCAGTATGGGTTTTCCTTGGTCGGCGAAAAGGAAACCTCAGGCAGCACAGGATAAACTCATGCATATGAGGGTGTAGCCGATCACTCTTGGGTCAACCAACCATACCCTCGTGGTAGCAGGAGTTTTGAGTTTCAGTTCTAATCAGGAAATGGAGGCCTCCAGAGTTCGAGGATGGCGATCACGTCCTTATATGGGTCTCACCTCGACGAGGTTTATGGAGATGTGGCTGAGGCGACAAGTTAACTACTAGGTTTATCAGGCCTTTCTAGGTCCTCAGTGAGGTAAGGGATGTGGTTCACCGCTTGTACATTCCACCTCAGTTGCACCGGGTGCATGAAATCATCCACGTACCTCGGCTGAGGATATACATGCATGATCCTTCACACATCATCGACCTCAAGGAGTTTGATGTCGATGACAGGGTGACATGCACAGAGGTTCCAGTGGAGATCGAGGATCGATAAAAGCGGGTCCTACTTGGATGGGCGATTCCTTGGGTGCGCCTTCACTAGTAGCTTTAGAACCTCTAGGTTATCACATGGGAGTGGAAGGCTCAGATTCGTGCTCAGTACCACATTGTTTTCCTTAGTGTGTGTTGAAGCTTTACGGAGACGTAAATCCCTGTGGTGGCGGCAATGTAATGACCCAGAAATTTCAAGGATTTTTTTTAATTTCTTTGTAATTTTACGAGTCCGTAGTTCTTGACGGCACTTGATTCTGAGACCCGGTGTGCCCGAAATCAATTCCCGAAGTTTAGCTCAGGTACGTTCAGTGAACGAACGAGCGGGTTTTCCTAACTTTTGAACCAGTGTTCAGAATCAAAATATGAGGGCACCGATGAAACCGAAGTGCCAGTTTTTGCTTAACGGGACCATTGATGTAGTTGCGTTTTGAGTGGGTTGAGGTTTAATATTTGGGTTTATTTGAATTAAATAAAATTTTTCGTGCACAAATTTTATTAATTGAAGGTGTTATTTTCAAAAAAGGGGGGACTTATATGTGGGGCCCATAGCCACCTAACCTCCTATGGGAGAGTTTAGTGTGGTAGGGCCCACACGAGACCCTAACTCATCACCTCCCCCATAACCCCCTTGACCTCCCCATAAATCACCCCCCTCGATTAAATGCATGGAAACTCCACACATTTATTGTCGTGGAGCCTCTCCACCTCCCAAGATTAATGAGGCCAACTAGGATAATTAATAACCTTATTAATTTATTTGTCTCACCTCTTGAATCCTTTTCAATTGATTGGAGATCTTTTAAAAGAGGGAATTATTATGAGATTTTGTGGTTGGCTAATACCTTGGGAGGATTTGAGGAGTGTTCCCATCATCCATGAATAAATTAATTCCTCCATCGATGATGAACGGTTTTCCATCCTCTTCTTCCGTCGCACCAAGAGAGGAGATGTCACTTCCTCGGGTGAACACCGACAACGACGGAAGCGAAGAACTGCAGCGTCCATTGTCATCTTCATCTCCTTTCATGGGATGACGTCGACAAGCCGACGTCCACCCTCTTGCGATATCGTCAAAAACCGACGAACCAAACAAGGTAGGGGGTTTTCGTATATAGTGTTTATGTGAATTGCACCCTCGTGCGTGGGTATTTTAATTGCAGGTTGTTTGTATAATTTATTTTTAATAAACTGTACCATAGTCATTGACGTATTATGGATTGAGGTAGGGGATAATTATGTTCGTGAATTTATTTTCCGGTCATCGTATTTTATTTTGGGCCGCCTGTTATCGTTATAATGGGAGGAGGTTGGACCGCACGAACACGACCGACCCTCCTCCCCATTTCATGTTGTATTTTTTGTGGCTCGAACGAAGCTGGCGCAGTGCAACGACACCATGCGAAATAAATGAAGAACTTGGAGAAGAAGTGCAGCGCCATCGCGCCGCGCCGTTGAGGGTGAACGAAGCCACGACCGGAGTCGGGCCGCGACGAAGGGGCGCGGCGCTGTCGTGCCACGCCGGTCGGACAAGGCCACAAATTGAAGTTGCAGCGGTGCAAGGAGGGGCGGCCGGAACAGCCGGCAGCTGGCGCTTCAGAAGGGTGGGACAACGGGGTCCCGCGGTGGCCGCACTGGCCGGCCATCCGGGCCAGCCGTTTCGGAAGAACCGCGGGTTGTAATCCCCGACTGGCCAAGATGCAGGCACCCCTCATGGGGGTCGTTTCTTCATTCAAAGATGGTAACACCCCCCTCCGCGTCCCGCTCGACCAAATGGCCGAGCTGACTGGCCACGCGGGCCGGACCAGTCCCGAGTTTGGTCTCCCCGGTTCGGGCCGAACCAGGTGGTCTTGGGACGGCTTAGTCGGGGCGCAAACCCCCCTAAAACTGTACAGGCTCGTTTAATTACCTGTAACATAGGCTACAGACCTCCAATCGACAGATCGTCCATTGCGATGCAATCCTTGGATCGAGACGGTCGTTTCATATTATTACACTCTAGGTTTAGGAGAACTTTGGGTACGACCTGGTTGGTTCGAACCCTAATCCAACTAGGCCCTCGGAGTGGAAACGCTTATAACGTGATCTCCAGACGTCCGATTGATGTGTCGTCAACCATGTTGGTTTTCTCTCTGTGAGACCGACCTTTTGGATTACTCTGATCGAGGTTTGGACTTAGTTGGAGTATGGTCGGGTTGGTTTTGACTTAAAAACCAACCGGGCCCCTGGAACGAAAAAGACAATAACTCTCAGACCGGGCGTCCGATTGACACGCCGTTTGTAGCGTTGTGTTCTGTTGACGTGATTGAACTTTTCGATACATCAACTCTGGTCTACTGATAGTTTATGTATCGACCACTTGGCTCGTGGAGCGGACCCTCCCGGAACGAGCGTGCTGTGTGCGGAAACCCTAGAGATGGCTGAGACTTTACGACTGCTGATGGATCGACTCAGTGTGTTTCGATAGCCCAGAGGGGGAGCGCTTGGTTGTAGCAGCAGACCCATGATGGAGGAGCGCATGGTTGTAGTGGCAGACCCGCGGTACTAAACAGAAGGAGTACCTTTTAAGGCTATGAGTGGGAGCACATGGTTGTAGCGGCAGAGCCATGGTGGGAAGCATTTGGTTGTAGGAGCAGGCCCATAGTAGTCGACAGGTGGAGTACTACAGCAGTTCAAGGTTAGTGGGAAGCGCTTGGTTGTAAAGACATGCCCACTGTACTCGATATAGGAGGAGTTCCCCAGCATCTATGGGTTTGATGATGATGAAAAACGTACTGGAATCCTCCGTGGGTTCGACGGTGGAGTCTTTCGACTGGAATCCTCTATGGGTTCGACGGTGACGACTACAGTACTTGTATCCTACGTGGGTCCCAGCTAGATGAATCAGTAACTACATTTGAGCATCTCCTTTTTCTTTACAAATGATTTATACCTGTGTGAGAAGTGTCTTATCTTTCAATCATTATCTTCGATATGATTTACTTGCTTACCTATGTGGATTGGGTTGTGCTTTCTGGTGTGGATTGGGTTGTACTCTCTTGTGTGAACGTGATCTAACTTGGGCTCGTGTAATGGCTCGGACCTCTCCGGCCCATTCCTTTGACAAAAAGAAGTCCACGAAGTGTTCTGGAGGGTAAAATGGACGTTTCCCACACTTCCTAGAATTTTGAAACTACACGCCGTGTAGTTTGAGTACACGCCATGTTCCCCCCTTCCCAGGTATACCCTGTGTTGAAGGTCGTGCCCTTGCTATGTGCAATAAATGGGTGCACGCCGTGTGACCAGTTCTACACGCCGTGTAGTCCTTCCCCGTGTATGCGTTACCAGTCAACGGTCGTGTACCGTGTTGGATCCGTGTCCTTTCCGTGTGCAATAAATGAGTACACGCCGTGTGTCCAAACTACAAGCTGTGTAGTCCTTCCCTGCGTATGTGTTACCCTCAAACCGTGTGTTGACCAGTCAACGGCCACAGAGCCGTGTTGGAAGCCGCGTGGAGACCGGGTGAAATAACCGAGTACACGTCGTGTACCATAAAGTATACGACGTGTACTTTTCCTTTTCTCGCCTATAAAAAGAGGTGTACCCTCCTCCTTTCAACTCACCCCTCTCCTCTCCTCTCCTCTCCTCTGAGCAGAGCTCTCTCAAGAGGCTCGAACGCTCTTCCTTCCTTAACTTCTTCGTCCGAGCTCCGATTTACGATCCGTCAGCGTCCACGGGATCATAAAGACGAGGCGGAGCATCCGATCTTGGATCTGTGTCGTTCCTTCGGACTTTGAATTCCGACTTCCACTCGAGGAGGTTTTTTAGGGACCCGACAGAAGTGACGGACACCGACGGATGTCTTCTAAGGATGATCCGGGGGAGCATTGCGATCAAGAACCAGTTGAGGTAGGGATCTTACCTTTGCCTCTCTAATTTTGTGCATCATGTGGGGTGGGTGTTCTCTTGGTTATGTGAAACACTTTTGAACCGGTTTAATAAAGATAATAACTGGCTTATATAACGGGGATGGGAAGTTGTGATTGCAGTTACTTTATACCCTGTGATATTATGTTCTGAATTGAATGAGACTCTGCCTACGGAAAATCACAGTCTTTGGGGGCCTTTTCAAATGCAATTAAATGTTTCTCTCTCCTTCTAAATTTTCATATGGTTGGAAACCTTGTGGAATGTGGAATTTGGTTAATCACGTAAAGTTGGCGGTTTAAAATCTGGAGCACTTGTGTTATAACCCCGGTTAAACAAAATGGAATAATGAACATGTGGGTGTTGGCTTGGTTATGAGGCATGTGTTGGGGGTGTTTTGTAGGTTTTTGTGGATATGGTGAATATCAGCGCTTCCATTGACTTGGTTGTGGGTTGGTGTGAGTGTTATGATGGTGATGGGCAGCGATGCTGCGATAAATGGTATAAAAGGGATATTGATGTACGGGTTTCGGTGAGGTTGTGGTTATGTTGGTTGGCAGTGGGGCTGCAGGGATGGGTTTTAATGTGAATGGTTTATGGGTTGTGATTATTAAATACAAGTGGAAGAGTTAATAAATGGTGGGGCGTGAAACAGAAATAATAATCAATGGGGTTGGTTGGTTGATAAGAGGGACCTTGTTGTGCGGCTTATGTTTTCCTAAATTGTTTTGTGGATGGAAGGGATATGTTTTACAAACGATTGGTGTGGTTAGTTGTGAATATTTTCCCATTAGTTAAGGAACTAAATAAATATTTCTACTGAAACATGAAAACTTAAAGGGGGTTGGGTTTGTTTGTTGTATGCATGCTTCGTAGTAGCAGTGCTGAGGCACATGCTCAGTTTCTCTTTTTAGAAGCCATAGGTTGGGCTGTGTGGTTGGTATATTTATATATATCTGTATCTTTTGTGTTTTATCGCACCCCACACATGTTGAGAACTTAGTGCCGAACACTATCAATTTATGGGAGAGGGTGTTTTTCCCTTCTTTACAAGCTCCTTCATGCTCCTTCTCCCATAGGTTGTGATGGCTTGAGGCGACCTTACACCTAAGACTCTTCATGTAGGGTTCTATTGGGGTGGTTTTAGCCCAAGACTCTTGGGAAGGTTCTACTTTTTCCCAATAATCTTCGGGATGAGGCCCAGGTGTGTGCGGGCAGGATACGTGGTTGTGAGGCCCAGGTGTGTGCGGGCGGGATACGTGGTTGGGAGGCCCAGGTGTGTGCGGGCGGGATACGTGGTTGTGAGGCCCAGGTGTGTGCGGGCGCGATACGTTGTTGTGTGGCCCAGGTGTGTGTGGGTGGGATGCGTGGTTGTGAGTCCCAGGTGTGTGCGGGCGGGGAGAGGGTGGCAGCGTCAGGACGTTCGTCGTTATGAAGAGAAGATAACTAAAGGGAAATCGTGTGGGGTACCCAATACTCTTGATATTATATACAACTACTACCTGTTGTGCTTGTGTTTTGGTGAGTGTGGCTGGTGAGGTTGGGTGGATAGAATTCCTTGCTAGGTTCCTTCTGTTGTTATCACGGGACATTAGGATGTCTCCCCACTTGTGCACGAGAGATTTCGGTTTCCCTACTGAGTATACTTGTATCCTCACCCTACATTTACTTTCAGGTTTCCAGGAGGACTACTAGGGCTGTGCGGGACCCTACTAGTCGGACAGTTGGATTTGTTGTTGTTGTTGTACCTTTTTTTCTTTTGGTATTGTACTTTGAGCTTTCTTGTACTTGTACCATGTTATAAATTTGTTTAACCATGCATGTGGGATTGGTTTGGGTTTATTTATATACACCTGTTCTTTTCCTTTTTGGTGGTTTACTTGTCCTATTTCCCGATCCTAAATAAATAAAAAGCATAATGCCTCCTATATTTGTGAAAACGCATACCCTTGGTGCTAGTCGCCACCCCGGGCATACTGGAGGCGTGAATCGTGGGTCATTATCTCCCTTTCACCATTACCAGCTCAGAAGGGGCATATTTGGTGGGAGGGGGTCGTGACAGAATGGTATTAGAGGTGATGGTTGAGAGATAGGATAGAGTCTGGAGTTAGGCACCGTGAGGATTGCATGGGATGGTAGGGAAACAATGTTGGTCAATCATGGTGTGTGACATAGGCCAGGGAAGACTGGCTAAGTCACGGGATTTTAGGGCCCCCCGTGATCTGATGAAAGGACTCTGAGCCTAACGAATGACCAAGTGAGGCTACATTGATTGCAGGGTAGAGACCCTAGGGAAGGTACATGCATCCTCATGATTGTGTTTTACTTTATTTGGGAGTTCTGGGAAAGAAATTGGAATAAAATGATAAAATAAAACCTTGAGTTTTTCCTTACTACTCGAGCTTATGCGTTCTTTGTTTACCGTACCGCTATGGCACCTAGTCGACATCAGAGAGGCAGAGGACCTGGGCGTGGATAGTTGCACGCAGCAGAGTTAGCACCTCCAACAGGACCAGGGATCCATAAGGATGTGTTTGGGTTTTCTTGAATGATCACCTTTATGTTTTGTTGGGATCATTACACTCCATTGTTGGAACTCTTTTGGCTCATTCGTTGGGACTGAAACTTTTTTTTTGTGAGTTATTAATGCTATGTTGTTTCCCCGCTTTTTCTTTAAATGTACTTGAAGAGCCCTATCATGTGGGGAGGGGAAGACCTAACCCCTAATCGAGACGCATTAATGTGGATGCAATTAAACCCTTGCAGGCGAGTCAGTACCGCCTAAAGCGGATAATATCTCGACATGGGAGAAGGATTTCCCCAAGCCATGTGTTTGGGCAGTGTGTGGGTTGTACTATGTTGGGGGAAGTGTAAGTTGGAAAATCGTAATGTATGGAAGTGAGAAGACCGAATTCTTAATCGAGACATATTAATGAGGATGCAATTGAACCCGTGCAGGCGAGTCAGTGTCGTCTAAATCGGATAATATCTTGACATAGGAGAAGGAATTCCTAACACATATGATTAGGTTTGTTGGTTGGGTTCGTGTTATAATGAGTACCCTAATAGGTATCTTGTTGGGTTCCTCTGGGTTGGTTTTTGAATTCTCGGGGACAAGAATGTTTTAAGAGGTATCTGATGTAATGGATCGGACCCCTCCGACCCTTTCCTTTGTCAAAAAGAATGCCACGAAGTTTTCTGGAGGGTAAAATGGACTTTTCCCACACTTCCCAGAATTTTGAAACTACACGCCGTGTAGTTTGAGTACACGCCGTGTACCACCCTTCCCAGGTATACCCTATGTTGAAGGTCATGTCCTTGCTATGTGCAATAAATGGGTGCACGCCGTGTGACCAGTTCTACACGTCGTGTAGTCCTTCCCCGCGTATGTGTCAGCAGTCAACTGTCGTGTACCGTGTTGGAGTCGTGTCCTTGCCGTGTGTAATAAATGAGTACACGTCGTGTGTCCAAACTACACGCTGTGTAGTCCTTCCTCGCGTATGTGTTACCGTCAAACCGTGTGTTGACTAGTCAACGGCCACGGAGCCATGTTGGATGCCACGTGGAGACCATGTGAAATAACCGAGTACACGCCATGTACCATAAATTACATGACCTGTACTTTTCCTTTTCTCGCCTATAAAAGGAGGGGTCCCCTCCTCCTTTCAACTCACCCCTCTCCTCTCCTCTCCTCTCCTCTGAGTAGAGATCTCTCAAGAGACTCGAAGACTCTTCCTTCCATAACTTCTTCGTCCGAGCTCCGATTTACGATCAGTTAGCGGCCATGGGATCGTAACGACGAGGCAGAGCTTCCGAGCTTGGATTTGTTGTCTTTCCTTTGGCATTTTCTTTCAGACATCCACCCGAGGAGGATTTTCTAGGACCCGACAGAAGTGACGGACGCCGACGGATGTCTTCTAAGGTTGATCTGGGGGAGCGTTGCGATCAAGAACCTGTTGAGGTAGGTATATTACCTTTGTCTCTCTAATTTTGTGCATCATGCGGGTGGGTCTTCTCTTGTTTACGTGAGACACTTTTGAACTGGTTTAATAAAGATAATAACTGGATTATATAATGGGGATGGGAAGTTTTGATTGCTGTTACATTATACCCTGTGATATTATGTTGTGAATTGAATGAGCTTCTGCCTACGGAAAATTACAGTCGTTGGAGGGCCTTTTCCTATGCAATTAAATGTTTCCCTCTCCTTCTGAATTTTCGTATGGGTGGAATCCTTGTGGAATGTGGAATTTGGTTAATCACGTAAAGTTGGCTGTTTAGAATCTGGAACACTTGTTTGATAACCCCGGTTAAAAAAAATCGAATAATGAACATGTGGGTGTTGGCTTGGTTGCAAGGCATGTGTTGGGGGTGTTTTGTGGGTTATTGTGGATCGGGTGAATAGTAGGGTTGCAGTTGACTTGGTTGTGGTTTGGTGTGAGTGTTTTGATGGTGATGGGCATCGAGGCTATAATAAATGTTATAAAAGGGATATTGATGTACGGGTTTCAGTGCAGTGGTGGTTATGGCGATTGGCAGCGGGGCTACATGGTTGGGTTTTAATGTGAACGGTTTATGGGTTGTGATTATTAAATAAAAGTGGAAGAGTTAATAAATGGTGGGGCATGAAATTGAAATAATAATCAATGGGGTTGGTTGGTTGATAAGAGGAACCTTGTGGTGCGGCTTATGTTTTCTAACTTGTTTTGTGGACGGCAGGGATATGTTTTATGAACGATTGGTGTGGTTAGTTGTGGATAGTTTCCCAGTAGTTAAGGAACTAAATAACTATTTGTACTGAAACGTTAAAACCTAAAGGGGGTTGGGTTTGTTTGTTGTATGCATTCTTCATAGTAATAGTGCCGAGGCACGTGCTCGGTTTCTCTTTTTAGATGCCATAGGTTGGGCTGTGTGGTTGGTATATTTTTATATATTTGAATCTTTTGTGTTTTATCGCACCCCACACATGTTGAGCACTTAGTGCCGAACACTCCCATTTTATGGGAGAGGGTATTTTTCCCTTAGTTACTAGCTCCTTCCCGATCCTTCTCCCCGAGGTTATGATGGCTTGAGGCGACCATACACCTAAGACTCTTCGGGTAGGTTTCGATTGGTGTGGTTTTAGCCCAAAACTCTTCGGGAAGGTTCTACTTTTTCCCAAGAATCTTGGGGATGAGGCCCATGTGTGTGCGGGCGGGATACATGGTTGTGATGCCCAGGTGTGGGTGGGCGGGATACGTGGTTGTGAGGCCCAGGTGTGTGGGGGTGGGATACGTGGTTGTGAGTCCCAGGTGTGTGCAAGAGGGATACTTGGTTGTGTGGCCCAGGTGTTTGTGGGTGGGAATCATGGTTTTGAGGCCCAGGTGTGTGCGGGCGGGGAGAGTGTGGCAACGTCATGATGTTCGTTTTTAGGAAGAGTAGTTAACTAAAGGGAAATGGTGTGGGGTACACAATACTCTTGTTCTTATATACTACTACTACATGTTGTTCTTGTGTTTTGGTGAGTGTGGCTGGTGAGGTTGGGTGGATAGAATTCTATGCTAGGTTCCTTCTGTTATTCTCATGGGACATTAGGATGTCTCCCCACTTGTTCACGAGATCTTTACGTTTCCCTACTGAGTATACTTGTATGATCACCCTACGTTTACTTTCTGGTTTCCAGTAGGACTACCAGGGCTGTGCGGGACCCTACTAGTCGGACAGTTGGAGTTGTTGTTGTTGTTGTACATTTTTTTTTCTTTTGGTATTGTACTTTGAGCTTTCTTGTAATTGTACCTTGTTATAAATTTGTTTAACCATACATGTGGGATTGGTTTGGGTTTATTTATATAGACTTGTTCTTTTACTTTTTGGTGGTTGACCTTTCCTATTTCTCGATCCTATATAAATAAAATGGGTAATGCCTCCCATATTTGTGAAAACTCATACCCTTGGTGCTAGTCACCACCCCGGGGACTTCTGGAGGCGTGACACAGGGGTCATTATCTCCCATTCACCATTTCCATCTTAGGAGGGGTATCTTTGGAGGGAGGGGGTCGTGACAGCTCGGATGTTGGTGCCAAACTGGAATTGATGACTTAGGTATATGTATGGGCATATACCTAAGTATTGTTAGATGATACTTTGTGATTGTATCTTTCCTTTTTGAATTACCCTTGTGGATTCTGGGAGACCTTAGGGGCTCTCAGGGACCCTACTGAGTAGCATATACTCACCCCTAGATGGGCTATGCCCGCACTATGTTGTGTTGGATGTAGATGACGGACAACACCAATCGTGGTTGAGGCTTTTGGAGCAATTTAGTACATAGAGGCGGACCACTGGGCGGGATGAACACAGAGCGGACGACTTGACCCGAGGAGATAAGGATGCTATTTTTACCCACCCTTCAGGTGGGATTTCCAGTGGATGGCTCGGCGTTGCTGCTTTACTTTTCAGTTGTTGTACTTTTTTTTCAGTTGTACATTACTTTCAGTTTGGGTTTGTATTCTGGCCCACTTACTTTTCCGCACATACTATTGTACCCAGTTTTACTTAGTGTTTACTTCTGCTTGCTTACTCTGTGGTGTTTGTTTACTTTGTAAAGACAATTCCTTCCCTTTTATTGAGATTTACGCCTTTGGTGCTAGTCTCGAGCACCTGTCCTATGGAAGAAGGGCTTGGGGTAGTCACGGCATGGGCCCTGAGGACGGGTCATGACAAAATTGTTTGAATTATAGGTGAACATTCATGAGCTCTATATATTCTAACTGGGAGAGAGAAGAATGAAATTAACACCACTAGGAATTCATCTCAAAAATATGGTATTGAAGGAAAACCCCGTATCTTTATACCACACCCACTGCAATAAAAATTCATCATCAAATGGATTACTAATAGAAAACAATGTTCTATAGGGGGCATCAAAAAAGGATATAGAAGTGTTTTGGGAAGTGGAAAATGTTGTGATTAAAATAGAAGATTCTATATCCATCATATATTGTGGTATAATTCAAATTTGTTCTCCTAATATAATGTATAAAGAGTAATAACTCTTTGGGAGTTTCCCCCAAAAATCATTCTTCTATTTTCCATCAAATTTCCATTATTTTTATTTTAGGATTTTTATTTTCTAAAATGAAATTATTTCTATTTTACTATCCATACATGATTCATATAAACAGTGTCTTCAATACCACATTGATGGTCGATTATGATGTAATCAATTATTCCTTGTTTCATCCATACATTATAAATGAAAATATACAGGATAACCATATCTATTCTACATTATTATATTTGTTCTCATTAAAATTAAAACTAAAATATGAATAAGAAATGTAGAGTTTCATTGATGAATAAGATAAAATATTTGGGGAGGGATATTTTTTTGTTTCAATGTTTCATAACATTTCTATGATTTGGTGTTATATTTTTTATGTGTATTTTTTCAAGAATAAAAAAATTCTGATAAGTTTATAACTATGAAATAATCTATACATATAAGTTTATGCACTTATTGAGTATACTTATTATTACCGCCGTGAATATATATATTTATATATATATATATATATATATTCTTGTATTTTTAGTGGGAATTTGTGGACTGATATGGACATTAAAATCATGGGTTAGAGTTATTTAATATCATCTTTAGTAATTTTTTGGAAAATATATACTTGAGAATTTTATTGTATTGGTTTATATTTGTTCTTACATTGGGGGATGCATTGGGGATTACTTTTATATTATATAATATATTCTATTGGCAGGTTTTATCATATTTCTCTACATTGTTTTATTATAGAGTTTAGGGCCTTATATTTATGATAATTTTTATACCCTCGGTACTAGTCAACAACCTTTGGACAATAAGAGGAGAGACTATATGATAATTATCTCTCTTCATTAACTGTATAATTTCAATAGGGAGGGGGTCATGAAATATTATTTTACTGAGTGTTTGATATTGATAATATTTCAGGTTTTCCAACACACAATTTATGATGATGATTATAACTTATGTGAAGTATATAAGGGAGTATAGGGTGAATTTATTATGGATATTTTTTTACAAGTATCCTAAAATATGTTTTATATATAGCTGATACTCAATGAAAATAAACAATAAGTTACTAGTATTGGGTGATTATTGTGAGCTATAATACCGAACACAAAGAAAATGGTTTAAAATGTTGATATTTTTTTATTTGATCATCACACATCTTATTGGAAGATTATGGAACAAATAAACTAGTTTTTGACTATTAATATTTTCCATTAATCGTCCACAATAGCTCCCAAAACATTGTAGGCCTCATAGAATTTTTAATTTCCCAAGATAGAAAATGTTGGGAATAAATATTTTCATATAAACAAACATTAATCCTAAAATAATTGTTTTCTGTATATAGAGGTTTTAGACTATAGAGGACATGAATCCTAATTATGATCTAAAATATGATAGTTAGGTTTTCATAATTACAACCCTTAATATTGAAATATGATAAATCAACTAAATAAAATAAAGTTAAAATAATTAATAAATAAATTTTACTAAATGAAAAATTGAGAATGAGGAGAGGGAAACTATTATCAAAGGCATATTTATAAATAATTTGTAAAATTTCATCTTAAAATTTTAAATTATTTCAATATTTATTTTCTTAGATTGTGAGGGTAATAGAGTGAGATTTATCAAGACCCAAGATCTTTGTTATTATTTAAAAATATATATTTATAATGTACAATTTATAAAAGATACAATGTACCAATTTTATTAATACATATTTATAATTTCATACAAAAAATTGATCTGATTACATACGAATGTCCTTTATATGTTTAGAGGTCTAGAAAAATAGGGAATAAATTTATGTAGAAAACCCCAAATCGTTATTCAAATATGGGAATTATTCTGACTATATAAATATAATAATATTTCATAATAAATCATCAATGTCTCTAAAATAATTATTCTCATATATCACTGTTCATAGATATGTCCAATACAAAACAATTATTTATAACATGCAAAAATGAAAACATAAGTTAGTGTGCTAAAAAATTCTCATTACGTATAAACATGTGAGATATCAATCAATGATCATAAGTGAGGATATGATATGATTTAGGGAAATGGAACATGATCCAAACTTATTAAATAATTATCAATTATCTACAACCATAAAACATGATTTAAAACCTAATAACATCTCATAAAAAAAATACACGAGTCATAAGAGTAAATAATCGTCAATAATAAATCATGTTCATTAATAGAATATCCGAATAAAAAAGATTACTTTTTTTCTCAAAAAAATTGTTCCAAAAACATGTGGAGAGAAATCAAATGCCATGGTTTCGTGCTATGAATTACATAAAATAGTAGGCTCTAGATAACTACTCATAAAAAATCTTTATGATTTTTAAAACTGATAGTGTACCCACATGGGAATGGTCCATCCACCTGTATAACCTCATGTGATTTGGACGATCACCTGTATACCCTCATGGCATAGAAAACACCACATTTTCCCTCTTTTTCTAAGGAATGTCACATGTGTAATGATTGAGCTTATGAGATAAAAAAACATTCATAATGAATTTGAGGGAAATAATAGACCATTATATCATATAATATTCTTCCATTCATATATATGCCTCATGAACATAAGATAGTTCATCATTCACTCATAATTTAATTATTTTGGGAGAAAGAAATCAATTTTATGAAACATTATTAAAGCATAATGAATATTACTAAACCACATAATAGAAGCAGATTATATCATAATATAACAACCCATATGAACCATATAAATTCATAAATAATGTTGAGATCGTTTAAAATAATATTTAAAAATAATTAAAAATGTGATTTGAAAAGAAAGAAATATCATTTTCATTTTGTAAAAAAATTACTAATAACTATGAAAATAGAAATTATATTTTAATTGTAATATAATGGAAACATGTAAAGGATTATTGATAATATATAATGGTCAAGGGGTGGGAAATTATAGTCAATCTATAAACATTATTTTTTCACTAAAATGAATTATATTAAAAACTGAGATCTATGGAAACATTTGATATGATTATTTTTAACAATTTTGATGTAAATTAAATCGTAGTATAAAAATATCATTATCTATAATTTAAAATCCAATTACAAAAATTAGTAAAAACTTTAATTAACATCTATATAAAATTAAAATATTTCTCTCCAAAATGCATAAAAAGGCCGACTTTTCCTAAAAACATTTTATCATTATTTTCTAGTAAAATGAATTATAAAAATGATTGAATACGTGAAAATAGTAATAAATAAATACATGAGAACAAAATTTATGGGTTTTAGGTTAAAAAATTATATAATTTCTCTAACATAAATTTAATCATTAATAATCCTGAATAAACAAGATATTTATTAAATAAATACTTATGACATTGGAAATTATTGAATCAAGTCCACATGAAAGAGTTAAAAATTGACGGATTTTTAAATCCACATACTTTTCATGATAATAATCAGTAAATACATTCATTGGTAATATATACACTAAAAAATATAATGAATGCGGTGAATATGGAATATTTTTTAATGAATAAAAGACTAGAAATTGTTAATAATATAAGGAAAATTTTAATGTGGAGTCCATAAATTAAATAATTTTCACAAAAAATATATATCCTAGAAAAAAAGTGGAAAAATTTAGATCTTTATACACATATAATCAAGAAAAAACATAATCAATAGATATGTTATATAACCCAATGTATGAAAATTGAGATAAAAATAACCATACATCAAGAATCCTACTACTATAATATGTTCAACCCTCCTATATAATAAATTTAGACACAATATAAACATATAATATATAAATATTAATACATAACATAAAATATATAATTCCATTATAATTTCATTTTTCCTTATTAATAGTAATTTATTGGTAAAATCAATAAAGTAATGTTAACTACTTATTTTTCAATGCATGTATTGATCTGGAGGATTTGGTCCTTTGACATTAGTCATGGTTTCATCATCTCCAAAATAAACAAGAGTAATAAAATCCTAGGTTTTAAAATTTTATAGATATTCGTAGACACATTATATAACTAATCTTCATGTTTTTCATGAAATACAAAAAAATCCCCCTTTTAACGATTACTGAATTTATCAAAAGAATTAATTTTATTGATAAATATAATTTTAAATATTACCAGTCCAGAATTATGAAAACATATTAAGTTAATATCAATTACCTAAAATTTACATTATATAATATTATTTAATCATTCATGAAGTCAAAAATATATTAATGTTCTTATATATAGTAAAATAGATAAAAATAAGAACATGTTTTAATAGTTCAATGTGTAAGAAAATGTAATCTTTTAGTGATAATATCACATTTAGAATATCATAATCATGATATAAATTTATAATTTTTTATTTAAATTCATTTTTATAATAATAATTTTAATAAGGTGATGAAAAATGTATCACATCAATTATACGAGGTGATAATATGCACATATTCACTAGTGATGCATCGTATCTTAAATAGATAAAAAACTAATGTCAAAAAATAATATACCATTACATAATAATTAATATATCAAAAATATTGTATACATAAAATATAAATCTTGGAGAGATGGTAATTTATATTGAAAAATATCACTAAATGGATGTGGTGGGCTATACATACACATGAGATGAGTTTACATTTTTTATTAGATTCAATGGAGAGAGAGAGTGAGTAAATATAAGTTATAAAAAATATTTCAGTATTGTAAGGAAATTGATTTGGTTATTTTAATAGGCTTATATGTGATTTGGAGGTGGTTTATGTATAATTAATGAAGAAATAATGTCGCTAAGAACATATACATATACATTTTATAATCTCCTTGGGAAAATACAATTTGTTTTATTTGATGCGTATCAGGAGAATACCAACAACTCTTAGTCACGACTAGAGGAGTTGGGAACATAATTTGGTAGACCTTGGTCAGTATAAGGATCTCATGTGGTTTTTGGATGTGAGAAATGGAGGTTTCAATTATAAGAGAGGGGAGTGGAAACCCTTGAATTATTATGAAAATTAAAATTTAAAAATATCATTCTCATGTGATGTGGATCCTTTATTTTTTAATATTAATTAAATGAGATTGTATATTCAAATTTTAGTCATAAAATAAAATATAGTAATGTTTTTTAGAAATAATACTATTTAAGACTTTGATTACCCCTATTGAACTTTTTAACCCTTACTATGGTGATTTTTTAAGCATGGAATGTTTTCATTTTTTTTAAAAAATTAAATGAACATTATTTAATAATTTGAATATAATGATACCCAATATGTAATTAATTTAAAATTATTCATCTTCTATATGTTGAAAAAATTATATTCAATATAAATTGGAAAATGCAATAATTTTTTTTAAAAAAAGTTATTTTTCAAGAATGAAAATGTATTTACAGACATATTATGATTTATATTTATTAATATGGAATAAATTTGATTTAGTTTAGTAAAAGGAAATTTATTTTACACTCAATAAATATAAAATTGAAATGAACCATTTGAATACAATATTAATACGAAAAACAAAAAATAGTTTTTAGTTTTGTTAAAACATTACATTGATATCTCAAATGTTAAACATACATGTCGATGTCATAGATTAAAATTTTTAATTAATTATATCAAATATAAAATATATAAATGGCTTATAAAAAATGATTCATAAACATTCATGTCATTTTTATATCATGATAATGACATAAAATGAAAATATTTGTAAAATAGATATTTTATCCATTCAACAAAAAATATAATATATTTTTTTCCAATAATTAACCTTAATGTAGAATTGAAATTGAAAACTAAAAAATAATTTTTATATTTTAATATACATATTAAAAAAAATTTAAATTAGAGTTTTCAGTTAAAATATATATAATAAAAGTTAAAAACATTTATCATAAAGAAAACATTTTCCTTTAGTCGTGAAATAAAAAAATTTCTATTACTTACAGATTATTATTAATAATACTGTTATTATTAATATATTAATATAAATTTTTTTATAATTTTATAAATTTTATAATTCAAAAAACACTTCAAAATAGTTTCCGTTGATTCAACTATATTATTTAATTCAATTTGGACATATTTTACAAAGTCATTTCATTTAATTATTCAAATATTTATTCCATTTTAAAAAGTAGTAAAACATAACTCATTTATTTTTTATGTTTCATGCATTATAGTAAATGGAAAATAACATATTTATTAAATAAAAAATATTCTAAAATATATGCATGTTAAATTTTACGAACATAACAAATTTTGTTTATCAATTACTTATGAAAATGGCAATGGTTTTATTAAGATAGTAAATACTTATTATCATATATCAATAATAATATCTTTGGAATAAAAAAAACTCACATTTTACCCTTACAAAAATATGTCCTATATTTTTTGTTTATCAAAACCCATTTTAGATAAATACCCCACAAGATGAGGCATTAAGAATCATATAGTGCAGGTAATTTACTTTGGGAATTTATAGTTATCCTTAGAACAAAAGTTATTATATAAAATGAGGAGTCCCTATATTGAAAATTGATATAAAAACTTTTAAGAGATACAGAATTCATGCCCAAAATAAAATAAAAATTTAAAAATATATATAGTAATAAGATTTTCATGAACCACATTATCACAAAAATTTATAATAAATTCACTATATTCATATCATAAATTCATTATAAAATAATGAAATGTTAATAGATAATTTAATATATAATCAGTAGTGTATTTATTTTATTCCCTTAAAGAAATCAAGAAATAATGGAGTGGGTAGATAAATACCGAAATATGAATTTTATTGATCTAGAATTTGTTATGGGGGTATTATATGGAACTTTCTTTGCATAAAATACTTCAAATGATTTGATTATATTAAATATATCTTTATTACATGGCTTTGGGGGAAGACGAAATTGATTATCATAAATATCCCTTAATTTGATAAAATTTTTTGGAATTAGCACCATATTAATTTCAGTTGAGTTATTATAGTGTTGGTGGAACCATAGGCCTTGATTTTCCTCTATCAATTTCATTAATACATGGTATCATATCTAATAAACATTTATGTGCTTTATGACATTATATCCCAAAATTTAATTATTTATTGGATCCAAAGTAACAATTTATCCCATTATTAATATCACATTTGTTTCATGTAGAATTATTTATTTTTTTCTACTTGGGTTTTGTCATATGAAAACCCATTAGTGTCCATTTTTCTCTTTTTTAATGTTTTTGGTGAATTGAAAAGTTATGAGTTCTAAATATTAACTAAATATAATTAGTAATATAGAACATCATGATTTTTTCAACTCCTATTTTATATTGTTTTTTAGGAGGATATATTATGAATTATTCTTATTGTAATTAATTATTGATGGTACCCATAATTTCATCCATCTAACAAAACAAAAAAATTATTGAGAATCAAACTTAATATCATAATAAAAAGCGATCGTATAATATCTAGTCATAGAGAACCATCTTATCAACCACTGATATATTTAGTTTAATTATGATATTGTATATCTCCCTTACATCATCCCAAATTTCCTTATGTTTTATCCTATAAACCCTAAAATTAACCAACACATAATTCTTATTATCATTTATATTATATTCAAATCTAAAAAATCATTAAAATCAATTCTCGAAGAAGTTCACTAATCTCATTCCCTGAATAACATTATTATCAAAACAATAAATATATACAAATATATATAGATCAATAATATAATACTATATTCTAAAAATATCCTATGTTTCTTTTTACCAAATTTCATTTCAACTCCAATGTTTATAAATACTCTTCAATATATATTCCCAAAATTGATTAAACCACTTTCTTAATGAAGCATAATTTCCATAAAAATGATGAATATAATAATCGAAAAGGTTATAAAATATTTTTATATTATGACCATAAACATATATTATATTATTCCCAAAAATAACAACACATTCAAAGAAATTCCAAACTCTAGGGCCACATATATTACAATGATATAATAAAACAAAATTAATATCATTCAAAATATAATTAGTGACCTTAAAATTCCATCCCAGTAAACATCAAAAGCGATATATTCCTTTAAAAATATAATCTAAATTAGACGTCATGGGGCTTTTTAGTATAATAATCTATTAAAATACCGACTTCTAATAACTTTCTCAAATCAAAATATATTTATGGCATACTTTGATACCAAATGTGTCTACTAGAGACTAGTGTTCCCAGATCTGGTGTCTGAATCAAAAATCATTAAATAGAAGAGATCATAAAAACTATAGACACTCAATTTTGACTACTAATAAATAAAAAACTGATGAAAACATTGACAAACTTAAATTCCATTTACATATTTTGGAAAATATCTATATAGAAATTGAAAAAATTGTACTTGAAAAAATCTATTTTGTTATCATCAAATAAGATTTTTTTTTCATTATAAAATAAATCTTTATCTCATAATAATTCTTCAGCATCTCATTGAAAATTATCCTTAGATAGTACCCACCATAAAAATATCATACATAAAATACTTTTTTCAAAACATGTGGAAATTAATCCATTTTAATGGGTGAGTTAATATTCCTTGTGTATTTAATAATGGGTGATATCAACCACTAATAATTTTTTAGTATAAGATAATATTTATGAAATGGGAATATGACCACAACATCAAATATAAAATGTAATAAACCAAACAACCTAACTTATGGAATATGTTATTTTCATAAAAAACTAATGTGTCATAAGAGTAAGAGATAATATATAATAAATCATGGTCTATGTGAGAATATCATAAGAATAAGAAATAATTTTGAATTTTAAAAGGGTGATATAAAAATATTCATAAAAATTATATTTAAACAATTATCATATTGACATTAAGTACAATGTATCCTATTAATAACCACTAGTTTATCATCATTTTCCTTGGTCCAAATTCTCATTTACCCTCCTGGACATTGATAAATTGGTAATATACTCTCTTAGATTGGTTAAAATCACCCATATACCCTCATGTGCCTGGGGAAAGAACCCACATTCCTTATTGGGATGTGGATAAGCACATGTGTATGCTTTGATCCCATGAGATAAAAGAATTCCCCATTATTTTGTTGGTATATAACAGTCCCACATGTTATATAATATTAAATCATTCATATGTATACAACATGAACATAAAAGAATTCATCAATCAATCATATTTTTAATAATATTTTAGAATGAAATGGGTTTCAGGAAACATAATTATAATATACGTATCTAATACATATAGGGAAATGAATATGATATAATAATAATTCTATATCACCTTGTAATAATCAAATCATTAAAGGTTGCATAAATTTCTAAAAATACTGTAAAAATTTCTTTATAAAAATGAATTGAAAAATATGATGGAATATCCATTTTATTTTATATCATTAAAAACTAAAAATACATTGAAAACTTTAATTATATATTCTTTATAAAACAATATTATGTTTTTATGGATTGTTGATAAAATATCAACACCCATAATACCATGAATATTTTTTACAATCATAAATGTTATACAAAGTGATATGTGTGAAATTTTATTGAAAATATCAACACCCATATGTGTGAAGCTTTACATCAATATTATGGATGTTAATAAAATATCAACATCCATAATATAAATATTATTTTCGTAATATTGTATACCATCCAAAGTGATATATGTGAAATTTTATTGAAAATATACCTATTAAAAAAATTAATTAAATTAAATGTTAGTTAAAAAATAAATTTAGAATTTATTTAAAAATATATAATATATTTCATAAAATAAATTTCAAGATAATTTATTTGGAGGAGGAAGAT
Organism: Viscum album; assembly: GCA_963277665.1. Classification (NCBI taxonomy): domain Eukaryota; kingdom Viridiplantae; phylum Streptophyta; class Magnoliopsida; order Santalales; family Viscaceae; genus Viscum; species Viscum album. The sequence goes on from OY728143.1 coordinate 232,224,262, forward strand.
ACCAGAATAAGAAATAGAAATATAATTGTTAGTTCATCAAAACATTTATTTGGATATTTTGAGATCCAAAAATCATAAAAAACCATTCAATGGATGAAAAATATAAAACTAACTATATTAGATTAGAAAATATGTCTTTTAGGAGATAAAATCACTAAATATCTTCAACCAAAATTTAATCATAAAAATATTTAATTAATAATGAGATTGTCGAATAATGATTTACAACTTTGGTAATCATTAAAAAAAAACCTCATGACATAGATTAAATTTGTTTGATTTTTATATCAATTTAATTTTCTTGATAATCTTAATTAAATAAATTCATGAACCATATTTACACAACAAAATATAATACAAGTGGTTAATATGGAATATGTCTCAATGAAATGTTAGTAAAGAAACCCCTACAATGATTTATACCATTGGAAATATGAATACATCAATGAAATGATTATGTGAATGAAATTGAAAATTCAAATAAATCAAATTTAAAAATAAAATAAAAAACCACATGTAATAAAACACATACTTTTTTGACATAAAATTCAACATAGAAGTGATATAACCAAGTGAATGGAAATTGAGTAAACAATTCTCGTAACTCATAATTCTATTTTACTGATAAAATTATAACTACAAATATAATAAATTTAAACACCTTAGAAATATATAGTAAAACAATAATAATACTCATCTTACTATATATCATTCCCTTATAATTATTTTTAATCACTTAGTAGTAATTCATTTCTAAAATCAATATTTTTTGTTCATATTAAATTTTTCACACATGTCCTGATTCAATGGATCTTGTCACTACACCATTTTAAATTATTAATTATATTTATATATTACCAAATATTTAAATCATTAATTTAAACTTTTTTTATATTTTCATTATAACATAATGGTATATATGATTATAATTCCCATGGAATGCTTAAAAATCCCAATTTTTTATTATTGAATTTAATTATTAATAAAATTTATAAATTTGTATACTTTTTGAAATTATAAATCCTTAATTATGAATACATATTAAATTAATCATATTTCATATAAAATTTACAATACATAACATTCCTTAATCATTCAGGACTAGAACATTATAACAATGCTCAAAAAGGCAGTAATACAAACCAAAGAAGGAATAGTTTATAATAGATGATTGATTTGGAAAATGTTATTGTATAATGATAATATAAATTTTAAAATTTACTAATAATATTATAAATATCATTATTATTAATTATATGATCATATAGAATCATTCATTTAAGTTGGTAATGAAAACTGAATCACATTACTATGTGGAAGTGGTATCCCACTCTTAAATGTGATTTATATTTTCATTTTTCAATGGATAGAAATAAATAAAAGTAAATTATAATATATCAGTCAAAATAATAAATACAATTATAATCATTAAATCATGATTAATAAATACTATGATACAAAGTAGTGAAATATGAAAAATATTACTTCATGACGCTGTCAGTCCGTATAAACACATGAGTGAAGATTACATTTAATGTAGATGGAATAGAGATATAAAATTAATAGGACATTAACATAATTATTTTTAAAATTTTAATTATACGTATTTTATTATTTTATGATTGTTATTGAGTATTTGGAGGAGCTTTTGGAAGAAAGAAACCTAAAAAATATTAGTAAAACAATATACCTCTTCATTGAGAAAAACTCCATTTTAAAAAACAGATTTATGATTCACGGATTGGTCTTTCATAAATCCCATACCCTATAGGTTAGGGATTTTTGGGATTTTGAGGTATGTTTGAAAATATTAGTTAATCTATGGTCCTCAGGTTATGCAGATAAATGAGAATATGTGGTGATGTTTTTTAGTGAGGGGAATGGAACCTTAAAACATAATTATTATCTTTCCCATATAATGAGGCTCCATTTGTGTTAAATTTTAAATTAAGGACAATTTATGGAAACAATACAACCAAAATAAAATTTATACATGTTATATATATTATTATCCTTATCTCTTTAATTTCCCTTATTATTAATAATTTTAAACATTATCCTTGTGGGGAAATTTTTACCTAGGAAACTATTAATTATAAAAAATAGTTTTATTATATATTTTTAATATTATAATACCAAATGGAATATTTTTTATGAAATTATATTTCCAAAATTTGTAAAAGATAAATTTAATATAATTTCATAAAATGTTACAAAAAATAATTATTAGAAAAAAAATTATGAATATTGTTGATTTTATACAAAAATAATGAAAATGGTAATTACCATGAAATTAAGAGGTTAATTTTTTTTATCAAAGGGTAATTAAACTAATTTATACCAAAAATAACTAAATAAAAACATATGTAAACATGATTAAATTTGGATAAAAGTATTGTTTTTTTTAATTAAAAACATTATGTAGATATCCCAAATGTCAAACATAGATTTATATGATTATAATTGTAATATTAAATGCATTATATTATATCTTAAATATGTTTTAGGTATATATTAAAAGGATTAAAGAACAATGATCTAATTATTATATCATGATAATGTCTTAAAATGATTTTAATTTTAGTGTTTTTATTTTTGAATATTCAGCCAAAAATATACTATTTTCCGAAAAAACCAAATTATGGTAATTTGATCATTTAGAATTAATAAATTATGTTAAATTTTAATGATTAAAATTTTAAAATTAAGAAATATATCTTACAACTAAAACCGATATATATTATAATAAACTAATTTTTATACAGAAAAAAATGTTGTTTAGTAGTGAGTAAACAATAATCACATTCCTTATTGTTTAGTAATCATTACACAAATGTTATTAATTTATTTTTCTAATCATTTTTAAAAAAAATTCAATAAATTTAATTTATATCACTTATTGAAATGTTATATATCTTTTTTAAAATAAATAATGAAACAATGAAGTTTAAAACTATTTTTTCCATCATTTTTAATTATTAAAAAAATTTAACCCCGTTTTACAGTGCCATTTCATTTACTATATATTAATGTAATCCATATTTCACAGTAGATATTAAATTTTCTATTAATGTTTGATGTTTGTTTATCACATGATATGGATGAAATAAATTTTGTTAATAATAAAATAGTCTCAAATCATGAGGGTTTTTAATATTTCATCATGGTTAACACAAAATAAAACTACACAAGCGAAAAAATTCATTAGTTTGAAGAAAATAAATAAACCAAGTGGTAGTATGTAATAAATCTAAATAGATATAAAAATTTAGGATGATCTCACTCTCTACTCCTCTCTATTACACTTGGTTGTATCCCCATATCACCATTACACTCACTCAAAAATTGGGGTATAATATTTAAATTAAGGAAACGAAATAAAAATTAATTAACTTATTTCATCAATGATGATTAATATTAATATTTACGTGTAAATCCATATCAATATATACCAAATTCCTATATGTATTCATCCAGTCATGATAAATGTTTTACTAGCTATAGAGAAAATAAAAAACATAGAATAGAGAGTAGAATAAAATACTAAAATATAATGATAAATATTAAAATACATAAATAAATATTTTCTGAAAATCCTATATATTAAATCAAAATATTCTTTTAAAAAGTGAAATGAAAAATACATATCTATATAGAAAATCTTATGACCAATCCACATTGGATTCTAGAATACATATAAATATAATTATCATAATACATTATTATGTCAACTTTTATTTCCTATTATGTTTTTTGGGGTAAGTTAATCCTTGATTCAATTCGAAAATCCTGCACAACTAAGCATAAAAAATCATACGAAATTCATTAAATATAGTAATTTTAAAATTATAATTTTTTTAGTTGAACAAATATAAGGTATAAATATGAAAAATTGTGATCTATCTTCATAATATTATAAATACTAAAATACATCTATTTGTATCCCTCAGTAGACTTGTGTTGAAGTAACACTATTTTGGTGAAAAACATTTTTCATCAATAGATCATAGAAAAAATTAAAAAATCACTAAATAAAAAAACTATCTTCGAGCAAGCTTGGTTGTGGATTGGATTTTCCCTTATTTTCATGATACCAAGATGATTCATGGAAATAAATGAAATTAAAGTTATATTTGGAGGAATTAGTAAACACATTACCTTGTTTAAGAAAACTATGTTGAAACATAATGCCTTACAATATAACTCCCAATATCAATGAAAGTCCAATTTAATTTTTTTTTGAAATGAAAATACAATACTGGAATTATATATATTTGTGACGACCTATTTGTGATGAGATCCCATCGAAAATAGGCTTTAGCGACAGGGGCCCGTCGCAAATAGTGTGTTGTAGAAAACAGCATCGCAAATACATTTTCTAGTGACGTGACAGTCCCAAATAATGGTATTTGTGTTGGGAAAACATTCTGTTTCAAATAATCCTATGATTTTATACATTATATATCCATCAACCATTAGTGATGGGCTCGTCACAAATAACCGTACAATTATATACATTATATATATATATAAAACTTTTTTGTGACGGTTATGTCATAAATAGTATTTGCGACGGACCCGCCACCCCGTTGCAATGAAAAAATACAAAAATTATATTTAGATTATTTTAGACGGGACCTCATCGCAAAAGGTCCTATCACAAATAACAATCATAACAAAAAAATTAATAAAATTATTATTAATGAAAAAAAATATTATTATAATTAAAATAATAAAAAAATAAAAATATTATTACTAGTAAAATAAACAAACATTAAAAATTATAATACTAAAAAAACATATTTAGTAAAATTATGATTAATTAGAAATTAATATTAATATTTGAAAAAATAATAAAAATATAAAAAATTATTAAAATTCTCAATGTTAACAAAAAAATATAAAAAAGACATAGAATATTATTATTAGTAAAATAAAAAAATATTAAAAAATATAAACCTAACAATAAATAATAAAGTATTAAAAATAAAAAAAAAATTATGCAATATTTTCACCAATATATAAAACATAAATTGTAAATAGTTCATATTTATACAAATCGTGAATTCAAATATTTTTCACATAAAAAACAAATCATTGGGGGGTCTTTATTTGGAGGAGGTGGAGGAGGTGGAGGAGATGGCGGAAGAAAGTCCATCCCTAAACTACAAGTCAGACTCCACATGTACTCCATCTACTCATGATGCAGCTGTTGCCACTACTACTCCCATCAACTCATCTCCTCCTCAGGATGCTCTTGCTGCTGCTACTCCCGCGGAGACATTTCGTCATGCTGCTTTTGCAAAATCTCTATAAGCTGAGCCTGAGTTCACAACTTCTCCTGATACTATGAGTAAGAAGATTATGCCTCTCTACGAGCTCCTCTCAGTTGGACGTCGACATCACAACAGTATCATAATAGACAACAGGAGTAAAATGAGGGCCGATACCAACTACTCGGCCCTTCTCAAAGCCATACCGAGTCGCCTGCATCCATGTCGCCTCGTCAAAATGGTGGTAACTACTCTTCTCGGTCATCTCATCCTGACTCTCATCCTATGTCTCAGAGGTTGAATCCACATATGACTCTTTCAATTCCTATTTGAAATTAAAATGTTGAAAAAATTATATTCAATTCATAGAAAACAAAAAATAATAATACTATCCACAATCCAACATTGTAGATCACCTCTAATCTCTCCAATGGCTGGATCAATGTACATTCTCTGATAAATGTCGAACTGTGTAATATCTGGATTCTTGAGTGGCTACAGAAATATAAAATATACTATTTATATTTAATGTTATAGAAAATATTTAAAAAAATACTTACCAGATTCTCTCTATGAATACTGAATGTATGGTTACCAGCTCGATGTGTCAGCTCTTGTCCCCCCTGATTCTACCGTCCCACGAAATATCTCCTCTGAAATCCATCACCCAACAAGTGTAAAAATAATCAATCCCAAATGTGAGATAAAATGTACTCTAGTCAGTGGGCTCTACACGGCTCATCAAATTCTGTCACTCCTGCTTTCTTAATGGTTGTTCTTCTCAAATTGTGAAAAAACTGATTGAAACGGTAATACATAAACACCTACCAAGCCGCATGGATAGCATCACGCATGCTATCCTCGATGGGATATCATAAACCCTAAAAATAATTTATAATATAAATATATTAATAAAATAAATATTGTTTATATATGAACCACCAAATGATCAAACATGTTGCACCGCACATCAACGAGAATCTATTCCCAGGTGATCCATGGCTGAGAAAAATAATTTCACAATATAGCACTCTTTTGTCCAATAGCTACATGCACAAAATTGTGAAAAATGAATAAATAATCAAACAATTAATATATATATAAAAATAAATTAATTAAATCTAACTAAAATATACAGGATACCATAGCTCCGTGTGTGTGAATTGAAGCCACGACATGCACATCGCTCGGGGATAGGGTCAAGAATCATCAGTCGTGCAAGAACGTGCCCCCCCCCCCCCCCGTGTACCCCCTAAACCACCAGTAGGCTGAGGGTCAGATGATCCAAAATCCCTCTTATCCAAATGTAGATCAGCCTCCTGCAACTCACAAAATATATTAGGATCTATCTGAAATACAAAATGATTGTCGTTAAAAGATAGTTAAAAATAACTATTATATATAGATATATATTAGTTATGATTACAACTAGCATTTAACTATGTCAATGACCATTTTCATCCTCATCTTCGTAGCTATCCATGTCAATGTATTCATCTTCCTCCTCATCATCATAAAAATCCAACTTTGTTTCAGTTTCATCATCTCCTGTCATTTCAAATTCATTTGTAAAATCATTAACATCTTTATATTCATCGATCCTTAATTGTTCGATTTCATAATCGATATTCACATCTCTTTGTGAATAAGATTGATTTTAAGCAGTCTCTTGAAAATTTTCAATTCCTTCCACTTTAGAGAAACCACATTCTATTTGAGTAAACATATTTTCACGAGATTCTATTTTTATTATACTCCCCCAGTCACTCAAGTCTCTTAAAGTAGCACAATACTTTGCGTAATAAATATGGTGTGCATGTTAAGCCAGTAAAAATGGTTAATTTAAATCAATAGTACTCTTATATTTAATATAGATGATTCAATGAGTCTGATGAATACACAATCCTCTCTCAGTATCCAACCACCGATATTTAAACATCTTTATGTAAATCTGTCCTATATAACACAACTCAATAATGTCATCCAGAATTCCATAAAAGTCATCTTCAGTTTCTCTATGATGGGATCCTCTCAAGAAAACTCCATTGTTCATTGTTTTTTTGATTCCCCACATGCACGTGTATGAAAGAGAAAACGATTCACCACATATTATTTATAATATTTAACCATTTTGGATGGTGGGTTACTCAATATACATAGTTTCTTATCAATTTTATCATCAGGTTGAGACACCCGAAATTTTTAAAAACAATTATCAATATGATAAATAATAAACTGAATTGATATTAAACTGTCAATTATTTTTTGATGAGTTTTTTAAACCATTGAGATTTATTTTTTAACTCTGTTCTTCAAGAGAATCTGGTGTAATTTGGGGAAGTTTTTTTGATATGATTATCATATAACCTACAAATAAAATAAGTTTACACACTGCAACATAAATTATAGAATAAGTGATAGATACCCTCACATCACAATTGATGTCATTTCTCCATTGTTGAGTAGAACATATGTATGGGCTCTATGATATTTATAATCTAAAACCCAACGTTCGTGAGCTCCACCAAAACCAAGATTTGGATGACTAAAAACTAATAATTTATTGTCCATTTTTTCATTTACAATCCCCACATATTGTCTAATGCGATTGTGTTTTGAGGGATATTTAGATTAAAAATTATGAGAGCATAAAAAAATTTTCAACATCCAAATAAGTTTCAGTAATTGAGCCTTCAACAGAGTCTTTATTATGGACTTTTTTCTTTAATTTCTATATGCATCACTAGAATTTTTACATCCATTGAAACTTTACGGGACCTCCAAATTTAGCTTCATGTGGAAAAATTACCATAAGATGTTCCATTGAGTCAAAGAAAGATGAAAGAAAGATTTTTTTCATTTTACATATAATTACAGCAACTTCCTCTTCCAATTTGTTTACGAAATCATAGTCTGTTGTCGCTGCACAAATTTCTCGAACAAAAAATGTTATACCTTTTATCGAATCCCAAATAATAGAATTCAACAAAGCTTTGATTCCAATCGGCATAAGTCTTTCCATTATGACTTGACAATCATTAATTTTTAATATAGTAATATAACCATACTTAACACGTCTTCCTAAATTCGAAGAACAACCATCTAGAAGTCTCAAATCTTCAATCCAATGACAAAATAATAAGTGACTCTCCTTGTACAGTGTAAATGTTTCCTTTGGATTTTTTAACCTCTGAGATCTGACATTTTCAAATAGTTCAAGTTCTGGTCACCCATAAATTTGGGAAAGATATAATTGTGCCTTTACAATATATTTGGTCTTACCTGGTTTGTCCAAAATTGTATGAAATAAATTATCAAAGATAGTTTTTCTCAATATGAATGACATCCAACATCTGGCGGACGATTAAATCAGACCAATATGGAAGATCCCCAAAAATGCTTCATTTTATCCAAATATGTTCTTTCCCAAAGCCATAAATTTTCTTTTGGGTTACTATGTGACCAAATGTGATGGGAGGTAATGAAAATACACCTGATTCAAACTTTATACCTGAGATCATCTATTGAGGTTCATCCATTTCAATTGTAGCTTTTCTGAAATGAGATTTGTTCCTCCAAAAAGCATAATCGGTTGGAAGAAATCTGTGGTGAGAGTCATAATTGCAATGTTTTTCCCATTTATATGTATAAACGCTCTATTTTCATTCATACAGTAAGTACATGATTTTAGACCATGTGTACTCCATCCAGAGAATATTCCATACGCCTAAAATTCACTAATCATCCACATCAATGCAGCTTTTAATATGATTTTTTTGTAGCAACATCATATGTTCTAACACCATCAATCCACAATGCATTTAACTCATCAATCAATGGCTTCAAATAAACTTCAATATTTATTTTTGGATGTCCTAGGATTAATAATGTCAAAACGATATAGGTATTTTTCATCAACATCAATGGAGGTAAATTGTACCAAGTTATAAAGTCAAGAAAACATGAATACAAACTACCATAAGAAACAAATAGGCATAAAACTTTAGTAGAAAGACCCAATCGCACGTTTCAGGCTTCTAATGTATTAGATGGATGCAGACAGTTAAAATCTTTCCATGAATCACCATCATATGGATAATTCAATCTTTTATCGGTGGAAATCTTGGTTTTGTTCCATGACATCATTGAAACTATGTTCTGAGACATAAATAAATGCTGAAACCTAGGTATTAGGAAGAAATATCTCAACTATTTTATTGGAAATGATTCAGAATTCCTGGGTTGAGCTTCTTTATACCTTGATTGTCGATATGTTGGACAACTATCCAATAACTCATTTCATGAGAATATATGATGAAATCATTTTAACATGCATGAATATTCTGATTACTAAGGGCCATATTATGAACCAGTCTCTTTCCCTCATAATTATTTATAGGTTACACATTTATTTCAGGTAACAATGTTTTAACCGAAGAAAATATCTAGTTGAAAATGTTTTTTAACATTGAATTATCTAATTTAGTAGTCATATAATTTGCAACCGCTTATTATTTGATTATCATGGAACCAGGATATAATGAATTCTCATCATACCTTAACAAATCATGAAATTTAGATGGTTCCAACATAGGAGTTAAATCACTATCATGTTGAGTTTCAATTTTTTTAACAGATTGACCTAAAACATCATATACTAAATTTTGAAATTGTGATGGATCCAGAATCATGTAATTAGTATCTTCTTTGGAACTATGTTCACCGTGTTGATACCCAAAAACATAATCTGGTAGAAAACCAAACTGCAAGAGATGTCCCCCAACATTGTCAAATGTTTGAAATGTTCTCAGAGCACATTTATTTCAAGGACACTTAGTTGTACCTTCTGAAACATATTCTGGTTTTGATGATTCAAACGATAAGAAATATTCAACACCCTCAATATATACTGAATTTAAAACAGAACCATTTATATTTCTATGTTGATTTATCCAATCACGGTCCTCTAATAATGACTAATATAGATTTCCATGTTCCATAATTATCTACAAAATATAAATCATCACAGTTTTTGAATAATTTTAAATTATAGAAACACTATCTAAAAAAGAAGATAAATAATAACTACTACTTCTTAATAAATTCCATTAAATTTAGGTGGCACAATTTCCAATGGATTGATGGCTACTCTTTTGCCTGATGGCTCATTTACTTGCATATTTCTTACACAGAAATCACAATGAAGAATCTACTCGGTGGTACGCTTATTAAATCTCATGCATATGGGAATGTATAAGCATACCTCCGAGTAGTTTATCTATTGTGATTTTAGTGTTAGAAAGACGCAAGTAAATGAGTCATCGGAAAAAATATCCCCCCTTTCTTCGATGAGTCATCTTATTGCAACTATCACTGCCTGAACACATTATAAAAAATGTGGTCTTATGTATGAATATTCAAACTCATGCATATGAGATTGGATACGCATACATAGAAGCATATTTTTTATAATGTTTTGAGTCAGTGGATGTTGAAAGCAGAAGAGTTATCTAGAAAAAGGAGTGTCATCAATCCAATGGAAATTGTGCCATGTTATGAAAAGTTATTAAAATTTATTCTTATGTATTCTTATTTATTCCTATTTATTCTTATTTATTACTATTTATTTCTAATTATTCCTATTTATTACTAATTATACATATTTATCACTAATTATTACTATATATTTCTAATTATTAATATTAATTTCTAATTATCACTATTTAATAATAATTAATCTTAATTACTACTAATTAATCTTATTTATTGCTATTTAATCCAAATTATAGCTATTTATTCTTATTTATTCCTATTTATTATTATTTATTCCTATTTATTACTAATTATTCATATTTATTCCTATTTATTCCTAATTATTCCTAATTATTCCAAATTATTCCTAATTATTTCTAATTGTTAGTATTTATTACTATTTATTACTATTTATTTTTAACTATTCCTATTTATATCTAATTATAAATATTTATTCCGAATTCATCCTAATTATTCCTAATTATTCATAATTATTCTTAATTATTCTTATTTATTATTAATTATTCCTATTTATTAGTCTTTATTATTATTTATTCCTATTTATTAATAATTATTTCTATTTGTTACCATTTATTCCTATTTATTACTTATTTTTTCTATTTATTGCTAATTATAAATATTTATTCTTAATTATTACTATTTATTACTATTTATTACTAATTATTACAAATTATTGCTATTTATTACTATTTATTTTTATTTATTCTTATTTATTACTATATATTTCTAATTATTCCTATTTATTACTAATTATTCTTAAATATTCATATTTATTAGTATTTATTATTATTTATTCATATTTATTACTATCTATTTCTATTTATTACTATTTATTTCAAATTATTACTATTTATTTATAATTATTCCAATTTAATTCTTATTATAAGTATTTATTCCAAATTATTCTTAATTATTCGTAATTATTCCTAGTTATTCATAATTATTTCTATTTATTACTATTTATTACTATTTATTCCTAATTATTCCTATTTATTACTATTTATTTCTATTTAATACTATTTATTTCTAATTATTCTTATTTATTGCTAATTATTCCTATATATTCATAATTATTCCTATTTATAGCTAATTATTCGAATTTATTTCTAATTATTCCTATTTAAAGATAATTATTTATATTTATTGTTAATTATTGTAGCGACTCGGGTTTTTGGCCCTGTCAGACTTTGGAATATTTCTACGAAGAATTCCAGAGCTAGGCGCGAAGACGGCGTGCGATTCCGAGGCCCGGTGTGCCCGGAATAAATTTTATAAAAATATTAAGTATTTTTATACTATGCACATGTCGGGGGTGTAATATCTCCTAAACGGTAGATGAGAACGGGAATCCGAAGGCACGGTTTCGTCCGGAACGTGCCGTTTACCCTAGGCAAGGTGTAAACTTTGCGGGCGTGGGCCTGCGGTGAGAAACGCCACTTGGGGCGTTTACGTAAATAAATAGAGAAGTTAGTGTGCGAGCGTCAGCTCTAATAACTCCTGAATGGAGTCTCGGATTGAAAATCTGAGTCCACGGTTGCGTTCAGAACAGCGCGTTGACCTTAGGGGTGACCTTACATTTGTTCGCATCGGGCGTCGGGTCCGAGGCGGGTTTGGTGCCGGCGGGCTACTGATATAAATATCAGCACCACCCCCCCCCCCCCCCCCCCCGCCTTTGAATTTCCTCTCGGCGTTCTTCTCCATTCATCACCGTCGATCCGACGAATCGAGCAAACAAAGCACCCACGTGCTCAAATTTCGACGGTGGACGTTCCTGGAGCGCGGATTTAAGGCAGAACATCGGCGTTTTTCCCGCGAGGTAGGCGGATTTGAGTTTTTACCCCCGATCACTTTTTTCTGTGCTTTTCTACAAATTGAAGTCGTAGAGGTGTAGATCGGATCCCAAAGGTCGCGCAGACGCCTTCAGATTGCAAAACGGACCACCGGGGAGCTCCCTGCGGTCCGCGGAAGATCTGTCGGCGCAGTGGCGCCGGTGGATGGCGGTCGGCCTCGGCGGACCGGCCTAGTAAGGCGGCCATGGCAGCCCGGTGTGCGGCGGCGCTCCGCCCAGCACGGTCCCATGGAGGCGGCCGGACCGGCCAGGTGGTGGGGGGCGGTTCTGGCCGGCCGGACCGGGCAGGTGGGGCCGGTCCGATCCTTTTTTGACCGGAGGTTCTAAAAACCCCAGTTTTGTGTAATCTAGAGGCCCGATTCACGCGCCGTCTGTGCCGATGCGATCCTGGGATTGAGGCGGACCTATTGGGATAGTTTTGGGGTTTTTTTGGGTTGGGTCCGTGACCCGGGGTCACGAAACGTCGAGTTATAATAATATTTTAATTATTATTCGACTTTGACCGGCCGTAACTTTTTCCCGGAGTGTCCGTTTGACGTGCAGTCAGTGGCGTTGAGACCCTGATGGTACGGTGGACTTTTTGAGTTTTTTTTTCGGGTGTTGGGACTGAGAAAAGGGTGCGGGCCCCACGAGGCCGGGTTTTGGCGTTTGCGAAGAAACACAGCTTTCACACCAGGAATCCGATTTTGGCGGTTGATTAGTCGATCTTGTGTGTTTTTTCGAGAGGATCGCAATGGTGCTATTTGTTCGATGTGTTTCAGGATTGAGGTGTGGGCCCCACCTGAGCTGGCTTTGGTGAATAGTACCTTTTTCACCGGGTGTCCGTTTCGGACGAGCGAGTAGTCCATTCCGCTTGTTTTTTCTAGGGGGTCGCCATAGTATGATCCGCTCAATGGGTTTCGGGATCGTTGTGTGGGCCCCGCATGAGCTAGCTATGGTGAATAGTGGTCTTTTCACCGGTGCTCAGTTTCAGGCGAGTAAACAGCCTATCCTGTGTGTTTTTTCACGTGGAAAGTGATGGTGGCCTCGGTTTTGTCCTTAGAGGTGCGCAGTGTGGCATTGTTGTCAGTCGCTCGGGTTAGCAATGTTTTGGACCAGCAGTGGTTGAGGGTACTCCCTTGGTTCATTCCCACGATGGTTCATGTGGCATCACAACCTTCGTATAGGTTTTTGATCCTCTCGATGGGATGTTTAAACTGTTAATGTTATGGAATACCCCCGGTGGGGCCAGAGCGGGATCCTCAAGCATCTGTTTCCTATATCGAGTTATTGGTATCACTGTGACCGCTTATTCACGGGCGACGATCCCCTAGCTAGCAGGTTAACCTTGTAGGGTTTGTGGCATCATCAGGATTATGATCCCCTATGCGGTGGTCCGTACTTAGTAGGGTTCTGGCATCGTCGGGTATATGCTCCCCAACTCAGTATGAGGTGTATAGTAGGGTTGTGGTATCGTTGGTTATGCGATCCTCTACTCAGCGTGTGGTTTCTGTTTGGTTGTGGCATCGTCGGTTCGATCCCCTACACTGCAAGTTATACCAGATAGGGTTCTGATATCATCGTGACCCCCTTTATATTGGTGATGATCCTCTATCTGAGTGATGTGCTTATGTCGAGCGCCAGATCGGGTTGTGGTATCCCCCAGCGGATCCTGGGTGTGATCCCCTATCTATGAGAACTATGTATGCCAGATCGGGTCGTGGTATCCCCCAGTGGACCCTGGGAGTGATCCCCTATCTGTGAGTTCGTATACTAGAGGGGGTTATAGTATCCCCTAGCGGGCCCTAGGAGCGATCCCCTATCCGAGGAGTTTGGTGGTTATGTTGTTTCAGCGATGTTTCCTCAGTGATGATATCCATCAAGCATGATCTCCCAGGTGAGCGTCTGAGAGGTTTGTGAGAAACCCGGTGGAGTGTATCTCTCAGATGAGTGTCATCTGGGATGACAGTGATCGTGGAGTGTACTCTCCTGGTTGTGGACAGTTGTTGGTGGCAGGGTCGGTACCTCAGGTGGCTTGTTGCGTCAGCTGGATATATCTGGATTGTTCATGGTGTATGTATGGTCATACACCTGAGTTGAGATGACTATTTGTGTTTAGCCGATGATGGTCACAAGATGGAGTTTCTCTCTCATCTGGGTTCCCTCTGGCTGGGATGAGCGGACTGTTTCCTTTCAGTTTCTCTCTTTGGTTTTGGGTTTTTGGGTTGCCTACTGAGTATGTTTATACTCACCCCTGCACAGGCTTTGCCCGCACATGTTTGTGTCTTGTGCAGACCACATGCCTTTCAACGGAATCCCAGGAGGACCTGGAGCAGGTGGAGCTTAGTGAGCGTGTTTGACAGGGGTGTTTATCGGAGCTGTGCCGAGGAGCTTTCCGGCGGGTGTTTGTGGCAGCATTCCCCTTCTTCATAGAAGGTTGGACGCGCTTTGTAGTTTTATTTTGGTGGGCCCTATGTTTCCATTTTTGTACTTCTGATGTACTCTAGTTGTGGGATAGTTTATGCATCCATTTTTAATTTTCCATTTTCTATATCTCTGCTCTGTTTCTGGGAGGTGTTTGTGGGTGCGTTTGTACATGTGCCTTAGCTAATGCCTCCCATGTGTGTGATAGCCTACTCGGTGCTAGTCGCTAGCCCATGGACTATTGGAGGCTGGCATGGGGAGTAGCAGCTCGAGCCCCATTCGGTTGGTTCGTGAAAGAGTGGTATTAGATGAGGTTCATCCTTTGGGATCTCAGAGCATAGATGGTCTAGCTGTGAGTTTGGTTTGGGTTTCATAGCGGCAGTGTTAGGATGTTTCGAGTTCGGCTTCCAGGCCAGGGACTCCAGTGTTGGTGCGGCGACCGACTTATCCATACACCAGGACACTGATAACCTGCATTTCAACTCAGGACATTCGTACACTGGTCGTAGGGACATAATGGTACATTCATCATATTGGACTGGGTTTTGGGTTTTCCTTGTCCTTCTTGAGTCATCTCTCCAGATATACTCTTTGACTGTGGTGCGTCTTAGATGTACTTCAGGATAACTCCACGATGACGGCCAACGAGGGTTCCGCATCAGGATTGTGCTGATGACCCGCCCTGTGTAGAGGAGGTGGAGTAGGGCGCAAGTTCTCAGGTTGATCCTCCAGGTGTTCTGCCAGTTGAGCCACCACTTGTCGAGTAACTGGTTGTGTCGGCAGTGCAGGACGTGGTTGCGCGCAGGCTGAGTGCGCTGCACGAGTTCCAGAGGCAGCAACCTCTGAGGTTTCAGGGTGATCCGGATCCCCAGGCAGCTGATGCATGGCTTGAGGCAGTCACCCGAGTTTTCCGCCAAGTGAGGACACCCCCAGATCATATGGTGGTCCTAGCGGCGAGCCTTCTTCATGGATCGGCTGGATGATGGTGGAGCCTGGTGACGCAGTCCCATGAAGAGGATATGTTCACATGGGCAGAGTTTGAGCGGCTCTTTAGGGAGGAGTTCTATCCCGTGATTCTGAGGTCAGTGCGGATTCAGGAGATTCTATAGCTTCGACAGGAGGGCATGACTGTGTCAGAGTACTTAGTGAGGTTAACAGACCTGTCTCGCTACTCCCTGTATATGGTTTGAGACTCGTTGTTTAGGGTTCGGACCTTCAAGAAGGGCTTACGCAGGGACATCTGAGCAGGTGTGGCTTCCTTGTGCCTACCCACCTATGCTGGAGTGCTGGAGAGAGCGTTGGTGGTTGAGAGATTTCTGGCTGAGAAGATTCCCCCCGTTAGTGCTGGTTATGCGAGAACGGAAATGTCGACATCTGGTAGCCGACAGAAGACACAGGGGACTGGGCGTGGGCGCCGTTTCCGGAGGCGACCATAGGATGGAGGATATGAGGCTCAGGGATCACATGCCAGTTGTGGTCATCCGTAGAAGAGGCGGTGTTATGCTTGCGACGGTCAGGGACATCTTGCTAGAGATTGTCCGACCCGACGTGCTGCTGAGAGGGATCCGGTCGATGGAACGCCTTGGCAGAGGTAGCATCTCGAGAAAGGAGGTCCGCAGGGGGGTAGACGTGGTGGCGGAGCGGGTGCAGTAGGAGGTGGTGGTAGGCGGTATAAGTTTCCACCAACTCCACCCCCAGGTGGTCCACGCCATGCTCAGGGAGATATTGGACGAGGGCGAGGACAGCTCCATGCCCTGGAGGCTATTAACCCGGAGGCTCCGCGGATAGATAGAGGTACACATTGTGTCTTTTCTACTTACAGCAGTAGGTTGATAGACACTGTTTAGCGGTACCCCTCTTTTCTGTTTCATGCTCGAGTTTTGTTCAGGGCATTGGTAAGACCCTGTGTGTATGTTGTTCGGTATGCTTCGAATGCATGAGGAAGAGGGCTCTTTCCCCCACCGAGACGTGTTTATGTGACGCGATTAAAAATATGTCGGCGAGTCATTGCCCACCAAAGAGGATAGTGTTGAGGTGAGGTGGATGATTCCCTCTGACTTATGCATTCGGGAAGGGGTGTTTATTGGTGAGCTCACTAGTGTGTGAGACCTAGTTGAGAGTCCAGTCACTTCCCTTGTGCTTAGGGCTTTTTGGGGATGAAAAGTTCTAAGGGGCGGAGGATGTAGTGACTCGGGTTTTTGGCCCTGTCAGACTTTGGAATATTTCTACGAAGAATTCCAGAGCTAGGCGCGAAGTCGGCGTGCGATTCCGAGGCCCGGTGCGCCCGGAATAAATTTTAAAAAATATTAAGTACTTTTATACTATTCACGTGGAGGGGGACTGGTTTCTCCTAAACGGTAGCTCAGAATGGGAATCCAAAGGCACGGTTGAGTCCGGAACATGTTGTTTACCCTAGGCGAGGTGTAAAATTTGCGGGCGTGGGACTGCGATGAGAAATGCCACCAGGGGCATTTTCTTAAATAAATGGAGAAGTTAGTGTGCGAGCATCGGCTCGAAGAACTTCTGAACGGAGTATCATATTGAAAATACGATTCTGCGGTTTCATTTAGAATGGCGTGTTTACCCTAGGGGTGAACTTAAATTTGTTCGCATCAGGCGTCGGGGCCGTGGCGGGTTTGGCGCCGGCGGGCGGCTGATATAAATATCAGCCCCCTCCTTTTAATTTCCTCTCATCATTCTTCACCGATGATCCACCGAATCGAGCAAACGAAGTGCCCACGAGCTCGGATTTCGACAGCGGACATTCTAGGAGCGCGCAAGGGAAGCTCTCGAGCATGGATCTAAGGCCGAACATCGGCGTTTCACTCGCGAGGTAGGCAGATTATAGTTTTAACCCCCGATCCCGTTTTTGATACGTTTTTCTGCAAATTAAAGTCTTAGTAGTGTCGATCGGGCCCTGAGGGTCGCGCAGATGCCTATGGATCGCAAAACGGACCACCGGGGAGATCTCGGAGGTCCGCGGTGCAGTAGAGGGCCGCCGGCTGGGGCGGGCCGGCGGCGACGGCGGCCGGACCGACTGTGGGGGGGGGGGGGGCTGTTCTGGCCGGCCGGACCGGCCAGGTGGGGCTGGTCCAGTCCTTTTTTGACCGAGGGTTCTAAAACCCCCGTTTTTTGTAGACCACAGGCCAAAATCGAGGCGTGGGCCCCACCCGAGATGGCTTTGGTGAATAGTACCTTTTTTACCTGCTGACCATTTCGGATGAGCGAGTAGTCGATTCCGCTTGTTTTTTTAGGGGATCACCATTGTATGATCAGCTCGATGGGTTTCGGGATCGTTGTGTGGGCCCCGCACGAGCTAGCTATGGTGAATAGTGACTTTTTCACCGGTTCTCAGTTTC
The DNA here is from genome assembly GCA_963277665.1 of Viscum album. Lineage (NCBI taxonomy): Eukaryota > Viridiplantae > Streptophyta > Magnoliopsida > Santalales > Viscaceae > Viscum > Viscum album. The sequence continues at coordinate 232,242,699 of OY728143.1, forward strand.
AGGCGAGTAAATAGCCTATCCTGCGTGTTTTTTCACGTGGAATGCGATGGTGGCCTTTGTTTTGGCCTTAGAGGTGCGCATTGTGCGTTGTTGTGGGTCGCTCGGGTTAACGATGTTCTGGACCAGCAGTGGTTGAGGGTACTCCCTTGGTTCGTTCCCATGAGGGTTCATGTGGCATCACAACCTTCATATAGATTTTTGATCCTCTCGATGGGATGATTAAACTGTTAGAGTTGTGGCATCCCTCCGGTGGGCCCGGAGCGGGATCCTCTAGCATCTGTTTCCTAGATTGGGTTCTTGGTATCGATGTGACAGCTTATTCACGGGCGGTGATCCCCTATCTAGCAGGTTAACCCCGTAGGGTTTGTGGAATCCTCGTAATTATGATCCCCTATGCGGTGGGTCGTACTTAGTAGGGTTGTGGCATCGTCGGGTATACGATACCCTACTCAGCATGAGGTGTATAGTAGGGTTGCAGCATCATTGGTTATGTGATCCCCTACTCAGCTCGTGGTTTCTACATGGTTGTGGCATCGTCGGTTCGATCCCATACACTGCGAGTTATACTAGATAGGGTTCCGGTATCATCGTGACCTCCTTCATATGGGCGATGATCCTCTATCTGAGTGATGTGCTTCTGTCAAGTTCCAAATCGGGTTGTGGTATCCCCCAGCGGATCCTGGGTGTGATCCCCAATCTGTGAGTACTACGTTTGCCTGATCGGGTCATGGTATCCCCTAGCGGACCCTGGGAGTGATCCCCTATCTGTGAGTTTGTATACCAGAGAGGGTTCTGGTATCCCTTAGCGGGCCCTAGGAGCGATCCCCTATCCAAGGACATTGGTGGTTATGTTGTTTCAGCGATGTTTCCTCGGTGATGCTATCCGTCAAGCATGATCTTCTGGGTGAGCGTATGAGAGGTTTGTGAGAATCTTGAAGGAGTGTATCTCTGGGATGAGTGTCATCTGAGATGACAGTGATCGTGGAGTGTACTCTCCTGGTTGTGAACAGTTGCTGGTGACAAGGTTGGTACCTCAGGTGGCTTGTTGCGTGAGCTGGATATATCTGGATTGTTCAAGGTGTATGTATGGGCATACACCTGAGATGAGCTGACTAGTTTTGTTTAGACGAGGATGGTCACGAGATGGATTTTCTCTCTCGTCTGGGTTCCCTCTGGCTGGGATGAGCGGACTGTTGCCTTTGAGTTTCTCTCTTTGGTTTTGGGTTTTTGGGGTGCCTACTGAGTATGTTTATAATCACCCCTTCACCGGCTTTTCCCACACATGTTTGTGTTTTGTGAAGACCACATGCCTTTCGACGGAGTCCCAGGATGACCCAAAGCAGGCGGAGCATAGTGAGCTTGTTTGACCGGGGTGTTTACCAGAGTTGTGCCGAGGAGATTTCCGGTGGGTGTTTGTGGCATCGTTCCCCTTCTTCAGAGCAGGTTGGATGCACTTTGTAGTTTTCTTTTGGTGGGCCCTATTTTTCCCTTTTTGTACTTCTGCTGTACTCTGGTTGTGGGATAGTTTATGCATACATTTTTACTTTTCAGTTTTCTATATCTCTGCACTGTTTCTTGAAGGTGTTTGTGGGTGCGTGTGTACAGGTACCATACGATAATGCCTACCATGTGTGTGATAGCCTACTTGGAACTAGTCTCCAGCCCCTGGCCTATTGGAGGCGGGCTTGGGGAGTCGCGGCTCGAGCCCCGTTGGGTCGTGTCATGACAATTATACTTATTTATTGCTAATTATGCCTATTTATTGCTAATTATTCTTTTTTTACTAATTATTCCTATTTATTAATAATTATTCTTTTTTATTAGTATTTAATATTATTTATTCCTATTTATTATTAATTATATTCTATTTATTACTAATTATTCATATTTATTACTATTTATTATTAATTATCATTATTTACTACTATTTACTAGTATTTATTACTATTTTTTAGTATTTAGTCCTAATTATTCATATTTATTAGTATTTATTATTATTTATTCCTATTTATTACTAATTATTTCTAATTATTACTATTTATTTCTAATTATTACTAATTATTTCAATTTATTTCTAATTATTCCAAATTAGGACTAATTATTCCTAATTATAAATATTTATTCCTAATTATTCCTAATTATCCATATTTATTACTAATTTTCTTAATTATTTATATTTATTACTAATTATTTCTAATTATTCCTAATTATTCCTAATTATTCTTATTTAGTACTTATTATTCCTATTTATTACTAATTATTCCTATTTGTTACTAATCATTCCGATTTATTACTAATTATTCATATTTTTTACTAATTATTCCTTATTATTACTAATTATTCCTATTTATTACTAATTATTCCTATTTATTACTAATTATTCGGATTTATTATTATTTATTATTAGTTATTCCTATTTATTAGAATTTATTATTATTTATTCCTATTTATGAGTAATTATTTTTATTTATTAGAAATTACTCATATTTATTACTGATTATTTCTATTTATTGCACATCATTCCTATTTATTACTATTTATTCTAATTTATTACTATTTATTCCTATTTATTTTAATTATTACTATTTATCACTTTTTATTCATAATTATTACTAATTATTTTTATTTATTACTAATTATTTCAATTTATTATTAATTATTCATATTTATTACTAATTATTACTATTTATTCGTAATTATCCCTATTTATTACTAATTATTCCTATTTATTACTAATTGTATATATTTATTACTAATTAGTCATATTTATTACTAATTATTCCTATTTATTACTAATTATTCTAATTAATTACTATGTATTCCTATTTATTCCTATTTATTCCTAGTTATTACTATTTATTTCTAATTATTACAAATTATTCCTATTTGTAGCTAATTATACCGATTTATTTCTATTTATTCATATTTATTGCTAATTATAAATATTTGTTCCTCATTTTTTCTAATTATTCCGAATAATTACTAATTATTTATATTTTCTGCTAATTATAAATATTTTTTCCAAATTATTTTTAATTTTCCCTAATAATTACTAATTATTCATATTCATTACTATTTATTCATATATATTACTAATTATTCCTATTTATTAAAAATTAGTACTAATACATGACATTTATTATTACAAATAAATACTATAAAAAATATTTAAATATAATAAAATTAAAACTATTCAAAAATAATTAAAATTAACTTAAAAAATGGAAAAAATATTAAATTAAATAAAATATAAATACCTTTAAACACGATCTTATATTGATGTAGACGACTTCAAAACTGTTTCGCCATAAAAAACTAACTCAAACAAATTCTCACTTTGAAATTATGGTTGTGGGAGAGAGCGAAAGTGAGAATTGAGAGGAGGATTTGAAAAAAATGATTAGGGTACATGTAGGTTAGATTAGTTGCGACGAGACCTTTTGCGACGGGAATACTGTTGCAACAGGTATCTTTTGCGACAGGGCCCGTCGCAAATATCTTTGCATGCATTAATTGTTGTCGGTGGTTAAAAGGGTATTTGTGATGGGGGATATTACAAAAGGTACCTTCCGACACACCTTTTTCGACGAGACAACATCCCGTCACAAAAACCCATTTATCACCACCGGGTATTGGGGATGGGCCCCATCGTAAATACCCTCCGAGCGATGAACCATTTGCGATGTGTGGAATTCCCCCATCGCAAATGACCTTCTCGTCTCTAAAAACCCATTTACCATTGCTGGGTATTTGCAATAGGTCCAGTCGCAAATACCCCCAAGTGACGAACTATATGCGCCAAGAATATTCCTCCCTTCACCAATATGCTTCCCGCGGTTTGGCGCGCAAACCGCGCATTACTTTCGGTGACGAGCCTCCAAAACCGGTCGCAAATAACAAGGTATTTGCGACGAGACGACTCCCCCATCGCAAATAATCTTTGGACTGGACTATTTGTGATGGGATAAGTTCTCGTCGCAAATATCATGTCATAAAAGGTTGTTTTTTTATAGTGATAGAATCTATAATAGAGAAAAAAAACCATGGGAGAGATTTATTCTTCATTAAATCATAGAGATATCCTCATATAGTATAGGACAACACAATGTATTGGGATGTGGTAAAATAATTTCCCAGTACTGAATTATTTTAATTATGCAATAATTCATTATACGAAACAACCCATTTACATGTGAAATATACATGTCATGATATCAAATTCTATAACATAGTGATTCTTGCGACCATCCCTGGAATAATTATGTTGAAATCTAATCAATAAAACTAATCAATGTATTAAAGTGGCTTTATGTTATTGGTGATTGGAATGAGATGCAACATGATACTAACTGAAAGGACATCATAAAATTAATTAATATTGTACCTAGAGAAATAATTTCTACATTGTAAAATGTTGGAAAAGAGGTTGATTCAACTTATAAAATAATATAAGAAAGAGATACTAGTTAGCAGGTTCTACCCCTATTTGTGTCAGAACTCCTTCCAAGAACCTACATGTTCCTGGTGGTTGTCTTCCAACATATCTGACCCCAATGAAAGCCAGAAAAATATTTTTTCCCTCTTAATTCAATTTTTAAAACAAAATATCAATAACTTTTTTTCCTAATCTTCCACGAATGCTAGAAATTCCATTAATTTTTTTTTCTATTCTCTTAATTTTAATTTAATTTTCCAAACTACCATGTCTTCTATCATAAATATTCAAAAATATCTAAAACTAAAAACAACACAATATAATATGTATTTCTATCATACCATGAAGAAAAATGATCTTCATATGAAATAATTATATTAATATTCATAAAAAAATATAATATATATATATTAGTCAATAGAGAAGGTTCCTTTTTTGTTTATTAACTATGGATTGAACCTTTTCCCCGATTACATTTTTTAAGTATTTTTTCCAATATAATTTATTTTTGTACACAAAAAAAATAAAAATGAAACCCCTAATCACATAATATTTAATATAAATTTGTTATTATGAATAATTTAAATCATGCCAAAACTCCTTGAGAACCATCCTCAATCAGTCCCGTTAGTTTGTAATGTACATAATAAATTTCATTTATGCTTGATTCTCAGATCGTTGTACACCATCATAGCAGCATTTCCTGGGATTTAAGTCTGTAATTAACACTTTCTCATCAATTCATGAATATTTTACTCTTTCTAAATTTTAATTTAAAATAAAAAAATATTGAAACATTTTCTAACACATCCTCGACCATAAAATTATTTGTTGTAACATTTTTTAGATAGGTGGGTGAATTTAACAGCTCACCATAAATAGTAGAGGAGTACAAGAATTAAAATCATGATCACAAGTAGAAATTTAAGTATCTATTATTAGAAGTCTTCAGATAGAAACTCATCAACCCCCATGGGTATATCCCGAAGTTTAGTCAGTACTCATCGAAGACACACAAAAGGACCATATCCCCATAAATTTTATGATTATATCATATATGTATAATGTAAAGTGAATTATACTACTATTCTAATCAATTAAATTTCACATAAAGTTGAATATTTTGAGGAATAAGTGACTCCAGACAATTTATTTTTAGGATATTCCACCATTATCGAGTCACCTTTTTAAAATATGTATCAATCATTAATGGTTATTTAATACATTTAGGTTAAAATTTGTAATCAAAAAGTGTTTTTTAAGACATGAATAATGATTTATAAGATATAGGAGAAGCCATACTATATGTGTTTAGTTTTTAAGAGATGATAGAAGACCCAGTCCTCATGAAATTAAGAGTAAATGAATTCTAAAAAATATTTCTAGATGAAATTATTTTGTAAATTGGGATCAATGTGAGAGACAAACAGAACAATAAATCACATAGTGATGATCTAAATAAAAAAAGAATTGATATTTAACTATAATAAAATGGATCGCATCAGATTATTAATGTTCTTATTGATCCTTAAAATATGGGATTCTATGGGGAAATTTTTTGACATATTAGTCATCATTCATGAGCTATATATGTTTCTACTGGGAGAGAGAAGAATGAAATTAACACCACTACCCATCCATCTCAAAAAGAAGTAAATGAAGGAAATCCACATATCTTTATACCACATCCAATTTCATAAAAATTCATCATCAAATGGATTATTAATAAAAAACAATGTTCAGTAGGGGACATCAAAAAATTGTATAGAAGAGTTTTTGGAAGTAGAAAATGTTGTACTTCAAATAGAAGATTCTCTATCCATCGTATATTGTGGTATAATTCAAATTTTTTCTTCTTATATAGTGTATAAAGAGTAATAACTCTTTATGAATTTCACCCAATATCAATCTTCTATTTTCCAACAAATTTCCATTATTTATATTTTAGGATTTTTATTTTCTAAAAGGGAACTATTTCTATTTTTCTGTCTATACATGATTCTTATAAACAGTGCACTTTGATGATCAATTATGATGTAATAACTTCTTCATTGTTTCACTCATACATTATAAATGAAAATATACAGGAGAACCATATCTATTCTACATTAGTATATTTCTTCTTATTAAAATTTTAACTAAAATTTCAATAATAAATGTAGTGTCTCAATGATGATTAGGATAAAATATGTGGGGAGGGGGATTTTTTTCTTTCAAATAGTCATAACATTTCTATTATTTGGTGTCATATTTTTCATTTTTATTTTTGAAAGAATAAATAAATTGTGATAAGTTTATAACTATGTAACAATATATTTTGATTTTTTGTGTACGTTTTAACATCTTTCATTGATATGAGTTTAAAATTATGAAAACTTTAGATCAATAATATTATTTGTATGATTTTGATCTCATTATTGGTCCAAAATATCTAAAATGATTTTTTGATTTGTATTTTTTGGGGGCATGATTATCATGAGTTTGTATTACTTTTAATTTGAAATTAGAATTAAAAATACACTACTGACCATCAAATATTTAACTACCTATCCATATATATATTCTAAACTAGTTTGTATCCATAATTATAATTCCATGTATTATTTAGGGAAGATTATTATTATTTATGATCTTGAAAATGTGTCCCTTCACTTTCAAATAATTTGAGTAATGAGATACATGAGGTTGATTGATCCATTAAATTTGATAAAACATTTTTTATCTTTCATATAATCCCTAGAAAACCATTCATTGTTAAGAATTTATTTTATCTTTAATTTCCATATATTTTTATACTAGTTAAAAATACATACTATCCCCTTTCTACCCTCACACTAAAATACATTTCTGTTATTATTTGTACTCTAAATATGGGAGAAAATATGATTTAATGTGTTTTTCATTGGATGAAATTCATGTTAGAGGGGTTGTGAGTGGTGGGTGTCATCATTTTGTGAAATCTAAATGACTAAAATGGGAAGGAGTCACTATGATATGTTACATTAAATTTTTATCAACCTATTACAAAAAAACTGATATATATATATAATGAAAATGGGTTCGATGAGATCAAAACAGTCAATATTATTATTTTTTGTGTCCGATCCTTATAAAATAAAGGAAAGAAATAAAAATACAATTTAAACAATTGACAACTAATTTTCCTAAAAAATAATGTAAAAATAATACATTAAAAATAATACAAATATAAACGATAATAAGGAAAGATGAATTGATTTGGATCATTTTAATGACCAATTTACAAAAAAAAATGAATAGAGGGGAGTTTTAGAGTAATGTAATGTGACTAGGGAATGATTGAAGAAGATCATCATGGCTTAATGCAATGAACCATCATAGGATGATCTAAGCACATCCCCCTAGATGACATTCCACAAGGTAGGACATCATGAAAACAACTAAAAAATCATGTATAATAATATAATGTTAAAAAGCTAAACTATAATGTGGAATAAAGACAAAAAATCATGTGACCAACAACATAATGAAAAATAGGTTAAAAATAAGGATAAAACCTAACTATACTAGAAAGTCTTTGTTTGACCATCTCTCACCACTAAACCATCCTGCTATGAAGGAAACACCATAAGAGAAGTTGGAATGAAACCTAATGCACATACCTTTTCTTGAGTCCAACAAAACAACATCTAGAACAAAACAAATGAAAAATTAGGGTGTGATGAAATAGAGAAGTAATATTTCACCAAATAATATATACAATGTATACAATCAAGAGTTGGTAAGCTCTAGCTTCAAAACCCATCCAGTTTACAAGAACTTTTCTAACATAATCCTTTTCCAAATCATACATTGGTTTTAATAAAAATAATTTCTTATTAAAATAACTTGGAATATGAAAACTACATGTGGTAAAGCATGAAATCATAAAATAAACGATGAAATTTTATAAAAGAATATATGAATGTGAGATAATAAACATGAATTATATCATCATGGATGAAACACGAATAAATTAAAGAGACCACCATTTTAGTTTTCATGTATGTTAAAAAATTATATATATGAAAGGATATAATTTTTATAAGCCTATGTTGTATCCAACCCATATATCCTTTAGTAGAGTTACATAGCCTATGGTGACACAAAAAGTATTCGGTATGACACACACTATGAGTGTAAAATCTAATTTCCCAAAAACCCATGGTTACCCAATGTGATATGATTATAAAAAAATTAAAAATCTATGATAATATTTTATAAAACATTTTATTAAGAAATAGGAACCTATTTCATTCTTAATAAAAAAATTATGTAAAACCACCCTTAAGGAATTTGATCAAACTCTTGGTTTTAAAAAATCTATTTTTATAGAAGATACCCTTTAAAAACATGTATCACTTCCCAAAAACCACAACAAATACAATTTTATCAATTTCATTGAATTAATCAATTTCATTGAATTAATCGATTTCATTGAAGTGATAAATTGGTTTTTCAATAAAAATAGAAAATCAGGATTTTACACTTTTCGTAGAGACACATACCTTAAGAATAGATAGAAAATTAATTACATCTAAAATCTGATATCATGAACGAGTCGATTGGGGACTCATGATCTTAAATCCATATCAAAAAATAAGATTACTCTAAAAAACGAATTATATCTTTCATCTAATGAATATAAGAGTTTAAATATAATGATAGAAGATGAGATCTACAAATGATCTATATGGAAAAACAGATAATCGGATATGAAATGCAACATTCCACAATGTGATCAACCAGGAAAGAATATTTTCTTAAAATAATACCATGGGAAGACTTTACAGAATTCAGGTGTGTTAATGTTGAGGGAATTGGGGATTAGTAATGGAATATGTAGAAAAAAATCAATTGAAGATGGGTAATTTCTAATATTGTTAAGGATCATAGGTCCGTGTAAGGTAAGTATATACGATGAGTGTAACTATTTAACAATTATTAATGTCTATTATCTATTTGGAATAAATACCAAATGGTCTCTGGTAAAAATCCACCCGATTTGGGAAAACCATGCTAAAATCGCGTGACACCCCAGGACAATCAACAATTTCTTTCAATGATTTCTCGACGTGCTAAATGACTTAAATAGTAACAATCAAACTATTCAAAAAACATCTATAATCTCATATATCCATATCACATGGTTATCACATGGTTAGTACTAACCATGTACCAATTGTGAGTCTGATCTGTCTTCTCTAAAATTCATCATCTTCAAACACTATTCCTCTATATCCAATAAAATTAATCTAAAGAAAAATGAAGAAAATTTAAAATCAAATCATTGAAATAAAAAGTGTCACAATTATCCCCACCATGGATGAATCTTTTTTCCAAAGGGATCATGACTCTAGAATCAGGAAAATAGAAGGCCAATTCCACATCAAAAAAGATTACTACAACTATATCGAATGGTTATACCATCTACACTTCACTATTTCATAGACCAAGGAAATTGTTTACCATAATTTACCTTGTCCTAGTGATCCATAATATAAACTGGATCCATGGTGGTTTTAGTCTCAATATAAAAATTTTATATTATATCATATAGGAAGGGGACGACTGATATCTCTTTAGTTGGGAAACATGAAGCATACCATGAATAAATATTAAAATAGATGGTATATCCGAATTAGAATCCACATTCCTCAGTTTTTCAATGGTATCAAAGGGGTCAAAAAACCTCATTTCAATCATACCCTCCTTCTTTAACTGAAGGTGTCATGAGTTATGAGAAACTCTAAGAAAACTCCAATCACCAACATCATACTCAAGTGGCTAATTATGATTGTTCACATAGGATTTTTTATAGAATCTATGATGTTGCCAATATATTCTAGATCAACTGAACAATTTTCATCTTCTCATGAATATGGATCAGCATCCCCAAGTATTTGTCACCCAACTCTTCCCAGCACAATAGATATCTATATGGCTACCCAAAGAACACTTGAAAGGGAGCCATATTAATCAAGGATCGATAAATTTTTTTATATGAATACATGACCATAAAAAAATTATATTCTCCTGAACCACCAAAATCAAGAATGAATTCCCTTAGTACATGATTATGATATTGGATGTCTCTCTCTTTATTTCCACTCTTTTATAGTTGATATGAAAGGATAAATTCTTATAGTGAATCCATCACTACATGAAGAAAATTCTAGAACCCAGATTTGAAAATAGGGTCCCTATACTATATAATCATAAATGGATCCCCATAAAGGATCACAACATCTTATACATAATAATTCTTGAGATACACAATTTTTCTATTCCTTCATATAGAGAAATCAAGTTGATTTTGTTTGTTCATCAATGATCATAAGAATCACATCCTACCCACTATGATTACATGTTAAACTAAGGATGATCTCTATGAAAAACTCATCCCATTTACATACTACATTGGTTATGGTTTATAGCCTGTTCACATGTCATTGGTGCTTCAACTTAATCCTTATACTATTAAGACAACATGATATTAATCCAGAAATCTATTGTCGTGTCCCTAGTCACTAGTATTGATATTTGAAGTCATGATACATATTGTTAGTCATATAGTGTTTGGAATAAAAGATCAGTGTTTCGTATCAATCAAATCTTACATCATATAGATCTTAATGACTGATCTTCTCTATAAATACATAGTGCCACAAGGAGAACAAGGCCACTAACCTATGTTCTCTCAACTATTTATGATTTTACTAAATATTATCACTTGGTTTCCTTTACCAAATCAGGCAGAAATAATTCTTAACATTACAAGTTATCCTTTACCAATTCTAGTAAAACATTACTAAATTCGTTATAAAATCTCATTCTCAACTCTACATTATAGTAATTAGAGACCAAACATCAATGGTGTCCTTCATGAATTGTTTTCGTCATTTTCAACTCAATGTAGTAGTGAAAAAAATTCAATTTCTTAGTAGGATATAATGTTTCAAAATAAAATGATTAAAAAGGTTCAATATAGGGCCATTATCTCATGCTTAGATCCGTATGAGTTAAAATATACTTTAGGGGATTATAATCAAAATAGACAATAAAACAATCCATAAAGAGAGAGTTACATCACATTTTGAGTGTCTACATAATCACTATAAACTACAGATCATAGGTATTGTAGTTATTCCCATGGGGTCATAAATGGAGAGAAACTTATTCCATAAAATTATTTCCTTTCATCAAGTCACATAAAAAACACATACACAAAAAAACGAAGATAACATTATAACATGGGTCTGGTTGTAAAATTCACCTTCAGTTACTCAAAATACCCATAACATGTGTCTTTCTAATAAAATGTCAACCCTTATTGGTTAAATCTATCATCACAGATGAAGTCTTTGGAAATTACTTAGAAAGATGAAAGTAATAATAATATATCCATATGAAGCCTCATAACTCAATCACATATCATGGATTTTGAAAGGAAATCGCATACATTACCCTTTTAATATACCCATATATTACACTCTCAAATATTATAATCCTAGAAACAACATGTCCTAGACCCAAAACTCACAATTTGAAATCACACCATAGAGATGATGTTCCCCCAATATTCTAATGATGATATCAAGATGGTCCACGTGATCCTTCTCTGACATGGATTACACCAAAATAACATCCATGAAAATAACCATGAAAGAATCTAAGAATCAATTAATGATATAGTTCTTCAACACCATGATTAACATAGAATCATTAGTGGGACCAAATTTTAGGACCAGAAACTCGATATTCCCATATATAATGATAATTTTTTTCTCAATCATATCCTCTTATTAGACTCTCTACTAGTGGAACCCTAATTGATAGATAATATTTGAAAACCAACAAGACCATCTGAGTTGAAAAAAGAGACCATAAATTTTGGGAAATGTTTATTTGCCTTCAATGGTCACCTTATTTACCTTTTAATAATCAATAAAAGTCAAAGGATACCATATTACTTATTAAAAAATAGGACATTTGATGCCAAATGTGACACTCTAGGAATAATATATCACATAGCCTCATTTTATATTGGGTGAACATTATATTCACGTAATTCCACATGTTTCATGTGATAAGATGGATTGAAATAGGAATCATACTAGAAAGTACTTCAATGGTCATATCACCCTCTCTATGGAGGTAAAACAAATAAATCACCAAGAAATTAGCAAGGTACGCGAACATAAATGAAGGAAGTGGACTTCCCAAATAAGGATCAACAGAATCATGTAATATCTCCACCAATAGACTTGAGGTAACCCCAATATAAGGAACAACATTCACCACTCTCCTTTATCTAGATTCCCACTCACCATGAAATAAATTTAAGACACCATTAGGATAAAAAAACTAAGCATCATATTGATAATAGTCAATAAGGGTCATCAAACTAATCATCCAATCCATGCCATTAATCAAGAGTAAGACATCATGATATATGACCATGATTAACTACACTATATCAATCATTGTTATTGTCTCCCAAAACAAATGACACTTAAAAACGTGTTCATGCCTCTTTCCCAATGGAGTGGAAATATCCATCTAGAATGACATAAGATAAAAATGTAATCCCAGCATATTGAGTATCACTGATGATTTAAAATAATAAATATCTCTAATGTCAAACCAAACAAACTCAGTAGAAGATAAAATAAACAATGTAAATCCAACAGTAGTAGGACATGTTTCAGATTCCAATTGGTAATAGTCTACCATAAAAGAATCTAATCTCATATCCTCCCACATATTTGTTTTCTACTTGAATATATCACATGACAATAGTTTGTGACTTATCATACTATGTTGAATTTGAATGAACCTTTGATCCCTTAGTTTCAGTGGATCCATCCCAAAACCCATGGGACTTGCTAACCCAAAATCCATAATATGGCTAGAATTCCCAAAAAAATGAAATGATTAGTTCAGTTCACAATAATTAGGTTTCGTATAAATATGTCTTCCATATTAATATAAAAACCCTATTACTATCATGAAAAATCCCTTGAAATTCGTTATAAAGGAAATTTTTTTACCTTTGTTCTTACTTTTTGGTCTAGATTGAATACTTTAGTGAACAACTCCACAAACTAAAGCTCCATATAACACATTTTTCCAAGATATTTCCAAATATACATAGATTTTTTGTTAACTTCATAAAAATGGTTGGAAGGAACATGCGAATAATAATTGACCAAATAATATCCCTCAATGCCATCTCAGTTCTTTAATCATTGAGTTAGTCATTTATAAGATGCATGTGTTCTTTGTGCACTAACTGTAAAAAATGAGAGGAATAGTCCAAAATTGCATGGTTTCCTTGATATATGGTCAAAACATATTTGGTATTCTCCACATAAAAAATATTTTGATAAAGTAGTTGGTCAAATTGTTTCATTAAATAAGTTGGAGAATATATTTCTTGAATCGTATATTGCATGATAGAGTTCCATTATATCATTTATGGACATTAAAGCATGTACTTTTTGAAACCCAACATATTTTCCCCAAGAGTTGTTATAAAATTAGGTATCCTCTCAATCTGATCATGAATATACTCAAATTAATAAGGACCTTTATCATTGTGTAAGATTGGTGGATTTATAATAGTAAACTATAATCCATAATACACTACTCTTGTAAGGTACATGTGACCATCATTCGATGAATTTTGAAATTTTTTGGAAAACAAATTCCTGAAAAGAAGGGTAAAAAAGAGGATTTCCTTACAGAACATTCATAATGCTTCATCACTTTGATTCATAAGATATATTATAGGATGCATTATCTAATAATAATAAAACAATAACCATTATACATTATAGTAAATTATATAATTAAAATATATACTACTAAAATACATATTTATTCCATTAAACAACGAGTATTAAATTAATTAATAGTTATATGGAAAAAATTAAAAACCATAAAAAAGAAAAGGATTATTTAAATAATCATTAAATATATCTCATTCAAATTACCTCAAAAAAATTCATAAGATATTCAAAAATTCGGACCACTCATGGTTACATGAATTTAGATATGGAAGTGAGCTTTCTACGAACCCTCACACACTTACTATAAAAAAACTGATGGTCATAATGACTATCTACTAAAGGCCCTAAACCAAAACCATGGAGTTTAAAAACATTTTAGGCTAGGAATTGTATATGATACCATTTTTTGACGAAACATCCTAATATTATCTAATATTACCACTTCATATAGTCCTCTAAAATGGAAATTTCCATTATATAGTCTAAATGATATATTGTATGTAAAAGGGAAACAACAAGAATACAATATTAACGAATTTTGAGAAATCATGAGATAATCATCATCCAGAAAAACCAGATAAATGGTAAATATAAAATTAGACCACAATAACTAGTCTCCAGGGGGTTTATCTATCCCTATTAAATCATCCTTCAACGAAGGTGGAAATCACATGATGATATGATATACTATAGAATTACCACCCTTCACCCAATCATGAATTTTTTTTTATAATTTCTCAATAGAAAAAAGTAGGTTTTGAAATCAAAGACCAATAATATATCACCATTGATTATATATATATGTATAATATCAAGAATTCACTACCTCTTTATTTAAAAAAGTACACTTTAATCGAATTTTTCATTAGTTCAACAAATTTTTATATGATCCTTTAGTCTACATAAAAATCATTTCATATTCTTATATAAATGAATATTTTATGTACATGGGATGAATAATGAAGTAATAATTAAAACTAACTATGGTTACAAATTGGATTATCATGTGTGAATATAACAATGAAATGTATCATCCTATGGAATAACACAAATAAATTAAAAATCATACCATTTTGACAAAAATTATGGGAAGACAAGCTAGATATTAAAGGATAGTGATATTCTTAAACTATGTCAGATCCAACCAGTATAAACTCTAGGTAATTTAATGATCTCACTACTAAAATAGGGCTTATACCAACAGATATTCATTAACATATACTATATATTTATAAAAATGATCAATTCTTGCTGAAATTAAGTTCTATTCATATTGATTTATGTACCAATACTAATTTCTACCAATAGTTATATCTGTTGATATTGATCATTTAACACCAAAAAAGCAATTACGAATAGTTAAATCTATTTATTTACTATATCGATTCTAACATTTTCATAAATGTACATAATTTCAATAAATTTTGTAAATTATAAGTATTTTAATAGAATAATATAATAATTATTTTCATTAAAAAATATACGTTTGAGATATATAATATATATCTGATATAAAACTATTGATAAATTGTTATAATTTTTTATAACTCGAATAGCATCGATTGTACACTAGAAAAAAAATAATGTTACATGTATATATTTTCATTATATGTATAATATATAATTATTAATTTAGAATATATATATGTTTAATTTTTTATTTATATATAAATGATATATTGTTTTATTATATATCATGATTTTTATGAATTATACCAATAATATGACATTTCCTTAAATTAAAAGTCTCAAAACACAATGATCACATCACTGTATTCATTTTTATTGTTACACCCTAACCATGATAATTTAATATTTTACTTTTAAATGGTGTAGGAGGCCTATAAATAACCTTTACTATTATTAGTATTATTATTTTTCTTGTTGTATTTGTTATTATTTTATTATTATTATTATCATTACCTTTCCTCACTCAAATCACCCCACCCCATCCCCTTCTGGTTCGTGTCACATGCCCCATCCAGGAGGATCCTCGACAACACGCCCTTATCCTCCCCAAGGAATGTAATCTGGAAATCTCTCCTTCCTATTTCACTCATGTTCTCCCCAGGTTTGAATTACTTCTCCTCTACTCTATTATTCTTTTTGAATTGTGATTTTTCTTCCATTTTTGGTTGTGTTTAAGAACCATAGGAATCGTAACATGATTTTGGGTATATTTTTTGTTAATTATAGATGGATAGGGATTTGTATAATTGATTGAGGTTCATTTTAGAAATTTATTGAAGGTGTTTTATGGTAGTGGATAATAGGTTCATTTAATCATCATTTATTGAAGGTGTTTTATTTTTTAGTAGTGTATAATCTATTTTAGGGTAGCTCATAATCCGTTCATTTTAGCCGCATTTTATCCATGTATTTTTATTCTTGCTTAGCACTGAGATTCTCCAGCTCAGAAGCATCAACATCCAGGTCTTGTGCCATCATGTAACTAATTATCCCATCATCCAAGCTCAAATCAACCTTCCTCCCAACGAACCATAAACCTATAAAAACTTATATATATTTCCTATCCTTTAACATCACTAGGACAACACCCTATGGATAAATCTCAAAATCCATGATGGAGTCAATTGGACGAATCTTCACTCATTTATCTTCAGTGTCTTCTCCAAATTTTGTATGTAAGTTCACATCAGATCTCATTTTAGTAGTAGTATTAAAATATAAAAGGGTAATCAAAGCAAGAATCTCCATATGGAAATCATTACAAACACATCATGTTCATAGATTTAATTAGTTTAAATATGTATAGTAATTGATATCTATATTGAGTTTCATTTATATATTGAACCCCACCATAATATATTTGTGATATTAAGTAGTTGTTTTGTTTTATGTTAATACCAAATTATATTTTACTGTTTCAAATAAATTATTGTACATATGTTTTAAATGTTAGTTTCATTGTAACTTTTATATGCATTTTAGTTGAAATAGAATGTTACGAAACATAATTTTTGATCCCTTATTAATGGACAACTTTTTGTATATAGTTATGTGAAATAAGAATAAATTAAAAAATTCTCGTTGTGGTGTGGATAAACCACAAACATATTTTTAACACATTGACATGTTTTCTTCTATTCAAATGGGGGATAACTATGTAAACATCTTAATATTATAGGAAATCAACATAAATAAGTGGAATCATAGAGATGTAATTATTATATTTGTAAAATAATGTTCATGATGTCTTATAAAATTGAGCCCAATTCTTATACACATTTCACAGAAGTAGATTTATATTTTTAGGTTTTCATTTAATCTTGTTGGTGTAATAGATATATTGGGATTGCGTAGATTCATTAGAGATTGATTATTCAATTTTTTTCTACTTTATATGAGAAATATCAATATGAATCGTATTAATTGATATGATTATAGTCCATGCATGGGATTTAACATGTGTTCAAGTTGGAACGAATTGAAATGGATGACATTATTATTATTATGGAACATAATCGCATAGAGTTAAGAGTTCCATTTTCCAGATATTGTTCCTTCATCATTAAGGCTTTATTCTTAATTTTTTATTCATATATTGATTTTTTTTTTAAAATATGTTACATGGAGTTGTATTATATTAAAATCTATGTTCAAATCCTAGTTTTGTATTGTTGTTTCATTTTTAAATATATTAGATCATGAGTTTGGTGTTTTTTTAATCTTATCATGATTTTTATATTGTTAATGAAAATGAACTTGTATATGTTTCTTCATGTAAAATGAAGTAAATGTTATACTGAATCATTTATTGATCTTATAAATGAGCAACCATACAGGTGAAAAGGGAATGATTTGAAATCACTTGTGTGAGTGTCACTCAGATAGTTCTTAAGTTTAGTTTTGGGAAGATGGATTCATGGTTACAAAATATTCCCTCATTTAATTTATATGTTACCACTTTTTAAAATGATTGAATGTAAATACATTTCCAGAGGTTAACCATAAAAGTTTTTTCATTTAAGTAATATAGGTAATCAATTTTATTGTTGGAAGAATAAGAAAATGATAACGACTTATTAAATTATATAAATCTATTATCATGATGATAAACTTCTGTTGAATTAGAAAATATTAGGTCTTGTTGGAATCTTAAAAATTTTATCAGTTTTTTAATTTTCAAGTTATGCAATGATATTGGACCAATTGTTAAATGAAGAGGGTTAACTCACATTTCTGTGACTCACATTGATTCTAGGTAGCATTTTATTTTAGAAGAGGAAATGAAGAAATTACAAGAAACCTGATATTTTGAAGCAGGTGATTGTTTTTTAATTTAAATAAAAAATAATAAATTGAAAATTGAAAATTATTTATAAAATAAAGTATAGTGAACCTCTTAACCAGTTTCATGGAATAATAGGCGGGTTGATAAAGGGGATGTGTTATATTTTATTTAGGGTACCTAAAATCCAATTAGCATCTTAGTGTCTGTGATAATCACACATAATTGGCCCTTGATTTCATTTCACACTTTACATAATTATCCACAAAAAAATTAATGGTAAGTACATCAAATTAATGTTATTATATTTTTTTTATTTCATTATTTGTTTGATTTTATTCTCATCAATCATATTCCGGGGAAAGATTCATATTACAGTTACAGATATAACTCCCTTGGGATGGGTGCTTAAACAAATAAGTGGTAACTCACCCTTTTCATATCCTAACTAAAGTATACATATAAAAAGGTGTTGGAGGGAGGATTCAACTATATTATTAGTCACCTCCTCATATTTTGGTCATCCCACATCTAGATCATAAAGGATAAGCAGTTATAACATTGTCTTATATCCAAGGTAAGATTATTTTGATGTGTTTCCACTACATGGAATCATTTTTAGAATTATTAAAGTAAAATAAAATTCATAAAAATATAAGTGTTATTATGATATAGTCTATCTAAATAGATATCATCATTGTTATTCAAAATTATAAATAGAATTGTCTTAAACTATAGAAAAGTAGTGTTCAGTTTTGGATTGTTCTAAAATAAAACCCCATTTTTATATAACATCTAGTTCTCTTGTACTTAATTGGCCTTATTGTCATAATTATTTTCCATGATATCACAAAATTTTAAACATAAGTTACATATAAACTATTCAAGGACATCAATTCTATATATAATGGCATGAATGGTAAGGATTTATATAAAATGATTGATTTTTTATTTCTCAAATATTTCTCATAACTCAGGTTTGATTTAAGGTTGATAATTTATTTTAATACATATTAATCCACAATACCTAATTTAGAGTAGTTTAGTGATTAATATTTTTTGGTTGTAGGTTTTTCATGGTGGACTAGATGTTGGATATTGACCAAATTCTATAGACATTGGGGATTGTGGTTTTTTGAGACTTTCATGAATTAATTATCGAATCTCTCCACATTACATATGTTGTATGGTGAATCACATCCACAATTGTAATGGAACCAAAATGGCATGGACTGGTCACATCCAAAAAAATTAGAACCTCCCATGAGTGTTTCATTGAAAAACAATATAGTTAGTAATTTCATACTCCAATGTATCATTTGTCATCATGTTGAAAAATAAAAATTTTAAGATGTTCATATACCCACAAACATGATTGGATTAATAAAAAAAATTGTTGTGATATTTTTATGATTCTAGTGAATAGTAATTGAACATAGAGTAATTTTATAGAATCTATGTTAAATATATATATTGACTCTCTTTGAAATGAATTTGAGTTTGTCTATTTGATGATTTATAATAATTTTTTTGTTTCTAGTTTGAGATAAGGGAAGAGATTATTTTAATGACAAGTCTGTTAAAGATGACTTGCTTAAATGAGTAGTGAACCATGATAGTTGAATCATTCGGTTGAAGTCTACTTTTATCTGCAAGAACTAGTGTGAGAAAAAGGGACCTAAAAGAATCATATTGTGACCTTATTGGAAATCCATGACATTGAAACTCATCTACTAGACGTGTACATCCACCCACAAGTACATGAGTAAGAAAATATACAATGAATAAAGGGAAGCAACTTACATATGTGGATTTCATTTTCCATGTGGGGGTGGATCCTATTGGGGGGATCCTGTTTGGTGGGGGGGTACAACTTTGTGGGGTTAGGATACTATTGGGAAGATAGAGTTTTTTATTGGTTTTTATGTAATGAATTTCATTATTAATATAATTACTTTTCTTATAGTTTTGAACATGTGTTAAAATTGTATTTGGTTTAGTAAATAAAATAGATATATTATATATGATACATTAATAAATATAAAATGAAATTTTACTGGCAACAAAAGTTTATATTTTTTATTAAAATATAGTTTATAAAATAATTTTATATGTAACTCCCCAACCACAGTTTCCCAGAGTTGGCACTTATTTTAATACATTGGCATGATATAAAGAAATCATGTCCTAAAAGATCGATCAGTTTAGCAGTCATGGAAATAGATTACAGACATGAACATTACATTTCATTA
Source organism: Viscum album (assembly GCA_963277665.1). Lineage (NCBI taxonomy): Eukaryota > Viridiplantae > Streptophyta > Magnoliopsida > Santalales > Viscaceae > Viscum > Viscum album. The sequence continues at coordinate 232,263,450 of OY728143.1, forward strand.
TAAAATGAAAAACAACAACAACATTGTCTCCGTTGACTACATTATTATCCCTTAGACTATCCCTATAGGTTAGTCATAATACACTTCTTGGAAATACTTGGAATATAAAACATAAGAAAGGGGTGAGCTGACAAGCTCAGTAAAGGTAAAAATTTTTGCGGAAGATAAAATAAACAATAGGCATTGTGAATAATTGAAATCATATTCCTTTACAAATAATAAACGTGACCAATTTATGGAATAAATACGAGTTGAGTAAATAATTCCATAATAAAACATAATCATGGGTATTCTACTTGTTGAATAACCACATGCACCATAAATATTATTTTCATAACGGGGGAATGAATAATTCCAGACATTATGAAACATTTTGTCAAGGCCTTGGCCAAAACATCTAAAAATAATTAATCCCTCAGCCAAAACCATATATCAAATTCAGAAAGTCCTCGGCCAATTCCCCGTCTAATTGTCTAATGAGACCTACAGATGCGTCTAGGATCTATAGCAGGATTCACACATCACATACGATGTCTAATACATTCCTCATATTAAAAGGATGAAACATAAAACAAACATTCGTATTAAAACTACCATATGAAATGTCAAATATTTATCCATAAACAATGAATGGTCTAAAAATATCACATCCACAGTCAAACATACCACAAAACATTCAATAAAATATGGAAGCATTGTATCATAATAAATCAACTTCAAACAAGTTTAAAATCCATCAACAGATATCGACATAAATGAAAATGATTTGTAAAACTCTTTTAGAGAAATATCCCCTTTTCATAAAAAACTGTTAAGGTAAAAAAATTTATAAGGAAGAAATTTAAAGACATATTTTACTTAAAGTGTCTTATACAACTTTGAATATTTTGAATGGAATCAACATTTTACAAACATTCATGTTTATATAAATAAATCCTTAAAAACCATTTTGAAGACATTAAAATTAATGAGAATGACTTAGAAGAATAAATATTTAAAACATTTAAAATGTTGTTTTAATAAAAGAGTCCGTTAAAGGAAATATCGTTGAAAACACTTTTAAGAGACATGGAAATGAATAATAAATATGTCCTAGTAGAATCATTCCCAAAAACAATATCTAATAATAATGAGATTGAATAATTAACCCATACCTTGCACTTTCCTTTGGTTAAAGGTATATTTAACATCATGTATAATGACCATAGTATGTTATTAAATTATAACAGAACCATATTCATATTTAATATATCATACATGATTCATTGATGACTTTATACCACCCATTTAATAACGGTTTCAATGTTATATTAACATTTTGGGTAAAAATCGCTTTCTTTATCATATGTGTTTTAACTAGTTATTCTTGATCATATCATATAGATCATGATTTAAATACATCCAAAATATAAAACATGATTTATATATCATATATATTTAGAATATAAATATTTATAATCAATAGATATATGAAATTGAAGGCATTGTTTATGGAGACACTAAGCCGTACGTACAAAGAACTGTTGTTTCTGTTTTCATATCGTATTGAATTGAAGTAAGTGAATAAGATATATGTATGTACATAAATATATACATATATATCTCCAATATAATTATTATGTCATATATTAAATACTTATTAATAATAATTTTTTTATAATCATCGTTGAATGATTAACATGGGAATGAATCTCATCGCGTCGTGGAGATGGTAATCCGTACATACGCACGAGTGACAATATCATTATATTAATGGTGGAATAGTATGTCATTGGATGGTATATAATATATAAAAGATCATTAACATGTTATATTTATTATTTTAATCAGTTATACTCATTATTATAAAAATCCAAATAATGAAGTTTTTGAATAAAAAACTACACCAGGAGCCAACGACCATGTGCCCTAGTGGTACATGCTACTGCATGGCATCCAAAATACCCAGGATCAAATAATGGCAGGGACTATTTTCTAGGGTACTATAGCAGCACTGTAGCAGTGGAATGTAGTAGTACTGTTGCAGTGGCGGAACTGTTGCAGTGACACTATAGCGGTGGTGGCACTGTAGCAGGAACTGTAGCGGCGACGATACTGTAGCTGGTACTATAGTAGCCTAGGTATTGTAGACGTACTATTCACCAAGGGGCTCTTTGAGGCAAAAATATGGGCTTTCAAGCCTTGTCATTAGGTCACAAGGCCTTGGGACTTCATGCAGTGTTATTGGTCTCCCCATATCCATTCTAAAGAGGAATTTTCTTTAAATAAAAAATTGAGGCTTCGTCCCTAACCAATAAAAAAACTACACCATGGTATGGAGACGGTAAGCCGTAAGTACACAAGTATGGTGAAAATATCATTAATTTGATGGATAGAATAATGAATATTGTTGTAAAATTTTTATAATAACATCAATGTATATATAATTTAATAGAGTGATTATTTTTTAATGGAAACAACAAAGAAAGAGGAAGTGGAAGAAGAAAAGATCTTGAAAGAGGTGATGAAATATTTACCTCTTCTTCAGGTTCTTCCTTTTTTGTTGTTCCAAAGGGCTCTTTAGGATGGATTTATGATATAATTAAGTAATATAGGTTGATGTGATGGAATATTGGGGGGGATATTTGGTCAGGTTTAGGCTGATCAAAATGGATTCAGAGGTGTGATTTTGATAGAAGGGGAAGTGCCGTTTTATAAGAGGGGTGAGGGTCACTTTAGGAAAATATTATCATATTAATTTATTATACAATAATTTTCATTTTTTAATGGCTATAAATGAAATTATTTCGAGCATTTGGTGGTTATGGGTCGAAATCCTCTCAACAAATAAGTTTCATACATGTATAGGTTACCATTGTAACATTTTTTTTAGATTTAACTCTTAGTTAAATAGTTTAACTTTTTCCTTGTCTCCTTGTATTCTTACAATATATAGTTAATAAACATTCTTTAAACATCCAAGAAAACCTAAAGTGGTTAGTTAATGGCATACATAATATTTTGTAATCCATTTGATAGAACCTTATATTTTTGGGAGTATTATGCCATCCAATAATATAGAACTGGTTTTCAAAATTAATTTCTGTCAATTTTGACATTATTTTGTATTTTGTTTTTTTGAATGTCAAATCAATCTCATCACTTCGAAGAAAATATATATAATCTAACCTAACATGTCAAATTAACCTATAAAATTATTTTAAATCATCAGAAGTTTCAATTTACATTTATTTGGATATTTATACTATTAATTATTTTTATATTTCATTAATAAGTTAATTATTGCATTACCATTGTTTCATAAATAAAATAACTTATTTAATTTATAAAAAATATAAATAAAATACCATTATGTAGAAAATGTTTTTTTATTTCTAATGAATAATTTTAGTCAAATTTATCTTATATATAACCCTATTTTAAAATTGTTTTAATTATTAAAAATTGAATTTAACTCTTTTAACACTTCTTTAAATAAAATAATAATAAATGTCCAAATCTAATCCAAGTTGACCAAATATGATCATATATTATTCCTAAGATTGTTTTTGGTATAATTATACTTATCCAATAGAAATAGGACATGTGTTAGGGTAATTATGATATTTATTTTACACTTAATTACCCTATTTACTTATAACCTTGGTAAATAAATGGAAAAAGTTACTATTCACCAAAAGTTATTTTTATCTTATTAAACCACATTTTACATATTGATATTAATATTTTGTATTGGATTTTTTAAATTCAACTCACAGAAGCAGTAAAATTAGGTTTTATGCAAATTTGCAAACGCTCATAGGAGGTGGAAAAAATACGGTAAAATGTTCAACAAAATTTTTATATATCTCAATTTATTATAAAATGACTCCAATTAATTAAATTAAAATTATATAGGTATTAAGTATCTAATTTTTCCAAAAATAAATTCAAATAAATTAAATAATTATTTAAATAAAAAGCTGGTTTTAACAAATAACGTAGTGTATTTCAATATTCATCAAAAATTGAATGTTTTATGAAAAATACCAAAAATTCACCCAAAGATAATTTTGATATTCAAAATTTAAAAATAAAGTCTATTTTACAAAATTCATAACATAAAAGTTTCATTTATTAATTTAAAAGTAATTCCCGTTGTCAAAATCAAAAAGCTCGTTTTTAAAAGGAAAAAAATATCAAAAGTTTGACATGCCTTTATGTAAAATTTAAATGTAAAATTAATTATAATGAAATACATTGTATTAAATTAAAAAAATTATATTTATATTTCATAACTTTGGAAATGCCTAATTTAAAAAAATAAAGTATTTTGATTAAAAAAGTTGTTTTCTATTAAAACATAGTATTTTCCATTGTTCGTCAAAATATGAAAGTTATCAAAATAGTACCAAAATCTAATCCAAACTAAATTTTTATGTCCTTATTCTAAATACGAATTTAATTTCATTAAATTGAATATATAAAAGTGTAAATTATTGGTTTTAAAAATTGTTTTCCATTAAAAGGCTGAAAAATTGTATTTTCTGGATAATAATTTTTTTATCTGAAAAAATGAATTTGTTCTTATATTCTAACTAAAAAAAACATAACATGGATGTTAAAATTATATTGAATATATAAAATTCAAAATTTAGTTAATACTATTCATAACCTCTTTTGAACGGCTAGTTTGGTAAGTTGTGGTGCATTTGAACTCGGTGTTGCGTGTAGCGCAAGTTATTGAATTACATTGAAGAAATAATGTACTATGAAATTTTGGGGTGTTACATTCTTCCCTCCTTCAATAAATTTCATCCTCGCTATTTGAAATTGTTCTTTGAAAATAAAAGGATAAAAATAGAAAGATACCTTTCTGGAAAAACCACATCGAAAATTGGTTTAATAAAATTTAGTCCTAATAAGAGGGAAAGAGAAATGAAAAAGTCACCACCAAATTATGGTTTGGAATAGAAGGACTTTAGTGGAAGTTATAGACACATAATTGGATGAAAACAGAAATATTTTTAGGGAGAGATTAATGTCATCAATTGTGAACAAATGTTAAATTGAGGGCCTCAAAACTATCAATCAATAATGATTTAAAACATTGTCGGTTCAACAAAATATAAGGTATTATGATAACACATTTTTGGTTTTAAGATCACTTCTCTAATGTTTAGGAATATATTTATTCATAGAATAAGAGGAAAGAATATATATATATATATATATATATATATATATATATACACTTGATAAGTAGAGTTTTTTCCTTCAACTAATTCCTACCACAAACTCATCTTCCACTCCAAATGATAACAAAATTAAAAAATATTCTATTTATCCAAATAGTATAGGGTTCCAAAAATAATGAATTTATAATTCATTTGTCAGACTTTTAAAAAAACTATATTATACAAACTAGGACATTAAGTATGCTAGTGGTAGGTGATCCACCTTTGTCGCCCTTCAGTTGTGAGTTCAAGTATCGCGGCCTTACTGGAAACGATGCGTTCTCACCTGACCTCTGGGTTGTCCTTTTTATAATAATCCAAAAAATAATAATATTAAAATGTTTTTTAAACCATAAACAATAGTATCCAACTTTTAACTTAATTCATTCCAACATTAGACTTATCCAAAATAATTCTGTCCAAATTCACAACAATAAAATTATAAGGATGGTAAACAAAAAGATGATCCTTTTTTCCACATAATAACATGTGAGTTCCTTCATCATGTATTATTTTAAAACACAGTAACACCTTGAATTACCATAAAAACATATTGATTACATTCAATCTCCCTTATTCCTAATATAATACTGGATATACTCCTTATATCCAAAAATGAAGTAAACTACAACAATGGGGGAATATAAAAATCATTAATCAGTTTCAATGTAGTCAAGAATGTCCAATATAATTTATACAAAAAAATAATATCTTATTCCAAAATCACTACCTTAGTATCAGAACCATATTATGGTTTATCTTTCTCTCAACCATATATTTTCCAACAAAAAGTAACTCTCTATTGAGTAACTTATCTTGGTTCTACAAAATATCATGTCCTTAATGAAATAGTACAACAATACAATCCTTATATACTTTGTAATTATTATAACATGAAAATCATTAATAAAATACTCAAATGTCCAAATACTGAAACAACATAAGAACTCTAATCATTCATCTTCATCATTGGAAGTATCATAACATTATTATTATCTAATAGAAACTATTGGACTCCTCGTGTGTTAGTCATGTTTAATGATCACAAATCTCAATAATGATTACAAATCTTATTCATGATAAAAACCTCACAACTATTATTAATCATGTGTATTTATGTTTCTAGTTATCGCTGACTTTATAGAGGTTACACTTAATTCATTTTTTTGCATATTACTGTTTAAGTATGCATACAATTATTTTCTTATGTACAAGACATTATGATGCTTGACACAGTATGTCAGACACTATGAGCAAGACACAGACACTGTGACCAATGAGACACCATTCCCATGAGACACCATGACTAGGAGACACCATGACACAGTAATCCTAACATCGTGAAGCAAGACACTAAGAACGTACACTATAAGCCAGAAACTCTATTTGCCTAATTTCCAGACACAGTTAGCAAGACACAATCATCAAGGCACAGTGAATCCAGAATCTATGAGTAAGGAAGAGACAGTGAAGGAGACACAGTGAAGGCATAGTGAAGGAGACACCGTGAAAGAGATACCATGAAGAAAACACAGTTAAAGAGATACCGTGAAGGAGACACCATTTTTATTACTACTATAACACCATTTCCTAAACTATTTATTCGTTTATCTATTTAACTTTTTAAAGGTCTTATTTGACGCCTTTAATGCACTGACATATTTAATGTTTATTTGTAGAAATAGTACGTGGTATGAGGTACGAAATAGATGGAACTTGTTGGCTAACACTCATGTATTCGAAGATAAAGAGAAGTGTGCCCAATAGGAAGAAGACAAACACGACAACCCATGAAACGCGAGTGCACTTGACTAAACAGAAAAAAAAGGTGACAAACATGACCACGAAGAAGATATTAAAAGATCTTCAAAAAAATAATTGTCTCATTCATGCAATCCAACTCTACTGAAGAACACACGAAGTACACAGGGATCAAGAGAACATCATTACTCATTAAGAAAAAAAGGTGAATCACGACACTCTTTTTTTCAACAAAAAAACCAGAAAAGGACTCAGAAGCATTTCTACTAAATCGAAGGAGTGCAGAGATGCACTGCTAATCACTAGAGAATTCTAATCTCATATTTAGTCTCTCTCTCAATGATTCTTTTATTTACATTCGAGAAGCGTGTGTACTCTGTATATCATACACAGACACTGACTCCTATGCCAAACTGGAGGATTTCAAAGTCCTCACACCAAACTATTTACCCTCGTTTACCCACGTCAACTGTGGAAAAGGTACATGTGTGGCCTCGTCATTAATTTTTTACCCACAACAACTGTTGAAGAGGTACATGTGTGGCCTGGTCATTACTTTTGTTTACCCACGAAAACTATAGAAGATATCCTTGCATGGCCTGGACAGTCTATGAACTGTTGTTATCCCTGATCCAGGGCATGGATCAATGTTTATTTACATAAACTTCTTGGTGGAAGGTGATCACCAAGTGAATTGGATTAGGTCTCGGCTTGAAACAGAACCACATGGTTTATATCCACTGTGCTATTTTAATTTAGTCTACTCGATTTTACTGCATACTGCATAATCTTGAAAAAACTAATTTCACTTTGATAGTTAGTCTTGGAACAAATTTATATCTGATTTTCCCTAGTAGGATAACTTCAAAAGTAATTTTAATAATACCAATTAAGATTACTGAGAATTAATCAATATTATATGAAGTTATTTAACTAGTCAAACTCTTATAACAATATAACCTTGATTCACTGGGCTATCTCTATTTTTGGGGAAATCATTATTTGTAGAAATAATATTCTTTTAAAAAGAAATTTTTATTGTTACTCAATTCACCCCTCCCCTCTTGAGTTAACTACTCTGACCAACATTTGGTATCGAAGGATGATTTGTTGGGAATCTAAGTGATTTTATTCAACTGTGATTATAGTTGTACTTTCAAGACCTGTAAATTTTTGTTAATTCTTAATTTCTAGCTCTTATAAAGTAATTTGTTAGTATGGAAAATAAACTGGAAGGTGGTGCTACCAATAGGACACATTTCTTGAATTTTACAAATTATGCCCAATGGAAAATTAAGATGAAAATTCACTTAGAGAATATGGGATTTGACATCAGGACAGCTATAGAGACTCAATATAAGATTTTAGAAACTGAAAGAACAACTTGGGAGAACCTACTAATGTGGATTCAATAATAATTGTAAAGCAATGTATTCCATGTATTTTTCATTAAGAGATGAATAATTTAATCGCATATCTACTTGCAAAACTACCTATGAAATTTGGGATACCATGGGGGTTTCTCATGAAAGAACCACCAATGTTAAAGAAATGAGTTTGAACACTTATACTATTAAATATGATAATTTTAAAATGAAGCCTGATGAGCCTATCTCTGACAAGTATCTCCAGTTCAATGAAATTGTAAACACTATGAGATTCCTTTGGAAGAATGTTCCAGCAAAGGAAAAAATCATGAAAATACTGAGATTTCTGCCACACCGATGGAGAGGCACATCTGTCTCGAATAGAGAGTCTTGCGATATTGGTATGTTACCTGTTAAGGAATTAATTGGTAAGTTAATGATTTATGAAGAAGAACTGAAGGTAAATAAGGAATAAGATGATGAACCAAAGAAGAAGTAATTAGCATTTATGTCTACTGCCTCAAAGAGCAAGAACAATGAGAAATTTCACATACCTACTGAAAGCTCGAGTAGTGATGAGACTGCATCTAACAGTGATGTAGAGATGGCTCAGATAGCCAGGAGATTTATGAAGTTCTATAGGAAGAAGAAATTATTTAGAAAATCATTCTACAAAGGTAATTATGACAACAAATGATACTGTAAGAAATATTGGAAGAAAACTGATAAGAGTGATGAAGTTTTCTGCTATGAATGAAAAATAAAATGTCATATAAAAGATGACTATCCAAAATTGAAGTTCAATAATAAAAATGACTATAAGGATAATAAGTAAAAGAAGGAAATGAAAGAAACTTGGAGTGCTTTAAAAGACACTTCATGTGATTCTGACTCTACTATGTATGTAGAATCTCATAAATCTAACATGTATTTTATGACAAACAAATTAGAGGTAACATTGGACACTCCTACTTTGAATTCATATTATTCTATAATTGATTCTTCTTCTGAATTTGGAAACATGTCTAGTGAGGAAATATTTTAATACTGTAACGTGATGGAAGAAACCTGTAAGGATCTTATGGACAAATATAATACCTTGAATCAATAACATACTTTGACCAGTTCTATTAAATCTACCCTCGATGTAGTTAAAGAAATGAATGATCAATTACATAAGGAAAATACTGAACTGAAAATTTATACTGACCAACTGATAAAGGACATAGACAATTTCACAAATGGAAAATACACACTAACTCAAATGTTAGTTAAAGAAGTGGAACCAAAATATACCACTAGAATAGACTATCAGCCTGGAAAGAGACAGATCACTAAAACTAAATTTCTTCTTAAATCTTGATAGAATACTTCCAGTTCTAGTTCTGAAAATTCAAATTCTTCAACTAGTTATTTAAATTTTTATAGAACAAATAAATTCTATGTTTCAAAATACATTGATTCTGTGAATTATATGAGACCAATAAGAAAAATCTGGATACCTAAAGATTTCCTTGATAACCTGTCTGGACCCAAGAGAATTCGTGTACCAAAATAATTTTCCATCTAAACCTGTTTTGTAGGAGCCCTGATAAAAAAGTTCATGGAGGAAGACATGGTACATGGGAAATGGATGATCAAGACACATGACAGGAGAATTCTCATGTTTTAAAATTTTAATCAATGTTGATGGAGGCTATGTCATGGTGATAATTCTAAAGGAAATATCCTTGTCCTAGGCCAAATTGGTAATACTAACCCATTTTTAATTTCTAATGTTTAATTTGTTGATGGATTAAAATACAACTTGTTAAGTATTTATGAGTTATGTGCTGATGGATTTAATTTTACATTTGAAAATGATTCTTGTAATGTTTTTAATTCAAAAAATGCTTTATTATTTTCTACCTTGAGAAATGAAAATGTTTATGTTGTTGATTTGAATTATTTAGCCGAACAAAATATTACTTGTTTAAATTATTTTCATAAAGAGTCTTGGATTTAGCACAGAATATTAGGACACAGAAATATACATTCACTTAAAAAACTGAATAAGATGTACATAGTTAGAGACTTACCCAAAATTGAGTTTCCAAATGAAAAATTTTTAATCCCTGTCAAAAGGGAAAACAACACAAAATCTCTTTCAAACCAAAGAAAGATGTTTATACTTCTCATCCTCTGGAATTGGTTCACATAGATTTGTTTGGACCATCTAGAGTTTATATCATAAATAATAAGAACTATATTTATGTTCTAGTAGATGATTTCTATAGATATACCTGGACCTTCTTCATGGCTCACAAAAGTGAATCCTGATCTTATTTTACTAAGTAAGCTTAGTCTGTAGAAAATCTTAGTGGCCTTAAAATTAAATCATTAAGAAGTGATCATGGTCGTGAGTTTGAAAATCAAGAGTTTGAATCCTTTTGCTCACAAAATGGTTATAATAACAATTTCTCTTCCCCTAGAACCCCTCAATAGAATGGTGTTGTAGAAATAAGTAATAGAACCATGGAAGAAATTCCAAGAACTATGTTTAGTGAATATGACATACCTAATTAATTTTGGGCGGAAGATGTAACCAAAGAATACAACATAATCTATAGAGAATTGATTATACTAATTCTCAAAACGACTCCATATGAAATCTGGAATAATAGGAAGCCTATGGTTAATTACATAGGAGTTTTTGGCTGCAAAGTCTTTATTCTCAACACTATGTATTATCTTGAAAAATTTGCATCCAAAAGTGACGAAGGAATTTTCCTAGGATATTCAATATCAACTAATGATTTTAGAGTATTCGATAAGATAACTGAATATGTGGAAGAATATATCCATTTCATGTTTGATGAAACAGATCCACATGAGCCTAGAACCATCCTAGAAAAACTGGAGGATGATGTATCAAATCTGAACATCAACTCAAAGTCCTCAAATACCTCTGGGAAAGAATCTCTTAAAACCTCCAATTCTGGAAATTATATGAAATCGAGCCAAAATGAACCTAAATCTTTTGAGGAACCTAAAATATCTAGTCCCTATTTTTCTAGAAATGTTAGAAACCTTAGAAGACATCCCTTAGATTATGTTGTAGGAGACTTAGAGAATGGACCACAAACTAGAGCTTCTGTTAGAAATCAGGTTGAACATCAAGCCTTCTTGTCACAGCTTGAACCTAAAAACATTTATGATTACCTCAAAGATGAAATTTGGGTAATATTTATGAATGAATAACTCAATTAGTTTGAAAGAAATAATGTTTGGAAACTTTTCGAAAGACCCAAGGACACTTTTTTCATGGGCACTAAATGGGTGTTTAGAAATAAGGTAGATGAAGCTGGAAATATAGTAATGAACAAGGCTAGATTAGTTGCTCACGGCTATAGTGAGGAAGAAGGAATTGACTATGAGGTGACTTTTTCTTCAGTAACTAGACATGAGGCCATTAGAATTCTACTTTCTTATGCTGCACATCTGAATTTCAAACTATATCAAATGGATGTCAAGAGCGCATTCATGAATCGTTTTATAACTGAGGGTGTTTTTTTGAATAAACCCATAGATTTACAAACCCTCATTTATTCAATCATATTTTCAAACTCTTAAAAGCTTTATATGGTTTAAAATAAACTCCAAGCGCATGGTGTGATAGATTAAGTATTTTTCATATTTCCAAAGGTTTTACCAAAGGAATAGCTGATCCTACCCTCATTATAAAACGTATTTCGAAGTATGTTTTAGTTGTTCAAATTTATGTAGATGATATTATTTTTGGATCTTCAAAAACATCATTATTTATTTATTTTTCTAAAATGATGAAAAAAAATTTAAATGAGTTTAATGGGTGAACTAAAATTCTTTCTTGTATTTCAAATCATTCAAAATAATGATGGAATTGTTTTGACTCAATGTAAATTCATTATAGATCTTCAAAAACGTTTTGGATTGGATAACACTAAAAGTAGTGACACTCCCATGAGTACCACTTGTAAGATGGATCATGATGAAGATGGAAAATCGGTTGATCAATCCATTTATAGAGGAATGATTGGAAGTCTACTCTACTTAACTATTAGCTATCCTGACATTATGTATAGTGTGTGTATGTTTGCTCGTTTTCAAGCAAACCCTAAAGAATCTCATTTAAATGATGTAAAGAGAATTTTTAAATACCTCAAGCATACAACCAATTTTGCACTTATCTATCCTAAATGACAATCCTTTGACCTTGTTAGTTATTTTGATGCAGAATTCTGTGGCTATAAGTACGATAGAAAGATTACCTCTGGAACATGTCACTATTTAGGCATGTCACTAGTATCATGGTGTAGTATGAATCAAAATTTTGTTGCATTATCTACTGTAGAAGCTGAATATATAGCTACTAGTAGTTGTTGTACACAAATTTTGTGGATGAAACACTTTTTACTAGATTATGGATATCAATTCAGACAAGTACCAATAAATTGTTACAACACAAGTGCCATCAACATCTCAAAAAATCATGTTTCACATTCTAGGACAAAACATATTGATGTAAGACATCACTTTTTGAGGGATCATTATCAAAAAGGTGATATCACCTTGGAATTCATTGGTACTGAATATCTACTTGGTGATATATTCACTAAACCATTAAATTATGGGAGAATAGATTACATCATACATGATCTTGGCATGATCAATCACAAATAGATATCTTACTGGTCTTACTATTTAATATTTTTATATATTTTACATTATTGTTTCCTGTTCATGGTTTCTTAGTTACTATCTCATGTTTGCGGTCTCACAGTTAGCACCTTATGTTCACGGTATGTCACTGACTATCTCACCGTGACTGAACATTTTACTTATTGTCTCACCATGACTGAACAATTCATTCACTGTCTCACCATGACGACCACTGACTGTCTCACCATGATGACCACTTACCATCACACTGTAACGACTATTCACGGTCTCACCGTGAATTTGTTTTTTTTTCTTTTAATATATATGGCTGTAATTATTATTTCACCACTTTTTTACATTCCTACACTTTTTCTTTTTGTGACGTTTGACCTTCCCAAATGATAAATCAAAAGGGTTTCACTCAGTTCTTCACTCAGACCTCTTCTCAAACCCTGTCAAACATGCAACCTTTCTATTTCTCTCTTTCTTGAACCTTCATTGGATACAAATGATGAAGCATCCGTCTACATATACTCCTGAGAAATTTAGCTCAAAGAAGAAGAAAATAGCACCAATGCTGGCACCCAAAGGACTCCTAAATCCAAACCTGGTAAACCATAGTGTTGTAACTGAAAATGAAATTTTCCCTGAGTGGTTGTTGTCTAGAAAATCTCTGGTTTTAATAGTATTAAGAGAACAAGGATAGCTCTAATGGTTTTCTAAGAAGGATAGACCCATTTATCCATGGTTAGTAGCACAGTTTTATTAGTATGTATAGTTTTATTTTGATGTTGGTGAATGCTATGTTGTGAGGAGTTGGGTCAATGGAAAAAGATTCTAATTCTCTTCAAGGATCTGGGATGCATGCCTTAGGATTACTCATGAAGGAATTTGTGATGATTATCAGAGAGATCCCCCACCTATAACCGGTTTATTTTACCTGGAAAATGCACTAGAAATCCTAACTAGAAATTTCTCCAAGAGAAGGGTCATAGCTGCGGAACATGATGGAGAGACAAGGCTGTCATTCAAATTTTTTCAAAATACAATTAGAGCGAGGAAATGTTACTTGGATGTCTTGATGTACTAAGATTTGTTCCTCATTCATATTATGAAGAATGGACTCAAAATCAATCTATACAAGTATATCATTCACCATATGTGTTAATTGAACAAGGTCACATCCAAATCCACATTTTTGTTATAATCTAGGCCGATTTCAACCATGCTTGATTCGAAAGGAGTAATTGGACCCAATGAAGATGTACTTATAGACTATGAATACTCATTATCCAAAGCTACCATCAGGAGGATGAAAATAAACTGGAACCCCTAGATGAAGGATTGGGTTGATGATAATGATAAGTTCTTTGAGAAGTTCAATCTTGTAGATTATCGAACAAGGCCGAAGGGATTTTTTGATCCTAGTTTGGAATCAGATGAAGTTGTGGAATATTCAGAAGATAAAGAAGAAGAGGAAGAGGCAGCTAAAGTACCACATAGAGATGAGGCAGTTATGCCTCATATGGAAGAAGTTGTTATTGAGAAATAAAGGATTGTTGTTCCTCCTGTTGTTCTTCAATAAGAACCTCCTGTCCCTAAAGATGTTGTTAATCTGGAAACCCAACTTGAGGCTGCAAGAGAAATAATTTTCCCAGAATTTGAGCAGAAATCCATGTAATAGGCTGACGTAGGAGAACTCCCTACTGTTCTAGAAGAAATTATGGAGGTACTCCCTATGGAACAGTCGGTTCTTGAGTTTAGACCCTCTACTGAAGAGAGGATGGAGATGGCATTTTATTTGGCTAGGAACGAAATGGATGAGGAATTTAGAGCTGACCCTGTGAATTTATAATAAGCCCCTGAGCCTCTAGGTCCTGAAATGGAAGCACATGTTGAGGGGGAGGAACCTCAAAATCTTGAGACTAATGAAGCTGAGGCTGATGAGGCTGAGTTTGATGAAGCATATCAACCTACTGAGTCATATTATGTGTACACTCAGAATGTATTCCCTAGTTTCTATGATGTATGTGAATATCAGCAGGTTACTACAAATGGAATTGATCTTTCTTCTTTGTTTCAATTGAAATATGTCACATATTTGCACCTGAACCTCAACCTGAACCTCAACCTGAACCTGAACCATAACTAACACCTGAGCCTTCACCTGTACCAATACCTGCACATGTACCATTACCTGAACATTAATCATTTGTCATCAATGATGATTTGAATGTCTTTGAAGACACTATCTTGGCTGGAGTTGAGAAACTTATGTACTCTCAACCTCATCTTGTGACCAAACTGAGCCAGGAAGATGCCTCACTGCTTTTAGAAAATATCATCTAGAACACCCAACCCAAGATGATCAATCAGATTCATGAAGTAATAGTTGAGAACAAGTTTCTCAGTACTACAGTTTCAACCCTGAAAGGTATGGTTGAAAACCTGCAGAAAGAACTGCATTCATGATCAAAACCTCCTCCTACTCCTCCTTCTCATGAACCTCCTATTTCAAACATCTCTCAAGATATTGTGTCCCAGAGTCACCCATACCTGTTATCCTTTGATGAAAAGATTGCAGAAAGTCACACGCAGTTGTCGCACCACATGAGAGAGCTTTTGGAGAACCTGAACAAACTCCCAGATGAATATATCGGTTGTCTTAAAAAGGTCCTGAAACAACTCAAATCTCTGGCCATAGCTGTCAAAGCTTCTCTTTCCTCTGGTCAAACCTCTACTCCTTCCTTGGATAGTTATTTTCTTAGATATCTATTCTAGTATGGGATTCAGAATGCCTTCAGTGGATTTGATATGGATCGTTTATCTGAAGTTGTTAGGAATAGTGAAAGAGTGCTTAACCTGGTGCAAATCCATTCCAAGATTTCCAATGATGCCCTACAGAAGATCTCTAAGAATGTGGACTTCTATTTCAACCATATTTTCTCCAACACTGATATGACCAATACCATTAAATATCATGTAGTGAATCTGAGAATACATCATGTGACTCAGGGCTTCAAAGATCATGTTCATAAGCTCACTGATTTTACCAGATTGATGGAAAAGTTCACAGAAAATAAATATGATATTGAAAAGGCCATGCAGTATGAAGGAGAGATTATTGCAGACTTCATTAAACTTCTGAGACCGTATCTTCATGTTCAAAGTACAACAATTGTTGCTCCAGCGGATGCTCCTCTCAGACCTAGATTACTTAATTTCACTTCTACCTTAGCTTCAACATCCATTTCTGTTGGCCATGATCTTAGTCAGATCAAGCCTATCATCCTTGATCAGCCACATCCCAGATCTTATACTACTCCAACATTCTCTCCCTCAGTCTTTGAAGGTATTCCTTTACCCTATCTATCTACCACCTCTATGCCTTCTTCTACATCAGCAACTTCCCCTATGGATTCCGCTTCTACTGTTGATAATGGAAAAGATAAGACCAATCCTTGAAGAAGCCCAGTGACTACTATTTTTTGATGGGGATGTCATTGATAGTTTTTGTATTTCTACTATATGTTGTATTCTAAACACTATTAATGACATATGCACTATTTTCCCCTTATTCTTTCTCCTTTTTGATAATCCCAAAAAGGGGAGAAAAGGTGAGATGTTATATGTTATATTCTGTGAAGTTGAATTTAATTTACCCTTTAACTGTACATGATTTTTGATCATCAAAAGGGGGATATTATTTGCCTCCTCATATATTAATCATGCTTCAATGATCACAAATCTCAATAATGAGTACACATATTATTCATGATCACAAATCTCACAACTCTTATTAATCATGTGTATTTATGTTTCTAGTTATCTCATACTTTATAATGGTTAAGCATAATTCATTTTATTCATATTACTATTTAATTCTAAATACAGTTATTTTCATAAGTACAAGACACCGTGAATCTTGACACAGTAAGTCATATACTGTGAGCAAGACACAAACACTGTGACCAATAAGACACCGTGACCACGAGACACCATGACCATGAGACACTATGACACAGTAATCCTAACACCATGAGGCAAGAAACTAATAATAGAAACTGTAATCCAGACACTATGTTTGCCTAAGTGCCAAACATATTTAGCAAGACACAGTCATGAAGGCACCGTGAATCCAGAAACTATGAGCATGGCAGACACCATGAAGGAGACACATTGAAGACACAGTGAAGGAGACGCCGTGAAGGAGATATCGTGAAGGAGACATAGTTTGGATAACTACTGTGACACCATTTCCAAAAATATTTTGTTTTTTTCTATTTAACTTTTTTAAAGTCATATTTGACTCCTTTAATGCACTAACATATTTAATGTTTATTTGTAGCCATAGTACGGGGTATGAGTCACAAAATATTTGGAACCTATCAGCTAACAGTCATGCATTCTAAGATAAAGATAAGTGTTCCCAAGAGGAAGAAGACACACATGACATCTCAAGAAACGCGAGTGCACTATACTAAACAAGAAAAAGAAGCTGAGAAGCACGACCACAAAGAAGATATTGCAAGATCATCAAAGATAGAATTGTCTCATGCACGAAATCCGACTCTACTGAAGAACAAAATAAGTACACTGAGATCAAGAGAACATCATTACTTGTGACGAACAAAATATGAATCGTGACACTCTGTTTTTCAACACAAAAACCAGAAAAGGACTCAGAAGCATTTCTGCTAAATCGACGGAGTACAAAGATGCACTGCTAATCACTAGAGCATTCAAAACACATATTTACTCTCTCTATCAGTGATTCTTTTATTTACTATTGAGCAGCGTGAGTACTCTGTATAAATTACACACACACACACATAGACTCTTGTGCCGAACTGAAGGATTTCAAAATACTCACACAAAACTCTTTACCCTTGTTTACCCACGAAAACTGTGGAAGAAGTCCATGTCTGGCTAGGTCATTACTTTTGTTTACCCACGACAACTATGGAGGAGGTCCCTGTGTGGACTGTTCGTTACTTTTGTTTACCCACGAAAAATGTGGAAGAGGTACCTACGCTGCTTGAAGAGTCTATGAACTGTTGTTAACCACGATCCAGGGTGTGGATAAATGTTTATTTATATAAACTGCTTGGTGGTAGGTGATTACCAAGTGAGGTGGATTAGGTCTTGGCCTGAGTCGGAACCACTTGTTTTATATTTGTTGTGCTATTTTAATTTAATCTATCTTTTTTATTTCTTACTACATAATCCAGAAGAACACTAATTTCACTTTTATAGATAGTCTTGGAAAGAAGTTATATCTGATTTTTCTTAGTAGGATAACTTCAAAAGTAATTTTAATAATACCAATTAAGATTACTGAGAATTAATCAATCTTTTAAGAAGTTGTTTAAATAGTCAAACTCTTATAATAGTATAACCATGATAAACTGGGATGTGTCTATTTTTAGGGAAATCAATATTTGTAAAAATAATATTCTTTTAAACAAAATTTTTTATAGTTACTCAATTCACCACTCACCTCTTGAGTTAACTACTCCGACCCACAGAAACATTTGGGGTACACTCTTATGCTTTCGACAGTGATTCGGGTAGTGTCCAAACTCCTTGCAGATGAAGCATTGTACATTTGAAACCATTTTCATACCCTTGAGATCATGTACTTGGTATCCTTTTTCTCTACACTTATAAAAAACTCACATTATCTTTAGGAATTTACCAAGGTGTTTCATTCCAGAGTTATCACATATGGTAAATATTTCTTTCCTTTCCTCCCTTTATCCACCTTTCTCTCTTCCATCCTTTTCTTATCTTTCTTCTCTTTAAATCCATATGACTCAAATAATTCTTTTATTATCTTATTAACACAATATTCTATTTCTTCATATAACTAGAATACATAAGAGAATATTTCTCTTTTAAATGTTGGATTAGTAGCATGAAAGATATGATCCTTCTTAATCTTTCATTCATGTGTATTGAAATAATTCTCATTCCTTCTACTATGAACCTTTTCTAAACAATGGCATACACTAGGTTAGTTTATGAATCGAAATTCATAATTACAATATTTTAAAATAACTAACATAAGTTGAAAAGATTATGTATATAATCTATAATCATAAAATGATTTCTTTACGGAAGTATTTAATCCTGAATCCTTCATAATGGCTTGTAATGAAAATGTGAATTATCATAAGAATATCCCCTGGGAGGGTCGTAACCAACAGTGCACCAATGCCCATTTTCGTTCACCGTTTCCCATTCGAGTATATCTCAAAGAGGTGTTTTTGGGTTTTACCCCTTGGTATATCTGTTCCAGAGCAGCCTCTACCAACTCGTATCCAGACAGGGATGCATTACTTGGAAAACTCATAAAATCCTTACAGTACCAAAATTCAAGGAAGTTCTTCTATACTAATCCACAATGTTTATCTTAACGTAATGTTTCATTATCAGAATTTATCTAAAACTATATTCCAAGGTTATTTTAAAACATCCTTTGATACCAACTTTAATGTCCCGACCCTAGTTACATATATTCGGTTCATTATTTAAATATTTTGGCATGATACAAGGAAATCATGTCCCAAAAGACCAATCAATTTAGCAATCTTGGAAATAGATTACATACACTAAAATTAAATTACATAATAAAATAAAAAACAACAACAACATTGTCTCCAATGACCACATTCATATCCCTTAAATAATCCCTACAGGTAAATCATAATACACATCTAGGAAATCATGGAAAAAGAAAACATTAGAAAGGGGTGAGATTAGATGATCAGTAAGGGTAAACAATTAAGTGGAAGATAATATAAACAATAATCATGGTGAATAATTTAAAAAACATTCCTTTACAAATAATAAACACCAACACTTTATGACAAAAATATGAGATGAGTAAATAATGACATAATAAAACAAAGTCATGGGTATTATACTAGTCGAATAACCACTTGAACCACAAATATTAATTTCATAATGCGGGAATGTATAATTCCAGACATTCTGAAACATTTTTCCAAGGCCTCATCCAAGACATCTAAAAATGATTAATGCCTCAGCCAAAACCATATATCAAATTGGGAAAGGCCTCGACCAATTCCACGTCTAATTGTCTCATTATACC